>OY728121.1:1185400466-1190400466 GCA_963277665.1 Viscum album | reverse complement strand
GATCATTCCAATATAATGGAAATAGAATAGTGGTACAAGCCAGCATCTTTAACATTGATCCATAGATTCCATTGTCTTCCTAGGTATTACTTGTGATTTGTGAATAACATCTCAAGATTTTTCAATCTAATGACCAAGTTGAATTTGATGGGAGTGTTGTTTTTTGGGTCCAGGGAATGTGAAGACTTCTTTATGAAGATGAAAAATAGGATTATCACTAAATCATTTATCATACTACCGACATGTTCCGAACTCTTTTTGGTGTATATTTATCCTTTATGGATAGTATAAGGGTATGCACTTATTCGAAATGATAATTTTATATCATGAACATTATGATAGTATAGAATTCATGACAAAAACCATACAATTCATGATATGGAGTTAGCTGTTGTGATCATTGAATTGAAAATTTGGCGACATTATCTCCATGGGGAGAATTTTGAGATATTTAATTATTGTAAGAACCTCAATTTTATATTAACATAGTAGGATATCAATATTAACTTGTAATGTTGGTTAGAGCTAGTCAGTGATTATGACGGGTCAGTTCACTACCATCTTAGTAATGAATATAATGTTGTAGGTACAAAAATAAAAAATGGAAACATATCATTATGAATGATGAGAATTAAGATGGATTAAAATTTTTCAGATCTGAAGAGAAGAGACATTTGAATCATTAAGGGGGGATCTTTATAAATCCATTCTCAGATTATTTCTCAACCACCGCCCAAAATGAAAATAAATTATTCTCAATGAAATGGTATGGAAATTTCGAAAATGGTTAATGTTATAAAAATGTGAAATCCTTTGATTTCAAAAATTAATGTGGAAGAAGTTGAGATATTTGAGTCTGGACTATATGTACCATCGAATCCAAAGATAATGGTATATCTTTTTAATGATTCTCATTGAGAAACGTTCACTATTCATCTAAGTTGATGATCCTACAAATTTCCATACCAACATGTAAGTGGGAAAACATCACCATGGAATTCGTCACTAGACATTAGAACACTTCTAGAAAAACTAATCCTATATTGGTTAGTGTGGATCATCATATAAAGGAAAATAATTATATTTAGTTTTGAGAGGAATTCTCACCAGATCAACATGCATTGATATACATCAGAGAAGTGAAAATACTACATGTAGTACCACTATTGATTGGTTTTTAGTGGGGTTCGGGATTCATCTTCGTGTTAGGGAAATTTATCTACCAATCTCTGAACATTGAGCTAACAATTAGTATGGCCTATCATCCTCAATCTGATGTTCAATATTAGTGGACTATTCAGACACTAGAATACATGTTTTTTACAAGTACTATGGAAATCATGGGATGATTGGAATGACATATATGTTTGTTTTAGTTCATTTATGACATCAAATTCCACTCAAGAATCCATATGGCTCTTTATGAATAAATTTCATGGAAAATATTCATAAACCTAGAATGTTGGGATATAGTAGGTGAATGTAAGCTTGCAGGACATGAAATTCGAATATAAATGGTTGAAAAGGTGAACACTATTTTTTAAGATCTCATATTTCATCGTATATTATGTTTTACAATCATTTCTGTTTAAGCACATTATATTAGTCAATTATGTTCTTTAAAAAGTTCTTAAGGAGGATCAGGGTTGTTCTGGGTGTTCAGGATGCGAAAATTAAAAAAATAAGTTTTCTAGGCTAACATCTTGGTATACGCTTTGTTAGTGATAACTGGTCAGTTATCCTAGGTAAACCGTGAAAGAGGTGGTTTTTTGGATTATGGTGTCTGCACTTTTTGCACACAGTTTGGAATAACGTGTGGCCGAGAAACCATTAAAAATTTTCAAACAAATACCTTGAGAGATTTTTATAAGTAACATGGGATTTCTACCCCCTCTTCTTCCATCACCCTTATTCATGATCCAAGAATCCAAGAGCATCAATTTGGTCGATTTCCTTCCTTTATAATCCATTTGGTGTGTCTTCAGTAGTGGAATCAATATCCGGGTATAGCTAATCTCCCGCTTTATTTTAATTTTTTTTAAGGTTTTTATATCTTTACCTTATCCATTAGATGCTCAAAAAATCTATATTTTTTAGTGAGATATAGGTTGAGGCTTTAAATTTGTGATGAATTAGGATCCAAGGCTTTGGTTGAGAGTGTGTTTCCCAGCCTATGAAAGGAAGTTGGTCTACAACTTATATCCCCTGGGATTTCTATAGATTTGTGTGTGTATAATGTTTATTCATTGTTTCTTTAAATAGATCATCGTGCCTCTATCATGATGATATCTAGTGGTGTCTAAATTGTTAATTGAACTCCTCTTGATCCCCATGGGATGTAATGAGGATGACTTTCCCAAATTAGGGCCACCAGAGGGTCATGCCGAAATTCCCCAAACATAGCATTTTCCAAGTAAGTATAGGCTTTTGTACAAGAACATAGAGCCTATGAAGAATATGTTAGTATGATTAAATAATGTAATGTTGGTGTTCAGTAATAAACCTAGGTTGGGTAATTACTTATGAAGATATTTGGTTGGCATGAGAAATGGTTAAATGTATAAATGGGAAAATGATAGTGTTTAGATTCATAGTTGAATATGCATAGTGACACAGGCATTGAAAATGGGAGTGGGGATAAAGGGGTTACGCAATATGAATAATGAATGTGTTAATGGATTGAGGAAAAATTTTAATTTTCCATTTATTGAGATTTTTGTGATCTTGTAAATGATGTTGGAAATGTTGATGTGAAATGGAGTTTTGTAGTGAATGATAAATAAGCATGTGCACATCACTTGGTTGAGTGGGGTATTGA
This sequence comes from Viscum album, assembly GCA_963277665.1. Taxonomy (NCBI): domain Eukaryota; kingdom Viridiplantae; phylum Streptophyta; class Magnoliopsida; order Santalales; family Viscaceae; genus Viscum; species Viscum album. The sequence goes on along the minus strand of OY728121.1, from coordinate 1,190,397,648 downwards.
ATTGAGGTTCTACGCCCATAGGGTGTGTCGGACCGAGGATCTAGCTCCTTCCCTAAATGCTTGGGTTAAGGAAGGGGACAGAGTTATATTCCCCAAACGGTTTCATTCCACCCTAACTGAGGCTCTAAGGTGAGGATATTAAGAATTGTGGTGATATGGTGCCTAGTGAGATAGGACTAGTTCAAATATCCACATGTTGAGAACATTAATATTGTCTATCCATTGATCACTTTATAAAGGAATAGATGATAAATTAAATGTCATATAAATGAACGTGGGTTATTTTTTGGTTTAACAAAATGGAACCTAAATAGATATGGATTTTGAACTTATTATCTTTACAGGTAATAACTTATCACTTGCATTCACTATCATCCTTTGCTGAATATTTTGCAGACACCATTAGTGGTGGCCTACTTTGTTATACTCACACCCTGCTTGGGCCACCATTGGGGACACAACTAGATTCCATGCCTGCATGTCTGTACAATGGTAAGGGACCCATGATAGGGAAATGAGTTGGACATGGGACATGTTTGGGTGAGGCTCTAGACCGGGAGTCTAGAACATTTTGAGGATTTTACTATTTTCATTCTTTTTGGTTCTATTCACTTCACATTATACAATGGCATGGAATATTTATTGTCTATTACGATTGTACCCAATTTTTGGATTTGGTAATTTATGCATGTTATAGATTTTTGTATAATTTTTCTTTTATTTCAATTAATATCTTTCGTGGCTTACTCTAGCATTGAGGGTATAGTCTCCACACAAGACCTATTCGACTCTCTTTTCTAGTCAGTAACATCTAGCATACGAGGAGGAATTCTTGGGGTCATGTAAATACCCAGAACGGGGCACCAATTTAGTGGATCTCGTGTCAAAGACATTATAGGTGGAATTAGAGGAGTTATATTCTCTTTCTTTCTATTTGGGGAAGGTAGACCTGCGATTTGGAATATGTCCATCCTTGGTAATGAGCTCGTTCTTGGGTGTATATAACCCATGTATGAAGGAAAACCCATGTCACCCAAGGATGGGTTTTTTTCTTGGAGTGTGTAGTTACATTTGAGGATATTTCATCATTGGATGATGCATGTGTTCTATTATTTGATGGTTTTGTGATATTTATCTCGTGGACCTAAAGGGAAGAGGTTGTTCATTCGTGCATCATTCTGGGAACCTATGAATAATGTTACATGCATCATGATAAGAACATACATGGGATGGGTGTGCAGGATATAAAGGATAGGATGCATATGATCTCTTAAAAGTAATGAATTATGAATTATAAGAAGGTATGAATGGGTAAAAAGGGGAAATGAAAATGTCAAGTAGTAAAAAAGAAATGTTTCATGATAAATAACTAAATGTTGAATAAAATTTTTAAGGGTAAATAAGAATAGAAAAATTATTTCTAATGGGAGTGAAATATAAGGCACATAGACATGTGAATTAGATACCATGATAGCCATGGCCTTAAAGGAGATGGCTGGCATATTGATTTCATTGTCAGTGGGATCATTTGGGTAGTGTATGAGAACCGGTTTGGATGTGAGACCAAATATGTCTAACAATGTATATTTATCTTTTCGTAAAAGTGCTATAGTTCTGTTCTAAGATAATGCTTGGAATTTTAGAGAAATGCCAAATCAAATACATGCACTGGTTGGGTGACATGATGACATTTTTGAGAATTATCTTCTAGTAGAGGAGCAAGAGAACCTGGGGAAACATAGAGATTGTGAAGAGAAATTCTTGGATAACATTTCTCATTTTATCCAGATGATGGAAAGAGACCTAGGGTAGGTTGAGTTGAGCATGTTTGAGCAGACCAGAGAGTTGCTGATGCATGACCCTTCGACCGTTACTAGAGAGGGTGGGCTAAAACCAGCAGATTTTTGGATAAAGTCCATCAAAACTATTATTTTTCATTTAGAGACTCCTATAAATAATTGAGAAATGTTAGCAGCTTATATTCTGAGGGGGAAAGAAACACAATGGTTGGACAATATGGTTGAGATAGAGCAATCTAGGGATGGTGTGGAAATATTTTTAGAAGATGTTTCATGAGCACTTAATCCCAGATACCTTGAGGGTGGAAAAGGCTGTAGATTTTACAAATATGACTCTTGGGATAATATCTAAGATGGACTATGCTATCCATTTGTCCAATTTGAGACGCTTTGTTTCGGTGTTGACAGAAGATGAGGTAGTTGTGGTGAAACACTTCCAGGACAAGCTGAGACACAAGATCAAATCACTGGTGAATATATTTTTCATAATTTTTTTCAAGTGGTGGATCAAGCCCCTATCTATGAAAGAAACCTAAAGAGAGAAACATGTATTGAACTTGTGGATCCAGTAGGGTGATCTAGTGGTGCATCTTTTGATAGTATTAAGCACCTATTGGGAACCTTCCCACATGGGGGAACCGAACATAGTAGTAAAAAGAGGGGGTCAGCTTCTCAGGGTGGCAACCAGTTCATTTTTTTAGTGTGGCAGGTTGAGAAAAAAGATTGAATAGTGTAAACACCCACCAATTGAGTGTCGAGCATGTGGATGGATAGGACACGTGCAGAGATACTACTAGAAACCACAAAATTCAGGGAATGATGAAGGTTAGAGACAAATGCAGAGTATATGCAGGGGGTTTGTTACCCCTTTACAGGCAGACAGTTGGAGCTCCACATGTCGTACTGGTAGGGGCAGTGGATGTAGAACTCTCAGGCGAGATCACCTTTACCAATAGAGCAGTACAGTGTAGGGTACTTAGGAAAGATCCCAGAGTGAAGGGTTAGGTCATCTCCAGATAGTTTAGGATACACCTGGGGGTGGTGAGGCATGATTGTCTACTATTTTAGGTACTATTACTATTGCTTCCACATTATCTATTGCTTTATTCGATATAAGTCATATGAATTCCATTATTTCTTCTCAGTTTGTAGTTGTGTTGGGAATAATAGTAGATAATGAATGTTGTAAAATGTTTCTTCATACACCTCTATGGGTACGAGTGGAGGACATCATGCAGTGTAAGGATTGTGGTCTCGAGGATGGTGGGTATCGTTTCTGATAGAATTTGTTTGTCCTAGAGATCTTGGGTTCTGAACTAATCTTGGAAATGGATTAGTTGGTGTTATATCAACCCTATATTGATAGTTACAGATGCTGGGTAATTTTCATCTCTATCGATGGGAGCACTCATGTCCTTCTTTGTGAGTGGGATAGTTAAGTGGGCCATGCAGGGCCATGATGCCATTAGATGGGGGATCCCACAACCCTTTTGGCATGCCTTATGATAGATGATTGGGGGAAAGACAATCAATCATCCCTTTTGTTGTGAAATGTTTCAGGTCTTATTTTCTAAGGATATCTTGGGGATGACAGTTGAGAGAGATGTAGTGTTTATGATCTAATTGATTCCTAGAGTGGAACCAATTTCCATTATACACTATCAAATGGGTCAATTAGAGCCCTAAGAATTGATGATTCAGCAATTTTAGTTGAGTCATAAGGGGTTTATACACCCTATTACATCACCTTGGGGATATCCTATGTTGTTTTCTAATATGGTTGACTGATCACTAAGGTTATGTGTCGATTATAGGATGTTGACCTAGATGACAGTATAGAACTGATACCCACATTATAGAATTGATAACCTGTTTGACCAGCACAATGGAACCCCAGTGTATTAAAATTTTTATTTGAGATTGGGGTACCAACAGTTGAGGGTGATTCCATCTGGAAAACCCCAAATGGATTTCTGAAGCTGGTAAAGGTTGTATGAATTCATGGAAATGTCGTTTGGTTTGACCAATACCCTAGCTATGTTCATGGAATTGATGAAGCGGATATTACACCCATTTATGGATCAGTTTGCAATTTTCTTCATTGATGACATCATAGTGTACTCCAAATTCATGAAGATCACTCCAAATATCTTGAAATCGTCTGGTGCGCACTAAGAATGGTTAGGATTTATGTCAATCATTCAAAATGTTAGTTTTGGATTGATGAGGTGAAAAAATTGGGACATATAATATTTGAGTTTGGCATGTCAGTTGATCCCTAAAATGTGTAGGTTGTTGTGTCATGGGAGTATCCAATAAATGTCAATAATATTCATAGTTTTTTGTGTTTTTTAGGTTTTTACCAAAGGTTTATTATGGATTTATCTCATTTGGAAGCACCGATCAAAGGCCTAACCTAGAAGGGGTTTATGATTGACTGGTCAGAGGGTTGTGGGAATTATTTCCCAGAGCTAATTAAGTGGTTGACCACCACACTTATTTTGATTACACTCAAACAAGGTAAGACGTATACATTGTTCTGTGATGCATCCATAGTTTTACATGGGGTTCTGTTTATGTAAAATGATCAGGTTATAGCATAGGGGTTGAGGCAGTTGAGGCCACAAGAAAGAAATTGTCCTACTAATGACCGAGAGCTAGCTATTGTGGTCCATACCATAAAGTGTTGGAGACATTATTTGTTGGGAGAACCATTTACAGTGATTACTGACCATAAAATCCATAAATTCATCATCTCTTGGTGGGATATTAATCTTCAATAGAGATTGTGGGTTGAGTACGTATAGCCTTTTGAATTTGAATTTGATTACACACCAGGAAAAGGGAATATTATCGATTATGCTCTGAGCCAGAAGACCCAAAATCTTGTAGTTCAAGAATCCATTTCAGAGTAGGTGATGATGGTTTTGTTTGCTGATATGAATTTGGAGGAATAAGAGGGGTACATGAAGATGACCCTTTCATCTATAGAAGTTGAATACATGCATTTCTGCTGAGTTAAAGAGTGTCAGTTGGTAGACCTGAAGTACATTGCTATGAAGGAATGTACTAAAGGTGGGAATTCAAATTAGGATTGGACAATTAGTACTGATATAATTTCTTATATTTATGGGCATGTTTTCATGCTATAAGATGTATGAAAAGAGTTGCTATGTGAGTTCGACAAGTCAATGTGGGCATGGAATCTGGGCTAGACTAAGATATACCACAATCTACGTTGGCAATTTTGTTGGCCTGGGATGAAGAATGAAGTGGTGAGTTTTGTGGTGTGATTACATACCTATTAGTAGGTCAATTCTGATCATCATTTACTAGGTGGCTTGTTGTAGTCATTGCCTATTTCAGAGTGGAAGTGGAATGTTTCCACGTTGGGCTTAGTAGTGGGTCTTCTCAGGACTCCTTGGAAGAATGATGCCGTTTTTGTGGTGGCAGATCGGCTGACCAAGGTGGATGATTTCTTGCTGATTTAGGAGACCTATATAGTTGACTAGTTGGGGGAGTTGTATGTTCAATAAATACTACAGTTCCATGGTGTGCTGAGAATTATAGTTTTAGATCGGGATCCATGTTTCATCTATCTCTTCTGGAAGGGGATATAGAAGGAACATGGTTCCTAGGTATTTATGAGTACGACATACCACCCATAGACTAATTGGTAGTCAGAACGTACAATTCAGGTATTAAAAGACATGTTTAGAGCATGTGTTTTGGATTTCAGTGGTTTGTGGAAAAAACACTTTTCCCTTTTTTATTTACCATATAACAATAGTTTGGAGGTTATTGTTCAAATCAAATCTTTTTACGAACTTTATAGGAGACTGTGTTGATCACTGTTGTGTTGGATAGTGGGTGGAGAGTCCTAGTTTTTAGGGATGAGTCTTCTGTAGGAGACCCTGGAAAAGGTTAGTTTGGTTCAAAATTGTATTGAAAAATCTTAGAGTAGGGAGATGCCATATGAAGATCATTGTTGTAGATCACTTGAGTTCATGGTGGTTGATAGTGTTTTTTTAGAGTGTCTCCAAGGTTGGGTCATCGTTGAATTTAAAAACAAGGAATGTTTGCGCTAGATATGTGTGGAAATTTGAGATTTTGGATAGGATATGAATGGTGGCATACCGATTGGCACTTCCACAGTGGTATATTGGGATGCCTTTTGTTTTCCATATCACATTACCCTGATAGTATCACCACTACCCACATCATGTGATAAATGATGAGGATATCGAGCTTATGGATAATGAGTCCTTTGAGGAGCACCTAGTTCGTATTGTAGTTCAAAGAGGATGTTTTTGGGTTAAGGTTGTGCCATTGGTTCGTGTTCAATGGCAGAATAAAAACATCCATGATGAAATGTGGTACTGGGAATTAGAAATGATGTCCCAATGGTCCAATATCTTTTCATTGGGAACTCAATTATTCTTGGAAGAGATACTCGAAGATGATTCATTAAAATGTGGGGAGGTTTTATGATCTAAGATTTAATATTAATTTATGATTTACCAGAATTTCAGTTTAAGCCCTTTATTTTGGTCAATTAGGTTCTTTCCATATTCTTTAATGAGGCTCAGGGTTGTTTGGTGGATCAGGACATGAAAGGGGAAATAAAATGATAATTTTTGGATAGATGCATGGTCTATGCATGGTTAGTGCTAACTATGTGGGCATGCATGGTAAATCGTGCATGAGGTGGATTTTTGTATAGTTGCATCCGTGCGGTTTGTAAAACCATGTGGGTTAACTGTGCGGCCCATAAACCATTATAATTTTAAAAAATTCGATTGTAGTATTTTTATACCCAACTCAGGATTTCATCCCCCCTCCTCCTTTATCCCTTGTAAATATTTAAGCTTCCACGATCTTACAAGAGGTTGATCTCCTTTGTTAATAAGAATTTTGGAGCACCATCGATTTCGGATTGATGATCTAGGTAATTCTAATCTCCTTCATGATTTGGTTTTTGGTTTAGGGTTTCTATTTTTCTCTTCTATCCATCTGATGCTCTAAAAACTCTATTTTTTGTGAGATATAGGTTATGGAGTGAAATAGGAGTTGAATTGGGATCTATGTATTTGTTTGGGAGTGTGTTGTCCAATGGATTAAATTTAGGTTGAATTCAACTTATATCCCTTTGGTTTTGTGTAGATTTGTGCATGTTGATTTTTTATTATTTCCCTCATTGAAGATTTCATGGTGCCTTCAAAATTATGTGATTTAGTGGTGTATAAAATGTTAATTGAACCCATATTGATCCCCATGGGATGAAAGGATGATGACTCAACCATATTTGGGAAACCTGAGGTCTATGACGATATTCCCGGACTACGATTTAGCTAAGTAAGTATAGGGTGTTTTTTGGGGAAAAAGAGCATATCATGAATAAGTGAATATGAAAAAATGATTTGAAATTGGTTTTTAGTAACAATCCTAGGATGGGTAATTACATAATAGGTTGTTTGATTGGCCCAAAAGGGTTAAATGTAAATATGGGAAAATTTTAGAGATTAGCTTTATACAAGAAGATGCATATTGTGATAGGAATAATAAATTGGAATGGGGATAAAGGGGTTAAGTAATATGATAAATTAATTTGTTAATTGATTAAGGAAAAATGATAGTTTCATGTTTATTGAGATTTTTGTGAAGTTGTAAATGATGTTGGCTATGTTGTTGTGAAATGGTGTTTTGTGGTGAATAATAAATAAGCATGTGCACATGGCCTGGTAGAGTGCAATATTGACATTAGGTTTTACGCCCACATGTTGAGTTGGACCGAGGTTCTAGCTCTTCCCCTAAGTGTGTGGGTTGGGGAAAGATATGGTGTTCAATTCCCTTAATGGTTCCATTCCACGCAGACTGAGGCTTCGAGGTGAGTATATTTAGAATTGTTGTGATGTGGATCCTAGTGAGATAAGACATGATTGAATTATCATATATGGAAAATGTTAATAATGCCTAATCCATTGAACACATGATGAAGGCTAAGATTATAAATGAATTGTCTTAGAAATGAACATGCGATATTTTGTTGTTTAACAAATTTAACCTAAATAAAGATCGATTTTGAATTTTTTATCTTTATATTTCATTACTAATCACATTCATTAAATACCATCCTTTACGGGTAATTTTTTAGACACCATTTTTGGTGGATTACTGAGTTATACTCACACATTGCTTGAGCTGTCGTTGGGTAACTTAAAAAATTTCATTCTTGTAGGCTAGGACAATAGAAGGGGCCCTATGCAAGGGACATGAGTTGGACATGGGAATTGTTTGCATGAGTCTCCTGACCTAGAGTCTAGAACATTTTGTATCTTTAACTATTTTTTAGGGTTTGTTCACTTGACATTGTTTCATGGTAGGGAATATTTATTGTTGATTATGATTGTACCCATTTTTGGGATATGGTTATTTATGCATGTTATGGATTGTTCTCTCATGTTTCTATGATTTAAATTATTATTTGTTCTGGAATACTCTAGAATTGGGGGTATATTCTCACAATACGATCTACTTGTCCCTCCCTTCTGGTCATGAACATCTAGCATACATGGATGTTCCCTTAAGGTCTTGTAACAACCCAGCTCGGGTTACCAGTTTACTGGATCTTGGTTCGAGGATGTTACATGTTCATCAACACATCAAGGAAGCCCAAATTTGACATAGGAGTAATGTATAAAATCAACGATGACACCAATATCTTATGGTTGGAAACATTTAATTCCTCCATATATCTCTGTGGAATTTGATCTAAATATTTGGGAATAATGGAATGTTAATTCCAAGGTACATCTTCACCTTCGAGATTCTTGATTGTGATTGAGTTGTTGCAAACGTGTAGAACTTCATCCAACAATGTATCAAGTACATCATGTAATCCAAATATCTCTCAAGAGAAATTACATACGGGACCACCCACATGTACTGAATTCAAGGGTTATACATTTGTAAAATGATATCTCTTAGGAGGAGGAGCTATTGAAGATCTTGGATCATTGAGATAATTTTTTATGAAAAATACCACTCACCTAATAAATGTACCTTGGAAGAGCAATATTTATAAAGAGGAAACATGGGAACTACTACAAGTGATGAAGAAGATGAACCCGCACCTATTTACCCATAGTGTGTAAAACAAAATTTCAAGGGTGAAATTTCATATATGGGGAATAATGTAATGTTCCTGAATTCAATCAATGAAAATACCACTAATATAATTAGGTCATACTGTATATGTCATAATAAATCACATAGATAACAGAAAAAACAACTAACATGATGAATTAATTAAATAATAGGACCCTCTAGATGTTGAGAAATATATACAGAAAGAATAGTAACTCGAACTTTGGAATATTAACATGACCACTAAGAATAGTATTATGACCAATAAAATATTAACCTCAGCTATGAATTTATTATCAAAATTTTGGTATCTAATAAATAAAAATATGATATATCTCTATCTATGAATAATTAAATTAATTTTTTTGAAAATATAAATTAAAGGTTTGTTTTATGCATGTTATAAATATTTAAATATAATATTATAATTAATATACTGATTTAAAATATATTTTTCATAAAATGATTGAATAAATTAATATTTTTTTCTTTTATTAATATAAGATAATTTCATGAGGTTGTAATTTACCTTCCAAATTGTTATATAATAAGTAATAATTTTAAAATTTTAATTTTTCAAATAAATGATGATTTTATTTTAAAATTAATTGTCTCATATTAAGAAAATTATTTTCATAAGATGGATTCCAATTCTTAGTTAAACACATTGAAAAAATTTTAGGGTTATTTTTTTTATTTTTCTAAAATAGTTGAATATTTTTGGGAATAATAAAATACTTTAATTTAAGATAAAATAAAAATTCATGAATTATGGAGTCATAGAAGCTGTGTTGATAATTTAGTCCAAAAATAACGATTTATCCATAATTATTTCAATTTATAGGTTCATAATTCATAATCTATTCATCTTTTTATCCAAAATAATAATCTAATGAATAAAATAATGAGAAAATGCCCATCTCATTTACTATAAATACCAACCCTCAACTCCTCTTCTCCTCACACCTCTCATGCACTGCGAATTGTCCATTTTTTCTCAAATATTATCCCAAGTCCCATCCCCCTGTCCATGATCATTCTTTTCTATTATAATAAAGAATCATATCCCTTAATAAGGTTCTCAGGATGATGTATTGTAGAGGTAAATCATCTTTCTTTTCATTTAATTTCCTATCATGATGTTTTCATTTCTTCTAACCTCACCTCCAGAAACCCAAATATTTTTATAATAGTAGTACATTATATATAATGGACTCTTATTATGATAATGGAAAATTCCATCATTTCATTCCCCCACCTTTTTACTAAAATGAAATTATCATCCGAGATGTGTTAATTTATCACATTCAAGGATGGTAAGTGTTAAATTTCCATTTACAACCTTCAAAGAATCCCATAAAAAAATTTTATGGTTAAAACTGATTATACTAAATGTATTAAATTCTATTTAATGTTATAAATCAAATATATATATATATATATATAATGTAATGAATTAAAATTAGCTGGTGAAGATCGAAAGACTGCCAATCTAATCCAACCAATTATCACTAATGATATATCTAGTGATTCATCCTCATCCCATATAATAAAATTAATTATATATACATTTTATTATATTAATGTTCCTTAATAACATATATATATATATATTCTAGATAATAATTCACATTCTACATGATATTTCATACATATATTCTAATGAACCGATCATGAAAAACAAGGAAACAAACACTCCCGAATGAAGAAATTGCATCTTATAACTCATCAAAAGTGAATAAATAAACATAATAATAATATTAATACGATATAACTATATAAATGGTTTGGAATTAAATTATTTATTGATTTATTTGAATTATCCATGACATTAAGATCATGTGTATACAACTTTAAAACATAAGGTAAGTGATTTTACCTGAACCTCCATTTTTTTCAGGTAACATTTTCCATCTCTTTATAAAAATGTAATTATTCATTAATTTTATCTAATTATTATAAATTCTATTTTAATTTTCTTAAATAATGTATCCATATCATATAATTATAATTTTACAAGGAAATATATGTTTTAAAAAATATCCCTTATCAATTATCCCTTTTAAGAAAGCCCAGTAAACATAAAATTCCTGGATTATTACAAATTTTTATGTTCCATCCATAATATATTTTAATCCAATATTATTTTTTATAAAATCGCTCAATTATTTTTGAAAAACATTCTTGTTTTATTTATGATTTTTTAAAAAAGAGATTTTTTCCTTTTTGAATGCACATTAATGTTTTTGCTAAAATGCAAAAAAATTTATTAATTTAAATGTTTCCTAACCACTATTTTTATATATTTTCACATGAGTTTGACATCACATATCATTATATATTCCTATTTTCAGTATTAATTTCCATGTATTATGAAAATCCACTCTTTAATCGAAAACCTTATTATAGGCTCAATTATTATTCCTTATGACATGATTATGATAAAAATTTCATTCATTGGGTAAACCATATGATTATTTATTCATATAGAACAACCATTAACGAACAAGTTATGATGGGTGTTACTAGATATCACACTAATTCATTGGGTAATTTGTACTTCCATGAGACGTCATGTGAAATGGTATTTGTGGTCATCCATGACTCATTCTCCATTTGCAATGGTCATGTTGCTTAACCAGGACTTTTGGTCCACCATGTACAATGATATATGACTAAATATTATTTTAGGTTTAATGTTTTAACAAAATTAATATGATTCCATTATAATTTGATACCATGTTCTATATATTGTATTTTTATATGTTTATTCTTTTTTAATTTCATCTGGTTATTCCTTCTAACACATGTTATATGATTTATTCTAATCCTTAAGATCTTTTTGGGATTTTAGCTCATACCTTATTCCATGTATTCCCCAGGTTATCTGACGATGATATAGGAGCTCAACGATACTAATGTGATCATTATGGATATTTAAAACCAAAATGTTTTATTATATTTCCATGTTTTCAATCTTATATACCTGAACATAAAAATAAACAAGATGTTAAGATCCTTTACCTGTAATTGAATTATAGTTATTTTTAAAATAATATAATATTTTTTTAATGAAGGATAAGGTCACTATTCATGTTATTATTGAATATGGTTAATCCATAATTTAGTCACTGCATTATCTTCTCTATTTAGTGTTGACATGATTCTTACTTATTCCATCATGTTTCTAAAAACAAAAAAAAGTGTGGTAAATAATAATGATAATGATGAATCATATAATGTTGAATAAAAATTTATAAGATAATTAATCTATAAATCATCCATTTAATCAATGAAGCCTTCAGTTTTACTTAGGTAAACCATGATTGTCATTAAATTTGATAACATCATATTCATATCATTCATGATCATTTATAAAGATATCATTTATTATCCAAATAATTCTCATCCAAGAGTTTCTATCCAAGGGTATAGCCTCAGACCATCTCATCATGTATTCAGGTCCGAATTGTATTTTTTTCCTTATCATCACCTAGACGTTTTGCATAATATAGTTAATGTTCGAGGTCAATACAAGGGGGAAAGAAGGATGATACTGTTGGCCTATGGATTGAGCATTTTGGTTTTTGATTCTATAGTAGTTGATTCTTGACTGAAAGTGTTGAATTTTTACCACCATTACATAGTGAATTCAAATGGAACTTCATTTGACAATAGGTATGTTAATGGGAATGAAACATTTTCAATCACATCACTCAATTTCCTGTAGAATCTAGCATAGAAAAAAAGGCCTCAGATACCCGTAAAAGTTTATGGTTATATTAAATCCTTGATGACATTGATTTTTTCTAGATCGACTTATATTCCTTCATTTTATATTTTATGTCGATGAACAATTCCTCCTTGAACTATGGACTGAATCTTTTCCCAATTCAAAACTATGAATTTTCCATCACAACATCATAGGACTAACTCAAGATTTATTATGAAAATTTCAAATTTTATTCCATTGACATAAAAGGAATCCATTTATATTTATAATAATTACTCCTCCATATCATGGAAAACAAGCTTCATGCATCATTGAAATGTTTCTAGAGCATTTCACATTCGGTATGACATGTTCTTGTAGGTGAATGTAAAAAATGGGCATTTGAATTTTTTTTGAGTAATCAAATCGTTTTATTTAAATTTGATTTTATCCTGAATATCTATCTTGGAAACAATAGAATTCATTCCTTTTAAGTCCTTCCAATATTTGATCCATGAATGCTAAAGTAAAATGGTCATTTCTTGTTATTGCATTGATTATTTTGTAATTTATAATAAATATTCATCCAGTAATAGTGCATGCAGAGATCAATTCATTTTCATCAGTATTCTACACTTTCATTCCACCTTTCTTTGGTAGTAATTGTTTCTGGCTCACCAATTCACTATCAGATATGGTTATGATTACTCTAGAAACCAAAATTTTATGATCATAATTTTTATCATCTTCCTTTATTTGTGGTGTACGTCATATTCGAGGTTTTCATTATTGTTTTGAATATTCATCATGTAGAATCTTATAAGTTCGTACAGTCAAACTAATTCCTCTGACATCTACCACTCCCTAGGAAATTGACTGCTTGTTCCTTTTCAAAACATCACCAAATTATTCTTATTTTTCCAGAGATATTTTATATATGGTGATTGATGTTTGAGAGGATGAAGAGTCAAAATTTTAATTTATAAGGATACTAGGTATAGTCTTAAAATCTAGTTTGGTTGGCTGAATAACTACATGGGTCAATAGAGGGAATTTATCCCTTGTTATAGGTTCATTAAAACTCACTCCATCAAAATAATATTATTCTTCATCATCTGAGAGTCACTCAACGATGTCTTTTTCAATGTTGGTGTATTAATTTACTTCTTGGGTAAGGGATATGGTGTTATAATAAATGGAATTATCTTATTATTTAGATACAGTGACAATATTTTATACTACCTATTCTAATATAACTCGATAGATTAGACTCCCTCTATTCAAATCTATTTGAGTTCTATATTGGATATAAATGTTCTTTTTAGGATGTCGAGGTTGTCACTATGTTCTTAATTGTCCAGAACAAGAATGTATACTGGATTGAGGAATTTTGTGACTTTAAGTAAAAAATATTTGATAATTCGAATAATTAACTGCGTTGATTGGTCAAAAAGTTGTTGTGATACTTGAGTTGTTTTGAGATCTTCGAGTCCCAACATTTGAAATAGACTCATTGGAATTATGTTTATTCTTACTCTAAAATTTCACATAGATCTTCTAAACATGCACTCTCTAATATCAAATGGAATTACAAATAATATAGGGTCTATCATATATGATGAAAATTTATGATGTTCAATAGTATAATATTCATTATTTAATTGGATATCTCCATGATTTTCAATTTTTGTTTTTTTGGAAAGATGATCTTTAAGGAATTTGGAATACATTGGCATTTAGGAATTGGACTCTAGAAAGGGTATATTAATGTATAATTTCTTGAACATTTATAAGAAATTTCATTTATTGTGCCTCATATCTACCTTGTATTTCACTTTTCAGAAAAGGAATAGGTGGATTTTGTAGTGGTGGGAAAACATAAGTCAGTTCATTTAGTTGCTAATGAGTTTGGGTTTCAGTAGTGGGTGATACATCCTGACGTGTTTCGGGTGTGGTACTATAAACATCATCTTATATGGGTGCTTTCTTCATAGAAACATTTGGTTACCTTTGATATCATAAAATAGTTTTTCAAAATCCATAATTCTTCCACTTCTATGCACTATTTCCATAGATTTTTTCCTTGGGTATGTCTTTGTATTACGAGGATGAGTAATTGATAATATCTTAGATAGTGTCTTTGAGATCTGTCCCAATTGAACATCAAAATTACAATAGGATGCTCATTGGTTTGGTATCTCCATCTCATGAGTTTTCACATTATTGGTCTCCCTTTTGACCAACTTTATCTAGGAAGTTCTCTGTCTTACTTTGGAGAGGATAAGGTTGTTTTAGAGGTGATGGAGGAGCAAGTTGGAACTACTATTGTTCTATTTATGGGAATGGTTGTTTCTTTAAAAGATGAATTGATGGAATAGAGTTCATGGGAGGATACCCTAGTGGTCCATGAATACAAAATGTTGTTTGACCACTTCATTTTTGATAATAGCCTTTTTTTCTATATTGGATATTGAGAAGGCCTCAGCTAATAGTAATTCTACTTCTATTAGAATAGTGGGTTTTGAGATTTTAAATAACATAATTGAAATTTTTTGTTTTTTTTCTTCAAATATAACATGAGTTATTGGAATAATTTTGAACCACTGTATATCTCACATGATCGTATTTCTATGATAGGAGTGGGTTGTATTGTAGATAGTTGAATTGCTTCTATCTTCTTTGTGAGAACTCTGACTAGTGCTAAGAGTCTTGTGTTCTCATCTACTTGGATGATGCCATGTCGAGGTTGTCCTTTATCACATTTATAGTTTCTAGAATTGTGTGAGTCCTCATTTAGAATTTATATTATATCTTTTTTTGTCTGGAACGTGAGTCCTCCAATAGCGCAAACATAGATTACTGTTTGTGCAGATACTTGGAGACCTTGGTAAAATGTATGTTATTGAATTACACAATCGAAGTCCATGGAATGCGTAATTTCTCATATGTTCCTTATATAATTCCCATGATTCCCATTTGTATTCTACATCATCATGATTGAGGTTCTGAATTTCATTCAAGAGAAATCATGTCTTGATCAGTGGGATATATTTCTCTAGAATTTTCTTGACTAGATCATCCCATGTTGACATTGAGTTGGGGGCTTGAATCATTTGAAAATCCTTGGATTTGTCTCACAGAAGGAATGAGAAGATGAGGAGTTTGATTTAATTTGTTGATACTCACTGGTTTTGAAAGGTATCACAAACATAGATCAAGTTGGATATATTCTCAAGTAGTTCTTCACTCGAAAGTCCACTGAATTTCCCCATATTTTGGATCATGTGAATGATTCCATGATTGATTTCAGATGTATCCGATCAAATAAGAGGACAGACTATGCTTGGTGTGTCACTATGGATTGATGGTAGGACCTAATCCATGATCATTCGATCGTGATGCACTGGGATCTCTCTATGAATTTATCGTTTCATGTTTAGTGGGTCTGACAGGTTGGGATCTGTTTGATTGCAAGAGTATTCCAGGGGTGACCGATGGAGTGCATTGAGATACCATTCAATCTCGGTAAAAAGGGTTACATGTTCTTTTATATCCATTATCGTTTAATTGTACTAATGTCCTTAGTACATGTTCTATTCAATTAAAATAAGGGATATAGTGGAATTTTTTGGAGTGATAAACTGAGAAATTGTTTGAGGGACAAGTAATCTAAGGTGTCGTCAAGATGTTTGATTGATTGAAGTGTAACATTACTTCACTAACAGGAAAATAATGACAAAATTTTATGCAGCAATAAGAATCATTGAAATATGCATGAGAGGATGTTAGATTAGAATTTTATTTCATTCCCAAACATCAATTGATAATATGGTATTGTATAGTTAATTTTTTGGGTCGATCCCACATGGAAGGAAATAGTGAACTATCAACATATGGCTTGGGCCTTTAGTTCTATGTGACCTTGCTAAATGAGTTTGTTTTTGAAAGATAATACTAGAGAGTTGATTGTTTTCTTCATGAATAAATGGAGTATCATGATCAATTTTTGGTATCTATTTAAATGTTGTTCATAATTAGAACCTGGTAGGATTGTAAGGTTTATTCTGTGAACCATATAGAGGTTGTTAGTTGAATTTGTTCAAATAATCTAGTTCTACCAACGAGATAAATATTCATTGACAATAAAATATTTACAACATAGATGAATTTGTCTTAGCTTCTTGGGATGAACTTATTTTAGGACATTAGTAATATCATAATATACACCATTCAGGATAGGGTCATTCACTTAAATATCCAAAGGTCTGGGATGATCAAATAAATTGGATAGATAATAATTATTTATCATGATTACTAATCCTTATGGTTTACATGTTTTTTTTGAAGATTTAATTCAGTTTAGATATACATACTCTCGATACCTACCGTGGGTGGCTTATCCTCTCTTGTTAGGATTGAATGTAAGGGAATGTAAATTTTAAATTGTTCTCATCATGCTAAGAAAAATGGAATTTAAATGGTTAACGCAGAATAACCCATTGAAATTCACAAAATGTGATGATAATGAAATTTTTATTAATGAAATTTAAAGCACAACCTAGTTAAATACATACATAAAAGAGAGTGATAGATGAATGAAAAATGAGTCTGTTGATGACCGTTGAGGAGCGAAGGTGGTGATATAAAAAATGTAATGAAGGAGATGTTGAAACACAATCCCTGATGATGTTATTATAATAAAATAATGAAAAGAGACTATGATATTTTATTTTAGAGTTGAGGGAATTGAGTGGAGTGAGATAGGAATGAAAAACAAATAATGTCACTGCACTAGATTCTCTTTAAATTGTCTCCCAGACTGCTTTATTTGAAGGTGAAGACATACACACCCTATAATGAGTTTCATATCATGTAATGCACATCTTTGAAAATCTCCATTGATTTTTAATCTACACATATGTTATCCATACCTCATCAGATATTTGAAGAGTAGACAATTTTCACATCATGTATCCCAGACTCAAAACATGTACTTTCTTTTCTGCTCTATCATTCTGGTATATTTATTTTTCAAAGGTTTCATGATGTGTATCTTATACTCATGACATGTAATGGCTCGTTCACTTTAAAACTTCATGAATATTGTAATGAATTGGTTCACAGCATGGTTCATTCTTTGAAACTCTTTTAAACATTGTGAAATGAGGATTCACGATGGGTATAAGGACATTTTTTTCTTTTTATATAAATTATTATTCAAATACCTGCAATCCTTAAATCTATAAGATTCCACACTAACCATGTAAATTATAGAATATATCATTATAAATAATTAATCTAAGTAAAATAGAAAGAATATAATATTTCGTCTTGTCGAAATCCAACACTAATGAACAATTGATTACCTGTAAGAAAAAAGGCCCTAATAGTGATTTTAGATTAATGAGAAATTTTTAAAATGGGAAACATTCATTATGTGCATGAAAATAAAACAATGTTTTCATGGAAATGTTTAGTATCTATAATCATCTATGCAATGAAAATTGTTCATTCCTCATAGCTTATTTTTATAATCAAATTCTAATCTTTTAATTATCTCCTCTTATCTTTTTCATGAATTCTATAACAATTTTAAATTTACATCAAAATGATTTTTCTGTCATCACTTGGGGTAAAATGTAATTGGGGTTAGTATCATACCCTTAGTACAAGCTTTTAACCATATGCTATCATTGGACCTATCATAACCACTTTGAAAAGAAAAGTTTAAAATTAATCACGAGGGCATCAACAATTAGGTTCATATCACTATAATGTTGTGGTTAGGTTTGTAAATAATTAACATAAAGCTAATAATTTGGATAATATAGGATATATAATGCATGATTGTAGTTAAAAATATGTATAAAATGACTCCACCATGCTAATAAAGTCCACACTCTAACTAGCATAGGTTATATCCATTTATATGTCAAGTAAGATCAAAAAGGGTATTTTGTTCATATACTATTTATTTTGTTTTTATTTCTTCTTAAATTCATGTCTAGGATAGATCTAACATCCACCTTTTAACAACATATGATCATTCAATGGATTAATTTGTCCATAAATGGTGATTTTTGACTTTCATAATGCATGTTCTTGAATAATTTTTCTTTTCTTTTGTACTTCACAAAAGAATAGAATAGAAGTGAAACGAGGAAAAGTATATATGGATAAAACCATAATAGTCTAATTAGTAACACAATAAATATCTATAATAATATGAACACATGTTGTCTTAATGCCTCCCCCACACTTGTACATTAGTAAAGTCATGCATTACACAAAGTTCGGGGTATGAAAGGATAATCAGTTTGGAATTGCTTCATCAAAAAAGTCATTGATGGATACTCTAGGTTTAATGAATTAATGATTTAAGTGGTTATCATGAAAATTTATCACAACATTAATTGACTCAATAATTATAATCTTTTACATGTTCATTCATAGCCTCAATAAAATCTTTATACATGATCTGATAGGTTTACATGTCCCACATTTCACTCAAGAAATATCAACATAATTGAAAATGAAATTGTAGTTCTAGAATCTTCTCAGGTAAAGAGAATAAAAAAAAGAAACTAAAAAATACAAAGGGTATATATAAAAATCAATGTTTCCAATAATGATTATTTAAAAAATATTGAATTTGAATTAAATTTCTATGCACAAAAATCATTCTGAATTCATAAATTTAGAAAAAACATGGATTCTATAAATTCCAAAGATTATGATTTCTTTTATTTAAATAGGAATAATTTCAGTCAGGTTTAATGTATGAAAATTTTTTGGAAAAATATCTCCTGGATAGGTGAGAATAAGAAATATTTCATCTGCATTGTAATTGAAAATCACGAAATACTCTCCCTTACATAGAAAGAGTGAGTGACCAGAATATACATGGAAATATTATGGGAGTGTTATGAAAATAATGGTCAGAAAAAATGAAATGGAAGTTGGTTTTTTTAAAAGTGAAGGAATCGATAGCTCTCTATATGAATTTTTATTCCATGAGAGAACTTGGGTGGTCATTTTCTAAATCTAGCAGACATGAAAATTGGGTTAAAAAACAATTTCATTACTACAAAAGCATGACTCCACTATTTTAAAACAATTATATGTATAATAATAGGCATGAAAACAATAAGATGAGCATGGGTATCCAATTTTAATGAATTTCATTATTTTTTTTATAATAATGTTCAAAGTGGACTCAAAATGAAAAGGAAATAAACGTCTATAATGATGACTCAATCTTTAAAATGACTATCTAGGGCTAGACTCCCATAATGTGATAACATGACATCATCATATAGATAGATGGGAAAAATATCCTGTAGAAAATTCCATTGTCTCTTTGGATAATCTAGGTTGTATACCTACTAGTGGAAGTTTCCTCTAGATTGTGAGGTCATTTCAACTAATTGATGACTTCAGGGGGAGTGTGATCATGAATCTGAGGAGTAATGAACTGTATCATGGAATTAGGTGTTTGCTACAATGCATGAAAATTTAGTGATAGGTCCTAAAGATGATGTTCTATATTTTCCATGCATTTATTCATCCATTTGACTAGAACAGATTGAATAATCATCTCATCAACAACCATAGATGACATAAAAGAGAAAGAGATGGATAATTAATATTTTAATGTAATGAAAGTCAATACACATAAAAGTGATGAAAAAATCAATTCCTATTTATATAATTAAACATTACAAAATGTGGGCATGCATAGAGGATATATAAAAATAACTAGCACAATTACAAAAGTCTAAATCCAATAATGAGAATAATTGTTGACTACGATTAGTCATCAGGACAAAAAATATCATCCAATTTCAACAACCTGTCTGGTGGTTGTGAAAGATGTCTAGCTGGATAGGTAACAAAGGTTGTAGTATGAGATGCTAGATCAATGACAGATGGTTGAGTAACAGAGTTGGATAGATGGGTTGGGGTGGGTGTTAGAGAGGTGATGTTTTGATGAGTGGTCGTGGGTCTGGAATCTAGATGTAGTAGTGGATGATCCCTTAGCATGTTAGTCATACTTATCTTGGTAGTCCTACAAGGTACCAAGGTCAGTAATGTATATGTGTAGGTTGGGGTGGGGTATTAGTGATGTGGTAGTTATAAAATAAGAGGATTTGACATGGGTTGGTAAAGGTGGAGTGGTGAAATCAGATGGCTGGGTGAAAGGAATGTGCAGATGATAGGATATTCATTGAAGGTTCTCCAGGATGCACATATATAAAACTTAGAGATTAGGAGGGGAGGGATGGGTGGGTGGATTGATGATAGATGTTGAAGTGCAAGATGTTTGAATGTGGGTGGGTGGTAAGGATGTGTTGGTGGGTGGATCTGCTGGTGGGTATAACACTGAAGGAATGTAATCTGCTGGTGTTTCTACATGTATGATCAGTACCCAATGATAGATATCATCTTCCCTAACAAAAAGATTCATCTTTTTATCACTATGAAGTAAATAAACTAAATGGGTCCCAGGGAGGTAGGAGAAACATCTGCATCGAAAACAAAGAGTTGTTTGGTCAGGTGGGTTATAAATTATCTTCCCATAAATATAACTCAAATAAACTCTTCATGATCCCTATAGTTGTGGGAGACTTGTTCAACCATTTTGAGGGTTGGTATTCCCAGTGTTTCTTCTAGAATATCCATATCTACTTGACTGATACACCCATGTGACTCATTCCTCGAAATCCACCCATGTGTCAAAGCCCTGTGAAGTATCCAAAAATATATGCTTTGCAACTAGGTAGGTTTGTGATATGTGGATCATAAGGTATTTATGGCCTCATGTAATAATCTATAAAAAATGGTATGATTTGGAATAGGGTGGATCCAACTAAATTGTCAAATAAACCTCTGATAATAAAAAATCATCTGTATAATTTCCTTATCCAATACCAAACTCGATGAATGGAATCACATGTTTTCGGCCAACCAGACAGAATCATATGTTATTAATGGACTCCTCAAAATTATTGTAACCCTAGTTATATTTCTCTATATGTATCCTCACAATCGAGTATATTGTAGTCAACATGTAGTGTCTCTAGGAGGATGAGGATGACATCATTGACATTCTGTCTGGCCATGATTGGTATGATTAATGTTTTATTTATCCTCATAGGCTTTGTCTCAATCCTGTTGAGGCTAACACAATGAATTAATATGTAGAATAACATATCATGGTGAATCTGGTTGTTTCTATGATTGCTGTATTCCATGTTAGTTGATGAGTAATCGGCTAGGGTAGTCGGTGCTGCAAAGGCTGCTACAGGAGGGGTCAAAGATGCAATAGGTGAAGTGTCTCATGGGATCAAGGTTGGAGGCCTTTAATCGTGGTCTGATGTTGATTTGAAATGTTCTTTCTACACTGTTTTGGTGCTCTACAATGCTTAAAGAGGATTTTTGGGTGCAGATGATGGAGGGTGGTGTTCGATGTAGGCCGAAGGAGGTAGAGGGGGTATTGGGAGGGAGTGATTTTTTGGTCATGAGGTGGGGGGGGGGGGTTAACTAACAAATAAATTATTAACGAAAATTACATTATTATAATTATGTGAAATAATCACATTAAATTAGAATCAACTAAGTATTATGTGACCTTTAAACATAATATTGAAACATATGTGATTTTATTTTTGAAAATCTGACTTAAACTGTTGTAATAAGTAAAATCTTTTGAGTCTAATGGAAGAAACCTAATTTCTTGGTTAATTTGAACCTAGGATAATGAATAGTAATCTACCCTTATGAATACAAATATGACCCTAATGAATAGTAAATTATAAAAATGAATAGAAATATCACCCTTGAATGTAAAAAAATATTTAGGAATCTTATATGAGATAATATGGCCATAGTAAAAATATTGATATTGTTGTAAGTTATAAATAAGTAATTACCATTACTTAATTAATTTAAAAGAAAATTTATTTTCATAATATGTTTTCATGAATTAATTTTTTTTTCTTATGGTGCTATGAACATATTATAAAACCTTATGTAATTATTGAAAGCCTTGTAAAATTAGTTATAGTTTTAGAACTGGTATTATTCAAGTGAATATTGGTTTCAATTAAAATTAAAAATAATAATATTTAAAAAACAATTATTTTTAAAATAGATTATACATTTGAGTTATACACATAAAAAAACGGTTAGGGTGATTTCTTGGGATTTTTCTTAAATACATGAATTTTTTGATGAAGTGTGAAATACGATAATTTACATCATAAGAAAAATACAATAATTATTATGTCATGGGAGATGGTCCATTTATTTAATTAGCTTTGGTTCGAACTCACATTCAAATATTACTATTTTATGTCATGTAATCAACAATATTTCTTTTCTAATGGAGATGTAATAAACTAATGATTAAAATGATAAGAAAACCATAATCCCCTCCACTATAAAAAACCCCACACTCCCCTATTCTCATCACTCATCCCAAGCATTCTTCATTCCTCTAATACATTTTAAAATATCCCCACAAGATCCAACCCCATGTCTATCAACCCTTGGTCTCCTCAAAGAACATTATTATCCCCTTAAGAGGATCTCAAGGATGATTAATTTAAGTGGTAAATTCATCTTTTCAAATATTTACCTTCTTTCCATGTTCCATGGTTTTCTTTTCTATTCTTACCTCTCCTCATCCAAATGTTATGAAAACTCTAGAACCTTCTAAATACTGGAATGTTGTAATGATAATGGAATAATTTATTAGTGGCTCCCCTTTATCCTTTTTTATACTAGTACAAAAAACACCATCCGAGATGTGTTAATTTACCACATTCAATGATGATGGGTTTTGAATTTGAATTACCTTCTTCAATTATGATCATAAAACCATAATTATGGTCGAACTAGATTTTAATATATATATTATTTCCCATATATGGTTAAGGAATCTTTTTGTACACTTTGTTTTGATTTATTAATCAAAATAAGTTCATTGTGAAAAAACCCTGCCAATTAACACAAATGGTTATAAGTAATTATTTATGTAATCATTCATCATCACTCCATGTAACCATATGAAATTTACAATAATATAAACTTACGTATGACAATAATAATAAATAAATTCAATTTTATTCATCCATCCTCATTATACATTGATTATTTGTACATTTTAATAAATTAACCAATTAAGAAACAAACAGACCCATACAATGAAACTGAACCTCAAAACCAATCACAATGGTTATGAATGAACTCAAAAAAATTATACTAAATCAATTAAATTGAATTGGGGTTCTAAAATTCTTAATTAATGAACTTGGTTTTATTATTCAGTTCATTAATATCATGTGGATAAACACTATCAGACTTAAGGTAAGATATTCTACCCGATCCTCCATTATTCCATTGGGTTATTCTTACTCTCTTTTTACCGAAATGAAATCCTGTATTCTATTTATTTATCTCATTGAGTTGATGATTATATGTCCAAACTCATGTATCAATATCCATTTATCATTCTATTTCTAGGATATACACTCTTTTAAGTAAATCCATCTTCAATACTTTCCTATATGAAAACATGTTTTATGGAAAAGTCTTGATTCATTCCCAATTTCAAGAACACTATAGGATATATTTTTAAGATTATGTTATATTAAGAAAAAAATCTATTTTCAACATGAATTACTTCATGTTAAACATTGTGATTTCTAAAAATATGTTCCCTTTTTTTAAATGATCTCTGACATTATCATTAAACCACACTAAAATGTATTAATCTTAACGTTTCATAAAAAATATTTTCCATGATAACAAATTAATTTGGAATAACTTATTATGATATATGATTATTTTACCTAACTGATCCCCATTATTATTTAATTCCATTCATTCATGCACACTTTTTTGATACACCCATTAATTATAGTTTATGGCATGATTATGACACCCATTTCGTTCTATGGGTACCCTTAAAATTATGTATGATTGATTATGTATGATTATCAATGTCGAAAAAATATTAATGAACAAGTTAATATTGGTGATAATATATAGAAATCTAATGAATTGGGTAATTTTGAGTCCCATGAGACGTTATGTGCAACAGTCTCGGTGGTTAACCTTGATTGGTTCTTTTCTATTTGAAATGTTCCTTGACTCATTAAAAATTTATAGTTTATGTTGCTACCACATTATAATGATTCTATGTTTATATGATCTCATGTTTATGTTTTATGACTTCACATTTTCCACATATTTTTATATAATTATTCCATTCCTTATAACCCTAGTGTAAATTCATTATTACTATGATTTTCCCCATACTACACTTTTATCTTATCCCATTGTTCATGGAATGACTATGATACCCTATGAAGTTGTATGAGCACAATTAAGCTTCGGATATCTTTATGAATATTATATTAATAAATTTTTTATTTAGTCCCGTTTTTTCTGTTTTATGTACACAGTCTTCCAAGTCATTAGACATCACGACCCTTGGCTAATAATATGATGTTTTATTATCCTTAAAATCTTGTAATGATATGTGTAAAAGGTTAGGAGTAATATAGATGGTATTAAACGATTGTCTTGTAATTTTTTGAGATTTGGAATAGATAATGTTAGTATGAACTTGATGAATGAGACTAAGTATAAGGAAAAATCCCTAAATTATAGTATGTATATAGTAAGAGGTTAATCATGAAAATAATTCCATGGTTGGATACAAATTTGTAGAGGAGGGTCTAGAAGAGATCTATAGAAGGGTAAAACCTGAAATAACTGCTTTGTTCTAGACATGAATGGGAACTTGGGCAAGAAAATAGTTCGTTCAGAACTCTTAGATTTACAGTCCTGGGGTATATTCATTGTTAAATTCCTGAAATTTGTACAATAAATTATTATGAGAGTAAAAGAAGATCCCATAAGATTATATGTTATGAAATAGATCAAGTGTAAAATTGATTTAATCATTGGGGATCTCATGATAGGATATACATATCGTTTATAAGTTTATACATATTATGTTCAAATATTCCATTTAATTAATTATATCCATGTTTTAAAGAACTATATTTATAAGTTATTTTTCATATATAATGGCAGGATACGGAAGAACATGTTCCACTAATGATTGTGATAGGTAATGTGAATATTACCTTAATGATATGCTAAATATGGTGGGAATGGGTGCTCAGAACTTCATTATAGTACATTCATAGATGGCCCATTTTAGGAATAATGAAATGAGTCATGTGGAATTATCTACTACTCTAAAGAAAGAGCAGGCTGTTGTAGAATCCTTTATGTGGTAATGGCCTCCCATGTTTAGTGGGTCATCTAATCCCCTCCTCGAGGAACAGTTGATTAACTCCAATAAAAAATATTATTTATCCTCCAGTTCACATAAGAATATAATGTTTTACTGGTTGTCTATTAATATGATGGGTAAGCTATTAAGTAGTGGAAACTGATCAAAAATATGAATTCCATGGAGGAAATTTGTTCCATGTATTGGCTGTAATTCAAGAATATATTTTTAAATTTTTAATTTCCAAAAAACCTCCACCTTAATATAGAAGGATTGTTCCATGGACTCCAGAAGAAGGAAGATGTTTCCATCGGGGTGTGTGATGAAAAACTTCTCATGGCTTTCAAGATTCGCCTCTAGTTTTTTCATGAACACATATAGCTAGGTGGATCGCTTGTTAGGAAGACTAAAGCTAATCTATGAAATGAAATAGGGATTCGTGACATCGATAGTTATGACGAGATTTTCAATTGTTACACAAAGGTTGAAATTTTGATCAATTATTTTAAGTTGTCTCATGGGACTAGTAAAAAAAAGAAAATGCAATATAATATGGGGGGTTCAGAAAAGAAATCGCATTATTGAAAGAAGACATTACATCCCACATGTCTAATTTGTGGGAAGATACATCCTGAGAACTCTCTAAAGGGAACCCAAAATTGTTTCAAATATGGAATATCAGACAACTACAAATGGTCTCCCAAAGGGATATGAAGAATTACACTAAAGTGGAAGAAGAAAGGATGTTTTAGATAAATTATCAGCCTATAGTTCATTATTATAACTGCAAGGAGCATGGTTATTATGAAAACAATTTCGAAAATATTGGGGTTGTCATAGGAAATCTACAACAAATTCCAAGGAAATATGAAAGTTATTATTCTATCACTACTATTGAGGTGGATCAGGAAAACAATCTGGTGAATGGAACTCTAGTATTCCATTCAATAATAGGTATTGTACTATTTGATTTTGGTTCAATTCAATCTTTTGTATCATCCATGTATAGTTTAGTTATTAAATCACCACCAAAACATTTGGGGGATAAGTTATCTATAGTAACAATGAATGGGAAAATTATTGAATTGAAGGATTATAACTCCTCTACAGTGAGATTTTGTGGAATGAACCTCCATGTAAATATCTCCAAACAACTATTAGTGGAGATTGATGTTATCAAGGTCATAGATTGGATATATTTATACAAATCCACCATCAACTATCTGAAAAGGTAGGTAACTCTTCACATCCATAAGAATCCACGAATTATTTACAACTGTATAGAGGAAGATAAATCTTTTATAGAATCATTGATTAATGTGTTCAAATTACTACCTTATGATCAAGCCTGTCTAGCTCAAATTAATGATGAAAATTATATAATACATCTCAAAGATATACCCATTGTGAGGGATTACGATGATATATTTTATAATGAGATTCATTATCTTATTTCTATTAAAGGGTTTGAGTTTTCAAATGAACTTGTTCTTAGATCCCAACCTATATTAATGAAACTTAATAGAATGGTCCATGTAGAGCTGGATGAGCTGAATAAACTGTTATAGGTGAATCTGGAGAAGGGTTGAATAGGCCCAAGTTCTTCACCATGTGGTGTGCCAGTCCTCTTAGTGAAGAAGAAGGATGGACCAATGCTCTTAAGGATTGATAATCATGAGTTTAATAAAATCACAATAATGAAAATGTATCCCCTGTGACATATAGATATCTTTTTTGAATTGATTCTTGGGGACAGTTACTTCTCAATGGATGTCCGTCGGTTGAGAAATTAGTAATTAATGGTGAGTAAGGAAGTTATTCCAAAGGCTACCTTTCGAATGTTGTATGGACACTATGCGTTCGTAGTGATTCCATTTAGAATCCCCAATTTTATCAGAATTGTTTTGGATTACATGGGTAGATTCTTTCGAGATTACCTCAATAAATTCCTGGTAGTCTTTATCAATTATATTTAGATATATTCCAATATCATGGAGGAAAAAGAGGATCATTTGAATACTATGCTAAAGGCATTGTAATGGGAGAAACTATAATCAAAATAGAGTAAATGTGTGTTCTAGATAGAGTATGTATCGTTCTTGGGGAATTTTATCACTTGATAATGGATATATGTGGACCCTTCCAAGATAATTAATATTTAATTGTGGCCCAAGACAACTTCTATAATAGAAATCCGCAAAATCCTGGGACTAACTAGGTAATATAGATGATATTTGAATAACTTCCCATTATTTTGAAACTCAGTGTCAATGCTTACACGGATGGGAGTGATGTTCATATGGACTCAGGAATGTGAGGACTGTTTTAATGGGTTGAAAAAGGGGTATATCAATGTGCCAATACTAAAACATGAATCATGTGGAGAACTCATCGAATTGTGATGCTTCACAGAAGGGATTTGTATGTGTGCTATAGAAAAATGATAATGTGATAGAATATGCATCAAGACAGCTGAAAATATATCATCAAAACTATCCTACATGTGATCTGGACTTGGTGGATCTATTCTTTGCATTGAAAATCCTGAAGCATTATCTCTATGGTGGGATGATTGAGATTTATAGTGATAAAAATTATCTAAAATATATATTCACACAAAATGTGATATAATAGGAAAATGTTATGATAGTTAGATCTCATCAAGGATTCTGACTGCTCAGTCCACTACAGTCTTGGTAAGGCAAAAAAGTGGTGGATGCTCTATGTAGAACGGATATTGCATCATTGTTAATGATGAGAATTGAAAATTATTCAATATTATTAGATTTTAAGAGGATTGAAAGGGGAATAATTACGGGAGGAACTTAATCAATCCTTTCCCAAATGATTGGTCAAGCATGCCTCATGGATAAAATAAAGGATTCTCAAAGATTAGATATGGAAATTTAAAAAAGGGTGGAAGACCACAGAAATACGAAATCCCCTGAGATCATGATTGATGTTGAAGGAGTTGTAAGATATGGGTCAGGATTATATGTTTCATCTGATCCAAATGTAACTAAATATATTTTGAATGATGCACATAACTCATCCATCTCCATTCACCTAGTGAGCTTGAACATGTATCATGTTCTCTAAGAGATCTTTTTGTGGGACACTATAATGAAGGACATTACTGAGTATACATCAAAGTGCCTGGTATGTCAACATGTGAAGGATGAAAGAAAGAGGTTTAAGGGAATGATGAAACCACTAACTAGACCAAGATTGATGTTGATGAACATATAAATGGATTTTTTCTCCAGGCATCCATGGATATGCATAGGAAACAATGCAAAATGTTTTATTATTGATTGTCAAACCAATACAACTCAGATTATCATAATTAGAGTGGAAAAAAATTGGATTAAATTTCATCAATATATTTATCAAATAAGTGGTAAGGATTTATGGAGTACCAATATATTTTGTATCTAATAGAGATCTAATATTCACCTCGAAGGGGTTGAAAAGTCTCTAATATGTTCTAAGAACGAAACTGGTCTTCAGTATGAAATAACTTCATCAAACTGATGCCCAATATGTGTGAACTATTTATACACTAGAACAAAGGTTTTTAGAATTTTCAATGGACTTCAATGTAGTATGTGACTATCTTCTTCCACTGGTTGAATTATCTTACAATAATAGTTTACACTCGGGGATCCAAATGGAACCATATGATGACCGTTATGGGAAAATGATCAGATCACTAGTGTGTTGGGATGATGTTAGTGATCATTTGTTTCTAGAACCTGAAATGGTCGATGAAATGGTGGAGAAGGTGAAAACCCTTCATCAGCACATCAAGGCATCCCAATGTTGACAGAAGAGTTATGCGGACATTCAGCTATGAGATCATGAGTTCAAAGTTTGTTACATGGTATCCCTCCACATATCTCCATTGAAGAAATTCATATTATTTTGGAAGAAAGGAAAGGTACGTCCAAGGTACATCAACCAATTTTAGATTCTTGATCTTGTCGGGGATGTGTCCTATCGTCTCCCACATTTCCCAACCATGTCTAATGTACCTGATGTCTTCTATGTATCAATCTAAATAATGTTCATACTAGATCAATCACATGTACTCTCTTCAGAGGAGGTATAGTTACGGAATTATCATTCTTATGAGGAGCAACTATTGAAGATCTAGGATCATAGAGATAATGTTCTATGTAACAAGACTACTCGCATTCTCAATCTATTATGGTTGAACAACAACTATGAAGTGTAAATAACTAAATTGGTTGTGTTAATGAAGATAAAGTACCTACACCTGTTTATAGCATAGAATATTAAATGAAAATTTGAGGGATAAATTTCATATTGGGTAGATGAATATTATGGAACAACATTTTCTCAATGGAAATTTTCTTCATATAATTTTGTCATATACATTCATGAAATCACCACTCAATAGACTACTATGTACTATGTAACCATTGCTCATAATATTTTCTCTTCTGTGATTTGAATCATCACTATTTATTTTCTTTTGGAGAAATAATAAATTATTGATTAAAATATTAGGAAAACACCCCTCCCATACACTAAAAAATATACCCATACTCTCCTATATTATTAAATCCCCTCAAGCCATGTGTCTTGCCGAAATTCTTCTCAATTATCTCCCTAATCTCCTCCCGCATATACAAAAGCCCTTGTTATCCACAAAAGTTCAAATCCTCTCCCTTTAAGAGGCTCTCGTGGATGATTAATTCAATATTTAAATTACTCTTTTCAATTATTTTTCATTCTTTTCATGTTCCACTATCTTCTTTTATATCCTTACCTCTCCTCCTCTAAATGTTAAGACAACAACAATACCTTATATTTAAAGCATTTTTTTATGAGATGGAATAATTTATTTAAATATCTCAATTACCCTTCATTTATACTTGTTGTATAAACACCATATGAGATGTGTTAATTTACCAAATTCATGGACTATGGGTTTTCAATTTCCATTACCATATTCAATTATTGTAATGAAACCTTTATTCTGGTTGAACAACACTATAATATATTTATTATGTCTCATCTATGGTTATAGAATCTTTTTTACATGTGTTTTTTATTTATAAAATAAAAAATGATCGTTCTGATAAAACCCACCAATTAACCCGAATGGTAATCATTAATGTTTTATATAATGACTCATCTTAAATACATGTAACCAAAGGAAATTATGAAACATGTATCCTTCACTATATAAGTAAAGTAATCATGAATCAAACGGACCTAAAAAATGAAATTGAACCTTATAACCAATCAAATTTTTTATGAAAGAACACAAAAAGTTTATACAAAATTAATTTTATGTTAAATTTGTTTTAGGATTATTAATTGATGAACTAAATTTTATTATTATGGTAATTAATATTATGTGGGGAACACCATCAGACTTAAGGTGAACGATTCTACTCAGACCTCCATTATTCCATTTGACTATTCTTACTAAAATTTTACAAAAATAAAATCATGTATTAGTTTTATTTACTTCTTTTATTTCAGTTTATATGTCCAATTTAATGTAACAAGATCCAATAATAATTCAATTTTAGGGATATACATGCTCTTATGTGATTCCATGTTCCCTAATTTCTAATAAGAAAAGATGTTTTAAGGAAACATTCGGATTCTTACCCAATTTAATGCACACTATAAAATATATTTTTAAGAAACCATTATATTTATAAAATCACACTTTTTACCATGAAAATATTCATTGTTCACTTATGGTTCTATATAAAATATTATTCCCTATTCCATTTTAAATGATCGTTGACATTTTCATTAAACCAATGTAAAATTTTTTAATTTTAATGTTTCATAAAACCTATTTTACATGTTATCACTTCAATTTTTCATCAGTTATTTTTTTCATAAGTTTATATTACCTATTATATTTCAATTTCTATTTTAATTCCAATATTTCATGGAAACTGGTATGATAATACCATTCATTATGCTTTATGACATGATTTTGATAAACATTTCTTTCCATGAGTACCCTTATAATTATGTATGACTAATTATGTATGATTCTCAATGTGGATAACATATTAATGAAAATGATAATATTGGTTCACATAGATAGTGCCACTATAAATTAGTTAAAGTTGAGTCTCTTGAGATGTTATGTGCAATGGTCTTGGCAGTTAGCCTTGACTCTTTCTACCATGTGAAATGGTCATTGTGTTAATACTTGACATGTTCTCCACCATATTCAATGATCCTTGACTTGTTCTAGATTCATGTTTTCTATTTCTACAACATTATTATGAATCCATGTTTATGAAATCCCATGTTTATATGTTATTATTTGACATATTGAAATCCTTTTTATATAATCATTCCGTTCCTTCTAATCCATGTGTTAAATCATTATTTTTGTGAATTTGTTCTTAATTGATATTTTACCATATACCTTTTTTCATGGTATCCCCATGTAATCATATGAATATGTATGCTCACAATAGATTTTAGGAGCCCTTTATAAATATTAAATAAGGAAATGATTTATTTTTTCCCATGTTTTATGTTTTATGTACTTAGTCATCCAAAACACTAGACTTCATGATACTTTTCAAGTATTGTGATGTTTTGTTATGCATAAAATCAATTAATGATATGGGTAATATGATAGTGTCGCTAAAGTGTGGGGGGGGGTTGGTTTGCTGCAGCAATGGATGGTGGGTGGTGGCTGATGGAGGGAGAGAAAAGGGGGGAAGAGGATGAAGATAGGGGAAGGGGACAGAGATGATGTGGATACACTACCACAAGGGAGAATAGGGAATGGGGAGGGTGTGGGTACTTATCGTGAGGGAAGAAAAGAGGTTGTGAGAGAAGATGTGAAGAGAGGGGTTCATAGTTTTCTATGTGGGAGGGAGCTAAATATATGAGGTCAACAATTAGTGGGTGTTTAGTCAAGAATTTATGGTTTCTGACAAGTGTTTTTTCATTTTTTTTAACATTCATTATGTATTACACATCGGGTAATATGGTTTCACGACTTGTTATGAAGGTTATGAACTAATTTATGGGCCATAGAACTCACACATCATGTCACCTAGTTACATAATGTGTAATTGATAGTTTTTCCCTAACTTTTGTTGAAATCCTAGACTCCAACTCATATAATATCATCAAAATTAATCTATTAATCATCAAAAAATCAAGCTAATATGAACAAACCTAGTATTCCTCCAAATCAGTTCTTCTATTAACATCTATATCTCTTCTAAATTAACGATCAATTGAACTAATGGTTGATGACATAGCCTTCTTAGAAGGGTTATTACATGATTTTCAATTTTTTTAATTCACATTGAATGGTGGTCCACCCTCTCTCTGAATTTTGATGGTAACAAATATAAAAAATTGAACGACTTGGAAGTGGCTAAACCATCATTATTTCATCTTTCATGAGAATAATTTCACTCTGGAGATGAATGAGGGGACCATTTTCCTTGGTATATTGATATGCCTTTAAATGCATTGATAATTCCATCTCATTGTTCTTTGTTGGTAGATCTTGGCCTTGTCATATGCATCCTTCCTGATTTATTTTAGTTCCATAAACTATAGAATTCATGATTCTTCTACTTACTCAAAATCTAAATTTAACTTCATGATTTCCCAATATGATTAATGCAACAGTTCAACTAGAAAATGACATTGTTTCCCATAAAAATTTCATAATGTTTTTTTTTTCATATATGAGTTTTGTACGAAGTGTTGTATACCTAGAGTGTGTCGTCTAGTTTTTGACCCCAATCGCTTCCATATGTCTTCACCATATTTTCCAAGATTCTCATGATCTCCATATTGGACAATTCCACTTTCCCACTTGTTTGTGGGTGGTAGGGTGATCCTTTATTCTACCAATTTCCATATATATCATGAAATATGTTTGTATCATTGTAGGAAATTTTTTTTCCTTTATCACTGATGATAAATCATGGAAATCCGAATCTTGATAATAGATTTTTATCAAAAACAACCATGATTACTTTTCCATGTCATGTGATGTCGGTTTAACATCAATCCCATTTGAGATGTACCAAATGACAACTAGAATGAAATAATTTCAATGTGATGTGGAAAATGGGATTATGAATACTATTCCTCATACATTGAGTATTTATACTTCCATGATTGGGTTTTCAGGCATTTTTTTCATTTTTTCAATGTCCGGAGTTCGCAGGAAACTATCCTAGATTTCACAGAATTCGATTTCATTTTAGTGTAGCATTGGCTTGAGAATTATAAATTGTCAAATTTTTTATATATTTCTCTCATGTTAATGATTTTCTCCAGTTTTTGACATATTAATAATTTCTATTTCATTTGTTTTCTCATTATCGTTGGCGTAACTTTGTTATAAGCCATCAGCGCAACACATAAATAGTAGTGGTTCAACCTAGTAGTAATGTTTCTCTTTAGCCAAATTTCTATTCTTATATTAATATGATAGGTGATTTTATAATAACCTCATCGGAATATAATTTTAATTATCATTGAACTATGGGTTGATAATAGTGTTCAATAGGGTGCCATTAAGGAAATCAACTTGAATATCAACTTCAACATCATCCTTGATGATGGGTAGAGGAAGTCTGGATAAATGATTGGTGATCGTATTCAATGTTCCCTTGTTGTATTTGATAAAAATTCCAAATTATTTTAGTATAATGATCCACCATAACAGCCTAGTCTTGGAATACTTCATGTTCATTATACACCTTATAGAAGGATGATAAGTATTGAAAAACACTATATATAGACCAAATATGAACATAATACATTGAAGTCATACACTATGACTAATAGTTCATCATATATAGTTTTTTTTGTTGAATTTATATCATTTAGTGTATGGATCGAATAGTAGATATGATAGAATATGTGACCAACTCACTATCTTATAATTGTGAAAACCAAAAAATCGCTGGCATCACACATCAGTTTAAATTCATTATCCTAGTTGGTTGAAATGATTACAAGGGATGTAATTATGATTCTTTTCAATGTGATAAGAATTTTTGACATTCCTCAAGGATTTCAAAAGTAAATTACAGTGAAAACCGGGATTTAATGGGTGGTAAATGATCATAATGTAATTTACAAATCGACCATATAATTCATATTGACCAAAAAATATTCTTATACCCTTAACTTTTGAAGGTTAAGGTAAGTACATGATGACTTCTATCATGGATGGATAAACTTCTAGGACATAATTGTAGATTTTATATTTGATGACTACAAATCCATGAGACATGATGTGATACTTCTCCAAATTCCAAACTATAAATTTCTCTTCACAGTGTTGTATGATTAACACAAGATCACATTGGAAGATTTCAAAAGATTTTCCGTAGAATGAAATGCCATCCCTGATGATTTCAATGAATTCTTATGCCATATCATTGAAAATGTTTTTTATTCATCATTGATTTTTTTGAGCATTACACATTTCAAATGAAATTCCATTATAGGTAAATGTTCCAAATTTAAAAGTGGATGCAGTTTTTGAGAAATCAGCTTGGTCAACTACAATTTTATTATGTCTTGAATTTTCATCCAAGAAACAATAGAATGTATTTAATACAATTCCATAAATCATTGTATACATGAAGGGTAATATAAAATCATATTTGTATGTTTATACATTTATGCCTCAATAATCCATGCAAACTCTTCATCCAGTGATGGTGCATGTTGAGATCATTTCATTTTTTTTATTATACTTTGCCAGTTGACCATTCATAAGACATACTTGTTGCGCGATTACCAATTCACTATCCAAGATTGAAAAAAATTCTTTTAGTATCCAGATGTTGGGGGAAAACTTTTAACAACTTACTTCATTGGAGGTGTGATCCATCTTTGAGGTTGTAGTTTTGGTTTTTCATTTTACTAATGGACAATCATATGAGTGAAAATAGTCATACTGATTCCATTGATGTCTTATACTCCATAGGAAATTGACTTTATGTGTCTTTTTAATACTTCAAGTTATTATTCATTTTTTTCCTGAGATATTTTAGAGTTTATTATTATGGGTAGAGATGCTGAAGCTCATAAGAGTTAATACATATGGGTACGAGGTAGAGGCTTCCACACTAGTGTTGTTTATTGAATATATGAGGCGTGAAGTATGTGATTTTATAACCTGTGAGAGTTTCATTGAATCTTACATTATCGTAATCATATTCTTCTTCTGCATCTGAGTGTGACTCATAAATGACTTCTAATTTTGAGATGTGTTTATTTCGTTCTTGGGTAAGGGATATGGCATTACAGTTAACAACATCATTTTATTTTTTAGTAAATTTGAAAGTATTGATGGACAATTGTTCTTCTCTAACATGAATTATTATGGGCCTATGATTCAAATTTATTACATATTTTATTGTGGGTAGGAATGGTCTTACATTTATTTTGGGGATTTCACCTTCTTGGTCGACGTTAATAACTATGAAGACTACCAGAATGATGAATTTTATGACATTGACTAAAACCTAATAGACAATTACTCTTCTGTACTTCAATTATAGTTCTGAAATTTATATTTCTAATCAAATTGTTTAGTTCTATTGGTGTCCTAACATGAGAAAAAAACTCCAGGTAAGTAATTTGATGCTTATACCAAAATATCATAAAGACCGTCAAAACATGCACTCTCCAATAGCACATGTAATTGAATAATTAAAGTGTATCCCATATTTGGAGGAAGTTTCTTTTTACCAACAACAATGAATTATTCATTCAATGAGATGACACAAAGATCATCCATTTTTTTTCAACAACAGATCCTTAAATATTTTTGAATATTTTTGAATTATAGAAATGACATCTACAAAGGGTATATTGATGCATAGTTGTTTGAACATTTCCATGAATTTATATTAATGTACCTCATAACTATCAGGTATTAATCATTCCAGAAATGGAAGAGGTTTCTTGTATAGTGGTTGGAAACATAAGTTAGATATTCCAGTTTCGCAAGAGTTTGGGTTCCTAAATTGGGTGATACATCCAAATGTGTTTATAGTGCGGTCCTATCAACATATTATTCTACAAGTGTTTGCATTGCAGAAGCTTTAGGTTTTGTTTAATCTCTTCTACCTAGTTTTTGAAAATCAAAAATCATTCCAATTCTCATCACTATATTCTTAGCTTTTTTCATTGGGTATGACTTTGTATTGCTAGTTAGAGTGCCTAGAAATCATTTAGAAAATGCCTTTCATATCAATCTCATTTTAACATCATGATCATGCAAGGAAGAACATTGGTTCAATGTCACAATCTATTTATTTTTCATTCATTTGTCTTCTTTGAAATAAAGTACCTAGGAGATTCTCTATGTTACATTAGAGAGGATATTGTTTTTGCTGAGCTCTTGGTGGAGATGGTTGAAACTTTTGATGTCATATTTGATGGAAAAGTTTTTATTTGACTTGTTTTAGTTTGTAATAGTGTTAATGGGGGGATACCCTAGTGGTACTAGATTAAAAAATGGAAACTTTCCAATTCCCTAGAGATCATAGCCTTGAATTTTCTATGGTGTCTACTGAGAAGGCCTCTGCTGATAGTAATGATTCTGATATTGGAATGGTGGATTTTGATGATTGTAATTGACAAAATTAGAATCATGAATTTTAGGTTCATAAGATATTGATTTCCAGTCCTAGTATAAGGGTGTGCTACCAAACATATCACATGGTTTTATTTCTATTAGTGGAGTAAGGGGTTTGTAGTAGAGAGATGAAATGATTCGAACATCATTGTGAGCACATCAATATGTGCTACTAGTCTTATGTTCTTGTCTACATGGTGGATTCCACACCTATGTGGTCCATGGTCACTATTACCTAGACTGGAAATGTGTAACAGATCATCCAGAATGGAATATCCAACTCTAGGTGTCCTGAACACCAGTTCTCCATTTATGGTGACATTGACGACAGTTCATGTGGATAGTTGGAGACCTTGGTTAAATGTATATTGTTGAATCTACAGAAGCAGTCCATCACGTGTGTAATCTCTCATATAATCCTTAAATCATTCAAAAAAATCCCATATGGATTTTCCACCAGTATGTGAGATGTTCTTATTGTTCTTGTGGAGCATCCATGTCCTAATCAGTGGGATGTATTTGTATAGAAACATCATTACATGATCATTCCAAGTGGTGATTTACTCCAAAGATTGACTCTTGAGCCCGTCCTTGGAATAGTCTCATAGTGATAATGTTAATATTTGGTGTATAATTGTGTCATATCACAATCCGTAGATGTGAATGTTATCACAAATATTCAGGAAGTAGGATATGTTCTCATGCGGGTCTTTACATTGAATTCCAATGAATTTCCCCATGTTCTGGATCATGTGAATGAATGCACATTTGATTTGAAAAGTATAGTATTGGATAAGAGGATGTACTAT
The DNA here is from genome assembly GCA_963277665.1 of Viscum album. Lineage (NCBI taxonomy): Eukaryota > Viridiplantae > Streptophyta > Magnoliopsida > Santalales > Viscaceae > Viscum > Viscum album. The sequence goes on along the minus strand of OY728121.1, from coordinate 1,190,359,220 downwards.
GGTTGGTGTGGCACAATGGATTTATGTCAGACCATAATACATTATGGTTAAATCATGATGTGCTTGGTGCTCTTGTAGAATAACTTGTTTCATGTTCGAGGGGTTGAGCTAGTTGGGCGCCACTTGATTGCTATAGTCGGTCATGGTCTTCCAGTGACGTGCAATGAGATACAATTCTATCTCATCATTAAAGGCTATATATACGTGAGTCTTAGGTCTCTCTCAACGAGTCATAGGGACATGTCACAGGAACTATATAATTAAAAATAGTTACAAAATTGTATTTTTGAGAAAGAGAAAGAGAGAATGGGGTTGAGGGGAAGGTAACCCCGTCTCTTTTTCCAGAGGTTTGACATTGTGAAATATGGATTTACCACAGGCCACAAAAGTAGTGAATAAATTTGATGCACCAACAGACGTCATTGAAATCCACATGAGCTCCAATCATAATAGAATTGTATTATTTTCCAAAATATTAAATTCGATAGGGTTGTAGTATTGGGTATGTCTTGGTCAATCCCACGGGGAGTGCATGTTGGAACTGTCGACCTATGGCTTGGGGATTTTGGTGTGGGAGTACTTTGTAGTTTATTCTATTTGGGAATTCTATAAATATAGAGTAGATTGTTTGGTTCAATAATAAGTTGGGGATCAGGATCAATTTTGGTATTTTTAAAAAATATGATTTTATTTCAATCATGGCAAGATCATATGGTTGTGGCTGTGAAGAAAGAAGAGCCCTCTAGTTGAATTTTGTGAAATCAAATATTTCTACCAAGGAGGTAACTGTTCCATGATTGGGAAATAGTGACAAATTTGATTCATTGTATTTTTCTTCTATGGAAGAAATAATATTTGGTCATTATTCATATCCTAATATACTCCGACAAAGACAGGGAGCTTCACATAAATATCTCGTATATTTTTTTGTTCAATGAATTTGATAGATAATTATTATTTATATTTATTACCAATCCCTATTGTTACAATGTTTATAATTGAAAATTTAATTATATTTAGATAAATCATATCTTAATCCCTTCACTTTGTGGTTTATCCACTCATGGTATGATTCAATGTATGAGAATGGATAATTATCATTTTTTTCAACAAGATAAGTACAATTTAATTTAAATGGTTAACAAATTGAAATGATTTATATTAAATAAATAATTTGATCATGAATTCAGGATTATGGAATTTTAATTCATAACACAATTAAATAATTACTTTAGATGAATGAAAAAATGATTGTAACATGAGTTTGTTGACGATTAGTGATGAAAAATGAGATAATGAGAAATGGGAATGAATAAAATGTTGAAACACAATCCATGATTCATTTAATAAATTAAAATAATGAAAATATACTATGAAATTTGGGTTTATAGGTGAGGTAATTTAAGGTAATTTGATAGGAATGAAAAACATTGAATTTCCCTAATCTGGAAGCTCCCCAAATTACCTACTCATCTACTTTATTTATAAGTGAATATTTTAATGACGTGTAATGAGTTTCAAATCTTATAATGTTGAATCATGTATTTCTCCATGGATTTATAATCTATTCATATCTTAAGAGTTTCTCATTTTATATTTTAATATTTGAATTCTTTAGTATTTTATATTTAAGACTCACAATGTGTACATTCTTTCTGGATATATGTTCAGATCTGATTTCTTATTTAATGGGTTAACAATACGTATCTTTTACACAAGGACTGTAATGGTTTGTTCACTTGCAGTCTTCATGACTTGAGTTATTATTTGATTCATGACTTAGTGCATGATTTGAAACACAAATAAACACCATGTAATCATGTTTAATGACAAGTAATTGGAAAATTCTTCCCTTTTTCTTCAATTTTATTTTTTAAACCACAGATTCCTTATTTCTACATGAATCATCACATACCAAGCACATTATCAAATAAATAACGAAAAATATATAATTGAATGATAACAAAATAATGTAAAACATCAGATTATTTGCAATGATGGTAATATTATATATATTTTCATATGATCAACATCATCATTGAAGAAATTTTCTTGAATAGTTAATCACTTTTTTCAATCATAAATAAATTTATTATAAATATAATGTTAAATATCTTCTATTGGGGTTTAGGAAAACTCTATATTAAATGACATTAGAATATATCTCCCACCAAAAACTCTCTTCCAATAATTCAATGACCATAAATGACATAAAAAAATAAATCATATAATATGGGAGAAAATTATAATTTTATATTGGAATATTTATGATAGAATTTAGGAAGTAGAAGAATAATAATAATAAAAATGTTTAGTTAAAATGATTACCTACATTTTGTTTAATACTCATTGGATATATTTTTATGGACCCTAGGGAAAGAATATTGATTAGATAGGTGATGAGATAACTTTGTGAATGAGTTATACTTTTTTATCATTTTTTTATTCCCATATTTATTAATGAATTCAATTATTTAATTAATTTCAATATGTTGAAATAATTCATTGGAAGTTAATCTAAAGTATTCATGATATCCAAGACTAATAGAAAAGTTTCTTTTCTATAGATGAATTAGTGAATAAGAAAGTTATTTTCATAGTGAATCATGAAAGTACACTAATATGAGATGAATTTCTGTAAACATGTCTCCCCGTTTTATTTTTCTTTATTTTTTACCCCATTAAAAATTTTAACCTCATCTCCTATTAGAGTGAAAAGTTATTCCATGGTAACAAAACACTGTCAGACCTAATGAATGATATAAATTAAATAATGAAATATATATTTATTTTTATAAGGTTATCCCTCGATGTGGGTAAGTTCATATTATCTTTCTTCGGGAGGAACAGAGATCTAGATTCACTACTAGAATATCAATCAACAATTATAGGTGGTTCATTCAAGTATAATCCTGAAACCTTATTGGGTAGTTATTGAAGACATCACAAATTATAATAGAATTCCACAAGTGTTTTCTATAATAGTATCCAAATATTTTTATTTATATAGGAATCCCACCATTTTCAAAGTCACAACATGATAATAATGATAATGATCACACAAACATCAAGATTCCACTAAAATATATAACTAACCATCCTCTTTCAACCACTGAGATTAGATGGTTCTACTTTTTATCTTAAACTATAAGTCATTATCCTACACTAATTGTTATCAACTACACTTATACGAATGTTGTCTTAGTATACATATCCAATTGAGCCCAAGATATAACTTCCCCTTTTGTTCAATATAATATAATAATGAACAACTTATAATTTCACAACACACTAAAAGTTTCCATCATCATCGCTTCCCTAATAGTTAACACCTCATCTTAACCAAATACTAAAAAAATTATTTCTTATGTTTATTAATGAATTATGTCAAATTAAAAATATATTAATGAAAATTATATTTCATGTATGGTGTTCTTTCAAGACACATTCTTTATTCAATGACACTAGTATGAAAGTTAGGTTCATTTTCTTCAAAAAAATTCCCCAAAAATATTAATTCATGAGATTTTCCATACTAAATTAAATATTCAATTTAAAATATTGTTATATAATACACACAGTATTCATGCATTGAACACAGTGTATTAAAAATGATGATTTCAGAGTGTAGTATGGAGGTTCACTATGAAATCCATCTTGCAATAATATAGGCTACATTGTCACTCTTCATGAATGTATAAATGGTTTTCATGGTGATTATTATTCTTCATGTATGTGTATGTGGAATATTAACTTTACCAAGATATGAATCTCATGGAACTCCACATTATCTTTGTGTTAGATTTTATACATGAACTACCATGGAGGGACATTAAAGTCTGGTTAAAACCATTATGAGGTCATGAAACCATAATATTTATATGTTCTCATCAATGATTTTAGAAGTTGAAAACAATGAAACATTAAATTATCCATCAAGAAAAGAGATATCCATTATATAATTATTTTATATCTCTCATATCTCTCACATAATGCGTTGTATTTAATTCTTCATAATGGTGTGAATCATGTTATTTATAGACAATCGACACTAGATATTTCATGAAAACATGGTGAGATACATATATTTAATGTCCTGAAGAATCATTTAAAACAATGATAGATTATTATGGTTGTATGATTGAATGGATCTATCATTTTCTAGAGCATGTATTTCATTTCAATCCCTCAAAAATTTGAATGTAGAAGAAAACATATATGGAAAGACTATACATCTTATATATACCAGATTAGATCATCATATTTAATTAAGTATAATTTAGTTGTAGATGAATACTATACTACTCAAGATATTTTATGTCACTCTATCCCAAGTTTTATGAGTTCTTAATAAGCCTTTCCACATCATAAAATCATTTATCTGACATTTGGGTCGGCCCATATACACATAACACATACATTAAATGGGACGATCCAACACACCTATCCTCATGTGCATTATCATGTGCTTCAACACTCATGCTCTTGTAGGCCTTCAACATTGTTATTCTTCTCTAATTCCATCATGTTCTCTATTATATCGCCCGTCACATGGTCGAGGTATCCTCTCAGACCGTACATCTATTGAGATTGTTTGTTTTCTGTTGTGTAGTTGGATTCATTTTCCTATTATGTCAAAGAAAATTAAATTGTAATATAAGTTTAATTACAAACATGTAACATCAACATAATTAATTAGATCATATTTTAAAATTATTAATTCATCACTCCAAATAATGAAAAATCATTTATGATCATCAAAACATGATCTTCACTTGTTCTATAATTCCCCATATATAATTACGATTGATAAACATCATCAAAATTTCTTTTTCAAATGTTGTAAATAATGTGAATTATCCTAATTCAAGTGACACAACATATTGGATGGACCACAACACATATCCCCATGTTATCCTTCATGCATGCCCCCATGCCTACCTTTGATGGCCTTCACTTTTACTGTGATTCAATGCTACCAGTGAGAACTTCTAGTTGGCTCCCTCTATGTGGTTGTCGTATCCTCCTACATTTATATGTCTTCAGTTGGTTTCTTTTCTTTTGAATAGTTTAGATTTTTTGTAAAGGTCCAAAACAATTTACCTAGTAATATAAATTCAATTTCATAAAATTATTCTAAACACAATTCTTCAACTCCATTTTATACCCCACAAATAATTCATCTATATGTTGAAAAGTCATCCATGATCATGAAAATATAATCTCTCTCCACTTATTATATATTTCAAAAATAAATAAATAAATATTAATAAAAATCATTAAATTATATTCATAAAATAATGTAAATAATGTGAATTCTCCTAATACATTTGATACATGTTATTAAAATAAAAAATTGATCTGTAATCATAAAAATTAAAACACATTGACATTTCGAACATATCAACATATTGAAAAAAATTAAACATTAACATAATTTAGACATTGATAAACCACTTGTGTTATTTAAAAATTATATATGTCTAATAATCATAATGTTTTTCTTTGAAATACATTTAGTTTATAACTCGGGTGATTATTTCACTGATATTAATTTTTTTAACATGTTTCACTAGGATCATTAACATGAAAATTATATTATAACAGTTATTATGATGTGAAGAATGATGATTGAATTTTGAATATATCATTGGAATTTATATTTTGAAATATATACAGGAGTATGAATACAAGGATCATTTAAAATTTCATTTTTCATGAATAGAGAAGTCATGGGCCATGGATTTCCTTTTCATAAGAGGCCATACATTATAAATTAATGATAAATTTTCATGGATTACAATTTATATATTATTTTGATGATTTAGAAAACTAATTTTATTGTAGTTTACTAAGACACTTATTACCATTAAAAATCATTAAATACTCATGCCCTATGTTCATGGACATTACATAATATTTGAGGAATACATAATTCATTATAAAAACAAACTTCCAAAGACCGTAATAGTTTATTGTCTTTGAAATCATGGAAAAAAATCATGTTTAGAAAATACCTTTTTCATTTTTTTCTCTATGCATTATAACTAGAACCCCTTTTTTAAACATCTTACATATCACCCATCTTCATATCGTTGGGAAATAAGACATAAAAAGGTTGATCTCATATGATTAGTAAGGTTAAACAATGGAGATTTCTATCAAATCATAATCAAAAAACATGAGAACATAACAATTAAAAAATTTATCTTGCATATCATAGATCAGGATACAATTTAATGGAATAAATCATAATATATCCTAAATAGTCAATGAACATATTCCAAAATAGAATAACATAAAACATGGAATTTATGTCATACAAAAAAGCATAGAAAATCATTTTATATTAGTAAAGGCTATTTGATAAGACCATAATAGTAGACAAGGACCATTACTGATCTGATTTCATTACTCATTCCAACCTTTTCATTCTAAACAATTCTTAATTTCCCTTATGGACGTATATTATTAAATAGGTACTTATTTCTAATCTATACCTATATTACTAAATCTAGATCATTTCCTATTCCTTACATGTAAGTCTTAGGACATATAAATATTTACCCAATTAATTAGTGAGAGATATAGGTCTCACCCATAACTAAAATAAAACCATACATATGTCTTCCACAAGAATATAAATCATATAAAAACCCCTGAAAAGAAACATGTTTATTAAACATTATTCACCTATAACATAACCCATATAAAACACTTTTATTTCATAAATAACATTATATTATATCATAATCAATGAAAAAGATATGGATTTTATAAAATTTATTTCTTCATAATCAAAATTACACCATATGAATAATAGGGGTAGCATACATGAAACATATCCTTTTAAAATAATGTAATATTATATCGATAATAATTTTGATAGAATACTTGAAATTAATTCTTTAGGAAAATATCATATATTATTCAAAAAAAATTATTTTATTAAAATACAATGATATATTAAAAGAAAACAATTTCTGGTAAAATTACATTGAAATATTTTTAAGGATTATTCTTTGTAATAATGTATTATGATATGCTAAAAATAATATCATGTGTTATATGTAAAAAAATATTCATCTCACTATTTTGTCAGAAAAGTATGATAGTACCTTGTTTGGGAAAAGAATGTAAGATTCCATTTAAACCAAATTGTAAAACTATAAAAAATACATAAAAATAACATTAAAAAAGAATATGAAAATAGTAAAATATTTTAAGAAATCATATTATGAAAAAAAAATGTTATTGATTATAAAGAAACACCAAATAAATATATACATATTAACAGTCATAGAAAAATAATATGATTTGGAAATTACCCCACACCATTGGCCTGAATTCCTTAATATCCTTCATAAACACCTGTATAATTAATTAAATAGTGTTATAAACATGATCTAGATCCATATTTACATTTATTATATCATACATGTTCATATTATCACCTGTTTATTTATAGTTTCTTTTTACACTTCATTCGGGCGTTATTTGTTGCATGTTTTGTTGTATAAATACCAATTATTATTCAATGGTTCCAATTATATCATATATAGTATGATAATAATTTTATATATATCACATTTATAAATTCTATTCATTTATATAATTATGATTTAAATGAGATCATGAATAATGAATGGCAAGGCATCTTGGAAACATGATGTCGTACATCTGCAAGAGCGAGGATATCATTCCTATAAATATGAAATGTTATGGAAGTGTGTGTTATATTTTTTATAATTCATATCATGTAATATTAATCATATAATGTTATTATTTACACCATTATACACATCCATTTTGGGTGGTGGGGAGAACAGATTACACTGTGATGTGGAGATGGTAAGTTGTACGTACACACCCATAGTGATTTTGATTTTCATAGGATGTATAGAATGTAGAATATGATTGTTCTATAACCATAATGACATCTCCGTATATTTGTGATACTGTAATTATTACATTATAATTGTAAAAATGATTATTAAGTAGAATATGAAATGATGGTGAGAGACATGCTAAAGTAGATAACCTATTTTTTGGCTCCCTCCCTCTATATCTCCTCTAAACCGAATAAGAGCTAGTATTTTGGGAATAAAAGAACCTCTTGAATGTGAAAATGTATGTTGTGAAGGGAAATGAGAAGGGTATGGCTGTGAATTATGGCTTAATTAGTTGTGAAGAAATGAGGGAGGAGGTTCCCGTTTATAATTGAGTTTGGGGGAACCATTGGAATTTCTAAAAATATTAATTTATTATAAATAATAACCTCATAAAAACCTAAAAAATGTCATTTCATGAATTATGAGATGTTATAGGGTTGTAATATCACCATAAAATAAAATTTATATCGGTTGTTTTTTCAGTTTAAACCATATCATATTAGTTATCTCTTAGTTATTGAATTTTAATATTAACTTTGGTAACATATTTTTCAATGATAAAATAGTGTAATTTCATATAATTCTATGTAATTTAGACCATAAATGAATCATTTAGAATATATTATATAATATAATAATATTATTAAGTCTTTAGAAATATATTTTGATATGAAAATAATTTATTAAATCATTATTTTTGAAAAATACCAATATTGTCAATTTTAACACTAATCATTACATGGATTTTTAAAAATATCCAGATATGATGTTTAACATGAAAATATACATTATTTTATATATTTTGGGTTGTTATAATCTATAAAATTTATTGGATATATTTATATTAATATTTTTAATAATATTAAATTGATATTTCAATTATTTTTATAATTACATCATCGGAATTGTTTAATAATTTAATATATATATTTGTTAAAAAAAATACGATAAAAAATACAATACATCAAGAATTTAGATGAATATTTATATTCATATATATATTACAAACAATTATATATTAAAAATATTATTTTTATTAAAACATGAATGTGGAAACATTTATATTACATTAAATAATATATTATAAGTGTCATAATATATTCCATGAGGCATAAAAGGGTCCATAACTCAACCCTGGGATGACTATGGTCGAGATATACTCGAGAAACAATATTTTTTCATTTTTTTTGAATTCTAACGGCAATTATCATTTTAATAAAAATTATTTTTTTGATTTTTCATCAATTAAATAATTTCATCATAATCAATGTATAAGACATTATAGTATTTACCTTTTTTAAAAAATTTAAAATAATTTATCAAGACATGGGAAAACATTTTATATTTAATATGAGTACAAATATTTGAACTTAGAATTTGTATAATCATATATTATATATGATATAGTTGTTAAAATTTGAGTAGGGCATTTTTAACATTTCATTAAATAAAATAGATTAAATTCATTAATCTTATCAAAAGAGATTCCAAAGGTTACTATTTTTAATAATTGATTATTTATGTATAAAATAATTCATAAGATTATACTAGGACATATTTTATGGTAATTTTAAAATATTATATTTAGGATTCATTACCATATTTACCTTCTGATTGTAATAACAAAATCACTAATGTTACTATTCATAATCCAAAAAAATACATAATTTGGAAAAACTTATTGCAAAAAAGTAACTAATTTTTCAATATTAAAAGCAGAGAACATTCATTAATTAATTTAACATTAATCCCGTTGTAGAAATGGAAAATGGGTTTTTTAAAAGTTAAACCATTACCAAAGATTGGAATGTTTTTTCTTTAAATTCATAGTAAAAAAATGACTATTTCCAATATTATATTAATAAATAAAAATATATTATATTAATAATTTAAGGTTATTAAATTTAATAATATAACAATATAATTTTTTTGATAGAAATTGTTGTTTTCAATTAAAATTTAGTATATTTTTTACTATTAATCACAACAAAAAACATATCATAAAAATATAAAAAAATAGCTAATGTATGTTTTTATATACCACATAAGAGGAGAAGATTATTTTGTTAAATATAATATATAAATGTGTCAAACTATATTTAAAATGGGTTCTCCATCAAAAGGTGGCTGAACTACAACTTTCTAAAAGCACATCATTTATCCGAGAAAATGTATTTGTTCTAATATCATGTCTAGAAAACATTTAAGATGAAGTTTAAGCATTATATTGAATGAATAAAATATATATTTAATTAATTAAATCTAAAATGAGTGATTTTATTATTTTATAAAATCATTAATTTTCATTTAGATAATTTTTAGAAAAACATTTCCTTTTATTTAATAAGTGTATTATATTAATTTATAATACATTTCTCTAAAAATAATTATATATATAAATGTGTATGTGTAAATAATATTTACATAATTTATTTATTTATACATTCCATTATAATTTATAGGTTATAATATAACATATTAATATTTAGTTGAACACTTAATCTTGGTCTTATTTGAAATGTAATATATAATATAACTCAAAATTACATGTAACAAAAAGAAAGAATAGTGGTGTGTATAACATAACCTAAGATGGCGTTCCATGTTGTCCATTATTATCATTATGTATAATTATACACATTAAATCAAATAAATTTAATGAACTGATTTCATCGAAATCTTGGGGTGTTTCATTCTCCCCCACATAAAATGAATTTCACCATTGAAATTCGTCTATGTTATAAAATTAACAATACATAAAAGATAATTTAATAGAAACACACATTGTGAAAATTAATTCTAAAAATTAATATAAAAAATTAATAGTTATAAAATAATATTTACCCAATCTAAATCAAAACTTGGACTCTACCATTGGAGAAGACTGGTGATGATATTGGAATGGAGTAAAAGTGTAAATATTCAAAGATATTGATAAATATCATTGATTACAATAAAATGTATTATCTAGTGAATGTTAACAATCAAAAGACCATATATTGAGGAATATTTAATGAGGAAATTGATATCATAAAAATTAATGATAATATGTCACACTTTTACATCATGATCTCTTTTCCTAACGATGAATAATTATCGTGAGATGATATACATTTATGATTTCCGTAAAATCTCACCATTGGTCATGACTTGAATAAAACATACATCATCTCTTGTTAAATAAAATAGCATTGAATTTCCCCTTCCTAAAGCATTATCAGATCATGCACTCCATAAATATAATGATATGTCATTTCATCTTTCATTACAACAAAAAGGATTACATATGTTATCAAATATGCATAAGTCCACCTATGGTGAGGTAAACCATTATTCTAAAAAATGTCAAATGAAATTTATGTTAAACATTACATAAATAGATGAACTTATAATGATTATAAAGGATAAAAATCCAAATAATTAGAAGAAGGATCACTAACTCATATTAACATTTATCCCACATAAATCAAAAGGCATCAATTTTTTGTCACATTACAAACATGTGAAAACATTCATCATGTATTATCTTGAGTTTCCATAATATCATTAATTACCATATTTCCTTATTTAAAACATTCAAGTTTCTATATTCCAAAACCTATTGGATATATTCATTTAGTACAGAAATGTTTTATACTTCATCCTTGATAGCTTAACAATATTGACAAGAAATACAAAATTAGTTCCCAAGAATCTTGTATCAAACAATTTAACTATTCTTATCCAACATATCGTTTTCCAAAAATCATTATCATAACATAAGGGGAATATTAAGGGTTATCTTTCCCGTAATCATGGGTTCTACAAATATATCACCTTAATGTTAAAAATTTGGTCTAGGTCTTTAGAACTATTCAACATCTCCATTCATGTCCTTAATAATAAATGCATAACGAAAGAGCTTATATATTTCTCAAATCATATAAGCTAATCTTTGAATTCCAAAAAACATACATCTCAATAATCAAACATCAGTCATAAACCATCACTCATGATCCCTCATCAAATTCATTCCAAAAATATGAATCATTTTTTATGGTTCCTCATCCTTAATGTAACCATACATATTTTGTTTCATGTAAATAATAATTCAATAACACTATATACATTTCACATTTCATTTAAAATATATTTATCCTCATTATTATAACCAATACTCATTCCTCCTTCATGATTCTATTCATGATATTTCCACTTTGAAAATCAATTTTCTTAAATCAAATAATCTCCACATCTGAAAAATTCAATGTCAACTATGTTTTATCTAATTCTGGTTATATAATAAGACTAGATAGAAATGTGTGAGAAATACATATCATTGATTAAAAGAAAATAAATAAGGTGAATTAGTTAATATATTTCACTTTTTTAGATCTATGGTTCAATCCTAGTTTATTCATTTGTATCACAAAAAATATAGGAGTGTATCTTATAGACAGAATTATCATCCAAACATCCATATTCATATTAATAGAAATATCTCTATGGATCACACTAATGTATTTACCTACTAGTTTCTAAATATTAACTAATCCTTTTCTCTAATACCAACTGTAATGACCCAAGAATGACTTATATGGAAAATTACACTACATTTAAATAATACGTAATACATTACAAAAGCAAACACCCAAGGACCATATTATATTACTGTCCTTGGAATCTAGTAAAAGACCAATAATTTGTGCATAAAACAACTTCATCATCCTATGATTTTTACTTCATAAATAGAAACCCTTTTAGAAACATCATACATAATACTCATCTACATATAATGGGGAAACGAAACAGAAAAAGGGTGAGACCATGTGCTCTATAAGGGTAAACAAGGGAGATATCAATCGTATCATAATCATAATACACAAGAACATAAAAAAATAAAATTGTATCCTTCATATCATATATCATGATATCTTATCCTGAAATAAATCACAATATGTCATCATGAACTAATGAACATATTACCATAGGGAATAACATAAGATATAGAATTTATGGAATACAAATTACTATAGAAATTCATTTCATTTTAGTCAAGGATCATTTCCAAGACTCTAATAATGGAATATGTTAATTACTAAACTAATTTCACTCCACATTCCAGACCTGTATTACTAAACAATGTTTAAAATATTTTCTATCCCTTTAATATTGTACTGGGTATACATTCCATTCCAACCATGTATTACTAAATCGAGATAATTTCTTGGTTGATTCATGTCTATCTCATGCAATATATAATGTTACCAAATGCATTTGGTGGTGATATATATCCCACATACCACATAATGAAAAACATTAATATTTGTACCACAATAATATAAATCATATCATAACACATGTAATGGAAGTTTTTTCATAAAAATCATTCATTCAAGACATAACCCATTTAAAAAATGGCTTTCATAAATTTAATTCCATTAAAACATAATCCAAGAAAAATATATGGATTTCATAAATATTATTTCATCATATATATAATCAATTCATTGGAAAAATTGTTGTAGTATACATCAAAAATAACATTATTAATGAATGTCATCATATAGTGAAATTATTTTTGATATAACAAAAGAAATTAATTCTTGAGAAATATATCCTTTCTCAATGAAAATGTTTTCGATTCCTAAAATAACAATTAATTTTAAAAATTAATAATTTCTTGGAAAATAATATTTAAATGATGTAAGGGAATCTACATTGAAATAAGTTGTTTTAAAATCATAAAAAACTGTTCATTCTATATATGTGACAAATCATTATTCTCTTACTTTTGTCGGAAAATTCAAAATATACCTTATTTGGAAAAATAAATAATGATTCCTTTCAAAACATGTAGAATAAAATTAAAAAATTAATAAATTATCTTCAAAAATGCATATGATAATTTTATAACATTTTATTAAATCATTTTTACAAGGCTCGGTCATGAATGATGAATAAAAACCAGTATATTCTTATGTATAAACAATCTTAGAAAAATAATTACATTGAAAAATTATCTATTGCATTAGGTATAGGATTCTTTCATGTATTAGAAAATCATATATAAAAAGTAAATATTTTAATGAACATAATCTATAATCATATTTATATTAGGGATATCAAACGTGATCATATTATCACTGATTTAATAATATTTCATTTTTACTCTTCTTTTAGATGTTATTTGCAGCATGTTTGGTCATATATATCCTTTTAATTCTTCATCAGTTATCTTAAAATCATTTATATAATTATGATAATTCAATATATATCATATTTATATATTAAATACATTTATATAATGAATATTTATATGATATCTTAGATAATAAATCACATCACATTGTGGCGATGGTAGGTCATACATTACCTCATGAAAAGACATCATTCAAATAACGGTTAAATGGTATAGAAGAGGACGGTATATATTTTTTAAAATCCATATAATGTTATTGTAATCATATTTAGTTATTCATTCATTCATTATATCCATTAATTCTAGGTGGTGATGGAAAAAAATTATACCATGGCCTAGAGATGGTAAGCAATACATACATATGTGTTGTGATTTCATTTTCCCTATGATGGATAAATGGTGGAATATGGCTATTCCATAACCAAAATAAAATATTAGTACATTGGAGATACTAAATTACTTACTTTATAATGGAAAAAAACTATGAATATGAAGTGGAAAAAGAAATGATATAGACAGTGTCAGTAAAGGAGATTACCTGGTCTTCATTGAGTTTCCCCTAGATATCCTCTTAAAGACACTATAGTTAATAATTTGAGAAGAAAATAACCTCTAAAATGTGACAACGAAGGTAGATAAGGGATATTTTTAGGGTATGGTTGAGATTCAATGATCAATGTGTTTTGAATAAATGAGGGAGTAGGTTCTATAAATTAATTGAGGTTGGGGGATCTTTGGAATATCTATGAATATTAATTTATACTAAACTAAAAAATTATACAAAATAATCCATAATGTCATATTTTTGAATGCGAGATTTGATAAGGATATAACAGCATCAAAAAATTTATCTTATTCATGTTTTTATGTCAATTGAAATCGGGTCAATTTAATTATCTCTAAGATATTGTTTTTAATTTTAATAATGGAAACAAATGATTCAACACTGAAAAAGTGTAATTTTTAATAATTTTATATAATATATTACTAAAATGGGAAATTATAATATTTTGAAAATTATAATAATTATTTAATATTCTTGAACATATATTATGATTATTTATAATTTATTTAATCATTTTTTTGAAAAAATATCAATAGTGTCAATTTTCACACAATTATTTTCACATATTTTTAACAATATCTAGATATGATGTTATCCTCAAAAATAAAATAATATATTATATCTCAAAGGTGTCAAGGTAAAAAATAGAATATGTTTCATATATTAATCATCTCAAATTATATATATTTTATTATTTTTTAAAACATTATTTCTATATTTCTATTTATAAAATAATTACTACATATATATTGTATAATTATTTAATTTACATATTTAATGAATAAGTTTTTTAAAATATTACGATAATGAAGATAAATATACAAAATTTTAGATGAATTTTTATAGTTTAATATATCTTTGTGAAAATACTATTTTAAAAATTATATATTTAGTAAAACATGAATGTGAAAACATTAACATTACCTTAGATAAATTATTATAAGTGTAATACTCTTTTTTGTGTGGCTAAAAATGGTCCATAACTGGACTATTGGTTGATTATTTTTGATGAATACTTCTCCAATAAAATATAGTAAATTGTTTTTGAATTTTAATGGACATGAAAATTTTAATAATATCTTTTTATTGGGTTTTCATCAACTATTTAATTTAGGAATCATGAATTTATATAACATTAAAGTTATTTAATATTTTTATAAAATTATAAATAAATTTAAATCATAAAAAAATAATTTTTAGATTTAAAATGAGTATTTATAGTTTAAATAATCACATGTATAACCTTATATAAAATATGAAATAGTTATTGCAATTTGCATAAGACATATAAAACAATTATTTATATAAAATATATTAAATTTCATATTCTAATCCAACTTTATTAAAAGTATACCACTTATTCCCAAGGATGATTTAGGTCTACAATAAGTCAGAAAATTATATGAGGACATGTGGTAGTGCAATATTATAATATTATATTTGACGTTAATTAACTAATTTACATTTTTACTATATTAATAAAAAAATTTGAAGATACTATTAATAATGCAAAAAATAGAAGAAACTATTAAATTAATTTGGAACTATGAATTCCACATGTGGAATGCATTTTAAAAAATTAAAAACATAGAGTTATTAGAAATTAAGTTAAAATTACTACAATTTTCAAAACAAAAAATGGGTTTTTAAAAAGTTAAAATATTTCAAAATATTAATAACTTTTTAAAACAAAATTAATTGTAAAATAAATTCAAATGGCCATAATTTTATTAAAAAATAAACATATAGTCGTGTTGTACCATAAACTCATTTGATACTCTAATTTAAACCTAAAATCTATTTTCATGAGAATGATTTTTTCAATAAAAATTTAATAAATTTTTACTATTCATCAAAACAATAAACTTAAAATAAAATTATAATATATTTAATCCAAGGTAAATTTTTATATCCAACATCCAAAATATATGTTTATTTTGTAAAATAGTGTATATAAAAGTTTCAAAAACTATTTTTAAAATGTTCTCACCATCAAAAGGTATCAAAACTATATTTAAAAAAAATACATCTTTTATCTAAAAATTGAATAGGTTCCGTTATCATGTCTTGAAAACATATAATAAGAATTTAAAAAATTATATTGTTTAAATTATATAAAATTTTAAATAATAAAATCAATCAAGAGTGATTTTATTCATTTATAAACTTAGTAAATTTTATTTCAATATTTTTTTCAGAATAAAATTTCTTTTTATTCAATAATGCTTCATTGAATGATAATTAATTTATCACCAATAAATTAATTATATATAAATATATAAATAATATTCTCATAATTGATATGTTTTTACTTGCTATTATAATGGCTACATTATAAGGTAACATAATAATATTATGTTTTTCTCTTTAAATATTTCTTTTGTGAAATAAAATCAATAAAAAGATCTCTATATTTTTTGAAACACAACCCAAGAATGGTGTTTTATATAATGATAGCTAAGATAGATCTAAGTTCAGTGCTAGATTATATTGATGTAGAATATAGAACAATACATCCATAAATTTAAAAAGAATATATCTTATAAAAATCTTATGGTGTTACAAAAACAAAAATAGGAATACCATCAATTAGGCATTTGGGCCCCAAGGGTTAGCCAACTGGGGGAGTGGGCCAAAGGAGGATGGATTAAAGTAGACGAGTGAGTGTGGACACATAGCTCAAGAACGATCATGAATGGTGGTTCACATAGGTGGAGGGAATGTCCACCACACTCAAGGTATTTGTGTGTAGTGTATATGGGTTCCAAATGACTGGTGAAACATGACAGGGATGATTGATATTGATCATAAAAAACATGTTGAGAATAATTGTTGGAATGTTTCTTACATGTTTTTGTTCATGTGTTAAAAACATACACCTATATTTGTAGATATCTGATTTAGTACACAAGGGCCATCCATCATGATAAATCATCACCTACATCCTCCAAATTAACCAAATGAGTCTAAATTTTATTTTAATCATCGTTCTACCAGACAAGGAATCTATGATGATCATGATATCGAGATCATTACATGACAAAGACATCATATGTATGAAGATTATATTTGATGAATGAAATCTTTACCGTGTGTGCATATTGTTATCTAGTTAAGTTAATACTACCAAAGATTATATGGAGTTGTAGAATACTGATAATTCAAACATAAATAGAATGTGGTATTTTTATCAAATGAATGTATGAATCTCACAACAAGGAGAAAAATAGTTCTTGTGAAAGAGGATATTCCATTAATTACAATGTCTAAAATATTTGAATTATCAAATCATGTGTGGTTTTTTATATCGGTAGCGAGCAATGATAATTTTCATATTGGGGACTTAGATAATTTATCTTAGTTTTAGGTGGCACATAGGTAGTGTTAAATCATGTAACACCTCAACCCTAGTTACCTAGATCCGGTGCATTATTTTAATAAATTGGCATGATTACTAGAAATCATTCCCCAAAGGACCGATCATATTAATTGTCATGGAAAATATATTACATACATGAACGTTACAATACACATTCTAACATAAAACACAACATAAATAATCCTTTTAGAATTATATTATTCCCCAATCATATCCCTGAATATCAATTATAATAAACTTCAGGGAATAATAGGAATATAAAAAATAAGAATGGGGAGAACTACGATGGTCAGTAAAGGAAAATAATTCAAGAGAATCTATAATCATTGACTATATGGTGTATAATAAAAACAAAATACTTTTAAACATAAACATAAACATAAAATGGAAAAAATAAATAAATAATTACCATATAAATATGCAATGTATAATTTAATATACAAATAATCACATTTAATAACTAATTACATAATGAGGGAATGCATAATTTCCGACATAATTACTACTACGTCAAGACCTTTTTCTAAGACCATTCACAAATATTTTTTCAAGGCCATGTTCCAAGACACTAGTTTTTCTAATGAGACCTACTAATGCATCTTGGGGCTATAATGGTCCCCTCCCATCATGTACATAGTCTAATGAATACCTCATTAAAATGTTTTAATATAACATAAAAATTCATATTAAATATAGAACACTAATTTTCAATACATTAACCATTAACCATGGATGGTATAAAAATATCACATCCACATTCAAACATATCATAACTTATTAAATATAATATGGAAGATTGTATTATAACGTATCAACCTGAATCAAGAATAATATCCAGTAAATGATGATTACAAAGTTGAAAATATACAGTATAACACCCTGAGAGAAATATCCCTTTTACATGAAATCATTTAAATGTCTCACAATTTTTAAAGGAATTAATTTAAAATAAATTTTTGAATCAATGTTTCCCATTCCACTATGAACGTTTTTAAAGTATGGAACACTTAAAAAATCATTTCTATATAAATAAATCCTTAAAATAATTTTCAAAACAGGGACATTAATTAAATAGATTTTGATAAGTAAACCTTTAAAAAATATAAAATGTTCATCTAGTTAAAGATTCCATTCCATAAAACCATGAAATATTCATTCTAAAATCATTTATTTTGAAACATGTACAAGGATGATAAATAATTCCTAGTAAATACATTTACATAAACAGTCTCAGATAAAAATGAGATTGAGGAATTAACCCTTACTTTAGGTCTGATACACTTCTTAAATGTCTGAAACTAATGTATATTGTTTTTAAACATTTTATTAACTTATATTAGATCATAATAATATTTATGATGTCATATATGATTCTTTTATGACTTTATATAACCCATTTTTCCAATTCAAAACACAAAAGTTTTTGAAATTAATTTAAAATTAATTCCCTTTCCCAAAAGGAAAAAGTTGATTTTTATTAAGTAAAAATTATTAAAAGATTAACCAGTTTTTATGACAAATTTAATTTTGAAATTACATCCGAAGACCAAAATTACATTAAAAGATAAAAATAAAATCGAGTTATAATTTAAAACCACTCATATATATTATTTAACACTAGAAATATTTCCATTTAAAAAAGATTTTTTCAATTGAAATTTTTTATATTTGACTATTCAAAAAAGATTGAATGTTTTCAAATAAATGAAAAAAATTACCCTATGCTAATTTTGTTATTCAAAATTCATAAATTATATCTATTTTACCAAATTATATTTTTATGATTGTTTATAATTAATTTTTTTATTTTTCAGAAGTGGACATAAAAAGTAGTTATTTTAAGAAAATGGTTTTTCAAAATATATAGATATTTGAAAAATTTATATATTTTATTATAAATATTTTTATTTTATTTTATTAAATAATAAATAATATATTTGGTATTGTTCATATAAAAATATTTAATTGATAATTATATCATTTAAATATATATAATTATAATGTGTAGTTTTATTGAAAGACAATCTTATATATAATTCATCACAAGTCGGTGGTGCGTCCAATATAAGCTATTAAATAAATTAAAGAGATAACATACTATAAAATCTTGGGTTGTTACGTAATCGCCTCCTTCAATAAATATCATCCTCATAATTTAAATTTTTCTTCGAAAATAAATTGTTGAAAATAAAAAATACATTCATAGAAAACCCACAGTAGAAATTGGGTTAATAAAATTTAGTCATAATAATATTGAAAGGGAAATGAAAAATTCACCACCAAATTTCGATTTTGAATTGGTGAATATTGGTGAAAATAAGAGAGGCATAATTTGAGGAAAAATTCAAATATTTATAGGGAGTGATTAAGGTCATCAATTACAAACAAGTGAATAATAAATGGAAACTTGAGGGCCTCCAACCCATAAATATTTGATGATTTAAAATATCATCGGTTCAACAAAACATAATGTATTAGGGTATCAAAAAATTTGTT
Source organism: Viscum album (assembly GCA_963277665.1). Classification (NCBI taxonomy): domain Eukaryota; kingdom Viridiplantae; phylum Streptophyta; class Magnoliopsida; order Santalales; family Viscaceae; genus Viscum; species Viscum album. Next base: position 1,190,338,707 of record OY728121.1, on the reverse strand, counting down.
TTAAGATCCTTTCCCTATTGTATAAGAATCAATTTATTCATAGAATAACAGATGAAAAAAAATACTTGACCAGTAGAGTTTCATCCATTAACTAATTTCTACCACAAACTCATCATTCACTCCAAATGAAAATATTACTGAAAAATAATCTATTTAACCAAAAATCATAGGTTTCCAAAAACATGAAATTATAATTCAACTATCATACGTTTTTAAAATAACCTAAATCATTTAAACCAAGACATCATGTCAGAAAGTGGTAGGTGATGCATGTTTGTCGCACTTCAGTTTCAGGTTGAAGTCTCATGGCCTTGCCGGACGTGACTGGTTGTCTCCCAACCTTTGGGTGGTCCATTTGAAAACAATAATAAATAATATTATGAAATGGTTTAACCTTAAACAATATTATCCAATAAAAAACATAATCCATTGCAACCTTTAAACATATCGAAAATACTTTTTCCCATAATCACATTCCAAAATTTATTAAGAAAGTAAACATAATGAAGATCTCTTTTTTCTACATAATAACATGTGAATATCTTCATGATGAATTCTCTTGAAACATGGTAACAATATGAATTTCCATAAAACTGTATTGACTAAATTCATGCTCCTTAATTACTTATATAATTATGGATATACTTCTTATATTAAAAAATGTGGTAAACTACAACAATAATGAAATAAACAAAAACATTAATTAGTTCCATGGTAGTCAAGAATATCCAATATAATTTATCCAAATCATTTATATTTAATTAAAAATCACTACCCTGAGTCACATTTCTTGGTACCATACAATCTAAAATCATCAATGAAATAGTATTGTAGTACCATCCTTATATACTCTTTAATTCATATAACTTGTACATCAACAATAAAATACGCAAGTGACACAAATCATTAATCAAATCATATGTACACAAATCATTCATCTTCATCTGTGGTAGTATCAAAACATGATCATTATCCAAATGTATCATTTCTAGTATACTTTGATGATTAGGACATTGATTCGCATAATGTCTCAAATACTTGTAGATGAATCATTTTGCATTTGAATCCTTTTTTTACCCATGGAACCGAGAACATGGTTTCCAATTTATCCACACTTATAAAAAACTCCCATTACATTCAAAAATTTACCAAGGTGACTCTTTCCATAGTTATCACATGTGGTAAAATCCTCCCTTCCATTATTAACTTTCTCCACCTTTTCTCTGCCATCCTCTTCTTCTATTTCTTCCATTCAAATCCATATGACACTGAGAATTCATTACTTAAATTATTTAGACATGATACTATTTCTTTATATGATGAGAATACGTGGGACACAATTTCATTTTTAAATGTTTTCTTATGAACATGAAAATAATTATCCTTCTTGCACTTTGGATCATGCGTAGTGATGGAGTTCTCATTCCATCTACAGGGATCCATTTCTAAATGACAACACACACTAGGATACATCATATCATAATGTTTAATAAAAAAAATAGAAACATTTTCAACATTAATTGAATATTTTCACACATCTAGTCACACAATAAATAATAGTTTCTTTGCTGATATATTTAATCATAAATACTTCATAATGGTTTTTGAAGAAAATATGAATTATCCTAACCATATCCCTTGGTACTATCAAACCATGTGTGTATTTAGGCTTGTTGTCGTGTACCAGGATACCCTAGATCAATCCTGAAACTCCTTGTAAGTGTTTTCACTCCTAGATACATATGTGCTACAACCAAGTCCAATTGTAGTATCTGGACAAGAATGTATTTCTGGTAAAACACAAAAAATGCCACATTACCAAAATCCTATGGTGGTATTCTATACTAATCCTCTATGTCTATCAGAGTATAAGGATACCTAATAATAGTTTATCTAATTATAGTTTCCAATGTTATTGTTAAACATCCTATGATACCAAATGTAATGCCTCGACCCTAGTTACCCAAATCCGATGTATTATTTTAATAAATTCAGATGATTATAAGTAATCATGTCCCGAAGGACCAATCAATTTTGTAGTCTTGGAAAAAAGATTACATACTTGATCATTACATTAATCCTTTTATCCTAAAAAACTTCATAAATAATCCATTGTGAATACCATTACTCCCTTGCTTAACCCGGTATATCAATCATAATACACTATAGGGAATCGTGTTAAAATAAAATATAAGAATGAGTGGTCATATATGATTAGTAAAGGTAAACAATTCAATAGAATATATAAACATTTAAGGTGAAATGTATAAAAAATAGCCTTTTAAAGATAAAAATTAACATAATATAGAAAAAATAAATCAAACATTACCATATAAATATGCATATGGATATTCTATAATTCGAATATCACATGTAATAACTAATTTTATAACGAGGGAATGCATAATGTTGGACATAATAACGACTATATCAAGGACTTATTCCAATACCATTCACAAATATTTTTTCAATGACTTTTGACAAGACACTAGTTTGTCTCATGAGATATACAGAGTCATCGAGGTGCTATAGTGGGATCCTCACATCAAATAATAAGTACAACATATTTCTCATATGAAAATTTTGATTAATAACAAGAAACTTTTATTTAAACTGTCAAACAAAATGTCAATACATTAACCATAAACAATCAATGGTATAAAAAAATAACATCCATAGTCAAACATATCATATCTCATTCAGTAAAATATGCAATAATGTATAGCAATATATCAACCTCAATCAAGAATAATATCTAGTAAATGATGTTTACATAGTTGAAATTTATCAGTAAAACTCATTGAGAGAAATATCACTTTTTCATGAAATCATTTAAATGTCAAATAATTTATAAAAGAATCCATTTGAAAAATATTTTTGAATCCAACTGTCCCATACCACTTTGAATCATTTGAAAAGAACAAACATTTTAAAACAATCATGTCTATATAAATAAATCCTTAAAATCATTTGGAAAACATGGAAATTAATAAAATAGATTGAGAAAAATAAATCATTAAAAAATATAATATTATTATTTAGATAAAGTTCCCCTTCGATAAAACAATAAAATATTCCTTTTGAAATAATTTTTCTGAAACATGGACATGGATGATAAATATGACCAAGTTAATACATTCACATAAACAGTCTCAGAAAATAATGAGATTGACCAACTAACCGTTACCTTATGTCTGATACTCTTCGTATGTTCCTAAAACTCATGTATAATTTTATTAAAAAAATTACAAACTAATGTAAGATTCATAATAATATTTATGATAGCATATATGATTCTTCTATGAATTTATATTTCCCACTTATTATTAATTCCTAATCAATGCGACATTTTGTGTTGTATCGCATTAATTATCATACCTATTTTAAATTTTATACCAGATCGTATCACTTATATGATGATTTAATTAAATTCATAATATAAAGCATTATTTTTTGAGTCAAAATATCCCCTTTGACTTCTATACCTTGTTTTGGAAATCACAAATGTCTTTTACCATACTGATCATACTGACCACGCTGATCATACTGACCATGCTGATCATACTGACGATGTTGATCGTACTGATCATGCTGATCTTACTGACCATACTGATCATACTGATCATGATAATCTTATGGATCATGCTGATCATACTGACCATGCTGATCGTATGGATCATGGTGATCGTACTGACCCTACTGATCATACTGACCATGTTGATCGTACTGACCATGCTGATCGTACTGACCATACTGATCGTACGGACTGTAATTTTCATACTGACTCTGTCAATCGTATCGTACCGACTCTATCAACTATACTCACTTTTGTGTGTCTTACATTGTATCATATCAATACATTACATTTAGTAATACTTATAGTAATCATACTTTTATTACGTTCTTGTTTTGGTACTTATTCAAAAAGACATGTTTTATATTAATCGTACTCTTGTTTATCATCTTCATATATCTTTTGTTTTAACCAATATGATGTCTTTGAGTTAGTTACAAACTAAAAAAACGATGTCATGCTTTCTATTTCAATATGACCGTTATAATGCCAGGGGTTTAAGTCCCTATGAGTTTCTCGGAGAAATATGACCATTAGAGGAAATGTGACCATTGGAACCTGAGGCCTATAAATACGAGGTCATTTGAAGCCAATGAACAAGTGTGTGTGATACATTTATTCTTTCAAGTTCGAGAGATAGAAATTGTGACTTCTCTCATGCTTTGTGTGACCGATCTTCGTATCGTTGGCTTATTAGTGATTAAAAGACAGAGGTGTCGATTACCTAAAAAATCAAGGGATGCCGAGGATAGGTAGGTATACATACCAATCATCGTATCAAGGGCTGCCGAGGATAGGAAGACAGACTTTCCGATCATCATATCAACGGCTACCGGGGATAGGCAGACAGACGTTCTGATCATTGTATCGAGGGCTTCCAGGGATAGGCAGACAGACATACCGATCATCGTATCGAGGGCTTACCAAGGTGGTGGTAAGACAAACCTCTTATCCTAGGTAAAAGGATAACCCTTATCTTTGGGTCAAAAGGATTGTAACACTTTTACATTTCTGATGCTGTTTGTATTAGAAAGTAATTTGTATTTTTTCCTTTCATCATTACACATTCAGTTGTAATTGTTTCAATTACAATTATTCTATTACATATTGTATTAATAAATTCTATACACTTTATGGTAGAATCTCTCGCACTTATATTACTCTGATTATTGTATTCATCTTGAATACAATTACTTTACTTTTTATAATATTATTTCGTCACACCATACCATTATATTCAACATAATTGTGGTTGTTTGTTTTTTCTGTGAATTGTATTAGTTTAAGATCATTTAAAATATTTTCTTAAGCGTTTAAACACAATGTTTTTAAACCTACAATTCACCCCCCTCTTGTATTGATCCATCTAATATACATACACATCCACATATTCGATCCAACAATTGGTATCAAAGGAGGTTTCCACTGATTTATATCACTTGCTCTATTTCTTTCAAACATTCATTTTAATTACTTAATACACTAATGTGTGGAGTGGAAATGATTTTGTTTCATTAGATAGCAGGAATGAATATTGGGTCAATTGAAAATTTAAATCCTTCTAGACCACCTATCTTTGATGGGAATGATTATGAGTACATGAGAGATCGAATAAAGTCATTTTCTATCAATACTAGTGTAGAAAATTTTATTATTCTTACTAGAGGATACAAATTTCCTGACAAATAAGTGAGTACTTTCACTAACCCAGATAAGCAAGACTATCAACTGAGTTACATGGTATGCAAATCTCTACTATGTTCTATGATGAGGAATATATATAGTCAGATATCTTCTGGTGAATCATCCAACTATATTTGGAAGTATTTGGAAGTCACACATTTTGGTACATCCAAGGTTATAGAAACAAGAAGAGAAATGCTATGAGCAGAGTATCATGGATTTGTTTTTCCTTATGGAGAGCCAGTGTGTAATGTGCAACAAAGATTTATGACAATTGTCAACAGTTTACAATTTATGGGAGAAAAAGGTCTTGATTATGAAGCTCTTGTAGATAATATTATAGATATAATTCCAAAAAAATGGGAGTCAAAAAGGACCGCTATTTATGAAAATAGATAAGTTTCCCAGATTACTCTTGATGAACTCTATGGAAATCTTCTACAGCACGAGACTAGAATGAAAAGAGATGTTGATTTCAACAAGAAGAAAAATGGGAATGGAAGTGTAGAATTTACATCTAAAGCTAAAAAACCTGAAAGGATAACAAGATCCAATGTCAAGATAGATATTATATCAGAATCAAGTGATAGTAATCACTCAGATAATGAGTTAGAGAATCTTGCTTGAAGGATGAACAAGATTGTGGGAATGAGAGAATTCCAATATATATTCAAAAAATAATGATAGGAAGGATAAGAATGATTCATAGGTAACTTGTTATGAATTTTAGAAATTAGGTCATATAAGTCCTGATTGTCCATTACTGAAGAGAAAATATAGAAAAGAGAAGCATTCAAAAATAAATAAGAAAACGTGTTACAAGAAAAAGAATGTCTTGAAGGAAAATGATACTTGGAGTGGAAGTGGTAGCGATTATTTAGATAAATCTTTAGATAATGAGTCCACAGGATGGAGAAATATTGGACTTGTAGAAATATTACCAATTGAAGATCATTGTCTTATGGCTAAGGTACACAATGTTGAAGCTATTATATATTTCTCTTTAAAAGCAAATTATACTGATAATAAATATTATGAATCTTGAAATGATGATTCTTCATCATCAAAAGATAATAAATTACCATATTTTGAAGAAGTATCTAGGTTTTCTATGTTATATGAGAATGAAAATTCTAAACTGATGAAAAATCATGATAATGAAAATTCTAGAATTTCAATTTGTACAAAATAAGTATCAGATCCTTCTAATGATCATGATATGAAAACATCAGATTTTGAAAGTATTTTAAAAACACTTAAGGAAGAAAAATCTGATAAGTATAAACATTCTAAGGATCTAGAAAATGTAATTTCTAAGAAAAATGTTTTAGAGCCTAACTCTAGTTTAAAATCAACTATTTTGGAGGATAAAAATCTATTTTTAAAACAAAAGTCAGAAATATTTTCATTGAAAAAATGTTTGTCAAACTTTACATATGGAAAAGAGAATTTTGACAAAATTTATTCCCAAATCCGACCTTTGAGAAATCATTCTGGACTTGGTTATACTCATTCCAAACCCATTTTTAGTAATAACTATTTTTTACACAAAAAACCCATTTTTGTTATAAGTGCCAATGTGGTGGACACTGGAAAAGAGAGTGTTCTCTTAATAAAACTCAATCTTTAGGATTTCATAAATCTCATTTTGTAAAACAAATTTGGATTCCTAAAATTCTCTTATCTAACCCTTCTGGATCCAAACATGTTTTGATTCTGAAAAACTAATTGTTTCTTTTTCAGGAAAATAAGTGATGTACCAACAAGAATATTTGGTACATGGATAGTGGTTGTTCTCGACACATGACGGGAAATAATTATTTCTTTCAAAAGATCATTGAAACAAAAGGTGGAATGGTTACCTTCAGAGATAATGCTAATGGAATGATTGTTGGTATATGTAATATTGTTTTTCATTGAAAATATCTTCTTTCAAATGTTTTGTTTGCTAAATGTCTTAGGCACAATCTCATCAGCATAAGATAACTATGTTATGAAGGATACATTGTGAATTTTCGAAATGATAAGTGTCTAGTTCACAATTCCAAGGATATGTTCATTCTATCTACCCATAGGCACGAGAATGTATACACTATTAACATACAAGACCTTAGGAGGCAAAATTTACCTTGCTTAAGTGCAATAGATGACCAGTAATGGCTATGGAATAGAAGACTAGGACATTGAAATATAAGAAACCTTTGTAATCTCTCATAGAAAAGACTTGTAAAGGGATTACCAGATCATAGATATGATTCTTCTAAAGTCTGGGATCCTTTTCAATTTGGAATGCAACATAAAACTGGCTTAAAATCAATTAATGATGTTTCAACTTCTAATGCATTACATATTGTGCATATGGATCTTTTTGGTCCTTCAAAAACCAGAAGAATTGGTGGAAAATACTATGTATTTGTTTTAGTTTATTACTTTACTAGATTTACATGGGTCTATTTTCTAAAAAAGAAATCTGAATCCGTTTCCTATTTCAAAACTTTTAGAGCCCAAGTTAAAAATGAGAAAAACCTACCATTGATAACTATTCATATTTATCATTGTAGTGAATTTAAAATTTATGAATTTGAAACTTTTTGTAGTAAGAAAGGTATTACTCAAAATTTCATAGCTCCAAGAACTCATCAGCAAAATGGTGTTGTTGAAATAAGAAATTGTGTTCTTCAAGAAATGTCTAGAACCATGTTGAGTGAATACTCAATTGCTAAGAACTATTGGGCTGAAGCTGTTAGTACAGCTTGTTATACTATAAATCGTGTTTTAACCAGACCTCTTCTTAATAAAACACCTTATGAATTATGTAATTGACTGAAAACCTAAAGTTTCATACTTCAATGTTTTTGGGTGCAATGTATTCATTTTGAATACAAAAGATAATCTTCACAAATTTTCACCAAAAACTAATGAAGGAATTTTTATAGGCTACTCAACCACTTATAAGGGTTAAAGAGTTTTCCATAAAAACACTTGTATTGTCGAGGAAACAGTACATGTAAAATTTGATGAAACTGATCCTTTTGTTTTAAACCATCCCAACCAACATCCTCAGATGTATATTAAAAAACTGATTATCAACCTTCGTTAAAAGATTCTTCTGATAATGAAAATGTTCAAAAAGATACTTATGAAACATTTACCCCAGAAGAATTTCTACTATATGATGATGGACAAGATTTACAAAACCCTAATGAATTTCATATTAGGAATCATCCTATTGATAATATCATTGGTGATGTAAATCAACCTATAAGGACCAGAAATTCCTTAAGAAATGAAATAGAACATCTTTCTTTTCTTTCCCAATTTGAAACTAAATGTCCAAGTGAGGCCTTAGGTGATGATGTTTGGATCAAAGCAATGCAAGATGAACAAAATGAATTTGAGAGGAATCATGTCTGGACATTAGTTGAAAGATCTAAAGAAACAATTGTAATTGGAGTAAAATGGGTTTTTAGAATCAAATGTGATGAAAATGGAATCCTTGAACGAAGTAAAGCAAGACTTGTTGCTAAGGGCTATAATCAACAAGAGGGAATAGACTATGTAGAAACATATATTTCGGTAGCTAGACTTGAAACTATTCGTATTCTATTAGCCTTCACAGCTTACTTTAACTTCAAACTTTTTTAAATGGATGTTAAATGCGCTTTTCTAAATGGTTTTGTTCAAGAAGAAGTTTTTTTCAAACAACCTCCTAGTTCTATAGACCCAAAACATCCTAATCATGTTTTTAGACTTAAAAAAGCCTGATATGGTTTAAACAATCCCCTAGAGAATTTTATGATAGACATACATGATTTATTTTACAAAAAAATTATACAAATGGTACATAATATCCAACCCTTTTTATAAAAATGGAAAATAAAAATGTTTTTATTGTTCAAATATATGTTTATAACATCATATATGGATCAACTCAGCAATCTTTAACTGATTATTTTGCTAATTTAATGAAATATGAGTTTGAAATTAGTATGATGGGTGAGTTAACATTCTTTTTAGGTTTTCAAATTTCTCAAAAACTAGAAGGAATATATATATCACAACATAAGTATATTAATGACTTACTCAAAAAGTATGGATACGATGGTACTAAATGTATTAGGACTCCAATTGGTACTACAAATACACTTGATCTTGTTGAAACTAGGAAACCAGTAGATCAAACATTTTTTAGAGATATGATAGGAAGTTTGGTATACTAGACAGCTAGTCGAACAAACTTAATGTTTTCTGTATGGTTATGTGCAAGATACCAATCTAATCAAAATGAGTCTCATTTAAAATCCATAATAAGAATCTTTCGGTATTTAAAAGGCACTATGGATTTAGGACTTTTTTACTCTTCTGGAAATGATTTTGTTTTAAGTAGTTTTTCAAATCCTGACTTTGGTGGTAGTAGAATGGATAGAAAAAGTACATATGGAACATGTCATTTCTTAATACATTCTCAGGTTTCTTGGTCCTGCAAGAATCAACACTCAGTAGCACAATCCTCTGCTGAAGCTGAATATGTTGCAGCTAGAAGTTGTTCTGCACAAGTGTGGTGGATGCAACACACACTCAATGACTATGGATTGAGTTTTTTCAAAACCCAAATTCTATGTAATAAAACTAGTTCCATAGCTATTTTTATGAACCCATCACAACATTCTCGTGTAAAACTCATAGATGTTATGCATCACATTCTTAGGGATCGCACACAAAAAGGAGATATTATTTTACATTTAATCGGAATGCAAGAACAACTTGCTAACATTTTTACAAAACCATTACCTTCCGATAGAATTGAGTTTATAAAATAGAAGCTAGGAATGATTACATTAAATTAATCATTCATATCTACTTCATGTTTTTCATTTCCACTTACATTAAACAACTCCTCTTAGAAAGGGGCAAAACATTTCTTACTATTTTGTTTTCTTATCTTATGATCTTTAATTATTTTTTCTCCTAGAATGTGTTTTTTTGTCTTTCTGTTTATCGTATTGACAGTTTTATCATATTATTTACCTTTCTGTTTATCGTATTGACTTTTGTATTTCTATTTATCGTATTGACTTTTTTCTTTCTGTTTATCATATTGAATTTTGTCTTTATGTTTATCATATTTACTGTTTATCTTATTTATTGTTTACTTATCATTAATTCATTTTCTATCTAATTGATTTTCTAGTCTCAGTTTTCTCCTATTTTTCAACGGCTTGTTTGATCATGGTAATGAATTTCTTTTCCATCGGCTCATCCAATCATGGTAATGAATTTCTTTCCCATCGGCTCGTCTGTTTATGGTAATTAATTTCTTTTCCATCGGCTCATCCATTCATGGTAATGAATTTATTTTCCATCGGAATGTCAGTTCATGGTAACGACTTTGTTTTCCATCAGTATGATGATTGATGGAATTCTTTTAATTCGTATGATTTTGTTTTTATTTCACTATTAATACTATCTAAACCAACAATCACCTTACAGTCTCCGACAGGTACATACTTTTCAATTTATTTAATATTTTTTTTCTTTTTAATCCTAACTGTTGATTTCTTCTCTTCTAATCTCAACCATAGAAGATCAACGGTCATCCTTTTGCCACCTAAAAATAGACACCCCCCTCCCCAAACCCACACCGGTTTTTTTCAGTTTTTGTGGCAAAGCTCTGCTCCACCAATTTATGTCATCGTACGATCTTCCAAGCGGCTTCAACTATATTTCTTAGTCCTCTGCCAATACTCCTACAGAAATGTCTTCAAAGATCTTTTTAGAGAAATATTTTTTCAGGGAAAGGTTAGTTTCTCGGGACTTTTTTGATTCGTACGATTCTACAATCAAATGAATAATTTTGTTTCATGGAAGGGGGCATTTGTGTGTTGAAAAACAAGTATCCCAAGATCTGGTTGTTAATGATGAAGTCAGTCATTTTTACTAAACCATATCATTTGATAAGAACTTAACTATCAAATTTTCTATATATGATAGAAAGACTTCTATGTCTGTGAATCAAGAAGCTCATTTTCTGAATGTTCCGATAGAAGGTGACTCTTTCTGTCCATATAATAAGCTACCAGAGGAAGTTGGTATGTTTAACAAAGATAATGATGAAAAGTATTTGATTATTATAAATGAATAGAAGAGGAAAGTTGCTCATATTTCACTAGATAACATATTTATGTCGATGTGGATGCAAGGGTTTCTTATCCCAAGGAAAGGGGATAGGGGGACTTTGAAGGTTTCTGATATCTTCATGTAGGACTATCTTGTCAACATGAGAAAAGTAAATCTTATGGGATACATATTTGAAATGATTAAGAATGTTAAGTCAAGAGCAATCGAATCCCATTTAATTATGTATCCATCTATCCGTAAATAGATTATTATTGATGGCATGATGTTTTGTAATATTCCATTAAAAGTAAATCTGATAGATTTGAAGTCATCCTGGATTAGTAAGAGTACATTGAAGAAGTTGAATGTTTGTTTAGACCAGAATTCAAAACCTTTTGCAAAATATTTTGAAGCTAAATCAGCTCAGAATCAATCGGCACCTATGCCGGTCAAAGACAATCCTTCTTTTGGTGCACCTCAAAAGTTATATCCACAAACCAAATCAATGCCAAAGAAGAAACCAAAGTATAGTAAGGAGGTTGTGGCCAAGTAGAGAAAAGAAAGAGAACAGAGAAAGGAAGGTTATCAAAAGTTCGGTCTTGACCCAGCTGAAGCTTTTGTTGAAAGACTAAGTGTAGAGGAAACCATTAAAGCTGAAAAAGAAGAAGATTGTTTTGAAAAGAAAGGCTCAAGACTTTGATATCTCTAAAGTACTGAAAATGGTTGAGGATGCTAGTGCTCAACTAACAGAAGTCATAAATCAAGAACCTATCGTACAGAGTCTTCTAGAGAAAGGAAAAGGGAAAAAGATGTTAGAAGAGATAGAAGAATTTGAGGAAGAGGAAGGATATTTTCTTTTAGAATTCCTTCAAAGTTCAAAATTGTGTAGAGAAGAATCTTACCAAAAGCAGAGTGAGGGTATTCAACAAGTTCCTCATGGCGATCAAACACCAGTTGATTCTTTTGAAACTACAGATAAAATACCCTATGAAGCAATGCAAGGTTCTCAGCCTTCTCATACAGAAAAATTTATTCTCATTAGTGATAAAGTGGAGGAAGAAATAATGGAGAAGGAATAAGAAAATGTAAAAGCACCAGTTATAGACTCAATCTGGTCGAATGAACTGTATTTGTATGATAATGATACTAATTCAGAACAAACTATCTCTCTCAAGAGGAGTGATTACATTGTTCATGTTATAAGGAGGGTTGAAAAGACTATTCCCTATATCCCCGGGTAGGAATTGAAAATTTATTTCATTACTGATAATGAGATAAAGAAGTTTGGCTCCGTAAGAGAATTGAAAAAGAATGGTTTGTTAGTTGACGTTGATTTGAAATTTCTATCTGAAACATCGGCTACTCATAAGAAGGATTTCAATAGGATGACCAAGTGGTCATTGAAAACAGAGAGCTCAGTAAATGACCATGAGATAGTAATTGAAGACATAAGGAGGTTGTCAAATGATCATGCTATTGCATTCAATATACGTGACAAGGAAACTATTGAAATACTGAATCAGGTAACTCATGGAGAAGATATCCATTCAGTGAAAGAGTTGCAAGAAAGAATGAATTCCTTTCAGTCTGAATTTTTGAAGGATTGAACTTTCAAAGATGAAATGGTTTTGTTGAAGAAACAAAATTCTATGATATCCAATGATAACAAGAATTCTCAAGATAGAATTGATACTCTTGAGGAAGTAATCAGAGACCAGGAGGAGACTATCAAGAATCATGATCTGCCTTTTGCCGACCAAAAAGAGCTTCTCAGATATCAGGGTGATTCAATTTCTAAAGACAAGAAAGAAATAAAAATTATAAAATTTGTTCTCCATGAGCTGATAAAGAAGGAAAAGGAAAGGGAAATCAAATGACTGTTGTATTTGTTTTTCTTTTCTTATTGAACCTATCTTTGTTTAGTAATGACATTTTTGTTACCCTTTCCTTTGACCTGCAATTCTTTTCTCTAACTCTTTCAGGAAACTCAAGATTACCCCATTCTTTTTGTAAATCACATTGAAGGACAATGTTTTATAAAGGGGGAAAATGTTTTACAAAGGGAGAATTTTCTAATCAAATACATCGAAACGAAGGAAAATCTGTGAATACTATCCTTAGGAAATATATACATAAGGGGGAGTTAGTTGTATTCATATTCATCTTCATAAGAGTTTCCAATAACTCAGGGGGGGAGATAAGTTTTTCTTGTTATTTTTACTCTGTGTTTTGTGATTTCCAAAAAGGGGGAGACTTTTGAGTAAAAAGTTGTTCTTTGACATCTATACATTGTTTTGAAAATCACAAATGTGTTTTACCATGCTGGTCGTACTGACCATGCTACTCGTACTGACCATGCTGATCATACTGACCATGCTGATCGTACTGATCATGCTGATCGTACTGACCATTCGGATCGTACTGATCATGCTGATCGTACTGATCATGCTGATCGTACTGACCATGCTGATCATATTGAGCATTCTGATCGTACTGACCATGCTGATCATACTGACCATGCTCATTGTACTGACCATGCTGATCGTACAGACCATACTGATCGTACGGACTATAATTTTTGTACGGACTCTGTCAATCATATCATACTAACTCTGTCAACTATACTCACTTTTTTGCATCTTACGTTGTATCATATTAATACATTACATTTATTAATACATATAATACTCATACTTTCATTACATTCTTGTTTTGGTTCTTTGTCAAAAACACATGTTTCATATTAATCATACCCTTGTTTATCATCTTCATATATCATTTGTTTTAACCAATACGATGTCGTTGAGTTAGTTACAAACTAAACAAAACGATTTCATGTGTTTAGTTTCAATATGACCGTTATAATGCCAGGTGTCTATGTCCCTCCGAGTTTTTTGGAGAAATATGACCGTTGGAGGAAATGTTACCGTTTGAACCTGAGGCCTGTCAATAAGTGGCCATTTGAAGCTGAAGAACAAGTGTGTGTGATACTGTGCTTCTATCAAGTTCTAGAGAGATACGCTATGACTTCTCTCATGCTTTGTGCGACTGATCTTCGTATCGAGGGATTTCAAGTTATTGAAAGACAGAGGTGCCGATTACCTACAAAATCGAGGGCTGCGGAGGATAGGCAGACAGACAAACCAATCATCCTATCGAGGGATGTCGGGGATAGGCAGACAGACGTTCCGATCATCGTATCAAGGGCTGCCAGGGATAGGCAGAAAAACGTTCCAATCGTTGTATCGAGGGCTGTTGGGGATAGGCAGACATACATACCGATCATCGTATCAAGGGAATACCAAGGCGGTGGTAAGACAGACCTCTTATCCTAGGTGAAGGGATAACACTTATCTTTTGGTCGAAAGAATTGTAACACTTTAAAATTTCCGATGCTATTTTTATTAGAAAGGAATTATTATTTTTTCCTTTCTTCATTTCACTTTCAATTGTAATTGTTTCAATTACAATTATTCTATTACATGTTGTATTAATAGATGCTATACACTTTATGGTGGAATCTCTCACACTTATATTACTTTGATTATTGTATTCATCATGAATACAATTACTTTGTTTTTGTAGTATTATTACATCACACCATGCTTTTATATTCTACACAATTGTGGTTGTTTGTTTTTGCTGTGAATTGTATTAGTTTAAGATCATTTAAACTAATTTCTTAAGTGTTTAAACAAACTATTTTTAAACCTAAAATTCACCCCCCCCCCCCTCTGGGATTTTTCCATCTAATATACATATACATCTACATATTCGATCCAACAATATTTATTAACAAATATATTTAGAATATAAATTTGAATAGTAGATTGATATTAGAAATGGAAGACACCATTAATGGAGACGGTAGGTCATACGTACACATAAATGTTGTTTCTATTTTCAGATTTTATTGAATTGAAGTAGGTGAATGACATATATGTACAAACATAAATATAAATCATTATAGTAGAAATATCATTTCATATATGTCATAATTTTGAAAAATATATTTTTTTAATCATTCTTGGATGATTATCATAGAAGATGAGTCTTATCGGGTTATGGAGACGGTAAGCCATACATACGCCCGAGCAACAATTTCATTTCCTTAAGTGTTAAATGTTATAGAACTGGGTGCAATATTAATTTTAAAGAACAATATATTGTTCTAATTAATATTAAAATCCATTATATTCATCGTTATTCAAACAAAATTAAAGTGTACATGAAAAACATTTAACACCATGGCCTGGAGATGGTATGTCATACGTACACATGCATGGCTGTATTGTTTTAAATAGGATGGGTAAAAAGAGTAATATGGTTGTCCCATAATCATAAATCCATCTCAAAATAAAATAGATGATGGATTTATTATTTTAGTATGGTAACAACATAGAATGATCAAGTAGGAGAATAAATGAACTTTGAAAGAAGGGATAAAATGAATATCTCTTCTTTGGGTGTCTCCTTTCGATTTGCACAAAGGAAACCTTATGTTAGCATTCATCCCAATTTTTTTCCTATAGGATGATTGAAGGGATGTGGTTAGGATATTTGTGCTGGGTTTGGAAGAGAAAAATGGATTTCTAGATGTGAATTTTATGTGAAAAGAAGGTACACTTTTATAATGGTGTGTGTGGAAGTTTAGGAAAATCTTGAAATATACATTAATTTTAAAATGCTTTTATATTTATAATAGCTCCAAAATTAATTAATTCGAGTATAATACAATAATGTGTCGAAATAATCTCAAAAAATTGGTTTTAGACTTGTTTAATTCATAAAATTATCCTTGTCTTTTGGAATTAACCATGAGTTAAACAGTAAAACTCCTACCATGTCAACATGTATATTTATAATATAGGTTATTTTAGATAATATACAATGCCAAGGGTACCTCAAGATTACAACTAATTGAATTTTTATCATTAACTATGTTAGTTGGATGAATCTTATATTTATAGGGTTTTTATATTATTTAGTAAAATAGTATTTGTTTTATAAACTCATTTATATCAATTTGGAAATTATTTAGTAATAGATTTTTGTTGAAGTCCTAGAAAAATGGTTTTTTAGAAAAAAAGTCTTTAACATTTAAATAATATGTCAATGTCTTCCATAAAATTCTAGGATGGCATCAAAACATTCAAATTATTTTCATTTAAATTTTTATAATATCATTTATTTGATTCCATCATTAAGAAGGAAAATAAAACATCATTGTTGTTTCATAAATAATTTTAATTATATATAGTCTAAAAATTAAAATTAAAATACGATGATTTTGAAGATATTTTTATCGTTACAGTGAATATTAATATTCATAGAGATATTTAATATAACTGCTAATTAAAATTTATTTAGTATGAGATATATGTTTATGTTATAATTAACATTAAATTAAATTAATTCTTATAAAATGTCATTATCACACCCATGTTTTCCCAAAATTTGAAAAGATCCCCCTATCTATTCTCATGGTAGAATATATTTCATATAATTCGATTAGTACATGTTTTAGTGTAGTTCTATATTATTATTCCATTACTTACATGATTTTCCCATTAACCATGGTAAATAAAAAAAAATTGCCGAGGTCAATATTCATAATGTTTAAAAATAAAAGTATCCTATTTACACAATTTGGACATTCTGATTCCAAATAGGAAGTAAATTTTTTGAAATTAAAAAATCAAAATTTGCAGTAATTAATTAAATATTAATTATTTTTTTCAAAACCAAAAATAGGGTTTTTAAGAAGTAAAAATTATTATAAGATTTTCATGTGATTATACCCAATTTAAATGTAAATTGACTACTAATTACCTGAATTATATTCAATGATAAAAATATAATATAATTATACATTAAAATCAATCATATTTATTATTTAATATGATAATTTATTTTGATTAAAAATGTTGTTTTCCCTTAAAAATTCGTATTTTTCAATATTCATAAAAATGACTATTTTCATAAATATACCAAAAATTCACCCTAAGTGAATTTTGATATTCTAAATTCAGAAATTAAGTATATTTTATCAAATTAAATTATTATGAGTGACTAAAATTACTTTTAATATTGTTCACAAAATGAAAAAAGATAGCAGTCTTTTAAGATAACACTTTTTTAAAATAAAAAACTATTTTGAAAAAACATATATATTTTATTGTAAATATGTTTTTTATAGGAAAAAATTTTAAATAATTTATTTATAACTATTCATATAACAATATTTAATTGATAATTACACCGTTTAAATAATTATAATATTGATGTCTTGTTTCACAGAAACTCAATCTAGCATATAACGCGAGACAAGTCGGCATTACATGCCATATAAGCTATTAAATTAATTTATAGAGTTAGAGTAATACAAAATAATGGATTGTTGAATTTCCCTCACCTTCAAAAAATTTCATCCACTAAATTATAAATTGATCTTCTATAGTAAATGGTTGAAAATAGAAAATACCTTTGTGGAAAGCCCACTTCAGAAATATGGTTAATAAAATTTACTCTTAATAAGAGGAAGAGGGAAAATAAAAATTCAACTCCAATTTTGGATATTTAATAGGAGAAAAATTCAAGAAATCAGATGTGAATAATTGGAGGAAAAATGATAAAATTTATTGGGACTGATTGAGGTCATCGATCAAAAACAAGTGGACAATGAACGAAAAATTGAGGTCCTCAAAGCATGAAATCTGTAATGATTTAAAATATCATCGGTTAGAAAAATCATATGGTATTAGTAATTTTTGTTTTAATATCCATTCCACTATGTTTTAGTATTAATTTCTTCATAGAATAACTGAAGAAAAAAATACTTGACAAGTAGAATTCCATCTGTTAACTAATATCTACCACAAACTCAACGTTCACTCTAATAGACAACAGAACTGAAAAATATTCTATTTAACGTAGTCGTATAGGGTTCCAATAAATGAATTACAAATTCATATGTCATAGAATTTTAAAAACATATATTATATAAACCAGGACATCGTGTTGGCATGTGGAAGGTGATGCACTCTTGTCACACTTCGATTATAGGTTTATGTATTATGGCCTTTCCGAACGCGACGAGTTGTTGCTTGACCTCTTGGTTGTCCTTTTTATATAAATAAAAATATAATCTTATGAAATATTTTGACATCAAAAAATAGTATAAAATTTCTGACATCATCCATTCACACCATAAGACTTATCAAAAATATTTTTGTCCAAACTCACATTTCAAAATTTATAAGGAAGGTTAACATAATGATGATCTCTTTATGGCACATAATTTCACGGGAAAACCTTTATCATGTACTCTCGTAAAACATTTTAACACCCTAAATTACTATAAAACCTTACTGATTAAATTCATGATCCCTTATTCCATATAAAATTTCAGATATACTCCTTATATCCAAAAATGTTTAAAACTGTAACAATGAATTAAAAAACAAACAATTAACTAGTTCCATGATAGTCAATAGTATCAAATATAATTTATCTAAAACAATCATGTCCTATTAAAAAATAAATACCCTAGTATCAACACCATATTAATTTTTATTTTTCCCTTAACAATGTATTTTGAAAAATGTTTAACATGATATTTAGTCACATTTCATGCTACCATACATTCTCAAATCATCAATGAAATATTACTACAGTACAATCCTTATATACTTTATAAATTTTTTAACTTGTATAACTTTAATAAAATACTCAAATGAAAAATTTCATTAATAAAAACTTAAGAAAAATAATCACACCTTGTAAGATAAATGACATATTTTAATGGTATTTTTCATTTAATTTACATCATTGCATTGTTTTGGTGGTTTTAGATGCATTTTTTATGGAAATAGTGGGTTTCCAAAATTTCGGCCAACCTGAGGGCCCATTTCCAGTTTTGAAAGTAAATTTTGTTTCATTAATAACTCATTATTTTTTCAACATTTTTCACCCATTCAAATTCCAAAATCACCTCAATTTAAATATTAAAACCAATAAAGAGTTTTGGGACCCTTAAAAATTCATTAGAATCTTGGATTTGGGTGATCAAATTGGGTATTGGGACAACCTGAAAACCCATTTTTAGTTTTAAAATTTTTCTGTAATTATTTTATAAATATTTATTTTTTATCCTTTTTCAGTGATTCCACCTCTCCCGCGTTCCCATTGAACCCAGCCACACCCCCATCTTAGTTTTGGCCTTTTTGGAGCTCAGATTCATCGCGATTTAGGGACTAACATCTGAAGATCCAAAAAACGTCTAGATTTCTCAAGTAATTTAGATCTCTTCCTTATTCCTCCCTTCTTCTTAGTGTTTCTTCTTTTTTTATTGAATCCCCAAATTTCCAGAAGACATATATTAGTACCTAGGGTTTTTTTGGAGTTTCTTAGTTCAATCCTCTTGTTTTAGGTTCAATCTTACTCCCTTGTGGTGCAGCGATGGTGCGTTTGAAGTGACGGACAAGGATTTGGGGGTTTTGAATCTTTTGGTAGGTGATTTAATATGTAGGTATTGTATAATGAGTTGGATTTCTGTATTTCTGTTTCCATTATGTTCCTCATTCAGTATTTCAATTGCAAAAATTTATTTGGGTATCATTTTAAAAGCGGTTGATTTTTTAGTGCCAATTTTGTGTGAAAATGGGTGTTTTACATGTGCAACCCATGTTGTGCCTGTTGGTGTTGTTTTATAATTCAGGGATTGGATTTATCAAAATGTTTTGATGCTGAAATTTTTGGTTTTGTATAATATTGGTCTCCATTTGGTGTTAAATTTTTGGATTTTAGATGAATTTAATGTGCAAAATTTGATTACTTTTCTTTAAATTGTTTTATGAAAATTATAAGTGGATTATTGAGTTATATGAAAGGTGCAAAGAAGGTGTAGATAATGTTTTGAATGTGTGTGACTAGAACTGATATTTATATGTGAAAATTGATTTTGGTAGCATGTGGTGACTATTTGAGCACAATACGGGAAACCCGGGTAACTAGGATGGATAACGTGTACTAGTACGCTAGTGAACAGAGGGGTTTTGACCATGGTTCACTTAGCAAGTCTGACATGGAAAACACTAACAAAACTATAATGGAGATTTTTGTAGACCACTAGGTTATGGGTATGCTCCGTACTAGTGGCTCGTGCATAAGAACGAATTTCATTATGGTTACTTTCACCGAGGTACGAGGTACTTGGGGCTCACAACAAACTATACCTAGGGGTGTTCCTATGAATGGTGCTCGTGGCATTTTTTGGCATTTATACATTCTTTATGTTATTTTGGGATGTGAAAACCAGTATCGTGAATGTTTTATTCAAATTCAATGATTCTTTAATGTTATCCCCATTGAAAGTTATTTACTTTTCAAATTTTTACTTTTAGAAATAAATGCTACCATTATCTATTTATAAATCTTGAAAGCCTTTTATTTTATAATTCCTATCACTTGGAATAATTGGGTGATATCCTATTGGGCATAGTCTCACACCCTACTTACTCCTTTGGGTGTACGTAGACTTGATCATGCTTGAAACAGGCAAAGGCAAGGCCTAGGGTGATGGCAGTTCGGGTAGCAAGTTTCACTCGATGGTGCGGTGTTGTGAAGACGTATTATTGGTGATGACCCATTGTCGTGTGGAGTCTCATGGGCGGTTTGCTGCTACTATTATGTACCTTTTTGACATCTTTTGTATTGTTTAAACCCATATACTCAGTTCTTAATTTTTATTAAGTCTTGTTTGGCATAATTTTTCAGATTTGATTTGTTGTTTTTTTTGGTTATTTAATGAACCAAAACTCAGGTAAATCGTTCGTAATGAATTTTTATGATACCCAGGCACTTGTGCTAGCCCGTGGGGAAGGGGAACTCCCTTCGAGTCTTTCCATGAGCTGGGTTTGGTGCTGGTTTGTTGGTGACCAGATTCGGTTTGTGAAAAAATGGTATCAGAGGATGTTAAAGTTTTTGGGTTATATTGTTATTTTGGGATGAGTTGGGATAGACAGGTTCTAGGACTATCGGGGTTCGGGTTATTGGTTGTGAGTATGGTGTATGGATCGCACCTTTCATGGCAGATCCTGAGTCACCAGGGGATGTTGTCATTTACAGATTGACTTCACTACCAGGTGAGACATGTGGGCTGCAGACCACATGTGGACATCAGGAAGATGTGGAAGAGTTGTTTATTTTATTACTGAAATGTTTTTAGGTTATTTATATTTGATGTATTTGATTAAAAGTTTCATAATTGTGGTATTTATTATTGTTTTGTGACTGTTGTATTTTGTAGCAACATGCCACCCCGAAAAGCTCTCACGCACCCACGAGAGGAAGTCGGAGAGTTTTCTCCCACACCAATTGACCAGAGGCTAGTCAAGGCCATGGTATAGGCTGTTCAGGCTCTAGAATATAGACCAGCTCCAGTTCCAGCTCCTGTTAGATAGGATGAGACTGGTCCTAGAAAGGACAAGGCCCAGGAGTTCTTGAAAAATAAGCCTCCAACCATCCGAGGAAGCTCAGAACCCCAAGAAGCAGATCGATGGATCGAGAAGATCTAGTGTATGTTTGAGTTCCTGGATACACCTGAGGAGATCAGGGTGATGTTTTCCTCTTTTCTGTTGGAGGGTCCCAGCCGTAAATGGTGGGAGTCAGTGCTTTAGGCTTGGAAGAATGAGCAGATGCGCTGGGGAGATTTCAAGCCTATCTTCAATGAAAAGTACTGCCCTGAGGTGTTGGCTTATGCCAGGTCTAGAGAGTTCATGGAACTTGTTTAGGGAAATATATCTGTGATGGATTATGCCAACCGTTTCGCTGAGTTGGTTCAGTATGCTCCAAAAATTGTCTCTACTAAGCAAGTGAAGGCCCAGAGGATTGAGAAAGGCTTGAGACCAGAGATATACTCCCAGGTGTTCTGGTTTAAGCTGAGGACCTATGCTGAGGTCATTGATTGGGTGTGCATGGTGTAGATTGATAGAAAAGGAAGGGCCGGTTTCTATGGTTCAGTATCAGCAGTGGGAAGTGCAATCTCCTCAGAGAAGAAAAGGAAGCGGGAGGATCATGTGAAGAAAGGAGGAGGCAATTTAGGGAACTCTTCAAGGCAGTTTTCATCTGCGGCTTCTGATGCGAGATCAGTCGTGTGCCACCAGTGTGGGAAGACCGGGCACATCCGTTCAGCATGCCCTCATCCTCCAAAGATATGTTTCTTGTGTGTAGGTATGGGACACGTGCAACGCTTTTGCGGGATAGCACGTCCACTTCAAAGTGGGGCAGGATCCATGGATCTCAGAGGAGTGCTAGCACAGTTTGAGCCATCGAGGACTGGGGGATCTCAATTTGGTAGTCGTGGTGCTATGGCTGGGTCATCTAATGGGCAGAGCCAGTTCAGGGCACAGCCACAGACTAGCGGTCTTCCTCAGGAAGAGACTGGACATCTCCATCCGGTGGATCAGGCACCAGCAGGATCAGTGGCTGGACCGTCGACTATTCAAGGTACCATTTTGATTTCATCTTCTATAGAAACTACTCTTTTTGACACTGGTGCCTCTATTTCATTAATTTCTGCCCGTTTTGTGGACATTCTGAACTTTCCAACTGATTTTATGTCATTCGCAAAGGAGTTGGTTACACCGCTGGGAAAGAAGAAGGAGCAGGGTCTCAGGTTCCCATCATGTGCGCTTTCTATGTCAGGGGTCGATATGGAATGGGACCTCTTGGTCTTGGATATGAACCTTATTTATGTCATACTCAGGATGGATTGGCTATTACACTTCCAGGCACACAACGATTGCTACAGACGGCGTGTGAGTTTCACGGCACCTGATGGGAGTCCTCAAGTTTTTCATGGAGAATGGGATCCTTGTTCAGGTCGCGCAGGGCCACCACTCCTAGAGTTGGGAAGTGTTATCTGCCAGTTATCTTCTCTCATGATAGAGGATGGTCCTTCCCCTGAAGGTGTACTACCTCATTTAGTGAATGAGTTTCCAGAGGTATTCCCAGATGATTTTTCAGGCTTGCCCCTAGAGCAAGATGTGGAGTTTTTGATTGATCTGTCACCGGGAACACAGTCGATATCTCTTACCTCTTATCGCATGGACCCCACCGAGCTGAGGGAATTAATGATACAGCTGGACGACTTAGAATCCAAAGTATTCATTTGCCCGAGCATCTATCCTTGGGCTGCTCCTGTCTTGTTCGCAAAAAAGGCTGATGGATCCCTCTGGTTTTGTATTGACTATCAAAAGTTGAAAAAGGTAACAATTAAAAACAAATACCCTTTTCCCATAATAGATGATTTGTTTGATCAGTTGATGGGGGAAAATTGGTTCTCAAAGATAGACCTGCGTTCAAGATATCTTCAACTTAGTGTGACGGAGTCAGATATCCCAAAGACAGCCTTCCGAAGCAGGTACAACCACTTTGAGTATTTGGTCATCCCCTTTGGATTGACAAATGATCCAGCAGTCTTTATGGAACTTAGGAATAGGGTGTTCCATCAATATCTCTGTTCCTTTATTGTGGTGTTTGTGGATGACATTCTGGTATAATCTAGCTCTGAGGTGGAACACAAACATCACTTGAGGGTCATTTTCGGTACATTACGGGATCACCGCCTCTATGCAAAGTTGTCAAAGTGCACTTTCTGGATCAGGGAAGTGAGATTTCTCGGGCATGTGATCTCAGAGCACGGAGTTTCAGTGGACCCTGAGAAGATTATTGCAGTAATGTCATGGGAGCAGCCAAAGAATATGTTCGAGATCCGGAGTTTCCATGGCCTGGCTGGTTATTATAGGCGATTCATTTGGTATTTCTCTCAGCTTGCTTCACCGATGACTGCCCTCACCCAGAATGGGGGGATGTTTTTATGGGGTCCAGAGTGCCAGGCATCATTCGAGGAGCTGAAGAGGCGACTGACTACTTCTTCATGATAATTTTTCCAGAGGATGGAAAGGGACATGTGGTTTATTGGGATGCTTCAGGTATGGTTCTTGGGTGTGTGCTTATGCAGGATGATCACATGGTGGCGTATGGCACTCCCCAAATCTGGCCACACCAAAAGAATTACCCAACCCATGACTTGGAGTTGGTAGCAGTGATGCATGCTTTGAAGACACGGCATAACTACCTTTTTGGGGAGAAGTTTGTGGTCTATTATGATCACAAAATTTTGGCTTATATCTTCTCCCAGATGGACCTCAACTTGAGGAAGTGTCGCTAGATCGAGTACATGTAGGGGTTTAAAATTTACATTTTCTATACCCCAGGTAAGGGTAATGTAGTGACCGATGCCTTGAGAAGAAGGGTTCTAGTGCAGGCTTTGAGGAAGTCCAGTGATAAGTGGACATTGATGGGGATCTTTTCTCAGATGCATGTGGAGACCAAGGAACACAGTGGAGGGGAATTCTTGGAGATCATCTAGTTGACTCCTTCTCTGTTGGAGTTGATTTAGCGGGAACAAACCAGTGATGATCTTTTTCAGCGGTCGAAGTAGTTTCTTCATGGTGGGGAGACATCCTCTGATTGATCATCGTCTCCTGAGGGCATCTTGTGCTTCAAGGGCCGTTAAGTGGTGTATTTATCTCTATGAAAGGTGGTGATGTGTGATAGCCACCAGTATCAGTGGGTTATCCATCCGGGTGCAACTAAGATGTATTATGATGTCTGTCAGCAGTTTCCGTGGCCTGGTATGAGATGGGACATAGAGGACATTGTGTTGATATGATACACATGCTAGCAGGTGAAAGCAGAGCACCCAAGGCCCTCCGGTTTTTTCCAACCACTACCCATTCCTACCTGGAAGTGGGATGAGGTTGACATGGACTTCATTGTTGGATTACCTCGTACACCTAGAGGTAAGAATTCTATTTGGGTGGTAATTGATTGTCGAACCAAATCAGCCCACTTCATTCCAATCAGAGATACATCTAAAGTGGATGAGATGGGTCGTTTGTATCATCATGAGGTGGTGAGACTCCATGGTGTTCCAGCAGCAGTTGTCTCAGATAGAGACCCTCGTTTCACATCTCAATTCAGGGAAGGCCTTCAGAAGGCCTTGGGGTCCCAGATTAAGATGAACACAACATACCATCCACAGACGGATAGTCAGACAGAGTGGGCAAATTAGATTTTGGAGGACATGCTTCGTTCATGTGTCCTAGAATTTGGAGGTTCTTGGGATACCCATTTGGGATTGGTTGATTTTGCTTATAATAACAGTTACCAATCCTCGATTTGAATGGCTCCATTTGAGGCGCTCTATGGTCGACCTTGTCGGTCCCCCCTGTGTTGGGATGAGGTAGTAGAGACCTCACTACTGGGGCCAAGTATGGTGAAGGAGACATCTGAGAAGGTAAAATTTATCATGAAACATTTATTGATAGCACAGAGTCGTCATAAATCAAATGATGACTGGAGGCGTCGAGACCTAGAGTTTTCTGTGGGTGACATACTATTCTTGAAGGTGGCCCTTCATCTAGGCCATCATTGATTGAGGAAGAAAGGTAAGATGACTCTGCGGTATATCAGGCCATATGAGATCATCGAGCATATTGGAAAGGTGGCATACAGGTTGGACTTACCTTCTTAGTTGGCGTCCATCCATGAAGTCTTCTATGTTTCACAGTTGAAGAAATACTACCCAGATCAGTCCCATGTGTTGAGTAGGGAAGAACTGGAGATAGAGCTTAACTTGTCTATTGTTGACAGGCCAGTGAAAATAGTGGAATCCCAAGGGAAGATACTTCGAGGGACGTCTATTCCATTAGTCCGGGTTCTATGGAGGCATGATAATGATACACATGAGACATTGGAGCGAAAGTCGTGGGTCGAGGAAGAGTACCCGTTCTTGTTTTCCAATCAAGCCTCATGTTGACTTTCCGGGGCGGAAATTCCTTCATTGTGGGGAGAATTGTCACATACATGACATATTTTAAAGGTATTTATCATTTAATTTACATCCTTGCTTTGTTTTTGTGGTTTTTCAATGCATTTCTGAAGGAAATAGTGGGTTTCCAAAATTTGGGCCAACCTGAGAGCACATTTCCAGTTTTGAAAGTAAATTTTTTTTTTATAATAAATCATTCGTTTGTAAACATTTTTCACCCATTAAACTTCCAAAATTACCTTAATTTAAATATTAAAACCAAAAAGAGTTTTGGGCCCCTTAAAAATTCATTATAATCATGGATTTGGGTTATCACATTGGGTATTAGGCCAACCCAAAAGCCCATTTCCAGTTTTAAATTTTTTTTATTCTTTCATAAAATATTTATTTTTTATCCTTTTCGGTGATTCCATCTCTCACATGTTCCCATTGAACCCAAACACACCCACATATTCGTTTTCACCTCTTTGGAGCTCAGATACATCGCGCTTTAGGGCCAAACTTTTGAAGCTCCAAAAAACGTCCAGATTTCTCAAGTAAGTTAGTTCTCTTCCTTATTCCTCCCTTCTTCTTAGGGTTTCTTCTTTTTTTATTGAATCCCCAAATGCCCAGAAGATGGGGATTCGTACCTAGGATTTTAGTTTTGAGTTTCTTGGTCCAATCCTCTGGTTTTCGGTTCAATCTTACTCCCTTGTGCTGCGGCGGAGGTGCGTTTGAAGTGACGCACAAGGATCTGGGGTTTTTGACTCTTTTGGTAGGTGATTTCATATGTAGTTATTGTAGAATGAGTTTTCTTACTGTATTTATGTTTCCATTATGTTCCTCATTCAGTATTTTTATTTAAAAAATTGATTTGGGTAGCATTTTAAAAGCGGTTGATTTTTTTTAGTGCCAATTTTGTTTGAAAATTGGTGTTTTACATGTGCAACCCATATTGTGCCTCTTGGTGTTGTTTTATAATTCAGGGATTGGATTTATCAAAATGTTTTGATGCTGAAATTTCTGGTTTGTTATAATACTATTCTACATTTGATTTTAAATGTGGTATTTTAGACGAATTTAATGTGCAAAATTTGATTACTTTCCTTGAAATTATTTTATGAAAATTATAAATGGTTTATTGAGTTATACGGAAGGTGCAAAGAAGGTGTAGCTAATTTTTTGAATGTGGGTGACCATAACTGATATTCATATGTGAAACTTTATTTTGGTAGCATGTGGTGACTATTTGAGCACAATACGGGAAACCCGGGTAACTAAGTGGGCTAAAGTGTACTAGTACGCTAGTGAACGGAGGGGTTTTGACCATGGTTCACTTAGCAAGTCTGACATGGATAACACTAAAAAAACTATAATTGAGATTATTGGAGACCACTAGGTTATGGGTATGCTCCCTACTAGTGGCTCGTGCACGAGAACGAATTTCATAATGGTTACTTTCACCGAGGTACGAGGTACTTGCGGCTCACAAAAAACTAGTACCTAGGGGTGTTCCTATGCATGGTGCTCATGGCCTTTTTGGAATTTATACATTCTTTTTGGTATTTTGGGATTTGAAAACCAGAATCTTGAATGTTTTATTCAAATTCAATCATTCTTTAATGTTATCCCCATTGAATGTAATTTTCTTTTCAAAGTTTCACTTTTAGAAATAAATGCTACCATTATCTATTTATAACTCTTCCAAGACTTTTATTTTATAATGCCTATCACTTGAAATCCTTGGTTGATATCCTATTGGTCTTAGTATCACACCCTACTTACACCTTTTGGTGTAAGTAGACTTGATAATGCTTGACACAGGCAAAGGCAAGGCCAAGGGCGTTGGCGGTTCGGGTAGCTAGTTTCTCTCGATGGTGCGGTGTTTTGGAGACGTCTTGTGGGTGATGACCCCTTGTCGTGTGGAGTCTCATGGGCCATTTTCTGCTACTTTTAGGTACCTTTTGACCTCTTGTGTCTTGTTTAAACCCATATACTCAGTTTTGAGTTTTTATTAAGTCTTGTTTGGCATAATTTTTTAGATTTGGTTTGTTGTTTGTTTTTTGTTATTTTATGAACCCAAACTCGGGTAAATCATTCCCAAATGAATTTTTTTGATAACCGGGAACTTGTGCCAGCCTGTGGGGATGGGGAACTCCCTTTGGGTCTTTCCATGAGCTGGGTTTGGTGCTAGTTTGATGGCGACCAGATTTGGTTCGTGACACTCCTCTTCATCTGCAATAATATCATAACATGATGATTATCCAATAGCATCATTTGGGGTACACTCTGATTAATGATTCATTGATTCCCGTAGTGTCCCAAATCCTTTCTGATGAATCATCGTACAATTAAAACATTTTTCTTTCCCTTGATATCACAAAAATAGTTTCCTTTTTCTCCAACAGATAATAAACTCTCATTCCCTTCAATCATTTACCATGGATATTCCTTCCACACTAATCTCTTCTGCGAAAATCCTTCTTTACCTTCTTCCCATTATCCATATTTCTCTCTGAAATCCTCTTCATCCATTTCATACCTTCCAATCCATAGGACTCTAAGAATTCATCAATTATCTTATTCACACATGATACTATTTATTTATATGATGAGAATATGTGGGACACTATTTATCTTCTAAATGTTGTCTTAAAACCATGAATTATATAGTCATTAATAATCATTGGATTATTAATAGTGATGGAATTCTCATTCCCTCTAATGGGTTTCATTTCAAAATGATGACATACACATGGTTATATCATATCATAATGTATAATAAATAAACTAGAAAAAATATATTCCATAATTGAATATTTTCACACATCTAGTCACATAGTCATTAAAATGGTTTCATTGAAGACATATTTACAAATAAATCATTCATAATGTTTTGTATATAAAATAGGAATAATCCTAAGAATGTCCCCCATGAGTATCCAACCAGGTGCATAGTAAGGCTCATTGATTGTACCATGACACCCATGGTCAATCCCGAAACTCCTTGTTAGTGTTTTCACTCCTTGGTAAATGTGTTCCAGAACCACTTACTCTTATAGAATCATGAAATGGATGTATTTCTTGGAAAACAAACAAAATATCTACATTACCAAAATTCTAGGATGTTCTTCTATAATAATCCTTAGTGTCTATCACAGGGTAATGATCCCTAATCCTAGTATCTCTAAATCTTGTTTCCAAGGTTTTTTAAACTTCTTATATTACCAACTATGATGCCATAACCCTAGTTACGAAGATCTGGTGCGTTATTTTAATACACTGGCATGATTACAATGAATCATCTTTTGAAGGAATAATCAGTTTAGCAGTTTTGGAAAATAGACTACATACATGAACGTTAAACTACTCTTTCTAAAATAAAATGGAGATTAAATAAGAGTTTTAGAATGCCATTATTCACCTATATTAACCCTTCTTATAAATAATAATACATTTTGTGGAATCCTTTTAATATAAAACATAAGAAATAGTGAGATCAGATGCTCAGTAAGAGTAAATAATTATAGGGAAGCTATAAATATTTAATGAAATATATATAATAAAAAACAACCTTTTAAACATAATCATGACCATAATAAAGAAAAAATAAATCAAACAATACCATATAAATACTCACATGGATATTATACTCTTCAACTAATCACATGTAATAAATAATATCAAAACATGGGAAAGCATAATTCCGGAAACAGTCACCACTATGTCAAGGCCTTGTCCAATACCAATCAAATATGTTTATTCATGGCCTTGGGCCAAAACATTAGTTTATATTGTTAGACCTACTGATGAGTCGAGGGGCTATTGTTGGCCCTTTCTTCCACGTACTAAATCAAATGAATTCCTCATATGAAAATGTAACGCCCCGACCCCAGTTACCCAGAGTCGGTGCATTAATTACATAACATTGGCATGATCACAAGAAAGATCAAATCCCGAAAGACCGATTGGTTTAGTAGCCTTGGAAACACTAGATATAATCATAAAGTTTTACATTACATTTCAAAGTGAAAAACTACTACAACAAAAAAGTCTTCATATCCACACTATTAACCCCTCATAATATCCCTGCAAGTCATTCATAATTTACTTCTTCACTACCTGGGAAAAATAAAACATAGAAAAGGGGTGAGCTCAAATGCCCAGTAAGGATAACAATATAGCGGAACATTCAAAATAAGTGTAAACATTTAAGGTAATGAATTACTAAAACAAAAGCCTTTTAAAATTGAACTTCAACATAGTATGGCAAAAGTAAAATGAAATAATGCCATTTACTTGTTCACATGGATATTCTACTAATCGAATAATCACATGCAATATCAATAACCACTTTCATAATTATGGAATGCATAATGCCAGACTATCATAACCACATAGCCAAGGCCTCGTGCCAAGACTTCAAATAAGATTTTGTCAAGGCCTTGTGCCAAGACACTAGTTTGTCTCATGAGACCTACCGATGCATCGAGGAGCTATAGCGGGCTCCACCCGTCACTTAATAAGTCCAATGCATTCCCATATGAAAAAGGTTTAAACATAACATAAACATTCGTATTAAAACTAGCATACGAAATGTCAATAATTTCACCATAAACTATGAATGGTATAAAAATAGCACATCCACAGTCAAACATATCACAAAACCTTCAATACAATATAAAAGTTTTGTATCATAATAAATCAACTTCAAATAATCTTAAAATCCATCAAAGGATGTTGACATAGATGAAATCAAAATTCTTTTTAAAGAAATATCTCCTTTAATTTTGAAATCATTTAAGATCCATATAAAATAAGACATTTTCTTTGAAAATATTCTTATAAGCTTGTAAGGAAAGCTTCGATGATTTATAACGGCG
Source organism: Viscum album (assembly GCA_963277665.1). Classification (NCBI taxonomy): domain Eukaryota; kingdom Viridiplantae; phylum Streptophyta; class Magnoliopsida; order Santalales; family Viscaceae; genus Viscum; species Viscum album. Next base: position 1,190,307,572 of record OY728121.1, on the reverse strand, counting down.
GAAAATAACCGCACCCGCCGTATAAGTTAAAAAAAACATTCTTACCTCAATTTTGTCGAAAAGGTTAAAAAGGACCTTATTTTGAAAACGACGGAAATATTCCTTTATAAACCTCTTATAAAAAGTCAAACAAGGGTATAAATGACTTTAACCCATATTCTTGTAAATAGTAAAAATATTTTGAAATACAATTTTTAAGAAACATGGATGTGGATGATAAAGAGATCCCAGTAGATTATTACGTATAAACAACCTCGAATAATGAAGAGATTGTGAAATAACCCTTACCTTGTACTTTTCCTTTGTTGGGGTATGTTAACCTCCTGTATAATGGTGATATAATTGTTATTAAATTATACAAGAATCATATACATTAATATGATATCATATATGATCTTTTAATATTGGTATCTTAGTATTATCGTTGTTTCGGGCGTTAACTTACTTGTTTTCTTTCATATGTTTTGTTACGTAAGACATGTTTGTAAAGGATAGGTTGTATATTATTCATATCCAGAATGATATCAAGTCCTTAAAAATCATTTTTAAATCATCAAATGATAATTATACTTTAATGGTTACGATGGAGAATGAATCTCATCGCGTTCGTGGAGACGGTAGTCCGTACGTACGCACGAGCGACAATATCATTCTTTTGATATTAAAATAATTTATAAATGGATGTTATATCATATATACAGAATCATTAACATGTTATATTTATTATTTACATGAGTTACACATCATTATTATACCCATCCAAATAATAATATATTGAATAACAATTACACCACGACGTGGAGACGGTAAGCCGTACGTACGCACGTATGGTGATATGTTATTCAAAGGGTGGATAGAATACTGAATATGGTTGTACCATATTTATAATAACATCACAGTATATGTAAGATACTAGAGTTATTATTTTATAATGGTAAGAACAAAGAAAGAGGAAGTGGAAGAAGAAAGGAACTTAGAAAAGGGTGGTGAAATCATTACCTCTTCTTCGGGTTCTTCCTTTTGATTTGATCAAAAGGGCTCCTTAGGATGGCTTTCTGATCAAACTAAGGCCTCTAGGTTGTATTGTGGGATGTTGGGAGAGTATTTGGGCAGAGTTTGGCCGAACCAAAAGGCTTTAGAGGTGTGAAGAAATGAGAAGGAGGAGTGCCCTTTTATAAGAGGGGTGAGGGGCACCTTTGGAAAAGCTAGAAATATTAATTTATAATAAATTCATAATCGGTTTCCAATGGCTCCAAAGTTGACTATTCAAAGGATAAGGTGGGGATGGGTCAAAAACAACTCAACCAATAGAATTTAGACAGGTTTGGGTACTTATATTAACCTTATCTTTAAGTATTAACTCTAAGTTAATTAGTTTCACTTTTACAATGTCTCTTTGTATTTTTATATAATATGGTTAATAAACTTACTATATACATCCAAGCGACCCCCAAGTGGTCCATTAATGATTCACCTATCATAATATAAGTCTCTTGGCCGAACCTTAGATTTTTAGTAATTTAATATCAATTAATAATATAATATTTGTTTTAAGAACTCTTTTATGTCAATTTTTACACTATTCAATAGTTGATTTTTGTGAAACTCATAACAGATTGATTACTTCTAACAAAGTCAATTAAATCAATCCTAATATATCATATTATCCTAGAAAATTATTTTAATTCATTAAAAGTTTCATATTATATTTATTTGGGTATTTATAATATCAATTATTTTAATTTTTCACTATTATAGTAATTACTGCATCATCATTGTGTCATAAATAAAATAAATTATTTAATGTCTAAAAATTATAAATAAAATATCATTATGTAGGAAATCTTTTTAGCTTTCTAATGAATATTTATAATCGAAAATCCAACATGTATAACCCTATGTAAAAATTGCTCTTCTAAAAGATGTAAGCTTATGTCATTTTTATTTTTATTTTAGCTTTATTAATATAATGTGTCATTATCACTTACAAGTGGATCCATGGGGTCCCAAAATAGACCCAAAGATGCCCATGGTCGACCATGTATCAACCAATAGGGTTGAGACACGTTTTAGGGTAATTTAGTATTATTATAATATTATTTTTTAACCCTTATTTACCGGATTTACCCTTAACCATGGTAAATAAAATATTTACCGCAGTAATTATTCAAAATGCCTAAAAATTAAAGTTGCCTATTTACACAATTTGAACATCCTGATTCCAAATATGGAATCCATTTTTATAAATTCAAAACACAGAAGTGGCAGAAATTAATTTAAAATTAATTCCCGCTGTCAAAACAAAAAGCGTGTTTTTAAGAGATAATAACTATCAAAAGATTGACACTTGTTTATGTTCGGTTTAATTGTAAAATTATGCCCAATGACCAACATTATATTAAATGGTAAAAATATATTCTAAATATACTTTAAAACCACTGAAATTCATAATTTATCACTATTAATTATTTTGATTAAAAAAAGTTGTTTTTAATTAAAATTTAGTAATTTTCACTATTCATCAAAATATAAAAGTTATCCGAAAAGTACCAAAATTTCACCCTAGGATAATTTCGATATTCCGAATCCAAAAATGAAGTCCATTTTGAAATATATATGATTTCAAATAGTAGGTATTACTATTCACAACGGCTAGTTTAATTAGTTGCGGTGTGTGTTAGAACTCGAGGTTGCGTACAACACACGCTATCGCATTATTCGAAGGGAAACGTACCGTAGAAGCTTGGGGTGTTACATTCTCCCCTCCTTCAAATAATTGCATCCTCGCAATTTCTAGGGTATTACTGCATAAAAAGACTCGGGTGGTTCTTCATCATAAGTTCCTCGGGTTCCCACGTTGCCTCTTCCATCTTATGATTTCTCCACAAAACTTTTACCAGACGCGTCGTCCGGTTTCTCAGCACTTGTTCTCTTGTATCAAGAATCCTGACGGGCTCTTCACAATAGGAAAGATCGGGTTCCAGTTCTAAATCTTCATAGGTGAGTACATGCGTTGGTTCAGGCATGTATTTCCTCAACAGAGATACGTGGAACACATCGTGAACTTTGGAGAGACTTGGAGGCATTGCCAATCGATAAGCTACAGCCCCAATTCGTTCTAGAATTTCGAAAGGTCCGATGTACCTGGGACACAATTTACCTTTCTTACCAAAACGTATGACTCCCTTCCATGGAGATACCTTCAGGAAAACATGATCACCGACTTGGAATTCCAAATCCTTCCTTCGATTATCGGCATAGCTCTTCTGCCTACTTTGAGCTGCTTTGATGTGATTTTGGATTACCTTCACCTTTTCCACCGTTTCCTCCACCAGTTCTGGGCCTACAAGTTTTCTTTCACCAACGTCATCCCAACAGGTTGGTGTACGACATCTCTTTCCATATAACGCTTCATATGGTGCCATCTGGATACTCGAATGGAAGCTATTGTTATAGGAAAATTCTACCAGTGGTAAATATTGATCCCACATACCCTGAAAATCAAGTGAGCAAGATCTCAACATGTCTTCTAAGGTCTGAATAGTCCGTTCTGATTGTCCATCTGTCTGAGGGTGGTAAGCAGTGCTCAAATGAAGTTCAGTATCCAGGGATTTCTGAAGACTTTTCCAGAATCTTGAAGTAAAACGGGGATCATGATCAGAAACAATCGATAGGGGTACTCCATGAAGTCTTACAACTTCATTAATATATAGTCTTGCTAGACGTTCCAGGGGTAGATCTTCTCTTATAGCAAGAAAATGTGCTGACTTGGTAAGACGATCAACAATAACCCATATTTCATCGTTCCTTCTAGGAGTCTTTGGTAGCCCCATGACAAAGTCCATCGTAATATTGTCCCATTTCCACTCCGGTATGGGAAGAGGTTGCATGACTCCTCCAGGCTATTGCCTTCCAGCTTTCACTTGTTGACAAACCATACATCTTGACACAAAATCAGAAATCTCCCTCTTCATGTTGTCCCACAAAAAATGTTCCTTCAAATCTCTATACATTTTGGTGCTCCCAGGGTGTATAGAGAAATTGGAACTATGAGCATCATCCAGCAATTCCCTTTTTAGATCAGGTAAATCGGGAACACAAAGTCTCTTCCCGAATTTCAAAATTCCATCTTCATACACAAAGTCTCTTAATCTCCCATCACTCACAGCTTTAATCTTCTTTTGGAATTCTTCATCATCGGCCTGAGAACTCTTAATCCTTTCTAGTAAAGATGGTTTGGCAACCATTTGAAAAAGCATTGATGTTTCACCTTCCCTGGTTATTCCCATGTCCATCTTCACTAGATCCATGAAAATTGGATCCCTTTCAATTCTCATATTGTTCAAAACTCCATGGTCTTTTATACTCAAAGCATCTGCCACCTTGTTTGCCTTCCCCGGGTGGTAGTGTATCGTACAATCATAATCCTTGAGTAATTCAAGCCATCTCCTTTGCCTCATGTTGAGTTCTTTTTGTGAGAAAATATACTTCCAACTCTTGTGATCAGTATAAATCTCACATTTTTCACCATAGAGGTAGTGCCTCCATATCTTCAAAGCAAAGATCACAGCTGCTAACTCAAGATCACGAGTAGGATAGTTTTGTTCATGAATTTTCAACTGTCGTGATGCATAGGCAATAACTCAATCATTCTGCATAAGGACACAGCCAAGTCCTTTCTTCGATGCATCACTATAAATAACGAACCCATCATTCCCCGATGGTAGAGTCAATATAGGAGCATTGACTAATCTTCTCTTCAGTTCTTCAAAACATTCTTCACACTCTTTTGTCCAAACAAATTTAACCCCTTTACGTGTGAGCTTCGTTAATGGGTTAGCCAATCGGGCAAAATTCTGGACGAAACGTCGATAAAAACCTGCCAAACCAATAAAACTACGTACCTCAGTTATACTCGTAGGTGCTGGCCATTCTTGGATTGCCTTGGTCTTAGAAGGATCAACAGAGATTCCATCTTTAGAGGCAATATGGCCAAGAAAAGAAATCTCTTGAAGCCAGAATTCACACTTGCTAAACTTCCCATATAATTCATGCCTCCTCAGAGTCTTCAAGATAATGCGCAAGTGATTTTCATGATCTTCGTAGGTTTTGGAGTATACCAAGATATCATCAATAAATACCACCACAAATTCATCGAGATACTCCTTGAAAACTCTATTCATCAGATCCATGAATACTGAGGGTGCATTAGTCAATCCAAAAGGCATTACAGTAAACTCGTAATGCCCGTACCTGGTTCGAAATGCTGTCTTCGGAATGTCTTCCTTCTTTACACACAACTGATGGTATCCAGATCGAAGGTCAATCTTTGAAAAGTATTGAGCTCCATGCAGTTGGTCAAATAAATCATCAATACGAGGTAAGGGATACTTGTTCTTTATCGTTATAGCATTGATCTCCCTGTAGTCGATACATAACCTTATAGATCCATCTTTCTTTTTAACAAAAAGAACAGGGGCTCCCCATGGAGAAACACTAGGGCGAATAAATCCCTTATTACTCAATTCCTCTAGTTGTTTCTTTAGTTCGACTAACTCTACAGTGGACATTCTATAAGGGGTCTTCGATATAGGCCTTGATCCAGGAATCAAATCAATGGAAAACTCAACTTCTCGTTCTGGAGGATGTCCAGGTAAATCTTCTGGAAATACGTCTACAAATTCTTTCACAACAGGTACATCCTCTATTTGAACATTCCTTTCCTCACCGACAGTTATTTCATTCTCTTCCTCCCCAATAATTGAATTAAGTTGAGCTACTAGGGGTGGATCTAAATAAGAATTAGGTGGTGACGATTCTGCTCTAAAAATAAGGTGTTCCTTATCATTATCATCAAGAATCGTAACCTCTTTCTTCTTACAATAAATCTTCGCATCATAGTCCAAAAGCCAGTCCATACTGAGGATTATATCAAACTCAATCATAGGTATGACGATGAGATCAGCAGATAAAGAAAATTTATGTGCTCTAATGGGGACTGATTCGCAAAACTTTGTTGCAATGATACTTCCCTTAGGATTTTTGACTGACAACTCCCTTATTAAATCAAATTGGAAATATATAATTTTCTTAGCAAACTGGGAAGATATGAAACAATGCGATGATCCAGAATCAAATAATGCATTTGCTAAACTTGAGGAAACCATTAAATTACCTGCCACCACGTCTTTCGGAGCTTCTACCTCAGCAGTAGTGATAGCATAAGCCTGGCCTTGATCCCTTGGCCTTTTCTGAGGTAAGTTCTCCTGACGCTTAGGACATGCATTTGCATAATGCCCCATCTCCCTACAATTGTAGCACTGAACGTTGGTAGCTTCCTTCTTCCCCTTGCAATTATGAGCTTGGTGGCCTTTTTCACCACACTTGTAACAGACTCCCATTCCGTTCAAGCAAGTACCAGGATGTTTCTTCCCGCATTTACCACAAGATGGATATTCAACCTTTCCCTTCTTCCCCTTATTTCCATTCCCAGATTGATCAGCAGGTCTCTTCTTCTCTTGCTTTGATTTAAAGTCATAAGACTTAGAGAATTCCTTTTCGGTCTTGATAGCACATGAGACAATGTCTTCGTACGATGAAAAGGATTGTGAGACTAATGCTCGATGGAGAAATGGTTTTAACCCATCAAAGAAACGATCAATCTAACTTCTTGGGTTGCGAATATAATCACCAGCGTACCTCTCTAACCTTGTAAAGTTAGCCTCATACTTTGTGACATTCTCATCCTCCTTTTGTCTCAGACTCAGAAATTGCCTTTCCATATCCGCTCGATGGTCATGAGGAAAGTATTTTTCTAAAAACAGATCTTTGAACTCCCTCCATTCCATATTTGATACTTCATCATCTTCCTTCGTATTTTGAATCAATGACCACCATTGATCAGCATCTCCAGTGAGGCGGTAAACTGCCATGATAACTTTTTCCCTTTCACTGCTCCCCAAAGCCTGAAATATTTTCTCTAGGGAATTTATCCATTGCTCAGCTACTAAGGGATTTGTACTCCCATTGAACGTTGGTGGTTGTTGCCTCATGAATCGATCTAACATTGATCCTCCACGCTGCGGATCAGGGTCCTCCATACGGGTAAGGTTATTATTCATAACCTGAGTAAGTTTTCCGAGTATGGTGATTAGCTGATCGGCACCAGTTGCATCAACAGCCCCACTATAATTATCTTGAGCAGGAGGGCAATCCCTACATGGAGTGCGTGCATTGATACGGTTTCCATTTCTTCCACTAGGCGCCATTTCTAAATAATGGCATAAACTAGATCAGTTTATGAATCAAAATACATAATCCCATACTTATAAAACACTTAACATAAATTGAACTATTTATGGATATAATCCATAATCATAAAAATGTTTTTCTTTGAGGAAGTATATACTCATAAACCCTTCATAATGATTTGTAAAGAAAGTGAGAGTTATCCTAAGCATATCCCACGGGAGTGTCGTAACCAAGAGTGCAGCAAGGCCCGTTGTCGTGCACCAGTTCCCATTCGAGTCTAGCTCAAAGTGGTGTTTTTGGGTTTTACCCCTAGGTACATCTGTGCCAGAGCCGCCTCTACCTGCTCGTATCCAGACAGGGATGTATTGCTCGGAAAACTCACAAAATCTCTACAATACCAAAATTCTAGGAAGTTCTTCTATACTAATCCTCAAAGTTCATCTTAGGTCTACGTGCTCTAATCAGAGTTTATCTAAATCTAGCTTCCAAGGTTTGTACTAAACTTCCTCTGATACCAACTGTAACGCCCCGACCCCAGTTACCCAGAGTCGGTGCATTAATTACATAACATTGGCATGATCACAAAAAAGATCAAATCCCGAAAGACCGATTGGTTTAGTAGCCTTGGAAACACTAGATATAATCATAAAGTTTTACATTACATTTCAAAGTGAAAAACTACTACAACAAAAAAGTCTTCATATACACACTATTAACCCCTCATAATATCCCTGCAAGTCATTCATAATTTACTTCTTCACTACCTGGGAAAAATAAAACATAGAAAAGGGGTGGGCTCAAATGCCCAGTAAGGATAACAATATAGTGGAACATTCAAAATAAGTGTAAACATTTAAGGCAATGAATTACTAAAAAAAAGCCTTTTAAAATTTAACTTCAACATAGTATGGCAAAAGTAAAATGAAATAATGCCATTTACTTGTTCACATGGATATTCTACTAATCGAATAATCACATGCAATATCAATAACCACTTTCATAATTATGGAATGCATAATGCCAGACTATCATAACCACATAGCCAAGGCCTCGTGCCAAGACTACAAATAAGATTTTGTCAAGGCCTTGTGCCAAGACACTAGTTTGTCTCATGAGACCTACCGATGCATCGAGGAGCTATAGCGGGCTCCACCCGTCACTTAATAAGTCCAATGCATTCCCATATGAAAAAGGTTTAAACATAACATAAACATTCGTATTAAAACTAGCATACGAAATGTCAATAATTTCACCATAAACTATGAATGGTATAAAAATAGCACATCCACAGTCAAACATATCACAAAACCTTCAATACAATATAAAAGTTTTGTATCATAATAAATCAACTTCAAATAATCTTAAAATCCATCAAAGGATGTTGACATAGATGAAATCAAAATTCTTTTTAAAGAAATATCTCCTTTAATTTTGAAATCATTTAAGATCCATATAAAATAAGACATTTTCTTTGAAAATATTCTTATAAGCTTGTAAGGAAAGCTTCGATGATTTATAACGGCAGAAAATAACCGCACCCGCCGTATAAGTTAAAAAAAACATTCTTACCTCAATTTTGTCGAAAAGGTTAAAAAGGACCTTGTTTTGAAAATGACGGAAAGATTCCTTTATAAACCTCTTATAAAAAGTCAAACAATGGTATAAATGACTTTAACCCATATTCTTGTAAATAGTAAAAATATTTTGAAATACAATTTTTAAGAAACATGGATGTGGATGATAAAGAGATCCCAGTAGATTATTACGTATAAACAACCTCGAATAATGAAGAGATTGTGAAATAACCCATACCTTGTACTTTTCCTTTGTTGGGGTAGGTTAACCTCCTGTATAATGGTGAAATAATTGTTTTTAAATTATACAAGAATCATATACATTAATATGATATCATATATGATCTTTTAATATTGGTATCTTAGTATTATCGTTGTTTCGGGTGTTAACTTACTTGTTTTCTTTCATATGTTTTGTTACGTAAGACATGTTTGTAAAGGATAGGTTGTATATTATTCATATCCATAATGATATCAAGTCCTTAAACATCATTTTTAAATCATCAAATGATAATTATACTTTAATGGTTACGATGGAGAATGAATCTCATCGCGTTCGTGGAGACGGTAGTCCGTACGTACGCACGAGCGACAATATCATTCTTTTGATATTAAAATAATATATAAATGGATGTTATATCATATATACAGAATCATTAACATGTTATATTTATTATTTACATGAGTTACACATCATTATTATACCCATCCAAATAATAATATATTGAATAACAATTACACCACGACGTGGAGACGGTAAGCCGTACGTACGCACGTATGGTGACATGTTATTCAAAGGGTGGATAGAATACTGAATATGGTTGTACCATATTTATAATAACATCACAGTATATTTAATATACTGGAGTTATTATTTTAGAATGGTAAGAACAAAGAAAGAGGAAGTGGAAGAAGAATGGAACTTAGAAAAGGGTGGTGAAATCATTACCTCTTCTTCGGGTTCTTCCTTTTGATTTGATCAAAAGGGCTCCTTAGGTTGGCTTTCTGATCAAACTAAGGCCTCTAGGTTGTATTGAGGGATGTTGGGAGAGTATTGGGGCAGAGTTTGGCCGAACCAAAAGGCTTTAGAGGTGTGAAGAAATGAGAAGGAGGAGTGACCTTTTATAAGAGGGGTGAGGGGCACCTTTGGAAAAGCTAGAAATATTAATTTATAATAAATTCATAATCGGTTTCCAATGGCTCCAAAGTTGACTATTCAAAGGATAAGGTGGGGATGGGTCGAAAACAACTCAACCAATAGAATTTGGATAGGTTTGGGTACTTATATTAACCTTATCTTTATGTATTAACTCTAAGTTAATTAGTTTCACTTTTACAATGTCTCTTTGTAGTTTTATATAATATGGTTAATAAACTTAATATATACATCCAAGAGTCCCCCAAGTGGTCCATTAATGATTAACCTATCATAATATAAGTCTCTTGGCCGATCCTTAGATTTTTAGTAATTTAATATCAATTAATAATATAATATTTGTTTTAAGAACTCTTTTATGTCAATTTTGACACTATTCAATAGTTGATTTTTGTGAAACTCATAACAGATTGATTACTTCGAACAAAGTCAATTAAATCAATCCTAATATATCATATTATCCTAGAAAATTATTTTAATTCATTAAAAGTTTCATATTATATTTATTTGGGTATTTATAATATCAATTATCTTAATTTTTCACTATTATAGTAATTACTGCATCATCATTGTGTCATAAATAAAATAAATTATTTAATGTCTAAAAATTATAAATAAACTATAATTATGTAGGAAATCTTTTTATCTTTCTAATGAATATTTATAATCGAAAATGAAACATGTATAACCCTATGTAAAAATTGTTCTTCTAAAAGATGTAAGCTTATGTCATTTTTATTTTTATTTTAGCTTTATTAATATAATGTGTCATTATCACTTAAAAGTGGATCCATGGGGTCCCAAAATAGACCCAAAGATGCCCATGGTCGACCATGTATCAACCAATAGGGTTAAGACACGTTTTAGGGTAATTTAGTATTATTATAATATTATTTTTTAACCCTTATTTACCAAATTTACCCTTAACCATGGTAAATAAAATATTTACCGCAGTAATTATTCAAAATGTCTAAAAATAAAAGTTGCCTATTTACACAATTTGAACATCCTGATTCCAAATATGGAATCCATTTTTATAAATTCAAAACACAGAAGTGGCAGAAATTAATTTAAAATTAATTCCCGCTGTCAAAACAAAAAGCGTGTTTTTAAGAGATAATAACTATCAAAAGATTGACACTTGTTTCTGTTCGGTTTAATTGTAAAATTATGTCCAATGACCAACATTATATTAAATGTTAAAAATATATTCTAAATATACTTTAAAACCACTCAAATTCATAATTTATCACTATTAATTATTTTGATTAAAAAAAGTTGTTTTTAATTAAAATTTAGTAATTTTCACTATTCATCAAAATATAAAAGTTATCCGAAAAGTACCAAAATTTCACCCTAGGATAATTTCGATATTCCGAATCCAAAAATGAAGTCCATTTTGAAATATATATGATTTCAAAAAGTAGGTATTACTATTCACAACGGCTAGTTTAATTAGTTGTGGTGTGTGTTAGAACTCGAGGTTGCGTACAACACACGCTATCGCATTATTCGAAGGGAAACGTACCGTAGAAGCTTGGGGTGTTACAGAAAATGTTAAAACATAACATAAACATTAATACTAAAAGTAACATATGAAATTTCAGTAATTTAGCCATAAAAAATGATTCGTATAAAAATAGAACATCCATAGTAAAACATATCATAACTCATTCAATACAATATAGAATATTGTATTATAATATATCAACCTCTATGAATAATAATATCTAGTAATGGATTTCAATGTTGGTGAAAATGATTTGTAAAACTCTTTGAGAGAAATATTACGTTTTCATGAAATCATTTAAAAGTCACAAAATTAATAAAGGAAGTAATTTAAAATATATTTTTTAATCAAATTGTCACATACAATTTTGAATCATTTTAAAGGAACCAAAATTTTTAAATAATAATTCCCATTTAAATAAATCCTTAAAATCTTTAGGAAGACATGGACATTAATTAAATATATTTAGAAAAATAAATATTTAATACATTTAAAATAATTATCCAGTTAAAGAGTACCTTCCATGAAACCAAAAAATATTCCTTTTGAAATAATTTTTATGAACCATGGTCATGGATGATATATATGTCCCAAAAAATACTTTCACATAAACAATCTTGTTTAATAATGACGTTGAGGAATTTACCCTTACCATAGGTCTGATACTCATCATACATGTATGAAACTCCAGTGTAATGTTTTTAGGCATATTAATAACTTATATAAGAATCATAATATTAATTATAATATCATATATTTTTATTTTATTTTATTATATTACCCATTTATTAACAATTCTTTTTCAATGATACAATTTGTGTAATATCGCTTACTTTATTGAAGGTATTTTACCGTGTAATTCTTGATCATATCACTTATATGAGGATTTTATTACATCCATAAAATAAAAAATTATTTATTTATCATATATATTCATAATAAAAATTTGAATTATAGATATATATATTTATGAAATCGAATACATAGTTTATGGAGACGGTAGGTCGTACGTACACAAAAACATGTTTTCCATATTTATATTGCATTGTATGGATATAAGTAAATGAAATATATGTACATAAATAAATATATATCATTACAGTAGACATTTTGTTCCATATATTTCATAATTATTAATAATATATTTCTTTATAATCTTTCTTGGATGGTGAACATGGATTTTTAATCTAATCACATCGTGGAGACGATAAGCCGTACATACGCACGAGGGACGATATCATTTCCTTAATAGGTAAATGTAATGGAATTGGAAGGAATATTAATATTGTAAAACCCATATAATGTTATATTTAATATTTAAATCCATTATATTCATCTTTATAACCTTAGAAATAAATCATCAATGATAAACATTTTACACCACGGTGTGGAGATGGTATGATGTAGGTACACACACATGGTGATTTTGTTTTTCATGCGATGGATAGAAAGAGTAACATGGTTTATCCATAGTCATAAAAAACCTCATAATCTATTATATTCTATAGTTATTATTTTTTTTAGTAATAACATAGGATTAGGAAGTATAAAAAGAAATGAACTTTGAAATAAGTGTTAAAATGGTTACCTTTTCTTTGGGTGCCTTCTTTTAATTTTCACAAAAGGACTCCTTATGATAGCTTTATTCCCAATTTTTTTCCCCAAATATGAATCTATGAATGTTTTTAGGAGATTTTGGCAGAGTTTGGAAATGAAAAAGGGCTTCGGAGATATAAAATTATGAGAAAGGGAGGCTCTCTTTTAAAAGGGTGGTGAGGGATCTTTAGGGCACTAATGATATATTAATTTATTATAAAATAATTTTCAATTTATAATTACTCCAAGTTAATTTATATCTAGAATAAGATGAGGATGAGTCTAAAAAATCTCTTCCAAATGGTTTTAAAAATTATTTGGAAATAAAATTATCTGTATCTTTTTGGATTAACCCTTAGATAACCAGTTTAACTATTACCATGTCTTCTTGTATTTGTATACTACTAGGTTATTTTATTTACTATAAAATGTTAAGGAGTCCTCAAGTGCATAAATAATGACGTTTTTCTCATTACCTAAGTCATTTGTGTGAAGCCAATATTCTTATTATTTTTATATCATATAATAAAATAGTATTTCTTTTAAAAACTCATTTATGTCAATTTTGACACTATTTTTAATTATTTTTTGTTAAAGTCATAATAACATGATTCCTTATAACAAAGCATTAATTCATAACAAATAACTCAATATAATCAAAAAAAATATTAAACGTCAAAAACACATTCAATTTACATTTATTATTATATTTATAATATCATTTATTTTATTCTATCATTAATAAGGAAAATACTACATCATTATTATGTTATAAATAAATTTAATTATTAAATCTATTAAAATTAAAAATAACATACCATGATATAGAAGACAGTTTTAGCTTTCAAATAAATACTCATGGATAGAGAGATATTTTATATAACTCATTAGTAAAATTTATTTAATTAAAGATATATGTTTATGTTATAATTACTTTTTCTTTAAATTAATTCTTATAACATGTCATTCTCACACACAAGTTTTCCCAAAATGCCAAAATCTCTGCCTAAGGATTCACATGGTCAAATTTATTTCATCAAAGAGAATTTCTACACGTGTTAGGAATGTTTACTATTATTTTTTCCCATATTTACCTGATTTATCATTTAACAACAGTAAATAAAAATAATTAATATGATTACTATACAAAATGTTCAAAAATAAAGGTTACTTATTTACACAATTTTTAACTTCTGATTACAAATAGGGAATACATTTTTTAAATTCCCAACAGTGAAGATGGTGTAATTAATTTAAATTTAATTCTCATTTTCAAAACCAAAAACCGGTTTTATAAGAAAAAAAATTATCAAAATATTGACATGTGTATATGTGCTATTAAAATGTGAAATTACTTCCTGTAAAGACCCGAAATTTCTGTGGAATGTTTTTTTCATAAATACATGGGAATTTTTCAAGTCCATGAGAATTTACGGCACTTGATTCTGAGGCTCAGTTTTCCTGGAATCAATTTTGGACATTTTGTTCAGGTACCTTCAGTAAACGTACGAGCATGATTTTATAACTTCTGAACCAGTTATTTGAACTAAAATATGAGGGCATCGTTGAACTTGCATTGCTAGTATTTTCTTAATAATAATTTCACCTTGATAGCAGTTGGTCTAGAATTGAAGTTAGTTTTTGGGTTTTCATAATAAAATAATAAAATAAAGTTAGCTAACACTTTATTTTATTGAGCTTCCATGTTGTTGACTGGTAGTTAAAACCTCCTCTTGGGAGTTAGAGGTGGGACCATCACACCTTAACCTCCATTGAGATGTTATGGTGGTGGGGACCACCAGAACATACCCTCCCACGAGAAGTTACAATGTAGGGTCCACATGGGTCCTAAACCCCTATTGATAGAGGATGATAAAACCTCTCAACTCTTCCTCATTAGCTAGGGAGATTCTCTTGACCTCTCCTAATTAAACTGCGCCAACTCTCATATATTAATTTGGTGGAGCCACTTAATTTAATTCTACAAATTGAATTGTTATGTAAACTTCACCCCATTAATTAGATGATTCATCTTTATTAATTAAATCATTCGATTTGAATTTACATCAAAGAACATAATAGATCCTAATCTATTATTGGGATTTGATTTTCAATTTGGTGGAGTGGAGAGAAATGATGAACTTGGGAGAAATTTTGAGAGAAGGCTCCCAATGAAGAACTATTCCAATGAAGAACACTTTCCAAAAGGAAGAAAGATCATCCTTGACTTTATTCCTCGGAAACACCTTCAACGTGGGACGTCTTCGACCGATCATCCCTCCACATCATCGTCCACGAGCAGACGCACGAGAGTGGATTGGAAGATCATTATGGATGCAACTAATGATGACAACATCGTCTTTTCCCCTAAATTCATCGTCAGGAAACAATCAATGTTTAAGGATTTACATTGAGTAATATTCCTTTCCTTTTTCTCATCATCGATAAAATGGAATCGATGCGATGTATTGTAAACAATTGATGTTCAAATTTCTTCCACATTGTTGAACCAATTGTTATCATCCCTAAACTTGGAGGGTGTGGTACAAAGTAACATGGGCCAACTCCCTCTGTCGGTCTCTTTGTGATGTTTCTATCAGCATGGAGACAAAGTGGCAACAAGGCGACGAAGGAACAAATAACAAAGGTTGTCATACCCACGACCTCCATGAACCGCGCCACCCCCACGACGCTCCTGTGTTCTCGGCTGAACATCACCAGCCCGCATTGGCTCATGCCGGCCCACGCCGGCCCGCACCACACCGAACGGGCTTGCCCTGCCACCACCGGTCACCGGCCCACCTACCCGCGGCCTTCCTGTACACACCACCGGCCTGCCCGCATGCACTGACGGCCTTCCCGCGTGCTGCCTGACAACCTGCCAGTCTACCCAAGCCCTGCATGGCTCCTCGCACGACCTCCCATAGTCCTCCCAACATCCTGATCTAATTCGCTGAGCTGCTCTCCTTGTGGAACTAGTCAAACAGTCCCCGACCTCTGTATCAAACCTCCCCCATAGTCTGCTACGGCGGGCACAACGGACCAGGTCGAATGGAGTGGGATGACCCACAAAATAGGCTGGGTCAGACACACTGTGTATGACTAGGTCGGCCCAGCCTAGGTTGGGTCGAGTCCATCCAACTTGTTTGGACCGGGCCGAGGCCCATTACTGACCCCCTTTACATCCTTTGTCCAAAACAATGGCACCAGACGTCCGTTTGACAAACTGTCAGTGGAACTGGCATTCTTGGAGCGCGACGGTCCATTTGAGTATACCTCATTGGAGCTCAGGGTTTATTTGAGTTTCAGTCCGGTTGGATCGTACACTAATCAAATCGGGGCCCCGGGACAAAATAACTAATAACTCACACACTGAGCGTCTAATTTACGCTCCATCTGTTGCGGTGAGACCTCTATGACATGGAAAACATTTGAGATACTTCTACGTGGGACATCATGACAGTTGGAGTATCGACCAGTAGCTTGTGGTGAATATCTTCCTGTGGTGAGCAGGCATTTGTGCGGGAACCTATAATTTGTCTTAGACTTGATGACTATTGACCGATTCGACTCGGAGTGATTCGACTAGCCTAGTGGGGAGTTTCATGGTGTCGCGGAAAACCCACAGTGGGGAGTGCCTATGTGTGAGTGAAGTAGACCCATGGTACTCGACACATGGAGTACCTCAATATGCTATGAGGGGGAGCACCTCTGTGTGAGCGCAGGATCCCCATGGCGGGGAGTGTCTTTGTGTGAGCAAGACAAATCCACGGTACATGACAGGAGGAGTAAATCAGCAGTCCATGTAATTGCGAAGCACCTCTGTGTGATGCGACAGGCCCACTATAATTGATAGAGGAGGATTTCCCCAGCAGCTGAGGGTTCAGATTGAAACTATCCCTAGAATAATATCCTGGTTGAGCTGAGTCTGTAACTTTTGAATTTACCACTTGATTGAGATTGATTACTTGATAACATATGTATATGTATGGGCATATACTTAGGTGGGGTTATTTGTTGATTCATAATTTTTTGTTTATCCTTGTGAGATCTTTTGAGACCATGAGGGTCTCAGGGTCTCCACTCAGTGACATTATACTCACCCTTGCACGGGCTATGCTCGCATATCGATGTGTTTGTTGAAGACGATAGACTACGCTGACTGGGGATCAGAGTAGTAGGACTAGACGATAACGAGAGGTGGACCTCACGATGAGTCGGCTCATGGAGAAGAATGACGGAAATGGGGTGCTAAAGAGTCTATCTGTACCTACCTTTCAGGTAGGATCCGTGATGGACGACCTAGGAGCTTCTTTCCATCATTTTTTCAGTGGTACGTTTTTCCAGTTGTACTTGTACTTTCCTGTTGGGAATATATTCTATGCCCCTTTTACTTTTCTTCCATCCTCTGTATAGAGTTTTGATTAATTTTTTACATCCATATCATACTTTTTTGTGTGTATTTACACTTTATAAAGGCTATTCCTTCCCAACATAGGGATTTAAGCCTTTGGTGCTAGTCTCTGGCCCCTGGCCTAAGGAAGGCCTGCTTGGGGAATTCACGACATGGGCCCTGGGGGATGGATCGTGAAAAATTGGTATCCAATGAGTTGGTTCAACCACAGAACTTAAGACTCTGATCTTTCATTTCTGTGAAGTAAAAGTGTTAAGGGTACTGAGTGTGGTTTTCATTTTAGGGAGTCCAGTATTGGTGCAGCAGCTGACGTATCAATATGCAAGGACCCTGACTATTGATTTACAACTCAGTGCATGAAAACATTGATTACGTGTGTATATTAAAAACTTTTTCTTTAGGTCAGCTCAACTAGGTCAGCTCACTAGGGATAATATTTGACCGTGTAGTATCTTTTTCTTGCAGGATGCCTTACCATAGATGACCAGCAATATCCCCACGAATCGTATGCACAGATATCCCACCGCGCGACAAGGCCTCGGTGCAGGGCCCATTACCCGCAGAGGAACTAGCAGTACCACTACCCGTTGGTCCACCGATGCTAGAAACCCCAGCAGCAGACGATGCATGCTGCTAGAGCGCGTTTCACATGTTCCAGGGCCAGAGGCCACCTAGGTTCAGGAGAGAGATGCACCCACATGCAGCTGAGGATTAGTTGGATGTTGTGGTGAGAGTCTTCAAGCTGGTTGGGACACAAACAGACCTTATCGTGATCCTTTCCATGAGTTTACTTCAGGAAGAAGTAGGTATATGTGGGAAAATGAATCTCCTGGTTCATAATGAGATGACGCTACTAAGGAAATACATTGATAGCCTATTTCGAGCGGAGTTTGTCCCAGCCCCAATTCGTGTGGTGTGGATACATGTGTTACTACATCTACTGTAGGGTAACATGACGATAGCTTAGTAATCAGCGAGGTTCACTGACCTCTCATGCTACTCCTCAGATATGATGCGTGACCCATTTTTCATGGCTTGGACCTTCAGGAAGGGACTCAGGTGAGAGATCAGTGCTTCGGTGATCTCTCTCAGCACCCTGACATAGGTGGGGGTATTAGAGAGACCCATCATAGTAGAGAGTTTTCTTACTAAGAAGCCCCCAGCAGAGAGACCCACCACTAGTCGACATGCAGCGGAGTCTTCTACAGATGACTGTAGAGGGATTATGTTGTGGTCTTAGAGGACTAGACCCAAGGGTGGACGACTGCGTAACCCAAGATCAGTTGTACGTGTCACCCAGGGCAAAGACACACATGCCAGGAGCGGGCAATGTTACGCATGTGGCGGGCATGGTCACATGGCTCGTGACTATCTGACAATCCATTCAGATGATCAAAAGACAGTTTAGGGACCTCTTAGGTAGAGGCATTGGTTTGATCGAGGTAGTCTATAGGGAGTAGGCAGACGATTCAAAGTAGATAGCCATGCAGGTGGTGGTGGATGACATTTTGAGGTGTTACCACCACCACAATCTGGAGGGCCACCCCGACCGCAGGGAGTAGGTGGACATGGGAGAACTCAACTCTAGGCTGCTGAGGCCTATGATCACGGCACTCCAGAGATGATTATATATACAATATGTGTATACTCCACCATAGCTATAGTTCTTATAGACACATGTTCCAGACACTCTTTCATTTCCACTTCCCTTGTTCAGAGCTCAGATATTCCGATGAAGCCGTTGGCTCGATCCTTACGCCTAGAAACTATTACTGGAGCATACTCGACAATTACACACTAGTGCTGGTAGTGTGAGCTTACTCTAGGAGGTGAGAGCTTCTGCTGGGATCTCCTCATAGCATCCTTGCGGCCTTAAGATGGCATCTTGGTGATGGACTAGTTATCTATAGTTCATTCTTATATTGACTGTATTAGTCACAATGTGCGGTGTGTCTACACGAATGGGAGAAGTTTCACCTTCACCAGTGAGAAGAGAGCCTTTTCAGTGCAGTATGGAATTATTCAGTGGAGGGTGCTGCCAATCACTCCTCAGTTGGCTTGCCTTACCATCAGATTACTTAATGTGGAGAGTTTGATCTATCCTGAACTGGTGGACTAGTATGCGGATGTTTTCCCTGACGATGTTTCAGGACTACCTCTTT
Source organism: Viscum album (assembly GCA_963277665.1). NCBI lineage: Eukaryota > Viridiplantae > Streptophyta > Magnoliopsida > Santalales > Viscaceae > Viscum > Viscum album. The sequence continues at coordinate 1,190,287,909 of OY728121.1, read as the reverse complement.
GTTGAGAGGTGGGATTCTATATTGACCTATACCCCGGGACGATATAGATATCAACACCAGCATATCGGATGGCTCCCGTTGAGCTGCAGGAGCTGCGGGTAGAGATGATGACTTGTAGGGGAAGGGAATCATCTGGCCCAGTGCTTCTCACTGGGATATCCTAATTTTGTTCACCAAGAAGGCAGATGGGAGCTTGAGTCTTTTTGTTGACTACACTTTCCTGAACCTGGTGACTGTTAATAACAAGTACCCACTCCCAATGATTTTTAACCTCTTTGATCAGCTGAAGGAAGAACGGTGGTTCACAATGATAGACCATAGATCAGGCTGTCACTAGATTAGAGTTTGATATGAGGATGTGCAGAAGACATCATTTAGATGTCAGTACGGCCACTACGTGTTATTGCATAAGCCTTTAGGTGTAACCAATGCTCCAATAGTTTTCATGGGACTCATGAACATGATCTTCTAGCCATACCTCGATCGCTTTGTCGTAGTCTTCATAGATGAAATTTTGATCTACACGACTTCTGAGGAGGAGCATGCCTACCATTTTGTGGGTAGTACTGGACACACTCTGAGAGAACAAACGTTATGGTACGCACTCAAATATCCATTTCCATATTTAGGAGGTTCAGTTTTTGGGACATGTCATCTCGAATGCTGGTGTTGTAGTGGATCCATCGATGATAGAGGTTGTTCTTTCTTGGGAGCCACCTAGGATTGTGATGGAGGCACAGAGATTCCTGGGTTTGGATGGGTACTACTGGTGGTTCATACCAGATTTCTCCAGAGTTGCAGCACCACTATCAGTCTTGACGGATATGGAGAAACCCTTCATGTGGTCATAGAGATTCCAGCGAAGCATTCAGAAGCTAATGTAGAGGCTAACTAGTGCCCCCATATTGATGCATCTACAAGAAGTCGTAGGGTACATCGTTTACTGTGACACATAATGGACGGGACTCAGGTGTGTCTGGATACTGGAAAGAGCAGTGATCGTGTATGGTTCCCAACACCTGAGACAACATAAACAGAACTATTCTTACAAAGACCTGGAGTTAGTATCATCAGACTTCTCCTTGAATTTTTGGCGACACTATCTTATAGGTGAAAGTTTTACCGTATACTCTGATCACAAGAGTCTCAGGTATATCATCTCTCAAAAAGACATGGACATGAGACAACGACATTGGATTTAGTTCCTCTAGGACTATGACTTCGAGGTAGTCTATAGTCCCGGGTAGGGGAACGTTATTGTAGATGAAATTGGTAGGATAACTGGTATACAACTGCTAAGTGAGGTGATGGAGTAGCTGGATGCATTGGAGATATATTTTGTTTATAGATATGGGGGAGCATTCCTTAAGTCCGTTACAGTCACTCTTCAATTTCATCAGTGAGTCAGAGAGGCTTAGCATGGGGACACTGACTGCGAGCCCCGACATGCTTAGATATCCACATGGCAATCACCTAATTTATTTTTAGATTGTGGGGAGCATGTCATTCTCTTCATAGGACGTACTATATTAATAGTGTCACTTTAGGAGGAATTGTTGAGGATGTTACACACATCCCCTTTTGCGGTACATCTAGGAGAGTTGAAGATGTACCAAGACCTTCGTCGACATCACTAGCATCCTGGTTTGAAGAAATAATTAGATGATATTGTCTCTTGATGCCTCACTTTTCAGCATGTAATCGTATAACACCAGGTACCAGAAGGCATGTTCCAGCCATTTGAAGTCGTAGAGTGGAAGTGAGAAGGGATAACCATGGACTTCGTGACAGATCATCCATATGAATCGAGGGGTCATAACTTGATTCGGGTGATCATTGATCGACTCACCATGTCATCCCACTTAATACCAATCAGAGAGAACGGTTCAGTATAGAGCCTGGGATGCCTCTACCATTAGGATATTGTGAGGCTACATGGTATATCATCGACAATTGTCTTCGATCGTGATGCATGGTTTACTTCACGGCTATGGGAGGGGATGTAGGAGGCTTTCAGGATGCAGCTTCGTCAGAGCACCATCTTCCATCCTTAAACAGATGGCTAGACTGAGTTGACCATTCGACATCTCGAGAACATGCTCTGTGCATGTGACCTCGACTTCAGTCACAGTTGGGAGGATCACTTAGCAGTGGTGGAGTTTTCTTGCAACAACAGCTATCACTCCACCATTGAGATGGCACCTTTTGAGACATCATACAAGCATCCTTGCAGATCACCTTTGCACTTGACCGATATAGGGGTGTTAGCAAAGTGGGACCAGAGATGGTACAAGCTACCACGAAGAATGTGTAGATCATTTAGGAGTGGAAGAAGACTGCACAGAGCAGACTTGACTTATATGCTGACAAGAGAGGAAGGCTTCTGGAGTTCGAGGATGGAGACCATGACTTCCTACGGGTCTCATCTCGATGAGTTCTATGGAGATTCAGCTGAGGCGGCAAGTTATCTCTAATATTCATCAGACCTTTCTAGGTCCTCATCAGAGTATTCTTGGTGGCTTACCGCCTGGCTCTTCCACCATAGTTGCAATTAGTGCACGATGTCTTCCACATAACTCAGCTGGGAAGATATGTGCACGAACCTTCCAACATCATAGACCATGGAGTGTTGTATGTCGATTATGGTGTGACAATAACAGAGGTTCCAGTGGAGATTGTGGATCAACTAGACTGGGTCATTGGAGGAGGGTCGATAACTCTAGTGCACGTTCACTGGCAGCACAGGAACCTCCATGAGAGCATATTGGAGCGGGAGGCTCAAATGTGTTCTCAGTACCCTTTTATTCCCTTACTTCAAGTTGTACGTTACAGGGATGTAATGACCTGATTTGGGGAGAATGTAATGATCTGAAATTTATGTGGATTTTTTTCTTAAATACATGGGAATTTTTCAATTCCACTAAAATTTACAGCGCATGATTCCGAGGCCTGGTGTGCCCGAAAAAAATTTCTGAATTTTTTTAGGTACGTTTAGAAAATGTATGAGTGAGATTTTATAACATCTTAACTAGTTCTCGGAACTCAAATATGAGGGCACCGTTGAACTCACAGCGCCATTATTCTCTTAATATGACTTTCACCTCGACGATAGATGGTAGATAATTGATGTTAGTTTTTGGGTTTTATTAAAAAATAATAAAATAATGTCAGCTAACACTTTATTTTATTGTTCTTCTATGAGGGTGACTAGTAGTTAAAACCAACGCTAGGGAGTTATAGGTAGGACCACCACACCATAACATTCCATGAGAGGATATGGTGGTGGGGCCCACCCTGACATAACCTCTCGTGAGAGGATACAGAGTGGGGTCCACATGGGGCATAACCCCCTATTGATGGAGGAGGATAAAACCTCTCAACACTCCGCATTTAATGAGGAAGAGCATCTTGACCTCCCCTAATTAATCTGTGACAACTCCATTGCATTAATTAGGTGGATCCACTTAATTTAATTCTCCAAATTGAATTTTTATACGAACTCCACCCAATTAATTAAATGAGCAATCTCATTTAAATAAATCACTCAATTTGAATTTACCCCAATGAACATAATAGATCCTAATCTATTATTTTGAAACGATTTTCATTTTGGGTGGAGTGGAGAGAAATGAGGAACTTGTGATATATATTCGGCGAAGGCTCCCAATGAAGAACACCTTTGAAAATGAAGAACAATCTTCCTCGACTTTCTTCCTTAGAAGACCCTTCAACGTGAGACATATTCGACCGATATTCTCTTTTCATCGTCGTCAACGATCCGACACTTGAGTTTGGATTGGAAGTGTGTGGTGGACATGATGAACAATGACAACATCATCGTCGAGCAACAATCCAAGGTAGTGGGTTTACGTTGAGTATTATTCTTATCCATTTTTTCATCTTTGTTTAAAATGAATCTATGCGATGTATTGTAAAAATTGATGTTCGACTTTCTTCCTCTTTGTTGAACCAATTGTTATCATCCATAAACATGGAGGGTGCGGGCAAGACTAACATTGCCCAACTCCCTCTACCGATCTCTTGGTGAAGATTCATTCGACTTGGTGACGAAGCAGCATCGAGACAATGAAAGCGCGGACGACAAAGGCCATGCTACCCGCGGCCTCTGTGAAAAGAACTGCCCCCGGGGCACACTGGTGTTCCCATCCAAACACCGCCGGCCCGAGTTGAGATGAACTAGAATGCCCAACTACCACCATATACTGGCACACCTGCCCATGGCACGCCCGTGTGCTCCGTCGGCCGATCGAAACGCTACTCATGTGCCATGCCGACCTTCTCGTGCACTACCCGGCGCCCCGCCGGCATGCCTACACCCAGCCTACGCGCACCGTCGGCCTTCCCGCTCCCTGCCCGCATGACCCATTATATTGAACGTTCAATGCTCTCACCCCATCATCCTGCCCAGGCCATACCCTATGCCCCACCAGCCTGCCCGCACCCCGTACAGCCTCCGGGCACCCTGTCGGCACCCTGCCGACCTCCCGGGCCAAGCCACTAAGCTGCTTCCCTCGTGGCGCTAGCAGAACTGACCCCAGCCACTGGGACGAACTCTCCTAGAATTCCATTGGGCCGGGCCCAACATACCAAGCCGAACCCATCGGGTAAACCCGTTGTGCTTTACTGGGTCGGCATAGTCTTGGTTGCGCCGAGTCGGTCAGGCTGGGTTGGACCAGGTCCTAGCCCATTACCGACCCCCTTTACTTCCTTTCTCCATATCTTTGGCATCAGACATCCATTTGATGAACCGTCAGTAGAGCTTTCATTCTTGGTGCACGATGGTCCCTTTGAGTTTACAACACTTGAGTTCGGGGTTTAGTTTAGTTTCATTATGGTTGGATCGTAAAAGAATCCAACCGGCTCTAGGACTAAAAATCATATAACTCACAGACCGGTTGTATGATTGACACGCCATCTATTGCATTGAGACCTCTATGTCATGGTAGAGCATTGAGATACATATATGTTAGACTTCATGATATTTTTAGTATCAACCAATAGCTTGTGGTGTGGATATACTAGAGATGATAATTCATTCGTGGGGAACCTATTAGCTAGATGGAACTTGATGACTACTGACCGATTTGACTCGGAGTGATTTGACTACCGTAGTGGGGAGGGATGTGGTGTCGTGGGATACCCATGGTAGGGAGTGCCTCTTAGTGAGATCGGTAGTCCCATGGTACTCAACAGGTGGAGTACCTCAGCAGGCTACGAGAAGGAGTGCCTCTATGTGAGCGCACCAGACACACGGTGGGGAAGGCCTCTGTGTGAGCAGGGAAAATCCATGGTACATGATAGGAGGAGTACCTAAACATTCCAATTTATTGTAAAGAACCTCTGTGTGATGTGGTAGGCCAACTGTACGCGATAGAGGTGGAGTTCTCTAACAGCTGAGGGTTCACATCGATACTGTCCTTAGAATAAAATCCTGGTTGCGCTGAGTTAGTAACTTTCTTATTTACCTCATGATTGAGATGGATTACATGATAACACGGGTATATGTATGGAAATATACCTATGTTGTGTTATCTGTTGATTTCATACTTTATGGATTATCCTTGTTGAATTTTGGGATACCATGAGGGTTCCAGGGTCTCTACTGAGTATCGTTATACTCATCCCTACACAGTCAATGCTCGCACCTCAATGTGTTGGTTGTAGATGATAGACTACGCTAAGTGGGGTTTAGAGTAGCAGGACTGGACTATACCTAGAGGTGGACTTCACAAAAAGTCTTCACAGGGAGGAGACTGATGGACGAGGAGTGTTGAGCAGTATATTTGTACATACCTTTCAGGTAGGATTCGTGGTGGACAACCCAGGAGAAGATATCAATATTTTCTTAAGTTGTACTTGTTTTTTTGTTGTAATATTACTTTCCTATTAGGTTTGTATTTCCAGAAACTTTTACTTTTCAGCACTCCTTCGTATATAGTTTTTCTTAGTGTTTTACTTCCAGCTCATACTCTGTTGTGTCTGTTTACAAATTATAAAAGAAATGCCTTCCCAGCATAGGGATTTATGCCTTTAGTGCTAGTCACCAGCCCATGGCCTATGGAAGGCGGGCTATTCGTAGTCATAGTATGGGCCCCGGGAGATGGGTCGTGACAAATTGGTATTAGGGGAGTTGATTCTACCACAAAACATAGGACTCTGGTTTCTCTTTTATTTTAATCAATAGAGTTTAGGGTACTAAGTGTGGTTTTAGTTCAGGGAGTCCAGTGTTGGTGTGGTGGATAAAGTATCAATACACCATGAACATGACTACAAATATCCTACTCAGTGCATGAAAACATTGATTGTGTGTTTGTTTTAAAAAAAATCATTAAGTCAGCTCAACTAGGTCTGCTGACCAGGTATAATCTTTGACCGTGTCACATATGTTTTTTTTCAGGATGCCTCCCCACAAACAACTAGCTAGATCCCCATGAGTCATACACACAGATAGCCCATTGAACGACATGGCCTTGGTGTAGGGCCACATAGCAGAGGAGGCACCAGTAGTACCACTACCCGTTGGGCCACTGATTCCACCAGCAACAGCAGTAGAGGATGCACAGTGCTTGATCGCGTTGTACGAGTTCCAGCGCTAGAGGCCACCATGGTTGTGGGGAGAGATGGAACCAAATGAAAAAGGAGGATTGGATAGAGGCTGGGGTGAGTGTCTTAAGACTGGTAGGGACACCTGAACGCCTTTTGGTGATCCTTGCTGTGAGTCTCCTTCAAGAAGTAGCAGGCAGATGTTGGAGCCTGATGCTCTATGTGCATGATGAGATGGTGATACTATATACCTACTTAGAGAGACTATTTCGGGCGGAGTTTCTACCAAAAACCCTTCATGCAGTGTAGATAAAGTATCTACGATATCTACCGTATGGTAGTGTGACAGTATCTCAGTACTCAGTGAGGTTCACCGACCTCTCACGCTAGTCAACAAATATGGTGCGGGATCCATTATTTTGGGCCTTAACCTTCGAGCAGGGATTCAGGCGAGAAATTTGTGCATCGGTGATATTTCTCGGCATCCTGACGTAGGTGGGGGTGTTGGAGTTAACCCTCTTAGTGGAGAGTTTCCTTGCGGAACATCCTCCAGCATCGAGACCCACCACTAGTTGACATGTTTCAGAGTCTTCTAATCTGGTAGTAGGTAGATGACACAGAGGTCCAAGTTGACTTGACCCCCTACTGTACGACCACAGGACTCAAAATCAATTTTATTGGTCGTCGTGGAAGATACACACATGCTAATAGCAGGTAGTGTTACCCATGTGGCAGGCATGGTCACAAAGCTCATGAATATCCGACCAGGAATTCAGATAATGAAGAGATAGTTGAGGGACCTCCCATGCAAAGGTAGAGGTTCAATCGTGGTAGTCCACAAGGAGCATGAAAACGCGGCATAGGAGCTGGCCATGTTGGTGGAGGTGGACTACATTTCAAGGTGTTACTACAACCACCACCAGGAGGTCTGCCCAGACCGCATGGAGCAGTTGGAAAGGGCAGAACTCCGCTCCAGGCATTTGGCGCATACGATCACGCCACTCCGGTGATATTTTGTGGTAGGATCTTTGTATACTCCACCATAGCTGTAGTTCATATAGACATAGGTTCCAGTACCTATTTCATTTTCACTTCCCTTGTTCGGAGCTCGAAAATTCCAACGGAGCCGTTGGATTGATCCTTACGGCTATAGACTCCTACGGGCGTAGACTCGATGATTACGCACTATTTCCTGTAGTGTGATCTTATTATTGGAGGTGAGAGCATCGACTGGGATCTCCTTGTAGTGGCGTTGAGGCCTTACGACGTCATCTTGGGTATGGACTGGTTATCTACAGTCCATGCTGAGATTGACTGTATTAGATGCAAAGTTTGGTGTGTCTGCACGGATGGGACAAGGTTCACCTTCACCGGAGAGAAGGGAGCCTTTGTAGTGCATGATAGACTTTCTCAGAAGTGGATGTAGCTGATCACTCATCAGTTGTCCTACCTTACCCTTTGAGAAGTTGATGTGAAGATTCTGAGCTATCCTGTAGTGGTGGACCAGTAGGTGGATATTTTCATGACGATGTTCCAGGACTACCTCCTCACAGAGAGGTGGACTTCTATATTGACTTGTACCCCATGACGACACTGATATCTACACTATCATATTGGATTTCTCCCTGTGATCTTTGGGAGCTGCAGGTACAATTAGAGGACTTGTAGGGGAAGGGATTCATCCGACCCAGCGTTTCTCCCTGGGCAGCCCCGATTCTGTTTGCCAAGAAGGCAGATGGGAGCTTGAGGCTTCATTTTGACTACCGTTGCCTGAACTAGGTGACCATGAAGAACATGTACCCACTCTAAATGATTGACATGCTCTTTGATCAGCTGAGGGAAGCATAGTAGTTATTGATGAGATACCTTAGATCAGGCTATCAACATCTCAATGTTCGTGATGAGGATGTTCTGAATACAACCTTTAGATATCGGTACGACCAATATGTGTTCTTGGTTATTCCTTTTATTGTAACCAATGCTCCAACAATGTTCATGAGACTCATGAACAAGATCTTCCAGCCATACCTCTATCTCATTTTCATAGTCTTCATCAATGACATTCTGATCTACATGACTACTAAGGAGAATCATGCCTACCATTTGCAGGTAGTACTGGACACACTCCTAGAGAACCATTTTATTGTAAGCTCTCAAAGACCTAGTTCTGGATCTAAGTGGTTCACTTTTTTGGACATTTCATCTCAGAGGCTACAGTTGTAGTGGATCTAGCAATGATTGAGTTAGTAAATACTTGGGAGCCACCCAAAAGTGTGATTGAGGTACAAAGTGTTTGTGGTTTCGCTGGGTACTACAGGAGGTTTGTACCAGACTTATCTAGAGTTTCATCACCACTATCTACCATGAAGAATAAGCGGAAACACTTAGTGTCGTCAAAATGATGCCAGCAGATCTTTCAAGAGCTGAGGAAGAGGCTGACTAGTGCCCCCATTTTGAGGCTTTCAGAAGAAGGCGTATGGTACGTAGTTTACTGCAACACATCAGCGACCAGACTCGAGTGTGACCTGATGTAGGAGCAAGAAGTTATCACGTATGGTTCATGGGATCTATGAGAGCATGCGAAGAACTATACTAACCATGAATCAGAGTTAGCAGTAGTGGTCTTCGCATTGAAGATGTGGCGACAAAATATTATGGGCGAAAATTTTACCTTATACTCTGATAACTAGAGTCTCATGTATATCTTCACTCAGACGGACCTGAATCTAAGACAGTGAGGTTGGCTTGAGTTCCTCCAAGACTATGACATTGAGACAGTCTATACTCCCTTGAAGGTGAATGTTTATGCAGATTCACTTAGCAGAATGGTATAAAACCGTGAGTAAATGTGATGGAGTAGTTGGAATCATTGAAGATATCATTTGTGGATAGAGATAGATCTGATTCCCTTCAGTCTCTTACAGTCACTCACCAAATTTTTTATTGAGTCACAGAGGCTCAGCATGGGGACATAGACTGTGAGACACAACATGCTATGAAATCCACAGGGCAGCCACCTAATGGGTTTTTTAAGGTGGGGATCACCTCATACTCTTCAGAAGAAATACTAAGGTACCAGTGTCACTTAAGGAATAAGTGTTGAGAGATTTCCACACATCCCCTTTATCGGTACATCCAAGAGTGGTGAAGATGTACCTGGACCTTTGGTGATAGCACTGGTTGACATGTATGAAGAAGGTGGTAGCGATGTTTGTCTCTGGATGCCTCATTTAACAGAAAGTGATGGTGGAGCACCAGGTACCAGCAGGCCTGGTCCAGCCTTTAGAGGTCCCAGAGAGGTAGTGGGATGGGATATCCACGGTCTTCATGATGGGTCTTTGACGTACATCCAGGGTTCATGACTCGATTTGGGTGATCAATGATCAACTCACCAAGTAGGCCCACTACCTACTGATCAAAGAGAATGGTTCAGTAGAGATCGTGGGATGCCTTTACGTGCTAGGATTATGCGGATACATGGTATAATATTCTTTGATTGTCTCTGATCGTGATGCATGGTTTACATCCCAGCTATGGAAGGGGATGTAGGATGCATTAGGGATGTAGCTTCATCTGAGCACCGCCTTCCATCCCAAGACAGATTGGTAAACTGAGAATAACATTCATAATCTCGAGGAGATGCTTCATGCATGTTTCCTCGACTTCGGTCTCATTTAGGAGGATCACATACCTTTGGTAGAGTTTTCTTATAACAAAAGCTATCACTCCACTATTGTGATGGAACCTCTTGAGACATTATACAGGCGACCTTGTAGATCACTACTATGCTGGACTGACCCAGGGGAGTCAGCACAAGTTGGACCAGAGATGTTAAGACCTACCATGGTGAAGGTGCAAATCATCCAGGTGCAGATGAAGACTGTATATAGAAAAAAGAAGTTGTATGCTGATAGGAGACGGAGCCCTCTAGAGTTCAAGGATGGCGACCACATCGTCCTACATGTCTCATCTCGACGAGGTCTATGGTGATTTGGCCGAGGTGGCCAGTTATCTTCAAGATTGATTGGACCTTTCTAGGTCCTCAGGAGAGTTGGTGTGGTGGATTACATCATGGCTCTTCCACCTCAGTCTCACTGGGTTCACGATGTCTTCCACGTATCTTAGTTGAGGACGTACGTGCACGACCATTCCCACACCATCGACCATGGAGAGCTGGAGGTCAATGATGGGGTGAATTTCATGGAGGATCTAGCGGTGATTGAAGACCGATAAGAGTGTGACCTGCATGGATGGTCGATACCTCTTGTGATCATTCGATGGTAGAATGAGAAACTCCAGGAGAACACATGGGAGAGAGAGGCTCAAATGTGTGCTCAGTACCCCCTTTTGTTCCCATATTTCGAATTGTATCTTATAAGGATTTAAAGTGCTGAGGTGGGGAGAATTTAAAGACCCAGAATTTCAGTGGAATTTTTTTTCATAAATACATGGAAATTTTTTGAGCCCACGAAAATTTACGGTGCATGATTCCGAGACCCGGTGTGCCCAGAATCAATTTATGATGTTTTGTTCAGGTATATTAATTAAATGTACGAGCGGGATTTTATAGATTTTGAACTGTTGCTCGGAACTAAAATCTGAGGGAACCTGTTAACTCACAATGCCGATATTCACTTAAGAAGACTTCCACATCGAAGGAATTTGGTCAAGAATTGATGTTAGTTTTTGGGTTTTCTTAAAAAAAATAATAAAATAATGTGAGCTAACAGTTTATTTTATTGAGTTGCCATGTGGGTGACTTGTAGTTAAAATCCCATCTTGGGAGTCTAAGGTGGGAATACAACTCCATTACCTCCCATGAAAGGTTATGGTGGTGGGTCCCACCTGAACATAACCTCCTGCGAATGGTTAGGCATGGAGTCCACACTGGGATTAACCTCTTATTGATAGTGGAGGATAAAACCTCTCAACTCAATATCATTAATGAGGGAGAGACTCTTGACCTAACCTGTTTAATCTATGACAACTCTCAGGAATTAATTACCTGAATCCACTTAATTTAATTCCCCAAATTGAATTTTTATACCAACTCCACCCCATTAATTAAATGAGTCATCTCATTTAATTAAATCCCTCAATTTGACATTACACCAACAATCATAATAGATCCTAATCTATTATTTGGATATGAATTAAATTTTGGGTAGAGTGGAGAGAACGGAGGATCTTGGGAGAAATATTTGGAGAGGGCTCCAAATGTATAATACTTAAAACGAAGAACACATTCGAAAATGATAAATGATCTTCCTCTAATTTCTTCTTCGAAGCCCCCTTCGACGCGGGACATCTTCGACCGATCATCCCTCCTCATCATCGTCAACGATCTGATGCATGAGAATTGATTGGAAGTGCATGGTGGACACAACGAATGAAAACAACATCGTCTTCTTCCAGCGACTTCATTGTCGAGCAATGATCAAATGTAGGGGGTTTACATTGAGTATTATACTGTTCAATTTTCTCATCTACTTTTAATAAAAATCAATGTGATGTATTGTAAATAATTGATGTTCAACTTTATTCCACATTGTTGAACCAATTGTTTACATCCTTAAACGTGGAGGGTTTGAGGAAAACTATCATGGCCCGACTCCCTCCACCAGACTGCTTGTGAAGTTTTTATCGACATTGTGATGAAGCGGCAATGAGGCGACGAAGGCGTCGATGAAAAAGGTCAAGCTACATGTGGACTCCGTGAAATGTGCCTCCCTTATGGCGCACTGTTGTTATTGACCAAACACTGTCGGCTTTCACCAGCCCTAACAATGCCAAACCGGCCTGCCCGACCACCACCGGATGCTGGCCCACCTGCCCGGGCCATTCTTGCGCGCCCCACCAGCCTACCGGCGCGCTGCCTGTAACAGCCCAAGATTTTATGAAAAATATTTTTTTTAATTTCACTAATGTCTTGTGTTGTACGCTACACCAAAAGGAGCTTGAATAACACGCATCCTTGACTTGCTTTGCGTTACATGCAATCGCGACCTTCCTCGATAGCATGTGTATTACGCAATAACGAGTTTCAGTAAACAACAATATGCTATTAAAATATTATTAAAACTAGCCGTTATGAATCGTAATAACCACTTTTTGAAATTTTGTAAATTTTATTTTTCAAAATGGAATTCATTTTTGGATTCATAGTATCAAATTTAGCCTGAGGTGAAATTTTGGTACTTTTCGGATAACTTTCATATTCTGATGAATAGTGAAAATTACTAAATTTTAATTAAAAACAACTTTTTTAATCGAAATAATTAATAGTGATAAATTATTAATTTGAGTGGATTTAAAGTATATTTAGAATATAGTTTTACAATTCAATACAATGTTGGTCATTGGATGTAATTTCACATTTACACCAGACATAAACAAGTGTTAATATTTTGATAGTTATTATCTCTTAAAAACACGCTATTTGTTGTGACAGCAGAAATTAATTATAAAATTAATTAATGCAACTTATATTTTGGGAATTTTGTAAAATATAAATCATTTTTGAATTCGGAATATCAAGTATATATTAGGGTGAAATTTTGGCATTTTTCTGAAAAACATCCATTTTGATGAATAGTGAAACTACTAAGTGGAAGTTAAAAAAATTATTATTTTTCATAAATCATAATTTTACCACTTCTGTGACTGAAATTTCAAAAATCCGAGAGACACGGTTGATGTCAGTAACTAAAATGTGGTTCAATGAGATGAAAATAATTTTTGGTGTATAGTAACTTTTTACTTTTTTTACCACGGTTAAAAGTGAATAGGGTAATTAAGGGTAAAAATGATATTAATATTACCCTAACACATGTCCTAATCCTATTGGACAAGTGTATCTCAGCCAAAAACAACCTTAAGTGTAAAATATTATCATTTAGGCCCACTTGGATTAGATTAGGACATTTATTATTGTTTATTTCAAAGAAGAGTTAAAAGAGTTAAAATCAAAGTTTATTTAATAAAACATTTTTAATATAGGGTTATACATAAGATAAATTCGATTATAAATATTCATTAGAAATATAAAAATATTTCCTACATAATTTTATTTTATTTATAATTTTTAGACATTAAATAATTTAATTTATTTATGACACAATGAAGATGCAATAATTATCTTATTAATGAAATATTGACAGAATTGATGTTATAAACACCAAATTAAATGTAATTTCAGACTTTTAATGAATCCCATTAATTATATAGGTTACTATGATATATTAGTGTTGATTTAATCAACTTGGTTCGAACATATAATTATGTTATGACTTTCACAAAAATCATATATCAAATAGTGTCAAAATTGACACAAAATAGTTTTTAAATCAAATATTATATTATTAATTGTTATTTTAATCCTAAAAAACTAAGGTTAGGCCAAATGACTTAGATAAGTATATATATATTAATAATAAACAATTTGGCATTAGTTTGGCATGTTATAGTAAGTGTATTAACCATATAGTGTAAGAAAACAAAAAGACACGGTAAAAGTTAAATTATTTAACTTAGAGTTAAATCTAATTGATAAGGTTAAAATAATAACCTAAACTTGTCTAAATCTTATTCTTTGATAGTATTTAGACCCATCCCCACTTTAGAATCGAAATAAGACCCTTTGAAACCATTATAAACCGATTTTGACTTTAATATAAAATAATATTTTGAGATATTCCTAAGGTGCCCCTCTCCTCCCTTATAAAAGGGCACCTCCTCCCCCTCCTCCTCACACCAATTTGAGCACTCAAGCTCGGCCAAACTATGCCAAAATCCCTTCTCCACTTCCCTATAATAATCCTAGAGGTCCTGGACTTATTCAAAGACCAATATTAGTTCCCTAAGTGGAGGATTCCAAGAGGCGTTTCAAAGAAGAGGTAATATCCATTACCGATCTTTTCAATTTATTTCTTCTTCAACATCTTCTTCTTTGGTTTTTTCATGATAAAGTAATAACATCAGTATTACTTACATACTGATATGTTATTATAAATATGAAACAACTCTAATTAACCTTCTATCCATCCTACGGAAAAAGGAAATCACCGCGCGTGCGTACGTACGGAATACCGTCTCCACGCCGTGGTGTAATCTATTTTCCACCACCACCTTAATTGGATGGGTATAATGGTTTAATGAGTAACTATATATGATTATTATAAAGTGATATTGATACTGAAATAGTATACATACACTTCAACACAATTCCTTGACCATGGGAACGATATCATCGCTCGTGCGTACGTACGGACTACCGTCTCCACGACACGATGAGATTCATTCTCAATGATTAACCATTCATGAATGATTATAAAGTATATATATTTAGTACTAATGAAATATATGAAATAATAATAATACTGGAATTATTTATATTTATATGTATATCATCTACTTAATTCCATTCAATTCAATAAGGAAACGAAAACAGCGTTCATGCGTACGTACAGACTACCGTCTCCCTGAATGTTGTATTTCTTTCCATTTACTGATTTATTATATATGTATATTCTGAATATATATATATAAATCATGTTTTATTTTCTGGAATTAATTAATAATGATCTAATTAATCATATGAATAATTACAAGTTAAAAACACGAACGACCAATGAGACGATTTTACCCAAAACATGAATTTACAAAAGAACGGGTAATATAAAGTCATAAGTGGACCATATATGATATAATAACAATGAATATGATTCTGGAATAAGTCAATAACATGATTTAAATCATTATACATGAGGTTCAGACACTTACAAAGCAAGTCGGACCTAAGGTAAGGGAAAATATCCCAATCTCATTTTTATCCGAGATTGTTTTTACTCTGGCATTTACTGGGGTGTATTTTATCATCCACATCCATGTTCCCTAAATATGTATTATTTTTTCCATCCACTTACAATATTTTAAATCCAATTTTACCCTTAGGTGAGTTTTTAGTAAAGAATATGAAAGAAATCTTTTGTCTTTTTTCGTACGAGGTACTTTTTAACTTTTACGACAAAAGTACGAAGAATGTTTTTTTTAACTTATACGGCATGAATGGATTTTTAAAACATTATTTCCAAGAAGTTTCCTTTACAAGTTTTCAATTTTATTTTTAATCAACTTCTTTTAGTTTATAATTTTATGACATTTTAAGAAAAGAAAAGTCTTTTTCAAGAAGAAAGGATATTTTCCTCAAGAATGGAGTTCAAGTGTTTTATCAAAATTATTTTCCATCTAAGATAATAAAGTGTTCTTTTTCTTATCCCTATTATTACATGGATTTGATTATGTTGTGATGGAAATATTTTTATGAATTACTTTATCTTATATGAATTGTTTTATGATGTCATGTTGTTTAAGAATCCCATTTTTATAACATGGGTTATGCTATGATGTATGGTTTATGATTTTGTGGCACAAAGAAGAATGGTATCATTATGAGATGGGTGGGACGTATATCTCCCTCCAATTCATTGGGTAAAGAATTTATATCTCATTAGAAAGACATGGCTGGAACGGTAGGTTATACCGGTTCAGTGAAACAGGACTGGAACGAGGGTGACTCGATTCAGAAAGGGACTTTTTCCACAAAGATAGTCTTGGCAATGAGTCTTGACTAACAAGAAATGATTCTCTATGACTATGTGTGTATTCCAAAAAGTTTCATGTTTTAATTTATGATTATTGGGATTACATTTCACTTCTATGATTTATCCCATGTTATGATATTATGAGCTCTTTTTCAGGTTAAGATTTCCAAAAGCTATGTTCTTATGTATATGATGTGATTGATATTTCTTTTGTTTACCCTTACTGAGCATTTGAGCTCACCCTTTTAGGTTTTCTTTTCCCCAGGATATAAAGAATGGTTTTAGGTATAAAAAAAGGAAGATCTTTATGGGAGATGTTGAAGATCTTTCACCACGATTAGAAGATTACGTTCCGTGTTTCCAAAGACACTAAACAATTACGATCCTTGTGTGTTTGTTTTTTTGTTATGTACTAAGTATTCTGCAAAAGTAATGTAATGGACATGTACGTTAAGCTTAGGGTCTCTACAGTTGGTATCAGAGGAAAGGTTTAGTCAACCTTTGGAAACATGGAGCGAGAAATTTAGTGAGATCCCTAGAGATATTTATAAGGTATGTCTAGGGATGTCTCTAAGGATAAGTATACGTATAGGATACAGTCCTAGAACTATGGTAACGATCATAGAATATTACCTAAGATGTTAGACATTGAAGGTACTCCCCCTTTATTATGTTGTTTTTCCCAGAATGATTTTTGCCTCTCACACTATTCTTTTTGGGTTTTAGACGATGGCTAGAACCCGAAGGAACAGTGTTGATCAATGCAATGGACAATGCAATGATTGTCCTCCTGAACAAACAAATGTTATGGGAGATGGAGTGAAAAATCTTATTGCTATACTTACACAAGATATGAATCATTCTGGACTTCCAAATGAGCAGTGAAGGGAACAATATTCTATTGAGTCCTTCATGAGGCAACGTCCACCTTCTTTCAGTGGGTCTTCTGATCCACTTGTTTCTAAACAATGGATCAGTACTACTGAAAAGATATTTTCAGTTCTTCAATGTTATGAACATGATAAAGTCATATTAGCAGTATATCGTTTGGAAGGAGAAGCTGGTCAATGGTGGAATCTTATCAAGAATACGAGGCCAATAGATGAAATTGAGTCCATGGAATGGGACGAGTTGATGAACTTGTTTTTCAGTAAGTACTTCCCTCGTATTCTTCGTGCAAAGATGGAGAAAGAGTTTCTTGAACTGAAGCAAATGGATGATGAATCTGTTGGTACTTATGAAGCAAATTTTACAAGACTTGCATGGTACGCTTCTGGTATTATCATCCAACCTGAAAGTAAAGTTTATCTATTTTTCAGTGGATTAAAACCAAGTCTTCGAAGGGCATTAGCTATAAGAGACTTCAGTAGCTATGAAGAAATTGTGCGTTGTGCTATCAAGGTAGAAATGGAAGTTGGTGTTACATATCAATCTCATGGTTTTGACAAGAAACGAAAGATTGAGATCAAGGGGAAATCTCAGAATAATGGTGAAAAGAAGATGAATGTTTCCTTATGCACAAAGTGTGGAAAGAAGCATGGTGGAGATTGTCTTAAAGGGACTAGAAAATGTTTTAAGTGTGGAAAAGAAGGTCATCGAGCAGCTGAGTGTCGAAGTAATGGAAAAAGGGGTTCTAATGATGTGAATAGAGAAAACACTGCAGAGAACGCACCACCAACACATCAATGCTTCAATTGCAAGGAAATGGGGCATTATGCTAATAAATGCCCTAATCCAAGGGTTAGTGATGATCAACATGAGAAACCACTAAAGGCAAAGGACAAAGGGAAGTCACATGCGATCACTATTGGCGATGTTGAATATGACAACGATGTGGTAGAATGATTAAGTGTTTATGTAATGGGATTCCAAAATAATGTGGTATCATAAAGTATTGGAATATTTATGTGTTGGTCTAATGTGGTATTAAAAGTGGTTGAGATATTTTTGGAAATAAGATGATATTCGAAAATGAAATGTTTAACAGTATTCATGAGGTCATGATTGATATAAGGCCTAAGTGATATCATGGTTTCAGTATATAGAATTTTGAGGATTTTGGTATGTGGAAGGTGTTAACTTTTAACTGCATTCATGTTTTCACTAAGGTATTCAAGAGAATACATGATTATGGACTTTGAATGTTTGTAATGTGACCAACAAAACATATCTTATGATATATGGGGATCAACGATGGCATTAAATATCTGGTAATCGTTTTCACTTTGTTATGAGAGTGGACTGCAGTACTATGGATAAGCCTAAATATTGGAAGGAATTATGTTGGACATAAGTTAGTGTTGTTTAAGGATAGAATTTTTTTTTATATTATTGATGGGATGTTATAGTAATATAGTTTTAGAAAAAGGACAACCTGCAGGACGGGCGACAGCCCATCACGTCGGACAACGCTATAGGAATCGAACCCACAACCGAAGTGTGACTGGCCTTTATCGCCTACCACTGGCCTACAGGAAGTCCCTGTTTAGTAGAAACTAGTTTTATTATATTAAGCAGTATGATATATGATGTATAAGTCCATTTTATGAACCATATATGATTAATCTCACTATAGAATGACTTATGTATATTTAATAACTTTTGCTAACCTTTTGTTTGAGACAGATCGAATGACCCGTCATTCTATCACAGGATCTGCTAACACTTCACGAATAACAAATTCAACATCATTTATTTAAGATATGAAGTGGAAATTGTTCAAGGCACGAACATCAGTGAGATTGTACCAAAATAAAGTAAGTATTTATTCTAATTCAAATTCTTCAACATCAGGGAAACGATCTTGAAAACCAAAAATGTTGTCCTAGTGATATTATATCTGATGAATCAGATGGTACCTTAGATCGTCACAAATTTTTGGCTTTGTGATTGCTGGCTTTTCCATAGCCATGTTCTCTACCACTCCCCATCAGAACATGATGGTTATATTTCTCTTCCATATCCATATTTTCACCTATGTGGAACCCCAGTGATTAGTTTATTTGGGTAACCGTTCAGTTTCATACTTTTGTTTTTAAAGATTGGTTTTGGTAATCCTTTTTAAAATGTAGGTTTTTATTAAAAAAACGTTCTAATTGTAAACCATTTATAACCCCGACGTATTTCGAGGGAGAAATTCATTTTAAGGGTGGTAGAATGTAACAGCCCGAGATTTTATGAAAAATATTCTTTTTAATTTCACTAATGTCTTGTGTTGTACGCTACACCATGAGGAGCTTTCACAACATGCATCCTTGACTTGCTTTTCATTACACGCAATCGCGACCTTCCTCGATAGCGTGTGTAGTACGCAATAACGAGTTTCACTAAACAACAGTATGCTGTTAAAATATTATTAAAACTAGCCGTTATGAATAGTAATAACCACTTTTTGAAATTTTTTAAATTTTATTTTCAAAATGGAATTCATTTTTGGACTCGTAGTATCGAATTTAGCCTAAGGTGAAATTTTGGTACTTTTCGGATAACTTTCATATTCTGATGAATAGTGAAAATTACTAAATTTTAATTAAAAACAACTTTTTTAATCGAAATAATTAATAGTGATAAATTATTAATTTGAGTGGATTTAAAGTATATTTAGAATATATTTTTACAATTCAATACAATGTTGGTCATTGGATGTAATTTCACATTTACACCAGACATAAACAAGTGTTAATATTTTGATAGTTATTATCTCTTAAAAACACGCTATTTGTTGTGACAGCGGAAATTAATTATAAAACTAATTAATACAACATATATGTTGGGAATTTTGTAAAATAGAAATCATTTTTGAATTCGGAATATCAATTATAGCTTAGGTTGAAATTTTGGCATTTTTCTGAAAAACTTCAATTTTTGATGAATAGTGAAACTACTAAGTGGAAGTTAAAAAAATTATTTTTTTCATAAATCTTAATTTTACCACTTTTTTGAATGGAATTTCAAAAATCCGAGAGACACGGTTGATGTCAGTAAGTAAAATTTTGTTCAATGAGATGAAAATAATTTTTGGTGAATAGTAACTTTTTAATTTTTTTACCTCGGTTAAAAGTAAATAGGGTATTTAAGGGTCAAAATGATATTAATATTACCCTAACACATGTAATAATCCTATTGGAAAAGTGTATCTCGACCTAAAACAACCTTAATTGTAAATTATTATCAATTTCGGCCCACTTGGATTAGATTAGGACATTTATTGTTATTTAATTCAAAGAAGAGTTAAAAGAGTTAAAATCAAAGTTTATTTACTAAAACATTTTTAATATAGGTTTATACATAAGATAAATTCAATTATAAATATTCATTAGAAATATAAAAAGATTTCCTACATAATGTTATTTTATTTATAATTTTTAGACATTAAATAATTTAATTTATTTATGACACAATGATAATGCAGTAATTATCTTATTAATGATATATTGACAGAATTGATGTTATAAACACCAAATTAAATATAATTTGAGACTTTTTTATTATTCCCACTAATTTTCAAGGTTACTATGAAATATTAGTGTTGATGTAATCAACTTGGTTCGAACATATAATTCTGTTATGGCTTTCACAAAAATCATATATCAAATAGTGTCAAAATTGACACAAAATAGTTTTTAAAACAAATATTATATTATTAATTGTTATTTTATTCCTAAAAATCTAAGGTTCGGCCAAATGACATAGATAAGAATATATATATTAATAATAAACAATTTGTGGTTCGTTTGGCATG
Organism: Viscum album; assembly: GCA_963277665.1. NCBI lineage: Eukaryota > Viridiplantae > Streptophyta > Magnoliopsida > Santalales > Viscaceae > Viscum > Viscum album. The sequence continues at coordinate 1,190,267,002 of OY728121.1, read as the reverse complement.
TTATAGTAAGTGTATTAACCATATAGTGTAAGAAAACAAAAAGACACGGTAAAAGTTAAATTATTTAACTTAGAGTTAAATCTAATTGATAAGGTTAAAATAATACCCTAAACATGTCTAAATCCTATTGGTTGATAGGATTTAGACCCATAACCAAATTATCTTCCAAATAAGACCCTTTGGAAACATTATAAACCGATTTTGACTTTAATATAAAATAATATTTTGAGATATTCCTAAGGTTCCCTTCTCCTCCCTTATAAAAGGGAACCTCCTCCCCCTCCCCCCTCCTCCTCACACAAATTTGAGCTCTCAAGCTCGGCAAAACCCTGCAAAAATCCCTTCTCCACTTCCCTAGAATAATCCTAGAGGTCCTGGTCTTCTTCAAAGGCCAATCTTAGTTCCCTAAGTGGAGGATTCAAAGAGGCGTTTCAAAGAAGAGGTAATATCCATTACCGATCTTTTCAATTTCTTTCTTCTTCAACTTGTTCTTCTTTAGTTGTTTCATGATAAAGTAATAACATCAGTATTACATACATACTGATATGTTATTATAAATATTAAACAAATCAAATTAACCTTCTATCCATCCTACGGAAAAAGGAAATCGCCGCGTGTGCGTACGTACGGAATACCGTCTCCACGCCGTGGTGTAATCTATTTTCCGCCACCACCTTAATTGGATGGGTATAATGGTTTAATGAGTAAATATATATGATTATTATAATGTGATATTGATACTTAAATAGTATACATACACTTCAACACAATTCCATGACCATGGGAACGATATCATCGCTTATGCGTACGTACGGACTACTGTCTCCACGACGTGATGAGATTCATTCTCAATGATTAACCATTCATGAATGATTATAAAGTATATATAATGGGTACTAATGAAATATATGACATAATAATGATACTGGAATTATTTATATTTATATGTATGTCATCTACTTAATTCCATTCAATTCAATAAGGAAATGAAAACAGCATTCATGCGTACGTACGGACTACCGTCTTCATGAACGGTGTATTTCATTCAATTTACTGATTTATTATATATGTATATTATGAATATATATATATAAATCATGTTTTATATTCTGGAATTAATTAATCATGATCTAAGTAATCATATGAATAATTACAAGTTAAAAACACAAACGACAAATGAGAGGATTTTACCCAAAACATGAATTTACAAAAGAACGGGTAATATAAAGTCATAAGTGGACTATATATGATATAATAACAATGAATATGATTCTGGAATAAGTCAATAACATGATTTAAATCATTATACAGGAGGTTTGGACACTTACAAAGCAATTCGGACCTAAGGTAAGGGAAAATATCACAATCTCATTTTTATCCGAGATTGTTTTTACTTTGGCATTTACTGGGGTGTATTTTATCATCCACATCCATGTTCCCTAAATATGTATTATTGTTTCCATCCACTTACAATAGTTTAATTCCAAATTTACCCTTCGGTGAGTTTTTAGTAAAGAATATGAAAGGAATCTTTTGTCGTTTTCCGTATGAGGTACTTTTTGACTTTTCCGACAAAAGTACGAAGAATGTTTTTTTAACTTATACGGAATGAATGGATTTTTAAAACATTATTTCCAAGAAGTTTCCTTTACTAGTTTTCATGTTTATTTTTAATCAACTTCTTTTAGTTTATAATTGTATTAAATGTTAAGAAAAGAAAAGTGTTTTTCAAGAAGAAAGGATATTTTCCTCAAGAATGGAGTTCATGTGTTTAATCAAAATTATTTTCCATCTAAGATAATAAAGGGTTCTTTTTCTTATCCCTATTATTACATGGATTTGATTATGTTGTGATGGAAATATTTTTATGAATTCCGTTATCTTATATGAATTGTTTTATGATGTCATGTTGTTTAAGAATCCCATTTTTATCACATGGGTTATGCTATGATGTATGGTTTATGATTTTGTGGCACACATAAGAATGGTATCATTATGAGATGGGTGGGACCTATATCTCCCTCCAATCCATTGGGTATAGATTTTATATCTCATGAGATAGACATGGCTGGAACGGTAGGTTATACCGGTTCAGTGAAATAGGACTGGAACAAGGGTGAATCGATTCAGAAAGGGACTTTGTCCACTAAGATAGTCTTGGAAATGAGTCTTGACTAACAAGAAATGATTCTCTATGATTATGTGTGTATTAGACAAAGTTTCATGTTTTAAGTTATGATTATTGGGATTACATTTCACTTCTATGATTTATCCCATGTTATGATATTATGAGTTCTTTTGCAGGTTAAGATTTCCAAAAGCTATTTTCTTATGTATATGATGTGATTGATATTTCTTTTGTTTACCCTTACTGAGAATTTGAGCTCACCCTTTTATGTTTTCTTTTCCCCAGGATATAAAGAAAGGTTTTAGGTATAAAAAAAAGGAAGATATTTATGGGAGATGTTGAAAATCTTTCACCACGATTATAAGATTACGTTCCGAGTTTCCAAAGACACTAAACTATTACGATCCTTGTGTGTTTGTTTTTTTTTGTTATGTATTAAGTATTCCGCAAAAGTAATGTAATGGACATGTACATTAAGCTTAGGGTCTCTACACTGCCCGTGCGCCGCACCGGCCTACCTGGGCTCTAACCTACGCCCTGTCGACCTACCTGCATGCCCCCGGCCTGCCCACTTGCTTCACGTACCCCGCCGGACTGCCCTGTGTGCTGTACAGCCTACCCGGCGCTCTACCGGCCTTCCCACACCCCGCATGGCCTCCTGTCATCCGACCAACCTCCTGGTTCAAGACGTCGAGCTACACCCCTCATGGCGCTGGCCTAACGGGCCCTGGCCTCCTGGCCAAACCGCCCCCGCAATCCGCTGGCCGGGCACCGCGGACCGGGCCGAATCGAGCTGGCGAACCTTCACAATGGGCGGGGTCAGACCCGCTGGGTCATACTGGGTCGGCCCAGTCTTGGTTGGGCCCAGTCGGTCGGACCGGGTTGGACCGGGCACAAGCCCATTACTGACTCCCTTAACTTCCATTGGCCATATCATTGGCCCTGGTCGTTCATTTGATGGACCATCAGTGGCGATGGATTTCTGAGAGTGCCATAGACCCTTTGAGCATACCCCACTAGAGTTCATGGTTTAGTTGATTTTTGGTTAGGTTGGATCATACATGAATCCAAACGGACCCCAAAAAATAAAAATAAAAAATTACTCAAAGACCAGGGGTTAGATTGACAAGACTTCTATTGCGTTGAGACCTCTATGACGTGGCAGACCATTGAGATACTTCTACGTGGGACTTCGTGATAGTTGGTGTATTGACCAGTAGCTTTGGTGCAGATTTTCCAGAGATGAGACGGCAAGTGCATAAACCTATTAGCTTTCTAAGACTTGATGATTGATGACCATTCGACTTAGAGTTATTCGACTTGCCCAGTGGGGAGAGCCTTGGTGTCGCGGCCGAACCACGGGGGGGGGGGGGGGGGAGCCTCTGTGTGAGGGCAGAAGTCCCATGGCACTCGACACATGGAGTATCTCAGTAGGCAATGAGGGGGAGCCCCTCTGTGTGAGCACAGCAGAACCATGGTGGGGAGCACCTCTTTGTGAGCACGACATATCCATGGTACTCGACAGGAGGAGTACCTCAGTAGTCCATGTTAGTGGGAAGCACCTCTATGTGACGCAGTAAGCCCACTGTACTCGATATAGGAGGTGTTCTCCAACAGCCAAGTGTTCAGATTGATATTATCTCTAGTATAAAATCCTATTTGAGGTGATTCAGTAAATTTTATGTTTACCTCATGATTGAGATGGATTACATTATAACGTTGGTATATGTATGGGAATATACCTATATGGGGTTAACTGTTGATTTCATAATTTGTGATTTATCCTTGTTAAATTTTTTGAGACCATGAGGGTCTCGGGGTCTCTACTAAGTATCGTTGTTTTCACCCATGCATAAGCTATGCCCACACCTCGTTGTGTTGGTTGCAGATGACAGACAGTGCTGAGTAATGATCAGAGTACTAGGACATGACAGTACCAGGATGTGGATCTCTCGACGTGTTGGCACACTGAGGATATTGGCGGATGTGGAGTGCTGAGGAGGCTATCTGTACCTACCATTTTGGTGGGATTTATGGTAGATGAACTAGGAAGTGCTTTCCATCTTTTCTTCAGTTGTACTTGTTTTTTAGTTGTACATGTACTTTCCTGTTGGTCGGGTATTTCCGGCCCCATTAACTTTTCAACACTCCATTGTATACAGTTTTGCTTAGTGTTTTACTTCCAGCTTGTACTCCATTGTGTTTCATTACACTTTATAATGGCAATGCATTCCCAGCATAGTGATTTATGCTATTGGTACTAGTTTCCATCCCCTGGCCTATAGATGGTGGGATTGGGGTAGTCACATCCCGAGCCCCGGGGGATGGTTCGTGACACTTCCAATGACCTACATTTTATTGAATGATAAAAATATAATCGAAATATATTATAACATGACTTTAATTAATTATTTAAAACTAAAAATTATTTATATTAAAAAAACGTTCGTTCAGAATTTAATATTTTTCACTATTAATCCAAAATTGATTATTTTCAAAAAAATAAACAATATCACTGTAAGATAATTTTGATATTCTAAATTAAGAAATTAATTATATTATACCAAATAAAATTATTAGGATTTTATAAAATTCATTTCAATATTATTCCCTAAATGTACATAAAAATTAGTAATACTATGAAAATAGTATTTCAAATTATATAAATATTTTAACAAAACAAATATATTTTATAATAATCAATCTTTATTTAAATTAATAAATTATAAATAATTTATCCATTTCTACTAACATCACAATATTTATGTGATAAATATATATGTTAAATAATTATTATACAATTGTGTTGTTTCACCGATACACGCTCGTGCGTATAACGCAATCTATGTCGTTGTTACATGTAATAAAATCTATTAAATTTATTTAATGTGATAATGTAATAAAAAATCTTGGGGTGATACATTCTACCTTCCCTGAATAAATTTCATCCTTACAATTTCAAATTTTTCTTTGAAAATAAAAAATTGAAAATAAAAAATACCTTTGTAAAAAACCCACATCGGGAATATGGTTAATAAATTTTATTCATAATAAGAGGGAAAGGGAAATGAAAATGTAACCAAAAAATTTGGATTTAGAATGGGAGAACATTGGTGGAAATCAGAGACACATAATTGTAGGAAATATGTAAATATTTATAGGGAGTGACTAAGTCCATCAATCACAAACAAGTGGACAATAAATGGAAAATTGAGGGCCTCAAGGCCATAAACTTATGATGATTTAAAATATCATCGCTTCAAAAAAAACTCAAGGTATTAGGATTACACATTTTTTGGGTTTGAGATACATTCCCTAAATTTCATGAAATTATTTTTTCATAGAATAAGAATGGAAAAAAATAATACTTGATAAGTAGAGTTACATTCTTTAACTAATTTCTACCAATAACTCATCTTTCAGTCCAAAAGATAATTGAACTGAAAAATTTTATATGTAAATTAATCAAATAGGGTTCCAAATGATGATTTTATAATTCATCTGTAAAACCATTTTAAAAAAAACCTACATTATGTAAACAAGGACATCATGTTGGCCAGTGGTAGGTGATGCACACTTGTTTCCCTTTGGTTGCGGGATGAAGTCTCATAGCCTTGCCGGACGTGAAAGGTTGTCACCTGACCTTTAGGTTGTCCTTATTATAACAACCCAAAAATAGTATTAAGAAATATTTTAACATTGAGCAATAGTATCCAATGTCAAACTTGAGAAATTCCAACCTTTAGACTTATCCAATATACTGTTGTCAAATCTCAATGTCCAATATATATAAATAAGGAAAAAATAATGAAGATCTTTTTATCCAAATAATAACAAGTGAATACCTTAATCATGTATTGTCTTAAAACATGGTTACAACCTGAATTTAATGGGATTTACTTATTTGAAATCTCAAAAAATCTATACATTACCAAAATTATTAGAAGTTCTTCTATACTAATTCTCATGGTCTATCATATGGTAATGTTCCCTAATCATAATTTTACCAAATCCAATTTTCAATGGTTATTATAAAAATTTCTATGATACCAACTATAATGACCCAACCCTAGTTACCCTGAGCTAGTGCATTATTTTAATACTATGGAATGATTAAAAAGAATCAAATCCTGAAGGATTAATCAGATTAGGAGTCTTGGAAAATATATTACATACATGAATGTTACATTAAACATTCTATCATAAAACATAGTATAAATAATATATTCATAATGCCATTATTTCCCTAGATTAACCATGCATATCAATCATTATACTCTTCCTGGAATACATGGAAAATAAAACATAAGAAATGGGTGATCTCAGATGCTCAGTGAGGATAAATAATTCACAAGAAGCTATAAACATCTAAGACAATATGTATAATTAAAACAATATCCTTTTAAACATAATCCTGAAGATAATATGGATAAAATAAATCAATCATTACCACATAAACATGAAAATGGATATTCTACTAGTCTAATAATCACTTGTAATAACTAATTTCATAATAAGGTAATACATAATTCTTGACATAATAAATAATGTGTCAAGGCCTTATGCCAAGACCGTTCAAAAATATTTTGTCAGGGCCTTCTTCCAAGACACAATTTTGTCTCATGTGACCTACCGATGCATCGAAGGGCTATAGCAGGCCATTTTCATCCCTTTCTAAGTCCAATTCATTCCTCATTTGAAAATATTGAATCATACCAATAACATTCTTTTTAAAACAAGCATATAAAAAAATCAATGATTTAACCATAAACCATGAATGGAATAAAAATAGCACATCCACAGTCAAACATATCATAACACATTCAAGACAATAAATAAGATTGTATTATAATATATGAACCCCAATCAAGAATAATTTCAAGTAATGTATGTTGACATAGTTTAAATCTATCAGTAAAACACTTTGATAAAATATCATTTTTTCTTGAAATCATATAAATTTCACACAATTTATAAAGGAAGTAATTTATATGATATATTTGAATCAATGTGTCCCATACCACTTTGAAAATTTTTATAGGATTTAACATTTTAAAACAATCATTTCCATATAAATAATTCCTCAAAAACATTATGAAAACATGGGAATCAATTTAATAGATTTAGAAAAATATATATTTAAAAAAATTATAATTATCATGTACTTAAATATTAAATTCCATTAAACCATAAAATATTCATTTGGAAATCATTTTTATGAAACATGGACATGGATGATAAATATTTCACATTAAATACGTCCATATGAACAATCAAAGATAATAATGAGATTGAGGAATTAACCCTTATCTTAGGTCTGATACTCATTGTAGGTACCTGAAACTCCAATATAATGTTTTTAACCATATTATTATAAAATATAAGAATACTTATTATATTAATGATATTGTATATGTTTATTTTAAAATGTTGTGTTACCTATTTACTAACAATCCCAAGTCAATGCATCGTTTCAGGTAATATGGATTTCTTTATCGTATGTGTTTTAAAATGTTATTCATTATCGTATCAGTTATATAATGATATAATTACAACCAAAATATAAAACATTATTTATATGTCATATATATTTAGAATATAAATATGAATATAAGATATATTTTTAAAATGGAATAAACCATTAATGGAGATTGTAGGCCGTACATATGCATAAACGCTATTTTAGTTTTCATATTGTATTGAATGGAAGTAAGTGAATGACATATACGTATATAAATAAATAAATATAAATACATATATATACCATTTAAATAGACATATTTTTTCATAAATTTCATGATTATTAAGAATAAATTATTTTATAATAATTTTTCGATGGTGAACATGGAAGATGAATCTCATCGCATCGTGGAGATGGTAAGCCGTACATACCCACGAGCGACAATATCATTTCATTAATGGTTAAATGGTGTAAAATTGAATGGAATATGAATTATAAATAAACAATATCATGTTATATTTGTTATTTAAGTCCATTATATTCATCATTATACCAATATAAATAAAGTGTACTTGAAATTTTTTTTACACCACGACTTGGAGATGGTAACCCATATGTATGCCCACATGGTGGTATTATTTTTAATAGGATGGGTAAAAAGAGTAATATGTTTGTCCCATAATCATAAAACCATATTATAATATATTATATCTAGAGTTATTAATTTATTATGGTAATAACATAAAATGATGAAGTAGAAGAAGAATTGTACTTTGAAAGAAGAGATAAAATGATTACCACTTCTTCAGGTGTCTCTTTATTATGTTCATAAAAGGACTCCATAGGTTTGATTTATGCCCAATTTTTTAATCTTTTATGAAGTTAGGGAAGAGGATATGTTATTTGGCCAGGTTTTTTCCAATAAAAAGGTAATTTGAGATGTGAATTAAAGAGATATAGATGTTCTCTTTTATAAGAGAGGTGAGGGGAACATTAGTAAAAGTTTGAAATATTAATTTATTATAAATTTTTTTTCAATTTATAATAGCTTCAAATTAATTTATTTATATTCTAATATGAGGATGAGTCTCAACCATCTCGTTAAATATTATTTAGGCATGTTTAATTCATAAAATTATCCTTATTATTTGACACTATATAGAAATTTATTTCTGTTAAATTCAGAACAACTTGATTCCATCGAAAAAATGAATTAACTTATTCCTAACATTTCAATTTCATCCATAAAATTCATTGATGAGATATACACATTCAAATTATATTTATTTTAATATTTATAATAACATTTATTATATTTCATCATTAATATAGATAATACTAAATTACTATTCTGTCATAAATAAATTCAATTATTTAATGTCTAAAAATTAAAAATAAAATACCATGATGTAGAAAATACTTTTTAGATTTATAATTAATATTTATTTTCATATATATATATATCATATAACCCTTTATTAAAGTTGATTTAGTAAAGGAAATATATTTATGTAATATTTATCCTTAATTTAAATTATTTCTTATAATATGTCAGTATCAAACACAAGTGGTCCTCAAATGCCAAAGGTTCAGCCTAAGGATACTAAATGTCGATTTTGTTTCATAAAATAGGATTAGTACACATGTTAGGGTTGTTTTAAATTATTTTTTTACCCTTATATAACTAATTTCCCTTTAACCAGAGAGAATAAAAATAATTTCATGGGTTACTATTCATATTTTTCAAAAATTAAAGTTACCAATTTAAAAAATTTGGACACCATTATTAGGAATATGGAATCCATTTTACAAAATTCAAAACAATGGATTTTATGTAATTAATTTAAAATTCATTCCTGTTGTCAAAACCAAAAACCTGGTTTTTAATAAGTACAAACCATCAAAAGATTAACACGTGTTTATGTAAAATTTTAGTGTAAAATTAATTACAATGACCTAATTAATTAAAATTTTAAAATATAATCAAATTTAACTTTAAAAACACTCAAATTTATTATTTAAAAATATAAATTATTTATTTTAATAAATCTGTTATCGATTAAAATTTTATTTTTTTCACAATTCCTCAAAAGATGAATTTTTTTAGAAAAATAACAAAATTAAACCTAAGATAATTTTGATATTCCAAATTCATAAATGATGTATATTTTACCAAATTAAATTATTTAGTTTGTCCAAAATTAATTTTATTACTATTCAAAAAAAGAAAATCAAATGTTGTTTTTTTAATAAAATAGTTATTCGAAAGATATAACTATTTTAACAAAACATACACATTTTATTATAAATATTTATTATTTATATAAAAGAATAAAAATAATTTATTAGTTACTATTAATATCACAATATTTAATTCATAAATATATTATTTAAATAAATCTAATATTAGTGTGATGTTTTTCTTAAACTCAATCTTGCATATAACACAAGCCAAGTCGATGTTGTATGAAATATAAGTTATTAAATTACTTTAAAAAGATAACGTACTGTGAAATCATTGGGTGTTACAACTCACCTATAAATACCAATTAACCAAGATGAGAAAAAATAGGTTTTCACTCATGTTTTCTTTTAAGGAGTATCAATTTTCATAAAACCCTGAATCTATGAATTTCTCTTATGTAAAAGGAATAGGATCCTCAAGACTATTTTATATGTGAAGTAGGGAGTTCTGTGTAGTAATATTTTCCACATTGATATCCATGATGAACCTCTCTTCCATGAATAATATTTTTTGCCTCTTGATTTGTGATTCATGCACTTATGTGTATCAAGAAGTGATTGATATGCCACATACTAGAGTTTAACACATACTCATCATTTTCATGATTTACTATTAAATGAGCCACATTTTTTTTAATAAATAAATCATACTATGTTATATGATGAAATATTTTATATGTAAAACTCTTCACATGATAATGTGAAACATCTATTAGTTCATTCACTCTATTACATGTAGTGTAAGATTTAATGAAATTTTATGTGATGTATATCTGTTCAAAAAGTAGATGAACTAGTTAGTCATACTTGTATTGAATTATATTGAATTTAATATTTTTATACAACTAGATGATACACATTAATGAATGAATATGATAGTTACGATGGGAAGAATATAGAGGTGATATGTCTACATTAATGAAATACAATAAGAGCTTGGAAAGGACTCATGTGAAGCACAACAAGTAGAAAAAGAAATCATTTGATAATGCATGAATGAATAGTTAAAAAATATATATTGAAAATATAGGGAAAAATGTAAATGTGGGGTTGTTTGATTGCAATATGCATTAACCAAATACATTCATAATATTCCCTTATAGATAACATTAGTATAATAAATAACATTTGTTTTAGTGGGTGATTTTTTGAGTATTAGATACTGAATTATTGTATTACACATTCTCTGATCATGTATTTAAGAAAATGAATTATGATTTATTTGTTAATTGGAAATTATCAATTGGGTTTAATAAGAAGTCTTATGTAATAATTGTGGGGTATGTGGAAAGGAATAAAGAAGTGACTTTGTGTGTTATTATTTAAATAGAAGTGAACTACATTTACACATCATCTATAGTAGATATATTTTCATAGAAATTTTTAATATTGTGATCACCAATAAATTTAAAATAAATTTCATAGATAATCGTTCCCCAAAAAATCATAATATTATTACTGAATTAAGAATAAATAAGCATAGTTACATCCATTACAAGTCTAAAGGGGTAGGACAATTTCATGGTCTTATAAAACATCATGTTTTTCAAGAACTCCTCAATGGAATTTTGAAAAACTAAGAAGGTGTTGTGAAATGATTACATTCAAATTACTATAGTGTCTGTCAAGTTAATACATAAGGTGAATTAGATATAATAGAAGGAAACCAACCTCTATAACATCCCAAGTAAATAATGAATAAGACATATTTCATATTTATTAATATTTTCGAATTAAATAATAATTTCACATTAAAGGTGTTTCTATGTTCGATAGAGTACCCGATACGCTACAACAGTTTTCATTGAAATCTTACATTGCACACTAATAAAATAATAATATTATTTTTAATGGTAGTTAGCTCCTAGATTTTGAATTGCCCGGAATGAATGAAACTGGCTATAATATTATTATACATGTTTATTAAATGTATTTACATTTATCCAATAAACATTAGAGGCTTAAAATGTGAATGAATCTATTTTTAAGCATAATTTACATTAAAAGGACGATTTACCACTTGTTAATAGAGAACCATCATTAAATTTAGTTTTGGCCGCTTTAATACATTCTATATGACCAAATAAAATCCTTATCTAGAATGGGGACACCATAATATACATTATGTAAATTTTTTGGAATTTTTCCGATGAAGGTCATTTTTTAATGAATAATGAAAAATGTTGTATTTTAAATCAAAACTACATTTTAATCTAATTTATTTATATGAATTGATTATATTTTTTAATGGAATTAAAGTTTATTTAATATTAATTTTTACCATTAAATCCAATGTTGGTCGTTGGAAATAATTTCACTACGAAAGTGGACATAAAAAACTGTCAATCTTTTGATAGTTATTGTTTCTTAAAAACAACCTATTAGTTTTAATAGCGGGAATTAATTTTAAATTAATTAATGAAAAATATATTAAGAGAATTTGGTAAAATATACATCATTTTTGAATTTGGAATATCAAAAATAGAGTTGGCTGAAAATTTGATATTTTTCTGGAAAACATAAATTTTTGATGAATAGTGAAACCACTTAGTTGTTGTAAAAAAAACTGACTTTTTCATTTAAATGAAAATGTACCTCTTCTGTGAATTGAATATTGAAAATCCAACATACTTGGTTTTTATTATTATGTAAAATGTGGTTTCATAAAAGAAAATAATTTTTGTTGAATAGTAACTTTTGACTTTTATTTAACGCGATTAAATGTAAATATGGTAATTCATGGAAAAAAGAATATTATAATAATTCAAAATTACATTAACACATGCCCTAACCATATTTTATGATTTATCTACGACAATGGGCATCCATGGGACTATATTGAGGCCCCATGGAGCCACTTTTGAATGATAATGACACTTCAAATAAATTAATTTAATGTAAAGGAAAAAATCACATAATCAAAAATCCTTTAGTAAATTAAATTTTATATATTCGTTATATAAGTATGATTTTTGACTATAAATATTAATTGGAAATATAAAATAATTTCCCAAATCAGGGTATTTTTTTATTATTATTAGACATCAAATAAATTAAATTATTTATGACACAATAATGATGCAATGTTTACCTCATTAACAAATATTTTAATTAAATAAAAATAAAAATATTAAAATAACATCCAAATCCATTCCAATTTTTATTGGAAGATTTTATTTAGACCATGAGTCTTATTAACTCCAACATTAATGATTTATGGACATTTAGAAACTGAATATCCTTATATAATAAGATAATATTTTCACACTTTCCTTAAGAGCCCCTCCTCACCCTTATAAAAGGAGACCAATTTTATCCAATTACTCACACCTCTAAAGCCTTTAGGCACGTCCAAAATCTTTCCATTTAATCTCCCTTCATACCTCCCCTCTTTCTAGATGCCTTAAATTTGGAATAAGGAACTTCAATATGTCCTTTTATTTCCAACCAAAAGAAGTTTCCCAAATTAAAGGTAATTGTTTCTCTTAACTTCTTTTCATTTATTTTACATCTCCAACACCTAAATTTTTTTTATTAATTTATATTATAACAACACCAGTATCCTAAATATATTAGGGTGTTGTTATAATAATTATTCTAACTACTCTTACACACACCTCCATCTAATGGGTGAAGAACATACAGTTTCTGTAGATGGAAAACTAACGCCTTATGAGATGATGATAGTTCGATTATCTCCAACCGCCTATCATGGTGGTCATTAAGATGACACTATGTTTATATGTGATATATATTAGGTTTATTATTTCTTCATGCTTCTTTATATTTCTTTTATAGTTTAACTTTATGGTTTCCATTATGGATAAACATGAAAATTTCATTTGAGGATGTGTAGAGTACCGCCCCCACAATGTTATATGCCCCCTTAATAAAATATGTGGGATGTATAAAGGATGGATTTAATGATTTTATATATGATATTATACTGTAATTATAATATAACTAGGTATCATTATGTTTTAATTTCATAAAAATATGAAATAGAAATGAAAGTAGCGTTCATGCGTACGTACGACTTACCGTCACCATGAACAGTGCATTTAATTTCTTACCTCCAAATGATATGTACTATTAAAAATATATATATTGGATATATATTATATAACTGATATCTAAATAATTAATGTCATTCTGGATGTAATGGACTATTGAACACATGGATAACTTGTATATATATGGTTTTCATTTTTTACTAAAGTATCAAATATAAACAAAACGAATGTTATTAAAATAAATGATTACATAATGTTTATAACATGGTAATAATTGATATTAAAGGAATAATAAACTTGTAAAAGGTTGTTTAGAAAGTATAAATTAACATTAGTTTATTATTTATGAGATTAAAGAATGACTGAGTCTTGTCAGACACGAGGAAAGGGACTTCGTCTCAATCTCCTTTCATTGAGGAAAATTTTGTTTTAATACACGACTTTCTTTTATATGCTCTATAAAAAACATTTACTTTTCAAAGGGAATATTTTTCTATTAATCTTCTTACTAAATTACAAAAATGAATGTTTCTTTTAATGTATGTGGTGACAAATCACTTTCCACCACCACGAGTATTATTTGTTCTTTGGCTTCCTTAACACTCCATAATGTTTTTTAAGGAATATAAATACCATATATTATTTTATCTTTTTTGGTATTGAAATTTGTTTTGATAATGGATTTTTATGTTAATATATTTGAGTGATATATTTTGATTGAAATGTGGAAATGTTTTCTTTCCTTTATATTTGTTTTATGTGTTATGATTTTATAATGGTACTTGGACATTTTACGGGTGGTTACATGAAAAACTAAATGACGGGTGGTGTCGTGAATACTAGGATAGGTTGTTATGTTATAACCTCCAATGCATTGGTTATGGAATTCATCCTTATGGCTATTCCATTTACTGATATCTGTGGAAGTCGACCATATGGTTATTCAATTTATATATGTTTATGTCCCTAGTTACATTTATATGTAATGTGTTCTTTATATGGGATTAATGGTATCCTTTTGGATAAAAAAGGGAAAGTAGTGATCTTTTATTCATTGAAGAGTATTTACTACTACATAAATGTGAAAAGTATTACTAGTGTTAAAGTATTCATTGATTACTTATTGTTTGGAAAAACTATCAATTTTACTTATTTGTGTATCCATTTATGAGCTTTTTATGATCATCCCGTGTTTTTGAAATGTTTCTCATAAGACATAATGTTGAATAGGGACATTGATGGGATAAAGGAAAATTAATTCTGTATTAAACATGGAACTAGATATGACTCTTTATTTCAAGAGCTCTCATTTTGTGAACAAAATTCAAACTAAGTAGAAGTGTCTACTTTGTATTTTTTTAAAATGAAATGTAATATTTATGACATAATTCACTAAAACTCTAAACATGAATAGATCCTCAATTTGATTTATTCATTTAATTCTAGATTATGTAATGTTTTAAGGCTGGGTTTTTATATCCTCATAATGAATTGTACCAAATTACATGTCTAATTGGACGATCTTGGGAAGACGTGTATCAATAATTCATAGAAACAGATTCAATTTATCAAACCACTCAGTTCCCATAAGAGGATTCCAGAGATAAAATATTCCAAACATGTGATTAGAAGAATATGATATTATTTTATGATTCATCTAAAGAAAATATTAAATTGAGGTTCTATACATTTCATTAAATAAGAAAAAATTGAATCTATTTACATGAATAATTTATTTTTTTTAAAAAAATTTAACATGTCTAAATGAAAAAAGGTGAAATGAATATTACCATTGTGTTTATGGTGGATAGAAAATGGAATGCGGATGTAGGTTTCCCAAAAAATGGTTCATCAATCTATAAAAATTTAAAAATAAATTATAAGGAATAAATAACAGGATCATGGTTTTTGGGCCATATTTAGTGATGTAAAATCTTTAGGCGTTGCGTATTTGATTGTTCATATATTCCTGTAATTAAAAAAACAATATGGAATCTCATCGCATGGCGTATCAAGCTAGGGATGATAATGATACATCCCTAGATTAATAAATACTATTTAAATAAAAAATATTTTTAAATGATCAAAAATATTTGATGTGTGTAATGATAGGGATTATAAGGTTCATACATGATCATCCTGAATGTTATCTAAATTTTTCAAGAAAATAATATAGTATATGTTTATTAAGAAAGAAGAATCATCATTTAGATTTGTATAAGAATACCTAAAATAGAAATTCTCCAAATAATATATGAAATATTAAAAGTGATAATCCCTTGGATTCCACATCCATGACCATTATGGAATGGGATTAATTCAAAATAAAAAAATAAAAATGGTGACAGTATGAAGAAACCTTGTAAAAAATCCAAATATAATACTAATGTTCCCAATGATATGTCTATATTATAGAAATAATAATTGGGAAATATGTGGAAAACTGAGGAATAACATGAAAATTAAATTAAAAAATTAAAATAAAAATTATATATAAAGAAATATAAGTTTTTTTGTTAGTTAAAACATGTATAGACATAATCCATGGAAATTTTAAATAATAATTCAAGTAGAAAAAATGATCATTGAGAATAAGAATGATGCCCCAGGTGATATATGTGTTTTAAAATATATTAAAAAGATAAAGGTCACAAACAGTGAAACTGAAGATGTGATAAGATCTACATGGACAAAATCATTATTTAAGATTATATGTGTTAGTATGAAGGGTAATGTAAATGGTGTTACATGGCTCAGAAAACTATCTCAGCCTGGCTGTTCAGATTAATAATGGTAGGAGGACCCACCTTATCCGCTTAATCATTATGTAAGTTATTTCATTCTAATAGTATATGTAAATCTATATTAATCATTTTAATAGAGGGAGAACATTAGAACCAATAATTTTTATTATCTCTTGAAAATTTTCGAAAGTCATCACCCATGAAATATTCCTAAATTGGAAATTAAATAAAAATATAATAAAAGATCATATTTGTTGAAGTTAAATAATGAGTCTTCTTATCATAGACAACATGGATAAGGAATATAGAATCCTTGGTTGACCATATATTTAAAATCATGAATAAAATGTATTGAAGATAATAATCTATGTAGAAGTCATTAAAGTTGTCAAATCTTTATAGTCACATGTTGAATATATCTATTCTCATATTTTAAAAATTTGAACATTTTATAATCAATTATTTAAGAGATTCATGACAATAAATAGGTTTAATAGTATTTACCATGAGTTAGAGAGTAATTTTAAGGATTATGTCTTTACCAAAATCATTGTATAAAATTTTACCAAATCAAATTATCCAAGAAATTTCATGAAAATAATGTATTTAGAAAAGTGATAATTTTTTTTAAATATATCTTAATTAGTTAAATAAATAAAAAACATTACCTAAAGAGTTAGTAATTTAATTATTCAATTAATTAATAATGAGATGAAAAATTTAGGACATACTAAACACTGATATGAGTTGAATTAGTTTTTGGAACATTTTACTAATTAATCATAATTATAGAGAGAAGGGTATTACGATTTAGTTTCATTTCACTATAGTAAATTGATCATTCTTCAAATGTAGATTTTAGAGGGTTCCATTTATAGCCTCTAATGATAGTATTCACCTATTAAAATTCATTATAACACCATGATATTCAACCACCATTTGAGACATCAAACGGATGTCATAGTACCTATTTTATTCATCCTCTAAAATCGTCAAATGATACTTGCATAATAGTAGGTGAGAAACTCAACATCATATTCACAAAAAAAATGAAATATACTCATTATATTTTTACTTAATTGACAAAATATACTAACCTGGTTCATTTACTTCTTTAATCATCAATCAAAAACAAAATTTTTTGATTATTTAACAATGAATGGTCATATAGGAATTGTTAAAATTAAAATTCCTCAATCAGAATGATTGAATGTATATTGAAATGAAATATTAGAATTATTTATTTATAAAAATAAACAACAGTTTTTGTATTGATTCCATTTTTTCATATTATTTTATATAATATTTATGAACTTTATTTACACCTCACATTAAATATCAATTCATGTATGAATGACCTTTCAAAATATAAATATATTGAAATCTCAAATATGAATTATTCTATTATTATTACCATCTTCAATCTCACATTCACTTCACACTATTTAGACAAATTATATTGCATGTTCATTTCATAGTCTAGCAGAACTTATTCATTGATCATGTTCTTGATTAATTTGATTCTGTTTCTTCATTTCTAATCAATTTATCTAATCATATTTTAATATTCTACCTACATAATAGATTAAATTTCAAATCTTATGTATCCATGATGTTCATGAATACATGTGTATGAAATTGTTTCTCCTTCATGTACCATTTTCTTCTCTATTTTATAATAATAACAAACACATATGAATTTATATATTCATGAAACTCACTTGATTCCTTCTCCCCTATTTAGTTAATATCCTTCACGAAAATGTGTATCAGTTGTTGATATATATATCACATACTATATATTCTCAAGCTCATAATTCATGCATGAATCTCTAAAAACACCACTTCTTATTCTTCTTCACCTACACAATGGTAAGTAAATAATTAAATATTCATGATCACAATGGAGTATCATGAATCCTTACTTATTTTGACAAGTAATATAGAGAATAAGTTCTTCTAAAAATCATATAAATTGTACGATAACTATTTCATTGTAAAATTACATAGAGTGTGTAACACACAAGACGATGGTTGATGGTTCTTCTTTTTGGGATAAAGTAGTATAAAATTATTCTTCATACTGTAGATTAGTGTTGAACAACCATTATTCATGTATATGAGTGGATTTAGGATATTTTTCCATTCACATTACATGATTACATCAAATTTGATATTTTGTTATAGGGATATTATGAAAATTCTTGTGGTAGAAGTGTATTTGTCATTTAGTGGTTCTTGTGTAATATGTGAAAATGAAACACCATATTTAATTCAATCAACAACTAAAATATGATATTTAAATTGCATAAATACATATATTGAGTTCTATAACTCACAACATTATTGCTAATGTATGATTTCACATGAAATGCTAAAAATTATGGCATCTTATCTTATATGAGTACATACTCTTCATTCATAGTAAATCAGTCACATTGAAATGAGAAAATTATACGAATCATCATGAACTATTTCATGTTTTTTGATGCCCATATATCAGACTGTAATTTTATTTTTATCCTTGGTTGTATTTATTTATTTGAATAAAAAACTAAATAAATAAGAAGATGCATTATTTATTTTTGGTGTATGGTATTTTAATCGTCCCTTTGGTTTGATCAATAGAGATGGTTGAAATAACATTCATCAAACACTAATTCCATTTTCCACTATTGGATTCGAATTAATGAGCATCCTTTTGACAGGATGATAAATATGTAGGATGAGATTCATGCTGACATGTTTTGTTAATCTGATTGAGTTACTCACTTTATATACATATATTTTTTACACATTAATACTACATGCACCATTTTTTGTCCAACATCAATCTCCTAATTTTTTTGGGGAGGATTAATATTTGAATATGTTACCATTGTTCTTTCAATCCATAATTTGGTTCAGTGCCCATCTCACTCAAACCCCACTCCATTATATTGATCACTATTCCATAATGTCATCAAGAAGAAACCCCCCAAGAATTTACTACACCACTCATACATCGACCTAGTTATCCATGCCTTGTTATTAATCCTCAACTAAAAAATACTACAACCATTGTTCGATTCATCTTTTAATGATTTTTAGTCAAGTTTAATTAAGGAAAATTAATATTTAAATACTCTATCAATTACCTCGTCATGTAATAAATAAATGTTATATGTTCAATTTTAATTTACCCATACCATTTTTGATTAAATGTTATAAAGAACACTTTACATCAAATCCTCCTAAAAATAAATAATTTCATTTCATCAACTTTTCTTTAACCAAACATTTTTGGGAAATAAATCACCTTCATTAATAGTGAAAATTTTCAAGCTACTCAAACTAAGAGGAAAAAAATCAAACTTTTATAGATGTTAAAAAACCAGAAATCACATAATCTAAAAACATTAATAAGAAGTTCCTTATGTTAAAAAGAATTTATTACTATCATCATCATCAAAGAATCGAAACAATATTCACTTTTTTATCAAGATTTAATTTGATGGATACATAAACTAAACATCTTGAATCATATTTCTATCTTCTTTACCGTAATGATATCAGTGAAAAAAATTACTATTTCATTGAACACCATTGAGAAATAGTAGAACCAATTGATAAAAAATAGCACAAAAAATCATAGTTGGATCTTTAAATAATAGTGGATGTTTGTATTTTATTCAATTCCACTTGTCCTATGTTTGTACATGAATATTTTTTTATATTTTTTGGAATTAAGTGATGTATTTTCATGTTGGTGTTTCCTAAACGTGTATTTATATCTCAATTTGAATCATAACTCTAAAATAATAATTTAAAACCCATTAAATAAAATTTTATGTGTTCTCATTCAACGGGGTATAATAATCAGTTCATAAAGGAATTTTTTTTTCTAAATAAAATCCCATTTTTTTCAAAAACCAAAATATATGACATAGTAATGGATTGAACATTTTTACTAAATGTTACGTAAGTATCACATTATACAAATTTTCTAGGAAATTTCTGTTTCTTGTTAATAAGGGGGATAGAGAGAGGAATGAACATTTGAAAATTATATGGGAGAGAAGGTAAAATAGGATTGAAATATTCACATAATGACCTTTTTATTTAGAATGTACATTAAAGGTGTTGTTGTCCAACGAAAACTGGTAGATTAATGATCCCACAATTCCTATGAGTTTTATTTTTATTTAGTGGAATTTATTGGTATTCAATAAATTTTATTCAAAAAATTTTATTTCATTAATGTTTATGTCCTAAATGATGTTTTGGGAAGGTCTACTAAAGTATCAAGATTTAAAAAAAAGATAAAAAAGTGATTTTTTCTAGGATCAAGGTTTGAATAAGAATTCACTCAATAATTATACCATATGGGAGTTTTTTTAACGAAATTCAGTTTATATGGCTGATGATTGTTTCATTGATCATAATGGAGAGGACACGTGTCACTGGGAAATCTCACATGACGGATTTTTTGGCAAAAAAATATGATGATTTGAAGACAGATTATTGGTTTATGATGAATTATTTTGAGTTTATATAAAAAATTAATAGAATAGGGATATCATTATAAAGAAAAAATTCATGAGGAATGAATAAGGTGTACATGTTTCATTTTTAGAGAAGATTTTGTGCATCATAAATTCCTGACCATTTTGCATGGTTAGGTTTATATATTATATATATTTGATTTTATCAGTCATTTTATTAGAGTTTACTAAATAATTAGCCAACTATTTCAAGACACACAACGGTTATTTGATCAAAAATACATGTGGGACCCAACGTTCAACCCCATGGGATACTTTTCCCAAGGAGTATGCATTGAAGTATAGTATTTCAAGAGTTCACATAACACAACAACGAGAGAGCACAATGGTGTGCATTGTGGGAAATGCCATTGGTCATCCCCATGAATGTATGTGTCCTATATATAGGTTTCAGCAATATTATTATCTCTATAGTTAAGATAGAATAGGTTTAATAGTATACCACTGGCTAGCCATGTGAATAAATGATGTGGTATGGGTTATCATGGGTTATTGTTCCAATGTTAAAAAAACTATCATATACTTATTGCCATCTGATCCTCTACATAATATCCACATGATCATGATGAAGCATCTTATTATATCTCAGGCTTAAAAAATGATCCTGACATTTTTATATAGTGTTCTATGTTCCATGGTTACGATGATCGTCAAAAGATTGAGACAATTCCCTGATAGATATCTCAAGATGAAGAAGCTGATTTTTTATGCATGATTTCTTTGTGTTATGTGAAAGTTGTCTTCCAAATTATTTTTCACCTCTGTGGAGAATATATGGTTCATAAGGATACTAACACATATAAAGAAATATTATGTGATTGTAGTCATGGACCAATACTATTATCACCATAAGAAGAAAAATTGTTCTCATGTAAAAGGAGATTTAATGTATCGGGGATTATAAAAAATTTGAATTAAAAAAACCATTGTGATATTAATATTATTAATGACAATACATAATTTTTGGAGTCACAAAATGATTGATTTATCAAATATTTAGGTGGAGAATAGTCTATGTGAACTATCGTATAATTTCCCAAAAACTAAGATGATATTTGTTGTACCTCATATTTTTGTTAAAGATCAAAAAAAAATTTACAAGACAGAATCTATTATTTTATCTGACGTGAAAAGAAGAAGATGAATGAGCATATTCTATAGGAGAAAGTGGAGTTTCATGAACATATATTTTCAAAGAGGAGTTCTATAATGAATATTGCTTCTATAAAGAAGTTATACAACCCCTTGATATGAAATACAAGTACTGATGTGTTTTGATAAATTATCGATAAAATGTTCACAATAGTTTAACAATTTATCATTGATCATGTAAATAACTATTCCATTATCTAGTGTTAGTATCATACTATCACACTTTGTTACAGTGAGAAATATGTTCTATGTATAACACTTTAGGGAAGAAGGAACCAATCTCAGTTCATTCAAACAATTATAGATAGTTTTATTTGTTAGAACATATTCTATGCACTATATCCTTTCATGAACATGAAGAACCAATTACTCACACATGTTTTTTGTGATAGAGAAGGAACTAAGGTGATAAACAATTATGATAAACTTTCATGAAATAATATGAAGTAGTGTTATGTGAGGAAAAAAGAAGATATTTTTTTTATAAATGAAATAAATGGAGATCATTGAATTTCCTCATCAGATGAATAAGAAGGAGTAGAGGGCATTATGATAACCCAATAATGAACAACGATCAATATTATATTGATAATATATAGGATAATTCTAATGTGTAGTTTTGTTATTTTTTTATGTGTGAACGAAACACATGAATGATATTTCTTTATCAACTAAATTTATAGAAAAATAACATTTTCCTGATAATTTGTTTTCTCTAAATTTGACAATGTAAAACCCTTTTACACATTATATGTTAATGTATTAAAGAAGAAGTCTTTTAATCATGTTGATATTTGTAAATAATAATTTGGGATGAACTATTAGTAACATCTATCTTTTTTGGTGTATGTGAATTGAAAGAAAGACGAGACTTCAGGTGTTATTTTTCAAACAATAGGTATCTATGTGGAAAATGAAAACTATGTACATATATCATACCAGAGTTGTGAATTCATGTGATCACCAATCTCATGAAAATTTATTTCCAATATTATAATTTAAACATATATTCATAAAAATATCACTAATTTCATAAGGAGGATGATGTGAATATTTTAATTTGCTAAATTGAAGAAGAAGAAGAAGAATTGATTCCCTATTGTTGTGCGAGTAACAATGTGAAGAACAATTTTGAGTATGAACAAACTAGCACTTTGACATCCATTAAATGTCCCAATAGGTTTAAGAATTTCATTAGTGTTACAAAACTTAAATAATGTTAATATTATCATTAAAGGCAGTATAAATAATAAACAATGAGCTATCAAATAAGAACTTTTAATTTAATATAGTGAAATGTAAATGAATATTCATTCCCTTATTACTATAACAATGTTATATGTAAATTTTATAGTTTTTGTTTCAAACCATAGGGAAGATTTGATTCTATTAGATTTTCCTGATTTATGTTATTCTATTTTTTATATTTCTGTTTCATTACTATGTTTACAATGATGTGATATTTTTTGAAAATTATATTATCTATGAGTAGAATTATATTTAAACCATGACCATGATGAATAAACTAATGTAAGAAAATTGAAATCTGAATAATATATATCACTTATCTAAATAAATATATGTGTTAGTATGTCCATTACTTTCATAAAATTATGCCATATCAGTCCTGGAAATTGAAAATAAGGTGATTAATGTTTAGACCAATGAGAGGGGAATCATTCCTACCTTATTTGAATCCTAAATGGTATCTGATCATGAGATTTGTAAAAAAAATTACACAACCTTTCATCAAGATAAATTTCCTTGCACTAGTATGCATGATAAATAGTCTATAACATTTGAAGATTTATCTATTTGTATATTGAGTTAGATTGTGAATTGGTTTCTTAAATACACACAATCCCTTATGTGGGGGGTCATTCAATGTATTTATGATGAAGTAACCTAGATTAAAGAATAAGAAGATAATATGGAGAAATACATAGAAGAAAAAATTAATGAAGGTTTAATGCTCTCCATATATGTTGAATCATTTTATGTAAAAAAAATGTAACATTAAATAAGTTCCTCAAAATAGATCATTGAAATTAATGTGGAAAATTGAGTAAAAAATAATTTGGAAGATGGTATTTAGGATACATAAAAATGTATTGAAATAACACCAATGTTAAGGATTTGCAGTTCATTGAAATATATAAGAAGATTATATAAGTTTAATCATTATTACAAATAATAGTACGCTATTTGGAGAAGATGTTAAACAAATTAATAGAGTTTTTGAAGAGATGTTGGTTATTATTAATGATCAGAAGAACACCCACAATATGGAAAATAAATAATTTAATTTATAGATGGAAAATATATAGAAGACACATATTGGAAATTCAAAAAAATGATATATTTTCCACTGATAATTAGTTCTTGATAGATTATTCTATTGTTAAAAACTTTTAACACTTGATAAGATGATTATGACATATTTTGATGATTTATATAATGCAGCTCTGATGAAATATATACATTCCATAAAATTTGTAAAAAATTATTTTAAAAAATATTACTTGAAAACATGGGATGGAAAACATTTAAACAAGTATATTTAATAAAGGTGATACAAATATACTACTATAGTTAGATTGGATAGTGAAAAAACATGATTGATGGTTCATCACAAATATACCAACATGTAATGAATAATACCGAAAAAATTCACACTTAGTAAATAATTTTTTTTTGGTTTGTGGGACAATAATGTTATTACAACAGATTTAGTGTTTTTGAAATAAATTATTTGTAAAGTCCTATAATTT
Organism: Viscum album; assembly: GCA_963277665.1. Taxonomy (NCBI): domain Eukaryota; kingdom Viridiplantae; phylum Streptophyta; class Magnoliopsida; order Santalales; family Viscaceae; genus Viscum; species Viscum album. The sequence continues at coordinate 1,190,241,945 of OY728121.1, read as the reverse complement.
CAAAACCAGTATGGATGATAATATCAAGGGGATTCATTCTATAGATGATGATGAATCATACAAGGATTTTGATTAATTTATTTACAAAACATATTTTGAAATATTGAAAATATTTGTTACTTATGAAAGGTATTGGTCATAATTTTGGGACATAATCATCTTGACATATATCTAAATTTGAAAAGAAAATATGTCTATAGAAGTAGGTTTAGAATGAAGAAGAATCATTTGTATTTAATTATAATAATTCTACAAACAATAATTCTCCCAAGATGATATCAATGAATAAACTTGAGAAGAAATCGGATTCCAAATCCACAAATGTGAATTAATGAGATTAATCCAAAATAAAAAATTTATAGGTTGAAATTCCGTGGAATCCATCTTGAATATACAATGATATTTCTAGTGTACCTAATTACATTTTATTATTCATTGTATAATATTTTGAGAAGATCATGAAAATATAGGAATCCCATGCTATGTCAATTGAAAAGGGAAATGAAAAGGATCGACATAATGAAGCATAAGTTCAGTGTATGTTGTGTAACAAGGACTTACATACTACCAAATGTATCTCTAAAATAATTCTAATACATGAAATGTTCTTCATGAATATTAAACTTTTACCAGGTAATAAAAATGCATAAAATATCATTGGAAGATAATGTTCTTCAAAATTAAATTAAACAAGTGATAAGATCAACACATAATCAATCAGAAATACAAATCAAATGTTTTAGTGTTATCAGTGATGAAAATGGAGAATCATGGATGAGAAAACAATATCTGCCTTGCAATTTACATTTAAGACGAAAGGTGGGTCCACCTTATTCCTTTAATATTTATATATGATATTATTGACTATAATATATAGAATTAAAGTCAGATCATATTCTCAAGGGAAGAACCTACAAATAATTAATTGGGTCATTTCTAGAAAAAAAACAAAAAAAATCATCATCCTTGAATTACTTCAAATTTTGAATTCAAATAAAAATATTATAACGGATTACCTTTGATTATGTGGAAGAATGTGTTGTCATATCTTGGATAACAACGATAAAGAATATATCATCCTATTAGGTTCTTATTTTTAGTATATGTAAGAAGGATCATTGAATAAAATAATATTTGGTGAAGATGATCAAATTTTGAGATTTGGAATGTCAGTTGTAAAATATCAACTTTGGTTCATAATCCAAATTGTAACATCATAATAACCATTATTACATAGATTCACCATTATGAAGATTTTGAGGTGTGTTTTCCTTGATGGGGATAGAAATAAATATATATGAAGTTTCATCCAAAGTCTTTATTTTTATTTGAGTTCAATAAAATTATTCATGAAATTGAATGACGATTGTTTCATTGGAAAAGATATATTTTCATAATCACTCCTACTTCAATGAAAAAAATATTAAAAATGACACTTGGTTAATTGAATTAATCACAAACATGATAAATGATGATGTATGGAAGTTCTTCAAGACCACAAATCCTCTTAATTTTACATTAATGTATTTGATCTATTTGTTGATGTACGTGAATGAGTTTTAGGATAATATTTCATAAAAAGGCTTCCATTTGTCAATTTGTATCATCACCAAAAATAAATTAGTACAAACAATTAAACAAAAGTTTATGAGTTATAATTCCTTGAGGTATCAAGGTCAGTTGGTGATGGACATCATTTTGGTCCAAATAATATCCTATTTTTTCTACACCATAAATGGATCATATTGGCATATATTGAAATAATTGATGAAACATTAAATTATATATGAATTGATATAATTTTACTATTAATTATTTCATTCTTTAAAATCATGTGGATAGAATGTGAAATGAATGTTTTCAAATAAAATGGGATGCAGTGTAATAGAATATAGAAAGATTAATTTATTTTTTTATTAGTATGGAATGTACATTGAAGTTATTTATGAAATATAGAAAGTGGTATATAAAATATATAATTTTTTTGAGTTATATTTATTTTAAATGATTTTTAGTGTTTTAAAATGGTTTTTAAGTAAATAATTATATTTATTTGAAGAAAATATGATGAATGATGTTGGTGGAAGGTCAACTAAAGTATCCAAGATATCATAGAATTATAAAAAATTGAAAATTACATGGATGAATGGATGATGAGGAAAGTATACATGTATTATAATTGTAATGAAGATATTATTATGAATTTCAGTTTTTATTCCTCACAAGTATTATAATAATCATAATTTCAAGAACATGTGTCATACAGTTCTTTTATAGTACTTATTTTTTTTAAGAAATGATGAATATGTTAAGAAATATTGTCAAGACCCGTCCTCAGGACCCATGTCGTGAGTACCCCAATCCCACCTTCCATAGGCCAGGGGCTGCAGACTAGCACCAAAGACGTAAATCCTGTGGTCTACCAAAATCTGAAGGTCATCTTCTGCACATCCTTGTATTGAACTCTGAGCTGATGATAGCCTGACCTAAGGCCTATCATTGAGAACCACCATGCTCTCTTGAGCTAATCGAAGAGGTCATCAATCCATGGAAGCGGATACTTGTTCTTCACTGTCACCTGGTTAAGGTGATGGTAATCGACACACAGTCGCAAGCTCCCATCCGCCTTCTTGGCGAACATAATTGGCGAAGCCAAGGGTGAAACACTAGGTCAAATGCATCCCTTGCCCTACAAGTCCTCCAACTGTACCCCTAGCTCTTGAAGCTCTGCGGGAGCCATCCGATATGCTGGTGTAGATATCGGGGCTGTCCCAGGGTATAGCTCGATGTAGAATTCTACCTCTCTGCGAGGAGGTAGTCTTACAACGTCGTCAGGAAAAATGTCTTCATACTGATCCACCACAACAAGAATGCTCGGACTCTGCACGTCAACTGCTCATAGGATGAGGCTAGCCAACTGATGAGTGATCGGTTGTCCTCTCCTTTGTGTGAGCTCATCCTTCGCTGCAAAGTCTCTCTTCTCACCGGTAAAGGTGAACCTGCTCCCATCAGTGCAGACACACTGCACCTTGCTCCTAATACAGTCGATCTGAGCATGAACTATAGATAACCAATCCATGCCCAAGATGACGTCATAAGGCCTAGACGCTACTACAAGAAGACTCCATCCGAAGCTCTCACCTCCTAGAGTAATCTCACACTACCGGAAACAGTGTGTAATCATCGAGTCTGCTCCCGTATGAGTCTCTAGACGTAAGGATAGAGCCAACGAATCCGTCGGAATCTCCGAGATCTGAACAAGGGCAGCAGCAATAAAATAATGACTCGCTGCTTTGTCTATTAGAATTGCAGTAAGGGTGGAGTAGACACAGTTAGTATCTCGAATCGTCTCTGGTGCACCATGGTCGTAGGCCTCCCTTGCCTGAAGCTGAGCCGGCCTCTGTCCGCCAGCTCCCTATGGTCAGGGTGGACCTCCTAGTGATGGTGGTGGTAGAGCCTCAAAGTGTCTCCCACCACCTACTACTCGGACAGCTCCTATGCCTTGTCTACATGATCCCTACAGACTTCCACGGTCGAACCTATGCCTCTGCCTGGGTGGTCCCTCAACCATCTGATGCACCTCTACATGGCGGGTCGGGCAGTCATGAGCCATGTGGCCCTACCCGCCACATGCATAGAACTTCCTGCTCCTCGTAAGACTGGATCTGCGCCATGTGCCCCGCACCTCTAAGCTAGTGTCATGAGGTCATCCGCCTGAAGGTATAGTCTGCTTGGACCCATGTGTCATCTGTTGAATAACAGCTACAGAAGACACTACTATGTGCCACCCTGCGGTAGGTCTCACTGCTGGTGTAGGATCAGAAAGAAATCTCTCTACAAGAAGGGCTCTCTCTAGTACTCCTTCCTGCGTTGGAATGGTGAGGGAGATCATCAATGTCGTGATCTCATTCCCCAGTCCCTACTCGAAGGTCCGGGACCAGATGAATGGGTCTGATACCATGTCCGTGGAATAGCGTGAGAGATCGGTAAATCTCGCCGAGTACTGGGCTACCGTCAGGCTGCCCTGCAACAGCTGTAGTATCTCATGAATGCGCACCGCATAGAGGGTGTCTAGAACAAACACTGAGTGGAAGAGTCTCTCAATGTCCGTCCAAAAGAGAGATGCCTCGTTGTGCACCTGGAACATCAGGCTCCACCATCTGCCTCTTGCCGTGTGCAAGAGACTCGTTGCGAGGATCACCATGAGGTTAGCTAGTGTCCCTACTAACCAAAAAAATCGTACAATAGCCTCCAGCAAATCCTTGGCTGCCTGAGGGTCCGTCTCCCCACGGAACCTGGTCGGTCTTTGATGTTGAAACTCGTGCAGTGCACTAAGGAGACATACACTCTCAGCGGCTGGGTCTGGTGGAATTAGTGGCTCGGTTGATAGAAGTACCGACAGTGCCTCCGCTGTAATTGGGCCCTCCACCGAGGCGTCGTGCCGGAGAACTCGAGGCAATGTCATGGCCGGCCCGGTTGGCCGGCCTGTGTGCCGCCGCAGGACCCCGCAGTCCCACCCTTCCGAAGTGCCAACGGCTTATTTATCTGGTTTCCTTCAGATGTTCTGCCGCGGCCAAAGGGTCACGACTCATTATGCTCTGGCGGCTGGGAAGTCCCGACGCCCCCTGTTGGTGTATGCCGCAACTATTCTTCGACCGGCGTGGTGCATTGGTGCCACACCCCACCGCAGCAGCCAGCTTCGGCCGCAGCATTCCCTCGAGTTCTCCGGCGTGGTGCAATGGTGTCGTGAACCACCTCCGCTGCTCTTTTCATTCCCGCGTGGTGCATTGAAACCGCGCCACCATCATTCAATCCGAAACGAGAACAACAACAAAAGCTAGAGGAGGGTCGGCCGTGTTCGTGCGGTCTGGCCCCCTCCAGTTTAATCGGTAACTAGAGGTTAAAGGATTAACGATGGACGCCAAAAACATTCACGAACATACAATAAAACCCCTACCTCAAGGATGTTCGAGGAAGTTCGCGTCGCGAAAAAACGGTGTCGTGGGTGAGGCTCCGTGTACGTTGACTGTGAACGTCACTAGAAGAAGTGGCGTCTCCCTTTCACCGACATGGATAGAAGATGAATGGCGTGTTGGTGTTCTTCACGTTCTTCTACGAGGAAGATGAAGATCTTTTAGGCTTTGGTTATTCTATCCCCAGACTCCAAACAACGAAGAAACCAAAAAAAAATAAGACTTGTCTTATTTTATTCACACATGCCAAAAATTTTAAAAACCAAAATATCTAATTCAATTAATTAATGAGTTCAATTAATTGAATAGGGTGTGTTGGCATTCAATAAAAGATAATAGAGAAAGTCATAAACTTATGGGGGGTTTCTAACATTAAAGAGGGGGTTTAGGGGATTTGAAGGGGTGGGGCTTGTGTGGGCCCCACCTCACCTTTAACCTCACATGGGTGGTTAGTTCCACTCAACTTCTATCCTTATTATTAATTCACTTAAAAGAAATAAAATAGAATTGTCTCACAATTTTATTTTACTCATCAATTAATCCCCCTCTTTTTAGCAACACCTCTCGAGGAAATGCAACACCAAAAAGGGTCTTATTAAGCAATTACTGGTATGGCGGTTTCAATGGTGCCCTCAGATTTTGATTCCGAGCATTGGTTCAAAAGTTAGAAAAACCTTCTTGCTCATTCACTGAACTTTCCCGAGCTAAACTTCAGAAATTGTTTCCGGGCACACCGAGCCTTGGAATCAGGTGCCGTCAGAATCTACGAACTCGTAAAATCCCAAAGAAATTAAGAAAAAAATGTCCTTGAAATTTATGGGTCTTTACATTACTCCAACATCAGGGTTTTATGTCCCCTTAAAGATACATCGCAAACAAGGGGGACAAATGAGGGTACTGAGCACGCATCTGGGTTTCTCGCTCCCAAGTTCTCTCCTGGAGGTTCCCGTGCTGCCACCTAATGTGAACTAGAGGAATCAACCACCCATTTAGTACCCTCTCCTGTCAATCCAAGATCTCCACTAGGACTTCCGCAAAAGTCTCCCCATCATCAATGTCCAGCACCCCATGGTCGATGATATGCGTCGGGTCGTTCACTTATCTCCTCATCTGAGATACGTGGAAGACGTCATGCACCCGGTGCAACTGAGGTGGTAGAGCTAGGCGATTAGCCACCTCACCTATCCTGTTGAGAACCTGGAATGGTCCTATGAAGTGTGGAGATAACTTGCCACCCCATCCAAATCTCCATAATCCACGTCGAGGTGAGAGCCAAAAGAAAATGTGGTAGCCATCCTCGAACTCAAGTGGTCTCTGCCTCCTGTCAGCATAAGACTTCTGTCGGCTCTGAGCTATCCTCATCTGCTCTTGGATGTCCAGGACCTTCATTTTCATGGCCTAGACTATCTCTGGTCCCACAAGTGATGACTCCCAAGGGTTAGTCCAACACAGAGCTAATATTCAAGGTCAGCCGTACAATGCCTTGTATGGTGTCATCCAGATGGTGGAGTGGCAGCTGTTGTTGTACGCAAACTCCACCATGGGTAGGTGATCCTCCCATCTATGGCCAGAGTCGAGGAAAAATGCACAGATGATGTCCTCGAGAGTATGAATGGTCCACTCCATCTGACCATTCGTCTGAGGGGGAAAGGCGGTGCTCTGACATAACTGCGTCCCGAATGCCTCCTACAACACCTTCCAAAGCCAGGATGTAAAGAGAGTGTCATGATCGGAGATGATAGATGATGGCACACCATGAATCAGTACAATCTCCTAAATGTAGAGGCGTCCCTAGCTCTCCACTGAGCCCTACTCTCTAATGGGTAAAAAGTGGACTGACTTGTTAAGTCAGTCAACAATCACCCAAATGGAGTCGTGACCTCTGGAAGTACGTGGATGTCTAGTCACAAAATCCATATATATCTCATCCCACATCCACTCCGGGTTCTCAAAGGGATGTACCAAGCCTGGGGGTACCTATTTCTCCGCCTTCACCTGCTGGAAGGTGAGACATCTAGAAAAGAACTCTGTTATTGCCTTCTACATACCCGGCCACCAGTGATGTCGTCAGAGATCCTGGTACATCTTCGCTACCCCTGGATGTACCGCTAAAGTTGAAGTGTGAAACTCCCTCCGCACCGCCTACTGTAGTGCATCTGGTACCATGGTATATCTTCTGAAAAGTATGACGTGCTCTCCTCCTACAGAAAATCCATATATTTCCATTCTAGTAAAAATCTTTACACGCCGCGTCTCATACTCAACATCACCACAGTGTGCCTCTCTGAACCACTAAAGAAGTGGAGGTGTGACTGTGAGCGGCTGAAGGAAGGGTACTCGATCTCTATCCACAAAGGATATCTACAAAGCGGCTAGCTGCTCTATCACCTCTCCATGTAGTTGAATGTGCATCCTTCTGCTAAGAGCATCGGCTACTACGTTCCCCTTTCAAGGATTATAGACTATCTCAAAGTCATAGTCCAAGAGGAACTCGAGCCATCACAGCTGTCTCAGGTTTAGGTCCTTCTGCGAGAAGATGTACCTGATACTCTGGTGGTCAAAATAGACTGTAAAGCATTCACCCATCAGATAGTGCCGCCACATCTTCAGAGCGAAGACCACTACTGCTAACTCCAGGTTAGGGGTAGCGTAGTTCTGCTCGTGTTTCCTCAACTATCGTGATCCATAGGTGTTCACTGCCCGCTCCTGCATCAGGACACACCTGAGTCCGGTCCCTAATGCATCGCATTAGACTACGTACTCTACTCCCTCCTCCAATAGCATTAAAATAGGTGTGCTAGTTAATCTCTGTCTCAGCTCCTGGAAGCTCTGCTGACATCTATCTCACCACACGAAGGGTTTCCCCTTCTTCTTCAATGCTGAAAGTGGTGTCGCCACTTTGGAGAAGTCTGGAACAAATCTCCAGTAGTACCCAGCCATACCTAGGAAACTACAAACCTCCATCACACCCTTGTGTGGCTCCCATGCTAGCACTGCCTCGATCATCACAGGATCCACCGTAACTCCCGCCTCAGAAATGAAGTTCCCCAAGAAGTGGACCTCACATATCCAGAAATTACACTTTTTAGAGCTTACCATAATGTTGGTGCTCTCAGAGTGTATCCAATACAACTCGCAAGTGGTGGGCGTGCTCCTCAGTGGTCGAGTATATCAATATGTCATCGATGAAGACCACGAAAAATTGATCACGTTAAGGCTGTAAGATCTTGTTCATGAGACTCATGAACAGTACTAGAGCATTGGTTATGCCGAATGGAATAACCACGAACTCATAGTGGCCATACAGACATCTGAAGGCCCTCTTCTACACATCCACATCTCGAACTCTGAGATGATGATAGCCTGGCCTAAGGTCTATCTTTGAGAACCACCATGCTCCCGTGAGCTGATCGAAGATGTCATCAATCCTTGAAACCAGATACTTGTTATTCATGATCACCTGGTTCAGGTGACGGAAATTGACACACAGTCGCAAGCTCCCGTCTGCCTTCTTGGCGAACAAAATCGGTGAAGCCCAGGGTGAAACACTAGGTTGAATGAATCCCTTGACCTGCAAGTCCTCCAGCTATGCCCGTAGCTATTGACGCTTTGTAGGATCCATCTGATATGCTGGTGTAGATATCAGGGTTTTCCCAGGGTACAGGTTGATGTAGAAGTCTACCTCTCTGTGAGGAGGATGTCCTGGAACATCATCCGGAAAAACATCCGCATACTGATCCACCACAACAAGAAAGCTCGGACTCTGCACGTCAACTACTCCTAAGATGAGGCTATCCAACTGATTAGTGATCGGATGTCCTCTCCTCATAGTGAGTATGTCATGTGCTGCAAATGCTCCCCTCTCACTAGTGAAGGTGAACCTGCTCTCATCAGTGTAGGCACACCACACCATGCGCCTAAGACAGTTGATCTGACCATGAATTGTAGATAACTAATCCATGCCCAAGATGGTGTCGTAAGGCCTCGACGCCGCTACAAGAAGATCCCAGCTGAAGATCTCTCCTCCTAGAGTAAGCTCACACTACCAGCACCAGTGTGTAATCGTCGAGTCTACTCCCGTAGGAGTCTCTAGCCATATGGATCGATCTAATAGCTCCATCGGAATTATTAAATCTCCAAACAAGGGCAGTGGTAATAAAATTAAGACTCGATCCTGTGACTATAAGAACTGTATCAAGGGTGGAGTAGTCACAGATAGTACCTCGAATCATCTCGAGTGCGATATGGTCACAGGCCTCCGCTGCCTGAAGCTGATCCTGCCTCTGTCCACCAGCTCCCTATGGTCGGGGTGGACCTCCTGGTGGTGGTAGTGATAGAGAATCAAAGCATCGCCCACCACCTGCTGCACGGTCAGCTCCTATACCTCGCCTGACTACTCCCTGCGGACCTCCACAGTCGAACTTCTGCCTCTTCTAGGGTGGTCCCTAAACCGTCTGCTGCTCCTCTGTATGGAGGGTCAGGCAGTCACGAGCCATGTAGCCCTGCCCCCCGCATCCATAACACTGTCTTCTACTCGTAAGACTGGCTCTGTGTCATGTGACCCGCACCTCTGAGCCAGTGTCCTGAGGTCATCAGCCTGAAGGGTTGGTCCGCTTGGACCCCTGTGACATCCGTCGACTGCTAGCTGCAGAAGACTCTGCGACGTGCTGCCCTGCGGTAGGTCCTGCTGCTGGTGTAGGCTTAGCAAGAATGCTCTCTACAAGAAGGGCTAGCTCCAGTACTCCGGCCTACGTCGGAATGCCGAGGGAGATCATCGATGCCCTGACATCATGCCTCAATCCCTACTCGAAGGTCCGGGCCCGGAAGAATGGGTCTCGTACTATGTCCATGGAATAGCGCAAGAGATAAGTAAATATTGATGAGTACTGGGCTATCGTCATGCTGCCCTACTAGAGCTATAGTAGTTCCTGAATGCGCACCGCATGGAGGGTGGCTGGAACGAAATCTGAACGGAAGAGGCTCTCAAAGTCCGTCCAAAGGAGAGATGCCTCGTCATGCCCCTGGAGCATCAGGCTCCACCATATTCCTATTTCCGCATGCAGGAGACTCGCTGAAAGGTTCACCGTGAGGTCAGCTAGTGTCCCTACTTACCTGAAAACTCGTACAACAGCCTCCAGCCAATCCTCTACTGCCTGAGGGTCCATCACCCCAAGGAACCTGGGTGGTCTCTGATGCTGAAACTCATGTAGTGCACTACGGTGACATGCACTATCCGTGGCTGGGGATGGTGGCATCGGTGGCTTGGTGGGTAGAGCTACCACTGATGCCTCCACTGTAATAGGGCCCTACACCGAGGCCTCGTCGCTCGGTGGGCTGTTGTCTCACACAATGCTTGGAACCCTAGCTGGCTACCATCATGGGGTCATCCTGAAAAGAGGCAGGTGCGCCATGGTCAATACATTATACCTGGTGAGATGACACAAAGTAATCACAAAGAAAACTTTTGAAACACACATGCAATAAATGATTTTGAGCACTGAGTTGGAAATCAGAAGTCAGGGTCCAGGTTTATGGAAACATCAGCCGCCGCACCAACACTGAACTCCCTAGACTGATAACCACACTCAATACCCATAACACTATTGCTTCACATAGAAGAACGATCAGAGTCTTGAGTTCTGCGGTAGAACCGAACACCTCTGATACCAATATGTCACGACCCATCCTCGGGACCCGTGCCGTGACTACCCCAAGCCTGCCTTCCATAGGCCAGGGGCTGGCGACTGGCACCAAAGGCGTAAATCCCAACAATATGGGAAGGCATTGCCTTAATAAAGTAAACAAACACCAGAGAGTATGCACGCCGAGTAAACACTAAGTATACTGAGTACAAAAGTAAGTTCCTGAAAGTAAATGAGCCAGAATACAAACCCAACTAAAAGTAAAGTACAACTGAAAAAAGAGTACAGCGGTTGAAAAGTAATGCAGCAAAAAAAAGTTGTCCTCAGGAATTCCCACCTGAAGGGTCGGTACATATGGTCTCCTATGCTCCTCAGCGCCAGCCGTCCGCTCCGGGTACATCCAGTCCAGTAATCCACCGCCAGGAACCATCCAACTCCACGAGCTCCTACCTCGGTCAACACTATCCATCGTCTGTATCCAACACAATGTTTTTGCGGGCATAGCCTATGCAGGGGTGAGTATACGCTACTCTGTAGGGACCCCGAGAGCCCCAAAGGTCTCCCAAAATCCACAAAGGATAAACCACAAAGAAAAGATACAACCACGACGTATCAACCAACTCTACTTAGGTATATGCCCATACTTATACATAAGTCATGAATTATAGTTCGACTCCATCATCCGAGCCCGAGATCGATCTAGTCCAAACAGGATAGCACAATCCAATCCACAAAGGATAACACAACCCAATCCACACAGGAAAGCTAGTCAATCATATCGTAGATGTTGATTGAATGTCAAGACTCCGCTCCCACTGGTATACTCTTCATAAGGTGATAGAGATGATCATATGTAGCCACTGATTCATCTAAGCGGTCAGACCCACGTTGGAAACAAGACCAGCTAAGCTGTCATACCCACAACGGATATAAGACCAGCTACTCTACTAGACCCACGTAGGATACAAGTACAGAGTCAAATACTGTCGGACCCACATAGGATACAATAACAGTAGTCACGTACTGCCGGACCCACATACGATACAGGAACAGTAGCTATCACCATCAAACCCACAGAGGATTTCAGTACGGTCATCGTCACTGCCGAACATAGGGAGGATCGCAGTATAGTCGTCATCGTCATCGCAGTCGCAGCCAGCTCTAGGGTTCCAGCACACAACATGCTCGATTCTGGGAGGGTATACTCCATGAGCCAAGGGGGTTCGATACATCAACTGACACAAACTCTGGAGTTAAAGTATCCCAATGTTCCGTCTCATGAATAAGAACTCAACGCAATAGACGGCGCGTCAATCGAACGCCCGGTCTGAGAGTTATTGGATTTTTCGTCCTATGGGCCCAGTTGGTTTTTAAGTCAAAACCAACCCAACCATACACCAACTGCATCCAAAACTCGAGCGGAGTAATCCAAAAGGACCATCTCACTAATAGGAATCTAACAAAGTTGAAGTCATATCAATCGGACGTCTGGAGCTCATGTTATAAGCGTTTTTGCTCCGAGGACCCAGTTGGTTTCGTGTTCGGACCAACCCGGATATACCCAAAGTTCACCGAAACCTTGAGTGTAATATACCGAAATGACCATCTCGATCCAAGAATCACTACGCAACTGACAGTGCGTCGATTGGAGGTATATAACCCATGGTATGGACCTTTGAACGTAGCTGTCTGATTTTAAGGGTTTTGGGCCCGGACCGACCCGGCCTGCTGGGCGGCAGCTAGGCCCAGCGGGCGCGGCCCGGCCAAGAGGGTGGCCTGGCCCAGCAGCTGGGTGCCCCGGCCTAGCGTGAGTGGCCCGACTCAGCTGGGCGCTCAGTCCGTGTTCGAGTGGCGCGAGGGGGGGGGGGGCTCTGCCCCCTCTCTTTGTAATGGTGGCCCCCACGTGGGGGAACCGCCTGTCCACCACCAGGGATTACGACCCCTGGAATTCCAAATGGCCAGCTCGGTTGGCCGGCCGATGTGCCGCCGCGGGACCCTGTGGTCCTACCCTTCCGAAGCACCGGTGGCCGGTTTATTTGGCTGCCTCCAGATGTTCTGCGACGACCAAAGGGCCGCAGATCTTGATGCTCAGGCGGCTGGGGAGTCTGGCCACCCCATGTTGGTGTCCGCCGCGGCATTAGGTCACGTCCCTTCTTCGACTGGAGCGACGCTTCAGTGTCGTACCCCTCCGCTGCAGCCTGATTCGGCCGCAGCTTTCCCTCGAGTTCTCCGGCGTGGCGCGACGGCACTGCGCACCTCCTCCACAGCTCTTTTCATTCCCATGCAGTGCATCAGCACCACGCCACCTTCTTTCGAGCTGCAACGAGTACAAAAACAAAATGGATAGGAGGTTCGGTCATGTTCATGCAGTCCGGGCCCTTCCCATTAAATCGGTAACAAGAGGGAAAATGATTAATGATGGAAGCCAAAAATATTCACGAACATAAATTCAAACCCCTACCTCAAGGATGTTTGAGGAAGTTCACATCACCGAAAAATGGCATCGCGAGTGAGGCACCGTGTACATTGAAGGTGAAAATCCATGAAATAAGTGGTGTCGCCCTTTCTCCGACACTTAAAGAAGATGAATGGCATGTCGGTGTTGTTCACGTTCTTCTATGAGGAAGAAGAATATCTTCAAGACTTTGGTTATTCTCTCCCCAAACTCCAGACAACGAATCAACCAAAAATAATATAAGAGTTGTCTTATTTTATTCACACATGCCTAAATTTTTAGAAATCATAATATCTAATTCCATTAATTAATTAGTTCAGTTAATTAAATAGGGTGTGTTGGAATTCAATAAAAGAGAAGAGAGAAAGTCATAATCTTATGGGAGGTTTCCAACATTAAAGAGGGGGTTTAGGGGATTTTAAGGGGTGGGGATCATGTGGGCCCCACCTCACCTTTATCCTCACATGGGTGGTTAGTTCCTATCAACTAGAATCCTTAGGAATAAACCACTTAAAAGAAATAAAATAGAATTTTCTCACAATTTTATTTTACTCTTCAATTAATCCCCCTTTTTTAGCAACACTTCTCGAGAAAACACAACACTAGAAAGGGTCCTATTAAGAAATTATGGGCATTGAAGTTTCAATGGTGCCCTTGGATTTCGATTCCGGTCACTGGTTCAAAAGTTAGAAAAAACCGCTCGCTCGTTCACTGAATGTACCCAAGCTAGACTTTGAAAATTGTTTCCATGCACACCGGGCCTCAGAATCAGTTTCTGTCAGAAACTGCGAACTCGTAAAACCCCAATGAAATTAAGAAAAAAATTTCCTTGAAATTTACGGGTCTTTACATTACCCCCACCTCAGGTCTTTATGTCCCTGTAAAGATATATCACAAACTAGGGGAACAAATGAGGGTACTGAGCACGCATCTGAGCCTCCCGCCTCCAAGTGCTCTCCTGGGGGTTCCCTTGATGCCACCTGATTTGCACTAGAGGAATCGAACACCCATGTATGACCCACTCCTGTTGATACTCGATCTCCACTGGGACCTCCTCAAAAGTCACTCTGGCATCAATTTCCTTCTCCCCATGGTCGCTGATATGCGTCAGGTCATGCACGTATCTCCTCAGCTGAGATACGTAGAAGACGCCATGCACCCAATGCAACTGAGGTGGTAGAGCCAGGAGATAAGCCACCTCTCCTATCGTGCTGAGAACCTAGAATGGTCCTATGAAGCACGAAGATAACTTTCCACCCTGGCCAAATATTTGTAATCGACGTCGAGGTGAGACCCGCACGAAAACGTGGTCGCCATCCTCAAACTCAAGTGGTCTCTGCCTCCTGTCAGCATAAGTCTTCTGCCGACACTGAGCTATACTCATCTGCTCCTGGATGACCTGGACCTTCTCTATCATGGCCTGGACCATCTCTATTCCCACAACTGCTGACTCACCAGGGTCAATCCAGCACAGAGGTGATATGCAAGGTTGGTCGTACAATGCCTCGTATGGTGCCATCCTGATGGTGGAGTGGTAGCTGTTATTGTACACAAACTCCACCAAGGGTAGGTGATCCTCCCAACTGCGACCAAAGTGGAGGAAACATTAACGAAGCATGTTCTCGAGAGTCTGAATGGTCCTCTCCGTCTGACCATGCATCTGAGGGTGAAAGGCGGTGCTCAGACGTAACTGTGTCCCGAATGCCTCCTGCAACCCCTTCCAATGCCAGGAAGAAAAGGGAGTGTCATAATTGGAGAAGATAGATTATGGAGAATAATGAAGCCATACTATCTCCTGAACATAGAGGCATCCCATGGTCTCCAATGATCCTTGCTCTCTGATGGGTAAAAAGTGGACCGACATGGTGAGTCAGTCGACAATCACCCAAATAGAGTCGTGACCTCTGGAAGTATGTGGAGGTCCAGTCATGAAATCCATATATATCCCGTCCCACATCCACTCTGGGACTTCCAAGGGTTGTACCAAGCTTTCTGGTACATGGTTCTCCACCTTCACCTGATAGGAGGTGAGGTATCAAGAAACGAACTCTACTACAGACTTCTTTATACCCAGCCAAAAGTGATGTCTTCAGAGATCCTGGTACATATTCGCTACCCCTGGATGTACTGCTAAAGGTAAAGTGTGAAACTCCCTCCGAACCTCCTCCTGTAGTGCATCTGGTACCATGGTACATCCTCTAAAAATGATGACGTGCTATCCTCCTACAGAAAATCCATCATGTGCATGTCTAGTGGAAATCTGTGCACGCCGTGTTTCACAGTGAACATCTCCACGTTTTGCCTCTCTGACCCACTGATGAAGTGGAGGTGTTACTATCAGTGAATAATTTAAGGCTTCTCCATCTCTATCCATGAAAAATATCTGCAATTCGGGTAGCTGCACTTTCACCTCTCCAAGTAGCTGAATTCCCATCAATCTGCTGAGAGCATCAGCTACTACGTTCCCCTTTCTAGGAGTATAGACTATCTCAAAGTCATAGTATTGGAGGAACTCGAGCCATTTCCGCTGTCTCTGGTTTAGGATCTTTTGCGAAAATATGTACTTGATACTCTGGTGGTCAAAATAGACTGTAAATCATTCTCCCATCAAGATAGTGCCACCACATCTTCAGAGAGAAGTCCACTACTACTAACTCCAGGTCAACGGTAGCATAGTTCTACTCATGCTGCCACAACTGTCGTGATCCATAGGTGATCACTGCGTAGTCCGGCATCAGGACACACCGGAGTCCGGTCCCGGATGCATCTCTGTAGACTACATACCCTACTCCCTCCTCTAGTAGAATCAAGATTGGTGTGCTGGTCAATCTCTGTCTCAGCTCCTAGAAGCTCTATTGACATCTATATAATCACAAGATGGGTTTCCCCTTCTTCATCAAATATGAAAGTGGTTCCGCAACTCCGCATAATTTTGTCACAAATCTCCGGTATTACTCAGCCAAATGTAGGAAACTCTGCACCTCTGTCACGCTCCTGGGTGGCTCCTAAGCTAGCACTGCCTCGATCCTCGCAAGATAAACTGCAAATCCCACCTCAAAAATTACATTCCAAAAGAAGTGGACATCACGTTCCAGAAATGACACTTCTAGAGCTTACCATAAAGCTGGTGCTCTAAGAGCGTATCCAATACAACCCACAAGTGGTAGGCGTGCTCCTCCTCATTGGTCGAGTATATCAATATGTCGTTGATGAAGACCACAAAAAATCGATCAAGGTAAGGTTGGAAGATCATGTTCATGAGACTCATTAACACTACTGGAGCGTTGGTTATGGTGAATGGCATAACCAAGAACTCATAGTGGCCATACCGACATCTGAAGGCCGTCTTCTGCACATCCTCGTCTCGAACATTGAGCTGATGATAGCCTGACCTAAGGTCTATCTTTGAGAACCACTATGATCCCTTGAGCTGATCGAAGAGGTCTTCAATACTCAGAATTAGATACTTGTTCTTCACGGTCACCTTGTTCAGGCGACGGTAATCGACACACAGTCGCAAGCTCCCATCCGCCTTGTTGGCGAACAAAATCGGTGCAGCCCAGGGTGAAACACTGGGTCGAATGAATCCCTTTCCCTGCAATTCCTCCAGTTGTACCTATAGTTCTTGAAGCTCAATGGGAGCCATCCTATATGCTGGTTTAGATATCGGGGTTTTCCCAGGGTATAGGTCGATGTAGAAGTCTACCTCTCTGCGAGAAGGTAGTCCTGGAACGTCGTCAGGAAAAACGTCCGCATACTGATCCTCCACAACAGGAAAGCTCGGACTCCGCACGTAAACTAATCCTTGTATGAGGCTAGCCAACTGATAAGTGATCAGTTGTCCTCTCCCATGTGTTAGTCCTTCCTGCGTTGCAAATGATCCCTTCTCACCGGTGAAGGTGAACCTGCTCCCATCAGTGGAGACACACCGCACCATGTGCCTAATACAGTCCATCTGAGCATGAACTGTAGATAACCAATCCATGCCCAAGATGACGTCGTAAGGCCTCGACGCCGCCACAAAAAGATCACTGCCAAAGAACTCACCTCCTAGAGTAAGCTCACACTACTGGAACCAGTGTGTAATCATCGAGTCTGCTCCCGTAGGATTCTCTAGCCGTAAGGATCAAGCCAACGGCTCCGTCGGAATCTCCGAGATCCGAACAAGGGTAGGGACAATAAAATGAATGACTCGCTCATGTGTCTATAAGAACTGCAACAAGGTTGGAGTAGACACAAACAGTACCTAGAATCATCTCTGTTGCGCTGTGGTCATAGGCCTCCATTGCCTAAAGTTGAGCCTGCCTCTGTCCACCAGCTCCCTGTGATCGGGGTGGACCTCCTGGTTGTGGTGGTGGTAGAGCCTCAAAGCGTCGCCCACCACCTGCTGCTCGGCTAGCTCCTTTGACTCATCCACCTGCTCCCTGCGGACTGCCACGGTCAAACATCTACCTCTTCCTGGGTTGTCCCTCAACTGTCTACTTCTCCTCTTAATGGCGGGTCGTGCAGTCATGAGCCATGTGGCCCTACCCGCCGCATGCATTGAAATGTCTGCTCCACGTAAGGATGGCTCTGCACCATGTGTCTTGTACCTCTGATACAGTGTCCTGAGGTTATCTGCCTGAAGTTCGGGTCCTCTTGGACCCCTGTGACATCCTTTCACTGCAAGCTGCAGAAGACTCTTCTACGTGCTGCCCCGCGGTCGGTCTCACTACTGGTGTAGGCTCAGTAAAAAATCTCACTACAATAAGGGCTCGATCCAGAACTCCTGCCTGCGTTGGAATGTCGAGGGAGATCATTGATGACCTGATCTCATGCCTCAATCCCTACTTGAAAGTATTTCCCTTGGTGAATTGGACCCATATGATGTCTTTGGAATAACACGAGAGATCGGTAAATCTCACCGAGTACTGGGCTACCTTCATGCTGCCCTGCCGCAACTGTAGTATCTTCTGAATGCGCACCGTACGGACGGTCTCCAGAATGAACACTGAGTGGAAGAGTCCGTCCAAAGGAGAGATCCCTCGTCATTCACCTAGAGCATCAGGATCCACCATCTTTCTGCTGCCGTGTGCAGGAGACTCTCTACAAGGATCTCCACGAGGTCAGCTGGTGTCCCTACTAACCTGAAAACTCATACAACATCCTCCAGCCAATCCTCGGATGCCTAAGGGTCCGTCTCCCCACGGACCCTGGGCGGTCTCTGATGCTGAAACTCGTGAAGTGCACTAATGCGATGTGCACTCTCAGCGGCTGGGTCAGGTGGCATTGGTGGCTCGGTGGGTAGAGGTACCATCGGGGCCTCCGCTGTAATACGGCCCTACACCAAGGCCTCATTGCTCAGTGGGCTGCCATCATGCACAAAGCTCGGTACCCTAGATGGCTATCATCGTGGAGCCATCCTAAAAAGTGACAGGTGCACCGCAGTCAATAAAGTATACCTGGTGAGCTGACACAAAGTAATCACAAAGAAATCTTTTGAGACACACATGCAATCAATGTTTTCATGAACTGAGTCATAAATCAGAAGTCCGGGTCCTGGTTTATAGATATGTCGGCCGCTGCACCAACATTGGACTCCCTGGACTGATAACCACACTAAATACCCTTAACACTATTGCTTCACATAGAAGAACGATTGGAGTCCTGAGTTCTGTGGTAGAACCGAACTCCTCTGATACCAATTTTTCATGACCCGTCCTTAGGACCCATGTCGTGACTACCCCAAGCCTGCCTTCCATAGGCCAGGGGCTGGCGACTGGCAGAAAAAGTGTAAATCCTGATAATAGGGGAAGGAATTGCCTTTATAAAGTGAACAAACACCACAGAGTATGAAATCTGTGTAAACACTAAGTAAACTTAGTACAAAAGTATGTGCTGGAAATTATATGGGCCAGAATACAAAACAAACGTAAAGTAAAGTACAAATGAAAAGAGAGTACAATAGTAGAAATGCAAAGCAGCAACACCAAGCTGTCATATAGAATTCCCACCTGAAGGGTGGGTAAAAATGGTCTCCTCTGCTCCTCGGCTCCAGCCATCCGCTCTGTGTACGTCTAGTCCAGTGATCAACCTCCAGGTACCATCCAGCTCCATGAACTCCTACCTCAGTCAGCGCTGTCCATCGTCTTCATCCAACACAACATTGTGCGGGCAATGCCCTTGCAAGGGTGTGTATACTCTACTCAGTAGGGACCCTGAGACCCCCTAAGGTCTCCTAGAATCCACGAAGGATAAACAACAATGAAGAGATACAACCACGAAGTATCAACCAACTCTACTTAGGTGTATTCCCATACATATTCATAAGTCATCAATTCCAATTCGTCTCCATCATGTGATCCCAAGTTCAATCTAGTCCACACAGGATAGCACAATCCAATCCACACAGGACAACACAACCCAATCCACACAGAAAATCAAGACAATCATTTCGTTGATATTGATGGAATGTCAAGTCTCAGCTCACACAGGTATACTCTTCGTAAGGTGATAGAAATGATCAGATGTAGCAATAATTCATTTAAGCTGCCAGACCCATGTAGGATACAAGACCAGCTAAGCTGTCAGACCCACAAAGGATACAAGATCTACTACTCTGCCGAACCAACGTTGGATACAAGTGCAGAGTCAAATACTTCCGGACCCACGTAGGATACAAGAATAGTAGTCACGTGCTGCCAGACCCACAAAGGATACAAGAACATTAGTCATAGCCATCAAACCCATGGAGGATTTTAGTACGGTCGTCGTCACTGCCGAACCCACAGAGCATCCCAGTATAGTAGTCATCATCATCGTAGTCACAACCAGCTCTAGGGTGCCCGCACACAACATGATTGATTCGGGGAGGGTCCACTACACGATCCAAAGGGGTTAAATACATCAACTTACACGATGTCCCGAGTTGATGTATCCCAAAGTTCCGTATCATCAATAGGAACTCAACGCAATAGAAGGTGCGTCAATCGGACACCCGGTATGAGAGTTATTGGCTTTTTCGTCCTAGTTTCCCGGTTGGTTTTTTAGTCAAAAGCAATCCGACTGTACACCAACTACATCTAAAACTAGAGTGGAGTAATCCAAAAGGACCGTCTTAATAAGAGGAATCCAACAAAGTCGAAGGCACGTCAATCGGACGTCTGGAGCTCAAGTTATAAGTGTTTCTACATCGAGGGCCCGATTGGTTTCGTGTTCAAACCAACCCAGATGTACACAAAATTCACCTAAACCTTGAGTTTAATATACCGAAACGACCTTCTCAATCCAATGATTTCTACACAATGACGGTGTGTCGATCAGAGGTCTGTGGCCAAAGATATGGGCCTTTGAAAGTAGCTGTCCGACTTCAGGGGTTTTGTGCCCGGACCAACCCAGACCAAGAGCCCCTAGGTCGGCCCGAAGCAGGTCGACCCGACCCGAGTCTGGGTCCGGCCCCCTCGGCCATGGCCCGACCCATTGCGCGGCTCGGCCCAGCAGCTGGGCTCCCCAGCCCATCGCGAGCGGCCCCGATCGGTTGGGCGCTCGGTCCATGACCGAGCGACCTGAGGGGGGGGGGGGGGGCGCTGCCCCCTCGCTTTGTAACAGTGGCCCCCACCTGGGGGAATGGCCTGTCCACCACCAGGGGTTATGACCCCTGGAATTATGAACGGGCTTCCCGGTTGGCCGGCTGGTGTGCCGCCACGGGACCCCGGGGACCTACCCTTTCGAAGTGCCGGTGGCCGGTTTATCAGGCTGCCTCCAGATGATCTACCGCGGCCAATTGGTCATGGATCTTGATGCTCCGGCAGCCGGGGAGTACATCCTTGTTGGTGTTCACCGTGGCCTTAGGATGCGGCCTTTCATTGACTGGCGAGGCGCGTCAGCACCGCACGCCTCCTCTGCGGCCCGCTGCAGCAACAACGTTCCCTCGAGTTCTCCGGCATGGCACGATGGCGCCGCACAATTCCTTCACAGCTCTTTTCATTCCCGTGCGGTGCATCGGCACCATGCCACCATTGTTCGAGCTGCAACGAGTACAACAACAAAAGGGAGAGGAGGGTCGTGCATGTTCGTGCGGTCCGGCCCCCTCCTGTTAAATCGGTAACAAGCGGCTAAAGGATTAATGATGGACGCCAAAAATATTCACAAACATAAAATGAAACCCCTACCTCAAGGATGTTCAATGAACTTCTCATCGTGAAAAAATGACATCGCGGGTGAGGATCCATGTACGTTGACGGGGAACGTCCGTGGAAGAAGCGGTGTCTCCCTTTCTCCGACACGGAAAGAAGATGAATGGAATGTTAGCATTCTTCACGTTCTTCTACGAGGAAGAAGATGACCTTCGAGACTGTGTTTATTCTCTACCCAGACTCCACCTAATGAATCAACCAAAAAATTTAAGACTTGTCTTATTTTATTCAAACATGAAAACATTTTTAAAAATCAAAATATCTAATTCAATTAATTAATGAGTTCAATTAATTGAATAGGGTGTGTTGGTATTCAATAAAAGAGAAGAGGTAATGTCATAAACTTTTGGGGGTTTCCAACATTAAAGAGTGGGTTTAGGGCATTTGAAGGGGTGGGGCTCATGTGGGCCCCACCTCACCTTTAACCTCACATGGGTGGCCAGTTCCACTCAACTTCTATCCTTAGGTTTAAACCAATTAAAATAAATAAAATAGAATTATGTCACAATTTTATTTTACACTTCAATTAATCCCCTTTTTTAGCAACACCTCTCGAGAAAACGCAACACCAGAAAGGGTTTTATTATGCAATTACCTGCATTGCAGTTTCAACGGTGTCCTCAGATTTTGATTCCGAGCACTGGTTCAAAATTTTGAAAAACCCGCTCTCTCATTCACTAAAGGTACCCAAGCTAAACTTCTGAAATTTTTTTCGGGCACACCGTGCATTGGAATCAAGTGCCATCAGAAACAACGTACTCGTAAATTTTCAAAGAAATTAATAATAAAATTTCCTTGAAATTTATGGGCCTTTACAAATATGGTTTGATTTTGAATATATCTTCAGAATTTATATTCCAAATTGAGGATATTGGGATGAGTAATAGGAACAAGAAACTTTTCAAATTTTTGTGGAATGATGAAGGTGTTCATTCTTGATGTGGATAGAATAGGCCATCCATTATAGACATGCTTCCATTTTTCTAGGGTTTGAATTTCGATTTAATGTTGATAATTTGGAAAACTCTTATAATGGTATTTTACCAAGAAACTAGCCAACAATTTCATGCCACACATAGTACAACCCATCATCCCCATAGATGGGACCCTAGGGTCGACCACATGGGAGAGCCTACCAAAGGATCCTATATGGTAGAAACTAATTATGGGTGAATGTTTAGTGGTCGCAATATCATGAACTGTGGCACATATTGGGTGTAAGAATGTCAATCATTCCCCATGTCTGTATATTTTGGGTATCTATATATAGAACTCAATTTTAGATCATTAGTTAAGTATTAATAGTATCATTGACATATAGATTCATAATTATTCAATGAATAAATGTTGGACAAGGTCTAATGCATTATTATTCATGTGTAAAAAGCTAACACATATAAATGTAGCCATCCAACTTAGTGCATTAGTGTCATCTTACAAATATAGAATGTCATCTCCATCTATAGGATTAATGAAAAAACCTCACATTTTTATTCATTCTTGTTCATCATGTCAAATATTATATGATCATGTGGAATTTGAGATGGTTATGTGATCGAGATCTTAAGAAGAAGAAGAAGATTTCTAATTCATGAAATCATTGTCTTTCATGCACGTGGTTAGAAAAAAGGTTGATTCTTCTATGGAAACTTTTTTGTTGATGAAGGATGATAATTCATGGATAAATGAGGCATGTGATTACTATCACATGAATGCAATATTATAAATGTGAATAGAAAATTGGTTCTTACATAATTTAATATTCCAAATATTATGGAATATAAGAGTTTTTAATTTATAAACCATTAGGTGAAATTATTATGGGAGATGATGTGGAATAATTCTTAAATCATTGATATTACTGATTTATCAGGGATTCATAAGACGAAGAGGTAATATAAACTCACGTATAAATACACATACAATAAGTCATGATCATTCTATTGTTTCTCATGTTTTCAATTGTGATATCTCAATTTTTTATGAAATATAGAATCCCTAAGTTTCTCTTACATGAAATTAAGAAGTCCCATTCTCCACTTTCTTATGTTGAAATATGAGTTATAAGGAAATATGTTTTCACATTGTTTTTTTAGTGAAGGAACATGTTTCTATGAAGATGTTCAGTGGCCTCTTGATGTGCAATTCACACAGTCTAGGGTTTTGTGATGAGATTGATATATCACACACATGATTTTAACACATAATAACCCTTAAATAAATGAAATATTTCAGGACCTAGCATTATTATAATACGAAATAAATGTCTTACATTAAACATGTTTTCCACATATAACACCTTGTTAAACAAATAATAAACCACTATATATTAATTAACACTATTATAGATAGAATATAATTGAATAAATAATTCCATGAAGTATATCCTTTTACATAGTTTGACAAATAGTTCCTCATTATTGTGTTGAATGATATATAAATCGGTCATGTGATACTATAATATGATACACTTGTGTGAATTAAGCATATGTAGTGATACATGAAGCATACACATGAAATATGCTTGAATGAATGAAATATATTTAGATATTTCAAATACAATATGTGAATAACACGAATCATAAGTGGATTCTTGATGAAAAATCCTATATAAACATTGAAGAAAAAATATTGATATTATAAGGAACATTTTCATAAGGGGGTTGGTGATTGTTTTTGGCATGAACCAAATACATGAATTGTGATACTTTAAAGACTACAATAACATAAGAAGGAACATTTTTTCATGTAGTTAAATGTATGATATTCTGAAAATGGTATATTATTTTCGAACTCTACATTTGAAAGTATATAATAAGATGAATTGTAATCGAGTTGAAATTTGGCCATTGTCATTTGGGATGAAGAAGATGATAGAAATTCGTGTTATGGTATACATGAAAAGAAAAAAAAGATACATAGGGTGTTCTTGTTTAAAAACAAGGGAAAAATGTGGAAAATAAAAATAGTGTACATATATTTACCTCGAGCAATAAATTCATGTATTCTTACATCACTGACTGATGAATTTCTATGATTACTTGTCCCCAACATGTTAAAAATATTATAATTGTAGTAAAAAATAAGAAGAACTGCATCATTGAATTTTTTATCATAAATGAGAATAAGAGATTCATAACTACTACTGTGAATGTAATTATATGAACAATATGTATGAGGAAGAACAAATTGCCATGTGTAATATATTATAAGTTTCAATAGTTAGAATACATTTTTTGTGTTACAATCCATAGAGAAGGTTAAAAATGTATTAAGAGGTAGTATAAAAAACTAAAAATGATATATAAAATAAGAACTATAAATTCAATATATTGAAGCATGAGTTAATAGTTCGTATAGTCTGGTTGTAACAATGTTAATGTGATTATTTTGTAGTGTTTTGTTGTATTCTTTTCATTCCAAACCATTTACATTACTAAATAATATTTCTTAGTGTATACTGTAAAAATACTATTATCTATGATTACATAGATTGATATTCTTGTATACAATAAAAAATAAAATAAATAAATTATGATCCTAACATGTATAGTAGGTAAAATTGGTAAATGATTTATTTTCATAAAAATTTCCTCATTCTAATTCACCCCCATCTCTATGTTTTTGGTATGTCCAGAACATTTCATATCAACAGAATCATTTAAAACTAAGATATGTATGTTGAGAGGATATTTTTCTAGGACATATATGATGAAATATGCTCATCTGGTGTACGTAGATAAGGAGGGGAGTTGTCCTCATATATGTAAGTGCTGGTGTAGCTTTTGAAATAAGTGAAATATTATTTTATATAGTTTTTAAACATATTTAAAATGGATTGAAAAATATATTTATTATATTATAAGGGTGATATGTGAGTAATAAAACTATAAAATTAAATTTAGATAGTTTTATATATCTGTTTATACCATATCTTTTGGATTAACCGCTTTTTTAACCATTTTTATCTATATTAACAAATTCATTATTCATAAAGGTATATAAATTTAAATTTTTACCATATACCAAACCCGTTATCCCCTTTCATGATATTTATAATTTTTCAATCAATTAAAAAAATTATTTAACATAATATATCATTGACGTCATTTTAAAAAATGTTCATATATTTTGACTTTAAATACATCAAATGAGAAATGAATTTTGAATGAAAAATAGTTCAAAATAAATTATAAATTATATTGAAAATTATATTAACAAATAATTCATCCATATAAAATTCCTTTTCTTTTTCATATCATAATTTATATTTATTTTTGTACTTCTTGGAAAAACATTGTGTCATTGCATTGTAATGATTAAATGTAATTACATCATCAGTAAACATTATTAATAAATTACCATAAAAATTAATGTATTTTCAAGATAATATTTTATAATCTTTCATAGCATTTTATTATCCCTATGTGAATATATAACACAAATTAAATATAAGAAAGAAATTTTTTTTAGTTATTTATTATTTAATTTAAAATCAAATTCATAATTATAGGGTAGTGGTAATAAATAACCAATTATGTGAAGAGAATGTAATTATGTCAAAAAATATATTAAATAAAATAAATGAATTTTTTCAGTAATTCTAGGCCTTATAACATATTGTTTTCGCTATATTACCCATTATAACCTTACCGAGGTGAGAAATATTTATTACATTTACTATTCATAATACAAAAAATTTAATGGGGCCAATTTAGAAATTTGAAAATGATGGTTCAACATATTTAATAAATTTTTTTATTTTAAATTTCAATAAGTTCGAGAAATAAATTTCAAAAAATGTTCGTAAATTGAATAAAGAACCATTTTTAATGGATTTTAATTAATAAATCTCTATTAAGATTCATTACATGACTAATAAAAACATGTAAATGATTTTTAAAAAATTTGCTTCAAAATAAACATTATACATTTCATAAAAAAATTATCATTAATTAATTATTTAAATTATTATCATTAAATTTAATATCACGAATAAATTTGTTTTATAAAAAATAATATTATTACCTTTAAATGATTTTATCCTTATTTATAACCATTTGATAACTTATGAATAATTTTAAATCAATGCATTATCCATAAAATTCATTTAATCCTTTTTTAAAAGGTATTAACAAATATTGTTTTTATAGAAACACATAATATGTAAAAATACAATTCATTGAAAAAAAATTCTTTTCGATCAATAAATAGATTCACTAAAAATTAGATTTTATTTTATTTTATGAATATATAATATTAAATTATTTATCATATATTCCTTTTTTTTAATTATATTCATATCATTCAATCTAATAGCTTGTTTATAAGGGTCAACAGATGTCCGTGTTAGTTTAGAGTAGAGGTTGTTTGTAAAACAAGCTATCAAGTACAAAATGATTATTTTAAATAAATATCTATATCAGAGTATTCGGGTTTTAGATTATTAAAATATAAATTTATTTTATTAATATATAGTAATATATATTATTATAAAATATAATACTATTAATACTATTATATTTTTAAATATTATTATAATATTAATTTATGTTAATATTATTATAATATTAATTTGATTTAATATTATTATCATATGATTGATAATATCATAATTATATTAATATATGTTAATAAATATATATATATGTATATATATTTTAATTGTACACTATGTGCTAATATTTCGATGATATTATTATTGTATGAAATTTATATATGTCAAAATATATTATTATAATTATAATATTATAAATATATTATAACATATATAATTATAATACCTATAAAATATATATTTTTTATAATACAACATATATTATAGTATATTAATTATAATGATATATAAGTATGATTACATCATCCACCGAGGTACAAAATTCATGGAATGAAAACTCTATAACATGTTTTCACATGTTTTCATTATGTTATCATAACTGGTGAATAAAATCTTTTATTTCAAATTTTTACTATTACTGATGAAATTAAAAACTTTAGATATCATCAATCTCAACGGAACATATTGGCAAACAATTTTTATGATATTGACATCATGTTGGGGAAGATTTATATTCTTAATCTTCTTTTAGCATTAATATTTGTAAAAGAATTTTTTTCTATGGTCAAATTACCATAAAAAAGATGGATTAATTTAATATAAATTACATATTGAATAAATTATAAAATTTTAGTGAATTTTTTAAATCTTTTGTTCCTTTTAGTTCTGTTTTCACATTTACATGGACTTTTAGGCCAAACATTACATGGTATAATCAATTCACCATTTATTTTTTATTTTTTGTTTATAAGTAAAATAAAGACCTTTATATATCCAAACATTATAATTTTATATAAAATCATTCAGAATTTGATCATTTAAAAATCTACTACCAAATTTTAGAAACATTTGAACAATGAAATATTCAATTTAAGTCATAATCTACCTGTAATGTATCAATGTTGGTTCAGAAATTTTTATAGTTAAAAGACGGTAAGATTAATACAAAGAAATAAATTCAATTATTATATTCTCCAAATAAATTATCATGAAATATACTAGAATGATGTTTTATATTTCTTGTTGAATTTTTCATTAAAGTGTTATATTATAGGAACATTATAATAACTTTTTTTGTTAGGTAGATTCACTTATTTAGAGGTCATTCATTTTCATTGATAGATCATTTTGTTGCATTTTTATTTCTTAATTATTTAATAGTGTTAATGGGATGCATTGAGTGAGATTCAGTGGTCAATGATGGCCTTAATTTGAATGAGATTAATAAATCTTGTTAGTTTTCTCATTCCATGGTTTTTTGGGACTTTAGTGTCAATTTTTTTTCAATGATGAATTCTCTTCCAAATTTTTACATTAATATGTATTGTTTAATTATATTATCCTTTCACTTATAAATAATAAAATTTGGAAGTCCAAATGATTTCCCCATATTGCACAATGATACAGTTTGTTAAATAACAAGAGTTATGTATTATGTAAATATTTTAATCATAATCATGATCATGGGAACTCGACCAAATTTTGTTTGTAATGAGCAGGAACATGAAATAACATATTGGAATAAACCTTTATCAAGATATAAAAATATTTTTATATATCATTATTTTCATACTAATAAAAATATTCATTGTTTAAAATATATAACCCTATAAGAATTTTCACCTTATATTAATTTCATTACACAAGAGATGTTTACATTTTAATAGTCTTATCCTATTCCATGTTAATTTTTTTACTTACCACTAATCTCTCGTATTTCTTCCAATAAATATAATGATTCTACTACCTTGAGAGGCATTGATATTGATACCAAATTTATACATTGTTACAGATAAGGTAAAATTGTTTTGATGAAATTCCAAATTGTATGAGGGTTTTCAATGCACACCCCTATTGAGTGACTGGTGTCATTGTTACTCCCCCTCTACGAATAATATGCATTGTTTCATTCCCTTGTATTTTACATAAAAATACATGTTATGTTGATGCACACATCATGAAATCGCCATCATACTATATTATGTTCAATTAAGTTAGTCTCTCATACAATATAATTACTTCCCACCATTCACTTTTTACCATCAATCCCTACAAACCTTTAAATATTAATTGTATTCACACATTAAAAACATGACTCTTCCACTTTGATTGACAGTATATGTTCAAACTAGTTCATTATGGTTCATTACTCTTGATAAAAAAATGTTCTTAAAATCTATATAATGGATTTCTTATCCCCCCTTTTAGACACTATAAATAAATTGAACCATCATGTGGATGAGCACCTTGACTCCACCAATTTCATTATATATGAGAAGATTGTTATTATCCATCTATAAGATGTGCAAATTATAATTATATTTTTTTATTTAATAAGATCCTTTGGGGTCACATATTGGTAGTGGAAACAAAAAAAAGTAAATTTTGGATGATTATTAATTTATGGATAGATAGATCATTCATATTTTCAATAAATTTAATGAAAAAAGGAATTAAAAGATTTCTCATCATTTCTATTTTTTTGACTAAATAAATTATTATATCATTGATTTGTTTTAGAACGTATTTACACTTCAATTAAGATTTAATTTAATTCCCTCATACCAAAACTAATTTGAAATATTGAAATGATTATATTTGTTATTAATGTTCAATTCCATATAATCCCTAGGGGCCCGAATATATCATCAACATTTATTTTTTTTTCTTCACTCCATAGTCTCATTCCAGAATATGTGATGATAGTCATAGATATATTCCCAACCTTATTTTGTTACATAACTCACTAGATTATAAAAATCTCATTCATTCCAGAATCCATGGAACAACATAACATGTGACACAAAAAGGTAATACTATTGAAGGGGATTATTGGATCCTCAAGCATAACACACATTATCATCATCTAGAATTATTTTTTTAATGGAAATAGACATACTTCCTCTCCATCACAGTAATATATTAACTCATCCATATATTATAGTTCATCAATACCTCTTATTGGGAAAGAATTTATTCTATATTAATATACTACTTTGACAAATAGTTTTGCCTCATTAAAAAGAGATCGAAAATTCATATTAATGGTTATATAATTTTTTCAGTTTCATTCACTATAAAACTCTCATAAATATTTCATTATCCACAGTAAAAAAAGAATTTATTAGTAATTTGAAAAAATTATTATTGATTTATAATTCTCTACTATATTCTCATAAACTACGGTTTTGTTTAATGGTCTTTTGATTAAGTTTATTCTTAGTAGTGTCAAACTCTGCAGTGGTATGTACATGTTTGAAATTACCACTTCTATTACCATCTCCATGATTTCTACATCATTTCTCAAGATTCATCAACCACCAAACCATCATGATTTGTTAATTTATAAAAAACTTATATCATGATTTGGGTCATGTTTATCCATTTGATAGTGAGTATTGTAATTACAAAAAAGGATCTTCCAAATAGTGGTGTTCCCTGAGTGTTATCAAATGTCTTAAGTCCTATTGATTTATTTTATTTTGATGTATAGGGACCAATCCCAATTCAAATAAAACTTGGTTATCATTAATTTTATCCATTCATCATGAATTTTACCATATTTATTGTGTTTGTCTTTTAAAAAATAATAAAAAATCATTACAATTATCTCTTATTTATTCATGAAATCCAAACAATATCTTCATTTCCCTTTAAAATTTTTATTCTGAATAAGTTCATAAATACATATTTTGATGAATTTATTCATTTTTTGGTAATATATGTATAAAGCAGCAATATTGTATCCATGATATATCATAAAAAATATAATTTTTAATTGTAATAATCATCATTTATTAAGAACTATTTGGGACCTTCTAATTTTGATTGAATCTCTTTTCATATTCTCTATCAACACCAATATGACTTCCAAATATCAAATTAACAACCTTCCATCAATAATTATTCAATGGGAGGCACCATTTCATTCTTTATAACCACATAAATCATAAATTCCTTAAATATGTATATATTTTTATATATGTCCAATGTTCATAATATTTTCCCCATTATTATCAAATTCAAGATTCCTGATCTTAAGTGAATCATCCTTGTTTCTATCAACCCCAACACAACTACCATTCACCCTCAAAACATACATCATTATATGGTTTTCCGATATGTTTCCATCATTGAGTCCCTATTTTTCCATTTCCAACATCTATCCCCTAATCCATATCTTCATGATCTAAAGTATTCCATTTTATATTCTATCACACCACCGCCACCTATAGTTACTCCTCCGAGTAGATGTGGGTCTTTTTATGTCATATTCAAAACAAGATATCCAATAATTTACATTCTGTTTGAGTCTAATTCTATTGTGGACGTGATTCATAGTCCTCTAATAAACCTCAACTATATATTTTCTTACCACTCTTCACAAAGGTACATGTTCGTTTCCTGACTACACAATTTATTCTTTTTCAGTCTAGGGATTATCATCATCTACCTATATATTTCTTTCCATCCATAAAAATATTCCCTTCCACCATACCATCCCCATAGAAAAATATTATCTATGATGGTTACATACAATGAAGGATTAGATATGAATAATACATGGAATTCTGTTTCACAACCCATCACATAAAAATTGTTCGATGGAAATGGAATTATTTTGTCCTCGTAAATGTTGATTGAACTCTTAATAACATAAAGGATCTTTTTGTGGCATAGGTTAATGCTCAAACCTACAATTTATGTTAATTAGAATATTTCAGTTGTGGATTAGATGGACTAGGTGTGTCTTTTTTCACTCTCTCTCCCACTTAACATTGAAATCTCCATCATATAGATGTAATTAAATGCTTTCTCTATGAATTTCAAGATGAGGAGGTATATTAATTTATTCGGCATGATGTATTATAGTGATGAGGTCCCTTGAAGAGGAGTCATATTCAGTGGTTCAGGAAACATAAACATATTGATTTATGATGAATAATATTTTATATTCGTATAGAAATAATAATAAACAATAAATTTCTCATCATATGCTTCCATATAGATGATTATTTTAATAATTCATATTAAATATATAGAAAATAAATCAAACAATTACTCATAAGTTATAAATAAAAACAAATATAAAAACATTAGAAAATTCCATTGATATATTTTCTTAAAACATTCATGATTATTTTCTTTAATTCTTAAGGCCCTATAATCAGAAAATATATTCATGTGGTATTTTTTTATATCTTATAAATCATTTTATGAAAAATAATTATTACTAACTAGAATTATTTTTACGAATAGTGATGGTATTGTTAGATTCTACTTCATAGTAGGATGTATATGAGGGTTGATGTGGGTGGTTGGGTAACAAGGTATATTATATATTATGTTTCATGGTTTTTGTGGAAAGGGAAAGACTATGGTAATCATTTATAGGTTATGAGGAGTTTTCCATTATAAATACTATGATTTTTTCTAAAAAGGAGAAAAAATTAGGATAGTGTTTTTGTATACACATCCCCAAGAATATCCAATTCCTGAAATTATGCATGAAAACATACACCATATCAAGAATTCAATAACATAGTCCTTGTATAGTTAAAGTGTCTATAATGATAGTCGTGGAAGTTTGGAGTGTGATGTGGCACAAAAATAATAATTGTGTTAGGAGGGATATATGGAGTGACCTCTATGGTTTGTTACTCAAGGTGATTACATCATGTTATATGACATTACTCAATATATTTATAACCTTAACTAGCTACAATGGTCTTTGTTTCGATTCTTCTTAAAAATCATTAGAATATACCCAATAAATTTCGTTTCTTTTGTATTCTATTAACTCTATACTATAAGTAGCAATATCATGCTTGTGTTAATTAATGACATTATCATTTAAAAAGTGATGGTACTATGAAAAAAATTTTATCTCTATTATTCATCATTGATTTCGAATGAATAATTGAGATGAAATTAGATATTTATTTGGGATTTAGGTTTCTAGTTGTTCTTGATATATATTTCTTTCTCAGATGAAATATTTCATTAATGTTAAAAACATACTGGTATAAAATGGGTAGATTCTATGTAACTACATAATGTGGCTATATAATG
The DNA here is from genome assembly GCA_963277665.1 of Viscum album. Lineage (NCBI taxonomy): Eukaryota > Viridiplantae > Streptophyta > Magnoliopsida > Santalales > Viscaceae > Viscum > Viscum album. The sequence goes on along the minus strand of OY728121.1, from coordinate 1,190,209,072 downwards.
GTATTTTCATTTATATTTTGAGGAATTATCATCATTGTAATTATATTGAATGCTTTTTTGGAACACTTAACTATCTTTAGATGACACACTCTGAAATTCATGTGTAGTGAAAAAGTCAGAATCCATGAAAATGATATAATGGGAGTTTGGCCTTTTCATTATTAGATATGTGTATAAGGAACATCTTATAGGATATAAATTATAAAATAAAGGGAACATGGAGAATTAGGATTTTATGATATAGATTATGAAACACATCAATAATCTAGGAGATCCATTATAACATCCTTATAAATATGATACCTAAATAAAAATTGATATTAATCATGTCAATATAATGAACCATAATTTTTAGTATCCTTTTTGATTCATAATCCCCTGTGAAGAGTGCTTTCAAAATAGTTTATTCATTATGGGTGACTTCATAGGTTGTTCCCAACATGTATGATTGTATGGGAAAAACATGTTGAATGAATATGTGTCGGATGGTGGTGAAATTCATTAGTCAGATAAGGGACTCTACTGGATAATATAATTTTAGGTGTTAGTGATTCCACCAAATTATTATAGTAAACCAAAAATATATAATGATTGGGTTCAAGTCTAGGGGTGTCTAGGTCTCAACATCCATGTTTGGAATTAAATTTTTTCTTGGATGTAATGTACTCTCCTAGAAATGAAAAAAATTGGATTGTTTTCTCTTGATGTAATGATTAATCATATTATCATGTCATATATCCTATTACTATATAACGTATATGGGTACTACAAAAACTATTTGTGATCTATTATATTATAAATATGCATGCATGACTCTAGAATAACAATCAAGTCATAGTAAATATTTCTACCAATCAAGTCTTTAATGAATGGAATAAACACATGATGTTAACACTAATATCATTTGTGACAATTATGAGATGAACATTTTAACACTTGTTCATGATCAAATTATAAATCAATTATAAAATTACATTACAATTGGGGGTTTTTGGAAACCTGTCCAATATTTATGTTCTGAGCTACACATGATAAATATACAAGTTCAAACATGGAGGGAGGGTATTGGAGTTATTTATGTTAAAATATGATTATCTTATTCCCATTTGTTTTTAATTGTAAATTTTTAATGTGTAATTTAATGTTACTTCGTTGTGTTTTTATATATAATAAAAATGTATATGCTTTACCTGGGAGGCAAAGATTCTTGAAAAAATTTAAATAGATTGATACTATAATAAATATGTGTTATTAACATGGTGTGGGTTGTAATGACCAAGAATTATATCAATAATATTCCCCTTATAGTTTTTATTTCATATAGTGTAGATAAATAAATCACATATAGAATACAATACAATAATTATTGATGAATAATGAATGAAATAAATCGTATTTTTTGAAGTTAAGGAACCTATAAAAATGAAATAGTAACTTGACCTTAGGAATTGTAATATGAACCTTATGATTAGTAAATCAGCCAAATTAATAGTAAAGTGACTTGTGAAAGTATGAAAAAAAATTCAAAACCTTATAAATGAATGTGTGACATAATTATATAATTGTATAAGTAAATGAATAATTTAAAAATTATTATTTAAGTGTTGTTATTTTTGTATGTCATAAATATTTAATTAAAATTTTATAATTATCAATATAATTAAAAATAAAACTTATTTTAAAATAATTTATTAACAAATAAATATTTATTTATTAATTGAGGTGAATTTTAGGAGACCCTATTTAATTTTTCAGAGTGTTATTAAATAAGTTATAAAATCAGATTCAATGTTTTTTGAGAAAATGATGATTTTAATTAAAAATATTATTTAACATAATTAGGAAATTATTTTCATAAAATCTATTACATTTTTCAATTATACACATTGAAAAACGGTAAGGGTGAATATTTGGTAAATTTTTATAAAATACAAGAATTTTTATGAATTGTAAAATACAATAATTTATGATAAATTTTAAGGACATAAATTTATGATTCATTGATGATGTGAGGATAAGGTAAGATCCATTTTATTGAAAACATATACACTTTTTACTAAATTTAGTTATAATAATAAACACTATTTTTTGTCTTGAGCCAAAATAAAAGAACTAGTGATTAAAATATTAAAAAAAGACCCCAGTTGTCCACTATAAATACCACCCCTCACCACCCCTTCTCCTCACACCTTCCAATACCAGATCCTGGTCAAATATCTTCCCAATGACAATATAAATCTTCTACCTCATGTCCAGGATCACATGGTCTAATAAAAATACCAAAACAATTCTAGTTAAAGAGTTTCTCACGGAGGAGAATTCCAGAGATAAAATTACTATTCCATTTTGTTATTTCTCTTTTTATATTCTTTTCATTTACTGTTATCTCCACACATACCCTCAAACAAATAGATTGGTAGAATATTTCCTTACATATAATGTAATTTTATTACAATAGTGTAATAATCATTCATCTTTCCACTTTTCATCTCACTTTTATTGTAAAAAAAGAAATGTTGACTTTTAGGTGTTGTTTCAGTGCCATCAAGGACAAAATGATTTCATTTTCATTCCCCATATTCAATGTTTTTCATGAAAAAAAAATTGCTTGATGCATATTTTAAAGTTTATAATAAAAAATTTTGTTGTTTTATGTAACATATTTAAATAATACTAAATGATATAACAATATGTGTTCATTGGGATCTAAAACAACTTAATTTAATTTAAATGAACATGCTTAACATGTAAAATAATGATTAATCATAATATCTGAAAAAAATACATAAAAAATAGAATTTTTTATATTATTTAGTAACATATAATTCCAATTCTGAAGAACTATTCCCATTTTAATGAAATTCAGTACTTATAAACAATAGAATCAATCATGATAACTGAGAAATTAAATGATTTCTAATATTGAAAATAAACTCTATAACTCATCCATAAGGTCATAAGTGGACATAATAAAACTATATTTATTTAAATAAGTTTATAAAACGTTATTAATTAATTAATGGATTTTATTTGATTATCCATTAAATTAGGGACAAGTGTAGAACACATTCCTAAATAAGGTAAAGGAATCTACGAGAACATTCATATTTTCAATTGGGTTATTCCTTCACAATCCTTACCCCATAGAAATGGTAATATATTGTGGTTTTAATTATTAAACATTATATTAATATGTTCTATAATCATATAATAAGAATAATTTGTTTTTTATGGGAATTAAATGTTTTATAATGTTCCCATCTAAATTCTGCCTGATATGCAAGCCAGATTAAAGGGAACGTCTTGATTTCTTACCCATTTTCGTGTAAAAAATAACTAATTTTTACATGAAAACATTTATTTTTTAATTAATTTTTTATTAATAAAATTATTATAAATAAAAATTATTTTTACAAACGAACACATTTTTTAAAATTAAAAGGTTCATATCACTCCAAAATTCATTGATGAATTTATTTGATCATTTTTATCTATTTCAACATCTATGATGAATTTTATTCTTTATTGAGGTTTATATATTATTTTTATCATAAAAAATTTTTATTAAATGGTGTATGATCAGTTTGACACTGGATGTGTTATCTTGATGCAATTCACCATACTACTCTGTAATGGTTAGTGATTATGTATATAGACTAGCGAATCATATTTATATTTCATATATATAAGTTGTTTATGTTAATCCCCATTTAAATGAAGAATTTAATAGAATTAATAATTAATGGGTGGGGCCCTCTATATCTCGTTCATGCACCGGTAGGTCTCATTAGAGAAACTAGACTTGGTTTTTTCTAATTATATATGATGTCTTGGTCGAGGAATTGATGATATTTTTATGATGTCTCACATTGTGAAATATGACATTATGAATCCTATAATTGATACTCAATGTGATTATTCTACTAGTATTATAATTGATTATATTTTTATGTTTTATTATTTATTCATATTTTATTCATGTCATTACATGATGATGATTATGTTTTATTGACCTATGTTTTTAGTTATTCACCATTACATTTTGTTTATGTTTAGGATATCATCCACTATATTAATTATGTTGGTCGCGCATATTTTTTCACACCCTTATTAGGTTTTATTTTTCTATGGCATGTGAAGACGAATATTAAAAAATACTTGTAGGGATAATATTTGTGTTATGGATGTTTCCAAAGGAATTTCTATATTGTATTTTCATTCAAATATATAATGGGGAAATTATGATTGTATATGGTTTTCCAAAACTACTAAACTGTCTGGTCATTTGAGATAATACCTCCTTGTTTATTATTACAATGTATTTCTCTTAGGCATGCAATCCAGGTAATAGGGGTCGAGGACGTTACTATTGTAATAAAGGGCTATGTAGTAGAATCCTTTGAAAATATATTTTTGTTACATATATTTTGTAACATAACCCTAAGATAGAATTGTATTATAAGAATGGAAGAACATCCTATAATATTGGTAAGGTAGAGATTATGTAGATATTACTAGAATTATATCACCATATAGACACATGAAGTGGATTTCGTTTTTCATAGATGTAGCAAGGGGTAACAACTCTGACAAGGTGTCTTGGGCTAACCTAGTGTAACCTAGTACATGAAAACGAGACATACTATGCACCAAGTTTGACACACTCTGGGGATATTCCTATAATAAATCATATTTTCATTAAGAATCAATATGAAGGTATTAAAAGAAAATTAATTCCCAAGGAAACCATGATTATTATTTTGAGATGAATTATGCATAAAATTTCAGTTTATGATATGTTCATTTATAGTTTCAGAAAAACTTTTCTGATTAGTAGCCTAATCTAGTATATTCCGTTATTCAGAAATCGTGAAAAGTGGAAGGAATTGAAGCCATATCAACAAAAATATCACATGAAGGTAATTTCATCCAATATAAAATAATAATGTCAGAATTTGAGTTGTGAATGGTGCTGAGAAACTTTTAACATTATAGGATAACTAACTCATGTTCTGAATAAGAAAATTACAGGTTTGGAGCATCCTGATCCCCAATGTGGAGGACCACTGTTAGATCAATTTATGTGAAAATGGTATCAATAATTTAATAGTATTAAAAACCAATTTGTAGAGGATAATTTGATAGGATTCCTAGATAATATATTTATCTCATTGGGAAGTATTGAAATAGAGAAGGTGGTCATGGAATTTAATCATATTTCAGAAGATGTGGATCAAGGGTGGTCAATAATAAGGAATTGAGGGATTATAATGAAATTTTCAGGCAAAATATTTTCCTTGTGAAAAACCATCAGATATGGAGATGAAGTTCTTCAATATCAGATAGATAGAGGATGAAAAAGTTTCCATGTATGAAGCCAATTTTACAGGGTTATCAATGCATGACGTGACCTACATACATAATCTACGGAGCATTATTGATCTATTATTTGATGGATATTGGAATTATAAAGGAATTTGAAAAACCATATCATTTACAATTTTTTTCCCAACCATATTCATTAGAATGGATTACATGTTCTATTACTGGTGATGGGAATCATCAAAATAAAATTAATTCTATGAATGATTGGTATATTTAATACCTCATGTATGAGGGTGAAATTATTAAATATGGGATGGGTATTGGTGTTCCCCTTATACAATCATATAAAATGAGATATTAAATGATTCCCAGGGTGTGAATTTGACTATACACCCATGTATCTCTAAGTTGTATATATATTTTAAGGAACATTTCTTGTGTGATAAGGTGCAGTGGGATATTTCGGATTATGTATCATGTTGATAGTCTTTCAACATATAAGGTTATAAGGAAAACAACTTAGAGGAGTCATGAAAAATAATTCTATTCCAATAATTAAATGCGATGACATCACTATATATTTTTCACTAGATTACCAAGAACCCCAAGAATGAATGATGCAATATGGGTGATTATTAATTGCAATACCAAATCATCCCATTTCCTCTCTATATGGGATGATTTTCCACAAGACCCCCAATAACAAAAATATATTAATGATTTTTTAAGAAACTATGGAGTATCACTCTCAATTTTATCATATTATGATCCAATAAGAAATCAAAATTCATGAAAAGTCCTCAGAAATCATTAGATATTGAGCATTATTTTAGAAATTCTTATCACCTTCAATCTGAAGGCCAAATAGAATGGATGAGATAATCATTATAATAAACATTCATATCAAGATAAATTGACAATAATGGTATGTGGGGTAAGTATTTCGAATTATTGGTGTCTTCCTACAATAATATTTACCCTCATGAATTCAAATGGATCCATATAATGAATTGAGTTGAAAGAAATTTCCTACACCAACATGCAGGGATGAAGTTGGTGGAAGGAATCTTGTCGGCCCTGAGAATGGGAAGGAAATAACTGAAAAGGTAAATACTATTAAAACCCCTATCAATGAAGCTCAATGTATAAAAATGGAAAATTTTGAAAATAAAAGGATGTATTTGTAATATCATGTTAGAGATCATGTTTTCTTCAAAGTATGTCCATTGAAGAGTGTTGTACGAATTTAGATGAAACAGAAATTAAGCCCATGTTACATTATACATTTTGAAATTATAGATATAATTAGAGATATGGATTATCATTTTCAAAATTTTCCTAGCCATTATAAAGTACACTTCGTGATTCACATATCATCATTGTTGAAGTACACGCCAGACCTAACACTTGTAAAATATTCTGAAGATTTAGAATTGGATCCAAATTTAGGTGATTTTGAAGAGACTATTAGGATTCTGGGCACTATAGAATATGTGTTTAGGTACTAGATGACTAACCAAGTAATGTTACTTTATTGAAAAGGCAATGTGGGATCCTGAGTGTATCTTAATTAACAACTACCAAAATCTTTTTATGGGTGGGAAACCAATAAATTTTGGAAGAGGAATTTTTTGTATTGGGGAAAAATGTAATGAACCTGAATAAAATTAATGATATTTACATTATTATTTTTTTCATATAGTATAGATCACATAAAATTGCTTGTAGAACACAATAAAAACTTCTTAATCGAAGAATGAATAAAATAATAGATATTTATATAAGTTAAGGATATCATACCAATTAAATAATTTTATGAACATAAGAATATTAATATGAACCTTATGAATAGTAAATTTAACTAATGAATAGCTAACTCGACTATGAATGTAAAAATAAAGTTAAGGAACCTTATAAATGAAATAACGATATAATTATTTCATAGTTTATGTAAATGTATATTTAAAAACATAATATTTATGTTTTGGTATTTTTGAAAGTCAAAAATATGTTATTAAAAAGTTATAATTAATAAATTGATTATATTAAAATATATTCTCATAAAATTTATTACATAATTATCATATTGTTTTCATATAATTTTTGGAAATGTTTATGTGACCCTATATTATTTTTCAAAGTGTTAAAATATCAATTATATATTTAAAATATAATTTTTTCAAGTATTATATTATTTTAATTAAAAATTGAATTTATCTTATTTAGATATTTTTTATTCATAATATTGAGTTCATTTTTGATATATAATAATTTTAAAATTAGTATGGTGAATTTATATTATTTTTATAATGTACATGATTTTTTTTTGTATTTAAAAATAAAATACTTTACAATAAATGTTAAATAAATTAATTTCTGATTCATTTTTTACAAAAGGTGGAGGTAAAAAACTATTATTAATGAATATCATCTACTAGTTACTAAATTTAGTCAGAATAACCAACACAATTTATGGTTTTGAGCCATAATAATAATATAATTATTAAAATATTCAAAAAACACCACTCTTTTCCACTACAATAACCACCTATCACCACCCCTTCATTCAAAACATCCAATATTTGAGCCTTGAAAAATTTCATCCCAATAAACATCCCAACACTGTATGAAAAGTCTAGGAGCACATGGTCTCATCAATAGTCCAAAAACAATCCTCATAAATAATTTCGGAAGGATAATAATTCAAGAGGTACAAATCCTCTTCCACTTCCTTTAATTTGACTTTTATGTTATTTTCTTTTATTATTATCTATTAACCTCAACTGATACAAATGAAAAGAAAACTCTACTACCATAAATATACTATAATGTTATTATTCTAATTTAATAATAAGTCATCCATCCTATACTCCTCCCTCTTTTATTGTAAAACAAGAAATGTTGTAGGTGTTGTGTTGTTTCAACACCTTCAATGATGATAAGATTTCATTTTCATTCACCATATTCAAGGATATTTATTGAACCATTTTAATTGATGAAACAAATTTTAATTTTTATATTAAAAAACTTATTATGTTCAATATATACCCTATTCCCATACTAATAATTGATAAAACAAAATGAGTTCAATGTCATCTAAAATCTCTTAAAATAATATAAATAAATATAATTAACAATCAATCTAATGATTCATCCTCATGTAAAAGAAAAAAAACAATATATAAAACCATTTATGCATCTTAATGTTAATTAAAAATATATAATTCCAATTATGTAGAATTATACTCTATTTACATGAACACCATTACTTACAAATAAGCGAACCAGTGATGGAATCCAAAAAAACGAATGATCCAGAATGATAAATTCAAACACAATAACTCATTAATAAGGAAATAAATGAACCAAATAAAACTATAATGAGACTAATAAATCTATAAACGTGTCATAATTACATATTTAATGTATTTAATTTTATTATCCCTTACATTATTCTCAAGTGAAAAATACATTTGGACCAAAGGTAAGAGATTCTAACGGAGCCTTCATTTTTCCATCAGGTTATTCTTTCGCTATCCTTACCCATATATAATTAATATATCATATTGTTTAATTTATTTATATTCATTTAATATTATCCAAACACATATATTCAAATAATTTCATATTTATCAAAATGTAATTATATGTTTTACAATTCTCCCTTCAATATTATTCCCAATAGGCAAGCCCGATTGAAGGGAACATCTCAATTTCATACCAATGGTCAAGTAAAATACATAATTGTTTTTAAGACGCAATTATTTTTATAAAATCACCAATTTCTTTCACTAAAACCTATATTTTATCATTTTTGTGTTATAAAAACAATTATTACAAATAGAATCCACTTTTAATAATTAATTATTCATTTCTATGACAAAGGGGTATATCTCTAAAAAATTCATTGAGTGATTTTTCAGTGTACCTTCATCTATAGAAACTCCTTTGGTGAATTTTAATATTTAATGTGTTTTATATATTATTTTTAACATCATGCATCTTTTACTAGGTGGTTTATGATTACTTTAAATGTGGACGGGCTATATTGATACCATTAAAAAATCTACTAACAATGGTTAGTTATTATGTTTATAGATTGGAAAAAAATCTACATTTACTTTTTATATGTTTTTATATTTATCTACAATCTTATTTTTAATATGTTTCATTTATTAAGTGATTTTTTGGGCTCGATAGACCCCATTGATGCATCAGTGGGTCTCATGAGACCAACTAGACTGAGTTTTTATCCATTATGTATAGTGTCTTGGATGAGGTCATGAAATCTTGTTTATGTTTTCTGACAATAAGCATTAACACATTTTGAATCTAGTAATTGATAGTCCATGTAATTATTTGACTCATAGAATATTCGTCGTTAAATTTTATTAGGTCATTAGTTAATTAACTATTATTCCTTTAGTTTTGTCGTTAAGATTATGTTTCATTGACATATGTTTTTATTTATTCATCATGCCTTATTATTTATGTTTATGATATAATCTACTATATTACAAAAAATTACAATTAATATTATATAAATCCATCTTATTATTTATATTTCCACATGATATTAATATGAAAATTATGAATGACATGCATGGATTATCTAGGTGTTATGGATGTTTCGAATGGAATTTATATTTTTATTTCCTATCAACGTTGTAATGTAAAATTCTTGTTTAAATATGGTTTTCAATAACTAAAAAAAATTCATTCCATCATGATACATAATCCTTGTTTATTAATCCAATGGTTTGTTGTATGTCACCAACTCTTGGAAACTACAGTTGGGGTCTTTGTAGTTGGAATCAAAGGATGTCTATTAGAAACCATGGGAACTAGATTTATAAAATATATATTAGGTAAATTACCCTAATATAGAATTTGAGGATATGAATCAAATTATATACACTAATTTTGGTATGGATGAGATTAAGTGTATCTTCATTGAAAAACATCTATTTCAGGATACTATAAGTGTAAATGGTTTTGGCACAGATGTACCTAGGGGTAACAGCACTGACATAGTGTCCCAAGCCTAACATAGTATAACTTCAAAAACGATAATGTGCATTATTTTGGACGTAGTTTGACACTCTTTGTGGATATGATAATGATAATTCATATTTTTTACGAACCATTATAAATGATTTATAATCAAATATTTCAACAATGAAAAAATGTTTATAATATTAACACTAACTAGGCCTAAAATTACTTTTTATGTAATGTGTTTTTCTAGTCTGATATTATACATTTTGATTCAAAACCTAATCTATTGTATTACATTAGTTAGAAATGGTTCCAATAAGAGGGAACCGAAACTATATTGATGCATGTATCCCTTGAAGGTATTTCCCTCTTATGCTAGATAATGATGTCTGTATTGGAGCTCATACTGGTGCTGAGAAACATAATACTATACCCGGACATATGAATCTGGTCAGGAGTAGTAACCATACATATTTGTAGAATCTTGATCCACAACATGTAGGATAAATGTTTGATGGATTTTTGCAACAATAAAATAAATAAATTAAAGGAAATACAAAACCATTTTTTATAGTAGTACATATGTTTCTTATAAATTATATTTCTCATAATAAGATGATATAAAAGGGGGGTGGTTGTCATTATAGATTGTCTTCTATATGGAGATGATGATCAGTGGTGGTTATTAATTCAAAACACAAAGGAGGAGGATGAAATTAAAAATATATAATGGAGGGGTTTTATGGAAAATTACCTATAATATATTTTCCATTCAAACAATGATTTGATATTTAGAGGAAATTCTAGAGTCTATGAAACAAATAGAAAAAAATTATTTCCATTTACAAATCCAAATATACAAGGTTAACAAATAATTTTTTCAACTACATGTTAAATCAAAAGTGTATGATTGATCATTTCGTATATGGATATTGGAATTATCAAGGATTGTGAAACAGAATTAGTTTTTTTTATTTTTTAACAATGATGTTAAACATAATGGATTAAAATTTGATATTCTAATGGTTAGCATCTTAAAAATAATGTCAAAGTCGTGAAATATGGGATGTTGAAAAACATCATGTATTAGGATGTAATTATGAAATTTGGGAAGAGGATTTGAGTTCCCATTATACCCAAGAAAAAATGGGATTAAAGGGATAATGCAAATAGTTTGAATTTCTCTATACACCACGGTAGCTCTAAGATGTATTGATATTTGAAGGAACATTTATGGTGGGTAACATTATATAGTAGATTTATGATTATGTATCAAGAAGTTTATACTATTTATAAGTGAAAGAACAAAAGACAAAATTCTAGAGGATTCATGCAACCTCTTCCTATTCTTATATGGAAATTGGATGATATCACTATGCATTTTGTTATAGTATTATGAAGAACCCAAGAAATAATGATGAAATATGATTTATTGCTGATCAACATATCAAATATGATTATTTACATTATAAAAGAGAGGATTTTTCATTAGGGATACATGGAAGACTCTATATTAACGATGTAGTTAAATTTCATGGAGATCCTGTATCAATTCAGTCAGATCCTGATCATTAATTTAATTTAAAATTATAGAATATTATTAAAAAATATTTATATTATAATAATTATATTTTTACTAATTATAAGCATGAAAATGATAGATAGTCATAATGAAAGATCCAATACAATAGAAGTCATGTTTATTTCATTCCCTCATGACTTTCATGGAATGTGGGATTAGTATTTAATTTTGGTGATGATTTCATACAATAATTGTTTCCATTAATGTATTCATTTGGTACTATATAAAGAATTGAATGGAATGAAATGTCGTACAGGAACATGTTGGGATGATGTTTCTAAAAGGATGATTGTGGGCCCAGAGATTCTAGAGGTAACTATGACTCCCTAAAATTATAGAGTAAGAATATTGCATTCGATAGAATTTATGACATACGACACAATGTTCATAATGAAATTTAATATCCAGATACATTATGTTATTTTTAATATTTAAAATAAATTATATATATATAAATGTATATAAAACTGAGTTATCTTACATTACATGAAAGAAAGATCTTCATCAACTTCTTCCGTTCCAAGAAAGAGAGAGTTTCACTAATCAACGATTTATTATTAAAATATTATTACATTTATTTTGAAATAGTAAGTTATAAACTAGAAATCATTATATTTACTATCTAAATAATGAAAATATATATTTTATGAAATTAATTGAAATGTTAAATTTTAATTAGAAATGAATATAAGAACTGATGGAATATAAATGAAAATATTTTCATCCTTTTGATCACTACGTTGTTTTACCCTAATATAAAAAAATAATTAAAATTATTGAGTGATATTAAATATATATATATATATATATATATATATTATATTCAATATAATAGTTTTGTTGTTCTTCCAAGAGATTTGATATGCTTAAGATAAAAATAATTCCAATTATACATATAATATATTAGATTCTTAATTCTGCAGTTTTTCCTCCTTTTAATGGAGATCCTATTATAAAGAATAATTTTCACAACATTATGAATTGAATTAGATAAAATAAAATTTATATTTGAAGTAATAATTTTAGAATTATCTTACGGTGATTTTTTTTCAGAGAAACATCATTTTTGGTTGAATAGTGAAAAATACTGTGTTTTGGTTAAAAAAATAAACTTTTCATTTAAATATAGATCAATATTGAATTATATTTGAAATTTTTTTAAGAAAAATTAGACCAATTATACATACATTAATTCTATTTAATTCATTAGAATCAATTTTTATTTTTAAATTGAACATCAAAACCATAAAATCTTTCGATCATTTTTATACTTAAACCAGTTAATATGGTGGTCTATGAGAGTAGATTTAATCCATTTATTTCCACTTCTGGGATTTTAATGTTGAAAATACAACATAAAAAAATTTTAATGATGAATTTTTTTTCTATTAAGATCAACATAAAGTTTTACAAAAATTATTAGTGAAAGTGATCCAATGTAATTAATGTGATTAAGGTGTAATTAGGCCTTAAATGGACTAAATCCCTCTGTTTATGGGACAAAATGACCGATACAAATATCCAAAAATCATTTTATGTCCATATTTTTGACATGAACAACCTAATAATCGGTTTTATTTTGGTTTCTGTGTCTTCTTCTAGGTAATAACATGTTTACAACTAACTTCTTTTCAAGAATACCATGTGTTCCCTTTTCCTTCCCCATGAATGGCCACCACCTCTCACCATTACACACCCCTCTAAAATCATTAATGATCTCCAAATATCTCCCACATTTTCCTCCCAAAAATCATAACCGTGGAATATAATCCTTCCTCGGGTCAGAATTCCATCTAAGGATGCCTTTTTGTTTACACCAAAAGTAGTTACCCAACTAAGAGGCCATGTTTTCCCTAAAACATTCTACATTATTTTCCATTAAAACCCACCAAAAATGTTATTATTATATGTTTTCAAAACAAAAAAAGTATCCTAAAATAATATTATGTTGTTATGTTTTGATTATTATTCACTCTTACACACACATTCATCTAATAAAAGTGAACATATTATATCTGTGAATAGTGAACTATTGCCTCACGAAATGACTATTGTTCAACATTCACCTACCAACTCTCATGGTGGACATTATGATGGAAAATTCATCCATATATGATAAATATATAAATATATGTAATTTATAACTTATTATTCTTATTTAATTTTTATTTAGAACATAAATTTTATTCTTTTCAAGTTTTGTAAATATGAGAATTTCATTTAAGGATTTGTTGACTACCACCCCCACAATGTGACATGACTCATTCATACCATAAATGGAATGTAAAAAATGATAGTTTTAATAAAACTATGACTCATATATAAAAACTATATGATAATTTTATTATAACATACATTTTTATTTATTATATTACATTCTTTTAATTCTACAATGAAATGATAGTTGCATTCATGCGTATGTACAACATACTGTCTCCATGAATGGTGAACTTTTTTTTAATCACCAAATTCAATGGAAAGTAATAAAAATATATTTATTGAATATATATTATTATTTATTCATGTTTTAAATTCATTAGATGATAAAACATTTATATATATAATAATAATAACAAAAAACAAGTCAAAATATACATGAGAAAACTAGGCAATTAACACCCAAAATTTGTAATATAATGATAGTGTGTTAAAAATGGGTAATAAAATATTTTTATAAGTTAATGTATGAGTATTATTCTATTTTTAGTTGGCAAAATATTTTTAACCTCTGTAGAATAGACTAATCATCGCACAACAAAATGTAATGATAAGGTAAGGGATTTTCGTCTCACTTTTTAAATCTATGAGATTAATGTCATATTCACAACATACTTCTTTTGTGTTATATACCTATAGGAAATTTTGATATATTATATATATATTTCCATTTATTTCGTGATATTAAATGTTTCAATTGAATTTACTCTTTCATGGAACCCATGACTCAAAATCTACTCAAGTAGTAAGGGATTTCATCTCGATTTACTTTCAATTGAGACATAATTTTTATTATAACAAAATTATCATTTATGTGGTGTATATATTTTCATTTTACATGTTTTTTCATGAATATTCATAATCTCATGATAATTTATGTTTCAACTAATTCATTTGGAGTTATTATTTATTCGTTAAAATGTGTTATGGGACACATTAAAAGGTAAGAAAATTATTTTTCCGCCAGAATTTTTTAGTGTCGACAACCCTGTTTTTTACTTAACCACATATTATAAATAATTAATAAATCAATATAAAGTATTAAATATATATATTTTATAATCCACATTATTCAATTTATATATTTGGACTGTTATATACGTTCAATACATGGGTTGCGGACTATTTAAGGGAAGCCCTATGGTGTGGGGACTTGTGAATGAAAGCACCACGATGCATCTGAAGTCTATTGAGGAGAATTAGATTGTGAAAATGTTTAAACTGTTGTCTTATAGAAAATGTATCATGTTCGTGGGAAAAATGACATCCAACGAAATAATAATATACTTAATTGAGAATATACTTATCAGTTATCCATGAGATTTATCATCAATATATCTAGGGATACATTTTATTTTTAGTTCATTTATTTAATAGAATCAGTTTTCAGTTTATTACAATTCCATATTGATATTAACTCATCTCTTTATTAAATGGAATTTTAATTAGTCATATACATTTAAATATTAATTTATTTTCATTGATTCACTAATTCTTCTACATTACATACCCATACAGAGCATTGAATCTCACCCTTATAATTCTTTGTATCCCAAGGTAATGAAGAATAAATCTTTGAATAAGCATTCAAGGATGATGTTTATTTTTTTATGTATAATGTTTGTATTTAATATTTCATAAATTATTATGAGTATCATTTCTGTAATCAATATTTCCATGATCACGGAATTCAATGGTCCTTCGGGGTATGATTCCTGATAATAATGAAAATGAAATGTAATAATAGAGCGACTCTTGGAATCTGGGTCATGGAATTAAAGTTGGTATAAAAGAAATTTTAGAAAAAATATTGGAAAATATATTTATAAAACAAACATTATGGAGAAAAACCCTAATATAGACATGGAATAAAAGTATATTAGAACAACAAAGAATTTTTCTAGAGTATATATTGTGTGTTAATTCCTGGAAATACATCCCTGTTTAGATATTAAAAGTAGATGTGGTTCTTGCTCAAATTTACATATGAGTAATAACCCTAACAAGGTGTTCAAATCTAGTCATCGGGTAACCTCGTAACTGAAAATGATCCTTACAATGCACCTGGTCTAACACTATCAGGGGATATGCTTAGGACAATGCACAATTTATTTAGCTACCATTATGAATAATTTATTCCTCCAATGTGACCCACGATTATGGTTCTAGGTTTCATGATGCATAAATTTATGTTATCTGGTATGACCTATTTATCGTTATAGAATGGTCCTAATATTAGAAGCTAAATCATAATATTCCATTGTTTAGAAACAGTTCCTAGAAGGTATAATGGTATCAATACTCATGGCCAATGTAGAGGTTTCCCTAGAGAGAACATCAATGTAGATGTTATTTGAACTAATCAAGTTGTGGATATATTGGACCATATTTGTTAGGTTATGATGAATAACATTTATCAAATGTTGAAAAAAATTATGTGACAATAATATGTTGTGATAAATCACTTTTTGTTGAAAAATACTCCATCCTTTAGTGGGACTGCAAATACAATTATTGTTGAGTAGTTGATTAAGTCACTGGAAAAGATATTTACAGCCTTGTAATGTAGTTAAAAATAAATCCTTAAACATTCTGTCTAATGTATCCAAGGTGATTAAAATTAGTGGTAGTCTATAATCCATAATATGAGGTATGAGAAATTAATTGAATTCATGGAATGAAGCACTTTTACAGAGACTTTCGTTGATTATTAATTCCCTCATGATCAACATAATGAGATGAAGTGAATGTTCCTTATCATAAACATGAATGAAGAAGAGAGTGTTGTGGATTATGAGGCCTCTATTACATGGTTGGTTAGGGATGATATAGATTATACATAAAACAATGAGTACAAGACTAACAAATTATTTTATATTCTTAAGCCACATCTCTAAATGTCGGTAGTTTCTCATAATTTTTCATCATATGAAGAAACTATTTTATGTTCATCAAGTTAGATGATGAATTATTGAGATCATAATTATTCAACAGAAATGAAGTGATGAATACGTATTTTAAGTACCAGTAAAATGGTAGTGATACAATGAATATGAATGGAATGAAGGATTGTCTAGCATGTTATAACTGTGGAGAAAGTCACCCTGGTAAATGCTTGAATTAATTGGGGGTTTGTTATAAGTGCGGAGAAATGGGTCACAAAAAAATAAATTACATATATGAATAAAAAAGATAATATTTAGTGTTTTAACTGTAGGGAGTTGGGTTATTCTAAAAATGAATTCCTCAAACCTCAAGAAAACATAACTCCCATGAAGCTAAGGGATCAATGTCGATCCTATATGATTAATAGAACTGAAGAGGAATCATTAATGTACTTATTCGTTTAGATATATGAAATAGATTGAAAAAGTTTTTTATTTAGGTTTATATCATATTTTTATATATGAATAATTAATCAATTTTATTGTAGTACATTTTTTTCATGAATAAAGAAAATATGATGAATTTCACTGAGAAAAATTATTGAGTGGAAAGATAAAAATTTCTAAAAAACCTGACTATGGGAAATAAAACACTTAATATGTTCTGGATGCTATGATAATGATGGGGAAATGGTTTATTTGATGATTTATAATTAAATTGGATCTAGTTAATTACTTCTCAACATGTGGTCCATGATATCAATTATAGATTCTATAACACATTCCTATTAATGGAATATATAAAAAATCATGCCTTAATTAACGAAAAAGAAATAATTAATTTATTTAATAAATTTCTAAGATGAAATGGGAGATTTTAATATTAAAAAAGGATACATGATGTAGTCATTCACTTGTTTGGAATGTGAATGTTTATGGATGATTCATGTTTGTTAATGTATAATGATATTTTAATTTTGTAAATTTAGTGTCTATCATTCAGATGTGGTTAGATCAAAATCAGTTGGAAAAGATAACTGTTTATAAAATGGTTTAAGATTATCATTGGATGTGAGTTTTTAGGGAAATGTTTTACATTACTATATGGTGTATCATGTGTTATGTTATGAGAATTATTTTGAGTTGTAATAAATGGAAAAATAATATGTTTATAGGAATTTATATTTACCTATATTATTCTATAGTGAAAGAATCCCCTAACTATAAATAAAATGGTTTTGAATTTTTTTTCATATAATCATCATTTTTATTATATCAATGACCGTTACACACATCTATTTATTATGGAATTGTGGTAAACATTATTAATCAGAACATGTTCTCTAAAACACTTCATAAGTTCTTGATTGTTAGATTTTTCTTCTACATCATTCATTCTATTTTCCAACTATGTTCTCCTAATTGGGAAACTTATTATGTGACCATTGTGCTTTCTTTTCTCTCTTATAAATAATATGTGGTATTAATACTTTTTCTGATGTCCTTGAATCAATAATAGTTTATTTTTAATCACACTATCACAAAGATAAATCATAAATTTAGTGGACACAATTTAATTAAGGTTTGTTGAGTATAGAACCATAAATTTCTAGAGTTAGAATATTGTATTTGATGGTATGTATGACACGGGACACAAACCATGTAAGGTAATATAATATCCAGATATATTATAAAAATATTTACAATTTAAAATAAATTATAAATATATTTAAATGCTCACAAAATTGTGTTAGCATTCATTACATGCAGGATATACCTTCCTCGATTTCTTGTGTTTCATGCAAGAGTGATCTTCCTTGATTCCTTATCATACACACAAGACCGAGTTTTACAAAATAAAGTAATATTATTAAAATCTTATTATGGTAATTTTCAAATAATATGATATAACCTAGACAATAAAAATATTAATAACTAAATAATGAAAACAAATATTAAATAAAATGGATTCACATATTAAAATTTTATTATAAATGAATATAAGAACCCATGGAATATAAATGAAATTATTACTATTTTCTATGATTACAAACCTATTTTTCACTAATAAATTCATCTAATTACAATTAGATAGTGATATTAATTTAATGTAAATATTATATATTCAATACAATTGTTTTTATGTTCATCCAATTGATTTGATATTCTTAAGATAAAAACAAAACAAATTTTACACAAAAAATACTATTTTCCTATATATACACTTTTCATCCTTTTAATAGTGAACCTATTATTATTCTTTATTTTGATAAATTTAAAATTTTAAATTGATAAAATAAACATGATTTTTTAATTCATAATTTCAAAACAATCTTAGGGTATATTTTTCGGATTTTTCTAAGAGACATCATTTATTGATGAATAGTGAAAAATATTATCCAACATCCATTATCCAACATCAATTGTCTTGCCTAAATATTCTATCCATTTTTGATGAGAAACATTATTTTTTAGGAATCGGGAAAAAATAAATTGAGTTCCTAATTGAACTTCCCATTACTCCCACAACCATTGGATGTCCATATTTTGTCCATGCACCTTCCATTCATGAGTTTTGGTGGCTTGGTATGACTTGTTTTTGGTATGAACATGTATACACCTAACATTATTTCATAATTACATTGTGATTCCTTTTCATTATCAATAAAAAAATTACTCTCTTCATTCTACACACCTCTAAAACATTTTATTTTTTCCATTATTTTCCAATGTAGCCTCTCAATAATCCTCCCCATGGCCTATAATCCTTCCTTTAGTCAGAAATCCTCCTAATTAAGCCTTTTGGTATACCCCATAATTAATTCCCTGATTAAGAGGTAACATTTTCTCTAAATGTTTGTAGTACCATTTCAATTATCCGTACCCTAAACTCTTCAAATTCTTTTATTAAAATTACAATACCAATATCATAAACATAACAGGATGTTGTTATGTTAGGATTTCAAACTACCCTTACACAAACCTCAATCTAATGGATGTGGACATATTGTTTCTATGTTCAAAGAAATAATGCCACACAAAATGATGATTGTTCAACTTTTCCCTACCACCTCTCATAAAGGCCATTATGATGGAAACTATATTAAATTATTTGATATATATTATTTATAATGTATTACTTTTATGTAATTTTTATTTATACGATACCGTTATACTTTCCAAGGTGTGTAAATATTATAATTTATTTTGAGGAACTGTTGACTACCACCACATCAATGTGATAATACATGTTCATACCATATATGTAACACATAGAGAATGATTTTAATAAACCCTAGTTACGTATATAATATATATATATATACGATAATATAATTATAATACACATACTTATCATTTATTATTATTTAATTTAATTCTACAATGAAATGAATGTAACATTCAAGTGTACTTATGATCTACCACCTCCATCAACAGTGCACTTAATTTCTAATTAAAAAATGCTATGGACAATAATAAATATGTATTTAACAAATATATATATAATAATTTAGTCATGGTTTACATATTATATAAAATATAACCATGACATATTTAATAAGAACAATAAATTACAAGTCAAAACATACTTCATAAAACTAGGTAATTAACAACTAAAACATTTAACATAATGAAAGAGTTTTAAAAATAGGTAATAAAATATTGTAAGAAGATAATATATTAATTTGGTTAGTTTATGAGTTGTTTAAATATTTTTTACCACTATACATGATTCTAAAGACTGTACAATAAAAAGGGAGGATATGGTAAGAGATTTTCATTATAGAATTTAAAACAGTGTGATTAATGTCACGCTGAGTACTTACATGTTTTCTATGAAATAACTACTACCAATTTTGTAATATTATATCATGATTTCCATTATTTAATTATATTAAACATTTAAATTTATGATACTCTTTAATGGAACACACGACTCAAAATATGCTAAATTAGTATTGGATTTCGTCTCAATTTAATTGAGGCATAGTTTTTGTTATGAACCAATTCTAATTTATTTGGTATACAAATTACACTTTTATATGTTTTATCCTGAAAATAATTACTGTCATGATGTTCTATGTTTTATTTAGTCGATGTGTAATTATTATAAATTAGTTTGAATGTGGTATTGGACTCATTGGATTGTTTAAAAATTATTTTTTCTCAAGATTGTTTTAATGTCAACAACCCTTAGTGTTACCTAACCTCATGTGAGGTAATATTAGTAAATCCATATACATTATTCAATATGGATATTGGAAGAGACAAATTATTCATTTAGTAAATGATATATTCTTTGGACATGAAATACATGGGTTGAGGATAGTTTAAGGGAATCCCTACGGATTAGGGCCGGTGAATGAAAAACCCTCAATGCATTAGTAGTCTCCAGAGGAAAATTAGTTGGAAAAAGATTTTAAACTGTATTTTTATGGTAATGGTATCATGTTCCTGGGAAACATGACGTCCAACAAATAGGAATTTACTTTACTGAGAATTCAGTTATCAATTATCCATGTGATTTTTCATCGATATATCTATGGATGCATTTCATTTTTAGTTCGTTGATTTATTTTCATGTGTTATTAGTTTCATACCTTCCCATATTGATATTTCATTATATGGTTATTGAATGGAAGGTGTTATCATTTATTTACCATTACAGGTTAATTTATTTTTATTCAGTCATTATTACTTCTTCCATACTTTGCCTTAATGAGCATTTGAGATCACTAGTATTATGTTACCTCTCAAATGTTATGAAGAAGAGATATTTGAATATGTGTTTAAGGATGTTGTTTATTTCTTTATGTTATGTATCACTTTTTATTTCATATTTCCAATTGTATTTGGGGTATCATGTATGTAATATAGATTTCCAAGACTTCTAAATTGAATGTCCCTTCATGATTTTATTCTTTGTAATCATGCCAATGTAATGTTATAATGCACTGGCTCCTATCTTATGGGGTTAGGGCATTAGAGGAATAATAGATAAGGTAAAAAATATTCAAACCCATATTAAAACATCTTAATGGATGATAAAATTATATAATAATAATTGATATAAGGATTGGGAATTTCATGTGGGAGATCATGTTATCTTGAATGTATCTCCTTTGAAGGGTGTTATAAGAATTGGAATGAATTGGAAATTGAGCCCCACAAACATTGGCCCTTTTAAAATTTCTAGATGGAATTGGAGCTGATGATTATAATTTTACAATGAATCCTAGCCTTTCAAAATAACACAATGTGTTCCAAATCTATTTTTTATTGAAGTACGTTCTAGACCTGACACATGTACTCACTTCTGATTGAATTGAATTAGATCCTAATTTATCTTATTGTGAAAAACCTTTCAAGATTCGGGACACGAAAATTTTTTTTTAAGAATAGTACCACATTTTTGGTAAATGTACTCTGGAAAATTCATAAAATTGAAGAGGCAACATTGGTGTCTGTGGTGATTATGATTAAGAACTACCCAAATCATTTTATTTGTTGACAATATAGAAATTTCAATGATAAAATTTTTGTAGGAGAGGAGAAAGAAAGGACTGATAATTATATAAATGATATTTTACTTATCATATTTATTTAATATATTATAGATAACAGAAAATCAATTAACAATTCAAATTTTGCAAATGAATAATGGTTGAAACAAGGGGTGTTTATAGATGTTAATGAACCAATACCAATGAAATAGTAAGGTAAACATTGGAATAGTAATAAGATCATTATGAAAATGTAATTTGAGAAACTAATAGTAACCTCACCCATTAATCAATAAATTAAATTTAGGATCTTACAAATTAATGTACGGTAAAATTATATCAGATTATATTTAATTGAATTTTCTATAAAATATTAATTAAATGTTTGTATTTTAGTTTGTTATAAGAAGATAATTACCGTTTTATAATTACTAAAATTATTTAAAAGAAACTATATTCACATAAAATGTATTCATAACATAACAATATGGTTTCTTATGATTTTAGAATAATATTTTGAGAATCTATCTAATTTTTTAGAATGTTATAAAAATAAGATATAAATTTCAAATAATTATTTTTTGATTAATTGATGTTTTTAATTAAAATTAATTTCTCATATTTTAAAAATTATTTTCTTAAAATGTATTTTTTTTCTAATTGTACATGTCAGAATATTTTTTGGACGATTTTTGGGATTTTCCTAAAATAAATGTATTTTGGATAAATAGTAAAATACTATAATTTACTATAAATGATAACTATGTGAATGTTTCAGTCTTTTTTGATTTAATTATGAGTTATGAAACAATATTTAAAACTAAAATTCACTAGTTACCATATTTAGTCAACATAATTAAAACTATTTATTTCCTCGAAAAAAAATTATAAACTAAATATTAAAATGCTAAAAAACCAATGCTCGCCTCCACTATAAATATCATCCCTTCTCATCACACCATCCAAGTTGTGTTCCTTGTCCAATTTCTGAAAATCATCTTCCTAATCATCTCCCCTAGATATATGAGAACATGGTATCATCAAAATACATAAACCAATCCCCTAAAATAGTTTCATAATGAGAAAAAATAAATTGGAAAAAATCCTCTTCCTTTTCCATTTTTTGTTTTTATGTTATTTTATGTTATTATTCTCTCCACATCTCTAATCATCAAAATGAATTGATAACTCTAGTACCATATATATAATGGAATTTTATTAATATAATATAATAATCCATCATAAATCCACTACTCTTATAAATTTTATTTTAAAAATGGAATCATTGTTCGTGAGGTGCTGCTTCATCCCCTTGAAGGATGACAATTTTACATTTTATTTAACCATATTAAAGGATGATCATAAAAGAACTGTATTGGTTAAAAAATATGGTAAAAATGTATATTACAACCCATTTTATGTTTTTTATGTAACATATTTACATAATAATAAATGATAAAACAAAA
The DNA here is from genome assembly GCA_963277665.1 of Viscum album. NCBI lineage: Eukaryota > Viridiplantae > Streptophyta > Magnoliopsida > Santalales > Viscaceae > Viscum > Viscum album. Next base: position 1,190,185,095 of record OY728121.1, on the reverse strand, counting down.
AAAGTTTGTTTGGATCTAAAACCACTTAAATTAATCAAACGAATATCACTAATATGTTATCATGTGAATCAACATAATATATGGGGATGACCAATATATAAATCCATATACAATTCTATATGTTCATTAATAACATTTAATTAAAATTATAATGAATTATAACCATTTTACAAGAACTTAAGCACTTATAAACTATTGAACCGATCATGAAAACCCTGAAATCAAATCCTCCCAAATGATGAAATTAAACTCTATAACTTTTCAATAATTCTATAAATGAAATTAATGAAACAATAATAATACTAATAAACTTATTAATTCTTATTAAATAATTAATTAATGTATTTAATTTTATTATATGGATATTAGATTCATGTGAAGAGCATGTCCAAACATGAGGTAAGGGATTATACTCGGACCATCATTTTTTCCTTCTGGTTATTTGTTCACTATCCCTACCCTAATGTAATGAATATTTATTGTTTTTAAGCTTTTATATTATATATATATTTCCCAAAATCATATTTTCAAATCATTTATTCATTATTTTATGTAAATTAATTGTTTTACAATGTTTCCTTCCCAATTCATCCGAACAAGAATGCCCAATTAAAGGGAACATCTTGATTACATACTCGTTTTCATGTACAAAAAATAATCTATTTTAATACGCATTTATATTTTTAAAATAACTAATGTCTTCATTAAAAACAATATATTGTTTATTATAAGGTTTACAAAAACCATTATGATGAATAAAAATTAAATTTCTAGAATTAATCTTATTTTCAAACTAAATAAGACATTCCTCTAAAAACATATTTGATGATTTTATCCGAGTATTTTCAAAATATCAACATGTCTGATGAATTTTATCCTGTATTGATGATTATATATTACTTATCTCATCCAAAATATTTTTTAAAATGGTTTATTATTAGTTTTATTGTGGATGTGCTATCTTGATATCATTTACCATACTACTCAGAATAGATAGTGATTATGTTTACAGATTTTGAATGTTATTTACATTTCATATATATATATATATTTTCATTATGATTATGACCACTAATATTATCAATTCATTGAACATATTCAATGATATTTATATCAATCTATAACTCCTCAATGCATTGGTAGGTCTAATGAGACAAACTAAACTGGGTTTTTACTGATTATGTATGACGTCTTTGTCAAGGACTCGATGATATATGTAGGATGTCTTTAATTATTCATTCCTATATTGTGATATTTATTAATTAATATTAAATGTGATTATCCTACTACTAGATATCCATGTTTATGTTTTATAACATCATTATTTATTCATCTTTTATTCCTTCCATTTTTGGTTGTCGATTACATTTTATTCACCATCTTTTTAACTTATTCACCATGACGTATTATTTATCATTATGATAGCTTCCACTTTATTGCATACTCTAACTATGCATTAGATATTAACCATATCTTATATATTATTTTTTCCATGTATTTGAAGATGGATATTATGAATTTCATAAATTTATAATCTATGAGTTATGGATGTTTCCAATTGAATTTCAGTATTCTATTTTATTTCATTGTTGTAATGTAAAACATATTTTCTTATCTTGTTTTCAGAAAAAACTAAATTAAACTACGCATCGTGATATTAATACCTTGTTTAATATTCTAATTTATATTAGTAAGTCACTAGCTTCGAGTAACTAGGGTTAGGGGAATTTAAAGGGGTAACATTTAATCACTACACATTCCATTGAAAAAATATAATCAAGAAATAGATTATATTATTTCATTTTATCTACATGTATGGAGGAATTATTTTGGTCATTCAATAATGATGACTTAATTACTATTTAATATCCTCTCTTGGTAATAAATGAATAATTTAATACTAAAATTCATTTTTTTACTCCTAAACTATTAAAGTAATATTAATTTATTATACTAATACTATTAATATATAGAATGGTAGTTAACAATTTCTTTTTTATCAACATGGCCTAAGAAATTGATCTATGTTGAAGGATGATTAAAAGATGAACCATTATGACCCTAAAAATCATAAATAAGAAAAATAATAGTGGTTGGTAATGATATAATGTCAGCGTAATAATTTCACTTTATGGTTTTTCATGGAAGTATATTTTAATAATTTATAACTATATATTCAAAAAATGTTTTTATAGAAATTTAATATTCTATGTAAATAATGAATGATAAATCCATTAATCCCCATCCATTTTTTTCATTTTGGAGTTTAATAAATTTGGAGGACATGAGAATATAATGACATAGTTTCACATTATTTATATCAATATATCCAATTCTATTGGAACTGTTAGAATTGAAATCATACATACACAACTATTAGACAACAAACCATTCTGAATTCTATGTGAAAGTATTTTAATGTAGTTATTACATTATGTGCATGGAAAATTTCTACATTTTTTAGAAATTTGTTTTACTATTAACATCCCAGTTGATTTGTTTTATATTATTTTTCCATAAGGTGTTAATATATTTAAATGAATATCATAAAAAATTAAAATGTGTATTTATTTATAGTATTATATTACCATTTACATTATGTTATGATTTATTTTCATTCTAAGAAATATTATGTATGTTTATAATGTGGAACTCATCCATTCAAACAAAAAATAGACTTTAGAATAAAAATATTATAAATCGTTATTAGACATCTAGTTACATGTTTATATAAATAAAAAAATAAGGACTAAAGAGAGAAATAATAATGGAATTGAAAACAAATTTTTTGAAATTGATTGACATTATATTTTCCATATGTTTTCTTATCATAATGACTTTGTTTTCATATGATTAATTTTAAAAATATTTTTTGTGGTTAATATTTTCAATGATTGTTTTTTCTATATAAAATAATGGAAAAATTAGCAATTAGTTTTCAATTCATGATGAATCTATGACATTAAACAATTAGGAAAGACTCATTTCAATTTTCATCTTACTTGGTTCACTATTTGGGGAATTAATGTGGCCTTAAAACCACTTTTTTTTGAGTATCAACATTTCATTTTCCCTCTTTCTAGTGTTAAACTAAATATTCCTCACATATACTACTAGATAATTTCATATTTTATCCTTATTACCTTTTTGATTATTGAAATAAAAATTTTCAAGGATTGTTACTTGATACCTTTGGATGAACATTCACAAAGGGTGTTCTACATTTGTATAGGAATAGAATTGTCTCATATACATTATTATGTAAATATAAATTCTATTACTACATCCTAATTCTATTATCAATGATTTAGAAATTATAGTTGAGTTGTAGTCACATGCCAATTTTGATGATTATTTTGAAGGAATGACCCGCTATAATATTCTACCATTCACCAACAAAATATATTATTTCTTTATTATGGTTTGTTATTTATACACATATAATAATGAATTTTATTAAAAAATTATTCTAAAATAATGTTTTGTCCTCTTCTATTACTTTCTTAAAATATTTTTTTTAATTTCCACACATGATAACCCTGCATACATTTCATATCCTTTGGGTTATTCTTATCCTAAATGTATTCATTCATTCGTCCATACAACAATTTTTTTTGAATAGTTGTAAAAACTATATACATCAGGAATGTTATTCTGAATAATATACTAAATCATACATGATATTTGTATCATTATCAATTTAATGTTAAATACAAATGAATTATTAATTTCAAAAGGCCTTTTTATGCTCTATGGTTGGAATAATGTTATAATGAACAACTCAAAAGAATTCTCCATTTTAGATAACAGTGTCAATGAATTTTCCAAAGGTTTCACTATTATAGGTTCATTTTTATTATAGTGATTGTTGATTTTATATCATTGATAGAAAAAATATCATCAATATGGATCTCTGAGTATCAATCATTAATCACATACCAATGTCTTTGAATAGAAAATAATAACTTTTGGAAGCATTGTATAATATTCAATGATTCTAATAAAGAAAATTTAATGTGTTCATAAATTGATATATTTCATTTTTTCCTTAATGACATGATTGAAATATTCATCAATGTGGTTCTACACCATGTACACATTGGTCTTCTTATTTCATTGAGAGTTATTTGGTTTCATCCTATGTTCGTCTATTTTAGGGAGAATTTCACCATGTTTGTTTCACATCCAATGTAATTTATTTTCAAATATTATCAAGTATATATAAAATGTTATTTAATTTTAAGGTATTGATATATTATGTAATATTCTTGAATCTTGGCACTGAGATGACATGTGCATCTTAGGAATAGTATGCCTGGAATTACATTTATAAAAATATTAACCATATTTTATATCAATAAAAAAATATTTTAAATAAAATATATTATATATCTTAAATAGTATATAAATATTAAATTTGTAGAAAATGGTTGAATATGGAACCCAGGTTTTACCCTAGCGATGACTAGATCTGTTTTTATTATGACATTCAAATTATACCACCATTCACTGGTTCGTTAGGTGAATTAATTAATTATTTTAATTAAATTAATTTAACCTAATGCCCTCTATAAATAGCCTATTATTGTGGTTCACTATAGTTTTCTTATAAACCTATGATCCTTGGGAGGATGAACCCATCGTTCATCATTGGAGAATTAAGATCAGACGACGAAAAGCTTCCTGATCCATGTGAATCTAGGTGGAGTGAACGTATTTGATCATCCTCTGTAATTGGTGAACACATCATTTATCAGACATCTTTCAAACTGTTAACTAGTTCTCATAATTTATGGATTATTACCCTTATTTTTTAAACATTCAACATGTTGATTTCATTTTCATTTATTCTCATTGAAATGAGCCTTTCTAGGTACTCATGTATCAAATTTGAATGTTCTATTATATTTATTTATAGTTATTCCTTGTTTATCCCTTTTAATTTCCCAAATACATGTTTATTGGACAAGATCTATTACAGCATGGTTGTTTCCCATTTTTTATGTTCATTTTCAATATTTTTATTTTTTTTCATTGTTCTCATATGGGGCCATTTTTCGACATTATCGAAAGGGTTTGAGCTCAATTGAACCACATGATTTGGGATTGATTCACTTTTGAGGAGAATATTAATGCCATTGTGGTAGAATATGGTGCTTTTGGGATATGGCTGATGAATCTTGAGCATCTGGGATCTGTGGATGATCGACGTTTATCTGGGCTATATGGGGTGCATTGTGAACTATTATGGATTAGGAGATACTGATTTCAATCCAACAGATGGATGGAAATGAGGGATGTAGGCCTTCCCCGTTGATTTTGGGGGAACATAAATCATGATTACACATACAGTAGGATTTTATTGAATTCATGGTGTAGATTTTTAATTTTGGGAGAAACCCAGTTACATGACGTGTAGTATGATGGACACATGGTTTGTAGCCCCTAGCTCAAACGGATAGGGTTTTGGGTGATTGAAATATCACAAGCTGCGTGGGAAAGAACATACAATTTTAATCAGTGTTGGTGATTTTTTAGGGACTCTAGGAGTACATGGGCATGGGAATAGGCAGAAAAATAGTTAGTTTACACATAAATTTTTTGATGTATAGGAGCACAACAAGGAGAAAGTGGTTTATCCATAGGTGTCTAAGATGTTCCATGTAGGGATACATTGTAAGTGAGATGTGTGTTGGAGAGTACATTGCTAGGAAGAAGTGTAGAAGCACACAGTGTGTGGGTCCCATTAACATCATGTACCACATTTTTATAGAATTTATACCTCTCTTATATCCATCATTTAGACTCATATTTTTTCCGTCAAGTATTTTATACAGATTTTTTCCCTATAAAACGTGATGTGGGCCTTGATAATGGGTTTTGAGATATGATGTGAGATTTCAAAGGTTTGACTCTTCTTTAGGAGGTGTCCGAAGATGGTAGTGATCAGGAAGGATCATTTGGGATTTTAGAGTTGATCATTCCCACTCAGATAGGGCATGGTACCTATATCTCTACATATAGTGAAACCCTATTTATTGGATATAGAATGGGACATCTATCTACTACTATAGTGGTACCCTCCTATGGAGTCATACCATGGGTCCTTTCTTCCTTGAGTGGATATGTATGTATAGTACAATGCATGGATCCTCTATCTATTATTAGAGTGGAACCATCAAATGGAGTTAGGGCATGGGTCCTATACCTATTGAATGAAACTATCCTACATGGATAGAGAATGGGTACTCTATCTACTATCAGAGTGGATCCCTCCAGTTGTTATAGTTCATTGGTTATCTATCTACCATATATATATAACCCTCATACTAAGAAAGGGCATGGGTATAATTTCATCTAGATTAGTGGAACCCTCTGGAAAAGACATGGTACGGGTTCTATACCAACTAAATAGAATCCTCCTATGGAATTAGGGCATGTGTCCTCTACATACTATGTGGAACTCTCCTTCTAGGTCAAGTCATGGGTCCTATATCTATTATCTTAGGGGCACCCTCCTATAGAGTCAGGGTATATGATCTTTATCTACTGAATGAAGCCCTCTTTTTGTCCCATGGAATGGGTCATTTATATAGATATTTTTTCCCATGGGTGTGCGGAATTGTGTTGAGGTGTGTCTCATCATGGATACTTCATTCAGATAGACACATGATATGTTGGTATCATTTATGGAGTTATTAACACTATTGGAATACTCTTATCCTAGCCTAGGCCATAAGAGGAGTATCCCCTTTCTCATTAATTTACATTTCATTATGATTATATATCGCTATTTATTGGTTCACTTTTCTATAATTTTATGGGTTGAGTTGTCTAATTTTATGATTTCTCTTATTTCTCACCTTTCATATTATGTTGAATCCACTGGGTATGTATATAATCACCAATTTATTAGATTTTTATACATTTATCATGTCTTATAGAGATGAAGGATAGGTCAACATTGATTATAGATTACCATTTTGATACATGGGTGAATTGTAATGCTTTATGTGGTCAAATTTTAGAGATCTCTATCTGTGTTCTCTCAAAATTTTATATTTCATTTATTGTTAGGTTAATACATCTTTTTGTCTAGGATAATATTTTTTTCTTTTTTTCATATCAAATCGGAGTACTCTTATAATCCATTGAGGTTGTTAAATAGATTGTCGTGACATGATTTTCAACTTTCATATATTTGTATTCCTTTTAACTTATACATGGATATCATTGGGAGAATTCATAAATGTACATTGGAAAAGTGCCTCTCATAGTTGTTATGAAATCCAGTTATATTTTTTAAACCCTTTTCCTATGGATGTGAGATTGTGGTTGTTGCAGATCTTCTGTCAAAAATTCAGGAAGGCTTCGGTTGGTCCGGTCATGATTGTGTGGTGCCCCTATGCGTTCCTATCTATGATGGAGTGCTACTAAGGGTGATTGTGATGCATATATTCCTATCAGTGGGATGCCATCTAGCTGGATCTCATAGTCGGAATTATATTGTTGAGTTATCTACAATATCATTCATACACCAGTTGGCCACATCTCATCATAGGATATGTTCATAGGATCAGTCTCGGGCACGTGATCTAGTTGAATAGGGACCGCGTAGGGGACCAGGACAACCCCGAGAGTTATGGTGCTAGGCTTGTGATGGGAGAGGTCACATGGAATGTTATTTCATAATTCAACATGTTTAAGAGGTAATGTAAATTCAAAATGGGCTTTTTTGGCAGATGATGTTCTATGATCAAAGATCTCACGGGTGAGTTCTAGGTGCCCCGGGGGAGATGGAATTAGAATAGGATAAGGTGGGCCTATAGATGAGGGTATATGAGTGGTTGAGGATGTTATAAGTAACTTCCAACACAATCAAAATCCATCCATCACAAGTCAGACACATGAAGATAGAAGTTGGGGAAATGGGAATTTGTAGTCTATGATGATGTATGACATGATAACTCATTATATAATTTGATGTATGATCTCCATTTATGCTACTCTTTCAATAGTACTTGTAGTAAAATGTTTGATTTGTTGTTTCATCTCATTACTCCTATTGTGGGATCAGGGTATTCCAATTTAGGTTTTATCACATCATCATTTCCTTGATGATTCTACATGGAATGCTTCTTTGATATCATTTATTTACTATAATATCATGTTATCACATTATAGAAATAGTTTATCATGGGGCCTTTTGGTCTCCACAATGAGACATTATTATGTTATCTAGGGATTGGAATGGTTGTCCATGGTACCATCATAGAATGAATATTTCTAAATAGGAGACAAATACATTTGGACTGATGGGATGGGATTCCCTTTTTTGTGAGAGAGAGTTATGAAAAAGTAATGAATGGTTCATTTGACAAGGGGGCTACAACCCATCACCACTAATTATTTGACTCTAACCCTTGGCTCAGTTAGTTCATATGGACATTGGATTACATCAATAATGGAGATTTATATATATTTCTTCATTGAATATGTTTTGGGTAAACTTATAATGTTGAGATTGAATTATTCAGTAACTATAACATTGAGACTACTCTGATATGTTCTTTTGTATATTAGATATCCCCATCCTTGCACCATGAGGTATTATTTTAGTTTTAGGACCGCCAAGGGAAGTGTTTTGTCAGTACCATTGTGTCCAACGAGGATTCCCATCTGTGTACATTAAAAAGGCCGATGGTGGGTTCGTTCTATGTGTTGGTTATTAGGGCCTAAACTAGGCCATGTAAAAGAAGAAGCAATACTTTTGAGGATTTATGATCACATTGATCAATTTCAATGAGACAGATTGTTCATGAAGATCATTATCAGTGATGATTGACACAAATTGTGAGTTTGTGAGAGTCATATTCCAAAGCTAGAATTCTAATGCATCTGTACACACAATGATTTACTAGTGATTTCATTAGGTTTTATGAGTACACCTATAATTTTTATTTCATTTATGAACAAGATATTTTATCCATATTTGTATTTAATTTTTGTTCTCTTCACTAGTGTCATAAAAATAAACTCTATGTTAGAGGTGGATCATGTAAACCACATGAGGATGTTCATAGACATTGTTCGGGAGCACCAGGTCTTTGGTATTCTGTCCAGGTTCCTAGTCTAGATCCATAAGGTTTATTTTATAGTTATTTTAATTTATGATCATTAATTTTTAATGGACCAGATGAATATTGATGCAGTTCATACATGGTATCCACCTAAAAACATGTAAGGTCATTGAAGTTTTCATTTATTTAAGGGGTATTATATGATGTTTATCGAAGAATTATCCTAGATTATATCATGTTAAGACACCCTAACCTGAAAAAGGTATCCTTTTAAATAGACTGATTATTATAATAGAGACTTTGATGTTTTTAGTCTATGGTAGATATGTGATCCATGTTTTAGACAACTCGTTGAGGGAATGGAGTATATAATATATTATAATTCCTTAGGATATGGTATCTTCTCTCTGTTAATTCATAGGTAGGTAATGATCAGATATGGGTTGTGGTAGTTGGGACCCAAGAGACAAACTACACGACTCATGACCTAGAGTTGGCATTGGTAGTCTTTGATCCAAGGATCAAGATGCAATATCTTTTTGATGAGAAATTTATTTATTCATACCACCAGATTCTCAGTTATGTATTTATGTATAGATACTTAAACCAATGATATATTTTATAGTTAAAGTTTTTGTAGGACTATGATTTTGATTTATTCTATTATCTTGATAAGGGAAATGTAGTGGTAAGAACCGTTAATAGGGTGTCCCCATCTCACTTTGTGGAGGAGGTATATGAGAAGATAGCTTTGTTTCCAATGAACCTTGTAGTGGAGTAGGGTTCATTTTTCATTAATTGATGGTGTAGACCCCTATGCTTATCCATCACTGGTATCGTATAAAATATACACTTTGTTAGAGGTGGATCATGCAGACCACTTGAGATTGTTATTAGTCATTCATCAGGAGAACCAGGCATATGGTATTCTCTCTAGGTTCCTATTATGGATCCATAAGGTTTACATTATAGTTAATTTAATTTCGGATCATGAATTTTCTATAGACCTTTTTTTAGTTTTTTTGGGATTTCATTTGGTGGAACACATTTTTGTTCATCACTCTTAGCCTCGAAAGTAATTAGGTAATGGTTATGTACCAGCTTCTAGACAGATTTTTGTAACCCCATGAGATCTTAAAGTGGAAATGAGATAGAATATCAATAGACATTATGAAAGGGTTTCAACAAACAATTATACTCTATGATTCTCTTTGGGTGTTAACTAACCAACATATGAAATAAGAACACTTCCTTGCAATTATGGATGAGTGTTCAATATAGAGTTTGTAGAAGTTGTATATGCAAGAGATCATATTCCACCAAGTTATTCCCACAATGATGATCACTAGATATGATGTGTGTCTAAAATCTTGATTATGGATAGGACTATGGGAGGAATTTGAGTCCCATATTGCGATTAATACAACTTTTCACCAACATACAAATGGACAGACATATAACACTATCCATGTGATAGTTGATATTCAAAGGGTTTTCATGATAGAATTTGGACAAATCATGGATTTCCACTTACAAGTTATGGAGAGTACTTATAATAATATATTCCACTATAATGTTGGTATGGACCATCCAAGGACCTATACTAGAGATACTAGATATCACCCTTACACTAGAGTAATATCAAAAAAACATCTCTTTTTGGGAGAATGATGGTGTAAGCGATGATGGAGAAGTTCTAGGTTATCTGCAAATGGATGAGAATAACTTAAAGTAGGAAAAAATCATATGAAGCTAGTCATTGTACGACCATGGATTTCAAGAAAGAAGACCTCGTATTCTTGAGATTCTACCCATGATGAGGATTGTGATCATTTAGTTGGGGAGTCTATATTTCTTCAAGGTTTACTGGGCCATTAGAGATCACATAAATAGATGTAGTGTTCTCTTATTGTAATGACACAAACATTCATTAATGAATATTCATATTGATCTATTGTATTATTATGTTATATGGTTATCTAAAATGTGAACATATTTGGCTTTATATTTTTGTATTTTAAACTACCGTTAAGAATTGTGACGATTGCTAATATAGACATTGAACAGTGATCCCATTATTAGTATAAATATAGGGCTTAAAATATCCAATTTGGTCAGAGAAGGGATGCGATGGCCTCATACAGTAGACTTTCCCCATACGAAGTCCATTTTTTGGAGCTCATAAATGAGGTGGAATTAATGGGCTTCACTATTGACCATGCCCCAACTGAACATGAACACGTTAAGCTTGAGTGGAACCAAGTACAAGAGAAATGGAAGTTAATAGAGATTACCACTCGAACAATGTTATCTGAGCCACCCCAAGAGTTTGTCACCATCTCACACCTTAACCTTCGGTCTCGAGCCTTCTTTTCAAGGGGTTATATAACATGACACTTGAACTATTACTATGTACATTATTTTTGTATAAATAATATACATTCATATTTTTATTTTTACTTTATTAATATTTTTTAAAAAAATTTATTTTATGTTAATATTAAACTAAGAAATATATTTTGAAGAATTAATGTATTTTTTAATTAAATATTATTTTAATAAAATATTATTATTAACTAAATTTTCTTTAAATATAAATGATAGTATAAATTTGTGAATACAATTGTAATTTTATTAGGGTTGGAAATCTATTTTTTTCATAACCCATGAATTTTCGAAAAAAGTTAGTTACAATTTTTGTAACGCCCCGACCCCAGTTACCCAGAGTCGGTGCATTAATTACATAACATTGGCATGATCACAAGAAAGATCAAATCCCGAAAGACCGATTGGTTTAGTAGCCTTGGAAACAATAGATATAATCATAAAGTTTTACATTACATTTCAAAGTGAAAAACTACTACAACAAAAAAGTCTTCATATCCACACTATTAACCCCTCATAATATCCCTGCAAGTCATTCATAATTTACTTCTTCACTACCTGGGAAAAATAAAACATAGAAAAGGGGTGAGCTCAAATGCCCAGAAAGGATAACAATATAGCGGAACATTCAAAATAAGTGTAAACATTTAAGGCAATGAATTACTAAAACAAAAGCCTTTTAAAATTGAACTTCAACATAGTATGGAAAAAGTAAAATGAAATAATGCCATTTACTTGTTCACATGGATATTCTACTAATCGAATAATCACATGCAATATCAATAACCACTTTCATAATTATGGAATGCATAATGCCAGACTATCATAACCACATAGCCAAGGCCTCGTGCCAAGACTACAGATAAGATTTTGTCAAGGCCTTGTTCCAAGACACTAGTTTGTCTCATGAGACCTACCGATGCATCGAGGAGCTATAGCGGGCTCCACCCGTCACTTAATAAGTCCAATGCATTCCCATATGAAAAAGGTTTAAACATAACATAAACATTCGTATTAAAACTAGCATACGAAATGTCAATAATTTCACCATAAACTATGAATGGTATAAAAATAGCACATCCACAGTCAAACATATCACAAAACCTTCAATACAATATAAAAGTTTTGTATCATAATAAATCAACTTCAAATAATCTTAAAATCCATCAAAGGATGTTGACATAGATGAAATCAAAATTCTTTTTAAAGAAATATCTCCTTTAATTTTGAAATCATTTAAGATCCATATAAAATAAGACATTTTCTTTGAAAATATTCTTATAAGCTTGTAAGGAAAGCTTCGATGATTTATAACGGCGGAAAATAACCGCACCCGCCGTATAAGTTAAAAAAAACATTCTTACCTCAATTTTGTCGAAAAGGTTAAAAAGGACCTTGTTTTGAAAACGACGGAAAGATTCCTTTATAAACCTCTTATAAAAAGTCAAACAAGGGTATAAATGACCTTAACCCATATTCTTGTAAATAGTAAAAATATTTTGAAATACAATTTTTAAGAAACATGGATGTGGATGATAAAGAGATCCCAGTAGATTATTACGTATAAACAACCTCGAATAATGAAGAGATTGTGAAATAACCCTTACCTTGTACTTTTCCTTTGTTGGGGTAGGTTAACCTCCTGTATAATGGTGAAATAATTGTTATTAAATTATACAAGAATCATATACATTAATATGATATCATATATGATCTTTTAATATTGGTATCTTAGTATTATCGTTGTTTCGGGTGTTAACTTACTTGTTTTCTTTCATATGTTTTATTACGTAAGACATGTTTGTAAAGGATAGGTTGTATATTATTCATATCCAGAATGATATCAAGTCCTTAAACATCATTTTTAAATCATCAAATGATAATTATACTTTAATGGTTACGATGGAGAATGAATCTCATCGCGTTCGTGGAGACGGTAGTCCGTACGTACGCACGAGCGACAATATCATTCTTTTGATATTAAAATAATATATAAATGGATGTTATATCATATATACAGAATCATTAACATGTTATATTTATTATTTACATGAGTTACACATCATTATTATACCCATCCAAATAATAATATATTGAATAACAATTACACCACGACGTGGAGACGGTAAGCCGTACGTACGCACGTATGGTGACATGTTATTCAAAGGGTGGATAGAATACTGAATATGGTTGTACCATATTTATAATAACATCACAGTATATGTAAGATACTGGAGTTATTATTTTAGAATGGTAAGAACAAAGAAAGAGGAAGTGGAAGAAGAAAGGAACTTAGAAAAGGGTGGTGAAATCATTACCTCTTCTTCGGGTTCTTCCTTTTGATTTGATCAAAAGGGCTCCTTAGGTTGGCTTTCTGATCAAACTAAGGCCTCTAGGTTGTATTGAGGGATGTTGGGAGAGTATTTGGGCAGAGTTTGGCCGAACCAAAAGGCTTTAGAGGTGTGAAGAAATGAGAAGGAGGAGTGCCCTTTTATAAGAGGGGTGGGGGGCACCTTTGGAAAAGCTAGAAATATTAATTTATAATAAATTCATAATCGGTTTTCAATGGCTCCAATGTTGACTATTCAAAGGATAAGGTGGGGATGGGTCGAAAACAACTCAACCAATAGAATTTAGAGAGGTTTGGGTACTTATATTAACCTTATCATTAAGTATTAACTCTAAGTTAATTAGTTTCACTTTTACAATGTCTCTTTGTATTTTTATATAATATGGTTAATAAACTTACTATATACATCCAAGAGACCCCCAAGTGGTCCATTAATGATTAACCTATCATAATATAAGTCTCTTTGCCGAGCCTTAGATTTTTAGTAATTTAATATCAATTAATAATATAATATTTGTTTTAAGAACTCTTTTATGTCAATTTTGACACTATTCAATAGTTGATTTTTGTGAAACTCATAACAGATTGATTACTTCGAACAAAGTCAATTAAATCAATTCTCATATATCATGTTATCCTATAAAAATAGTTTAATTCATTAAAACTTTCATATTATATTTATTTGGGTATTTATAATATCAATTATTTTAATTTTTCACTATTATAGTAATTACTGCATCATCATTGTGTCATAAATAAAATAAATTATTTAATGTCTAAAAATTATAAATAAACTATCATTATGTAGGAAATCATTTTATCTTTCTAATGAATATTTATAATCGAAAATCCAACATGTATAACCCTATGTAAAAATTTTTCTTCTAAAAGATGTAAGCTTATGTCATTTTTATTTTTATTTTAGCTTTATTAATATAATGTGTCATTATCACTTACAAGTGGATCCATGGGGTCCCAAAATAGACCCAAAGATTCCCATGGTCGACCATGTATCAACCAATAGGGTTAAGACACGTTTTAGGGTAATTTAGTATTATTATAATATTATTTTTTTAACCCTTATTTACCGGATTTACCTTTAACCATGGTAAATAAAATATTTACCGCAGTAATTATTCAAAATGTCTAAAAATAAAAGTTGCCTATTTACACAATTTGAACATCCTGATTCCAAATATGGAATCCCTTTTTATAAATTCAAAATACAGAAGTGGCAGAAATTAATTTAAAATTAATTCCCGCTGTCAAAACAAAAAACGTGTTTTTAAGAGATAATAACTATCAAAAGATTGACACTTGTTTATGTTCGGTTTAATTGTAAAATTATGTCCAATGACCAACATTATATTAAATGGTAAAAATATATTCTAAATATACTTTAAAACCACTCAAATTCATAATTTATCACTATTAATTATTTTGATTAAAAAAGTTGTTTTTAATTAAAATTTAGTAATTTTCACTATTCATCAAAATATAAAAGTTATCCGAAAAGTACCAAAATTTCACCCGAGGATAATTTCGATATTCCGAATCCAAAAATGAAGTCCATTTTGAAATATATATGATTTCAAAAAGTAGGTATTACTATTCACAACGGCTAGTTTAATTAGTTGTGGTGTGTGTTAGAACTCGAGGTTGCGTACAACACACGCTATCGCATTATTCGAAGGGAAACGTACCGTAGAAGCTTGGGGTGTTACATTCTCCCCTCCTTCAAATAATTGCGTCCTCGCAATTTCTAGGGTATTACTGAATAAAAAGACTCGGGTGGTTCTTCATCATAAGTTCCTCGGGTTCCCACGTTGCCTCTTCCATCTTATGATTTCTCCACAAAACTATTACCAGACGCGTCGTCCGGTTTCTCAGCACTTGTTCTCTTGTATCAAGAATTCTGACGGGCTCTTCACAATAGGAAAGATCGGGTTCCAGTTCTAAATCTTTATAGGTGAGTACATGCGTTGGGTCAGGCATGTATTTCCTCAACAGAGATACGTGGAACACATCGTGAACTTTGGAGAGACTTGGCGGCATTGCCAATCGATAAGCTACAGCCCCAATTCGTTCTAGAATTTCGAAAGGTCCGATGTACCTGGGACACAATTTACCTTTCTTACCAAAATGTATGACTCCCTTCCATGGAGATACCTTCAGGAAAACATGATCACCGACTTGGAATTCCAAATCCTTCCTTCGATTATCGGCATAGCTCTTCTGCCTACTTTGAGCTGCTTTGATGTGATTTTGGATTACCTTCACCTTTTCCACCGTTTCCTCCACCAGTTCTGGGCCTACAAGTTTTCTTTCACCAACGTCATCCCAACAAGTTGGTGTACGACATCTCTTTCCATATAACGCTTCATATGGTGCCATCTGGATACTCGAATGGAAGCTATTGTTATAGGAAAAGTCTACCAGTGGTAAATATTGATCCCACATACCCTGAAAATCAAGTGAGCAAGATCTCAACATGTCTTCTAAGGTCTGAATAGTCCATTCTGATTGTCCATCTGTCTGAGGGTGGTAAGCAGTGCTCAAATGAAGTTCATTATCCAGGGATTTCTGAAGACTTTTCCAGAATCTTGAAGTAAAACGGGGATCACGATCAGAAACAATCGATAGGGGTACTCCATGAAGTCTTACAACTTCATTAATATATAGTCTTGCTAGACTTTCCAGGGGTATATCTTCTCTTATAGCAAGAAAATGTGCTGACATGGTAAGACGATCAACAATAACCCATATTGCATCGTTCCTTCTAGGAGTCTTTGGTAGCCCCATGACAAAGTCCATCGTAATATTGTCCCATTTCCACTCCGGTATGGGAAGAGGTTGCATGACTCCTCCAGGCTGTTGCCTTCCAGCTTTCACTTGTTGACAAACCATACATCTTGACACAAAATCAGCAATCTCCCTCTTCATGTTGTCCCACCAAAAATGTTCCTTCAAATCTCTATACATTTTGGTGCTCCCAGGGTGTATAGAGAAATTGGAACTATGAGCATCATCCAGCAATTCCCTTTTTAGATCAGGTAAATCGGGAACACAAAGTCTCTTCCCGAATTTCAAAATTCCATCTTCATACACAAAGTCTCTTAATCTCCCATCACTTACAGCTTTAATCTTATTTTGGAATTCTTCATCATCGGCCTGAGAGCTCTTAATCCTTTCTAGTAAAGATGGTTTGGCAACCATTTGAAAAAGCATTGATGTTTCACCTTCCCTGGTTATTCCCATGTCCATCTTCACTAGATCCATGAAAATTGGATCCCTTTCAATTCTCATATTGTTCAAAACTCCATGGTCTTTTCTACTCAAAGCATCTTCCACCTTGTTTGCCTTCCCCGGGTGGTAGTGTATCGTACAATCATAATCCTTGAGTAATTCAAGCCATCTCCTTTGCCTCATGTTGAGTTCTTTTTGTGAGAAAATATACTTCAAACTCTTGTGATCAGTATAAATATCACATTTTTCACCATAGAGGTAGTTCCTCCATATCTTCAAAGAAAATATCACAGCTGCTAACTCAAGATCATGAGTAGGATAGTTTTGTTCATGAATTTTCAACTGTCGTGATGCATAGGCAATAACTCTATCATTCTGCATATGGACACAGCCAAGTCCTTTCTTCGATGCATCACTATAAATAACGAACCCATCATTCCCCGATTGTAGAGTCAATATAGGAGCATTGACTAATCTTCTCTTCAGTTCTTCGAAACATTCTTCACACTCTTTTGTCCAAACAAATTTAACCCCTTTACGTGTGAGCTTCGTTAATGGGTTAGCCAATCGGGCAAAATTCTGGACGAAACGTCGATAATAACCTGCCAAACCAATAAAACTGCGTACCTCAGTTATACTCGTAGGTGCTGGCCATTCGTGGATTGCCTTGGTCTTAGAAGGATCAACAGAGATTCCATCTTTAGAGACAATATGGCCAAGAAAAGAAATCTCTTGAAGCCAGAATTCACACTTGCTAAACTTCCCATATAATTCATGCCTCCTCAGAGTCATCAAGATAATGCGCAAGTGATTTTCATGATCTTCGTAGGTTTTGGAGTATACCAAGATATCATCAATAAATACCACCACAAATTTATCGAGATACTCCTTGAAAACTCTATTCATCAGATCCATGAATACTGAGGGTGCATTAGTCAATCCAAAAGGCATTACAGTAAACTCGTAATGCCCGTACCTGGTTCGAAATGCTGTCTTCGGAATGTCTTCCTTCTTTACACACAACTGATGGTATCCAGATCGAAGTTCAATCTTTGAAAAGTATTGAGCTCCATGCAGTTGGTCAAATAAATCATCAATACGAGGTAGGGGATACTTGTTCTTTATCGTTATAGCATTGATCTCCCTGTAGTCGATACATAACCTCATAGATCCATCTTTCTTTTTAACAAAAAGAACAGGGGCTCCCCATGGAGAAACACTAGGGCGAATAAATCCCTTATTACTCAATTCCTCTAGTTGATAGTTTAGTTCAACTAACTCTATAGTGTCCATTCTATAAGGGGTCTTCGATATAGGCCTTGATCCAGGAATCAAATCAATGGAAAACTCAACTTCTCGTTCTGGAGGATGTCCAGGTAAATCTTCTGGAAATACGTCTACAAATTCTTTCACAACAGGTACATCCTCTATTTGAACATTCCTTTCCTCATCGACAGTTATTTCATTCTCTTCCTCCCCAATAATTGAATTAAGTTGAGCTACTGGCGGTGGATCTAAATAAGAATTAGGTGGTGACGATTCTGCTCTAAAAATAAGTTGTTCCTTATCATTATCATCAAGAATCGTAACCTATTTCTTCTTACAATAAATCTTCGCATCATAGTCCGAAAGCCAGTCCATACCGAGGATTATATCAAACTCAATCATAGGTATGACGATGAGATCAGCAGATAAAGAAAATTTATGTGCTCTAATGGGGACTGATTCACAAAACTTTGTTGCAATGATACTTCCCTTAGGAGTTTTGACTGACAACTCCCTTATTAAATCAAATTGGAAATATCTAATTTTCTTAGAAAACTGGGAAGATATGAAACAATGCGATGATCCAGAATCAAATAATGCATTTGCTAAACTTGAGGAAACCATTAAATTACCTGCCACCACGTCTTTTGGAGCTTCTACCTCAGCAGTAGTGATAGCATAAGCCTGGCCTTGATCCCTTGGCCTTTTCTGAGGTATGTTCTCCTGACGCTTAGGACATGCATTTGCATAATGCCCCATCTCCCTACAATTGTAGCACTGAACGTTGGTAGCTTCCTTCTTCCCCTTGCAATTATGAGCTTAGTGGCCTTTTTCACCACACTTGTAACAGACTCCCATTCCCTTCAAGCAAGTACCAGGATGTTTCTTCCCGCATTTACCACAAGATGGATATTCAACCTTTCCCTTCTTCCCCTTATTTCCATTCCCAGATTGATCAGCAGGTCTCTTCTTCTCTTTCTTTGATTTAAAGTCATAAGACTTAGAGAATTCCTTTTCGGTCTTGATAGCACATGAGACAATGTCTTCGTACGATGAAAAGGATTGTGAGACTAATGCTCGACGGAGAAATGGTTTTAACCCATCAAAGAAACGATCAATCTTACTTCTTGGGTTGCGAATATAATAACCAGCGTACCTCGCTAACCTTGTAAAGTTAGCCTCATACTTTGTGACATTCTCATCCTCCTTTTGTCTCAGACTCAGAAATTGCCTTTCCATATCCGCTCGATGGTCACGAGGAATGTATTTTTCTAAAAACAGATCTTTGAACTCCCTCCATTCCATATTTGATACTTCATCATCTTCCTTCGTATTTTGAATCAATGACCACCATTGATCAGCATCTCCAGTGAGGCGGTAAACTGCCATGATAACTTTTTCCCTTTCACTCCTCCCCAAAGCCTGAAATATTTTCTCTAGGGAATTTATCCATTGCTCAGCTACTAAGGGATTTGTACTCCCATTGAACTTTGGTGGTTGTTGCCTCATGAATCGATCTAACATTGATCCTCCACGCTGCGGATCAGGGTGCTCCATACGGGTAAGGTTATTATTCATAACCTGAGTAAGTTGTCCTAGTATGGTGATTAGCTGATCGGCACCAGTTGCATCAACAGCCCCACTAAAATTATCTTGAGCAGGAGGGAAATCCCTACATGGAGTGCGTGCATTGATACGGTTTCCATTTCTTCCACTAGGAGCCATTTCTAAATAATGGCATAAACTAGATCAGTTTATGAATCAAAATACACAATCCCATACTTATAAAACACTTAACATAAATTGAACTATTTATGGATATAATCCATAATCATAAAATTGTTTTTCTTTGAGGAAGTATATACTCATAAACCCTTCATAATGATTTGTAAAGAAAGTGAGAGTTATCCTAAGCATATCCCCCGGGAGTGTCGTAACCAAGAGTGCAGCAAGGCCTGTTGTCGTGCACCAGTTCCCGTTCGAGTCTAGCTCAAAGCGGTGTTTTCGGGTTTTACCCCTAGGTACATCTGTGCCAGAGCCGACTCTACCTGCTCGTATCCAGACAGGGATGTATTGCTCGGAAAACTCACAAAATCTCTACAATACCAAAATTCTAGGAAGTTCTTCTATACTAATCATCAAAGTTCATCTTAGGTCTACGTGCTCTAATCAGAGTTTATCTAAATCTAGCTTCCAAGGTTTGTACTAAACTTCCTCTGATACCAACTGTAACGCCCCGACCCCAGTTACCCAGAGTCGGTGCATTAATTACATAACATTGGCATGATCACAAGAAAGATCAAATCCCGAAAGACCGATTGGTTTAGTAGCCTTGGAAACACTAGATATAATCATAAAGTTTTACATTACATTTCAAAGTGAAAAACTACTACACCAAAAAAGTCTTCATATCCACACTATTAACCCCTCATAATATCCCTGCAAGTCATTCATAATTTACTTCTTCACTACCTGGGAAAAATAAAACATAGAAAAGGGGTGAGCTCAAATGCCCAGTAAGGATAACAATATAGCGGAACATTCAAAATAAGTGTAAACATTTAAGGCAATGAATTACTAAAACAAAAGCCTTTTAAAATTGAACTTCAACATAGTATGGAAAAAGTAAAATGAAATAATTCCATTTACTTGTTCACATGGATATTCTACTAATCGAATAATCACATGCAATATCAATAACCACTTTCATAATTATGGAATGCATAATTCCAGACTATCATAACCACATAGCCAAGGCCTCGTGCCAAGACTACAAATAAGATTTTGTCAAGGCCTTGTGCCAAGACACTAGTTTGTCTCATGAGACCTACCGATGCATCGAGGAGCTATAGCGGGCTCCACCCGTCACTTAATAAGTCCAATTCATTCCCATATGAAAAAGGTTTAAACATAACATAAACATTCGTATTAAAACTAGCATACGAAATGTCAATAATTTCACCATAAACTATGAATGGTATAAAAATAGCACATCCACAGTCAAACATATCACAAAACCTTCAATACAATATAAAAGTTTTGTATCATAATAAATCAACTTCAAATAATCTTAAAATCCATCAAAGGATGTTGACATAGATGAAATCAAAATTCTTTTTAAAGAAATATCTCCTTTAATTTTGAAATCATATAAGATCCATATAAAATAAGACATTTTCTTTGAAAATATTCTTATAAGCTTGTAAGGGAAGCTTCGATGATTTATAACGGCGGAAAATAACCGCACCCGCCATATAAGTTAAAAAAAACATTCTTACCTCAATTTTGTCGAAAAGGTTAAAAAGGACCTTGTTTTAAAAACGACGGAAAGATTCCTTTATAAACCTCTTATAAAAAGTCAAACAAGTGTATAAATGACTTTAACCCATATTCTTGTAAATAGTAAAAATATTTTGAAATACAATTTTTAAGAAACATGGATGTGGATGATAAAGAGATCCCAGTAGATTATTACGTATAAACAACCTCGAATAATGAAGAGATTGTGAAATAACCCTTACCTTGTACTTTTCCTTTGTTGGGGTAGGTTAACCTCCTATATAATGGTGAAATAATTGTTATAAAATTATACAAGAATCATATACATTAATATGATATCATATATGATCTTTTAATGTTGGTATCTTAGTATTATTGTTGTTTCGGGTGTTAACTTACTTGTTTTCTTTCATATGTTTTGTTACGTAAGACATGTTTGTAAAGGATAGGTTGTATATTATTCATATCCAGAATGATATCAAGTCCTTAAACATCATTTTTAAATCATCAAATGATAATTATACTTTAATGGTTACTATGGAGAATGAATCTCATCGCGTTCGTGGAGACGGTAGTCCGTACGTACGCACGAGCGACAATATCATTCTTTTGATATTAAAATAATATATAAATGGATGTTATATCATATATACAGAATCATTAACATGTTATATTTATTATTTACATGAGTTACACATCATTATTATACCCATCCAAATAATAATATATTGAATAACAATTACACCACGACGTGGAGACGGTAAGCCGTACGTACGCACGTATGGTGACATGTTATTCAAAGGGTGGATAGAATACTGAATATGGTTGTACCATATTTATAATAACATCACAGTATATGTAAGATACTGGAGTTATTATTTTATAATGGTAAGAACAAAGAAAGAGGAAGTGGAAGAAGAAAGGAACTTAGAAAAGGGTGGTGAAATCATTACCTCTTCTTCGGGTTCTTCCTTTTGATTTGATCAAAAGGGCTCCTTAGGTTGGCTTTCTGATAAAACTAAGGCCTCTAGGTTGTATTGAGGGATGTTGGGAGAGTATTTGGGAAGAGTTTGGCCGAACCAAAAGGCTTTAGAGGTGTGAAGAAATGAGAAGGAGGAGTGCCCTTTTATAAGAGGGGTGGGGGGCACCTTTGGAAAAGCTAGAAATATTAATTTATAATAAATTCATAATCGGTTTCCAATGGCTCCAAAGTTGACTATTCAAAGGATAAGGTGGGGATGGGTCGAAAACAACTCAACCAATAGAATTTAGACAGGTTTGAGTACTTATATTAACCTTATCTTTAAGTATTAACTCTAAGTTAATTAGTTTCACTTTTACAATGTCTCTTTGTATTTTTATATAATATGGTTAATAAACTTATTATATACATCCAACCGACCCCCAAGTGGTCCATTAATGATTAACCTATCATAATATAAGTCTCTTGGCCGAACCTTAGATTTTTAGTAATTTAATATCAATTAATAATATAATATTTGTTTTAAGAACTCTTTTATGTCAATTTTGACACTATTCAATAGTTGATTTTTGTGAAACTCATAAAAGATTGATTACTTCGAACAAAGTCAATTAAATCAATCTTAATATATCATATTATCCTAGAAAATTAGTTTAATTCATTAAAAGTTTCATATTATATTTATTTGGGTATTTATAATATCAATTATGTTAATTTTTCACTGTTATAGTAATTACTGCATCATCATTGTGTCATAAATAAAATAAATTATTTAATGTCTAAAAATTATAAATAAAATATCATTATGTAGGAACTCGTTTTAGCTTTCTAATGATTATTTATAATCGAAAATCCAACATGTATAACCCTATGTAAAAATTGTTCTTCTAAAAGATGTAAGCTTATGTCATTTTTATTTTTATTTTAGCTTTATTAATATAATGTGGCATTATCACTTACAAGTGGATCCATGGGGTCCCAAAATAGACCCAAAGATGCCCATGGTCGACCATGTATCAACCAATGGGGTTAAGACACGTTTTAGGGTAATTTAGTATTATTATAATATTATTTGTTTAACCCTTATTTACCGGATTTACCCTTAACCATGGTAAATAAAATATTTACCGCAGTAATTATTCAAAATGTCTAAAAATAAAAGTTGCCTATTTACACAATTTGAACATCCTGATTCCAAATATGGAATCCATTTATATAAATTCAAAACACAGAAGTGGCAGAAATTAATTTAAAATTAATTCCCGCTGTCAAAACAAAAAGCGTGTTTTTAAGAGATAATAACTATCAAAAGATTGACACTTGTTTATGTTCGGTTTAATTGTAAAATTATGTCCAATGACCAACATTATATTAAATGGTAAAAATATATTCTAAATATACTTTAAAACCACTCAAATTCAAAACTTATCACTATTAATTATTTTGATTAAAAAAAGTTGTTTTTAATTAAAATTTAGTAATTTTCACTATTCATCCAAATATAAAAGTTATCCGAAAAGTACCAAAATTTCACCCTAGGATAATTTCGATATTCCGAATCCAAAAATGAAGTCCATTTTGAAATATATATGATTTCAAAAAGTAGGTATTACTATTCACAACGGCTAGTTTAATTAGTTGTGGTGTGTGTTAGAACTCGAGGTTGCGTACAACACACGCTATCGCATTATTCGAAGGGAAACGTACCGTAGAAGCTTGGGGTGTTACAATTTTGAAATTAAAAATTCACATATTAAAAAAATCATTAGATAAAATGAATATTATTTTTTCAAAAAGGACATTGAAATTATCCAACAGTGAAATTTTCATAATTTTCTGATACAGTTAAAATTTTGGGTAAAAATTAAAAACCGTTTAAATATATAATGTGTTTTATTACATCATAATGACACAATAGTGATGTAATTAAATACTATAGACATTATTTTTGGACAATATGGGATTTAACTTTAAAATTATGGGATTTTATAATTGTTTTATTTATTTTACAAAGCATTAGTGGACCCTCAAAGGCTTATAAAACATTTTAGCGTTTTAATTTAATTTCCCTTAGAGAGTGACTAATTAACACATAAACAAGAATAATATTTTATTATTATTGGACATTTTACATATAAAATATTGTTTTCCACTCCCCTTTGACAAAAACTATGGGCAAAAAAATTTTTATGGATTGTGGTTTTGATTAGTTTAATGTGTGGTGTCCAAAAGCTAATTAATAAAAAATTCCATCTCCTTTCCTATATAATTCCACCCAAAATCCAACTTCCTATTCGCTCAAAGAGTTTATTGTTCATCCAACATTCTCCCTAATCTCCCTATAATCCTCCCAAGTCACCCCATGCTCCCAAGAAGCCTCTCTCAATTTCCTCCCAAGCCATTAGGATCACATGTCCAAGTAAGGGATTCCTTCCTTTCTCAATTTTATCCAAGTTTCTTAATATTGGCATGTAGTTTTATTTTCAATTAAAAATATTGGTGTATTATTTAGCACCTACTCCAATAATCTCTATTCAATTTTGAATAATTATACTCTCACATTCTCTCTCATTAATTCCTTCCATGTACACTTGTTTCGATGCCGAAATTCAGTAAGGAATTTCTCTCTCCTCATTTACATTCAAGCTATTATTTTGTGTTATGAATCTAAATTACATTACTATTTTGAGACATGAACCTATATGATTCCATTACATTCCATTTCATGTAAATATGATAATACTCCACTTTCATTCTCATCAATCCTTTTAATGAATTCTAATGTCATGCTGTTATGCTGCAGAAATTGCACAGTAATTTTCTATGACAAAATAATTGTGTAATGAATACCATGCCCATTTCACTATCAAGGTTATTCACCTTTATTCACATTTAATTATTTATGGTGTATATTCATTTATGAATTTCACATTCTTTTATGAGGTAATAATTTATGATGTTTAATGAATCCAAGTGGTATGATCTTCAGGCACACTTTTTCATGAAATGAAATGTTTAAGAAGGGTGTGCCCTGAAAGTGCTCCAATGCATTGGGTAATGTATAGTTCCATGATATGTAATGTGCAATGTGTTTTGACACATGATTATTCTTGTGAAATTATGGTTTACTCAGGCTTCATGTGCAATGACCGTTTACTCATGCTCCATGTGCAATGATCCTTGGATCATAAAAATTCAATGTTAAGTGTTGTTTCCACATTTACATGCTATGATAAAAATGATATATCATTACATAATGTAAATGTTTCTATTGATCTCAAATTAAATTCCAATTGACTAACATGTATTGTAATCTTCATGTAATACATTGTTTACTCCTTTACTGGGCTTTATAGCTCACCATTTTCTTATGCATTTACTCATGTTATCCCTTGCAATGCTATGTACGAGGGAATGTAGTGGTCATGTAAAGAATGTTTTAAGTAAAGATGTTTTGATTTGTGTTCTATGTTGTTATGTAACATTACTAATCCCCAAAGACACTAGAACAATCAATATTATATGTAGTATCATGTGAAGATTTTATGTAATAAACCATTTTTACGTATTTAATAAATAGTAGGGTTGTTAAAATTTGTATCATACGATAGGTTTAGTTATTTTTTGGAGTAGGATTAGAAAAACCTAGTGATTCCTTAGAGACAAGATTACGTATAATAAATAAATCGCAATGATTTGATGAGTATGGAGTAATTGGTTTATCAAGAAAATACATCTTTGTTCGGATACGAGCAAGTGGAGGTGGCTTTGGCACAAATGTACCTAGGGGTGAAAACCTTGACAAATAGTTTCAGGCTTGACCTGGGGTATCCTGGTACATGAAAATTGGCTTTGCTACACTATTGGTTAGGACACTCCTGGGGGATATGCTTTTGTAAATTCACATGCTTAGTATGAACCACTGTTAAGGGAATAAGAAAAAAATGACCCTAAGAAGATATGATGGGATGTAGATCATGGATAACCTAGATTGAATCCTATAGATTGATAAGTTAAGGAAATAAATGTTATTTATAAGACATTCATTTTTTCATTGTATTACACTTTATGTGTTACCCCTAACATTCCTTTTATTCCATCAAATGGCCAGCAATAGAACTCAGTCTAACAACTGATGGCAAGATTAATGTGATGACTATTTTCATGATATTCTAAATCTAATGAGAGTGGGAATCACGAACTTTATCATGATACATTCTCAGTTAACTCTTTTTTTGAATAGAATCATGGTACAAGAGAAATTTTTAAACCATCCTACGAAAGAAGAAGTCTCTATTGAGAAATTTATGAGACAAATGCCTACTACTATTAATTAATCATCTGATCCCTCAATTGTCGATCAATGGATCAACTACACAGAAAAGATCTTCTCCATCCTACAATCATCTGAAAAATGGGTGGCTCATATGGATTCTTATGACATGGAGGTTGAAACCGATCAATGGTGGAAATTGTTAAAAAATATGGATACTGAGGAATAGATCAAGGTGTTGGAATGGATGGATTTCTGGAAAAAATATTCAACAAATATTTTCCTCACACCCTCTGGATTAAGATGGAAAGTGATTTGCATGCCCTCATGAAAAAAGATGAAGAATCCATCAGATCGTATGAGGAAAATTTCCAAAGTCTTTCATGATAAACCTATGGATTTGTCGTTACCGTCAATATAAGGTTCAAAACCTCTTTGGTGTGATGAAACCTAGCCTGCGGAATGCCCTGGAGATCGGTGGATTTGACAGCTATAAGGAAATTGACTGATGTTCCCTTGAGGTTGAAATTGATATCAGAAAGTATCAAGGGAATCATAGGGATTAGAATCATAAGGTGTACATCAATTATTTCAGTCTGATGGATAAATCCAATGATACTAAGAATATCTAGCACCACACATGCCAATAGAGTTTAAAGAAGCACCCCGAAAATTTCCTAATGGGGACAAGGAAATGCTTTAGGTGTAAAAGATATGGGAACCAAGTCATTAACTAGTAACAAGAAAACCCCACAGCTGTGATTAAGGAGAGTAACACTTTGTTGGACTCTCAACGTATTGTTCATTGCTTCAACTAAAAAGAACCAGGGCACCCTAAAAATTAGTGCCCAATGCGAAGGGATTTCGGAGGCAACCAACAACCTCCAAGGTAGTAAGGGTGAGATTTTACCATCGGAACCATAGAAGAGAACACCTAAAATGAAGTGGTGACAGTTACTCTTGTTTTCCATTCAATAATAGAGAAAAAAACTTTTTTATTTTGTTTCTACACATTGTTTTATATTGTGAATGTTAACTAGAACCATACCAACACCACCAAAAATAATGTAAGTATTTATATAAGTGAGTATAGAAAATGGGGAAATCATTGCATCCCATGAATATATCTCCTCCCTGGTCAAAATCTATGGATTGAACTTTCCGGAGAACCTCATCAAAATCCTTCTAGTGGAAGTTGATGAAATTCTACTCATGGATTGGATTTACTTATATAAAGAAAACATAAATTGTCATTATTGGAAAATCACTCTCCTTGTGGTGGATCGACCACTGATTCTATACAAGTGAAAAGATGAGGATGAAATTTATTTTGCATAATCATCTCAAGGGAGGATTTTACTGCCATATGAGCACGCTTATCATGCTTAGATGACTGAGTCCAAGGAAGAAACCATCGTTGAAGACATTCCTATTGTGAGGGAACTCACTGATGTGTTTCACGAGAAATTTCGTGGTTTTCCTCCTAGAAGAGATATTTATTTCTCACTTGATAATATACCTCATTCATTTCCAATATCCAAGAATCTGTATATAATGTCTATTGTGGAGCTTGGGGAGCTGAAGAAACAACTACATGTGAATATGGATAAAGGGTTTATATGTCCAAGTGCTTCACCATGGGGTGCTCCATTCCTATTTTTCAATAAGAAGGATGGGTCAATGTGGCTTTTCATTGATTATCGTGAGATCAACAAAATCACGATAAACAACAAGCTTCCTCTTCCCTGAATTGACGACTTTTTTGATTAGATATTTGGAGCACTATTATTCTCCACGGTGGATTTGTGGTGACAATATTACCATGGGGTAACTATGGATCCCTCCAAAACAATTTCAATCCATCTATGGTCGAGTCCAACATAGGTAATGAATATCTATATCTAATAAGGTTAGCTGGATATTATCGATTTTTTGTGAAAAATTTCCCATGATTTTCCTACCCTATTACAAAGCTAACATGGAAGAATGTCATGTTTTCATGGAGTGACGAATGCGATGAATGCTTCATGGATTTTAAAAAGAGTCTTTTCATTGCTCAAGTTCACACTTTACCCATAGGTGGAGAACATTTTGTGTTATTAAATGATGCTTTGATTGATGGAATGGGTTGTGTGTTGATTAAAAAGGTCAATGTCATTGCCTATGCTTCAAGGAAATTGAGATTTCATTAGAATAAAATCCAACACATGATCTAGAGTGGGCTGTAGTGATCTTCACTTGAAAAAATTGTTTGTATTATCTCTTTGGGGAGAATTGTAAAATATTTGAGGACAAAAAAAATCATCAAGTATATATTCACAAAAAAAAGATTTCTATATTCACCATTGAAGATGGTTAGAGCTAATCAAATACTATAACTGCTCAATCCATTACCACCCTAGGAATGTGAACACGGTGGAAGATGCTCTATGTAGAAAGGATCTAGTGACTCTGTCATTTATCGGAGTTGAGAAGGATACAATCATCATCGATTTGATGAATATGGACATGGAAAGTATAAAGATGGGATCATCATAAATCCTTTCACAAATGATTTCTAAACCATATCATTTTGAATTGATAAAGGATGCTCAAGAGGATGATGTGGTAGTTCAGAAGATGGTTGAAACTATCAGAAAAGGGAAATTCTCGGAGTTCAATGTCAATAAAGAAGGAATTGTGTGATTTGGTAAAAGGCTATGTGTACAATCAAGTGCAGAGCTGAATAAGGAGATTTAGGATGATGCAAAAAGATTAAATTTCAATATCCACCATGGAAACGCAATGATGTATTATGATCTCCATGTTAATTATTTTTGGGATAACTTGAAGAAGGAGATTGTGGAATATACATCAGAGTGCAAGGTGTGTCCGATAGTAAAGGTTGAGAGAAATATGTCTAAGGGGATGATGCAACTGTTTCCCATAACAACAGAGAAATGGGAGAACATCAATATGGTATTTGTCCATAGAAATACAAAGACATCCAAAGGAAAAAATTCCATCTGGTTTGTAGTGGACATTCTTACAAAGACTACATACTTCATTGTGATTTGGGAGGATTTATCACTAGATCAACATGCATGGAATTACATCAAAGATCTGGTATGTCTGTATATACTAACATTATCTATTTTATATGATTGGGATCTGGGATTCACATAGATTTTATGAAAAGGTTTCCAACATGATCAAATTACTTAACTGAACTTATGTACATTCTATCATCCTCAAACTAATGGTCAATCTATGTGATCTATTAAAAAACCAGAAGATATGTTAAGATATTGGTCTATGGACTTCAAAGGAATATGGTACCGACATCATCCACTGTTCTAATTATCCTTTAAAAATAGTTTTCACTTGAGCATATGAATGGAAACATATGAATCCCATTACAGGAAAAGGTTTATAACCTCACTGTGATGGGATGATGTTGTTGAGTGTAAGCTTCTAGGACCTGAAATTAGAGACAAAATGGCAGGAAAGGTTAAAACAATTCAGCATCATATCAAGGCAGTCTAAATATGACAGAAGAGTTATATAGATAACCATTGATGAGATCATGAGTTCAATATTGGATACATGGTGTTTCTACGCATATCTCACTGGAAGAAGTTTAGGAGGTTTGGAGAGAAATTGAAGTTATGTCCTAGGTAAATCATCCCATTCAAAATTCATGATCATTTTGGGGTTGTGGCCTATCTACTAGCACTTCCACATACCATGGCCAAAGTACATGATGTCATTCATGAGTCCCTCTTATGGGAGTACATAGTAGATCCTTCACATAAACATTCGCCTGAGGTAGTATAGTTAGAGGATTATCTTTCTTACAATAAGAAACCAGTAATGATCATAGATCGTAGAGAAAATGTTTTTTTGATATAAGGCAATGCTCCATATCAAGGTGTTGTGGAGAAACTATATGTTTGAAGAAGATATGTGGGAATTAGAGGATGTGATGAAGAAGAGTTACCCACAACTGTTTTAGTATGGGAAAAGAAAGTTTTGAGTGAGAAATTTCTTAATGGGGGATGATTGTAATAACCCAAACATTCATTAAAGAATATTCCTCTTGATCTAATGTATTATTATATAAAATGGTTATATATAACGTTAACATCTTTGGTTTTATGTTTTTAAATTTTAAAATATAGTTAAATATTGTAACCATTTCTAATTTAGTTGTTGAATAGTGATAACATGATTAGTATAAATATTGGGCTTTCACAAATCCAATTTACTCAGATAAAGGTAGTGATGCCCTCATTCATCAAACATTCCTTCTAAGAAGCCCATTTTTCGGAGCTCAGAAAGGAGGTGGAATCACTGGGCTTTACTCTTGACCAATCCCAAGCTGAGGATAAACCTGTTAATATTGAGTGGAACTAACTATAAGAGAAATGGACTTTAATAGAGATTACCACTGGAGCGATGTTATCCACACCACACCAAGAGTCTGTCACCATCGTACACCTTATCATTCGATCTTATACCGGTGTTTTAAAGGGTAATGTAACAAGACCCTTGAAATATTATTATGTACATTATTTTTTTATTAATAATATACATTTATTTTATTATTTTTACATTGAAAATAATTTTAAAATCATAAAGAGTATTTTTTTGTTAATATTCTTCTAAGAAATCTATTTTGATGAATTGATGGATTATTGAATTAAATAATATTTTAATAAAAAATTATTTTTAAATTTATTTTTAATAAAAATAAATGATCCTATAATTTGTTGAATACGATTTTAATTTTTATTAATATATGAAAGCTATTTTTGTCAAAACCCATGATTTTTCATATAAAATTCAGTTTTTATTTTAAAAGAAGAAAATTCATATATATAGGAAAATATTTAGATAAAATAAATATTAATTATGATATCAGGATTTTGAAATTATCCACTAGTGAATTTTTCATAATATTTTGAGACAATCAAATTTTTGGGTTAAAATTAAATACCATTTAAATATATAATGTGTTTTATGACATCATAATCACCCAATACTGATGAAATAAAATACTATAAACATTATTTTCGGCATATATATGTTTTTACATGAAAAAAAATGTGATTTTATATTTTTTTTTTATTTTACAAAGTTATAGTTGACCCTTCGCGACTTATAATATGTTTTAGGCTTTTAAATTGAGTTCCTTGAGAGTGTGACTCACCTCCACATAATCAAGCCTAATATTTTGCATTTTTAGGACATTGGCCATATAAAATATTGTTCTCCACTCCCCTTTGGAAAAAAACTTGGTAGAAAACCATGTGATGGTTTGTGGATTTGATTAGTTTAATGTGTGGTGTCCCAAACATAAATAATAAAAAATTCCTCCACCTTCACTATATAAACCCACCCAAGCACCCACCTCCTCTTTACTCAAAACATTTGGAGTTCATAAAACCCATAAAATCCTCTCTATAATCCTCCCACAGTATCCCAAGCTCCCAAGAAGCCTCTCTCAAGCCCCTCCCAAGCCTTTGGGATTACACTTCCATGTAAGGGATTCGTTATTTTCAATTTAATCCACGTTTCGTAATATTGTTAGGTTATATTAACTTCAATTAAAAATGTTGGGATATTATTTAACAACACCCCCATACATCCCTCAACTTGATTGAATAATTAATGACCATCTTTCTCTCTCATTAATGCCTTCCTTGTAAACATATTACCATGCCAAAATTCTGTAAGTAATTTCTCTCTCCTCAATTACATTAATGCTATTCTTTTGAGTTATGAATATAAATTCAATTAATGATGTTGATACATGTACCTATATGACTCCCTTACTATCCATTTTATGTACATTTGATTAGACACCCCTTTATCACTCATCAAAAATTTTAATGAATTCTTATGTCACATTGTTATGCTGTCGAAATTTCCCCAAAAGATTCTAAACCAAAATCATTGTCTTGTGAATACAATGACAATTTCCCCATCAAGGGTATTCACCTTTATGAAC
Organism: Viscum album; assembly: GCA_963277665.1. Classification (NCBI taxonomy): domain Eukaryota; kingdom Viridiplantae; phylum Streptophyta; class Magnoliopsida; order Santalales; family Viscaceae; genus Viscum; species Viscum album. Next base: position 1,190,152,242 of record OY728121.1, on the reverse strand, counting down.
ACATACTTATTGATGGAATAGTATCATGTATGAATTCCACATTCCATTATCATGGAATAATGTATTATCTTTAATGAATTTGTGGTGTGTTATCTTGTGGCACACTTATGCATGAAATGTGATGTTTAAGAAGAGTGTGCCCAGATAGCACTGCAATGCATTGGGTAAAGTATTGTATAATGATACATCATGTACAATGAGTGTTAATTCATTCATATTCATGTGAAATGAGGGTTTACTTGTTCTTCCAATGCAATGAGGGTTTACTCATTCTTCATGTGCAATGAGCCTTAGCTCATGATAATTCCATGCTAAGTGTTGTTTCCACATTTCCAAGTTATGATAATAATTCTATATCCCTCCATTATGTTCATGTTTCTCTTGTGATCTATTTATATGTCTATTTCCTAACATGTATTTTAATATTCATGTTATAACATGTTTACTCCATTGTGGTTATTTATAGCTCACCATTTTCTTATGCATGTCCTCAGGTTATCACTTGCAATGCTATGTATGAGAGAATTTAATGGTCATGTTAATGATGTTTTCAATAAAGATTTTTTGTTTTATTTTCTATTTTGTTAAGTATTGTTCCAAATCACCAAAGACACCAGACCTCTCAATATTATATGATGTATTAAGTGAAGTATTTTTGTAATAAATCATCTTTATGTATGTGAATGTAAAGTCCAATAATTTCCATGTAATTTTTTTTAAAAATAAATTAAAATTTTATGAGTTTGTGAAAATTGACGGTGCGTGATTCTGAGGCCCGGAGTGCCTGGAATGAATTTCTGAACATTTTATCGGGAACGTTCATTAAACATGTGAATGGGTTTTTCTAAATTTTTAACATGTCATGTAAATAGAAATAAGTGGGCACCTTTGAACTCACAACACCGATATTCTCTTAAGAAGACTTTCACCATGATGATAGTGTGTCGAGAGTGAAAGATAGATTCTGGGTTTTTTGTGTAAGAATAAATAAAAGTAAAATTGTGTGAAATTTTTTTATTTGCAAAACCCTTGTGGGTGTTGGGAGGTGGGGTCCACTAGATCTAAACCTCCTTGTGGAAGTTGGACGTAGGGACCACCAGACCTTAACCTCCCATTAGAGGTTATGGTGGTGGGGACCACCCAGAATTAAACCCCCTTGAAACCCACCATTAATTGTGAGAAACCCTAAACTCCCAAATAAATGTGGGGGGAGCCTCTTCAACCCCGCCTCCATTTAATTATGCCATCACACATAATTTAATTTGCAAATCCTTCCAATTAATTAATTTATCCAACACATAAATTAATTAATTAATCCTTTTTGAGTATTATGCCAACGAATTGATAGATATTAAAATCTATTATTTTGGCTACAAATTCACATGGGTGGAATTGGGGAGAGGAGAAACATGGGGTAAATGTCCCAATGAAGAATGCTCCACCAATGAAGAGCGCTCCACTGAAAAAGAACGCCTTCGACTAGGATGAACTTCCTTGACTTTGACCTTCTTTCTCGGAACTTTAATCAATGTAGGATGTGTTCATCTAAAACAAATCGACATCTTCCTTCTTGCTCCTACAACAAAAAAACAAGGTAGGGGTTTAATGTTGATGGATTATAACTTCACAAGAACACGCCTTCTTTCTTTCTCTGTTTGGGAAGAATTGTTATAGGATGTTTTGTTGTGCTTAGTTCTTGTGAACCAATTTCTACCACTCCAATGCGCATAATGCAGGTCAAACTATCATGGCACGTCCTCTCGGTAACCCTATTAATGATTTTTGGAGTTCTTTGAAATAGAGTAAGGTTACAATGGTGACGATGGCGATGATGACAACCACACTTCCAACAGCGTCCTCCACAACCCACGCCGACCCCACGGCATCTTGCACCACTGCTGGCCAAACTGACCCCGCGCCGCCACTGGTCAAACCTGCCCTGACCACCCTGGCCTCACAGCCACACTAGCTCCCGAACACCAAGAAATCCTGACTGAACTGGCCTCGGCAGCCCTGGCCACACCACACACTGCATGCGCCACACCCAGACAGCACCAGCCGTTTGTCAAGCCACCCCGGCCGCTCCTGCCTGCCACTGGCCGAACGGGCCCCATCCACACCACCCCCACCCCCAGGCCGAAGTGCCATGAGCCTCCCCCCATGTGGCCCTCCAAGCCAAACTGTCCCCTTACCACGGGTTGGGCTGCCCTCGCGGCTCCCTCTGTGCTGAGCCGCCCATGCAGTGCCCTCTAGGCCAAACTGCCCTTGTAATGACCAACGGATGGTCCACACACTCATGGTCCTCCCCAGCCCCTCGTAGCCTGTAGGGATGGGCCTAGTGGGCCTGGCCAAATACAACAGGTTTTCCCACCCAACGGTCCAGACAAGACCCAACTCGTCAGGCTGAGTCAACCCAATCGATGTCGGCCAAGGCGAGGTCGGGCTAGGGTAGTCTAACCGGGTCAGACTGGACCCGGGCCCACTATGACCTGTAAACATTCATTCGGCCATATCTCTAGAACCAGATGTTCGTTTGATGAACCATCAGTGTTGCTGAAAATCTTGAGGTGAGGCAGTCCCTTTCAGTATATTCTAATGTGTTTTGGATTGATATGGGGAACAGTTAGGTATAATCGAGCACTAATCCAACCAGGCCCCGAGACAAAAAGGCTAATAACTCATAGATCAGGATTCCATTTGATGTGTCGTCTATTGTATTGAGACAACAATGTCATGTAAGACATTTTTGATACCTCATCATGGTTCATCATGGAATATGGAGTTTTGACCAGTATTTTGTGGAGCAGATCCTCCAAGAGATGAGCGAGTAATGTGTGGAGACCTAGTGGCTGGATGAGAGTTGACGATTGCTGACTATTTGACTTTAGTGATTAAACAAGGCTAGTGGGGAGCACCTTGGTGTCGCGGAAGATGCACGGTAATCTATAAGAGGAGATCCCCAACAAGCTTTGAGGGGGAGCATGCATGGTGACCTGGTAGACTCACGGTGGGGATCCCTCTTGGTGACACGACAGATCCATAGTACTCAACATCTAGAGTACCTCAGTAGTCCAACGTTAGTGGGAAGTAGTTGGTGTCATGGAAGGCCCACTTTACTCGATAGAGGGGGAGTTCCCCAATAGCCTAGGTGTTCAATGTTGAGTTTAAAATGTATCTTTATACATCCCCTTGAATAAAATCTTGATTTAGTTGAGTCTTTTTTTATATGTTTTCTTCATGACTGAGATAAATCAGTTGATAACATAGGTATATGTATGGGAATATACCTACGTAAAGTTATCTATTGATTTCATACATTGTGGTTTATCCATGATTGATTTTGTGAGACAATGAAATTCTTGGGGTCCCTACAGAGTATCGTTATACTCACCCATACATGGGCTATGCCCGCACTTCGTGGTGTTGGATGCAGATGATGGACAATGCTAACAGGGGATAAGAGTACTTGGATTGGACGGTACCTAGAGTTGGACCATAAGGTGTGTCACTACCCAGAGGAGACAGACGGATGTGGAGTGATGAGGAGGCGATCAATACCTACACTTCAAGTAGCAATCTCAAAGGATGATTCAGTAGCTGACTTTCTTTCTCTTTTTCAGTTATGTTGTTTTCAATTGTACTTGTACCATTAATGTTGGGATTTTCTTCCGGCCCCAATTACTTTCAGCACACTTTTGCTTATACTGTTTACTCATGTTTATATCTTGTTGTGTGTTTATATAGGTTATAAAAGAAAATTCCTTCCTAGTTTTAGGGAAATACACCTTTGGTGCCAGTTGCCAGCCCCTGGCCTATGGAAGGCTGGCTTGGGGTAGTCAGGGAACATAACCTAGATGATGGGTCATGGAAAACTGGTATCAGAGGAGTTGGTTCTACTATAGAACATTGGACTCTAATCTTTCTTTTCCATGATGAAATAGTCTAAATTTTAGTGAGTGCGTTTTTCAATTCATGGATTCCAATGATGGTGTGGTGGCCCACGTATCCCTACAGCAGGACCATGACATCCGATTTCTGACTCATCGCACAAAAACAGTGATTGTGTGTGTGTTTTCAAAAGTTTTCTTTACATTAGTTTACTAGTTTAGCTCACCAGGTATAACTTTTAACCTTATCTCACCTGTTTCTTTTCATAATTCCACCACATAGATATCATACTAGAGTTCCGAGATTTGTATGCACTAATAGACCATCGAGCGACGAGGCATCGGTGTAGGGATCTTTTATAGTAGAGGAACCAATGGAGGCACGAGTGGTACCACTCCCCATTGGGCCACCGATTCCACCATCCCCAGCAACAGACTGTTCCCACCACTTGAGCTCTTTGCACGAGTTTCACTACCAGAGACCACCTAGGTTTATGTTAGAGACAGACTCAAATGTGGCCGAGGATTTGATGGAGGCCGTGGTGAGTGTTTTCGGATTTGTATTTACACCAGCTGATTTTATGGTGATCCTTTCCACTAGCCTTATACAGGTATCAGCAGGAATATGGTGGAACTTGATTCTCTAGGTTCACGAGTAGGTGACACTTCCCTGGGCTACATTTCACATGTGGCAGGAAGGGTCACATGGTTCATGATTATCCAACCAGCCGTTCCTAGGGTCAGAAAATAGTCGAAGGACCACTCAGGTAGAGAAAGAGGTTCGATCAAGGTTGTTTGCAGGGAGAAGGTACACATGGTAGAGGAGCTGGTCATGCAGCTGGTGGTGGGAGACAATTCGAGATATTACCCCCAACACCCCCAGGAGGTACGCCCCGACCCCAGGGAGTAGGAGGACATGGGAGAGGTCATCTCAAGGTAGCTAAGGCCTACGACCATAGTTATTTGTAGATGATATGAGGTATGATCAATTTATACTCCACCATAGCTGCAGTACTTAATGAAATAGGTTCCAATCATTTTTTATTTCCACATTCCTTGTTTGGAGCTCGGAGATTCTGATGAAGTCATTCGTTCGATCCTTATGGCTAGAGACAACTAAGGTACCATATTCGACAATTACGCACTCGTACTGGTAGTGTGAGCGTACTCTAAGAGGTGAGATCTTCACCTGGGATATCCTAGTAGCAGAGTCAAGGCCTTATGATGTCATCTTGTGTATGGATTGGTTATCTACAGTCCATGTTCAGATTGACTATATTAGGTGCAATATGAAGTGTGTCCGCACAGATGTGACTAGATTTTTTTTAACCGAACAGAAGGGCACCTTTGCTGCACTAGATGGACTTATCCGTAGGATTTTGTAGCTGATCACTCATCAGTTGGCTAGCCTTACCCTCTGATTTGTTGATGTGGAGAGTCTGAGTTATCCTGTAGTGGTGGACCAATACACGAATGTTTTCCCTAATGATGTCCCAACTCTACCTCCTTGTAGAGAGGTGGACTTATATATTGAATTGTACCCTAGGACGACACCAATATCTACTACTGAATATCATATGGCTCCCGTGGAGCATCGTGAGAAGTGGGTAAAACTAGAGGACTTATAGGGGAAGGTATTTATCCATCCGAGTGTGTCTCTTTGGGCAGCCCCGATTATCATCGCCAAGAAGGCAGATGGGATCTTGAGGCTTTGTTTTGACTATCGACGCCTGATCTTGGTCACTGTGAAGAACAAGTACCCATGCCCGAGGACTGATGACCACATTGATATGATTAATGGAGCACTGTGATTTTCGAAGATAGACATCAGATCAGGCTATCACCAACTCAGAGTTCGAGAAGAGGATGTGTAGAAGAAAACATTCAGATGTCGGTATGACAACTACAAGTTCTTGGATAAGCCTTTCTTCCTAAACAATGCTCCATCAATGTTCATGGGAATCATGAACAGGGTCTTTCAGTCGTACCTTGATCGCTTTGCATTGGTTTGCATCAATGAAATTCTAATCTACTCAGCTACTGAGGAGGATCATTCCTGTCTTTTTCAAGTAGTACTGGACACACTCTGAGAGAACGAACATTATAATAAGCTCTCAATGTACCGATTATGGATTAGAGAGATTCACATTCAGGGACATGTCATTCCAGATACTGGAGTTGCAGTGGATCCAAAAATGATTGAGGAGGTACCCTCTTGGGAGCCACCTAGGAGTGTGAGGGAAGTGCGGAGTTTCATTGTGTTGGCTGGATACTACCAGAGATTTGTGCTGGATTTCCCTAGAGTTTCAACAGCACAATCATCCTTGATGAAGAAGGTTAAACCCTTCGTTTAGTCGGAGAGATGCCATTGGAGTTTTCAGGAGCTGTGGAATATGCTGATTAGTGACCCCATCACGAAGCTTCCAGAGGAAGGCATATGGTACATCGTCTACTGCGATGCATCAGGGACCAGACTCAGATGTATATTGATGCAGGAGCATGCAGTGATCACATATGGATCAACAGAGCTGAGATAGAATGAGAAAAACTATGCTACACATGACCGGAGGTTAGTAGCAGTGGTCTTCTCCTTGAAGATGTGGTGACACTATTTGATGGGCAAAATTTTTACAGTGTACTATGATCACAAGAGTTTTAGTTATATCTTCTCAAAAAATAACATGAACCTGAGACAGTGACATTGTCTTGAGTTCCTCTAGGACTATGACTTTGAGATTTTCTACACTCCTGAGAAAGTGAATGTTGTAGCATATTCACTCAGCAAGAGAACGAGTATACAACTTCTAGAAGATGTGATAGAGAAGTTGGTCGATTTGTATATATCATTTGTAGATAGAGATAGAGAAGCTTTTTTCAGTCTCTTCTAGTCACTCCTCCACTTCTTTAGTGAGTCAGAGAGGTGCAGTGTGTAGACACTGAATGTGAGACATGACGGGCACAGATATCCATAGGACATGCACCCGATTGATTTTCTGACGGTGGGGAGAACATCATCCTCTTTTGAGGATGTACCATGGTACTAATGTCACTTTAGGATGATGTGTTGAGGGAGTTCCCCACATCCCTTCTATTCATACATCCAGAAGTGGCGAAGATGTTCCAGGACCTTCGACGAAAGAACTGGTGGCCTAGAATGACGAAAGTTGTTGTAGATTTTGTCTCTCGATTGCTCATTTTTCAGCAATTGAAGGTGGAGCATCAGGTACCACTAGGCTTGGTTTAGCCTTTTGAGGTCCCAGAGTGAAAGTGGGATGGGATATTCATGGACTTCGTGACTGGTCATCCATTTCCATCCAGGAGGCATGACTAGATTCGGGTGTTCCTCGATCGACTCACCAAGTCAGCTGACTTCCTACCGATCAGATAGAAGGGTTCGGTAGAGATCTTTGGAAGCCTCTATGTGTAAGATATTGTGCAGTTACATGGAGTACTCATGAATATTGTCACTGATCATGATACACAATTTACATATCTTATATGGAAAGGGTTGAAGAATGATTTTGGGATGCATATTTATTTGATCCCCACCTTCCAACCTCAGAAAGATGGGCAGACTGAGAAAACCATTTCAACCCTCGAGGACATGTTGCCTTCTTGTTTCCATGACTTCTGTCACAGTTGGGAGGATCACTTACCTTTGGAAGATTTTTTGTAAAACAATAGCTATCACTCCACCATTGGGATGGAACCATTGGAGGCACTGTACAAGCAACCTTGTAGATCAACATTGTGCTGGACTGACCCAGGGGAGACAACACTAGTGGGACAAGAGATGTTATGGTCTAGCACAACGAATGTGTAGGTCATCCAAAAAATGATGAAGACTACACTAATCAAGAATAATTCATATGCTTATAGGAGAGGTAGACCACCATAGTTCGAAGATGGCAACCACATCTTTCTACGGGTCTCACTTCGATGACGTTTGCAGTGATTTGGCAGAGGCATCAAGTTATATCTAATGTTCATCGGACCTTTTTAGGTCCTCAGCAGAGATGGTGAAGTGGCATACCACTTAGCACTTTCACCTCAGTTTCACTAGGTGCACGACATCATCAATGTATCCCAGTTGAGGAGATACGTCCACTATCATTTTCACATCATCTTCTATGGAGAGATAGAATTCGACAATGGGAAAACATTTATGGAGTTTTCAGTAGTGATTGAGGATCGATAGGAGGGGGTCCTTCATGGATGGTTGATACCTCTGGTGTGCGTTTTCAGGCAGCACGGGAACCTCCTTGAGAGCACTTAGGAGAAGGAGGCTCAGATACGTGCACAGTAACCCCACATGTTAAACTAGTTTTATTTGTGGCTTACAGGGACATAGATCCCTAATATGGGGAGAATGTAAAGACCGAGAACTTACATGTAATTTTTTTTAAACAAACTATAATTTTACGAGTCCATGAAAATTGACGGCATGTGATTCCGAGGCCCGAAGTTATCGGAATGAATTTCTGAACTTTTGTTCGGGTATATTTAGTAAACGTGTTAGAGGGTTTTTCTATATTTTGAAAAGGTTCTCTGAATTCAAATATGAGAGCACCGTTGAACTCACAGAGCTAGTATTCACTTAAAGATAATTTCATCTCGATGACAGTGGTTCGAGAGTGAAGTATAGTTTTCGGGTTTTTCCTGAAATAATAAAATTAAATAAAATGTCTATGACATTTTTTATATTTATTTTCACCACCCCTGTGGGTGTTGGGAGGGTGGGTCTGTAGAGACCCGAAGCTTGACGTACATGGACATTACATTACTTTTGTGGAATACTTAATACATAACAAAAACAGACACACAAGGACCGTAATAGTTTAGTGTCTTTGGAAACCCGGAATATAATCTTCTAAATGTGGTGAAAGATCTTCAACATCTCCCATAAAGATCTTCCCTTTTTTACCTAAAACCTTTCTATATATCCTGGGGAAAAAACATAAAAGGGTGAGCTCAAATGCTCAGTAAGGGAAAACAAAAGAAATATCAATCACATCATATACATAAGAACATAACTTTTGGAAATCTTAACCTGCAAAAGAGATCATAATATCATTACATGGGATAAATCATAGAATTGAAATGTAATCCAAATAATCATAACATAAAACATGAAACTTTGTGGCAAACACACATAATCATAGAGAATCATTTCTTATTAGTCAAGACTCATTGCCAAGACTTTCTTAGTGGACAAAGTCCATTTCTGAACCGAGTCACCCTCGTTTCAGTCCTGTTTCACTGAACCGGTATAACCTACCATTCCAGCCATGTCTATCTCATGAGATATAAAATCTTTACCCAATGCATTGTAGGGAGATATAGGTCCCACCCATCTCATAATGATAACATTCTTATGTGTGCCACAAAATCATAAATCATACATCATTGCATAACCCATGTAGTAAAAATGGGATTCTTAAACAACATGACATCATAAAGAAATTATTATAAGATAATGGAATTCAAAAAAAAATTTCCATCACAACATAATCAAATCCATGTAATAATAGGGATAGAAACAGAAACCTATATTATCTTAGATGGAAAATAATTTTGATAAAACAATTGAACTCAATTCTTGAGGAAAATATCATTTCTACTTCAAAAACACTTTTCCTTTCTTAACATGTCATAAAATTATAAACTAAAAGAAGTTGATTAAAAATAAACTTGAAAACATTTAAAGGAATCTTCTTGGAAATAATTTTTAAAAAATCCATTCATGCCGTATAGGTTAGAAAAACATTCTTCGTACATTTGTCAGAAAAGTCAAAAAGTACCTCGTACGAAAAATGACAAAAGATTCCTTTCATATCTTTTACTAAAAACTCACCGAAGAGTAAAATTGGATATAAACTATTGTATAAGGATATAAATATTACATATTGAGTAAAAATGAATGTGGATGATAAAATACACCCCAGTAAATTTCAAAGTATAAACAATCTTGGATAAAAATGAGATTGTGATATTTTCCCTTACCCTAAGTCCGACTTGCTTTGTAAGTGTCTGAACCTCTTGTATAATGATTTAAATAATGTTATTAACTTATTCTAGAATCATACATATTTTTATGATATCATATATGGTCATATTCTTAGCTTCTTAGTAGTAATATTTCATTGCTACTTGTTATTCGGGTGTTTATAACTTTTTGTTCTTATGCGTGTTTTGTCGAATAAATTCTTATTCTTCTATTTAGGATATAGATACCTCATTTCCAGAATGGTATCATATTCATTCATTAAATTCATTTATATAATCTTTATGAAATGAAGATCATGTAGAACGAGTCGCATCACATCGTGGAGACGGTATTCCGTACGTACGCACGAGTGATGATATCGTTCCTATGATCGTGGAATTGTATTGGAGTATATTTATAATAATTTACAATCAATATAACTTTATAATAGTCATATATAGTTATTATTTACACCATTATACCCATACAAGTAAGGTGGTGGTGGAAAATAGATTACACCACGGCGTGGTGACGGTATTCTGTACGTACGCACGCGCGGTGATTTCATTTTCCGTAGGTTGGATAGATGGTTAAATAGATTTGTTTAATACTTATAATAACATATCTGTATATGAGTGATACTGATGTTATTTCTTCATAATGAAACAACTAAAGAAGAAGAAGTTGATGAAGAAAGAAATTGGAAAGGATCGGTAATGGATATTACCTCTTCATTGAAGTGCTTCTTTGAGACCTCCTTTTAGGGCACTAAAATTGGTCTTTTAAGAAGACCAGGACCTCTAGGATGTCTCTAGGGAAGTGGAGAGGAGAAAATGGCAGGGGTTGGCCGAGCATGAAGGCTCAAAGGGGTGTGAGGAAGAGAGGGAGGAGGTGCCCTTTTATAAGGGAGGAGAGGGGCACCATTGAATAACTAAAAATATTATTTTATTATAAAGTCATGTTCGGATTTAAATAGCTCCAAATTGATTTATTTCGAGGATAAGGTGGGGATGGGCCGAAATCCTCTCATCCAATAGAATTTAGGCAAGTTTAGGTTCCTATTTTAACCTTATCATTTAGATTTAACATTATTTTAAATAATTTTACTTTTACCGTGTCTTCTTGTGATATTATACTATAAGGTTAATAAACATACTATATCAAGCCAAACGAACCCCAAGTTGTTTATAATTAATATATATAACCTTATCTAATCCATTTTGTCGATCCATAGATTTTTAGGAATAAAATAATAATTAATAATATAATATTTTTTTTAAAAACTATTTTATGTCAATTTTGACACTATTTAGAAATTGATTTTTGTGAAAATCATAACAGAATGATAAGTTCGAAAAAAGTTAATTAAATCAATACTAACATGTCATATTAACCTATAAAATTAGTATAATTCATAAAAAGTCTAAAATTATATTTATTTGGGTATTTATAACATCAATTATGTCAATATTTCATTAATAAGATAATTACTGCATCACCGTTATGTCATAAATAAATTAAATTATTTAATGTCTAAAAATAACAAATAAAATACCATTATATATGAAATCTTTTTAGATTTCTAATTAATATTTATAGTCGAATTTATCTTATGTATAACCCAATATTAAAAATGATTTAGTTATTAAACTTTGATTTTAACTATTTTAACCCTTCTTTAAATAAATTAATAATAAATGTCCTAATCTAATCCAAGTGGGCCTAAATGGTCATATTTTATACCTAAGGTTGTTTTTGGTCGAATTACACTTTTCCAATATAATTAGGACATGTGTTATGGTAATAATAATATCATTTTTACTCTTAATTACCCTATTTACTTTTAACCGTGGTAAAAAAAGTAAAAAGTTACTATTCACCAAAAAATTATTTTCATTTCATTGAACCACACTTTACTTACTGACATCAACCATGTCTCTCGGATTTTCAAAATTCCACTCATTGAAGCGGTAAAATTATGTTTTATGAAAAATTCAGTTTTTTAACTACCACTTAGTGGTTTCACTATTCATCAAAAAATGAAAGTTTCCAGAAAAATACCAAAAATTAGATCTAAGCTATATTTGATATTATAAATTCAAAAATGATGTCTATTTTATTAAATTCAAAACATATCAGTTGCATTAATTAATTTAAAAATTAATTCCCGTCGTCAAAAAAATAGCATGTTCTTAAGAGATAATAACTATCAAAAGATTGACACTTGTTTATGACTGGTTTAAATGTGAAATTACATCCAATGACCAACATTGTATTAAATTTTAAAAATATATTCTAAATATACTTTAAAACCACTCAAATTAATAATTTATCACTATTAATTGTTTCGATTAAAAAAGTTGTTTTTAATTATAATTTAGTAATTTTCACTATACATCAGAATATGAAAGTTTTCCGAAAAGTACCAAAATTTCACCCTAAGCTAATTTTGATATTCTGAATCCAAAAATGAAGTCCATTTTGAAAAATAAAATTTACAAAATTTCAAAAAGTGGTTATTACTATTCATAACGGCTAGTTTTAATAATATGTTAATAGCATATCGTTGTTTAGTAAAACTCGGTATTGCGTACGACGCAAGCTATCGAGGAAGGTTGCGATTGAGTGTAATGGAAGGCAAGTCAAGGATGCATGTTTTGAAATCTCCTTTTGGTGTAGCGTACAACACAAGACATTAATGAAAAGAATATTTTTCATAAATTCTCGGGTTGTTACATTCTACCCCCCTTAAAATGAATTTCACCCTCGAAATTCTTCGGGGTTATAAATGGTTTACTACTTGAATGTTTCTTTAATAGAAACCCACATTTTAAAAAGGAATACCAAAACCATTCTTTAAAAAACAAAAGTATGAAACGTAAAGGTTACCCAAATAAACAAATCACTGGGTTTCCACATAGGTGACAATATGGATATGGAAGAGAAATCTAACAATCATGTTCTGATGGAGAGTGGTAGAGAACATGGCTATAGAAAAGCTAGCAATCACAAAGACATAAATTTGTGATAATCTAAGGTACCATATAATTCATCAGATATAAGATCACTAGGACAACATTTTTGGTTTTCAAGATCATTTCCCTAAAGTTGATGAAATTTTAATTAGAAGAAATACTTTTGTGATTTTGGTACTATGTCACCGTTGGTCATTATTTGGACAATTTCCACTTCATATCTTAAAGACATGAAGTTGGATTTGTCATTAGTGAAGTGTTAGCAGATCATGTGATAGAATTATGGGTCATTCCATCTGTCTCAAACAAAAGGATACAAAAGTTATCAAAAATACATAAGACCAGCTATGGTGAAGTTAATCGTATACGATTCCAAAAATGAACTTATACTATATATATCATACCGTGTAATAAAATAAAACTAGTTTCTACTAACCAGGGACTTCCTGTAGGCCAGTGGTAGGCGATAAAGGCCAGTCGCACTTCGGTTGTGGGTTCGATTCCCACAGCCTTGTCCGACGCGATGGGCTGTCGCCCGTCCTGCTGGTTGTCCTTTTTCTAAAGCTATATATCCATAAAATCCCATCAATAAAATCTAAAAAAGTTCTATCCTAAATTATGTCCAACATAATCCATTCCAATCTTTGGGCTTATCTAAAATACTTTGGTCCAAGATCAAATTATAATGAAAATGATTTCTTGAAATGTCACATAACAATCATGTGAATGCCATCATTTATCCCCCATATGTCATAAGATATATCTTGTTGGTCAAGTTACAAACACGTGGATACCTTAATCACGTATTCTCTTAAAGAATGAATATCCATTGAACCTTAGTGAAAACATGAATGCAGTTAAAAGTTAACACTTTCCACATACCAAAATCCTCAAAATTCTATATACTCAAACCATGATATCACTTAGTCCTTATATCAATCATGAGCTCATGAATACTGTCAAACATTTCATTTTTTCCTTATCCCTTCATTATGCGCATATCATCTTTTTTCCAAAAATTTCTCAATCACTTTCCATGGTTACCGGTACCATAAAAATATTTAAAACCACAATAGACCAATACATGAATATTCCAATATTCCACGATACTATATACAACATTATTTTGGAATCCCATTACATAAAAACTTAATCATTCCACCACATCGTTGTCATATTCAGCATCACCAATGGTGATCGCATGTGACTTCCCTTTGACCTTTTCCTTAAGTGGTTGATCACGTCGATCATCTCTAACCATTGGATTAGGGAATTTATTAGCATAATGCCCCATTTCTTGCACTTGAAGCATTGAAGTGCAGTAGGTTCATTCTGTGTATCCCTTCCTTTGTTTGCATCATTAGGTATGTTATTCCCATCATTGCGGCATTCAAATGCCTGATGACCTTCCTTTCCACATTTGAAACATTTACTTGTCCCTTAAAGACAATCTCCACCATGCTTCTTTCCACACTTTGAGCATAAGGAAACATTCATCTTCTTTTCACCATTATTATGAGATTTCTCCTTGAACACCATCTTTTGATTCTTGTCAAAACTATGAGATGGATGAGTAACACCAACATCCATTTCTACCTTGATAGCACAACTCACAATTTCTTCATAGCTACTGAAGTCTCTTATAGATAATTCCCTTCTAAGATTTGGTTTTAAGTCACTGAAGAATCGATCAACTTTACTTTCAGATTGGATGATAAATCCAGATGCATACATTGCAAGCCTTATAAATTTGCTTCGTATATACCAACAGATTCATCATACTTTTGCATTAGTTCAAGAAAATCTTTCCCCATCTTTGTTTGAAGAATACGAGGGAAGTAATTATTGAAAAATAATTTCTTGAACTCGTCCCATTCCATGGACTCAATTTCATCTCATTGCCTCGTATTCTTGATAAGATTCCACCATTGATCAGCTTCACCTTCCAAACGATATACTGCTAAGATGACTTTATCATGTTCAGAACATTGAAGAATAGAAAATATCGTTTCAGTAGTACTGATCCATTGTTCAGCAACAAGTGGATCAGAAGACCCACTAAAAGAAGTTGGACGTTGCCACAAGAAGGACTCAATAGAATGTTGTTCCCTTCTCTGCTCATTTGGAAGACTAGAATGATTCATATCTTGTGTAAGTATAGCAATAAGATTTTTCACTCCATCTCCCATAACATTTGTTTGTTCAGGAGGACAATCATTTCATTTTCCATTATATTGATCAACACGGTTCCGTCGGGTTCCTACCATCGTCAAAAACCCAAAAAGAATAGTGTGAGAGGCAAAAATCATGCTAGGGAAGACAACAAAATGAAGGGGGAGTATCCTCAATATCTAACATCTTAGGTTAAATTCTATGATCGTTACCATAGTTCTAGGACTGTATCCTATACGTATACTTATCCTTAGGGACATCGCTAGACATACCTTAGAAATATCTCTAGGGATCTCACTAACGTTTTCGCATCCTAGTTTCCAAGGGTTGACTAAACCTTTCCTCTGATACCAACTGTAGAGACCCGAAGCTTGACATACATAGACATTACATTACTTCTGCAGAATACTTAATACATAATAAAAACAGACACACAAGGACTGTAATAGTTTAGTGTCTTTGGAAACTCGGAATATAATCTTCTAAACGTGGTGAAAGATCTTCAACATCTCCCATAAATATCTTCTCTTTTTTTTAAGTAAAACCTTTCATTATATCCTGGGGAAAAGAAAACATAAAATGGTGTGCTCAAATTCTCAGTAAGGGTAATCAAAAGAAATATCAATCACATCATATACATAAGAACATAAATTTTGGAAATCATAACATGCAAAAGAGATCATAATATCATAACATGGGATAAATCATAGAAGTGAAATGTAACCCAATAATCATAACATAAAACATGAATCTTTGTGGCATACACACATAATCATAGAGAATCATTTCTAATTAGTCAAGACTCATTGCCAAGACTATCTTAGTGGACAATGTCCATTTCTGAACTGAGTCACCCTCGTTTCAGTCCTGTTTCACTGAACCGGTATAACCTACCATTCCATCCATGTCTATCTCATGAGATATAAAATCATTACCCAATGCATTGGAGGGAGATATAGTTCCCACCCATCTCATAATGATACTATTCTTATGTGTTCCACAAAATCATAAATCATACATCATTGCATAACCCATGTAGTAAAAATGGGTTTCTTAAACAACATGACATCATAAAAAAATTCTTATAAGATAAAGGAATTCATAAAAATATTTCCATCACAACATAATCAAATCCATGTAATAATAGGGATATAAACAGAACCCTATATTATATTAGATGGAAAATAATTTTGATAAAACAACTGAACTCCATTCATGAGGAAAATATCATTTCTACATCAAAAACACTTATCATTTCTTAACATGTCATAAAATTCCAAACTAAAAGAAGTTGATTAAAATTAAACATGAAAACTTTTAAAGGAAGCTTCTTGGAACTAATGTTTTAAAAATCCATTCATGCCATATAAGTTAAAAAAACATTCTTCGTACTTTTGTCGGAAAAGTCAAAAAGTACCTCATACTAAAAATGACAAAAGATTACATTCATATCTTTTAATAAAAACTCACCGAAGGGTAAAATTGGATATAAAATATTATATAAGGATATAAATATTACATATTGAGGAACAATGAATGTGGATGATAAAATACACCCCAGTAAATTTCAAAGTATAAACAATCTCGGATAAAAATGAGATTGTGATATTTTCCCTTACCTTAGGTCCGACATGCTTTGTAAGTGTCAGAACCTCCTGTATAATTATTTAAATAATGTTATTTACTTATTCCAGAATCATACTTATTTTTATGATATCATATATGGTCATATTCTTAGCTTCTTAGTAGTAATATTTCATTGCTACTTGTTATTCGGGTGTTTAAAACTTTTTGTTCTTATGCGTGTTTTGTCGAATAAATTATTATTCATATCTTTAGGATATAGATACCTCATTTCCAGAATGGTATCATATTCATTCTTTCAATTCATTTATGTAATAATTATGAAAGGAAGATCATGTAGAACGAGTCACATCACATCTTGAAGACGATATTCCGTACGTACGCACGAGTGGTGATATCATTCCAATGATCGTGGAATTGTATTGGAGTGTATGTATAATATTTCAGAATCAATATCACTTTATAATAGTCATATATAGTCATTATTTACACCATTATACCCATCCAAGTATGGTGGTGGTGGAAAATAGATTACACCACGGCGTGGAGACGATATTCCATACGTACGCACGCACGGTGATTTCATTTTCCATAGGATGGATAGATGGTTAAATAGAGTTGTTTCATAATTATAATAACATATCAGTATATGAGTGATAATGATGTTATTATCTCATAATTAAACAACTAATGATGAAGAAGTTGAAGAAGAAAGAAATTGGAAAGGATCGGTAATGGATATTACCTCTTCTTTGAAGAGCTTCTTTGAGACCTCCTTTTAGGGAAATAAAATTGGGATTTTAAGAATTCCAGGACCTCTAGTATGTCTCTAGGGAAGTGGAGAGGATAATATGGCAGGGTTTGGCCGAGCTTGAAGGATCAAAGTGGTGTGAGGAAGAGAGGGAGGAGGTGCCCTTTTATAAGGGAGGAGAGGGGCACCTTTGGAATAACTAAAACTATTATTTTATTATAAAGTCAATTTCTGTTTTAAATAGCTCCAAATTGATTTATTTCGAGGATAAGGTGGGGATGGGTCGAAATCCTCTCATCCGATAGAATGTAGACAAGTTTAGGTTCCTATTTTAACCTTATCATTTAGATTTTAAATAATTTTACTTTTACCATGTCTTCTTGTGTTCTAATACTATAAGGTTAATAAACATACTATATCAAGCCAAACGAACCCCAAGTTGTTTACTATTAATATATATAACCTTATCTAAGTCATTTGGCAGAACCTTAGATCTTTAGTAATAAAATAACAATTAATAATATAATATTTGTTTTAAAAACTATTTTATGTCAATTTTGACACTATTTAGTAATTGATTTTTGTGAAAATCATAACTGAATGATAAGTTCGAAAAAAGTTAATTAAATCAATACTAACATGTCATATTAACCTACAAAATTAGTGTAATTCATAAAAAGTCTCAAATTATATTTATTTGGGTATTTATAAAATCAATTATGTCAATATTTCATTAATAAGATAATTACTGCATCATCGTTGTGTCATAAATAAATTAAATTATATAATGTCTAAAAATTTCAAATAAAATACCATTATGTAGGAAATATCTTGAGCTTTCTATGGAATATTTATAGTCGAATTTATCTTATGTATAACCCCATATTAAAAATGATTTAGTTACTAAACATTGATTTTAACTATTATAACCCTTCTTTAAATAAATTAATAATAAATGTCCTAATCTAATCCAAGTGGTCCTAAATGGTCATATTTTATTCTTAAGGTTGTTTTTGGACGAATTACACTTGTCCAATAGAATTAGGACATGTGTTAGGGTAATAATATTATTATTATTACTCTTAATTACCCTATTTACTTTTAACCGTGGTAAAAAAAGTCAAAAGTTACTATTCACCAAAAAATTATTTTCATCTCATTGAATGAAACTTTACTTACTGACATCAACCGTGTTTCTCAGATTTTCAAAATTCCACTCACAAAAGCGGTAAAATTATGTTTTATGAAAAATTCAGTTTTTTAACTACCAATTAGTGGTTTCACTATTCATCAAAAAATGAAAGTATCCAAAAAAATACCAAAATTTAGATCTAAGACATATTTGATATTTTAAATTCAAAAATGATGTCTATTTTATCGATTTCAAAACATATCAGTTGCATTAATTAATTTAAAAATTAATTCTCGTCGTCAAAACAAATAGCGTGTTCTTAAGAGTTAATAACTATCAAAAGATTAACACTTGTTTATGACTGGTTTAAATGTGAAATTACATCCAATGACCAAAATTGTATTAAATTGTAAAAATATATTCTAAAATACTTTAAAACCACTCAAATTAATAATTTATCACTATTAATTATTTCGATTAAAAGAGATGTTTTTAATTAGAATTTAGTAATTTTCACTATTCATCAGAATATGAAAGTTATCCGAAAAGTACCAAAATTTCACCCTAAGCTAATTTGATATTCCAAATCCAAAAATGAAGTCCATTTTGAAAAATAAAATTTACAAAATTTCAAAAAGTGGATATTACTATTCATAACGGCTAGTTTTAATAATATTTTAATAGCATATTGTTGTTTAGTAAAACTCGGTATTGCGTACGATGCAAGCTATCGAGGAAGGTTGTGATTGCATGTAATGCAAGGAAAGTCAATGATGCGTTTGTGAAAGATCCTTTTAGTGTAGCGTACAACACAAGACAGTAATGAAAAGAATATTTTTCATAAAATCTCTGGGTGTTACAGGGTCCACCTGAACAAAACCTCCATGTAGATGTTATAAGTGGGGACCACCATACCTTAACCTCCAACAAGAAGATATGGTGGTAGGGACCAACCAAAGCATATCCTCCAATGAGAGGTTATAGTGGTAGGGACCACCCATTTTTAAACCCCATTGAAACCCCCTTTAATTGTTTGAAACCCTAAACTCCCTAATAAATGTGGGGGGAGCCTCTTCAACACCTCCACATTTTAATTATGCCACATCACATAATTTATTATGATAAATCCTCCCCATTAATTAATTGAGCCAACACATCAATTAATTAATTAAACCATATTTAATATTATTCCAGTGACTTAATAAAAATTATAATCTATTATTATGGCTATGAATTCACATGGGTGGAATTGTGGAGCGGAGGATCTTGGGAGAATGCTCCCAATGAAGAATTCTCCACAGATGAAAAATGTGCAACAGATGAGGAATGAATTCGGCTATGAAGAATGACTAAAACATCAACCTTCTTCCTCATAACTTCCTTGAACATAGGACTTGTTCATCTACAAAAAATTGACTTTCTCCTTCTCATGCCAACACCATCCAACAATGTAATGGTAAAGGTATAATTTTGTTTGATTATCACTTCCCAATCACACCCCTTCATTCTTTTGTGGGTTGGGAAGAATCTTTGAGGGAGGGGTTGTTGTACTTCGTTTTGTGAACTACATGATACAACTCTAATACCGAGAGTGTGAGCCAAAATAACATGGCACATACTGTCCGTAACGCTTGTGTTTATTTATGGATATATTTGAAACGGAGGAAGGAAATGAATGCAACCAAGGTGACGAAGGCAATGACAACGCCACCTGTGGCCTTTGCAACTCGTGTCGCCCCCACGGCGTCCCTCACCGCCACCGGTTGAAACAGCCCTACACCACTACCGGAAAAACTATCCTCAGCCACCTTGACCTACCTACTACACCAGCTCCCAGCCACCCACCCTCCTGGCAGAACAGGCCCCGGCCTCCTCTGTCGTGCCACACCCTGGCCTCCCGGCCGAACTGGCCCCAGCCACCCTGGCTGCACCACCCCCTGGACACGCCATCTGCTAGCCGAGCCTCCCCAGCCACTTTTTCCTACTACTGGCTAAACCATCCCCGACCGCAACACCCTGACCCTCGGGCCGGGCCACCCCATGTCATGCCCCAGCGGCCCTCTGAGCCGAACTGGCCTCGCGCCCTGGGCCGAGCCACCCTGGCGGAGCCCTCTGGGCTGAGCCACCCACGTGGCGCCCTCTGGGCCAAACTGCACTCATGTTGACCTGTGGCTGGTCCATGCCCTCGCATCCGGTTTGTGACCTCAAGGCCCATCACGTCTGATCGCAGCCTATTGGGTTGGGCCCAGTGGGCTGGGTTGAATCCAATGGGCGGGCCTGTTCAACAGGTCAGCCCAGCCAATCAGTCAGGCAAGGATGTCCCAAACCGGGTCAGCCCAGGCTGGGTCAGGCCTGGTCGGTCCAACTAGGTCAGACCAGACCTGTTCCCACTACGACCCGTATACTTTCATTTGGCCATATCATTGTCACTGAATGTTCGTTTGACTAACTGTCAGCAGCGCTGGAAATATTGAATACAGACGGTCCCTTTGAGTATATTCCAAAATTTTCAAATTGATATGAGGAATCGTCAGGTTGGATCAAGAACGAATCTAGTAAGGCTCGTGTGACTAAAAGGCTAATAAGACAACGACCATGGGTCCATTTGACATGTCTTGTGTTGCATAGAGACGCTTATAATGTGTCGAAGCTTTGTGATTCTTCTTCATGGTACACCGTGGAAGTTGGAGTATTGACCAGTAGCTTGTGGAGTGGATCCTCCTGGAGACACGCAAACATAGTGCAGAGACCTAGTGGATAGCTGAGACTTGATGACTACTGACCATTTGACTCGTAGTGACATGACATGCCTAGTGGGGAGCGCATTCGTGTTGTAGAAATCCCACGGTGTAGCGTGCCTCTATATGATGTGGCAGACATATAATACCCGATAGGAGGATTTCTTTAGAAGGCTTTCTGGAGAGCGTGCATGGTGGCACATCATACCCATGGTGGGGAGCATTCTTGGTAACGTGGTAGATCCATGGTACTTGATAGGAGGAGTAACTCAACAGTCCATGGTTAGTGGGAAGCGAGCTTGGTGTCGCAGTAGGCCCATTGTACTCGATAGAGGAATATTTCCCCAGTAGTCAAGGTGTTCGACATTGTGTTCGGATATTTCTTGATACATCCCCTAGAATAAGACCCTGGTTGAGATGAGTCAGTTTTACTATGTTTTCCTCATGATTGAGATGGATCACTTGATAACTTTGGTATATGTATAGTCATATACCTCCGTTAGGTTATCTATTTATTTAATACTATGTTTTTTATCCATGATGGATTTTCTGAGACCTTGAGGATCCCGGAGTCCCTATTTTGTATCGTCATACTCACCCCTTCATGGGCTATACCTGCACTTCGTTGTGTGGGATGCAGTCGATTGACAGCGCTAACAAAGGCTGAGTGTACCAGGACAGGATGTTACCTAGAGGTGGAAAATATGACATGTCAATACCCATAAGGGACAAATGGATGTGGCTTACGGAGGAGGCGATCTGTAATAATTCTTCATTGTGTAACCTCGAAGGATGATTGAGTATCTGCTTTTATTTATCTTTCTTTAGTTTTGTTGTTTTCAGTTGTACTTGTACCCTTACTATTGGGCTTGTATTCTTGCCCCTATTACATTCAATACTCTTTTGGTTATATAGTTTACTCATTTTCCTATCGTGTTGTGTGTGTTTACAGGTTATAAATGAAATGCATTCCCTGTTTTAGAGAAATACGCCTTTGGTGCTACTCATCATCACATGGCCTATAAAAAGCGGGCACGGGGCAGTCACAGCATTGGACCCTGGGGACTGGTCAAGATAGTGAAAAAGAGAAGGTTGGTTATACTTATCACCTCTCTATACCCCCTACATTTTGAGTGGTTTCAGAACAAATTCCATGTATCACAACTACGTAGATTCGTGCATAATCCCCTCAATGTTATTGACTGTGGTGAGATAGTAATCATGGATGGATCACCAATCACATAACACTTAGTGGTGATCAAGGATCGTCATGACATGATCCTATGTGGACAAACCATTCCTTTAGTTTGTGTTTTATGGTAGCACGTGAGAATTCCAGAGAGATACTAAGAGTGGGAGATCCAAAATTTACCTTAGTATCCTAGCCTTTTTGTTTAGAATATATTTTATAAGAAATAAATTTTGAATTAGAAAATAATTTATACACCATGCTTTTTCTTTTGTAATACACTGAAATATATAAAGGAATGTTTTTGGACAATGTTTCTTTTATGGTTTTCAATTTTGAGGATAAGTGTGCAAGTATTTTATTCTATAAAAATATTAAATATTTTTTATATCATGTGCACATTTTTTTTCTAGATAAAATGTGATGTACTCTAAAATGACTCTCCAAATGGAAATCTGATACCACATTTGAATCTAGGAAAGAGGATTAACTAAGGAGATACATAAATATGGTCGGTCCAAGATGTTCAAATAAGGAAACCATTGGAATATATGTTAATGTAATTAATTAAATATAAAAATTAATTCATTAAAAGATGATTTCATTTATAAATAGTCTATTATGGTGGATCTCCAATGTTAGTCTCATTAACCAAGGTTATTTTAGAGGAGGAATCCATTGTTCTCCACCATCAGATTGAGAATATGTGAAAATGGGATTCTTAATCAAGGATAATCGAGGTCTAGCGAACATAATAGATCATCAAATATTATTTGAAATATCATTCGTATCCCTATAGTGATCAATAAATGAGGTAAAAATAAAAAATTTTGGATTCTCCCCTAGGTATTAAATCATTTAAAATTATCAATTCTTTTTCCTTGATCTGTTTTAAATGGAACCTCTATGTGGGCCCATTTATCAAAATTAAATTGTATATTCGTTTTATTTCCCATTATTCCGCGTTACTCGCCATGGATATCCTGAGTATGTAATATATACCCATGAATTATTGGTTAAATATTGTATTTTATTTTTATATGTATTTTCCCATTTTTCCTTCTGACTTATGTCATTAGACTATGGGGGGAAACTTCAACATTGGTGGGTGGGTTCCATCATGATTGAACAATAAAATTTGTGAAGGATTCTTGTGCGAAGAGTGGAATGATGATTTTGGGATTTATTAGGGTTATTAGGTGGATTTAGGTGTGGAATAACATTTATGTATGATCCGGGACCGATCAATTGTGACTGTAGGTTCACGGGGCGTGTGACTAACAATTTTGGTTCAACATATATCTATTTATGACCACCGGAGGGCCGAAAGTGAAGTAAAAAGATGGTCCCCCATTATCTAGGGATGAAAAATTCATGATTATATGGGGAAGTGGATGATCTATAATGTGTGGAGAAGAACTAGAATTCTAGAAAAAAACTAGACTACATGTCATGCAGTAAAAATAACACACAATGTGTAGCCACTAATTGTGATTGTTGGGGTTGCATGGGAGATAAATATCACTCATCATGAAGGACCCACACATCTTGTGAATTAGTGCTGTTAACCTAGTGTGTACTTTAGGAGAACATGGAAATGGGAACAACTAGGAACACAACCAATATATAATAACATTTATGGAAGGACACAAGCATGGCCAAGAGAACACTGACCAACCCCAGGTGTCTGAGACATGCCAGGTAAGGATACATGGGTGGTGATATATGTACTAATAAGTACACAACCAATAATCATAGCGGGATTTCACACCACATGGTTCTTCTAAATGCAGTCTGCCTTCTATTGAGGAGTGTTCTACCTATCTTATCTCCTTTGTGTGGACTAAGATTTCATCCAGTGAGAAGCATATCCTGTGTGTTTTATACAAATAGAAAATAATGGTGGAATTAGTATTGTATTTCTAGATATTATGATAGAATTTCCACATGTTTAGGTTTTTTAGGTGATGTTTAAAAATTGTTTTAATCAGGTAGTATCACTAGAGTGATTAATGTGAACGTATCTAGCTAGGATATGCCCTGATTCCACAATCTATCTATAATGTGGAACCCACTTCCTAGTATTTGGAATTCATCCTCTATCTACTACTTATGTGGAAACCTATTTCAATGTTAGGGCATGGGTCCTATATCCATTGAGTGGAACCCTCATATTGGTATAGGATATGGGTCCTCTACTAATCATCTGATTTTCACACACTAATAGTGTTATGGAATTGATCATTTAACAATAGTGTTTCCTCCTCCTACTGAGAAAGAGAATGTGTCCACTAGCTACGAACAGTGTGGAACCCTCTTTTTGGGATATGGAATGTGTCATCTAACTAACTATTTAGTGTTGCCCTCCAATTTTGATTGGGAATGGGTCCTCTACTTACTGAGTGCTCCCCACTTACAATTTTAGGGAATGGATCATCTTCCTACTGAGTGTCAACATCCTACTAGGATAAGGCATGGTTCCTATATCAATCATTTGAGTGTAAACATTCTATAGAGATGTGATATGTGTTGGGAAAGAACCCTGAAGGTGTCATAACTATTTTTTTGGGATACTTCATTTTTTGAAAATGTCAGATGCCCCATTTAAGCATAGTTTATGATGTCAATGTATATGCTAATGTTGGTATATTTTTCAAGTATTGTCAAGTTTATGACTCAAAATTGGGATTTTGTTTTATGTAAAGGGAAGGTTTTCTAAAAATAAGTCCACTGAACACAATTTTGGACTGTGATGCATGGATTTCGGAGACAACATATTAGTGTAGTTATTCTATGTGGGCTGAAAATGATGGGTGAAAACTGTGAAGTGCGCTATAAAAAATATGTTGTGAAATCACCTCAATAGAGGATCATCATTTTTTGGAGGATCATAATTCATGGGAGGATCATTATTCAGGGGGTGTCTAGACTTGTGTAGATTGATGTAGTAATTTAAGGAGCTATGATGGGTTATTTTTGTGGATGACATCAGCAGCCATAATAGATATAGGTAATATGGAGACCACATATAAATTTTTTGGTAAAGGATATACAGAATCAATGTTTTTTTTTATTTTTGATTTTAAGATTTTTGAGGATTTATTTTCCTATACAATGGAACCTAATCTCATAAATAAAGGGAGAGAATTTCACTAGACGATATCATCCCTGGAAGAGTTAATGGAATTTGAATAAAATTTGTGAGGGGGGATTCCCCAAAGGAAGAATTAGCTCATGAGGGATCAATTATAAATATGAAACAATTTTTCATGATAGTTCATGAAAGGGTTTTTCATGGAATGTCAGATCTTAATTGAAAATGGAGAAAATAGTAGAGGCGGTCCATGGGGTATCAGCCATCCACAAAGCAGGGGAAATCTATGATGAAAAAATTGACTGTGAAAAAAGCACAACAAGTAGTGGAACACAGTTCATGGAGGATTCAAGGTAATTTATAGAATATGCCATACAGTTCATGGAGGGGGATATGAATTTCTAGATGGGACTAAAATAGTTCAAAAAATAAATTTCTACAAAATAATAGTACATACTAATTTGGATATTCATGAAGTCTATGAAATGATAACATAAATAAGAATTTTCTTACAATTGAGGATAATTTATTTATTTAAAATGAAGGGACCAATGTGTCCATAAATTTTTTGGGGATCCACCTCTTATTACAGAGAAAAGGAAGAGGGAGATGGTGAACCTTTCTTCTAACAATGGGCTATTTATAGATAGTTAGAGAGTGACCCTTAGTAAGGTTGTGGGCCACCCCTAAACATTTTAAATGTAGTGGTCATGGGAATAGATTTCATCTATCATTAAAAACTTATTTTTTATTGATAATTATGTGATTTGGTACATCACCATATAGATATTTAATGCTCATTGGAAATTATCTAGTGAGTGTAAACCTAGTCAAATTTTTGTGTCTCGTGCATTCCATCATTTCAGTTCATACATTTTTATGGTAAAGGGAGAAAATGGTATTTTTTTTAATGATGAAATAAGAACTGAAGTTGTTTTGTTTTAATCTTTCATACTATGATTCATCCCCCATTATGGGTTTTTAACTTTGTTTGAACAACCATTGGTATTAGAGCTAATTTTTGAATGTAAGTTGTTCTCTCGTAGTTGATGAAATGGTGGTGGTCAATCACAAAGTGATTCTGATTTTTGACAGAACAAATTTGGTATTATAGAAGAATTGAATGTAACACTACTTTTGATCATAAGAAATGGATTTAAATATAGTAGCAATGCATGTAATTTATTCCAATATTGATTGTTGTTCTAAATCCAACAAATAATTTCATAATGGTAGTATAAAATAGAAAATTAGATATCAATGATTTGGTAAAATGGAAAAATTCATGTTAAGAGAAGAAATAAATATACCCAAAAGATACCACTGGTATGGTTCTTGATCATGTAATGAAAGTAGTAATGGTTGAGGTCAGACCAAATGCACCCACCATAATATTAAAGATTGATCTCGGTTAAAATCTGAATATGAAGATTCCAAAAACCCCAGGGAAAAATAGTTGTACAGTAGTGACACAAAGGAATGCACCCACACTCTATGCTATTTTTTTGGAAATATGGAACACTCAAAAAATGTCAGTTCCATATCCAAGTAGTACTAAAGGAAACAAGTCCAACAGAGAAAACCATAACAAACTCAATTTTCTAGTATATCATTAAACCATTACTATTTTGGTTATAGAGGATTCTAACATGGGTCATGATAGTTATCCTCACCAATGAATAGAAATGTTATGAAGCAGATTGAATATGGTCATAATCACCAGGTAATTGAATCTGAAAATGGGATGAAAATGATATATCATTTTAATGATATGTATTGTGAATATGGTCCTTCATATTTCTAGGAAGATAAATATTATATATATGTAAAATATAAGAAATAAAAAAAAGGAGGATAAAAAAGAAGAGAGATGAGTGGCCATTGGTTGGCGAGAATTATTTTCTATCATAACGTCAATCTAGAATATGGATCATTGATTGTGGATAAACCTACTATATGATTTGAAATAATGGAATACTTATAGGAATATGATATGATAATGAAGGAATTATAATAAATGGGAATTATGAAGGTATGAAATTATTTTAATAGAAAAATTCCTTGTTTGGTGGGAAATACATAAGACATGTAGATGTCTAGGTTGTTAATGGTTGTAGTCACTACATGATATGTGTAAGTAAATTATGTAACTCAAGACATTCTATAATCTTTTTAAATAATGTATCTATCGTTGGGGAAAATTATAGTGCATTTATTATGAAGGGAAATCATTAGAAGGGTAATAACATCCTAGTTAGTAGAGAATAAGATATATGATTCCTGTCTAAGGATGAAAAAAACAAGGTATAGAATAAACTTCTCGGTCACATGAGCTAAATGTTATTAAAATATCTAGTGGAATGTAATATTTCGTGATTCCTTCTTAGGTTATCTTATGATCATAACCAAATGTGTGATTCTTGTCACCAAGAGAATATCATTTCAAATGCATATAAGGAAAAATGATGAAAGTTCCACAAAAGTACTTGATATGGAGCATATTGATTTTTGTGGACCTATTTCACTAAGTGATATTAATGGAAGGAGATATTAAGTTCACTCCATTGATTATTTTATTATAATTACATAGTTTTCATTCATTACAAAAAAATATATGGTGTTATGATTGTGTAAAAACAAATCTGAGGGAATTTGAAAATATATTGGGTTAATGAATCTATAAGATCCAATGATATAATAGAACTGAGTTAAAAAATATCTTAGTGGAGGAGCAAAATGAGATACATGGTATAAGGCACTGATGTTTATATATAATAACCCCACATAATAATTGATATTTTAGAGAAGAAATATAATTATCAATAACATGGATAGAACAATGATCATTGAGAATAACCTTCAAGATCAGTTTGAGAATGAATAAGTAATGAAATCAGTCTAAACCAAAAATAGAGTGTTATAATGTCTTTGAAAATGGAAGACTCTATATAAGATATGGTATGAAATGAATGAAACATTGAAGTTGTTTCGAGAGTTTGTAATAATTGTTTTATTCTAAATAAGAAGAAAGATAAGAAGTTTTATTCCCATGGTGATGATGAGATATTACATGTCTATAACATAAATATAAAAACATAACATTGTCTCAATAAGAGGACGAGAAACCTATTTGAAAACAATGATGTAACTATAGTATAGAATGTGCAGAATGTTCTGTAAATATATGATATGTTCATGAAGGATTGTGATGAAGAGAGAAGCATCAAATGAGATGTTCCAATTCTAGATGATGATTCAGAATAACACTCAATTAATGATTCAAAATTTACAAAAACTAGTATTTTCATAATGACTAGGGAGAAGTGTTAAAATTGATAGATAAAACATAATTAGTGACAAGATATATCCTTTTTAGAAAAGGATGACACATATTCTAAATAAATAATCATACATAACACATGTAGAGATAAAAAGTTTTATGGATGTAGATGGAGATAAAAATAAGGATTATACTATGAATGAAGATCTTGGCCAAATTGATCATAATTAGACATGACATATTTTTTCGAGACCAAAAAATAAAAATTACATTAAGACTAAATGGATCTTTCATAAAAATATGAAAATTTATTGTGTAATTATTCAAGGAAAATAATGACATGTGTGAAAATGGTACTCCCGTATATAGGGTATTGATATTTGGGAAACTTTATCACCTGTTGTGAGTCTAGAGGAAATCATATTATTCTTTTCTATAGAGGTTTAAAGAAGGTTCAATGTTTTCTTGATGCATGTAATGTTATAATTTATGAATGGGGTTCTAGAATAATAAATTTATACTTATAATCAAAATGGTTTTTTCATCAAATAAGATGATAACATATTTTTGTGGCTCAAGAAACAATTATACATATTGAAGTAAGTACCAAGAGCATGGTATTTTGGAATGGAATGGTTTTTGATGAATCATGGTTTTTAGTGTGGTGTAGTTGATTAAACTATCGATTTCAAAAATGATTGTAGAAAAAGGATGATTGTTCGAGTTCATGTTGATGATATAATATTTTATATATTAAATGACCCAAAGTGTAAATAGTATGAAGAATTCATGAAAATTGAATTCAAAATGTCGATGATTTGTAAACTGATTTGTTTTCCATTATTTATAGGTGATAGAAGGAAATCATGGGAAATTAATTTCTAAAAAAAATTATACCCATGTAGGTTTTGAGACGATTTCAAATGGATAATTCCATATAGATTTAGACTCTAGTGTATACTAGGGTGAAACAATCATGATAAGGTTATGGAAATAATTTTAATATCATATAATATCATATGATCATTGCAAATCATTTATACTCGATAACAACATGAACTGATATTGTTTTTCCATATTCTTGGTAGCATAGTATCAATGAAATACCACGAGAACCCCCTTTATTTTAGTGGAAATTATACTTTGATATCTCATAGGATAAGTGGATTTATGTTTATTGTATAATAAAAAATTCAGCATGATTTATTTGCTTATGCATATATAGATTGGGCCAGTTTAGTAGATGATAATAAATAAAAATCTGGTGGTGCATTAGATCTTGGTGGATGGGGTATTTCTTGGCTTACAATGGACAATATAGTATTTCATTTGTCATCACATAAGATGAATATATTTTGCCCACTCTAACTTTCACATAGTTATTATAGAAGAAGTAGTAACTTGATGATATGGGAGTTGATGTGATGTCTATAATATGAATCCAATGAAACCATTCATATTCCATAAATCATTGAATAATCAAGTCCCTCACTCGATGAAAAATCATAAAGAAACCATGTATAACTTTATCAAGGAGAAGGTGGATCACGGGCATGTGAATTTAGTGTACGTCACTATAGACCTATAAGTTGTAGACATTATGATTAAGGCCTTACCAAAATTAGAATTTGAAACAAATAGACATTCTATATGAATTTATTCGACTCCCACACAGTTGAATAAATGTGGATTTAGTACCCTCTATCCTTAAGTAGTGATGTGTTTATCCATAATGAGATAATCTATATATTTTACTCGGTTTGAAACCTCAATAATGTGACCATCAGGATCATTGAAAAATGGGGATAAATTTGGGGAAATGAAAGGGGATAAGTTGTCTCAGTTAACATAGTGGAGAAGTAAATAGGGGTGTAGTGAGGTAGGGGGAGTTTTAAATCATGCATTGCTAAAGGTGACTGATCAAAGGTTATATATCACAACATATGGATTTCTCGATGAAAAGAATTGATTGATTTTTGAATGAAGTTATTATTTGATGAAAATTTCATTATTCTATTGATTCTCATGCCAATCCAAGATAGTATATGATAAGAGGTTGAGTTGATAAAATGATTGATCACTATCATAACCACAAGAATAGTGTTTTTGAATAATATGGATTTGAATTTAACGTGGTGTCAACATATGTGGAGTTTTTATCAATCCCTAAAGGGGGATAATGTTGGGAATAATCTCAAATGGTTTTATCTTGGTATTTTTGCGATGATTGTATTTTTTGGGAAATCCAAATGACCGTATTTTTGTGTGGTTGGTGTTTCGAAAGAAGATGTTTAAGGTGACATAGTTTCCCTTTATCATCCATTTTTTGGCTTTCAAAATCAGGAGATGTATTTATATAAATGGAATATTTTCCAAAAGATTTTGTGTAACAATTTTCATTAAAAGTGAATCATAGTGTTCAAAGACCTCATATTTGAGCATTTATGTAATATAGACTGCCAATATGGTGTGTAGATTAGGATGCATTCTACACTATCTGTGTTGAAAAATTAGTTTGTATGAGCCTCATCTTTTTTAGGAGGATCATAATTCCTGGGAGGATCCTCACTAATGTTAGGATTGTATTTTTTTGGATTGAAGTGGAAATTTAAGTATCCAAAAATGGTTCTTCCATATGATATCAATGGTTTCATATACTAAAGGTGAAATGGGGACCGCATAACAAGTTCATGGAGATGGTTGTACTACATAAATGTTTTGGGTATTTTTTATTATTTTATTTTATTGGATTTATTATACTTTTTAATGAACCCTATTGACATAATGGATGAAATTTAGTTTCATTAAATAAGATAATCGGTGAAATAATTTTGGGATGTCCGAATTTGTTTGTGAGAGGTTATTTTTTGAAGGACAAAGTAGTTCTGAATAGATAAATTTTGGCAAGGATATATTTCACAGTGATAGTTCAAAAAAGAGGTTTTCCTAGAAGGGTAGAATTGATAGGAAAACATACAATGTAATATAGTTGGTCTGGTAGGAATCTTCCATCTTTGAAGAGGGGGATCCTGTGAAAAAAAATTGGACCATAGAGAACTCATGTCACATGGTGAAATGCAGTTCGTGGACGATTCAATGTAGATCGCATAGGATGAAATAAAGTTTGTGGATGGAGAAAAGAATATCATGAAAGTCAAAAATAGTTTCAGAAATACATTTTCATAATATAACAGTAGACATAAAAGTGGATATTCATCACATGGATAAAATATTAACATCAATAGAAAACTACCTAAAACTGAGGAAGTATTCATTATTTAAAATGAAGGTAGCTACATGGCAATTTTTTTATGTGGATCCCTTCCAAATTATGTTGAAAAGTAGGAGAATGTGTGTGATCCATTCCAGTAATAGTAATTCATAGAAAGGGTGTTAGGAAGTTACCTTGGGGAAGGCATTGATCCCCCCAAAAAATTTCAATGGTAGTGATCTCGGACATAGAAGTGATCATTCCCAGACCTTGTATTTCATCAGTGAGCCTTACTGTATTTATTACATTGGAAAACTCTATTATATTCTTCTTGGAGATAGACTAGTGAGAGTAAACCAGGTACAACTGATGTGTCTCATGCAATAATTCACACATGTTCATACATTACTACTAGAAAGTGAGAAAAAAGTGTTTTGTAAAATGGTGAAACAAGATCTAAATTGGAATTTGTTTTTATAATTTTTTCCATGCTTCACCCCCTCCCCCTCATAGTCTATTTATCAATCTTGGGACAACAATATATCCATTTTAATGCATTATATATGAATAGAAGGATTCCTATACCCATTCAAACCAATTGTAGAATCTACATTGGGCACGTAGGACCCTCTATAACAAGAGTGCAAAAATTTGTTCACTACCTCATTGGATTCTTCTTACGAAGTTATCACTTCCCACAAAGGTGGATCACTTCCATCCCACTTTATAGAATCCCTTGTAATTGGGATGGGATCATTGGCGCTTATATACCATGAAAAAATGACTCCAATCCCAGACGTGGGACAAGAGAAAACATTTCACATTATAACACCCACAAGACATGCCATAACACAGTGCATCCATTAGTCATTAACCCATAGGGACGAACTAAATTCATTTCATTCCATAAGATTATGGAAACTCTATCTGATATATGGAACCCTAATGTTGTACTAAGTCATGGTTCCACTATGTGGAGATTATTTTCCCTTAGATGTATAACATAGCGGAGAGATGTGTCTCACCATGTATACATCCTTCAGACAGACAGTTTATATGTGAAGAATCAATGGTGGAACTCTTATAACTACTGGAATAATATTTGTCTCAGTTGTGATCTGATAAATAGTTTCGCATTCATTCTTGTTCAGTTTATCTTATGAGAATAGATCCCTAATGATTTATTTTCATTTTTTTCATGTAATGGGAGGAATTTTATTTTTCAATCATGTATCTTATTTCTCAAACATCATCATTAAAGGAGTCGTATATTCAATATATATACTAACCCCCTCTTGGGATTTTACAATATATGTCATCTCTTATGATGATGAAAAATATGAAATTGATTATTAGAGAGGATCATAGGGATACATGTGTGCGTTTGACCCCATATGGTGGTTGGGAGTTAGAGATATGAAGATGGACTCTATCGGCGTTTACATTTCTAATTTTAATCATGTTTTGAAATATTTTTGGATGGGAATGTATTTTTTCAATTTATTTTTAGATGAAATTATCATGATATTATACTCCGTAGAGGTTTTTACAAGAATATTTTTCTGTAGATGTTTTTTTTTCATTATATTTATTCCACGACGCTTCTACATGGATATGGTTGGGTGCATGCCTATAGGAACTTTAGGAAAATTCCTAAAATATTATTAAATACTATCAACACTTCTCACCATCCCATGGATTATGGAGGAGGGAATGTGGTAGTTGCGTCTTGGATCTTTGTAGTCTAGGTGGGATATGGTGGGTCATGTCATGACATCAAGCCCATAATATGTTTTTTATTTTACATTTTTTCTATGTGTTATACTTTTTACAGCTAGTTGTGTAAATGTACATAATTTGGGTTTTCATTTTGACCATTTTTTAAAATCATGTGCATAGTTTTTGGTCCCAGAAGCTACCCCTATTGATTTAAGCTTCTAATTCATGTTTTTATTTATATTTTTATAGTATTAGTTCTTATGATTTCATTTTTGAAGAGCAGTGACCATTTCATTGTATCCTTTTTTTCTTGGATGTTTCATATAGTATTATATGAAGATCATTGGTTGCTGCATTTTTATGTTAAATTATGGATACCTTATGATGTTGGCCAGTCATTCATCATTAATTTTCTATGTCATATGATTTCATGTCATATGAGATAGTGATAAATAAATGGATTTATGTCATGTAATATCCATTTACATACACCCTTGTGTTTCTCTTCACTGAGGATGACAAATATAAAAATAATGGATGAAATGTTCTGAGATATTTAATATACTTTTAGTCCATTTCACAAATAATGATTGAAAAAAATGTTTTAAATATTCAAATATTAAAAAAAATATTTACTTCTCTGTTTATAAATTAAATTTTAAAAATATTTAGGAATATATATTATTTGTAATTTCATTTGGGCCATTATTTTGGATAATTTTATTTTTATTTATGAAATTTAAAATTTACATTGGAAAGGATTTTATAAAAAAGTTTATGATTAAATCATTTAAAATATTTATCAAATTTTAATGAATTTTACTTTTAAATCATATTGAAAATATCACACATGTAAACAATTATAATATATCGTAATTTATGTACTGATATATGGAATTATCAGAAGAAAATTAAATAAGCAGATATACTCCCTGTGGACAGATACCAAGATATAAAATATTAATTGTGATAATTCATTGATAAGGATTTTTAATTTTAAATATACAAAAATTTAGCTGTATAATTAAAATTCCCATATTTATTTTTATAAAATATAAATAAATGTATCCACTCTTTGGGGGGGTCAAAAATAATGCGGGGTGATTTTTTTGAATTTCATTAATGTGTAAATAGATAGTTTTGATGGAAAATAATTTAAAAAAAAGGATAATTTTAATTTATTTTCTATATCTACTTCACCACCAACTCATCCCTCTGGTTGCATGATAGATGTCACAAGCTACATGATTCTTCATCACATAAACCTCAAACCACTCAATCCACATTCATCTCAGCTCACCCTAATACTCCCAAAATGATATCCATTCATCATGCCTTTACTTCCCTCACACCTCTTCTCCCAAAAATCTGTCCCTCCTTCAAGTTCTGCCCTACTCAACCTCTTATTCCCTTACACAACAAACAAGAACTCCTATGTTCAATTTAGCTCACTCATTGTACCTCTACCAATAAGAAGTTATCATGGGGTTTCATCCATGTTGTTGTATTCCATTGCCTAATACATATCTCATTTTGACTACCTGCTATTGTATGTCACTTGCATCATCATATCATAATCCTCACACCAAAAATTCTAGATTTTTCTTGCCTCACTCCATTGTTCAATGTAAGGTATCCCACCTTCATGGGTCATTATCTCTTTCTCCCACAGTCTCGGCATGCTATCCTAACTCCATGTGCTGAACCCCTCTACCTTGACTTCCCACACCCATCATGAATTCTATATTCAATGGATTAAATCCCAATCATGCTTCCTTGCCTAGAAATTTAGCCATCTCAGGCCTACTCCATCCCCATGTGAGAATCCTCCTATTTTTTGTCCCCATTAGTTTTTTCCCATTCTTGTCACTTGTGACCCATTTCAAGTCCCTTTATTTCATAAACCACACCCCCACTAGTTCCCACTTTGTCTCACTTCTCCCCTATTCTCCTAACATTTTATTCTTCATTCCTGCATTGTCCCTCCTTTCCCCGATTTTCCCAGTAAGCTCGGCCTCCAATTTGTGCTTATCTCATCTACTTATCTACAATCAGTCCACAAGAAAAAACTACTATGTCATGTATATCCTACTTTATTTGCCTCACTGGTTATGAAATTACTTCAATACCTAATTCATTACCAGACAGAAAATCCCACAATGGATTAATTGTTTTACTCGTATTTAATTTCTAGTTTCATTATTCAAACTCCAAAATGAATCGCTCTATATTCTATTACTTAATCTAAAACAATGTCAAGTCTTTATCCATATCCATCATCTCACCTCACCCAAAACCATGATGTAATTGATCCAATCAAGGTATCCCTCCCTTGGTTGGGTACCATACCTCAATCTCATATATACTCAACCACTATTCCACCCCACCTTAGTGTGATTTCCTCCTCTACCTCATCATTGCTTGACCAAATAACATGAAAATCATTCTGGTGTCTGTCCCACTCATCTTGTCTCTAGATAAAAATTCTCAATACCCAATTATGAAAAACTACTATATTTTCACATTACCATATTCCCTTTAATATCAAATCCTCTATAAACAATTAGTCTACTCACCCATCCTTTTTTTAGTCAACTAATAGATTTGTCTTGTCTTCCCCTGAGATCCATCATCTTTCTCAGCCCAACAAGCAAGTCGTCCTTGTGGTGGTCCTAGTCCTACTACCTCACCAACAAAGAATTATTTCTATAGATATATACTCATACTATATTATTTGTTTTTTATTATAAATTACTTCCCTGAATCATAAGATCTATATAATGTTTTTGGATTGTTGCCTACCCAATACAAAATGCACATTATTTTTATTATTGTTATAATTTCACATTTCTATTATCAATTACTTATATATGATCTATAGAAAAATTATTATGTTTTTACATATCATTTATGGGAATTCATGATCAAATATTTTTTAGAAAATATATTAATAAAATAATTTTATTTTAATGATTATATGTTTTTTTTTCACAATATATAACATATTTGGTAGTGAAAATTATTGGGAGAAATAACTTTTCAAGTAGACGTCTAAAATATATCCATGAATTCCTTAAAAATTAAGAATAATGATATCCTTTCATGGGAATCATATAAAATCCACCATGGAAGAAAGGTCTCAAACTTTACATAAAAAGGTATACAAAAATCAAGGAAAATAATGAGTATAACATGAAGAGGGGTTTGTAGGGACCCAATTATGAATTAATAGTCGTAATTTACATTTATTATAGTTTCATTATTGGTTCATATTCTATAGGAGTGAGCCTCAAAATGGTTATATTTTATTTAAATTTCATAAAATATTGTATTTATATATTTTTGTTGTAATAATACATTTTAGTATATAGGAAATAAACAAAGGATGAAACAATTAAAAATAGAAATCTATTGAAATATGGTCATTTTATGGGTTACTAATGAACAAGGAGTTAATTTTATGATATTTAACAATGCATGGGAAACTATTTTATGTAATGACGGGTATGCGAAATTAATAAAGGGTTCATATAATTTTCCTCATCTAAAATTGTATTCTATTAATAGAGTAATAGAGGTGATTAATGGGAAATTTAAATTAAATCATTTTATTTTATCATTATATATTTAACATGTTTTAATATTAAAAAAATGTGACATTAAGGATGATGACTAAAAAAGTAACAACATATAATGTAACAGGTTTTTACATGTTTACATCTTGTATAAAAAAATTATATGGATATAAGAAATGTGATATCTTTTTTTCAATTTATGTTGTGTTAAAATTTTAAATGATCACCCTCTATTTTCATTAATTGATGTTTACACTACAAAAAATGTGACTTATACAAACAAAAATTTATTAGAAAATATAACTATTGGTAACAAAGACTAATTAAAACATATATTATATATAATTATTATAATATTTAAAAATTCTAAAAAATTATCTTAAATACCTGTATATTTTTTCGTACTAATTATTTAATACCAAAAAATATTTTTTAAACAATTTAAATTTTCTCTGCATTATAATATTATTGATAATTTTATGTTTTATATATGAATATACAGTTTTTAATAATCATCCTAATTAAAACCAATTACTAATAGAAATATGAATCAAAATAAATTATTCAATAGAACATATATTTTTTTTAAATACATAATTATATATAAATTGAAAATGAATATAATTTGATCATGTTTCATTAAATTTGTATAAATAATTTATAATTGCAATGTAAAAATTGAGATTTTCTAAATTGACAATAATTAGTTTTTAGAATTAAATATTTTTATTATGATAATAATTTATTATATTTCATTATATCATCCTCATGAAAATTAATTTAGTGATACAAGAACATCAACCCCCCTAAACCCATCTCCCAGAAACCCTAGAAATATTGATGAAATCAACCATTGGTTTATCTGTATAGTGTCCACCCAACTTCAATTTATTTCAAAAACATCTTCTTGAATTCAAATCATCACCAATATTTCTCCCATCATCTTATCCCCCTTTTGTTAATCCCCACGTTCGATACCATTTGACCCCCTATAGTTCATTTCCACATAATTAACCTCTAATTAGGCCTCCTTTCACCAACCATACCCTTGTATATTGGTATCTCAAATGGGTTCTAATCATTATCTATTCTCAGTTTCATATTAAATTCTCATAATTTTCAATGATAAAATTATACTATGAAGATCATGTTCAATGTGTAAACTTATAAATCTATATTGAACTATATATATATTTTTAACATCATAATAATATATTTATGTGACTAAATATTAGAAATGTTTATTATTAGTTTCATAGTTAATTTCAATTATTTTAAATTAATTATTATATATTTTATTTTAATTTTAGTCTCCATATTAATATTTATTTTTTAAATTTTATTAATTTAGAAAAATGTTATTTTACTGAATTTTAATTCCCATATTAATGGATTTACAAGAAATATGTTACCAGATTTTCATCAATGGTTATCTAATGTTTCCTAATTGTGAACCACTCTTCATGTTAGGGGGATTATCTTTTTGGGTGTGCTCCATTTATTGTTTCCCTAATTTTCATATTTTGTATGTTCAATCATATGATTTTATTATTCCTTTTTTATATTTATTCCATTTTTATTGTCTTTTGAATCATATTAAGCTGGTGATAAAAAATATAGAAAATAGTGTTTTCTATTATTCGAAAATTTATTGATTGATATAATGGATAACATAGTGGGAATATATTTGAGTGTATTGAGTGAAACTAATAAAACATAAGATTTATTATTTTGTATCCCAAAAGGAATAATTATTAAT
Source organism: Viscum album (assembly GCA_963277665.1). Lineage (NCBI taxonomy): Eukaryota > Viridiplantae > Streptophyta > Magnoliopsida > Santalales > Viscaceae > Viscum > Viscum album. The sequence continues at coordinate 1,190,113,190 of OY728121.1, read as the reverse complement.
TTTGGATTTAGTTTAATATCAAAACTACTAAGATGCATTTTCAGAGTCTTAACAGATTTTTTTGACATAAAAGGTTTGTGGTAAAAGATCAGAAGAATGATGTCAATCTATGTAAAGGTTGTGAAACATTTTTGTTGTTTGAAAAATAATACTAATATATGTATTGGGAGGCCACAGAACATCTATTTGTTATGAAGAGAAGGAATTTAATAACACCAAATTCCCAGTGCGTGGTTCCAGAGAACCCCTACACAGAAACCATATTTTACATTGATATATGGTCTTTTTTGTTCTTGTACCAACATTTTATTATCTCAACTTTTTTACTGCATCATGATTTTTGGGTTATATTTTTATATCCATTCTCTTTAAATTTCGTTGTTATACATTATGGAAATAAACCAATTCAATTATCTCACCAGTATATTGATTAATTATTTGTTGATTCTCAATTTATTAGGATCTTCAAATGTATTATATCCATCATTTTTTGGGTCACACCCATCACATGTAGCTACAATTAAGATAATTGGTATTAATTTATATTCATTTATAATTTAGAAATTAATTTAAATAATAAAATTTTCATTGGATCTAAAGAATCATATATTCCTTTCTAACCACAAATGATGATTAATGGATTGATGGCTACCTTGGAGGATTTGGGGAAACTTGCGGAGGCATTTATAACACTCTCCGTTAAGAGTGGCACAATTATAGATGATAAATAACCTATATAAATTTAATATATTTTAATTATGAATCATTGAAATTCATTTTTAATTAATTATATCTAAATATTAATATTTATAGTTTAATATTTTTTGGAATTTATTAATATATATAATTTGAATATAATTTATATTATACCTTATATGTACTAAATGTTAGAATTTTATTATATATTTTTTATCACATAAAACATTAGATTTGATATTTATTAATTTATGTAAAGGATAAAATGTGGTCAGCTAATGATAGTGAAAAAATATTTGTTATAAATAATATATGATTACTCTTGGGTAAAATATTTTTTCAACATTTTAATAAAATTGAATGTCATCATCACCATGTACTTATGTTGAAGTAGTTGGTGGTTCATTTTTAAATACATTGGAATTCTATATAAATTTTTGTTAAATTAGTTGGGATTTCTACTAATCTGCGAAATTTAACGGCACTTAATTTGGAGGCCCGGTGTACCCGAAATGTAATTTTGAACCTTTTAAAAGGTACATTCAGTAAACGTGGGAGCGGGGTTTACTATCTTTTGAACTGATTCTTGGTTTAGAAATTCAAGGGCACTCTTTAATCTATAGCACCAATATTCACTTAAGAGAGGCTTAACATTGACCGCAGTTGATTTGGCGAGAATTTATTTTTTTACAACATTTAAAAATAATAATATAACGAGGAAACTGTTATTTTATTTTTTTCTTCCTACCACATGTTGAGGGGTGGTGGAGGGGACCATGGAGGTGGTCAGACATTTAATATGGGATATTAAATGCCCATTTACACTTTGGTTCTGTAAACATCCCTTGTGTAAATAATGTTTCACATTAATTATGTCATTTAATGAACCACATTAATTCCTCCATGTGTTAATCACCCATCCTCCCCTCTTTAAATCAGGCTCAGGTTAGGGTTTTTTACATGGCTTCACCATGTGAGGGACCTCAGGTGAAGTACAACGGCAACTTCCACCAACAGAGGATGGAAGCTCAGGCAACAATAATCTGGGATCAATGAACACTGATGAATTAATCCAATGAGGACTCCTCGGCCTCCATAACCATGACACATCCAATGGTTCTTGAGGTAGGGGGTTTTGTCTTGATTAACTCTAGAGTTTTGTCTTTTTTAATTCTAAAAGTTTATTTAATCAATTACTCAACCCTATTATGAAGCTTACTCGGAAGGTACATGACAAATCAACAAGGATCGTACCATCAATTGATTGTTTTATAGTTGCGTTATTCATAGATTAATTTTGAATTTTTCAACAACTCGATTTAGAGGGTCGTGCAACAACGACGACATCCTGGAAGGCCCGTAGGTGAAGATTGAATTGAAAACAGAGGTATGGATCCTCGTCGAAGACTTGCAGATGAAGTGCAGGTCCTTCACCAGGGTGGGGGCACAGGCAACCAGCACTGGCGGATGAGGGCGGCGGCCGACACCACCGCCGAGGTGGAAGGAATGCACTGCTCGGCACCACGAAGGAAAGACTGGTGGCAGGCTCTCGGTCCGCCACAGAGACAGGAGGCGGTGCACCGTTGCACAATGTGGTGGGACATTTCGCGACAGGAATCCACGATGATGGCAGGGGAACCACTCTCTATGGGTCCAAAACACACCATGGCGGTGCCACCTGGCACCACCAATTTAAGAGTCGAACAACTCTTTGAGCCATACTAAAGGCAGACAACGCAACCCTTGTATAATTCATTCCTACAGGCGGGTCGAGCCACTATGGCCTTGCACTGCCAGGGTGAGCCGGACCGGTCGGTTGGTCCAGTTGGCTGCTCCAACCACGGCCATTCCTATCCATAGCGGGTCGGGCCTATCCGCGGCCCCGCAAGCCGAGCCCTCCATGGTTTGTCCCAACCGGGACAGACTGGGTCCTACCCAAACCGGGTCGGGCTGAACTGAACTAGGATGGTGGGACCAAGTCGTGTTGGGAAGGGTCGATTAGACCCATTCAGACCAGACCCGGACCCATTTTGATCCCCGATATACTTTAAAGGTTGTGACATGAGAACCAGATGTTTTATTGATGAACCATATGCGGTGCTCGAATCCCTGGAATGAGAAAGACCTTTTTAGATACTACACCTATGTTTTGGAGAATTTTATATTATGGCCAGGTTGGATCATTGACAAATCCAACAGGGTCGTCAGCACTAAAATTCCAATAACTCTCAGACTGAGCATCCAAATGATGTGCCATCTCTTGTGTTAGAACCCTTATGACATGATAGGTCATTGGGTTACTTCTACATGGGACTTCATGTTAGTTGAAATACAAACTATGTCTTGAGGCGAAGATTCTCTCGAAATAAAGCGTGCTTTTTGCATGAATCTAGTGGATGGATGTGAGGTGGAGATTAGAAGAAGTTTTTGTGGAGGTGAGTACAAAGAGATCCTATGTGGGTTATCACTTATTGATCAGGTGTGGATGAGCAACTGAATATCCTCTGTGGACTAGAACCGAGTGATCATGTGTGGATCAACACCTAGAGATCTTGTGTGGATCAACACCGAGTGATCATGTTTAGATCAGCACTTATCGATTATGTGTCTATCAGATCCTATGTCGGTAAGATCCTGTGTGTGTAAGTGCATACCAGTCATGGTTGGGTCTTATCATGTGTGGGTTAGTGCATAATGATTCGGTGTGGCTCAGAAGATATGTAGGTCAGTATGGGTTAGTAGCTATCGATCCTATGTGGGTGAGATCCTCTATGGGTCATCGGGCATTAGTAACTATAAATACTGTGTGGGTTAGCAATAGTACCTCTTAATAGAATAAGATGATCTATCCTTACGACTAATAATATGTAATTATGTACGTGTTTTCTACCTAGTTTGAGCAGAGTCTTTTAAATTGCGATTTGAAATTTAGGTCATGCATTGGGGATTTTCCATGGGGAATTTGAGGAGTCCTTTGGTGGCCTCGGGGTCCCTACTTGGTATTGTTCTACTCACGGATGCATGAGCTTCACCCGATACTTTTGTGTCTTGTGCAGATGACGGGAAACCTTGACTGAGACATGGGTAGCTAGGACCTGATGGTGGACTGCAGTGATAGTTGATTTGCTGAGTTGTGGAGATGAGTTGTATATATCCTTCAGGTAGGTCCCATGGAGGACGATCCCAGGAGTAGATTACTATTTCATGTTGTAGTTTTATCTTTCATTTGGGATTGTATTCTGGCCCCCTTTACTTCCAGCACACACTTTTACTATTTCAGTTTCACTATGTGGTTACTTATTGTTGTGTTCATGGACAGTGTGATTGTATAGGGTTAAAAGAAATGTCTTCCTGTTTTAAGGATATGCTTTTCTGGTGCTAATTGTTAACCACTGGCCCATGGAAGGTGGGATTGGGGTACTAAGAGCATGGGCCCTGAAGGACGGGTCATGATAAAGTGGAATGAGAGGATTTGGTCCTACAGAAGAACTGTGACTCTAATCATTCCACTGGGGTAATAGTGATAAGTGTTTCGAGTGTGGTTTTTAGTTCAGGGAGTCCAGTGTTGGTGCGGAGGCCGATGTATCATCACACCACAGCCTTGAATTCCGATTTCGGACTCGGTGCATGAAAACATGGATTATGTGTGTTTTTCAAATGTTTTTCTTTTGATCTCTTTTGATTCAGATCACCATGTATAACTTATTTATTTTAGTGCACCTTTTTCGTTTCAGGATTCATCTACGTATACAGCCAGCCATTATTCTAGAGAGAGTTCGTGATGATAGCCCACCATCTGATGAGGCTTCGATGCAGGGCCTTCTTACAATGTTGGCACCATCGGGTGGTATGCCAATAGCACCACCCCCTGTGGTAGCTGTTTCCACCATCCCCACTAGAATACCATGTACATTGAATGAGCATGTGGCATAAGTTCCATAGACCGAGGATTTTGAGGATTCGTGGTGAGATAGATACCCAAGTTGCTGAGGTCTGGCTGGAGGTTGTGGTGCGGGTTTTCTGCACAGTTGTGACACCAATATAGTAGATGGTGATCCTAGATTCTATCCACTTATTGGGAATAGTAGGGAGATAGTGGATTCCTACACTACAGATGCATGAGTAAGAGACACTCTCCTGGATAGAATTCGAGATCCTCTTCCGGGCGGAGTTTTTAACAGCGACATTATGCTCAGTGTATATCCAGGAGCTTCTCCACATACAGGTGGGAATCCTATTAGTGACCCTATACTCCATGAGATTCACTTACCATTCATGCTACACCACTGACATGGTATATGACCCATTATTAAGGCCTGGACAATTGTGTAGGGTCTCCGATTGGAGATTAGAGCATCGATTATATCAATCAATATCCCAACACATGGTGGAGTTCTTGAAAATGAATTATTGTAGGAGGGATTCTTAGCTGAGTAGGAACCAATTATGAAGGCCACCACAGGGAGACAGTTAGTCGAGTCATCTGTAGTCGGATGTAGGAAGATGATGTAGAGGTCCAAGATGGTTAGACCTTCCGGTGGAAGACCCCAGAACATAGGGTCAGAGGTGTGGATCTCACGAGGGGGAGCTGGAATGTAGAGGAGAAGACTGTGCATCACGTGAAGTTGGTAAGGACACATGGCTCACGACTACCCGACCTGCCATACTGAGAATTTGCAGAAGGTTGATAGACCATCGAGGTCGCTGCTGAGGTTAGAGCAAAGAGGTATGTAGGGTTACAGACATGACAGAGGAGTAGGTCGTGCAATAAGAGGTTGACAAAGGATTTTGGTTTTACCACCACCTCCCCTAGGTGATCTACCCTGACCATATATAGCAGGTGGAGAAAGGAAATCTCATATTCAGGTGGTAGAGGCCTATGCCAATGATGTTCTAGTAACTCTTTAATTTCTACAACACTCATTCAGAACTCGGAGCTTCTGATTGAGTCGTTGGCTCGATAGTATCAATTATATACTCCAATAGGAAAATATTAATTGATTAAACACTGGTGTAGAATGTGTGATCTCACTCTAGGTGGTGAGAGCATGAGCTGGGATCTCATAGCAGTGGTGTCTAGGCCTTTTGATGTCATCCTGGGTATGGACTGGTTATCCAAAGTCTATGCTCAGTTTGTCTGTTTTAGGCGCATGGTGCAGTGTTTCCCCAAGGATGGGACCATGATTACCTTCGCTGGTGAGAAATAAACCTTGGAAACACATGATTAACTTACTCAAAGAAGGGTGTAGTCGATCACACATCAGTTGGCTAGCCTAACCATCAGAGAAGTTGACATGAGGAGTCTTAGTTATCCTATCGCAGTGGACCAGTATGGGGATTTCATTCTGGATGTTGTACTGGGTCTACCTCCTCACATAGAGGTAGAAATATTCATCATCATGTACCCTAGGAGGACCCTGATATCAACACCATGATGTCAGATGGCTCCCACAGATCTTTGCGAGCTATAGGTAAAGTTGGAGGACTTGTAGAGAAATAGGTTTTTAAGGCCTAGTGTGTCTCCCAGGGAATCCCTGATTTTGTTTTCCAAGATAGAATATGGGATTCTGAGGCTTTTGTTGGTCTATCAGCACCAGAACAAGGTGACCATGAGAAAAAATTATCCACTCCTGAGGACTGATGATTTCTGTAACTAGATGAAGGGAGCTCGTTGGTTTTTGAAGATAGACATCAGATCTGGCTATCATCAAATTAGGTACGAGACGAGGACTTACCAAAGAAAACATTCAGGTGTAATTATTGCCATTTTGATTTCTTGTTAATTCCCTTTCATCTTGTCCAACGCCCTAACATTATTCATGGGGCTCATGAACATGATATTTTATCCTTACCTCGATCACTTTTTGGTGGTATTCATTGATGGCATCTTGATATAATCTGCATCAGAGGAAGAGCATGACACTCACATATAGATAGTTCTAGATACACTATGATAGAACCATATTTTTGGAATGTTATCCAAGTGCTTGTTCTGGATACAGGACGTCCAATTCTTGGGTCACATTATCTTAGAGGATAGTGAGGTAGTGGATTTAGTTAAGATTGTGGCAGTGCTTTCTTGGGAGCCACCCATGAGTGTTATCCGGGTGCGATGTTTCGTGGGATTAGCTGGGTACTACCGGATATCTATACCTAACTTTTCCAATGTTGTGGCACCCTTTCCATCCTTGACAAAGAAGGGAAAACCCTTCATGTAGACATAGAGATGACAGCAGAGTTTTAAAAAGCTAATGAAGAGGCTGAAGAATGCCCCCATATTAAGGCTACCAAATTAGGGTGTTGGGAATGTATTCTACTACGATGCATGAGGTACCAGACTAGGTTTTGTCCCGATGCAGGAGCCTGCATTGATTGCCTACATCTCACAGTAGTTGGGAAATCATGAGTATAACTACAATACCCATGACCTGGAGTTTGTAATAACGGTCTTTGAGAAATATATGTTGCAATAATACTTGATGGGTGAATATTTTACTATTATATTTGATAACAAGAGTCTCAGGTATATATTCTCATAGTCGAACATGAACATGAGTCATCGAAGATGCATAGAGTTCCTCTAAGACTATAACATTGATATAGTCTATACTCTTAAGAAGGAGAATATAGTAGCAGACACACTCAACAGGAGGTCTGGTCTACAATTTCCAAGTGACGAGACAGAGCATCCAGCCTTGTTGCAGATATCCATTTTGGATAGAGATAGATTAGCTTACCTCTAGTCTATGAAAATCACTCCCACACTCCTTCAGTGAGTTAATTAGGCACACCTCGAGGATGGGGACTATGAGGCCCGCCATGCTCAGATATCCTCAGGATAATCTCCTAATGGATTTTCTGATGTTGGGGAGAACATAATTTTTATAAGAGGGAGAACTAGTGTAACATTGAAACATTGGGAGGAGGTGTTGAGGGAGTCACATACATCCCCATTGTTGGTGCATCCTGGTCTGAAGAAGATGTAGCAGGACCTCCTGCATCAGTACTGGTGGTCGGGGATGAATAAAGTGTTGGAGAAGTTCGTATAATGATTCCTCATTTGTCATCAATTGAAGGCTTATCATCAGGTACCAACAGTATTAGAACAGCCGCTTGAGGTACTAGAGTAGAAGTGGGATAGTATATACATGCTGTAACGACCCAAAAATTCATTAATGGAAATCTTTATGGATCTAATTAAATGTCACTTTATGTAAAATGTTTATATAAAAAGTCAACTTATTTGGTTTTATTTTTTTTATTTTAAAATAATATTATGAATTGTGACCATTGCTAATATTTTCATTGAACATTGATCACATGATTAGTATAAATATCAGGCATTAAAAAATCCAATTTACTCAGACAAAGGAAGTGATGGAATAATCTAGTAGACATGCCCGATATGAAGCCCATTTGTCAGAGGTAAGAAAGAATGTTGTGTCTTTGGGCATTTCTCTTGACCAAGCCCAAGCCGAGCTTGAATATGTAATGCTTGAGAAGGACCGCCTATGAGCGATGTGGATGTTGATATAGATTACCACTCGGAAAATGTTATCTGATCCACCCCAAGAGTCTATCACTATTTCCCACCTTACTCTTCGGTCTTATGTGGGTGTTATAAGGTTTTATGTAACAAGACATTAGTACTATGGTTATGTAAATTATTTTTTATATAAAAATGAATTTACATTCAATTTATTATTGTTACATTGTAAAAAAATTTAAATAAGAAAGAGTATTTTAAGTTAATGTTAAACTAAGAAATCTATTTTGTTGAATTAATGGATTTCTGAATTAAAAATTATTTTAATAAAATATTATTATTATTATTAAAATAATTTTTATTAAATATAATTTATTGTTAAATTTTATGGATGCAATTTAATTCTTGTTACGGTTTGGAAGCCATTTTTGTCAATACCAAGGAATTTTTTATAAATTTCGGTTTTTATTTTAAAAGAGAAAATTAACATATTTAGAATATTATTTAGATAAAAGTAATATAATTTCATTAATCAGGACGTTGAAACTATCAAATGGGGAATTTTTCATAAGTTTCTAAGACTTTCAAATTTTTGGGTGAAAATTAATTATCGTTTAATTATATGTTGTGCTTTATGACATCATAATGACCCAATAGTGATGTAATAAAATATTATAAACCTTATTTACAAACAATATATTCTTTACTATTAATATAATGTGATTTTGGTTTTGTTTGATTTATTTTACAAAGCTTTTGTTGACCCTTCAAGACTTACTAAACATTTTGTCTTTTAAAATTGTTTTCCTTGGGAGTGTCACTCACCTCTACATAATCAACCCCATTATTTTAAGAACATATGTCTTTTGACATAAAAAATATTTTTTCCCACTCCCCTTTTGAAAAAACCATCTGATCAAATTATGGGCTGGTTTGTGGTTTAGATTAGTTTTTTGTGAGGTGTCCCAAACCTAAATAATATACAATTCCGTCTCTTTTCCTATATATACCCACCCAATCTCCCACTTTCTCATCACTCAAGGACTTCTGAGTTCTCCCATCCTCTACCATCCTCTCTCTATATTCCACCCTTGGTGCCCCAATCTCCCATGAATCCACTCTCAAGTCTCTCTCAAGCCTTTGGAGGCACACTTCCAAGTAAGGGTTTTTCTTTCTTTCCCATTTTTGTCCTATATATTTTAAATTGTTATGACATTTTAATATCAACTATAAATTATGGGGTATGGTTTCACACCTCCCCCATACTTCCCTATTTATGTTTTAATGTTGTGAGAATCCCTTCTCTCTTATTAAACGCCTCTCATGTACAACCATTACTAAGCCGAAATTCCGAAAGGAATTTCTCTCTCCCCATTTACATTCAAACAATTTATTTCTATCATGAATCTAAATTTCCTTAAATTTGTTGTTACATTTATCTATATGAACCCCATTCTATCCATGTAATGTAAATATTATGAGACAACCCTTTCTCTATCATCAACCATTTTTATGAGTTCTTATGTCACATCGTTATGATACCGAAATTGCACACCGCTCTTCCAAGCCAAGGTCAATGTGTAATGAATAAAATGCCCATTTAACTATCAATGGTATTCACATTTATGCACATTTACATATTTTTTATATAGTTTCATGTATGTAATCCACATTCTTTTATCGTGTAATAAATGATTATGTTGAATGATTCAATGTTTGGTGATCCACGTGGCACACTTATGCATGAAATGAAATGTTTAAAAAGGGTGTGCCCTAATAGCACTCCAACGCATTGGGTAAAGTGTAATGTCATGACAAATCGTGTGAAATGTTTGTTTACTCATGATAATTCATGTACTACGAGGGTTTTCTCATGCTTCATTTGCAATGATGGTTTACTCATGATCTCTGTGCACTAAGCCTTGGTTCGTGCTAATAACATGTTATATGTTGTTTCCACATTTCCATGTTATGAATTTCCTAGTTTATCATTCCTATATGTTTATTCTTCTCTTGTTATCTATTGATATTAATATTGTCTAACATGTATTGTACTCCTCATGTTATTCCATGATTAATCCCTTTCTGGGATTTATAGCTCACCCTTTTCTTATGAATGTCCTCATGTTATCCCATGCAATTATAAGTATGAGGGAATGTAGTGGTCATGTAAAAGAAGATTTCAATAAATATGTTTTATTTCATGTTTTATGTTTTTATATAATGATCCTAATCTCCAGAGACAGTAGACCATTCGATCATCTATGTTGTATCATGTGATGTTTATGTAATAAATTAATTTTTAACTGTGTAATAAAAGAACAGGGTTGTCATAGTTGGTATCATAGGGAGGTTTAGTTATTTTGGGATTAGGATTAGAAAACCCTAGTAAAGCCTTAGATACAATAATATGTGTAATAAAAACATCCCTAAATTTTGGTGAGTATTGATTAAGTGGTCTATCAAGAAAATACATCAATGTTTGGATACGAGCATGTAGAGGCAGTTGTGGCACAAATATATCATAGGGGTAAAACCTGAAAACCCCACATTGGGATAGAATGAAATGGGAACTGGTGCATGACAACAAGCCTTACCACACTCTTGGTTATGACATTCCTAAGAGATATGCTTTGTTAAATTCAAATGCATAGAATGAACCATTATTAAGGGAAAAAATACCCCATGAATATAAGATAGAAAGTAGATCATGGATAAGATATACTAAAGCTAATAGATTCATATGTTAAAGAAATAAAAGTTATTTATAAGTCCTCAGTTTGGTCATTTTATTACCCTTTATGAGTTACCTCTAACTTTATTCTTATTCCAGCCAATTGCCGGCAATAGGAGGACTCAGGCTAACCACCAATGTGAAGATCAATGTGATGATTGTACTAATGGGATTCCAAATCCCATGGGATCGGGAATCAAGAACGTTTCCACTATTCTCTCTCAGCTAAAACCAGCATTGAATAGGAACATTGGGGTATAAGAATGATTAACCCCCCTAAGAAAGAACATGTCGCTATCAAGAGCTTCCTGAGACAAATGCCTCTTACTTTTAATGGATCATTTGATCCCTCAAAAGTTAAACAATGGATCATCTCCATTGAAAATATATTATCAATCCATTAATGTTATGAACAAGAGAAGGTTCACTTGGCTGCTTATCGTATATAGGGTAAAGAAAATCAATGTTGGACATCGATAAAAAATACGAAGCCTGAGTAAGATATCAAGGAATTAGAATGGAAGGATTTCCAGAAGATCTTTTTCGATAAATATATTCTACACACCCACCATCTTATGATGGAAAAAAAATTTCATTCACTCAAGAAAAAAGACAATTAATATATCAGAGAGTTCAAAGAAAACACTACAATGATTGCATGATACGCCTCCAGATTTTTCAATACCCCAAAATGCAATGTTGACAGCATCATTGTTGGGCTGAAACGTAGCCTTCGGAAAGCGCTGGTGATCTGTGACATCGACAACTATCATGAAATTTTCTAATGTTCCCTCAAAGTCGAAATTGATATTAGAGAATCTCAGGGATATCATGGGGATATGAATCATAAGGTGGACTTTAATTCTAGAAGTCTGAAGGATAAATCCAATGATGTTAAGATGATCCAGCACCCCACTTGCCAAATGTGCAGAAAAAACTCCCTAGAAATTTCCTGAAGGGGATGAGTAAATAATTTAGGTGTTTAAGAGAAGGGCACATGGCTATTCACTATCAACAAGAAAGACCTGTAGATTTGATAAAGGTTAAGAACACTCTGTTCAAACCTCAAAGGGTGGTTTTCTGCTACAACTGCCCAGAACAGTGGCATCATGAAAATCAATGCCCTAGGCCACGGGTTTTTAGAGCCAACCAACATCCTCCAAGGCAGCATGGGTGATATTTTTCCATCACTACTACTGAAGTGAATCCCAACAAAGAATTAGTGATAGGTATTCTATTTATTCATTCATGAATAGAGAACAGAATTTTTAGTTTAGGTTTTATGCATTCATTTATATCTTGAATGTTTAGTAGAATAATCCCAGCCCCATGAAAAATCATGGATGTGAAGATGTTGATGAGTACGGAAAATGGGGAAATCATTGCATCCCAAGAATATTACTCTTTCCTTGTCATAATCAGTGGACTATACTTCTCGGAGAGCCTCTTCATACTCCCTCTGGTGGAATTTAGTGAGATTCTTGGCACGGATTGGATTTCCTTATATAGAGCCAACATAAACTGTCTGGAGAGGTAAATAAAACTCCATGTGGATAATCAACACCAAATTCTATACAAGTGAAAGGAGGAAAATTAACCTTAGTTTGATCTATCACCTGATTCATGGCTATTACTACCCTGTGATCAGGGGTATCTAGCTCAGATGATTGAGACGAAGGAAGCAATCATCATTGAAGAAATGCCTATTATGTGGGAATTCACTGAAGTGTTTCTGATTAATTGTATGGTCTTCCTCCTAGAAGAGATGTTGAATTCTCAATTCATCATATATCATGGGATTTACCAATATCCAAGAATCCATATTGATTTTCTATTTGTAGAGATTGAGTAGCTGAAGAAACAACTACATGAGAATATGGATAAAAGTTTCATATGCCTATGTGCATCACTATGGGGTGCACCAGTCCTCTTCATCAACATAAAGGATGGGTCAATGTTCCTTTGCATCGATTATCAAGATCTTAACCAAATCATGATAGAGAAAAAGTATCCCCTCCCATGAGTTGATGAATTTTTTGATCAGCTGTGTGGGAAACAATACTTCTCCATGGGGGATTTGCGATGGGGATATTATCATGTAAGGGTAAATAAGTAAGATATCCCCCAGACTGCTTTTCGTACAATATACGCGCACTAGGAATTCATATTAATTCCTTTTGGTCTCACTAATACTCTAGTAATATTCATTTAATTGATTAATAGTTTCTTTATAGATCACCTTGACAAATTTGTGGTAGTCATTATAGATGATATTCTGATATACTCCAAAACCATGGAGGATAATGAGAGGCATATAATAACTATACTAGAGACCATGCGGAAGGAGAAGCTCAATGAAAAGTACAACAAGGGTGAGTTCTGGTTGAAGGAGGTCTCATTCTTGGGACATATCATCACTTGTAATGGGATTTCTGTGGATCCATCCACAATAGATGCAATTGAGGGATGGACAAGGTCAACGTCAGTAATGGATATCCATAGTTTCTTTTAGATATATGGATATTATCGATGATTTTTTACAAATTTATCATGACTATCCGACCCTCTTACGATGCTAGCTCGGAAGGGAGTAAAGTTATCATGGAGTGATGAATGCAAAGAAGGATTCAAGGAGTTGAAAATGAGGCTTATCACTATGCTTGTGCTCACCATTCCCACAAGTGGAGAACTTTTTGTGGTATTTAGTGATGCTTCGATGATGATCCGGGGATGTTTGTTGATGAAAAAGGACAAATTCATTGCATATTCTTCAATACAATTGAATGTTCAAGAACTATACTATCCAAGACATGACCTCGAGTTGGATACAGTGATATTTGCTTTGAAAATTTGGCAGCATTATCTCTTTGGGGAGAGGTGTGAAATATATACGGACCACAAAAGCCTCAACTTTAAATTCACACAGAAAGAGTTGAAAATTTTCTAAAAAAGATGGTTAGAGCTAATCAAACACAATTACTGTTCAATCCATTACCACCCTGGGAAAGCGTCCAAGGTGGTAGATTCCATAAGTAGAATGGCCCAACGATTCTATCATTGATGAGAATTGAAAATGCTCTAGTCTTCTTAGATTTTATGAAGATGGACATGGTAATCATAAATAAGGGAACATCATCTATCCTTTTAAAAATTATTTCTCAACTGTTACTTTTAGAAAGGTTAAAGGATGCACAAAAATAATATGTGGGTATTCAGGAAAAAGTGGAAGCTATCAGAAAAGGCGAATGAGTAGAGTTTGATGTTAATGAAGAAGGAATTGTGATATTTGAAAACATAATATGTGTTCCATAATGTCCAAGGGTGAAGAAGGAACTTTTGGATGATTCACATAGGTAAAATTTCCCTATTAACCCATGAAACACAATAATGTATCGAGAACTCGGATAACATTATTGGTGGGATAATATGAAGAAGGAGATCGCTGAATATACATCCATGGGACTGGTGTGTCTGCAAGTGAAGGCATAGTGGTCGTAGTCCAAGGGGAAGATGCATCCATTACCCATACCAGAATGGAAATTGGAGAACATCTATATGGACTTTGTCACTGGACATCCGATGACATCCAATGGTGATAATGCATTAAGGGTTTTTGTGGATTATCATACAAAGGTTGCACACTTCATTGATATTTTGGAAGATTTATCATGGGATCAACTAGCACAGATATATATCAGGGAAGTGGTAAGAATTCATGGATTACCACTATATATTGTGTCCAATCGAGATCCATGATTCACCTCTATGTTTTGGAAGAGTCATCAACATGCTCTAAATAATAAACTGAACATTCGTACAGCCTATCATCCTCAAACTGATGGCCATATGTGAGAAAACTATCCAAATATTTGAGGACATGTTGAGAGTGTCCTCCACGGACTTGGAATGGAGGATGGGATCAATATCTACCTACAGTTGAGTTCTCTTTTAATAATAGTTTCCACTCAAGCATCCAAATGTTATCATATGAATCCATTTATGGGAAAAGGTGAAGAACACTTGTGTATTGGTATTAGGTTGGTGAGAATGTGCTACTTAGACCAGAAATGTTCGAAGAAAAGATGGAGGAGGTGAAAACCATTTAGCAGCATATCTTGGTAGCCAAGAGTCGACAGAAGAGTTCTGCAGATAACCGTCGACGAGACCTTGAGTTTAAATTCTGGGACATGTTTTTTTCTACAAATATCTCCATGGAATAAGTTCATGAGGTTTGGATAGAAAGGGATGTTAAATCTAAGGTACATCAGCCACTTCGATATTCATGATCGTGTTTGGGATGTGGCCTATAGACTAGCACTTCCACCTACCATGGACAAAGTACATGATGTATTTCATGTATCCCTCTTAAGGCAGTACATACCGAACCCTTCACATGTACTCTCTTCAGAGGTGGTATATTTAGAGAACGATCTTTCTGATGAGGAGAAACCAGTGAAGATCTTAGATCATAGAGAAAAAGTCCTACGAAATAAGACAATGCCCCTCATCAAGGTGTTGTGGAGAAACCACAAGTTTGAAAAAGCGATGTGGGATTTGGTGGAAATGATTAAGAAAAGTTACCCTCATCTATTTTAGTTGGGGAAAAGGAAATTTCAATGGATAAATTTCTTCTAGGGGGATAATTATAACGACCCAAAAAATCATTAATGGAAATCACTCTTCATCTAATTAAATGTCTCTTTATTTAAAATGTATATATAAAATTTCAACTTCTTTGGTTTGTGGTTTTATGGATTTTAAAATACTGTAATGAATTGTGACTGTTTCTAATATAGCCGTTGAACAATTTTGACATGATTTGTATAAAAATAGGGCTTTAACCAAACCAATTTACTCAGACAAAGGAAGTGATGGCCTCATCCTGTAGATGTGCCCCATATGAAGCCCATTTGTCCAAGATCAGAAAACAGGTTGTGTCTTTGGGCTTTTCTCCTGACCAAGCCTTAGCCATGATTCAATATGTTAAGCTCCTTTGGGACTACCTATGAGAGAAATGGGAGTTGATAGATATTACCACCTAAGCAATGTTATCTGAGCCACCCCAAGAGTCGGTCACCATTGCACACCATTATCTTCGGTCTTATGCGGGTGTTATAAGGGGTTATGTAAAAAAGACCCCAACACTATGGTTATGTACATTAGTTTTTTATATAATAATGAATATAATTTTATTTTATTATTGATACCTTGTAAATAATTTTTAAAGCAGAAATAGTATTTTTTGTTTATTATCAACTAAGAAATCAATTTTGATGAATTAATGGATATTTGAATTAAATAATATTTAAATAAATTATTATTATTATTATTATTATTATTTTTATTAATTATAAATTACCATATAATTTTATGTATGAAATTGTATTTTTTATTATTGTTAGAAAGCCATTTTTGTCAAAACCCATGATTTTTCATGAAATTTATGTTTTTATTTAAAAAGTGAAAATTAACATATTTAGTAAATTATTTAGATAAATTGAATATTATTTCTGGAATCAGGATGTAGAACTTATCCAATGGTGAATTTTTCATAATTTTCTGAGATTTTCAAATGTTTGGATTAAATTAAATACCATTTAAATATATATTGTGATTTATGACATCATAGTGAACCAATAGTGATGTAATAAAATACTATAAACTTTATTTTAGGCTAATATATGTTTTAAATTTTAAATAATTTTATTTTTAGTTTGATTTATTTATTTTAAAAAGCTTTAGTGGACCCTTCCGGACTTATTAAACATTATGCCATTTTAAATTGTTTTCCTTGGGAGTATGACTCACCTCCACCTAAGAAACCCCATTATATAATAATGTTACGACAATGGCATTATAAAACATTTTTTTACACTCCCCTTTGGAAAATACCATGTGAAAAAACCATGGGTTGTTTTGTGTTTTTGATTAGTTTAATATGAGGTGTCCCAAACCTAAAAAATAATCAATTCCCTCTCCTTTACTATATAAACTAACCCAAGATCCCACTTCCTACTCACTAATGGATTTTGGAATTCGTCCAACCTCTTCCATCCTCTCTCTAGAATCCTCCAAAGGCTCCCCAATATCCAAAGAATCCTCTCTGAAGCCTCTCTCAAGCCTTTGGAATCACAGGTCCATGTAAGGGTTTTTCTTCCTTTCTCATTTTTTTCAAATATTCATTAAATTTTTATGCCCTTTTAATTTCAATTATAAATATTGGGGTATGGTTTTTCATCATCCCCATTCTTCCATCATTATTTTTGAATGATGGGATACCCCTTTATCTATCATTAAATACCTATCATGCACACCTGTTACTATGACAAAATTCTGCAAAGAATTTATCTCTCCTGATATACATTCAAGAAATTCTTTTGTATCATGAATCTAAATTTAATTACATTTGTTGGTAAATCTATCTATCTGACCCCCATACATTCCATGTCATGTATATATGATTAGATACCCATTTCTCTATCATCAACCATTTTTATTAGTTTTTATGTCACGTCGTTATGCTGCCGAAATGGCATCTCACATTTCCATGCCAATGTCATTGGGTAGTGAATACCGTGACCATTTATCTATCAAGGGTATTCACATTTATTCACGTTTACATACTGTTGAAAAAATTTTATGTATGTATTTCGCATTCATTTATCATGGAATAACTTATTATGTTGAATGATTCAATGTTTTATGATCCATGTGGCACACATATGCAAGAAATAAAATGTTTAAGAAGGGTGTGCCCGGATAGAAATCCAATTCACTTAGTAAAGTGTTGTGTCATGATAAGCCATGAGAAATGGGTGTTTGCTAATGCTAATTCATGTGCAATGAGGTTTTACTCGAGCTTCATGTGTAATGAGGGTTTACTCATGCTTTATGTGCAATGAGCCATGGATCATGCTAATTCTAGGTTAAGTGTTGTTGCCACATTTCCATTTTATGATTATCATGCATTATCCTGACATTATGTTTATTCCTCTTTTGTGCAATATTGATATGATTATTCTCTAAGATGTATCTTATTCCTCATTTTATTCCATTAGTAATTCCTTAATGGGTTTTATAACTCACCATTTTCTTATGCGTCTCCTTTGTTTATACCATGTAATGTTAAGTGTGAGGTATTGTAGTGGACATGTAGAGGAATTTTTCCATAATGATGTCGTATTTCATGTTTTATGTTGTTATGTAATTATCCTAATCCCCAAAAGACACTATACCACTATATCTCTTTTGTTGTATCAAGTGATGTTTATGTAATAAATTATGATAAATTGTGTAGTAAAAGATCAGTGTTGTCTTACATGGACTTTGTTACGATGCTGCCATGTATTTCCAGGGTCAACGATTTCATCTAGGGGATTTTTGACCAACTCACCATGTTGTCCCACTTCCTACCAATAAGATAGTAGGGATCAAAAGAGGAATTCGGGTGCTTCTATAAGAAAAAGATTGTGCGACTTCACAGGATGCCATCAATGATCCTCTCAGATCACAATGCTCATTTTACATCCCACTTGTGGAATGGTTTACAGGAGGAATTCATAAATCTGTTATGCTAGAGCACTTCCTTTAATCTTCAAATATATGGTCAGACGGAGCAGACCATACATAAACATGAAAACATGCATCGTGCTTCTATCATCAATTTTTTCCATAGTTGGGAGGACCACCTTCCACTAGTGGAGTTTTCATACAACAAACATTATAACTCCCCAATTGGCATGGATCTGTTTAAAGCCATGTATGGGAGACCATGTAGATAACCTATTCACTGGAATGACTTATGGGAGTCAGCACTTATGGGTTGAGAGTTGGTACAGGCTGCCACTAGGAGGGTGCAGATCCTCTATGAGGCGATGAAGACTACATAGAGCACATCAAAGATGTATGCTCATAGGAGACAGTGACCCTTATATTTTGAAGAGTGAGACCATGTATTCATACGAGTCTTACCACGTCGAGGGTTCTAGAGGATTGGCCAATGATGAAAGATAACTGTAATTTTCATCAGATCATTCAAGATCCTTGGAAGAGTAGGCTAGGTGGCGTTCCATCTTGATCTTCCCCCACAGATGAACACGATGCATAATTTTTTCCATGTGTCCCAGTTGAGGAGATGTGTGCATGATCTATCACACTTTATTGACTGGGGAAAGCAGGACCTCCACAATGGGGTGACATTTACGAAGTGTAACAACCCAAGATTTTATAAGATAAATTCTTTTAATTTCATTCATATCATCTATTGTACGCTACACGAAGATTATCTTGCGCTATACGCAACACCGTATTAGCTTAAAGTATACGCAACCCTAATCTTGGATCGTGTTTCACACAATTTCAAGTTTGTTTGACAGTAGTTATTCTACGCAACATTTCTTGTGTGTATATATATATATTCAATGTGTAAATGAAATATGTTAGGATTTTTTATACAAAACAACAAAGGAGTCTTGCACTACAGCAACCCTGACTTGGATTGCATTACACGGAATCATGACCTTCCTCGATAGCGTGTATAGTACGCAATTCCGGGTTTCACTAAACAACGATATGTTATTATAATATTATAAACTAGACATTATTAATAGTATAAACTGGATTTTGAATTTTATTACAATATAATTCATCTTATACATTTTCTAGAATGATGTATGAAAATAAAATCAGTTTTTCGGATAAAAGAAGTATTTTTCAAAAAATGCAGTTTTACCGCGTTTTGATGGCACACCCATTTTAAATCTATATTTTTACATGTTTATAAGTTCAATTTTCCAAAATAAATTTCTTCTTTTTAATCAAGATATTAAAATTTACATTCGATATATTCTTCATATTATTCTGATAACTTTCATATTATGATGAATAGTAAAACACGATATATTTTAATTAAAAAAAAAATTTAATCGCAATAATTTATATGGCTAGAATAAATTTTTAATTGGTTTTAAAATTTTATTAGAATATATTTATACCATTTAATCCAATGGTGGTCATTTTAATAAATTTCACTTTGAAATTGGACATAAACAAGTGATGATCTTTTGATAGTTATTGTTTCTTAAAAACACGCTATTTGTTTTGATAACGGGAATTAATTTTAAAATTAATTAATTCCACTTCTATGTTTTGAATTTGTAAAAGTAGACATAATTTTTTAATTACTAATATCAAATATAGCTTAGTCTGAATTTTTTGGTATTTTTCTTAAAAACTTCAATTTTTGATGAATAGTGAAAACACTGAGATTTTGTGTTAAAACCAACTTTTTATTTAAATAATCATTTATTTGATTTAAATTTATTTTATGTAAAAATAGATAAATAATACTTATATATGTTCAATGAAATTCATTGGAATAATTTTATAATAATTTTAGATTTATAAAAATTATATTGAACTTTTCACCGTCTTTTAACCTGCTCCTATGAGCTTTTGCAATTGTTCATAAAACTTAATTTTACTGCTTCTGTGAGTTGAATTTCAAAAAACAGAGATACATGGTTAATATCAAGGAGTAAAATGTGGTACAATTAGATAAAAATAATTTTTGGTGAATAGTAACTTTTTACTTTTATTTACCACAGTTAAAAGTAAATAGGGTAATTCAAGGTTAAAGATTATTAAAATAATTCAAAATTACCTTAACACTTGACCAAACCTTATTTTATGAGTAATGGCCGACCATGGGCATCCTTGGGTAGATTTTGGGACCCCATGGAGCCACATAGGAAATCCAATGACATATTAGATTAATTAATTTAATGTAATGACAAATTTGGCATTAGCAAAAATCTTTTAGTAATTAATTTTTATAAGTGGAAATATAAATTATCATTTAGACTATAAATATTCATTGGAAATATAAAAAGATTTCATAAATTTTGATATTTTTTTATAATTTTTAGACATCAAATAAATTAAATTATTTATGACACAATAATGATTCATTATTTACCTCATTAATAAATGATTTGAATAAATAAGATTATAATGATTGAAATATTATCCAAAACCTGTCCAATTCCTATTGGATGTCTTTATTTCAAATATGAGTCATCTTAACTTCGAGATTAATTTGTTTTGGACGTATTTAAAGTGACGATAAGTTTATAATAAAATAATGTTTTCACACATTCCTAAAGAGCCCCTCCTCTCCCTTATAAAAGGAGACCACTTCTATGCAATTCCTCACACCTCTCAAGCCTTTTGGATCGTCCCAAAATTACCCAAATAAGCTCCCTACATCCCTATCCTCCCCCTAGAATCCTTAAATTAGGTAGAAGGCACATCAAGAAGTCCTTTTGGTTCAAACCAAAGGAAGTTACCAATATTAAAGGTAATAGTTTCCCTTAAGTTGTTTTCGTTTATTCTACTTATCCAACCCCTAAACTCTTTTTAATCCTTTATTTTGTAGAAACATCAGTATCCTCAATATAATATGATGTTTTTATGTGAAGTATTATAACTACACTTAAACACACCTCCATATAATGGATGAAGAACATGATGTTTCTGTGGAGGGAAAACTATCGCCTCACAGAACGATGATTGTTCGATTTTCTCCTACCGCCTCTCATGGTGGACATAATGATGGAACTTTATTCATATATGATATATATTATGTTTATGATTTCCTTATTCTTCTTTAATTCCAAATTATATCAAGCCTTTATGGTTTCATAGTGGGTAAATACGATGATCTCATTTGAGGAAGTGCGGACTACCGCCCCCAAGTGATATGATTCGTTAATGCCTTATATGGAATGTATAAAGGATGTAGTTAATGATATTATATATGATATTATAATGGAATTATAATATACCTCTGTATCATTATGTTTTAATTCCATTTAAATAAAAAATATAAATTAAAGTAGTGTTCATGTGTACGTACGACTTACCGTCTCCATGAACGATGCATTTAATTTCTTACCTCTATACATTTTGTAGTATTATAAATACATGTATATTATGGATCTATATGATATATATGATATATAAATCATGAATATAATTATGGATATAATGAAACCCTGACCACATGAACAACATGTAATTATAAGAAGTCCATTTTTGACTCAAGTACCAAATATCGACAAATCAAACATTATTAACTTAAATGGTTACATAATTTTTATAACATGGTAATAAGTGATATAAATGGAATAATAAATTTTAAAATTGAGATTAAGAAAGTATAAATTAAATTTGGTTTATTATTCATGAGATTAAAGAATGATCGAGTCAAGTCGGACACGAGGTAAGGGAACATATTAACCCAATTTCGGTTCTTTGGGTTGATCTTCTCTTTCTTGTTTATGTCATTACTTGATTATTTGAGAAATGAATTTTTATATCTTATCATGTAATTATAATTTCATTGTGTTACCATATAGTTAATACACATAAGTTATCTATTTTATTTACAAAAATATTGTTGTAAGGGATAACTTTTCCAATCTCATTTTTATCCGAGATTGTTTACTCGTAAGTATTTACTGGGGTTATATTTATCATCCATGTCACTATATTCTAAAAATGGTTTCAGGTATTTTTAATGTACTTTTTACCCATTTTTGACTTTTACTACATGGTGTGTAAGGAATCTTTCTATTATGAGGTACTTTTTTACTTCTCTGGAAAAAGTATGAGAAGAAAGTTTTTTTTAACTGATACGTCATGAAAGGATTTTTACGGTTTTATAAAAACTTATTTTCCTGAATATTCCTCCAAAATATTTCATTACAATTTTCAAAAAAATCCTTTTCTTTTATAATTTCACAAAATTTTGTGAAAAGAAAATTATTTTCAAGAGGAAAGGATATTTTCCTCAATAATTTATTTCTAGTGTTTTATCAAAACCATTTTCCATCTAAGATGACATTATTTCATATGGGTCTCTATGATTTACATGGTTTCAAATTTCATATTATTAAATGATATCCATTTATTTTATAATGATTTTGTGATGATGGGATGATGTTTATGACACCCATTTTATTCGTTGGTTTATTATGAATGATGTATGTTTATTTTGTGGCAGAAGTAAGAATGATTTCATTATGAGATGGGTGGGACATATATCTACCCAAAATTCATTGGGTAATGATATATATCTCATGAGATAGAAATGGTTGTAATGGTAAGTTAATCTAGTTCAGTGTTACAGGATTGGAACGATGAGTGAACTCGATTCAGAAAGGGACTTTGTTCACTAAGATGGTCTTGGCAGCAATGCCTTGGCTACTATGGAAATCATATCATGTGCTTAATGTTTTTCCACAATTACAAGTTTTATTCCCATTAAATTTATTCATGATTGATGTTCCATTATTATCTATGACTTATGTACATCCATGTTTTATCTCATTGCATAGGATTTTCATGTTTCAACATTATGGTAATTTTTTTAAGTTCAAATTTATATGGTTTGTTTTATTTTCACCAAGATTACCCTTACTGAGAACTTGAGCTCACCCTTTATATGTTTTCTTTTCCCCATGATATAAAGAAAGGATTTAGGTAAGAAAACAAAAGGGGAAGATCTTTATGGGGGATGTAGAAGTTCTTTCACCATGATTAGAAGATTATGTTGCATGTTTCCAATGACACTAAACTATTATGGTCCTTGTGTGTCTGTTTTTGTTATGTATTAAGTATTCTACAAAACTAATGTATAGTCCATGTATGTCAAGCTTTGGGCCTCTACAGTTGGTATCAAAGGAAAGGTTTAGTTATCCTTTGGAAACATGGATGCGAAAACGATAGTTAGATCCCTAGAGATATTTCTAAGGTATGTATAGGGATATCCCTAAAGTTAAGTATAAGTATAGGTTATAGTCCTAGAATTATGGTAAAAATCGTAGAATTAACCCTAAGATATTATATATTGAAGGTACTCCTGCTTTATTATGTTGTTTTCCCTAGCATGATTTTTGCCTCTCACACTATTCTTTTTGGGATTTAAAAAATGGCTGCAAACGGAAAGATTCATGATAATGGATAATATGATGGACAATGGAATCATATTATTCATGATCAAGCAAATGAAATGGGATTTGGAAGGCAAAACATCGTTATTATGCCTAATCAGAAATCTCATAATATGACCAATAATCTCATCTTTGGTATGTTTCCTGACTCAGATAATAAGAGAAAGATGGAGTTTCATGATGATCATAGAGGAAATAAAGTTCAATTTTCCTCCTGTAATTCTTGTTTGAAGAGGCATCAAGGAGAATGTTTCAAAGTAACTAGAAGATGATTTGGGTGTGGAAAAGAACGACACAAATATAGTAATTGTAAAGGAAAAGGTTCAGTTAACACCATGGACAAGGATATTGGTATTTCTACGACATCAACAATAGTTAAGTGTTTTAAATGTGGAATGTACGGGCATTATAAAAACCAATGCCCTAAGGGAAAATCCCTTGAAGAGAATCAGAATGGTCTAATGGGTAGTATTTATGTTGATGATGATGAAGAGACTACAAAAGATATATGAGGTGAAAGAAATGACGAAGCTCAGTCAGTGGTTTAAGAGGGTAGTGTAATGATTGTATGTTTATCAAGATTAATTTATGGTAGAATGGAATAAAGAAAAATCTAAGGATTGTTACATTGATGCCTTTGCCTGAGTTTGAAAGTATATGATGAATGGTACCGGTAACCATGAAAGGTTATTCAGATATTTTTGGAAATATATGATTTGCACATAATGAAAGGATAAGGAGATAAGGAGATGTTTGATAGTATTAATGAGCTCATGACTAAAAATAAGGACAATGGGATATCATGGTTTGAGTATATAGAAATTTTGGGATGTTGGTATGTGGAAAGAGTGATCTTTTGACAACATTCATGTTTTCACTAAGGTTCAATGGGTTTTCATTTTTGAAAAGAATACATGATAAAGGTATTCACATGATTGGAATGTGATCAACAAGATATATCGGGGATAAATGATGGTATTCACATGCTCGGTAGATGACATTTCTAGTAATTTTTTTTTTATACTATAAGCTTGGATAGAAGAATTGAAGTGGATTATGTTGGACATAAGTTAGTATTGTTTAAGGCTATAACTGTTTTTGATATTATTGATGCAATGTCATATGATGTAATTTTAGAAAAAGGACAACCTGTAGGATGGGCGACAACCTATCGCGTCAGACAAGGCTGTGGTAATTGAACCCACAACCGATGTGCGACATGACTTTATTGCCTACCCCTGGCCTACAGGAAGTCCCTGGTTAGTAGAAACTAGTTTTATTTTATTAAGTGGTATGATAGATGAAGTATAAGTCCATTTTTGGAAACATATACGATTAATCTCACCATAAGATGGATTTATGTATATAACTTTTCCTAACCTTATGATTAAGATCGATGGAATGACCTATCATTCTATCGCATGATCCGCTAACACTTCATGGAAAAACAAATTCAACTTCATTTATTTTATAGATGAATTGGAAATTGTTCAAGACATGAACAACCATAAGATTGTACCAAAATCAAGTAAGAATTTCTTTTTATTCAAAAATTATTCAACATTAGTGAAATTATCATGAAAGCCTAAAATTTTTTCCTAGTTCCCTCATATCTAATGAATTAGATGGTACCTTAGAACATCACAAATTTATGGCTTTGTGATTTTTGTCTTTTTCATAGCCATGTTCTCTACCACTCTCCATCAGAACATGATGGTTAGATTTTTCTTCCATACCCATATTTTTACCTATGTTATCCTATATGGAAACCCAATGATGAGTTACATTGGGTAATCATTACGTTTCATACTTTAGCTTATAAAATTATGTTTTAGTATTTATTTTTCCGATGTGGGTTTCTATGAATAGTAAAGGATTTATAACCCCTAAAACTTTTGAGAGCGATACTCATTTTAAGGGGGGTAGAATTTAACACCCTGAGATTTTATAAGATACATTATTTTAATTTCTTTCATATCTTCTATTGTACGCTACACCAAGATTATCTTGCGCTATACGTAACACCATATTAGCATGCAGTATATGAAACACTAATCTTGGATCGTGTAACACACAATTTCAGGTTTGTTTCATAGTAGTTATTCTACGCAACATTGAGGGTGTATATATATACATATATTCAATGTGTAAATGAAATATGTAAGGATATTTTTATACAAAACAACAAAAAAGTCTTTCACTACATGCAACCCTGACTTGTCTTGCATTACACGCAATCACGACCTTCCTCGATAGCGTGTGTAGTACTCAATATCGGGTTTCACTAAATAATGATATATTATTATAAAATTAAAAACTAGCCGTTATGAATAGTATTAACTTAATTTTTAATTTTATAACATTATAATTCATCCTAAACATTTTCTAGAATGAGGTATGAAAACAAAATATGTTTTTTGGATAAAAGAAGTATTTTTATAAAAATGCAGTTTTACCGCATTTTGATGGCGCACCCATTTTAAATCTAGTTTTTTACATGCTTATAAGTTAAATTCGACAAAATAAAATTCTTCTTTTGTATCAGGATATTAAAATTTAATTTGGATAAATTTTTCATATTATTCAAATAACATTCATATTTTGATGAATAGTAAAAACACGCTATATTTAAGTTAAAAACAACTTTTTTACCGAAATAATTTATATGGCTAGATTATCTTTTTAATTGGTTTCAATGTGTAATTATAATATATTTTTACCATTTAATCCAATTATTGTCATTGTAATTAATTTAAATTTGAAATTGGACATAAACAAGTGATGATCTTTTGATAGTTATTGTTTCTCAAAAACACGCTATTTGTTTTGATTACAGGAATTACTTTTAAAATTAATTAATTCCACTTATATGTTTTGAATTTAGAAAAATAGACATAATTTTTTTATTCGTGATATAAAATATAGCTTAGGCTGAATTTTTGGTATTTTTTTGGAAAACATCAATTTGTGATGAATAGTGAAAACACTGAGTTTTTGGTTAAAACGGAATTTTTATTAAAATAATATTTTATTTGATGTGAATTTGTTTTAGGTAAAAATAGATACATAAAACTTATATAATTTCAATGAAATTCATTGGAATCATTTTATAATAATTTTAGATTTTTAAAAATTGTATCGTACTTTTCACCGCTTTTACTCACCTCCTAGGAGCTTTTGCAATTGGTCATAAAACATAATTTTACCACTTTTGTGAGTGGAATTTCGAACATATGAGATACGTGGTTAATATCAAGGATTAAAATTTGGTTCAATTAGATAAAAATAATTTTTGGCAAATAGTATCTTTTTTATTTTATTTACCACGGTTAAAAGTAAATAGGGTAATTCAAGGTTAAAAAAATATTATAATAATTCAAAATTACCTTAACACTTGTCCAAAACATATTGGATGAGTAATGGGAGACCATGGGAATCCTTGGGTCGATTTTGGGACTCCATGGAGCCACTTATGAAAGACAAAGACGCATTAGATTAATTAATTTAATGTAAAAACAAAATTGACATTAACAAGAATCTTTTAGTAATTAATTTTTATAATGGGATATATAAATTATCTATTCGACTAAAAATATTCATTTAGAATGCTAAAAATATTTCCTACATTTTTGTATTTTTTTAATAATTTTTAGACATCAACTAAATTAAATTATAAATGACACAATAATGATGCATTATTTACCTCATTAATAAATGATTTAAATAAATAATATTATAATGATTAAAATATTATCCAAAACCTATAAAATTCCTATTGGATGATTTTATTTCGAATATGAGTCATCTTAACATCAAAATTAATGTGTTTTGGACCTCTTTAAAGTGAATATGAGTTTATAATAAAATAATGTTTTCACACATTCCTGAAGAGCCCCTCCTCTCCCTTATAAAAGGAGACCACTTCTATAAAATTCCTCACACCTCTCAAGCCTTTTGGCTCGTCCAAACTCTACCCAAATAAGCTCTCTACATCCCTATTCTCGTCCTAGCAGCCTTACATTAGGACGAAGGAACTTCAAGAAGTCCTTTTGGTTCAATCCAAACGAAGTTACCCAAATTAAAGGTAATAGTTTCTCTTAAGTTGTTTTCTATTATTCTACTTCTCGAACAACGAAAATCTTTTTAATCCTTTATTTTGTAACAAAACCAGTATCCTCAGTATAAAAGAATGTTTTTATGAGAAGGATTATAACTACACTAACACACTCCTCCATTTAATGGATGAAGAACATAATGTTTCTGTGGATGGAAAACTAAGGCCTCGAGAAATGATGATTGTTCGATTTTCTCCTACCGCCTCTCATGGTGGCCATTATGATGGAAATGTATTCATATATGATATATATTTTGTTTATTTTTTCCTTATTCTTCTTTAATTCCAAATTATATCAATTATTTATGGTTTCCATAGTGGGTAAATACGATGATCTTATTTGAGGAAGTGCGGACTACCGCCCCCTCAAAGTGATGTGATTCGTTAATGACTTATATAGGATGTATAAAGGATGTAGTTAATGTTATTATATATTATATTATACTGGATTTATAATATAACTATGTATAATTATGTTTTAATTCCATTAAAATAAAAAATATAAATGAAAGTAGCGTTCATGTGTACGAACGACTTACCGTCTCCATGAATGGTGAATTTCATTTCATACCTCCATATGTTATGTAATATTATATATAGATGTATATGATAGATATATATTATATATATGATATATAAATCATGAATATCATTATGGATATAATTAACCTTTGACCACATGAACAACATGTAATTATAAGAAGTCCATTTTTGACTCAAGTACCAAATATCGACAAAACGAACATTATTAACTTAAATTGTTACGTAATTTTTATAACATGGTAATAAGTGATATAAAATGAATAATAAATTTGAAAAGTATTCTTAAGAAATTATAAATTAACATTGTTTTATTATTCATGATATTAAAGAACGATCGAGTCAAGTCGAACACGAGGTAAGAGAACATCTTTACCAAATATCTGTTCATTGCGTTGATCTTCTCATTCTTATTTATGTCGTTCTTTTATTATGTGAGAAATGAATTTTTATATCTTATCATGTGTTTATAAAATTTTTATGTGACCTTATAGTGAATACACATAGGTTATCTATTTTATTTACAAAAATATCTTTATAAGGGATAACTTTTCCAATCTCGTTTTTATCCGAGATTGTTTATTCGTAAGTATTTACTGGGGTTATATTTATCACCCATGTCCCTGTTTTATAAAAATGGTTTCAATTATGTTTAATGTCCTTTTTATACATTTTTTACTTTTACTAGATGGTGTTTATGGAATCATTCTTTTACGAGGTACTTTTTGACTTTTCCGGCATAAGTATTAGAATAATGTTTTTTTAACTTATACGTCAAGAAAGGAATTTTATGGTTTTATAAAGCCTTATTTTCATGAAGCTTCCTAAAAAATATTTCATTACTATTTTCAACAAAATCATTTTATTTTAAAATTGCATGATATTTTTTGAAAAGAAAAAGATTTTGAAGAAGAATGGATATTTTCTTCAAGAATTCATTTCAAGTGATTTATCAAAACAATTATCCATCTAAGATGACATTATTTCATATGTGTCTATATGATTTAAATGGTTTCAATTTTATTATTATGAAATTATATCCATTTCTTTTATATGGATTATGTGATGATGGGATGATGTTTGTGACACTCATTTTATCCGTTGGGTTATTATGAATAATATTTGTTTATTTTGTGGCACAAGTAAGAATGATTTCATTATGAGATGGGTGAGACCTATATCTCCCTCCAATGTATTGGTAAGGATTTATATCTCATGAGATAGACATGGCTAGAATGGTATGTTAATCTGGTTTAGTGTTACAGGAATGGGAAGATGAGTGAACTCAATTCAGAAATGGACTTTTTCCACTAAGATGGTCTTGGAAGCAATTCTTTGGATAATATGGAAATCATATCATGTGCTTAATGTTTTTCCAAAATTACAAGTTTTATTCTCATTCTATTTTATCTTGATTTATGTTCCATTATTATCTATGACTTATGTACTTCCATGATTGATCTCATTGCTCAATATTTTCATGTTTAAACATTATAGTCATGTATTTAAGTTCAAATGTATACGGTTTGTTTTATTTTCTCCATGCTTACCCTTACTGAGCATTTGAGATCACCCTTTATATGTTTTTTTCCCCAGGATATAAAGATTGGTTTTACGTAAGAAAACCAAAGGGGGAGATCTTTATGGGAGATGATGAAGATCTTTCACCATTATTAGAAGATTAGGTTCAAAGTTTCCAAGGACACTTAACTATTACGACCCTTGTGTGTCTGTTTTTGTTATATATTAAGTATTCTGAAAAAGTAATTTAATTTCCATGTACGTCAAGCTTTGGGCCTCTACTCTTGGTATCAGAGGAAAGGTTTAGTTAACCTTTGGAGACTAGGATGTGAAAAATTTAGTGAGATCCATAGAGATATTTCTAAGGTATGTCTAGGTATGTCCCTATGGTTATGTATATGTATAGGTTATAGTCCTAGAATTATGGTACTAGTCTTAGAATTAACCCTAAGATGTTATATATTGAAGTTACTCCTCCTTTATTATGTTGTTTTTCCCTATCATGATTTTTCCTCTCACACTATTCTTTTTGGGTTTTAGAAAATGGCTAGAAATAGGAAGATTCACGATAATGGAGAATATGATGGACAATGGAATGATATTATTCATGATCAAGAAAATGAAATGGGATTGGAAGGAGAAACATTGTTATTATGCCTAATTAGAAATCTCATAATATGATAAATAATCTCATCTTTGGTATGTTGCCTGACTCTGCTAATAAGAGAAAGATGGAGTTTCATGATGATCATAGAGGAATGAAAGTTCAATTTTCCTCATATAAGTCATGTAGGAAGAGGAATCAAGGAGAATGATTCAAAGGAATTGGAAGATGATTTGGGTGTGGAAAAGAAGGACAGAAAGCCAGTAATTGTAAAGGAAAAGGTTCAATTAACACCATGGACAAGGATAATGGTATTTCTAAGACAACAACAACGGTTAAGTGTTTTAAATGTGGAATGTACAGCCATTATGAAAACAAATTCCCTAAGGGAAAATCTCATGAAAAGAATCAACATAGTCTTATTGGTACTATTTATGTTGATGATGAATAAGAGAATACAAATGGTATATGAGATTAAAGAAATGATGAAGCTCAGTTAGTGATTTAAGAGGGTAGTGTAATGATTGTATGTTTATCACGAATAATGTATGGTACTATAAAATAAAGAAAAATCTCAGGATTGTTACACTGTTGCCTTTCCTTGTGTTTTGAAAGTATATGATGAATGGTTCTGGTAACCATAAAAGGTTATTCAGATATTTTTGGAAAATAGATGATGTGCGCATAATCAAGGGATAATAAGATAATGAGATGATTCATATATTAATGAGTTCATGACAAAAATAATGACAAAGTGATATCATGGATTGAGTTTATAGAAATTTTTAGATGTTGGTATGTGGAAAGAGTTAACTTTTGACAGAATTCATGTTTTCACTAAGTTTCAATGGGTATTTATTTTTCTATAGTATACATGATTAAGGTATTCACATGATTGGAATGTGATCAGCAAGATATGTCGGGGATAAATGATGGTATTCAAATGCACAGTAGATGAAATTTCTAGTAATTGTTTTCTTTATATTATAAGTTTGGATTGAAGTATTGAAGTGGATTATTTTGGACATAGGTTATTATTGTTTAAGGATATAACTGTTTTCAATATAATTGATGGAATGTCATAATGATGTAATTTTAGAAAAAGGACATCCTTCAGGTCAGGCGATAACCCATTGCATCGGACAAGGCTGTGGGAATCAAAACCCAGAACCAATGTGTGACAGGCCTTTATCACCTACCACTGGCCTGCAGGAAGTCTCTGGTTAGTAGAAACTAGTTTTATTTTATTATGCGGTATGATAGATTAAGTATAAGTCCATTTTTTGAACCATATATGATTAATCACACCATATGATGGACTTCTATATATAACTTTTGATAACCTTATGATTGAGATAGAGGGAATGCCCTATCATTCTATAACATGATTAGCTAACACTTCATGGAAAAACAAATTCAACTTTATTTCATTAAGAGATGAAGTAGAAATTGTTCAAGACATGAACAACAATGCGATTGTACCAAAATCAAGTACGAATTTATTTTATATCAAAAATTCATCAACATTAGGGAAATTATCTTGAAAGCCAAAAAAAATTTCCTAGTGCCCTCATATTTGATGAATCAGATGGTACCTTAGAACATCACAAATTTATGGCTTTGTGAATGTTGGCTTTTTCATAGCCATGTTCTCTACCACTCTCCATCAGAAATTGATGGTTAGATTTTTCTTCCATATCCATATTTTCACCTATGTTCTCCTATATGGAAACCCCGTGATAAGTTACTTTGGGTAATCATTACGTTTCATACTTTATTTTTTAAAATTATTATTTAGTATTCCTTTTTACGATGTGGGTTTCTATGAATAGTATACAATTTATAACCCCGACGAATTTCGAGGGAGAAATTAATTTTAAGGGGGGTAGAATGTAATAACCTAATATTTTATAAGATACATTCTTTTAATTTCTTTCATATCTCCTATTGTATGCTACACCAAAATTATCTGGTGCTATACGCAACTCTATATTAGCTTGCATTATAGGCAACAGTAATCTTGGATCGTGTTACACACAATTTCTAGTTTGTTTGATTGTAGTTATTTGATGCAACATTGAGTGTATATATATATATATTCAATTTTTAAATGATATATTTCAGGATTTTGTTTATACACAACAACAAAGGAGTCCTGCACTACACGCAACCCTGACTTGGCTTGCATTACACGCAATCGTGACATTCCTTGATAGCATGTGTAGTACGCAATACCGGGTTTCAATAAACAATGATATATTATTATAAACTTATAAACTAGACATTTTGAATAATATTAACTGAATTTTGAATTTTATAAAATTATAATTCATCTTAATGATTTTCTAGAATGTGTTATGAAAACAAAATCACTTTTTCTGATAAAAGAAGTATTTTTCAAAAAATGAAGTTTTACCGCCTTTTGACGGCACACCTATTTTAAATCTAGTTTTTGACATGTTTATAAGTACAATTTGATAGAATAAAATTCTTCTTTGGAATCAGGATATTAAAATTTACATTGGATAAAATTTCCATATTATTCTGATAACTTTCATATTTTGATGAATAGTAAAAACACGCTATATTTTAATTAAAAACAAATTTTTTCATTACAATAATTTATATGCCTAGATTACCTTTTTAATTTGTTTTAAAGTGTAATTAGAATATAATTTTACCATTTAATCCCATGTTGTTCATTGGAATTAATTTCTCTTTGAAATATGACATAAACAAGTGATGATCTTTTGATGGTTATTGTTTTTTAAAAACACGCTATTTGTTTTGATAAGAGGAAATAATTTTAAAATTAATTAATTACACTTATATGTTTTGAATTTGAAAAAATATACATCATTTTTGAATTCAGAATATCAAATATAGAAAAGGTTGAATTTTTGGTATTTTTCTAAGAAACATCAATTTTTTATGAATAGTACAAACATTGAGTTTTTTGTTAAAACCGACTTTTTATTTAAATAATTATTTATTTGTTTTAAATTTATTTTTGTTCAAAATAGATACATAATACTTATATAAATTCTATGAAATTCATTGGAATCATTTTATAAGATTTTTAGATTTATAAAAATTGTATTGAACTTTTCACTGTCTTTTACCCACCTCCATGGTGCTTTTGCAATTTTTCATAAAACATAATTTTACCGCTTCTGTGAGTTTAATTTTTAAAATCCGAGAGACACGATTAATATCAAGGAGCAAAATTTGGTTCAATTATATAATTTTTTTTTGAATAGTAGCTTTTACTTTTATTTACCACGGTTAAAATTAAATAGGGTAATTCAAGGTTAAAAGAATATTATAATAATACAAAATTACGTTAACACTTTTCTAAACCTTATTGGATGTGTAATGGCCGACCATGGGCATCCTTGGGTTGGTTTTGGGACCCCATGGAGCCACTTATCAAGGACAATGACACATTAGATTAATTAATTTAATGTAATGACAAAACTGGCATTAACGAAAATCTTTTAGTAATAAATTTTTATAAGGGGCTATATAAATTATCTTTTAGACTATAAATATTTATTGGAAAGATAAAAAGATTATGGAAATTTTGGTATTTCTTTTATATTTATTCAACATAAAATAAATTAAACTATTTATGACACAATAATGATGCATTATTTACCTCATTAATAAATGATTTAAATAAAGGAGATTATAATGATTAAAATATTATCCAAAACCTATCCAATTCCTATTTGATGATTTTATTTCAAATATCAGTCACTGTAACTTCGACATTAATGTGTTTTTCAACTCTGGAAAGTGAATATATGTTTATAATAAAATAATGTTTTCACACATTCCTAAAGAGCCCCTCCCCTTCCTTATAAAAGGAGACAACTTATATGCAATTCCTCACACCTCTCAAGAATTTTGGATCATCCAAACACAACCCAAATAAACTCCCTACATCCCTATCCTCCCCCTACACGACTTAAATTATGAATAAGGCACTTTAAGAAGACCTTTTGGTTCAATCCAAAGGAAGATACCCAAATTAAAGGTAATAGTTTCTCTTAAGTTGTTTTCTTTTATTCTACTTATCCAACCCCTAAACTCTTTTTAATCCTTTATTTTGTAAGAAAAAAAGTATATAAAATATACAAGTATGTTGTTATGAGATGGATTAGAACTAAACTTAAACACACCTCCATCTAATGGATGAAGAACATAATGTTTCTGTGGATGTCAAACTAACACATCACAAAACGATGATTGTTCTATTTTCTCCTACCGCCTCTCATGGGGGCCATTATGATGGAACTGTATTCATATATGATATATATTATGTTTATTATTTCCTTATGCTTCTTTAATTCCCAATTATATTAAGCCTTTATGGTTTCCATAGTGGGTAAATACGATGATCTGATTTAAAGAAGTGCAGACTACCGCCCGCTCAAAGTGATGTGATCCGTTAATGCCTTTTGTGGGATGTATAAAGGATGTAGTTAATGATATTATATATGATATTATAAAATAATTATAATATAAATATGTATCATTATGTTTTAATTCCATTATAATAAAAAATATAAGTGAAAGTAGCGTTCATGTGTACGTACAACTTACTGTCTCCATGAACGGTGCATTTCATTTCATACCTCCATATGTTATGTAATATTATAAATACATGTATATGCTAGATATATATGATATATATGATATATAAATCATGAATATCGTTATGGATATAATGAACCTTTTACCACATGAACAACATGTAATTATACGAAGTCCATTTTTGACTCAAGTACCAAATATCGACAAAACGAACACTATTAACTTAAATGGTTACATAATTTTTATAACATGGTAGTAAGTGATATAAAAGGATTAATAATTTTGAAAATGTTTCTAAAGCAAGTAGAAATTAACTTTGGTTTATTATTCTTGAGATTAAAGAACGATCGAGTCATGTCGGACACGAGGTAAGGGAACATCTTAACCCAATTTCCGTTCATTGGGTTGATCTTCTCTTTCTTGATTATGTCATTCTTTGATTATGTGAGAAATGAATTTTTATATCTTATCATGTATTTATACTTTCTTTATGTGACCTTATTGTGAATTCACATAAGTGATCTATTTTATTTACAAAAATATCTTTGTAAGGGATAACTTTTCCAATCTCGTTTTTATCTAAGATTGTTTATTCCTAAGTATTTATTGGGGTTATATTTATCATATGTGTCCCTGTTTTATAAAAATGGTTTCCTGTTTGTTTAAAGTCCTTTTTACCCCTTTTTTACATTTACTACATGGTGTGTATGTAATCATTATTTTACGAGGTACTTTTTGACTTTTCCAGAAAAAGTACGAGAATAATGTTTTTTTAACTTATAGGTCATGAACGGATTTTTACGGTTTTATAAAGCCTTATTTTCACAAAGCTTACTCCAAAATATTTCATTACTATTTTTAACAAAATAATTTTTTTAATAAATTCATAACATTTTGTGAAATGAAAATGATTTTGAAAATGAAATGATATTTTCCTCAAGAATTCATTTCATGTGTTTTAACAAAACCATTTTCCATCTAAGATGACATTATTTCATATGTGTCTCTATGATTTACATGGTTTCAGTTTTCTTATTATGAAATGATATCCATTTCTTTTATATGGATTATGTGATGATGGGATGATGTTTTTGACACCAATTATCTTCGTTGGGTTATTATGAATGGTGTATGTTTATTTTGTGGCACACGTAAGAATGATTTCATTATAAGATGGGTGGGACCTATATCTCCCTCCAATGCATTGGGTAAAGATTTATATCTCCTGAGATAGACATGGCTGGAACGGTAAGTTAATCTGGATTTGTGTTATAGGAATGTAAAGAGGAGTGAACTTGATTCAAAAAGGGACATTGTCCACTAAGATGGTCTTGGCAGCAATTCCTTGGCTACTATGGAAATCATATCACGTGCTTAATGATTTTCCACAATTACAAGTTTTATTCTCATTCTATTTTATCATGATTGATATTCCATTATGTTCTATGCATTATGTACTTCCATGTTTTATCTCATTGCCCAATTTTTTATGGGAGTTGTTGAAGATCTTTCACCATGATTAGAAGATTATGATCCAAGTTTCCAAATACACTAATCTATTTTGGTCCTTGTGTTTTTGTTTTTGTTACGTATTGAGCATTCCGTAATAGTAATGTAATGTCCATGTACTTCAATCTTTGGGCCTCTACACAGAGTTCTCGTTAGAGATACATGATTGACATGAGTGGGTCCTTTGTGGTTTGCTGATTCCATTGGTGCGAGTTCATTGACAACATGGGAATCTATAAGAGATCAATTGAGAGTGGGTGGAACAGATATGTGCTCAGTACCCCCATTTTTTCTCATAGTTTTGTTTCAGAATGTGGGGAAAAAAATCCCTATGGTGTGTGGAATGAAAATAACTGGAAATTCCATATAATTCTTTTAAATTATTTTGGATTATTATGAGTCTTAAAAAACTATTCGAACTTAATTTCGAGTTGTGGTGTTCTTGGAACAGTATTGTGAACATTTTTTATTGTACGTTCAGTAAATGCGCGGGTGGAATTTTCTATCTTTTGAACCGGTGCTCGTATTAAAAATACTACGGAATCATTGAATCCACATCACCAATATTCACTTATAGAAGGCATAACATCGACCATTATTGGACTGGTGAATATTTTAGGTTTTGAAAATTTTAATAAAATAATGAAATAACATATAAATTGTTATTTTATTTGTTTTTTTCTCCTACCACCTATTGAGCATTGGTGGTGAGGACCACGATGGTGGTCAGACATTTAATATTGGATATTAAATGCCCGGTAATACTTTGGTTTCATAGCCACCCCTGATGTTATTAATGGGGCACATTATTTACATCAATTAATGAAACAAATTAATTCATCAGTGCATTAATCACCCATCCTCTTCTATTTATAAGAGGCCCGAGTTAGGGTTTCTGACACATCTTCACAAAGCGAGGGACATATAGTGAATTACTACAACAACATCCTCCAACGGAGGATGGATGTTCGGGCGACAATGATCCGGGATCAATGATTGTCGATGACTTCATCCATCGAGGACTCCACTCTCTCCACAACTGTGACACACACAATGGTTTTGGAGGAAGGGGTTTTCCTTTGATAAAATAGCAAGTTTTTCCTTGTTTAGTTATATGAGTTTTTTTGAATCACTTACTCCCCCTTGTTATGTTTCAAACGCGGAGGGTGCTGGCCAAAAAAACCAGGCATGGACCCACCCCTTATTTTTTATTTTTTCATTACTTTGGGATGAATTTTTAATTTGATTGAAACCTGAATCACAGAGACATGCAGTGACGGCAGAATCAAGGAAGGCCCGTTGGTGTAGATGGAATGGAAATCAAAGCTCCACAGCGTCATCAAATCCCCATGGATGAAACACCAATGCAAAACTAAAGTGGTTGTTCCATCGACTGACGCTGGCACACAAGGGCGGTAACTAGAAACCGCCGACCACAATGGATGGGATGCGCTGATTGGCGTCATAGTAAACAGACTGGCAGCCACCTATTAGATGGTCACGGGGAAAGGAGGTGGTGCACCATTGCACGCTGGTATGATACACGATGCGACTCAATTTGGTGACAAAGGTAGTGGACCCACTCTATGTTGGTCTCGTGGACACATAGGCAGTGCCACCAGGCACCAGGAATTAAATAGATGAATGTCCCATTTTTTAGTGCTGGGGGAAAACAACGTGACCCTCGCGTGGGTCACGCCTGCCGGCAGGCCGAGATGTCGTGGCCTAGCCGATCTGGGGTGGGCGAGGCCGGTACATGGGCCCATTGGGCCACACCTGCCACTTCCCATCCCAACTAGTGTGGTTTGGGCAACGCTGGGACAGGTCGGGCTTGGTCGGCCCAGACCCACACCACTTTGAGGACCGGTTGTGCTTAAAAGGCCATAACATGAGAACGAGATGTCTATTTGATAAAAACTATATGTTGATATGATTTTCAAGCAATAATTTACATTTGATACAATCCACCGGAGTTTTGGAGAATGTTTTAGTATGGTCCGGATGGATATTACCAGAATCCAATCAGGCCCTTGGCACTAAAATACTTATAACTCTCAGACCAGGTGTCTAAATGACGCACCTTTTCTTGCATTTGAACCCTTATGAAGTGAAGGATCATTATGTTTCTTCTTTTTCAGAATTCATGTCGGTTGAATTATGGTCGATGGCTTGAGGTGTGGATTCTATAGATTCAAGCATGATTTGTGTGGGAATCCAGTGGCTGGATGTGAGGTGCGGATATGATGCATATATTATAGAGGATAGTACCTAGTGATCCTATAAGGGTCAGATTTGAGCGATCCTTGGTGGATCATCACCTATTGATCCTATGTGGTTCATCTCCTAGTGATCCTGCGTGGAGCAACACCTAACGATCTTATGTTGATCAGTACCTATCGATCCTGTGTGGGTCAAATCCTATATGGGTCAGTGCTCAGTGGTACTGTGTGGGTCCGTGCATACCAATACTCTGTGGGTCAGCAGGGGACAATTCCTATCTATCTTATGTCAGTCAGCAATAGTTCCTCTTAGCAGGATATGATGATATAGCCTCACAACTAATCATTTTTACATTTGTACTTATGTTATACCAGGATTGAATTGAGTCTTTTATTTTGTGCTTTTTAATTGAGATCATATAATGTTGTTTTTTCTTGTGATATTCTATGAAACCTTTGGGGGAATTGGGGTATCTTTTTGATATTGTTACTCTCACCCCTGCACAAGCCTCTCCCTCACGTTTTTATGTCTTATGTAGATGACATTCACCCTAGACCAAGACTCATAAAGCTAGTAACAGATGGTGGATGGTGGTGATGGTTGACGTGGAGAGAATAGGAGATGAGTTGTACTTACACATCACGTAGGGTCCTTGGAGGATGATCCCAAGAGCTATTACAATTTTCTGTTGTACTTGTATCTTTTAGTTGGGCATGTCTTCCAGCCGTCATTAAATTTACTACACACTTTTACTACTACAGTTTCACATCGTGGTTGCATCTTTTTGTTTTCTTGGACTGTCAGTTTGTACATGTTTAAAGGAAAGGCCTTCCGGTTTTACAGATATGCCTTTCTGGTGCTTTTCAACCACCCCGGGCCTATAGAAGGTGTGTTTGGGGTAGTCATGACATCGGCCCCGAGGTACAGGTAGTGACATCATTGGTGGCATAGGAAAAGACCAAAGTAAAGAGAAGTACTATTTGTTCTATGGTCAATATATTGGGAATTGGTGTGTGTATCTACAATGATATAATGTGTCTATAAGGGAAGGTGTGCTGTTACAATCATCATTCTAATTTTTGGTATAATTGTGACCATTTTTAGTTTATTGAACTCTTCGAATTTCAATGTAGGTGATAATGGATTTTTACCAGCTGTTTCTTGTTGAAAATGTTTATGGTAAGGATTCGTTAGATAGAAATTATGATAGTTTGCACTGAATATTATTGCTTTTTACATTGTAATGGGTTCCGTAATTTTTGAATAACTGGTATTTGTTTTATAAATAAGACATTACTATTTATTAAAGAGTAGTAGTTTTTTTCATCCATGTATGTTTAGGATCTATATAGGACATTGAGATAATTTAGATATTTATTAAGGTTAATGTTTCAATAATTAAAATTCAATTTTTTATTTTGTGGATAATTGTGAATGTTATTCACTAACAATATAATACTTTTTATTAAATTAATATGTAATTTTATTTAAATTATATTTTATAATTATTTTATTATAATTATATTATGTATATTTTATATATTTATACTAATCAATATATTATAAATTATTAAATTTTATATATGATAATTTAAATTCATTATTTCAAAATGAATTAAATTTTTTTTTGTAATAGTTCATTCTATTATATAAACCAATAATAATATTAGTGGAAATATTAATGTTGGTAAGGATTTTATCAATTGATAAATTTTCCATACAAATTTTATTTTGAAAACTTATAAAAAATGATATAAAATCAATTGATATAATTATACTTACAATAGAACTAATTTATCTATCATAATGAGAATTAGAGATATATTTTTTCCTCTAATTTTGTAACAATGAAATATTGTTTGGTAAAA
Organism: Viscum album; assembly: GCA_963277665.1. Classification (NCBI taxonomy): domain Eukaryota; kingdom Viridiplantae; phylum Streptophyta; class Magnoliopsida; order Santalales; family Viscaceae; genus Viscum; species Viscum album. The sequence goes on along the minus strand of OY728121.1, from coordinate 1,190,072,286 downwards.
TTATTGACCAATAAATATGTGTTTTTACTAATAGAAAATACCCCTATTGATAAAACATGAATATTTTGTATCATATTTTAGGAATCTAATTATGTATGATATGTTTATATTTCAGTATAAAGGTCATGCGTGGATGCTTCGGATCCCAAATATCATCTTATGGAACCTTATATTTTTCCTCTTTTGATCTATATATTCCAATTATATTATGAAAATAAAACTACAACTTCCTAATTTATTCAATTTTTTATAGAATGTCGATGGTTATATTTTAACATAATTTAGATTTCTAATTTTTAAATTACCAACATGGATGTTGATTTTATTTTTTTATGATGAATGATATCTCTAAATTTCCACTGATAATGCTTCTAACAAGCCTTCCTTAATTTGTAAATTTTAGTATATTTCACCTGATTTTCTTGGTTTTCCTCAACCTTATACATTCATTAAAGGTGATACCATCATGTGGCACTAAGGATTTTGAATTCCTATCAATGTGTTTAGAAATTGGTGGTCATCCCTATCCAATACTTCTAGCTTTAGTGGGTGCTAGTACATAAGCTTCTCTATTCTGTAGAAGGCCTCATGAGTTGTCTTCTCAGTTGAAGGTGATAGATCAAGTTTCCTAGACAATTAATGGTAATGTATCTCAAGTGATTCCTTCCATTTTTCAATCATTCCATGATGGTAGTTAGGGTTCCTCATATGTCCTTATTATTTTATTTTTCCATTTATTAAGGATTTGATCAAGGATACAAACATAATTTAGTATAACCATTTGATCTCCTAGTTTGTGGATGATTTTTTATGTATTAGTACATTTCATGCATGGATTTTGATATCGAATTTTAGTAAGAATCAATCATCCCTTCATTCATTAAAATTATTTTTTACCTCATGGAATCTTTCTATCCTCAACTCTATATAGATAATTTAGAGTTTAGTAAAAAATATTAGGACACCAATTCCACAACCTTATTTGTTTACCAACCACATAGTTTGTAGTTATGAGTATATTTTTTGTCTTTTCTCTTAAGAAAGAGTTATATTTGGAGGGGTTTCATGTGATCTACTTTTAGACATGATCATGTAGTAGTATTAATTAGTTATTCCTAGTTCCTTGACTATGTGCCTTTTGGTGGAAAATTATTGTTCTCGAATTAGATTTAAACTATTGGATCACTCTCTTATTTTTAACATGGTTGGATTGAAAATATCAAAACCATGTTGAATCTAATATCATATCAGTTTTGATGTATCTCCTTGTTCAAATATTAATTTCTACAAAAAAATTGGACAATGCTCCATTTAACACATCGATGGAAACTCTTCAATTATATTCGCGCAGATTTAGGGAAACATTAGTTTTACATATATATTTCTATAATAAAACCTCCTATGGTTTTCCCCTTGTTTTGAACATAATGATTAATGGGTTTGATCATCCCTACTCAAATCACCCCTAGTGTTGGTATATCATAGTATACTAACTATTTATCCCCATTGTGGTCTCTTGTTTGTGTTCAGTGTTTTTTATTCCTCCCCCATGTGGAATCAAATATCATGGAACATATCTCAATTATTCATGTTAATGTTCCTTATAATTAAGATCATGTAAGAACAATATTGGTTAGAGGTGTGACAAAGGATTTATGTCCTTTTTAATCTCACATTTTAATATATTATCCTCATCCTTTACTTAATCTTCTTGACAAGTTTGATTAATATAATATATGATCTAACATTGATCCAAAGAGGTTTACATATACTTTTAATAAAAGATACCATGTTTCAACAACATTGTGGTTTTTGGAGACAATAAATTCCTAATCCCAACTTCTTTTAATCCTCATGTGCCTATTGTGGAAAATATTGAAGATTAATGAATCTTATCCCACAATTATTTTACTCTTCTAATGAGAGCTGAAGTTAAATATCTCAGGGATTACCATTCTATAAATAAAATGAAAATGAATTGATTTTGTATCTTTCTTATGGTTTCATGACATACATATTATGGTCTAGATATATTCGATAGACTCTTACTTCATGATCCCATCCTGAAAGTGTCATTTGTTCCAAGGCACCCTCCCTATATTTCCAAAGATCACCTCCATTATCTAGAACATCATAGGAAGAAGCGAAATGTTATTTTAGCACATATAGTATATGTACCAATAATATTTACATGGTTTAAATCCTTGGACTAAAATATGATGCAGGTGTTATAAAAAAGTTTTCATCCAATCATGACATGTGAAACATCATGCACAGAAATCCCAACAATAAACATATTTGGATTTAATGGGAGGAAAATGTGCATGTGGGATTTATAGTCATCTTCCCACCATATCTAGATCAACATATTTCATTATTACTGCATATTTCAACTTGAACACATTACCATTTTTCCTCATTATAAAAATCATGAATAAAAGTAACTTTTATATAATATTAACCAGTTTAACTGTATTTTAACCCATCATTTATCAACTCTATGTGCCATATCAAACTACACCAAGAAGGATTCGATTGTCAGACATCATCATCCATATTGACCTCTCATGCCCCTATATAATCCTATTTAATTCAATTTATATGTGACATTTATTTATTTATATATATTTTCACACATATTGTTTATATATATTTATTATATAATAATATCAATTTTTTAAATAAATATTAAAAATATGTTTCTAAATTTATATATATATTCATATAATTTGGTATCTATATATAAATTATTTATAATGTATTTTATAAAATTAATATTTATTTAAAATAATATAATATAATAAATTTCTATAACATGTCAAAATATATTAAATTCATGTCTTTTTTATACATTTATATAAAAACATTTTAATAAACTATTTACACTATATTGACTAACACATATTGAAAAATTTATATATTTATATATAAATATATTTGAAAATAATTATTAATGAATAAACAAAATAATAAATGATTATGTAAATATAATTTATTTATATATTTATATATTTATTTTCATATAAAACATATTTATGTATATATATAAAGTGGATACAAAATGTTTCTTCCATATGGTTTATATATTTAGAAATATATTTTTCCATTGTAATATGAATAAACAATTGTTTATAAACTATAGTTATTTAATATAATCAAGTGAAAATACGAATATAGATTTTTATGCAGCATATATCATAATTCTCTCCATTAATTTATAGAATAATCATATTGTTTCATTGGGTTTGGTGATTCATAGTTTTTATAGTGTGCAACTATGATTTGTTGACATCCTTTCTTTCCTAGAAGAAGTTTTAGAACCTCATTCAAATAGTGTTATCATAAATCCCTACATGAGGAATTTTTTTATGTAATCAAATATTATAATTTACCCGGAAGTGTTATAACTAACTGATAAAGATAATCAGGACATAATGTCCAATAAGTATAATTATGTGTTTCTAATGTGTTGAATTACCCTACTAATCATTTTAATGAATGTATAAAATCAACTATTCAAAATTGTCACTATAAAGCACACTGAAAAATGGTGTGAATTTATATGATGGTGCAGTCATGAGTGATTTTTGAGTAGTATGTACGAACACTAAATTCGTTAATGATAGTGATAAATAGAATGTACTCAGAGGATGGTCGTGGTCCTTCAATAACAAACTCATTCTAATATAGGATACATGATCCTGGGAGGATCTCCAAGAAAATGTTTTTAAAAAACCATATTTTGGATAAAACATAGTGGGATCATATTCTATTGTATAAATTCATGTCTAATTCATGAAATTAGTGGATTCAAGGATAAATTAATTCAATGGGGGAGATCAGATCCAATTCATTTGGGTCCAACAATGCATATTTGAGTATCATTTGATTTTGAATGACTACTTACGATAGGATTATTTCAAAAGATAGAGGAATTAAATTTTTTTATATCATTCAAATTTGAAATGATTCAATTTATCTTCTTTTTTGTGTGTCTTGAGAGGATAATGAAATACTATGTCTCATTGAAGGTGGATGAAGAAGATAACATAATCATTCAGTTTAGTCCCCGGATCCATGAAAAACAATTTAGGATGTCATTCATTAATGATCTTATAAATAAAAGGAATCATGAAAGACAGGTGAAATACATTTTTATGGAATATGATCATAATTATAATAATATTATCACATTGGAAACTCTGTTCAATTCTATAAATTAGTGTGAGAAACATTTGATAGAAGAAGGGGCATATCAAACGATCACCGTGTGTTTGGGAGACCCTAGGAAGATGTAGAATAACTGGTGTGTGTTTCCTATTTAAAATACCCCACCCCACCCAATGTTGCATATATTTAAATTTCAAGGGATGGATTAAACCATCCTGTAGCCCAAAGTGATTCCACACTGACCCTCCTAATATGTGTTCTCCTTCACTAATTGATATCCCTTTGTATCACTCCATGCATGGGTTAAATCCAATTAAATCATATATTGGAGATCAAATAATATAATGGATGTAGATGAGTAAAATTATAGAAGATATTGGGAATGGAAATGGAATGATCTCATGAATAAATAGTGTAATTATATTTTGTGTGGACGGTTCACTAGTCAGTTTGATATATTCTATAACTACCGAAACTATTATCAATTGAAAATTCTATTGATTCGATTAAATTTCATAATATGTGAAATGGTTATATAAAATTCTCCCTTTATTTTGTTTTATTTTTATGTATTTTAAAATACCATAACGAATTGTGACCATTTCAAATATAGTCGTTGAATAGTGAAAACCTGGTTAGTATAAATATAGGGCTTTAACAAATCCAATTTACTCTATCAAAGGAAGTGATGGCCTCATCCAGTCGACTTTCCCCATATGAAGCCCAGTTTTCGGATCTCAGAAAGGAGGTGGCTTCATTGGGCTTCACTCTAGACCTATCCCAAGCTGATCATGATCACGTTGAGCGTAAGCATAACCCATTATGAGAGAAGTTAAAGTAAATAAATATTACCACACGAGAAAAGTTAGTCGAGCGACCCTAAGAGTTGGTCACCATCAATCACCATACCCCTCATCCGTACGCTGGTGTTATAAGGGGTTATGTAACAAGACCATAGAACTATGATTATGTATACTTTTTTATATAATAAAGAATATACATTCATTTTTTTATTGTAACTTTGTGAATTGTTATTAAAGCATAAATAGTATTTTTAGATTATATTCAATTAAGAAATAAATTGTTTTGAATTAATGTATTTTAAAATTTAATAATAATAAAATATTATTAATAAATTACTTTTAATTAATTATAAATTATCTTATAATAAAATTTCTATTTATATTATTTTTAGAATGTTGTTTTTGTCAAAACCTAAGAATTTTTTTATAAATGTATATTTTTATTTTGAAAGTAAATATTAACATATTTATAAAATTAAATTGAGAAAATTGATGTTATTTTTGGAATCATGATGATGAAATTATCCAATGGTGAGTTATTCAAAATTTTCTATGACAGTCATATTTTTCGGTAAAAATTAAATATCGTTTTGATATATAATGTGTTTTATGAAAATATAATTACCCAATAGTGTTGTAATAAAATAAAATAAAATTATTTTCGGCCATTGGCCTGAAAAAATATTGTCTTCCACTCCCATTTCGAAAAATTGGTTGGTTTGTGGTTTTGATTAGTTTAATGTGTGGTGTCCTAAACCTAAATAATAAAAAATTCCCTCCACTTTCCTATATAAACCCACACAAGCTCCCATTCAGTCTTTACTAAATGCATTTGGAGTTATTCCATCCTCTACCCTCCTCCCAATATAATCCTCCCACAACACCCCAAGCTCTCAAGAATCCTCTCTCAAGACCATCCCAATCCTTTCGGATCACACATCCATGTAAGGGATTCCTTCATTTCTCATTTTATCCAAGTTTCATAATATTGTTGTCTCCTTTTATTTTCAATTAAAAATGTTGTGGAATGATTTAGAACTTCCCCAATACATCCCTCTTCATGTTTTAATAATTATATACCAACTTTATCTCTCATTAATACCTTCCATGTACAACAGTTACCATGCCGAAATTCCAAAATGAATTTCTCTCTCCTAATTTCCGTTGAAGCTATTCTTTTGTGTTAGGAATCTATCTTCCATTACTATTGCTGAGACATTCGTGTATAGGAATCCCTTACTATAAATTTCTTGTAAACATGATGAAACACCCCTTTGTCTCTCGTCAACCCTTTTTATTAATTCTTATGTCATAACGCTATGCTGATGAAATTGCACCGAAATTTTCCCACCCAAAATCATTGTATAGTGAATACCATTCCCATTTCTCTATCAAGGTTATTCACCTTTATGAACATTTACATATTTAGGGAAGAGTTTCATATATAAATTACACAATCATTTATCATGGAATTAAGTATGATATTTAATTAATCCATGTCTTACGATATTGTTGCACAATTATGTATGAAATGAAATGTTTAAGAATGGTGCGCCCTTATTGCTCTCCAATGCATTGGGTAAAGTATAGTATCATGATACCTTATGTTAAATTTTTATTGAATCTTGATAATTCAAGTGAGATGAGCATTTACTTGTTCATCATGTGCGATGTGGTTTTACTCATGCTCCATGTGTAATGAGCTTTGGCTCATCCCAATTCCATGTTAGGTGTTGTTGCGACATTTCCTTGTTATGATAATCACGCTATTTCATGCCTTTATTATCATGATTCTATTTCACTCCATTTATATTGATATTGCCTAACATTTATTGTAATATTCATGTTATAACTTCTTTACTCCCTTACTATACTTTAAATCTCGCCATTTTCTTATGCATGTCCTCGGGTTATCTCATGCAATGCTCTGTAAGAGGGAATGTAGAGCTCATGTAAAGGATGTTTTCAAAAAAGATGTTGTGGTTTAAGTTCTAAGATATTATGTAATGTTCTTTATACAAAAATACACGATGCCCCTCAATCTTCTATGTTGTATCAAGTGATGAATTTATGTAATAAATCACGTTTAATTATTTTATAAAGAGCTGGGTTATTATAGCTGTTATCAGGGGACATGTTTAGTTATTTTGGGATTTGGATTAGAAAACCCTAGTGAAGCCTTAGATACAAGATGAAGTATAATAAATACATCCCACTGTTTAGGTGTGTATTGAGTAAGTGGTTTATCAAGAAAATTAATTCCTCTCTAGATACGAGCAAGTAGAGGTTGTTGTGACACAGATGTACCTAGGGGTAAAAAGCCTTACAATGAGTTTTAGGCTTGACTTGGGGTATCCAAGTACATGACTATGGTCCTTTCTGCAGTCTTGGTTATTACACTCCTGGGGGATATGCTTGGGTACATTCACATTCTTAGTATGAACCATTATTAAGAGAATAAAAAAAATTCCCCTAAGAATATATATTGGGAACTATATCATGGATAACGATGATTGAACCCAATAGATTCATATGTTAAAGAAATTTATGTAATTGATAAGTCATTCATTTTTTTCTTTGAATTTCCCTCTATGTGTTAGCCGTAACATTCCTTTTATTCCATCCAATGACTGGTTATATATGGACTCAGGCTAACATCTGATGTGAAGATCAATGTGATGATTGTTCTAACGAGATGCCCAATCCAATGGGAGCGGTAATCATGAACTTTTTCTTGATAATATTTAAGTTAACTATAAATTTGAATAGAAACATGGGTCAAGAAGAACATTAAACCCCCCGTAATGAAAAAGTTGTTATCGAGAGCTTCATGTGACAAAGGCCTCCAACATTTAATATATCATCTGATCCCTCAATCGCCAAACAATGGATCAAATCCATTTAAAAGATCATCTCAATCTGTCAATGATCGAATAAATGGAAGGTTATTCTGGTTTCTTATCTTATAGAGGGTGATGCAGATCAATGGTGGACATTGATCGAAAATACTAAGCCTTAGGATGAAATAGAGGCATTGGAATAGATGGATTTTCAGAAAATGTTTTTGATAAATATTTCTCCCACCCCCTTCGGCTTAAGAGGGGAATGGGTTTCCTTACCCTTAAGTAAATAGAAGTAGAATCCTTTGGAAAATATAAGGAAAACATCACTAGGCTTGCATGATATGCCTCCGACTTTGTCGTTTCCCCTGAATGCATGGTTGACCACTACTTTGGTGGGATGAAACCTCGAATTCGGAATAACATAATGATCCGTGACTTCAAAATCTATGAGGAAATTGTACGATGTTCCATCCACGTCGAAATGGATATCGGATAATCTCATATATATCATGGGGGAGTGAACCGTAATATGGACTTCAATTCTGGTAGTCCGATTGAAAATTCCAACATTGCTATGAAAATACAGCACCCCACATGCCAAAGGTGAGGAAAAAAGCACCATGGAAATTGCCTAAAGGGGATATGTAAATGCATTAGGTGTGGAATAAAAGGTTACCTAGACATTAAATTCCGACAAGAAAAACTTGTGGCTACGATAGAGTTGAGAAAGACTATGTTCGACTGTCAATGTGTTGTTCATTTCTTCAATTGAAATGATTCATGAAACCTTTCAAATCAGTGCGCTAAGCCAAGGTTTTTCGGTGGTAACCAACAACCTCCAAGGAAGGAAGGGCGAGATTTTTCTATCACTATAGTAGAAGTGAACACCTTTTATGATGTTTTTACATGTACACTAGTTATTCATTCAAGAATAGAAAATGTAGCTTTTGATTCTAGTTCTACGTATTCTTTTATATTTTCAATGTTTGGTAGAACAATCCCAACACCACCACAAATCTTGGAAGTGAATATATAGTTGTGTATGGATAATGGGGAAATCTTTTCATCCCAAGAGTTTAACTCCTCAACTGTCATTAACTATGGATTGAACTTCCTAGCGAACATCGACATACTCCCTCTGGTGGAATTTGATTAAATTCTCGACATGGATTTCTATTCATTATATAGAGCCAAAAAATTTCCCATCATAGGGAAATCACTATCCATATAGAGAATAAACCCCTGATTCTATACATGTTCATGGAGAATGATGAATCGTTTTTAGAACCATCATCTCTAGCATTGATATTACTACCCTATGAGCATGTATATCAAACTCAGATGATTCATTCTAAGGTAGACTCCATCTTTGAAGACATTCTTATTGTGGGGAAATTCTATGAAGTGTTTCATGAGGAATTCAATGTTCTTCCTCCTAGAATAGATGTTGTATTCTCAAAAAAACTTATACCTGGAGTGTTTTCAATATCAAAGACTCTATATAGAATGGATTTTTTGGAGCCGGAGGTGCTAAAGTGATAACTATAGATGAATCTAGATAATGGGTTTATACTCCCATGTGCTTCACCATGGGGTGATCCAATCCTCTTCCTCATGAAGAATGATGGGTCAATGCGACTTTACATTGATTACCATGAACTAAACAAAATCACGATAAAGAACAAGTATCCTCTTCCCTGAATTGATGAATTGTTCGATCAGCTACATGAAGCCCAATAGTTCTCTAAGGTTGATTAACGGTTGTGATATTATCAAGTAAGGATGATGATGGAAGATATCCCCAAGATTTCTTTTTCATTCACGACGCAGGAACTATGAGATCATATTTATTCCTTTTGAAATCACTAATTCTCCATCAATCATCATGTAATTAATGAACATAGACTTTAGCGATTACATCAACAAATTTGTGGTAATATTCATAGAAGATAATATAATATTATCTAACACCCATGAGGATCATATTAAGCATCTATGAACTATAAAAGAGACCATGCGAAAGGATAAGATCTATGAAAAGTACAGCAAGTGTGATTTCTGGTTGAAGGATGTCACTTTCTTGGATCATATCATCACAAGAAATGGGATATATGTGGATCCCGACAAGACAATAGCAATCAAGGGATGGTTGAGGACAACATCAGTAAAAAATATCCATATCATTATCGGGTTAGATGGATATTATCTCCAAATTGTGAGAAATTTCTCAGGTTTATTAAACCCTCAAACCAAGCTAACTCGGAAGGAAGTCAATTGTTCTTGGATTGATGAATGCAAAGAGAGATTCAATTAGTCGAAAAAGAGGCTTATCACTACTCTCATGCTCACATTACCTACAAGTGGAATACTCTTTGTGGAATTCAGTGATGCTTCAGAGAAGGGCACGGGTTGTGTGTTGATCCAAATTAAAAAATTCATTTCTTATTCTTCAAGTCAATTGAAATTATAGGAGAAAAACTATCCATCACATGAAATGGAGTCGGTTGTAGTGATCTTAGATTCATAAATTTGAGAGCATTATTTCTTTGGGGAGAAGTGTGAAATATATATGGACCACAGAAGCCTCAATTATATATTCACACAGAATGATTTCAACATGTACCAACTAAGATAGTTAACGATGATCAATGATTATGACTGGTCAATCTATTTCCACACTAAGAATGTGAAAATAGGGGCAGCTGCTCTATATAGAAAGGATACTACATCATTATCAAGGATAAGAATTTAAAAGGATCTAATCTTCTTAGATTAGTAGGGGATGGACATTAGAATCACTATGGGAGGAAATTCATCTATACTTTCTCAAATGATTTCTCAATCATCACTCATGGTGAAAACAAAGGATGCACCAAGAAAGGATCTGGAAATTATGAAAAGGGTGGAAGCTATCAGAAATGGGAAATACCCAATTTCTGTGTTTGTCAATGATGGAATTGTGAGATTTGGGTCACGATTTTCTATACCATTAGGTCCAAATAAAAAGAAGGATCTTCTGAATGATTAACATAACTCAACCTTCTCTATTCAACTGGAGAGCACAAAGATGTATCGAGATCACTAAGAAAACATTTGGTGGTACCATATGAATATAGAGATTTCTAAATATATATCAATGTGCCTGGTATGTTAGTAAATAAAGTCTAAGAGGAAAAAGTCTAAGAGGATGATGCGACCACTACCCATACCAACATGGATGTTGGACAACATTACCATGGACATTGTCCCTGGATATCCAAGGAAATTTGGGAGAAACAATGCTATATGGGTCGTTGTGGATCGTCTTACGAGGATAGATCTATTTATCTTGATTCGAGAGGACTTCTCATTGGATCAACAATCATGGATTTACAGCAACGAATTGTTAAGGGATCATAGAGATCCACTATATAATGTATCTTATTGTGATCCTAGATTCACCACAATGTAATGGAAAATTTTCCAACATTATATATGCACTAAACTAAACATCAATGTGACCTATCATCCTCAAAATAATGTCCAATATAAGAGAACTATTCAGACATTGGATGATTTGGAAATGATCATGTTCTACGGACTTCATAGGAGTATGGGCCAAACATCTTCCACTAGTTGAATTCTCATACAATAACAGATTCAACATGAGCATCTGAATGGAACCATATGAAGTCACAGATGGGAAAATGTTAAAAACACTATTGTGTTGGGATGATTGTTGGTGAGGTTTAGCTTCTTAGACATGAAATTTTCATAAAAAGGTGGAGAAGGTGAAAACCATCCAACTTCATATCAAGGAAGTCCAAATTTGATTGAAGAGTTATGAAGATAACCATCAACAAGTCCATGAGATAAATGTTGGAGAGAAGGTATTTATATGCATATATCTATGGAATAACATCATGTGGTTTGGAATGAAAGTGATGTTATGTCCCACGTACATTAGCCCCTTCGTGATTCTTGATCGTGTAAGGGCTTTGGCCTATCAGCTAGAACTTCTACCTACCATGGCCAAAGTACATGATGTATTTTATGTATCCCTCTAACGGAAGTACATACGAGACCCTTCACATGCAATCTCTTCAGAGGTAATACAATTAGATGATGATCTTTCTTATGGGGAGTAACCAGTGAAGATCTTAGATCATAGAGAAAAAGTTCGACAAAATAAGACAATACCCATCAATATGGTGTTGTGGCCAAACCACAGGTTTGGCGAAGCAATGTGGGAATTAGAGGAAGTGAAGACAAAATGATACAAACATCTATTTTAGTGTGTGAAAAGGAAATTTCATGGTAAAAAATTTTTAAAGGGGGAAGATGGTAATGAAACAATAATTTATCAAATGAAAAATATTCTTGATCTGAGTAAATTTCATAATTTGTGAAATGGTTATATATAATATGAACATCAATTGTTTTATGATTATAGATTTTAACAAACCATTATGAATTGTGATCTTTTGAAATATATCCATTGGACACTGATCACCTGATTAATATAAATATATGGCTTTAACAAATCCAATTTACATAGACAGAGGAAGTGTTGGACTCATCAAGAAGACTATCCCCATACAAAGCTCATTTGTTAATGATCGGAAAGAAGGTGGCATCTTTGGGCTTCTCTCTTCAACCAGCCCATGCCGAGATTGAACACATTAAAAAATTTTAGAACTGACTACATCAGATGTGGAAGTTAATAGAGATTACCACCTGAGGGACGTTATCCGAGCCACCCTAAGAGTCTATCAACATCTCACACCATACCCTTTAGTCGTTTGATGGTGTTATAAGGGTTTATGTAAAATGGCTCTAGTACTATAATTTTAGACATAATATTTATATATAATAAAGAATATACTTTCTTTTTATTATTGTTACATTGTAAAAAGTTTTAAAAGAATAAAAAGTATTTTCAGTTAATATTAAATTTAGAAATTAATTTTTATCAATTAATTGATTGTTGAAATAAATAATAGTAAAATATTATTAATATATTATTTTTTATTAAATATAAATTATTGTAAATTTCAATTTCAATTTTTATTAAGGATTGAAAGCTATTTTTGTCAAATCCCATGAATTTTCAATAAATGTTGGTTTTTATTTTAAAAGTTAAAATTCACATATATAGAAAATTATTTAGATAATTTGGATAATATTTTTGGAATCATTACAACAAAAATATCCAATAGTGAATATTTCTTAATATTTTGATATATTCGATTTTTTTTGGTAAAAATTAATTATAGTTTAAATATATAATGTATTTTATGACATCATAATGACCCAATAGTAATGTAATAAAATATTACAAACATTTTGCTTAGAAAATATTTGTTTTAACCTAAAAATAATGTGATTTTAGAATTGTTTGTTTTATTTTACAAATCATTAGAGGACCCTACAAGAATTATAAAACATTTTATCTTTTTAAATTGTTTTCCTTGGGAGTGTGACTCACCTCCACATAAAAAACCATATTATATATGGAAGATCGGCCATTGGACTTATAAAATATTGTTCTCCACTCGCCTTTGGAATTTTTTTTTTGAAAAAACCATTTGTTGGTTTGTGGTTTTGATTAGTTTAACGTGTGGTGTCCCAAACCAAAATAATATAGAATTCTCTCTCCATTTCTATATAAACCCACCCAAATCTCACATAATCTTCCCTCAATGCCTTTTTAGTTCATTGAACCTCTAGAATCCTCCCAAGGACCCCAAGCTCCCAAGAATCCTCTCTCAATCCCCTCTCATTCCTTTAGGGTCACACATCCAAGTTAGGGATTCCGTCCTTTCTCATTTATTACATGTTTCTTGATATTGTTAAGTCAATTAATTATGAATTAAAAATGTTGGGGTATGATTTTTCACCTCACCCATACATCAGTATTCAGGTTTTAATATCAAGATACTCACTTTATCTCACATTAATTCCTTCCAAGTACACCCATTACCAGGCCGAAATTCCGTAAGGGATTTCACTTTCCTCATTTACATTGAAGAAAATATTTTGGGTTATGAATCTAAATTCTCTTAATATTGTTTATAAATATACCTATATGACTCCATTACCTTCCATTTCATGTTAATATGTTGAGACACCCCTTTATCTATCCTCAACCATTTATATGAATTCATAGGTCACACTGTTATGCTGCATAAATTGAATTGAAATTTTCCAAACCATAATAATTGGGTAGTGAATATCGTGTCTATTTCACTATCAAAGGTATTCAACATTATGAAAAATTAATTATTTATGGAATATATTCATGTATGAATTCCAAAAAAAATTATCGTGTAATAACGTTGATGTTTATTGAATCAATGTTGTATAATCTAGTGGCACACTTATGCATGAAATGAAATGATAAAGAATGGTACGCCCTAATAATTCACCAATGCATTAGGAAAGGTATAGTATCATGATACATCATGTGAAATTAGTGTATATTCATGATAATTAAAGTGAAATGAGGGTTTACTGATGACTCGTGTGTAGTGAGGGTTTACTCATGATCCATGTACAATGAGACTTGGCTCATGGTAATTCCATGTTTAGTGTTGTCTCCACATTTTCTTTTTATGATAATCATGCAATATCATGGCTTTATGATCATGTTTCTCTTGCACTACATTTATATGCCAATTTCAAAACATGTATTGTAATCTTCATTTTATGGCTTTTTTACTCCCTTACTGGGCTTTATATCTCACCCTTTTCTTATGCATGTCCTCATGTTATCCCATGCTATGCTATGTACGACGAAATGTAGTGGTCATGTAAATGAAGTTATCAATAAAGATTTTGTCTTTTATGTTTTATGATGTTATGTAATTTTCTTATGACCCAATGACAATAGACCTTTTGATCATCTATGTTGTATCAAGTGAAAGTTTTTTTAATAAATCATGTTTAAGTATGTAAGAAAGTGCATGTTTGTTATTTATTCCCAAAGATATAAAGTGGAGGGAATGGAAAAAAACATACTTGTTTAGTGGAAAAGGTTGGATTATGCTAGTCCAACCTATCATGATGAAAATACAATGCTAGAATATACATGTGCTTGAAACTCGTGATTAGTTTAGATGCTCCCACACCATTGCATGAAAAGTATCATCTATATGGGTTTTCTCTCTCAAAATATATTATAATGAAAGGAAATGTTTTTGTATTGTAAAAAATATTATTTCATAGGATTTTTTGTAGTTACATGGCATGACCATTCTATGGGACAAGGTTGGAATTGGTGGGCGGATACAACGGATTGAGTTAAATCAATTACTTCAAACCACATTATTGCAATAATCAATCCACCAGATTTTTCATCCAAGTATATTGTGGGATTTTATCTTTGTCCCTCCCAAAGAGAGAAATAGAAGTCATCATGGTTACTCAAATCCCCTGATGAGAATTTCCATGAACCACTCCCCATTGGGGTAGAGGATTTAGATGATGTTTTTTAAAAAAGATAACAATGGTGAAGCATAAAGATATTATGCTTCATTGATGGATTTATAGAAATAAACATTGATATAATTGATGTAATATGGATTATCTCTTTGAATTTTCTGATATCTTTGATTAATTTGAGCTTTAATTTATCCAAAACTAGTTATGCATAAGTATGTTTTTTATTATTACAATTTACTTTAATTTTCAATAAATATTCATATATGCATTACAAAAAATGTTATTTTTGGTGAAACAAATATTTTTTGGGAATTCAAAATCACATATTGTCTATGAAATATTTGAAGAAAAATATTTTATGGTAAAGATGTTATTTTTTTTAGTTCAATAAATAATGTATTTTGTAGAGAAAAATTAATCTTAAATTAAATTTCATGTTAATGTATGCAATATGTCATTTAATTAAACATAAATAACAAGAAAAAATATCCATTTATGGGATACAATGGAAAGACATCACAGAATAAATTTATCAAAAATTGTATAAAAGAGTATACACAAATAAAATAAATTATTTATTAGGAAATAATGAGTGTTTTAATGAATGAAATTATCATTTGATGGTGTAAATTGACATCGATCATAGTTTCATAATTGGTTCGGCTTACATAGGCATGAGCCTCAAAATATTGATTTTTATTATATCTTAAAAGAATATTATTTTAAGATATATTTTTAAATCTAATTTTTATTATTTATGGACTTAAAATGTAATGAAACCCAAATATATTTGGTGTCCATTGTATTATGATCAATTGATGGGGTAATTTTGAAATAAGAGTTCATTTTTGGAGATTTAGGAATACATGATGAACTATATAGAATATTTATATTTAAGGGAAATTAATAATGGATTAAAATAATATACCTAGATTAAGTGTAAATTATATTATTAGAGTAATTGGGAGGGGTAATTAATTATTTAAAATTAATTAATTTTATTTTATCATTAAATATTTATCATGTGTTTACATGTAGAAATAAATCCAAGATATTGAGGATGAGGAATGAATATTTTTCAACAGATGATGTGTTAGGATTTGACATGACTAATTACTATCATTAAAAATATATATGGATATAAATGATGAAATATAACATTCATATTTTATGTTGTTTTTATTATCAAAATATCACTTTTACACAATTAATTTAACTTTATCATGTCATTTAAATAAAATTATTTAATGACATGTTTAAATTTTAGGTTGAAGGCCAATCATGGACACTATGGATCTCAAGGATGATTTCTAAAACCTTTATTCTATCCATTTATGTTCTATGATTTCCAAATATAATATGAGACCAATTTCCAGACTACAATATTTATTCACAATTTTTATTGAAATTATGAATACTTTAGTTTTATACAATTACAATGTTGGTAAAACTATTATAGGATCCCGATTCCAATTATTCATATGATAATGATCATGAACTTGTAGTATATTCATGATGATATTGTTTTGGAAATTACATTATTAATATTTTAATGACTCTAATCTTAAAAAAAATCCTAAACTAGGAAAAGGAATTGTCATTTCCAAGAAACACTCATTCACTACACTATGATCTTAAACAACCAAAAACATGAAAATATTTCAGGGAAATCATTATGTTCAAATAATAAACTGGAGGAAGCACAAATATTTTTGATCCTAAAGATAGCTAAAACTATTTATATTCTCTTGTAACCTCATATGTTCCATTTTTCTCAACGGGTGCTATTTCAATATCATGTTACCTAACATTTGGTCCAATAATTACATGAATTATAGATACATCATATTCAATAAATATTACTCATCTAAAGTCAAATTATAAAACTATATGTTAGGTTATTTGAATTATTTGAGAGCGTTTGAGATCAAATTCCATGAGTGAACTACACTACCATGATGATGAAACATTTCACAAGCCACCACCCTCTCGGTGGTTGTCCAAACCTAATGTAAAACATGATAGGATGACTCTATAAAATATATTACTAATAAAGGCCAGAATGTTTCCTAGAAAATATGAATCCACTTTCACTAAAAAACATTAACCAAATGAAAATAGTTAGGATGATCACTTGGGAAAATAGGTATTGCAGTTTGTGTTATAGGTGTTTTATCCATTGACTAAACATGTGGAAAAAAACTCTTTCATATCCCCATATTGATTCCTCATCATTCTACTACTCAATATATAGAGGTTGAAGTAAAAGTAGATTCTCATCATAAACCAACTACCATAATCGAACTGGAAATATATATGGTGGGATATTTAATTTCATATAGCGAGGTAATGATATTTAAAACTTATATAGATGAGTGGTACATGAAATAAATGTATGGAAACATTTCAAATATTTAATCAAATACTTGTACAATAAAATTTTACATAATATATTGTTACACATTATTTTCTATAGTTTAATATTTATCTAAGTCATGATGAATGATTACAACATTCTACCACACAAAAATATGGGTTACATATTGTATGAACTAAACTAATGATTCCTTATACTCATCTCAACATGTATCCAAACCATTCATAAAATGGATTTGAACTCCATACTTTATAATTAAAACTCAAACACCTAAAATATAAATCTAATAAGTTATGAACCATCTTGAACCAACTGGGGATGACTATGGTCTACACTTGACATTAAAAAACCACCTATAACAGGCATGGAGAAAGAGACTAAAAAATAGAGTATAAAACAATCATAGAACCACATGTGTCTAGAACAAAATATAACAATAAAAAATATATTTATACTAGCATACATACATATATTTATATGTATGTATATATGTATATCGTGATTCAAAATCTAGACTAGATATGAAATGTGAAGTCCATATTGTTGTATCATTAACTTATTCACTATTCCCAATGAATATATCCAACATTTAGAATGAATAAACCCCACCAGTATCACATCAACCAAATATAACTCCAAAAATTACATTATTCTCATATAACCCATAGGATATGGCATAGAAATTGTGTAATGCATTGTAAAAATAAAAAGATAAGATGCCTCATATACCTAATAGAACGTATAAATATTTTTCACCTAAAACATGGGTGATATATATATATATATTATATAATGGTATATTGTATCTACAATATAAATATTAATAATATTCACTACTCTACTCCATAGGAATCAAACCCATAAATAGAATTATAATACATTTGATTTGGAAAATACTGAAATTTCACATTTTCTAACTCTAAAAACATCTTGAATATCTATATAGGTAGCCAGTTAGAGACATTGGCATCAATAAAGAGAGAATTCCATTTAATTTAATATAGACCCATATTAGGAAAATGCACAATGTCGTGTTCTATATGATTCGATCAAGTGTGTTGCCTACATACTAAGTAGAGTACCAATTATAATTTTGGAATGGGTTTAACCAATTAACAAATTATATAAGGGGAATAGATCATTTTAAAAATGTGTCTATAGGGAGGGCTTAAAACACCATTTATATTCATATATATTTTTCAAGACCCTATATTTTCTATGAAATGATATGGAACACAAATATCCCAAAGTTCCTTAATAGCATTAATATGTGTATATTTTTTTGTATATATTCATTTCTAGTGGAAATAATCAAGGATATCATCTTGAAAGCACAATTATGACAAATGGGAAAGGATTTTGGAAGCACAACAAAATGACACATGAAATTTCCCTTCACCAAAAAACAGCTCCATTCAGTCTCTGTTTCAGATCTCTCAGATCTCTCTCATGATGTGTAGATTTTTAATTCATCAATGATTCTAGAATTATGGTTTTTATAGTCAAATATAACAAAATAATTCATGAAAATAATTTTGAATTCATACATTTGATCGCAATAGGAAACCCTTATAATGAAGGTAAATGATTATTTTGGCATGACTGAATTGGTCAATCATTTTCTAGAGATTGTGGTTCTTGTAAATTCCTCAAACATCAAAATGTGGAACACAACATAGATGGATTTATAAAAAACCAGAATAACGAGACACGATGTTCAAATTTATTTACAAAATTTTTAATGGTTCTTGAATACTGTTCAGATCACTCAATCCCACGTCTCTCTCTCCCACATTCTTAGAGATCTTAATATTCATCTCCACTTCACTGAATCGATGATCTGTAACTATGGATGGATCCCAGAAACATAACACACACATCATATTATACAGGACACCAATCCTATACCCATGTGCACCATTATTCTCACCACCACATCAAATTGTTTAGGCCTTCACCATTGTTTTGATTCTTCACTACAAGTATGCACTCTGATATATCTTCCTTAACAAGGTTTAGGTGTCCTCCAACATTTTCTAGGTATTGATCTGGTCATTATCTTTAGATTATTTTTGCTCATTTTCATATATGCTCCCTAAATATTACATATTAATATATATTCCAGGTCGTACTGAATCCCTCAATATAATTCCTTATCTTATATCATAAAAGTAGCAAATAATCAATATGAATGATGAAAAATCATCAAACATCATCAAAATATGATATCCAATTCTTTTAGATTTCATAAAATATAATGATGATTGATAAACATCAAATGAATTTCTTAAAATTTTATAAACAATTTACATTATTCTTTTGAAATTAACATATTGTGTTTTTTAGTTATCCTCTACCTTGTGCATAATGTTGACCTTTTTATTTTTCATAAGAGTAGATGGAATATCTTTAATTAAAAGGCCGAGAAAAAATTATAAAATAGTATATGTTCCATTCCATACAAGTACTCACAACATATTTCATTTTCATCTATTTTTAAAAAACTATAATCATCAATAGAATGGGTGAAAATTATTCCAAGATCATAAAACTATGACCTCCACATTTTCTATATTTCCACAAATCTAATAATCATTGATAATAATGATAAAAATTAATTCATAAAATGATTTAAACAATTTATATTATCCTAATAAAATTAAATCATCATATTGCATGGTCCATCCTGCAAGTTACCATGTGCGCCCCCATGAACACCACCTACCCTACTTGTGCAAGACATTACAATTGTTGTATATTTCCACCTATAGGGAGAAATGTGAGTTGTCTCCCACCAAATGGTAGAGGTCTCCTCACACACATTCATGAGATTAGTTGGTTCCTTTTCTTGTGATTGGTTATACAATTTTTTTACAAATTCCCCAAAAAAATTAAATTATTACTTCAAATTCCATTCTATTTAAGTACCCTCAACATAATTCATCAAATCAATTTTATATCATCTCAAATCATCACTCTAAAAGAAGAAAAATAATCCATGGTCATAAAAATATAATCTATCTCCACAAATTCAATAATTTATCAATCCTAATGATGAATGATAGACGTCATTAAATGTTCATCTTCATATGTTTTAAACAATGTTCATTTTAATGCAATTGAATCAAATTTTATACATCAATAATTACTCTAAAATAATACCATTTTAAACACATTTAATTTTCAATAATTTTATCTTATTGATAAAACATTAATTAGTATAACAATTACAACATCAATAAACAATTTGGGTTCTTCAGAAAGAACTCATATCTAATTATAATTAGGACATTATTTTTAAATCATTGGGATTATAAGTATAATGATTTTTTAACTGATCATAATATATAAAACGTATTTCACTATGTGTTTTTACATGACACATTTTTTAAAACAATTTATAATATGTGAATAAATATGATAGGATTTTGAGGTGATATTTTGAATTTATATTTCAAAAAGAACTAAATACGAGGAATATCAAGATCATTAGATTTTTAATTATTTATTATGGAATTAATAATGTGGGAATGTATGGTCATTGAGAAAATTTAATGAATTATTATTGAAGTTTTATTATGCATGGTTTGGCATTTATATTTTATTTTTGATGATTTGGATAACTACTTTTAAGAGAGTTCAATTAAAATTCGTCTAACCATTAGAATCCACACATGGGACATCCCATCATCCACACATGAATGACCTAAGGGAAACAATTGTGGGAGAGATATCCCATGGATCTTTTATTTATTTATAGGACTGTGTGAGGATAGATAACACACATAGTGGCATGAATGGTGGTTCACATAGGGGGATAGCATGTCAACCACACTACATGTATGTGCATCTGGTGTATCTAGGTTCAAAGAATTGTGTTTGCTTAATGGGGAAGATGGAATGGTATCATTGATATAGATCATCCCAACCAAGTGGTTAATCAACATGGGAGGGGTTCAAATGGGTTAATATTCCATCAATTTTTTGGGTTATAAGTGTATCCATTAGGGCCAGTGCAGAAGAGCTATCTAATCTCCATGGATTATCATTTCTTCCATTGCGTTAAACTAGTGTCCATGAATTTTCTTTTCGTTGGAGTTCTACATCCGAAGGATGTTAGAATCATTTCAATATTGATACCATTGAATAATAGTGATATCAATAAGAAGAAGATGATCTTCTATTCATACAATATTTTTATTTCATGGATTTTTTTATCCAAATAATTTTATAATATAAATTAAAATATAAGGTTACATAAGTCTAATAATTCATGGATAATATGGTAATATGATTATTATATTATTTAGTAAAGATTCTCACAATTGAATGAAAAATGTTTCTTGCGCAAAGGGAGAATCCATGAATTATGATGTCTAAATGATTTGATTTAATGAATCAATTATTTCTATTTGTATTTGATATTACATGAAAAAAATTTCATATCCTTGACACATATTTATTATTATATATTGAGGAGGTGAAAAGGTTGTGTGAACTCTCCACTAAATACTCGTGAACTAAGCTGAGATGAAGTTGTTGTCACTCAGGTTTTCTTTTTCGAGATCTCATTTTTTAATAAAGATATGAATCTATGATTTTCACTTAGGTAAATGGAAGAATAAATGAGATCTTATTATATAGTTGAAGTGGGGTGTTTTGTGACGTTTTTTGTTTTCAAAAAAAATATTTGAAAAGAACACTACCTATATGAATAAATTTCACAACCTCTTGATATGAAATTCATTCACTCAAGTGAATCATGATTATTTTGAGAAACTATACTCTAGATGATAACCCATACTGATCATTTACATGATGAACTATTAAGGGAGATAGTTTTAGTATCCTAGTAACTCATTATGTTACACAGAGGATGTTTTCACTATGTAACACATTACATAATGATGAACGAACCACTATGAGTGCATTTAAATTAATACAGATTGTTTAATATTGAATAAATTCTGCAATGAAATATATTTCATCACAATGTTGAATAAAATGATCCTAAAACATGTGTTGTGGAATATATAAGGAATTCGTGTGACATTCCAATATGATTTAATTACATAAATAAGGTTGATGTATTGTTATGTGAATCATATGGAAGAAATATATCTCGTTGAATGAATTAAATTGAACGATTTCAAATCCCTCATATGATGTAGAAAATGGAGAAAAGGACACTATATGATATTGAATGCATGAGCAGCGTAATGTCATGAACATTTAGAAATTAATTCCATTGTGTGATTAAATTAGATGATCTATTGTGATTATAGAAAACATGTGAACATATTTGGTTTTATTATATCCTATTAAATTTAGAAGTCCATTATGAAAAGGTACCATTAATAATATATCCACTGAATATTGATCATATGATTATTTTAAACAATATATTTTGAAAAATCTATTTGACATAAACTATAGAAGTGATGTAAACCACTAATTGGATTATACCCAATAAGTCCCATTTATTAGAGTATCAAAGGGATATAACATCATTGGGATTTTCCCTTGACCCTTCTCAAGATGAGATCTAATAACAAAATCATGATCAAAACCATTTAGGGGGATAATTTATGATCATCAAATCCTTAAACAAACCATGTATGCCAAACTACCACAATAAAATCTCACTATCATGATCATTACAAATAGAGTGTTTTCTGGTGCGATGTAGGATTATATATCAATTCCCTAATAATATGGATATGTATATTTTAGATAATAATGATTATTACATATTCTTATTATTGTTACAATATAAATTATTTTTATTTTTATATGATAAAATACGAATAATTTTTTTGAGTAATATGCAATTTTAATTATGAAATTAATTTTGAAGAAATAATGTATTATTAAAATAAATAGTATTTTAATATTATATTATTGTTAAATTATTTTCATTAAATTTAAATGATATCATAGTAATTATAATTTAAAATATAGTTTTTATAAGTGCTTGAAAACACTAATCGTACAATAACCAATCACTTATTTATAAATAATAATTTTTATTTTAATAGTGGCATCTCACATACATAAAAAAGTATTTCCATAAGATGAATATTATTTGTGAAATAAATTTTTCAAAAGTATCCAATGGTAAATTTTTCTAAATTTTATGAGATAGTCAATTTTTTAGTAAAAAATAAATATGTTGTCAATGTACAATGTGTGTTATGACATCATGATTTACCAAAATTGATTTAATAAATACGATAAGAGAAACCAAATACCAAATATATTTTACCTCATTAAATTAAGGTATTTATTTTATTACATTAACTAATCCTATTGTATCTTTCAAGAGCATTATTATATTTTAATGTTTTAAAATCACTTTATTAAGAGCATGACCTACTTACAATTCACCATGGTTAATATTTTAAAATTTCCATCAAATGGATATATATAATTATTAAAACCAACCTTATACTGAGAAAAAAATTGGTGAAAAACATGTAAATTTTTTTTTATTTTTTTTAGATTGTCCAAAAAAATATGTTTGGGAAATAATAAAAAACTCCCCACTCTTTTCCTATATAAATAAATCCATGTTCTCTATTCTCTTTACTCAGAAACATTATACCACATCCTTACACTTCCCTAACATCATTAGAGTCCTATATTGTTTCCCTTAGTCTCTTATGATGATCCTCCAAATGTTTTGGAATCACTCTGTCATGGTTAGGTACCTCTCTCACTTTCGATCAAATAATGAATCATTATTCTATTTATCCTTTTAAATAAAATTTTGTTATATTTTCATGAACATATAAAGATCCATAAAATTTCCAATTTATGTCCTAATAATTATATATATTATTTTCCCTACTCATTATATCATTTACCTAAGCCTTTACTATGCTAAAATGTAGTAATAGGTCCCCTCCTTCTCCTATTCATTCAAGAATATCTATTTTGTTATGCCTTTTATATAAATTACTAATGTTGGGATTTGTGATTAAATATCACCATTTATTACCTTATGATTTATAAATGATTATTGAAGCATATTTAAATCATATTAAAATATCTCATTAACATTTACATCCCCCTATTATGCTACAGATACATCATTTTGATTTTCCTTGCTAAAAAATTGTATATTGTATACCCATTCATATTCATATCAAGGGTGCTAAACATTATCAAATTTTTCCGAATTTATTGTGGACATAAATATATGTAATTAAAATTTTATTTTCATGAAACTAAATGTGATGAAATATGTTCTTATGTTATATGGTCTACATGGAACACATATGCTTGTACTTGATATGATTATGATCGGTCTCCTTGATAGAACTCTACTTTTTTGAGTAATGTTTAATTTTAATGATAATCCTTGAATGTTTCACCATAATATATCCTAATATCATATGTTTTTATGTATTCATGGTTATCCTTGACCTATGTTTATGATGTCTTGTATAGATTCTTTGCCACATTCCCATGTTTCCATTATGTTATCATCTTATATAATTCTTCATTTTACATGTTTATGATTCTCACCCATTGTATTTATTATTGATAAGCCTATTTTCTAACATGTAATACCTTTTTATTGTTATGATTTTCATATTATTTTATTGGTATTTATAACTCAACCCTTTATATGTTTCTCTAGAGGATATCCTAGGTAGTTTTAAGAATAATTGAATAATATGAGCATGTGAAAATGTATTAAAAAATGTTGATGTGGAACCTATTTAAAGTTGTTATGTAATGTACCTAATTACAAAAATAAACATGAATTATTGAGCTTCATGGTTTCATTGTGATTATTCTTATGTATTAAATCATTATTTTTGGCATAAAAACAAGGGCTTTATTGTTTGTATAGTGGAATGTTTAGGTATTTTCTGATTATTATTAGGTATCTATATATAAATCCATTCATATAAGAATAAACATAGGAAATCATTTCTATCATCTAGAAAATTATAGCGAATGGGGTTTCCATGAAAATAAATTATTGTCATGATACTACGACGGAATGTTTCTCTGGAACATAAGTACCCACCCGAAACACTCATGAACACCATAATGCACTAGAGTCAATAGTTAAATGGTAAATGAAAATGGGACTTAATACATATCTCATTTGAAACATCTTGAGAATATTCTTTGGTAAAATCACAGGGTAACCATGAACCGTTTTTAACGGAATAAAATTTAACATAAGAGTCTATGTTAGTAAATTGATCACGAATAACATATATTGAAGCCTGTAAATTGACACAGTATGGAATAAATTTCATTTATAAATTATTCCTTCAGTTTTTTTGTTTTCCAATTTCTGTGCATAATATTTTGATTGTAAGTTACCCTAATTTTTGTATAATTCAATACAATAGCCACAAACAGGAAGAACTAACTAAACAACCAATGTAAGGAGAAATGTAATGACTTCATAGATGATATGACCAACCTGATGAGATATGAAATTTTGAACATTTCTTGGAAAATATCTTAGTCAAATTAGGTTATAAATATAAACCCATATCATTAGGAATTCTAAAATAAACCAAATAAGTTACATATTTCAATTGAGAACTTTATGTGACTAATCCCTTCGACGTTCAATGGATCATAGGATCCCTTAAACATGGAATAGTGGATAAAATCCATTGAGAATATCTTCTCCTACCTTTAATATTATTAGTAGGATATGTCTATACCTGATTGTTATCATCTAGAGGGTTATGATAATCAGGGGGGACACTGATCAGTAAAGTAATCTTGAGGAAGTGAATGAAAGGATTGTGTTGAAAAATTTTCTAAAAAATGTTTTCTAAAAAATATTTCCCTCGCACCCTTTGACATCAAATATAAATGGATTTCTATTCAGTAAATAAAAGAAATTATTAGAATAATTGAAAAATAGGTGGAAAATAACAAATTATTTCCCTGATACAAATCTATTTTTTTTATTACCCAGGAATTCAATGTTAAGTGATTTTTTTGTGGATAAAAACATTTCTACAAATTTAACTAGTTATATTTTACTTATTTAACTATGAAGAAATTGTCAGCCATGCCATAAAATTATAAATAGATATTAGTGAATCCAAAGGTTCTCATGGGGATCTGAATAAAAAGGTATAGTTTAATAAAGATAGTTCAATTGAGAAATGTGATGTTGTTAATAAATTTCAATGTCCAATTTGTCAAATATTGGGAATGAAGCACACTATAATTTTCCAAATGGGAGTGAGGAAATGATTTAGGTATAGAAAAATAGGGCACCAAGCTAGAGATTTCTGATGGGAAAAACCCACTAATTTAATTGAATAAAGGAATACTCCTGTATAACCTCATCCTATTTACCAATGATTAAATGTAAAGGAATAAGGATACTATGAAATACAATACCCTATGCCAAGATTTTTGAAAGATAATCAACACTGAAAACCTACATGGAAGCAAGGGAATGTATATTCCATCACAACAATAGTGGTGCATCCAGACAATTAATTGGTGACTTGTATGATATTTATTTATTCTAAAATATAGAATATACTTTTTGATAATATTTATACTATTTTCATCATATAAAAAAATATTATTAAAACTATTTAATAACCACAACAAAGCATTGAAGTAGAGTTGTAGGTTAAAATAGAAAATGGGGAAATTATCAAATCCCTAGTATATAACTCCCCCTATCAAAATCTTTGTTTTTACTTCCTAGTGACTCTTATGATACACCATTTGGTGGAATTTAAGGTATTTTGAGGTATGTATTAACTATCTATATATATAGAATAAAAATATCCATGAGAAAGAAATCACTATCCATAACAAGAATGCCATCCAATTTTATATAGTTTCAAGGAGGAGGCAGGATCTTATTTAGAATGAAAATCTCTTGAATGGGTTGTATTTCTATATGTGAAAGAATATTGAGGTCAAATGATTTGATGTGTGAAAAATATCATCCTTTATATATTACAACTGTGATGAAATATATTGATGTGTTACCTAATGAATTTAAATCTCACCCTCCCAGCTGAGAGGTTGATTTTTTAATCCCCCTCATACTAGATAAATTTCCAATATCCAGAACACTATATTGAATGAATTTCATTGAATGTGAGATGTTGATGAAGAAAATAGAGGGGAATCTGGATATGGGGTTTATATATGTGAATGATTCCTCGTGGGTGAACTAATCCTCATTATCAAGAAGATGTATTTCTTGATGCACCATTGTATTTATTATTATTGTCTCAAAAAAATCATGATAATGAATAAATACCCTCTCCAATATATTGATTTATATTTCTATCATCAATGTGTATCCCAATACATTTCATAGGTGGATCATCAGTTTTAGAATTATAAAATATGCGTAAATAGTGAGGATATACCCAAGGATTCGTCACATACATTATATGGTCACAATCAGTTCATAGTTATTTCATTTAGACTCACTAATACTATATTAATATTCATAGATAGGATGAATAGATTTTTCGAAGTATACCAATATAAATTTTTGGTGGTATATATAGATGATATTTTAATATACTCTTATATAATTTAGGGGAATGATGATAGTCTAAGAATTCTGCTAAAGGCCTTATTAAAAGATAATAATTATGGAAACAATAAAAATTTTATATATAGTTGAAGGAAGTCCAATTATTTGGGAACATTATCACAACTAAGGTGATAATTATTGACCCCTCAAAGATTGAAGAAATTGAATGAGGGACAAGATCATCCACTGTTATGGAAATTCATATTACCATTAGACTGGTTGGTTATTATAGACCATTTTCTATGAAATTTCCTATGATTTTCCAAACCTATACCACTATAAATTGAGATGGGCCTCCGGTTTTTTTAATAATTAATGTGAAGAGAACTTCATGGATTTGAAAAAGTGTGTTATCACTGAATATGGACACATTTGACCCATAAGTGGAGAAATTTTGGTAGTATATTTTGATTATTTTTATAAAGGATTGTCGTGTGTACTACTATAGAATGAAAAATTTAATGACTATTCCTCAATGGAATTTATTGTTCAAGAATATTCCTACACAATGCATGATCATAAGAATGCTGTAGAGATATTCACAATAAAAATATTTAAGAATTGCATCTTTGGTGAGATGTTTGAAATATATACAGATAATAAGATAACCAATTATAAATTCACACTTAAATAGATTATCATTTTATAGTGACGATGGATAGTGAACATTATGGATATAAAGTACTCAATCCACAACCATTCTAGGAATTAAAATAAAGTTGTAGATGTTTTACAAATAAAGGATCCTGCAATATTATCATTTATGAGAATTGACAATGATTTGATCATCTTATATATGAAAAGTGTAACGCCCCGACCCTAAATACCCAGAGACAGTGCATTATTACATAACATTGGCATGATCACAAAGGATCAAGTCTCGAAAGACCGATTAGTTTAGTAGTCTTGGAAACACTAGACATATTCATAAGCCTTATATTACATCATAAGGTAAAAAAATACAACAACATCTTGTCATCATATCCCCTCATACTATCCCAGCAGGTCATTCATAAATTACTTCTTCATAATCCTGGGAAAATAAAACATTGAAAAGGGGTGAGCTCAGATGCTCAGTAAGGATAACATTATAGCAGAAGTTTTCATAGATAAGCATAAACACTTAAGGCTATTTATAACTAAAACAAAAGCCTTTTAAACATGAACTTTAGCATAAAATGGAAAAGGTAAAATGAAATAATGTCATTTAATTACATGGATATTCTACTAGTTGAATGATAACATGAAATATCAATAACCACTTTCATAATGATGGAATTCATAATGCCAGACTATCATAACCACATAGCCAGGGCCTCGTGCCAAGACTATAAATAAGATTTTTCCAAGGCCTTGTGCCAAGACACTAGTTTGTCTAATGAGACCTACCAATGCATCGAGTATCTATAGTGGGCTCCACCCATCACTTACTAAGTCCAATTCATTCCGATGTGAAAAGGTTTAAACATAACATAAACATTCGTATTAAAACTAGCATACTAAATGTCAATACTCCATAAACCATGAATGGTATAAATGTATCACATCCACAGTCAAACATAACTCATTCGATACAATATGAAAGATTGTATTGTATCACATTAACCTCAATCAATAATAATTAAGGATGTTGACATAGATGAAAATAATCATCAAAACTATTTGAGATAAATATCCCCCTTTTCTTGAAATCATTAAAAGTCACACTATTTTTCAAGAAGCCATTTAAAAATATATTTTTGAATCAAAGTGTCCCATACCACTTTGAAACTTTTTAAAAGGAGTTTTAATTTCTAAACATTAATGTCCATATAAATAAATCCTTAAAACCATTTTTAAAACATGGTCATTAATGAGCAATATTTAGATGAATAAGTCTTTAAAACATTTAAAAAAGGTATTTTAGTTAAATATTCTAACAAAAAGAGAGACACTTGAATATAAATAATTGAGGTAATAAAAACATTTTAATATCATGAGAATAAAGGAATTCATGATATACTATGTCAAAGTATATTATATACACCATATAAAATTGATTTGGTGTATAACAACGAAGAATTCTCAATAGAATGTAAATTGAGATGAAATATCTCATAAAGGCCGTATCCTTAGTTTAAGGATAAATCAACGACCTAGTTATGTGTGAAAAATATAAATACACTAAATATGATTGGATATTTAGTGTAAAACAATCAAAGGACATTCACACATAATCTTGTAAAAACAACACCAAATAATTGGATGTTTAACTCAACAAATGGAGAATGAGTTAAAATTACTCTTATCAAGTTCATACCGATCACTTGAGAATTTATCAATGGAGTGATTATGTGTATCAAATTTATATCCACAGAAAAGGGAGTGGATATTATGACATAATCAAATGATTAGTGATTCCACACATAATCTTGGAGTAATATAATTAATGAAATATGCGTAAAGCCAAATGAGTGGAAATTGAAATTTCAAATTCCCTTATCGATTAGGTAACATACGAAACATACACCCATGAAAGAAGGATCATAATATGATGATGTAAATACCCATAAATTAAATTATATTACACAATGAAAACAATCATGGGCAGTACACATATACCACAAGAAATAATTAAGTGGTGAACAATGGAATTCTCACAAAATTAAGAGTGAGTTAAGAAACCCCTTACTTTGTACTCTTTCATTGGTCGACGGTAGGTTAACCTCCTGTATGATGGTGAAATAATTGTTATTGAATTATACAAGAATCATTTACTTTAATATGATATCATATATAATCTTTTAATATTGATTTGTTAATAATATCTTAGAATTATCGTCATTTCGGGTGTTAACGGGTTAATTTTACTTTATATTCTTTGTTATGTGAGCCATATTCGTTATAAATGGGATTTATATTATTCATATACAGAATGATATCAAGTCCTTAGATACTATTTTTAAATCATCAAATTATAATTATACATGAATGGATATGATGGAGAATGAATCTCATAGAGTTCGTGGAGACGGCAGTCCATACGTACGCACGAGCGACAATATAATTCTTTTGATATTAAAATAATATATAATTGGATAATATATCATATATACAGAATCATTATCATGTTATATTTATTACTTACATGAGTTACACATCATTATTATACCCATTCAAATAATAATATATTGAATAACAATTACACCACGACGTGGAGACGGTAAGCCGTACGTACGCACGTATGGTGACATGTTATTCAAAGGATGGATAGAATAATGAATATGGTTGTACCATATTTATAATAACATCACAGTATATATATGATACTGGAGTTATTATTTTATAATGGTAATAACAATGAAAGAATAAGTGGAAGAAGAAAGGAACTTGAAAAGGGGTGGTGAAAACATTACCTCTTCTTCGGCTTCTTCCTTTTGATTTGATCAAAAGGGCTCTTAGGATGGAATTATGATCAAACTAAGGCCTCTAAGTTGTAGTGAGGGAAGTTGAGAGAGTATTTGTTCAGGTTTTGGGCGATCCAAAAAGGCTTTGAAGGTGTGAATAAATGAGAAGGAGGAGTGCCCTTTTATAAGAGGGGTGAGGGGCACCTTTTGAAAAGCTAGAAATATTAATTTATAATAAATTCATATTCGGTTTCTAATGGATAAAAAGTTGATTATTCAATGGTTAAGGCTGGGATAGGTCGAAAACCATTCAGACAATAGAATTTAGATAGGTTTGGGTCATTATATTAACCTTATCTTTAAGTGTTAACTCTAAGTTAATTAGTTTCACTTTTACAATGTCTCTTTGTATTTTTATATAATATGGATAATAAACATACCATATACATCCATGCTACCCCAAGTGGTCCATTAATGATGAACATATCATGATATAAGTCTCTTGGCCTAACCTTAGATATTTTAGGAATTTAATATCAATTAATAATATAATATTTGTTTTAAAAACTCTTTTTTGTCAATTTTGACACTATTCAATAGTTGATTTTTGTGAAACAAATAACAAAATGATTACTTCGAAAAAAGTTAATTACATCAATACTAATATGTCATATTAACCATTAAAATTTGTGTAATTTAATAAAAGTCTCAAATTATATTTATTTGGGTATTTATAATATCAACTATTCTAATTGTTCACCATTATGGTAATTACTTCATCATCATTGTGTCACAAATATATTAACTTATTTAATGTTTAAAAATTATAAATAAAATATCATTATGTAGGAAATATTATTATCTTTATAATGAATATTTACAATAGAATTTATCTTATCTATAACCCTATGTTAAAAATATTTTAGTAAGTAAACTTTGATTTTAACTCTTCTTTTAATTAAATAATAATAAATGTCCTAATCTAATCCAAGTGGACCTAAATGATAATATTTTATTCCTAAGGTTGTTTTTGGTCGAGATACACTTGTCCAATAGAATTAGGACATGTGTTAGGGTAATATTAATATCATTTTTACCCTTAATTACCCTATTTACTTTTAACCGTGGTAAATAAAAGTTAAAAGTTACTATTCACAAAAAATTATTTTCATCTCATTGAACCCCATTTTACTTCTGGATATTAACTATGTTCTCAAATTTTAGAAATTCCATTCACAGAAGCGGTAAAATTATGTTTTATGAAAAAATCAGTTTTTTAACTACCACTTAGTAGTTTCAATATTTATCAAAAATTGAAGTTTTTCAGAACAATGCCAAAATTTCACCCTAAGCTATAATTAATATTACAAATTCAAAAATGATGTCTATTTTACAAAATTATAAACATATAAGTTGCATTAATTAATTTTATAATTAATTCCCGCTGTCACAACAAATAGCGTGTTTTTAAGAAACAATATATATCAAAAGATTGACAATTGTTTATGTCTGGTTTAAATGTGAAATTATGTTCAATGACCCACATTGTATTACATGGTAAAAATATATTCTAAATATACTTTAAAACCACTCAAATTCATAATTTATCACTATTAATTATTTTTATTAAAAAAGATGTTTTTAATTAAAATTTAGTATTTTTCACTATTCATCAAAATATGAAAGTTATCTGAAAAGTACCAAAATTTCACCCTAGGATAAATTCAATATTCCAAATCCAAAAATGAAGTCCATTTTGAGAGATAGAATATATAAAACTTCAAAAAGTAGGTATTACTATTCATAACGGCTAGTTTGTTTGGTTGTGGTGTGTTAGAATCTCGAAGTTGCGTACAATGCATGCCATTGCATTATTCGAAGGGAAACGTACCATGGAAGCTTGGGGTGTTACATTCTCCACTCTGTAAATAAATT
Source organism: Viscum album (assembly GCA_963277665.1). Classification (NCBI taxonomy): domain Eukaryota; kingdom Viridiplantae; phylum Streptophyta; class Magnoliopsida; order Santalales; family Viscaceae; genus Viscum; species Viscum album. The sequence goes on along the minus strand of OY728121.1, from coordinate 1,190,038,786 downwards.
GGGTCCTCGCAATTTTTAAAATTGTGCTTGGGAATATAATGGAAAGTCCCACATCGGAAAAAGAGTCAATAAAACTATCATTTTAAAAGAAAGAAAGAGAGGTATAAAGGTCATCCAAGATAACCCATACTCGGAATCCATGTAGAAAAACATGGATATGGATGATAAACTAAGTGTCAAGTTCTGATGGAGAGGGATAGAAATCATTATCAGGAGAAAGTTAACAATAAGAAAACCACAAACTTGTGTTGGGAGAAACGACCATCAGTCTCCTAGTAGGAATGTAAACGGACAACATTTTTTTTGTTTTAAGTTTCATTACATAAGGATGAGAATTCATTTATGATATTGACTAAAAACATAAAGAGATATACTTACTTTTTAAGTAGAGTTTCATTATTTAATAACTTTTTACCACTAACTTATTTTTTTTTGAACAATGAGTATTCAAGAATAGTTGGCCACAATAAAAGAGCTAGAATAAACTTCTATAGAAATAAATGATCCATGTAGGATAAACTATATATATAACTTGTCTTTAGATATTAATCAAAACCAAAATGGTTAGTATATGATCTGATGATCACCCAAATGTATATTCCATTAGAGAAAAAATACTAATCTTAATTTCTAAAATTAAACCAACAATACCCCAAAGTTAAATAAATACCATCCAACAATAAATTCTCCTTAAAATACTTCAATATAATCCAAACTAATATTGAAACCCAAAACTTATAAGAATGTAGTCTTCCACATTAAATTGTATCTCCAAATGAAATCATCTACTCTTAAAGTCACATACTTAAAAGTAATTAACCTAATCACATATTATTTATTATAGCTTAATCATTTCCATAAATAACCCAAATCACTATAGATCGACAATAAAAACATAGATAAAAATCCACCGTTACTCCTCTAATGACATCCCACAGTATTCTATTTTCCTTGGATATATAGTGTTCCCAACAAAGTGAACATCTTCCAAAATAACATTTTTCACTTAATCACCATATCATTTTCCTATACTAAGGGTATTCATTTGATAAGACATAAGAACCCAAATCAACATATTATTGATCAATAAAATCATTCAACTAAAGAAAATAGTCACACTAACCAGAGACTTCACTTAGTCCAGTGGTAAGCGATAAATCCCAATCGCACTTTGGTTGTGGGTTTGATTCCCACAGCTTTGTCTGACGTGACGGGTTGTCACACAGTCTACGTATTGTCCTTTTTCAAAAACTATATTTTATAATATTACCAAAATTAGATAAATTCCTCGAAATAACATAATTTAACCACAAATGTTATATCATACCTTTCATTTTCTTCCAAAATTATAATAATTTATAATTTTCTCAAACCCCAATGATCATATAAAACAAAATGGTTATTTATACCTATATCCATAAGAGAAGAGACAATTCTTCCTCAAATATCATTCTCACATGGAAAACTACGGGGTTAAAAATACAAGAGAAAATTATTCCAAAGTAAACCCATCAACAAGGAGCACTAATACTTTTTAAACATTTCTCCAACCATTTATTTCCACATAGCTTCTTCTTTGACCAAGAAAATATCCTATAGAATAGGACATTCACTAGGGTAATGGCCAAGACCTCTAAATTTATGGAAAATGACTGTAAATGGACTCTTGGGACCATTTTTATCTTTTTCCATAGTACTCTTCATTTTTCTTCGGCAATTCATCACTTTATGTCCTTCATTCCCGCACGTAAAGAATTTTGTTGTCCCATTGAGACACTTTCCTGGGTGTCTTCTTCCACATTTCCTGAATGATGAAAATTGAGGGTTCTTTTCTCCATGGTCTCCATTACTGGAGCTCTTATAATTTAACACCTTTCTCTTCCTTGTTGAGTCTGGGAGTTGGTTAATATATATGTTGTTGATCATATTTTTGGAAACCTGATTTGGCATAAAGACGGTATCTTTTACGCTTATCAAAATTCCATTTTGTTGCTCATTTCCACCATCGTTCCCACCATGTACATCATTCTCAAAGTCACTATGACTTCCTTGGAATCCAGCCATTGACTAAAACCAGAAAGCATTGTGTGAGTAACAGTAGTCGTAAAATCATTTAGAGATTAAAAATGTCACCATATTCTCAATTTGAAACATATTAGGATTAACCAAAGTCATTTACTCTCATCTTATATATATATATCTTAAATCGGTTTGTAAAGAAAATGTAAATTATCCTAAGCATATCCCCCGGGAGTGTCATAACCAAGAGTCCAGCAAGGCCCGTTGTCGTGCACCGGTTCCCATTCGAGTCTAGCTCAAAGCGGTGTTTTCGGGTTTTACCCCCAGGTACATCTGTGCCAGAGCCGCCTCTACCTGCTCGTATATAGACAGGGATGTATTGCTCGGAAAACTCACAAAATCTCTACAATACCAAAATTCTAGGAAGTTCTTCTATACTAGTCCTCAAAGATCATCTTAGGTCTACGTGCTCTAATCAGAGTTTATCTAAATCTAGCTTCCAAGGTTTGTACTAAACTTCCTCTAATACCAACTGTAATGCCCCGACCCTAAATACCCAGAGTCGGTGCATTATTACATAACATTGGCATGATCACAAAGGATCAAGACTCGGTAGACCGATTAGTTTAGTAGTCTTGGAAACACTAGATATATTCATAAGCCCTATATTACATCATAAGGTAAAACAAACTACAACAACATCTTGTCTTCATATCCCCTAATACTATCCCTGCAGGTCATTCATAAATTACTTCTTCATAATTCTGGGAAAATAAAACATTGAAAGGGGTGAGCTCAGATGCTCAGTAAGGATAACATTATAGCAGAAGCTTTCATAGATAAGCATAAACACTTAAGGCAATTTATTACTAAAACAAAAGCCTTTCAAACATGAACTTTAGCATAAAATGGAAAAGGTAAAATGAAATAATTTCATTTACTTACATGGATATTCTACTAGTAGAATGATCACATGAAATATCAATAACCACATTCATAATGATGGAATGCATAATGAAAGACTATCATAACCACATAGCCAAGGCCTCGTGCCAAGACTACAAATAAGATTTTTCCAAGGCCTTGTGCCAAGACACTAGTTTGTCTCATGAGACCTACCAATGCATCGAGGAGCTGTAGCGGGCTCCACCCGTCACTTACTAAGTCCAATTCATTCCCATATGAAAAGGTTTAAACATAACATAAACATTCATATTAAAACTAGCATACAAAATGTCAATACTCCATAAACCATGAATGGTATAAAAGTAGCACATCCACAGTCAAACATAACTCATTCGATACAATATGGAAGATTGTATTGTATCACATTAACCTCAATCAAGAATAATGAAGGATGTTGACATAGATGAAAATAATCCTCAAAACTATTTGAGAGAAATATCCCCCTTTTCTGGAAATCATTAATGTGCAAGATTTAGGTGAATAAGTCTTTAAAACATTAAAAAGGTATTTTAGTTAGAGATTCTAACCAAAAGAGAGACACTTGAATAGAAATAATTGAGGTAATAAAAACTATATAATATCATGAGAATAAAGTAATTAATGATATACTGTGTCAATGTACATTATATACACCATATAATAGTGATTTGGTGTATAACAACGAAGAAGTCTCAATGGAATGTAAATTGAGATGAAATCTTTCATAAAGGTCGTATCCTTAGGTTAAGGATAAATCAACGACATAGTTATGTGTGACAAATATAAATACACTAAATATGATTGGATATTTAGTGTAAAACAATCAAAGGACATTCCCACATAATCTTGTAAAAACAACACCAATGAATTGGATGTTTAACTCAACAAATGGAGAATGAGTTAAAATTACTTTTATCAAGTTCATACCAATCACATGAGAATTTATCAATGGAGTGATTATGTGTATCAAAAGTATATACACAGAAAAGGGAGAGGAAATTTTGACATAATCAAAATATTATTGATTCCAAACATAATCTTGGAGTAATATAATCAATGAAATATGTGTAAAGACAATTGAGTGGAAATTGAAATTTTGAATTCCCTTTTCGATTAGGTAACATACGAAACATACACCCATGAAAGAAGGATCATACCATGATGATGTAAATACCCATAAATTAAATTATATTACACAATGAAAACAGTCATGGCCAGTACACATACACCACATGCAATAATTAAGTGGTGAACAATGGAATTCTCACGAAATTAAGAGTGAGTTAAGAAACCCCTTACTTTGTACTTTTTCCTTGGTCGACGGTAGGTTAACCTCCTGTATAATGGTGAAATAATTGTTATTTAATTATAAAATAATCATTTATTTTAATATGATATCATATATGATCTTTTAACATTGATTTGTTAATACTATCTTAGAATTATCGTCATTTCGGGTGTTAACGGGTTCATTTTACATTATATTCTTTGTTATGTGAGCCATATTCATTATTAATGGGACGTATATTATTCATATCCAGAATTATATCAAGTCCTTAGATACTATTTTTAAATAATCAAATTATAATTATACTTGAATGGATATGATGGAGAACGAATCTCATCACGTTCGTGGAGACGGTAGTACGTACGTACGCACAAGCGACAATATCATTCTTTTGATATTAAAATAATATATAACTGGATGGTATATCATATATAAAGAATCATTATCATGTTATATTTATTATTTACATGAGTTACACATCATTATTATACCCATTCAAATAATAATATATTGAATAACAATTACACGACGATGTGGAGACGGTAAGCCGTACGTACGCACGTATGGTGACATGTTTTTCAATGGATGGTTAGAATAATGAGTACGGTTGTACCATATTTATAATAACATCACAGTATATATATGATACTGTAGTTATTATTTTATAATTGTAATAACAAAGAATGAAGAAGTGGAAGAAGAAAGGAACTTGAAAAGGGGTGGTGAAAACATTACCTCTTCTTCAGCTTCTTCCTTTTGATTTGATCAAAAGGGCTCCTTAGGTTGGCTTCCTGATCCAACTAAGGCCTCTAGGTTGTAGTGAGGGAAGTTGAGAGCGTATTTGGTCAGGGGTTGGATGAAACAAAAGGCTTTGAAGGTGTGAAGAAATTAGAAGGAGGAGTGCCCTTTTATAAGAGGGGTGAGGGGCACCTTTGGAAAAGCTAGAAATATTAATTTATAATAAATTAATATTCGGTTTCTAATGGATCCAAAGTTTATTAATCAAATTTTAATGTGGGGATAGTTCGAAAAAAATTCATCCAATAAAATTTAGATATGTTTGGGCATTATATTAACCTTATCTTTAAGTATTAACTCTAAGTTAATTAGTTTCACTTTTAAAATGTCTCTTTGTATTTTTATATTATATGGTTAATACACATACCATATTCATCCAAGATACCCCCAATTGGTCCATTAATGATGAACCTATCATGATATAAGTCTCTTGGCTGAACCTTAGATTTTTATGAATTTAATATCAATTAATAATATAAAATTTGTTTTAAAAACTCTTTTATGTCAATTTTGACACTATTCAATAGTTTATTTTTGTAAAACACATAACAGAATGATTACTTCAAACAAAGTTAATTAAATCAATCCTAATATGTCATATTAACATTGAAAATTAGTTTAATTCAATAAAAGTCTCAAATTATATTTATTTGGGTATTTATAATATCAATTATTCTAATTGTTCACTATTATGGTAATTACTGCATCATCATTGTGTCATAAATATATTAAATTATATAATTGTTAAAAATTATAAATAAAATATCATTATGTATGAAATCATATTAGCTTTCTAATGAATATTTAAAATCGAATTTATCTTATCTATAACCCTATATTAAAAATGTTTTAGTAAATAAACGTTGATTTAAACTCTTTTAACTCTTCTTTTATTTAAATAGTAATAAATGTCCTAATCTAATCCAAGTGGACATAAATGATAATATTTTATTCCTAAGGTAGTTTTTTGTCGAGATACACTTATCCAATAGAAATAGGACATGTGTTAGGGTAATATTAATATCATTTTTACCCTTAATATCCCTATTTTATTTTAACCGTGGTAAATAAAAGTAAAAAGTTACTATTCACCAAAAATTATTTTCATCTCATTGAACCACATTTTACTTCTTGATATTAACCGTGTCTCTCGGATTTTCAAAATTCCATTCACGGAAGAGGTATAATTAAGTTTTATGAAAAATTTAGTTTTTTAACTACCACTTAGTAGTTTCACTATTCATCAAAAGTTGATGTTTTTCAGAACAATGCCAAAATTTCACCCTAAGCTATAATTGATATTCCAAATTCAAAAATTATGTCTATTTTAAAATATTATAAACATATAAGTTGCATTAATTAATTTTATAATTAATTCCCGCTGTCACAACAAATAGCGTGTTTTTAAGAAACAATATATATCAAAAGATTGACAATTATATATGTCTGGTTTAAATGTGAAATTATGTTCAATAACCCACATTGTATTACATGGTAAATATATATTCTAAATATACTTTAAAACCACTCAATTTCATAATTTATCGATATTAATTATTTTTATTAAAAAAGTTGTTTTTAATTAAAATTTAGTAATTTTCACTATTCATCAAAATATGAAAGTTATCCGAAAAGTACCAAAATTTCACCCTAGGACAAATTCAATATTCTGAATCCAAAAATGAAGTCCATTTTGAGAGATAGAATTTATAAAATTACAAAAAGTAGATATTACTATTCATAATGGCTAGTTTGATTGGTTGTGGTGTGTTAGAATCTCAAAGTTGCGTACAATGCACGCCATTGCATTATTCGAAGGGAAACGTACTGTGGAAGCTTGGGGTGTTACATTCTCCCCTCCTTCAATAAATTGTGTCCTCGCAATTTTTAAAATTGTGCTTGGGAATATAATGGAAAGTCCCACATCAGAAAGAGTTAATAAAACTATCATTTTAAAAGTAAGAAAGAGAGGTATAAAGGTCATCCAAGATAACCCATACTCGGATTCCATGTAGGAAAACGTGGATATGTATGATAAACTAAGTTTCAAGTTCTGATGAAGAGGGATAGAAATCATTATCAGGAGAAAGTTAACAATAAGAAAACCACAAACTTGTGTTGGGACAAACGACCATTAGTCTCCTAGTAGGAAAGTAAACGGACAACATTTTTTTTGTTTTAAGTTACATTACATAAGGAGGAGGAATTCATTTATGATATTGACTAAAAATATAAAGAGATATACTTAATTTTTAAGTAGAGATTCATTATTTAATAACTTTTTACCACTAACTTATTTTTTTTTGAAAAATGAGTATTCAAGAAGAGTTGGCCACAATAAAAGATCTTGAATAAACTTCTATAGAAATACATGATCCATGTAGGATAACCTATATATATAACTTGTCTTTAAACATTAATCAGAACCAAAATGGTTAGTATAAGATCTGATGATCCCCCAAATGTATATTCCATTAGAGAAAAAAAATACTAATCTTAATTTCTAAAAATAAACCAACAATACCCCAAAGTTATATAAATACCATTCAATAATAAATTCTCCTTAAAATCCTTCAATATAATCCAAACTAATATTGAAACCCAAAACTTATAAGAATGTAGTCTTCCACGTTAAATTATATCTCCAAATGACATCATCTACTATTAAAGTCACATACTTAAAAGTAATTAACCTAATCACATATTCTTTATTATAGGTTAATCATTTCCATAAATAACCCAAATCACTATAGATCAACAATAAAAACATAGATAAAAATCCACCATTACTCCTATAATGAAATCCCATAGTATTCATTATCCTTGGACATATACTGTTCCCAAAAAAGTGAACATCTTCCAAAATAAAATTTTTCACTTAATCACCAAATCATTTTCCTATACTGTGGATATTCATTTGATAAGACATAAGAACCCAAATCAACATATTATTGATCAATAAAATCATTTAACTAATGAAAATAGTCACACTAACCAGGGACTTCACATAGTCCAGTGGTAGGAGATAAATCCCAATCGCACTTTGGTTGTGGGTTCGATTCCCACAGCATTGTCCGACGCGACGGGTTGTCACACAGTCTACGTGTTGTCCTTTTTCAAAAACTATATTTTATAATATTACCAAAATGAGATAAATTCCTCAAAATAACATAATTTAACCCCAAATGATATATCATACCTTGAATTTTCATCCCAAATTATAATAACTTATAATTTTCTCAAACCCCAACGATCATATAAAACCAAATGGTTATTTATACATATATCCACAAGAGAAGAGACAATTCTTCCTCAAATATCATTCTCACATGTAAAACTGTGGGGTTACAAATACAAGAGAAAAGTATTCCAAAGTAAACCCATCAACAAGGAGCGCTAATACTTTTTAAACATTTCTCCAACCATTTATTTCCACATAGCTTCTTCTTTGACCAAAAAATATCCTATAGAATAGGACATTCACTCGGGTAATGGCCATGACCCCTAAATTTATGGAAAATGACTGTAAATGGACTCTTGGGATCATTTTTATCTTTTTCCATAGTACTCTTCATTTTTCTTCGGCAATTCGTCACTTTATGTCCTTCCTTCCCGCACGTAAAGCATTTCATTGTCCCATTGTGACACATTACTAGGTGTCTTCTTCCTCATTTCCTGCATGATGAAAGTTGAGGGTTCTTTTCTCCATGGTCTCCATTGCTGGAGCTCGTATAATTTATCACCTTTCTCTTCCTTGTTGAGTCTGGGAGTTGGTTAATATATATGTTTTTGATAATATTTTTGGAAAACTGATTTGGCATAAAGACGATATCTTTTACGCCAATCAACATTCCATTTTGTTTCTCATTGCCACCACCGTTCCCACCTTGTACATCATTCTCAAAGTCACTATGACTTCCTTGGAATCCAGCCATTGACTAAAACCAAAAAGTATTGTGTGAGTAACAGCAGTCGTAAAATCATTTAGAGTTTAAAATTTCACTATATTCTAAATTTGAAACATATTAGGATTAACCAAGGTCATTTACTCTCATCTTATATATATATTACTTAAATCGGTTTGTAAAGAAAATGAAAAAAATCCTAAGCATATCCCCCAGGAGTGTCGTAACCAAGAGTGCAGCAAGGCCCGTTGTCGTGAACCAGTTCCCGTTTGAGTCTAGCTAAAAGAGGAGTTTTTGGGTTTTAACCCTAGGTACAACTGTGCCAGAGCCGCCTCTACCTGCTCGTATCTAGACAGGGATGTATCGCTCGGAAAAGTCACAAAATCTCTACAATACCAAAATTCTAGGAAGTTCTTCTATACTAATTCTCAATGTTCATCTTAGTTATACGTGCTCTAATCAGAGATTATCTAAATCTACCTTCCAAGGTTTGTACTAAACTTCCTCTCATACCAACTATAATGGCCCGACCCTAAATACCTAGAGTCGGGGCATTATTACATAACATTGGCCTGATCACAAAGGATCAAGTCTCGATAGACCTATTAGTTTAGCAGTCTTGGAAACACTAGATATATTCATAAGCCTTATATTACATCATAAGGTAAAAAAACTACAACAACATCTTTTCTTCATATCCACTCATACTATCCCTGCAGGTCATTCATAAATTACTTCTTCATAATCCTGGGAAAATAAAACATTGAAAGGGGTGAGCTCAGATGCTCAGTAAGGATAACATTATAGAAGAAGCTTTCATAGATTAGCATAAACACTTAAGGAAATTTATAACTAAAACTAAAGCCTTTTAAACATGAACTGTAGCATACAATGGAAAAGGTAAAATGAAATAATGTCATTTACTTACTCACATGGATATTCTACTAGTCGAATGATCACATGAAATATCAATAACCACTTTTATAATGGTGGGATGCATAATGCCAGACTATCATAACCACATAGCCAAGGCCTCGTGCCAAGACTACAAATAAGATTTTGTCAAGGCCTTGTGCTAAGACACTAGTTTTTCTCATGAGACCTACCGATGCATCGAGGAGCTATAGCGGGCTCCACCCGTCACTTACTAAGTCCAATTCATTCCCATATGAAAAGGTTTAAACATAACATAAACATTCGTATTAAAACTAGCATACGAAATGTCAATACTCCATAAACCATGAATGGTATAAAAGTAGCACATCCACAGTCAAACATAACTCATTCGATACAATATGGAAGATTGAATTGTATCACATTAACCTCAATCAAGAATAATGAAGGATGTCGACATAGATGAAAATAATCATAAAAATATTTGAGATAAATATCCCCCTTTTCGGGAAATCATTAAAAGTCACACTTTTTTCAAGAAGCCATTTAAAAATGGATTTTTGAATCAAAGTGTCCCATACCACTTTGAAACTTTTTAAAAGAAGTTTTAATTTCTAAACTATAATGTCCATATATATAAATCCTTAAAACCATTTTTAAAACATGGTCATTAATGAGCAAGATTTAGATGAATAAGTCTTTAAAACATTCAAAAAATGTATTTTGGTTAGAGATTCTAACCAAAAGAGAGACACATTAATAGAAATAACTGAGGTAATAAAAACTATGTAATATCATGAGAATAAAGTAATTCATGATATACTATGTCAAAGTACATTACATACACCATATAAAAGTGATTTGGTGAATAACAACGAAGAAGTCTCAATGGAATGTAAATTGAGATGAAATCTCTCATAAAGGTTGTATCCTTAGGTTAAGGATAAATCACCGACATAGTTATTTGTGACAAATATAAATACACTAAATATGATTGGATATTTAGTCTAAAACAATCAAAGGACATTCCCACATAATCTTGTAAAAACAAAACCAATGAATTGGATGTTTAACTCAACAAATGGAGAATGAGTTAAAATTACTCTTATCAAGTTCATACCGATCACTAGAGAATTTATCAATGGAGTGATTATGTGTATCAAATGTATATCCACAGAAAAGGGAGTGGAAATTATGACATAATCAAATGATTAGTGATTCCACACATAATCTTGGAGTAATATAATCAATGATATATGCGTAAATCCAAATGAGTGTAAATTGAAATTTTGAATTCCCTTATCGATTAGGTAACATACGGAACATACACCCATGAAATAATGATCATTCCATGATGATGTAAGTACCCATAAATTAAATTATATTACACAATGAAAACAATCATGGCCAGTACACATACACCACATGCAATAATTAATTGGTGAACAATGTAATTCTCACGAAATTAAGAGTGAGTTAAGAAACCCCTTAATTTGTACTTTTTCCTTAGATACTATTTTTAAATCATCAAATTATAATTATACTTTAATGGATATTATTGAGAATGAATCTTATCGCGTTCGTGGAGACGGTAGTCCGTACGTATGCACGAGCGACAATATCATTCGTTTGATATTAAAATAATATATAATTGGATGGTATATCATATATACAGAATCATTATCAGGTTATATTTATTATTTACATAATTACACATCATTATTATACCCATTCAAATAATAATATATTGAATAACAATTACACCACGACGTGGAGACGGTAAGCCGTACGTACGCACGTATGGTGACATGTTATTCAAAGGATGGATAGAATAATGAATATGGTTGTACCATATATATAATAACATCACAGTATATATATGATACTGGAGTTATTATTTTATAATGGTAATAACAAAGAAAGAAGAAGTGGAAGAAGAAGGAACTTGAAAAGGGGTGGTGAAAACATTACCTCTTCTTCGGCTTCTTCCTTTTGATTTGATCAAAAGGGCTCCATAGGTTGGATTTCTGATCAAACTAAGGCCTCTAGGTTGTAGTGAGGGATGTTGAGAGAGTATTTGGTCAGGGTTTGGCCGAACCAAAAGGCTTTGAAGGTGTCATGAAATGAGAAGGATGAGTTCCCTTTTATAAGAGGGGTGAGGGGCACCTTTGGAAAAGCTAGAAATATTAATTTATAATAAATTCATATTCGGTTTCTAGTGGATACAAAATTGATTATTCAAAGTTTAAGGTGGGGATAGGTCGAAAACCATTCATACAATAGAATTTAGACAGTTTTGGGTCATTATATTAACCTTATCATTAAGTATTAACTCTAAGTTAATTAGTTTCACTTTTACAATGTCTCTTTGTATTTTTATATTATAAGGTTAATAAACTTACCATATACATCCAAGTTACCCCCAAGTGGTCCATTAGTGATGAACCAATCATGATATAAGTCTCTTCGCCGAACCATAGATTTTTATAAATTTAATATCCATTAATAATATAATATTTGTTTTAAATACTCTTTTATGTCAGTTTTGACACTATTCAATAGTTGATTTTTGTGAAACACATAACAGAATTATTACTTCGAAAAAAGTTAATTAAATCAATCCTAATATGTCATATTAACCTTTAAAATTAGTGTAATTCAATAAAAGTCTCAAATTATATTTATTTGGGTATTTATAATATCAATTATTCTAATTGTTCACTATTATGGTAATTACTGCATTATCATTGTGTCATTAATATATTAACTTATTTAATGTTTAAAAATTATAAATAAAATATCATTATGTATGAAATATTATTATCTTTCTAATTAATATTTAAAATGTAATTTATCTTATGTATAACCCTATATTAAAAATGTTTTAGTAAATAAACTTTGATTTTAACTCTTTTAACTCTTCTTTGAATTAAATAATAATAAATGTCCTAATCTAATCCAAGTGGACCTAAATTATAATATTTTATTCCTAAGTTGTTTTCGGTCGAGAAAAACTTGTCCAGTAGAATTAGGACATATGTTAGGGTAATATTAATATAATTTTTACCCTTAATTACCCTATTTACTTTTAACCGTGGTAAATAAAAGTAAAAAGTTACTATTCACCAAAAAATATTTTCATCTCATTGAACCACATTTTACTTATTGATATTAACCGTGTCTCTCTGATTTTTGAAATTCCTTTCACAGAAGCGGTAAAATTATGTTTTATGAAAAATTCAGTTTTTTAACTACCACTTAGTAGTTTCACTATTCATCAAAAATTGAAGTTTTTCAGAACAATGCCAAAATTTCACCCTAAGCTATAATTTATATTCCAAATTCAAAAATTATGTCTATTTTACAAAATTCTTAACATATAAGTTTCATTAATTAATTTTATAATTAATTCCCGTTGTCACAACAAATAGCGTGTTTTTAAGAAACAATATATATATCAAAAGATTGACAATTGTTTATGTTTGGTTTAAATGTGAAATTATGTTCAATGACCCAAATTGTATTACATGGTAAAAAAATATCCTAAATATACTTTAAAACCACTCAAACTCATAATTTATCACTATTAATTATTTTTATTAAAAAATTTGTTTTAAATTCAAATTTTGTAATTTTCACTATTCATCAAAATATGAATGTTATCCGAAAAGTACCAAAATTTCACCCTAGGATAAATTCAATATTCCGAATCCAAAAATGAAGTCCATTTTGAGAGATAGAATTTATAAAATTTCAAAAAGTAGGTATTACTATTCAAAATGGCTAGTTTGATTGGTTGTGGTGTGTTAGAATCTTGAAATTGCGTACAATGCACGCCATTGCATTATTCGAAGGGAAACGTACCGTGGAAGATTGGGGTGTTACATTCTCCCCTCCTTCAATAAATTATGTCCTCGCAATTTTTAAAATTGTGCTTGGGAATATAATGTAAAGTACCACATCGGAAAAAGTGTTAATAAAACTATCATTTTAAAAGAAAGAAAGAGAGGTATAAAGGTCATCCAAGATAACCCATACTCGGATTCCATGTTGGAAAACATGGATATGGATGATAAACTAAGTGTCAAGTTCTGATGGAGTGGGATAAAAATCATTATCAGGAGAAAGTTAACCATAAGAAAACCACAAACTTGTGTTGGGACAAACGGCCATCAGTCTCCTAGTAGGAAAGTAAACGGACAACATTTTCATTGTTTTAAGTGACATTACATAAGGACGAGGAATTCATTTATGATATTGACTAAAAACATAAAGATATATACTTACATTTTAAGTAGAGTTTCATTATTTAATAAAATTTTACCACTAACGTATTTTTTTTGAACAATGAGTATTCAAGAAGAGTTGGCCACAATAAAAGAGATAGAATGAACATCTATAGAAATACATGATCCATGTAGGATAAACTATACATATAACTTGTATTTAGAGATTAATCAAAACCAGAATGGTTAGTATAAGATCTGATGATCCCAAAAATGTATATTCCATTAGAGAAAAAATACTAATCTTAATTTCTAAAATTTAACCAACAATACCCCAAAGTTAAATAAATACCATTCAATAATAAATTCTCCTTAAAATACTTCAATATAATCCAAACTAATATTGAAACCCAAAACTTATAAGAATGTAGTCTTCCACGTTAAATTGTATCTCCAAATGACATCATCTACTCTTAAAGTCACATACTTAAAAGTAATTAACCTAATCACATATTCTTTATTATAGGTTAATCATTTCAATAAATAACCCAAATCACTATAGATCCACAATAAAAACATAGATAAAAATTCACCATTACTCCTCTAATGACATCCCATAGTATTCTATTTTCCTTGGACATATAGTGTTCCCAACAAAGTGAACATCTTCCAAAATAACATTTTTCACTTAATCACCAAATCATTTTCCTATACTAAGGGTATTCATATGAGAAGACATAATAACACAAATAAACATATTATTGATCAATAAAATAATTTAACTAAAGAAAATAGTCACACTAACCAGGAAATTCACTTAGTCCAGTGGTAGGTGATAAATACCAATCGCACTTTGGTTGTGGGTTCGATTCCCACAGCTTTGTCCGATGCGACGGGTTGTCACACGGTCTACGTGTTGTCCTTTTTCAAAAACTATATTTTATAATATTACCAAAATGAGATAAATTCCTCAAAATAAGATTATTTAACCACAAATGTTATATCATACCTTGCATTTTCATTCCAAATTATAATAACTTATAATTTTCTCAAACCCCAATGATCATATAAAACCAAATGGTTACTTATAAATATATCCACAAGAGAAGAGACGATTCTTCCTCAAATATCATTCCCACATAGCAAACTGCAGAGTTACAAATACAAGAGAAAATTATTCCAAAGTAAACCCATAAACAAGGAGAGCTAATACTTTTTAAACATTTCTCCAACCATTTATTTCCACATAGCTTCTTCTTTGACCAAGAAAATATCCTATAGAATAGTACATTCACTTAGGTAATGTCCAGGACCCCTACATTTATGGAAAATGACTGTAAATGGACTCTTTGGACCATTTTTATCTTTTTCCATAGTACTCTTCATTTTTAGTCTGCAATTCTTCACTTTATGTCTTTCCTTCCCGCACGTAAAGCATTTCGTTGTCCCATTGAGGCACTTTCCTGGGTGTCTCTTTCCACATTTCCTACATGATGAAAATTGTGGGTTCTTTTCTCCATGGTCTCCATTGTTGGAGCTCTTATCATTTATCACCTTTCTCTTCCTTGTTGAGTCTGGTAGTTGGTTAATATATATGTTGTTGATCATATTTTTAGAAAACTGTTTTGGCATACAGACGAAATCTTTTACGCCAATCAACATTTCATTTTGTTGCTCATTTCCACCACCGTTCCCACCTTGTACATCATTCTAAAAGTCACTATGACTTCCTTGGAATCCAGCCATTGACTAAAACCAGAAAGCATTGTGTGAGTAACAGTAGTCGTAAAATCATTTAGAGATTAAAATGTCACCATATTCTCAATTTGAAACATATTAGGATTAACCAAGGTCATTTACTCTCATCTTATATATATATAACTTAAATCAGTTTGTAAATAAAATGTAAATTATCCTAAGCATATCCCCTGGGAGTGTCGTAACCAAGAGTGCAGCAAGGCCCATTGTCATGCACCCGTTCTCATTCGAGTCTAGCTCAAAGCGGTGTTTTTGTGTTTTACCCCTAGGTACATCTGTGCCAGAGCCGCCTCTACCTGCTCGTATCCAGACAGGGATGTATTTCTCAGAAAACTCACAAAATCTCTACAATACCAAAATTCTAGGAAGTTCTTCTATACTAATCCTCAAAGTTCATCTTAGCTCTACGTGCTCTAATCAGAGTTTATCTAAATCTAGCTTCCAAGGTTTGTACTAATCTTTCTCTGATAGGAACTGTAACGCCCCGACCCTAAATACCCAGAGTTGGTGCATTATTACATAACATTGGCATGATCACAAAGGATAAAGTATTGATAGACCGATTAGTTTAGTAGTCTTGGAAACACTAGATATATTCATAAGCCTTATATTACATCATAAGGTAAATAAATATACAACAACATCTTGTCCTCATATCCCCTCATAATATCCCTGCAGGTCATTCATAAATTACTTCTTCATAATCCTGGGAAAATAAAACATAGAATGGGGTGAGCTCAGATGCTCAGTAAGGATAACATTATAGCAGAAGCTTTCATAGATAAGCATAAACACTTAAGGCAATTTATAACAAAAACAATAGCCTTTTAAACATGAACTTTAGCATAAAATGTCAAAGGTAAAATGAAATAATTCCATTTACTTACTCACCTGGATATTCTACTAGTTGAATGATCACATGCAATATCAATAACCACTTTCATAATGATGGAATTCATAATGACAGACTATCATAACCACATAGCCAAGGCCTCGTGCCAAGACTACAAATAAGATTTTGCCAAGGCCTTGTGCCAAGACACTAGTTTTTCTCATGAGACCTACCAATGCATCGAGGAGATATAGTGGGCTCCACCAGTCACTTACTAAGTCCAATGAATTCCCATATGAAAAGGTTTAAACATAACATAAACATTCATATTAAAACTAGCATACGAAATGTCAATACTCCATAAACAATGAATGGTATAAAAGTAGCACATCCACAGTCAAACATAACTCATTCGATACAATATGGAAGATTGTATTGTATCACATTAACCTCAATCAAGAATAATGAAGAATATTGACATAGACGAAAATAATCATCAAAACTATTTGAGAGAAATGTCCCCTTTTCATGAAATCATTAAAAGTCACACTATTTGTCAAGAAGCCATTTAAAAATAGATTTTTGAGTCAAAGTGTCCCATACCACTTTGAAACTTTTTAAAAGGAGTTTTAATTTCTAAACTTTAATGTCCATATAAATAAATCCTTAAAACCATTTTTAAAACATGGTCATTAATGAGCATGATTTTGATGAATAAGTCTTTAAAACATTTAAAAAAGGTATTTTAGTTAGAGATTCTAACCAAAAGAGGGACACATGAATAGAAATAATTGAGGTAATAAAAACATTTTAATATCATGAGAGTAAAGGAATTCATGATATACTATGTCAAAGTACATTATATACACCATATAAAAGTGATTTGGTGTATAACAACGAAGAAGTCTCAATGGAATGTAAATTGAGATGAAATCTCTCATAAAGGTCATATCTTTAGGTTAAGGATAAATAAAGACATAGTTATGTGTGAAAAATATAAATACACTAAATATTATTGGATATTTAGTCTAAAACAATCAAAGGACATTCACACATAATCTTGTAAAAACAACACCAATGAATTGGATGTTTAACTCAACAAATGGAGAATGAGTTAAAATTACTCTTATCAAGTTCATACCGATCACTTGAGAATTTATCAATGGAGTGATTATGTGTATCAAAAGTATATCCACAGAAAATGGAGTGGAAATTATGACATAATCAAATGATTAGTGATTCCACAGATAATCTTGGAGTAATATAATCAATGAAATATGCGTAAAGCCAAATGAGTGGAAATTGAAATTTCGAATTCCCTTATCGATTAGGTAACATACGAAACATACACCCATGAAAGAAGGATCATACGATGATCATGTAAATACCCATAAATTAAATTATATTACACAATTAAAACAATCATGGCTAGTACACATACACCCCATGCAATAATTATGTGGTGAACAATGGAATTCTCACGAAATTAAGAGTGAGTTAAGAAACCCCTTACTTTGTACTTTTTACGTGGTCGACGGTAGGTTAACCTCCTGTATAATTTTGAAATAATTTTTATTAAATTATACAAGAATCATTTACTTTAATATGATATCATATATGATCTTTTAACATTGATTTGTTAATAATATCTTAGAATTATCGTCATTTCGGGTGTTAACGGGTTCATTTTACTATATATTCATTGTTATGTGAGCCATATTCGTTATTAATGGGATGTATATTATTCATATACAGAATGATATCAAGTCCTTAGATACTATTTTTAAATCATCAAATAATAATTATACTTGAATGTATATGATAGAGAATGAATCTCATAGCGTTCGTGGAGACGGTAGTCCGTAGGTACGCACGAGCGACAACATCATTCTTTTGAGATTAAAATAATATATAATTGGATGGTATATAATATATACAGAATCATTATCTTGTTATATTATTATTTACATGAGTTACACATCATTATTATACCCATTCAAATAATAATATATTGAATAACAATTACACCACGACGTGGAGACGGTAAGCCGTACGTACGCACGTATGGTGACATGTTATTCAAAGGATGGATAGAATAATTAATATGGTTGTACCATATTTATAATAAAATCACAGTATATATATTATACTGGAGTTATTATTTTATAATTGTAATAACAAAGAATGAAGAAGTGGAAGAAGAAAGGAACTTGAAAAGGCGTGGTGAAAACATTACCTCTTCTTCGCCTTCTTCCTTTTATTTTGATCAAAAGGGATCCATAGGTTGGCTTTCTGATCAAACTAAGGCCTCTAGGTTGTAGTGAGGGAAGTTGATATAGTATTTGGTCAGAGGTTGGCCGAACCAAAAGGCTTTGAAGGTGTGAAGAAATGAGAAGGTGGAGTGCCCTTTTATAAGAGGGGTGACAGGCACCTTTGGAAAAGCTAGAAATATTAATTTATAATAAATTCTGATTCAGTTTATAATTGATAAAAAGTGGATTATTAAAATTTTAAGGTGGGGATAGGTTGAAAACCATTCAGCCAATAGATTTTAGATAGGTTTGGGTCATTATATTAACATTATCTTTAAGTATTAACTCTAAGTTAATTAGTTTCAATTTTACAATGTCTCTTTGTATTTTTATATTATATGGTTAATAAACATACCATATACATCCCATATACCCCCAAGATATCCATTAATGATGAACCTATCATGATGTAAGTCTCTTGGACGAACATTAGATTTTTAGGAATTTAATATCAATTAATAATATAATATTTGTTTTAAAAACACTTTTATGTCAATTTTGACACTATTCAATAGTTGATTTTTTTGAAACACATAACAGAATGATTACTTCAAAAAGAGTTAATCAAATCAATCCTAATATGTCATATTAACCTTGAAAATTAGTTTAATTCAATAAAAGTCTAAAATTATATTTATTTGTGTATTTATAATATCAATTATTCTAATTGTTCACTATTATTGTAATTACTGCATCATCATTGTGTCATAAATATATTAACTTATTTAATGTTTAAAAATTATAAATAAAATATCATTATGTAGGAAATATTATTATATTTCTAATGAATATTTAAAATTGAATTTATCTTTTGTATAACCCTATATTAAAAATGTTTTAGTAAATAAACTTTGATTTTAACTCTTTTAACTCTTCTTTGAATTAAATAATAATAAATGTCCTAATCTAATCCAAGTTGACCTAAATGATAATATTTTATTCCTAAGGTTGTTTTTGGTCGAGAAAACTTGTCAAATAGAATTAGGACATGTGTTAGGGAAATATTAATTTCATTTTTACCCTTAATTACCCTATTTACTTTTAACCGTAGTAAATAATAGTAAAAAGTTACTATTCACCAAAAAATATTTTCATCTCATTGAACCACATTTTACTTCTTGATATTAACCGTGTCTCTCGGATTTTTGAAATTCCATTCACAGAACCGGTAAAATTAAGTTTTATGAAAAATACAGTTTTTTAACTACCACTTAGTAGTTTCACTATTCATCAAAAATTGAAGTTTTTCAGAACAATGACAAAATTTCACCCTAAGATATAATTGATATTCCAAATTCAAAAATGATTTCTATTTTACAAAATTCTAAACATATATGTTTCATTAATTAATTTTATAATTAATTCCCGCTGTCACAACAAATAGAGTGTTTTTAAGAAACAATATAAATCAAAAGATTGACAATTGTTTATGTCTCGTTTAAATGTGAAATTATGTTCAATGACCCAAGTTGTATTACATGGTAAAAATATATTCTAAATATAGTTTAAAACCACTCAAATTCATAATTTATCACTATTAATTAGTTTTATTAAAAAAGTTGTTTTTAATTAAAATTTAGTAATTTTCACTATTCATCAAAATATGAAAGTTATACGAAAAGTACAAAAATTTCACCCTAGGATAAATTCGATATTCCGAATCCAAAAATGAAGTCCATTTTGAGGGATAGAATTTATAAAATTTCAAAAAGTAGGTATTACTATTCATAACAGCTAGTTTGATTGGTTGTGGTGTGTTAGAATCTCAAAGTTGCATACAATGCACGCCATTGCATTATTCGAAGGGAAACGTACCGTGGAAGCTTGGGGTGTTACAAAAAATATGGACATGGGAATCATTATGGAAAGAACATCATCAGTCCTTTCACAAATAATTTCTCAAACATCCCTTCCAGAGAAGATAAATAATTATCAAAGATATTAAGTGAATATTCATAATAATATGGAAGCTATAATAAAATTAAAATCCTTAGAGATTAAAATTATTGAGGCGGGATTAATAAGATTTAGGTCATAGATTTGTATACTAAAAAATCATGATTTAATTATGTACTTACTAAAAGATGTGAAAATATTTACCTTCTCTATCCTTACAAGGATCTGATGAATGTATTGAGATCACCATGATCCTTATTAGTGGTAATGTATGCAGAAAAATATCATGGAATACACATCACAGTGTCTTTTATCATATAAATTGAATAAATATAGGAAAAAATAAATGTTGATGATGAAAACACTATCCATACCTATATGTATATAAGATTACCTAACCCTATAATGTTTCATTATTATTCTGAAGAAATCTAAAGGAAATAATTTTATATGGGATTTTGTGGACATACTTATAGAGAAATCTCACATAGTCACAATTCATGATGAATCATCACTCCATAAAATTAGAAGGATATACATTATTGAAGTTGTTAGGGTTCATGGATCAACACAATCATTTGTAACTAATCTAGACTAACTATTTTCCTTAACGTCCAAAACATGTCTCTTACAAGCTTCGAATGCTAGGTTTAACACCCATGAGGCCAATCATCCAAAAACAAATGGCCAATCTAATCAGACCATCTAGATAGTCATTTAAATTTTGAGAGAATTATCAAAGGAGTTTAATGGATTATGGTATTAACATCTTCCACTATTTGGGTTCTCACACTATAATAGTTTCCATTCAGGAATAAAAATGGATCCCAATGAATCCCTTTATGAGAAGAGATATAGAACACTTTTATGCTGTGATTACGTTTGGGAACACAAATTGTTGGGTCACTAAATGGATGAGGAAATGGTGGAAAATGTAAAGACTATTCAGCAGCACGTGATGGATTCTCATTGTCAAAAAAAAGAGTTATGATGAAATTTTTTGATGAAACCGTGATTTTGAGGTCCAAGGAAACATGTTACTCTGCCTATATTATTGGAATAAATTCATGAAATTTTCTATGGATTGAAATCTTATTCAAAGATGCATCAGTACTTTGAGATCCTTGAATTTATCAGGACGACGATGTATTGAATATCACTCTCACCTAACCTATCTCAAGTACATTATATGTTCCATGTAACCCTCTTGAGTAAGAATATATCATACCACTGACATATTCTAAATCTTTAGATGGAAGTATTATATAATAATCATTCATATAAGGATCATCTGGTGAATATCAAAGATCATAGATATAATTTTCTGCAAATTGCGACAATTCACCTGGTTAAAGTGATATAGAGAAAATACATATTTGAATAAACAACATCTGAACATGAAGAGGTGATGGAAAAAAGTACCACACATGCTTTAGTGTGTGATGTCATAATTTACAGAATATATTTTTTTGGGTAGGTAAAATTTTAATAACATTAACATTTATATATAAATTTCCCAAAAATATTTAATTAGAATCCCTATTATAGTTAGAGAAATCACATGAACTTATTTTATTATTATATTTTATCATATTTAAAATACCATTAATAATCATAATCAATGATAATATAGTCATTGAATGGTGATCATATTATGACTATAAATATAGGTAATTGATAGATCCAATTGGAACCTAAAATAGAATTGACTGAAACTATCATTAGAATCATTCCATTTGAATCCCATTTATGAAAGATTACATAAGAGATATAATTACTAGGATTTTCCCTTTACTAATCCCAATCTGATATACATCACCAAATGTACAAGCAAAATCGTCAATGAGAAAATTTTAATCTCATCATGGTCTCTGCCCAAACCATGTATGTTAAACTAGCCCATTAAAATCTCATCGTCATTCACATTATCCATAGGGAGTTTTATGGTGTAATATTTTCTATGTATCAACAATATATACATATTAATATATATTTTTTAAATAAAAATGTATTAATTTTTTTTCTTTTTTTTAACATTATAAATTATTCTAAACATGATACTATAAAACAAAAATTTTTTATTTTAGTAATATTCAACTTTAATTTAAAAAAGACATTTTATTAAATAGTTTATTTTATGAATAAAATATTTTTTAATAAAATAATTAAATAAAATTATTTTTATTAAATATAATGTATTATATGATCATTCTTAATTCAAAAGTTATTTTCATAATGGTTTGAAATCTATTTTGGTCAAAAACCCTTATAATTTCTAAATAAATGTTGATTATTATTTCAAAAGTGAATGATGAATAATTTTGAATTTTTTTGGAATAAATAAATAATATTTTTGAAATCATACCCTCAAAATTAACAACGATAATTTTTTTTAATTGTATGAGATAGTGGGATTTATGGTTAAAATTAAATATGATATAAATATAATGTGTGAATAATGACATCATGATGACCCAAAAGTGATGTAATAAATGCAATAAGAGGCATCCAAGACAAAATAAATATTTCCATTATATAATAATTTTATTTTTTTCGTAAATTTATTAAATTTTTGGAGCCTTTATGAATCCTCAAAAACCATTTCTAAATTTAAAATTTTAAAAATCATTTATTTAAGAACATGACTCACTTTCTCGCCATTTAGGGTAGTAATTTTAATATTTTTTGACCTTATATTTTTAAAATAATGAATAAACACTATTTAAAATGTTAATTTAAAAAATTGTGGAAATCATTAAGGTTTCGATTATTTTATTTTATAGAGTCCAGAAAATATGTTTTCGAAATAATAAATAACTTATCTCCATTTTCATATATAAATTCACCTAGAAACCACATTAACATCACTAGAAAACCATGTACTTCTTCTTTAATTAGACCAACCCTTTCTATAGTTCTCAAAAGGTTCTGTAAATCTCCCATGAAGCTCCTATCAATCTTTTGGAATCACCCTCGCAAGGTTAGAGATTGCTCTATCTTATTTTGAAATCAATACTCTTCATTGTATATATTATATTAAATAACATTTTTATTGGTTTTTTTGACCTTATAAATAATCCGATCCTTTACAATTTATTTTATTATAATTATATATCCTTTATCCTCTCCCATTATATAATTTACCTATGCCATTAATACATCAATGATTAGTAAGGAATCCCTTACTTCTACCATTCAATCAACCAAATTCATTATCTTATGTCTTTTATCTAAAATTATTTATATTTGGGATATGATCTTCCATAACCCCCATACTAACCATATTATTTATAAATTATTATAAACCCATTTTCACTCTCATTAATCGTTCCAAATAACTTTTATGATCCTATGATATGCTGATGAAATTTCTCTACTATTTTCAAAAGAAAACAATTGGGTATTGAATACTCGTTCCCGTTTCTTATCATGGGTGTTAACCATTATCTTCTATTTCTTATTTGATTAATTAATTACATGTATTTAATCCAAAAATCCATTATCATGTAATTTAATTTCATGAAATATGTACTTATGTGATATTATCTATGTCGTACACTCATGCATTTTCATGATATAAATATGATGGGTGATACTAGATAACTCTAGAACTCAATGTGTAATGTTTAAGTCTAATTAGATTCAATATATGTTGATTAGAAGTTTATAAATAGAATTGTGTTATGTTTTTTGGATTTTTGACCTTTATTTATGTTTATGATGTAATATTTAATGTTGTTTCAAAATTCCCTTGTCTTTTTTATTATATCATGATATATCTTGAATTGTTGTTCTCGTTTATGATTCATACCCATTTTATGTCCCGTTAATATTGTTTTCTATTAAATTTACTTTTCATTAATGTTATTATTTTATAATTCCCTTATTGGGAATTTTAGCTCACCTTATTCTTATGTATGTCACCTGGTTATCCAATGCAGTTTTAAGAATGAAGGATTAATATGATAAAGATATGGAAGTTATCAATAATTTCAATGTGCCCCGTATATTATGATGTTTTTTAATGTAGATAATTCCAAATTACACTGGTCATATCTTTCTTTTAGGTTGAAATATGTGCATTCTTATGTAATAAATCATGAAATAATGTTTAATAAAAACAAGGGTTTTCTTTAATATTGAACAATAATATATTTATAATATATGGAATAGTGTAAAAATGGGGTTTTTTGATAGTGATATACATGAACCAAATTCATTAATGATGTTTCCATAAAGAATATATTAATAGAAGAATGAACATTTTTCAGAGTAGTTTATTTTTTGATAATCTGATATAGAAAAAATATAATGCCCATTGTCTATGAAACTAAAGAACTATATTAATTTAAATTGAGTGGAAATTTAAAAATTATCATTTGGGTTGAACAATAAGTTTCATGTATCATATCTGGTGTATGTGAAAAATAATAAATAAGAGACTTTGAGTGTTCTTTTTTACACAATAAGGTATTATGTGAATAGTGTATATAGTGTACAAATCTTTTCCCAGATTTGTCTATTAATTTAATCAATAATCATGTGCACATGAATATATGAGATTACCTGTAAAAAGAATACATATTATTGTGCCTAATATCTGATGAATGAACAAGTGCGTCTTTCAGTTTACAGCTATGTTGAAGAAGATGAGTTTTTTGCCTACTATTGTGAAATGTCGAATGTGAATGAAAAGTTTGTATACAAAGAATGAAGCATCGTGACACTAATTAGAATTATCATTCGGCAGAAGAAATTATATGTGATAAAAGCCTTCATGAAGGAGAAGACTATAATAAATGGAAGTATAATGAATTTTTTAGCAAATTTAAAAAACGAAATATCAATTGACTATAGTTTAATAAAATTTAATTTTCATTCCCAATATTCTCTATCGATATTAAAATGATTATTTTGTAGTTTTTTTTAAAAACTTATTATTTCAATAATTTGATTATGGAAATTTTCTCTTATGGTGTAGTAAATAATTCAAAAATATTTTGTGCAATATTTATTTATTTTTATATAATTTCATAGCATAATGAAAATATATTAAGACAATAAAGATTCAAAAACATTTACTGGTAAATATGATAGAATTTTTAATTGATAATAATATTTGTGAACCTAATTCATCACCCCCATTAAGTGTAATCATTTCTGAAACTAGTCCTCTAAAGATGTATCAAATGTATGGTTCACCTAAGTTCTATTATCTATACACTAGTTATTATTATTTAAATATTTTTGTTTTATAAATGTGTTATAAATGAAGTGATGTTTATTGATGATTTTGTTATATCTTTTAAGAAGTCTACATTAAATAGGTCCATGACTAAAATGTTAAATAAAGTGAAAGGAAATATTAATAAGAGAACCCTCTTTTCTAAATAGAGGAAGTATATCAATCTCTATGCATTTCCAATAATAAATACATATCCTTATTGGAAGGGAAATAATAGGTGACTTAGGTATCTAATGAATATATCGAAAACATTTAAAACATATTTGAATCAGGAATGGTATGTTATCAGAAGGTTTTTTAAAAGTATTCTTCAAAATATCCTCAAGAAGAAGATCCTTATACTAGTTTTAATAAGTTTAACACTATAAATTCTCAAGTTATATAAGTTAGTGGATTGAGAGATATTATATACTATGATCCAAAATAAATTAAATCACTTTTTTTGGAATCATTCAATGAATTGTTCAAGATAACACTCAGCTTAATGTATAACTAGTTGACTTCAAGAATGCCTTACAAGGGAAAATCTATAATTTTTAATGTTCTCCAAATAGGGTGGAATAATTGAATTAATAAATAGTTAACATGAAATATGTGGATTATAAAGGATTAATGATGATAAATAGAAATTTATAATCTATAATAATATTGAATAATATATCCTTGAACATAATGAAATGCTGAAAAATATCAGTGATGTCGAGGATTTATAATTGGATGAAAAATATATGTATATCAGAGAGCGTGAATCTTTGTTAAAAAACAATGGTAATATGCATGATTATTAAGTTAAAATAATGAAGTGAGTTTGTTAAGATAAGGTTATTATATTTGAATATGTGAAACAAACCCCAAAACAATATTTCTAGAATTGGTGGTTCAGTTTCTAATATTTAGTAAAAACATTTTGATACTTCAAAAATAATGATATTTTTTTATTATAATCCGTTATCACTATAGTATTATATAATTTTAATGCCTCTAAAGTGTGATAAGAATATTATGAAATTTTTTAATGAAAAATCTCCATATTTTATGATAAAATATATATTATCAATACCATCCAATAAAAATATTTATAAATATATTTCCATAAAAAATGTTGTTTGGAAAATAATTATGAACTTGTATGAATGAATAAATAATAATAAAAAATAATACAACCATTATTAGGGTGGATTGGAAAATTAATGTGGAAGTTAGTAACCTACAGAAATACAAAAAAACATATGAAGAAGACCCAAATACATTACAAGTAATAAATAAGATGATATTGGTTGTTGAAAAAATTTTCACCTAAAATATATTTAGGAATTATAAATTGGATTGTTGGTGAAAACGTACAACAGTAAAAGAAAAAAGGTAGCCCATATCAGGGGTTGAAAGCTAGAGATATAGATTAAAAATCCTTATGTTAACAAAAATATCTACACTTAAAACCATTTTAGAAATGTAGAAGAAATCTATGTTGTGTGTAATAGTAGTGTCCATAATGTTGTTACATGCACATCTCAACATGTATCTGAATCAGAAAAGAAAATAAGACCACTAAATATTATTAAGAAGAATGAAGTATCATTGGGATATATTTAGAAGAATAATGAAAAAAATTATCTCAATAAGATATCTAGTAGGAAAGGTGAGAATACATTGTATTCCAAAACCAATAAGATGAAAGAAACAGATTCATCCAAAATAACAAAGAATAAGTATGTCACTTTAAAGAAAACATGTGTAAAATCCAATCTTCTCACCACTGTTCATATTCATGAGATTGTATTCTGGACAGAATAATTTTAGAAGGTGAGCAGAAATAAGTAATCCCAATAATAGGACAGTGAAAAAGGAATATAAAATAATCAATATGATGAATCCTATATTTTTTGTGTGAGTTGAAACATGTATGGACATACTCTAAATAATTTCCCAATAATAATTCTTGTACAAGTTAATTTATTTTAAAGGTAAATTTTTCATAAGGTTACAATAACTGATTAAAAATATCTTAAGATGATATTTTTGGCACATAATAAAATTAAAGAAGTCATATGATCTTTATATCTTTAATAGAAATTTTAGATTTCATGTTTTAGTGTGGAGATTGAAGGAAAAGCAGAAACATGGAAATGAAAAATATCTCCACCATGTTATTCACATTAATTAAGTAAGGAGGATCAACCTTATTCCCATATTCATTTTATGTTGTATTTGTGATAATAATATAGGGAATTAAAATTGAATAGTTATATCATGGGTATAATAGGAGAATTAATGATTGTTGTCATTTCAAGAAATAAAAACTAAAAAATTCATCATCCTTTAAGGAAAATTAAATAGGAATTGAAAAAAATATAGGATCATATATAATGGAGTTAAATAATGTATTTTCATATTATGGAAAACAAGGATAAAGAAGATATCATCCTATTTTTACTATATATTTGTTACCCTTAAGAATATGTACTGAAGAATATAATCCTTAATGAAGAAATTGATGTATTCAAATCCGGATAATCAAATTTTGATTATCCATTATGGTGTACTCTCTAAATTGGAATATCTTAAAAAAAACTAATTAATAGATTCACCTTTATGAGGATTATGTGGAGTGTTTCCCATGTGGGGGGATAATGATGAATTTTTATATTTCATCAAAACTCAATATTTGAATTGGAATCACATATAATTACTTATCAAATTTACTAATGTTCATTTTATAGAAAAAGGCTTGATTTTTTTCTTAATCTCCCATCCTTTTAATAAAAAATTAAAATGTTAGTGAAATTGGGGTTAATTGATTCAATAAATGACATAATAATGATAGGACAAATTTAGGATATAATGAACAATGAAGGGGGTGAATAATTGATAGGTATATTTTTTTCAGTTATCCCCATTTATCATTTTACCTATTATAAGAGATGAGATATTAATTCACTCATTCTATTTTTTATTGAATGCAATTATATAAAATCAATAATGTATATAACATGGTGTTTCTATAATTTTCTCTAATGAATAAGTATATCTAGTCCTTGGATGGGTCTATAAATATTTGAACATCAAAACCACTTGAAAATAATAAAATAATGATTATTACAACAAGAAGGGAATAAGAATTCACATGTATTACACTATAGTCAAATTATAATTATTATTTTACATCTCCATTATAGTTCATTAGAAAGAATAAAAAGAAAATATCCTCCTATTAATATTCATTGTAACACCAATAATTTAATAATATAGTTTAGACTTCTAATGTATGTCATAATTTTTCTTTTGTTCTTCCACTAAATGCATCAATTGTTACTTTTACAACATTGGGAATGAAATCCCTCACATTCATTAAAACAAAAATCATAAATCATCTCACTATTCTTCTTATAGATTTGAAAATAAGTACAATAACGAATATCCTTCTACTTAATTATATAATCTAAAAAATCATTTATGATAATTAAAACAATGATAGCCATTCACAGTATCATCACAATTAATTCTTCTTTAGTGAAAAAGATGTAAATTTATAGTGAACTGAAATCACAGAATTCCCATTTGATACAAAACCTCAAAAATGGTTATTTCATTGGTTCTCCATTGATTTTCCAAGTGTATCAAATATTTATACAATTTAATTTCATTGATACTTCAATATTAATTCATGTAAGAATTATCATTCAAAAACTCAATAAAAAACATGAATATGAAATCTTATGATATTTGGATAGGACACCATCTCATTATCACTATACACAATTCAGGAAAATAATATTATATGTTGATTACTCAATATGGTGCAATATATTATTTTATCTAGTAAAATATTATCTAGAATGTTTGGTTACTTTATTTATAATTTATAAACCCACATTTTAATATTTATTAGGAATAACATATTTAATAGTAATTCTTATTTATGAATTCTCTTTATGATGTCATGAGAATGTATAAGTTTCTCCGTCATGTAATGTTCCATTTATTCTATTTTTTTATATTGAAATACTCATATTTATTCAAATCATGATCTTTATTATCCCATATTCTTCAAAAATCTTTCTCAAAAATGAGTATAGGTTGTTGATGTACATATAACAAACTGTATATGCTCATGATCTTCCTTTTTGTTGAGAATCCAATAAAACTAATTCTTTTTATTATTCAGGTAATCAATTTTAAGTCTTTTATTCATTATTCGTGAACTCAAATAATTATCGTGAATCCTTCCTTCATTGGACAGGAAGTCCCATGAAACAATTCTTCATTAAATCATAGAAATCATCAGAAATCAATATTATTCCAAAATATCTTAATTATTGTTTCACTTTAGTCGAATCCATATTGAAATTCTTTTCAAAAAATCCAATTAATAGTTTTTCATCATGATGTCGATTTGTGCATAACTATTCTTCTAAACATAGTTGGGAGTCCTGTGGATATTTTTCCTTTCAGATAACATGATTTTTTTAGATATTCTATATTTTTATAGGCATCATATCATTATGCAAGTGGAACTAGTTTCTTTGGGTTTTAGGGATTTTCCTTTTGTAGGTGAGAATTCACAACCCTCATTCATTAATTAACTAACTTATATACGTCATTTTATATTTATTCAATCCAATAATTGGTATCCAACGATTGTGGAATTATTTTGAATGCGAGTTTTCCCTTATGACACTTAAAATGGTGGAATCATTTACACTGTGAGAGTAAGTTATTATTTAAAAATAATGAATAAATGTGAATGTGATAATATTTCATGTATCATTAAGAAATAATTGATTTTATATTCCGTTATATCAATGTGTAAATTGATTTTTATCATTAATGGTATCATGTTATTGAATAAAAACATGCGTGAAAGAAAACCTTATCTTTAGAGCATAAATGTCCCCAGCTAATTATAAGAAGAAGAGGACAACGTTTTTGATATGATCCTCCGTATGGATTAGCCTTACGACCTTGATGTGATGATATATTATAAAAAGAATAGGATAATGTTTTTGATGATGATGATAAAGAACACCATATCTTTAGAGAAGAAATGTCACTGGGTTATTGTTATTTAGATCCACCCCTAGTAGCTCAACTATATTCAAATATTTGGGAGGAAGAAAATGAAATAACTATGGGAGAGGAAAATAATATTCAAATCGAGGATTTACCTATTGTTCTAGAATATGTTGATGTATTTCCAGAAAATAAACCCAAACATCCTCCAGAATGAGAAATTGAGTTTTCCATTGACATAATTCTTAGTTCAGGGTCCATATCGAAGACCCATTATATAATGACCACTATGTAATTAGTGGAACTAGTGAAAAAACTAGAAGAATTGAGTAATAAGGGATTTATTCACCCTAATGTTTCTCCATGGGGAGCCCTTGTTCTTTTTGTTATGAAGAACGATGGATCTATGAGGTTGTGCATTGACTATAGGGAGATCAATGCTATAAAAATAAACAACAATTATCCCCTACATCACATTGATGATTTATTATACCAACTTCATGGAGCTCAAATCCTTCAAAGATTGACCTTTGATCTGGATATCATCAGTAGTGTGTGAAAATGGAAGACATTCTGAAAATAGTATTTCAAAATTGGTAGGGGCATTATGAGTTTACAGTAATACCTTTTGTATTGACTAATACACACTCTATGTTCCTGAATCTAATGAATTGGGTTTTCAAGGAATATCCTGATGACATTGTAGTTTTATTTATTGATGATATTTTGGTATACTCCAAAAGCTACGAAGATTGTAAAAAACACTTGTGCATTATTCTAAAGACTCTTAGAAGACATGAACTATATGGGAAGTTTATAATGTGTGAATTATCAATTCAAGAGATTTATTTGCTTGGCCATATTGTCTCTAAGGTTGGAATTTCTATTGATATTTCTAAGACCAAGTCAATCCAAGAATGGCCATAACCAATGAGTATAACTGATGTACACAGTTTTATTGGTTTATCATGTTATTAATGGTGTTTTGTCTAGAATTTTGCCCAATTTTCTAACCCATTAACAAAGCTCACACGTAAAGGGGTTAAATTTTTTTGGAAAAAAGTGTTTGAAGAATGTTTTGAAGAATTGAAGAGAAGATTAGCCAATGATCCTATCATTACTCTACCATCGGGGAATGATGGGTTTTTTATTTATAGTTATCCATCATAGAAAGGACTTGGTTTTGTCCTTTTGAAGAATGATAGGGTTTTTGGCAATTCATCATGACAATAAAAAATTAAATAGAAAACTATCCTACTTATGATCTTGAGTTGGCCACTGTAATCTTTTTAGGGATGATACAAAGACATTATATCTATGGTAAAAAATGTGAGATATATACTGATCACAAGAGTTTGAAGTATATTTTCTCATAGAATGAAATCAACATTAGGCAATGGAGATGGCTTGAACTACTCAAGGATTATGATGGAACCATTCAGTACCACCTGGGGAAGGAAAATAACGTGGCAGATTCTTTGAGAAGAAAGGATCATGGATTATTGAAAAACATGAGAGTTGAAAAGTATCCTATATACAAGGATCTAGTAAAGTTGAACATGGGGATAACCATGGATGGTGAAACATCAAAACATTTTCAAATGGTTCCCAAACCATATTTCATAGAAAGGATAAAGAGTTCTCATACTGATGATGAAGTGATTCAAAAGAATATTTATGCTGTGAGTGATGTGAGATTGAGTGACTTTGTGTATGAAGATATAATTTTGAAATTTGGGAAGAGACATTGTGTTCCCGATATACCTAATCTAAAAAGGGAATTATTAGATGATGCTCATAGTTCCAATTTCTCTATAAACCCTAGTAGAAATATGATGTATAGAGATTTGAAGAAACATTTTTGGTGAGACAACATGAAGAAGGAGATTGCTGATTTTTTGTCATGATGTATAGTTTGTCAACAAGTGAATGCTGGAAGGAAATAGCCTGGAAGAGTCATGAACCCTCTTCCTATACATGATTGGAAATGGGATAATATTATGATGGACTTTTTCATGATACTAACAACGACTCCTAGAAGGAAAGATGCAATATGGGTCATTTTTTATCGTCTTGTCATGCCAGCACATTTTCTTGCTATAGGAGAAGATTTCCCACTTGAAAGTCTAGGAAGACTATATATCAAGGAAGTTGTGAGACTTCATGGAGTACCTCAATCGATTGTCTCTGATCATGATCCACGTTTTACATCAAGATTAGGGAAAAATCTTTAGATAGCCCTGGATATTGAACTTTTTTTGAGCACAGCCTTCCGAGACCAAAATGATGGACAATAAGAATATACTATTCAATCCTTATAAGACATGTTGAGATCATGCTCACATGACTTTTATGGTATGTGGGATCAATATTTACCTCTGGTATAATTTTCCTATAATAATAGCATCCATTCAAGTATTCAAATGTCACCAAATGAAGCATTATTAGGAAAGAGATGTCGCACACCAACTTGGTGTGACGATGTTAGTGAATGAAAACTTATAGGCTCAGAACATGTGGAGGAAATGATGGAAAATGTGAAGGTAATCAAAACCCACATCAATGTGGAACAAAGTATGCAGAAGAGTTATGCTGATAACCGAAAGAAGGATTTGGAATTTCATATAGGATATCTTTTTTTCTTGAAGGTATCACCATGTAAGGGAGATTTACATTTTTGTAAGAAGGGAAAATTATGTGTCAGGTACATAGGACCTTTCGAAATTCTAAAACGAATTGGGGCTGTTGCTTACCATTTGGAAATGCTGCCAATTCTCTCCAAAGTTCACGATGTGTTCTACGTATCACTGTTGAGAAAATACATGCCTGGCCCAACGCATGTAATCACCTATGAGGAATCAGAACTGGAACCTGATCTGTATAATCGTGAAGAGCTTTACAAGGATCTTGATAAAAGAGAACAAGTGCTGAGAAACCGGATGACTCGTCTGGTAATAATTTTATGGAGAAACCATAAGATGAAAGACGCAACGTTGGAACCCAGGGAATATTTGATGAAGAACATCCCAAGTCATTTGTTGTACTAATAAACTAGAAATTTTGAGGATGAAATTATTTGATGGAGGGGAGAATGTAACACCCCAAGAATCCATGGTATGCTTCTCTTTGAATGATACAATAGCATGTGTCGTACGCAACTTTGTGTTCTAACACACCACAACCAATCAAACTCTCCATTGTGGATATTAATTCCCAATTTTTGAAATTTTATAAATTTTTTCATTCAAAATGGACTTCATTTTTGGATTCATAATATTGAAATTATCTTAAGGTGAATTTTTGTTATTTTTTTGAAAACTGTCAATTTTTTATGAATAGTGAAAAACACGAAGTTATTGTTTAAAAGAAAGTTTTTATTAAAATATTTATTAATTTTATTTAAATTTATTTTAGATCAAAATAGATACATATTACCCATATAATTTCAATGTAATTCATTGGACTCGGTTTATAATAATTTAAGATATATAAAAATTATATTGAACTTTTTACCGTCTTTTACCCACCTCCTATGAGCATTTGAAAATTTACATAAAAGATAATTTTAATTCTTATGTGAGTAGAATATTAAAAATCCAAGGGACACAGATTATATCAGTATGTAAAATTTGGTTCAATGGGATGAAAATAATTTTTGTTGAATAGTAACTTTTGACTTTCATTTACCGATGTTAAAAGTAAATAGGGTAATCAAAGGTACAAATGTTTTTATAATTACCCTAACACATGTCCTAATTCTATTGGATATGTGTTATTCGATGAAAAACATCCTTTGGAATAAAATATGATCCTTTAGGTCCAAATTGATTAGATTTGGACATTTTTTATTATTTAATTCAAAGAAGAGTTAAAAGTGTTAAATTCTAGTTTTCATAAATAAAATATTTTTAATATAGTGTTACACACATCATAAATTAAACTATAAAAATTTATTAGAAATCAAAGATGATTTACAACATAATTGGATTTTATTTATGATTTTATTCATTAAATAATTTAATATATTTATGACACAATGATGATGTAGTAATTACCTTATTAATGAAATATTAAAATAATTAATATTGTAAATACCCATAAAAATGTAATTTTTGACTTTTTATTAATTCCAATAATTTTATACAATAATATTACATGTTAGGGTTGATTAAATAAATTTTCTTCTATGTAATAATGCAGTTATGAATTTTTTTTAAAAAAACATACCAAATACTGTCAAAATTAACATATAATAGTTTTTAAAATGAATATTTTTTTACTAATTGATATAATATTCTTAAAAATCTATGGTTTGGAAAAATGACTTAGATAATGATATATAAATTAATAATGAACCACTTGGGGTTCTTTTTTCTTGTTATAGTAAGTTTATTATCCATATAATATAAAAATACATAGAGGCATGGTAAATGTCAAACTATTTAACTAAGAGTAAATTCTAAATGATTAGGTTAAAATGGTGAACTAAACATGACCAAAACATATTGGTTGAGGTTATTTCGACCCATCTCCACCTTAGATCCTAATTAAATCAATTTGGATCCATTAGAAACTGAAAATGATTTTATTATAAATTAATATTTCTAGCTTTTCCCACGGTGCCCCTCACCCCTCTTATAAAAGGGAACTTCTTCTTCTCTCTAATTCACTCCTTCAGTGCCATTTGTCTTGGTAAAACCCTATCCAAATATCACCTCAACTATCCTCCCTTTATACTAGAGGCATTATTTTGATCAGAAAGGCAACTTAAGCAGCCCTTTTGATCAAATCATAAGGAATAACCCGAAGAAGAGGTAAATATCTCACCACGTCTTTCATGTTATTTTCTTCTTCCACTTCATCTTTGTTTGTTGTTTCCATTATAAAAATAATATCTCTAGTATCATGTATAGACCCTAACATTAATATAAAAATGGTACTACCAAATTCATTAGGTTATCCATTCTAGGAATAATGTGTCACCATAAGTGTGTATGTATGGCTTACCGTCTCCACTTCGTGGTGTAGTCATTGTTCGATACATTATTATTAGGATAAGTATAATAATGATGTATAATTGATGTAAAAAATAGATATAACATGTTAATGATTCTTTATATATTATATATAATCCATTTATTTATTATTTTAATAAAAATATGATATTGTCACTTGTGCGTACGTAGGGATTACTGTCCCAATGAACGCAATGAGATTCATTCCCCTTCGTAATCATTCAAGAATAATTTTCATGTTATGATTAAAAATAATGTTTAATGAACTTAATATCCTTATGGATATGAATCAGATAAACCCTATCGATAAAAATCATGGCTTACTTAACTAAGCATATAAAGTAAAACAAATCTAATAACAACAGAAACATTGATACTACTAAAATATAATTAACAAGTCAATATTGGGAGATCATATATGATATCATAATAATTTTTATGGTTCTTTTATAATTTAATAACAATTATTTCACCATTATATAGATGTTAAACCTACCCTTGACCAAGAAAAAGTACATTGTAAGGGTTAATTTCACAATCTCTTTATTATCCAATGTTGTTTTTACATAAGTATCTACTCGGACATATTTATCATCCACATTTGTGTTTTCCAAAAAATGAATTCCAAAACATTTTTACTACTTACAAGACTATGGGTAAAATTAATTTATTGCCTCATTTTACCTTAGAAAATTTCAGTGGAATCTTTGCGTCATTTTCCAAACAAGTTACTTTATGAACTTCTCGAAAAAAATTAATGTAAGAATGTTTTTTAACTTATTTGGCGGGTGCTATAAAATTCCACCACTTTTACATTGTCGAAGCTTTTATTACATGCTTATATGATTATTTTCAAAATAAATATTTTTTTATAATTATTTACCGTTAAATTATTTAAGAAAAAGAATGAGATATTTCTCTCAAACTATTTTGATTTCATCTATATCAACATCCGTTAAGGGATTTTATTTTCATTTGAAGTTGTTTTATTATGATACAAATCATCCATTTTGTATTTAAGGTTATGTGATTTGTTTGAATGTGGATGTGTAATTTTTCAACAATTCAACTTTTATGGATAAAGTATTGAAATTTCATATGTTAGTTTTAATAAGAATATTTATGTTATGTTAAAAAAATTTCATATGAGAAATGCATTGGACTTAGTAATTAACGAGTGGAGCCCGCTATAGCTTCTCGAACCATCGATAGGTCTCAGGAGACAAACTACTATCTTGGCACAAGGCCATGACAAAATCTTACTTATAGTCTTGGAAAAAGGCCTTGACTATGTGGTTATGAAGTCTGACATTGTGCACTCCATCATTATGAAAGTGGCTATTGATATTGCTTTTGATTATTCGACTAGTAGAATATTCATGTGAGTAAGTAAATGGAATTATTTTGATTTATATGTTCCATATTATGATGATTTTTATGTTGAAAAGGTTTTTTTATTTTTCTACATTGCCATAAATGTTTATTCTTATTTATGAACTTTTCTGCAATATAGTTATCTTTACTAAGCATCTGAGCTCACCCATTTCTATGTTTTATTTTTCCCAGGATGCGAAGAAGTATATTATGATTGACCGGTGCGGATAGTCTATGAGATCTTAGTGTTGTCTATGGAAACAATGTTGTTTTAGTTTTCCATTTTATGATGTAATGTAAACCTTATGAATGTATCTTGTACATCGAAGGATAATAAAATAATCCATCTTTTGAGACTAGATATTTTGTGATCATGCCAATGATACGTAATAATGAAACGACAATGGGCTTCTGGGGTTGAGGCGTTACAATGATTATGAGAAATCTAAGAATATTTATAATCCATGGAATCCTCATCTTATGTGTATGAGGTTAACCAATTAATATTATTGTATAGTGGAAGATATGTACTTTCATAAGGCTGATAACACATGGTTAAAGGAAAATGAAATTATTATCACACACATGTTAGATTCTTACCACAAGAAGAGAAATGGTTCACGCATAAGAGGAGACACAAGGAATTCCAGTGTATGAAATATTTGAATTACAAAAACAATAAATGATATTTATATAAAAAATGATATGATATAATTCATGGGGTCTTGATAGGGCTAATTAATTATATCTTTTTCAAGTAAAAAAGAATTTTTGACTTTCCTATAATCACCCAAACACAAAGATGAGATCAAGATAATGTTGCTCGTGTTATCCTTAGAGATACCTCATTTTTTATAAAATATATAATCTATGAGTTTGTATTTAATGAAATGAAAATGTTATAGAAACCACTTGTCTATAATAATAGTGGTGTTTCCTTCACAACGTTTTGCATGAAGTATTCTTATAAAGGACTTTATTTCAATCGAGAAGTTCTGTATCCTCTTGATATGTGATTCACGTACTACAGTGTTTTTCAACATATTGAGATACTGTGTAATTTATTTTAACAAATAATCATTATTATCATGAAGAATCATTCTTATCTCACTATATTATGTGAAATATGTGTTCCACATATAACACTATATTCGGTAAAAATGAAACCATTTTCAGTGCATTCAGAATATTATAGACATTGTGATGTTGATGTAAATTTTTATGATATTAACATTTCATGAAGATAAGAACCCATTTCTCAAAAATTATTTGTTTTATATATAATGGAATTATGGGAAACAGATGTATTATACACAGTAGTGAAATAAGTTGATGTAGTTTTATGTGAATCATATGCATGAGATATGATTTCATGAATGAAATATATTGGGAGCATGACAAATACTCATGTTAATAACATGAATAAAGGAGGACACCATATGATAATTCATGCATAAAAATGAATGAAAATGTATTTACCTGACCCTAGAAGCATATTTTAAGTACATTATTGTATTAAATTGGCATTATTAATATGAATCAAATCCCAATTTACCATTCAGTTCAGCAGTTTGAAATGAAAGATTGCATAATTGATACCTAAAATACATTGGGATAACAAAACAAAATATGCTATATAATTAATTGAAATACATTGCATCCATAAAATCATATTCAATGTTTTATACATCATAAATAAGGTAATGAAACATATATTGGTGAGCTCAAATGAATATTAAGGGTAAATAAGATAGAACCAATATTGAATCAATCAAAATGGAAAGTTAACCGACTGAGCACACATTCCACTTACAAAACTAGATAAGGCCTAAATAATATAGAAAGTAAGAAAGTGAAAAACATGCCATTAATTAATAAAAAATGAATGAACTACATTTATAGATATGTCAACA
The DNA here is from genome assembly GCA_963277665.1 of Viscum album. Taxonomy (NCBI): domain Eukaryota; kingdom Viridiplantae; phylum Streptophyta; class Magnoliopsida; order Santalales; family Viscaceae; genus Viscum; species Viscum album. Next base: position 1,189,999,356 of record OY728121.1, on the reverse strand, counting down.
CAAAATCTCAATGATAAATAATAACTGAATCAAAATGAGACAAATTATTTTTAATGGAAATCATGTAAAAGTCACATAAAACCTATTACCTTTAAGACCATTAAAAAGGATGCATCAAATTACAGAGTGAAACAAAATTAATTTGGACTACTTATTTATATTATTATAACATTTTCATTTATCTAGGATCTATATAAAGATTGTGCTCCACCAATCACTACAAGTCCAAGTCACTACCAACATTGAATAATCAAAATAACTGATATGCATTATCAATTTACAATACTGTATGTTAAATGTGGATTTATAAATAATTCTAAAATAAATAAATTAAATGTTAAATTAGGAATTGTATATAAAATTGTATATTTATTAGGAAATATTAATATCCATGAAAAATGAAATAGTTAATTTTTGAATTCAATGTTTGATGATCATACATGATTTAATAATTCAAGCGAATAAACAATTAAATAATGTGAATGTGAATATTATCCTTGGAAAAATCAATAATAAACCATACAGAGGAAGAATAAGGATGGCATCAATACATAAAATCACATATGAAGTATGATAGAGGGTTGTTTTTATTGATGAGTTAAAAGAATAACTTCTAAAAATACAAATGATGAAAATATACTTCTCTTGTGAAAAAAAATTGAAAATATTTTTCATTAAAAATCAATTTTGAATTTTTTTTGTTAAAAATAACACATTATTACTAGAATAAGAGGCTTCAATGAACTGTTTTCTAATAAATCTGTACAATGTTGTATAAGGTAAAATTAAATATTCCTTTTATAAAGTAAAAGGGAATGAAAATTACCTTATTAGGAAGGTGACAAGTAGATTCCTTTGAGAACATAGATAAAATTAAAAAAGGATAGAAATTTATTTACCAGGGAATTTCTGAAAACAATTTAATATAACATGGTTTTATAATAAAACATTTTCACTAAATAAAGAGATAAATAAAGTAGGGTTCACATAAAAATATTTTTAAATCATTTTTTTATGGAGTGGAATAAATTATAAAAATACATGACTATAGTCATAAATATCCAAAGGATAATAACAGGAATTATATAAAAATAGTTAATTAATTTCCTCAAACGAAAACACCAATTTTAGGATACTGTTATTTTTTATATAAAATAATCATTAAACATTTCAATGTGTCCAATACAATGACGAATAATTTTCAATCATAACATCATGAAGGAATAAAATTAAATGATGGTTATAATATCATGAGATTAAGGAGACTCATAATATATCAGTTAAAAGGAAATTATAAAAAACATATAAAAGGAACTATGTTTATAACAACAATTATGTATCAATGTTTTGAAAATTGAGATTAAAATCCCTTACCAAAACATTCCTTTTGGAGTTTGGTCTTCGTCCTCCTCTTAAACATCTAACTATTTTTGGTTTTTAGTAAGAGTATTCATTTTACATATTATAACCAATTTATATATTCTATGAGTAAGTGATTAATGTTGGTGAGTAAATTTGGTAGAGTTTGGCCAACCCTATGTGGCATGAGAGGTATGGGGAAGTGGATATTAAAGGAAGCCTTTAATAATGGTGGTGGGGTGACACCACTTTATTATCCTAAATTAAGGGAACCCAAACAATGATTTTCTTGTTGAAATAGATATATAATATTCTATTATATATACAATGTTTAATAGGGTAGAAATATGGATAGCCGATGGATTCTGGGAAAGTTCATAGTTTGTTTTAGAGCTTATGTTTAGGGTTTAGTCCATTGTTATTCTTAATTTGACCTTCAACATTGTAAGTAATATTAATTTCCTTCACAAATATTTATTTAAAACAACCAATGTATACCATGATAAAAATTATAAATTATTTTTATTCCAAATTTGGAATCCATTTTTTCAAATTTCAATCACTGAAGTTGTATAAATTGAATTAAAATTAATTTCGCAATTGGGACTACAATTTGTATTTTAAGGTAAAAACATCGTGAATTTTTCTATATTTTAATACTCAATTTCAAATAAAAATTTATTATAATACCTAAATTGGATTACTTAATATAAATATTAAAAAATTAAACCTTGAAACCAATATAATATATAATGTACCCTTATAAATAAATTACATGAAATAGAAGTTTTGATTTATAATTCATTATTTTCATTATTCATAAAAAATATACGTTATAAAAAAATAACAAAAATTTATAATGACCTAATTTTTATGTTTCAAATTTCAATTTTATGTATTTATTGACTTATTTTATGTATTAAAGGTTTAAAATTAGATTAAAAATGGATTATCCATCAAATGGATGTAAAAGTGCCTTAATAATAATATACCTTTTTATGTGAAATATTGTGTTTAATAATATTCTATCTTTATTTAATCCATTGGATGATTATAAAAAATATTTTTTTGAATAAATAATATATATATTAAATTAAAATAATTCTCTATTTTTATGTAATTTAGTTTATTAATACGAAACCCCTTTTTGAGTATAAAATTAACAAAACCAAAATTATTCAATTTGTTTATATTTTTATATCCAATATATTAGTAACCTATTAATACAATTTATATTTATGTAAAAAATATATTTTCATAATTTAGTTAAAATTATTCATAAACACTTTTTAATGGGTAGATTAGGTATTATTTGGATAAATTACAATACCTTAATAATATATTATTGTTCGGTAAAACTAGGTAATGTATGTACCACAAGCCATAAAAGAAGGATTATCATTTATGAAACATAAGATACCTTGGTGTCGAAGGAATTAAAAAATTTATAATATAACTAAAATATTGAAAATTGTAAGACTATTTTCAAGTATCAAGGTGTTATATACCACTATGCACTTGGTGTCGTGTGTTGTGCACAATATAAAATATAAAGAATTTACTTTAGAATTTAGGGGTGTTACATTCTCTCCACCATAAATAAATTGTTTCCTCATAATTTAAACGTGTTCTCATAAATATTGGAATTGGAAAAAAAATCTTTTGTTGAAAGACCTGCATCATAAAATGGTTAATATAACATGTTCTTAACAATAGAGTATAAAATTAAATGGGAATGTATCTAGGTTTCTTAGTTGGACAATATAGGCAAGAAATTGAAACATGGATACCGAAGAAAATATAACCATCTTGTTCTGGAGGGGAGTGCTAGAAAACATGGTTTGGAGAACTTAATAGTCACAAGGCCATAAATCCTTGATGATATAATGGTCTATTTGATTCATTGGAAATGAATGTACTAATATAGTATTTTTTTGGTTTCAAGATAATTTTTCATTGAGTAATGTAATTATTTCACTCTCTAGGAATTTATGTTTCTATAATCATTATTCTTTACATTGATAATGGCATGAAATATTTCACCTTTTTTTCATAGAACAAGATTTTTCACAAGGTGAAGTAACACATTATGCTCTATAATACCATCCAATGATAAACTTAAACGATTTTATAAAATGTTATCTTTTACAAAAAATTATGATTCAACACTTTAGAATGAAGTTCACTGAATTTCCAAGAAGAACATATCATTAGTCTTTAATAAAAATGAAGCAACCCAAAATTTTCACATTCCAAACATTTTAATATCATCATCATTAATACTCTTAAAATATGGTAATAAATTGAAATACCATAATTCCTTTTTAGAAACATGAATTCTTCCTTACTACATAAATAAGAGAAATGTCTCTAGATATATCCTTTAAATGAAAATGTGTTGTAATAATTAATAATGATAGATTAGACTACATGTTTACAAGTCATTAATATGTTACATGGTCTTCAACACTTATCCAAATAAAATATTTATTCATCATTACCTCAACATTAGGAATATATTAACAGTTTTCTTCCATAAAACGTGTGTTTTCTAAAAATGATAACTTTATACTGAGTATCTATTCTTGTTTCCATTCAACATATTGCCTCAAATAAATGATTAAAAGATATTGCAGTACTATTCTTATATATTCCATAATTATTATCACCATTAAATTGCTGATAAAATATTAAAATGATATAATTAATCATTAGACATTTTAATCATTCCTATTGACATCCACGCAATCTGTACCGTACCAAAATTCTAGGATGTTCATGTATACATATACTAAAAGTCTATCAAAGGGGTTTTCTCCCTAATTTTTTTCTTCTAAATCTAGTTTCCAGGGTTGCTCCTAAAAATCCAATGTTACAAACTATAATGCCCCAAAACCAGAATCTCGGTGTGGCTTCATTATTTTCTGAAAATAGAATTATCACAATGAAAAACATCGTAGAGGACCATTTAGTTTAGCTGTCTAGGAAATCCAATTTACATACATTGTAATGATAATTCATTATAAAATTAAAATAAATCATACTACACTATAAGTTGAAATAAACTCATTCCTTGATATATATTCAAAGTTATCTTCATCATAACCCAGTGAAATAAACATATAAGAGTGATCTCAACATCTTATTAAGGGTAAAAAGAAATTGGAATAAATAATGAATCAATCTATATAGAGGGGTAAATAACTGAGGAAACGTTCTATTTACATTACTAGTTAAAGAAATAATAATATGGAAGTTACAAAATTGTATCAAATTTCATATATCAATAAAAATTTAAGGAATTACGTCCACAATTATTTCAACAAAAAATCTAATGATTAAACAATAAGTGAAAATTAATGATGGAAATGATTTCATAATGGACATCATGTTTAAGGCACATGAAAACCTATTACTGTAAAGACTATTCACATTATTGTTTAAAATGATGGATAGAATCTAGTTTAATTTAGAAAACTTATTCATATCATGAGAACCTTTTGATGTATCCAGGTGCTATATAATTTATTGGTTCCACTAATCATTACCAGTCCTAAGAATTCCTCATATTTAATAACCATAAAATCTAATTTGATGTATCAATTAACCACATTGAATGAGAAATATGTATTTATCAATAATTATCAAATTAATCAAATAACTTCCAAAGTAGGAACCATATGTAAAATTATATACTATTTAGGCATATTAATATCCCTGAAAAATTGAATAGATAATTAGGGTAAATTCAGTGTTCCCTGATCATATGAGATTAAATATTTAAAGAGCACTAAAAAATAATAAAGAGACGAGAATATGAATAATATAATTGTCCAAAGAAATAATAAACCATCAATATGAATAGAAATTATGGATTCAATACATCAATTTTCAGGTGCAGTAAAATATATGGTTTTGTCATTGATGAAATAAAAGAATAACTTTTCATAATATTTTTCAGGAAAATATAAATTTTTTTAAAATCTTTTGAAAATATTTTTCTTTGAAAATCCATTTTGAAAAAATATTACATAGAAAAATAATACATTTAAACATGAATGAGATACTTCAATTAATTGATGATGGATAATTATGTACATGTCATATGAGGTAAAAATAATATACCTTTTGTACGGTAAAAAGGTTTCAAAAATTACCTTGTCGGGATGGAGATAAGAAGATTCTATTGAAAAATAAAATGAAAATGAAAAAATTGTAGAAATAAATGATCAAATTATTATTTAAAAAAATTATTTATAGATGGTTTTGAGATGAAAAAATATGTTCTCGAACTAAGGAGAGAAATAAGGTCAGGTTTTCTCCAAAATATTTTAAAAACATTTTGAGTAACAGTGAGTGTAAAAATGATAAAAATACGTGAATATGGTAATGAATAACTAGAGGTGAATAAAATTATTTATTTAAAAATTGATATTTAATTTCATAAAACTGAAATACAATTTTACGATTATTATTATTATTTTTGAGGAAAATATTATGTAAACATTCTAAATTGACTTATTCCACGTTCATATAGTTTAAATCATAACCTCATGAAGGAATAAAATTTAATGAACGTTATACTATAATGAGAGTGAAGAGGTTAATTATATATCACGTAAAAGGTTAGTATAGACACCATATATATGAAACATGGTTCATAACAACAATTCAGTCTCAATGTAATATAAATTTATCTTAAAATCCCTTACCATAACATTCCTTTTGACGTGTGGTCTTTATCCTCCTCTTAATCAGGTAACTCTTTTTGGTTTATACTAAAAAGTTGCCATTGATTTATTTATACAAAAATTATTGATTCAAGTTAAAAGTTACTGATTTTTTTGTGTGAATTGGGTAGAGTTTGGAAGATCCTATGTGTCATGAGAGGTGTGGGGATGTAGAAGTGAAGGAGGCCTTTATTAACGGAGGAGGGGTGAAGCCTTTCTAATATTTTAAAATGAAGGAACCCCAAATTTGTTTCATTTTTTTATGTGGAATAATAATTGTACAATTTCTATCCATGGGGGGATTATGTCGAAATATATCAATCCAATGGATATTTGGAATATTGATAGGTTTTTTGGGTTGTGTGTTTGGTATATAATCACATATTAAGATTAATTTAACCTTAATTAGTTAAATAAATTTTAATTTCCATCACTAATTTTTTTTGAATAGAGCTATGATTACCTTATAAGAAATTATATGTTATAATTATTCCAAATTTTTAATCAATGTTTCTAAATTCCAATCATATAAGTGGCATAAATTTAATTAAAATTAATCCCACATAAGGGATTACAAGGTGGGTTTTTATTGTTAAAACATCCGAACCTTTTAATTTTTTAAAATGTAAAATTCAATGTAAAATTGTTTATAATAAACGACATTGTATTAATTAAAAGAAATTATTATTTAATTAAATATTAAAACCAATATAATACCTTATAGATCAATCTAAATAAATTAAACTAAAAGTATATTTTGAGTTATAATTTGGTATTTTTCATTAATTATAAATTTTTTAATCATTATTGAAAAATACCAAACAAATTAATGAAAACTTCTTTTAATGTTCTTATTTAAAATTATATGTTTATATTGACTTTTAAAATAATTAAAATTGTAAAAGATTGGATTTAAAATTAGTTCTCCATTAAAAGGAGGTAAAAGTTCCCTAAGAAAAATATACATTTTTATGTGTAATATTGACTTTATTAATATCTTTTTATTATAAAATAAATTGGATGATTATAAATAATATTTTTCTGAAAATATATCACATATATATATGGTTAATATAATTAAATAATTGTACGTAAATTAATTTATTATGATAAAACACTTTTATGAGTATAAAAATAATAATATATCCATTATAGATAATTTTTTAGAAAATTATTTGTAATTAATTATTAATATATTATTTAATTTTAAATTTATTTAAACCATATATTTTAATAAGTCAATTATTTATTTTCATAACCTCTTATTTAAAATATTGTTTACATGTTATTATATTAAATTATTATATTTTAAGAATTCTTTATTGTTTAGTATATATAGGTATTCCATTTACCAAAAGCCATCGAATAAGGCTTCTCTTGCATGTAATGCCAGACAACTAAGTATTGAATGTATTATGAAAAATATAATTTATAAAATCAATTTAAAATAGTAAATATATTTTAATTTTTAAGGGTATTACATCCCCTTACACACTTGGTGTTGTTGGTCATTCACACTATCGATAATAAGGTTCTTATATTAGAATTTTGGGGTGTTAAAAATAATATATTAAAAATATAATGAAAAAATATAACAAATGGGTTGGTTATTGTGCTTTACAAGAACTAAATTCATTCATAATGTTTGATGCACTCATATTTTCATTCATATCATAAAACAATTCCCAAAAATTGATGGTTCAAATGAAAATTTCTATATAATTTGATGTTTTACTTTAACTAGTTAATTTTATAATAATTATTTAAATTGAATATAAATATATACAAGTTATTAAATTTCAACCTTGAATTTACATGAGAAATTATTTTCTGAAATATTTCTTGGTCTTTAATTTTTTTGAAGGTAAAAAATGGACCAGCTGAAGGATTAACATTAAAGAGAAGCCCCAAATCCACTTAGCTAGCTAAATACAATGTTCAATTAGCCAAGCATGCTGCCAAGAGAGCCCTCCCAAATAGAAGGTGCATTGACCTTGGGGAAGAGTACATTGATAGATAACTTCATGATGAATCCTATTGAAATATGGTAATAAATTGAATTACCATAAAACCTTATGAGAGACATTATTTCTTCCTTACTACTTAAATAAGAGGAATGTTATTGGATATGTCCTCTAAACCCAATTTTTTTGTAAACATCAATAATGATAGAGTATACTACATGTTTACTAGTCATTAATGAGTTACATGGTAGTCAATACATATCCATATCAAACATTTATTCATAATTATATCAACATCAGGAATATATTAATGGTTTTCTTCCAAAGATCATGTGTTTTCTCAAAGGGTTAATATTCTACTACGTATCTATTATTGTTTCCATTCAATATATTCGCTCAAATACATAATGAAAACATATTATAGTATAATACTCATATATTCAATAATCAATAAATCCATTTCATTATGGATAAAATATTCAAATAATATAATTATTCATTAGACATATAAATCATTCCTATTAATACCCACGTAATATCTACCTTACCAAAATTCTATGATGTTCATGTATAATTATACTCATATTCCATCATAGGGGATTTATTACTAATATTTTTCATCTAAATCTAGTTTCCAAGTTTACTGCTAAACATTCAATGATACAAACAATAATTCCCCAAATCTAGAATCCTGATGTGGATGTATTATTTTAAGACAATATAATTATAACAATGAAAAAAACATCCTCAAGGACCACTTAGATTACCAGTCTGGAAATCCAAATTACATACATGCCACCAATAATATATTATGAAATTAAAATAAAACATAATACATAATAAGTTTAAATAAACAACTTCCTTGAAAAATTATTTATTTTTCTCTTCTTCATAACCGAGGGAAATAAAAATATTAGAGTGATCTCAAATTCATAATAAGGGTAATAAATTTTAATAAATAATGAATCATTCTATATATAGCGCTAAATAACAGAGGACACGTTAAATTTACATTACTGGATAAGGAAAAAATAATATGGAAATTACGAAATGGAATCAAATTTCATATATCAATAAAAAATTAAGTAATTACTTCCACAGTTATTTCAACACAAAATCTAATGATTAAATAATAAGTGAAACTAAATTAAGGAAATTATTTCACAATGTATGTCTTGTCAAAGGAACATGAAAACCCATTAATATTAAGACCATTCACATGATAATTTAAAATGATGGATATAATGCCATTATATTTTTCTAACATATTCATCTCATGAAAACCATTTGATGCATCGAGGTGCTATATAAATTCTTGGTTACACCCATCATTACCAGTCCAAATCCTTCCTCGTATTGAATAATAAGAAAAACTAATTTGATGTATTAATTAACTACATTGAATTAGAAATATGTAGTTATCAATAATTACACAATTAATCAAATAACTGTCAAATTAGGCATTATATGTAAAATGATATATGGTTTAGGAATTTTAAAACCCCTAAAAAATTAAAATAATAATTAGGGTAAATTAAATGTTTGATTATTATATGAGATTAAATATTTCATGTGCACTAAAAAATAAAAAAGAAATGAGAATATGAATAATATAATTTTCCAATGAATTAATAAACCCAAAATATTAATAATAAGAATGGTTTCAATATATTAATTAACATCTGTGGTAAAATAGATAGTTTTTGTCATTGATGAAATAAAAGAATTAGTTTTCAAAATAATGTTGAGGAAAATAACCATTTTTTTAGAAATCTTTTGAAAATATTTTTCATCGAAAATCCATTTTGAAATCATTTTAAAAAAAAATACTTTTAAATTTAAAAATGATACTATAATTAAATTATGATTGTTAATTATGTACATGTCATATGAGGTAAAAAGAATACGCATTTTGTATGGAAAAAATGGTTCGAAAAGTACCTTGTCGAAAAGAAGATAATATGATTCCATTGAAAACAAAGGTAAATGAAAAGAACCGTTGAAATTAATAGTCAATTATTTTGGGAAAAAAATTAATAATATATGGTTTTTAGAAGAAAAAAAAGGGTTCTCGAACTACGGAGATAAATAAGGTTAGGTTTTCCTCAAATTATTTTGAAAACATTCTGAGTAACAAAGAGTGTAAAAATGGTCAGAATACAGGAATATGGTCAAGAATAACTAGATGTGAGTTAATTTATTTATTTAAAAATGGATATTTAATATCCTAAAATAGAAATAATATTTCAAGATTATTATTATTATTATTTAGGAACATATTCTCTAAACATTCTAAAGTGTCCTATTCCATGTCGAAACTGTTTAAACCATTACCTCATGAAGGAATAAAATTAAATGAACGTTATAATATCATGATATTAATGAGGATAATTATATATCATGTAAACGGGTATTATATACATCATATGTACAAAATTAGGTTCATAACAACAATTAAATCTCAATGTAATGTAAATTTAGTTGAAAATCCCTTACCTTAACATTACTTTTTTTGTTGCCTTTATCCTCCTCTTAATCGGGTAACTACTTATGGATTATACCAATAGAATAACTTTGATTAATTTTTACACAAATTATTGATTCAAGTAAATATTTAAAAAAATATGGACTGAATTGGGTAGAGTTTGGATGATCCTAAGTGTCTTGAGAGGTGTGGAGAAGTAGAAGTGAAGGAGGCCTTTCATATTGGATGAGGGGTGATGCCCATCTATTATTTTAAATAAAAGGAACCATGTATATGGTTCATTTATTTTATATGGATTAATAATGGTACAATCTCTATACATAGGAATATTTTTCTGAAATATTCCTATCCAATTGAATTTGGGATTTCTAATTGGTTTTTTAGGTTGTATGTTTATGGATTAATCACATATTAAGCTTAATTTAAAATTAATAATTTTCATTAATATTAATTTCCTTCACTAACAATTTTTGTAAAAAACTAATGTGACATTATTATTCATTATAAATTATACTTATTCCAAATTTGGATCAATGTTCTCAAATTCCAACCATAGAAGTGTCATGAATTTAATAAAAATTAATCCCACATATGGGATAAAAATGCGGGTTTTTAATGTTAAAATGTTTGAATGTTTTCACTTTTTCAGTAGTCAAATTCAAAGTGAAATTGATTATAATAAATTAAATTTTATTAATTAATAAAAATATTATCTAATTAAACTTTGAAAAAATTATATTACTTAATATATCAATATAAAAAAATTAAATTAAAAATATGTTTCGATTTATAATTCGGTATTTTTCATTATTAATCAAAAAATTAATCATTATTGTAAAATACCATTAAAATTAAGGAAAACTAATATTTATATTTCCATTTAAAAGGTGACGTTTATATTGACATGTAAAATTTATAAAATTGTAAAAAAATTGATTTAAAATTGGTTCTCTATTAAAAGGTTGTAAGAGTTACCTAAGAAAATATACATTTTTATGTGTAATATTGAGTTTATTCATATATTTTTTCTATCTAATACATTGGATTATTATAAAAAATATTTTATTGAATATATATCACATATATATCATTAATATAATTCAGTAATTTTATGTAAATTAATTTATTAAGATAAAACTCTTTTATGAGTATAAAAATAATAATATTTCTTTTATAGAATTTTTTTTAAAAATATTAGTTATAATAAATTATTAATATTTTTTAATTTTCAATTTATTTAAACTATAAATTTAAATATTTCAGTTAATAATTTTCCTAACCATTTATTTAGTAGATATTTTATATTTTATTATATTAAATTATTATAGTTTAAAAATTTATTATCGATTAGTAAAACAAGGTATTGCATGTAATGAAATCCATCAAATATTGTTTATGTGACATGTAACGTAAGAAACTCTGCATTGAATTTATTAACAATTATATAATATATATAATCTATTTAAAATAATAAATATGTTTAGATTTATCAGGTTATTGAATCCCCTTAAGCACATGGTGATGCATGTTATTTTTTCATTCATATTGAAACAAAAATTCAAAAAAAATTGATTGTGCATATGAATATTTCCATATAATTCAATGTTTTATTTTATCCTGTGATTTTTTAAATAATTAATTGAATTGAATTTAAATATATATAAAATTATTAACATTGATCTTGGAATTTACATGAGAAATGTTTTTCTGAAATATTTCTTGTTTTTAAATTTTTTTAAGCTAATAAAATAGACCTGCAAAAGGAATAAACTCATAAAGAAGCCCAAAATCCATTTAGTTAGAAACTTTCATGGTTAAATCAGCCATGAATTCCACCTGGAGAGCGCTCTCAAATAGAAGGTGCATGGACCGTGGGGATGAACCCATTAATGGATAGGTTGGGAAAATTCCAACGCAGGTTGTGCCTATATGCATGACCCGATATTTGTGTGTGCACAAGTTTATAGAGGGAACTTCCCTAGAGTAAGATTCTATGAAATCAAAACCCATAAGATTGTATATAAACCGACAAGGATTCCGATATTATTTCTCATATGGGATGACCCCCCATGTTTAATTTCCAACAAAACAAAACATCCAACTACTCTGTTTTAGGAGCACGACACCCATGAATCATACATTCCTCTCCATGGATCACCGGCACTCTACATCGCGAGAAGCCACTACAAGACTCTGGAAAATCCATGGTTCCCTCCATTGTAGCTTGATATTTATCCAATCCCATTTTCAATTTCTCAATGTCATGGAGGATCGCCTATTACACCATGTATTAAAATTGATAATCTCATTCATTGGCCTATCATCCATTGTCACATCACAAAACATACAAATTGAATCTTCACCACCTCGTTAGAAATCTATGATTCCAAATTCAATGGATAACTAATAAATATATGGAAAATGTGCTTCATCTTACCACTGTGAATGATATATAATTTTTGGAGGTACATATCACGCAATCCACTATGTTAAAATATAGACATCACTATTTATAAAGTTCCTTGGGGTATTCTGCATTTACAAATCCTATAAAGTGCCATGTTGATGTTCCGCTGCCCCTAGTTTTACACAATTCCACCAATAAGAAACCTTTTGATCTACCAGATATTTTAGAAAATGAACATTATTAAAACATATTATCTAATTTTAGGGGATAAAATCCATGAAATAAATCAATGTAATGATAATTAGGAGATATAAGGGGAATTCCTCTGTAAATAACGAAAGTGTTTCATACTTATATAGAACCACATGCTAGTAGATGGGGTCTTAATTACAAATGCATCTTATTTTGATTTTTCTCTAATAGATTTAGTCATGCTTAATTAAATTTTAATTTAATTTTAAATACTCTATGAATTATATTAATCATTAGTGTTTCCAATTATTTTATCCCATTTTGTATGTCATTCTCTCACTTTTATTTATTTATTTATTTAATTCATCGTCTTATTTCCTTGCATTTTCCTTCTCTTTCTATTTTCATTACAATATTCTTTTACTTATTTATCTCTCTAAATTTTAATTTTAATTTTATTTCTTATTCATATCTACTTCTTCCATTGTGACCACTTACTCGTGATAATGATGGGATGATTAAAGGCATCTCCTTAGGGAGGTAGGGTTGTTTCTTGAATTTTATGGTTATATTCAACTAGTTTTATTTATAAATAATTTGATTGTGATAGTATTTAATATATGAGGTGGTCATACTAGAGAACATTATTTTCAAATACAATAATTTTCTTTGAATTATTCTTTTTACCTACCTTCTATTGTGTGTACTTTTTATACGGTGGAGTTGGGTATACCTGAATGGATTATATAACATTGTTGGAACTGTGTCTTTTAGGAATCGCACTATCGTTTGAGGTGTTATCTTATATGGATATTAGAGGGTGTTATATATGGTGGGCGAAAGATGTTTCATTTGTGGACTAAAATAACACAATCAATTATTATAAGGTATTTAATTAATTTTTAATGTGCCATCAATTTATTTATCATGTTGAATTTATGTAAAAAAATGAATAATGTTGGAACCTATGATACCAAACCCTACGGACCAATAAATTTTTTCCTAACCTAGATTTAACCTGCATATGCATTCATGTTTTAATATATATTTGAGTTATTTTAATTTTATATTTTCCCAAAAAACAAAATATTATTACTTTCAAAATGTTTGTTATAAAAAAATTATATTAGATATTTTAATAATTTTTGTTTATTTGACCATGAAACTAATCAAGTTTGATGAAAAAGTTATCCTCATTGATCTCGTACGAAAAATAATATTTTTTTCAATTCCATAGGAGTGGAGTGTGTAAAAAATAGCACTGCTGTTAGGGATCTAACAAATTTATATCAAACTTTTCAATTTTTTTCATTTTTTGCACTATTTAATTTTATTAATCAAAAAATATAAAAAATATTGTTATATAATATATCTTAACTTATTTTACCATTCATGGAATTATTAATAATATCCTAAAAAATAAGATGAATAATTAGTTCTATAGAATAATAGAGCCCAACTAAATGAACCTAGGGAAGACATAGATCAACAGAAGAGCCATTCTGAATGACTGTTAAAATGTTTTCCTATTTTAATGGAGAATCCAAAACCTAAAACATATGAATATCCCTTATTTTATCATTATATTTTTTAGGAAATTCTGGATTTTCGCATAGAGCATATTTACAATCATTATCCCTCCTATCTGATTAGTAAATTTGAATCCTGCCATTTAGAGCATTAGTGTGTAGGAGGAGACATTAATTTTAATTTATCAAATGTACAAAATGAAATTTCAGTTATGTTCTGGAAATATATTGAAGAAATTGTATGTCACTATGATCATGCTATATATAATGTATAAGAAATAGAACCACCACAGCATTATGTATCATTGGAAAAAGAAGATACCAGCCAAGTTGTGTAATTTTAATATATATTGGAGGATCAGGACTACCAGAATCAATCCAACGAAAATAAACTCTTTGAGGTAATTTCCACTAAAGAAGTGATTGAATGTGAATTGATTTTGGGAGATGAATCTTTCTAAAACTCATTCTAATGTATTTTTATTAATGCTAAATTGTATATCACTCCGTACTATTTTATATTTTTATATTCTTTTCACCCTAGTTATGCCATGTAAGAAGAATAATAATAAAATTCATCTGTTGAGAAACACAAGGAACTCTCCAAATACATTTAAAGTTTATTGGATGGAGTGCAAGTGGATGTCAAATTGGGTCTACCCAATAAACATTAGACCCAAGATTAATATATAAAAAGGTTATAATCTTATATTTAATTTTTTAATATTATTTTTTCCACATATAATTGAAATCTAATGTTCTCGTTGACTATTATTCTAAAGAATAATACAAGGAGGAAACAATTGATAAAGAAGAAGTGGTTTCACAAGTAAACATTGAAGAGGAGAATGTTGATAAATTTATAATACCCCTTATATATAGGTTTATCAATATTGTGAATGGTGGAATCTGGTTTAATCTATCAATGGAATCCTCCTAAATAATGTATAATAAGCCTGATAGGGGAAAATCGTCATTATGTGGTTCAAATCCAAGAAGCTCCACCCTCCAACTGACTATGAAGGACATCAGTTACTATGTATTAGAGGTAGTATAATTGATTTTCCAACATGGGGGTATTATTCCAATAATTATCCCATTACCTTCATTATAAGAACATTTTATGTTTTTTATGAAATATTATATAATGAATACCCATTCCCTTATTATGTTTTTTAATTATTTACATGATACTTTTTCATAATTGAGTAATCTTATATTATATATTCATGATGGAATTCGACAGCCCCCAAATAAGAAAATATTATGATGAACCAAACATCATGTTACTAGGGTGCTCAATTTTATTTTGATATTTTAAACTACCTTCATTTTTTAAATGTTTTTTCATGAAATTTTAACTCAGATTTTCACAACCTACTTTGAAATATTTCATTACATGACTAATCATGGAGGAATGAGTTTTTAGAAACTCTATAATTCCATGATTAATATTTGAATTATAATGATATTTAATTAGTAAGATGATAATTTAATTATCATAATGATGAATAGGTATTTATATTATGACACACAATTTTTTGATATTAGATGATTCATGTAAATGAAATTTACATAACCATTTTTCATAACATGAAATTCTAAAATTCCTGTGAATTGATATTTTACTACCAGTAACTCCATGAGTGAATTTACCAAATAATTTTGCCTATTCTAGAGAATATTTCTAGCCAAATACATTCTATTTTATCATGATAAAATATATTGACTTCTTTTGGGGAATTCCACATTCTATTACATGCATTTTAAGCTCTCAATGAAATGATTATTCTGAAATGAATTTAAATCGATTGATTAATTTTTATTACTATTGCTTTATCCTTTATACCACATTATACATTTACACATTATTATACTATAGAGATCCTCATTGCACTTGTTATGGAAACACCATATTTTAATCCATTTTTATCCATTCCAACACACCTATTAATATTATACATGATATTTTTATGTTGAAGTTTAGGGGTGAGGGAATTCATGGTATAATGTGTATGATACATTATATGGAAAATGTGTCGGGGAGCTAAATGTGGGTATTGAGAAAGCTTTTTGATTCATAAATTGAATTTTAAATAATTTACATTTTTAAAAAATGGGAATAATTTGAATGATTTATGAATTGGATGAATAAAAAATTGGCAATATTAAACAAATTATTTTTAAAATAACTATTAGTTGATGGATGAGATGTTAATTTTTGGTATTATTTATGATAAAAAACAGAAACAACATTTTAAAAAATTGGTAAAAATGTTTACAATATTCAAAAAGGCTTAATTCGTTCATTATGATTTCATATATCATGTACCTACTATAATCATGGTAAGTGGGAGATATAATTTTAAAGGGGAAAATTCAATTGATATTTATAATTTTAATGTCATCAAATTTGAAGCAACAGATAAAACTCTTCCTTTGATCCCAAATTTTGAAGATAAATTCTAATCAACCATAAGACTTATAGACACTAGAACCTTTATTTCATGTAATAATAATTTTATGTTCGTTTTAACGTTATAAAGTGGACAAGGTAGTAAATTTTCAATTCTATGGATAAGAAGCATGTTCTTGTGATATGTGAAAAAATCTACTAGAATTGTTTTCATGAGTGATTGTAGAAAAAGATTCTAATTTGCGGTGGATCCTAAATTTTGATTTTTAATGATAACTAATTAAAAATTTATATTATAATAAAGAATATGTTCCATAAATTTCAATGGAATAAAAGTAAAATACATTAATTGATTGTTTCTTTTAAGGTGTGAAATTGAATTTATATTTTATGTGGAACATGAAAATTTAGTATAACACTGATAATTTTCTTATTTTATAACTATATATTTTTATGATTTTTAACATCAGTACACTATTTAATTGATTTTTTAAATTTAAATCTTGACGATAAGAATTATTTATTTTAGTGGGATGTTGATGCACTCATTTTTTCATGCAAATATTTGAAAAACTTCTCATGATTTTTGGAGGATTAAAATTAATATTCCAGTGTAATTCAATGTTAAATTTAAATAATGGAATTTATAAACAATATTTTAATTGGATTGTATTATATAGAAAATGATTAATTTGGAATTTCTAATTTACTTGAGAAATTATTTTTTGAAATAATTCTTTTTTTTAATATATTTTGGGGGTAAAAAATGGGCCAACCCAAGGGTAACCCTCAATTAGAGGCCTATAATCTTCTTATCCAGAATAATGAAATAGTGTGCTGGCCCAGAAGACCATCGGGAGATCATGTATGCTTTGATGGAATGTGGACCATTGGGAGGAACCCAGGGGTTTATAGGTTGGACCAAAGCCCACACAGACAGTGTGGCTTGA
This sequence comes from Viscum album, assembly GCA_963277665.1. Classification (NCBI taxonomy): domain Eukaryota; kingdom Viridiplantae; phylum Streptophyta; class Magnoliopsida; order Santalales; family Viscaceae; genus Viscum; species Viscum album. Next base: position 1,189,981,324 of record OY728121.1, on the reverse strand, counting down.
TATTCACGTATCCATAGGTTTACTGAGAGCCAATCCCAAGAGTTGGAATCTGAGATGATGAGTGCCATGTGATATTATATAAATAATCATGGATTCCCATATCATTTATGATTTTGGATGAACACTAATATATTAATATTAATCTGAATGAAAACACCATGGCTTATCTTTATCGATGAGACTCCCATGCCTGACACAGAAATCACCATAGCGCACCACTACTCAACGTCATCAGGTACACATGAAACACTCAGGAATAATCATAACTTCATTCATGGGAGATTATATTCAGCTATATGAATCCCATTACACATCATACAAATTAAAGGTTGTTCATTTTTTTAAGTTTTTCCCTAATGTAAATTCTCCATGCAGCAAATAAGAAACCTCGGGATGTGCATGATATTTAAGAAAAAAATTATTCAAACATATAATAATAATTTGAATGGAAGAATTCATTGTCCTAAATTAATATGAATAAAATTTCATGATACCATTAATTATCCTATATAAAAATAGGAAGAATTACTCAATTTCATAGAAGCACACACTAGAGGAGATAGTCTCGACTATTGTTGCATAATTTTTCCATTTTTCTAATAATTTCTGTATTTTTTTACTATAGTTTTCTATAATTTTTATTTATATATGAGTTATACTAGTCATAAGTGTATATAATAATTTTATCCCACTATGTATAACCTTTTCACTCTTCTATTTCTCTCTTTCATTAATTCTTTCTTCTTATTCTTTAAATGTCGATTTTCATCTATCACTGTTTGATTTATTTTATTATAATTATTCCTTATCTCTTTCTCTCTATATTTCTTCATATGTGTTTACTATTATATGACCCTTTCTTCTTGTTACATGTCTACCACTTACAATCAATAATTATTTTTTGACCAAACGATTGACTTGGGGGAGGTAAGTGGTGTTTCTTGAAATATTCGCTTATATTCTTTGTGTTCCATTTATATTTCGGGAGGAATTTAGAGTACTACATTGTAACATTGCTCATACATAATGCTATTATTTTCATATACATTCTATTTTCATTATTCATTCCTTTTCCATATCTTATCTTACGTAATTTATTCAAATGGTTGGTTTGTGGATAATATAAGGGATGAAATGACATACATTGGAATGATTCCTTTTTTGGAATTACACTCTCGGTTGAGGTTTTATCCAATTTGGATATTTGAGGAACTGATAATTTGTGTCAAAACTGGTTTTCTAATCCTGATAACATTACACAACCAATGAATCCATCTAATTTAATTCATTTATGTGGTTTCATAAATTTAATTATCTTATTGAATTTAATCAAACAATAAATAATGAATGAATTCATGTTTCCTAACAAAAAGGACAAAGACCAATCTTCCTAATCCTCATTATATCTATATATGATATTAGGTTTTAATTCTATATTTCATTATTTTCAGAAACTCAAAATTTAATTTTTTTAAATAAAAAAATCATCAAAAATAAGATTATGTGAATTAGAAGTTTTGGATTGATTGATTGTGATTCTCTGCATGAGAGATGTCTCTAGAAATATATTGTCATGTATTTGAAGAAAAAATATTTTCCCTACCTTGTGATAGGATTGAATAAATTTTTGGTTATATACTATATTAATTGAAGATTTATTATTCTTTGAGTAGTATATTATTATAGAATTTTACACAACAAAACAATATTACACATTGTGTAATAATGTAAATACGAATTGGACATGTAATAAATTTTTATATTTGGAGATGATAACTTTGGAAAAATAATATGTCATACCAACTTGTTCTAGTGTATGTTAATAGTGAGACTGAATATATTTTGAGTGTTCTTAATTAAATAATACAGAAATACACAGACAATCAAAACTCTGTAAATATATCTTACCATACCTATGTATGCATGTGATCACCAATCACATATACATGATTTTTTTAGATTAATTGTTCAAAAAAATATTCATATTAGTAAGTACAATGTTTGGATAAGTAATAGTCTCCACATTTAATTACAATTATAAATATTATGTATGGTATCATGGAAACTATTTTGATAGTAACAAAGTGAAAATTAAATTTGTGGTAGATAAATATAGAATTTTGGAATCCATTAGAAGTCTCAACATGTGGAAGAATTTGACGGAGTTACAAAACATCAAGAATGTTATTATTTTTGTCATTGGCAGTATGAAGAACCAATAGATTTATCTTTTTCACATTCTTCAAATCCAATGTATGTCACTTTTAGGTAATTCAAACATAAAAAAAATTATTTTAATATGTTACATAATTTTAGGGATCCTTAGGTCAATCAAGTTTCCAAAATAGCCAATACTAGCAAGTAGTTGTGGGATTCCGTTTCATTGATGTTCTTTTAGTATAAAAATATTTTTCTATATGTTATTTGTTTCAGAAACTCTTCAAACTCTAATAGGATTATCTTTTAATTCCATTATATTATAATGAGTAGAAATATATCATTAATTAAATCAATGATATATGATTGATTCCATTGAATACAGAGGTTTCTAAGATGCAATGTGACAACTTATTTTTATTTTATTTACTCTATGGTCCCAGTATAGATTACACGCTTATAGTCATAGAGATATTGGCTACCTCATAAATTTAAATCCCTCACTAGTTAAAAATAATATAATTAATTATGAACTCCATGGAAAAACATAAAATTTAACACAATGTTTATGTTTTTCATGAGGAGTATCGGCTACTATAGTACCATCACACATTATCATCATTTGGAATATTTTTTTCATGGAAATATACCTACTTATTCTCTCTCTCTCTCTTATAGAAATCTTCGAACTCGGCCATAGATTCATGTTTATCCAAACATTTCATTACGAATACATGTATTATTCAATCATACTATCATAATTTTATAGGCATCTTTATTATGTTACAAATTGATCCATAATTAAGATTTACGGTTATGGGAGTTCTCCCATTAAATATGATCCAAGAATCTTGGTATTGTTTCTTATTCTGCAACTTCAATATAAATTATTGGTAATTATAATACCTTATTATTGATTTATTTTTCCTGAACATCTTCTCAAAGATATTGTTTTTGTTTCAGGGTATCTTGATGAATTGTCTTCTAAGTAGTGTCTTACTATATGGGGGTGTGTACATTCTTGAGTTGATCTCATTTCTTTCATCCTCCATGATTTTGACTTCAGCCCCTAGATTTACATATGCATCAACCATTATATCATGTCAATTATTAAGAATTTATATAATTATTTTCTCATGTTTGTTCTTTTAATTGTGAGTCATGTAACTACAAAAAATAATCATCTGGTATGTTATATTACTAAGTTGTTATCCCATTTCTTGAGTAATTTTAATGTAGTTTATTTTATTGTATGGGGACCCAGACCTATTCCATAATTACAATGTGATTATAAATTTCCTAATTTCATTTAATATTTTTCTCATATTACTCGGGTTTATTTTTGAAAAAAATAATAAAATATATTTTTAATCGTTCACTAATTTTTTCATATAACCGAATCCATGTTTATTCATTATTTTTTTCTCGAAACTTTTTCTCATATGAAATGGTTTTACATTTAAAAAACTACAATTCATGATCTTTTCTATCATTCAATAATTTTGTTTTCTTTCCATAACTATTTATTTCATATGTCTTGGGTATGTTTTGTAACTAATTTTATCATTTCACTTGTGGATCTGTTATATGTTTCCCTTATAATTTTTTTTATTTTGATATGAATCATGAATATTTCATTGGACTAATTCATTCTTTTCATTATAATCGTAGCATCATATATTTGACTTGTTACCATAGAAAATCCTAGAAATTGTTTTGTTGAAGCCATGAATCATTATTTGTTGAGAAATATTCAGGACTTTCTCATTTTAAATAATGATTTTACCAAATACTGGAGAGATAGCATTATGACTTCCAGTTATGTCATTAACCACCATACCTTATTCATCCCTCAAGGGTAGGGACCTTTACATGATTTATTCCCTCATTAATCACCACTTTCCAAACATATATATATATTTGTGTGTTATTATCATAATACTCTCCCCAATATTACAAAATTCAATATTCATGATCTTATGTGAATCATCCATGGTTACTATCGAAACCAACATTTTTATATTTCATCATGAAACATACATAGTTGACTGGTTTTAAAAGATGTTTCATTCATTAGGTTCCATGTTTTCTTTTCCAACATTTGTCTCCATCTCCCTCTCTTTCCCATTTCAAGGTTCCCTTTTCATATTCTCTCACAACACCACCACCAACCCTTTATTCCCCAAGATTATGTGGGAAATGATCTCACATTTAACACTATGAATAAATGAATTTTTATTTCCTCTGAGCCATATGATACTTTGGATCCTGATGAATGACCATCTATTGACCGCCAATCAACTAATTTTTCTTGTGACACAGCACAAAGGTATATGTTCTTATCGTGGAATCCAATTTTACACTTTTTTATTCAAGAGATTAGTAGTGACTAATGAATTATATATTTGAACCCATATCATGGTTTCCTTCACCCATACCATCACCAAGGCCAAATATCTTCTGGGGGTTACAAATTATTCATGATTATAGTTGAATCAATAATGGAATCTTGTCCCTCTGCCCTTCAGTAATATACATGAATCACTTAGATGGATCAATATTATGCCTCACAATTTTTAATCAACTCTGAATCACATGAAGGCTCTATTGGTTTCATATTTAAATACTCATATGAATGATACTGATTATTTCCACTATCACTAATGGATATTAGAGAATAAGTTCTTCTTTTTATCTCTCTCACCACCACATACCATTTACCTCCCCATTATACAAAAATGGACCAATTTTTGAATGTCATAAAACTTAGAGGAGGTGAATTAGTAATAGGGACTTTTTAACATTTTATAACTTTTTCCCATTACCTATTTGACTTATTGGGGTCCTGATTCAACTCTAGTATTTTCCCTATGACATGAAAGTATATAAATGTTGTAAAATATGGCACACGATATTTTTAAAATGTTTACTTCCTAATCCGAGTATCATGTCCTTGAAATGTTATGTTAATGATCCTGACCAGAAATACACTTGAAATCAAATCTATGAATGTGGTTAGAACATATAGTAAATAACCTTGGACATGAAGAGCAATATAATCAACTGATTTTGTTTGTTTTACATCTCCCAACATTATCTTTATACTATCACTAAATATGATATTAAAATTCATGGAATGTTTCTTTATAACACCATGAATGACTTCCACAAGATAAGGCTTCTTTTGGAATTTGTTGTCTTATTTGATCATTAACATATCACATATTACTTTATCAGTAGCAAGAATGATACCCTTCTTCTTCCCAATAAAAATTTTTAATGCTACAATTTCATCTTCTTCTATTAGTGAGAATAATAGGAATATAGTGTGGACTAATGAACATATAAATATTCTTAACCCAAATAATAATCAAATGAATAAAGATAGTTCAGACACTCTTACTTCATTATGGAAAACCCAATTGCAATAAATCACCATCATCCAGTCTATATATAATCAAAAACATCCTTTTTGATTTTAAACTCAATGTAGAATAGATCAACATAAAATCCTCACAATTTAGCTTCCATAATTATTAATCAACTAAAAGATCGGAATCGAATTTCTCTTATGTACTCTCAATGATTTGAATGTTACTATGGACTAGATCTCAAACTTCCTCGATACACAATATAATAAATTGATTGTCGTATTGACTTCAACATAGTGTAATTGATCTCTAATAAACACTACTTACACTACACTAAATATATCACAACATATTATTCATGAATAAAAATCAACTTGGGTATTATAACTCTTGTAAACATTAACCAGCAGTTACTTATGATCAAGAGTTTTTCAATTTATTGTCCCATGTGAATAAATGTTTATGTATGCATTCATGTGCTTTTTTTTACTTCTTATTCATCCATATTCACAAAAGTTCAAACACTATATTGATTAATTATTCATGAGAATATTCATTAAAATATCAATGAATATATGTGTGAATATTTCACATTATCTATGAAAAATATATATTTTTGTTTTTACTATGTTGTGGAACCTCCTCTTATGTTACCTACACACAAGCCACACTGTATTGAAATATCATTCCCCAACAAAACTCTAGGTGACATAACATCTAGTTCTCATTCGAAAAACCATCATGTAAGCATTTCTTGTGTCTTGTTCCTCCTTAATTCAACTGAAAGTGTTTATATTTATCATTGACCACTATGTGTCAATAGTATAACCAGTGGTAATACATTTCACATAAAATTGCGTAGTTATAAAACCTAAATACTACTTCAGGAAATATTTCATTGTGAAGGACAATGAGGGTGTATAAACACTGGTCATGGGTCTAGAATTCCTTATTATGTAGGAATTGTGTTTTTCTCCTTTACATAATTAAATTTATCATAAAACTCCCCTTCTTCAAGTAGATTAGGATGGTCAGAGAACCTGTAACTCATTTACATAATACAGGGAGTCATAAATACTCTTTTCTTAATAGGATCTCAAAAAATAATATGTGTGAAGTAGGACCTTCCACTCGCTCATTAATTTAATTAACCACATCAAACCCAACAAATATTATGGTTCCAATGGAGAATTTGATGACTAAGGATGTCAGTATATTGTACATATATTAATTATATGTATGTCTTGGATTTGAAATCTTTATACCTGGGTATAATATATGACAGAAATCATGGGTTTTTTTCTACACAATCTCAGCATGTCCATTGAGAAAAACCGTTGAACCTATAAAAATTAGCCTATACATTTCCACATTCATTGAGTAGTGGAACATCCTCAAGAAAATGTTGTCATGAAAAGAGAATCATGCATGCATATTAATCAAAAAAACAAGATCAATCATACACATTTTTATCATCATTCAATGATGCTTAGAGAACTGTTTGATCACTAATGGTGAATAATCATCGAACTAGCTAGAATCAAGGATTGATCTATTAGGGAGGAAGACAATGACTACATTGATACATGATCATCATGATATCATAACAATTCGAATGGGAATGTTATGTTTGTATAATTTTAATCTGGGAGAATAATGCATCCACATTTTCATCCATCACTATTCCTCCCCACGATTTAGTCATTCTATATAAATAATCATAGTCCTAATAAATATTAGACCCATAAATATGATTCATAGCACACACATTGCCTATATGGTCCACCGATCATGCGGTCAAAAGGCATCCCTATAGAATTTTGGCCAAAACCTTTGGTCGTGTGCACATTAGGGCATATACACAAGTATACCAAGGGCTTATATAAGGACCTCTATTTCTCTTCTACCATTCACAATGGCTCAAGCTGACATCCTATGGTCAATGTTGACCCTTGGGGCCCACAAAATCCTTGGTTTTCATTGTCATGTATAATAATTGTTATTTGAAATATTATTTAATGGACTACATGTATATAAATACATGGAAATTATGTAAGTATGTAATTGAATCTAACCAATTTATTGTCACATCATATCAATATCCATGAAAATAATAAAAAACATTTATTTTTTCATGGTCTCTATTAATCCTTACACAAATTATCGTATTTCAAATATTAAATGATTATAATTTCATCAATTCTTATTCCCTTATTCTTTTTTGGAAGATAAATTCCAAAAAAATCATCATCATATAAAGCACATTCATAATTTCTGTAAAACAAATTCTCATTTGATACCTGTATTTGACAAGAATATAATTTCACCAATCATTTGATTTAATACTATAGTTAATAATGCATGAAATCCTATTTCACATAATTAATCCATAACAATTCTCCATGTGTCACCTTTGAATCTAAAAATATCCAAACTATTTATATGTTACTTCAAATTATAAGAACTCGTCACATCATCCAAGCTTCATTAAACATGGAAATTCATCACCTCATTGACATAAATGATATATACCTATCATATTTACATAACTAATAAAATTCTAAATTCATTTTAAATTATTGAATTATAGACAATAATTGACCTGAAATGCAACTCATTCACAATGTGTGCTCTTCATAATAGATGTCAATAATGCCTTTCTCTATCACTTTCTTGATGAGAAGTCATTATTATTTATGGTGCATTACATATTACAGTTATGGGGGCCCTCGATGAAAATTATTATTTTCTTGTTCAAAACATATGAAAATAATCATTTATAAGGAATTATAATATATAATCATATAAAAATGACAGGTAATGATAAATTGAACAACCTATGCAGGTATATACCTGATTATGTCAATATTTCATAAAACATATTAAAAAAATAAAATTAGAAATATTACTCAAAATTTATAAATACAAATAAATATTAAAACACTTGAAAATCACCTTTTTATATTTACATAAAACATTCATGTTACTAGTTTTTTTATTTAGTCTGTGTTATCTTAAAATATTATGAACTATGATTTTTATTTATCATTCAATTTTTTATTATAAAAATCACTATACATCAATCATTAAATCAATTAGAATATAAAATTACTTAATTAAAATATTATACATTAGAAAAACAATATGGAAACAAACAAATAAAATTATTAAATAAAAAGATACAAAATATCATAATACAGAATCAACTAAAAAAACATAAAAAACTCAAAATAAGCAAAAAAAAATTGTTAAGGAATAAATAATAATATTTATAAAAATAAAATAGTATAAAAATTTCAAAATATAAAAAAAATAAAAACATGGAAGAATAAGGAAAATAAATCAAAAGTAGTTATTAAAAAATAAAAAAAGGAAGAAAAATATGAACGCACCACTAGCTAGATATTTCCGAAATGTTTGTGTTAGACTAGTTAGTTTCTCTTTCATTACTGGATGAATGTGATGGTTGAATTGTGATTTTGGGTCACAATCATCTATATCATGCATTTCAAGGCATCATGGATTGGATAAAGTGTATAGTCATATTTTATAGGTGGTGAGGAGTTATTTCCACTAAAAAACATTGAATTGGATAGATATTGTAAAAATTAAGAATAATTCCCTGGTATACACAACACATTGATGAAAAAAGGATCATCATTGTGTATGCCAAAGTACATAATGTTTACTATTATATAACATGGTTATTCTTTATTGAAATGGGATATGATGATATGCATGGCACTATGGAGTTTGTATTGCATTAACATTAATAAATTTTTAAGGTGAGATATATAGAGTAACCTTATAGTTTTGTTACTCAGGAGGATTTATCCATGGTGTGTTGCATTCAACAATATTTTTATAAAGTTAAAGGGCTATAATCAGATTGAATTTGGTTATTCTATAAAATTGTAACATGTTTTGGAATATTCCAAAAAAAGTATCATTTGGTTTCTATCATTTGTATATTGTATATAGCATTATCCTAGTTTTTTAATAGATGATATTACCATTACAAGTAGGTTTGGTACTAGTATTATCAATATTATGTCTTTTATTCAACATGAATATGAAATGAAGGATTTATATAGACTAATTTAATTCTAAGGAATTGATGTTTCTATAGATGCTTGAGATATACATCATTGATGGTGAAAATTTATCATTGATCTATAAAAAACTAGTATGACATAGGCAAAATTGTTTTACTCACCACATGATGCTTGATAAAGTATCATTCATGTAGATAGTGATATTTTCTCCTCACAAGACAGGTATTTAGGGATTGTTGGAATGTTGAACTATATGAACATACCTCACCCTTAAATTACGTGTGTAGTGAGAAATATGGAATCCTTGAAAAAGAAATATTGGGAGGTAATCCATTACATTATCAGATATGGGGAGAAGGAACCTGTCATAATATTATAATATTAAGAACCTAGGAACTGGGATATTTTGAATGTTTATGATGTAGATAATGTAGAATGCTACTCATCTAAGAGTTCCACTATAACAACCTTATAAATATGAGACCTGAATGCTAAATGTTACTACACATGTTGATAAGGTGATGATTTAATTCATTTCAAGAGATAAACTAATTATAAATACCTGATTACACATTCTTTTCATGTAGTATTTTCATGATGGGTGACCTCTTGGGATGATTCTTGAGTTGTGTGTGAGTGGGGATAAATCACATTGAATGAATATGAATTTTCCTGCAGTGATAGTCATTAGTTAGATAAGTGACTTTGGTGGGAAATAAAATTTGGTTTGTTGGGAATCCATCCAATTTATTATAGGAGGTCCATAATATCATATGAATAGGTTCATAGTTCTAGGAGGCTAGGTCATAACATATATTTTTTTATTTAGTATTTTATTTTAGCCTATCGGGTCTCTTAGAAAATCATAAAAGGGTATAGTTTTCTGCTAATCCAATTCAATGATAGAGTATCCTGTTATATCTCATGTGACTATAGAAAATATATTGAAGCCACCAAAACCTTTGTAGGTCAGTTATTCAAAAATGAATTATCCATACATATGAAGTGAAGATCATGTCACAATCGAAATTTCTACTAATCATGTACTTTATGACCATACTAAATAGATGAATTTGAATTCTATTTCATCTAGAAGAATTATGAGAAGAAAATGATCACCCTTATTCATTATATTACCTCAGTTTAATCAATAGACATATTTGTATTTGGGGTTTTGGGTTCACATGTTCAATTTTTATGTACCAAGATATGAATTATAGATATCCATGTCCCAAAATGAGGGAATGTTTTGGCATAATTTATGTTCAAATATTTTTATCTTATTACCAGACATTTTGAATTATAAACTATAATTTTTTATTTAAAAAATATTTCTTTTACTTTATATATATATATATATATATATATATAATTGTGGATCTCATAGGAGAGGCATGTCTTCCAATTCCACATTTCTATGAATGGATAATATAAAAATTATAGGTTTTTAACATGTGTGTGGGGTATAATTAATTCACTATACCTTCCACTGAATGCATATTATCAGGACCTAGATTATATTATTTCATTTCAGCTATATGGGAAGTGGAATAAACCTTATCATTAATTGAATAAGGATTTAATTAATATTTAACATCGTATGATGGTTATAAATTAATAAATTGACATAGAAATTCCTTGCCTTTGTTTTATATTTTTCTCCATTTCAATAATAGTAAGGATAATTTATTGTCTTTTCAGTTTGAATAAGTTGAATGATATTGAATATTGTTATTTATGTGTTTTTTTAACTAAATCTCCTAAATTTTTTGATCAACTATAAAGTCTGTTTACAAGTGGAAAATATGATACCTAACTAAAGATGTTTAAATATGTATCATCCTAGAGGGAAGAAATAGTCATAAAGAGAATGTAGGATTTGAGTCCTTTGGATTTTCATAGAATTGTATAATGTTAATTAATCAGTATACATATTCAAATTTTCTTCTCATAATAATTAATTTTTCATTGTAAACCATGATCGATATAACCATTCCCCTAGTATGTATTTTAATTTTGGTTTTTTCTACTTTTGTAAATCTAGATAAACTAATGTGAATGTTTCATAAAATTTATATTTATCAATCTTTCTCGTTTTGGTACAATGAGAATTTAAATTACACATACACAACAGATACTTTTCACACCATTAATAATTAAATATGTATGGATATGAAATAAAATGTACATAATTTAAATGCATAAAGAAAATTTTAAATGTTTTATCATTTTATTGGAATTATGAAATAGCAATTTATTTTTTTGTATAATTATCTACTAAGGTGTTCATATATTTCACAATGAGAATCACTAAAAATTACAATGTATTTTAATTTATGGTCTTGATTTTCCCAGTAATTTTTTTTTCAATTGTAGGAAATATAATAAATATTTAGCAACGTAAACTCTTCCATTCCAATAAACAATAAATGTCACAATATAAAAGTGGTAAAACCTGATTATATTGTTAGTTTAAAGAATATGTGAATTAAAATCCCTCATTTGAGAGAGCTATAAAAATTTATTTGATATCTATTTTTGTAATAGACAATTTAATTTTTTTAAAAATTGAAAGTACTTCAAAATATGATTGGAAAATGGAAAAAAATTGTAAAAAATTTAATTTACATTTTCATTATTGGGTTATAACAGAATGTTCTTATTTGTATTAGTAAGAAATAAAATTAAGCATTATTCAAAAAAATAGTACCATAGATCATTAATAGTGGAAGAGATCTAAAATATGGGAACCCATTTAAGATAATGGGGCGAGACATTTATTTTAGATCTTTTGATTTAAAAAACATTAAATATAAATAATATAAATTGAATCACTTAATTTCATGTTAAATAACATCATTAAATTTTGGAATTCTATAACTATCTCCTGTGAGATTCAAATTGAAAAACAAATGTTCAATATATGTATTCAGGAAAGAAAAATTTGTTTGAAACACATAGTTTTTCATTTATAAACATTATTGTTTCCATAATATTTCTTATATTGATGATTTTCTCTTCATATGATGAATTTGAAAAGAATTATAATATGTTAACATTTTAAAAGGTTTTTTTACAGTATGAATGATTGGAAAATTAGAACTTCTTTTTTATTACATGTAAGATCAAGGGAAAAACAATATATGGACACCTTATTTCAATTATGAAATTCCATTGGTCACTATTATGGATAGTGCATTACTTCTCAAATGTCTATTCTTTGAGGATCCACATTTTTTGTTTCTTATTATTGGCTTCAAAAAAAATATTCCTATGGTTTACTTTATGATAATTTCATAATTTATCACTATTTTATTATATATTATTGAACTAAAATTTTTTGAAGTCTTTTTAATTAATTAATTTTAAGGAACATCAAAATAGAATTTTCATCCTTAGTAGATAAATAATAATAGTTCACATTCAAAATTAGCTAAATTAGACTTTTTTTACACATCCACAATTCATACTTCTATGATTTATGTATAATATTTAATTTGAAGATTAATTACTTATATGAAGTGTGTTATATATAGAATTACCCATTATCAAATTCTAACCCAAAAAAAATGACTATATGAGTATTTTAGGACTAAATAACATGGTTTATACACAATCTATAATAAATTTTGAACACAATGTGTATAAACAATAGTATTGTCAACTTCTTGTCTTTTTCATAAATGATTTTCTTTTTTCTAATCCCATGAGGATATTGATATCATTTTATTTCATTCGAGTGGTGAATTTCCAAAATATCCTCAATTGTTCACCCATTGTACCATAATTTTGGTAATCTTTATCGAACATCTATGATTTGTGAATTGTAGTCCAAAGAATACACTAAATATTGAAAAATCTTTTTACTATTCTCCATTAAAAGAAAAAAATATTAATTTTTTAGGAATATTGGAAAAGCTCAATGGCATGAATCATTTTATGATGAGACAATCCAATGGATTCTCCAATTTAAATAATATTTTCTATAAATGTTTCTTAGGTTTCACTTTTAATGGACCATTTTTTATTATGATTATGGTTTTAGTAATTTATTTCATTGAAATTGTCTCAAACATAACTGTTATTTGCTGTAGGTATTTTAGTCACATCATAACATTATTGAATAGACTATAATAACTTTATAGTGACTGGTATCGTAACTGTGGTTTCTAACTACAAAATGTGAATATGACCATGAACTGTAATCTCTTTGTACCCTCATAATTTTATAGATGAAATATTATTTTATGTGGTTCATTAAATTTTACACATTAGTATTCATATTTATTTAAGAGTGATTTCTTTTATCATATGTTAACTTTTTTTTGGTTTAATTTGATGATTACATAGCCACATCCTGTATAATTTAATTTGACATCATATAATGGCACTTGGAATTTGTTATATGTTTATTTTTTCCATATTTAAATTTTTTCAACCTTAATTGGTAAATGTATATAATTTTGGCTTTAATTTTTAAAGTTTTTAAAATTCAATTTAATTGATTTGTCTAAAAAAATTATCCCTATTATTTTGATCTATACATTCAAAGTTTGTTCTCTTATTTTTTAGTATTTTTTGATAAGATTTATTTTTTAGAGAGATGCCACCATTTATGAAAACCAATTTTATATCTATGTTTTTATAATTATATTTTCCAATGATCATTGCTTGTTTCTTAATTTATGTTAAAATTTTGAAACCTTAAGTTGAATTTTTGTAATGGTTTAACTTTTTTCTTTTTAAAATGTTTCTAAGTCATATTAGAAGGTGGAAATTCCTTAGATTTATGTCATAGAACCCAATTTACACAAACCATTAAACTGGTCTTCTTCTTTAATGCATGAAATGAAAATAATGAATGAAATAATTGGAGATATTTTATATACTTATAGTCTATTTTATCCTTAAAATGATATCAATAATACTTTAAATATTAAAAAAAATTAGCATATATTATTTATAAGAACGAATTTATCTTTTAATAAAATTATATTATTTAATAAAAAAATGTGTAATTATTTTGTATAATTTTAATTTCATTTATGAATTTATGAATTTATATTAAAAATGATATTATAAACATTTATATGTTAAAATAATTTTGAAACATGAATTGATGCACATAGATTTTATTTTTAAATCATTTGAAAAATATGACATGTGTAAACTATGGTAAAATATCACGCTCACATTAATGATATATGGAATTATCGAAACAAAATTAAATATATGGATATTTTCACTCTGCATCGATACTTGGATTCAATATATTAATAATGACATTTTTTAAATAGTTATTTTTTATTTTATGCATTTATATTTTATTTAAATTTTTAAAGTAAACTATCTAGAATTATTGTTATAAAATTTTATAAAAAATGTTACACACATTTTTTTGTATAAAATATAGAGGTTTGATGATTTAAAATTTTATTAATGGTTGTGTCCTAATTTTTATAAGTTGATTATTAAGTAATGAAAATTTTAATTGTAATATTATTCAAAATATCACTTACATTGATCTATGATCCCCCCCATTTCATGTGTTTTGTCCTTTCCCTGAACAAATCATCAAAAAAATATCACACCAGTAATTCCACCTTCGTCTATCCTTTCCCCACTACTCCGACAAATCCCAGAAAGCAATCCATCCCAACCATACTTTGTCACCCAAAAGGATGCCTCATGTTGTTTCATCCCTATCACCAACATACTCTATCATCTCACCACACCCCACCACCCCTCTCAATTGATTTCAACCTTATATCACCTCATAATGTTTCATCCCCATCATTTCCCTACTCTATCATACATCAAGGATACCATAGTCGGTTCCATCACCATCATATCCCTACTCTGTCATATCGCCTTTTCCTTCGGCATTACTCACTAGTGCAGAAATCGTTTTTTACGTCACCATTTTTTACATCGGTTATATATAACTGACGTAAAAATGCAGCGGGTAGATTTTTAACGTCGGTTATTAAGATAAATGACGTTACAAATCACGCATGTTGGGTTTTTACGTTGGTTATCTTATAACCAATGTAAAAAACCAATGCGCGGGGTGTTTTTTACGTCGGTTATTTTGAAAACGATATAAAAAACCCGATATCGACATGTTTTTTACGTCGGTTATCAAATAACCGACGTAAAAAACAAAGCGCGAGGTTTTTTACGTCGGTTATTTTATAACCGACGTAAAAAACGTTTCCGGGCTGTGGTTTTTACGTCAGTTATTAGATAACCGACCTAAAAAAGGCGTCAATATCGGGTTTTTTGACGTCGGTTATAAAATAACCGACTTAAAAAAACCCCCCGCGCATTGGTTTCTTACGTCGGTTATCATATAACCGACGTAAAAAACGAGATATCTATGTGTTTTTTATATCGGTTATTTTATAACCAACGTAACAAACCAAAGCACGGGGGGGTTTTTTACATCGGTTATTTTATAACCGACGTAAAAAAGGTGTAGATATCTCGTTTTTTACGTCGATTATAAAATAATCGACGTAAAAAACCAAAGCGTGGGAGCTGTTTTACGTCAGTTTTAATATAACCGACGTTATAAATTTAAAAAATAGTTTATAACGTCAGTTATATAATAACCGACGTTATAAAACTTTTAAAAAAATTAAAGCCCGTGGACTATCATTTACGATTTTTCGATTGACAGTCCGCTGGCTCGTCTCTCTAGCGCAGTAAACCCTAAACGGCTCATCGATCGACCTGTGTTAAACTCAATTTGGTTTCATTTTATAACTTCTTCCCTCCTCTCGGATCTATCATCTCAACTCGCAACATTCAAGTAAGCCTTCCAAGAATTTATTTCATTCGTTTTTGTTTTGATTCTTGATGTGCTTTTCGTTCGTTTTTGAATCTCGGGGAATTTTTTGTTATTGCAAATGGTTATTTTCAAATGGTTATTTGTATTTTGTTATTGCAAATGGTTATTTATATTGAAAATGGTTATTTTTATTTTGTTATTGCAAATGGTTATTTGAATCTCGTGGAATTTTTTGTGGATATAACAGACTATGTTGGGGGAACATTAAACTAGATGAATAATGAGATAAAAAAGACGTGCATCGTTACATTAATGGAAAATAAATAATAATTACTTTTTATATCATATTTTGGATCAGTTTTTTTATAAATTAAAACAATAAATGTGATCCCCATTAAATGATATTGGAGGAGTACCATGGTTTAACCACACAGTATGGAAAACCTAGAACCAACCCTAAAAAATGCATATGCATCATACTGTGTGATTTCATGATAAATAAGTATGGTTTGTACAAAATATATTTCCTCCATTATATTTGTAAACAAATTTAAAATGTTTCCTATGTAGAACCTCATGGTATTCACTAACCATGTTCCAACCATGAATAAGAATATAAAACTATAATATTCTAAAAATTCAAAAAATAATAATACAAGGATGAATAAAAAAGTTAATCAAAATAATTTGATTTAATAACCTATAATAAATATAGAGGTGTTAAAATAACACAAACCATACTAAATTCTACACCTAGAAGAATATGTTGAGGATGTTGGACCTAGATTGAGATTCGGCCACTACTCCATTATCAATGGCTCTCAAACCTATATCTCATTGGAATAGAAAAAATGTTACCAATGATATTAAACCATATGAATTACCATATCATTTAGAACATTGACTTGAGAATATAAAACACATTATTATTGTTAATCATATAAATATAGATATTTAGTCTTGTAATTTCCAGGATGTTCACTATTGTTGTTGATATTTGTTAATTCTTGGTGTTTAGAATTTCTAAACATGTTTCCTGTAATTGGAATTCAGTTTTTGTCCATGGTTGTTTTGTTTTCGTTTTTGGATTTTGAAAACCTAAAATAAACAGAGTTTTTAGTCATGTTTTATTTTGATTGATAACCGTTAAAGCCTAAGGCCAAGTACAAAATCAAATCCTCACATGATATGTTACATGGGATTAAAAATCATAAATAAAGGATTAAACTGAATCAGTGGGACTATTGTTATTCTGAGCATACCAGTGTTGGACACGCTGGGAAGCCCTCTCAGCCTGCCAATGCAATTAACGATCATCAGAAACAAGAATGAGTGAATTGCTGATAAAATAATAACATGCTGGTAGACATCTTTTTGCCAGTCACATCGAAGGGTGATGAAGACCAATATCAAGGTCTGCACGCCATTTAAAATAGGTTGTTTATCTAATATATTAAAACATCAAAACCGCAATCAATATTAATCTATATAGGCGTCATGGTTTTCTTTGATTCAATGAAATTTAAAACTGTTATATCTAACTATATTTTGTTTTAAAAATAATATTCAAGCATATTTTTTAAAATAACTATAGATTTTTTTAATATTTTAAATTTTTTTTACATTCTAATTATGATTTTTTTAATATAAACATTTATTTGTCTTATCTTAAAAATATATATTTTTTGTTGATATTCGTTATAGGTAATAATGAGTTGAAGTTGGATTACGGCACATCGAATGAGCAATGAATTTGAGGAAGGTGTTGATTCCTTTTTGGAATTTGAAAAACGAAATGTTCCAAGTAGTGACATTTTTTTCTGTCCATGCCTGAAATGTTTGAATATGAAGAAGTTGAAAAGTAGGGAGATAAAATATCATCTGATATGTCATGGTTTTAATCCGAGTTACAGCCCTTGGATTTGGCATGGTGAAACTGGAAGGAATGTCACTAATGATGATGATTCGCAAGATGGTAACTCCGATGTAATTGAAGAAATGATTCACGATATTGTAGTAGAAAAAATTGAGATAGAACCGACAGATTCGCATCTATATGGTGATGATGAAAAACCATTATATCCCGGTTGTACAAATTTTACAGTTTTTTCGGTGGTGTTAAGATTGATTAACCAGAAGGCGAAGCATGGATGCAGTGACAGATGCTTTACAGAGCTGCTACAATTGATGAAAGACATTCTTCCAAAAGATATCGATCTTCCAGATGCACATTACAAAGCCAAGAAAATATTATGCCCGATGGGATTGGGATACAAGAAAATACATGCCTTTCCAAATGACTGCATTATATATAGGAAGGAATATAAATTTCTGTCAGAGTATCCAAAATGTGGGACATCACGGTATAAGGTGAAAGAAAAATCACAGGGTGATGTAGAGATTACAATGCTCCCTTCAAAGGTATTTTGGTATCTTCCTATAATTAATCATTTCAAACGTTTATTTGCTAATTCACCTGATGCAAAATGGTTAAGATGGCATGCTGAAGAGCAGGTATGTGATGGAAAAATACGTCATCCAGCTGATTGTCCACAATGGAAGAAAATTGATGTGTAGTATTCTACATTTGGAAATGAAATTAGAAATCTCAGACTAGGGTTGTGCACAGATGGAATGAATCCATACCGAACACTAAGTAAGACACATAGTTCATGGCATGTTTTATTGGTAATTTACAACCTCTCTCCTGAAGTTTGTATGATGTGTAAATATGTCATGTTGAGTACAATGATCTATGGTCCAAAGCAACCCGGTAATGATATTGATGTTTAATTGTCACCATTGATTGATGATATGAAAATGTTATGGGCTGATGGTATTAGGGTGTATGATTCTTATAAAATGGAATACTTTCAACTGAATGCAGTGCTTCTGTTCACTATAAATGACTTCACAGCGTATGGAAATTTTTTTGGATACAGTGTTAAAGGGCATAAAGCATGTCCAATTTGCGAACAACAGACGTCTTATTGTCAATTGCATAATGGGAGGAAAACAGTGTACATGGGTCATCGAAAGTTTTTGCCTATGGAACACCCTTATAGAAGACTAAAAAAGGCATTCAATGGCTCACAAGAATTTGATACTGCTCCAAAACCATTATCCCCTGATCTGTATTTTGAGAGGGTGAAAAACCATGACGTTACATTGGGAAAGACACAGAAATCTGGTAATGATAGACATATTTGGAAGAAAAGGTCAATTTTTTTTGAGCTACCATATTAGAGGTATCATGAAGTTAAACATAATATTGATGTCATGAACGTGGAGAAGAATATCTGTGATTCTTTGATTGGAACATTGTTAGATATTAAAGGAATGACTAAAGATGGGTTGAATGCAAGATTAGACTTACTATCAATGGGAATACATTTGGAGTTAGCTCCCACCCCTAAAGTAAGACGAACATTTCTTCCCCTGGCTTGTCATACATTATCGAAGAGGGAGAAAATTAACTTCTGTCAGTGTCTTCATGATACCAAAGTGCCTCAAGGTTATTCTTCTAGTGTAAAAAATTTTTTCTCATTGAAGGACTTGAAGTTGATAGGTATGAAATCACATGATTGTCACGTCATGATGCAACAAATTCTACCATTTGCATTGCGTAGAATATTGCCCATTCGTGTTATAAAGACTATAATGAAGTTGTGTTATTTTTTCAATTCAATTTATAACAAGGTGATTGATGTGAATACTTTGAACATTTTGGAAAAGGATGCAATTTTTATACTTTGTCAATTGGAAATGAATTTTCCTGCAACTTTTTTTGATATAATGGTGCATTTAATGATTCATCTTGTTTGATAAATAAAGCTTTGTGGACCTGTATATCTTCGTTGGATGTATCCTTTTGAAAGGTATATGAAAATATTAAAGGGGTATGTTGATAATCTATATCGACCTGAAGCCTCCATTATTGAAAAGTATATTTCTGAGGAGGTAGCAGAGTTTTGTATGAGCTACTTGGCTGCGGCGCAACACATAGGTTTTCCTCTATCTCGCCATGAACGAGTTAATAATGAGGGAAAGGGGATTCGCGACTTGAAAGTCAAATCATTGTCATCTGAAAAGATGAATAATTTAGAATCATACATCTTGAATAACATAGCTGATGCTCAACTATATATCACATTGCATATTAATGAGTTGAAACAATGTCATCCAAAGAAGAAAGAAATGTGGATTTTGAATGAGCACCACAAAACTTTTTTGTCAGGGATTAAAATGACTTTGCTTGGTAGATCAGATGTATCAGAGAAATTAAAATGGATAGTGGGTGGTCCATGTTTAAATGTGATAACATGATCTGGTTATGACATTAATGGTTATACATTTCATACAAAATCTCAGGACAACAGAATTGCAATTCAGAATAGTGGTGTATTGGTGTTTGCAGAAGAAATGCATTTTTCGAGTGCTAATGACAAAACCCCAATTTCGGCATCAAATGCATATTATGGAGTGATTGAAGACATATGGGAGGTTGATTACTTTAAAATTAAAGATCCCATTTTTAACTGTAAATGGTTTAACGGTAACAACAGTGTTAGACACGATGAATTTGGAATGACACTTATTAATCTGAATAGATTGGAAGACACAGCTGATTATTTTATAATGGAAACACATGCAAAACAAATTTTTTATGTAGTAGATCAATCAGATATGCAGTGGGCTGTTGTTTTACAAGGGAAAAAACAATATGTTGGTGAGGATGAACTTGATGAATATGATGATTTATGTGAGATCCCTACTTCCAGGGAAATATTAACAGAACATAATGACGATCATGTTGAAGACATAGTTTGTTCCATAACGAACAATCATGACGAAGGAATTTGGGAAAACAATCCATTTGTACATTCATAAAATTACAGGTAACATGTGTTTATTTCTTGTTTACATTTATTTTTTCCATTAATGTTAGATATTGTATGTTTTTTATTTATTAAAACATGTTTTAAAATAAAGAAAAGTATATGTTTTTGTTTGTTTTAAGTTTGTTTCATTTACTTTATCATGTTTATAACAATTACATGAATTTTAAAATGTTTATTTTTGTTCACTGACAATTACTTTACCATGTTTACAATGTTTACCAGGTTTACAATTTTTAGCATTTTTACCATCATGACCATCTTGACCATCTTTTCCATATTTATCATTGTTTAACATGCTTACCATATTTCCAATGTTTACTATTATTTAACTTATTACACTTTTCTATTTTCTGATTACAGTAGTATTACAATATTTGAATTTGTAAATTTGTTCACTGACAATTACTTTACCATGTTTACAATGTTTACCAGGTTTACCATTTTTTCTATTTTTACCATATTGACCATCTTGACCATATTTTCCATCTTTACCATTGTTTAACATGCTGACCATATTACCAATGTTTACTACTATGTAACTTAGTACACTTTTCTATTTTCTGATTGTAGTAGTATTAAAATATTTGAATTTGTATATTTGTCACTGACAATTACCTTACCATGTTTACAATGTTTACCAGGTTTACCATTTTTTCCATTTTTACCATCTTGACCATCTTGACCATCTTTGACATCTTTACCATGTTTTAAGATTCTTACCATATTACCAATGTTTACTATTATGTAACTTAGTACACTTTTCTATTTTTTGATTACAGTAGTATTAAAATATTTGAATTTGTATATTTGTGAACTGATGTTTGTTTTATTGATTTGAAGGATAATGACAGATCATTCAGATGATCAACCACATGATTCTGCAGGGGAGCATATTGCAGGTCATACCTCTGGGGATGAACATTCACATGCTCCTATTACGACAAAGAGTTCAAAGGTTGGAAAGCATGGTTGCACACGTTTACCAAAATTATCACTTACCCATACGCAGGATCATAGGATAGTAGTTGAGTTTGATGATGATGAGATTCCTAGAGGTCTGAATGCCGAAGATCTTAAGAGTTTTGTTGCAACTCAGGCTAAGACCAAAGTAATCATTATGTATGATGATTGGAGAGGTTTGGACAAAGCGATTATCTCTCAGTTGTGGGATACGATTTTGTTAAGATCTTTTGTCATTGTTTGACCATTCTTTTAATGTTTCTAGTATATATAATATGTTTAACCTCTTCTTTATCAGATGACATTTGATATTCCTGACACTTGAGGAGACGGGAAGAAATGCTTATCGTTGGCTTCCAGGAGATGGAGGGATTTCAAATCAACACTCTCATATGATTTCATTTATGGTCATAGGAGTCATGACAATCCATGTCGTATATATCCTTTTATAGATGAAGACACATGGAGACAATTTTTTGAAAGTAGAAAAAAAGAGTCATTTCTGGTAAGGGCAATATAAAATTTTATAAGCTTTCTTATATAAATTATTTTATTAATGTTTTGTTAATGATTTCTTATTCTTAAATTACAGCAAACAAGGAAATCTCATCAGGAGATCCAATCTAAAAATTTATACCCTCATAGTTTATCTCGGGGAGGGTATACATTATTGGAAGAAAAAATGATGGCAGAAAAATTTCAACAACTAAGAACTGAGTCTTCAAGCTCTAGAGAGGTGGCCCCTCCATCCCCTCCATCTAGACATGAAAAATGGAAGAGAGCTCGGAAGGTAAAAAAGGGCAATATCTTTCGGAAGAATTGAGAATCGTAGCTGATAGGATTGTAAGATATCTATTTAATTTATTTAAGTTATCTTTTTTCTTCATATAAGTTTCAATCATTACAGAAATGTTCAATTAATTAATACAGCACTCTCTTGAGGAGCAGAGTTCAGAGGGGACATTTACAGCTACTACTAGGGAAGAAATGCAATGATGAAATATGTAAATGCGAAGGTAAATTTCCATTTATAATTTGTACTTTTTGATTTATTACATAAAAATAATATATTGAATTTACACTCATTCAAAACAGAATTGTCATGAACAACAAGGACTCATCGAATGCGGATATTATATGTTATGATTTATGTATGAAATAATAACAACTGGGACAGTTGTGAATTTTGAACTGGTACAATTTCCTCTTAAACTTTGCATTAATATTTCAATTTGATTTATTCATTATACACGTTAACTATCTTCTTTTTCATTTGTAGATTTTTGATGACCCTCAACCCTATACTGCTGAAGACATCAAACACGTACAAGTGAGGTGGTCAAATTATTTTACAGTTTTGATTGAATTTTAGTTGTTTGTAATGTAAAATGTTATTTTGAATATTGTCATTTTAATTGTGTATTTGGTAGTTGTTTAGGTTTTATTTAGTTTTTTCTGAAGTTGACATTGTAAGTTTTGAATGTTATATAAGTGAATGTTTAATTTTTCTCAACTTCTTGTTTTGGTCTACTTTTGATGGTTCTTCTGGTATGGATTTGGGTCTGTGGGGGAGGGGTTCCAAGGGTGTGGGTGTGTGTTCAGTGGGGTTGGGGGTGTCCAGCTGTCTGGGAGGGCTGTCCGGTGGGGTGGGGGACAGTCCTGGGGGGTGGCAGGGATGTCCAGGGGTGTGGGAAGCCGGTCCAGGGGTGTGGGAGTGTTGTCCAGGGGTGGGGGGGTTGTCCAGGGGTGTTTGGGGATGTCCAGGAGTGTGGTCGGGGCTGTCAAGTGGGGTGAGGGGTGAGGAGGTGCTGTTCAGGCGGGTGGGGGGTTGTCGAGGGGTGTTTGTGGGTGTCCGGGGGTCGGGGGGCAGTCCAGGAGTGTGGTGGGGGCTCCAATGGGGTGGGGGAGGGTTGTCCAATGGGTATACATGAGGGTGGGAGCTCCAACGGGGTGGGGGAGGGATGTATAGGGGGTATACATGAGGGTGGGAGCTCCAACGGGGTGGGGGAGGGCTGTCCATGGGGTATACATGAGGGTGAGGGCTCCAACGGGGTGGGGGAGGGCTATCCATGGGCTATAAATGAGGGTGGATGCTGTCTAGTGGGTACGTTTTATATGTTATCTATATACATTCTTAATTTTTATGTAATTCGGTTTTTGTGTTACGATTTCTTGATTTGTTTTCTGGTTGATTCTGGTGGAGAGAAGATCACACTGCATTCTGTTTAAGAAAAATTTGGGTTTATCACGTCGGTTATTTAATAACCGATGTGATAAAAGGTCTGCAGAATGGTTTATCACGTCGGTTATTTAATAACTGACGTGATAAAAGGCCTGGAGAATAGTTTATCACGTCGGTTATTTAATAACTGACGTGATAAAAGGCCTGGAGAATGGTTTATCACGTCGGTTCTTTAATAACCGACGTGATAAAAGGCCTAGAGAATGGTTTATCACGTCATTTATTTAATAACCGCCGAGATAAAAGGCCTGGAGAATGGTTTATCACGTCGGTTATTGAACAATCGAGGTGTTAAATGGCCTGGACAACGGTTTATCACGTCCGTTATTGAATAACCGACGTGATAAATAGCCTCCCTCCGGTTTATCATGGCGGTTATATAATAACCAATGTGATAAACCCCCCTCCCCCGGTTTTTCACGTCGGTTTTATATGAACCGACTTGATAAACCACGCTTAGCCCGGTTTATCACGTCGGTTCTTATAGAACAGACGTGATAAACCGCCCTCACCCCAGTTTATCACGTCGGTTCTATATGAACTGACATGATAAACCCCCTCCCCCTGTTTATCACGTCGGATGTGTAAGAACCGACGTGATAAACCATTGTCCATGCCATTTATCACGTCGGTTCTTCAGTAACCGATGTGATAAACCATTCTCCAGGCCCTTTATCACATCAGTTCTTAAATAACCGACGTGATAAACCATTCTCTAGGCCCTTTATCACATCGGTTCTAAAATAACCGACATGATAAACCATTCTCCAGGCCCTTTATCATGTCGGTTCTAAAATAACCAACGTGATAAACATCGCAATTTTATGTTTTTGATGTCGGTTTTTAAATAACCGACGTCAAAAACCTTATTTATAACTCCACACGTATTAACGTCGGCTAGAAACCGACGTAAAAAATTAAAAATAACCGACGTAAAAAACGTTTTCTGCACTAGTGACTCATGTGGTTTCATCCTCGTCAAACATCATTTTCTCACATCCCCATCATAGCCCTTATCTGTCACCAAGGAAGGAATCATTTTGTGGTTTTATCCTTGTCATTCCTCACCAAAACTCCATACTCTTGGGGATTCATCTTCATAATGAATTTCATGGTTTCATCCTCATTGTGGTCATACTCTATCACCCTGCAAGGAAACCCGATTTGGTTTCCTCATCATCTTGCCTCTAACCCTCCTATATTCTCCTCTATTTCCATAATTGTCTCGCCAAATATAGTTTTTCCCTATATTATTCCTACATTGTCCCCCTATAAGGAAGCCTCTTATGGTTTCACCCCCATCGTAGCCCTACTCCTTCATCTCACCTTACCCCACCCCATAATCATATGGTTTTATCCTTGTGTCACCTACTTTATATTCCTCACTATGATATAACTACTCCATCTGCTAGTAAACAATTCACATATGGTTTCAACCCCATCACCATATTCCCTTTAATTCTTCATCGTATAAATTCCCTCATGACTCGAACCAAATTTTGTTACTCACCCAACAACACGATCTTGTCTTCCTATACATATTTCATCTTGCCTCATCACTGATCTCATAGTAATCCATTCTAGAATACAAATCTTTGCTTTAATGTGTTCCATCACTATACCTCATCTCGACTCATTCTCTAATCCACCCAACATCCATGTTCTTCCCTCCTATGCATCATCAGCCCATGACCATCCATTAAACACTATTCTACGGTGACTATCCTACTCATCATTCCTCACCCAACAACTACTTCCAATATTATCAGGAATTCATCACATGGATTCATATTGATCGATGCTTTCCACTTGGTATAACCTCATCATATAAAATATCATAAAACTCACTCCACCATTAGTTACTCACTCTACAACATTGTCCATTCAAGCCTCTAAATATATAATTTTTGATATCCTGTCAATAAATCATTCCCAAGGGGGTTTCATTCCCTATTACCCCACCCACTGAGTAATCCTCCTTTGGTTTATCATTTCCCCCTCATTCAATGTTTTTTATCACTATTATTTTTATCACATTTAGAGTAGATGTATTATTTCCTTAATTTTTGTGATCAATATAATGTTTTTGAGCAATCACCTATCCAATAATTGTTTTTTAGTACATTTATTATTGTAATAATTTATGGTCTTTTTTAATAATTGTTAATATATTCATTACAGAAAAAATAATATATTTTATTAGATCTATGCCTATAATTCACAATACCAACTTCATTCTAAAATATTTGGAGAAAATTAATTAATGGTAATTATTTTATGAATTATATACAAAAATTAATATATTCGGTAATGAAAAATAATGCAGAGATAAAATTTAAATTTAAAGTATAAAAAATATCAATGAATTATGAATAACTAATGAGGAATGGTGTCTATTCGTGGGAAAAATTGAAAACCATCTCTATATAAGGGTGTTGCACATTACATAAATGGTTTCTCAATAATCAATGAAGATATCGAATATTATTCTAATAAGGTTTTCTATCATCACAATTAGGTTTTGATAGTTGATATTACCATCAATCATAGTTTCACACCTGGTTAGGCTACTTGGGTAGTTAGTATCAAAATCATTATTTATAATTTACATTTCTTAAATGTTTGTTATATATATATATATTCGTTAATTATATTTTTTATTATGTTGCAAAAAATAATTAATGAAATGAAAAAATCAGTATCCTTTTTATTTGAGTTAGTTAGTGGGGTACCAATGAACATGAAATTGAATTTTTTCATATTTAATAATACATGTGGATATATCTATAGTAATGATTAGCATGATAAATTAATGACCATTTCAGATAACATATCCAGTTTCAATGTAAATTCTATTACGAGATTAATTGTGGTGATTAATTAGAAATTTCAAATTACATAATTTTGTTTTATGATTATATTTTTTTCATGTATTTACAAGAAGGAAAAAATCAATGATATTTAGTATGAGGAATAAAAAATTCACGACCAATGATGTATCTTAGTTTTACATGAATTTTTATTGTCTTTAAATAATGTTATTGATATAATATATGAGATTTAACAATCTAATTTAATTTTGTTTTTAATTTTTAAATTATCACTCTTAAACTACATAATTTATCAATATATTAAAACAAGTAAAACATAACAACAAACATTTATCATCAGATAATATATCTATTGGTATAGAAATGTAATTCCGTATAACAGTATATTTTGGTGATATTATTTATATTTACAAACAATTAGTTTTACAGATATGTATATCTATTTATATTAATTTGTTAATACCAAAAAATCCATTATCGATAATTAATTTTGTTAATATATCATAATTATATAGATAACTTCTTCCATGATATTTGAAACCATTTTTTATATTTATCATCACATTAAAAATGTATTAAAATATATATAAATTTAAAAAATCATTTATTTTTAATATATATTTTACAAAAATAATTGACTTCATATTAAATTAAAATGTATAAAAATTATTAATGTTTCCTTAAATTTATATAAATAATTTATAATTACTATGTATAAAATCTACTTTTATGAATTTAAAATAACTTCTGTTTTAGAAATTTTTATTTTTATTATAAAAAATATTTTTTATATTTATTAATCAATCCTTAAGAAAAGTGATGTATGGATATTTGATCTTCTAACTAATGACCCTGATACCATGAAACCCCAATAGTACTGATGAAATCAGCCTTCAATTCATCACTATGGCATCCTTCCTAGATCAAATTCATTCGAAGAAATCCACATCACTTCAATTAACCAATTGTTTTTTCTATTAAACTCATCCCCTTCATTTCAACCCCATATTTTGATACCATTATCCCCCCGTTTGTGAATTTCCACATTTTTCATCTCCAAATATGACTCGTTTCACTAACCATAACTTCTTTAATTGAGTATCACAAGGGGGTGGTATCTATCTTTAGTTTCATCCACTATACATAAAATTTCGAGTGAAGAAATAATACAATGAATATCATGTTTTAGGTGATAAATGTTGAAATTTTTGAAATTATTTGACAATTTCTAGATACAAATTTTGATTGAATGCTTCCATGATAGTTATATTGTTATTTCTAATATAACTATATAATTGTTTTCAATAAGTTTGTGATTTTAAATGAAAAGGAGTGACATCCCCTAGTTCATGAATGACTACCTTTTAAAAATCAGGATGTAATATACTTCCATGTATGTGTCATTTAGGTATTGATGTAATTTTAATTAAACTAAAATCAATTCATTTAATACACAACACTTAAAAAATATATTCCATATAGAATATTAACCCTTTTAATTCCATGAGATTTGATTTTTTTCACATATGGATGAACCCCTAATAATATTATTTGAAGGTGATTCATTCATACTTATATGAATAATTCAAATTTATTATTTATATTAAAAAATTTCATATTTTGAATTAGTGTGTGCATTTACACAATATTATTTTATTTCATAATTTATATATGATTCCAATTTAATTATTAAATCATGATTCATTCCTTTAATGAATAATAATTCCCATTCTTTGTTACTTGTAACTGAATTTTTTTTATTTTATTACATTATTTATTTGATGTACCATTTAATATAATATTTAAAATTGTTTTTAAAAAACATTCCTCATGTAGATTGATTTAATTAATTGAAATATCTGAAACAATTGATATCTCTATTTATTTTCGTCTATATTTTCGACATCATAATGGTATATTCATGTTATTAAATTTAAATAGTGTTTCAGGTTAATTTCATTTATATATTAGTTATTTTTAAAATGTTATGTTAGTGAAATATCATTCCCATGTGAAAGTATTTATATGTTATAAGCTATTAGTATTTCATAAAGTGTTACAAAATAGATCCAAAATTTGATCCACATTTCATGTTAGTGGTTTGTCTTTTTCGGTGTGCTTTGAATATTGGTTTCTCTATTTATGGATTTTCTACATTCAATTGTAATATTTTATTCTTCATTTTTTATTTTATTTTCCATTTTCACTATCTTGTAAATCATATTGAACAACCTTTATATAACATTAATCTTTTTTTGTATATTATTAACATTGTTATGAGTTGAGATCATAAAGAACATAGGGGGATTAATAGTAACTTTTTTGAGGGGATTTCATCAAATGGTATGCTTATTGTTTTTTATCCAATAATTGGTTACTTTAATAAAATATTCATATTGATATGGAAAACATTTTCATGTATTTAAAGAGTCTTAACCTATGTTTTAGATATTATAGAACTGAGTTAAAATATAGAAATATGAATATCAATATGGGTAATGACTGTGTGAAATTATTAGTGGTTGAAAAATCCATCTGATACACAATGTGGGTTTCCACAAAAAGTATATTGTATTAGAACTAATGGAATTCCCCATCACAGAATTCATAGTGCATGATGTTGAAGGCCCCTTGTCCATAAATGATAAGTTTCATGGGCTAATGGCCCTTTTCTGGTCTTTTTCAAAATTTTATTATCATTGTTTTGTATTTCATTCTTGATTTTTTTATTTTTATATCCTTTCTCTTTGAATATTTTGGGTCCTATATGGATATTTACATGTTCTAGTTTCATAGAGGTTGTGTGAATGACTATATTTTGATCTTCAATTACATTAGATTTGTTACAGATTTATCTCTCCAAATCATCTGATTATATTTATTCCATTAGATCTGAACATGAACAAGGCTTTGATCATCATTTGAAAATAACCCAATAATATCTGAGTTTATTGGAGATTTGGGGTTGATTATCGCTCTTAACAAGTGTATTTATATTTTGACGTTTGGTAAGGATAAATCACCCCTTCATGCACTCAGATTCTTTGTTTCCTCATCATATCTTTATATCCTAAATCATATGATGATCTACCAAAGTTTATCCAAAACCATTGGCCAACACTTATTATACATAGTAACTTCACAAACCACTTATTTTGAAATTTTGAGATTATTTTTAATCATTTTTTATTTAACATTATGATGGAGTATGACAAGTAGAGGTATAATGTTATATAATTATTTTTGAGATCCTATATTAGTTTTCATTGGTTAATAATAGTTCCTTGATTATGTGTTTTTTATTGGTGAATTATTGTTATTCGATTGTTATTTATCCACTATAGGTATATTCCCACAGTTATCACACAAGTGGAGGGAAATGGTCGCAAACATGCTGAATCTAACGTCATGTTGATTTTCATGTCTCTCATTGAAAACATCTTCATTTGAACAACAATTTATGCAACTTATTCATTTTCCACCACTGATGTCACACTTCCAATTTATTCTTACTGATATGGTGACACATCAGTCTCACGTATAATGTTTTATGATGATATAGAATCCTATGGTTTCCCCACCTATTTCATCACTATACTTACAAGTGTTGATAATCGATAATCAAATCACTCCTGGTGTTGGTCTGCCATATTATACTGCCTATCCATCCCCATGTTGTTATCCAGGTTATGTTTTAGGAATTTGAATTTTTTTCACTACTACAAAACAGGCCTTTAGCAGTGCTAGAAATGGACTTTTTTATATCTAGAAAACCTTTGACGGTGTGAGCGATTTTAAAAGCCCCATAATTTTATCAGTGCTAATAAAAGCACTGGTAAATGTACCATTTATCCTCACATTTGAAATATGTGATAAAAACACATTTATCAGCACTTCATAATGTGCTTCAATAATATTTTTTATGTTCTTTTGAAATAGCGAATAAAAAATCCATACTGCAGTTTGTTGTAACAGTACACTACAGCACCACCACAGTGTGCTGTTATAGCACACCGCAGCACCAGAAGAACCAGAAACACACCAGATATATCAATAACAACATGTCCCAAGACATAATTAAGATGAAATGAATTATACAACACATATACAAGAAAACTTTTAATATAGACATTTCAAAAAAACCATTAGTAAATAAAATTTATTACTTACTTTCAAAAATAATCCATAATATCAATTTTACAACAATTTCCATGAAATTTCTTTGTTGAACTACGAACACTTCATGATGAGCTTCGATCAATCCACATCACATCCAACCAATGAATCCACTTATATAAGAAAACTATTATCAAGTGATTATTACTAATAAAAAATAAATTAAAAATAAATATGAAACAATAGATAAATTATAAGTATAATAGTCTTTCTGTGAAAAAAACAAGATTACTTCTGCGATTGAGCATAAAATGCATCATTACTCTTCAAAAAAAAGAATTGGATGTAACATGAAATGATGTGATAAATGCGCCACTACATTAGGGAAAAGATTATAATGGAGAAGAAGCCTCGATGGTTTATAGAGCACCCCAACATGAACAATAGAATTTACTAATATAATATAATAATTATTATGTGAGTAATGATATAAGGAAATGAATTAATCATTTATATAATACGATAAAATTATTATATGGAAAATGATTTTACAATATAAACATCAAGATTACCTTTGTGATTGATAAGAGGTAGTTCCATTTTTCTTCTTGAAACGTTAGTTGAGGTAACTTGAATGAATGTGATAATTTCACCACCATATTGGTGAACATTTTATAACTGAGAAGGTGCAAGAATATTTAACAGAGCACGCCAACTCAAACAAATGAATTCACTTGTATAAGAGAAAAATTAATATATGAGTAATATTAAAAATAAATTAATTAAATATAAATATAAAACAATACATTATTTCTATGAACACTTTCGTTACTCTAAAAACATCTATATTATCTCTGTGATTGAGTAGAGGCAGTGTCATTCCACTTCTAGAAATTGGAGTAGAGGTGATGTGAAAAAAATTGATAAATACACCACTAATGTATGGGTGAAATGATATTAATGGAGAAGAACCATGAAAGATTGACAGAGCACTACAAGTCAAAAAAAATATCCCACCTGTATATGAAAATAATGAATATGTGAGTAACACTAAATAGAATTGAATTAAACATGAATATGAAACAATAAATTAATTATATTGACAATGATTATTTCGTGAAAACAAAAAACATCCCTAACATACAACAATCATGTTACCCAGCTATCCAGGATACCATTTTATATGTGATAAATCTGGTTTCACATTAACATTTCACTAGAAAAACATATTTAAAAAAACAAGTCATCCCAAACAATGTACACATAGTGTGCCCCTACATTCACACCAAAACCACATTTAAAAACATAAACCCATCAAATAATTTCAAAAACATGCCTCACACCTATTTTATATGTTAATAATTAATTTAAAATATATTCTAAAATAACCCCTATAGCCACAACAAGGATTTACATCAAAATAACCCCCATGTTCCCCTGAAAATGCACATATTAAAATCAAATGCACTTTATATCCTCATCAAACACAATTTTCAACACGTATATAATTTAATAAGTTTATTACTTATTTTATAGAAAAAATCCAATTACAGTAATTATGTTATATATCTATTTACATCAAATTCCATAGAAACTCCCTTTTTTACCATTTTGTACACTACCTGAAATAATTTTCGAAACATGTCACCCATCATATAAAACAATTTATAATTCAAATTAAAAAAATGGTCATAAACGTTTAACATGAAAATCTATGCATATTTTCATTAAAAACATACTTATAAAACTTTCTGAATTTACGAGCCTATGAAAAATAATTATCACCTTTCAAACAACCCAGAAAAATGATCCACAAAACACCACACTAAAACAGACATACACAGAATATAGTCATTTTCCATTACAGAACCGAAACCCAACACAAATCATGCCAAACCATTTGAAAAAGTGTTTTAGATCATTGACACCATTTAGTACACAATTTCCACTTCTCAAATTTAATTTCTAAAACTAATTATTCATTATTTAAACACATCTCTACTCATTCTCAAAATTCCATACCAAGACTAACATTCCCAAAATGATCCATTTCCCATAAAATATCTTTTTTCATTATAAAAACACTATAAAAACCACCAAAAACAAAATTTTCTATACTAAAACAATTAATTGAATTCCTTCACTAATTTTTTACAATAAGGCCTATATAGAAACATAATAATTTCTTGTTAGAAATTTTATTTTCAATTGAAATGATTTTCAAAGAATTTCCAAAAAAATTTCACACAACCAAAATAATCTTCTGAGAAATAAAAAATTAAAAAAGAGAACCAATTAAATAATCTAAAATTTTTTGGTCAGGTAAACACCAACCTCAGGTGGAGAAATTTCTGGAAACTATTTTGAAACCCCACATGAATGAAAACCGCAATAAAAAACCTCTTATCAGACATTTTTTTTGAAAATGGAGCGCTGAAAATATTCGAGTGGTGGGACTCATGCTTTAATTCAATAATTATGAGTTTTGGATGTAGGTGGATTCCATAGAAATCTTATGATATAGTGATGAGATTGAAAATGGTTGGAGTTATTAAAATAAATCGAAAAACATTAATTTTTGCTTATAAATATGTTCTGATAAATATACCTTCTTTAAATTATTATAACATAGGCGCTATTAAAAAGAATATTTATCATCACATTTTAATGCTAATAAAACCAATATTTTTCAGCACCTAAATTAGAGAGCTGATAAATCTTAATTTTATCATTTCTTTATTTAGCGCTGATAAACCCTCATCTTTATCAGCAATTTTTTCAAGCTGATAATGTATATTTTATCAGCCCATATTAATAAAGAGATGTAAAAGGATGTATAATTATTAATATAAATATTTTTTAGTAAATATTTATAAGTACTTAACATATATATTTTAATATCAATAAATTAAATATATACCATTTTAAATACATTTATTATAATTTTATAAATATTTATTTCTTATTATAGAAATATTTTTTAAAAATATTATTTATGTCATTATTGATATTTAAATAATTATACATATATATTTAATAAATATATGTATATATATATTAGATATATATATTATGTAAGTAAATTTATTATGTTTTTTATAATTATTTAAATATACATATTTAATTAATAATAATTATACAAATACTTTTCAAAAAATTATATATTAATATTTATAAATATATAATTTCATAAATATAGTGATTATACATTTATAATTTTTTATTTACAAATATTAATTAAAAATATATTTTTAATTTTGTTAACAAATTTCTCTTTTTACGAGCATGAATCTACGATAAAATGGAGTGAAATTGAATAAATTATAAATAAGTACAGTTTAACAATTTTGAAAAAATGTATATGTTTGTTTTTTGTGAGTTGTATATAAAACTATATTAATTATATATATGAAAACTCAATATAACACACCTTTTATCTATGTTAAATTGAAAAACCAAACGACATTCAATTATAAGGCGAGTACAATTGTAGTGACCCGAATCTTGATGTACATGGACATTAAATTACTTTTTCAGAATACTTAATACATAACAAAAACAGACACACAAGGACCGTAATAGTTTAGTGTTTTTGGAAACTCAGAAAGTAATCTTCTAATCGTGGTGAAAGATCTTCAAAATCTCCCATAAAGATCTTCCCCTTTTGGTTTTCTTACCTAAAAACATTCTTTAAATCCTGGGGAAAATAAAACATATAATGGGTGAGCTCAAATTCTCAGTAAGGGTAAGAATGGATAAAATAAAGAAAATCATATACATTTGAACATAAAAACATGAACATAATGTTTAAAATCAAAATCTTGGTCGAAGACATAAAACATGGCATTACATAAGGCATAGATCATAACAAAACATTAATCATGATAAAATATCATGGGAATAGAACATGTAATTATGGAAACCATTAAGCTCATGATATGATTTCCATAGTAGCCAAGGCATTGCTGCCAAGACCGTCTTAGTGGACAAAGTCCCTTACTGAACTGGGTTTACATGTCGTTCCAGCCTTTTATTACTAAACCAGATTTACTTTCCGTTTCAGCCATGTCTATCTCATGAGATATAAATATTTACCCAATGCATTGGATGGAGATATAGGTCCCACCCATCTCATAATGAAATCATTCTTACTTGTGCCACAAAATAAACATACATCATTCATAATAACCTAACGAATAAAATGGGTTCCAGAAACATCATCCCATCATCAAATAATCCATATAAAAGAAATGGATATCATTTCATAATATGAAAAATTAAATCATGTAAATCATAGAGACATTATACTTGAAATATACACATATGAAATAATGTCATCTTAGATGGAAAATATTTTTGATAAAGCACTTGAAATGGATTCTTGAGGAAAATATGCATTCTTCTTGAAAATGATTTTGTTTTCACAAAATTCAGCTCAATTTTAAAAGAAAAGGATTTTTTTGAAAATATTCATGAAATATTTTGGAGAAATATTCATGAAAATATGGCTTCATAAAACCGTAAAAATCCTTTCATGCCTAATAAGTTAAAAGAAGATTCTTCTCATACTTTTTCTAGAAAAGTCAAAAAGTACATTGTAAAAAAAGGATTCTTTACATACCATGTAGTAAAAGACAAAATCTGAAAAAGGCCTTTAAACATAAATGAAAAAAATAGAAAACAGGGACGCGTTTGATAAATATAACCCCAGTAAATACTTACGAATAAACAATCTCAAATAAAAATGAGATTGGAAAAGTTATTTATTAACTTACATATGATATGCTTCGTATGTATCTGAACCTCCTGTATAATGATTGGAATAATTTCATTTACTTATTACAGAATCATATTCATTGTTATGATATCATATATGGTTCACTTATGACTTTATATAACCCGTTCTTTTGTAAATTCCATGTTAAAGCAGCATTTTGGGTAAAATCGTTTTATTTATCGTACGGGTTACGACTTGTTGTTCTTGATATTATTACTTATATACTGATTTACATAATTCCAAAATGTAAAACATGATTTATATATAATATATATTCATCATATACATATATATATATATATGATAGATCGATAAATGGAATGAAATACACCGTTCATTGAGACGGTAGGTCGTACATACGCATGAACACTATTTTCGTTTCCTTAATAAATTGAGTGGAATTAAGTAGATGGCATACATATATATATACATAAATCCAGTATCATTATTATGTCATATATTTCATTACTATTCATTATTTATAATTTATAATCATTCATGAATGGTTAACATGGGGAATGAATCTCATCGCGTCGTGGAGACGGTAGTCCGTAAGTATGCACGAGAGATGATATCATTCCCATGATCATGGAATTTTATTGAAGTTTATTTATAATATTTCAGAATCAATATCTCTTTAATATAATCATATATATTTATTTATTTAAACCATTATAACCATCCATGTAATGTGGTGGTCTAAAATAGATTACACCACGGCGTGGAGACGGTATTCCGTACGTACACACTCGCGGTGATTTCGTTTTCTGTAGGATGGATAGAAGGTGAAATAAGGTTGTTTCAAATTTATAATAACATTTCAGTATATAATTAATACTGATTTCGTTACTTTATAATGATTTAACTAAATAAGAAGATGTAGAACAAGAAAGAAACTTGAGATAATCGGAAAAAGAGATTACCTCTTCTTCGACGCAACTCCTTTAAGCTTCCCCTTAAGGAAGTAGAGTTGGTCTTTTGAGAAGACCAGAACCTCCAAACTGCTTCTAGTGAAGTGAAGAAGATAAATGGGCATGTTTTGGCCGAGCTTCAAGGCCGAAAAGTGTGTGAAGTGAAGAGGGAAGGGGTGCCCTTTTTAAAAGGGAGGAGAGGGGCACCTTTGGAAAAACATAAAATATTATTTTATAATAAAGTCATATTTGGTTTTTAATAGTTCAAAATTGATTTATTTATAAGATAAGGTGGGGATGAGACTAAATCTTCTCATACAATAGATTTAAGACATGTTTGGGTCATTATATTAACCTTATCCTTTAGTTTTAACTCTTAGTTAATTAGATTGAAATTTACCATGTCACCTTGTATTTTTATATTATCTAGTTGATAAACTTACCATATACATCCAAGAGACCCCCAAAGTGGTCCATTAATGATACTACTATCATGATATAAGTATCTTTTCCAAACCATAGATTTATAGGAATAAATAACAATTATTAATATAATATTTTTTTTAAAAACTATTTTATGTCAAATTTGACACTATTTGGTAATGGATTTGTTTCAAACTCTTAACAGCATGATTTGTTCAAAAAAAGATAAATAATTAAATAATAACATGTCATATTAACCTAGAAAATTATTGGAATTCATAAAAAGTTTCAAATTTCATTTATTTGGGTATTTATAACATCAATTATTTTAATATTTCGTTATTTAGGTAATTACTACATCACCATTGTGTCATAAATAACATAAATTATATAATGTATAAAAATTATATATAAATTTCCATTAGGTAGGAGATCTTGTTATATTTCCAATGAATATTGTTAGTCGAATTTATCGTAGGTATAACCCTATATTAAAAATTATTTAATTATTAACCATTGATTTTATCTATTTTAACCCTTATTTAAATAAATTACTAATAAATTTCCTAATCTAATCCATGTGTACCTAAAAGGTCATATTTTATTTATAATGTTGTTTTTGGTCGAATTACACTTATCCATTAGAATTAGGGCATTTTTTAGGGTAATAATAATATCATTTTTACCCTTAATTACCATATTTACTTTTAACCGTGGTAAATAAAATTAAAAAGTTACTATTCACCAAAACATATTTTCATCTCATTGCACAAAATTTTAGTACTTGATATTAACTGTGTCTCTCAGATTTTAGAAATTCCATTCACAGAAGCGGTAAAGTTATGTTTTATGTGAATTTCGATATTCTCCTATGAGATGGGTAAAAGATAGTGAAAAGTTCAATAAAATTTTTATATATCTATAATTACTATAAAATGACTCCAATTAAATACATTGAACTTATATAGGTATTATGTATCAATTTTGACCAAAAATAAATTTAAATAAAATAAATAATTTTTTAAATAAAAAGACGGTTTTTAAATAGTAACCTAGTGTTTTCACTATTCATCAAAAATTTCAAGTATTCAGAAAAAAAAAATTCACCCGTGGATAGTTTCGATATTCCAAACCAAAAATGAAGTCCATTTTGAAAGATAAAATTTATAAAATTTCAAAAAGTGGGTATT
Source organism: Viscum album (assembly GCA_963277665.1). Classification (NCBI taxonomy): domain Eukaryota; kingdom Viridiplantae; phylum Streptophyta; class Magnoliopsida; order Santalales; family Viscaceae; genus Viscum; species Viscum album. The sequence continues at coordinate 1,189,942,597 of OY728121.1, read as the reverse complement.
ACTATTCATAACGACAAGTTTATATAATATTTGAATAACATATCATTGTTTAGTGAAAGTCTATATTGCGTACAACACATGCTATCGTGGAAGGTCGTGATTTCCTGTAATGCAAGCCAAGTCAGGGATGCATGTAGTGCAAGCTCCTTTTGGTGTAGCATACAACACAAGACATCAATGAAATTAAAAAGAATGTTTTTCATAAAATCTCGGTGTGTTACATTCTACCCCCCTTAAAATGAATTTCTCCCTCGAAATTCATCGGGGATATAAATGGTTTACTACTTGAAAGTTTCATTCATAGAAACCCACATTGTAAAAAGGAATACCAAAACATGACATTAAAAATTAAATTATGAAACGTAACGGTTACCCAAATTAACTAATCACTGGGTTTACACATTGGAGAACATAGGTGAAAATATGGATATGGAAGAGAAATATAACCATCAACTTTTGATGAAGAGTGTTAGAGGACTTGGCATTGAAAAAGCCAACAATCACAAAGCCATAAATTTTTTATGATCTATGGTACCATCTGATTCATCATATATGAGAGCTCTTGGACATCATTTTTGGTTTTCAAGATCATTTCCCGAAAGTTGAAGAATTTAAATTCGAAGAAATAATTACTTTATTTTGTTATCATCTCACTATTTCTCGTGTCATGAACAATTTCCACTTCATCTCTTAAAGAAATGATGTTGAATTTGTCTTCTGAGAAGTGTTAGCAGATTATGCAATAGAATGATAGGTCATTCCATCTATTTCTATCACAAAAAGTTTAACACAATTTATTAAATATACAGAAGTCCATCTATGCTGATATTAATCGTCTATGTTTGCTAAAATTGACATATAATTCAGCTATCATAGTGCTTAATAAAATAAAACTAGTTTCTACTAACCAGAGAGTTTTTGTAGGCCAGTGGTAGGTGATAAAGGCTTGTCGCACATTAGTGGTGGGTTCGATTCCCACAGCATTGTCTGATGCAATGGGTTGTCGCCCATCCAGTAGATTGCCTTTTTTCTAAAACTACATAATTATAACATTCCATCAATAATATCAAATACAATTCTAGCCTTAAACAATACTAACTTATGTCCAACATAATCTATTTCAAATCTTTAGGCTTATCCAAAATACTTCTGTCCGATTACTAGAAATGTCATCTACTGAGCATCTGAATTCCTTTATTTTTCTCCCATATATCATAAGATATATCTTGTTGTTGGTCACATTCTGAACATCTGAATACCTTAATCATGTATTTTCTTCAAGAATGAATAACCATTGAACCTTAGAGAAAACATGAATTTTGTCATAAGTTACCTCTTTCTATATACCAAAAACCAAAAATTCTATATACTCAACCCATGATAAAACTTTGTCCTTATATCAGTCATTAGCTCATGAATACTGTCAAACATTTCATTTTCTCCTTATCCATTCATTATGCGCATATCATCTTCTTTCCAAAAATATCTCAATCACTTTCAATGGTTACTAGTACCATAAAATTAGTGAAAACCACAATAGACCAATACATAAATATTCCAATATTCCATGATACTATATATAACATTATTTTGGAATCCCATTACATAAACACTTAATCATTCCACAACATCATTGTTATATTCAACATCGCCAATAGTGATCACATGTGACATCCCTTTGATCTTTAACTTAATTGGTTGCTCATGTCGGTCATCATTAAAACATGGATTAGGCCATTGATTAGAATAATGCCCCATTTTATTGAACTTGAAGCATTAAAGTGTTGGTGGTGCATTCTCTGTAGTCTTTTCTTTATTCACAACATTAGCAACCCTTTTTCCATTACTTCGACACTCAGCTACTCGATGACCTTCGTTTCAACACTAAAAATATTTTCCAGTCCCTTTAAGACAATCTCCACCATGCTTCTTTCCACACTTTGAGCATAAAGAAACATTCATCTTTTTTTCACCATTGTTCTGAGATTTCTCCTTCAACTCCATCTTTCATTTCTTGTCAAAACCATGAGATGGATATGTAACTCCAACATCCATTTCTACCTTAATATCACAACACAAAATTTCTTTATAGATATTGAAGTCTCTTATAGGTAATGCCCTTCAAAGACATGGATTTAATCCACTGAAGAATCGATCAAATTTATATTTAGGTTGGATGATAAAGCCATATGTATAACTTGAAAGACATGTAAAGTTTGCTTCGTATATACCAACAAATTCATCATCCTTTTTCTTAAGCTCAAATAACTCCTTTTCCATATTTTTTCGAAGAATACGAGGGATGTACTTACTGAAAAACATGTTCTTGAACTCGTCCCATTCCATGGATTCAATTTCATCTTGGGGCCTTGTATTCTTAATTAGAGTCCACCAGTGGTCTACTTCACCTTCTAAATGGTAAACAGCTTGAATGACTTTATCATGTTACGAATAGAGAAGTATGGAAAATATCATTTAAATGGTACTGATCCATATTTTAGCAACAAGTGGATCATAAGACCCATTGAATGAAGCTGGATGTTGCCTCATGAAGGACTCAATAGAATATTTTTCACATCTCTACTCATTCAGAAGTCTGGAATGATTCATAGCTTGCGTAAGTATAACAATAAGATTTTTGCACTCCATCTCCCATAACATTGGTTTTTTCAAGAGTACAATCATTGCATTGTCCATTACATTGATCAACATGGTTCCTTCGGGTTCCAACCATCGTCTGAAACACAAAAAGAATAGTGTGAGAGGAAAAATTCATGCTAGGGAAAACAACATAATAAAGGGGGAGTTCCTTAGATTTCTAACATCTTAGGATTAATTCTAATATTATTATCGTAATTCTAGGACTATAACCTATACTTATAGTAAACCTTAGGGACATCCCTAGACAAACCTTAGAAATATCTCTAGGGATCTCAATAAAGTTTTCGCATCCTAGTTTCTGAAGTTTAACTAAACCTTTCCTCTGATACCAACTATAGAGACCCGAATCCTGACGTACATGAACATTACATTACTTTTGTGGAATACTTAATACATAACATAAACTGAAACACAAGGACCGTAATAGTTTAGTGTCTTTAGAAACTCGGAACGTAATCTTTTAATCGAGGTGAAAGATCTTCAAAATCTCCCATAAAGATCTTCCCCTTTTGGTTTTCAGACCTAAAAACTTTCTTTAAATCCTGGGGAAAAGAAAACATATAAAGGGTGAGCTCAAATGCTCAGTAAGGGTAAGAATGGATAAAATAAAGAAAATCATATACATTTGAATGTAAAAACATGAACATATTGTTTTAACATCAATATATTTGTCAAAGACATAAAACATGGTAGTACATAAGGAATAGATAATAATGAAACATTAATCATGATAAAATAGGATGGGAATAGAACATGTGATTGTGGAAACCATTAATCACATGATATGATTTCCATAGTATCCAAGGAATTTCTTCCAAGACCATCTTAGTGGACAAAGTCCCACACTAAACCAAGTTTACATGTCGTTCCTACCTTGTATTACTTAACTGGATTTACTTGCCGTTTCAGCCATGTCTAACTCAGGAGACATAAATCTTTACCCAGCTCATTGGAAGGAGATATTGGTCCCACCTATCTCATAATGAAATCACTCTTACTTGTGCCACAAAATAATCACACGTCATTCATAATAACCCAACGAATAAAATGGGTTTTAAAAACATCATCCCATCATCACATAATCCATATAAAAGAAATGAATATCATTTAATAATAAGAAAAGTTAAACCATATAGATCATAGATACATTATACTTGAGACATACACATATGAAATAATGTCATCTTAGATGGAAAATGGTTTTGATAGAGCACTTGAAATGAATTCTTGAAGAAAATATCCTTTATTCTTGAAAATCATTTTCTTATCACAAAATGACATTGAATTTTAAAAGAAAAGAATTTTTTGAAAATAGTCATGAATTATTTTGGATGAATCTTCATGAAATAAGGCTTTATAAAACTATAAAGTCATTTCATGCCGTATAAGTTAAAAAATCATTTTTCTCGTACTTTTGCGAGAAAGGACAAAAAGTACCTTATAAAAAAAGATTCTTTACATACCATGTAGTAAAAGTCAAAATTGGTAAAAAAGAATTTATACATACATGAAATAATTTTTATAAAACAGGGATGTGTATGATAAATATAACGCCAGTAAATTCTTACGAATAAACAATCTCGGATAAAAATGAGATTGGAAAGGTTATCCCTTACCTTACGTTAGATATGCTTTGTATGTATCTGAACCTCTTGTATAATGATTTAAATAATTCCATTGACTTATTACATAATCATATTCATTGTTATGATATCATATATGCTTCACTTATGAATTTATATTACCCGTTCTTTTGTAAATTCCATGTTAAAGCATCATTTTGGGTAAAATAGTTTCATTTATCGTACGTGTTTCGACTTTTTGTTCGTGATATTATTACTTATATACTGATTTACATAATTAGAGAATGTAAAATATGATTTATATATAATATATATTTATCATATACATATATATATATATATGATCGATTGTTAAATGGAATGAAATACACCGTTCATGGAGACGGTTGTTTGTATGTACGCATGAACACTGTTTTCGTTTCCTTATTGAATTGAATGGAATTAAGTAGATGAAATAAATATATATATACATAAATATAGTATCATTATTATTTCATATGTTTCATTATTATTCATTATATATACATTATAATCATTCATGAATGGTTAACATGGAGAATGAATCTCATCGCGTCGTGGAGATGGTAGTCCGTTCGTACGCACGAGTGAAGATATCATTCCCATGATCATGTAATTGTATTTAATTGTATGTATTATATTTCAGAATAAATATCACTTTACAATAATCATATATAGTTTTTTATTTACACCATTATACCCATCCAAGTAATGTGGTGGTCGAAAACAGATTACACGACGGCATGGAGACGGTATTCCCTACGTATGCACGCGTGGTGATTTCGCTTTCCATAGGATGGATAGAAGGTGAAATAAGGATGTTTCATATATATAATAACATATCAGTATATAAGTAATAATTATGTTATTACTTTATAATGAGACAACTAAATAGGAAGATGTAGAAGAATAAATAAACTTGAGAGAATTGGAAGAAGAGATTACCTCTTCTTCGACACACCTCTTTTAAGCTTCCTCTTAAGGAAGTAGAGTTGGTCTTTTGAGAAGACCAGAACCTCAAGAATGTTTCTAGAGAAGTGTAGAAGAGAAATTGGAAGAGGTTGGACGAGATTCAAGGCTCAAAATGGTGTGAAGAGAAGAGGGAAGGGGTGCCCTTTTTATAAGGGAGGAGAGGGGCACATTTGGAAAAACACAAAATATTATTTTATAATAAAGTAATATTCGGTTTTTAATAGCTAAAAATTGATTTATTTCGAATCTAAGGTGGGTATGGGACTAAATCCTCTCAACCAATAGATTTTAGACAGGTTTTAGTCATTATATTATCCTTATCGTTTAGTTTTAACTCTTAGTTAATTAGATTGACCTTTACCATGTCACCTGGTATTTTTATATTATCTAGTTAATACACATACCATATACATCCAAGAGACTCCAAGTGGTCCAATAATGATACACCTATAATGTTATAAGTATCTTGGATGAACCGTATATTTTTAGGAATATAATAACAATTAATAATATAATATATTTTTTAAAACTATTTTATGTCAATTTTGACACTATTTGGTAATGGATTTTTGATAAAATCCTATCAGCATGATTAGTTCGAAAAAATTTAATTAATTAAATAATAACATGTCATATTAACCTATTAAATTAGTTTAATTCATAAAAAGTCTCAAATTACATTTATTTGGGTATTTATAACATCAATTATTTTAATATTTCATTATTTAGGTAATTACTGCATCACCATTGTGACATAAATAACATAACTTATTTAATTTTTAAAAATTATAAATAAAATATATTTAGGTAGGAAATCTTTTTTTCATTCTAATTAACAGTAATAGTCTAATTTAACTTATGTATAACCCTATATTAAATATTATTTAGTTATTAAACATTGATTTGAACTATTTTAACCCTTCTTTAAATAAATTAATAATAAATTTCCTAATCTAATCCAAGTGGACCTAAATGGTCATATTTTATTTCGAAGGTTGTTTTTGATCTAATTACACTTATCCAATAGAATTAGGACAAGTGTTAGTGTAACAGCCCAAGATTTTATTAAAAATATTCTTTTTAATTTCACTAATGTCTTGTGTTGTACGCTACACCAAAAGGAGCTTGCACAACGTGTATTCTTGACTTGCTTTGCATTACACGCAATCACGACCTTCCTCGATAGCGTGTGTAGTATGCAATAACGAGTTTCACTAAACAACAATATGCTGTTAAGATATTACTAAAACTAGTCGTTATGAATAGTAATAACCACTTTTTGAAATTTGGTAAATTTTATTTTTCAAAATGGAATTCATTTTTGGATTCGTAGTATCGAATTTAGCCTAATGTGAAATTTTGGTAATTTTCGGATAACTTTCCTATTTTGATGAATAGTGAAAAATACTAAATTTTAGTTAAAAACAACTTTTTCAATCGAAATAATTAATAGTGATAAATTATTAATTTCAGTGGTTTTAAAGTATATTTAGAATATATTTTTACAATTTAATACAATGTTGGTCATTGGATGTAATTTCACATTTACACTAGACATAAACAAATGTTAATATTTTGATAGTTATTATCTCTCAAAAACACGCTAGTTGTTGTGACAGCGGAAATTAATTATAAAATTAATTAATTCAACTTATATGATGGGAATTTTGTAAAATAGAAATCATTTTTGAATTCGTAATATCAATTATAGATTAGGGTGAAATTTTGGCATTTTTCTGAAAAACTTCAATTTTTGATGAATAGTGAAACTACAAAGTGGAAGTTAAAAAAATTATTTTTTTCATAAATCTTAATTTTGCCGCTTCTGTGAATGGAATTTCAAAAATTTGAGAGACACGGTTGATGTCAGTAAGTAAAATGTGGTTCAATGAGATGAAAATAATTTTTGGTGAATAGTAACTTTTTACTTTTTTTACCACGGTTAAATGTAAATAGGGTAATTACGGGTAAAAATGATATTAATATTACCCTAACACATGTCCTAATCCTATTGGACAAGTGTATCTCGACCAAAAACAACCTTAAGTGTAAAATATTATCATTTAGGCCCACTTGGATTAGATTAGGACATTTATGATTATTTAATCAAAGAATAGTTAAAAGAGTTAAAATCAAAGTTTATTTAATAAAACATTTTTAATATAGGGTTATACATCAGATAAATTCGATTATAAATATTCATTAGAAATCAAAAAGGATTTCCTACATAATGGTATTTTATTTATAATTTTTAGACATTAAATAATTTAATTTATTTATGACACAATGATGATGCAGTAATTATCTTATTAATGAAATATTGACAGAATTGATGTTATAAACACCAAATTAAATGTAATTTGAGACTTTTTATAAATCCCACTAATTTTATAGGTTACTATGATATATTATTGTTGATTTAATAAACGTGGGTCGAATATATAATTCTGTTATGACTTTCACAAAAATCATATATCAAATAGTGTCAAAATTGACACAAAATATTTTTTAAATCAAATATTATATTATTAATTGTTATTTTATTCCTAAAAATATAAGGTTCGGAATAATGACTTAGATAAGGATATATATATTAATAATAAACAATTTGGGGTTCGTTTGGCATGTTATAGTAAGTGTATTAACCATATAGTGTAAGAAAACAAAAAGACACGGTAAAAGTTAAATTATTTAACTTAGAGTTAAATCTAATTGATAAGGTTAAAATAATAACCTAAACTTGTCTAAATCCTATTGGTTGATAGGATTTCGACCCATACCCACTTTAGTTTCTAAATAAGACCCTTTGTAACCATTATAAACCAATTTTGACTTTAATATAAAATAATATTTTGAGATATTCCTAAGGTGCCCCTCTCCTCCCTTATAAAAGGGCACCTCCTCCCCCTCCTCTTCACACCAATTTGAGCACTCAAGCTCGGCCAACCCCTGCCAAAATCCCTTCTACACTTCCCTAGAATAATCCTAGAGGTCCTGGTCTTCTTCAAAGTCCAATCATAGTTCCCTAAGTGGAGGATTCAAAGAGGCGTTTCAAAGAAGCGGTAATATCCATTACCGATCTTTTCAATTTCTTTCTTCTTCAACTTCTTCTTCTTTAGTTGTTTCATGATAGAGTAATAACATCAGTATTACTTACATAATAATATGTTATTATAAATATGAAACAACTCTAATTAACCTTCAATCCATCCTACGGAAAAAGGAAATCACCGCGCGTGCGTACGTACGGAATACCGTCTCCACACCGTGGTGTAATCTATTTTCCGCCACCACCTTAATTGGATGGGTATAATGGTTTAATTAGTAACTATATATGATTATTATAAAGTGATATTGATTCTGAAATAGTATACATACACTTAAACTCAATTCCACGACCATGGGAATGATATCATCGCTCGTGCGTACGTACGGACTACCGTCTCCACGACGCGATGAGATTCATTCTCAATGATTAACCATTCATGAATGATTATAAAGTATATATAATAAGTACTAATGAAATATATGACATTATAATGATACTAGAATTATTTATATTTATATGTATGTCATCTACTTAATTCCATTCAATTCAATAAGGAAACGAAAACAGCGTTCATGCGTACGTACGGACTACCGTCTCCATGAATGGTGTATTTATTTCAATTTACTGATTTATTATATATGTATATTCTGAATATATATATATATAAATCATTTTTTATATTCTGGAATTATGTAATCATGATCTATGTAATCATATGAATAATTACAAGTTAAAAACATGAACGACAAATGAGACGATTTTACCCAAAACGCTACTTTAACATGAATTTACAAAAAATGGGTAATATAAAGTCATAAGTGGACCATATATGATATAATAATAATGAATATGATTCTGGAATAAGTCAATAACATGATTTAAATCATTATACAGGAGGTTCGGACACTTACAAAGCAAGTCGGATCTAAGGTAAGGGAAATATCACAATCTCATTTTTATCCGAGATTGTTTATACTTTGGCATTTACTGGGGTGTATTTTATCATCCACATCCATGTTTCCTAAATATGTAATATTATTTACATCCAAATAAAATTTTTTAAATCCAGTTTTACCTTTCGGTGAATTTCTAGTAAAATATATAAAAGGAATCTTTCGTCGTTTTTCGTACGAGGTACTTTTTGACTTTTCTGAAAAAATTACGAAGAATGTTTTTTTTAACTTATATGGCATGAATGGATTTTTAAAACATTATTTCCAAGAAGCTTTTTTTACAAGTTTTCAAGTTTATTTTTAATCAAATTCTTTTATTTTAAAGTCGTATGACATGTTATGAAAGGAAAAATGTTTTTGAAGAAGAAAGGATATTTTCCTCAAGAATGGAGTTCAAGTGTTTTATCAAAATTATTTTCCATCTATGATAATAAAGGGTTCTGTTTTTATCCCTATTATTACATTGATTTGATCATGTTGTGATGGAATTATTTTTATAGATTCCTTTATCTTATATGAATTGATTTATGATGTCATGATGTTTAAGATTCCCATTTTTATTACATGGGTTATGTAATGATGTATGGTTTATGATTTTGTGGCACACATAAGAATGGTATCATTATGAGATGGGTGGGACCTATATCTCCCTCCAATGTAATGGGTAAAGATTTTATATCTCATGAGATAGACATGGCTGGAACGGTAGGTTATACCGGTTCAGTGAAACAGGACTGGAACGAGGGTGACTCGATTCAGAAAGGGACTTTGTCCACTAAGATAGTCTTGGCAATGAGTCTTGACTAACAAGAAATGATTCTCTATGATTATGTGTGTATGCCACAAAGTTTCATGTTTTAAGTTATATTATTGGGATTACATTTAACTTCTATGATTTATCCCATGTTATGATATTATGAGCTCTTTTGCAGGTTAAGATTTCCAAAAGCTATGTTCTTATGTATATGATGGGATTGACATTTCTTTTGTTTACCCTTACTAAGCATTTGAGCTCACCCTATTATGTTTTCTTTTCCCCAGGATATAAAAAAATGTTTTAGGTATAAAAAAAGGAAGATCTTTATGGGAGATGTTGAAGATCTTTCACCACGATTAGAAGATTACGTTCCGAGTTTCCAAAGACACTAAACTATTACGATCCTTGTGTGTTTGTTTTTTTTGTTATGTACTAAGTATTCCGCAAAAGTAATGTAATGGACAAGTACGTTAAGCTTAGGGTCTTTACAGTTGGTATCAGAGGAAAGGTTTAGTCAACCTTAGGAAACTAGGATGTGAGAACTTTAGTGAGATCCCTAGAGATATTTATTAGGTATGTCTAGGGATGTCCCTAAGGATAAGTATACATATAGGATACAGTCCTAGAACTATGGTAACGATCATAGAATTTAACCTAAGATGTTAGACATTGAAGGTACTCCCCCTTTATAATGTTGTTTTCCCTAGCATGATTTTTGCCTCTCACACTATTCTTTTTGGGTTTTAGACGATGGCTGGAACCCGAAGGAACCGTGTTGATCAATGCAATGGAAAATGCAATGATTGTCCTCCTAAACAAACAAATGTTATGGGAGATGGAGTGAAAAATCATATTTCTATACTTACACAATCTATGAGTCATTCTGGACTTCCAAATGAGCAGATAAGGGAACTATATTCTATTGAGTCCTTCATGAGGTAACGTCCACCATCTTTCAGTGGGTCTTCTGATCCACTTGTTGCTGAACAATGGATTAGTACTACTGAAAAGATATTTTCAGTTCTTCAATGTTCTGAACATGATAAAGTCATCTTAGCAGTATATCGTTTGGAAGGAGAAGCTGATCAATGGTGGAATCTTATCAAGAATACGAGGCCAAGAGATGAAATTGAGTCCATGGAATGGGTAGAAGACGATGAAAAGTTCAATAAAATTTTTATATAACTATAATTACTATAAAATGACTGCAATTAATTCCATTGAACTTATATAGGTATTATTTATCAATTTAGACCTAAAATAAATTTAAATAAAATAAATAATTATTTAAATAAAAATTCGGTTTTTAAATTGTAACCCAGTGTTTTCACTATTCATTAAAAATGTAAAGTCTTCAGAAAAATACCAAAAATTCACCATAGGCTAATTTCGATATTCCGAATCCAAAAATGAAGTCAATTTTGAAAGATAAAATTTATAAAATTTCAAGAGGGGGTATTACTATTCATAATTCCAAGTTTATATAATATTTTAATAACATATCGTTGTTTAGTGAAAATTGATATTAAGTACAACACACGCTATCGTGGAAGGTCGCGATTGCGTGTAAAGCAAGCCAAGTCAGGGATGCGTGTAGTGCAAGATCCTTTTGTTGTAGCGTACAACACAAGACATCAATGAAATTAAAAGGAATATTTTTTCATAAAATCATCGTGTGTTACAAAAATGCAATTATAGTTAATATTTCAAATTCATATTAATTTTAATTTTTAAATCATTTTTCAATAAATATGTGACTATTTAATGTAATGTCGGTAAATATTTGGAAATATATAAATCATATTTATATATAATAAAATTATATCTATATATTACAATATATACAATTTAATATCCTTAATTATCATAATTATCTAATTAATAAAATGTATAATAATTAATAATGTATAATAAATATATTCATTTTCATAAATAACTATTTAATTAATAAAAATATTATTATTTTTTTAATAAATTCACTTTCTAATTTATATTTGTCTAAATATTTAATTATATATATAAAAATATTAATCAAAATTAATAATAAAGTGATGATAAAGGATACCCAGTATCAATGATAAAATTATAAACTTGTTCTTTGTTATTTATGAATTCATGATTTGGTTGGGGTTCTCATATCAGTTGAATGTATCGAAACTCAGCACTATATGATCCTTGATGTAACCAGAAGAAGGATTTTCTCACCATTCCTTCTGCTGACATAGCCACATATTGGATGGAGTAATCACCATTTGATTCTCATTGCACAATAAGCATGATTTTCTATGTTTTTGTTTCGTTTATGTCATGGGAATTTTGATTTCGCATTGATTTTTTTTCATATATTGGATGGAATGAGGATAGTGATGGTTTTCTGAAATTCTTATTGTTTTCGCCTTCATGGTCCACAAATCAGGATATTCTACAATCATTTTACAACATGAAGATGCACAAGATGAGGATAAAGGAATATAGGTTTCACTATTTCATAGATTTTTATAATCATTTGTTTGAGAGGGTATGGCCTCTTCCCTCAGTACCAGACCCATGCACATTGGCACAGGACAAATAAATGTATTGTGGTGAGACAATAGAAGTTGGAATTAATGATTTTTGTTGATGGGATGAGCTTCTCTCTTGTAGTGCGGGTTGTTTTTTATCATCAGTTTTAGTCTGAGGAGGTATGGTTTTTTGGTTTAGGCTTTTATGCCATGATGGGTTCAACATCATCCCTTAAAATGGGGTATATTTCATTAAAAAAATTAATTCTCACTCAATAAATGAAACCCATTACTAATGATAAAAATATTCAACTGATAAATTTATTCTTATATCAGTGACAAGGAGGACCTGCCAATAAATTCTTAAATTTATCAGCACTAAATTTTTCAATGATAAATATAAAATTAATGAGAATATAGTAACAATGCAAAAAAACCAGCACTGTTAAGGCATGTTTTGTAGTAGTGTCTCCTTATGTTTAATCAGACATCAAAATAAACCCACAGCTATACATTTTTGTTTTCATGAGTAGTTGATCCTGGTATCTCAGTATTAGTTTGAAGTGTTGATGAGGATTCCTTTCCTTTGGAACCTCATATTTTCATTGAATAGAATCATCCTTTTCTTCCTCTTATTGATGAATTTGAGAAATCTGAGTTGCAAACATGAACTAATCCAAATAGTTTTTCTTCTCCTTTCAACAATTTATCTCAAGTTCTAAATTCGTTGATGGATTGTGAAATAATTAACTCCATATAATAGCTTCTTCTTATACCCACAATCCTCCATTGGACAATATTGATGATGGTGACATAAGATTCCCGAAGAATTTTACTCCTTAAATAAAAAAGAAATGTTGATTACCTTATGGATTCTTCTTATTGAAATAAAATTGGGCACAATGTCTTTTCTTATCCACTATTTGGGTGCATGAAAATTAGATTCATCAAAAAATTTGTTATACAGACTCTAATTTCATTATCCCATGCTTAAAGGGTTATTGGTTCCAGGGCACTCTCCCTTTATTTACCATGATCTACTCTATCTTCTCGAACATCACCACAATTTTATAAATGCGATTTTTTCCTAAGGATTTATATACCAATTGTATTTTTTTATTTTTCTATAGAATTTAAAATCCTATTCTCACTATATGTAGATCATTATTTTTCATCACTACCAATTATTTAACTTTAAAAATTTTCAATTTATCATTTTTTTAAAAAATCAAATAAATGTTAATTTTATGTAATATGCACAAATTTATCAATGTATTTTACTAGTAATTTATCAACTCTATACACCCTACTCACCAAATTGAAATTGGAAATATTCAAACATCATACCTCCTCATCCAAATTGACATCCCTTACCAATCCATGACAGAAATTGTTTTTCCAATTTTTATGATATATTTATATATGTGTGTGTGTGTGTGTTTCCAAAAATATTTTTAATAAAAATATTTATTTCTTTATTATATATAATTATATAATTATTTTGGAAGACATTTATAAAATTTATTTCTATATGTATATATACTTTCATAAAATTGGGTATATACATTTAAATTTTAATAATGTATTTATAAAATTCATATTAACTTTATGTATGTTTATATAATATGTTTCTAGAAGTTGTTCAAATACATTAAATTCTTGCCTTTTAATATACATTAAAATTAAATATATCATGATACTTTTATATAAATAAATTTATATGATGTATTTACACTCTATTGGCACAAAAATACAGGAAGATTTATATATTTATCTATACATTTAATTCAATATAATTATAAATGATTTAATGATATTATAAAGGATAATATATATATATATATATATTATTTATAGATATATATATAACATATTTATGTATATATATATTCATAATGTGGATACCCAATATTTGTTTATATTTTTTATATATTTTAAAATAAATTATTCATGTAAATAAGAATTAATATTTATTTATACAGAAAAATTTTTATATATAATTTTGTGAAAATATGTATGTATATATGTGAATCATATAGACAATGTCTCTCCAGTAGTCGAGAACATTCTCAAAGAATTTCCTTAGGAACGGTGATTCCAAGGGTCTCTTATGTTAGGCTGTGATTTTCTAACATCCTGATATTTTTGGATGATTTTTTAGAACCTCCTTCTGAATACATAAACATGAATCCCTAGTCGAGGAATAGTTTCTTGGAATCAGATCTAATAATTCATTAGCATGAATGATCTGTGAATAAAAAATTTAAAGTGTAATGCATATACATGAAGGATGATAATGCATTTATAGTGGGTCGAATGACACTATTGAATGTTTGAATGTTAATAGCCAATCATCCTATCAATATTGGTGCCTTAAAAACACAATACAAAACAATTTTTATTTAGATGAGGTTTTATCCATAAGTGATGTTATAGTGGGAATTATTATAATTGACATCCTCAAATAGATTGTTAAGAAAACGTTACCCAATGTAAGGTTGTGGTACATCTATAAAAAACTCATTCTAATGGAGGACCTAAATAAAAGTGGGCAAATCCAAATGATTAGTCTATCCAAAACCCTGTTTTGGATACAATATAATGAAATATCATTATGAGGTAGAACAATGTGAGTTATGTGTGAAATTAGAGTCTTAATTGGAGAAGTTGTGGAATTTTATAGATTAGATCCTATTTATTGGGGACATACAATGAGGATTAACATTTCAGATGATGTGGCCCAAAAACTCATGACATGATTGTTTTTGATGATAATGGAAAAAAATGCAACAATATCCTTCAATTTTGTAAAGATTCATGTTTATTATTCTTTTTTGGGTGTGTTGGGAACATGTAGAAAGAATGTGTCTCAAGGAAGTCTGATAAAGAAATCAAAAACATCATGTTGTATGGTCCCTGGAATGGTGAAAAAAGGATATGACATTCTTCATTCAAGAAATAGAAAAACATGGGGATTATGATTGTCAATCATATGTAATTCATAAGATATTTGGTTAGAATCATAGTAATATTATCAAGCAAGGACATATGATTTTTGTCTACAGATCATCATGAGGAAAAGTGGGTTGTAGAAGGATCATATCAATCTAATAGAGTGGGTTCGAGAAACCCAAGTAAGAGGTATGATTACCGGTGTATCTTTCCCAAAGAATCCCCCATGCTGTAATCCAGAACTCATGGAGGAAATGAGTAAAAACTTCTCTAGACCAAATTGAATCTACATGGACCCTCCAGATATTTCTTCTCCCTCAATACTTGAAATCATAATGTATCTCTCTATTCACGATGTAGATCATATCGAATCCTCTATGGATGGTCTAAAAACAAAATAGAGGAGGAGGAGGAAAATGACTGACGAGATGAATAATGGAAATATAATGAAATTAGTAGAAAAAAGTGGAGTTAAATGGTATTTGGAGGTCCCACTTGTTAATGGAAAGTATTCAAACATATTTTATATAGTGCTGCAAGAGCATTTGACGAATTTTTAGAGGTGATGGTTGGATAGAGAAATCATTATCAGTCCCCATGAAAATTTTGTTTTTTAACTATCATGTGCGTCGAATCCCATGAACCGTATGTATACTACATCACTGCTTCAGTAAAAGTAACCATGATATAGTATTTTTATTAAAATCTTATAATAAATCATGAACCTGGATCACATCATAAAAAATGGTTTCAATTGTTGTTTCATAGTCACTCGGTCAGGCCACTTGGTGGAACATATCTAGTTTTGGATGGAGGATGTGGTTTTTGTTGTTAAATCCTTCCATCCTGAAAACACTATGAAATAATCTATCAATAGGTTCATTGTCTAGAAATTTTACAAAATTTTATGGATGGACCTCACTAAAGGAGAAATTTAAGTCGTCAATGTTACTCAAATTCCTTCATCATGACCTCTATAATCCTCTCCTTATTATAAGGGATTTCAAAGAATTTATTTTTCAAAATGAGAATAGTCGGTAGAAAGTAGACATTATGTATCTATGATGGATTTATAGTAAGAAATGCAGTTTGAAAGTCTAGATGATGGATTATTTCATGAAATCATTTTATCTTTCTGATGTTTTTGAGATTTCACCTATACAGGTATAGTTGGACACTGGTATGTTTATTATTTTCATAATATCTACTTATACTCAATAATTCATTATATATGAATTAATTAAGCTGTCTATGTTTTTACATATATTTTTTTTGGGATTTTTAATCACTTATTTTTTGATAAAAATTATCGATAAAATTATTTTATTGTATTTATGTTATGTCTTTAGTATATGAAATAATCAATTTTTTAGAGAAAAAGAATAAATAAATAGCATTTCATTTAGATGTCTGAATTATATCCATGAATTGAAAATAACTAATGAGAAATGAAAACCTTTTCACAAATTCTATGGAAATCCAATGAAGATGAACGGACCCACACAATACATAATGGTGTAAATACAAATCAATCAAAATATTAAATATGTAATGAAGAGGGTTTTGTATGAACACAATTTTCATTTCATAGTGGAAACTCACATTGATCAGATATTCATGATTGGTAAGGCTTCCATAGGAGTGAGTCCTAGAATATTTATATTTTATTTAAATAACATAATCGTTTTTTATATATTAATATTATTTTATATTTCTCATTTTTTTGGAAACATGAAATGGATGAAACATAAAAAAATTGTATCCATATTATTATAGTCGTTGGATTAGTTACCAATGAACATGGAGTTTATTGTTTGGATTTAACAATACATGGGAAACAATATTATGTAATGAAGGGTAAGGGATACTAATAAGGGATTCAAGAAATATACAGGGTTTCAAATTATTTTATATTATAATAGTAATTGGGGGGATTAATTGGATGTTTTAAATTTAATTATTTTGTTTTATCATTATATTTTTAAAATGTGATTACATAAAGCAAAAAATATATGACATTTAAGATGGAGGCTAAAATTTTAATGAAATATTATGTATACGGTCTTTACTTTTTAACCTAATATCTTTAAAAATCATATCAATATATGTGGTAAGATATCATGTTATTATTTCGTGTCTTTTATGTTTTAAATTATCACTCATACTATAAATGATTAATCGTTATCATATAATAGGAATATAATTTTGTAAAACATGTATAAATTTCTAGTTTATGGACTATCATAGAATATTTGGCTCTCCGAGTTCATCATCTGATCCCCATTATGATTAAATTTTTATTTTCTAATTTCTAAATATATTTGGAGAGCAATTTCATGGATGCTATATTTATTAAAAAAAATTCATATACCGATGACTATATCTGATTTACCGAATTTTGATATTTGTGAAACTATTAAATGATCCCTCATCCCCTTGTTAATTTGATAATGATAATGAGAATTGAAACTATTGATGATGATATCATTTAAGGTATTATAATATAGAATCATTAAGTCACACTAATCTATGAAAACTAGGAACAACTCTATCAAACGTCATTCCCATTTCCATGAAAGTCACAATCGCTAAAATTATAAATAACTCACATTTAAATATGGTAATGTGTAAATTAACCCATTATTTTTTGAATATTCAACAAAACGGATCACAAATATTTTTCATCCTGATGATATCTACAACAAATTATATTCTCAAATAACCTCTTAATTTCCATGAACGTCAAGGGGTACAAGGACCCTATCATATGAAATAACATAAAATACAATAATATAAATACTTATATGCACATCATATTCACCAAATATTACTCATACCAAATAAAATGCTTGGACTATATAACAAGAAAAATGACATATTCGAGAGTCTTTGAGATCAAATTCCAGGAGTGAACAATAATACCATGATAAAGTTTCCATTCAAAACCCCCCACCTAGTCAGAGGTTATCCAAAATTAATGTAAAATAAGAGACATAGACTCTATTAATTCCATTACTAATATAGGATCCAACATGGCCAAGAATATATGAGTCCACTATAATAATAAATAATTATAGAAACTCAACTAATTAGTCATATATTAATTTACTATATGAACTACTATCTGTGTTAAATGAGGTACATCCATTGACTAGCATGTTGTGGGAAACAACCCTATTAGTTACCCACATTGGAACCATATCGTTCAATGTATCATTTTATAGAGGCTAAAGTAATGGGATGATCTCTTCATAAACAAGCTACCATAATTGCAATAGAAATATTTATAGTGTAATATCTGATTTTATATGGTGATATAAGAATAATTATATCATATCTAGAGGATTGGAACGTGAAATACATGTTTAGAATATTTACTAACATGTAATATGATACTCTTACCATCCCATTTAACCCAATAGTTGGTTCCATAATCTGGCCTATAGTAAAATCTGTATTGGATTGATAATGAATTGTGACATCAGCCTAGGGCACAATAATATGGGTTACCTAGTGCATGAACTTATCTATTGATAACTCAACTTCATATATATTTGTTTCATTACATTTCTTAAAAGGTTTTTACACTCCAAAATCTATTAATAATGCAGAAAACACTCAAATAGAAATCTAGAAAAGCCTGGCCCATCGAAACCCCACAGAGGATGACTGTTTGCTACATGTGAGACATTAATTCCACCTATTATAGTCTTGGTGCTAGAGACTCACAAAAAATAATATAATACATGCATAAAATCATATGTCTATAGAAAATTATATAAAAATAAAATATATTTTCATACATAAATATGTATATAGTGATTCTCAACCTATACTTACTATTAAAAGTGAAATTAATACTAAATCATCATTGACTAAAGCAAAATACATAATGAATACTACCATGATTTTCATTTAACAAGACCCACCTATATCACATTTACCAAATTCAACTTCAATCATTGAATCGTCCTCATCTAACCTGCATGTGTAGGAATAAGAACTGTTTAATGTATTGTAAAATTTATAATAATATGATGCCATGTATAATCAATAAAATGAATAAATATTTTATACCCTAAATCATGTGTGATATATCTATTTTTATTTTATGGTATAGTGAGCCTTCAATATTAATAATATCATTATACACTAATCTACTCCATTGGTATCATACCCTAAAGGTGAAATATCATTCATCTGGTTTTTAAAAAAATAATACTTTACACTAGAAAAATCAAAAAATCATCTACATCACCTCAATCGGATTCTATTTGGTGACGTGTGCCTCAATAAAGAGTGATATTAATTTTTTGTAGTATTGTCCCCTATTTATAACATGCACTACGTCATGTTCTATGTGATTCATAAATATAGGTTACATTCACAATATATAGAGTATACATTATATTGTAGCAATGGGTATACCTAATTCACTAATATTACAAGGGGGAAATAACATTTTATCATGTTATCCCTAGGGGTTCTACTAAAATAATTTTCGATTATACATATTTCCCAAGAATATACATTTTACAAAAAAATTATGGACCCAAATAACATAAAATTATATAGAAAAATCTTTTTGTGTAGAACCCTTGTGATTTATTCATTCAGAGTGGAAAAACACTCACAAATATCATCTGGATTGTTAATTTCTAACCCATGGGAATGGCTTTTGGAAGCTCCACACAATGTCACAGAAACTTATCATTCATGAATATAGATCTCCTTTGAGTTTTTATTTCATCTATGTCAGATCCCTCTCTTGTTTCACAATTTTCTAATTCATAAAAATGGTATGAATAGTATTATTTATAGTCAAATTACACTGACTCATTCTTGTAATCAAAGTTGATGGAATACATAAGATCTCTTAGGGAACCCCATCATATGAAGGTAGATGGTGATACTAGAATGATTGAGTGGTTCAATCTATTCCTGGAGGATGTGATGCATACTGCTCCCTCAGACATTCAAATATAGAATATGACATATCTAGTTTGATAGAACTAATCAGATGGACTAGATTAAATGGTTACCTTTATTTACACATCATTTAATGGTAGTTTAATAGTGTACCACTCACGATATCCCTCATCACTCTATCTCTCATTCTAGGAGTGTTTATTAACCCTCATCACTTCAATAAATCCATAAACTAACATTGGGTTCAACTTCCAGACACAACACACACATCATATGGGATAGGCTAACCCACCTGTCATAATGCAAAACATTATACACACCACCACTAATTCTTGTTCAGAACATAACCATTATTCTGATTTTTTACAACCATCATGCACTGTGAGATGGATCCCTTCTGGTAGTTGAGGTATCCTCCCACATGTTCTAGGTGTTGTTCTAGTTCCCTTTCATGTGATTAGTTGGTATATTTTTCCAATACATTCCAATAAAAATTCATTGTATAATATTTTCCATTTAATTTATTTACCCTAAGAATAAATATTTAGCTTATTTTTTTTAAATTCCCAATATATCACTATATGTGATGAGAAATAATCCAATATCATCAAAATATGATCTCCACCCCATCCATATTTCCTAGAATATAATCATTATTGATAAAAAAAACATCAATCGTTCTTCTTAAAATGTTGTGAATATTGTATGTTCTTCTTTGGAAATTAATACATAATGTGGTTGAGCTATCCTCACTCACATTCTAGGTGTTGAGAATCACACATTTCATTTCAGTAGTTTTCCACTTTTTAATATATTGTCCTTGAAAAATTACTTAATAATATATTTTCTATTTCATACAAGGACACTGGACATTATTCATTAACACCTATTTTATTATTCTAAAATCATAACAAAAAATGATGAAAATTTATCGAAGTTCATTAAAATATGATGGCTACTTATTCTATATTTCCTCAAATATAATTATGACTTATAAAAATCAACAAATTATCTTTATTATGTTTTTGTAAACAATCTTGACTTATCCTAATGAATTTGAATAATCATATTGTATAGTATAGACCACTTATCCCCATGAGCATCACTATGAATGTCACCATACCCACTTTTGAAATCTAGTTACATTGATTTCATAACTACTACCAGTGAGCACAGTGAGATGAATCGATCAACATGGCTGCGGTCTCCACCCCCATGTTCTTGGGATGATCTTGTTCCTTATATTATGTGTGGTTCATTAAATTTTTATAAATTTCAAAACCAATTTTGCCAAAAAGGTCTGAGAGATAGGCAGAAACTTGCTCCAAAAAATTATTAAATAAAAATTTAAAGAATACAAAACAACTCAGAAAAGGGGAGCCTTACAAATACTTGTGTAAAGAACACCATCACAATCATTCCTAACCAAACTATCAAAGTAGTTGGGAAGAAAAAAAGGACAATTGGAACTAACCTCTACGATATCCCTTTTGGAGAGGGCATCACCAACCTGGTTTTCTTCACAATAAACATGAGAAAAATCAAGGGATAATCGTTTAGTAAGATTGAGGTAGGAAATCCAGACAGACAACATCTTCCAGAGAACATTCTAGGGTCGTTGTTTCAAAATCTGTACAATAACATAGGTGTCCGATTGAAACCATACTCTATTCCAACCATTACACGCCACGTACCAGATGGCCTTACTCATCGCCCATAATTCTACTTCAATTGCATTAGCATACCATTATAATGAATGAAACAGCCTTTAATAAAGCCCTGATGGGTCTGAAGACTCCACCACACCCAACAAGACCTGGTTCACCAAAATCGACCCCAGTGACATTCACTTTTTACCAATTATAGATTGGTGGAATCCACCGGATTTATTTCATCACTATTGGTTTTCATTCCCTGGAACTTTCACCAAGAGTTCACAAAAGAAGAAAGTCAGATATATCATTGTTCATTGATTCGGTTTGATTCATCAAAGAAAATTTAATGCTTCGATGGATCACCATAGCCCCTTCCAAAAAACAATGATATACATTATAAATGACAATGATGTTTCAAGACATACAGATATAAGAGATAACCAAGACAGTAGCAGCCTTAAGCTGGGAATTCAACTGTTCACTGAAAGCAGACTGAAGGACTGAGAAAAGTATCCATTCAATTGAGAGACATTGAAACATCATCAAAAAGTTTTTTATAGATAGGTCCATAATTGATCAGAAAAGGTACACTGAATAAATAGAAGCGTATGATATTCATCACCCTTAAGGAAGAAGAGGCATACCGGAGCAATGTTGGGGCATGTATGCTGCAAAGTAGACTGGATGGGTAGGCGTTGTTTCCAAATTCTCCAGATTAACATGGAATCCTTGGGGAATATGTAGGGCTTGCGAACAGCCTCCTCCCATGAAGGAATTATAGATGATTCACCACACATCAGCTAGTAGTAATCCTGGCTAGAAAATGATCCATTTAGAGAAGGTTTCCAGATCAGTACATCAGTATCAACATAGGCATAATTTGTAATCTCAATACAAAGATTACTAGGAATGATGTCATAGACAATAGTGTTCCCCTGTATATTAGATATAGAAAGATTTTCAAATGAAGGTGGAATTTTGATATAGACACTAATGGGAGAGGATATCCATGGGGTGTTCCATCAATTCAAATGGGATCCAGGACAGACCAACCATATAGATTGAGACATGATATTAGAATATGTGCTTCTAAGTGAAGGGCAAACTGAAGACATCAAATAAATATTGTAACACTCCAACTGAAGTTACCCAGAGTCGGTGCATTATTACATAACATTGGCCTGATCACAAGAACGATCAAATATCGAAAGACCAATTAGTTTTGAATCCTTAGAAACACTAGATATATTTATAAGTCTTACATTACATCATAAAAATGAAAACTACAACAACCTAGTATCCATAGTCCACAATCATATCCCTATATACTATCCCTATAGGTCATTTATAAAATACTTCTTCACATCCTGGGAAAAATAAAACATTGAAAGGGGTGAGCTCAGATGCTCAGTAAGGATAGAAATATAGCGGAAACATTCATAAATAATCATAAACATTTAAGGCAATGTATAACTAAAACAAAATCCATTTAAACTTGATCTTAAACATAATATGGCCAAGATAAAATGAAATAATTCCATTTACATATTCAGATGGATATTCTACTGGTTGGATAATCATTTTCAATATCAATAACCACTTTCATATTGATGGTATGCATAATTCCAGACTATCGTAACCATGTAACAAAGGCCTCGTGCCAAGACTAAAAATAAGATTTTGTCAAGGCCTTGTTCCGAGACACTAGTTTGTCTCATGAGACCTGCCAATTCATCGAGGAGCTATAGATGGCTCCAACCGTCACTTATTAAGTCCAATTAATTCTTTATATGAACATGTGTGAACATAACATAAACATTCGTATTAAAACTAGCATATGAAATGTCAATAATTTCACCATAAACCATAAATGGTATAAAAATAACACATCCACAGTAAAACATATCACCAAACATTCAATACAATATGGAATTTTTGTATTATAATAAATCAACTTCAAATAATCTTAAAATCAATCAATGGATGTTGACATAGATGAAATTATAACTATTTGAGAGAAATATCTATTTTTTTTGAAATCATTTAAAAGTCACATAATCATAAAATAAAATATTTACTTTGAAAATATCCTTATAATCTTGGAAGTGAAGATTCAAAGATTTTATAACGGTGGAGAATAGCCGCACCCACTGTATAAGTTAAAAAAGACATTCTTACCTTAATTCTATCTAAAAGGTTAAAAAGGACCTTATTTTGAAAACCACGGAAAGATTCCTTTATAAACATATTTTAAACCGTCAAAAAGGGTTAAAATGGAAATAAACCATATTCTATAAAATATTAAGAATGTTTTTAAAGACATTTTTAAGAAACATGGTTGTGGATGATAAAGAGGTCCCAGTAGATAATTACGTATAAACAACCTCTAATAATGAAGAGATTGTGAAATAACCCTTACATTGTACTTTTACTTAGTCGATGGTATGTTAACCTCTTGTATAATAGTTAAATCATTTTCATTAAATTATACAAGAACCATATACATAATTATGATATCATATATGATCTTCTAATAATGCTTTGTTAATAATACTTTAGTATTATCATCGTTTCGGGTGTTAACATATTGTTTTTCTTTAATATGTTTTGTTACATAAGTCATGTTTGTTATGGATATGTTGTATCTTATTCATTTCCATAATGATATAAAGTTCATAAACATTACTTTTAATCATCAAATGATAATTATTCTTGAATGTGTATGATGGGGAATGAATCTCATCGTGTTCGTGGAGACGGTAGTTCGTACGTACGCACCATCGACAATATCATTCTTTTGATTTTAAAATAATATATAATTGGATGGTATATAATATATAAAGAATCATTATCATTTTATATTTATTATTTACATGAATTACACATCATAATTATAACCATCCAAATAATAATATATTGTATAACAATTACACCGTGATGTGGAGACGGTAAGCCATATGTACGCATGTATGGTGACATCTCATTAAAAGGATGGATAGAATAATGAATATGGTTCTACCATATTTATAATAACATTATAGTATATATGAGATACTGGATTTATTATTTTAGAATAGTAGTAACAATGAAAGAAGAAGTTGAAGAAGAAATGAACTTGAAAAGGGATGGTGAAAACCTTACATCTTCTTCGAGTACTTCTTTTTGATTTGATCACTAGGGCTCCATAGGGTGGATTTATGATAAAAATAAGTCCTCTAGGTTAAATTTTGGGAAGTTGAGAGGGTATTTGGGTAGGTTTTGGCCGAACCAAAAGGCTTTGAAGGTGTGAATAATTGGTTAGAAGTGTTGTCCATTTATAAGGGGGAGGAGGGGCACCTTAGGAAAATCTAGAAATAATATTTTATAAAAAATTCATATTAGGTTTATAATGGATCAGAAGTGTAATATTTAAATTTTATGGTGGGTATGGGTCGAAAACCACCCAACCAATATAATTTAGACAGGTTTGGGTCATTAAATTAGCCTTATCGTTTAGTTTTAACTCATAGTTAAATAGTTTGACACTTACCATGTCACTTTGTATTTTTATATTATATGGTTAATAAAATTATTTTATACCTCCAAGATACCCAAAAGTGGTCCATTAATGATAAATATATCATGATATAAGTATCTTGGGCAAACCATATATTTTTAAGAATTTAATATCAATTAATATTATTAAATGTTTTTCAAAAACTCTTTTATGTCAATTTTGACACTATTGGGTATTTTGTTTTTGATAAATTTTTAATAGCATTATTACTTATAAAAAAAATTATATAAACATTCCTAATTGGTCATAGTAACCTATAAAATTATTTTAATTTATAAAAAGTTCGAAATTACATTTATTTGGGTATTTATAATATCAATTATCTCAATCTTTCATTAATACGGTTATTACTGCATCATCATTGTGTCATAAATAAATTAAATTATTTAATGTCTAAAAATTATAAATAAAATACCATTATGTATGAAATATTTTTATCTTTCTAATTAATATTTATAGTCTAAAATGATACATATATAACTCTTTGTAAAAAAAACTTTCTAAAAGATATATGCTGATTTCATTTTTGTATTTATTTTAACTTAATTAATATAAAGTGTCCTTATCACCAAAAAGTGCCTCCATGGGATCCCAAAATCGACCCAATGATTCCCATTGTTAGACATGTATCAACCAATAAGTTTAGGACATGTTTTAGAGTCATTTACTATTATTATAATATTATTTATGTACCCTTTTTTACCGGATTTACCCTTTAACCATGGAAAATAAAATATTTACCGAAGTAATTATTCAAAATGTCAAAAAATGAAAGTCAACTATTTAAACTGATTCCAAATATGGAATCCATTTTTTCAAATTCAAAACATAGAAGTGGCATAAATTAATTTATGAATAGTTCCTGTCTTTAAAACAAAAATTGTGTGTTTATGATATAATAACTATCAAAAGAATGACAGTTGTTTATGTCCGGTTTAATTGTGAAATTATGTCCAATGACCAAGATCGAATTAAATGGTAAAAATATATTCTAAATATACTTTAAAACTACTCAAATTCATAATTTATCAGTGTTAATTATTTTTATTAACAAAAAAATTTAATTAAAATTTACGAATTTTCACTATTCATCAAAATATAAAAGTTATCCGAAAAGTACCAAAATTTCACCCTAGGCTAATTTCGATATTACAAATCCAAAAATGAATTCCATTTTGAGAGATAAAATTTATAAAATTCCAAAATGTGGGTATTACTATTCATACCAGCTACATTGATATTTCGCGGTGTTTTAGAATCTCGAAGTTGCATACAACACACGATACTATATTTATCAAAGAGAAGCATATCGTGGAAGATTGGGGTGTTACATTATCCCCTCCTTAAAATAATTTCATCCTTGAACTTTTTAGAATATTACTGCATAAAAAGACTCGGGTGGTTCTTTATCATAAGTTCCTCGGGTTCCCACGTTGCCTCTTCCATTTTATGGTTTCTCCGTAAAAGTTTTACCAGACGAGTCATCTGGTTTCTCATCACTTGTTCTCTCATATCATGAATCCTGACGGGCTCTTCCAAATAAGAAGAGATCGGGTTCCAGTTCTAATTCCTCAAAGGTGAGTACATGCGTTGGGTCAGGCTTGTATTTTCTCAACAGTGATACGTGGAACACATCGTGAACTTTGGAGAGATTTGGCGGCATTACCAAATGGTAAGCTACAACCCCAATTCGTTCTAGAATTTCGAAAGGTCTGATGTACATGGGACTCAATTTACCTTTCATTCCAAAAATTATAACTCCCTTCCATGGATATACCTTCAAGAAAACATGATATCCCACCTGAAATTCCAAATCCTTTCATTGGTTGTCAGCATAGCTCTTCTGCCTACTTTGAGCATCTTTGATGTGGTTTTGGATTACCTTTTCTTTTTCCATCGTTTCCTCCACCAATTTTGGGCCTACAAGTTTTCTTTCATCAACATCATCCCAACAGGATGGTGTACAAAATCTCTTTTATATACGCTTCATATGGTGCCATCAGAATACTTGAATGGAAGCTATTGTTTTAAGAAAATTCCCCCATATGTAAATATTGATCCCACATACCCTAAAAGTCAAGTGAGCATGATCTCAACATGTTTTCCAAGGTTTGAATAGTCTGTTCTGGTTGTACATCTATTTGAGGGTGCTAGGCAGTGCTCAAATGAAGTTCAGTATCCAAGGCCTTCTGAAGACTCTTCCAGAGTCTTGAAGTAAAACAGGGATCACGATTAGAAACAATTGATAGCGGTACTCCATGAAGTCTCAAAAAATCATTAATATATATTATTTATAGATTTTCTAGTTGTATATCTTCTCTTATAGCAAGTAAATGTGATGTCTTGGTAAGACGATCAACAATAACCCATATTGCATCGTTCCTTCTTGGATTATTTGGTAGCTCTATGAAAAATTCCATCGTAATATTGTCCCATTTCCACTCCGGTATGGGAAAAGGGTGCATAACTCCTCCAGGATGTTGCCTTCCAACTTTCACTTGTTGAAAAACCATACATCTTGACATAAAATCATCAATCTCCCTCTTCATGTTGTCCCAAAAAAAATGTTCCTTCAAATCTCTATACATTTTGGTGCTCCCATGGTGTATAGAGAAATTGCATCTATGAGCATCATCTATCAATTCTTTTTTTAGATCAGGTATATCGGGAACACAAAGCCTCATCCCGAATTTCAAAATTTCTTCCTCATACACAAATTCCCTCAATCTCCCATCGTTCACAGCTTTAATCATCTTTTGAAATATTTCATCATCGGTATGAGAACTCTTAATCCTTTCTAGTAAAGATGGTTTAGAAACCATTATAAAAACCGTTGATGATTCCCCTTATATGGTGATTCCCATATCCATCTTTACTAGATCCATGAAAATAGGATCCCTTTCAATTCTCATCATGTTCCAAACTCCAGGATCTTTTCTCCTCAAAGTATATTCCACCTTATTTGCCTTCCCCGGGTAGTAGTGTATCATACAATCAAAATCCTTGAGTAATTCAAGCCATCTCCTTTGACTCATGTTAAGTTATTTTTTGAGAAAATATATTTCAAACTCTTGTGATCAGTATAAATATCACATTTTTCACCATAGAGGTAGTGTCTCCATATCTTCAAAGAAACAATCACAGCTGCTAACTCGAGATCATGAGTAGGATAGTTTTGCGCATAAATTTTCAACTGTCGTGATGCATAGGCAATAACCCTATCATTCTGTATAAGGACACATCCAGGTCCTTTCTTCGATGCATCACGATAAATAACAAACCCATCATTCCCAAATGGTAGAGTAAATATAGGGGCATTGACTAATATTCTCTTCAGTTACTCGAATCATTCATCACACTCTTTTGTCCAAACAAATTTAACCCCTTTACATGTGAGATTTGTAAATGGGTTAGCCAACCGGGAAATATTTTGGATGAAAAGTTGATAATAACCTGCTGAACCACTAAAACTACATACCTCAGTTATACTCGTTGGTGCAGGCTATTCTTGGATTGTCTTGGTATTAGAAGGATCAATAGAGATTATATCTTTAGAGACAATATGGCCAAGAAAATAAATCTCCTAAAGCCATAATTCACACATGCTAAACTCCCGATATAATTCATGTCTTCTCAGAGTCTTCAAGATAATGTGCAAGTTATTTTCATGATCTTCATAGGGTTTTTCATATACCAAGATAGCATCAATAAATACTACCACAAAATCATCAATATATTCTTTGAAAACACTATTCATTAGATCCATGAATACAAGGGGTGAATTATTCATCCCAAAAGGCATTACTGTAAAATCGCAATGCCCATACCTAGTTCAAAATGCTGTCTTCGGAATGTCATCCTTCTTCACACACAACTGATGGTATCTAGATCGAAGGTAAATCTTCGAAAAGTATTGATCTCCATGCAGTTGGTCAAATAAATCATCAATGTGAGGTAAGGGATACTTGTTCTTTGTTGTTATAGCATTGATTTCCTTATATTAGATACATAACCTCATAGATCCATCTTTATTTTTAACAAAAAGAACAGGGGATCCCCATGGAGAAGAACTGAGGATAATAAATCCCTTATTACTCGATTCCTCTAGTTGTTTCTTTAGTTCCACTAATTCTACAGTGGCCATTCTATAAGGGATCTTCGATATAGGCCTTGATCTAGGAATTAAATCAATGGAACACTCAAATTCTCATTATGGAGGATGTCCAGGTAAATATTCCAGAAACACTTCTACATATTCTCTCACAATAGGTATATCTTCTATTTGAACATTCCTTTCCTCACCCATAGTCATTTCATTATCTTCCTCCCTAATAATTGAATTTAGTTGAGCTACTGGGGGTATATCTTGATAAGAATTAGGTGGTGACGTTTATGCTCTAAAGATAAGGTGTTCCTTATCATCATCATCAAAAATCATAAACTCCTTCTTCTTACAATAAATCTTCACATCATGGTCCGAAATCCAACCCATACTGTGGATTATATTAAACACAATCAAAGGTATCATGATGAAATCAACAGATAAATAACATTTATGTGCTCCAATGCGGATTGATTCACAAAACTTGGTTGCAATAATACTTACCTTAGGAGTTTTAAATATCAACTCCCTTGTTAATTAACATTAGAAATATCTAATTTTCTTATCAAACTGGGAAGATATGAAACAATTCGATGATCCAGAATCAAATAAACCATTCGTTAAACATGAGGAAACCATTAAATTACCTGCCACCATGTCTTTCGCAGCTTCTACCTCAGCAGTAGTGATAGCATAAGCTTGGCCTTGATCCCTTGGCCTTTTTTGAGGAAACATCCCCTGATGGCTAAGAAATTAATTTTCATAATGTCCCATCTCCCTAAAATTGTTGCACTGAACATCGGTAGCTTCCTTCTTCCCTTTGCAATCATGAGCTTGGTGGCCTTTTTCACCACACTTGTAACAGACACCCATTCCATTCAAGCATGTACCAGGGTGTTTCTTCCCACATTTACTGTTGGATTGATATTAAACTTTTCCCTTCATTCCCTTATTTCCATTTCCAGATTGATCAGCATATATCTTCTTCTCTTGCTTTTCTTTAAAGTCATAAGACTTAGATAATTCCTTTTCTGTTTGGATAGCACATGAGATAATGACTTCATACGATGAGAAGGATTGTGAGACTAATTCTCGATATAGAAATGGTTTTAACCCATAAATGAAATAATCAATCTTACTTATTGGGTTACATATATAATCTGCAACATACCTTGCTAACCTTGTAATGATAGCCTCATAATTTGCGACATTCTCATCCTTCTTTTGTTTCAGACTCAGAAATTGCCTTTCCATATCTTCTTGATGGTCATGAGGAAAATATTTTTCTAAGAAAAGCTCTTTGAACTCCCTGCATTCCATATTAGATACTTCATCATCTTCTTTCATGTTTTGAATCAATGACCACCATTGATCAGCATCTCCAGTGGGGCGATAAACTGCCATGAAAACTTTTTCCCTTTCACTACTCACCAAAGCCTGAAATATTTTCTCTAGGGAAATTATCCATTGCTCATCTACTAATGGATTTTCACTCCCATTTAATGTTGGTGGTTTTTGCCTCATGAAGCGATCTAACATAGATACTCCACGCTGCGGATCAGGGTGCTCCATACGGGTAAGGTTATTATTCATAACCTGAGTGAGTTGTCCCAGTATGGTGATTAGCTGATCAGCACTAGTTGCATCACCAACTCCACTATAATTATCTTCAGCAGGATGGAAATCCCTACATGGAGTGTGTGAATTGATACGGTTTCCATTTCTTTCACTAGGCACAATTTCTAAATAATGGCATAAACAAGATCAGTTTTTGAATCAACATACATAATTCCATACATATAAAACAATTAACATAAATTGAACTATATATGAATATAATCCGTAATCATAAAAAAAATTCTTTGAGGAAGTATATACTCATAAACCCATCATAATGGTTCATAATGAAAATGAGAATTATCCTAAGCATAGCCCGCAGGAGTGTAGTAACCAAGAGTGCAGCAAGGCCCGTTGTCGTGCACCAGTTCCCATTCAAGTCTATCTCAAAGCGGTGTTTTCGGGTTTTACCCCTAGGTACATCTGTGTCAGAGCCGCCTTTACCTGCTCATATCTAGAGAGGTATGTATTTCTCATAAAACTCACAAAATATCAACAATACCAAAATTATAGGAAGTTCTTCTATATTATTCCTCAAAGTCCAGCTTAGGTCTATGTGCTCTAATTAGAGTTTATCTAAATCTAGCTTCCATGGTTTTTACTAAACATCCTCTGATACCAACTATAACGCCCTGACCCCAGTTACCCAGATTCGGTGCATTATTTCATAAAATTGGCATGATCACAAGAAAGATCAAATCTCGAAAGACCGATAAGTTTAGTAGCCATAGAAACACTAGATATATTCATAAGTCTTACATTACATCATAAAATTGAAAACTACAACAAAATATTCTCTATAGTCCACTCATATCCCCACATACTGTCCCTGTAGGTTATTCATAAAATACTTCTTCACATTCTGGGAAAAATAAAACATATAAATGGGTGAGGTCAGATGCTCAGTAAGGATAACAATATAGCAGAAATATTCCTAAATAAGCATAAACATTTAAGGCAATTTATAAAGAAAAAAAAGCCTTTTAAACTTTAACTTCAACATAATATGGAAAAGATAAAATGAAATAATTACATTTACTTACTCACATGGATATTCTACTAGTCGAATACTCATATTCAATATCAATAACCACATTCATAATGATGGAATGCATAATGTAAGACTATCATAACCACGTAGCCAAGGCCTCGTGCCAAGACTAAAAATTTGATTTTGTCAAGGCCTCATGCCAAGACACTAGTTTTTCTCATGAGGCCTACCAATTCATCGAGGAGCTATAGCGGGCTTCAATCTTCACTTATTAAGTCTAATTCATTCCTCATATGAACATGTTTAAACATAACATAAACATTCGTATTAAAACTAGAATACAAAATGTCAATACTTTCACTATAAACCATGAATGGTATAAAAATAACACATACACAGTCAAATCTATCACAAAACCTTCAATACAATATGGAAGTTTTGTATCATAATAAATCAACTTCAAATAAGCTTAAAATCCATCAAAGGATGTTGACATAGATGAAATCAAAACTGTTTGAGAGAAATATCAATTTTTTTGAAATCATTTAAAAGTCACATAATCATAAAATAAAACATTTACTTTGAAATTATCCTTATAAACTTGTATGGGATGCTTCTTTGATTTTATAACGGCGAAAAATAGCCGCACCCGCCATATAAGTTAAAAAAGACATTCTTACCATAATTCTGTTGAAAAGGATAAAAAGGACCTTGTTTGAAAAATGACAGAAAGATTCCTTTATAAACATCTTATAAAAAGTCAACAAGGGTAAAAAAAACTTTAAACCATATTCTGTAAAATAGTAATAATTTTTGAAATATATTTTTAAGAAACATGTATGTGGATGATAAAGAGGTCCCGGTAGATAATTACATATAAACAACCTCAAATATTGAAGAGATTGTGGAATAACCATTACCTTGTACTTTTCCTTAGTGAATGTTATGTTAACCTCCTTTATAATATTTAAATCATTGTTATTAAATTATACAAGAACCAAATAAATAATTATGATATCATATATGATCTTCTAATAATGCTTTGTTAATAATACATTAGAATTATCATCGTTTCTGTTGTTAACTTACTCGTTTTCTTTTATATGTTCTGTTACATAAGTCATGTTTGTTATGGATAGGTTGTATCTTATTAATATAAATAATGATATAAAGTTATTAAAAATTAATTTTAATCATCAAATTAGAATTAGTCTTGAATGGATACGATGGGGAATGAATCTAATCACGCTCGTGGAGACGGTTGTCTGTACGTACGCACGAGCGACAATATCATTATTTTGATATTAAAATATTATATAATTGGATGGTATATCATATATAATGAATCATTATCATGTTATATTAATTATTTACATTAATTACACATCATTATTATACTCATCCAAACAATAATATATTTAATAACAATGACACCATGATGTGGAGACGGTAAGTCGTACATAGGCACGTATGGTGACATGTCATTAAAAGGATGGATAAAATACTGAATATGGTTGTACCATATTTATAATAAAATCACAGTATATATTAGATACTAGAGTTATTATTTTAGAATATAAATAACAATGAAAGAAGAACATGAAGAAGAAATGAACTTGAAAAAGGGTGGTGAAAACATTACCTCTTATTCATGTTCTTCCTTTTGATTTGATCACTAGGGCCCCTTAGGATGTCTTTCTGATCAAAATAAGGCCTCTAGGTTTAAGTTATAGAAGTTGAGAGAGTATTTGGGTAGGCGTTGGTAGAACAAAAAGGCTTTGAATGTGTGAAGAATTGGTTAGAAGTGGTGTCCTTTTATAAGGGTGAGTAGGGGCACCTTAGGAAAATCTAGAAATATTATTTTATAATAAATTCATATTCAGTTTAAAATTTCTCCATAGTGGATTATTTTATAGTTAAGGTGGTTATGGGTCTAAAACCACTCATCCAATAGAATTTAGATAGTTTTGGGTCATTATATTAACCTTATCGTTTAGTTTTAACTCTCAGTTAATTAGTTTGACACTTACCATGTCACTTTGTATTTTTATATTATATAGTTAATAAAATTACTATATACCTTCAAGTGACCCCCAAGTGGTCTATTAATTATACAACTATCATGATATAAGTCTTTTTTCTGAGCCTTAGTTATTTAGGAATTGAATATCAATTAATAATATAATATTTGTTTTAAAAACTCTTTTATGTCAATTTTAACCATATTGGTTATTTTGTTTTTGATTAATTCATAACAGCATTATTACTTCGAATAAAATTTATATAAACAATCCTAATATGTAATAGTAAACTAAAAATTATTGTAATTTATAGAACATCTCAAATTACATTTATTTGTGTATTTATAATATCAATTATCTTAATCTTTCATTAATACGGTAATTACTACATCATCATTGTGTCATAAATAAATTAAATTATTTAATGTATAAAAATTATAAATAAAATACCATTATGTAGAAAATCCTTGTATCTTTCTAATGAATATTTATAGTCGAAAATAAAACCTATATAACCTTATGTAAAAATTGTTTTACTAAAATATATATGCTTATGTCATTTTTGTATTTATTTTAACTTAATTAAAAAAACCGTCTGTATCAGCAACAAGTGGCTCCATTGGATCCCAAAATCTACCCTAAGATGCCCATGTTCGGACATGTATCAACCAATAAATATAGGACACGTTTTATGGTAATTTATTATTATTATAATATTATTTTTAACCCTTATTTATCGGATTTACCCTTTAACCTGGTAAATAAAATATTTACCGAAATAATTATTCAAAATGACTAAAAAGGAACGTTACCTATTTAAACAATATGTAAATCATGATTCCAAATATGGAATCCATTTTTTCAAAATCAAAACACAGAAGGGGCAGAAATTAATTTAAAATTAATTCCCATCATTAAAACAAAAAACGTGTTTTTAAAAGATAATAACTATCAAAATATTGACACTTGTTTATGTCCGGTTTAATTGTGAAATTATGTCTAATGACCAACATCATGTTAAATGGTAAAAATAAATTATAAATATACTATAAAACCAATCAAATTCATAATTTATCACTATTAATTATTTTGATTAAAAATGTTGTTTTTAATTAAAATTTAGTAATTTTCAGTCTACATCAAAATATAAAAGTTGTCCGAAAATTACCAAAATTTCACCCTAGGATAATTTAGATATTATGAATACAAAAATGAAGTCCATTTTGAGTGATAAAATTTTTAAAATTTCAAAAACTGGGTATTACTATTCATAACGGCTACTTTGATTGGTCGAGCGTGTTAGAATCTCGATGTTGCGTACAACACCCGCTACATTATTTAAAGAGAAGCATACCGTGGATGCTTGGGGTGTTTCACATACACTTTCTATTATGTAACCTTTTAATGATCCTACCAACAAGAAATTCAAGGGAGTAATAAGGCTTGACCAAAAGTTTCTAAGTGATGTTTTGAAGAAGAGAATCATTAAATATTTTTATATCCTTAACTCTTATTCCTCCCATATTAACTACCTTTATACAGTCTTTCCAAGAAACAATGAAAAGTTTCCTTCGATGGGTTGACCAAGTCCAATTAAAATTGTGTATAAATCCACACAATTCCTTGAGAAGATCTCTCAGTCATTTGTATACAGAGAATGAGTAAATAAACATAGAAGTGATAATAGAGTTGACCAGACAAACTATACCAGCCTGAGTCATAGTCTTCAATTTCCAACTTGCCAACTGATTGCTAATTTTCAGAGTTATTCCCGCAGAGTGGACACATTTCACCCTTCCCCAAAACAATGGGATCCCCGGATTATTAATGTTTAAAGCACCTATTTTGAGACCAAGTTTACGAGCAACCCTGTTTTGATTCAATATTCGAACTCCTTCTCCAAAGAAGTCAATGGATTAATTCCAACTTATTACCTGGACTACAACCTCTTCATAATGTGAAAAGATGGTCTTGATTCAGGAAATAGTTTCCCTGTTAGCATTACTGAACAAAAGTATGTCATCCACATAAAGTGAGTGTGTGGGAGCAAAAGAATTCCGACTTTCTCTCATTCATTGAATAAAGCCAGTTTTGACATGATCATTAAGGCACATTCTAAGATAATCTTTAGCCATTGAGAATAGATGCATATATAATGTATCACCTTTCTTGATTCCTCTAGTACATTGAAAGAAACCCCTATGGGATCCATTTACAAGAATGGATAGTCTAGCACCTTTCATAATACAGGAGACCATACAAATAAATTTCCCTGAGAAGCCATGTATCTTATGGATTGTAAAAATTAAATCCCACTGTATTGGGTCAAAGGAATTTGATATGTCATCCTTCAAGGCCATGTTGCCATTTTTTACTTTGGCTCTCATAATATTAATATATTCTGATCTAGTAAAGAGATAGTTCTGAATATTCTTACAAGGTACAAAGCCAAACTAATTAGCAGAGATAAGATTCTTAGCAACTTCACCTATCCAGATTTCCATGATCTTACTAATAACTTTAGGAATGGTGTTCCCAATTAAAATAGGCCTGAAGTCATTAATATCCAATGCATTCACATTCTTCAGTATCAGAGTAATAAAATTGGAGTTCATCGAAAATGGCATAAAATAATTTGGAAAGAATTCCCTAATAGCATTAATTACATAAATGTGGAAAATGTACTGGTAGAACAAATAAAATTTATTCGTGAACCCATTTGGACCAGCAACGTAGTAAATATTTAAGGAGAAGAGTGAAAAATGTATCTCCATTTAGGAAGGAATCTCAGTGAGTTTTTTATTCTTTATTGGCATCCAGACATGGTTCAACACTCTTGATTATCTTGTTTGGGTTGTTCTCCCTAGGTTCAGAGGATAACATTTCAAAGATACAAGTCAAAACATTATCAATATCATTTTCAGATTTGAACAAAGTGCTATCAATAATAAGATCCTTAAGGGTTATATTAATCTTTTTTTCCTTGTGCATTCAATGAGAGAATCTTGATTTCGTATCTCCATCCTTCAGCCACGTAACATTTAGCAGATTCCAGGCCAGATTTTCCTCATGATTCAAGAGGTTTTCATGCTTAAAGGAAGCTTGTATCTCTTCTTGAGATGGGATATCCTAATTAATATTCCTCTGCTGACATATTAAAAGATTGGATTCAGCCCCTTTGAGATCATTCTAAATGATGGAAAAGGATTTTTTACTCCACTCATTGAGTCTAGCTTTGACAATTTTCAACTTGGAAGTCAAAATCTGTAAAGAGCTACCTATGACATCAATTATCCATGCATCCATTATTATTTCCCTGCACCCTGGAATAACTATCCATGCATTGTTGAACATAAATGGTAAAGGGGATGATCTCAATGTACAGAAACAGAGTTCAACCAAAATAAGATTTTGGTCGGAATCTAGTCATGGAAGGGTCATGCCAGAAACCTCCATTGTGTCCAATATTTCATCTATCTTCACCAGACACCTATCTTATTTACATGATTTCCTCCCATTAAGTGTGTATCTTCTCCATGTAAAATCTGCACCTGGGATGGGAAATTCACTCAGTCTACATTGATCAATGTAGAAATGAATGACGTTGGATGAAATTCTGAAGAAATGTCTTCTAGTTTTCTCCACTGGCCACAAGATGGTATTAAAGTCACCGAGAAAAATCCATCTAATAGACATATTCTCAGATATGGTTAGTATGTTGTTCCATAATGATCTCTTTTTGAGGAATTGATTGAAGGCAGATACAAAAGTAACATAGAGGGAATTGGAGTTAGGACAGCAGAATAATGTTACTGCTTGTTGGTAAGTCTAAAATGAATCAATGATGATACTATTGTGTTTTAGCACCCATAAATATTCATTTCAATTCGCTAGCTAATTGGTTTCAATCAGGTAGTACCCAATAGCATTCCATTTGAAGGCCAACCATCTTGAAAAATTCATTATCAGTGCAGCAATACCCAATAACATGGGTTTATTGGTCATGATGATATGATTCAGGGCTCTGACTGTGGGAGAGTTCCCAAGACCATGGCAGTTCTGAAACATTATCGTCATTGATTAGAAGACCACCACCTGGTGCAGGGGGCAACATATTTCGTAGGTAGGCATTCCCTATGATCTGATTTAGCCTCATCCATTGATTCATTGGGTATACCTCCAACCTGAACAAGTTCAGTTTCATCA
Organism: Viscum album; assembly: GCA_963277665.1. Lineage (NCBI taxonomy): Eukaryota > Viridiplantae > Streptophyta > Magnoliopsida > Santalales > Viscaceae > Viscum > Viscum album. The sequence continues at coordinate 1,189,904,074 of OY728121.1, read as the reverse complement.
ATAGAAAGAGGGATAATCCTATTACCAGAGATGATAGGCATTGTTTGGGAAGCAGGTAGCTTTCTTCTACCAATCATTGATAATGGTAACTGGGAGAATTCTTCAGGAGACTCCCCAGTATTGTGCCCCAGTTGAGATTCTCCAAAAGGGGGTCTTTAGTTGCTGAGTCTTGTATAATATGGACTCTAGAGCCCTCATTACTATTAAGATCAATGTTTTCAAGTCTTTTTCAGCTCTCCCCATGGGGGATATGAAAAAAGGTATCATGACTTACTGAATCCTGACCAGTAAGATCAATATCTTCTGTATATGCTTCATTATCCTGATTCTACCTACTGGCAATTGTAGCAGAATCCATCGTATCCAGAGCACCCTTATTACCTCCATCGTTATCAATAAGCTCCACATTGGAAGGATCTTGAGAAGTATTCCCCGTGTCGTTGATCTCATTCTCAATAATGGGAGCACTATCAACAATTGAGGTCAAGGATACTCCGTGAACCTCAAATTTCTCATTCCATGCCTTTCCCTTATTGATAGTCATATCAGGATTGGAGGGACCCTCATCAATGGTCCTCCTTCAACATCTCTCAACATCATGCCCACAGATATTTCATAGGGAGAAAATCTTATTCCAGTTGCATTCAGGTAATCTGTGACCAAAAGATTGACAATTAAGACAAAATTTCGGTATCCTTTCATTTCCTATTTCAAGGTTAATGCTATCATCCATAGTGGTGAAAACAAACTCTTACACTTGAGTATTTGACAGATCCACCTCCACTAGAATCCAAGCATAGTGTCGAAATCTAGGGTTATTAGATTGCCTATCAAGCCTTATCGGATTACCTACAGAAGATGCAATATCCTACAACATTTGTGGGTTCCAACAATGAAAACATAATTTATGAATGTGTATCCATACCTGGGAAAAGGTATTTTTGACCGAGTTGGGTTCAAAAATTTTGATCTCATTCATGGATTCGATGGAAACCAGGGTGCAGAGGAACAGAACCCAAACTCCATGTGCACCTTTTTCATTCATTATAGGTGGAAACAGCATGATAAAACCCATGACCCATTGTCGTCATCTTCCAGTCAATGAATCCCAAAATTTCATGATCTACTTGTAAGATCATGAAATTTACATGGCTGAATTCCTTTTGGAATCACAACTTGGGAAATAAATGAAAACCTACACAGTTTTACCCTCTCTCCAACAGTGGCTTGATTCACCAATACATGCGTTATCTGGCCCTTCTGTATGATCCGTCCAGAGTTACCCGATGCACAATCCATGAATGAAAATCCTCCGGCCTTTTTAGCCACATCCGCAAAGCTCTTCCCATGAACAGAGGCATATTTAAGTTTCTATTTCTCGGATTTTTTCTTCGCACGGAGGCTTTAGTGATATGTGTGCCCGATTCAGTCTTCATCCACAAGATCAATAGCCTCTTTCCCCATGGACTTCTTATTATCCTCAGGTTGTTCATGGTTTTTGTCTGACACATTCTCCAGAGCTTCCATCGCACTCATTCAATTAATACAATTATCTCAAAACCAATTTACTTGGTAAAATAAATTCTATTACATTCATGTAACATCAACAGAATTATTCATCACATTTCATAAACATCTCAAATCATCACTCTAAATGATGTACAATCATCTAGAATCATCAAAATATAAACTATCTCCATGTATTCTTTATTTACTCTAATCTTATGATTATTTATACACATTTTGAAAATTTTATCAAATGTTTTAAATAATATGAATTTTTATAATGCAATTAAAACATGATATGGATATAAATAAATGTTCTTCCATCATCAAATTTAAATCACATATAATTTTTATAATTCAAAACTTTTTTGAAATGAATTTTATAGAATCATAATGAAAACATCAATAAACCACTTGTATTATTTAGAAATCACTCAAGTCATATAATTATATATTTGTTCATTTGATGACATTGTGTTTATAAGTATGATTATTTTTTCCCTATTTTTAATTTCCATAAAATGTGGTACTATGTTCTTTAACATGAAAAATTATTTATAAATGTGGTTAATATTCCATAAAATATGATTAGATTTTGATTTACTCATTACAATTTATATTCCTAAATGAACATAGGTAGTGTAATATCATGATCATGAACATTTCCATTTTTCATAATGATTGATGAATAATCAAAGCATGGTATTTAGATAATATCATGTACATTATAAATTCATGATAATTTTTCATGGGTTGGCATTTATATTTTATTATGGAAATTTTGATTACTCCTTCTCTGAGAGGTCACCCAATATACATCCAACCATTACATTCCATATAGGGGTTATCCCATAATCCACACATGTGATACTGAAGGGTAAACCATGTGGGGCAGCCTTCCCAAGGAGAATTAATTGTAGTAGAGGAGTGCCAGAGGACACATTGAACCCACAAGTTCATGAATAGTACCACACATAATATGGCATCCCACCTTTTTATGACATAACATTTCATTACAAAATACAAATTTAACATATCAGAAGATCTTTAGGGTTTACTATCGTGGAAATAATGAACATAATACATGAAGACAACATAAAGCATACTTCTAATAAATTTTTAAGGATTCATCATAAGATCATCATATGTACAATTTCTGAATTTCATAACTTGGAGACATACATCAAAGGAAATTTTGAGAACAAGGTCTAGTAAGGAAAACAGGGGAATCTATTTACTTGTGAAATCAATAAAAACATGATAAAATACATAATGTCATGAGAAATGGAAGTAGAGGAATTTTATAATGAAACTAAATTGAACCATAACATGAATATGTGTTTATAACATTTAATTTATAAATTCATGATCAAATCAACAAGGTTCCTCCCCTAGGTGTTATAAAAATTTCAAAGGTTATTCACCAAGGTATCATGAAAAATGTCATCTCTAGAAATTAAATTCATTACACAATCAATTTAAGTTCTATCAGGTCATACCCTTAACATATATTTAATTTAATGTGAACCACATAGGTAATAGTCAAATATTTCTTAAATATCCCAATGAGAATAAAAAGGGTTTCATTTCAAAATCGTAACGTTTTAAAGGTGCTTAAAAATAAGATCATTATGTGATTTAAAACCCATGAGAAGGGAGTGAGGGTTCTATGTATATCAATTAAAAATTCAATATATTATTTTTCGTGTATTTATAATCAACCATATAAATGAAATAGTTATGTGTATTCACATTAATAAACAAGAGAATTTGAATAGAGAAAGAGAGGGAAATTTTGAGGTGAAAATTCTACAGCATAACTGCTACATAACATCCTTTTAGAAAACATTAAAAAAGAGGGTAAAAGGGGAACGCACTCATAAATAATTCATTATATTGTATATATGGAGATAATAACATGGTATGGATATTTTAATTTCATACCCCATGAAAAGGAAACAATAAAGGAAAGAGAAGATGTGATCTCCTTTACAAAAAAAAATCAGCAGCCTAACAACGTCACGTAAATAATCCGAAAATCAATTGATGATTGCAGAAAGGGTCTCCCGAAATTTGGATGTAAATTGGAATGTAATAAGGATATTCAATAACATATCCCAAAATAATAATATCGTAACAATAAGACATAACATAAAGGAATTCATGACTTAAAAGAGGACGGTGAAATATTTCCTTACCATGAAGAATAACATCAAAAGCATGATGGTCGAGACCTTGGGAGGCTTGACGGAACCTTAGGGGACACCATGGGATGTAGAATTGCAATATCATAGTTGAGGACGATTATAGAATTAAAATAATTAGAGAATGGCTTGGTATTTATAGTAAAAGTGAGGGAATAAATTATTAAATTCCAAGGGACACCTCATCGGTAGTATTTGAAAAACCATGGGCATGCCCATGGTATATGCCCATGATATTGGCCACTAGAGACATCTAAGAACATATCTTACTATTTAAAATATGACCGTATTATTTACATCATGATTACATCATCAATGAAATCATTAAACACTAGAAACTCCAAACGGTATTTTTACTATTCACCGAAAATTCATCTATTTCAGAAAAATACCAAAAAATTCACTCTAACCTAATATCGATGGTCTGAATTCAAAAATGTCCTCCGTTTTAGAAAAATAATTTTCTAAATATTTTTAATTTATAATTAAAATAAAATCATTATTTATTACAAAAATACAACATTAAAACTATAACTCATTTGGTAACACAATAAAAATGTAATCAAGGTCCCATGAAATTATTGTATAACCATAAGACTGTAAAGTAACAATTTATGATTAAATTTTATGAAAATAAATTTCCATATTAAATTATTTAATTAATTATAAATTTATAAATAAAATATTTATGACATACAAAAATATCAAACCATAAACTACGATTGTTTTTTTCAATTTATGATGTCTAAATTGTACAAATACATTCATAGGTGATGTTTCTATTTTATTGGTCGATTTACTATTCATTATTATTCATTTCTATTCATAATGGTATATTACTATTCATACTTCACTATTCACCCAAAATCAAGCTGATCATATTTGACTCTAAATTTACTACTGATCACAACTATAGAAGCAAATTTTTTGAAAATCATTTGAAAAACGAGTTATTTAAAAAAAATTATACTCTTCATAAAAAACACTATTCATCAAATACTAATTTTAAAATTGAAATTTCTTAGAAAATTTCTAAAAATTCCATCTAGGTTATTTTTTGACATTTGGAATTAAAAAATGATTTTTATTTAACTATAATAATTATTTAAGTTTGATAAATTTGAATTTTAAATATGAAAATCCATAGTTATTAAAAATTATAGCCTGTAGAAACTGAATAGTGATATTGCGAAGTGAAATTTATAACATAAAAATGTTTAAAATAATATTATCATTTAAATTTAAAAATAGGTGTTTTTATTTATAGTCTTTAATTAAAAGAATCACTATTCCATATACCATAATTTTTTATAATAATTAAATCATTTTTCAAAACTACAATTTATGTCAGAAGTATGTTGATGTGATATTATTGTAAAATATATTAAGAGTTTGTTAATTGAAAAGAGATCCATCAATAAAAGAAGTATATTTTTCCAGTCGTTACATTCTTCCCCCCATAAAAAATTGTGTCCTTTCAATTTTCTCTTATTAGAAATTTGTTACAATTATGAATCTTTTAATTATAAAGTAATTTAATGAATTAAAAAACATACATAAAATAATATTATTCAGTAATAAAAATTTAATTTTCTATAAATCTTTCAAAAGTATTCATAAAAATCTAATGATTAAATCAACTTATCACTAGGGAGTGTCGTAACAAAGAGCGCAGCAATGCCCGTTATCGTGTACCAAAATACCCTAGGTCAAGCCCAAAACACTTTTTCATAGTTTTCACATTTAGGTACCTCTGTGCCTAAGCTACGTCTACCTGCTTGTATCCAGACATGGATGTGTTTTCATGATAAACCACATACTCAATACTCACCAAAATACAAGTATATTTTCCTATATTTAAACATTTCAATATTATTCTTCCTAAAAATTTTATATCCTAATTTCCACAAATAACTAAACCATCATCTAATACCAATTATGGAATCCTACATTTTTATTATAGATCTTTTCTTCACATAATTCAAATTTATCATATAATAAGATCTTTTGGGTTTACTGTCTTGGAAATTGGGAACTTAATACATGAAAACAACATAAAAAATTTAACCACCCGAACACGAGAAACCACTTGAATTTTTCTAAACGGGTCGGATGTTACTACCTTAGACAAACCTCCCCGAACACTAAAGGCTACCAACTAGAAGCAAGGGTCTGATAGGTATAGTGGGGGGGATATACCCTCTCGAAGGATAATAATAATGGTTCTGGTCCAGGTATAATAGTAGAAATGCAACGGAATAAAAGACTCAATAGAATCGAACCAAACCCACAGAGCAGAAGCACATTCCATGTCAACATATAGTATAAGAAATAAATATAATCAACAACAATGGAAAGTAAACACCATAGCTTGCTAATCACGGGTAACTACTAATCAAACCAAACATTCATCCATAGCAAGTCACTAAATAAATGTGGCGCCAATGGCTAACCAACATTAGCTTCAAACAAGTATGTATGTTAATACAAGTAAGAAAACAAAACAGAGTAACCCCATCTAGGTAACACCTTAATGTACATATCATCTCCATGAAACAACTAAAGAAACCCAGCTCCTGAAGCTGGCCTCTTTCTTGCATGTAAATCCATAAAGTATGCACGGGTCCCGAAGGGCCCGTGCAGGGTGTGAGACAAATATCAGTAGGATACCACCCAAGAGTGCTTATCTAATATGATTGTTTGAGCAGTCATTCATTTATATGAAATGCGGTAAACAATAAAATAAACAAATAAACACTAACTCCCCTGGTGCTCAGTAGCCACCTTGGAGTGTCACCTGCATCGGCCAACGCCGGAATCTATGTCATGCAACCCGACACCATGTCCCCCCTAACACTGTGTGTCTAAAGTACTGACATCCCGAAAGGACTCCCATTAATAGTGATCTGGCACCTTGTGGCTCATAACACCTCATGCCTCATATATTGACGTCCCAAAGGCACCCCCAAGAACTAACCCAGAGGAACAACGATGTCTTCCATCAAATACATAACCTGAGGGACAATGATGTTTGTCGTCAAATAATGTAACCAAAGGGATAGCGATACCTACCCTCAAATCACGGCGAGCCTCAGTCCCCAACCTAATAGCCTCAAAGATATCCCCTAGAGGTTCCTCAAATCCCACGTGGCTTTATAAGGCAAGCACCACCAACCAAAATACCTAAACTACATCTACGGGCCCTCTACCCACACGAGTGCTAAAAACCACCTCATCATTGAGTATCTCTGTGTGCACACTACTCAATGTCTGGGTGAGCGGTAGTCACCAATATAGTACCCATGTCACAAAACCTCTGACACCTCGTGTCCTTGCGACCATGTCAATCAAGTCTGATGGAATCGCATTCCTAGTAACCCTGGCCATGCCCAACCTGACAGTCTTCCCGCCTCAAACCAACATCCATGAGGCCCAATCCCATGGTCAGAACCAACCAACGTAACTAGGTCCAAGCCAAACCTGTGATCAGCATCACTCATGAATTTTCGGGCCATGCCCAACACATCCCAAAGGGTCCAGCATGTGAAATTCCGCAATTTCATATATATATATATATATATTTATTTATTTAATTTAAACAAGACACATAAACAGGAAAAAAATTCAAATAGTAGAATTGCCCCAACCCAATGATTATCAATCAACAACACCGAGATCTTAAATGCCTCTAACAATTTATAGAAGGCTTAAAAAATTAAACTCAATAGTTTAAAACATAAATATTGCAATTTATACTATTTTTGCGTCCCCCTTCCAGAATTCCTCGATGAGCTACGACCCCACTCCTTGCCCCGCTCAAGCAAAAGTAGTAACAGGGCATACCCAAGGCATCCCATAGGTCTGAAAACAATATAATTTGAAACAACATATAATTGGGTCTGGATCAAAATACCCGAAAACACACAGAATGTCGCGTTACCCAAAAGGCCAAAAAAACAAAAAAAAATTATCAACCACCTACCTAAGACTAGTACAATGGTAATCCTCCAGTAATAGCCTCCAATTTGGTCTAAAACATGGTAGATCTACAAGAGAATCCAAACCGACAAACCCCTATAACTAGTTCTAGAATAGAAATCAAAAAAACGACACAAGGGGAATCGAGGCCTTATAGAAGGGGTTCCAATTGAACAATTAGTGTTTGATTCGGGGTTTGGATAATGAACAGGGAGAGATTTGAAGTCCCGGCCAGCTTGGTTCATGAAACCCGATGGAAGAAAACGAGCCCCACCACAAAACAAGTATACTGACAGTTTTAATGAAAAAAAAGAATATACACAGTGTGTACTTCATCACTACATGCAAAGTATTTCATTTAAATATTCACATGGCTGCTGGAATTCTGATTACTTACTTTTCGAACCCGCCGACATGAGTACTGGGTGTGTACCTATGGGTACACGGCTTGTACTCGGCTTCACTTCTCTTCCTCACCTACTTACCCACATGCCATGTATATCCCTTATACATGGACAGAAAACATGGATTGTCCAAGGGGAACATGACATGTACATACTTTCAATGATTCTCCCCGACCAACAAGATTATACTCCATGTATGGCCTCCACACAGTCGCGGGTACACGGCGTGTCTATAACTACACAAAGTGTAGTAAGAAATTTTCTACACTATCATCACACGACATGTAATCGGCGAGCACACAGTCGGTACTCGCTTAACATATACAGGGCATGTACATAAGGTGCACAACATATAGTGTAGAAATTTCTTGAAACTGCCCATTTTCCCCAGTTTTCTCATAAACTAGTCAATAAATCAAACACGGTCGGTATTTTGACCCGTTCTCAAAACCCAGGTTGTTATAATCTCCCCAACTTAAAATAGATTGTCCCCGATCTATCAAATGAAACCCGTAGATGTCATTGATCATACCACCTCATTCAACATATCCCAGACATCCCTGGTCTCAAAGGTCCCAGCTAAAATCTTCAAAGGGGCTTCCCACCTTAGGAATCACCTAACCCAGTCTCAACCCAACAAAACCTATAACAAACATGGTTTACCAACCTGTTTTCCAGATGCATAGTCCTTCTGTGATGCATCATCACCCCTGCACCTCATTGTTTCTCATGTGTCTCTCCTGACACCCAACGTAGCCAGCACCGCATCATCATCCACCTTCACGAGGTCCTGGTGCCTAGAATCTCATGTAACCCTCATCCCGGATGCCCGGATTCCCATGAAATCTCAAGTAACCTACATAATCATTGCCCCAATGCCCAAGGAACCCCAAGTAACATGCATCCTCAATGACCTGATGGTACGCAACTAATATATATATATATATATATATATATATATATATCACGCACCCCATATGGTTCCAATCCCACTGAATAGCATCTTCTTAGTCTATATTGATTTTGTGCCCCACGTGCACTCAAAAAAGACATGCCTCTACAGGTCATTTCAATAAGGAAACCTAGAGATCACGTCCACACAACGGTGTACCTCTAACCGTCGTCGGCTCACCAGCCTACTTAGCCTCTGGCAGATCCACAGCATGCACCTGGGCAGAAGTATGGCTGCCTGATGCCTAGCCTCCCTTTGGTGTTGCTCCAATCACCTAACACTGATCTCTCAACTGGGTCCCATTGTCTCTGTCACATCCTACGCGTGTAGCTGACCCTTGGATACCCTCTCCTGGTACCGAACCCGAACCAACTCTGGATGCCACCATCTTTCCAAGTCCCTACATGCCTTCTATCTTGAAGGCTACCTGCAAAACCACTCCAGATTTCGGACCTTTCCACATGCCCGACACTCTTATGGAGGCCTATCGCACTGAGTCTAAAAGTGTCACGGATTTTTTCTCAAAAATAAAATCACTACAGAACTACCGTGAGGTGGCCTAGCTGAATCCCTAACCAGACCACCCTATAGGAACTCATCCTGTCCTCGCTTCCTGTTGTCTGAACCGTCACCTGAAGCTGTCACCCGCCCAACCTGGGGCCTATCCCTCTAGTTTTCTACCACTAGAAGTGCCAGTTTCACCACCTTAGAGAAGAAACCATTCCTAAATATGTTATCCTGGACCCGAATAGTGTGTCGTAAGCCATCCTCGAAACACCTCACCCTAGCCATGTCATCGCTTACCATACATGGTGTAAACTTATACAACTCTGTGAAGGTATCTGTGTAGTCCATGACAGACATGTCTCCTTGATGAAGACTCAAGAACTCTCGATCTCTCTCAAAAATTAGTGTCTCTGGATATAAGTGATCAATGAACCTGTCCTTGATGTCCTTCCATGCTAGTCCCTTGTGCATATGAACATGAATGTGCACATCCCACCAAACTCATCGTCAGTGCTCTCAGCATTTAAGTCGGCAGCTTGACCCTCGGCCTTAGAGGCATCCTGAGCTGCTTGAAGATCATATGAATGCTCTCTATCCAATTCCCAGCCACCTGCAGACCAACCTCACCCTAAAAAAGAGGTGGGTGTTATTACTGAAACTCCCGCATTAGATATGCCATAGACGGCTCTGTACTCGGTGTGCCTCTGTCGATCCCCCGTAAGATCTACACCAGAATAGATCAGAGCTTCTCATCGAGCCATGGCCCGAACGATGCCAAACCCATATGTTGTCCTGCTTGTACTGAATCCTTGGCATGATCATGTCCCTGAGCCTGTACCTGCGGCTCATACCCAGCCTGAAATGAATCTTGAAGCTGATCCTGCACCTACGGAACTGTATCATCTCCTGTGTGATGATCCATATAAGTCACCCAAATAGGATCCCACTGAATAAAATAAATGGTCAGACAACCCATATATATATATATATAACGATATATATTCAACATAGATAAGATAGTAGTAAAAATAGAATTTCATACTACTACAATTACTCTACCCCACTGCAACCCACGCCCCATGGCATCTTGGCCTCATGTCCTCCTTTCCCACCTCTAATGGAACCAGGTATCAAAAGTTCATCGGGCCAAGCCCATCCAAACAACCAATGTTTCCTCAAACCGACGATCGAGTCACCCAATCCTAGTTATCAAAATCACCTCAAATAATGTACCTGCCTCCTATCATAAGAGCCCGACCTAAATATCATGCCACATGCAATTCTACAAGTATATAAAGCATGGAATACACATTGAAAAAAAAAGAAATTCTATCAGGAATTTCTCCATTCCACATTTCAAGAATACAAAGAGTGAAAATTGATTATTATTCACATTGTATTATCACATCATGAAGCATACATGTAGTTTTGAAATTGAATTACCCAAGAAATGTGCCTATCAAAATCCAAACAAACAAGCCTTTCCATACTGGGCCAAGGTCCAATTCTCCCTTACGACACCAATCAATGTTTACATATCACAATCAATAAAATCACACACCAAGCGATCCACCGAGGTGGATATCATATAAACTATAATCTGAACAAGAAGAAAACAACCATTCTCACCACATGCAACTTGGTCCATCCCTCATACCTGGGGCAGCAGGCACCCAAGAAAAATAGTAAAACCTGCAGAAATAAAGGATAAGTCTCAATCTCATTAGTATCCATTAAATTGCTGCTACTAAATCTCTATCATGAACTCCTCTGATACCACTTTGCAACAACCCAAACCCGAGCTGCCACATGAACAGTGCTAAACGGGTCGGGTGTCACAACCTTAGGCGAACCTCCCTGAACTCCAAAGGTTGTCGACAATAAGCGATGGTCTAATAGTTATAGTGGGGAGGTTATACCCTCTTGGAGGATAATAATAATGGTACTAGTCCAAGTATAATAGTAAAGATGCAGTGGAATAAAATATTCAGCAGACTCGAACCTGACCTGTATAGCGGAAGCATATTCAATATCAATAAACAGTGGAAGCAACAAATATAAACAAAAATAGTGGAAAGTAAACCCCACAACATGATAATCACTGTTAACTACTATGAAAACCAAACATTAATCCATAACAAGTCACCAAACAAAAGGGTGATAATGGCTAACCAACAGTAGCTACAAACAAGTAAGCATGATGATACAAGTAATGAATGAAATATACAGTAACCCCTACTAGGTAAGTCCTCAAGGTCCATACCATCTCCATGCAACAACTAACGCAGCCCAACTCCTGAAGTTGGCCCCTTTCTTGCACGTAAATCCATAAAGTGTTCACGTGTCCTGAAGGGCCAGTGCAGGGTATGAGACAAATCTCAGTAGGATACCACACAACGGTATGTACCTAATATGACTGTTTAAGTAGTCATAAATTTATAAGGAATGCAGTAAATAGTACAGTGAAAAAATAAACACTAACTCCCAATGTTCTCAGCAGCCACCATGGAGTGTCACCTCCTTCGGCCAATGATAGAATTTCTATCATGCAACTCAGCACCATGTGCCCCCTGACACCGCGTGTCTCAAGTACCGAAATCTTGATAGCATGCCCAAGAATAGTGACCCAGTTTCTTGTGCCTCCTGAAACCTTGTTCCTCAAGTACCAATGTCCCGAAGGAATGCCCAAGAAGTAAACTAGAGGAACAATGATGTCTATCCTCAAATAAATAAGCGGAGGTACAGCAATGTCTACCGTCAAATAAAGTAACCAGAGGGATAGTGATACCTACCCTCAAATCACGGCGAGCCTCATCCCCCAACCCTATAGCCTCAAAGATATCCCCTGGAAGATCCTCACCTCCCATGTGGTTTTCTACGATAAGAATCCCAAACCAAAATACCTAAACCACATCTATGGGGACCTCTACCCACACAACTTTTCAAAACCACCTGATTATAGAGTATCTCTTTGTGTACACTACTCAATGTCTGGGTGAGCGGTAATCACCAATATAGAACCCAAGACACAACCCCTCAAACACCTTGTGTCCTTGTGACCATGTCGCTCAAGTCTGATGGCATCTCCATCCAAGTAACCTGGGCCATGCCCAACCTTATAGTCATACTACCTCAAACCAACATCCATGCCGCCCAATCTCATGGTCCGAACCACCCAACCTAACTCCGGCCAAGCCCAACCTGTGATCAGCATCACTCAAGAATTTACAGGCAATTTCCAACACAACCCAAAGGGTCCAACAAGTGCATTTCAGCATTTTCATATATACAAAATTTAAACAAGACACATAAATAGGAAAAACATTCAAAAATTATAATTTCCCTATCCCAGCGTTTATCAGTCAATAGCACTGAGGTCTTGAATGCCTCTAACAATTTACAGCAGGCTTAATAAATTAAACTCAATAGTTTAAAAAATTAATATTGCAATTTAAAACGTTTTTTCATCCCCCAACCAAAATGCCCCAATGAGCTATGGCCTCGTGCCCGCCCCTGCTCAAGAAAAACTGGTAACACGGCATACAATAATATATCCCATAGGTCCAATAAACAATTCAATTTGAAACAGCTGTTAAAATGGTTCCCCCTCAAAATACCGAAAAATGCGCCGAATTCCGAATTTCCCAAAAGTCCACGAAAAAAATAAAAAAGTATGCACAAACTACCTAAGGCTTGTAAGATGCTACTCCTCTAGAAACATCACACAATTCGGTATAAAACCCGGTAGATCTACAAAAAAATCCAAACCGCTCAAAACCCTATAACTCGTTCTAGAACAGAAATCAAACAAAATGGCTCAAGTGGAATCGAGGCCTTACCGAAGGGGTTCCAATGTAACAATCAGTGTTTAGATCAAGGTTTGGATGAAGAACTCGGAGGGATTTGAAGTCCTGGCCAGATTCATTCGTGAAACCTGACTGAAGGAAATGATCTCTGACTCAAAACGAGGATAATGCTCATTTCAACACACACAAAAATAATGTACATGGCGTGTACTTCAAGACTACATGACTAGTATATCACTTACCTATTCATTTGGCTGTTGGAATGCTGACAACTTACTTCTTGAACCTACCAACATGAGTACACGGTGTGTACCTATGCGTACATGGCCTGTACTTAGCTTCCCTTCTCTTCCTCGCTGACTTACCCACATGCCATTTATATCACTCATAAATGGAAAAACTACACATCATGTCCAAGGGGAACATCGTGTGTACTTAGTTTCAATGATTCTCCTGGACAAAATTCCTACACACCATATATGGCCACCACATGGTCACGGGAACATGACGTGTCTATAACTACACGCTTTGTAGTAAGAAATTTTCAACACTGTCATCACACGGCATGTACTCGGTGATCACATGGTCGGTACTCGCTTAACTTATACATGGCGTGTGCTTAAAGAACACTGTGTGTAGTCTGATAATTTCCAGAAACTACCCTTTTTCTCTAGTTTTCTTCGAAACAAGTCATAAATTTATACAGGGTCTGGATTTTGACCGGTTCTAAAAACCTCGGTTCTTAAAAAACATCATTTTAATAAAATTGTAAGGCTTCCTTGAAAGTTCAAGCTATGTACAATTACTTCATCTCATAATCTGGAGACATACATCAACGTAAAGGGTGAGCAGAAGGCACAATAAGGAAAACAAGGGAATCAGTTTACTTGTGAAATCAATAAGAACTTGACAAAAAACATAATGTCATGATCAATGGAAGTTGAGGAATTGAATAATTCAAAGAAATTGAACCATAACATGAATTTGTGGCTAAAACATTAAATTTAGACATTCATGAACATATCACCAACATTCTTCCCCTATGTGTCATAAAAATTACCATGGTTATTCACCATGGTATTGTAAAACTTGTCATCTCTATAGATTAAATTATATACCCAATGCAACGGAGTGATATCAGGGAGCACACATAATATGTAATTACATTAATGTGAGCCACATAGATAATATTCAGACATTTCATAAATAACCCAAAGAGAATAAAATAAATGGTTTTCATTTCGAAATCGTAATGTTTTAACTGCACTTAAAAATATGATCATTTTGTCATTTATAACCCTTTGAAAGAGAGTGAGGTTTATATGTATGTCAATTAAAAAATCAATATATATTTTTTGTGTATTTATGAACTGACATATAAATGAAATAGGTCTTTATATTCACATTAATATACAAGAAAATTTCAAGAGGGAAAGAGAGAGAAATTTTGAGATAAAAATTCTGCAGCATAACGACTACATAACATCCTTTTTAAAAACATTAAAAAGATAGGGTACAATGTGTTAGGTCCACAAGGCTGAATACCCTGAGAGGGGGGGTGAATCAAGGTATGAATAATTTAAAATTAATGCTCGTTCTGATCTTGTTTCACTGTTAAGCAAAACACTCTTCTCTCACTTTCATGTTTCACAAAGTAAACAGAAAGTAAAGCATGCACAGGACACAACAATTTTACTTGGTTCGCCACAAAGGGCTACGTACAAGGAGCATACGCTGACATGTTTTCAGTCGTACCAAGTCCACTAAACTTCACTGGATGTGGATACAAAGTTTGGGCAAGATTAATTCTATGCCCAGGCTCACTGCCTTTACAAGGTTTAGGGTCATCTCACTACTTTTCCAAGGGTCACTCCCTGTTTCTCTCTCTGGCTCACTGCCGATGGAGAGGATCACCTTCTTCCTTTTCCTAATCTCACCGCTCTGTGAAGGGATTCACTCACAGTTTATAGACCTGTAGGTCTCTTCATTTGCATGAAATAATGCATCTTCAACTGTTGATAGATGCTCTGTTGTTGTCCAACTTTCATCCACTGATGAATACCACTTTTCCTCTGACCACTGGGAAACTACCTTTGGAAAGTACCTTCGCAAAGCACCCTACTTCGCGAAGCTCCCAATTTCGCAAAGCTCAAACAGGCCTTCGCAAAGCTCCTGCCTTTTCGCGAAGCACCTTCGCGAAGCACTTTTGCGAAGCTCAAGTCAGCGCAAAGCAACGTCCCTCGCGAAGCTTACTAAGCCAACATGGAGATCTCAGGTTTCGTGGAGCTACATTATCCACCTCGAAGCTCCTCTTTCGCAAAGCACACTGGCTCCGTGAACCACCTTCGCAAATTGAGAGCAAAAGATTTTCTCTGAAAATTCTATCTTCTTCTCTCGAGGGGGTCGACCTCTATTTATAGGCGATTCCACCAAACCTCGAACTTTCCGCACGATGTCAACTCCACGTCATTTCAAATCGCGAAGCACCAAAGTTTCCGCCGGAATTCGGTCCAAATCGCGATGCACCGCGGAAATTTTCCGTTCGCGGAGCTCATCGTAATCGTGGAGCATTTCCATCAACATTCCTTCGTGCCTTCACTGCGAAGCTCCCTCGCAAATCCCTTCACCGCTGCGATGCGCTTCAACTCTTCCATTCGCGACGCTTGGACGTAATCATGAAGCATCATCGCCTCTATTTTTCTGGCCTTTGCGATTTCCAAACCATGCATCCTATCTTCACGAAATTCATTCCTTTTCCATATTAAATTATGATCTTCATGGAAATCCCCTTTTCGTGATGCTCACCAAACTCCAAATTTTTGACCGCAAAAATTTTGCAAACACTGGGAAATGGCGCCACCTTGTACTGCACTTTTGTACCACCTCCAGATCACCCTTTCTTTTGTCATCATTCTTTGTCATCAAGGATTGCCAATAAATTCTCTGGAACTCGACAATTCCCCATGGAAACCAGCTTTGTCAACAAAAACAATCAACCAAAAAATACATCAATGTTACCTTGAGGGATTTTTTACCAACAAATGGGTAACCTACTTATAAATAATTTATAATAGAATATATATAGATATAAAAACATGGTATTGATATTTTAATGTCATACCACATGAAAAGGAAACATGAAAGGAAAGAGAAGATGTGATAAATTTTATAGAAAAAATTTGCAGCCTAATCGAGTCACATAAAAATTCATAAAATCAATTGGTGAGAGCATAAAGGGTCTATAATCATTTGGGAATTAATTGGACAGTAATATGTATATTCATGATCAAACCCCAAAATAATAATATGGAAACTAGAGGACATAACATAAAGGAAGTAATGATATAAAAGAGGAGGGTGAATGATTCAATTACCTTGAAGAGTAACATCAAAAGCACGAAGCTCCGGATTGAGGGAACCTTGTGAGGACTCCATGGGAGGTAGAAGGACCAGAAATTATGTGAGGTGGAATTTCGGAGGAAAATATTGAGTGAATGGCTTGATATTTATAAGAAAAGTGAGGGAATAAATTATAAATTTCCAAAGGGACACCTCATCGGTGGTATTTACAAAACCATGGGCTTACACATGGTATTTTTCCATGGTATTTTACACTCAAGACACCTCATAACATATCATACTATTCACAAGTTGACCGGATTATTTACATCATTGTTACATCATCAATGATGTCATTAAACACCCGAAACTCAAAACTATATTTTAACTATTCACAAAAACATCAACTGTTTCAGAAAATCCCAAAAATTAACTCTAACCTAATATCAATTCTCTGAATTTAAAAATAAACACCATTTTATAAAAATATTTTTTTAAATATTTTATTTTTAATTTTTAAATAAAATAACTATTTATTCCAAAAATTCAACATTAAAACTATAACTCATTTTGCAAAACATTTAGAAACCAATCAAGGTCCCATAAAATTATCATATAACCATATGAAAATAAAGAAAAAATTTATGATTATATATTATGAATATTTATTTT
Source organism: Viscum album (assembly GCA_963277665.1). Classification (NCBI taxonomy): domain Eukaryota; kingdom Viridiplantae; phylum Streptophyta; class Magnoliopsida; order Santalales; family Viscaceae; genus Viscum; species Viscum album. The sequence continues at coordinate 1,189,886,706 of OY728121.1, read as the reverse complement.
CATTTTAAATTATTAAATTAATTATAAAATTGTAAATAAAATATTTATGACAAACAAAAAAACCAAAACATTAAATATGATCGTTCATTTCACTTTTAAGATGTCTATATTGTATTTATACAATTCTGGGAGAAGTTTCTATTTATTGTTCAATTTACTATACATTACTATTAATTACTATTCATAATGGTATATTATTAGTCATACTTTACTATTCACCAAAAATCATGTTGATCTTATTTGACTCAAAATTTGATACTGATCATAACTATAAATGGCCATTTTTTTAAAATAATTTCACAATAAAATTTAACTAAAATATTTTTATACTATTCATATAAAACACTATTCATCAAAATATAATATCTTGGAAAATTTCTAAAAATTCGTCCTAGTTTAATTTTGACATTTGGAATTCAAAAATGATTTATATTTAACTATAATAATTATCTAAGTATGATAAATTTGACTATTAAATATGAAAATCCCTAGTTATTAAAAATAATAGAAGATAGAAAATAAATAGTGAAAATGCAATGTGAAATTTATAATATAACAACAAGTGAAATTATTTTATCATTTAAATTTAAAAACATGTGTTTTTAGTCATAATATTTAATTAAAATAATCATTATTCCATATACCTTAATTATTTTATAATAATTAGATCATTATTGAATACTACAATTTGGGTTCGAAGTAAATTGATGTGACTTTACTGTAAAAAATAACAATAATTTATTAGCAGAAAAGATTTCAATAAATAAAAGAAGTACATTTTTTGGGTCGTTAGACATAAGGGGAGATCATGTTATCCACCATCCATTTAACTATGTTTAGTGTATTTGATTGCCAACCTCGATGATGAATCAATGGTGAAGGAATAATGGGATCATTATCATAGCACATCCAAAGCATATGGGGAATTTATGATTAGTAAGTTTATAATGGTTACAATTCCAACATTAAAAAATTAAGCATATAACCATAATTTTCTGATTCGATGCGATAGATCTATCTAATATCTAGGGATCATCATCTTCTTCTTCATGATAATCCTTATGAATCTCAATTTTATTTTTATTGGAGCGATTCATGCGAAGGATACCATGATCTTTTTAAGCATGAGACCACTACATGATCTGGATAAAAACAAGAAGAAAATGATTTGTAATGCATGCCATCTTTTTCATGAATTCATTTTTTTTAACCAAATATATTAACATCTCCAGGGACAATATAGGGTTTTAAAAGGATGATACTACATTTATAATATTGTCTTATGATTATTATCTTCCGAACATAATAATCTCACCAAGAGGACAAAAACATGTCTTGCATAATAGGAGAAAACCTGAATTACAGTGTCTAAATGCTTCGAATGATTAAAAATAAATAGTTATATTTATATAATAAATGAAATTAAATAATTCTAAGATCCTTAATATGATGATTCATCTGAGACTGAAGAGGTCCAAGGGAAGTGTGAAATCACCAGTAAATACACATACACAAAGAATACACGATTATTTTTTCACATGAGTTTTTTTCTAAAAGATCTAAATTTTCATAAAACCAGTAAACAATTAGTTTATCTTAATAATAATGAATAAAATTTTTGGTCATGTTTCTTAGGAGATGAGGGGAGTTTCATTCACTTCTGTTCGCATGAAGGAGTTCCATGAAGCACCTTTCATATGTGAATACGTTTTTTAGCCTCATGATATATGATTCATGAAATAAAATGTATCATGAATATATTGTGTGACTATGCACAATATTTTTACACATACTCATCATTTTCATTAAGAACTACATTCCAATGCAGTGTTAGTATCATACTATGTCATTGTGTAACATGATGGATGTATTGGCCTAAACTAGTTTGATCAAACCCAAGGAAGCCTAATTATCAGAGTTTTTTAGGGAGATAACAACACCAGGATTTTCCCTTGAGCAAACCCATGCCTATATCTAACATTTAATGCCTGAGAAATAATATTAATGAGAAATGTTCATGATCATCAAGATCATAGTGAAAAACCTGTATGTCAAACCACCACAAGAAAATATTATCATCATGCACCTTTCCCTTATGGTGTTTTATTATGTAATAATGGGTTACTTATCAAGGGCCATATAATATTGTCCATTATATTATATTTTACAATGAATATATTTACTTATTTTTTTTTGTTAAATAATACATTATTTTGATTTTGATAAGATAAAACTAAATTTTCATTTCTCGATAATATTCAATTTCAATTAAATAATTCATTTTTTTAAATTAATTGATTTTTTAAATAAATAATATTTGAATAAAAACTTATTAAAAATGATATATATTAAATTTTAATTATATATATTTTTTATGAAGTCAAATTTAATTGTCTATGTTTTTTAAAAGTATTATTGTCAAAAAAACTAAACATTTAAAAATAGATGCAGAATTTTTTAAATAAAAATTTCATATATTAAGAAATTTATTTGAATAAAATAAATATTATTTTTGAATAATTCCATAAATATTTTCCAATACATTATTTATTATAATTTTCTAAGATTGTCAATGTTTTGAGTAAAAATTATATACAGTATAAATATACAGTGTTAATTATGAAATCATAATGAACAAAAAGTAATGTAATAAATGATTTAATAGTTATCCAAGGAAGATTATATTTTTCCACATTAATTTAATTTTTTATGACTATATTATAAATTAAATAATTCCTTTTTGAATTCTCTAAATCATATATTATATTTTCTGATTTTAAAATTTTTTCATTATGAAAAAGGATTAATACCACAACACTAAGGGTAATATATTAATAACATTCTCAATTTAAATATTAAATAAATAAAACCATGACTATTTTGATGAAATAATTGGAAAAACAATTGTATGGTTTTTCTGTTATAATATTTTATTATACAGAATCCCAATCAAAAAATGTGGGCAATAAAAATGAACACCTCTATATTTTTTTAGGTACAATCCCCCATGCTCCCCATTCTACTAACTCATAAACCATATATATGTTCCGTTCTCTACCCATAATTATATTTATTCATAAAAATGTTCCCATAAGGTCATATGAAGCTCCTATCATGATTTTGGAGTCACCCTGTAAATGTCAAAGACCACCCTCTCATATTTTTAAATCAGGTAACATATACCTATTGATCCTTTTCAATAATTTTATTCTGTATTCCAAACCTTTTAAACACCCATATACATTTCATTTTTTTTCATAATAATAATTGATATGTTATCCTATAACATTGTATCATTTACCAAATATGTATATGTGTCAAAATTTAGTAAGGGGTCCTCTCATACTCTTCATCATTCAAGAATCGTCATTATCTTATTCACTTTATCTTTAATTAGTAATATTGGGATGTGATCATACATATCCCATTACTACCATTATTATTTATAATTTGTGAGATTCCACCTTTCAAAATAATTAATCCATCCCATGGATATTTATGTTTCCAAATGATGTTGTTTTTATTTCATTGTGATTTTCCATGCCAAACAATTATGTAGTGAATACCCATACCGTTGTCCTATCATGGTTGTCCACCATTATGCACTTATACATATGTTAGTGTAAATTACATGTATGTAAACCACAATACATTATAATTTCATTATATGTGATGATATCTGTTCTTTTTTATATGATATATATTGAACACTTATGCATGTACATGATAAGGTTATGATGGGTGCTCTTATATAATGATCCAATTCATTGGGTAATGTTTTAGTGACCTGAGATTCCATGAATGGTGCATGTAATTTTATCGAAATATCATTATGTAATTATGTCTTTGTGGTTATCCTTGCCTTATTTTTATGATTTCATGAATAATTTTGTAACATTTTCATGTTACCTCTATGTAATCATTTTATATCATGCCTCGTTGTTCATGATTATGATTATCACCACATTTTGTTGCATTGATATTACTATTTTATAATATTTGATACATTTTTATTTTATAATGTTCTTTTTCCTATAATGTGATTTATATCTCACCTCTATATTATGTATGTTATAGTTTTTCCAGTGTAGTTTTATTAACGAAGAAATTATATGAGAATGTTATGTATGTTTTCAATAATGTTTATGCAACCCCTATTTTGGGTGTGTTTGATTTGTGGTTTCATGGACGGTTTACTAGTTTATAATTATGGATTTTCATGTAAAATGAAAAAAAACTCTATATGTTAAATGAAATGGTATAAATTGAAACAAATTTGTTTATGTGGTCACATATTTATTTTTTATTTTAGACATTAGAATGATTATTTGACAAAATTTTAAAAATAGTTGTTTAGTTTATTTTTTGGGTTTTTTCGAACATCATGAACTAGTTTAATTTTATTAAATATTATGTATATATATTAGATTGTGAACACGAAATAGGTTATAATATAAATTTAAAATATGATTAACCATAATTAAACATTTAGGATCATCCTTTAAAATGATAATGGAAAATGAAAAATCATTATTTACAAAGATCGTCAAATGCCATAATTTGGACAGTGGATTCATTTCATTGATTAAAGGAAATTTATAAATTGGATGGATATATTATATTTCATTATAAATGAAAAAATAATGAATTTAATTTATTATAGACTTATTATTATTTTATGGATGAAGGATATGAAGACAATGTTGAAGATGAAAATAAAATAAGTGAGGTGGTTTAAGAAATTAACTCTTGAATATCACCTCCATGAATTATCCATACAAGAAAAAAAATTGGAATTTTGGTGAAAACATTAGTGATCAAATATGGTTTCAGTTGGTATTATTAGTTTGTTAAAGAAATAGTAGCTTCATGGATTTTTATTATAAATGGTGTAGTTAGGAGTTATATTTATACTTGACAAGGGATGGTTTAAAATGATAAAATAATGATTATTTTTTATTATAAAATCACATTTTGGTTGAATTAATTTAAAAACAGTGTTTTTTATTATAGTTTTAATAGAATTTATGGTCTAATAAAACCTCATACAACCATTTTAAGGGTTAGTTTGTAGGTAATTTATGCTAGTACCTTTTAACATTATCCCTTTTCATTATTTTAAATATACTATGCAAAATATTTTTCTTTAACCATGGTACATTTTTTGGCATAAAAATGAAAATTAACTTGCAAAATAATAATTAATTTTTTATTTCAATTAATCAATCCATTTTATGAAAATAAATTGATATAATTGGAAAAATTATTTTTAAATCAAAACCCACGAGCATCATCAAAAAATCATGTTTTCAAGAAGTGTATTGTTCAAGAAAAATATGATTTTATATTAACAATATGACTATTAACTCACAATTTCTAAAACTCAATTATTATTTTAATTGTATATAATCTGTGCACTTCAATTAATTCTTTTAATATTATGGGTTATCTTAATTTCATAAAATGGAAAAATATTATGTACTTTTAAATTGTTTTTATAATAATCCAATCATTAAAACCCAAAATAATAATATTCTAAAATAAAATATAATTTTGATGAAATATAATTTTTATTTATTCAATTTAAATAAATTATAATTATATTACTCCCAAAAAAAATTTTGTATAGAATCAGTATTTAAATTACTTAATATTTTAAAATACATGTCATATTTAAAAAAATTTGTTATCTATTCACTATTCATTGAATAATTAATCTTTTAAAAATATTATGAAAAAAACATATTAAGGTAATTTTAAAATTTTGATTCAAAAAATGATGTTTATTTTGTCAAAAAATTTAAAATAGTTTCAAGAATTATTTATTTTTATTTTCTCATAGAAAACAACTAAAATATCTGTTTGAACAAAACATATATTTAATGAATAAAATGAATTTACTAAAAATTAGAGGTTTCTTTAGAAAGTATAATTATATTTATTTTTAACATTATAATATTATTTATTTAATAATATTGGTAATCTTATTCCCACAGACAAATTTAATCACTAGTGTATAATGGTCATGTTAAAATAATATTATTTTATACTTTGTTTAAGATCAGTGTTCATTACAACGTAAGTTATCAAAAATATTATTCTATTAAAATATTAATGTTATTATTTATCATTTACAACAAAAAATTATGTTCTATAATTTTAATAAAAATTATTGGTAATCCAGGAGATTAATATACCCTTGTGGAAATCCAATGTCATGAAAAAGGTAAATATTATATCCTCTTTAAAATAAAGAATGGTATATGTTATGGTCACAAAAAAGTAATGATTCCAAATTGGAGAAAATTATTGTGAAGTGAAATAATTCCCATGAAAAATAAATATATGTGTCATTTTGTCCTGGAAATTGACAGAAAACTTGTTCATTATAATGTTTACAATCACAAAACTATAAATGTATGAAAGGTTAAAAAGACCATTGATTTCCCAATAAGAAAATAAAATTATTTACATTTTTATTCCAAAATCTATTTTATATTTTCGAGGAAAACATTTACTTCCTGGAGTAAAAAAATAAGAAATATACTTACATGATAGGCAGAATTTGAACAATAAAAATATTTCCAATGCAAACTCATATTTTCCTTAATAGACATATAAACATGTATTCCAAAAAAATAAGTAAATTTTATTTATCTTAATCATATAGGGTTCCCAAAATCCACATATCATTTATCTTTCATACCATTTAATTAAAAAAAATTGTGTTATACTAACCAAGACATAACTTGGATTGTTTGGTTGGTGATGCACTATTGTCCCCCATTGGTCGTTGGTTCATGTATTGTGGCTATGCTGAATGTGAATAGATCTCATCAAAACTCTATGTTATCCTTTTTCAAAAACTATATTAATATAATCCTTCCAAAATTCGAATAATAACATTAAATTATTCAATATTCAATAAACTATTTATCCTCAAATGTTATCTCATATATTTCATTTTCCATTCCCATGTTGTATTTTTTTGTCTTTGGTGACTTAGTGAAAAATTATATAGTAATGTCATACCCAACTCCATGAAATTAATATATAGAAAAATGTGAATTCATTATTACAAATGAAATAAAATTCATTTTTAACAGATTGTAAGATCCATATTGGGTGAAAAATTATTCCATTCACCTCAAACTATTTTTCAGAATTAATATGGTTAGATCAAGTAATCCAAAATTCAAAAATACATTAATCTTTAAAACATCATCCTATGTTCAAACTAAACCATTTTATAAATGGATAACCTTACGTCTCTGTCAAAAGGACATGATCTAAGACATTAAAAATAAGGTTACTCATTTTAAAAAATATACTTACTAATAATTACTCAAACAACATTAATTACATCATAATCATCACATAACAAACAATTAAACACCAACATCATGAATTATATTGAAACCCATAATAATCTGAATTACTATAATCCCTTTTTTATGACATTAATGATTCCTTATTTCTTATGTAAAAAATTGATTCTTGGATATTTTACTTATATCCAAAAAAAATTAAACCCCATAAATGGTATCAAAAACCACCTTTTAAACATATAATTAATTGTCTTAAAAGTTATCAGTACTATTAAATTAACTTTGTCCATATTAATCATCTCCTTATCCAAAAATTGTTATCTCAACATCAATATCATGTTTTAGGGTTCTGTTTTCTTCATATATTATTTTTCAAAAATTTTGTTTTTCTATTGATTTACTTTTTGTGTTCATTGGTACCATTCATCTTATTCGCTCAAATATTTAATGAAAAATTACTTCAACACAAGCATTTCACATTTCATAATTTTTATTGTGGAAATATAATACTACATATTTTCATGATATATATACACAAGAACAATAATAAATCCATTTATGATATATTAATACCATAATCTTGAATATTTTACCTAGTATTATTTTGAGGAATAATCCATAGATTCTTAGGCCATTCATTTCTATAGTTCCTGATATCCTTACAGTTGAATCATTTTACATTAAAAATTTATTAAATTCCATTTCAATCATTAGGATGATGTAATGTACCCACATAAGAATAAAATTTCTTTTAGTATTTATTATATACCATGGTTTTTTCCATATACAATTATCAAATGTCGGAAAAACCTTCCATACATTCTTAAATTTATCTATCATTTTGTCTTTCATCATCTTCTACAGGTGCTTCCCTTTGAATCCATAATTTTTTATGAAATATTTATCTCTCTAGATAGAACAAGATAATTTTTCATCAAATAATGATAAATATTGGGAGACTAGTAAATTTATAAAATAAAATATTAATCCCATAAATGAAATGGATATTCATACTCTTCAGATTTGGTCCATTCATATGGTTACCATTCCTTCTCCTAGAAAGAATTTCAATTAAAATTTTAATACAATAGATTAGAATATAACATTATGAAAAATAATGTATAATCATTTAAAAAGGGATAAACATAAAATAAAATTATAATTTAGATATAAATTATCTATATATAATAATCAAAATTTATCTGTATATGTTTTTAAATTCTGTCATAAGATTTTATTCTATAATCTATGTTTTCTTAAGTCTAGTTCCAAAGGAATCTACTAATATTACTCTATTCCCAATGTTAAATACCCCAACTGAGTAGCCTTGAGATAGTGCTTACTTTATTAAATTATCATAATATAAATGGAATCACATCTTGAAGGAATAAATAGTTAAATATATTTGGAAAAATAGATATATACTTGATCCTTACATTACAATTGAAAATATAAAAGACAACATAGATAATACTTTGACAAATCTATTTTTCTCCCAGCTTAACCCAACATTTCAATCATAATAAACATCATCGAATCCTATAGAAAAATAAAATATAAGAAAGTAGTGATTTCAGCATATTGGTAATTGTATTTATACGTCGAAATCTTTCATAAATGAGAATAAGGAATTGTGTAAAGGTAAATAATTTAAACAAAATTCATTTAATCATTTACTTGTAAAAAATATGACTAGAATATAATATGATCAAATAATTCCATATAAATATTCACATTATGCAAGAAAACATAACCATGGATATTATAATAATTGAATAATCACATTGAAATAAATTACTAATCACATAATTTGGTAATTCATAATTGTTTAAATTATAAACCTATCATCCAAGATTTCCCTAAGACCCCATATATAATTGGGTGAGACATCCACCAATATGAAAACTAGTCCGTCTCATGAGCCCTATAGATGTATCCAGGGGTAATAGTGGGGCTCACAAAACAATAAATAAGTCCAATTCATTCCATATAACAATGTTTTGAAACATTGAAAACAAAAACATTCATATAGAAACATTCATTCAAAATGACAATAATTTTTCGAATCAATAACAAAATTATAATTCATCCAGTGTAATTTGGTGAATAGTATAAAACTAGTTTTTCCCTAGTAAAACTGATAATTAATGATTTATTAAAATATGGAATATTTTATCATAATATATCAACCACAATTAAGTATAACATTCAGAAAAGGATGTTTACATATACGAAATACTTAAATGAGGACATTGATAAAAATATTTTGGAGAATTTATTTTATCACTTCAAAAATAACATAATTTTAAGACATTGTGATATAATTAAAGAAACAAAATTAATTAAAAATAATCATTTAGACATATAAAAGATACAGTAAATTTTCTTAATTTTTTGAAAAGAAATGACATTATTAAAAAAAATTATCTTTTACTATTCACTGAAAAATTATTGTTTTTCGATGATTCTCAAAAACTCATCCTATGATAATTTTAACATTCTCAATACAAAATTGATGTTTATTTATTTATATAAGTTTTATAAGAATTTCAAAAAATATTTATAATTATTATCTCATACAATGCAATAAAAATCACTTTTTAAAGAATATATATATTTTAAGAAAAAATGAAATTATTTGAAATTATTTGTTTATTTCATAAGAATATTTATTTTTATATTAAATATTAACATCCTATATATTTAATAATATAGTTAATATTATTCAAACCTTACTATTTTATGTCTAGTTTATAATGGTCATGTAAATATAACTGTATTTTGGAGTTTGTTTAATCTTAGTGTTCTATGAAACTTAAGCTATCAAAAATAGGATTCTTTCAAAATAAACGGGTATTATATATTATGTGTATTATTATGTAATTAATCATGAATTAATCTATTAAAAATATGGGTTTTCATATTTGGTGTTTAAGGAATGTATAGTTATTTTTTGTGACTAGGATTAGATAAATCTAGTGAAGTCCTTTGAGATAATAATAATAATATAAAATCATCGCTATGATTTGGTATAGTATAGATTAAGGTTATTAAAGTAAAATATATACCAATCATGATACGACATGTTAATGTGGAAATGGTATATATGTACCTTGGGTATCACACAAATGAACAATGATGGAAATATGTAGTTTCTATAGACTTTCTGTGTATTATCAAGGATTTGTAAGAAAATTCCAATGATTTTTAAACCCTATAACATTGATTACATTGAAGGGAGTCATGTTTTCTAGGAATAATGAATGTCAAGAGAGATTCAAGAATTATAGAAGCGGTTTATCACTAAACCTGTACTTATGCTACCCATACATGGGGAACTTCTCATAGTATTAAATGATGCATTGAAGAAAGGCATGGGATCTGTAGTAACGATGAAGGAAAAAGTTATATTCTATTCCTCATGGAATCTAATTACCAAAAAGATTAATACACAATCCATTGTCTAGAATTAGCTATAATGATCTTAACAGTTATTTTCTAGTGGGATTACCTTTTTGGTTAGAAGTTTGAAATATATATAGATCATGAGTTCCTCATGTATATATTCATATTAAATGTTCATAATATGATCCATGGAAGATGGTTCGTGATGATTTAGTACTACTATTAATCAATCCAATACCCTCATGGTAATTAAAATAATCTGGAAGATGGTCTATATAGAATGGATCTATAAATTTTATTATTCAAGATAATTAGAAGAATTTGATCTTATTAGGCTTGAAAAGTATAGACATATGAATCATAAAGGATGACAAATAATCCATAAAATCACATTTTATTTATCAAACATACCTTTTAGAAAATATAATGTATCACCAAAGATATTATGTGTAAAATTAATAAGAAGTTAGAATTCATATAAAAAGAAAATCTCGAGTGTTGAAAATAATGAGGAAATAGTTGAAAGATTTAGGTAACAACTATGTTTAGCATAAAATCCCATTTTAAAGAAGTATTTGTTGTAACATGTACAAAACTAATCATTCTCTATCCTTTTAGGGATAAAAAAGTATCAATCTTGATCATTGATAAAACTATTTGTGGGAAATATGAAGGACCAGATTGGGGAATATGCATCTTGGTCTCTATTAAGTCAACAAGTAATGGTTGAATGGAAAAAATACAATGGTATTATGAAACAATTACCCATACCTATATGGAAATGGGAAAACATAAATGTTGATTTTTTCATAGGATTATAAAAAATGAGGTAAAAATAATTATGTATGGGTTGTGGTGGATCATTTAACAAAGACTACACACATCATTAAAAATCACGAGGACTTCTCACTCGATCAACTTTAAAGAATTTACATTAGTGAAGTTGTGAGGATTTTAGGAACACAACTGTCAAATGTATCTGATCAAGACCCAATGTTTACTTGTAACTCAAACAAGTATAGAATACTTCTTTAAATTATATCATTTATTTTTACCCAAAAAATAATGGCCCATCTAGGAAACCCATCTAGCAACATGAGGGTATGTTGATATCATGATCAATTGAATTCAATGGATGATGGGTTCAATATATTCTTCTAGTAATGTTCAAATATAAAAATAGTTTCCACCTATGAATCCAAAGGACTCCTAAGAAATTCATTTGTGGCAATAGATGTAGAGCATCTTCATGTTGGGATTAAATTTGGAAAGACAAACTTTTGGTGGCTAATATGTTCATGGAAATAGTGGAAATGTTCAAGACCATTCAGCATCACATCACAGGTTATTTGAGTGCAACAGAATACATTACAAATAAAAATTTATGAAGCCTGTAATTTAAAGTTAAATATATGGTGTTCCTCCACAAATCATCATGTAATTATATCATGAGATTTGGGAAGAATGGAAATATTACTCTAAGATACATTAGCCCCTTTGCGATACATAATCACTTCAATGTGGTGGCATGTAAACTAACACTCATACCTAACCTAACCTAATTACATGATGTGTTCCATGTATCCGGATCGAGTATGTACATAGAATACCCCTAACCTGGTATGAATCCATGGGTGGTACCTTGGGAGAATGATCTTATGTATGAGGTACCATCGATGGATATCTTATATTGTAGAGATAACGTTCTACGAAATAAGACAATGAACCTTTCTTAAGTGATATAGAGTCAAAAAAGGATTGATTAAGTCATGTGATAACTAAAGGAAGTAAAAAAAATTATGTACCATCATCTTTTTATTATGTGAAATGAAAATATCAGGATTGATTTTTCTGAAGGGAGGAATATTTTAATGAAACCAAATTTTAAAAATTTATTTCCATTTTTAGTGAATTATATGCCCTAATAAGGTTATAAAAACCACATTCACTTAGTTTATTTTATTATATCCTATCAAACCTAAAAGACCGTTTATCATTATAACTATTGAAAATATTATAATTTAATTTGAATATTGTGATTATTAAATGTATGGGGTTCTGATAAATCCATTTGACAAGGAGAAAGAAAGTGATGGCATCAACAAGTATGATCATACCCTATCAATCCAATTTACCAGAAATTCTATGATATATATAATCACTATGATTTTTCCCTGACAAATCTCTAGGGATGATCCAACAACTAAAGCATGATAAAATTCATTTATTGTAAAAGTATAAGCTCACTGAGATCATGACCCAAACCATGTATGTCAAACCAACCCGTTAAAATTTCACTATTGTGCAACTCATCTTTAGGGTGTTTTCAGTATAATAAAGAGAAATGTATCATGACCATAAGGATATGAATATTTATATTTTTTAAAATAATTAATATATTTTTTTCTTATTATTGTAAAATTAATATAATTTTTATTTTGATACAATTAAAAATCATTATTTTTGAGTAATATACAATTTCAATTATGATATTAATTTTGATGAATTTATTGATTTTTATAAAAAATGTTATTTTATAAATCATTTTTAATAAATAATTTTTATTAAATATAAATGATATAATAATCATTATAATGTCATGTAATTTTTATACCAGTTCAAAAAAATTAATTTTCCAAAATAAACCCATCATTTCTCAAAAAACTAGATTCTTTTTTAAAAAGGGAAAATGAAAATATTTAGATACTTATTTTATATAATATATATTATTATGGGTAGCTAAATTTATAAATTATAAAATGGTTAATTTTTCTTAATTTTCCGACACAGTCTAGTCTTCGGGTTAAAACTAAATACGGTTTAAATATATAGTTTGTATTACGACATACTAGTGATCTAAAAGATACATAATAAATGAGATAATAGGTAAACAAGAGCAAATATATTTTCACCATTAAATTTATTTTTATTTAATATATTTGAATATTTTAATAAATCCATTATAAATCCACATGATTCTATATTTCATTTTAATGTTGTAAAATAATTTATTTAACAACATGACCCACTTCCACATCCCCAAGGGTTATGATTTAATAATTTTTTTCATTTTACTTATAATATAATGAATACCAACAATCTATTGAATAAACTAGGTGAACAGTCCATTTGATGTTTTGTGTTTTTAAAATTTAATTATATATAATACAAAAACTACATATGTGAAATAATATAGAAGTCCTCTATATTTCACTATATTATCCCACCCAATCTCCCTTATAACATCATGTCAAGAACATTGAGAATTTCCTTACTATTCCATAATATCTCTATCACCGTCAACACGGGGCCCCCTTTCTCTTAATAATCTCCTCCCATGATTTTGGAATCAACCTCTCAATATAATTTACCTCTCTCTCTCTTTTTAAAATAATGCATGTTATTTGTATTTATCAGTTTAAATCACTGTTTGGGATGTTTTAAATCATTATAAATATCACTCTTCTATAATATTGATTTAATGATAATTTTTTATCATTTATCCCGTATTATTATAGAATTTACCTAAGTCGTTACTATGATGAAATATAGTATGTCATCGACTCATTCTCCTCTTTATTCAAGTATCTTCATTATCTTATGCATTTTATCTCCAATTCCAAAAAATGGGGTATGTTCATCCATATACCCATTACATCCCTGGTTATTTCTAAATGATTATAAACCCCTTTTCACTCTCATTAATCCATCCCATGAACATTTATGTGCCTCTCTTCTGCTTCTGAATACTCACTTTGTTTTCCCATGACAAATAATTGTAAAGTGAATACCCCTACCCATTTACAATCAAGAGTGTCCACCATTATGAACGTATACATATTTAATTTTCTAATCAGATTCTTTCCATACTCCATTATAATTTAATTTAATGTGATGAAATATTTTTTTTATGGTATAAGATCTATGTGGAACAATTATTCATATACAAGATATGATTGTGATGTGTCCACCTAGATAGAGCTCCAATTATTTGGGTATTGTTTTAGTCTCATGAGAAGTCATGAATTGTGTGGTATAGGTTATCCAATTAACATTATATTATTATGTCTTGTTGGTTTACCATGACATATGTTTATGATTTAATTTCTAATTTTATTCCACATTCCCACATTTCCATTATGTTATCATGAAATATCAAGCTTTGTTTCCCATATATGATTCTCACCTATTTGAAGTTCGATTTATATTACTATTCTTTGAAAACTAATAACATCTTCATGTTATTATTTTTTATTCCCATAATGTTCCTTATAGATCACCCCTTTCGAATGTATATCCCCATGTTATCTCGTGCACTTTTATAAATGATCTAATAATAGTATAATGTAAATTATGTATAAAAAAATGAAGTACCCAATGCTTTACATTTTATGTAATTTACATCATTCCCTAAGACAATATAATTCTTATAATTTAGAGTTATATTTTGTTTGTTATTATATAATAAATCATGAATTAGTTTTTAATAAAAAATGGTTTCATAATTAGTGAACAGTGATATATTGATAATATAAGAACATTGTTAATGAGGGGTTTGGGGATTGTTTTTTGTATAAACCAAATATATTAATTATTTTCCATTATATACAAGATTAAGAAAAGAATGAACATTCTTTTAGTAGTAGATTTTTTGAGAATATGATACTGAAAAACAATATTACACATTGTGTATTAAAGTAAAGATGAATAATAATTATAATCAAGTTTAAATTATGAAATTATCATTTGGGTTTAAGGAGAAGTAAATTGTATTATTTTTGCAGTATGCGAATATGATGAATGAAGACACATCAATTGTTCTTGTTTACACAATAGGAAAATAAATGAAAATTCCTATAGTGTAAACATTATTTCTTGGATTTCTGCATATGTGGGATCACTAATCACAAAAACATACATTTATGAGATTATCAATCACAAAAATTGTATATTATTGTGATTAAATTTAAAAGAAAGAATATTTTCATCTTTCAGTTTGAAATTTTGAAGAAGAAGAATAGTTTCTTGGAAACATTATTTCATACAAAAAAGTGAATAATAATATTATAGAGGAGTAATGAAACACTATTAAATATAATAAAAGTATCAATGGTGGAAAAAATTATTGGTGTTATAAAGATTCATGAAGGTGAAGAATATCTTGATATGAACTTTCAACCACATTCCTGGAGCTATAAAATAAGAAAAATTAATTTACAATTGTGTCGAACAAGTTAATGGTTATTCCAAGATTTCTCTAACCATTGTTAAAGTATTATATTATATTGGATTGGTAATATATTATTATTCTCAAAAAAATTATTAGGAATAATTAATCATGTTGGGTAGTGAACATTTTAAAAATATGGAATTTTATATCTATCTTCATTGATATACATTAAAATAAAAAATAAAATAGATTATGAGACACATGATAATAATTGTTCTATGAGGTAAAAGTGATGAAATATGTAATTACTAAAATTGTTCCCTATAATGACCCCAATATCAATGATAATCATATCTCAAAATATTAATCTCAAGTAGTATCAAATGGAAGGTTCAACTGTATTAGATTATCAACATTACATTTATTAGCATTTTAGGATTTAATTTTCTTTCATTTGTTAACAATGATGTAACATTTTGTGATGATACAATCATCTCTAAAAATACATCTATATAAAATAAATACCATGATAAAAATGAGAAATAAGTTAAATTAAAAAAGAAGAATATATATTTCTTTTATAAAGAGATGAAATATATGTATCTCTTTTTCTTGAAAACAATGAATAAATATCATTCTTGGAATGTGAGGAATAGGTGACTCATGTTTCTACTAAAGAGAAGCATTATACTCCTTCCTTAATTGAATCATGAATTGTAAGTTTCAATGAGGATCATGGAAATTGTTGTACAAAATGACCTCAAAATGATGATCATTTCAAAAGTGGTGATGATTATCGATCTAAAACACCACAACATATATCAGCATTTTGATTGGTATATATTCTACTTCATTTTCATTAATAAATAGTCACACATGTTTGTTTTGTCTATAAATTTATGTAGGAAGATATCAACCAGCAGGAACAAGAAAAAGATAACACAGAGAATGACTTACTAGAAAAAATTATATAATATTTAAATTTATCCACATGAGTTGGATACTTTAACGTAATATAGTGTGACCATGAATAAATATCGTCAAAATGGCTATGATAATTTAATGAGATTGTCATATCCATTAATATTCTTGAAGAATATAGATAGGAATAGAATTAAAATATGAAAATATCATTGAGATTATGGATTTACCAATGGAAGGAAAATATATAATTACACTGGAACATGACAATTTATTACAAAAACAAAGTAAGATGAATGTTGATTAAGTTGAAATAGTTAAGTCAGTTATTTAAGAGAGGTGGATAATTACTAAATATCATAAAAACACCCTGAATATAAAATATCAATAATATCATGTTCAGTTGCTCAGTCTAAAGAATACCCCAATGAATCTAAAAATAATAATAAGTTAGTTTCTCATTATACTCTGTGATTACTAAACTTCAATATAGTTAAAAGACCTCTTTCTCGTTATATGTACATTATGATATGTTTTGAATATTTATATCAAGTAGTTGTAAAAAAATATGTATTATAAATACAATCCTATAAAAAATATTTATAAATATGTTTCCTTAAATAATGTGGGTAGGAAAATAAATTATGAAAACGAATTAATGATAAATTTTGATAATAATCCAGCCACCCTGATTATGGTGATAAAAAATATAATTTTGAAGCTACTTCCCTAGAAATATCCCATTAAGATATAAAAAAACCAAAAACCTCATAATGTTGAAAAGTGAAGATCATGGTTTGTGGGTTAATGTTGGTCTAGAAATAGATTAAGATAGTGTGAATTAGATTATTAGTGTAATCCTCAAATTTAAAAATCATAAAGGAAGCCCTTATAAAGGGGTAGAAAAGAATATATGAATAATTAATATCCCCAGGTTATGAAAATTATGTATTATTAAAAAAAATTGAAATACTGAAAATATCTATGATGTATGTAATGGTAGTCGTCATAAGGTTGGTACATTCTAAACTCTATATGAATAAGAATAATATCAGAAAGGAATACAATATATGTTGGTAAAGAAGGGATAACCATCCTTTATATTTTAGTAGAAGAATGTCACAAAAACATAAACTAATAAAATTAAAATGAATAAAAGTGAAAAGGTCTTGGATTCCAAAACCATGAATTTGATGCAATGTTATGCATTCAAACTAAAAAATAAAAAGGTTGACACTCTGATGAAATCATTTGGAAAATAATAAATTCCTCCAAATATTCATAAGGATATATCTGTATTATGGATAAATGATTAATAAATATGAGGATAATAGATGAAATATAAGATAAATATGAAATAAATGGAAATGAAAAGACTCCCATGAAAAATATTAAGTTATTCTGATGAGGTGAAAATGGCTAGAAACACACACAGATATTTCTCTACCATAATTCCAGTATAATAAAAGTTCATTCTCAGGATGAAAGTTTCACCATGTGATACAATTTCTATAAAATATTTTATGAAGTGAAATTACACAAACAATGAAATTAATGAAGTTACCAGATCCACAACTCCTCAATAAAAATTAATCATTTGATGTTCTACTATAAATAGTGAAGTAAATGGAGAAAATTTTATTACCAAACCATCTCAAACATGTTATTAAAATTAATTATGTATAGATGATCCACTATATTATAATAATATTTTTGTATTTTAATTGTGATAATAATATTAAGAATTAAAATTATATTTTGTTTTATGGGGGAGAACCTTAGATGAAATGATTTTTTTCAAATTTTGATAGAAAAATTGAAAAAGACATCATCCTTGAATGAATTCTCTATTGGTATTCAAATACATATATAATATTGGATAATCATTAATGATAGTGAATAATGTATATTTATATTTGGGACATAAAGTACAATAAAGACACCATATTGGGATGATATTATATATGGTACCCCAAAGTACAAGTACTTAATAAGACAATCCTCGATAAAGTTCTAAATGTTGTGAAATCTAGACTGTCATAAGTTAATGATCCATTTTGGTGTATTCATCAAATTTTAACATCATAAAATCAATTATTGGAGAGATACTTCTTTTTAGTATGTTTAAGATCATTTACCTTTAGATGGAGAAAAATGGGTAATGATGATGTTTTATCTAATAGTAATATTTAAACTGGTATAAAATCTAATTATTCAGGAAATTACATAAACATATTTTCATTGGTAATGGTAATTGTTTCTAAATCTCTCATCAGTGGTTAACAAAAAATAAATGAATAATGCAGAAGGTATGTATTGGAATTAATAAATTACATAATAATGGGGGACCACATTATGATATATCTACTAGTAATAGGGTTGGAAAAGTGTTGGAAATAATTTAATAATTACAAATTCCTATCAAATTACCTCTTAAACCATTTTTGGATCTTTATTCGATTATTCCCTTTTCTTATCACGTGAATGTATTTAAAATCATAAAAAGGTAAAAAATAATAACTTTTTTACAATGTCCATTTCTCAATAAGAGTTAGTATTCCTTGGCATGACCTAGAAATAATTTATCCACAAAAGAACTAGAAAAAAATCCTTTAATCTTGATTACAACAATAAGAGAATAACTAATCACTTTTATTTCACTATATTCAAATTGCATTTCTTGATTTATAGATCCTAGATGGTTCATTTTATAGCCACAAAAGTCAGTCTTCATCTATTAATATTCTCTATAACCTCAAGAAATTTTTCCACATATTGTGAATTATAATGGATGTCACAATGATTATTTTCTTCTCCTGGTAATATATTCACTTGTCACATGCACACCAACACAAAAGAAACTTACCTTAATATTTACAAAAGATTATTAAAACTGTTTCTTTTTCTTCATCTTCTTTTGAAAAAATATACAAATTTGGGTTTTCTTTTACTTCATTAAAGAATCACATACTTCTATATTGACTATTGAAACAATGAGTACTCATCTCAACATCATCATGATAAATTCTTCTTCAATTATAATGACATGAATTTATAGTAAACAAAGAGCTCAGAATTATGCTTTTAAACCCAACATCAACAATGGTTATTATATGAATTCCATTTTCTTATTCTTGATGATGAATATATATATATATATATATGCAGTGGGATTTCAACACACTTTCAATATTAACTCATGAAAGAATGATAATTCATGAACTCAATAAAATGAAAACATGTATGCTAATTATTGTGATATTCAAAGAAACTTTATTTTTGTGTTCACTATACAATATACATAAAAAAAATCTCATGTTCATTTCTAAATATGGAAAAAATTACTCTTTTATCATGTGAAATATTAATTTGAATGTATTTTTCTTTTATATTAAATTTATGTATGGACATTTGAAGAATTCATTCATATTACACATTAAATATCAATGATTGTGTATGGATGCTCTTCATGAATTCAGGTTCATGTAATGGTTTCTCATTATTGTAGAATTTTGGTTCATATATTCATTTATAATAAAATATGCATTAGCATTCATATATGCATTCAACTCATGAATTTTATTCTTCTATATTATTTTAATAACCTTCATGTTAATGAGTACATATTCGTGATATTTATATCATGTTGTGTATATGATAAACCTCATCCTCTTATGAAGGAATCTAATAATACATGTTCTAATTATTCTTTACAAAATCATTAGTAAGTATGTGATTCAATCTCACTTAAATAAACTATGTATCATAAATCATTACTTCATGAGATAAGACATCTTGTTAGTATGTTCTTTTCGAAAGCCTATAATGCATCAAACAAATATTTCTTCAAAGAATCTCTATGGGTGTTTTTCACACTATAACAAGGAATGTTGTTCTTATTATCATGAATACCATTGTGTTATTTTTATTCAAGATATAAATCAGTGTGAAACAACCCTTATTGACATAGCTTAAAGTCTCACATATCTTCTTTCTTTCACAAAACATATATTCTTTAAATGTTCTCTTTATTTAGATATATCATATGAAAATTCAAGTTTTAGTAGTGTCATATACCATGAGTTGATCCCCATTTATATAGGAGAATGCATAGACTTCAATTTTCTAGTCCCCTACTCAAATAATTCATTTTATTTTGTTCCAATCAATATCATTGAAACTGGATATCATGTCATTATTTCAGACATGTGTATTCACAAATGACACTAAAAATGGTTGAATCATTTCTAACATGAGAATGAGTTTTTAGTTCGCAATAAATCACTCATTTTATTGTGACTATATACTATTTGTCATCAAAAACACCTTCATTATTTTAGATTCCATGATATCACACTATAGAATCATTTTATCCTTTATAGTATCGTTTTATTTGAATTATGACATGAATGAAATAAGAAGTTGTATTCATGATTTCAAGGGATCATGCATGTCCTCCATCCATACATTGGATCCAAGGATATGGAAAAAAATAACAATTTCAAACACAAATGTTTTTTTCAAACATAGTATATGAATGAAAGAGTATATCTTTAGAAATTGGTTGATGGAGAATGATGTGAATCAATTATATGGATTAGATTAATATAATCATATGGATATCCTTATATGTGTATCATTTTTAAGACATGAATTGAACATATATCCAACCATATCCTACATATATGTATGAATTGTTGAGGAACCCATAATAAGTGAATCCATCCCATGTTTTCTATTGATCCAAAAATTTTGCATGACAACAATTCCACTCACACCTTACTTCTTCACAGGGCACACCACAATATTTTTTTGTCTATGGGAAACCCTCCAGATGCACTCTATGACACTCATACAATGACCTGGCTATGGAGGTTTTTTATATGTGTCATTTAACAACCCTATGCTTCCCCTGTGGTTAAATTCTTCTTTTCATGATCTTTACAATAGTCTTATTTATGAAAATTAATATTTTCATTCTCTTAAAATATGATCCTCATGATATAATGAAATATTTCTTAACCTCATTCGATTTATTCTTCCCTTTTTTGAATATAACATTAAAATAACTATTCAATATGAAATCATCATTCTAATAACTATTTTAATGATATTTAAATTATCTACAATCAAAAATGGATAGGGAGTCATATTAATTATTATAGAAAATTTGCATACTTTATATACCATGAGAAAAAGTCATTATACTATTAGAGTATTTCAAAAATCATTAAACATATAAATTCAATGTCCTAGAAATATCTTCCATAATATAATAATAATTAAATACTTTCTTCTATATCTATTCATCCCAAAAAAAATATTTCCTTATCAGTATTGAATATCTTTTATTCTTCAACTAAACATCTAGTAAATTATGTCTAACTTATTCACCATATTTACATTAATGAAATAGATTTTTTTTATATACATCCATTGAGAACAAATAACAACCATTCACAAAAAATAAATCACATACACATTGTGGTTTGTTTAATTAAATTTGTACATTTGGAAGTACCATAAGGCCACTTAACCAATTATTTTTACATGACTATTTTTGATTTATTTCTTCTTGTATGTGTTTTATTAATAGATTGATCTTTCATAAAAAATTCATATCACAATTAATGACATTTTACTAAAATAGAATTGGAAGAACAATTAAATATATATTTAATATTACTCAATCCCGGAGGTATCATGATCTGTTAGAAAAAGAAATCATTATTGTCTAAATCAAATATTTTTATTTTATAAACCATGCATAAATCATGTAGAGATAGAGGGAAATAATGGATGACACATTTAACAGGTAAAACATGATATATTTATAACATAAAATTTAATTTCATATAATTAATGGGGATTGAAATTATAATTAATGTATGAAAATTAAATGAGATATAAATTGAAATAGTACAGAAAGATTCACATATTGACCTATTCATTTAGAATTGACATTGAAGTTATTATAAAAATAATACATTTGGTTATATTGAAGATACAATATTGTGTATGTTTTTTATTTTTCTTCATTGGATATTAATGTTTTTTAATGGTAGTAAATGAATTAAAATGATTTCGTTGATGGTGTTGTATTGAGAGAAATTGATTTAATTTATACTAAAGTATCAATTTTTTGGACGATAGATTATAAAGTTATTTATTCATGGTGGAATAGAATAAGAATAAATGAACAAAGCTTTATTTAAATTCAAAAGATATTTAGAAAACATTATGATCATAATTATGAGGAATTTTGTATTGATATTAATTTGTTGTACCTGTTCCACCATGTTCTTTGAAAAGACTCATTTTTTAAAGAAATTATAAAAATTTGATGTAAGTTGATTGGTTATAGAATAGAAATTTGGAATTTATATTCCAAAATGATCAGAAGCCGTGGAATATCAGGATCACAGAAATTTTCAATTTATGGTAGGAGTGATGAAGGGGGTGATGAATTATAAATGTATGATCATTTTTCCAGGGTTGGAATATAACTTTTATATTAAATAATTATATAATACATTTATGGTACATTACAAAAAACATATTCATCCATTACTTGAAATAAAAGTGTTATCCAATTAACCACACAAGTGCGCCCAAAGGTCAACATAGTGGGATATCTAGTTCAAGGAGAATGCATGGAAGTAGAGGATTGTGGGTGTACACATACAACCATCAAGAGAACAAACGATGGTGAATATAGGGGGTTCGCATATTAGATTTTCCCCATGTAGGTGTGTCTAGTGTATCCATGTGCCCCCCTGTAAGATGATTAGTGGTATACTGATGGTAATTGTCAATGATATTGTGTTTCCCAGTCATTCAGAGAACGAATGTGGGATGGTTTCTCACAATTTATTGTTCCCATGTTAAAAACATTTTCATATAAACATACCCATCAGATCATTTGAAAAACTCTTATGATTCCGATAAAACATCATCTTATTCCTAAATAATTACCTAACAATACTATAATATAATTTCAATGGTGTTAAATATTCCATTGAATTCATGATCATGTTGATCATGAGACTATTTCATGATTGAGATATCAAGAAGGAGATGAAGATTTTAATTTCATGAAATCATTGTCTTCAATGTATACAGATTATCAAAAAAATTTACACTACTGTGGATAATATAGAGTTTAATTATTGTGATAACACATGGATAAAAAGGAAATATAATTATTATTTCATTCATGTAGGATTATTACTATAAAAAGATAAATGGTTCACTTTTATGAGTATCCACCATGAATTATAGTATCCATAATATTTGAATTGATAAATCCTGCAGTGAGTCTTATATTAGTTATGAGAAGAAATAATTTAGGTTGTCATAACATGAAAAACTTATCAAAGATTTAGGTTGTGCAATGCTAGTGTGAAATCACTTATTAACACCCAAACACCATGCTTATATGAAGCTATTATCACTCACATTTTCTTTATAGATATCTTATTTTTTTCTAAAAAATGTCATTTTTGAGTTACTATTACCTAAATGGAAAATGATATGCACCCCTATTCTATGGTAGAATAGGGGTGTTCCATGAACTTCTATTTTTATGAAGGTATTCTATGAAGCATATTTATTCTACTAATTATTTTTATAGCCTCTGGATATTAAATTCATGAAATAAAGTGTTTTGTGAAGAGATTGAGATATCACACACTTGGTTAAAACACATACTCATTATTATGTTGAATAACTATTCTATGTGAAATAATTATCATCATACTAACTCATTGTGTTACCTAATGTTTGTGTTCCATGTATAACAGCCTATGAATTGAAGAAGGAAGAATTTTCAGTTCATTTACTCAAATAAAAAGAGTGTAATATTGAATAACTTATTCCACAATGTATAACCTTTCATAAATTTGATGAACCCATTCCTCACACATTTTTTCATTATAAAGAAGAATGTCATGTGATATATCTAAATGAGACACTTGTATGAATGAAGTTGATGTATTTTAATTTGAACCATTTGAATGCAATATGATTTCTTGAATAAATACATTGAGATCTTGAAAATCCATCATGTGAAGCATAATAAGGAGAAGAGGACACCTTGTCATAATCTTTCCTAAATTGTGAACAATAATATATTTATTATTAAAGTAATAGTTCTAATAAGGGTTTTGGTTTTTATGGTATGCATAAACCAAATACATGAATTATTCTTGATGAACTCTTTTTTGAATTCATATTTTTAATCAAAATTTAATGAATTTTTATGGAATTAATTAAATATTCCTATATAATTTAATATTTCCTTTTAATGTAGTAATTTAGAAATAATAAATTTAAATTTATTGAATAAATAAATAATTACATATTTTGAAATTTGAATTTAAATGAGAATATATTTTTTGAAATGTTGCTTATTTTTTAATATTAATTAATTGTAAAAAATGTGATAGTCTTTACCCTCAACTAGAATCCAAAATGCAACGTAGTGAGTCCCATGTTGGGGTTATCCATCCAAGAAGACCAGCATGAGAGCCATATCGAGCAGAAGCTACAAGGATCATGGGGAAGAACCCATTGGTGTATAGGTCAATCCAAGCAATGCACACAGTATACTTTTCATAATGGTCTAGTTTTTGGGTTTATAGAGGTGCACTGGGAAACCCTTTTCGTTGATAGCTTCTATGGAAACAAAAGCAACATGATTGTATATAAACGAACAAAGATTCCCATCAGATTTCCAATGTGGGATGACCTCAACATGTTTACTATTAAACATATTGACAGTACCACTATTTGACTAAGGCCATAAGAAACCTAGGACTTAGAAATTACTCAACATCACTCTCTGCAACATAACATCACTTGTATCCCCTAAAAAACTAAATAAATTCCATAAAAGCCACCATAGGATCTCAAACTCAAGATGCTCACCATTACAAACAACAATGATCACTAGGTATCACCTCTATAGTATGGATAATCATAAATAAGATGAATTTCAATACTAATTTACATTCTCACAGCCCTAAATATCAAGGGATTGTCTTCTTTACCTCAAACAACCACTTTCATATCCACTAAAATGGTGAAATATGACCTCTATGGAAATTAGTCTTTATCTGAGCACTATGAAAGTGGTATATAGAATCTATAACACCATGATACTCTAGATTTTTCACGAAATATTACATTTCATGGAGCATGAAATTTTTCAACAATCCAATGTAGTTCCATTATGAACATTTTCCACAATGGATTTATTCCACGCCGCAAATAAGAATCCCCAAGATCTGCTGGATATTTCAGAAAAAATATTTACTAAAACATATAATAATATTATAAAATTATAAAATCTATATCAATATAGAAAGAGAAGATATTATGTAGATTCAAAGTCTCCAACTCTGTAAATAGAAGAAGAGATTCATGTTTCCAGGGAACCACACAATAGAGGAGAGGGTCACGACTTCTGATGAATTCCATTTTTATTTTTAGTTTTATGATTTAGTTATGTATTATTATCTTTTAAAATAATTGTAAGTCATATACACATTCTATTAATTATTTGTTTTTTTGACTCATCATGTCCCACGGTGTATGTCATTCTCTCTATTTCTGTTCATTTTTTACTTTTTTATTCTTCATCTTCTTTTGGGGTTTTTTCTCTTCTACAATAATTTTATTTATTTCATTCTACTTTTTATTTGCCTCTATCTATATCAGTTTATAATTATTTTTCTATTATTTATTATTATTCTCTTCTTCTTCCATTGTTACATCTTAGCATTGATAATTATGGGCTAACACAAGGCTTGGCCTAAGGGAGAAATGTTGTGTTTCTTTATTTTTTTCATAAATTCTAATTGAATTATTTTAATTTATAGTGGAATCATGAGTATTTCACTAGTGTTGTGGTCATACCCCATGGAATTATTTTTCAATATATTAATTTATTTTAATTCATTCATTTTACCTTCTTTATAAAGGGTGGACTTATCATATGGTGGTGTTCTAGATTCTCAAAGGGATGAAATGGAAAATGGTGGAGGTGGATATTTTAGGATTTGTACTCTAAATATCTGTGTTATTATTTAGTGTTATTTGAGGGGGTAGGATTTAGTGTGAAAAATAGTTTTCCTATGCATTCTACAATTCCACACTAAGTAAATAAAAAGAATATAATTCAATTATGATGTATTTCACATAGAATAATCTCATTGATTTTAAACAATCAATAGATAATGATAGAACATATGTTACTAATCCATGTGAAAGAAGGCCTTTCTTCCTAACATGAAATTTTTCTACATCTTCATTTAGGTTTTATTTCAATATTTATATATTATAATTTTATATTATCTAAAAAATCATTTCATTAAAAAAATAATTAAAAGATATAAAATACGATAGTTGAATTATAAGTTTTTGATTGATTTATTGTGATGCTCTTCAAGTGGGATGAAACCAATCAGCCTTTATGCTAACTTTGTAAAAATAATTTCTGATAGGAATGCATTAAAACTATCACCACTTATGGGGATATACAAGTTTATTTATCCACCTTTTCTGATTTCCCTATTTTTTTCAATAATTTCAATTCATCTAAAAAATAAATAAATGATTTCTTCTTGGATATATATAAAAAACCACTATTCTGCAAGGAATAGTTACTCATAGGTGAAATAATAATAATATATTTTTTTTATTGAATAATATAGTCAGAGTGAATGAACTGTGGGAAGAAAAAGTAAAATTGATACTCCAGGTTCAAAGAGTGTTCAAGTGTGTTTCGTCCATTAATAGAGAAACCGGAACCCAATCTAGAGGAAGAACAAAGAGTATTTTCTATTTTTTCTGAAAATACATGAATTTGATGTCGTACATGATGACCATCAACATTCCCATCATATGATGAGTGAAATTGAAACCTTGCATGATGAGGTAGAGAGAGAAAAAGGATAAATTCCAGTTGATTAAATAAATTTAGATAAATTTTAGTGAAATGATATAGAAAAATAAATGGAAAGTGATATCCCTTTTTATTAATTATAAAAATCATCACCTCAATAGCTTTATATAGCCTTGGAAAAGAAGAAATCACACAAGTAAAGAAATTAAAAGAATGGATTGAGGATTTTGACAAGCCACCTCCATCTAATTAAAATAAAGTCTTAAAAGGTCTTTCAAATAATGAAGTTATTTATGATGAACCAGTTCAGGGTGTTGACTCTTTCTACAACTCTTTATCATCTAATTTTATTAAAGTTTAATTGTGTAACACTCTATCCTATTTTAAATTTTACATTTCTTATAACTCATTTTCTTCTAAGATAAAATACGAAAAATAAAATGAACCTGTTATGG
Source organism: Viscum album (assembly GCA_963277665.1). Classification (NCBI taxonomy): domain Eukaryota; kingdom Viridiplantae; phylum Streptophyta; class Magnoliopsida; order Santalales; family Viscaceae; genus Viscum; species Viscum album. The sequence goes on along the minus strand of OY728121.1, from coordinate 1,189,858,521 downwards.
AATACATGGAACTCCCTCAAGACAATTATCATTTATTGGATTGAGTGAAAGAGGAAATCCATGTGGATCATTCCACAGAATAAGAGACACATGCATCCTATGTAAAAGGGGAAGATTTTGATATTAAATTTGAAAATTTAAATTATGTTAAAATAAATAAAATATCTAATATTACCTTTGACTATTTTTCTAATATATCACATAAGTAGATTCCAATGGACAATAATAAGAGGTTTTAGAAGTAACAACCAAACAGGATGAGGTTCCATAATTTATATTACCCCACCATGAAAGCTTTACCTTATTGAAATGGAAGAGAATATAGTGTAGTATATCCCTTGAGTCACCCTCAATTATGAAAAAGAATTCCATTCTAGGAAAAGACACATGTGGTTGTTCAAGAAAATGGAGCTCCACAAACCAACTAACTATGGATGACAGCTAGTACTTCATTCAGAAGGTAGTAAAAATCTATTCCCACAATGGGATTATTCCAAGGATTATCCCTTTACATGTTTTCTTGGATCATTTTATGTTTTTTATGAATTATTCTATTAAAAAACTCAATTAGTCATTCATTTTTATATTTATTAACATGATCATTATGATAAATTGGGGTAATTTTTATAATTTCGTGATGGAACAACGAAGCCTATACACAAGAAAAAACGGGGATCATTTACAATTAATGAGAAATGTGAACTCGCATTTTTTTGATCATTTAATCTCAATGTTTTTTAGAAATATTTTTTTGATATTCTAATTTAATTTGAATGCTCATTCATGATTTTTATATTTACTTGATCAAGCCATGACACATGAATTTCTTATGAACCATATAATTCAACATTTTTTACTTCATTCATAATGAGATTGAATGATTATGATATAATTTAATTAATAGATTTAAGCATGGATATTGATATGATGACTAATGATTTGAGAAGATTAGTTTGTTCATGAAAATAAAATTTTCCAATTCATTATTAATACATTGAAATTTTAAAATTTAGGTGACAAGATTTTTTTATTAGTACATCCTTGACTGACTATTGAAAATCATATGTTCCATTCCTAAAAGGATTATTTGAAAAAAATTTATATTTTATCTTGATCATTTTCTTTGAGGGGTCATGAGATATGCCACCTTCTAGAACATGCATTGTCACTTATCAATACTAAGACAATAAATATACACATTTAAATTTATGGACCCATTTATTTGTTATGAAATTATATTTGACTCCACATTATAAATATATCATTTTTACCCCATATAAACCATAATCAACCTTGTTATGGATGATCCACATTTCTTTCCATTTTTTGGCATTCCAAAACTCCTCATAGTATTCTATAAGATATTTTAAAGATGAACAGTGGGGATGGAGGATGTTATGGTATAGGGGAAATGCTACATTATAATGATAATTAGTGGGGGTGATTAATGGGGATTTTGATAATGGTTTTTGATTCATGTATTGTAATTTCATTAATTTTCCTACTTATGAAATGAAAAAAATAATGAAGAGTTGTGATTTGGAAGAATTTAAAATCACCATTACTTGAACATTGATTTTTTATCATATGTGGATACGTATTGGGTGTGAAGTTAATATTACGAATTATTTTTGGAAAAAAATAGGAAATTTATTTTGAAAAAAAATATGAAAATTTATTTTGAAAAAAATTTGGGAAAATTAAAAAAGGTGTTATTAATTCATTATTACTACATATATCATGACCTTTATATGAGCTTGTGAAGTGGGAGTTGTCATTTTAAAGAGGAAAATTCCATTTTGATTTATATTTTTGGTTTCATTAAATATTAATTAAGAGATAAACCACCCCCTTGGGGCCTTAATGATGAACATAAATTCCTTCCATCATTAATCCTCAATGTAACTAAATCCATTATTGAATGTCCTTATGATATTATGTTCATTTTTTCCATTAAAAAGTAGAGACAGATGTGGATAATATTATCATGTATGAGAATAAGTCTACATGAATTTGTATCCATAGTGATGAAATAAAAAGAATCAAAAGTGAGTAATATCATGAAATGGAATGTGTTAAATATAATGAATGAAGAAGTATGAATTGAATAAATAAGAAGTATACAGACCTGGAAAATTCAAGGAATTGTTTTTTTTCTTCATAAATTCTTTAGAATTTTATGAGTCCGCAGTTTCAAACAGTGCCTAATTTCGAGGCCCGGTGTGCCCCGAATCAATTTCTGAAGATTTTTTCGGGTATATTCAGTAATCATACATGCGATATTTTATATCTCTGGAACCAAAGCTCGGAATAGAAATCTGAGGGCTCGGTTGAACTCGTAGTGCCGGTAATCGCAAAAGCAGGCATTTTCTGCTTTTTCATTTCAACGTGAATGGATGTTATAAATTGGGGTTTCTAATTAAAAAAATTAAAGATTAAATAAAAAATTGTGTGTGGAAAATTTTTATTTGAAGGTTGTTAAAGTATTTGGGTGGTGGTTGTTTTCTCCAATGGGATGTTGGATGTGGGGCCCACCCCCACATAACCTCCCATTGGAGGATTTTGTGTGGCGGGGCCCACAAGAGCACCTATCCCTTTAACTCCCCTTTAACCCCTTTAACATCCCTTATCTTTAATAGAGCCACCAAACTTCATTTATTTTGGGTGAGCTGTCCATATTCCTCCTCCTTTAAGGTGGAAACACGTTGAATTAGTGATTTAATTGATTGATTTGTGTGTGTTTGAATTGTTTTGAGTTGATTATGCCAACATAATAATATGTGATATATTATTATGATGGGTGTTAGCATAATTTTGGCTTGGGTTGGGAGGACTGGGAGGAAATCTTGGGGGGAATTTTGTAGGAATTATTTTCTCTCGATGAAGAACGCCGACTCCACTGAAGAACAACGATGTGTCTCCCTCCTTTTAAACCAGGGCTAGCAAGGGAAGACGCCGCCTGCGAAGAACATCACCATCAACGACTCTTCCTCCTCAGACGCACCCCGATGCCAATGAATAGACACCAACATCGACGAAAGAACCATGAATCAATGTAAGGAGAAATTTTGGATTATTTATTTTATATTTGTGAATTATAACCTCGTACTTTGGAAATTATATGCTAGAATACTGTTTGAGCCTCTAACATGGAGGGAACGGGCTAACGATCAAGTGCTGACCCTCTGCCAATTCGTTCTTGGTGCGCGGTTTGATGGGAGAAGGGAGAACGGATGGGAAACCATGACTTGAGGTTGTCGCAATGAATAGTAGGACCTGAGGAGGTGGTAGGAGTAGAAGGGAGGAAAAATAGACCACTAGAACAACTCTTTTGGCCTGCGTAAGAGTGTGCCAGCTCGGGTTTCCGGCGCGGTGGTGCCAGTGACTGGATGCGGTGGGCGGTACCAACCACGGCGGAAGAGCGAAACCCATGTGCGGGTTTCGGGAAGGTCAGGAGGTGAATGATGGCGCCTTCATTATAGAATAGCAGTGGGGCTCTGCCCACCCACTCTGCGCTCGGCCAGCTGGCCGAGTCACGACCGGCCACCGGGTCGGGCCCCCTGACATGCGTAACAGGCGGCCTACCACGCTGGCCACGCCGCCCTCACACGGGTCGGGCCACCACCGCCGGGCCGGAACAACACCGCCGGACCGGGCCACGCCCTACTGGGCTGGACCTGGATCTGGGTCGTGTCGACCCGGTTCGGGCCTACCCAGGGCAGGTTGGGCCGAGTCAGACGGGACCCAGACACCCCTCATTGATCCACTTTTGGTTGTTCGCCCATATCATGAGCTACAGAACATTGATCGACGCACTGTTAGCTGCATGATATTTCTTGTATCGAGACAGTCATTTTATTATATTACACTCGTGTTTTTGGTAAGGTCTGGGTACGGTCAGTTTGGTTCGAACATGAAACCAACCGGGCCCTCGGAGCCGAAATGCTTATAACATAAAGACCAGACGTCCGATTGTGGATATGTCAACTACGTTGGATTCATTTTGATGAGATGGTTCTTTTGGCATACTCCAAATAGGATTCAAATGAGTTTGGTGTATGACTGGGTTGGATTGTACCTGAAATCCAACTAGCCCCTTCGGAGTGGAAACCCTTATAACTCTCAGCCCGGACGTCTGATTGACGCCCCGTCAGTCGTGTTGGGTTCCTTATGATGAGACAGAACTACTGGATACATCAACTCGGGATTCGTGATATTTGATGTATCGACATTTGGATTCAGGAGCAGACCCTCCCTGAATCGAGTGTGTTGTGTGCAGTAACCCTAGAGCTGGCTGTGACTGTGACTACTTCTGTAGCAGGACCCTACGTGGGTTCTACAGTGACTACTTCTATATCGGGATCCTCCGTGGGTTCGACAACAGTGATTTATTTTCCAGGATTCTCCTTGGGTTTGACATCAGCAACATCTGTACTAGGATCCTACGTGGGTTCGATAATGATAAATACTATACCAAAATCCTACATGGGTTCGACAGTGTCAACATCTGTACCGGGATCCTCCGTGGGTTCGACAGTAGCAACTTCTGTTCTAGGATCCTACATTGGTTCGACAACGATAACTACTATACAGGAATCCTACATGGGATTGGCAATGAAGACTTCTGTTCCAGGATCCTATGTGGGTTCGACAACGCTGATATTATTCCAGGATCCTACATGGGTTAGATAGAGGAGATGATTCAGAGGCTATATCTAATCATCAAAAATCATATTCATCAGTTGTGTACCTTTGTGAGTTGAGTCATGTCTTTCAACCATTATCATCATTGTGATTGAATTTACTTCCTTTTTGGAATTTGTTTGTGCTTATTCTTGTGAGTTGGAGCTGTACTGACATTTGTAACATAAGTATATGTATGGTCATATACCTAAGTAGGGTTGGTTGATACATCGTGGTTGTATCTTTCCACTTTTGTTTAACCATAGTGGATATTATGATTCCTTGCAGGTCTCGGGGTCCCTACAGAGTATCGTTATACTCAGCCCTGCAAAAGCTATGCCCGCAATTCGTTGTGTTGGATGCAGATGATGGACAGTGTTGACGGAGGCCGAGTGCATCATGATTGGATGGTACCCGGAGTAGGACATTTCGATGAGCCGTTAAATGGAGGAGACTGAGGGACGTGAGTGCTGAGGTGGCCAACTATACCTACCCTTACTGTAGGAATCCCCGGATGACGATCTAGGAGCTGCTCATTGTTGTCAGTTGTTTTTCCCTTTTTTACTTGTACTTGTTGATCCGTTGGGTTTGTATACTGGCCCATTTAGATTCCAGCAAACTGTTTTGTATTCAATTTTACATATTGTCACATCCTTTTGTGTACTCTATTCTCTTTTTTTACTTTTATAAAGTCATTTCATACCCATCATAGGGATTTATGACTTTGGTACTAGTGGCCAGCCAATGGCCTATAGAAGATGGGATTGGGGTAGTCACGGAACGGGCCCTGAGGTCGGGTTGTGAAAAATTGGTATCATAGGCCATCGGTTCTACCAGAGAACATAGACACTGATTCTTTTAATGGAAATAGTGTTAAGTGTTTTGAGTGTGGCTATCAGTTTAGGGAAACTCGTGAGGGTGCGACGGCTGACGTATCCATACACTAGAACTCTGACTTCTGATTACCGACTCTATGCACGAAAACACTGATTGCATGTGTGTTTCCTTTGAAAAGGAATTCTTTGTGATTAAATTGTGTCAACTCACCAGGTATACTATTTTGAAAATGGAACACATGATTCTTTTAGGGATGTCCCCACGAATGAAACCAGATAGGGTTCCGAGTTATGTACGAGATGGTATCCCACCGAGCGACGAGGCTTTGTTGTAGGGCCCCATCACAGCGGAGGTACCAGTGGTACCACTACCCGCTGGGCCACTGATACCGCCAGCTCTAGCAGTAGAGAGTGCACTCCGCCTGAGTGCATTGCATGTGTTCCAGAGACAGAGGAATCCTATGTTCCAGGGAGAGACATACCCATAGGAATCTGAGGATTGGATTGAGGCTATTGTGAGAGTTTTCATATTGGTAGGGACACCAGCTGACCTCATGGTGATCTTTTCCGCAAGTCTCCTATAGGCAGAAGGATACAGATGGTGGATCTTGATGCTCTAGGTGCATGATAAGGCATCACTACTCTGGACAGTCTTCGAGTGCCTGTTCCAGGTAGAGTTTGTACCTGCCACCCTTCGTGTGGTGCACATTCAGGAGTTACTTCATCCGTAGTAGGACAACATCCTAGTAGTTCAGTACTCAGCTAGGTTCACCAACCTTTCACGCTACTCTAAAGATATGGCAAGGGACCCATTCATTAGGGCCTAGACCTTTGAACAGGGACTCAAGCATGAGATCAGGACATCGAAGATCTCCCTCAACATTCCAACGTAGATGGGGGTATTTGAGCTAGCCCTCTAAGTAGAGATTTTCTTTACTGAGCAGTCTTCATTAGCATGACCCATCACTAGTCGACACGCAATAGAGTCTTCTGAATATGGAAGTAGACAGATGACGTAGGGGTTCAGGAGGACCAGACCCACAGGTGGTCGATTGCATGACTCAGGTTTGGTTGTGTGGGGCACATGAGACGGAGCAATCCATACGAGAAGTAGACAGTTCTATTCATGTGGGGGGCAGGGTCACATGGCTCGAGACTTCCAGACCCGCCCAACATATGATTATAAGGTAGTAGAAGGACCTCCTAAGAAGAGGAAGTGGTTCGACCGTGGTGGTCCAGTGGGAGCATGTGGACGTGGCAGAGGAGCTGGCCAAACATTAGGTGGTGGACGACATTTCGAGGCCCTACCACCACCACCATCATGAGGTCCACCCCAACCGCATGGAACAGGTGGACATGAGAGAGATTATTTTCATACAACTGATGCCTAGGACCATAGTGCTTTGAGAGTAGGTGGATAGAAGCAGGACTAGTTCCAAGCATAGAGTACTATGTACATGAAGCTTCTAGCTTCGCTGATGTCATTGTTTGTGGTAACTTTGTGTCTATGTTCTTTGATCTGTAGTAATAAAAGACACTTTTCCTTGTGACGTATGATTTCCTTCCTTTTGTATGGATTATACTATGATATTCCATATTAAACCATTGACTTGACCCTCACATTCGATATTCCTACTAGAGGAGACTGAGTGACCACACATGGATTCCGATAGTGTGACTCAACCCCTAGAGATGAGAGTAAAAGTTGGATATCTTGGTAGTAGTGTTGAGGCCTTATGACATCATCCATGGAATGAATTTGTACTGTTCATGTCAAGATAGACTGTATTTGGCAATGGGTGTTGTTCATCCAGGGGATGAGGCCAGATTTCAATTTTCAGAAAATAAGAAATCATAGCAACTCTTAGAAGACGTAGGCGGAGAAGGGTGTAGACCAGTTCTTTTAAATTGTCTTGTCTCACCCATAGTTTTTTGGGAAAATGCTTTACAGCCTACTCTGTCTACCAGAGCCCCAGGTATATCTTCTCCTAGAACGACCTGAACCTGAGACAACAGTGATTACTTGAATTCCTCCACGACTATGACCTCGAGATAAGCTATAATCCTATGAAGGGGAACATTGTATCTGATTCTCTCAGTAGGAGTACAGTAATTCATCTTCTAGGAGAGGTGACAGAGCAGCTGGCCGCGTTGGAGATATCCTTTATTGAATAGGATGGTGCAACCTTTCTATAGTCTCTCATAGTCACTTCCCCACCCCTTCAGCGAGTCAAGGAGGGGCAACATGGGTACATTGACTGCGAGTAACAAAGTGCTCAGATATCCTCAGGGCTAGCACCCAAATGATTTTTCTGAAGGTAGAGAGCACTTCATTCCTTATATAGGACATACCATGGTACCAGATGCACTTCATGAGGATTTGTTGTGGGAGTTCCACACTTTTCCTTTAGCGGTACATCCAGTAGTGGTATAGATGAACTAGGACCATCGATGAAAGAACTGGTGGCCAAGTATGGAGAATGAAGTAGCAGAGTTTTTTAAATGATGCATCACTTGTCAGCAAGTGAAGGCGGAGAATCAGGTGCCCGATGGCTTGGTTCAGCCTTTAGAGGTCCCAAATTGGAAGAGGGATGAGACATCCATGGGATTCGTGACGGGTCTTCCACGTACGTCCAGGATACATGACTCAATTGAGGTGATCGTCGAACGACATACCATGTCGGCCATCTTCCTACTGACCAGAGATGGTACGAGCTACCACAGAGGAAGTACAGGTCATCCAGGAGTGGATAAAGGCTATGTAGAGCTGACAAAAGTCCTATGCTGATAGGAGACAGAGACCACTGGAGTTCGAGGATGGTGACCATGTCTTCCTATGGGTCCCACCTCGATAAGGTCTACGAAGATTTATCAGAGACAGAAAGTATCTCTGTGATTTTTTTGATCCTTTTCAGGTCCTCAGTATGGTAGGCAAGGTGTCTTACCACTTGTGCTTTCAACCTCAGTTGCATCGGGTGAACGACGTTTTCCACGTATCTCATCTGAGGAGATACGTGTATCACCCATCCCACTGCATTAACCACGGGGATCAGGACATTGAGGACGGGGTGACATTCACAGAGGTTTCAGTGGAGATTGAGGATAATCAAGAGTAGGTTCTACATGGGCATTTGATTCCTCTGGTGTGTGTTCCCTGGAAGCACAGGAACCTCCAGGAGAGCACATGAGAGCGAGGAGGCTCAGATGCATGCTCAGTACCCCCATTTGTTTCCCTAGTTTGTGTTGTAGTATTACGAGGATGTAATTCCCTGAGGTGGGGGTAGTGTAAAGACCCAGAAAATTCAAGGAAATTTTATTATTTTTTCTTAAATTCTTTTGAATTTTACGAGTCCGTAGATTCTGAAGGCGCCAGATTTCAAGGACGGTGTGCCCAGAATCAATTTCTGACGTTTTATTCGGGTACATCCAGAAACAGTATGTATGGGATTTTATAACTCTTAAACTGATGCTTGGAATTGAAATCTGAGGGCATCATTGAACTCGTAGCGCTGGTAATCGCTTATGGACGACATTATCGCACTTGTGTTTCAACGTGAATGGATGTTATAAATTGTGGTTTCTAATTAAAAAAAAATTAAAAATTAAATAAAAATGTGTGTGTAACACATTTTTATTTGAAGGTGGTTAAATTATTTGGGTGATGTTTGTTTTCTCCAATGTGTAATTGTAGGTGGGGTCCACCCCCACATAACCTCCCATGGGAGGATATTGAGTGGTGGGGCCCAAACCAGCACCATACCCTTTAACTCCACTAGAACCCCTATAACTTCCATTGACATTAATAATTCCACCAACATTCATTTATTTTGGGTGAGCACTCCATCTTCCTCCTCCTTTATGGTCACAAAACAATGAATTACTATTTTAATTAATTTATTTGTGTGTGCTTGAATTATTTTTAATTGATTATGCCAACATAATAAAATGATATATATTATTATGATGAGAGTTGGCATAATTTTGGCTTGGGTTGGGAGGATTGGGAGGAACTCTTGGGAGAAACTTTTTAGGAATTATTTCCTCTTGATGAAGAATGCTGGCTACACCGATGAACGATGACGTGTCTCCCTCCTTTTGAACTAGGGCTAGAAAGGGTAGATGATGCCTCTAAAGAATGTCGCCAACAATGACGCTTCCTCCTCGGATGCACCAAAATGCCAACGAATCGACGCCATCATCGACAAACGAAACATGAATCAACGTAGGGAGAAATTTGGATTATTTTGTTTATATATGTGAATTAAACCCTCGTATTTTGGCAATTATAAGTCGGAATTCGGTTTGCACCTCAAACACGGAGGGCACGAGCTAATGAACAAATCCAGACCCTCCACTAATTCGTTCTTGGTGCGCAGTTTGATGGGTGATGGGTGAACGGAAGGGAAATCCTATATTTAGGTTTTTATAGTGAACATCCGAACCTGAGGAGGCCGTAGGAATAGACGAGAAGCAAAACAGACCACCAAAATGACTCCAGCGGCCTGCGGAAGAGCGCGGTGACGTCGAGGACTGGAGGCGGTGGCTGGAAACGGCCAGCCCTCTAGGGGCAGCGGCTCCCCATGCGCATCACCAGAGGAAGGCCGCCATAGCACCGGCTGCGACATTGGAGCGGAACCCGCATGTGGGTTCAGGGATGGCCAGGCGGCGCCAGCTGGCGCCGCAGTTACAGAACACCAGGTGGTCGTGCACCCCCGCTCCGCCATCCGCGAGCTGGCCGAGCCCTGGCCAGCCACCGGGCCGACCACCTACCGCACGGGTCGGGACGCGCTTGCGCAGGTCGGGCCGCCGCCACCAGGCCAGGCCGCACGCTCCTGGGCCGGACCTGGATCCGGGTCAGGTGGACCCGGTTCGGGTCGACCCTGGGTGGGTTGTGCCAGGTCGGACTGCCCCCAAACCCCCCTCTTCGGACCACTTTTATTATATCTCACATAACATTAGCTACAGATGTAACACCCCAAGCATCCACGATACACTTCTCTTTGCATAATGCAGTAGCGTGTGTTGTACGCAACATTGAGTTCTAAGACACACACCACAACCAATCAAAGTAGTCGTTTTGAATAGTAATACCTACTTTTTGAAATATTATAAATTTTTTCTTTCCAAATGGACTTCATTTTTGTATTAAGAATATCAAAATTATCCTAAGTCGAATTTTTTGTAATTTTCTGAGAACTTCCAATTTTTTATGAATAGTGAAAAATACTTAAAAACAAATTTTTTAATCAAAATAATTTATAGTGATAAATTATAATATTCATTGGTTTTAAAGTATAATTAGAATACGTTTTTACCATTTTATCCAATGGTGTTCATTAGAATTACTTTCACTTTGAAATTGGACATAAACAAACTTCAATCTTTTGATATATATTGTTTCCTAAAAACACGCTATTTATTGTGACAACGGGAATTAATTATAAAATTAATTAATGCAACTTATATGTTTGTAATTTTCTAAAATATAAATATTTTTTGAATTCGGAATAAAAATTATAGCTTAGGGTGAAATTTTGGCATTGTTCTGAAAAACTTCAATTTTTAATGAATAGTGAAACCACTAAGTGGTAGTTAAAAAACTGATTTTTCGTTTAAATGAAACGTTACCACTTCTGGGATTTGATTTTTAAAAATCCGACATACATGGTTTTCATTAGAAATTAAAATGTGGTTCAATGAAATTAAAATAATTTTTGGTGAATAGTAACTTTTAAGTTTAATTAATCACGATTAAAGGTAATTAGTGAAATTTAAGGTAAAAATGATATTATAAAAATATGAAAATACCATTACACTTGTCCTATGCTTGTTGGATGAGTCATGGCCGACCATGAAAATCCATGGGTAAACTTGGGACCCCATGGAGCCACTTGGGTAAGAAAATGACACTAATAACTTTTTTTAAAGTAAAAATAAAATTGTCACAAACATGTGTTGTTTTACTAAAACAATTATTACATGGTGATATATAAGTTAACTTTTCAACCATAAATTTTCATTGGAAATATAAAAATATTTCATACATCATGGTAATTTTTTTATAATTTTTAGACATTAAATAAATTAAATCTTTAATGACACCATGATGATGCAGTGATTACCACATTAATTAACGATTTTAATAAAATGGAAGGATAATGTAAAATATAAGAATTACACTTGTCAAAATCCTATTGTATGAGTATATTTCGAACCCTTATCATCTTAGACTCGAAATATATCAGTGTGGTACCATTAAAATATGAAACTCATTATATAATAAAGTAACATTTCATTACTTTCCAAGAGTGCCCCTCCTCTCCTCTTATAAAAGGCCCCCACATCTACCGCCTTATTCACACATTCAAGCCATTTGGCTCAGCCAAACTCTACCCAAATACTCTCCCAACTTCCCTCTCTTACTCTTAGAAGCCTCACTTTTGGTAGAAGTCTTCCCAAGGAAGCCTTTGGCTCAGATCAAAAAGAGTTACCCGATTTTAAGGTAATGTCTTCTCTAATGTTTTTTTTATTTTTCTTCTCCGTCCCCCTATAATATTTTTATTATTTTCTTTTGTAACTACACCAGTATCTTCAATATACTAGGATTTTGTTATGAGAGGTATTTTATTTAAACTTACACACACCTACATCAAATGGTTAAAGAACATACTGTTTCTGTGGATGGTGAATTTCTGCATCAAGAAACGATGATTGTTCAACACTCATATAACACCTCTCATGGTGACCATAATGATGAAACTATTTTTATATATGATATATATTATGTTTTTGTTTTCCTTATGATTCTGTATTTTTCATATATGTCATACCTTTATGATTTTCATTATGGGTAAAGGCGATAATTTCATTTTAGGAATTGCGGACTACCGCCCCCTCAAAGTGATTTGAATCATTAATGCCATATGTGGGATGTATAAAGGATGGAGTAAATGGTATTATACATTATATTATACTGTAATTATATTATACCTATATATAATTATAATTTCATTACATTAAATATGAAATAGAAATGAAAGTAGCGTTTATGCGTTCGTACGGCTTACCGTCTCCATGAACGGTGCATTTCATTTATTACCTCTAAATGTTACGAAATATTATGAATGAATGTATATACTGGATATATATGATATATATGATATCTAAATCATGAATATAATTCTGGATATAATGGATATTTCACCACATGAACAACTTGTAATTATAAGAAGTTTATTGTTGACTCAAGTACCAAAGATCGACAAAACGACCATTATTAACTTAAATGACTACATAATTTTCGTAACATTGTAATAAGTGATATAAAATGGATAATTAACCTTAATAAGGTTCTTAATCAAGTAGAGATTGACTCTAGTTTATTATTCATGAGTTTAAAGAGCGGTCGAGTCATGTCGGACACGAGTTAAGGGAACTTCTTAACCCAATTTTTGTTCTTTGGGTTAATCTCCTAATTTCAAATTATGTCATTATTATGTCCTATCTTGTATTTTAATTTCATTATGTGTACTTTTAGTGAATACACATAATAGATCTATTTTATTTAAAAAATGATATTTTTAAGGGAACTTCTTAACCCAATATCCATTCTTTCGGTTAATCTCCTAATTTCAAATTATGTCCTGATATTATTATGTCATATCTTGTATTTGTACTTTCTTTTTGTGTACTTATAGTGAATATGCATAATAGATATACTTTATTTAAAAAAATGATCTTCGTAAGGGACTTCATCTCAATCTCCTTTCATTGAGGCATATTTTGTTTTATACACAACTTTCTTTTATACGGTGTATAAACACCTTTGACTTTTACGTTTATTCAAAATGTTTTATTTTATAATTATGTTATTTTTAAATGATTTCAAAAAAGAGATATTTCTCTCAAATATATGAAAATCCATTTCAAATGTATACGTATTTAACGCAAGCTTAAAAATGTTTTCAGAAAACCAGACTCTCGAGTGTGGTAGATAGGAAGGGATTGGGAGTGGACCCATCATGGCCTGTAATTAGTCGAGAAGTCTCAGAATTAGTTTTTTTTTCAGAAGCTTGCATAATGTTTTCAGAAATACACTGGAGTATATTTGACCAATTTTAAACGTAAGTATCTTCTAAAAAAATTTCATCGGCTTGTCTAATGAGAAAAACTAGTTTCTTGGCATGAGGCCTTGACAAAATCTTATTTTTAGTCTTGGAACGAGGCCTTTGATACGTGGTTATGATAGTCTAGCATTATTCATTCCATCATTATGAAAGTGGTTATTGATATTTCATTTGATTATTCGACCAGTAGAATATCCATGTGAATAAGTAAATGGAATTATTTCATTTTACTTTTGCCATATTATGTTGAAGTTCATGTTTAAAAGGATTTTGTTTTAGTTATACATTGCCTTAAATGTTTATGTTTATTTATGAAAGATTCCGCTATATTGTTATCCTTACTAAGCATCTGAGCTCACCCCTTTCAATGTTTTAATTTTTCCAGGATGTGAAGAAGTATTATAAGAATGACCTGAAGAGATGATATGAGGGGATATGAAGACTAGATGTTGTTGTAGTTTTGTATTACTTTATGATGTAATGTAAAACTGATTAATGTATCTAGTGTTTCCAATGATACTAAACTAATCAGTCTTTTGAGACTTGATATTTTGTGATCATTCCAATGTTACGAAGTAATGCATCGAATCTGGGTAACTGGGGTTGGGGCATTACTGTTGTTATCAGAGGCAGTTTAGTACTAACCTTGGAAGCTAGATTTAGATAAACTCTAATTAGAGTACATATCCCAATGATAGACTTTGAGGATCAGTATAGAATAACTTCCTATAATTTTGGTATTATAGAGATTTTGTGAGTTTTCCGAGCAATACAACCCTGTCTAGATACGAGCAGGTAGAGGCCGCTCTGGCACAGATGTCCCTAGGGGTAAAACCCGAAAACACCTCTTTGAGCTAGACTTGAATGGGAACTGGTGCATGACAACGGGCCTTGCTTCACTCTTGGTTATGACACTCCCGGGGGATTTTCTTAGGATAATTCTCAATTTCTATAAAAACCATTTTGAAGGTTTTATGAGTATATAATTCCTCAAAGAAAACATTTATTTTTATGATTATGGATTATATCCATAAATAGTTCAATTTATGTTAAGTGTTTTACAAGTATGGAATTATGTATTTTAATTCATAAACGAATCTATTTTATGACATTGTTTAAAAATGGCGCCTAGTTGGAGGAATGGAAGTCGTATCAATGCACGCACTCCATGTAGGGATTTCCCTCCTACTCAAGATAATTATTGTGGAGCAGGAGATACAACTGGTGCTGATCAACTTATTACCATTCTGGGACAACTCACTCAGGTTATGAATAATAACCCTACTCGTATGGAGAACCCTGATCTGAAATGTGGAGGATCAATGTTAGACCGCTTCACGAGGAAACAACCGCCAACATTTAATGGGGGTACAAATTGATTAGTAGCTAATCAATTGATAAACTCTTTAGAGAAAACATTCCATGCATTGGGGAGTAGTGAAAGGGAGAATGTTGTCATGGCAGTCTACCGCCTCATTGGAGATGCCGATCAATGGTGGTCGCTGATTCAAAACAAAAAGGAAGATGAATAAGTATCATGTATGGAATGGATGGAGTTTAATGAAATTTTCTTAGAAAAATACTTTCCACATGACCATCGAGCAGATATGGAAAGGCAATTTCTGAGTCTGAGGCAGAAGGAGGATGAGCATGTCGCAAAGTATGAGGCTAACATTACAAGGTTAGCGAGGCATGCTGTAGATTATATATGTAACCCAAGAAGTAAGATTGACTTTTTCTTTGATGGGCTAAAACCATTTCTCCTTCAAGCATTAGTCTCAAAAACATTCTCGTCGTATGAAGATATTGTCTCGTTTGATATCAAGACGGAAAAGGAATTCTCTAAGTCTTATGACTTTAAAGAAAATCAAGACAAGAATAGATCTTCTGATCAATCTGGAAATGGAAATAAGGGGAAGAAGGGAAAAGTTGAATATCAGTACTATAGTAAATGTGGGAAGAAACACCCTGGTACTTGCTTTAATGGAATGTGAGTCTGTTACAACTGTGGTGAAAAAGGCCACCAAGCTCATGATTGTAAGGGAAATAAAGTTTATGTCAATTTGGAATGCTATAATTGTAGAGATATGGGACATTATGCAAATGAATGTCCTAAGCGTCAAGGGAACTTACCTCAGAAGAGTCCAAGGGATCAAGGCCAAGATTATGCTATCACTACTACTGAGTTTGAAGCTCTGAAAGATGTGGTGGCATGTAATTTAATGGTTTCCTCAAGTTCAGAAAATGCATTATTTGATTTTGGATCATCGCATTGTTTCATATCTTCCCAGTTTTCTAAGAAAATTAGATTTTTCCAATTTTATTTAACAAGAGAACTGTTAGTCAAAACTCCTAAGGGAAGTATCATTGCAACAAAGTTTTGTGAATCAGTCCCCATTAGAGCACATAAATGTTCTTTATCCACTGATCTCATTGTCATACCTATGATTGAGTTTGAAATAATCCTCGGTGTGGATTGTCTTTCAGACTATGATGCAAAGATTTATTTTAAGAAGAAGGAGGTTAAGATTTTTAATTATGATGATAAGGAACACCTTATATTTATAGCAGATTCTTCCCCACCTAATTCTTATTTAGATCCACCCCCAGTATCTCAAATAAATTCAATTATTGGGGAGGAAGAGAATGAAATGACTAAGGTCAAGGAATGGAATGTTCAAATAGATGATGTACCTATTGTGAAAATATATGTAGATTTGTTTCTGGAAGATTAACTTGGACATCCTCCAGAACAAGAAGTTGAGTTTTTCATTGATTTAATTCCAAGATCAAGGCCTATATCGAAGACCCCTTGTAAAATGGCCATCATGGAATTAGTTGAACTAAATAAACAACTAGAGGAATTGAGTAATAAGGGATTTATTCTCCCTAGTGTTTATCCATTGAGATCCCTTGTCCTTTTTGTTAGGAAGAAAGATGGATCTATGAGGTTGTGTGTTGACTACAGATAGATCAATGCTATAACAATGTAGACCAAGTATCCCCTACCTCGCATTGATGATTTATTTGACCAATTGCATAGAGATCAATACTTTTCAAAGATTGACCTTCGATCTGGATACCATCAGTTGTGTGTGAAGAAGTAATACATTCCAAAGATAGCATTTCGAACAAGGTATGGGCATTACGAGTTTATAGTAATACCTTTTGGATTGACTAATTCTCCCTCTGTATTCATGGATCTAATGAATAGAGTTTTCAAGGAATATCTTGATGATTTTGTGGTGGTATTTATTGATGATAGCTTTGTATACTCCAAAAGCTACAAATATCATGAAAATCACTTGCGCATTATCTTGAGGACTCTTAGAAGGTATGAATTATATGGGAAGTTTAGCAAATGTGAATTCTGGATTCAGTAGATTTCTTTTCCTGGCCATATTGTCTCTAAGGATGGAATTTCCATTGATCCTTTTATGACCAAGGCAATCCAAGAATGGCCATCACCGACGAGTATAACTGAGGTACACAGCTTTATTGGTTTGGCAGGTTATTATTGACGTTTTGTCCAGAATTTTTCCCAATTGGCTAACCCATTAACGAAACTCACACGTAAAGGGGTTAAATTTTTCTGGACAAAAGAGTGTGAAGAATTTTTTGAAGAAATGAAGAGAAGACTAGTCAATGCTCCTATATTGACTCTACCATCTGGGAATGATGGGTTAGTTATTTATAGTGATGCATCAATGAAAGGACATGGTTGTGTCCTTATACAGAATGATAGGGTTATTGCCTATGCATCATGATGGCTAAAAATTCATGAGCAGAACTATCCTACTCATGATCTCGAGTTAGGTGCTGTAATCTTTTCTTTGAAGATATGGTGATATTATCTCTATGGTGAAAAATGTGAGATATATACCTATAACAAGAGTTTGAAATATATTTTATCACAAAAAGAACTCAACATGAGGAAAAGGTGATGGCTTGAACTACTCAAGGATTATGATTTCAAGATACACTACCACCCAGGGAAGGCAAATAAGGTTGAAGATGCTTTGAGTAGAAAAGATCATGGAGTTTTAAACAAGATGAGAGTGGAAGGGGATCTTATTTTCATGGATCAAGTAAATATGGATATGGGAATCACCATGGAGGGTGAAACATCAAAAAAATTCAAATGGTTGCCAAAACATCTTTACTAGAAAGGATATAGTTTTCTCAGGCCAATGATAAAGAGTTTAAAAATAAGATTAAATCTGTGAATGATGGGTGATTGTGTGACTTTGTGTATAAAGATGGAATTTTGAAATTTGGGAGGAGACATTGTGTTCCCAATATACCTGATTTAAAGAAAGAATTGTTGGATGATTCTCATAGTTCCAATATCTCTATACACCCTAGGAGCACCAAAATGTATAGAGATGTAAAGGGAAATTTTTAGTGGGACAATATGAAGAGGGAGATTGCTGATTTTCTATCAAGATGTATGGTTTGTCAACAAGTGAAAGCTATAAGGAAACTGCCTTGTGGAGTATTGCAACCTCGTCTCATACCTGAATGGAAATGGGATAATATTACGATGGATTTTATCATGGGACTACCAAAGACTCTTAGAAGGAATGACGCAATATGGGTCATTGTTGATCGCCTCACGACGTCAGCACATTTTCTTTCTATAAGGGAAGATCTACCACTTGAACGTATAGCAGTACTATATATTAATAAAGTTGTGAGACTTCATGGAGTACCCCTGTCTATTATCTCGGATCGTGATCCTCATTTTACATTAAGATTCTGGAAAAGCCGTCAGAAGGCCTAGGATACTGAACTTCGTTTGAGCACTGCTTACCACCCTCAAACAGATGGACAATCATAAAGAACTATTCAAACCTTTGAAGACATGTTGAGATCATGCTCACATGAATTTCAAGGAATGTGGGATCAATATTTACCTTTTGTAGAATTTTCCTATAACAATAACTTCCATTCAAGTATTCAGATGGCACCATATGAAGAGTTATATAGAAAGAGATGTCGCACACCAACCTGTTGGGATGGCGTTGGTGAATGAAAACTTGTAGGCCCAGAATTGGTGGAGGAAACGATGGAAAAGCTGAAATTAATCCAAAACCACATCAAAGCAGCTCAAAGTAGGTATAAGAGCTATGCCGACAACCGAAGGAAGGATTTGTAATTTTAGGTAGGAGATCATGTTTTCTTGATGGTATCTCCATGGAAGGGAGTTATACGTTTTAGTAAGAAGGGTAAATTGAGTCCCAGGTACATCGGAACCTTTGAAATTCTAGAACGAATTGGGGATGTTTCTTACTGTTTGGAAATGCCGCCAAGTCTCTCCAAAGTTCATGATGTATTCCACGTATCACTGTTGAGAAAGTACATGACTGACCCAACGCATGTACTCACCAATGAGGAATTAGAACTGGAACCTGATCTCTCTTATTGCAAAGAACCCATCAGGATTCATGATACAAGAGAACAAGTGCTGAGAAACCGTACGACTCGTCTGGTAAAAGTTCTATGGAGAAACCATAAGATAGAGAAGGAAATGTGGGAACCCGAGGAACATATGATGAAGAATCACCCGAGACTTTTTATACAGTGATATTATATGAAATTTCAAGGATGAAATTATTTGAAGGAGAAGAGAATGTAACACCCCAAGCTTCCACGTTACACTTCTCTTTGAATAATACATTAGCGTGTGTTGTATGCAACTTCGAGTTCTAACACATACACCACAACCAATCAAAATGGACATTATGAATAGTAATACCTACTTTTTGAAATTTTATAAATTTTAACTTTCCAAATAGACTTCATTTTTGTATTCAGAATATCTAAATTATCCTAAGTTGAATTTTTTGTAATTTTCTGAGAACTTCCAATTTTTTATGAATAGTGAAAAATACTTAAAATCAAAATTTTTAATCAAAATAATTTATAGTGATAAATTATAATATTGTGTGGTGTTAAAGTATAATTAGTATATATTTTTAGGATTTTATCCAATGGTGTTCATTATAATTAATTTCACTTTGAAATTTGACATAAACAATCATCAATCTTTGGATATATATTGTTTCTTAAAAACACGTTATTTGTTGTGACAGCAGGAATTAATTATAAAATTATTTAATGAAACTTATATGTTTGTAATTTTGTAAAATATACATCATTTTTCAATTCGGAATATCAATTATATCTTAGGGTGAAATTTTGGCATTGTTCTGAAAAACTTCAATTTCTGATGAATAGTGAAACCACTAAGTGGTAGTTAAAAAACTGATAGTTCGTTTAAATGAAACCTTACCACTTCTGTGATTTGATTTTCAAATATCCTACATACATTGTTTTCATTAAGAAGTAAAATGTGGTTCAATGGGATTAAAATAATTTTTGGTGAATAGTAACTTTTATGTTTAATTAATCACGATTAAAGGTAATTAGTGAAATTTAAGGTAAAAATGATATTATAAAAATATGAAAATACTATTACACAAGTCTTACCTTTATTGTATGAGTCATGGCCGACCCAGACAATCCATGGGTCAAATTGGGGACCCCATGGATCCACTTGGGTAAGAAAATGACATTAATAACTTTTTATTTAAAGTACAAATAAAATTGTCCCAAACATGTGTTGTTTTAATTAAAAAATACTAACATGGGGTTATATAAGATAACCTTTTGACAATAAATATTCATTATAAATATAAAGAGATTTCCTACATCATGGTAATTTTTTTATAATTTATAGACACTATATAAATTAAATTTTTAATGACACCATGATGATGCAGTGATTTCCTCATTAATTAATGATTTTAATAAAATGGAAGGATAATGTAAACTCTAAGAATTAAAATTTTAAAAAGACTATTGGATGAGTATATTTCGAACCCTTATCACCTTAGCCACGAAATATATAAGTTTGGGACCTTTAAAATCCGAAAATCATTATATAATAATGTAACATTTCATTACTTTCCAAGCGTGCCCCTCCTCTCCTCTTATAAAAGGGCCCCACCTCTACCACCTTATTCACACCTTCAATCCATTTGGCTCGGCCATCCTCTACCCAAATACTCTCCCTACTTCCCTCTCTTACTCCTAGAAGCCTCACATTTGGAAAATGTCTTCCCATGGAAGCCTTTTGAAAAAATAAAAAAGAGTTACCCGATTTTAAGGTAATGTCTTCTCTAATGTTGTTTTGTTTTATTTTGCTTCTCCAACCTCCTAAACTCTTTTTATTATTTTCTTTTGTAACAACACCAGTATCTACAATATACTAGGATGTTTTTATGAGATGTATTTTATTTACACTTACACACACCTACATCTATTGGTTAAAGAACATACTGTGTCTGTGGATGGAGAATTTCTGCCTCACGAAACGATGATTGTTCAACACTCATATAACACCTCTCATGGTGGCCATTATGATGAAAATATTTTTATATATGATATATATTATTTTGTTTTCTTATGATTCTGTATTTTTCATTTATGGCATACCTTTATGATTTCAATTATGGGTAAACGCGTTAATTTCATTATTGGATGTGCGGACTACCGCCCCCTCAAAGTGATTTGAATCATTAATGCCATATGTGGGATGTATAAAGGATGGATTAAATGTTATAATACATTATATTAAACTGGAATTTTATTATACCTTTATATAATTATAATTTCATTCCATTAAATACGAATTAGAAATGAAAGTAGCGTTCATGCGTACGTACGGCTTACCGTCTCCATGAACGGTGCATTTCATTTCATACCTCTAAATGTTACGAAATATTATGAATGAATGTATATACTGGATATATATTATATAAATGATATCTAAATCATGAATATAATACTGGATATAATGGATATTTCACCACATGAACAACTTGTAATTATAAGAAGTTTATTGTTGACTCAAGTACCACAGATTGACAAAACCACCGTTATTAACTTAAATGACTACATAAATTTCTTTATGTGTAATTTTAGTGAATACACATAATAGATCTATTTTATTTCAGAAATGATATTTGTATGAGAACTTCTTAACCCAATATCCTTCCTTTGGTTTAATCTCCTAATTTCAAATTATGTCATGATATTTTTATATCATATCTTGTATTTGTACTTTATTTTTGTGTACATATAGTGAATACACATAATAGATCTATTTAATTTAAAAAAATGATCTTTGTAAGGGACTTCATCTCAATCTCCTTTCATTGAGGCATATTTTGTTTTATACACAACTTTCTTTTATACAGTGTATAAACACCTTTGACATTTATGTTTATTCAAAAGGTTTTATTTTATAATTATTTGATTTTTAAATAATTTCAAAAAAAAGATATTTCTCTCAAATATATGAAAATCCAGTGCAAATGTATACGTATTTAACACAAGCTTAAAAATGTTTTTAGAAAAACAGACTCTCGAGTGTGGTATATAGGAAGGGATTGGGAGTGGACCCATCATGGCCTATAATTAGTCGAGAAGTCTCAGAATTAGTTATTTTGTTTTCGGAAGCTTGGATAATGTTTTTAAAAAAACACTAGAGTATATTTGAGCAATTTTAAAGGTAAGTATCTTCTAAAAATATTGCATCGGCAGGTCCCATGAGACAAAAAAGTGTCTTGGAATGAGGCCTTGACAAAACCTTATTTTTAGTCTTGGAACGAGGCCTTGGCTACGTGGTTATGATTGTCTGGCATTATGCATTCCGTCATTATGAAAGTGGTTATTGATATTGCATGTGATTATTCGACCAGTAGAATATCCATGTGAATAAGTAAATGGAATTATTTAATTTTACTTTTTCCATATTATGTTTAAGTTCATGTTTAAAAGGCTTATGTTTTAGTTATACATTGCCATAAATGTTTATGTTTATTTATGAAAACTTCCACTATATTGTTATCCTTACTCAGCATCTGAGCTCACCCCTTTCAATGTTTTAATTTTTCCAGGATGAGTAGAAGTATTTTATGAATGACCTGAAGGGATAATATGAGGGGATATGAAGACAAGATTTTGATGTAGTTTTGTATTACTTTATTATGTAATGTAAAACTTATGAATGTATCTATTGTTTCCAAGGCTACTAAACTAATCGGTATTTCAAGACTTGATCTTTTGTGATAATGCCAATGTTACGAAGTAATGCACCGACTCTGGGTAACTTGGGATGGGGAGTTACAACGAAGATCCTATCTACACACCATTAGTTTCATAGGATTCCTTGGATCGACTCGGTCTTTTCTGTGTATAACTCCCATTGTTTTGGTGAAGTTTGGGTATAGCCGGGTTGGTTCGAACGCGAAACTAACTGGGCCCTCAGAGCGGAAATGCTTATAACATATAGAACGGACATTCGATTGATGTGTCGTCAACTATGATGGATTTCTTTTTATGAGACGGTACATTTGGAATACTATACATAGGATTTGGATGAATTTGGAGTATGGCTGTGATGGATTGTACCCGAAATACATCCTGCCCCTTAGAGAAAAAACACTTATAACACTCATACCGGGCGTTCGATTGACACAAAATCCATCGCCTTGGGTTCCATATGATTAGACTGAACAAGTAGATACATAAAATCATGACTTCGTGATAGTTAATGTATCGACACTTGGTTAGAGGAGTGGACTCTCTCGGAATCGATCATGCTGTGTGTGGGAACCCTAAAGCTGGCTGCGACTGTGACGACTTATGTACCAGGATCCTACATTGGTCCGAAAAAGACGACCTTTGTACCGGGATCCTCCATGGGTTTGACAACATCAACTTCTATACCGGTATCCTCTGTGGGTTCGACAGCAGCGGCTACTGTACCTGGATCCTACGTGGGTTTGACAACGATAACTACTGTACTGGAATCCAAAATAGGTTAAACAGTGTCGACTTCAGTAAGAGGATCCTACATTGGTTTGATAGTAGCGTCTTCTGTACCAATATCCTACGTGGGTTCTAAAGCGATAAACACTGTACCAGACTCCAACGTGGGTTCGATAGTGACGACTTCTATGCCAGGATCCTATGTGGGTTCGATAGCGCTGATATGGTTGTAGGATCCTACGTGGGTTTGACAGAGGAGATGATTCATAGGCTACATCTAATCTTCACTACCCCTCTTCATGAGTTGTATACCTGTGTGAGCTGAGTCATGTCATTCCAAAATTATCATCGTGGTGATTGACTTTACTTCCTTTGTGGAATTGGTTTGTGCTTGGGCTCTAGATTTGGAGCCAGACTGAGATTGGTAACTTAGGTATATGTATGGGCATATACTTAAGTAGGGTTGGTTGATACTTTGTGATTGTATCTTTCCTCCTTTGTTTAACCTTAGTGTATATTATGAGACCTTATGGGTCTTGGGGACCCTACTGAGTATCATTATACTCACCCTTAGACGGGTTATGCCCGCACCACATTGTGTTTGATGCAGATGATAGACAACATTGACGGAGGCCTAGAGCCCCACGACTGGACGATACCCAGAGGTGGACCTTAGGACGAGATGGCTCCTGGAGGAGACTGACGGACTTGAGTACTGAGGTGGCCATCTATACCTACCCTTCATGAAGGAATCCCTAGATGATGATCCATGATATGCTCCATATTTTCAGTTTTTTGTCCCTTTTTACGTGTACTTGTTGTTCTGTTGGGTTTGTATATTGGACCATTTATGTTCCCGCACACTCTTTTGTATTCAGTTATACATAGGTTTTAATTCCTGTTAAGTACTCTGTTTTATTTTTTTTTCTTTTATAAATGCAATGCCTTCCCAGCAAAGGGATTTATGCCTTTGGTGCTAGTTTCCAGCCTCTTGACTGTGGAAGGCGGGCTTGGGGTAGTCACGGCATGGGCCCCGAGCTCGAGTCATGACAAGAAGTTCCATAATTTTTCATGTGAACAGGTAAAATATAAGAATTTTTATCTAATAAAATAGAAATATTAATTAGATATTTTATTTGGAACATGAAAATTATGTTTACAAATGAATTTTTTTTATTTTATTTATTTATAACTTAAACATTACCGATAAGGGTTCATTGTTTAATTAAATGTTGATATTTAATGCCTGAGGAAACCATAGTTTATGTTTGTGGGGATTTTACACACTCATTTTTAAATGGATATTTTTTAACGAATTCAAATGATTTTTCATGGATTTAAAATTTTATTCACATATAAGTAAATATTTTATTTTTGAGTGGAAGTATAAAAATGTGAAACAAAAATAAAATTAAATAAATAATAAACATTGAATTTTAAATTTTTAATTTACATGAGAAATTAATTTTTGAAGACATTATTATTTATTAATATATTATTGAAGGTAAAAAATAGAGACCAACGTAAAGATAACCATTAACATACATTCCACTAGACACATAGATCACCCGATGAAAGGGTCGGATAGCCAATCTGGAAATCAAGAGATTCAATATTGGTAGAAGGTCCCTGGACTATATAGTGGAACCAAGGGGATAATATGTTTGTCCAATATCCACATGGTCCATAGAACCCTATATTAATTAATGAATATGTGTACACTGCACCCAAAGGGGGATTTTGAGAAAATGGAATAAGTGGTATTATATATATATATGAGCACAAATTTTCATCACATTTTCATAGGGGGGTAGCCTAAATGTGGTGCGTTTTTATCTTAATGAAATCATTTCTCTTATTATTTTTCCACGTGACTCTGTTTCCTTAGAAATGCCTCACCATTGCTCACCAAAAATCAATATCATCTACCTAAACATAAAAAATCAAGAACCACGATGGTAGTGACCGTGGGAGAATAAAATCAATCCAACCACAACTTATAATACCTGTTATCATGAGGTATCAACTCTACCTATATTTAGGACAACTGATAATATAAAGATCAATCACATTATACACAACTGTGACCCAAAACCTACATCTATTATCATCATTTCACCGAATGACCACCATGAAACCCATTTCAAAGGGCAACTAATCCCTTTAGGGAAAATAAAATTCATACATCCACTATAAAGGCCCTATTATTTTAGGAGGAACATTTCACATATATAACAATTATACACTATATTCTACACTAAATATAATGTTACACAGTGCATACCACATTGTACACATATATAATGTAGCTCTATTTTGAAGGGATGGCCCACTGTATTTACTCCACGGTGTAAATAATAAACTCTCTAACGTGTATGTGTCATTATAAATAATATTTCTCCAAATGAATTATAAGAATATTAAAGGAGGATTTCCATAACCTAATTGATATTTATGTGTTATGGATATTTTAGGACACCTCCACTATAAATATAGGAGGTGTTACCCACTATTAGAGAATCACATGCTACAGGAGATGGGGTTGACTATATAAACTTCATGTTTTCAATTTTTTTAAATTTTTATATATGTTTTAAATCATTTAGAGTTATTGAATTTAAAATATTGATTATATTTAATAGAATTCTTTCAAATAATTTTATCTCACTATTTATCCAATTATTTCCCATTTCATTGATTCATTATTTTTATCATTATTAAAGTTCTTTTAAATTTAATTCTCTTCTACACTATTTTATTTGTTTTTTTTTGTTCTTTAATTTACCTATTTATCTCTATCTATCATCCTCTTTTTATTTTATTTATTATTCTTTTCTTCTTTATCCATACCGACCTATTGCCCCAAATAATTTCGGGTTGCCCCATGTAATGGCATGGCAGAGGTATGAGGTGCTTCATCAATTATACTCTAAAACTCCATATATTTATTTATATTTGGGGGTGGATACAAGAGTATTTCCTGGGGTTAGTTTTCATCGGACATGGATATATTTTAAAATTTATTCCATTTATATTATTAATCACCTCTTCCTTCCTTAGCTTGGATAAACTCATTATACAGTGGATTAGAAGATACCTGAAGGGGAAAATAGAATACAGTGGATTACATATTTTTGGAATTGCACTCTTGGTCAAGGTGTTATCCTATTCATCAATTGGAGGAGGTGGTATTTGGTGTGCCAAAGAGGTATCATATGTATCATAAAATTCCCCACTTAATAAATCAAAATAAATTAATTCGTTTATGAGGAATAATAAATTGATTCATAATATTAGAATTAAAAAAATTTATAATGAAGGAACCCATGAAACCATACCATAATGATCAAGGCCTTTATTTTTAAACTATTTTTTTCTACATACTCATTTAGGATATAAGTCATCAATTTATAATGTTAATTCCATATTTTCCAAAACCCAAAAATTTATTGGATCTATAAAAATATATATATAATAGAAGTGGTGAATTGGAAACATTTTATTAATTTATTATGATGATCCAAACTAAAACGTTATATTCATTCTCTTTTATATATAAGAAATATAAATTTTTCATTTTCCATGCCATATGATTGTAGTTCATCAATGTTTCTATATAAACTATATTAATAGAAGAATCAAAATTTTTCAATTCACTTGATTGTTTGAGAATCTGACACTGCAATAATCTATTACATATTTTGTTCTCTTGAATATAAGAAGAATAATTGAAACATATTTTATATTTTGACATAAAAAATTAGGTTGATAAAGATGTAAATCCTACTAGATCTAGTTTATTTGAAAACAATGAATGAAGATACATCGTGTGTTATTATTTACACAATAAAAAAGTACACAGATAGTGAAGATTGTCTGCATATCATATCCTGACGTTATTCGTTCTTGTAATCATAAATCACATGAACATAAATTTCTTATATTTGAATTCTACAACATATTAATATTATTATTACTAAATTATGATGAAGGAAGTTGTGTGTCTTTAAGTTTTCTATTGTGTATAATATACATAAGATTTTCTTTCGTACTATTTTTCATGTAATAAGGTGATGAAGATGTGAGTAGAAGATAAATGGAACATTGGGACAACAGTTAAGAGTAAAAATATATTAAATACAATATTTCTTTTTAAAACATTAATGAAAGTGAATATTTTAATCATAGTTAGTCTTATGAACCATCTATGAGCGGTAAAAGAAGAATTATTAATTTACTAGAGTGAGAAACGAGTAAATTTTTATTCCCTACTAGAAATAACCCTTTTAGAAGTATTATGTTTAAGTTGTTTTGTGGTAAATTATTATGTCTAAACCATGTATTTGAATGACTACACTTATCTAGT
Organism: Viscum album; assembly: GCA_963277665.1. Classification (NCBI taxonomy): domain Eukaryota; kingdom Viridiplantae; phylum Streptophyta; class Magnoliopsida; order Santalales; family Viscaceae; genus Viscum; species Viscum album. The sequence goes on along the minus strand of OY728121.1, from coordinate 1,189,830,670 downwards.
ATAGAACCCAGCATAAAATATCAAGTTCTAAATTAATTGTATTGAAATATGTGATTATGATATGGAAAAGGGAATAAGAGAATCAAGATCCTAAAAAGTCTAATAGAAAAAGTGTTTAAAGTTATAATTTCAAAAAATTTCCCAATACTAATTCATCCGCCTATCAGTTTTAATAATATCCCAAACATTTCTCTTCATGTTGTATAAGTGGAAAGATTCCCCAATGTTAGATTTCCACCATTTCAGATATTCTCATTTTAGACTTTAGTTTCATTCATGTGTTAACAATAATGATCATTTTTTGGAGTTTCATTTATCTCAGAATAGATTTCTATAAATACCAAGACCCAGATGAATAAGAGAATGGATGTGAAAATAAATATTAAGATGTGATATCTGTCATCTAAACAATAGGATGTATATGTATCTCCATTGTCTTAAAACAATGAAGACATATCATTCATGGATAGCAAAGATCAGGTGGATCATTTTTCTACTACGGAAAAGTAAAACATTACGAAAATAAGTGAACCATTAATGGTAATTGATTAGGAGATTTGTATAAATTCATTTACACAAAATTCTTAACATTAGTATCCTTTCAAAAGTGGTGATTATGATCAATCTATAATTTCTGAAGATATAAAAAATAGTTGATTGAGGGATATTATGAATTTTATTTCTAAATAAATTGTGTCTCTTATTAATGGAGTCTATCAAATTTTGTAGGAACAAATCACATATCTCAAAGAACAAGTGTATAAAATTTACATGACCTTATAATGAAAAATAAAAGGGTTTTTAAATCAATTAATATAGGTTTGAATATTCAATGTAATAAAGACGTCATATGATATAACAACCCCAAAACAGATCAGAGAAGTGGAAGATAAATAGGGATTAATGATGAATATGGATGCAGATATCGATGCTCATAGGAAAAGTAGAAAATTTAATATTATATTACATATTTAAAATTGAATGAATAATAAAAGAAGATAAGTTAACATAACAATTATTTACACAACTATTGTGAGATGTATGAAGAGGATGTTAAAAAAATGAATAGTGTTTATGAAGAGAAGTTGATCATGATAGAATATAATAAAAAAAGTTCACTATAATCTATCATGAATTCAACGATGAGTTTTTGAATTTTGATAAACCCCATTTTGATACTTTACAGAAAAAGGAGAAAATAAAAGTTTCTAATGGGTTATTACTAGATTATTATACTGTTAAAAGACCAACAACCCGTGATAATAATATTATGGAATCTTTTGATGATTTATGAAAGGAATATGGGGAAAAAGGTAACATCATTAACAAGTTGTAAAATGTTTCAAAATTTCATTCCTTGAATAAAATAGGTTAGAAAACAAAATCTGGACAATTATAAATTAATAAATGTTATAAGAATCCACCACCATGATTTGGGAGGGTATAAAAAATATTTGTGAAGATATTTTCCCATAAATAGCCAATCAAGATATTATGAAGACCAAAAAACATCAAAAAGAAGAAATCTAATGAATTTGTATTGTGGGTAAATTTTTGTGTGGCAAAATATTTATGAATTGTGAATTATATTGTGGCTACAATACTCTAATTAATAATGAAAAATGGAATCACATCTAATGATGTATCAAGTTAGAGATGACGAAGAAACATCCACAGGTTAAAAAAAATATTGAAATCTTATTGATTAAGAATATGTAAATAAATCTATAATTTATTCAATAGTAGTTGTAACATTATTTTTACATGATTATCTCACAAATGTATCAAAATAACATAAAATAAGAAGACCGAAAAATTTGGTTATGAATGAAGAATATTCATTGGCTTATGAGCTGAAGAATTTTTCAATAAAATGATCTCCAAATAATATATCAATAATAAAATGTGAGAAGACCGTAGATTCCAAATACAAAAAACTGATGGAATTTGATGAATCAAAAAGAACAAATTAGAAGGATGACACTCTAAAGAAACCCAGTTGAAAATCCCATCAAAATTGCAATGTTTCTAAGGATATTTTACTAGTCTGGATATAAATATTGAAGAAGGCAATGTAAAAATATTAATTAAAAGATAAGGATAGTAAAAATGGAAATTAAAAGTTTCGGAAAAAAAATAAGTAGAAGTTATATGTGTGAGGTGAAACAAAACTATATAAACTACTACAAATTTCTCTAAAATAATTCCAGTAAAATTAATGTTCTATGAAAAGATAAAACATTCACCTTTTGATAAAACTGACATTGACAAACTTAAGAAGTCAAATCTCAAACACATTGGAACTGAATAAATTATATGTTATATAGTGGTTTAATCAAACTTGAATATCAAATGTGCTAGTGTAAAGAGTATAAAAAATGAAAAAACATGGTTACAAAAACCATCTCAACATTTATATTCACATTAATGAACAATGGAGAATCCACCTTATCCCATAATCTTTGTTCTTTATATTTTTGAATATAATATAATTAATTAATGGTGAATCACATTCTTCTAGGGAGAGCCTATGAAGCATTATTTTGGTCAATTACTGAGATAAAAAATAAAAAATTCATCAAATATTGATTCTTCAATTGGAATTATAATAAAAATATGAGAGGATCACTTTGATGCATCCACACAATTATATATTATAGAATGGAAAATAAGGATAAAGAAGCTAACATCCAAGTTTGATATTATATTTTGTATCAAGAAGAAATATAATTGATGAAGATAATCAGTAGTGAAGATGTGAAAGTTACAAATTCAATAAAATCAAATTTTCAACATATAATTCCAAGTACTAAACAAATTTGATCAAATTAATACCAATTATTGAATAGTTTCACCATTATGATGATTTTGATGGGTGTTTCCCTTGAGGGGGAGGTGAATGAATAAATATAGGTTTCTTTTAGGATCTTTATTTCAATTGGTATTAAATATAATCATTCTAAAAATTTCATGAATGTAATGTCATTGGAAAAGGTATTATTTTTTCTTAATATATAATTCGTGGTTAATAGAAAAACACAATGGGTGGGATTCAATTATTTAATCAATAGCATATTAAATGTGGATGTGTGGAAGTGATTCAAGCCAATTTGTAATATTATTTGTAGTTGAATGTCGTCAATTTGTTTTTGGATGTATGGGCATGATTGTTAGGTTTATCATTTTAAAATAACTTATATCTTAATTAGTGTCATTATACAAACATAAAAGTGGGTATCATTTTAAGACATGTTTAATACTTATCATTCCAGGTGGTATCATGATCAATTAGTAAATGAAACGTTTTGGTCAAAATAAAATCCTATAGTTTTATAAACCTGTTGTGGAAAAATATATGCTTAATATAAAGTGATGGTGGCCCCATTGATTAATTTCACCTTGATACACTTTTACCATGAACATTTTATTTCTTATAAATAAGGGGGATAGAATGTAAACTGAATTTTTCAAAGGTAATGTTGATAGAAATTAGAAGAGAATAGAAATATTCACTTATTTTCACACTCACTAGGAATGTAATTTGATGGTATTCAAATTAATCAAAGGGGGATATTTATGATCCCACATGATGCATGAGTTGATTTATTACAATGGAATTTATTGGTTTCCAATGGTATTAAATGAAATAAAAATATTTCAGTGATGTAAATATGTTAAAAGATGTTACTAGAAGGACTTATATGGTATAAAATATATCCCTAATTGATAAAAAATTGAATTTTTTTGGATTAATAGATAAAAAGGAAATCCCTCAAGTCATATTATCATAATGAAATTATTTTGAATACATTGAATTTATAATTCTAATGATTTTATGATTAATGTTAATGTGTAGAAGATGTTTCACTCTGTTCATTGACATAACACATTGTTTACACCAATGATGAATAAATGAAGAAAGATAGTTTCATATTGATGTGATTTTGGAATTTATAATCCTATAATGAATATAGGAGGAGGAATATTAGAATAATGAAAATTCTCACTTTTCATGATGATTGAGGAAGGTATTAGTGAATGGTTTTTGGATAATAGGACATGCATTATAGATGCATGATTATTGTTCATGGGTTTAAATTAATATTTTATGCTGAATATTAGGAAATATCCTTTTATGGGAGTATAATAAAAAATCATAATACCAATAAAATCTAATGAAGGGTGATCCCATCAACCACACATGTGGGATCCAATGGTCAACCACATGTGAGAGATAGCCCAAAGTGCTTACAATGAAGAAATGGAGTGCATGAGGATGTATTGTCCATGCAATATCACACATGGTAGAATGCATTGGGGTGAGAATTTCAGTCACTCCCCATGTATGGATGTGTAGTGTATCTTCGTACCAACCTTGTTTCATGCTTAATGATGAATTTGGGATTGGATCGTTAAAATAAAATCACTTATCAATGAGGATAATCTATGTGGGTAGGGTTCTTGAGGTTTTTTGTTCCCATATTCAAAACATACACATATAATCGTAGTCATATTATCTAGTTCAGGGGTGAAATCCTATCATCATATAATGTTATCATCTTCCTCAGGTATAACCTAGAGGTCCTAAGAAATTGTTGGAGTTTAGCTCAATAGGGATTCCATGATTGTGTCAAGCATGATACTATTTTATGATTTTGTTCTCAAGAAAAAGAAGATAATTTGTAATGCATGATATCACTTTCATTTCAGGAATGATGTTAACCAATGAAGCCTACACTGCTAAGGAAAATGTTGAGTTTTATAAATGATAAATGTACCAATTGGATATTATCATAGTAATATAAGATTATTAAAAGGAGGATAAAAATTTTTCTCACATAGGTAAAGATTTCATGAGTTACAAAATCCAAAATATTATAATTACCAAAACCATAGGTGATATTTATATTTTAAATTATATAGAATAATTAATATAGAATTTAGAAGTTAGATTTATCAGTGTTTTAAGTGAAAAAATTTGGTGTAAAAATTTTAATAAATTTCAATGCCTTTATTCAAGATGAAATTGTTCACTCTAATGTTTTCTATTACGATCTATCATTTTTTATAAATCATAGAATCAATGAGTTTCTATTATATGAAAGTAGAACATACATGATTATATTTTCTGCATTAATAGTGGATTTTCATGCACTAAAATTTGGAAAAGGGATATCTGCAAAGCACCTTGACTGCATGAAGATGTTTTGTGGCCACTTGATATGTGATTAATGTTATCATGTTTTTTTAGATGAGATTAAAATATCATGCACCTGAGTTTACCACATACTCATTGACATTTTAATATTTGATTCATATGGTGTTAGTATAATGCACATGAATTTTATTTTCATATAATTCCTTACTAAACAAATAAAGAACAATTGTCTTTACACTCACACTGTTACATATAGGGTAATATTAAAAATTGTTCCATGAATTATATCCTTTTGTAATGTGGGAGAATATGGTCCTAAAACTTTTTTTGAATGATATAGAAGGCATTAATGTTATTCATCTAAATGATACACTTTCCTGAAAGATGATCAAGTAGTTTTATGTATGGAATATATATGTAATACTCCTGCATGAATGAAATACATTGAAAAGTATCAAATTGTTCACATGAATAATATTATGTACAAGAAGACACCATAAGATAATAAATCATTGAATTTTCAACAATATCATATTTACAATTTAATGAACATTTTTCACAAGGTGTTTGGTGACTTTTCTATGCCTGAACAAAGTATATATATGTCGGTCTTTGAAGGACCACATTAACAGAAGAAGGAAACTTTTTTCGAGTAGTTGATTTTGTAAGAATCTGAGAGCAGGAAAAATTATTTTTCTTTCTATTTTAAATTATAAAATAAAAAGACTTGTAAATGAGTTTATATTAGGACATTATCCTTTTGGTTGAATAAGAACTTTTACATTCCACTTCTGGTGTAATTTAAAAAGAATAATGAAGATATATTGTTTTATCTTATTTATACCATAGGGAACTATGTGGGTTGTACATATTGTGTACATATATCTTCCTAGTGTTATGCATCCATGTTATAAAAACTCCCTTAAAAATGTGTTTTTGAGATTATAATCCCACAACATATTTATATTAGTGGTAATGAATTTAGAATAAAGAAGATCTGTATATCTCAAATTTATATTATGAAGAATAATATGTGATTATTTAATTCTACCATTTGCGTTTCTAATTTTAGAAGACATTTGTGGAAACAAAATTAGAAGTGTGGCATCCAATAGAAGTATCAAGAGGAAGAATACATTTTTGGTGTTATAATCCTTCAAGAATGTGATAAATGTATTCCTAGGTAGTATAAATAACTATCCAAGTGATAAAAAACAAGCACTTTCAACTGACTATAGTGTGATTCATGTAATTTATTATTCCATGATTATTGTAACCATGTTAAAAGGGTTAATATCTAGTGGTTATGTGTTGTTGGATTATTTCCAAACCCTATGGTGTACTGACTACTCTTATTGAGTATTGACCATTTCAAAAATAATTTCTTCTATATTTAACAACATTTATATACTTTTATTTGATAATTAATATTGAATAAGTGAATCCAGACCTAACAGTTATACGAGGAAAACTGGGTAAAAAATTTAATTTATTACAAATTTTCATCGAACTGACCCCCCCCCCCCCCCCCCCGCACACAGAGAGATTGAAGCGTATACCATATTGGTCTTCTCAATGAACAACTTGAAAAAATAGATATTTATGTTAATAATATTATTACCTGGGTTTGGATTATTTTTGAGGATGATGAGGTGAAAGGATAAGAGGAGGGGCGGTGTCCTTATAAAAGTGAGCGGAGGGGTTTTTCGAAAATAACTAATGTATTATGTAATAATATTTTTTTAACTCACGTAAAATGGATCTAAAATCTCATAGATTGGATGATAATAAAGAGATGGTCTTAATATAAACTTCTAATAAAATTTATTTAATTTTATACATCACATTAAAAATTATCTTTTGGATTAACCCCTTTATTAACCATTATCTTGGTAGTGGTCATGTGATGAATCTTTTTACAATATCCCATCACCCATGTCCTCATTCATGAATTTTATGTTTTTTAAAAAAACTACATTTATTTTCCAACGTCCTGGATGAGCATCGAGTAAGCATTGTGTAAGAATTTAAGGTATTTATGTCTTCAATAAAAATTATAACTAAATCAAAATATTTACAATAAATTATTTATGATATAAATAATATTTTGTATGAATTAAAAACATTTTATTATCCGTATGTGAACATATAAGATAAATTAAAAGCATGGGAGTGACATTTTGAGCATAAATTTTTATTTAAAATATTATAAGTCATAATAAAAATTCATTTGGTATGAAATTGTAATTTATTTAATGATAATATTATTAAGATAAAAAAATAATATATCAAATTAAATAAATAATTTATTTTCAATAATTAAAGGCCTTATCCCATAGTGTAAATAATATTTTACACATTCTACCCTTACTAAGAAGATTAATATTTATTATCCTTAATGTTCATACTGACTAAAAATATAAGGGGAGTATTGTACAAATTTAAATATAATGATTCCAAATATGAACTCAATATTTGAAAATTAAATTTATAGATGATTCCTATAATAATATAAATATAATAGGTTCAAATGAAAGAAAAACTACTTTTTGAAAAATGGATTTATAATATAAAAACACAATTAAATTTTATTAAATTTATAATGAAAACAAATAAAAAGTCTTATAGAAATTTGATTAAATAAAATATCAATAAATCACATTAAAATAATTTCTCAACAATAATATATGTGAATTATTAATTTAATATCGAATTGAGAAAATAAAATAATTTTATGAAAATAACAATTTTACAATTAAATTATTTTATTCTTTTATATAAAAAATTTATTTATAATAAATAATTGTATCTCTATAAATCATTGAGAAATATCATTAAAAATATTTTCTATCATTGATGAAAATTATTTTCTTAATAGAAATACATAATATTTAAAATAAAAAATATTTTCAGAAATATTCTTTTAAAACATTTATTTTTTTATTAAAATGATTTTTATTTTTTGTTTGTTATGAATATATCATATAAAATAATTTTTTAAATATTTAATGAAGTATTTATCCTTATTCATACATTCGTATCTAGTCTCTATTTTATATTGGTGATTATATATACCAATTCATTTAGAGTCCAGGTGGCTTATAAAAAAGTAATCAAATACATAATGTTTATTTCAACGTAATGTATATATAAAAAATCTCGTGTATTACATTATATGAATATAAATATAATTTATAATATTATGTGGTGATCTATATTACTAAGATATATAATACTATTAATGTCATAATATATGTTAACATTATTATAATATTAATTTACCTTAATGTTAAGATAATATTAATGATAATATTATATTAATATTAATATATTTAAATATATGTATTATAATTTTATAATATCTTTAAATTGATATAATATTATTATTTTATTATATTAATTTTTTTCAGTAGAAATTATTATTAGTATAATATTATAAATATATTAATATATATATATATATTAATTGATATAAAATAAATTAATTTTATTATCGAAAATATATATTAATATATATATTATAATAATATATTTGGTTGATTATATCTACCCCCGCAGAACATGCCTCAATAAAGGAAAACCTCACACTATGTTTTAACATGTTTTTTTAATGTCATCATAGTTTGTGGATCAACTCATTTTATTTTAAACATTATATATTATTCGTAAATCCTATGATTTCATATATCATAAATCTAAAAGGAAAAAATATGTTTAAATTTTTTGTGATGATGCAATTATGTTGGCAGATATTTAGGGAATTCATAATCATTATTTAACATTAAACTTAAACGATTAATTTTTTCGAATATAATATTACTTGAAGAACCATGGGATACGTAAATTTCATGTTAATATTCATAGATGTTTAAATATGATGTAAATTCATTTGATCTTGTATTACTTTTACATTCATTGTTTGTATAATTGACATCTAATTATGGACAGGAAAATATTTTTTATTATCAAATCACCTATTTTGTCATTTTTTTGTTAAAAATTTAAATCATGACGATGATACATTAAAAAATATATTCCACTTTCGAAAAACATTTTGAGGATGGTAATTTAAAAATTTTGAGCCATGTTTTCAACACATATTTGAAATGAAATAGTTTAGAGTATCAATATATACCGAAATTATGCTGACATTAATGTATGAATTTTAATATTCTATGGTTGATATGATTAATATAATTAAATATGATCAATTATTATACTCCCTACTAAAAAATAAAAAATTATAATTAAATATGATGAAAATAAGTTTTTTTTATTATTGTCAAATATGGATTTATATAAGTGATGTATTTTATGAACGTTACAATGACTTTTTTTATGATGATTCATAAATTGTTTTCTATTTTTATTGATATCCTGTTTTTTCATTTGGATTGCTCAATTATTAGAGTGTTTGGGTAGGATACAGTGGGTGAGTTGATATGGACAAAGTTGAAATTTATAGAAATGAGATGGATAAATTTACTATGTTTTTTTAATTACATGGTTTTTGGGGGACTATTATATCAAATTATATTCAATGCAAAAAAATTTTCTAAATATTTTCATCAATGTAATATCATGGGTTTTTCTTGAGGTATGGATCAATTTGTTTTGGGTTAAATGTGATTCTATCATTTTTGTCTTAGTCCCTATTTCGGGATGTGGTCTAGGAGGGTTTTTTGAGAAATAAAGTGGTCAACTTGCTGAAATATTGTTGTAGCCCTGGTACACATCATGTACTTGGTCTACACACAGTCTACTTCTAGTATACACTGTGTACTTGTCCGTCACGATGTGTAGCTGGTCTGGCTAGGGAAAAAATTAGTTGCAACACGTGATGAGTACTTGAGGAACATGTCATGTACTTTTTGAGTGCATATTTTATTATAAAATAGTCATTAGATAATATTTTTTATGTAAAAGCTTCTTCTATCATTTTTAGAACCCAAAAACCATCTATTCTATTTTTTCATGTATAGAATCCATTTCGACTCTTATTTGAGCATCATTTGTCACATTGGAACCATATTAGTAAGTAATTGATTCCTTTTAGTCATTGTTAATTCGTTGAAACAACAACTTAGTTGTTCAGATGTAGTCTCATATTCCCTAATAATAGCTTCCTTGTCTATTATTCAAATTTTATCCAAACCAGGATGAATTATTTCATGATACTTGATGAGATGTATACTACTAAAAAGTGGTAGGTGGTATATATATTCTTTTGGATTCTTAATGTGTTTTTTAGGATTCATCAATTATGCCTTTTTTTCGGACTTTCCATCATGGTCTTCTTTTTGTGCGAGTGGCTTTTAGTAGATGTAGATGGACCTAGAAAAGTTGATCATGGGTTTTTTTAGGTGCCTTAGCACCTTCTGCTCGTTTTGTGGTCCCCCATGGGGTGTTCTTTAATTGAATTTCTCAGTTATTCATGTTTAAACCTCCCAAGTTGTGTGTTCTACTAATTTCTTCTTTAGAGGAATCCTATTAATAACTTAATAGATTGTGTAGATAGTTTCTTCTATGTACTATCTTTGAAAATCATGTTATGCCTCACCTATATTAATAGCTTGTCATGGTATATGGATGATATGGATGGGTATACGTATATGTATATGATTAATGGCATGTTAAATGGTTTACATGGGACGGAAGGCCCATATTCTTATGATAATTGGTTTTCATGAGTCGGTATACTCATAGAATGCGTTTGTTGACGTTTGTGGTTATACTCACTAGGTTATAAATGTTCAACATGAATTAATTAATGCTTGAATGCTAAATTGAATTATTTAATAGATGGATTGGAAAACTCTCCATTAATCTAGAATGTGGTAGTGGACGCGTTGGGTTGATTCTGCCCCTTGGGTATTGATTCTTTGGGATGCCTCCGGACCTGCTACCCCGTAGGATCCGGCTTGCTTGGACTCGTGTAAGACATTCTATTTACGTGCTCCTATGACCCCACTAATTGCCTAACTATGTTTCAACCAGGGTTTCCCCTGGGACATGATGTGATTCCTCGAACATGCTCCTTGGATCCAAAACTCTGTGGTCTATATATTTATTACTTGGATGCATTGGTATGCTGACATCATGGATTCATCGCACATGGTAAATATTTCACTCTATGGAGTGGTCGTGGGATGCTACTTCACTATACACCGTGGATATGGAATACTTTTTTCACATTATATGTTGTCGTTGTGGGTTGTTGGATATAGGTGGCTATTCGGCATGGCTATGTGACTTATTTTCTTGATATAACTACCTTGTTAGGGGCTGAATCTCTTTTGAAGGTAGCCTTGTGGATTGTTCAGTTTTACATTTATTAGTAGACTTATGCCATGGGCATATGGACTTACTTTCCCATTGTTTACACTAGTTGTCACCTTTTTTCAATTGTGGTTATAATTGTTTATACATTGGTGGTTGCCTACTGGGATGTTTATCACACACCCTATTTGGTCCTCTTTGGGGACCCAAAAAGAATATATGGTTATAGATGATTATTGGGGAAACTTCCAAGTATAGGTTATTGAATATGGTTTTGGAGTAGGGGAGCATAGGACCAAGCTAAGGTTGGCGATGCTAGGATACATTTTTTGTATTTTGTTCTTTTTGGACTTGTACTGTATTACATTACCTTATACCTTCATTGGTTGTTTTCTATACATTTGTACCAGCTGCATCATTTTTTAACATGAGATACTTCTGGTTATTAATAAGTATATTTCAATCTTCTTATTTTACTTTCAATTGTATTCCCATTTATTAACTTTTGTTATTTCATTCTTTTCACATCAACTATTATACTCTGGTAATGAGGGAATAGTCTCCCCACTAACTCACATAGGCCCTCGCTGCTAGTCGGCAACCTCTGGCATTTATGGATATGCACATGATACCCTGTGACCTACTAGGATCAGGGTCTGTTTCAGGTGGCATCTAGATCATGGATGTTACAAAGTGGTATCAGGGGATTTTCATATTTAGGGTTTATTTACTATTTGGTGACGTTAGCTTGGGATAGGTGGGAAATGGAGTTCTGTAACAGACTTTGACTGGGAGTAGCTACCCCGCATACAGGTAAAAGACAAACTACATCAAATTTAGTTTTGATTATCTAGATTTTAACTATTATAGTTGATTGGATTTCACCATTCAGTGATTAACTTCATTTATACTATTATTATTGATGCAATTTCTGGGTTTTATTTCAGTTTCAACCTAATTAGATGAGGTTGTTCTGTCCCTTGTATCATATAGACACATGTTAGAATCATATTCCATGTTTTATGTCATTCCATCTAGGATGCATTACACATTCCAAGTCATTATGAAAGTTGAAAAGATTTTTGTGCCTGATTTTGTGTTATTTGGGTTCAATATATGATGTAGTGATGTTATCGTTCAATCCATAACGTGTTTGGGCCCTTATGAATTGGGAAATAAAGCACTAGAGAAATTTAATGCTGAACGAACTTTTTATATGTATGGATTTAATGGGAGCCTAGTTTTGAGTTCATGAGGTGTTATAAGCCCTCATGGATTTAGAAATTGTAAAAACATAGATAAAATATCCTGAATAAATAAATGTGAAATGGAAATGAAAACATGAATGGAAAATAAAGACTTTACATGGACCCAAATTTTTAGTGGGTGAGAGGCCGAGTTTCTTGGGTTTCATTGTATTTTTGCTATAGAGTCCCATCTTTAGGAGTAGAATGTGGTATTGTCCTTGTTTTTCTATGGGTTATGACCAATCCAACCCTTTGAGCATTGTGCTTTGATGTTTTCCTTTCATAAGGCATGCATTTGGAATTTTAGAGGCATGCCCCCATGACGACCTCCATTGGAACATCCCTATGAAGCCGATGACTGTACTTCAAAGACGGTGTACCACGGGCCACCGCTTGACCCTCCTATATTGACTGTTGTGGCCCATGAAGGTATTCTAGACCCTGGTGTTGAGGCATAGTTCCGTGAGGGTATCTTTCTCTGTACCCAAACTCTCCAGGGAGCACCGTTGCTAGCCTTGACAATGTCTAAGCTGACATAGGAGTTCCAGTAGTAGCATCCTCCAACATTTTTAGGGGATGAAAGACCATAGGTAGGAAAGCTATGGCTAGAGACCACATTAGAAATTTCAAAGCATCTGGAGATGCCTTCAGAGTGATGTTTGAAGCTCATGGCAGAAATTCTACATGGAGAGGCAAAGTGCTAGTGTGATGTACTAAACCAGGATGATGGGCTATGTAATACGGGTTTGAATGAGTTCCAATCCTACTTCTACATAGACTTGTATCCCACTACTCTGTGAGAAGAGAAATCTAGTGAATTCATGCATCTGGAGAAGGGTGTGATGATGGATATGGAATACACGAAACACATTAAAAATCTGCAATGGTTTTCACTGATGTATCTTATTGATGCGTTGATGAGGGTGACACGCTTAGATGAAGGTATAAGAAATACTATCAGATATCTATTTAATGTGCTCAGGTTTCATTCAACAACTGAGATTCTGAATCAATAACTGATTACATAGATAAACCTACGATATTCTATGGGTAAAGAACAACGGAGTGTCGTTTCTTGCCCTAGTGCATCTATATCATCAAGAAGTAATTGTTGTTTTGAGGCCTCCCATGATGTGAGTTTTATTCAAGATGTTGTTGCAGGAAACTGCATGTTTTTTGTATGTGTGGTAGGTGAGTCCCCCTAAGAAATTAGTGTGACTAAGACCCAATTGAGTGTCGATCTTGGGGAAGAATGGGGCACATGCATTTGTTTTGCAGGACCTTTCATCCAATTGCGAGTGGTATGGGTTATGCTCTGATGTTATGTTCATGAGAAGGTTCTTCATCTCCACACCAGGCTAAGAGCTAGAGTCATGTAGACTGATAATGTTAGGGTAGTGGGGGTCGTGGACGTTGTATCCAGACATAGAGTTCTAAGAGGTTTTAGGGAAGATTAACTCAGCGTTCTAGGCCGGGTGATAGGGTTGTGGTACATGCCAGACGTATGTAGGGCAACAAACCAAACATGAGCATAATCCAAGACTGTCTACATTTAGAGGTATTGTTTAGTAAGTTTCTACTATTTCATCTTCTCTTTTTGATACAGGTGCCTCTCACATCATTATCATTGTGCGAGGGGTAAATATATTTGTTCATTTTTTTATTTTTGAGGTAGTTCTCATGCAAGTATAATTACATGGTGCTAAAGAGGGTGAGTTAGAACAGTGTACGGAGTGTCCCCTTGAGGTCAGAGTGTTTCACTTCATCAGGGATCTTTATATCCTCGAGATGATAGGGTTTTACATCATTCTCAGAATGGACTAGCTTGTAGCTCATCGAGCGTATGTTGAATGATTTCGCCAGAGGGTGCCTTCCACTTCACCTGATGGAGCAGTGTTTATTCACAAGGGTGAAAGGGATGTCTAGGAAAGAATAGATAGACCTAAGCATCATGGCTTGGTAGGATGACAACCCAAATTGCTAGTTTGTATCTAGATGATCAAGGGGTGAGTCAAGAAGACCTTCCTCCTGTGGTTGAGCACCATAGTGATGCCTTTCCTGATGAATATTCTGGTCTACCTATTGATATAGAGGATTATTTCTCCATCGAGATTGTTCCAAGAGCTTCACCATTATCCATACATCCTTATAGGATGGATATGATAGATTTGAAAGAGTTCAAGAGGTAGCTAGAGGATTTGGAAGTGGATGGCTTTATCGGACCTAGTACATCTCTATAGGGTTCTCTGGCCCTTTTTTTACAAAAATGGATGAAAAAACTCCATGTCTATGCATGGATTATCAGAAAATAAACCAGTTGACGGTTTAAAACCAATGTCCCATTCCACCAATAGATTATATGTTCAATCATTTTCGAGGACCTCAAGTGTTCTTGAGGAACTTCTAGAGGTCGGGATATAATCAGCTACGTATTCAACCTGTATACATACATCATACTGCCTTCCATAGTAGGTATGGATAATATGAATATTTGGTTATGCCGTTTGGTCCCATGAATGTGCCATAAGTTTTCGTGGCATGGATGAACTGAGTGTTCCATCCTTACCTAGATTCATTTGTGGTGGTTTCTATGGACGATGGATTGTTGTATTCTCACAATCTACATGACCATGCCAACCATATTGAGATCATTTTGAATAAACTAAGAGTGCATTAGTTATATGATATGATCACAAAATTCCACATTTTTATGGATGAAATTTACTTAATGGGTAAAATTATCTGAGAGACAGGAATGTTAGTGGTCCCAGAGAAGGTGAGAGCTATAGTTTCCTAGGAAAATCCCAAGAAAGTTTTTGACATACATTGTTTCTTGGGGATACCTGGTTACTACATGATTTTTAAATAGGACTTCTAACACATAGAAACACCATTGATGGTCTTGAATAAGAAATGTGTAAAGTTTGTGTGGTCAAAATATTGTAAGATGCCCTTTCAAGAGCTAAAAGGGAGTCTAACATCTGCACCAGTCTTGATACTATTAGAACATGGACAAATTTATATAGTGTACTATGACACATCAGGAATTGGGTTGTCGGTAGTGTTGATGATGAGGGATCGAGTCATAGTGTACTGGTCTCGGCAGCTAAGGAATCGTGAGAAGATTTACACTATACAGAATCTCGAGTTACCTATGATTGTTCATGAGTTTCTTGGTTTGAGGCATAATTTACTGAGAGAGTGTTTGGTGGTGTACACGGACCACAAAATCCTCACCAATATCTTTACAAAGCGTGATCTGAATTTGAGGTAGAAAAGGTGTGTGGAGTACCTACTGTGATTTGACTTCGAGATTTCTGACATGCCTAGAAAGGGAAATGTAGTAACTATTGCAATTAGCAGGAGGACTCAGATACATGCAGTACAACATGCCAATAGTGAGTGGAAGCTTGTGGTGTTGGTCTCTAAGAATCATCTGGAGGTGTATGTTATACATGGGTAAACTTTTCTATCATCCTTATATGTTACTAATACCCATCTGGATAGAGTTAGGATGAGGCATCTATAGGATTTAAAAGGCCTATCTCTACAGGAAGGTTGGGCAGGTGTGGAACCAATCATGGTTAGACGGTAGGGGATGGGGAGTTCCTTTGTATTCATGAACGTGTCTGGGTTAAATTGAACATATGTGTGGGTTTGAAGTTGGAGTTTCATACTTCAGCTTTGGATGATAATCTCTGGGTTACTATGTTGTACCAAAACATGTGACGTCAGTACTGGTGGCCAATAATGAAGAGAGAGCTTGATGATTTTGTTAAGAGGTGTCCAAACCAGGAGTAGGTGAATGTGGAACATTAGTGACTAGCTTGTCATTTATAGTAGATACCCATTTTTGAGTGGAAATGAAGTGATGTTGAGATTTATTTGGTGATAGTTTTTTCACGGTCACATTGTGGTAAAGATGTTTTGTGGTTTATTATTGACAGTCTTTTGAAGGTCCCTCATTTCATGCCAATCATGGAGACCATCAGTGTTCATGCTCTGCTGAAAGTGTACATCTGAGATGTGGTATGACTTCCTGGGGTCTCACATATGGTAGTTTCCAATAGGTATTCACATTTTACATCTCATTTCTTGAAGAGTTTTCGAAGGGCGCTAATACTCAGGTGCTACTAAGAACAGTATACCACCCTCAGACTGATTCCCAGTGAAAGAGTGTGATACATGTTCTAGAGGACATGCGGCGAGCATGCGTCCAAGAATTTGGGGGACTCTTGAGAGAGCCAAATTACCCTAGTTTAATTATAATACAATAACAGTTATCAGGAAATGATACATTTGGTATCTTATGAGGTTTTATAAATTAGGCCAAGCCATTCTCCCCTAAGCTAGTTAGATGCAGGTGATTTATTCTTACTGGGACTACGTCGTGTGTAGGAGGATTTTGAGAAGGTTTAGTTGATTCAGAAGCGGTTGGCTACTACAAAATCTCATTATAAATCTTATTCAGATCACCGAAGATATCCTTTAGAGTTCGAGCTCTGGGATCGAATTTTCTTGCATGTTTCACCGAGGATGGGACACAGGCGGATTAGAAGAGAGGGTAAACGTTCACTGAGGTATGTCTTGCCGATTGATGTTCAAGAGAGAGTCGAGTCGGTTGCCTATCAATTTCAGTTACCTAATAGGTAATGATCCATGCACTACCCCTTCCACGTATCACATATGCGTCATTATCACACAGACACAACTCATGATTTTTCTGCCTGAGGAGGTTGTTCTTTAGGTTGATACACACATTGAGGAGCATCTGATTCATATCATTGATAGGAGCATGATGGTTCTATCAGGTAAATCAACTCCAATAGTATGGTTTTTATGGTAGCACAACCATATATAGTATGAGACTTCTGAGAGGGAAGTATACGTACATGATTCGTGGAAAGGGTTGTTTTTAGATGAATCCCGACCACCCTTCAGAGAGACATTTGAGGATGAATTTATATAAGGGGGAATATTGTTTGATCTGGGGTTCTTCATGAGGTTCATATCTTCTTTTTTGGGATAAATGTGTTGCTTTCATTTTTAGCATCGACCCTAGGATAGTCTGTCGGCCGGTTGGATTTTCTTAGGGAATGAAATGGGAAAACAGGCTGAAATCTTGCTACGGGCAAAATACATATTTTTTACCTGCTCTACATGCTGTGTACTAGGCCATCACGGAATTTAGTCGATCTGGCTCAAGAAAAAAATAAGTTGGAGTACACGCTATGTACCTGAGGTATGTTCCTTGTACATGTCTAGCAGGTTTTTTAGAAAAGAGTATGTAGCTCTTATTTTTGATGTAAAAGCTTCTCCTCGTGTTTTTTGAACCTAAAAACCAACTATTCATATTTTTCAAGAATAAAATTTGTTTAGACATCAATCCAAGCACTGTCTATCACATTGGAACTGTATCAGTAAGTACTGGATTCATTTTTAGTCATTCTTGATTATTCAAAACAGCAACTGTGCTATTTGAATTTAGGCACATAAGCCCTAACAATCTGTTCTTCATTCATTCATTATATTTTTTCTAATCTTTGATGAATCAGGACATGATACTGGATGAGTTGTCTACTACAGTGGTAAGGTAGGTTTTAAATACATTATTTTGGATTTTGTAGGTTTTTTCAGGTGTTCTGCCTGTAACGACCCAATGTTTTTCAATGGAAATTGTATTCATATAATTATTTCATTAAATAACATGAAAACACAACATAATGAACGACTAAGTGATAAGTGACATTTAAACATATGTTTGTCACTTATGTGTTTGGAATTTTGAAAATCTGACATACATGGTTGTGTTCATGACGATTTTTGGAGTCTAATAAAACAAAAATAAGTTTTGGTGAATAGTAACCTACCCTTATGAATAGTGATATATCCTAATTAATAGTAACCATACCTAGGATTGTATAACAATAATATTCATGTGAAAGTTTGATGTACCTATATTTTAGAATAAGTAAATGAATGTTTTAAAACATTTTTTAGTAATAAACCATGATTTTAAATAAATATTTAATTAATCATATTTATAAAATTATTTTTGAAAAACAGACATCATTTTTGGATTCTACTTGTTGGAAAATGGTAGGGGTAAATTGTTCGGATTTTTCTGAAATACATGAATTTTTTATGAACAGTGTAATACCGTAATTTACAAAAATAAGAAAAATAAGCTAATTATAGACTAATGTGTGATGTTCTGCTGATGTAAGCCCACTTGGTTCTGGATCACAAGATAAAATTCCTATTCATTGTCATTAAAGACTTTCTATTCCTTGTCTTAGGAGAAATAAATAAACTATTGAATTTTATATTAAAGAAACCCATCTCCCCTCCGCTATAAAAACCAACCTTCACACCCTCATTTCCTCACACCTCTCAAGCTCCAAGCCTTCTCTAAACTCTCCCCAAAAATATTCCCTATCCCCTTTCCAACATTCAAGAGATTCTGGTCTCATCAAAAGTCAAATCCTAGCTTCCTTATGGAGAATCTCAAGAGGAGGATTTTGGAGGTAATTTCTCTCCCTCTTCTCCTTTAATTTCCTTTCAGGTTCAAGTTCATATCTTGATCTCTCCAAACCAATCATCATCAAAATGGTATTGTAACTCCAATATTATACATAGACTGGAATTTTATGATGCTAGAGGGATATTATATCATCCAACTCCCTTTCCCTATTTATTTTATTTTATTAAAGAGAACGTTTTTTGTAAGGTGTTAATTTATCACCTTCAAGAAAGACAGGCATTCCTCTTCCATTTCTACCTTCATATATGGTCATGTAACCTTTTTTATGGTTGAACCAGAATTTTTTATATGTATTATTTTTTATTTAATGTTCTAGAAATAACTTATGGCCATATTACTAAGTAATAAATTAAAACTAGTTCGTTGTGATCGAAAAACCACCCAAATTAACCCAAATAACCATCATTTAATTCTTATCAAATCATTCATCCACATGGATCTTATATGATTCATTATAATATCATTAAAACTACTGCAATATCATTAATAACATTTAATATCAGTTCTGGTTGTTTACTCATGTTCTACCTAAACATAAACTTTAGAATACAATTGAACCACTCAAGAAAACCATAAAAACAAACATTCGTGAATAATGTTTTTAAACTCTATAGCTCATCCAAAGGCACATAAAATCCCTTAATGAGACCATAATGAACCATATTAATGTACACAAGGTTCTGGATTTATAATTAATGACTATAATGTCATTATACATAACATTAATGAGAACGAAGCATTCAGATACAAGGTAAGGGGAAAATCTCGATCCCAATTTTCATTCTACGGGTTCCCCCACATTCACCCCAATTTGGTATGGTCACATTTTAAAAATCATTGTTTCATATTTATCTTACTGTTTCTGGGATATAAAAGTTTTATAATGATGTTTATGTCAATCCTAATGTTTTAAAATAGAACTCTTCTTTTCAGAACTCAACTTTTACGTCTAATTCATGGTTGATGGTTCTTGTATCAAGTATATTGTTCCCTCTAGCATTTGTGAACCCAACCCATATTAATGTATTCATAAAAGATGAAACAGATTCCATACCATTGGTTAGTTATGTTTTCTATTGATATATGTTCTATGTGGTTTGCATGATAATGATATTATTATGAGGTGACGGGAGCACCAAGAATTATATAGCACAATATGAATGTTTGAATGTGATGGGTGCGCCCTAAATTATATAGTGCTCCAATGAATTGGGTAAAGTGATGAATCTCATGATTAAATGTGATACAATGTGTGAACAGGATTATAGCTTGGTTCACAAGTTTGTGTGGTATTTAAACACTAAGACATGATGTTTCATTTTTATGCATTTCCACATTTCAATTCTTTTATTTATACATCTCTCATGTTGATGATCTTTTTCCTATGTCATGATTATGCTCACCCCATGCTACATTATTCTTATCTATCCTCTTACGTTTCTTTTAGCTCACCCATTTTTATGTATATTCTCTGGTGGCTACATGTATTAAGCAGAGGACATGTTCCAATAAGAAGCTAGAGAAGAAGAAATTAAATAAATGTTTATGCTTGATGTTGTAATTGTTATGTACAGTCATAGTTTTCCCAAGAAACTAAACCTTTTGATAATATATTTGTAATACTATTATGTTTTTTATCTTCAAAATGATGTAATAGTAATTTAAGAAAAGGCTGGTATGCTATAGATTGTATCAGAGGAATGGTTTAGTTAGTTTGTGAATTAGTATTAGTGAACCCTGGAAAACACCTCTAGCATGAGACTAAGTACAAATATGCACACAACAATGTTGACATTGGGATCTCATATGTAATGTTTTTTGGTAAAAAGTTTGTAAATGATTAATTTATTCAGGAATTTTTTACTTATGATTTGTTATAACTTTTTCTATTTTAGAAAATGGTGGGAACCAGGAGAAATTAGAACAACAACTCCTACGAGGGCCATTGCAAAGATTGCCCAAACGACATCCCAAATGACTTGGGATGTGGAGTTCAAAACTACATGCTGATTCATACCAAATTATATCAGGTTCTGAACAATAACCATAATAATTGGTAACTTCCTCCTTTTCCCAATAGGTAGCAACTGGCTATCGAATGTTTTATGCTGCAACGACCACCGACGTTTAATGGGTCTTCGGATCCAATTTTTGAGGAAAAGTGGGTCAACTCCTTGGAGATGATCTTTTCTATTCTTCACTGTTCTGATATAGAGAAGGTGAACCTAGCCGTTTATCATCTAGATGGAGAAGACGATAAATGGTGGGCATTGATTAATAACACCAAGATAAGGGAGGAAATTGAAGAGATGGAATGGGAAGGTTGTAAGAAAATGTATTTTGACAATTCTATTCCTAGAACTCCTCGTAGGATGATGGAGAGAGAATTCATAGTGCTCAAGAAAAATGAAGGAGAATTTTTCACAACCTATGATGAAAATTTAACAAGTCTTGCAAGGTATGCTTCAGGTTTTGTTATAAAAAATGATAGAAAATTTGATAGATTCTTTAGTGGATTAAAACCACACCTTCGTAAGGCTCTTGAAATTTGAGACATTCGGAGTTATGAAGAAGTTGTTTGATGTTCTATCAAAGTGGAGATGGAGTTTTGTGAATGGTCCCATGTCTATGGTGATAAGAAACGAAATATGGTGTTTCAAGCTGGAGGATCTAATGATATTATTGGGAATAAAAATCAATGACCTACATGATAGAAATGTGGGAAGTTGCACCATGGGAACTGCCTCAATGGGATGGGGAAGTGCTTCAAGTGTGGGAAAGAAGAACACCATGTTCAATAGTGTCGAAAAGACACAAAACGAAAGGAGAATGTGGCTGAAGAAAAGAGAGAACCACTCATGGTTCAATGCTACAACTGTATGGAGCTAGGGAACTATGAAATCAGTGCACTAAACCTTGAGTTCTTGAGGTTAATCAACATAGGAAACCACCAAAGCCAAAGGAACAAGGGAAGGCTTATGCCATAACTATTACGGAGGTGGAGAATGATAATGATGTCATACAAGGTACACTTATTATTCACACAAGAAAGTCAAAATTCTTATTTGATTCTGGTTCTACCCATTTCTTTATATCTTGCATGTTTTCTAGAACTATAGAATCGAAGCCCTGAAACTTTTAAGTACAAATATATGTAAAAACACAAAGTGGTGCAATCATTGCAACCCAAGTGTTTGACTCCTCCCCTGTTGGCGTATGTGGAAAGATTCTTCTAACGAATCATTTAATACTTCTATTGGTGGATTTGATGCTATAATGGGAATGGATTGTCTCTCCTTATATATTTCACATATCAGTTGTAAGGAAAAGGAAATATCTTTTCATATTCCGAATAATTTCATGCTCTTCTAAAAATTCATGTAAGTTCATGAATCTCCTTTGAAAAAACCGTCAATGGTGTGGGTGTTGATTCCGAATGAAGAAGCACACCTCGCCAAGATGGTTGAGTCAAAGGAAAGTGCCATCCTTGAGGAAATGACCATCGTGAGGCAATATGTTGATATATTTCCCAAATAGTTACCCAGAATTCCCTCAGATCGTGAGGTAGAGTTCTCAATTGAACTCATAATTGGAGGTACTCCTATCTCGAAGTGTCCCTATAGGATGGCTCCTATCAAACTGGAGGATTTAAAGATGCAGCTGCCAGAGCATCTGGACAAAGGGTTCATATGCCCTAGTTCATCTCCATGGAGTGCACCAGGGCTCTTTGTGAAGAAGAAGGATAGAACAATGTTGTTTTGTATTGATTATCAGGAACTGAACAAGATCACTATAAAGAAAAAGTATCATCTCCCAAGGATTGATGACTTGTTCGGCTAGTTAAGAGGATACCAATACTTCTCAATTGTGGATCTTTGTTCTGGATGACAACCTGTAAAGGTGAAGAAGGAAGATATTCATAAGGCTGCCTTCCGTAAAAGGTATGGGTGATGCCCTTCAGACTTACTAATTCCCCTACAATCATCATGGATTTGATGAATAGATTCTATAGCCATTAACTCGATAAATTTGTGGTAGTTTTTATTGATGATATTCTCATCTACTCCAATAGGAAGGAGGAACATGAATAACATCTAAGACTTGTGTTGGTGACTTTGAGAAAGGAGAAGTTGTATGTCATGTTCATCAAGTGTGACTTTTGGATGAAACAAGTCACATTATTGGAACATGTGGTCACAAGTGAGTGAATTTGTAGGGATCCTTCAAAATCAAAGGAGATTGAGGAATGGCCCGCACCTTCTAGTGTCACATAAATCCGTACTTTTCATGGATTAGATGGGTACTACCAACGTTTTGTGAGAATATTCTCATGATTTTCCAGCCCGATAACTAAGTTAACAAGGAAATGGGTAAAGTATGGATGGAAGGAATAATGTGAGGGAAGCTTCATGGAGGTAAAGAGATGGCTGATAACTACACTTGTACTCACACTACCAAAAAGTGAAGCAAGTATTGTGATATACAGTGATGCCTAAAAGAAAGGCTTGGGTTGCATACTCATGAAAAATGATAATATGATAGCCTACACCTTGCAACAGTTGAAGATCCATGAGCAGAACTACTGGATGCATGATCTAGAGTTGGCATCCATGATTTTTTCCTTGAAAATATGGCATCACTACCTTTATGGCGAGAAGTGTGACATATACACTGAACACAATAGCCTAATGTATATACTCACACAAAAGGAGATCAACATGAGTCAAAGAAGACGTTTAGAGATAATAAAAAATTACGATTACTCTATTCACTACCATCCTAGGAAGGTGAACAAGGTAGCTGATTCTCTAACGATAAATGATCCGGCTACTCTATCCATGTTACGGATTGAGAAAGAACCTATCTTCTTAGATATTGAAATAATGGATTTGGAAATCATAAGGACAGGGGATACATCCTACCTTGCCCAAATTATTGCACAACCATCCATCCATGAGATGATTATGTAAGCATAAATGGATGATTTGGAGATACAAAAGAGGGTGAATGTAGTAATGAAAAGGATGCTATAAGAGATCCATATCGACGATGATGGTGTGATTCAGTTTGGAACGTGGATTTGTGTGCCTTCATCACCTGGGATAAATAAGGACCTATTGGATAATGCACATATCACAACATTCTCTATCCATCTTGGGAGTACCAAGATGTATCACGATCTCCGATAACACTTCTAGTGGGATAACATGAAGAAGGAGATTGTAGAATATATATCAAGGTGCTTGGTTTGTCAGAAAATTAATGATGAGTGATAAAAATCCAAAGGTATGACGCATCCATTGCCTATACCCATGTGGAAATGGGAAAATGATACTATTGACATTTTCATGGGTCTCCGGATGACGTCAAAGGGAAATAATGTGATATGGGTTGTGGTTGACCGAATCACCAAAATGGCCCATTTTACAGCTATTCGGGAAGATCTCTCACTTCAAGAATATACAAAGATATATCTGAAGGAAGTGGTGAGACGTAATGGTGTTCCACTCTCAATTGTCTCTAACCATGATCCAAGGTTCATATCTAAATTCTAGAGGAGCCTTCAACATGCTTTGAATACTAAATTAAATTTCAGCATGGCGTATTACCCCAAACTAATGGCCAATCAGAAAGGACTATTCACATTCTTGATGATATGCTATGAGCCTGCACTCTTGAATTCAAAGGTGGTTGGGATCTAGATATCCTATTGGTTGACTTCTCATACAATAATAACTTCCACTCGAGTATTTAGATGGCTCCATATGATGCTCAGTATGGAAAGTGATGTAGAACTCCAACCTGTTGGGAGGATGTTGGAGAAAGAAAACTACTTGGACCCAATCTTGTGTAAGAGATGATAGAATAGTTTGATGTCAACCAGAAACACATCAAAGCAGATCAAAGTCAGCAAAAGATCTACGTTTACAACCATCGAATGAACATGGATTTTGAGTATGGATATAAAGTCTTTCTGAGAATATCACCATGGAAGAGAGTCATGCGTTTTGGAAATAAAGGGAATCTATGCCCAAGGTATATTGGCCCCTTTGAGATCCATGACCACATAGGATCCATGGCCTATCAGCATGCACTTCCACCGAATATGGCTCAAGTTCATGATGTTTTTCACGTATCACTCAAGAGGAAGTACATACCTGATCCCTCACATGTACTAAACTCATAGGTGGTGCACCTGGAAGATGATCTCTCCTATGGGGATAAGCTAGTAAAGATTCTAGATTGGAGAGATAAGGTTCTATGCAACAAGACAACACATCTTGACAAAGTGTTTTAGAGCAACCATAAGTTTTAGGAAGCAACTTCGAAACCAGAAGAGGTAACGATGGAGAAACACCATCACCTGTTTGTGTAAAGTGAAATTTCAGGGGTGAAATTTCATTAGGGGAGAAGAATGTAACGACCCAATGTTTTTAAATGGAAATTCCCTTCTTATAATTATGTCATAAAATTACATGAAAACAAAACATAATGAACTACTATGTGATAAGTGGACATTAAACTTATGTCTGTCACTTCTGTCTTTGGAATTTTGAATATCTGAAATACACAGTTGTGTTCAAGATGATTTTTGGATTCTAATAAAACAAAAATAATTTTTTGTGAATATTAACCAACCCTTATGAATAGTAACATACCCTTAAAAATAGTGATATACCCTAATTAATAATAACCATAATAATGATAGTATAAAAATAATATTAATGTGAAATTATGATGTACCTATATTTTCGAATATGTAAATGAATGTTTTAAAACTTCTTTTTTTAATAAACCGTGATTTTAATTAAATATTAAATTTATCATATTTAGAGAATTATTTTTTAAAAATGGACTTCATTTTTGGATTATAAACATCAAAAAATGGTTGGGGTAAATTTTAGGGAATTTTCTGAAATACTTTATTTTTTGTTGAATAGTGAAATACCATAATTTACAAAAATAATCTATTTGTAGATACATGTGTGTTGTTCTACTAATGTAATCCCACTAGGTTCAATATCACATGATAAAATTAATATTAATGGTCATTCAAGACTCACTATTCCTTGTCTTTGGATAAGTTAATAAACTAATGGATTTTATATTAAGGAAACCCCTCTCCCCTCCACTATAAAAAACTCCCTTTACACCCTCATTTACTCACACCTCTCAAGCTCCAAACATTCCCTAAACTCTTCTCAAACCTCTTCTCTATCCCATATCCCACATAGAATATCTGATGGTCTCATCAAAATTCCAAGCCTATCTTCCTTAAGGATAATCTCAAGAGGAGGATTTAAGAGTTAATTTATCTCCCTCTTCTCCTTTAATTTACTTTGAAGTTCAGGTCAATTTCATGATCTCTCCCGACCTATCATCATCCAAATTGTATTGTAACTATATTAATATACATATACTGTAATTTGATGAAGATAATTGGATATTATATCATCCAACCCCATTTCCCTATTCCATTTGTTTTATTAAAGAGAACATTGTTCGTGAGGTTTTAATTTATCACCTTTAAGAATGACGGTCTTTCTTCATCCATTTCTACCTTCAGATCTGGTCATGAAACAATTTTTATGGTTGAACAAGAATTTTTTAAATGTTTTGTTTCCTATATAATGTTCTGGAAATAACTTATGTCCATATTTGTAAGTGATAAATTAAAACAAGTTCATCATGATCGAAAAACTGCCCAAATTATCAGAAATAATCATCAATTAATTCTTATCTAATGATTCATCCACATGGATCTAATATGATTCATTATAAGATCATTAAAACTCCATTAATATCATTAATAATATGTAATATCTATTTTGGATGTTCACCCATGTTCTACACAAACATCAATTTAAGAATACAAGTGAACAACTCGAGAAAACCATTAAAACAAACATTCCCGAATAATGATTTTATACTCTATAACTCATACCAAGGAACATAAAATCACTTAATGAAACCATAGTGAACCATATTAATGTAAAAAAGGTTCTGAATTTATAATTAATGAATATAATGTCATTATACAGGACATTAAAATAGAAGGAAGCATTCAGATATAAGGTAAGGGGAAAATCTTGAACCCAATTTTCTTTCTTTGGGTTCTCCCTCTTTCACACAAATTTGGTATGGTCACTTCTTGAAAATAATTTTTTCATAATTATTTTACCATTTATAGGATATAAATTTTTTCTAATGAAGTTTATGTCAACCCAAATGTTTTCCAAAAGAACTCTTCTTTATGAACTCAACTTTTACCTCTCATTCAGGGTAGATGGTTCTTGTATCAAGTATGTTGTTCCCTCATTTTTTTGGAACACAAAGATTATGAATGTATTCTTACAAGATGAAACCAATTCCATACCATGGGTTAGTTATGATCATTATTGATATATTTTCTATGTGGCATGAATGATAATGATAATATTATGGGGTGACGAGTGCGCCCGGAATTATATAGCGCAATATGAATGTTTGAATGTAAAGGGTGTGCACAGAATTATACACCACTACAATGCATTGGTTAAAGTGATTAATCTCATGAGTAAATGTAAAATGAAGTGTGAACAAGATTCTAGAGTGTTTCACATGTATGTGTGGTAGTTAACCACTAAGACATGATGTTTCATTTTTATGCATTGCCACATTTCAAGTCTTTTATTTGTGCTCCTCTCATGTTCATGAAATTTTTCCTATGTCATGATTATGCTCACCCCATGTTATATTTTTCTTATCTATCCTATTATTGGGATTTTATCTCACCCATTTATATTTATATCCCTAGGTGGCAACAAGTTCTAAGGAGAGGATAAGTACCAATAAGAAGCTAGAGAAGAAAAATTAAATAAATGTTTGTGCTTGATGTTGTAATTGTTATATACGGTCCTAGTTTTCACAAGAAAATAAACCATTGGATCCTCTTTGTGTAATACTATAATGTTGTTTATCATTAAAATTATGTAATAGTAATGTAAGAAACGTCCGGCATGCTATACGTCCATTATGCCTTTTGGCTGACTTTCTGGTGAGGTCTCGTTTTTGAGCGAATAGCATTAAGTAGTAGAAGTTGGACAAAGATAGGTTAACCATGGGTTATGTTTAGCTATGTTGGCACATGTTGATTATTTAGAGGTCCCCCAAGGGGTGATCCATAAAGGGAATAGCACATTTATTCCTTTTTAAACCACCCCATGTGTGTGTTCTAGTGCTTTCTTAGGTAGAGGATGTTTTATAATGACATGATTTCTTGACTATCGAGTTTAGGACAAGTACTGAATCATTGATTTTTGAAGATCATGTTATTAATCACCAATCTTGATAGATTTTTATGATAAATGGATTATATGTGTAAAAACCTAGATCTTATTTTCTGGTATGGATATGGTTTTCAAGTGTTTTGGAGAAAAAAGAGAGAGCCTGGAAAATTAAAGAGTACACAATATGTACATAGTAGTACATGTCATGTAACCTATTTTCATGGGTAGCCATGTACTGGCTGTTTAACGGCCGAGTACAGGGATGTGTTGGGTGACATGGAGACGACCTAAAATGGGGCTTGGTAAAGGAATATACAAGCTGTGTATCCTTTGGTAACACAACATGTATTTTTCTTTTTATTTGATAAAAAGAACTGGGGTTGTGTCTAATTAAAGGAAAACACTCTTCCTAACGTCGTCTCGTCAAGGAGTGATCGAAGATCACGATTCTTCTCCAAGCCCCCAATCAACCGTCTGTGCTCTGAATCAACTATCATCAATTGTGTTGGAATCTCAATGGTGTGTTATTCCTTCATCTATTGACACGTTTCATGATTTCTCCTCTTTCGTGAGATATTCTTGGTTGAACATTTTAGATGTTTTTGTAGATCTACAGCATTCTAGGACAATTCAGTGGATGAGGTTCAAGTATATCAGTCGTACAACACCAATGTAGGTGGTTTGTGCCATTACATAGTTTTTATTTTAATTAAATGTGCCAAAAGTGCATGATACCCTAGTTTGGGGTATTGTGTGTTTACGGAATATAACCATGTTTATGTATTCTATGCTTTTTTCCTTGAGATAGGGCTCTTGTTTGTGAATAAGGTTATTTTCTATGAAAAGGATGTGTTTTCCCGTGTTTTATTTGATATTGTCCATTGGGTCACGAATTGACAATTAGGATACTTTTTATTTCATGACTACTGTTGTTAGGATGGAGTGATATTATCTGACATGCTTGGGTTATGCCTTGTAGCTGCTTATCCAAGAAGTATGATATGGTTTACTATGGATGCTGAACTTCATTTCTTCATGATTTCTTTATATAGGGTTGTGGGAACATGGTATAGTGAGACCATTGGGGGAATTTGTAGAGACCCGAAGCTTGACGTACATGAACATTACATTACTTTTTTGGAATACTTAGTACATAACAAAAACACACACAGAAGGATCGTAATAGTTTAGTGTCTTTGGAAACTCGAAATATAATCTTCTAATCCTGGTGAAAGATCTTCAACATCTCCCATAAAGATCTTTTTTATACCTAAAACCTTTCTTTATTTCCTGGGGAAAAGAAAACATAAAAGGGTGAGCTCAAATGCTCATTAAGGGTAAACAAAAGATATATCAATCACATCATATACATAAGCACATAACTTTTGAAAATCTTAACCTGTAAAAGAGATCATAATTTCATAACTTGGGATAACTCATGGCGGTGAAATGTAATCACAATAATCATAACTTAAAACATTAAACTTTGTGGCATACATGCATAATCATAGAGAATCATTTCTTATTAGTCAAGACTCATTGCCAAGACTATCTTAGTGGACAAAGTCCCTTTCTGAAACGAGTCACCCTCGTTTCAGTCCTGTTTCACTGAACCAGTATAACCTACCATTCCAGCCTTGTCTATCTCATGAGATATAAAATCTTTACCCAATGTATTGGAGGGAGATATAGGCCCCACCCATCTCATAATTATACCATTCTTATGTGTTCCACAAAATCAAAAAAACATACATCATAGCATAACCCATGTAATAAAAATGGGAATCTTAAACATCGTGACATCATAAAACAATTCATATAAGATAAAGGAATTTATAAAAATAATTCCGTCACAACATTATCAAATCAATGTAATAACAGATATAAAAGCATAACCCTTTATTTTCATAGATAGAAAATAATTTTGATAAAACACTTGAACTCCATTCTTGAGGAAAATATCCTTTCTTCTTCAAACACATTTTTCCTTTCTTAACATGTCATAAAACATTAAACTAAAAGAAGTTGATTAAAAATAAACATGAAAACTTATAAAGGATGCTTCTTGTAAATAATGTTTTAAAAATCCATTCATGTCGTATAAGTTAAAAAAAACATTCTTCGTACTTTTGTCAGAAAAGTCAAAAAGTACCTCGTACGAAAAACGACAAAAGATTCCTTTCATATTCATTACTAAAAACTCACCGAAGGGTAAAATTGGATTTAAACTATTGTAATTGTATGGAAACAATATAACATATTGAGGGAACATTGATGTGGATGATAAAAATACACCCCAGTAAATGCCAAAGTAAAAACAATCTCGGATAAAAATGAC
Organism: Viscum album; assembly: GCA_963277665.1. Classification (NCBI taxonomy): domain Eukaryota; kingdom Viridiplantae; phylum Streptophyta; class Magnoliopsida; order Santalales; family Viscaceae; genus Viscum; species Viscum album. The sequence goes on along the minus strand of OY728121.1, from coordinate 1,189,799,835 downwards.
ATTGTGATATTTCCCTTACATTAGGTCTGATTTGCTTCGTAAGTGTCCGAACCTCCTGTATAATGATTTACATAATGTCATTGACATATTACAGAATCATATTAATTTTTTATGATATCATATATTCTTCACTTATGACTTTATATTACCTATTCTTTTGTAAATTCCATGTTAAATAGCGTTTTGGGTAAAATTGTTTCATTTGTCGTTCGTGTTTTAACTTGTAATTGTTCATATGATTACTTAGATCATTATTACATAATTATACAATATAAAAAATTATTTATATATAATATATATTCATAATATACATATATATAATGGATCGATAAATGGAAAGAAATACACCGTTCATGGAGACGGTAGGTCGTACGTACGCATGAACGTTGTTTTCGTTTCCTTATTGAATTGAATGGAATTAAGTAGATGACATACATATAAATATAAATAAATACAGTATCATTATTATGTCATATATTTCATTATTACTTATTATATATACTTTATAATCATTCATGAATGGTTAATCATTGAGAATGAATCTCATCACGTTGTGGAGACGGTAGTCCGTACATACGCACGAGCGATGATATCGTTCCCATGGTCATGGAATTGTGTTTAAGTGTATGTATACTATTTCAGTATCAATATCACTTTATAATAATCATATATAGTTACTCCTTACACCATTATACCCATACAATTAAGGTGGTGGCAGAAAATAGATTACTCCACGGCGTGGAGACGGTATTCCGTACGTACGCATGCACGGTGATTTCCTTTTTCCGTAGGATGGATAGAAGGTTAATTAGAGTTGTTTCATATTTATAATAACATATCAGTATATAAGAAATACTGATGTTATTACTTTATCATGAAACAACTAAATAAGAAGAAGTTGAAGAAGAAAGAAATTGAAAAAGATAGGTAATGGATATTACCTCTTTTTGACGCGCCTTTACTTAACCTCCACTTAAAGAACTAAAAATGGTCTTTGAAGAAGACCAGGACCTCTAGGATGATACTAGGGAAGTGGAGAAGAGATTTTTTCAGGGGTTGGCCGAGCTTTAATGATCAAATTTATGTGAGGAGGAGAGGGAGGAGGTGCCCTTTTATAAGGGAGGAGAGGGGCATCTTAGAAAAATCTCAAAATATTATTTTATATTAAGGTCAAATTCGATTTATAATGGTTCCAAATGGTATTATTTCAATGCTAAAGTGGGGATGGGTCGAAATCCTCTCATCCAATAGGATTTAGACAAGTTTAGGGTATTAATTTACCCTTATCAATTAGATTTAACTCTAAGTTAAATAATTTAACTTTTACCGTGTCTTTTTGTTTTCTTACACAATATGGTTAATAAACTTACTATATCAAGCCAAACGAACCCCAAGTTGTTTATTATTAATATATGTATCCTTATCTAAGTAATTTGGCCGAACCTTAGATTTTTAGGAATTAAATAAAAATTAATAATATAGTATTTGTTTTAAAAACTAATTTATGTCCATTTTGACACTATTTGGTACCTGAATTTTATGAAATTTCTAACAGAATGATAAGTTCGAACCAAGTTACTTAAATCAACAATAACATGTCATATTCACCTAGAAAATTCATTTAAGTCATAAACAGTCTCAAATTACATTTATTTGGGCATTTATAACATCAATTATGTTAATATTTTCTTAAAAAGGTAATTATTGCATCATCTTTGTGTCATAAATAAATTAAATTATTTAAATCATAAAAATTACAAATAAAATACCATTATGTAGGAAATATTTGTATCTTTCTAATGAATATTTATAGTCGAACTTATATTATGTATAACCCTATATTAAAAATGATTTAGTAAATAAACATTGATTTTAACTCTTTTAACTCTTCTTTGAATTAAATAATAATAAATGTCCTAATCTAATCCAAGTGGGCCTAAATGATAATATTTTACACTTAAGATTGTTTTTGGTCGAGATACACTTTTCTAATAGGATTAGAACAAGTGTTAGGGTAATATTAATATCATTTTTACCCTTAATTACCCTATTTAATTTTAACTGTGGTAAATAAAAGTAAAAAGTCACTATTCACCAAAAATTATTTTCATCTCATTGAACCACATTTTACTTACTGACAACAACCGTGTCTCTCGGATTTTTGAAATTCCATTCACAGAAGCGGTAAAATTAAGAATCATGAAAAAATTAATTTTTTTAACTACCACTTAGTAGTTTCACTATTCATCAAAAATTGAAGTTTTTCAGAAAAATGCCAAAATTTCACCCTAAGCTATAATTGATATTCCGAATTCAAAAATGATTTCTATTTTATAAAATTCCCAACATATAAGTTGCATTAATTAATTTTATAATTAATTTCAGCTGTCACAACAAATAGCGTGTTTTTAAGAGATAATAACTATCAAAAGATTAACACTTGTTTATGTCTGGTGTAAATGTGAAATTACTTCCAATGACCAAAATTGTATTGAATTGTAAAAATATATTCTAAATAAACTTTAAAACCACTCGAATTAATAATTTATCACTATTAATTATTTCAATTAAAAAAAGTTGTTTTTAATTAAAATTTAGTAATTTTCACTATTCATCAGAAAATGAAAGTTATCTGAAAAGTACCAAAATTTCACCCTAAGCTAATTTCGATATTACGAATCAAAAAATAAAGTCCATTTTGAAAAAAAAAATTGACAAAATTTCAAAAAGTGGTTATTACTATTCATAATGGCTAATTTTAATAATATTTTAATAGCATATTGCTGTTTAGTGAAACTCGTTATTGTGTACTACACACGCTATCGAGGAAGGTCGTGATTGCGTGTAATGGAAGGCAAGTCAAGGATGCGTGTTGTGAAAGCTTCTTTTGGTGTAGCGTACAACACAAGACTTTAGTGAAATTAAAAACAATATTTTTCATAAAATCTTGGGCTGTTACATTCTACCCCCCCTTAAAATGAATTTCTCCCTTGAAATTCGTCAGGGTTATAAATGGTTTACTATTCAAAAGTTTCTTTAATAGAAACCCACAACGTAAAAAGGAATACCAAAACCAATCTTTAAAAATGAAAGTATGAAACGTAACGGTTACCCAAATAAACTAATCACTGGGTTTCCACATAGGTGAAAATATGGATATGGAAGAAAAATCTAACCATCATGTTCTGATGGAGAGTGGTAGAGATCATGGCTATAGAAAAGCCAACAATCACAAATCCATAAATTTGTGACGATCTAAGGTACCATCTGATTAATCAGATATAAGAGCACTAGGACAACATTTTTGGTTTTCAAGATCGTTTCCCTAAAGTTGAAGAATTTGAATTAGAATAAATACTTACATTATTTTGGTATAATCTCACTGTTGTTCGTGCCTTGAACAATTTCCACTTCATCTCTTAAATAAATGAAGTTGAATTTGTTATTCTTGAAGTGTTAGCAGATCATGTGATAGAATGACGGGTCATTCCATGTGTCTCAAACAAAAGGTTAGCAAAAGTTATTAAATATACATAAGTCATTCTATAGTGAGATTAATCATATATGGTTCCTAAAATGGACTTATACATCATATATCATACTGCTTAATATAATAAAACTAGTTTCTACTAAACAGGGACTTCCTGTAGGCCGGTGGTAGGCGATAAAGGCCAGTCGCACTTCAGTTGTGGGTTCGATTCCCACAGCCTTGTCCGACGCGATGGGTTGTCGCCCGTCCTACAGGTTGTCCTTTTTCTAAAGCTATATTACTATAGCATCCCATCAATAATATCAAAAAACGTTTTATCCTAACTTATTTCCAACATAATCCATTCTAATGTTTAGGCTTATCTAAAATACTTCGGTCCAAGATCATAGTATAAAGAAAATGATTACTTGAAATGTCACAGAATAATCACGTGAATGCCATCATTTATCCCCCATATATCATAAGATATATCTTGTTGGTCAAATTACAAACATGTGAATACCTTAATCATGTATTCTCTTGAAGAATGAATACCCATTGAACCTTAGTGAAAACATGAATGCAGTTAAAAGTTAACACTTTCCACATACCAAAATCCTCAAAATTTTATATACTCAATCCATGATATCACTTAGTTCTTATATCAATCATGAGATCATGAATACAATCAAACATCTCATTATCTTCTTATCCCTTCATTATGCTCATATCATCTGTTTACCAAAAATGTCTCAATCACTTTTCATGGTTACCGGTACCATAAAATTATTGAAACCCACAATAGACCAAAACATAAATATTCCAACATTCCACGATACTATATACAACATTATTTTGGAATTCCATTACATAAACACTTAATCATTCCACCACATCATTTTCATATTCAACATCGCCAATAATGATCGCATGTGACTTCCCTTTGTCCTTTGCCTTCAGTGGTTGCCCATGTTGATCATCACTAACCCTTGGATTAGGGAATTTATTAGCATAATGCCCCATTTCCTTGCACTTGAATCATTGAAGTGTTGGTGGTGCATTCTCTGCAGTGTTTGCTTTATTCAAATCATTAGAAACCCTTTTTCCATTACCTCGACACTCAGCTGCTCGATGACCTTCTTTTCCACACTTAAAACATTTTCTAGTCCCTTTATGACAATCTCCACCATGCTTCTTTCCACACTTTGAGCATAAGGAAACATTCATCTTTTTTTCACCATTATTCTGAGATTTCTCCTTGAACTCCATCTTTCGTTTCTTGTCAAAACCATGAGATGGATATGTAACACCAACATCCATTTCTACCTTGATAGCACAACGCACAATTTCTTCATTTCTACTGAAGTCTCTTATAGCTAATGCCCTTCGAAGACTTGGTTTTAAGCCACTGAAAAATCAATCAACTTTACTTTCAGGTTGGATGATAATGCCAGATGCATACCTTGAATGTTTTGTAAAATTCGCTTCATATATACCAACAGATTCATCATCCTTTTTCTTTAGTTCAAGAAACTCCTTCTCCATCTTTGTTCGAAGAATACGAGGGAAGTACTTATTGAAAAATAAGTTCTTTAACTCGTCCCATTCCATGGACTCAATTTCATCCCTTTGCCTTGTATTCTTAATAAGATTCCACCATTGATCAGCATCACCTTCCAAACGATACACTACTAAGATGACTTTATCATGTTCAGAACATTGAAGAACTGGAAATATCTTTTCAGTGGTACTAATCCATTGTTCAGCAACAAGTGGATCAGAAGACCCACTAAAAGAAGGTGGACGTTGCCTCATGAAGGACACAATAGAATATTGTTCCCTTCTATGCTCATTTGGAAGTCCAGAATGATTCATAGCTTGTGTAAGTATAGCAATAAGATTTTTCACTCCATCTCCCATAACATTTGTTTGTTCAAGAGGACAATCATTGCATTTTCCATTGCATTGATCAATACGGTTCCTTTGGGTTCCAGCCATCATCTAAAACCCAAAAAGAATAATGTGAGAGGAAAAAATCAAGCTAGGGAAAAAACATAATAATGGGGGAGTACCTTCAATATCTAACATCTTAGGTTTAATTCTATGATCGTTATCTTAGTTCTAGTACTATAACCTATACGTATACTTAACCTTATGGACATCCCTAGACATACCTTAGAAATATCTCTAGGGATCTCACTAATGTTTTCGCATCCTAGTTTCCAAAGGTCAACTAATCCTTTCCTCTGATACCAACTGTAGAGACCCGAAGCTTGATGTACATTAACATTACATTACTTTTGCGGAATACTTAGTATATAACAAAAACTCACACACAAGGATCGTAATAGTTTAGTGTCTTTAGAAACTCGGAATATAATCTTCTAATCCTGGTGAAAGATCTTCAACATCTCCCATAAAGATCTTTTTTTATACCTAAAACCTTTCATTATTTCCTGGGGAAAAGAAAACATAAAAGGGTGAGCTCAAATGCTCAGTAAGGGTAAACAAAAGACATATCAATCACATCATATACATAAGCACATAACTTTTGAAAATCTTAACCTGTAAAAGAGATCATAATTTCATAACTTGGGATAACTCATGGAAGTGAAATGTAATCACAATAATCATAACATAAAACATTAAACATTGTGGCATACACACATAATCATAGAGAATCATTTCTTATTAGTCAAGACTCATTGCCAAGACTATCTTAGTGGACAAAGTCCCTTTCTGAAACGAGTCACCCTCGTTTCAGTCCTCTTTCACTGAGCCGGTATAACCTACCATTCCAGCCGTGTCTATCTCATGAGATATAAAATCTTTACCCAATGCATTGGAGGGAGATATATGCCCCACCCATCTCATAATGATACCATTCTTATGTGTGCCACAAAATCAAAAAAACATACATCATAGCATAACCCATGTAATGAAAATGAGAATCTTAAACATCGTGACATCATAAAACAATTCATATAAGATAAAGGAATTTATAAAAATAATTCCATCACAACATTATCAAATCAATGTAATAATAGAGATAAAAACAGAACACTTTATTATCATAGATAGAAAATAATTTTGATAAAACACTTGAACTCCATTCTTGAGGAAAATATCCTTTTTTCTTCAAAAACATTTTTCCTTAATTAACATGTCATACAACATTAAACTAAAAGAAGTTGATTAAAAATAAACTTGAAAACTTGTAAAGGATGCTTCTTGGAAATAATGTTTTAAAAATCCATTCATGTCGTATAAGTTAAAAAAACATTCTTCTTACTTTTTTCGGAAAAGTCAAAAAGTACCTCGTACGATTCATATTCTTTACTAAAAACTCACCGAAGGGTAAAATTGGATTTAAACTATTGTAAGTGGATGGAAACAATATTACATATTGAGGGAACATAGATTTGGATGATAAAAATACACCCCAGTAAATGCCAAAGTAAAAACAATCTCAGATAAAAATGAGATTGTGATATTTTCCCTTACCTTAGGTCCGATTTGCTTCGTAAGTGTCCGAACCTCCTGTATAATGATTTAAATAATGTCATTGACTTATTACAGAATCATATTAATTTTTTATGATATCATATATGGTTCACTTATGACTTTATATTACCCGTTCTTTTGTAAATTCCATGTTAAAGAGCGTTTTGGGTAAAATTGTTTCATTTGTCGTTCGTGTTTTAACTTGTAATTATTCATATGATTACTTAGATCATTATTACTTAATTATAGAATATAAAAAATGATTTATATATAATATATATTAAGAATATAAATATATATAATGGATCGATAAATGGAAAGAAATACACCATTCATGGAGACGGTAGGTCGTACGTACGCATGAACGCTGTTTTCGTTTCCATATTGAATTGAGTGGAATTAAGTACATGACATACATATAAATATAAATAAATCCAGTATCATTATTATGTCATATATTTCATTATTACTTATTATATATACTTTATAATCATTCATGAATGGTTAATCATTGAGAATGAATCTCATCGTGTCGTGGAGACGGTAGTCCGTACGTACGCACGAGCGATTATATCGTTCCCATGGTCGTGGAATTGTGTTGAAGTGTTTGTATACTATTTCAGTATCAATATCACTTTATAATAATCATATATAGTTACTCCTTACACCATTATACCCATCCAATTAAGGTGGCGGTGGAAAATAGATTACACCACGGCGTGGAGACGGTATTCCGTACGTATGCACGCGGGGTGATTTCCTTTTTCCGTAGGATGGATAGAAGGTTAGTTAGAGTTGTTTCATATTTATAATAACATATCAGTATATAATAAATACTAATGTTATTACTTTATCATGAAACAACTAAAGAAGAAGAAGTTGAAGAAGAAAGAAATTGAAAAAGATCAGTAATGGATATTACCTCTTTTTGAAGCACCTTTTCTTAACCTCCACATAAAGAACTAAGGATGGTCTTTGAAGAAGACCAGGACCACTAGGATGATACTAGGGAAGTGGAGAAGATACTTTGGCAGGGGTTTCCCGAGCTTTAATACTCAAAGTTGTGTGAGGAGGAGAGGGAGGAGGTTCCCTTTTATACGGGAGGAGAGGGGCATCTTAGGAAAATCTCAAAATATTATTTTATATTAAGGTCAAATTCAGTTTATAATGGTTCCAAATGGTCTTATTTCAAAGATAAAGTGGGGATGGGTCGAAATCATCTCATCCAATAGGATTTAGACAAGTTTAGGTTATTATTGTATCCTTATCAATTAGATTTAACTCTAAGTTAAATAATTTAACTTTTACCGTGTCTTTTTGTTTTCTTACACTATATGGTTAATAAACTAACTATATCAAGCAAAACGAACCCCAAGTTATTTATTATTAATTTATCTATCCTTATCTGAGTCATTTGGCCGAACCTTAGATTTTTATGAATTAAATAACAATTAATAATATAATATTTGTTTTAAAAACTAATTTATGTCAATTTTGACACTATTTGGTACATGATTTTTATGAAATTTCTAACAGAATGATAAGTTCGAACCAAGTTACTTAAATCAACTATAACATGTCATAATAACCTATAAAATTAGTTTATTTCATAAAAAGTCTCAAATTACATTTATTTGGGCATTTATAACATCAATTATGTTAATATTTTCTTAAAAAGGTAATTACTGCATCATTTTTGTGTCACAAATAAATTAAATTATTTAAAGTATAAAAATTACAAATAAAATACCATTATGTAGGAAATCCTTTTAGCTTTCTAACGAATATTTATAGTCGAAATTATATTATGTATAACCCTATATTAAAAATTATTTAGTAAATAAACGTTGATTTTAACTCTTTTAACTCTTTTTTGAATTAAATAATAATAATTGTCTTAATCTAATCCAAGTGGGACTAAATGATAATATTTTACACTTAAGTTTGTTTTTGGTCGAGATAAACTTGTCCAATAGGATTAGGACATGTGTTAGGGTAATATTAATATCATTTTTACCCTTAATTACCCTATTTACTTTTAACCGTGGTAAATAAAAGTAAAAAGTCACTATTCACCAAAAAATTATTTTCATCTCATTGAACCACATTTTACATATTGACATCAACCGTGTCTCTCGGATTTTTGAAATTTCATTCACAGAAGCGATAAAATTAAGATTCATGAAAAAATTAATTTTTTTAACTACCACTTAGTAGTTTCACTATTCACCAAAAATTTAAGTTTTTTAGAAAAATGCCAATATTTCACCCTAAGCTATAATTGATATTCCGAATTCAAAAATGATTTCAATTTTAAAAAATTCTCAACATATAAGTTGCATTAATTAATTTTATAATTAATTTCCGCTGTCACAACAAATAGCGTGTTTTTAAGAGATAATAACTATCAAAAGATTAACACTTGTTTATGTCTGGTGTAAATGTGAAATTACATCCAATGACAAACATTGTATTGAATTGTAAAAATATATTCTAAATATACTTTAAAACCACTCGAATTAAAAATTTATCACTATTAATTATTTCGATTAAAAAAAGTTGTTTTTAATTAAAATTTAGTAATTTTCACTATTCATCAGAAAATGAAAGTTATCCGAAAAGTACCAAAATTTCACCCTAAGCTAATTTCGATATTACAAATCAAAAAATAGTGTCCATTTTGAAAAAATAAAATTTAAAAAATTTCAAAAAGTGGTTATTACTATTCATAACGGCTAGTTTTAATAATATTTTAATAGCATATTGCAGTTTAGTGAAACACGTTATTGCGTACTACAAACGCTATCAAGGAAGGTCGTGATGGCGTGTAATGGAAGGCAAGTCAAGGATGCGTGTTGTGAAAGCTACTTTTGGTGTAGCGTACAACACAAGACATTAGTGAAATTAAAAATAATAGTTTTGATAAAATCTTGGGCTGTTACAGAATTGATTTTGAGGGCTTTCCCAGAGTGTCAATTATATTTGTCACCCTATGAGACTATAGGTGGGATTGACGTTAATTTCTCCCTCACACTGTCTATAGAAACTATTACGAAACCACATGGGAATTGAAATTGAGTGCTTCCTCAAAGTTTTTTTAGTTTATTGTTAAAACTCTATAGGGGGAATTGACGGTGATTTCTTCCTCAGATAGTCTTTTTTGTTGCATGAGACTAATGGGGTTTTACATTGTGAGCTATCACATACATTCTTAATATACATTCTGATTAAATATTAAGTTGAACCAGAGGTTTTAGGCTGTGATACTGTAACTGGATGGTTACATGAGATAGATTAGTTGAGCTAGAGGGGATTGGCTGTGTGAACATTCTGAGAGGGTTTCTTGTTAATGTTTGATTGAATAATTGATAAATTTAAATGATTGAAGTTGAAATAGTATGAATGTTTACTTTTGAGTACTTCCTTGTTTATTACATCATTTTCCATATTTCATGCGCTCTATATATTCACTGAAAATTTGGAACTGATCTTTCGGTGGTTGCCTACTGCGATTCATCTCACACCCTGTTTAGGTCATGATTTTGGGCCAAAATAGATTATATTATTAGAAGTTTAGATATGGGAAAGAGCCCTTATACATCATGTACTTGATGGCTATGGAGCTGGAGAGCAAGAGACCAAGCTAAGTCTTACGGTGCTATTGGAGTTGTTCACATGTTTTACATTTCAGTACATGGTTTTAGTATTGTATTCCAGCATTGTGACCGGTTTGGATTCTTTCCAAGATTTTTATGACATTCATCATTACTTACATATATGCTAAAGTTGTTTATTACTTCTAGTCTTCCGATGTAATCTTATGTATAGTATTAATTCTTCTGGAAGTTTATATTATTTCTATTTTTTGTTTTACTCTACCGATGAGGGAACAGTTCCCCCACTATATCACCCTAGTCCCTCGCTGCTAGACAGAATCCTCTGGTGTTCAGGGAAATGCACATGAGGCAACGTGACCAAACAAGTACAAGGAACCTTTGGGCTGCACCCAGTACCAGGACATTAGAATGTTGTATTAGGGGGATTCTATTCTTCTTGTATTACTATTTAGAGCCTATAGGAAGGTATTGGAAATAATGGTTACTTGGTAAAAATTTGGGCTCGGGAGTAGCTAACACATATACCACGAAAAGCCAACATACCTCATTATAGAAATTTTAAATTTTTTTCCCAATTACTAAAGTTGATTTGATTTCACTATTGGGTGAGTGACAAGTTTTGGGCCATTATTTTTTACATTATTGATTTTCTATTTCTATTTCTACCCGATGAGATGAGGGTATTCCATCTCATGCATCATATAGGAAGCTGCTAGAGATCACATTTCATGTATTCATGACATTCCATTTAGGGTGCATTATCTATTGCATGTTGTTGTGATAGATATTGTGCTAGATATTCATTCTATTGTGATATATTACTTGATTGAATTCCTGTTTTTTGATAGGATATTGATAATGATTAATGATTTATTTGAATGAAGGCCAAACCTTGATCCCTGAGGTGTTATGGGACCTCAGGGATCAGAATTTGGTGGACCATGGGTTTGATTACACATTTATGCATTGTGATATACATGAATAACATGTCATTCTTTTATTTGTGGGGAGTATAGGCCACCAAAGATAAATATTTGTCATTTTAATACTTTTTCTAGTGTTTTATGGGGTTCTAGACTTGTTTCTAAGGATAACTCTATATAAAAACCTAAAATACATGTTCTGCAATAATGAATACATTCCATGTATCCTTATATTAGGAAAGGAAAAAAATTTCTTATGTATATGTCTTTTACTGTATGTACACGATGTGTAGTCCTTAACTATGTGAATAACTTTGTATGTAAAGACACAGGATTGGCAATTCATTGGTGGAACACACTATTTTTCAATCATACATGTCATGTTATAGTGTCTATGTATCTGAAAGTGTGACTAACGACTCAGGTGGATGAAGATCAGGTACTACACTCTGTGTGAATCTTGAACATGTCGTGTGCACTCGCCCGTGTAACCGGCCATGTGACTAACAACACGGGTCGGCGGATTCCTTCTAGTACATGTCATTTCTGGCACAAACACATCATGGAGTTTTGTTCTGGAAGAGCCACAATTCTTAGCTATATAGAAGAACTAGGGTTGGGTAAATCGATTCATGTACATGTAGTGTCCTTGGGAGGAACATGCTATGTGTATGGGTGTGACACGACTAGTTTTGGAAGATATACACACCCATGTAAAGGCTTAAGGGATTACATCATATAGGGGTAATACACATTGTGTATCCATGTTTTGAAAAACATAAGTGTTATATTTCCCATGTTCATTTATTGAAATTCAATGTTTTAGTTCTCGATAATCTTAAACTAAGGTGTGCACTTGACCTTGAAGATTCATTCCACCGAGACATCCACCGGTTATTCTCCAGATATAGGGAAACGATCAGATACTAGATATGGCTAGTCAAGGACTACTATTAGTTCCTCTTGTCATGCTCATCTTATAACCAGCCGTTATCCTGGATACAGGTGCCGATGCATATTTCTGAGGGAAATTTATGAGGTTTATACAGAAATTCCAATGACCACCGCCACCTACCCCGTCTATAGCAAAATTGACTCAGGTTTTTCAATAGCAGCATCTTACAACCTTCTTAGGGAATGGAAGGCCATAGGCTGCATTGTCACGGTTTGAAGCCATGTTGCCTATTTTCGAGTATCTAGAGATTTTTATAGAGAGTAGGGTGATTCTCGCTATGTATATGCTTCGTGATTTTTCCAAGAGGTGGTGGGATGTGATCTCACCAAAAGGATGCTAGCAGGTTAGGGATTGGGATGAGTTCTAGTGTACCTTATATGAATACTAAAACATGGAGACTTTGAGGGCCGATCGAGCCTGAGACTTCATGAGTTGGGAGCCGTGTAACCATTCGGTAATGGAGTATTCTTCTTGCTTCATAATGTAGTAGTGATTCATACACACTCTAGGAGGTGTTGGGATATTCTTTAAGAGGAAAATTGAGGATGGTCTTAGGAATGACATCTGTTCACATGTGAACATCTTCTGGTTTACTTCAATTTCTTCTATAGTCAACTAGGAAATGATCACAAAGTAAATACTGAGGGATTATGGCATTATAATCTAGGGTGGTTCGGCATCCAGAGATGGTACTTCTATGGATGATAGTAGGTAGTTCCAGAGATAGTCAACACATGGAGATCCGAATTGGGGGGATACTTCTTCAGTTAGCTCAGTAGTGTGCTACCAGTGTGGGAACTGTGGGAATATAAGGCCATGTTTCCTGAGATACCTAGTTGAGTGCAGATATTGTAGCAAGATGGGTCACCATTAGAATTTCTATTAGTTATTCTCATCGAAAGCTAGTGATGGGGGGTTCTTTATCTCTCTTAATTAAGGGGCAGCCCCACCAGTTTCTCATCAGTCTTGGAACTGGAGTTCTTCTGACCATTTAGGATGAGGTGGTGGTCGCGGTGATGGTATCCAGTTGCCAGGCCCTCAGCTACAATAGGCTGGATCAGCATTAGGTTGTTAGGCATGGCCATGGTATAAGACATAATTTTATAGTGGAGCATACCCATCTCGAGCATGATCCAGGATCATCTATAGATCGAGGTATGATTATAGTTTCCTCATTTTTAGCTTCTACACAATTTGATACTGGGGCTTCCAATAGTTTCATATCATTTGAAATTGTGGATATCCTTGGGATCTATATACTTTCTTCTCTGGATATCTTGAAATGGGTCATTCCGTTGGGGAAAATAATGGCTAGTGTACATCGGTGCGATGAGGGCCCTATTGAGGTTGGTGGGTATCACGTCTAATGGGACTTGTAAGTCTTAATACTAATGGGATATGAATTCATTATTAGAATGAATTAGTTAGTTCCCTTCAAGGATTCTGTTGATTGTTGTCACCATGGGGTGAGTTTCACGTCCCTAGAGGAATGATAATTTCTACAGAAGTGTGAAGGAATGTATAGGCGAGCATAGTGGGACCTTAGAATCATGGGTTAGGAGGAGTTATAGACTAGGTTGCTAGTCAATATCTAGATGTCCAGGGGACTTCACAAATGGACTTACTCAAGTGGTGGATTGTTTTAGGGGATAATTTCTAGAGGAAATTTTAGGTTTTCTTCTAGAGCGAGAGGTGGACTTTTTTTATCATGTGCGAGGAGCGGCACCAGTGTCCAAGAAACATTTTTGGATAGCTACACCAGAGTTAATAGAGCCTAAGAAGAAGTTTGAGGAGCTACATGAAAAGTGTTTCATTTGACCTTTTAATTCACCTTGTGGCTCGCATATCTTGTTTGTGAAGAAGGAGGACGATACCATAAGACTTTGGGTGGATTATCGAAAGCTGAACAAGTAGATGATCAAGAACTGATAAACCTTGTCGAGGATTGATGATCTCTTTGATCATATTTGATGTCCTCGGGTGTTCGGGAACATAGACATGAGATCTAATTGTCATTAATTATGTGTAAGACAATCAGATATACATCTTACAATCTTTCTGTGTATTTATGGTCTATACTAGTATGTCATTATGCAATTCAGTCTCACGAACACACCTGCAGTTTTCATGGACCTGATAAACCACGTGTTCCATCCATACATGGATTAATTCATTGTAGTATTCGTGGATGATTTATTGGTGTACTCTCACACTCAACACAACCATGCCACACATATTGGGATCGTTTTTAGTACACTGAGAGAGTATCAGTTATAGGCTATGTTCTCAAAATTCCACTTTAAGATGGACCTGATTCACTTCTTGGCTCATGATATCTTAGAGACAAGGGTATTAGTAGACCCAGATAAAGTGAGAGTAGTAGTTTCCTAGGAGTAGCTGAAGAACATATTTGAGTTATGGACATTTCTAGGGATATATGGTTATTTAAAATGTTTCATAAATGAATTTTCATACTTAGAAATAGCACTAATGGGCTTGACTAAGAAGGGAGTAAAGTACATTTGGACAGATTCATGTGATTCAGCCTTCCAAGAGCTAAAACGGATGTTGAATTCAGCACTAATACTAGATTTCCCAGATCCAGGATATAGCTATATGATTTATTGTGATGCATCAGGTACTACGCTAGGAGTAGTGCTTATGAAGGGGGAAGGATTTGTTGTGTACGGGTCTCAGTAGTTGAGGCTGCATGTGAGGAATTACCTGACACACAATCTTGATTTGGTTTCAAATGATCATGCTTAATGATGTTGGAGATGTTATCTATTTGGAAATCATTTTTTGGTTTTCACCAACCACAAAATCCTCAATTACATCTTCACTCTGCATGATCTGAGTTTGAGATAGTGATGGTGGGTTGAGTACCTTTAGTCCTTTGACGTTGTTCTATCCTATATGTCTGGTAAAGGAGACACAGTAGATGATGCATTGGGATGGAAGACTCAAATACCTGTAGTTCAAGAGGCCAGTAGTGAGTGGCATCTTATGTTTGTATTTTCTAAGATTCATTTGGAGGTTCATGACATATAGGGGTTGAGGTTTCATTCTTCTATAGTTGTTACCACTAATATTCTTAATCGAGTACAAATGAGGTAGTTGTTAGATTCTGAAGGCCTGATTCTATTGGAGAGTGTGGTAAGAAAGGACACTATTCCTAGATGAACCATTAGAGAGGATGAGATTTTGTGTTTTCATGGGCATGTATGGGTTTCAACAAACATACGTGAGGAGATGATGAAGGTTTTTCATTCATCATTGTGGGTAGTTCATCTTGGTGTCACCATGATGTATTGAGATCAACACCATTTGTATTTGTGGCTATGTATGAAGAGAGATGATGTAGGTTTTGTCGTGATATATTACACCAATCAGCAGGTGTAGGTGGAGCGTCAATGACCAGTAGGGCTTTTGCAGTTGTTACTCATTCTCGAGTGGATGTGTAATGTTGTCACGATGGATTTTTTGATGGGTTTGTTGAGGTCACCGTGAAGGAATTATGCAGTTTGGGTTGTCATTGACAAACTCATGAAGGTTTCACACAACCTACCAATAAAGGAAACCTTTAGTATGGAATAGTTGGGAATGTTGTACATCCATGAAAATATACACTTACATGGGGTTACGAACTCCATCGGTTCTGATAGGGATGCCCATTTAACTTCTTAGGTCTATTGGGAACTATAGAGGGCTTTGTGTACACACGTACTTTTGAGTATAGCTTACCTTCCCCAAATAGATGGCCAATCCGAGCATACGATTCAGTTGTTAAAGGACATTCATCGATAATGCATAATAGATTTTGGATGTTATTTGGAGAAGCACATACCTTTTGTTGAGTTTTCCTACCATTATCATTTTTAGGAAACTATTTTGATGGATGCTTTTAATTATTTTTATGGTAGGCCATGCCGATCACCCCTATGTTGGCTAGCAGTATGACAGGTAGCTATGTTGGGACATCATCATGTCCAGGAGACCACAAACCATATAGAGTTTATTCACAAGATGATGGATACTACACAGTCATAATAGAAGTCTTAGGATGATAGGTAGAGAAAAAATCTGGAGTTCGAGGTTAGAGATTAGGTTTTCATATGTGTCACAAAGAGGACGGGACACGTAACGATTATGAGATAGGGTAATATTTCACTGATACACAATGGGTTGTTTGAGGTTTTCGAGAGAGTCGGTTTGGCTGCCTATCAAATGAAGCTAGTCAGAGGTATCGGGCTGTGCATGACGTCTTCCACATTTCTCAGCTACATCATTACTTCTCAGACCCATCTCATGTTTTTCAACCTGATGAGGTTGTGTTGGATGTGGATGCCTTGTTTGAGGATCACCCCATCCGGATTATTGATCACAACATGATTGTTTTCTATGGCTGGTCAGTTCCGTTGGTATGGGTGTTGTGGCAGCATAGATGAGTATAGGATGAGACTTGTGAGAGGGAGACTGACGTATGATCGTAGTTGCCTAATATGTTTTAGGAATCTTCTTCACCACCATCTTATTGAAATTCGGGTGAATTTTTCTTTAAGTGGTGAAGATTTTAAGAACATGGATGTTCTTTTCCGATATGGATCTTGTTTTCATGTTTTTTTAGAAATTGAGTAGAATCCTGAAATTTAAGGAGTACACTCATTGAACTTAGTAGTACCCGCTATGTACCCGGTTTATGTGGGTATCCATGTACTAGTCCAGTACAGGCCATTAACGGCAGAGTACATGGCTATGTGGGGTGACCTTGTGGTGATGTCGAAGTGGTTTACTTGTTTTACATTTCCTTACAAGGTATTATTACTGTATTTCTGAATTGTGACCTATTTCATGCTTTCATAGATACATGTGACATGAATCATTATTCACATATATTCTATAGTTTTTTATTACTTTTAGTCATCCACTTTCAACATCTGTATAGAATTACTTCTTCCTATATTTTATATTATTTCTATTCGGCTATGTTTCCCTCCCAATGAGGTCATAGTCTCCCTACTATCACAACCAAGGACCATGTGAAAAGTCAGAAGCCTCTGGTGTTCGAGGAAATGAACTTGAGGCCATGTCACCAACCGGGTATAGGGAACCTTTGGTAGGCACCTGGAACTAGGAAGTTAAAATGTCGGTGGGTATACCTATATGTAAATGATTAATGACATATTAATTGGTTTTTATGGGAGGGTGAGACCATAATCTTTTGATAAATGGTTTTCATGACTGGGTATACTGAAGGATTGTTCTTGTTGATGTTAGTGGGTATACTCATCTGGTTATAAATGATTAACATGAATTCTTGAATGCTTGAATTCTTATCATAATGGTTTGACGGATGCCTTGGGATTCTCTCCTTGGATCTAGATTGCGGTATTTGACTTCTTTGTTCGATTCTACCCCTTGTTTCTTAATTCTGTGGGATTCCTCTAGCCTTATTACCCCATAGGATCGAACTTGGTTAGGCTTGAGTATGAATTTCTATTTACTTTCTCCTATGAACCCAATGAATGCCTAACTAGGTTTCCACCATGGATTCCCATGCGACTCAATAGGATGCCTCAAACACACTCATTGTATCTGGCCCTCCAATGAATACATATTAATTACATGGATTCCTTGGTGTTCTGACACATTAGATACGGCCCTTGGGGTCTACATTTCAGAATTAGGCGTGGTCATGGGATGCTACATCACTATATAGCATGGTCGTGGGATACTTGTTCACTTTATACAGCATGGTTTTGGGTTGTTGGATACAGATGGATATATGGAATGGCTATGTGACTTGTTTACTTTTTATATCTTCTATATTAGGAGTTGACAATATTTTACAAGTATCTTTGAGGACTGTTCAGTTTTACTTGTTATTGTATACTTATTCCAGGGGAATATTCAATTACATACCCATTGTTTACACTTTCTTGAATCTTTATTGAATTTCATTTAGAATTGTATAGACCTGGGTGGTTGCATACTGGGATGTTTATCTCACACCCTATTTCGGACTCATTAGGGACCCAAAATGATTTTATGGTTTAGGAGATGATATGGGCAAGCATCCTAGTACAGGTTGTTGACTACGACTTTGGAGCTGGGGAGCATTGGAAAAAGACGTGGCTTACGATGCTGTGATATCTTTTTATTCATTTTTTCGGAATTGAACATTATAAGATTTACATGTACCATATATGGGTATTTTATAGATACTTGTACCATATGAATCATTTATGTATATGAGATAAATATAGTTATTGATATGTATACTCCCATCTACCTATATTACATTCAGTTGTCTGATCATTTATTCGCTTCAGCTATTGCATGATTTTTACTTCAATTGTGATACTCTGGAAATTAGGTCACAGTATCCCCACAAACCCACCTAGCCCCTCTCTTTTAGTTAGCATCCTCTAGCATTTCGGGAGATGCGGTTGAGGCCTTTTTACCAACCAAGATCGGGGCACCATTTTGGGTTGCATCCAGGTTATGGATGTTACAATCAATATGGTTTTTAAAATTTTATTTATCAATGCTTTAAAAAATAGTGAATAGGATTATAAAATGTTTTTTACTTTTATAACAATGATGCAATTGGTTCATTATAAAGAGTTATGTATTATGCTAATATTTTCATCAAAATTATAATCCTCTTTACCTAAATAAATTATCTATATATTGAGTAGTCAAATGAAAATACAAATTGGATTAGAACATTACCCAAATATAAAAAACTATTATATATGTTTATTTTCATACTGATAAAATGCGTCATTATTTTAAATTTAAAATCGAGTAAGAATTTTTACTAAAACACAATTTATTATGAAAGAAATATTTCTATCATAATAGTATTTTCATTCCCCAATAATTTTAAATTTTTTATTTTTCATTTCACACAAATCTCTTGTAATTATTTCCTATAAATTAAATTGATTTACTCAGTTGAGTGGCATGGATTTTGAAACACAATTTCTTCCTGTTATTAGTGATACGTGCATTTTTCTGAGAAACATTCCTTGTTTTCATTTCCCACGTTCTAGGGTTATCAATGCATCAAATTTTTAATTGAGTTATGTTATAGAATCTCCTATTATATGAAATCAATGAACCATTACACAAACTTCTATGATATGTCCCATCACTCATTATGTTATCACACACCTCACACAACATCAACTATAAAACAACAAGTCCTATTCCATTTTGATCTCCTCTATGATCATAACGTATGACCATTTTCCCTTTTACCATCCTTCCCTTGGAACACACTAGATAGAAATTATTTATATTATATATAAACATGTCTCTTACACTATGATAGATTATATATGTTCAACGCTGTTCATTATGATTCCTCACTCATACTATTACTATGTTTTGGAGCACTACATCAGGTATTTCTATTCCTCCATTCAAGAAACAATAACTACATTGACCAATCCTTTTAATGAGTGTCTTTAATCCATTAATTTCATCATATAGGATAATATATCATTCTTAAAGTGATAACCCATTAAAATCATCTTTTATATTTACTTTCATTTAGTTCCTAAGGGTGCCACTTTTAGGTAATGGGAACACAAACCTACAATAATTTTTTAATGTTTCTTCATTTGATGGATCATTTGGTCAATCATGTTTCACAGATAGCTTATACCTGCAAGAAGTAATGTGATTTTTTAATCATTGATGATTTACTAGACATACAGTATAATATATATTTAATTTTTTAAGAACCACTTTTTACTCTAGTGGAGTTCTCATTTAATTCCATCATAATATAATTAGTGGAAATATATCTTTAATATAATCATGGATTTGTTGTTGATGGTATAGAATTCATATGGTAGAGGATTCATTGTGAAAACATATTTTTATTTTTATTTTTTGATGGTCTCAATCTAGAGTACTTGAACATAGTCTTAGATATGTTGGCCCAACTCACTACGTTACATCTCTCAATTGTTTATAACTATCTCATTCATTCCAAACTCGAAGTAAAAAACATGACTTCTACTACATGATTTATATTTTTTAATATGAGTATTGGTTCTTTAAGTATCAACGAATGTTATCATCAACCATGGTAATCATTGTACCATGAAATATATATACTACCTTTGATTCGTAGAAATCCACTAACTCAATCATATATTCTAGTGCATTCAAAAATATTATTGGAAATGCCAGTATTCATCAATCATTCTATCCTACATAGACTGAATGTTTTATCACATTTCCAAAATATCCACAACTTAAATTATTAGTTATAAAGGTTGTTTGTTTAAATTCACTCGGAAAATATCGTATGTCTTGATTATTTAAAATTTTCCATTTAATTTATTCATAATTAGAAATCATTGTTTTTGATTTATTATGAATGTACTTACTCTCTCATTTTTTTGTTTTTTTAAAACGTTTGATGTCTTTTATGATTAGTAGTGTCTCACTCTATGGTGGTGTGTACATGATTTAGTAAATATCTTATCATGCATCCCCCATCCATTCAATTTTTATCCCCGAGAACCACCTTCGTCACGACCATAATTTCATCTAAATTATTTAAAACAACTATAATGACTTGTTTCATGTTTCGCCTTTTAATTATTATTTTTTCCATTATACTAATATTTTTCATCTTAGTTATGTTCCTTTATTGTTATCACATATATTGAGTCCTTTTAATTTAGTATATTCTGTATTTTGAGGATCTATTCCAATTCCAAGAAAACATAGTTATCATTAATGTTGTACAATTGTTATCTTTTTTTCTATTATGGGTTGGGTTTATTTTTTAAAACACATTCCAAAATATTTTGTCTTTCACTCATATTTCATGAA
Organism: Viscum album; assembly: GCA_963277665.1. Lineage (NCBI taxonomy): Eukaryota > Viridiplantae > Streptophyta > Magnoliopsida > Santalales > Viscaceae > Viscum > Viscum album. The sequence goes on along the minus strand of OY728121.1, from coordinate 1,189,778,508 downwards.
ACCAAAACCATGTTTTCATTATTCTTTAAAAAAATTATTCTCATAATGGTCATTAATACTTATCATGTTGAATATAATCATTTAATTATAATCATTGTATCATACATTATAGTTGTTTCCCTGGAAGACCCTGAAAACAGTGGTGTTGAATACAAAAAATTTCATGTGTTGTATACTATTAAGGACCATCTCTTTTAGATGAATTCTCTTACCATATTCTAGAACGACACCATTATAAATTATACATATCTCATTTACCACCATTCGTAATTCATTCATCATAGGGAGGGACAAATAATTTTTTTCCCTTATTTATTTCTCCGAGAAATTATCTTTTTATATATTTAGATTTGTGTAATCTATTTTTAATACTATACCTGTTATTAAAAAATTAATAATTATTGTTCTTTACAGAACCATCCATGGTTTCTATTGAACTTAAGATGATTATTATTTTTAATCTATATACATACATTATTGTATTGTTTTAATAGGTGTACTAATAATTGAGTTCCCCATTTTCTATTTCAAACATCTATCAACATCACTCTCTCTTCCCAATCACAATGATTTCTTTTCATATTATATCACACCACCACAACCCATGCATCCTCCTTTGAGAGGATGTGGTAAAATATTTGATCACATTTAACACTATACATTCAAGAATTTACATTCCATATAATTCTTATGTTACTATGGATCTTGATTACTGGCCATATCTTCAGTCTCGATCCAACGAATTTCCTATCACACTTCTCAATGATACATGTTGTTATCATGATTTCCTACATTATTATTTTTTATTCTATGGATTAAAGGTTTCTATTTTTTATTAGCACCCATATTGAGGATTCCCTCACCCATACCACCACCAAGGACAAATCTCTTCCATGGTAGTTATAGACTATGATGTAGTAGAGAAGAATCAGAAATGAAATCGTGTCTCCCTCCCCTTCAGTTAGAATCATGTTTGATGAAAATGGATTTATACTTTGCCGATCAATGTTGGTGGCACTCTGAATCACATGAAGGCTCTCTTGGTTGCAATGTGAGATGATCAGACCGATATAGTTGATTTCAATGACACCTTAACCTATTAATATGATATAATTGGTGTATCTTTTTTTCTCTCTCAATACCGCATTCCATTATCCCTTCTATTTGATGTGAAAGTACTTATTTGGGATATTTATAATGATGAGAGAAGGTTGAATTAGTGTTGGGGACATTTTATCATTTTTTAAATTTTACACTTTATAATATTTCCTAGTTGGGATCTTGACATTCCTATTCTCTTTTCCTTATCATATGTTTGTATATGAAAGTATTAAATGATGGAATCTGCTATTTTTACAAGGTTCACTACTCAATCTAAGTAGCTAGTCCTTGGCATGCCCTCGAAATAATCCTAAAAACTAAACACTAGAAATTAATATTTTTAATGTTGTTATCTTAAGTAGGAAATACAACTACACTTAGAAAGTACTATAGTTAATTTAATGTTCTTGTTTTCTATCTCATGTATGGATATTTATATTTCATTTTAATATATTATTCAAATTCTTGATAAGAATCTTTGTAACAACATGAATGTATTCCACTATATTAGACATATATTGGATTTCATAGACTCGTCTAATATTTGAATTCTTGAAGTGTTACTTTCCCAAGAGTAGGATTTATTCCTTTCTAATTCCCCACACCATATTAAAATATTCACTTTTTACTTTTCTATCAGTCAAAATAACATAATTATAATGTGGACTGATGAGCATTGAGTTCATCCTAACCTAAAATATTATCAAATGGTTTTCGAATAATCAGAAACTTTTTCTAATTCAATGAAAAACTAATGCATTGATTCACGTTATTGAAATATTTCATTAATCAAAAACATCATTTTGATCGTTAACTCAGAGATGAAAAGATCAAAAAATCCTCAATGGAATTTAGATTCTCTGTTTAATAATGAACTAATAGTTGTTATACTTTTTCTCCTATTAATTTTTATTAATCTTAATGGTATTATCAACTGAAATCTTAGACAACAAAGATCAATAATATAAACAGTTGTGTGCAGTATCAATATCATATTTGTGAAAATAATTTTTTTTCAACCACTACGTAAAATTAACTAAACATGTCACATCATCTTATGCATGTTTAAAAATTTACATGGGTCATGGGAAACATATAAAACATAGAACTCAGCTATTATTGATAAAAAATTTATCAATTAATGATATCATGTATAAATGGGATTATGTACTAACTCATATAATTTTCAAGATCAATTCATTTTCATAATACTTAAAAGATGTACACACACTCTCTTGATTAATTATTTACATTCAAATGCATTCACATATTAATGAATTCATATAGGTTTTGTTCACATTCTCTTTGCACATACAGAAACATGCACACATGGTATTTTTATTTTATACAACCTTGTGTGAAATACACTACTATTACTTATTCTAAATCCACACTAACCTAAAATATGACATTTTCCTAATACACTATGTCATATATGGTTTATTTCTCAATCATTGAACCTGTGTGAAATCACATCATGTGGCTACTTCATCTGTTGGTAAAATCATTGTTACTAGTTCTTCTGTATGGATATTGTGTATCAACAAGATACCCGATTGATGTTTGTTTCCACAACATATTTTATGTATAAAACCCATGATCTGGTTTACAAAAACCTTCTTCTTTACTATGAACAATGATGGTGTATAAACACCTGTCATGTGTTTATATCTATTCATCATGCCAAATTTTTTAAATTCTTCTTTTATATTATTAAATTACTCAGCGAACTCCCCTTATATACAATGGTTAGGTGCCTTAATGAACCTATAAATGAATCATGAGATTGAGAGAGGCTATGATGTTGTTTCCTATAAATAGGAACAATCAATACAATACAATTGAAAGAGCACATTTAAAAGACTCGGTGCCTATGATTTTACAGGAGAAGATCACTATCTCGTTTCATTTATACACTACATAAAACCCTATAAATAATATCATTTCGATGATTCAATTAATGATCCAAGGATATCATTGTATCATATGTATTTTGAGTGGTTAAAAGGGTCATCTTTAAATTCATCAAACCTAGGTATAAGGTACGCCAAATATCATGGAATTTTATTTAATTATCAATCATTGTTTATCCTTTTGAGAAAAAACCCCATCCAAAATACCATGATTAAGTTTTACATTTTCATCTTCAATTGTAAATGGAACATCCTAAAACAAAATTTTTCATCAATATATTTACATTTATTTATATTGATCCATAATAAATTATTGATCAGACCAATAACTATCCCTCATCGTGATACTCAGTGCACTGTTTGGTCCCTAGTGGTGGGTGATCATCAAACTAGTTAGAGAAAATGAGCTATCATGTTGGGAGGATAATGATGACTACATGGAAACTCAATGATCATCATATTGTTTCAGATCAAATAAACACATTATCTCCATATTGATTTAATGTGGTGGAACAATCCATCCAGTTCTGCATACCAAATCGATTATCCCTGAGGTTTAACTGGGGAATATAAATATTAATTATCCCAAAGCACATTTGAGTTGACACTATGGTTGAAACCCATATTTACATTACACACATTTCCATCATTGGCAATGCCTTATATAGTCCATGAGATTATCTTCCTGATTCTATCCCATCCTCTGTACACCCTTGGGCTTGCACACTTTAGGCCTTAGACATGCCCCTCTATTCCATTATCTCTATTCATGGTGGCTCAAGATGACCTCCATTGGGTATATTTGAACTTGGGACCCAAATAATACATTTGTGAGGTTTTTATAGATAATATGTTTTGTTGGCCATATTTTCTAATAAAATACTCTAGTATAATCACATAAAAATATCAAAGAAGTGAATATAATCTGGCAAATGCATGGTCATATATTTTTCAATCACCATGAATGATATATGAAATTATTCATTTCTGTGGTCAACATTTATTCATATTCAATGTATCTTCATGGAAATAAATACATTCATGGCCTTTCTTCTATTACATTTCTTCAATTCATTTTGTATTATAAATTCCTAAAACTTCTTCAAAAACCAACCCACATTCATCCGTGTTGTAAATAATATATCTCCTTTATACAAGTAATTGACATGAAGATAAGTTCACCAATTTTCTAAAATATCAGGATAATTATTTAATATTGAAATCTGAATTCATTTAATTATTCTATAAAAAGAATTCAAGATTCACCATTGAAACTCAATGTCCCCATATAGTTTATATGTTACTTCAACAAAAAATACTTCAGAACATCACTAATGCTCCAATATCATTGGAAATTCTTAGTAATATTGACAAGAATGAATTATTACTAATATATTAATGTAAATAAATAATTATATTTTTTAACCACCATTAACATCCAATGAAAATTAAATTATTACAAATAGAACTCTTATACAAAGATGGGTCTCTATGAAGGATTTCAGGAATGCATTTCTCAATTAATCCATTGATGAGGAATCACAATTATTTTTTGTGAATGGAGAATTTTGGTTATGAGGGCCCCCAAATAAAATGCTTATTGTGAAGTTAATGACACGTGAAAATATTAATTAATGAATAGTAAGAATGTATAGTCATGTAGTAGTAATAAAATATAAAAAATTGAAAAACATATGCATGTATATACAAGATTTTAATAAATAAGTCATACGACATATATAAAAAATAAAATAAAAAATGATACTCATATAGTATAAATACTAACAAAGATAATAATAGTTTAAAATTCTCATGTTATACATCCATAAAACATTCGTTGTACTATTTTTTTATTTTGGATCCACAATTGGAAAGAAATTCCAAGTTGTATTTTCATTTTCAATACGAAATATATTGATAAAATCCTTTTTCATGAATTATTAAAGTATTAAAATTTTAAAATTATGATTTGAAACATACTAAATTTCAAAAAATATAAAAAATAATATAAGAAATATAGTTTTTATTAAACTAAATTAATAATAAAAAGAAAAATTAGAATGGGGAATCAAATAAAAAATCATCCTAAAATAGAATAATAATATATATAAAAATGAATAAAAAATATTTAAAATAACATAATAAAAAAAATAAAATTAAAATTAATAAAATACTAAATTATAAGGAAAATAGATCAAAATGAATTAATAAAGAAAAGAAAATGATAATTTAAAAAGGGAGAATCCCAAATCAGAATTCATGGACAGGTTGGTGTTGATCTAGTTAGTCACTCAACCATATAGGTTGAATGTGAAGGTTGAATTGGATGTTTGGGTCACTAGATACACTAGACCATGCATTGCAAGATGTCAGGGATCAGAGAGAGGAGATTGTAGAGACCCAAAACCTGACATACATAGACATAAAATTACTTTAGACGAATACTTAATACATGCCAAAAATAGACACACAAAGACCGTATTAGTTAAGTGTCTTTTGAATCTTTGAATATAATTTTAAATCATGGTGAAAGATCAACAACATCCTTATTAAAGATATTCCCCTTTCACTTTCTTACCTAAAACCTTTCTCTATAACCCAGGGAAATGAAAAAATAAAAATGGTGAGCTCAAATGCTTAGTAATAGTACACAAGGAGAAATTAAAAACATTCCATAAATAATTCTATGTAAAAACATAAACATAAAACATCTACATCTTGAGCAATGACATAAATCATTGCAGTACATAAGGAATAGATCATAATAGAACATTAATCATGATACATTAACATGGGAATAAAACATGTAATTGTGGAATACCATTATGCACAAGTTATGATTTCCGTAGTTTCCCATGCATTTATGCCACGACCATCATAGTGGAAAAAGTGCATTACTGAAGTAGGCTCACTCCTCGTTCAAGTCCTGTATCACTGAACTGGATTAACTTGTCGATCCATCCATGTATTTATCATGAGATATAAATCCTCACCCAATGCATTGGAGAGTGATATAGGACCCACCCATCTCATAATGAAATAATTATTTCATGTGCCACAAAATAAATATACATCATTCATAATAACCCAATGAATAAAATGGGTTTCATAAATATCATCCCATCATTAAAAAATCCTTATAAAAGAAATGGATATAATTTCATCATAACAAAAAATAAAACCATGTAAATAAGAGATAAATTATACTTGAAACTTAAAAATATGAAATAATGTCATCTTAGATGGAAAATATTTTTTATAAAACACTTGAAATAAATTCTTGAGGAAAATATCCTTTCTTCTTCAAAATAATTTTATTTTCTCAAAATGCCATGAATTTTTAAATGAAAAGGAAATTGTTGAAAATAATCATAAAATTTGGTAGAGTAAACATCATTCAAATAAATCGTTATTAAACCTTAAAAATCCATTCACTCCGTATAAGTTAAAAAAAACATTCTTCATGTACTTTTGCTGTAAAAGTCAAAAAGTGCCTTATACGGTAAACAAAAGAAAGATTCCTTACATAACAGAAAGTAAAAATCAAAGAGGGGTAAAAATGACATTAAACATTCATGGAATAATAATATACACATTATGAAAAACATTTTATAGTAATTGATGAAAAATATAACCCTCGTAAATACTTACGTAAAAGTAATCTCGGATAAAAATGAGAATTGAAAAATTATCCCTTACCTTATGTCCAATTTCTTAGGTATGTGTCCGAGAATCATGTATAGTGGGTTTAAACATCTTATTAACTTGTAACCAAACCATAATAGTATTTATGATATCATATATTATTCACTTATGACTTTATATTACCCATTCTTTTGTCAATTCCATGTTAAAGCAGCATTTTGGGTAAAATTGTTTCATTTATCGTTTGTGTTTGGACTTGTTGTTCATGATATTATTATTAATTAAATTATTTACATAATTTAATAATGTAAAACATGATTTATATATCTTATAAATAAAATACATATATATAACAGATAGGTAAATGAAAAGAAACACAACGTTCATGGAGACAGTAGGTCGTACGTACGCATGAATGTTGTTTTCCTTTCCTTATTGACAAGAATGGAAGTAAGTAGAAGACATAAATATATATACAAAAATCCAGTATAATTATTATTCCATATATATCATTATTATTAATTATACATACATTATAATCATTCTTTAATGGTGATCATGGAGAATGAATCTCATCGCTTTGTGGAGACGGAAATCCGTTCGTACGCACGAGCGATGAAATTGTCCCCATATTTATTGAATGGAATTGGAGTGGATGATATAATATCTCAGAATCAGTATGATGTTATAATAACTATATATAGTTATTCTTTATACCATAATACCCATCCAAGTAAGGTGGTGGTGTAAAAACAGATTACACCATGGCGTAGAGACGGTATTCCGTACGTATAGACGCGCTGTGATTTCATTTTCCATAGGATGGATAAAAGGTGAAATGGGGTTGTTTCATATTTAGAATATCATATGTATATATATTTTATACTGATTTTATTAATTTATAACGAAACAACTAAATAAGAGGAGATAGAAGAATAATGAAACATGAAAGAAACGGAAGAAGAGATTACCTCTTCTTTGCCGTGCCTCCTCATAACCTCCTATTAGGGCACTAAAGTTGGTCTTTTAAGAAGAACAGAACCTATAGTTGGTTTATATATAATTGGATAAGTTAAATTGACAGGGTTTGGTCGATCTTTAAGGCTCAAATTTGTGTTAATAGGAGAGGGAGTAGGTTCCCTTTTATAAGAAGGGTGAGGGGCACCTTAGGAAAAACATAAAATATTATTTTATAATAATTTCATATTCAGATTATAATGGCTCCAAAGTGACTTATTTCTAGTATATATTTTGGATGGGTATAATTCCTCTCTACCAATAGGTTTTAGACATGTTTAGGATACCATTTTATCGTTATCATTTATAATTAACTCTAATTAAAATAATTTAACTTTTACAGTGTCTTCTTGTATTATTACACTATATGGTTAATAAACTTACTATATACAGCCAATATAACTCCAATTGGTTCTTTAATGTAAAATATATTATTATATAAGTCTTTTGGCCGAACCCTATATTTTTTAGGACCATTATATCAATTAATAATATAATATTTTTTAAACATAATCTTTAATGTCAATTTTGACACTATTTGATATTTTGTTTTTTCTGAATTCATAACAGTATTATTACTTCGAAAAAAATTCATCTAACCAACCCTAATATGATATATTAATCTATAAAATTATTTTAAGAAATAAAAAGTTTCAATTTACATTTATTTGGGTATTTATAATATCATTTATGTTAATATTTTATTAATAGGGTAATTACTGTATCATCATTGTGTCATAAATCAATTAATAAATTTAATGTCTAAATAATATAAATAAAATAAATTATGTATGAAATATCTTTAGCTTTCTAATGAATATTTATTGTTGAATTTATCTATTATATAACACTATATTAAAAAATTTTAATTATTAAACATTGATTTAAACTCTTTTAATTCTTCTTTGAATTAAATAATAATAAATGTCCTAATCTAATCCAAGTGGACCTAAAGGGTCATATTTTATTACTAAGGTAGTTTTTGGTCAAATTAAACGTATATAATAGAATTAGGACTTGTGTTAGGGTAATAATAATATCAATTTTACCCTTAATTACCCTATTTACTTTTAACCGTGGAAAATAAAAGTAAAAAGTTACTTTTCATCAAAAATTATTTTTATCTTATTTAACCACATTTTACATACTGATATGAACCATTTATCTTGGAATTTTGAAATTCCTCTCAGTGAAGTGGTAAAATTATGTTTCATGTAAATTTGCAAATTCTCCTAGGAGGTGGGTAAATTATGGTAAAAAGTTCAATAGGATTTTTACATATCTAAAATTATTATAAAATGAATCTAATGAGTTACATGGAAAATATATAGGTTTTTTGTATCTATTTTTACATGAAATAAATTTATATAAAATAAATAATTATTTAAATAAAAATTCGGTTTTAAACTATAACTCGGGGTTTTTCACTATTCATCAAAAATTTAAAGTTATTAGAAAAATAAAAAAAATTCACCATAAGCTAATTTTGATATTCAAAATCCAAAAATGAAGTCCATTTTGAATGATAAAATTTATAAAATTTCAAAAAGTGAGTATTACTATTCATAACGGCTAGTTTATATAATATTTTAATAACATATCGTTGTTTATTGAAACCCAGTATTGCGTAATACACACGCTATTGAGGTAGGTCGTGATTGCGTGTAATGAAAGCCAAGTCAGGGATGCATATAGTGCAAGCTCCTTTTGGTGTTGTGTATATCATAATCAAAACATATTTCATTTATACATTAACCAAAATGTGTACTCAATGTTGCGTAGAATAATTTCCACAAAATGAACATGAAATTGTGTGTAACATGAGCAAAGAATAGTGTTGCATATACTACAAGCTAATACGGTGCTGCATATAGTACAAGATAATCTTGGTTTAGTGTACAATAAATGACATAAATTAAATTAAAAAGAATATATCTCATAAAATCTTGGGGTGTTACATTCTACCACCCTTACAATGAAATTCTCCCTCAAAATTCGTTGCGGTTATAAATTGTTTACTACTTCTAAGTTTCATTCATGGAAACCCACATTGTAAATAGGAATACCAAAACATAATTTGAAAAAATAAATTATGAAATGTAATGGTTACCCAAATTTACTCATCACTGGGTTTTCACAAAGAAGAACATAGTTGAAAATATGGATATTGAAGAGAAATATAACCATCAAGTTCTGATGGAGAGTGGTAGAGGACATGGATATGAAAAAGACAACAATCACAAAGCCATAAATTTGTGATGATATAAGGTACCATCTGACTCATCAGATATAAGGATATTAGTACATCATTTGTGGTTTTCATGATCATTTCCCTAAGGTTGAAAAAAATTTGCATAAGGATAAATACTTACATGATTTCAGTGTAATATCATTGTTGGTCATTCCCTGAACAATTTTCAATTAATCCCTTATTAAATAAATTAAGTTGAATTTGTCATTCTTGAAGTGTTAGTAGATCATGTGATATGCTATTCCATCTATCTCAAAAAGTCATCAAAAGTTATTAAAAATACATAAGTCCATCAATGGTTAGATTAACTTTATATGATTCCAAAAATAGACTTATACTTCTACTATCATGCCACTAAATAAAATAAATCTAATTTCTACAAACCAGGGACTTCATGTAGGCCAGTGGTAGGCTATAAAGGCTTGTATCACTTCAGTTGTGGGTTCGATTCCTACAACCTTGTCTGTCACGATGAGTTATCATCCATCCTACAGGTTTTCCTTTTTCTTAAACTATACTATTATAACATTCCATAAATAAATTCAAAAAAAGATCTATCCTCAAACAATATTGTCTTATGTTCATCTTAATCCACTCCAACCTTAAGACCTATCCAAAATACTTCTTTCCAAAATTGTAGTATAATGAGAATGATTACAAAAAAATGTTATATAACAAGCACGTGAATACCATCATTTATCCCACATATATCACAAGATATATCTTGTTGGTCACATTCCTAACTTGTGATTACCTTAATCATGTTTCTTTTGAAACATGTATTACCATAGATCCTTAGTGAAAACATGATTTCTATCAAAAGTAAACTCTTTCCACATACCAAAATCCCAAAAATTCAATATTCACAAACCATGATATCACTTTGTCCTTATCTCAATCATGAGATCATTAATAATATCCAATATATTATTTTCTCCTTATCCCTTCATTTTGCACAAATCAACCGCTTTCTAAAAATATATGAATAACCTTTCATGGTTACCAGTACCATTCAACGTATAGTTTCAAATACTCAAGGAAAAAAATAGTGTAACAATCCTTATATTTTTCATTATTCCATTGTACCATTAAATTATCTATACAACATTACTCTTGATAATAATAAAATCATTCAACTACCTTCTTTAACCATTGATCATGCTTCTTCATTTTATTCCTCAACACTTCTTTCATCTCATATATCATTTGTAGTCTCTTCATCACCATCAACATAAATACTACCCAAACAACCATGAATATTCTCTTCATGAGATTTTCCCTTATGGCATTGTTTTTCATAATGCACATACATTCCACATTTAAAACATTTAACCATTGTTGATATCGTAGCAATACCATTATCCTAGTTCATAGTGTTAACTAAACCCGTTATTTTGAAATTACATGCTTTGTGTCCTTCTTTTCCACACCCAAAGCATCTTCAAGTTCCTTTAAAACATTCTCCCATATGCCTCTTACCACATGATTTACATGATGGAAATTGAGCTTTATTTCCTCTATGATCATCATGAAACTCCATCTTTCTCTTATTAGCCGAGTCAGAAAACATACCAATGTATAGATTATTGATAATATTATGAGATTGCCGATTAGTCATAATAACAATTTTTTGACTTTCAAATCATGTTTCATTTGATTGCTCATGAATAATATCATTCCATTGTCCATTATATCCTCCATTATCGTGAATGATCATATTTCTAGCCATTTTCTAAAACCCAAAAAGAATAGCATGAAAGGAAAAAATCATACTAGGAAAAAAACATAATAAAGGGGGAGTACCTTCTATATATAACATCATAGGATTAATTCTAAGATCGGTACCATAATTATAGGAATATAACCTATACTTATACTCATCCTTTGAGATATCCCTAGACATACCATAGAAATATCATTAGTGATCTCACAAAATTTTTCACATCCTAGTTTCCAATGTTTAACTAAACCTTTGCTCTAATACCAACTGTAGAGACCCAAACCTTGACGTACATAGACATTACAATACTTTTTCAGAATACTTAATACATGAAAAAAGAAAAAACAAAAGTCCATATCAGTTTTTTGTCTCTGGAAACTCGGAACATAATCTTCAAATCAGGGTGAAAGATCTTAAACATCTCCCTTAAAGATCATCCCCATTGGTTTTCTTACCTAAAACCATTAATTATATCCTAGGGAAGAGAAAAAATAAAAATTCTGAGATGAAATTCTAATTAATGGTAAACATGGAGAAATTAAAAACATTACATAATCATTTGAATGTAAAAACATGAACATAAAACATCAACATCTTGAGCAATGACATAAATCATTGCAGTACCTAAGGCATATATCATAATAAAACATTAATCATACTAAATTAACATGGGAATAAAACATGTAATTGTGTAATACCATTAATCACATGTTATTATTTCCATAGTTTCCCATGCATTTCTACCAAGACCACTATAGTGGACAAAGTGAAATACTGAACCGGGTTCACTCTTCGTTCATGTCATGTATCACTGAACCGGATTAACTTGTCGTTCCTGCCATGTCTTTATCAAGAGATATAAATCTTCACCTAATGCATTGGAGAGTTATATAGGTCCCACCCATCTCATAATGAAATCGGTCTTTCTTGTGCCACAAAATAAACATACATCATTCATAATAACCCAACGAATAAAATGGGTTTCATAAACATCATCCCGTCATTAAAAATTCTATATAAAAAAATGGATATAATTTCATCATAAGAAAAATAAAACCATGTAAATAATAGAGACATTATACTTGAAACATAAACATACGAAACAATGTCATCATATATGGAAAATACTTTTGATAAAATACTTAAAATGAAATCTTGAGGAAAATATCATTTCTTCTTCAAAATCATTTTCTTTTCTCAAAATGCCAGGAATTTTTAAAATAAAAGGAAATTGTTTAAAATAATCATGAAATTTTGTAGATTAAACATCATTCAAATAAGTCTTTATGAAACCATAAAAATACATTCATCCCGTATAAGTTAAAAAACATTCTTCTTGTACTTTTGCCGGAAAAGTCAACAAAGTACCATATATGCAAAACACAAGAAAGATTCCTTCCACAACAGAAAGTAAAAAATAAAATAGGGGTAAAAATGACATTAAGAATGCATGTAATAATTTTAAACACTTTATGAAAAGCATTTTATGGTAATGGATGAAAAATATAACCTTGGTAAATACTTACATATATGCAATATCGGATAAAAATCAGATTTGCAAAATTATCCATTACCTTACGTCCAATTTCTTCAGAATGTGTCTGAGACTCCTGTATAGTGGGTTTAAACATTTTATTAACTTGTAACTGAACCATAATAGTATTTATGATATCATATATTATTCACTTATTACTTTATATTACCTTTTCTTTTGTCAATTCCATGTTAAAGCAGCGTTTTCGGTAAAATTGTTTCATTTATTGTACGTGTTTGGACTTTTGGTTCATGATATTTTTATTACTTAAATTATTTAAATACATTATTAATGTAAAAAATGATTTATATATCATATATATTCAATATATATATAATAGATAGTTAAAATAAATGAAACACATCGTTCATGGAGACAGTAGGTCGTACATAAGCATGAACATTGTTTTCCTTTCCTCATTGAAATGAATGGATGTAAGTAGATGACACACACACATATATATATATATATATATATCAAGTAGCATTATTATGCAATATATATCATTATTATTAATTATAAATACATTATAATCATTCTTGAATGGTTAAAAGGGATAATGAATCTCATCGCTACGTGGAGACGGTAATCCATACGTATGCACGAGTGATGATATCATTCCAATAATTATTGCATGGAATTGGAGTGGATCATATAATATATCAGAATCAGTATGATTTTATAATAACCATATATAGTTATTATTTACACCATAATACCCATCAAAATAAGGTTGTGGTGGAAAAACAGATTACAACATGGCATAGAGATGGTATTCCGTACATACGGATGCGTGGTGATTTCATTTTACATAGGATGGATAGAAGGTGAAATGGGGTTGTTTAATATTTATAATAACATATCTGTATATTTTTTATACTGATGTTATTAATTTATAATGATACAACTAAAGAAGATGAGTTTGAAGAATAATGAAACATGAAAGAATCGAAAGAAGAGATTACCTCTTCTTTGACGCGACGCCGCTTAACCTCTTATTAGGGATCTAAATTTGGTCTTTGAAGAAGGCCAGAAACTATAGTAGGATTCTATAGAAGTGGATAAGTTAAATAGACAGGGGTTTTTCGATCTTGATGGCTAAAATTTGTGTGAAGTGGAGAGGGAGGAGCTGCCCTTTTATAAGGAGGGTGAGGGGCACCTTAGGAAAAACATAAAATATTATTTTATAATAAATTCATATTTGGATTATAATGGCTCCAAAGTGACTTATTTCTTGTCTAGGGTTGGTATGGGTCGAAAAACTCTCATCCAATAGGTTATAGACAAGTTTAGGTTACCATTTTAACCTTATCATTTAGATTTAACTCTAATTAAAATAATTTAACTTTTAGAGTGTCTTCTTGTATTCTTACACTATATGGTTAATAATCATACTATAAACTGCCAATATAACCCCAATTGTTTCATTAATGTCATATATATTATTAGATATGTCTTTTGGACGAAACATAGATTTTTAGGACCATTATATCAATTAATAATATAATATTTTTTTAACAAACTCTTTTATGTCAATTATGACACTATTTGGTATTTTGTTTTTCAAAATTCATAACAGTATTATTAATTGGAAAATACATCATCTAAGCAACCCTAATATGATATATTAACCTATAAAATTATTTTAATTCATAAAAATTTTAAAATTACATTTATTTGGGTATTTATAATATCAATTATGTTAATATTTCATTAATAAGGTAATTAATGTATCATCATTGTGTCATAAATCAATTAAATTATTTAATTTCTAAAAATATAAATAAACTAAATTTATGTATAAAATATTTTTATCTTTCTAATTAATATTTATAGTCAAATTTATCTAATGTATAACCCTATATTAAAAATGTTTTAGTTATTAAACATTCATTTAAACTCTTTTAATTCTTCTTTGAATTAAATATTAATAATTTTCCTAATCTAATCCAAGTGGACCTAAAGGGTCATATTTTATTCCTAAGTTAGTTTATGGTTGAATTAAACTTATTCAATAGAATTAGGACTTGTGTTAGGGTAATATTATTATTATTATTATTACCCTTAATTACCCTATTTACTTTTAACCGTGGTAAATAAAAGTAAAAAGTTACAATTCAACAAAAATTATTTTTTTATTATTGAACGACATTTTACTTACTGATATCAACAATTTCTCTCATATTTTTAAAATTCCACTGAGATAAGTGGTAAAATTTTGATTTATGTAAATTTGAAAATTCTCCAAGGAGGTGGGTAAAAGATGGTATAAATTTCAATAAGATTTTTACATATCTAAAATTATTATAAAATTAATCTAATTAATTACATTGAATATATATAGTTATTTTGTATCTATTTTTACCTAAAATAAATTTAAAGAAAATAAATAATTATTTAAATAAAAATTCGGTTTTAAACTATAACTCTGTGTTTTTCACTATTCATCAAAAATTTAAAGATTTCATAAAAATAACAAAAATTCCCAAAATCTAATTTTGATATTCCAAATAAAAAAATGAAGTCCATATTGAATGATAAAATTAATAAAATTTCAAAAAATGGGATGAACTATTCATAACAGATAGTTTATATATAAGTTCAATAACATATCGTTGTTTAGTGAAACCCGGTATTGCGTACTACACACGCAATCGAGGAAGGTCGCGATTGCGTGTAATGCAAGCCAATTCAGGGATGTGTGTAGTGCAAGCTTCTTTTGGTGTTGCATATATCATAATCAAAACATATTTCATTTATACATTAAAAAAATTATGTACATAATGTTTCGTAGAATAATTTCTGCAAAACGAACATGAAATTGTGTGTATCACGATGAAAGAATAGTGTTACTTATACTACAAGCTAATACGGTGCTGCATATAGTACAAGTTAATCATGGTTTAGTGTACAACAGAAGAAATCATAGAAATTAAAAAGAATATATCTCATAAAATCTCGGGGTGTTACATTTTACCACCCTTAAAATGAATTTCACCTTTGAAATTCATTGAGGTTATAAATCGTTTACTACATGTATGTTTCTTTCATTGAAACCCACACTCTAAAGAGGAATACCAAAACATAATTTTAATAACTAAAGTATGAAATGTAACAGCTACCCAAATTTACTCATCACTTGGTTTCCACATAGAAGAACATAGGTGGAAATATGAATATTGAAGAGAAATCTAACCATCATGTTCTGATAAAGAATGGTAGAGGACATGGATATGAAAAAGCCAACAATCACAAAGCCATAAATTTGTGATGATATAAGGTACCATCTGACTCATTAGATATAAGGGTATTAGGACATCATTTTTGGTTTCCATGATGATTTCCCTAAGGTTGAAAAAAAAATTCATAAGGAGAATACATACATGATTTCAGTGTAATATCATTGATGGTCATTCCATGAAAAATTTTCAATTCATCCCTTATTAAATAAATTAAGTTGAATTTTTAATTCTTGATGTTTTAGTAGATCACGTGATATGTTATTCCATCTATCTAAAAAAGTTGCAAAAAGTTATTAAATATACATAAGTCCATCAATGGTGAGATTAACCGTATATGATTCCAAAAATGGACTTATACTTCAGCTATCATACCACTAAATAAAATAAATCTAATTTCTACTAACCAAGGACTTCATGTAGGCCAGTGGTAGGTGATAAAGGCACGTCGCACTTAGGTTGTGGGTTCGATTACCGCAACCTTGTCCATCACAATGAGTTATCGTCTATCCTGTAGGTTTTCTTCTTTCTTAAACTATACTATTATTACATTCCAGAAATAAAATCAAAAAAAGATCTATCCTTAAAAAATACTCTCTAATGTTCATTTAAATCCATTCCATCCTTAAGACTTATCCAAAATACTTCATTCCAAAATTTTAGTATAAAGATAATGATTACTAAAAATGTTATATAACAAGCACGTGAATACCATCATTTATCTCTCATATATCACAAGATATATCTTGTTGGTCACATTCCAAACATGTGGTTACCTTAATCATGTTTCTTTTGAAACATGTATTACCATAGAAGCTTATTGAAAACATGAATGCTATCAAAAGTTAACTCTTTCCAAATACCAAAATCCAAAAAATTTCAATATTCTCAAACCATGATATCACACTGTCCTTGTCTCAATCATGAGCTCATTAATAATATCCAACATATTATTTTATCCTTATCCCTTCATTATGCACAAATCATCTTCTTTCCAAAAATATATGAATAACCTTTTATGGTTATTGGTACCATTCAACGTATAGTTTAAAATATTCAAGGAAAACCAATTGTGTAACAATCCATTGATGTTTCATTATTCCATAGTACCATTAAATTACCTATACAACATTAATCTTGATAAACATAAAATCATTCCACTGCCTTCTTAAATCATTGACTGAGCTTCATTATTTTATTCCTCAACACTTCTTTCATCTCATATATCATTTGTAGTCTCTTCATCACCATCAACATAAATACTATCCAAACAACCATGAATATTCTCTTCATGAGATTTTCCCGTAGGGAATTGGTTTTCATAATGCACATACATTCCACATTTAAAACATTTATACATTGTTGATATCTTAGAAATACCATTATCCTAGTCCATAGTGTTAACTGAACCCTTTCGTTTGCAATTACTTGCTTTGTGTCCTTCTTTTCCACACCCAAATCATCTTCATGTTCCTTTGAAACATTCTCTCGTATTCCGCTTACCACATGATTTACATGTTGTAAATTGAACTTTATTTCCTCTATGATCATTATGAAACTCCATCTTTATCTTATTAGCTGAGTCATAAAACTTACCAAAGTATAGATTATTGATAATATTATGAGATTCCAAATTAGTCATAATAACAATGATTGGACTTCCAAATCCCATTTCATTTGATTTCTCATGTAGAATATCATTCAATTTTCCATCATATCCTCCATTTTCATGAATAATCCTATTTGTATCATTTTCTAAAACCCAAAAAGAATAGCGTGAGAGGAAAAAATCATACTAGGAAAAAAACAGAATAAAGGGGGACTACCTTCAATATATAACATCATAGGTTTAATTCTAAGATCGGTACCTTAATTCTAGGACTATAACCTATTCTTATACTCATCCGTAGTGACATCCCTAGACATACCTTAGAAATATCTTTAGTAATCTCACTAATGTTTTCGCATCCTAGTTTCCAAAGGTTAACTAATCCTTTGCTCTGATACCAACTGTGGAGACCGAAAGCTTAACATAAATAGACATTACATTACTTTTGTAGAATACTTATACATGACAAAAACAGATGCCCAAAGACTGTATTAGTTTAGTGTCTTTAGAAATTCAGAACATAATCTTCTAATCAAGGTGAAAGATCTTCAACATCTCCCATGAAGATCGTCCCCTTAGTTTTTTTACCTAAAACACTTCTTTATATCCTGGGGAAAAGCAAACATAAAAATGGTGTGCTCAAATGCTCAGTATGTGTAAACATGGAAATATTAAAAACAATCCATAAATATTTCAATGTAATTACATGAACATAAAACATGAAAATATTAAGCAATGACATAAATCTTGGCAGTACATATGGTATAGATCATAAAGGAACATTAATCATGATAAAATATCCTGGGAATAAAACATGTAATCGTGGAAAACCATTATGCACATGATATGATTTCCATATTTGTCAAAGAATTTTTACAAAGACCATTATAGTGGACAAATTCTATTACTGAACCGGGTTCACTCCTCATTCCAGTGTTGTATAACTGAACCAGATAAACTTGTTGTTCTAGCCCTGTCTATCCCATGAGATATAAATCTTTACCCAATAAATTATAGGGAGATATTGGTCCCACCCTTCTCATAATGAAGTAATTCTTACATGTGCCACAAAATAAACATACATCATTCATAATAACCCAACGAATTAAATGGGTTCCATAAACATCATCCCATAATAACATAATCCATATAAAAGAAATTGATATCATTTCATCATAATAAAAATCAAACAATGTTAATAATAGACACATTATACTTCAAACATAAACATACGAAATAATGTCATCTTAGATGGAAAATAGTTTTGATAAAACACTTGAAATGAATTCTTGAGGAAAATATCCTTTCTTCTTAAAAATCATTTTCTTTTCTCAAAATGCCATGAATATTTAAAAGAAAAGGAAACTGTTGAAAAAAATCATGAAATTTTGTAGAGTAAACTTCATTCAAATAATTTGTTATGAATCCTTAAAAATACATTCACACCATATATGTTAAAAAACATTCTTCTTGTACTTTTTCCGGAAAAATAAAAAAGTACCTCACATGGTAAACAAAAGAAAGATTCCTTCCATAATAGAAAGTAAAAAATAAAAGTGGGGTAAAAATTACATTAAACATTCCTGGAATAATATTAAACCCTTTTTGGAAATCCTTTTATGTTAATGGATGAAAAATATAACCCCAGTAAATACTTACGTATAAGCAATCTCGGATAAAAATGAGATTTGAAAAATTATCCCTTACATTTTGTCAAATTTCTTCGGTATGTGTCTGAGACTTTTGTATAGGAGGTGTAAACATATTATTAACTTTTAACCAAACAATAATAGTATTTATGATATCATATATTATTCACTTATGTCTTTATATTACCCGTTCTTTTGTCAATTCCATGGTAAAGCAGCGTTTTGGGTAAAATCGTTTCATTTATCGTACGTGTTTGGACTTGTTGTTCATGATATTATTATTACTTAAATTATTTACATACTTTCATAATGTAAAACTTGATTTATATATCATATATATTCAGTATATATATATATAATATATATGTAAATGAAATGAAACACACTCTTCATTGAGACAGTAGGTTGTACGTACGCATGAACGTTGTTTTCCTTTCCTTATTGACATGAATGGAAGTAAGTAGATGACATATATATATATATATATATATATATATTCAGTAGCATATTTATGCCATATATATCATTATTATTCATTATAAATACATTATAATCATTCTTGAATGGTTAACATGGAGAATGAATTTCATCACTTTGTGGAGATGGAAATCTGTACGTACGCACGAGCGATGATATCGTTCCCATAATTATTGAATGGAATTTGAGTGGATGATATAACATCTCAAAACAAGTATGATGTTATAATAACCATATATAGTTATTATTTACACCATAAAACCCATTCAAGTAAGGTGGTGGTGGAAAAACAGATTACACCATCGCGTAGAGACAATATTCTGTACGTACGGATGCACGGTGATTTCATTTTCCATAGGATGGATAAAAGGTGTAATGGGGTTGTTTCATATTTATAATAACATATCTGTATATTTTTTATACTTTTGTTATTAATTTTTAAAGAAAAAACTAAATAATAGGAGTTAGAAGAATAATGAAACATGAAAGAATCGGAAGAAGAGATTACCTCTTCTTTGAGGCGCCTCCTCTTAACCTCCTATTAGGGAACTAAAGTTGGAATTTGAAGAATATCAGAACCAATAGAAGGTTTCTATAGAAGTGGATAAGTTAAATGGACACGGGTTGGTCGATCTGGAAGGCTCAAATTTGTGTGAAGAGGAGAGGGAGTAGGTCCCCTTTTTTAATGAGTGTGAGGGGAACCTTAGGAAAAACATAAAATATTATTTTATAATAAATTCATATTCGGATTTTAATGTCTCCAAAGTGACTTATTTCTAGTATAGGTTTTTTATGGGTCTAAATCCTCTCAATAAATAGGTTTTAGAAAAGTCTAGGTTACCATTTTGACATTATCATTTTGATTTAACTTTAATTAAAATAATTTTTCTTTTACAGTGTCTTCTTGAATTCTTACACTATATGGTTAATAAACATACTATAAACTACCAATATAACCCCAATTGGTTCATTAATTTCATATATATTATTATATATGTTTTTTGGAATAACCTTAGATTTTTAATACCATTATATATATTAATAATATAATATTTTCTAAACAAACTCTTTTATGTCAATATTTAAAATATTTGGCGTTTTGTTTTTTCTAAATACATAATAGTATTATTACTTGGAAAACAATTCATATAACCAACCCTAATATGATATAGTAACCTATAAAATTATTGTAATTCATAAAAAGTTGAAACTTTAATTTATTTGGGTATTTATAATATCAATTATGTTAATATTTCATTAATAAGGTAATTATTGTATCATCATTGGCTCATAAATCAATTAAATTATTTAATTTCAAAAAAATATAAATAAAATAAAATTCTGTAGTAAATCTTTTTTATCTTTGTAATGAAAATTTATAGTCGTATTTATCTATTGTATAACCCTATATTAAAAATGTTTTAGTTATTAAACATTTATTTAAACTCTTTTAATTCTTCTTTGAATTAAATAATAATAAATGTCCTAATCTAATCCAATTGGACCTAAATGGTCATATTTTATTCCTAATGTAGTTTTTGGTCAAATTAAACTTATCCAATAGAATTAAGATTTTTTTTAGGGTAATGATAATATCATTTTTACCCTTAATTACCATATTTAATTTTAACTGTTGTAAATAATAGTAAAAAGTTACTATTCACCAAAAATTATTTTTATCTTATTGAACCAAATTTTACTTACTGATATCAACAATTTCTCTCAGATTTTTTAAATTTGTCTCTGAGATTTAGTATAATTATATTTATATAAATTTGCAAATTCTCCTAGGAGGTGGGTAACAGACGGTAAAAAGTTCAATAAGATTTTTACATATCTAAAATTATTATAAACTGACTCTAATGAATTACATTGAACCTATATAGGTATATTTTAACTATTTGTACCTAAAAAATTTTAAATAAAATAAATAGTTTTTTAATGAAAAATTCGTTTTTAAACTATAACTCGGTGTTTTTTACTATTCATCAAAAATTTAATGTTATCAGAAAAATAATAAAAATTCACCGTAAGATAATTATGATATTCCAAATCCAAAATTGAAGTCCATTTTTAATGATAAAATTTATAAAATTTCAAAAAGTGGGTATTACTATTCATAACGTCTAGTTTATATAATATTTTAATAACATATCATTGTTTAGTGAAACCCAGTTTTTCTTACTACACACGCAATCAGGGAAGGTCGTGATTGCGTGTAATGCAAGCCAAGTTAGGGTTGTGTGTAGTGACTGCTTCTTTTTGTGTTGTGTATATCATAATCAAAACATATTTCATTTATACATTAAACAAACTCTGTAATTAATGTTGCGTAGAATAATTTCCACAAAATGAACATGAAATTGAGTTTAACACGAGCAAAGAATAGTGATGCATATACTGCAAGCTAATACTGTGTTGCGTATAGTACACACAAATTTTGGTGTAGTGTACAATAGAAGACATAAAAGAAATTAAAACCAATATATCTCATAAAATCTCATGGTGTTACATTCTACCACCCTTAAAATGAATTTTGCCCTCGAAATTCATTGAGGTTATAAATTGTTTACAACTTGTAAGTTTCATTCATAGAAACCCACACCTTAAAGAGGAATACCAAAACTTAATTTTAATAAATAAATTATGAAATGTAATGGTTACCCAAATTTACTCATCACTGCGTTTCCACATAGAAGAACATAGGTAAAAATATGGATATTGAAGAGAAATATAACTGTCATGTTCTGATGGAGAGTGGTAGAGGACATTGCTATGAAAAATCAAAGAATCGAAAAGCCATAAATTTGTGATGATATAAGGTACCATCTGACTCATCTGATATAATGTTATTAGGACATCATTTTTGTTTTTCATGATCATTTCCCTATGGTTGAAAAAATTTTGCATAAGGAGGAATGCTTACATGATTTCAGTGTAATATCATTGTTGGTCATTCCATGAACAATTTTCACTTCATCCATTATTAAATATATGGAGTTGAATTTGTCATGCTGGAAGTGTTAGATGATCATGCGATATGTCATTCCATCTATCTCAAAAATTTAGAAAAAGTTAGTAAATATACATAAGTGCATAAATGGTGAGATTAACTATATATGATTCCAAAAATTGAATTATACTTCAACAATCTTAACAATAAATAGAATAAATTGAATTTCTACTAACCAGGGACTTCATGTAGGCTAGTGGTAGGTGATAAAGGCCTGTCGCACTTCGGTTGTCGGTTTGATTCTCGTAACCTTGTCCGTCGCGATGAGTTATCGTCCATCCCGTAGGTCATCTTTTTTCTTAAACTATACTATTATAACATTCCAGAAATAAAATCGAAAAAAAGATATATCCTTAAACAATATTATCTGATGTTCAACTTTATCCATTCCAACCTTAAGACTTATCCAAAATACTTCCTTCCAAAATTGTAGTATAAAGAGAACGATTGCTAAAAATGTTATATAAGAAACACGTGAATACCATCATTTATCCCTCATATATCACAAGATGTATCTTGTTGGTCACATTCCAAACATGTGATTACCTTAATAATGTTTCTTTTGAAACTTGTATTACCATAGAACCTTAGTGAAAACATGAATGCTATCAATAGTTAACTATTTCCACATACCAATATCCCAAAAATTCAATATACTCAAACCATGATATCACTTTGTCCTTATCTCAATCATTAGCTCATTAATAATATCCAACATATTATTTTTTCCTTATCCCTTCATTATGCACAAATCATCTGCTTTCCAAAAATATAGGAATAACCTTTCATGGTTACCAGTAACATTCAACGTATAGTTTCAAATTCTCAAGGAAATACAATAGTGTAACAATCATTAGATGTTTCATTATTCCATAGTACCATTAAATTACCTATACAACATTACTCTTGATAAACATAAAATCATTCCATTGCCTTCTTAATCCATTGACCGAGCTTCATTATTTTATTCCTCAACACTTCTTTCATCTCATATACCATTTATAGTCTCTTCATCACCATCAACATAAATACTACCCACACAACCATGAATATTCGCTTCATGAGATTTTCCCTTAGGGCATTGGTTTGCATAACGCACATACATTCCACATTTAATACATTTAAACATTGTTCTTATCTTAGAAATTTTATTATCCTAGTCCATAGTGTTAACTGAACCCTTTCCTTTGCAATGACTTTCTTTGTGTCCTTATTTTCCACACCCAAAGCATCTTTTAGTTCCTTTGAAACATTCTCATGTATGCCTCTTACCACATGATTTACATGATGGAAATTAAACTTAATTTCTTCTATGATCATCATGAAACTCCATATTTCTCTTATTAGATGAGTCAGAAAACATACCAAAGAATAGATTATAGATAATATTATGATATTTTAGATTATCCATAATAACGTTGTTTGGAATTCCAAATCCTGTTTCACTTGATTGCTCATGAAGAATATCATTCCATTATCCACCATATCCTCCATTATCGTGAATAATCCTATTTATAGTCATTTTCTAAAACCCAAAAAGAATAGCATGAGAGGAAAATCATACTAGGAAAAAGACATAATAAAGGGGGAGTACCTTCAATATATAACATCATAGGTTTAATTCTAATATCGTTACCATAATTCTAGGACTATAACCTGTACTTATACTCATCCTTAGGGACATCCCTAGACATACTTTAGAAATATCTTTAGTGATCTCACTAAAGTTTTCGTATCCTAGTTTCAAAAGGTTAACTAAGCCTTTTCTTTGATACCAACTGTAGAGACCCAAAGCGTGATGTACATATACATTACATTACTTTTGCAGAATACATAATACATGACAAAAACAGATTCCCAAATACTGTATTAGTTTAGTGTCTTCGGAAACTCGGAACATAATCTTCTAATCAAGGTGAAAGATCTTCAACATCTCCCATAAAGATCTTCTACTTAGGTTTTCTTACCTAAAACCTTTCTTTATATCCTAGGAAAAAGAAAACATAAAAAGGGTTAGCTGAAATGCTCAGTATGGGTAAGCATGGAGATATTAAAAACAATCCATAAATATTTGAATTTAAATACATGGACATAAAACATCAAAATCTTAAGCATTGACATAAATCTATCCAGTACATAAGTCATA
This sequence comes from Viscum album, assembly GCA_963277665.1. NCBI lineage: Eukaryota > Viridiplantae > Streptophyta > Magnoliopsida > Santalales > Viscaceae > Viscum > Viscum album. The sequence goes on along the minus strand of OY728121.1, from coordinate 1,189,753,194 downwards.
GCTCATAAAGGAACATAAATCATGATAAAATAGCATGTGAATAAAACATGTAATCATGGAAAAGCATTATGCACATGTTATGATTTCTATAGTATCCCAGGCATTTATGCCAATACCATCACAGTGGACAAAGTCCATCACTGAACCGGCTTCACTCCTCGTTCCAGTCCTGTATCACTGAACTAGATTAACATATCCTTCAAGCCATGATTATCCCATATCATATAAATATTTACCCAATACATTAGAGGGGGATATAAGTCCCAACCTTCTCATAATGAAATCATTCTTTCATGGGCCACAAAATAAACATACATCATTCACAATAACCCAACGATTAAAATGGGTTCCATAAACATCATCCCATCATAACATAATCCATATAAAAGAAATGGATATCATTTCATCATAATAAAAATCAAACAATGTTTATAATAGAGACATTATACATGAAACAAAAACATACTAAATAATGTCATCTTAGATGGAATATATTATTGATAAAACACTTGAAATGAATTCTTGAGGAAAATATCCTTTCATCTTCAAAATCATTTAATTTTCTCAAAATACCATGAAATTTTAAAATAAAAGGACTTTGTAGAAAATAATCATGAAATTTTGTAGAGGAAACATCATTGAATATGTAGTTAAGAAACCATAGAAATCCCTTCACGCCGTATTAGTTAAAAAAATTATTCTAGTACTTTTGCTCGAAAAGTCAAAAAGTACCTTATATGGTAAACAAAAGAAAGATTCCTTCCATAACACAAAGTAAAAGTCAATTAGGGGTAAACATGAATTTAGACATGCATGGAATAATATTAAATACTTTATTAAAAACATTTTATGGACATTGATGAAAAATATAACCCCAGTAAATACTTACGTATAAGCAATCTCGGATAAAAATGAGATTTGCAAAATTATGCTTTACCTTATGTCCAATTTCATCTGTATGTGTCCGATACTTCTGTATAGTGGGTTTAAACATATAATTAATTTCTAATAGAACAATAATAATATTTATGATATCATATATGATTCACTTATGAATTTTTCTTACCCGTTTTTTTGTCAATTCCAAGTTAAAGCAGTGTTTTGGGTAAACTCTTTTCATTTATCGTACGTGTTTGGACTTGCTGTTATTGATATTATTATTAATTATATGATTTACATAATTTCAGAATGTAAAACATGATTTATATGTAATATATATTCAGTATATATATATAATAGATAGATAAATGAAATGAAACACACCGTTCATGGAGAGGGTAGGTCGTATGTAAGCATCAACGTTGTTTTCCTTTCCTAATTGACTTGAATGGAAGTAAATAGATGACATATATATATACATAAATCCAGTAGAATTATTATCTCATATATTGTATTATTGTTTTCATTATACATACTTTATAAAATTTCTTGAATGGTTAAAATGGTGAATGAATCTCATCAGGTCATAGAGACGGTAATCTGTACGTACGAAAGGGCAATGATATCGTTCACATAATAATTGAATGGAATATGAGTGGATGATAACATATATTAGAAACAGTATGATGTTATAATAACCATATATAGTTATTCATTACACCATTATACCCATCCAAGTAAGGTGGTGGTGCAAAAACATATTACACCACGGTGTGGAGACGATATTCCGTAAGTACGCATGCGCGGTGATTTCATTTTCCATATGATGGATAGAAGATGAAATGGGGTTGTTTCATATTTATAGTAACATATCTGTATATTAGTTATACTGATTTTATTACTTTATAATTAGACAACTTAATAAGTGGAAGTAGAAGAAAAATGAAACTTGAAAGAATCGGTAGAAGAGATTACCTCTTCTTTGAGGTGCCTCCTCTTAACATCTTATTAGGGCACTAAAGATGATCTTTGAAGAAGACCAGAACCGCCAGTAGATTTTTATGGAAGTGTAGAAGTAAAATGTGTAGGTTTTGGCGGAGCTTGAAGTATGAAATTTATGTGAAGAGGAGAGGGAGTAGGTTCCCTTTTATAAGGGGTGAGGGGCACTTTAAGAAAAACATAAAATATTATTTTATAATAAATTTATATACAGTTTATAATAGATCCAAAGTGACTTATTTAGAGTCTAGGTTGGGGATTAGTCAAAATACTCTAAACCAATAGGGTTTAGTCATGCTTAGATTAATATTTTATCCTTATCATTAAGATTTACCTCTAAGTTAAATATTTTAACTTTTACAGTGTCTTCATGTATTATAACACTATATGGTTAATAAACGTACTAGAAAATACCAATCAAAACCCAATTGGTTCATTAATGTCATATATATTATTATATAAATCTTTTGGCCGAACCATAGGTTTTTAGGATAATTATATCAATTTATAATATAATTTTTTTTAAACATTTTCATGTCAATTATGACACTATTTGGTCTATTGTTCGTTGTAAATTCATAAAATTATTATTACATAAATAAGATTAATCTAACCAACCCTAATATGTTTTATTAACCTATAAAATTAGTTTTATTCATAAAATGTCCCAATATACATTTATTTTGGTATTAATAATATCAATTATGTTAATATTTCTTAATAAGGTTATTACTACATCATCATTGTGTCATAAATAAATTAAATTATTTAATATCAAAAAATATAAATAAAATTACACTATGTAGGAAATCGTTATATATTTTAAATGAACATTTATAGTCGTATTTATCTTATGTATAAATATATATTAAAAATGTTTTTGTTATTCAACATTGATTTTAACTCTTTTATTTCTTCTTTGAATTAAATAAAAATAAATGTCCTAATCTAATCCAAGTGGACCTAACGGGTCATATTTTATTCCTAAGGTTGTTTTTGGTCGAATTACACTTATCCAATAGAATTATGACATGTGTTAGGGTAATAATAATACCATTTTTACCCTTAATTACCCTATTTACTTTTAACTGTGGTAAATAAAAGTAAAATATAACTATTCCCCAAAAATTATTTTTATCATTTTGAACTACATAGTTCTTACTGCTATCAATATTTTATCTTTCGTTTTGGAAATTTCACTCACAAAAGTGGTAAAATTATATTTTATGTAAATTTTCAAATTCTCTTAGGAGGTGGGTAAAAGACTGTAAAAAGTTCAATAAGATTTTTACATATCTAAGATTAATATAAAATGACTCTAATGAATTATATTGAACTTATATAGGTATTATGTATCTATTTTGACCTAAAATAAATTTAAATAAAATAAATAATTATTTAAATAAAAATTTAGTATTAAACATTAACTCTTTGTTTTTCACAATTCATAAAAAATTTAATGTTTTCATAAAAATAAAAAAAATTTAGCCTAAGATAATTTTTATATTCCGAATCCGAAAATGAAGTCCATTTTGAAAGATAAATTTTATAAAAATTCAAAAAGTTGGTATTAATTTTCATAATGGCTAGTTTATATAATATTTTAATAACATATCGTTGTTTAGTGAAACCTGGTATTGCGTACTACACACACTATCGAGGAAGGTCTCGATTGTGTGTAATGCAAGAACAGTCAAGGTTGTAGGTAGTGTAAGATCTCTTTGGTGTTGCGTATATCATAATCAAAACTTATTTCATTTATACGTTAATCAAAATCTATACTTAATTTTGCGTAGAATAATTTCTACAAAACAAAAATGAAATTTTGTGTAACACGAGCCAAGAATAGTGTTGAGTATACTACAAGCTAATACGGTGTTGTGTATAGTACACGCTAATCTTTGTGTAGTGTACAATAAAAGACATCAAATAAATTAAAAATAATATATCTCATAAAATATCAGGGTGTTACAGAGATGGTCTGCTTTTATAGGCAGTGAGAATTTCCCCCCGAAAAAATATGAATTTATATTATCATTTTAAAAAGTAGTACATTTTAGTGGTATAAAAAATCCCATGATTCACGAAGGTGGGCCATTGTGAAAGCCATGATACACCATGTTGAATGTTTAATATCATAATTATTATATGGTGAAAGGGCCTTGGATTATATCCATGGAACTATAGATCCCATATTGGAATAACCTTAATTACTACGTGAGGAGGGTTATATGGAGGTGTCTCTGAGGTTTTATTCTCCCTGGGAGTCTTATAAGTAATACACAATTCATAAATATTTTTATAACTTTATAAAGATACAATGAGCTTGGTTTAGACATTTAAAAAAAATTTAACAATTTAGGGATATTATAAATAAATGAGGATCCTTTTGCTTTCAATCACATATTCTTCATATGTATCATTTTACTAGTTTTTTATATTTAAGATATTATCATTATAGTTTTTTATGATATTTGGATTAACTGAAACAAGTCCTATATTCATTTGGATTTTCAAATAAATGATTTAGTGACATTGAAATATTTCTTAGGGATTGAGGTTTCTATATTTTATTTGGATATATATATTTATCTTTTAAAATAAATCATTTATCTACAATAAGATACTTGTATAACATAGGTAGATTCTTTGGACTCAACAATATTTTGAATATATGTCACGACCTGTTCTTGGGGCCTAGGTCGTGACTACCCTAAGCCTGCCTTCCATAGGCCAGGGGCTGGCGACTAGCCCCAAAGGCGAATCCCTAATGAAAAGGGAAGACATTGCCTTAAAACCTGTATTACACACAGTCTGAACATAAATAGTAGGATAAAAAACTATAAATATAGAAAAGAATGGTGTGTTGAATATAAGGGGGCCAGTATATAAACCCAACTGAACAACAAGTACATGTATAAGTAAAAAGGGAAAACAACTCATAGATCATCCACTGAGGAATCCAACCTGAAGTGTAGGTATAGATATTGAACAACTCATCCATGAGGTACATCCCGTCTAGTCCAGGACCAAGTAGCCTCTCGTCTGTCACCCTCAGGCTCGATCACTACTGACTATCGTCTGCACATAACACAACAAGGTGTGGGGATGCCCATGCAAGGGTGAGTATAAAAATACTCAGTAGGGGACCCTGAGACCCCCGAAGGTCTCCCAGAATCCAATAATGATAAACCATAGATGTAAGATACAATCATGAAATATCAACCATCCCTACTTAGGTATATTCCCATACATATACCTAAGTTTCCAATCACAGTTCGGCTCCAACACTTGAGCCCAAGAACATCCCATTCCACAATGGAAGTAAAGTCAATCATCTTGATGATAACAAATGAATGTCAAGACACAGCTCACACAGGTATACAACTCATGTAGAGGGGTATAGATGAGTGGATGTAGCCACTGAATCATCTCCTCTATCAAACCCACTTAGGATCCTGGAACAGTATCAGCACCCTCAAACCCACAGAGGATCCTGGTATTGATGTCATCAATATTGAACCCACGAAGGATCCTGATCCGGTACCATCACTGTCGAACCCATGGAGGATCCTGATACAGTATTATCTCTGTTGAACCCAGGAAGGATCCTCGTACAGTAGTAGGTCCACGTAGGATCCTATCATCCCAGTCGCACCCAGCCAAAGGGTTCTTGTACATAGCATGCTATATTCCAGGAGGGTCCGCTCCTCGATCCAAGTGTCGATATATCGTCTACAATGAGATCTCGAGTTGATGTGTCCCATAGATCTATATAATCATAAGGAACCCAACGTGATAGACGATGCGTTAATCGGACACCCGGTCTGTGAGTTATGGTTGTTTCCAATCCAAGGCCCTAGTTGGATTTAGGTTCAATACAACCCATCCATGCCCCAACTATGTCCAAACCACATGTGGGGTATTCCAAAAGATCTATCTTTCTCTAAGATTTCTATCCATGTAGACTGTTCGTCAATCTGACACCCGTAGACCAAGATATGGGTGAAAAGGTGAAATGAGTCAAACAAGGTCCGAGTCCAGTCAGGCCCAGCCTGACCGACCCGATCCGACCCGGACTGGGCCAACCGGACCCGGTTTTAGTTGACCTGGGCTGGTCCAATCCACCCATGTTCGGGTCTAGACCGGGGTTCGACCCAACCCACCGGAAATTGGCCCGGCCAATGCGGCGGCCGAGCCCACAGGTGGCGCAGCCTGTGTGGCTGGGAGGCAGACCGCCAGCCGAAGCCAATGGTGAACGCACCTCATGGGACCCGCCCTGACCGAGCAAAGGGGGGTGGAAAATGCCCCACATCTTCATGTAATGGCCAGCTCTTGCCACTGGCCAGGTGACCACCGGACACTAAGGGTCCATCCTATGGTGCGCCCACCGGCGGCCAGCTCAACCGTCCGCCCTCCTCTGTCTAACGCGGCCTTTGGTTGCAGATCTTCTCTACCATGGTGTGACGGCTCCGCGCCTTTCTTATCCGACCACTGTGGCCTAAGTGTCCATAGATCCTTCCTCCGGCATGACACAACGGCCCCGTGCCCCTCTGGCACTGCCTCGGCCCACCTGTGCTTAGCCCTGTTCTTCGTGTGGTGCGACGGCGTCGCTCTCCTCTAGAGACTCAGCAGCCCTTGCACTGTCGGTTCCTCTCACGGTTGGCCCGTCACCAGCCGTCGATGCTGTACTGTGGTTCTCCTTTCTAGTGGCACCGTTGCACCACCACAGTTATCAATAAAGGAGATAGAATGAATGGGGGGTCAGGATGTGTTCATGTGGTCCGAGCCCTCCTAGTTACAGTGATATATATAGGCCATTCACAATCATAATTTGAACGAAGAAGATAAGAGGGTAAAACTCAATCTAAAATCCGCCCCTACCACGTATCGATGACCATTGACGAATTCACTGAAATGCGGCTTCGATTTGTCAATGTTGGAAAAGAAAGTGGATATACCTCATTGGCAGATAATCATTCTGAGGTGATGATGTCAAAGAAAACATTATTCATGGTCGACTCCTCTTTTGGCACGGTTGAAGATCGAGGAAGATATTCGTCCTTCTTAGATGAGGGAATAATTACACAAAATCTCTCAACTCTCTCCCATTTCCAACCCTCTTCTCCAAAATGAATTGCCAACCAAAAAGAAATAATATATTTGTCTATTATTTTACAATTGTCATGAATTAAAAAGATTTCAAATTAAATATCTATTGATCCATTAATTAATTTTTGGGTGGATTGGCACTCTTAAAGAGGGAAGAGTTGGCTTCATTAATTCAAGTGATGTTTAAGGGTTTCAACCCACATAAATGGGAGGTTCCAAGGGTTACAACCCACAGGTTTTCCCCACCAATGAAATCCTCCCAAGGGAGGTTATGTGTTCATGGGCCCCACCTTTAACCTCCACTTAGAGGTTTTAACCACCTCAAATAAAAATAAGTAAACACTTTATTTTTATTTAATTTTATTCAAAAACCCCAATAACTATGTTCTATACTCGACTAACTTCTGTCATGGTGAAAGACTTTTTAAGAGAATATCGGTGCAGTTAGTTCTACAGTTCCCTCAGATTTCAATTCCAAGCATCGGTTCAAAAGTTATCAAAACCTGCTCGTACATTTACTAAATGTACCTGAAAAAAACTTCAGAATTTGATTTCAGGCTCACCGGGCCTCGGAATCAAGCGCTATAAATTTTCACAAACTTATAGAAATCCCATGAATTTAAGAAAAAAAATTCCACGAAATTTCTAGGTCTTTACATTACCCCAACCTTAGAAAATTACGTCCCCGTAAGCTACAACTCGAACTAAGGTAACAAAAGGGGTACTGAGCACACATCTGAGACACTCACTCGCATGTGCTCTCCTGGATGTTCTCGTGCTACCAGCGTATGCGTACCAGAGGTAAAAACCATCCATTAAGGACCCGCTCCGGACGATCCTCAATCTTTACTGGAACCTTCATGAATGTCCCTTCGTCATCTATGTCCATCTCTCCAAGGACGATGATGTGGGATGGGCCGTGCACGTATCACCTCAACTGGGATACGTGGAAGACTTCATGCACCTGGTTCAACTGAGGTGGAAGAGCTAAGTATAACTCCACCTCTCTTACTCTGCTGAGGACTTGAAAAGGTCCGATGAATCTCAGAGACAACTTTCCACCTCAGCAAAATCTTCATAGACCTCATCATGGTGACACCTCTAGAAAGACATGGTTGCAATCTTTGAACTCCAGAGGTCTCTGTCTGCTATTAGCATAGGTATTCTCCCTGGTCTATGCAGTCTTCATATACTCCTAGATGATCCGCACCTTCTCCATCATAGCCTGCACCATCTCTGGTCCCATAAGTGCTGACTCCACTGGGTCAGTCCATCATAGAGGTGATTTTAATGGTCTGTCATACAGTGCCACAAAAGGTGTCATCCTGATGGTGAAATGGTAGTTGTTGTTATAAACAAACTCTACCAAGGGTAAGTGATCCTCCCAAATGTGACTGAAGTAGAGGATGCAGGCATAGAGCATGTCCTCGAGAGTCTGAATGGTCTTCTTAGTCTTACCATTAGTCTGAGGATTAAAGGCGGTGCTCAAGCGAAGTTGCATCCCGAAAGTCTCCTATCACCCCTTCCATAGTTGTGAAGTGAAACGAGCATCTCGATCGGAGACGATCATCAATGGCACACCATGAAGCCGTACAATCTCCCATACGTTGAGGCGTCCAAATCTCTCTACTAAACCCTGCTCTTTGGTCTGTAGGAAGTGGGCCGACTTGGTGATTCTGTCAATGATCACCCATATAGAGTTGTCTCATTTGGATGTACGTGGATGTCCCATCACGAGATCCTACGATATATCATCCCGCATCCACTCTGGATCGTCTAAGAGCAGAACTAAACCTACTAGAACCTGGTGATCCACCTTTACTTGCTGGAAAAGGAGGTATCGTGAGACAAACTCTGCAACTACCTCCTTCATATCTGGCCACTAGTGCTTTTGTCGGAGGTCCTGATACATCATCACCACACCTAGATGTACTGCTAGAGGAGATGTGTTGAACTCCCTTAACACTTCATCCTAAACTACTACTGGTACCATAGTACTTCCTCTGAAGATAATTATGTCCTCCCCACCTACATAAAATTTATCAAGTGCCTACCCTATGGATATTTATGCACGTCGAGCCTCACAGTAAACATCTCCTTGCTGCGCCTCCTTGACTCTCTGAAAAAGAAGATTTGTGACTGTAAGATACTATAGAAAGGCTGATCCATCCCAATCCACAAAAGATAACTATAACAATTGGGCAAAAATACCTCAAGGCATCATTGAATCATTTTTGAGGTGATTGTGTTTGTTGAAAAACTGGACATCTGAGTGGTGATTATTGACAAAGGAAAACAATGACATAAAAATTTGTTGAAAAAGAGGATATCATGATGGAATGTTGAGTTCACGAGCTAAGTTCAACAATCCTTGATTGATTCAATAACATCGACAAAAGGAATTGATGATCTGGAGGCGGTACAAAAGAACGGATACAAGGTGGCGCCGTCTTCCAGTGTTTGCCAAATTTTTGGGCCTGAAAATCGACAAATGAAGAAATGTGTTTTTGGAAAAGGGACTTGCGTGATGAGGACTTAGAGTATAGGAAAATTGTGTGCCATATTGTTTTCAATATCAAAAGATCAAAATATGGCTAAGGAAACAGGTTCTCACAAGTTTGGGAGTTGGTCGCGCAATTGTCTAAAAGGCCAGAAGACTTGCGCGCCGAGACTGGATCGCGCAGGTTACTTGTGAGTCGTCGCGCAAAGTGGTCAATTTGCCTATAAATACTGGACCACCCCTCTTCATTCTTCACTGGAGTTCAACTCTTTGAGAAATCAGAGCTCATGTCGCGTAGGTGTGGTGGTCGCGCAAGTGGTGTGTGTAGTCGTGCAGGTGGGACTTGCGCGCCAGGGTGATAGTTGTGCACCAGTGTTTGAAGTTGTGCGTCAGTGTGGAGTTGTGCACCAATATTGGATTGGGCGTAAAAGGAAGTGAGTTGCGCAGGTTTAGAGTTGAGGATGCTTGAGTCGTGCAAGTGTCTGAGGAGGACTTGGGTGCCAGTTGTGACTAGCACGACAATACTTGCATGCCGAGATTGACTTGCGTGCCAAGTAAGGTTTAATTCCAGAAGTGATTTTCAGGCTGCGTGGAAGCTGGAAGTTTTCCCGATACCATCGGTGCAAAGAGAGATTCATCTACGGGTGAAAATTGGGCTTAAACGGAGCATCTACAAATAGTGGAAGATGCATTCCTTCATTCAAATGAAGAGACCTACAAGTTTATAAACTGTGAGAGGATTCCTTCCAATAGTAGTGAGCAAAGGAAGAGAAAGTAGGTGATCCTCGCCACCGGTAGTGATCCAGAGAGAGAGAAACAGGGAGTGACCCTTGGGGAAGCAGTGAGCTGACCCTATGTTTTTAAAGGTAGTGAGCATGGGCATAGAAGTGATCTAGCCCGAACATTGTATCCACATCTATTGAAGAATAGTGGAATTTGGTACGACCGGAAACTTGTAGGCATATGCTCCTTGGATGTAGCCCAGTGAGGGTGAACCAAGTAAAAATCTTTGTGTCTACCTGTTTTCTTCCCTGCATTGCATTCAAAGCATCATCATTAGATAAAGAAGTAAATAAGTGATCATAGTTTACACATAAGAGGAAAAAAAGTGACCCTTGTAATAAAGATGTCAAGATCCAGTGGGGTAGGAGGAACTTCGAAAAAGAATATCCATACCCTGATTCACCCCCCCCCCCCCCCCTCTCAGGGTATATATAGGCCCCTATTGGTTTTAACAACAATGCTTCTAGATGCTCTGTCACATCTCCCAGCAGCTGAATGCCCGATCTCTTACTGAGAGCATCTGATACAACGTTCCCCTTCCTATGAGTATAGACTATATTGAATTCATAGTCCTGGAGGAACTCGAGCCAGCACCACTGTCTATGGTTCATGTCCTTCTTCGAGAAGATGTACCTAATACTCTGGTGGAAATAGTAGACTGTAAAACACTCACCCATCATATTGTGCCCCCATATCATCAAGGTGAAAACCACTGCTACTAACTCCAGGTCATGGGTAGCATAATTCTGCCCATCCTATCTTCGCTGATGAGAACCATAAGCTATCATTGCCCACTCCTGGGTGGATCCCATGTAAGTAATGCCTCGATCTTCACTAGATCCACTACAACTCCATCCTATGAGATGAAATGCCCAAGAAAGTGTACCTCTCGGATCTAGAACATGCACTTTGAGAGCGTACCATAAAGGTCATTCTCTCTATGTGTGTCTCGTATTACCCAAAAATAGTAGGCATTCCCCTCCTCAGTAGTTGAGTAGATCAGAATGTCATCGATGAAGACACCCACAATGCGATCAAGGTATTGTTGAAAGATCGTGTTCATGAGTCACATGGACACTTCTGGTTTGTTGGTTACGCCAAAGGGCATAACCCAGAACATATAGTGGACATACCAGAATCTGAAGGTCGTCTTTTTCACATCCTCATCCCGTACTCTAAGCTGGTGATAGCCCGACCGAAGATCTATCTTCGAGAACCAACGTGCTCCCTACAGCTGATCAAAGATGTCGTCAATCCTTGAGAGTGGGTACTTGTTCTACATAGTAACCTGGTTCAGGAGCCGATAATCAACACACAAATGCAAGTTCCCATCCGCCTTCTTGGCGAACAAAATCAAGGATGCCCAGGGTGAAACTCCAGGTCGGATAAATACCTTCCCCATAAAGTCTTCTAGTTGTACCCGCAGCAAACAAAGCTTTGTAGGAGCCATCCGATAGGATGGAGTGGATATTTTTGTCGTCCCGGGGTACATGTCAATGTAATAGTCTACCTCTCTGGGAGGAGGTAGTCCTGGAACATCATCACGGAAGATATATGCATACTAATCCACCACAACAGGAAAAATTGGACTCTACATATGAACCACTCCAATAATGAGGCTAGCCAACTAATGTGTGATTAGCTGCACCCTCATCTATGTAAGTCCATCCTGTACTGAAAAGGCTCCCTTCTTGTGGGTGAAGGTAAAACTCATCCAATCCTCGTAGAAACACCACACTTTCCACCCAATGCAATCAATCTGAGCATGAACTGTGGATAACCAGTACATACCAAATATGACATCATAAGGCCTCGACACCGCTACAAAGAGATCACAACTGAATCTATCGCCTCTTAGAGTAAGGTCACACTGCCAGCCCCAGTGCGTAATCATCGAGTCTTCTCCTGTATGAGTCTCTAGCTGTAAGGATCGATCCAATGACTCCGTAGGAATATCCATGCTCTGAATGAGGGTAGAAGAAATAAAATAATGACTCGAACCATTGTCTATAAGTATTGTACAAGGGTGTAGTAGGCATAGATAGTACCTCAAATCATCTCATGTGCACTGTGGTCGTAGGCCTCGTTTTCCTAGAGTTGTGACCTCCCCTGTCTGCCAACTCCCTATGGTCGGGGTGGACCATCCGGTGGTGGTGGTAGTAGGACCTCGAAACGTCATCCACCATCTGCTGCTCGGCCACCTCCTCTGCCACGTCTACCTGCTCCCAGTGGACCACCATAGTCGAACCATTTCCTTTTCTGGGAAGGTCCCTCTACTATCTGCTGCTCATCTAAATTGTGGGTCTGGCAGTCCTGATCCATGTGACCCTATCTGCCGCATGCATTGAACTGCCTGCTCCTTGTATGGCTAGCTCTGTCTCATGTTCCCCGCACAACTGAACCTGTATCCTCTGGTTTCCCAACTAATTTCCTTTTCTACTTGGACCTATGTTACCTATGTCTATTGCTGGCTACAGAAGACTCCACTATGTATCCCCCTATAGAGGGTCGAGCTGCTGGTGACTACTTAGCTACAAAACTCTCCACAAGAAGGGCTCGATCTATCACCCTAACCTGCGTCGGAATGCTGAGGGAGATCATTAAAGCCTGGATCTCGTGTATGAGTCTCTGCTCGAAGGTTTGAGACCTGAGGATCGGGTACTGCACCATATCTGTTAAGTAGCGTGATAGGTCAGTGAACCTCGCTAAGTATTGTTCCACCATCGTGCTACCCTGTTTCAGATTAAGCAGCTCATGAATCCACACTGCACGAAGGGTGGCTAAAACAAACTCTGACCGGAAAAAACTCTCGAAGTCTTCCCATAGTAGTGATGCCTTCTCATGCACCTGGAGCATCAATCTCCACCATATACCTTCTGCTGGATGTATTACACTCACGGAAAACATCACTATGAGGTCGGCTAGTGTCCATACCAATTTAAAAACACTCACAACATCGCCCAGCCAATCCTCAGTTGCATGTGTGTCCGTCTCTCCCCTGAACCTGGGCAGCCTCTGGTGCTGTAACTCGTGCTACACACTCAGATGGAATGCACTCTCTGCTGCTAGAGATGGCAGTATCAGTTGCCCGGCAAGTACTGGTACCGCTGGTACCTCTGCTATGATGTGGCCCTGCACTAAGGCCTCATCGATCGGTGGTCTAGCATCTCGTACAAAACTTGGAACCCCGTATGGCTGCCTACATGGGGCCATCCTAAAAATAAATAGTTGTGATACGGTCAAAACAATATACCTGGTGAGATGACACAATGTATTCACAAAGAAAACTTTTCAAAGGAAACACACACCCCATCAGTGTTTTCGTGCACTGAGTTAGAGGACAGAAGTAAGAGTCATAGTGTATGGATATGTTGGCCGCCACATCAACCCTAGTTTCCCTAAACTTATAACCACACCCAAAATACATAACACTATTTCCATTAAAAGAATCAGAGTCCATGTTATATGGTAGAACCAACTCCTCTGATACCAATTTGTCACAACCCGTCCTCGGGGCCCATGTTGTGACTATCCCAAGCTCACCTTCCATAGGACAGGGACTGGTGACTTGCACTAAAGGAGAATCCTTGACAAAAAGGTAAGGCATTGCCTGTAAACCTATAACACACACATTCTAAAAACAAGTAGTAGGAGGAACAAGTACTAATATAGAAAAGAATGGTGTGCTGAATGTAAGTGGTCCAGTATACAAACCAAACTGAACAATAAGTACAAGTACAAGTAAAAAAGGGAAATAATCTCCTAGATCATCCACCAGGGAATCCAAAATTAAGGGTAGGTACAGATCTCAAACAACTCATCGCTTAGGTATGTCCCGTATAGTCCAGCTCTGAGCAGCCTCTAGTCCATCACCCTCAGCCTCGATCACTACTGACCGTCATCTCCACAGAACACAACACGGTGCGAGTGAAGCCTGTGCGGGGGTGAGTATAACAATACTCAGTAGGAGACCCCGAGACCCATGAAGGTCTCCCATAATCCACTAATGATAAACCACAGTAGTAAGATAAAATCACGAATTATCAACCATCCATACTTAGGTATATGCCCATACATATACCTACGTTACCAATCACAGTCCGGCTCCAACACTCGATCCCAAGCACTACCCATTCCACAATAGAAGTGAAGTAAATCATCTCAATGATAACAACTGAAAGTCAAGAGTCCACTCACACAGGTATACAAATCATGTTGAGGGTCAGAGATGATTAGATGTAGCCACTGAGTCATCTCTTATGTCAAACCCACATAGGATCCTAGATCAATATCAATGTTGTCGAACCCATGGAGGATCCCGGTAGAGAAGTCATCAATGCCGAATGCACGTAGGATCCTAGTCCAATACCATTGCTGTGGAACCCATGTAGGATCCTGGTATAGTATCTTCATTGTTCAACCCATGGAGGATCCGGGTATAGTATTTTCACTATTGAACCCATGGAGGATCCTGGTATAGTATTAGGTCCACGTAGGAACCTATCATCACATTTGCAGCTAGCCAAAAGGTTCTCATACACAACATGCTCGATTCCGGGAAGGTCCTCTTCTCGAGCCAATGGTTGATGCATCATCTTCCACGAAGTCCTGAGATGATGTATCCAGTATTTCTTTCTCATCATAAGGAACCCAACGCGATAGATGGCACGTCAATCAGACGCTCTGTCTGTGAGTTATTGGTGTTTCCGCTCCAAGGACATGGTTGGATTTAGGTTCAATCCAACCTAGAGTTACCCCAACTCCATCCAAACCTCATTTGGGGTATAACATAAGAACCTTATTTCTCTAAGATTCCCATCATGATAGATGGTTCATCGATCAGGCACCCATATCCCATGATATGGGTAAAAAAGTGAAATGAGTCATACTTAGTTGAGGTCCAGGTCGGCCTCGCCAGACCGACCCAACTCGACCAGGGTCCGAATCCCAACCGGGGTCTAACCCATCCTGCCAGAAACTAGCCCTGTCCTCGACAGGCGTCCGGGCCCACGACAAGAGGCTCGACCCGTGATAGGCAGCCCGGCCCGTGATAGGCGGCCCAACCCTCGCTGTGGCTCGAGCCTCAGGTGGCGCAGCCTGCGTGGCTGGGAGGCAAACCGCCAACTGATGCCAATGGTGGCCACAACTCGCGAGGGCCGCCCTGACCGAGTGAAGGGGGGTGGTCACCCCCCCCCCCCATATTCCTGTAATGGCTAACACATGGCGCCAGCCTGGTGACCATGGGACTCAAAGGGTCCCTCCTGTAGTGTGCTCGCCGTCCTCTGTCTGTCGCGGCCTTTGGTGTCAGTTCTTCTCCATCGTGGACCGACTGCACCGCACCCATCCTGTCTGACTGCCACGACCTAAGTGTCCGTGGATCCTTCCTCGGGTGTGGTGCGATAGCATCGCGCCCCTCTGGCATCACCGCGGCCCTCCTGGTTGTGTCCCAGTTCTCTGTGCGGCCTAACGGCGTTGTGCTCCTCCGGCGACTCGACGACCATTACGCTTCCAGTTCTTCTCATGACGGGCCCGTCATCATTAGTTGATGCTCAACCACGTTCCTCCCTCCTGGTGGCACCATTGCGCCACCTCCATCATCAACAAACGAGATAGAATGAAGGGGGAGGGACAAACCGTGTTCGTTCCATCCGATCCTGCCTCGTTACGGTGATATCAATAGGCCATTCACAATAATAATTTGAACGACGATGATTGGAGGGGAAAACTCAATCTTAAATCAACACCTACCTCATATCGATGACCTTTGACAATTTCAATGAAAGGAGGTGTCGATTCTTCAATGTCGGAAATGAAAGAGGAGATCCATCGTTGGCGGATGAGCGATAAGAGGTGACGAAGACGAAGACGGCGTTTTTCGCATTCGAGTCCTTCTCTTTTGGCATGGTTGAGGGTCGAGAATGATGTCCATCGTTATTCGTTAGAGAAGGGAATTATTCATTGGGAGAATAATTATCCAAAATCTCTCAAATCTCCCCCTTTTCCAAACATCTTCTCCAAAATGAATTACAAACCCAAAAGAAATAATAGAATTTTCTATTATTTAACAATTGGCATGAATTCAAAATATTTCAAATTAAATAAGTATTTATCCATTAATTAATTTTTGGGTGGATTGGAACACTTACAAATAAAATAGTTGGATTCATTAATTGAAGGGAATTTTAAGGGTTTCAACCCACATAAATGGGAGGTCCCAACAGTTACAACCCCTCGGGTGGTCCCCACCAATGAAATCATCTCAACAGAGGTTATGTGCTGAAGATCCCCACCTCTAACCTCGACTTGGATCTTTTAACCACCTCAAATAAAAATATGCATACACCTTATTTTTATTGAATTTTATTCAAAAACCCCAAAAACTATCTTCTATACTCCACCAAATGCCATCGAGGTGAAAGTATTCTTAAGATAATACTGGCACTGCAAGTTCAACGGTGCCCTCAAATTTCAATTCCGAGCAATGGTTTAGATGTTATAAAAACCCTCTCATATGTTTACTGAACGTACCCGAACAAAACATTAGAAATTGATTCCGGGCACACCGCGTCTCGGAATCAATCGCCGTAAATTTTCAAGGACTCATAAAAATACCATGTATTTAAGAAATAAAGATTCACATGGAATTTCCTGGTCATTACAATATAAAATTATTTTTTTGAAGACAGTGAGACATTATCCTAACAGGAGTGGTATTAAGGGCTATTTAGAAAGTTGAACTATCTGAAGATTACTCACTCTGACATAGCTTATATAATAGAAATCCTATAAACACAAATAATGATATAGTGGGATGTTATCCCTTATGATTTTATATTTGTGGAGAATGAACAAGGTATAGGCTTATAATATTAAGATCATGTGAACAATAATATTTAAGGTTTTTACAAATTAGATTAAGAAGCATATCACTCATATAAGAGATCCTATATAACAACCTTAAAAATACTAGAATTAAATTCTAAATATTACTACTCATGTTAATAAGGTGTACCTATAAATATTTTCAAGATAATAACATATTATAACTCCACTGTTATTCATTCTATTCCTTTTGTTGTAAGTTGGTCGGTGACATCCTTGGATGTTTCCCCGGGGTGTGGGTGATTGTGGAAAATAGACTGAAAGAATATTTTCTGGCCTCTGGGGATAGTCATTATCCAGATATGTTACTATATTGGGTAATAAAGTATTCTATGTTTGTATTGAAACTAAAGTATCACATGAAACCCAATGGATAAGGTGACAAGGTTCAGGGGTCGGGGAGCCTATGTCCTTAAATCTTGGTTTTGATTTATAATTTTTAATAGAGTTAATCCTGTCTGATATAAAAGATAACTAGTAGATAGTAGTCACCTGATATAGTGAAGAGTTAGTGTATCATGTTATGTATCATGTGGCTGTAGAAATTATCTAGGGACAAAAAAACTAATAGATATTAGTTATCATTTAAGGAAGAATTCATACATCAGTAAGGAAAATAATATCTCCAAAAAAATTGCAACCAATCAAGAAATTTTATACATGACTATACTCCTGAAGATAAATAAAATTTCATCGTGTAGAACTATTAGAAGAAAATTATCACCATAAAAAGGTCAAACTATAGATCAATTTTATAACATCTATTAAAGGGTTATTTTTGGAGCAATGGTAGAGTTTTATTGTACTAGAATAAGCATGATTAATATCAATCTTCTAAAAAAGGGGGGAGTGTTGTGGAAATTTATGATCAAATCAGTATATCATATTCCCAATAATATTGAATATTTAATTTCATATTTTTTATTAAATTATGATCAATTATATTTTTTTGATATATTGAAAATGGTATGCCTCACTTGAGAGGAATAGATTCTAGTACCATGTTAAAATGGATTGATATTACAATCACTATTGGTTTTTATCATGGAGTGTGTTAAAATTCAATCAATTTCCTTTCAAATGACTAAATATGATCAATATCTTTTTTATATAATTCCATTTTCTATGCATGTAAGGTGGAATGAATTTTTTCATTCATGGAATGATGACTCAAATATTACTTAATATCTTTTATTTGTTATAAATAAATACAGTAACAGAGATATTACTTTTTACTGTTTTATATTATTATTAAATAAAAAAAATTACATTAATTTAATGTCCCTAAAGATTGAATGTGTAACTTGATATTGATCATATTTTTGTTTTGTTTTCTAACAACATCAAAAGAAATTGGTCCACTAAGAAGGATGATTATAAGGGGAAACTATATTACATTCCAAAATAAGCATAAATAATAATCATTAAAGAGGGTATGTACTGGTATAAAGAGAATGTATGTTATTCAACATATGGTTTTACCTATAAGTATATTGTTTTAATTAATAACTATATATTAAATATTATTTTCAATAATAATTAATTTTTCTTTGTAAATCACTATCTCTAAATCTATTCCTCCATATCTATTTTTTCCATTTGGGTTTTCTACATTTTGGAAATACAAAAAACTAGTGTGA
This sequence comes from Viscum album, assembly GCA_963277665.1. Taxonomy (NCBI): domain Eukaryota; kingdom Viridiplantae; phylum Streptophyta; class Magnoliopsida; order Santalales; family Viscaceae; genus Viscum; species Viscum album. The sequence continues at coordinate 1,189,734,399 of OY728121.1, read as the reverse complement.
ATGTTGCATAATATTTATATATATCAATAATTTTCCACTGGATCATTTTTAATTAAATTCAGAAATACAAAACTTCTACTCTACACACCATTATAAATTATAGATATATGAATTTGTAAAAATGTTCTTACTTTACATACCTGAAAACATTCTATCCTTTTTTAATTTTTATGGACTATTAGTAACCCAATTGAATTTTGTTATTATTATAATCTATGGTGTTCATATATTTCAGAATGTCTACCATTAAAAATTATAATTCATTTTCATGTATTATATATAATTACCATTTAATTTTGTTTATTTTATATTTCCATTTTAGGAAATATCATGAATATTTAACAATTAACACTACTCAATTCTAATAAAAAATAGAAGTCACTATATAAATTATGTAAATCTTGACTAGATTGTAAGTTGAAAGAGTAAATGAATTAAAAACCAAGACTATAGAGATTAATAAAAATGGTTTTGATATCTATGATGTTTGAATAGGTAGTTGAAATTTTTATAAAATAGAGTAGCTATAAATATGATGGGAAAAAACGAAAACAATGGAATGAAAAAAAATATTTTTAATATTCATTATAGGGTTATAAATAAATGGTCACATTTTTTGGATTTTGAAAAAATATGTATATAAATGACAATACCAGGACAAGAGATTAGTAAAAGAGGACAAGATCTAAAATAAGGAAACACATTTAAGAATAACGGGTGACCAATTTACATTAGTGTTATTTATTTTATATGCATTCAACATAACACATTTAATTAGAATAACATCATTTCATGGAAAATAACTTCCATTCATTAAGGACATATATAACTAAATTATGTGACAAATATATTGTTAAAATATAAATTATGTACTTTTAGGAATGAATAATTTGGATCAAACATATAATTTGTAATTCCACATCATACAGTTTTCATACTATATCATTTCATTATGATTTTATTTACATTTGTTGAATTTTAAAATAAATGGAAGTTGTTAATATTTTCAAAGGATGTTTTTATGAATGAAAGTATGGAAAATTAGAAATTATATTTTTTCTCATCTATAATTAATGGAACTAAACATATATAGAAACCTCATTTCAATTTTCACATGCTATTATTCACAATTAGGGAGACAAATTTAGTTTTAAAACTTAATTTCTAGGAGTATTATCATTTTTGGTTTCTTATAATTGTTTTTAAACTAAAATTTCATAAAATATGTTCTACATATTTTCATATTTTATTTTTATTACATATTATATTCTTAAACAACAAATTTTACATGGAATGTTAATTGATTCATTTTGATTAAAATCAACCTATATTTTTCATCCTTAGTAGAGAAATATATGTTTTTAACATATATAATAAGATAAATATAAACATTATTAATTGTTCACAATCCATTGGATTATTATTAAAATATAATAGCTGAGTAACATCAACATGCCATATTTGAAGAGTATATTTATGGAATGCCCCTATAACAAATTATATACCCATCCAATCAACTATATGATATTTTATGTGGTAATGATATCTTATTTATACACAATGTGTAATTATTTTTTACATAATGTTTTAAAACAATAGAGTTATAAAATTATACAGATTTTATAAATGTGGTTTTATATTTTTATCCAATGATAATTTTGGAATAATTTTATTTTCTTTTGGAGGATATTTCCTAGAATGTCCTAAATGGTTCACCCATTATACTAGACATTATAGGAATCATTGTAGAACATATATGATTAAAGAATTTTAGTTGTAAGGATATATAAAAAAACTATGTTTTTATCATTCCCTATTATATGTTACCAACACATGTGTTATTAATTTCTAATGGATATTTTTTATGCTTTGTGGGAGGAATATTGTTATAATAAGTGACCCAAAAGACATATCTATTTTAAATAATAGTTTCTAAGAATGTCTCGCAGGATTCACTCTTGAAAGAGTATTTTTTTATTGTGATGGATGATGTCATGTCATTCATGGAAACAGTATCATCCATATGATTAGTATAGTGTTGTAATTTTAATAACATCACAATTTGGATTAATTGACTTTAATCACTTTTCATTTATTGGAATCATAACCATTGTTTTTAACTACAACAATAAAATATTTTTCAAATAGTATTATTTAATTACCCCATAATGATTTTTTTGACATCTTCTTTAAATTGGATTTTCAAAATTTACACATTGGTCTTATGATTCATTTGAGAGTGATTTTTTATTCTTTTTTAATCTGTTTTTAGGATGCATTTAATCATGTGGTAGCCACATCCTAGGTAATTTCTTATAAAATCATATCAAGGCCAATGGTATTTTTTCACTTTTTTGTTGGCCATATGTATTTATTTTTGGATTATTTAGGAATGTGTTCAATATTTTACCGGTAAACTGGATTGAACATTTCATTAAAAACATTATTATTTATGGGTTTTTCTTACAATAGTGTTTGATAATAATTTCTTATTGCATCTATTATGTTAAATTTTGGACACCTTGTGTTGGATGGTGGCCATGCATCATATAATTTCATATTTCCAATGTTTTCAATTCCTATGATGTACTGGTCCGGGTTCATGGAGGTCCATTACTAAGTGAGAAATCTGATGATGGGTGTTTTGGGTAGTCTGGGAGAGTAATTGAGGCTTCTCAGTCATGTTTTGACCCCTAACAGTAGGCCTACTGGTAGCTTTAGCCTACCGGTAGCAAGCCCACTGGTAGCTCGGCCTACCGGTAGCTCGGTCTACAGGTAGCCATAGCCTACCGGTAGCTTGGCCTACCGATAGCTCAGTCTACTAGTAGCCGAATCCTACCGGTAGCACGGCCTACCGGTAGCAATAGCATACCTGTAGCTCAGCTACAGGTAGCTGCAGCCTTCTTTTTGTGCAAATTGGGTTTTAAACCCTATTTTGACCCCTTTAAGCTTTTTTTAAAATCCCAATAATGCCCATAAATAGCATTTAATTAAATGCTTAAGAGGTACCCTGGTGCATGTGTCGGTTTAAACCGCCCCTAAAGGTGGGGACCCTTTAATGACTTGTGGGGCCGCATGGTCAATCCATGACCCCGCTCCTTACGCGGTTTCACGTTCTTATGTCAACTATCCTCAGTCCTTATAAACTAAAGGGTTCTCCCTGGGTTTCATTTTCTCAGCCACCCTGCATCGATTCGTCTGCTCGTCCTTGAGTTCCTGAGGTCCCTCCACTGCAATTTCCGCATCTGATGTTCCTCACGCATGAATAGAAGCTTCGATCGTTGATCAATCAAGTAGAGTTTCACCTCTATCTCTCCTTTCTGTGTATAATGCGGGGTGGGTATGCTTTTGATTCTGTATATTTGGATGAACCAAACTTTAGTGAAGATAATAAAAGGATTCTAAAGAATGAAGGGGAGGGGTGTGATCGATGATGCTCTGATTTATGATTTTTGAATTGTCCGGGCTTACGCCTACTAAAAATCCAGGTCGTTGGTGGTCTTTGTCTGTGTACTAATGAACCCTTACCTCTGGTGATGTTTAAATGGATTGTATTGTGATTTTGAACCTCTTCTGTGTAAAAGAATTTAGATAATTACGAATATTCGTCTAAATAAATTGAAAGCACTAGGATCAATCCTTTTCTGTGACAACCCCTATTAAGGTACTACGGAATTAGAATCATGGAGTGTGTTAAATCTTTTAAATCTAAAAATACCAGAGTGGGCATGGTTTGTGTTGGTGTTAGTTGTTTGGTTATTTCCTTTCATGGGCTGATTGTTTGGTGATGTGGGTGGGGATGGGATCCCCTATGGTTATGCTTTCAGTTGTCAATTTAAGGATGGGTGGTTACATTGATTATATCACGAATTGGGGTGGGATCCTCTGTTGTTGAGAAACCATCATCTCTTGGAATTTGGATGACACGGGGCAGTTTCTCGGGGTTTCCTTTGCTTCTATTACTTCGAGAGATCTCACTAGCCCCATCTGGTTGCAGAAGGTGTAGGCATATATTGGGGTTTTCCATGGATCTAGTACATTGAGGGACCACTATCCCTTTGTTGTTGTGACTTTACAAGAGAACTGGGTTTGAACGTTTAAGTTGATGTTTGACTATGCTCTTCCCTTGGAATGTGCATATTCTCGATAATTGTCCAATTAGGTGTAGAAACTTATTTAAACATTATTACCGAACATGAAAACAAGAATGGGACAAATGTTTTTTGGTTTGGTGAGAGTTGTGAATTGGACATGGGTGTTGTTTGTGTTCTTTAGGCAGGCTGAAGAAAAACATACCATTGGGTGAGTGCTTGTTACCTATACAAATACTTGTAGTTTTGTGTTTCTTATTCGCGCCCCATCCAAGTTGAGAACTTACTACCAAACACCCCCATTTTATGGGGAATGGTGTTTTTACCAACACTTCTATTAGTGGCTGGTTATTAACTCCTTTCTACTCCCTTTCCCGGATAACCCAAGTACCTTCAGGCAGGCTGTGATGTCCTGAAGTCCATTATTAGCCCAAGAACCTTCTGGTAGGGTAGTGTGGTGGTTCGACTAGGTGTGTGCGGGCAGGTGGATTCCCAAGGGTCTTCGAGATGACGCCCAGGTGTCTTCGGCTGTGGCAGTAGATCTTCTAGCCCAACTGTCTTTGTGCGTGGCTGTGGTTGTTCTGGCCTAGGAGTTTTCAGGTGTGGTTACGTGTGATAGTTGTGGCCCAGGTGTTTGCGGGTGGGGTTTGATAGTGGGAATGTGATCGGATATGGCCCAGGTGTGTGCGGGCGGGTGAGGTAGTGGGAATGCGGTGAGAATAATGGGATTGGTTTGATGTGTAGGATGCTTCAATAACCAGTGGGAATGTGGCGTGGGGTACCCAAACATCGATGGTCTTTTATTATACATTAATTTCTTGTGTTATTTGGAGAGTGTGGCCGGTGAGTGGGATGGATGAACTTATTGATACTGTTTGGTTTTCTGCATCTCAAAGGACTTTAGTACGTCTCCCCACTTCTGCACAAGAGTCATTGGTAATTCCCTACTGAGTATACTTGTATGCTCACCATACGTATATAAAACTGCTTGCAGTTTTCTAGGAGGACTTCGGGGATCGCGTGGGACCTTACTAGCATGGACTTTTTGGACAGTTGCTGTTGTTGTTTTTATTTTCTTGGTATTCCTTTTTCCTTTGGGGTTTTTTGACTTGTATCTTTTACCTTCGAACATGAATGTGGGAATGGTTTACTTTCATCCGTACTTGCACTTTTAGTTTTGGTGTTGTGGGATTTTCTATCTTATCTATCGATCATATTTAATGAAAAAAGGTAATACCTTCCATTTAGTGTGTGATTCTATACCCTTGGTGTTGGTCGCCACTACGGGACCTATTAATGGTGGGTTTCAGGGGTCATTATCTCTCCTTGAACTTAAAGATGGAAGGGCCTGGAAATATGCTGACCATTCCCTATTTTTGGTGAATGTGGGTCGTGACATAAGAGATGTTTGACATTCCATGGATTTATGTCATTGAATATCCATTTACACACACCCTTGTGCTGGTCTTCAATGATAATGCTAGAAATAAAAATATTAGATGTCATGTTTTGATATATTATAAAAAATTAGTCCTTTTTTCATAAAAATATTGACAAACAATATTTTCAATAGTCAAAATTTTATGACAAACATTTTTATAGTTTTAAAACTTATATTTAAATTTAATTATTAATTTATATTCTCTCTTAAATATTTTCTCCTTGTTGGAGAATATTTTTTTATTTATGAATTTATAAATTTTTATTGGAAATGATTTTATGAAAATTTTTATATTGACATTTTATTGAAATATTATCTTATTTTTTCCAATTAATTTTTAAATCATTTGGAAGATATAACACATGTAAGAAGTGCTAAAATATCAAAATGGAATTGATAATATAATGAGTTGTTAAACTAAAATAAAATAAGAAGATATTTTTATTCTGGAGTGATATGTAGATTCATTATATAATTTGTGATATTTTTTTTAACATGGATTGTCAGTTTTAAAATTTTAAAACTCATTTAAGGTTGAAAATAAATAAAATGTCAATAATTATTGGGATAAAATTTTTTCAAAGGATCCGCACTTTTTTTGTTATAAAATATAGAGGGGAGTTGTTTTGTTTTATATTAATTTATAGGTGGTAATTTTAATTAGTTGATAATTTCGAAATGAAAAATATAATTGTAAATTTATATAAGATATTCAATCCACCAGTTTATCATCTGTCATGGGATCCGAACCCTACTCACTCGCCCACCAAGAAATCCTCCATTAGTTAAATCCACATCCCCTAATTCATTGAATCTCTTTCACTATATATATTTTATCTTTTAGGGAATATTTAATATTTCTCCAAATCATTGGATCAATTAGATGATTTTTATCCATCGTCTATCCATGAATTGATCTATAGTATGTCTATTATTTGTAGGATTTTTTTATTTTTAATATTTATTTATATATCCAATAAAAAAAAGTTATTTATGTTTTTACAGATCATTAAATGGAATCAAAACCACATATTTCTTTAGTAATATTCTTAGAAAATGATTTAATGGTAAATTTTTTATGTTTTATATGAAATAAATAACAAATGTTTTATGAAAAAATAAATAGGTGATTAAATTGAAGATGTATGTCTGAAATATATCCATAAATTCTGCATAATAAATTAGGAAAGATATACATTCATGGAATATAAGGGAAATACATGATGGAATAATGGTCTTACACTTTACATAAATGAGTACACAAAAATAAAATTAAATATTGAAAATTAATAGAAGATGTTTTTGTATTGACCCAATTATCCTTTGATAGTGGAAATTAACATTGATCATAGTTTCATGACTACATCAACATCAAGACGGCGAAGTCTAAAAATATTTCATTTTTATTAACATTTATCAAATGTTTTTTACCTGTAATTATTACTATTTTAATTATATTTTTTATTATTTTGGAAAATACTATGTAATGGGATATAAAAAATATGTATTCCATTATATTTTTTTTCATTTTATCGGGTACTGATGAACATGGGGTTAATTTTTAGAGATTTAAGAATTTATGGGGAACTATATAGGGTAAAGAAGGGTGTGGAAAATTGATAATGGTTTTAGATAATATATCCAGTTTCAAAGTATATTCTATTATGAGTTATAATTTTTTTGAGCAGTTTGAAATTTTTAAACAATTTATTTTAATTTATTATTTTATATTTAACATGTGTTTACATGTATAATAAATCTGTCAAATTTATGACAAAGACTAAAAATTTCCTGACAGATGATTTTTTAGTTTATTTCATGTATAACACTTATATATTATAATGTTTATGGATATATCCAATTTAATATCATGTTATTATTTAATGTTTATTATAAATTTTCATATTATCACTCTTAAAATCTTTGATTGATTTTTTCACTAGGAAAAGTGTTATATAACAATACAATTTTATCATCATATAATATATCTTTTGGTAAAAATTGAAATTCCAATAATATATTTTGTTGGTATTCTCTAAAAGCAAAAATAATTTATTTTAAAAACATGTATATATGTTAATAATATTTGATTAATACCAAAGAATATACTACAATCTGTTATATTTGTCAAAATATCATTATAATATTGCTAATTTTCACTTCAATAAAGGAATATATATTTATAGGTTATTATCATTATCAAAACCACATAATAATATAAATATAAAATACCATATATTAATCAATATCAACATATATTTTACTAAAACACTTGATTTTATATTTAATAAAAATGTTGATAATTTAATATTTTTTATGAAATTTTTATATATAATTTAAATTTACAATGTATTAAATGAAATTATATAAATTGAAAATAAATAATTTTGTATAATTGTATATTTTTATTATAATAAATATATATCATATTTTAATGTCATCATCATGAAAAATCATGTAGTGACTGAGGAAATTCCACCCTATGAATATGAAAACCTTAATCCAAAAAAAACATTGATGGAATCATGGTTTATTTAAATGCCACATTATCTAGCCTACATAAATTCATTACCACCAACTCTCCCCCACATCCTTTCAATGCCAGTATATTTCCAAATGGATTTTCCCCCTTCAAATCATCACCAAAACTAGATACTATTCAACCCCCTTAGGTTTATTTCCACATCAGTTCTCTTGAACTATGCATTCTTTAACCAACCACCCATTTTTAAAATCCATATTGAAAGAGGGAGGTAGACTTTACCAATGATTAGTTACATACAATAAACATAATTTTTTTAATGAAGCAATGATACTATGTAGATCATGTTTGAAGTAAGAAATAGTTAATTTTTTTTAATTATTTCACTATTTTGAGAAATTAATTTTGACTGAATGCTTCTATAATAGTTATATAATAAATTATAATATAATATTATAATTTTTTTAAAAATGCATTGATTCGGAATGAACAAGAGTGATATCCCCTTGATTATGAATGATTTCTTTGTTGGAATCATGTTTGTCTAGGTTTCTTTTTAAGAATCATTTTTGGTATGAATGAAATTTTAATTAAAGAAAAATTATTTCATTCATTATATTGGATTAAAACATATATTCCGAATGAAAATTAAACATATTGAATTGGGGGAGATTGAAGGTTTTACATTTGTATAAACCCTCAAATATCTTATTTGGAGGGGATTCATTCATACTTATATGAATAATTGTTGTATATTTGGTATTTGGATATACATAATTTTTTGATTCGATGTGCGCAATGCTCTATCACTACATCATTTCTTAAATGATATAGGATTAAAATTGACCTATTGAAGCCTGATTCATTCCCTTACGGAATGATGATTCTCATTACCTATTACATATAAATGCATTACGTTAATTTTATAACAATAATATTTTGGAATACAATTTAATATAATTTTTCTATTACTATGTAAAATGAATTCGTGATGTTAAAAGAATTAATTAATTGAAATATTTTTAATTGTTGATAACAATATTGAAACTTATTTATTTTTTAAACATCACAATCATAAATTTTAGTGAATAATTTTTAATGGGTTTTCATTATAATATCATTTTTTATTTCATTTTTAATAAGTTCATTTTTATTTATATTATTGGAATGTTAGTTTCTCTATTAACATGCAGTTAGTAAATTTTATTTATTTATGACAATGATATGTTAGTAAAATTTCATTACCATACAAAGGGATTTACATTAAATAATTTTTCATCTTAACATAAAGTGTTATAAAATGGAGCATAATTTTGATGCACTTATCTTTTTAGTATCCTAAAATTATTGGGAGTGATCATACTCCTAATTCACACATATATAGGTTTTGTACATTCAACAGTAATATTTAATTCATCCTTTTTTATTTGGTTTTCTGTTTTTATTTTCATGTTATTCATTTAGTTCTACTTGTGCACAATATTATCACTGCTGTTTTAAATTACTATATTTTTTATTGAATGATTTCATGGTAAATATATTGTGAAAATTAGTGAGTTGAAAAGGTGGACTTAATCAAAATACATTTATTTAATTTCATACCATAAATATTTAATTATAAATTTTTTATTTGGATTGAAATGGAATCCATTAAGTTAAATTTATATAGATTTAAATGATTTTTTAGTCAAAGATGGTTTGAGTCTAAATATAAGATAATGGATATCAAAATGAGTAAAGATAGTAAAACATGGTTACTAGTAGAAAAATCCTAACCTTATACGTATTGGGAGTCCACAAAAGTTTTGTTCTCTTGTAATTTAAGTACTTTATCGACATCAAATTCTCAGTGCATGGTGTCAAAGTCCACCTATATATAAACAATATATGTCCTAGGCTGATAGGATTTTATAGGACTTTTCAATCATTTTTATTATCATTTTTTGGGGTTCTATTTTTTGTATCATATTATATAATTGCACTATATATTTCTATTTTGTCTGATATTCCTATTATCATACTCTTGTATCTTACTAGTTGTGTGATTGATTTTATGTTGATCCTCAATTTCATTTGACTTTTTGTAGAATTCTCTTCATTTTTTCTGGTTTCACTATTATATTATATAGGTATCATAAATAAAATAGATAATAATTTATATAAATTTTCCATTCCACAATTAAATGAAATAATAAACGTTAATTGGATATATAAAACATATGGTTCATTCAAACTACATATAAAGCTTATAGAAATAATGACTAGCTTGGATGATTATGGGAATCTAGAAGATCCCTTAATAACATTGTCCATGTAGAGTGGTTATAATAGAGATAAGAAAAAATACGTATAAATTTCTAAGACTATTTGTATAAATCCTTAAAATTGATTTTTCATATATCAAATGATAATATTAAAATTTAATGGTCCATCATTCTTGAAATCGGGAATATTTTTATTAATATGGTTATAATTAATAATAAATTGTATCATTGATGTACTCACTCTTATGAGAGATTTATATTTATATTTATCACATAAATAATCACATTACATTTATATAAATCTATGTAAAATATATAATGATGTCGATGATTAAATGTGAATATATATATATAGATAACAAATTTTTTCTCTCAGGTAAAATATTTTTATATCATTGTAATAAAATAAAAATTCATCATCATCGGGTACAAATTTGGAAGAAGTGGATGGGGGGTTGGGTTTGTTGGTGGCCTAGGTAAGGACCAGCGACAAGAGAAGTACTAATAGGGATATGATTTGTGAAATTGGAATTGGTGTGTGTAGATCAAATTTTTGAAGGAGGATAGGATGGAAGGAAAATTGTTACATTCTTTATTTGAATTTTATTTTAAAACATAGATCCTTTTACTATTATTTGATTTTTGAATTTTTATAATATGGTGATGATGGATTACTAGAAACAGTTTATTATAAAAAAAATTGGATGAGAATTTAGTTAATTGGATTTAGGATGGTGTTATTTCAATATTATTGTCTTTTACATTGTAATGTGATCAGTAATTTTTTGATAACTATTTTTTAATTATAGTAATGCTTTAATTATTGAGTATACAGTAGTAGTTTTCCATTCATGTGGGGCGGTAGATATATATTTTGTGGTATATTCAGATCATTGAGATAAATTAGTTATTTATTGACTCTATTGTTTTAGAAATTTAAATTATTTTTATTTATTTCCTCTAGAATATTTAATGTTATTCAATAACTATTTAAAAATGTTATAATATTAAATTGTAGTTATCTTAAATTGAAATCTTGTATAAATATTTTTTGAATCATTTTATTAGTAATATATTATATATTTATATTAATAAATATATTATATGGATTTACCTATATATATGATAATTTGAATTATTTAATTGAAAATGAATTAAAAACATATATTTTTTGATTCTATTGTTTATATTGGAATACAAATCAATAATAATATCATTATAAATACAAATTTTTGTAATTATATAACATATAGATAAATATGTCTTGTGAATTTGTTGATAAAAATTTTAACCAATAAAAATATATATCTATTGATATAATTGTACATATAAAAACAGTTTTATCTATAAGAATAACATTGAAAGAAATATTTTATACCAACAATTTTTGTTATAGAGATATATTTTTCGGTAAAATGCTTTACCAATAGAAAATGTTCTTTTACCAAAAGATATACCCATGTATAGAAATTATCATTATTTTGTATCATATCATTAGAATCTAATTACATATTATATATTTAAATTTTATTGTTGAATTCTTATCATGGAATCTCTAGATTATGGATATCATCATATAAAAACCTTTATGATTCTATCATTTACATAAATGTTCAAAATAAATTATGAGAAAAATAGCATGGCTGGTAAATTTATTCCCACTTTTTTATGAAATGATTACTCCATCAGATTTAATCAATTTTATTGTTTGTATTAGAAACAAAAATAAATTTGATGTTTTGTTTATGTTTTTTTTATGAATGATAGATTTCAATTTACACCAATAACTATCCTCACATGATTCAATAAATTTTGAAACATCCAAATGATTCATGTGATCCTCTCATTCTTCATTCTGTTGAGAGATCAGTTGTGATCCACATAGGTGGCACTAGGGATTTTGACTTCCTCCCTATGGGTTTCGAAATTACTGTCCTTCTATCTCCATTCCATCTAGCTTCAAAGGGTACTAGTACTCCATTATTCATGTTCTTTAGAGGTCCAGGTTAGTTGTCTACTTAGCTGAAGGAAATATCTCATGTTTCATGGTCAGTTCAATGAATGATATTTCTGGATATTCTTCACTCTTTCTAATTATTGATGGATGGTGGTTAAGGTTCCTTGAAAGATCAAATTATTTTATTTATTCCCGAAGTTAAAAATTTGAGCAAGTCAGCAAACATTTTGTATGATAGCACAATGCTATTCTAAAATGTTGAAGACTATGGCACAATTTCCACTTTCCAAGAATGGATTTTTGATTTTTTTTGTTTGGTAAGGATTACTCATTTCATAATTATTTTAAATGATTTGTTTACTTGTGGAATTATTCTATCCACAACCATAGAAATATCCTTCATATATGATCCAAAACCAATTGGCCACCACTTCTGCTAAATATTAAGTTCACCAACCACGTAATTAGTAATTTTGAGTATAATTTTTAATTATTTTTATTTTACTTAAAATAGGTGAATGATTAATAGATGTATGTAGTGTTTTAATTGTATCCATGATCACAGAGTTTTATTAATTGGTTATTTGTAGTTAACTTGTTATGGAGTTTCTATTAGAGCATTTTGGTTCTTAAATTATTTGTTTTAATATTCCACTACTGGTGCATTCTCATAGTTTTCACACATGTGGATTTAAACAATAAATAACATTCTAAATGCAACATCATACAATTTTTTATGTATCCCATTTTATGGGTATTAATTTCAAAAAAAAATCAAACACTGCTCCATTTTACACCTCCAATGTCACTCATATGATGTATGGTTTCTGATGTATAAAAACTTCATTTGGACATAGGGATTTCATTAATGATCCATCCTCATATTGTTTACCCACATAATTAATTTTTGAAGCTTTGTGGGGTTGATTCTCCAACAAAAAGCATCCTCAAGTGTCAGTCTGCCCAAGTATACTAGCTATCTATCCCCAGGTTTATCACATGGTTTTGTAAATGTATTTTTCCTCCTATAATCATGTTGCATAAGAAATTAAGGAACATGTCTAAGTTATTATTACAAATTTTCATGATCAAGATGAACATGAAAGGTCATCATTGTATTAAGGATCTCCTAAGGAATCCTATATATGTAATTTAATAATTTACTAGTTTCTCATTTTACATAACATCCGCTTCAAGAAGAGTTTGATTAATATGAGACGCGATCTCACACAGAACCCAACAATGTTACTTCTATGTACAATGAGATCCCTCCTATATCAAAATCATTTATGGATTAAGATCCCATAAACATCTTTTCCCAGCTTCTTCTAATCCACATATGCCTCTTGTGGACAAGAAAAATGATGGTTATAATTTATCACCAAATTTTATAACTCTATTAAAAGAAACTAATGTCTAATGTCTTATGTCATCCCCTTTGGTTAATAAAATTATGAGGAATTAAATTTCATATCTAGGTTATGGGAGAAGGACAACTATATTTAGGTATAGATCAATTCTATGGGCTTCTCCTACTTAATCACAAGCTCAATGGATTTTTGGTTTCGTGGAACACTCCATTTCATTCCCATGATATCCTCCGTCATCTAAAAAATAATATAAAATTGATAAAAGAGACTCTATACCTAATGATTTATATACTAATTTTATATTCTTAGATTCAATCATTTTAAAAAACATAATGTAGATGTTATACAAAATTTTTCATCCAACCATGACATGTTAAAATTCAATCATGTGAATACCAACAATAATCGTATTCAAAAATTATGGAAGGAATTTGTACATTTGAATTGATATTCATTTTTTCACAATATCTATATCATTATTTTTCACAACTACTAAATATTTCAACATCAAAATGTTAACAGTTTTCTTCATTAATTAAGTTAAAATAAAATTAAACTTTATATAATATACACCGATTTACTAGTGTTTTTTACCAATCATTTTTAAACTCTATACACCCTACTCACTCAACTGCACCTACAAGGAATCGAACGCTTGCCCTCTATATCACAAATGACCTCCTCTAGACCTTCCCATACATAATTGTGTTTCTATTTTTTTGAAATATTATTTAATTTATATATTTTTCCACATGAAATGTTTATATATGTTTTTATTATATAATTATCTATATTTACCTATTTTTATATACTTTATAAAATATTTTTCTATATTTATATATATTTTCATATAATTGTGTAACTAAATATATATTTTTATACAATTGGTTATCTAGATATATATTTATTATAATGTATTTATAAAATTCGTAAATATTTTAAATACCTTTAAATAATATATTTCTGAAACATGTTTGAATAAAATAAATTCATGTCTATTTATATAAATTTATAAAGTGAATTAAATCATATATTTAGATAAATTTATTTTTATTATATATTTACTAAATATTGGAAAACTCATTTATACACATTTTCATATTTATCTATAGATATAAATATAAATAAATATAAAAGATTAAAAGATATTATAAATGATTATATATATAATGTATTTATTTATATTTATTTTTTTATTTCTATTTTAAGGATATTTAATTATATAAAAATAATGTGGATAACCAATATTATTTTCGTACGGTTTATATATTTAAAAATAAATTTTATATGTAAATATGAATAAATATTTTTTTATTCAATTTAACTATTATATATAATTATGTGGAAATATATATCTTTTTGAAACATATAGAAGATGTGTCTTCACTAGTTGAGAGAATTATCCGACGGTTTCCAATGGTTTATTGATTCATAGGGTCTCCTGGGTGCTGTTGTGTTTTTCCGAAATCCCTACCTTCATGGATAATGTTTCAGAACCTTATTTTGATTACATTAACATGATTCCATTCTTGATGCATGGGGCTATGGAATCAAATATTATAATTCATTATCAAAACATATCTCTTATTGACAAAGATAAATTGTAAGTAACGACCATGAAGGGTGATGAAGTGTTTCTAATGCATCGAATGACACTAATAATCATTAGAATGTTCATAAGAAACCAGTCCATCTAAAATAACACCATAAAAACATAGTGAATAATGTTAATCATTTAAGAGAGTTTTTATCAAAAAGAGTTGTTAGAGTCGGTTATGTTATCACCGATTTCACCAATGAGAGAGATAAACAGAAGGCACTCAATGGAAGATCATAGTCCAATGATAATGTACACATTATAGTAGAGGATATATGAGATAAAAAGGATATCCAGAGGACTAGTCTACCCAAATAGAAATTTTTTGTTCAAAATAAAGGAATCATGTTATTCCGTATATCTAAGAGAGTTTTTCATGAAATTTCTGGCCTCATATAAGAATTTATGGAATAGGGTTGATTAGATCTCATGCATTACGTAATGACTATGCAGATTAAGGTATGAGTTAATATGGAACGTCCAATTACAAGGGGATTGTTTATAATGAGAGAGGAATCAAAGTCATGGATATCCTTCAAATTTGAAAAGAAACATATTTTTTCACAATTTTTTGGGTGTCTTGGACATGTAGATAATGTTTTTGTTATAAGGACTGTGGATGAAGAAGGAATACTTATCTTGCGCTATGGAACTAGGATCCAAGCCAAAATGAAAGAATTTTCTTCATTCCAAAACAATAAAAAGGATATTAATATAAATTAGAATGTTTTTTATGAAATCTAATTAGAATCAAAATAATATTTTCATGATGGGAACTCGAGTTTTTTCGGAAGGACTGTATAATGGAAAAAAGATAGAATAATGGGCATATCAATCCATAAGTTTGGGGTTAGGTGACCCTAGTAAGAGGTATGATTACAACTGTATGTTCCCCATATAAAATACACCCCAATTTTTAATCATAAAATTATGAAGGGAATCAGTAATCCATCGTCCAACTTAGAGTGAATCTTCAAAAAACATCCAAATATGATTTCTCCATCAGTACGCTAAGTCCCCTTGTATCCCTCCACTCATGGGGTAAATCGTATCGAATCATATTTGGAATTTTCAAAACAAAATGGTGGAAGAAGAGAAAAATGACAGTGTATAATTGGAATGGAAATGTAATGATTTCATGGGAAAATATGGGAGTCAAATAGTGTGTGAATGGGCAACTGTTTAATGACGTATATTCCAAAAGATGGAATGTGGAAGGGATGGAACATAACTCAAATGTATGGAGGTGGAGGATGGATTGTGATAGCCTAGACTACCAATATAAATATATTATGGTAGAACTATTGTGGTCTTGGAAACCCACAACCAGTTTGTATTATCCCGCACATATTTTCTAAAAGTATCACTGATATGGTTTTTCTATCCAATTCCATATTAGAAATAAATTACATTGATTATACCATAAAAAATATGGGCTATTAGATGTTTCTCAGTCGTTATCTAAGGCCATTTGAGTTGACTCGTCTTTCATTAGGGGGAGGATATGGATGTTAATTTTCAGACCTTCACTTTAAACCATATTGGAGTAGTCATACATAAACTAGATCTGATATCTAGGGATTTTACACAATTTTATAGCCTCCCCTCCAAAAAATAAATGGATGTCCTACTAATGACCCAAATCCCATCATAAGAACCTACAAAAAGATATCATTTTTGTTGGAATTTCATGGAAATTATTTTTCAATATTAGATGAATGGGTTACTAATGAGTGATTTAAATGACCACAATTACCCTTTGATAGTGGAAATTAACATAGTGAATAGTTTCATGATTGGTTGATCATTTAGAGGAGTGATCCATAAAATATTTAATTTGTTAAAATTTCATAATATATAAATATATTATTTTTATTTATTATTATGTTGGAAACTTAAAAGAGTAATGAAACATAAAAAAATATTTGTCCATTTTATATACACAGATGGTTGGGTTAGTGGTTAACAAGGAGTTCATTTTTTGAGATATACAAATAAATTGGACATTATATGTTCTGATGAAGAGTAATAAAAATAATTTGGGAATTAGAAAATATACTTGGTTTCAATTTATTATCTATTATGAGAGTAATTTGGTTGATTAATTGGAAATTTTAAAATTATTATATTTTATAATATCATTATTTATTTAACATGTGACAACATGTAAAAAATCTGTAACATTTAGGTTGAAAATTAAAAAACTAATCAAAGATTATGTATCATGTTTTTTCTTCTTTACCTATAATATTAAAAACATTATATGGATATAGGTGATGAGATATTATGTTCATCTTTTATGATGTATTTAATTTTTATTTATAACTCTTACCATATTAAACTGAAAATGAACATATTTTTGGATTCTAATTAAGTGTTAAATTTATAAAATTTCAATTGAAATCCTATCATAGAAGCTATGGATTATTGACCTCTTAGTCTGAAACACTTTTGTTTCTATTTTTTCAATAATTTCCCATGATATCATAAAACCAATTTAATTACATCTAAATTTATTCACACTCTGTTATCAAATTATGACTATTATAGTTTTAGAAAATATGTATTTTGTTGGAACTATTCTAGGATCCTTCATCTACTTTGTAATTTGATAAAGATCGTGAACATTCGATCTAATGAAGATGATATCATTTTGGGTATTAAAGTATATCTATTTTCTTGGAATCAACTATTAGAAAAGAAGAACCTACTCTAGGAAAAGTCTATGTCACATCCATGAATCCAAAAATCACTACACTATGATATTAAACTCCATAAATTAAGAGAATGTGTATGGGAATTCATGGTATTTTAAATTTCAACCAGATGAATCACAAGTATTTTTGATCTAAAAGATGTCGGTAATAAATTATATTCTCAATAGACCTCATATGTTCTATGAACCACTATGGGCACTAGTTCTATTTAATGTTACAAAAATTTTGATATAATGAAGACAATTATTATAAAAACATAGTAATCATGAAATAAAACTCATATCAAATCAAATGATTGAAGGATATGATAAAAAAATTAACCTCATTCATGTTCATTGATATAAAAATTCTATAAGTGAACAATATTACAATGATGATGATGCATTTAAAAGAACCCCACCCTATTGGAGGTTTCCCAAGCCTAATTTAACCATGAGAGACTATCTCTTAAAAATCCATTACTTATAGAGGATCCAACTTGGCCCAGAACATATGAGTCGACTATCACTAAAAATTATTACAGAAACTCAACTAGTTTGTAGGCATAGTGGGGAAGACTAGAACTGCTTTCTATGTTATATGTCGACCATCCATCGACTATAAATATGATGGGAAACAATCATATCATGTCACCATGTTGAAGCCTCTTCATTAAAATAGTCATTAAACCGAGGTTTGAGTAATGGAAGAAGCTCAACATGAATAAGCAACTATAATAAGAATGGAAATTTATATATCATGAAATTGTTGATTTTATATGGTGAGAATAATATAATTACAACTTATCCAGATGAGTGGAATAATAAATACAAATATGGAAACATGAAATACATATAATTAGATACTTATGCCATCAAATTTAATAAAATAGATTGTTCAAAAAAATATACAGTTTAAGATTTATCAAATCACTGATGAATGTGATATCATCCTACTACACAAAAATATTGTTTACCTAGTGTATAAAAAATTATAATGATACCTTAAACTCGAATATATATATATACTAACCATTCATAAAATGACTTTATTCTCTAAAATCTATATTAAAAAATATTATCACAAAAATATCATTATAATTAGTCCTACCCATTTAGATCCCACTTGAGATAGCCATTGGCTACATGTGACCCTCTATTCTAACCAATAATAGGATTGTGGTATGTAACTCACAAAAAAGATTGAAAATTATTCATACAACAATATGTGTCTAGAAAAATATATAACAATACTTTCAATATTTGTAAATATATATGTATTTTGTGTTTCCCATCCATGACTAACTATATAAAGTGAATAACATAATACATTATCATTATCTCAAGCACAATCAGAAATGAAAAAAACAATGATTTTGTATTTATGAAGCCCACTAATATTTTATCCACCAAATTCAACTCAAAAATTTATGTCATCTTCGTAGATCCCATATTTTTAAGAACAATTAATATGCAATGGGGTGCAAGAATAAAAAAAAATTATGCCTCATATAAAAAATAGGATGAAGAAATATAATGTCACTTCAAACATGAGAGATATACATATATTATTCAATTGTATATTCAATATTCAATATGAATAATATCATTATAGATTAATCCACTCTATATTTATCATACACTGATGAATAAATATAATACTTTTGGTTTAAAAAAAAATGAAATTTACCATTTCTCAACTATAAAAATAGATACACCACCTATATAGGATTATAGTTTGTGAATTTGGTCTCAATAAATATTTAACATCAGTTAATGTATTATTGACCCCTATTAAGAACATGCACTATGTAATGTTCTATATGATTCATCTATGTTGGTTACATACTTCAATATTTCGATTAGATATTATATTTTAGGAATTTGGATACCTAAATCACTAATTATATAATGGTATTAGTCAAATTTATCACGGTATCCCTAGTGGGGATTCTCATATCATCTTTATTCATACATCTGTCGAATGACCATACATTCTATACACAACATTAATGAATTGAAACATCCCAAAATTATATAGAAACATTAATATGGGTAGAATATTTATGATATATTCAATTTTGGGTGAATAAATTCTCTAAAATAACACATAGTATTTTATATTATAACACAAGGGAAATGCTATTGGAATAAAAGAAAAACAACACATGAAATTTTCCTTTAAGAATACAGAGATCCTCTGATTCTCTGTAATAACTCTATCAAATATCTCTATTGATGGGAATATTTTTTAAATATTTAACATGGAGTGAATACTCATATTTATAGACAAACTAAACCAAACCATGCAGAAAAAAGAAGTTTAATTCATACATTTGAACTCTTGAAAGACTCTTTTGGACAAAGTTAGAATTTAATGTTTTCATGATCGAACGGTTCAATCATTTTATAGTACCCTTAACCCAATTATTCATATCGTTTTTTAAAATTAAAAATAAACACCCCAAATGATGAAAAATGATCGATGATCATCAAAATATAATCTACTTCAACATCTTATATATTTCCTCAAATATAAGGATGATGTATAATCTTTTTAAAAATATCTTCATCAAATGTTATAAAAATGTGAATTATTATGATGTAGTTAAAAAAAAGTTTTAAAAATTAATAAAAGATCTAAACTTATAATATTTAAAAAAAATACATTTCTAACATCTAAATTTATTTTGCAAAAAAATTAAACTGTTTCATAATTCCAACATCAATAATCCACTTAGGTTATTTGGAAATCAATAATGACTTGATATAATAATGATGTTATTTGTAAGAATATGTACATATAAATTTGATGACTATTGCACAAATATTAATCTATAGAATATGTGTCTCTATGTGATTTTAAATGACACTTTGTTTGAAACAATAATTAAGATGTGAAAAATGATGAATGGATTTTAAAAATCCATTTAGAATTTATAATAAAAAATGAACAGAATATAAGTAATATATCGAAAATGTAAACAAATTTCTTCCATGATGTATGAATAAGGTGGCCAAATATTTATTTTATCGATTTATTTATACATTATAAATGAATTATAATTTCAGATAGGTTGGAATTTATATTTTATTTTAATGATTTGGAAAACTTATTTTAAGGTAGTTTACAAAAAATTGCCGAACAATTATAATCCACACATGGTACATCCCATCAATCCCCAATATGGTACCCAAGGGTCATCCACATGGGAGAACCTGACTAAATAACATGCATTGTGTGAGAGGCATATGGTTGGATTCCTAGTTCCCACAAGAGTGCAAATTTTGGTGTGCATATGGGGTGGGGCATGTCATCCATGGTCTATCTATATGTGTACAATGTAACTGAGTGTTGATCTCAGTGATCAATCAGTGGGGAACATGGAATGAGATCATTAATATAGAACTTACAAATTGTGTGGAGAATCGATGTGGGATGGCTTCTTATAGGTTTCTATTTCTGCATTATACAATTTATCAAATATGCATAACCGTCAAATCTGATTCACAAGAGACAATGAATTATGCTATCTAAAATTTTTTAATTATCGAAACGTTTAGTGATACATAGGTTTGGAATGAAATTAAATAATTTATAGATCCTAAACATGGTTGATTTATCAGAGTTTTTGGTGGTGCAAAGGTAGTGTGAACTCACCTATAAATACTTAATATCTAAGATTAAATGATACTTCTTTCAATATTATTTGCTTTGGTGATCTCTTGATTTTTCATAACATCAACAACATTTGAGTTTCCCTTACATGAAAGGAAGATGATATAAGAACCTATATTAGGGGAAGAGAGGATTTTTATTCACTTCTGTTTTTATGAAGGATTCTATAAAGTACCTTGATTAAATAAATTTTTTAACAGTGTCTTGATACATGATTATTTTTCTTGTGTTTATTTTTAAAATATTGAGATACCACATACTAGTGTTTAGCAAGTACTTATAATGTAAATGTAAAACTATTACATGAGTTAGTGTTAGTATCATACTAAATCATTGTGTTATTTGAATGAATTGTTCCATGTAAAACACCTTAAGCGATGAAGTATGAAATGCTATAAGTGCTTTCATGCTATAAAAGACACTTCAATATTGGGTAAATTTTTCATTGAAGTATAGTATTTCAAAAATTTGAAGTACCATTTCCACAAAAATGTATTATGAAATATAGATGAGAAAATGTGTTACATAGCCATATGATACACCTTATTTAATAAACCTTAATTAGTTATATGTAATGAATTTGAAAGCAAAATGTACGAATGAATGAAAACCATTGAGAGCTTGAAAATCCATCACGTGAAGCTAAAAATTTATTAAAGGAGACAGTGAGATAATTCTTGCATGAATAATGAACAATAATATATTGATAATATAAGGGGCTGTGTTAATGATGGTTTGATGACTATGAGATGCAAGAACCAAATACATTCATGATGTTCCTCTAAAGTCTATATTAGTGGAAATAGTATCATTTTTCACAGAAGTAGATTATCAGAGAATATGATACTGTGATACTATATTACACATTCTATGACAAAGTAATGTAGAGTAATAATTACAAAAAATATGATATTTGGAAATTATAATTGTGTTATAATAAGTGGATACATATACCTGTTCAAGTGCATGTGAAAAATAGTAAAGAGAATTTGAGTTTTCTTGTTTACACAATAATGATCTTTTTGAATATTGATTATGAAATAGATGTTAGTAGATGAACAAAGAAGTACTATGATATCCATTGTAGTAAAACTTTTAAAACTATAATTTTTCATCTTTACCTACATTGATATAATTAGAGGTGATAAAAACGAAAATATGATAATCCAGATACTAATAGTTCTTGGTGGTAAAATGGATAAATGTAGAAATCAGTAAAAGTGTTTCCAACACTAATTAATCCCCCCTCTAAGAGCTAATCATATTTCAAAATCATCCCCTCTAGTAGTATCAACAAGATGGTTTTCCTCTATTATATTTTCATCATTGTATTTATTCTTTATTAATGATTTTAGATTCATTTTTCAGTTAACAATGATGTTTTGACTGGTGAATATTAATTTTTTCTAAAAGTAGAATTTTATATTATACAATATCATGAGGAAGAGGATATATATAGAAACAATTATTATAAATAAGAGATCGCAATAATCCTAAATTGATGCAGCATATGTATCCCCATGCCTTTCTATCAATGAATACATTCATGCTTGGAAAGTAAAGATCAGTTTACTCAAGTATATACTAAGGAAAAAGATCAAATTTCTACCATAAGATTATAAATAATGGTAAGTGATCATATATTTTTCGAAAATTATTATAAATGTTTTCCTTAAGATTGTGGTCCATCAACAAGTGGTGATGATGATCAAGCTAAAAATTCTCATGATATGACAGTTACTATATTTATAGAAATTCTAGATTTTGATAAAAAAAAATAAATAGTATTTTTTTCGAGTGTTTAAAAGTATGAATGAAGAAATCATGTAACTGTAAGAAGAAGATGATAAGATGGATAATTATTTACAAGGAAAAATTATAGAATGATTCATGTTCAACAGGTATTTCGTAATCCCTAATGTCATAAATTGGGAACATGAAATATGTTCCTGGAAATGGATCAAAAAAGAAAAAAGGAATGATGTAGTCACTAAGAACATTAATGAATATATTAATTCCATTAAATAAAATTTGGAAATAGAATAGATGACAATGATTTATAATTGGAATTAAACTATAATTAGATTTGATAACTTGAATCTCAGTTAGAAAAAAATGTTAATCCATATAAAGATTTAGTTTAATGAAAGATGTGATTTTGTGAGGATAAGGTGATTATGATTTTAGTTCATCAAAACACCCACAGTAAGAAATTCCTAGACATGAACATTCAGTTGGAAAATATTGAGAAGAGACATATTGATACTTCAAAAAATAATTAGGTAGTTTCTTATACTAATCTATGCTCACTGGAGGATTATATAGTTTATAACATATAACATGTGATAATAATATTATGCATTTTTTTGATTTATCTCAATAAGCTCTAAAAAATGAGGTATTATGCATACCATCTAGTAAAAATGTATCAAAATATATTTCCATGAATAATGTTGGTTGGGAAAAAATTTCTTGATAACATTAAATGAATAACGATGATAATAATTCGATCACCATGATTATGGTGGATAGGAAAATGAAATTCAAATATAATTCCCCTTAAAAAAACCAAGAAGCTATGATGATACCCAAAAACATCATAAATAAAAAATAAGAAGATCGTGGTGAGTGGTTAAATGTTGGTCCTATAATAGATTTAATAATTGAGGAGTGGATTATTGGTAAAATATTTTAATTGAATCATAACTAAGAAACCTCATATCAAGTGGTAAAAATCATGAAATGAATAATCAGCGTCCCTAGGTTAAGAAATAAATTTATATACCTATCATATATGGAATCCTTGAAAATATAATTGATGTATATAATTATAGTGTTCATAAGGTTGTTAAATTGTCATATTAACATTAATATGAATCAAATAAGAAAATAAGAGCTCAAAAGTATGCTAAGATGGAATACTAATCCATGGTATGTCCATATAAATATGTGGAAAATAAAAAATATTCCAATAAGATATCATTGAAGAAAATTTTTAATTCCATGATTCCAAATACATCATTTAAATGTAAAGTGATCAATTCAAAGGAACAAATTAGAATGATTATAATTTGAATAAATCTTGTGGAAAATATGAAATTTATTTCAATTCCTAAAATAATTTGTTTGTATTATCGATAGAAAATATAGATAATAAGTGGAAAAATAGGAAACACAATTTAAAGCTACTGAAAATGAAATGAAAATATTCCACATTAAGATGGAGAAGTTTAGTGTGTGTAGTGCAACATGGCACTACATAAACCTAAATATTTCTCTATAATAATTCAAGTATAAGAAAAGTTACTTTAGAAGATAAAAGATTCCCTAGGTGGTACAATTTCGTAAAAATATCATAATAAGGGAATGTAAACTCATAATAAAATTGGCTAAGTAATAAGATCCACACATCCATAAACAAAATTAAAGATTTTATGAGATATTTTGAAGAGTTATGGAAATGGAGACACTTAGGTTTGAAAACCCTGTAATATATGTTGTTCACAAAAATTTAGTATGGAGGATTCAACATATTCTACTAATATTTGTTTATTTTATTTGTTCCATTAAAATGAGAAATTAATTGTGAGGAATTTTCTTTGGAGGATAAATTAAAATAATTATATTTGTTAATTCATGATAGGAAAATTAAAAAAGATATCATCTTTGAATGATTACTAAATTGGTATTTAAATAAAAATATTATAGTGGTTGATCTTTGATGATGAAAAATAATGTACTATCATATATTATCAAATAAAAATAAATAAGATAAGATCCATGTTTGATCTTATATATGGTATCCTAGAGAACATTTATTGAAAAATATAATCCCTAGCGATGTTGTGAATTCATTAAAATCTATAAAGTAATATATTGATGATCTATTTTGGTATATTCTTGACATTGGAAAATCTTAAAATCAATTATTTCAGTGAATCAATTTTATAAGGATGTTCAGAAGTGTTTATCTTTAAGGGGAGACAAATGAAGAAATTTGAAGCTACCACTAATCTAATTATTACAATTGCTATCACATCATTGTTTTTCAGAAATTTCTTATAGATCATAACATCGGTATATTTATGTTTTTCCTTAATCTCTCATCCTTTGTAAAAAAACATAACATAAAGGTAGTGTAATTGAATTAATCAATGACATAATAATATACAGAGAACATTAGGATATACTGAACATTGATAAGGGGAAAATTGGTGTTGGGAATGTTTTACCAATTATAACTTCTTATCAATTTACCCCTTAGACCTATAAGTATCTTAATTATCTTATTATTTATTCTGATCACATACAAATATATGAAATAAAAAAAATGATAGCACATGATTTTTTTTTATAAGTAAAACTACTCAATAATAGTAGGTAGTCCTTGGCATGGTCTAGAAATAATTCTAACACAAAACCACTATAAAATAATATTTTAATCCTCATTATAAAAAAACTTGGAATAAACATTCACATGGATTTCACTATATAAAAATGATAGTTCTTAATTTATAGATCTAGGATTGTTATTTATATATCCTCAAATGAAATTTCCAAATGAAAAGATTCATTGTAACCCCAATAAATTCATACACATATTGTTACTTATAATAGACATCACAATGATACTTTTCATCTTCAACTAGCTGCTTCATTTTTTTACTTTCACAACAGGAGGAATGAAACTCAATTTCGTCTTTAAAATTGAAAAATTAATGATAGTTTTTCTCCATTATCTTTTTCCTGTGAAAAAACTGACTATATTGGATTTAGTTATAGTTTTTTCATGAATCAAAAACATTTTTGTGATTATTAAAACTATGAATGCTCATCTAAAAATCATCCCACATAATTCTTCTTCAGTAAGAAGGATATGTATGTATAGTAGTAGAAATACTGGAATTATTATTTGATATAAAACATCAATAATGGTTGTTTTATTGTTTCACCTTTCTTATTATTAGTGCAAATAATATTTCTGTTCTTAAATTGAATCAAATTTTCAAAATTAATTCGTGCTTTAATAATTTTTAGAAACTCAAAAACTAATAATTCATACGTGAATTATTTTGTTATTATAATCAATTTTTTCTTCATGTTCACCAAATAATATTCATGGAAATAGAATCACATGTTCATTTCACAATATGCTGCAACTAATTCCTTTCTAAAGTGTAATATTAATTTGAGTCTGTTTTTTTCTTTTATATTTTATCATTAACATTTAAATATGCCTTGTTTAATACATATGATATTTCAAAGAATATGTATGCATGATATTCATGAATTAATGTGAATGAAATGGTTTCTCTATGACATGATGTTAAATTTGTTCAACTCAATTATATTCAAATATGAATATTCATTCATATATTATCTAAAATAATACACTATTTATTTCCATATTATTTCAATATTCTTCATCAAAATGTGTATAGCATATTGATATTTATATCAAAGACTGTATAATCTCAAGATGTTCATTAGTGTATGGGAGACCAACAAAACCACTTCTTATTCCTCCTCATGTACTCAAAACTTAGTATGTGATTCAATATTCATGATCACAGCTGAGAATCAGAAATCCATCCTTCATGAGATTTGAATTCTTAAGAGGTAGTTATTCATGCTAGCATAGAAAGATTCACATAACATGATATTTACAAAATTTATTCAAGTGTGTATCGCCCATTTAAAAGGCATATGGTTATTATTCCCAAGAAAACTAGTGTGTGGTTTTTCCACATGACATTGATGAGTGTAGAACAACCCTTCATCTCATAGAAATTAGGCTTGTAGAAATTCTTCCCTTCACATAATAAGAGTACATCAAAGATGATCTATTTCTAGAGAACTCAAATGAAAACATTACTGGAAACAGTTTCTTCATTCTGGAGTGATTTCCCTTATATAGGTGATAATTTTCAACCTTCATTCATTCAATCACAAACTCAAATCATGCAGTTTATTCCATTTCAATTCATAACAAGAATAATAAAGATGATGTCATTATTTTGAATGATATTTTTCACATATTACACTAAAAATCATGTATTTTTTTGTTACAAAATAACTTGTTTTTATTTTATAATAGATAACTTATGTGAATTCATGAATAATCCTTGACATATCATGAAAACGTTCATGATTTCATGTGCTAATATATCAAATGGTGACATAATTTTGGTCCATAATAGTATCAATTTATTGGAATAATAACATGCATGAAAGAATAAGTTTTAGGAATTATTTTAGCTGATCAAGCATGTCATCAAACCTTTGTATAGATCCACAAAAGTGCCTGAAATAAGATTTAGTTAACTCTATATCCATTTTAAACAGCATTATTCAAATTGAAAAGTGTTGAGTGAATAAGGTTATCTTATGAATTCTACATTTCGTATTGTTTTATTTTTTGAAAATCATGAACACATTTTCTAAAGTTATGTCTTTTTCTTAAAAATCTGATTTTGAAAAAAGTTGTTTTAGTGGATAAACATTACTCTATGTCTATGATTCATGAGGATAGGAATTTAGACCTATGAATAAAGTCTGAAATTTTTTATTTGAAGAAACTTATTGAAAATTTTACTTCCAGTAAAGAAAATTTTGACAAAATGTAATCTCAGATCTGACCTCATGGTTATAATCAAGGATTAAGTTATTCTCATGAAAAATCTATTTCCATAAACAATTATTTTATTCCCCTGTGTGCCCATTTTTTTACAAAATTTCAAAGTAGTGGGAATTGGAAAAAGAACTTTTCTTTAAATAAGGTTCAATCTCTTGGGTTTCATAAAGCCAAATTTTCTACACAAATGTGGGTACCAAAAATTTTATTATCTAACAATTCTAGAACTAAGAAAGTTTGAATTCTGATGTACTAACTCTTCTTTTTCCCGGCAATAAAGGAAGTACCAACAACATATGGTACATGGATAGTTGGTGTTCTAAGTACAATACTAGAATAAGAGACTATTTCAAAAATATTTTAAAGAATAAAGGTGAAAAAGTAAACTTTAGAGATAACTCTCAAGGAGAAAATTTTCAGTATAGGTAACATTATTCTTCTTGTAAAACATTTCATTTCATATGTTTTATTTATTATAGGTCTTATGAAAAACCTCATCGGCATAATTCAATTATGTGAAGAAGGATACATTCTGAATTTTGGGAATGACGAGTGCTTAGTACACAATTCCAAGGATGAATTTATTCTCTCAACACATATGCAAGAGAATGTATACACAGTAAACAGAAAAGTCCTTAGAAGTTATGATATTCCTTGACTAAGTGCAATTGAAGATCAATCTTGGCTTAGGAATAGAAGACTAGGTCTCTGTAACTTAAGGAATATTAGTTATCTTTCTAAGAATGAACCTGTTATGGATCTACCAGATCTTACGATTGATTCTCCAAAATTCATTGATCCTTGACAATATGGCAAGCAAAAAAATATAGCTTTAAGTCTATACGTGAAGTTACAACATCTAATGCCTTATAGTTAGAGCACATGGACTTCTTTGGTTTAACAAAAACTAGATGTATTGAAGGAAAATACTATGTGTTTGTCTTAGTTGATGACTACAACAGATGTACTTGGGTCTATTTTCTCGCAAATAAATTTGAATGTTTTTCATATTTCCATGTTTTCAGACCTCAGTTTAAAAATGAGAAAACCCATCCATTGATAACTATTCATAGTGATCATGGAGGAGAATTTCAAAATTCTGATTTAGAATCATTATGTAGTAATAAAAGTAATACTCACAATTTTTCAACTCCAAGATGTCCCCAACAGAATGGTGTTGTTGAAAGAAGAAACTCTATTCTTCAAGAGATGACAAGAACCATGTTGAGTGAATATTCTATATCTAAATATTTTTGGGCTGAAGTTGTACGTACTGCCTATTATACTATAAGTCAAGTTTTCATTAGACCCTTTCTTAATAAAACACCTTATGAGTTATGGACCTGCCAAAAACTGAAATTATATTACTTTAAAGGTTTTGGTTTCAAACTATTTATCTTGAATACCAAAGAAGATCTTACATAAATTTCCACCTCAATCCTATGAAGGAATCTTCTTAGGCTACTCCACTAACTCTAAAAAATATAGATTTTTCAATAAAGACACTTGCACTGTGGAAGAAACATTACATGTTAATATTGATGAAAATTATCTTTTCTTTTTCAAACAACCTGAACTTAGTTATAATATATTTTCTAAAACCGGTCATCATACATTGATAGAATTCCACTCAAATAAATATAATGTTCATGAAAATGTATCTGAAAAAATTATTCTTGAAGATTTTGTAACCAATTTTTATGACCAAGTCATTAAAAACCCATGTCTGTTGTTACTTATAAATCATCCCAATGATAATATCATAGGAAATGTTAATCAACAAGTAAGAACTATAAGTTCTTTAAGGAATAATGATGAACATGTTAATTTTATTTCTCAATTTGAACTAATGATTCCTGAAGAAGCCTTGGGTGATGAAGACTAGTAAAAGGCTATTAAATATGAACTAAACAAATTCGTAAGTCTTAGGTTTGTACCTTGGTTGAAAAACAGAAAGAAACTTCTGTTATTTGAGTAAAGTGTGTTTTGAGAAACAAATGCATTGAAAATGGAGCTATTGTAAGAAATAAAGCAAGATTAGTTGCCAAAGGCTATAACCAACATGAAGCCATAAACAATGAAGAAACCAATGCTCTTGTAGCAAGACTTGAATATATTCAAATTCTTCAATCCTTTATAGTATTCATTAATTATATCCTTTATAAATTGGATGTAATGTGTGATTTTAATAACTATTATGTATATAAGGAAGACCATATAGATAAACCCCTGGATTTAAAATAAAAAACATCCTAATCATGTAAATAAACTTTCCAAATATATTGATGGACATAAAAAAAACCCTAGAGTTTTGTTATGATAGAATTTCATGATTTTTGCTTCAAAATATCTATTTTAAGGGAAGTTATGATCCAACCCTTTTTATTAAAAAAATAATTATGATGTTCTGATTATCCCAATTTATGTTGATTACATCATCTTTGGATCAACTCAGCAATACACAACAGATTCCTTTGTGAATCTTATGAAATCTGAGTTGGATATGAGTATGATGGGTGAGTTAAACATTTTTTCAAGGTTTTCAAATTTCTCAGAAACCATAGGGAACATACATATGTCAACATAAGTATATCAACAATCTTCTTAATATGTTCTGGTATAATAATTACAAGAGTATAAGTACACTTATTGGAACCTCTAATACTCTTGATATTGATGAATAAGGGAAACATGTGGATCAGTCATATTATAGAGCGATGATATGATGTTTACTTTACAAAACAGCAAGTAAAACTGAGATAATGTTCTCAGTATTCTTATGTGCATGATTCCAAGAAAATCCTAAATAATCTCACTAAAAAGCAGTGAAAAGAATTTGTCACTCCATAATGGGAACAATAGATTTGGGACTTTTTTATTCTGCTGAAAATAATTTTGACCATAAATGTTTTTTAGATGCTGACTTTGGTGGTTGAAAAATGGATAGAAAAAGTACATTCGGAACTTGTAATTTCTTAAGAGATAAATTGGTTTCTTGGTCATCCATGAAACAAAATTTTGTAGAACATTCCACTGCTAATGCAGAATCTGTAGCTGTAGGAAGATGTTTTGCTCAAGTGTTATGGATGTAACACACACTCAAAGAATATGGTATGAGTTTTACTAAGACTCAAATAATGTGTGATAACACAAGTTCCATTTCCCTATGAAAAAACCCTGCACATCACTCTCATGAAAAGCACATAGATGGTAGACATTAATTTCTTAGGTAACACACACTTAAAGGAGATATTATTCTTCGATTAATCAGAACAAAAGAGAAACTTGCTGATATTTTTACAAATCCATTATCTCCTGATATATTTGAATACATTAAATAGTATTTAGGAAGCATCTATGTCAGGTAATCATTCATATCTACTTATTGTTTAAACCAGCTTCTAACATTAAACTAGTCATTATTTTAGGGGGAGTACATATGCTTACTTGTTTTTTTATCTTCTAATGTTATTTTAAAAAAATTATCAATCTTTAAGATTTTTTAAGTAAAATTTAGTATTGAAAATTTTGGTATTGAAATTTTCTGTAATGAAATTTTCGAAATTAGAAATTTCGGTATTGAAAATTTTGGCATTGAAAATATTGGAATAAAAAAAATTTGTATTGAATATTTTGGTATTGAAGTTATTAGTTTTGACATTTTCGGTATCGAAAACATTTTTTTTGAAAATTTCAGTTTTTTAACATTTTGGTATTGAAATTTTGGATTTTAAAACATTCAAATGAATTATTATAATATCGATATATTCCTTAGGGTATTCAAAAAGGTACACATCCTTACTCTTAATAATATTATCTTATGTTTTAGTTGTTGGTTTTTCAAAATTTTAAATTCAAGTTTATCTTACTAAAAAAGATCTAAATTCATTTTTTTTAATCATCCACATTAGTTAAATCAGATCATAATTTTTTCATCCATTTGATTAACATAGGGAAGTTTAAATATCATAGCCTTATCTATATAAGGGGTGTCTCATATATAATCTTCACATAATCCTTACATATCTCTGTTCTGAAGCTCTATTTCCATCAACGTCCTCATTCCGATTCTTTTTTCACCTATATCCCGAATGAATTTTGAATTTTCAGCAGATCAGATGGAAATTACCAAAGAGATAAAGGATTGATCAATCATTAGAGAAAGGTTGGTATACCCTAACTTCTATGAAAAATATGACTCCCTTATCTCTATGGTGATAAGGACTACTGGATGGGAAAGTGTTTGTGTGGCTAAGGAGAAAAGTTAGGATCATATTTATCCTGACCAGGTTATTCAGTTCTATGAATCTTTTACTTTATTCCGAAGATTATAAATCATTCAAAAAACCACAAGATGGTAGCTCTCTTGATGCATGGATTTCTTATACCAAGAAAAAAAATAAGGAATCTCTAATGATATGTGATATCTTTCTGTATGACATTCTCATCAACTTAAGGAAGATCAAATTTGTATTTTACATCTTTGTCACCATCCAGGCAATAAAAGGTGGATCCTTCAGATCTGATATACTTATGTATCCAGCAGCTATCTCCAGGATAATGTTCATGTGCCATTAAGAGTTTAATGTCCCATGACGATCAGTCTCAAAGCCTTTCAAGATTTTGATACTCAGTCCTGACACTCTAAGAATGATGAAGGTTCATTTCATAAAGGAATCAATGAGTTTTGAATAATTGGTTATCCAGAACAAAGGTAATTTTTGGAGTCTTCAAAATTGGTATCCATGAAAAGGAAACAGGTAGAACCTAACATGCCAATAGCAGTTCCTAATGTCCCGGTATCAGCACATCCGCCTCCAAAGAAATTGAAATCCTATTCAGATGCAACAGTTGAAAAGTCAAGAGAAATAGTAGCTATCAAAAATGAAGGAGACACTTCCATTGGCTTAAATTCTGCAGAGGCTAAGGCCTTGAAAATCAAGTGATCTGTAATTCTTGAAAATGAAAAGAAGGAGAAGAAGTTAAAGAAGAAATCCTTAGATGTTCATGTCTGTCAGTCTTTACTAAAATCTATTGAAAAGAAATATCAAGAATTGCATGAACCTCATGTTGTTCATAACAAACTGGCTATCACTATAGAAATTGTGAAAGCCGTGAAATTTCTATCTTTGTTAGAAACTGTTCAAGAAATATAAAATTAGATAGTTCAACAAGACTATGATGATTTTTTAAGGGAAGTGTACGTCTACATTGGAACTCTTTAGAGTTCAGTCTCTAAATCTATTTCAGAACATCAAGTCTAAGAAAAAGTTGAAGAAAAAGTTGAAGAAGAATTTGATGAACTTGTAGAAGTTGAGGAAGAAGTATAAGTTGAAGAATAAGAAGAAGTTGAAACTGATGTATAAGAACAAGAGAAAGAAGAGTTTGATCATCAAGGTGGTGAAGAATAATAGTTTCAAGAGGAAGAAGATGAATAGGGTGATCTAAATGTTATCCATGTTCTAGATGAACAATGTCCAGTTCAAAATACGTTCAAAGGAAAAAGTCTTCTGGTTGCCTCATCTTAAAACGAAATGCCTCATAAGACTTTAAAAAAATAGAAAAGACACATTCCTTAATAGTTACCAGATTTGAGAATGGAAAATAGGTTTTAGGTTCCAAATCATCTCCATCTGTTGAACATGACATTGTTAAGCTATCTTTAAAAAAGTTGGATAGCACCATTTCGGTTCATTCAAATAAACATTCCCGAAGTCAAATGATGCAAGAAAATCAGATTCAAAAGATGGAATAGAACAATATGCTAATGGACATGGTGGTCAGGCATGAAGCTAACTTTAGTAATATTTTTATTGATTAAAAAGCTCAGATGGTGACTTTTATGAACATATTTCACCACACCAAAACTATCAATGAATAGCATAGATAGTTTGGTGACTTATGGATTCAATAAATAGAGCTTTTAATACTTGTGAAACTGAGTTCAACAAGGTCAAGGTATTTATCTATGATAAGGCAAGTCATTACAATTCCATTGCCTGATTTTTAATTAGTGAGAAGGAAGTCAGAGCAGAATTGGAGAGAAATGTGCCCGCTCAAGAAGAAAGAATATTTTCATTAGAGAAGAAGAATCAGGATCATGAGATCTTATTGAGGAAGTTTAAGGAAGATCTTAAGGATGTGAAGAAACATAAATCCGTTATAAAGAAAATGTTTTCTGAAAATAAGAATGATGGATAATTTTTTTTACATTCTGATGTTTTGTTGTAATCAAATTATTATTTCCAAAATTTCGATAAGAATCTTATTTCATATTTTTCATTGGTTTTCGAATTTATTTTAGCTTAACCTTATAGGTTCATCTTATACTTCTCCATTCCTTTACCTCTTTTTGAAAATCACAATGGAGGAGAATTTATTTAAATGATGAATTTAATGATGATCTCAAAGGAGGAGAATCTATTAAGGGAGAGTTTGGTAAAAAATGATTATGACCATGTAAGGGGGGGTTTTCTTTTAAAAAGAGATGTTTATATAAGGGGGCGATATTTTCTTGGGAAAGAAAACCAGACACTAAAGATCAATAATACAATCTTTGGGAAACATAACTTAAGGGGGAGTTAGTTGTATTAAACAGAAATATCATTCAAAAGGGGAGATAAGTTTTTCAAAAAAAAAATTTCTAAGTCAATATATTATTCCTTGGAAAATTTATTTGTGCATTCCAAAAAGGGAGAGATTGTTGAGTCATTAAGGTTATCTTATGACTACTCAATTTATTATGGTTTTAGGTTTGGAAAATCACAAACACCTTTTAGTAAGTTCCTTATTTTTTTTAAATTCTATTTTTTTTTCTAAAGATCTGGAATTTTCATTATGTTATTCTTACAGATGTATTGATACAATTTTCCATTATGTTAGATTTATGTATTATTCATACTGCCATTATGATTCCAAATCCGGTGTATAAGTGTTGTCGTATTTATGATTCTGAATTTGGTGTATAAGTGATACCGTTATTATGATTCCAAATCTAGTGTATAAGTGATACCATCATTATGATTCTAAATGTGGTGTATAAGTGATATCATCTTTATGATATCGATTCAGGTGTATAAGTGATACATCATTATGATACCAAATATGGTGAATATGTGATTCTGATTTTATGATTCCGATTATGGAACAACTAAGATAACGGTTTCACAATCCGATTTACTTTTCCTTATGAATCTGTTTTCTTGAGAATTTTTTTCTTAAGATTCCATTTTTCTTAATAAATTTAAAGATGTTTAATGTATCATTACAATGTTATAGAATTTCATGATTTCTTACAAAATGATCATCTTTACCTAAACATCATTTCTTATACTTGAAACGATGTTGTACAATCTGTTACAAACTAACAGTTGTATGTTTGACACATGTCAAGGTCCCTCCAAAATTTAAGGAAAATATGACCCTTGGAGTGGAACCGACCATTCGTAAGCTTTTCCTACAAATACAAGTTCATTTGAACAAGAAAATTAATGTATAATATGGATGAACATGATGAGTGTGAAAAAACTATAAAGTGATTTCTATAGAGAGAACCTCTTTTAACTCTCAGTACATCATGTAGATGTCATGAACAACTTGTTTGGGTGTGAAAGACATGTTCTTACTTTCTTTGTGCAGACTCTGATCGTGCGGATCATGGGATTCCATGTTTGGAAGATATAGGTTTCAATTTCCATTTAAATCAGGGTCTTGTGGTGATAACAAGACAGATACCTGTCTTCAGATTGAAGGCTTACCTAGGTTTTGTTAAGACAGACTTGCTTAAAAGTATAAATCAAGGAACCATTATCCTTGGTTGTTGGATACAGCTCTCTTTGGGTTAAAAGAATCTTATTGTTACTTTTTTCCTATTTCATGTTGTTTTTTCACTTTAATCTTAAATTTCATAAAAATAGAAATTATACCTTTCTTATACTTCTTAATTGGGTTACTCTGATTATATTAAAGATTATATACGCTTTAATGTAGAATGTTTAATTTATGAAATGGTTTCTTTTTTAGGTGTTTTATATATTTATCTAACCTTATTAAACTAAACCATAAAGGTTCTAAACAAATTTTTAAAGAATAAAATTCACTCCCGGATGGTTTTTAAGCCTCTCATTCATCATTTCGATCCTACCAAAAGTGTCCCACTGGTGAGAGGTTCATGTCAGAGGCTGAAATTCAATCCAATGTTCTAGATTAATCTTGGTAGACAGCTCTCCTTATATGTATATCATTTTGTAATGCATGAATTGTTTGTTTAACATTCCATGTCCCACATCAAAGTGTGGATATCTCAAGGCACACATTATAAGTGAAACCATTCATTCTATTCCTTCAAGTTGGTTACAGGGTTCGACACCAATAAAACTTGGGTATCAAACCCCCCATAGGGTTGCCCCAGACAGTTGTGTGGACCATTGGAAATTGTATCTCTGTATTCTATTCCCCTAGTACACCTACCTGGCTATATAGTCTCTTGATATACATCCTTTATATCCCCTCTATGGCCACGATGGTGGATTGTTCTTTGCATGATCCCCACTAAAGCCTTCATCATGAAAATTAATGTTTTTATTCTATTCAAATAATATCTTTATGCAATAAAGATATATTGTATGACCGTCATTGATTTCTTATTCTCTTATTGGAATATATGTTCTGAATTACACATTAAATTAAATTCCTCATTAAAATATTTAATTTCATGGTATTCAACTGTCTCCATCTAAAAATGGATGGGACATCATTCATATTCATTGTTATAGACAATGTTCATTCTTTATAAAGCCTGGGAACTATTCCTTAGACATTAAGAGGAGATCAAAAGTTTTCAAACTTATATACTCTATATAAAAATAAATACTTAAGATAATAAAAAATGACAACTATATTCTTCATCCATTCATCTAAGAAACATTAACTTTATTATGAATATTATATATCATCAATACATTAACTAATAATCAGGTAATAGCTTTCTACCTTACTCATTATATTGAATGTAATGAAATAGATTACAATTTCATTGACCACTATTAACAACCAATAATAAAAATTTACAAAAATATGACACATACACAATGTGGGATGATTAACAAAAATTAGATGAGTGGAAGTGCCCAATGCTAATTAACCTTCTATTATTATTTGAATGTTATCGATATATTTTTTGAAGTATAAGTAGGATTTTCAGAATGATATTTTTTAAAAAAGTATTCAAATCACAATTAGTATCATCATCCAATAATATAATTTTTCAAAACATTAATGAAATATTTAAGAGTTAACTTTCTATGAGGTGTCATGATTAGTTGGTAAAGGAAAACATTGTTGTGAAAATCAAATCCTATTGTTTTCTACACCATACATGGATCGAATAGAAGTAGAGTGAAATGATATATGACATGATTCATAAGTATTATAAGATACATTTTTTCCAAAAAAAATCTTTTATTGAAAATGATGGGGATATAAGGTGAAATGAATGTTTTAATAGTAATGGGGATAGAAATTAAAATATTAAAAAAATATTTTCATAATGACATATTCATTAAGAATATAATTGGAAGGTATATCCTTGTAATACAAATGGGATGATTAAATATATCACTTTGTGTATGAGTTTTATTGGTTTACACTCAACATTATGAGTTTTCAATGGTTTTCAATGATGAAAAAATATTTCATTGATGATGATATGTTGAAGGAAGATGTAGGAAGGTCTGATAAAGTATCCAAGATATCAATGGATGATAGAAAATAGAATTTTTCTTGGATGAAGGGGTGATGAATAAATCATTTCATTATTATTATCATAAAGAAGTTATTTTTAATTCATTTAGTTTATAATTCTAGTAATTAATATATTGAACTTAATTTTAGGTACATGTGACAGTATGTTTTTTGACATGGCTCATTGTTTACAACAATGATCAATATGTAAAAAAGATTATCTAGTTTGTAAGAGATATTTGGAATTTATATTCCAAAATTAATAGATGATAAGGAATCATAGGATCATGAAAATGTTTATTTTACATGGGGAATGAGGATGTTGTAAATTCATTATAAATGCATGATCATTTTACATCAGTTTGAATTTATATTTTAATTATAAGATTTAGACAACTACTTTTGGGACTCTATTATTAATTTTTTCAAACATTGTAAGACACATTTGGTTCAACCCATCAACGTCATAAGTAGGGCCCAAGCATTAGCCATGATAGGTAGTTGTCCCAAGGAGCATGCATGGACATAGAGGACTATCGATGGACACATTGCACCCACAAGAGCATCCATGGGGGAATTCATAATAGGAGAGAATGTTAGATACATCCAATTTGTGTGTGTAAATTGTATATAGATATTGACTCCACAATCGGCTTGACGGTGAAGTATGAATAAGTCGATTCATATGTCACTACCCATCCATGTAGAGAATTGATGTGGGAAAGGTTCTCAAAGGTTATTGCTCACATATTAAAACTTATGCATTTAGGCATAGCAATCTAATCATGTTCTCTAGATCTATATAATATCCACATAACATCATCTTTTTCCTCATACTTAACTAAAGGATCATGGTATTTTTATTCATTAGAGTTCTACATTTAATATTTTCCAAGAATTTGATGATATTGAGACCATCACATGATCGAAATATTAAGAAAAATAAGATGATTTATAATGCATGAAATATTTTTCTGGCATGTATGTGGTAAGGCAATTAATTTGACATTGTTGACGATAATATTGAGTCACCTATGTCTGATAACCCATTGGATAAATGGATAATGATATTATAATCGCATGACCAAAATATTTTTACTACAAGTATTAAAATTGTTCTCATATAAGAGGATACACCATCACTTTTGGTGTCCAAAATATTTAAATCACAAAAACCATTAGGGATATTTATATCAGAATTAACATAAAATATATCTTGATGTCTTGAAATGGTTGATTTTACAGAGATTTTAGTGGTGTATAGGATGTCATAACTCGCTTATAAATTCAAATAAAGCATGTTGTGATGAAGTTGTTGTCACTCATCTTTTCATTGGAGAGATATAATTTTTTCTAAAATAGTGTATATCTGAGTCTCAATTATGTTAAAATAATAACATCTATGAGCCTCTTATCTAGGATAATTGGGGTGTTTTGTGCATTTCTATTTTCAATAAGAGATTTTTTGAATCACCTTGCTTCCACATAGATGTTATATCGAATCATGAAATGGGATACAAACCCACAAGTGTTTCTTGAAGAAATTGATAATCCCCACACGTGAGCTTAAAAAATAATCATTATTTTCATGATGAATAGTTCCATGATCTTGTGTTAATATCATATTTACTCAATAATTTATGAAATAGATGTGTTTGGTGTATAACTCCCTACATAGTTAAGAAGAATCAATTTTCAATGAATCACGCTATTATTGACAGTGTAATATTAAAAAATTAATCCATAATGTATATCCATTCATTAATATTTAAAACCTAAACCTCAATCATGTTTTGATATATATAGAAGTCAGTCATGTTACATAGTCATGTGATACACTTTCATGATGGAAGAGGAAGATGTTTAATGTTATGCATATGCATGAAATTTTTTCATGAATGAAAAACATTGGGTGATTGGAAATCACTCATTTGAAACACAATAATGATAAGTGAACTCCATTTGATGACACATTCAAGAATAATGAAAAAAATATTGACACAATAAAGAACATTATTGGTGCGGTGTTTGGTTATTGTGTTAGGCATGAACTATATACATGCATGATGGTTGAATAACTGAATTTTTAATTCATAATTTTAAACAAATTATAATGATTTATAATGGATTTAAATGAATATTCTTATATAATTCGATATATTATTTGAAAACGGGAATTTAAAATTAAGAAATTAAATAAATAAAAAATAATAGACTTTGAATTTGAAAATCACATGTGAATTTATATTTTTTGATAGATTTATTATAGTTTAACATTTTTTGAATGTAAAAAATGGGCCGACCTAAGGAAAAAATTAAACAAGAAGCCAAAAATCCACTTAGCCATATCCATGTTGGGGTCTGCTAGCCATGCAAGACAACAATAATGTATGCTTGGGTAGATGGTGCATAGAACATTTGGGGGAACATGAGGGTTCATAGGTAGGGCCAATTCCCAAACTCGACGTTCTTATAGGCATAAATCAATATTCAGGTGTTCATAGGTGTAGTAGGGGCTCATCCACATTGAATTATTCTATGTCAATGGAAGCCATATTAATGTATACAAATGAGCACCACATCCCAAATCATATATAACGTGAGATAGACTAAACATCGATAGAATTATTCCTAATATAACCTCCACTATTATGCTTCGACTTCATGACATCAGGTCCTCAAAAATTCCTCACCCTACTCACTACCAATAAATTCCACCGTAATCCATTATAACACTCATGAACCACAAGAGTAGCATCCATGGGTGGTCAAACGTGATTTGATCACCACCCCTAATGCTTGAGATCACTAAGGATCACCCCTACCACCCCAGATAACCCCCAGGAAGCTCAATAATGAGTCTATTATCCACCTATATAGATCCAAACCTCTATGGATTACTACTTCTCCCCCTAACAACCACTATGATACCCAATTCAATGTTGAATGTAGACCTCCATTAAAAATATTCTTTATCAGGCCACTATGAAGGCAGAATAGATTGAGGAGGTAAATCACGAACCAACCACCATGCTATTCGATAGTCATTACAAAATATGAAAGTCTATAGATCATTATTGGTTTCATTGAGTCAATGCCGTTTTGATCTACATCCCAGATGGATTTATCTATGCCGCAATTAATAAACCATGTGATTTGTTGGGGATTAAAAAACTCATTATTCCAACTTATTTTTGAATTAAAAACAGAGAAAATCCATGACCTAATTATAATTGAACATGTGAGGGAGATATATAGACTCCACCTCTACCAATAGAGAAGGAGTTTCCCACTTGTAGAGAACCAAACACTAGAGGCAATGGTTTCGACTACTTATTCTTCATTTTTATCATTTTAATTCTATAGTTTTAGTCATATTATATTATATTTTACACTAATTCTTATTCGTATATGAATTCAATTAACCATAATTTTTTACACTCATTTTATATATCTGTGTATCTCATTCCCTCACTTTTCCTTCTTTATTACTTTCTTCTTCTTCTTCATTCCATGTTGTTTATCTTATTCCAAAATTTTATATATTTAATTCATCTTATTCTTTCCTTGTTTATTTATATCTCTTTCATCATATTTTCATTTTATTTCATATTCTTCTATAATTTTTCCAAAGTGAACACTAACCCTTAAAAAATAGTGGTTGGCCGAAGGATTGACCCAAGTATGGTATTCAGTGTTTTGGGAATTTATCTCTTGAATAACATATGATTTATTACTATTTATGGTTAATGTATGAGTATTTAA
This sequence comes from Viscum album, assembly GCA_963277665.1. Lineage (NCBI taxonomy): Eukaryota > Viridiplantae > Streptophyta > Magnoliopsida > Santalales > Viscaceae > Viscum > Viscum album. The sequence goes on along the minus strand of OY728121.1, from coordinate 1,189,692,683 downwards.
TTGGTGGGATAATCATCCATTGTGGAATTATTTTAAAATCAATTACTTTTCATTGATTCATTCCTTTCCCAAAGTTTTTGATTCATAAAATATTCATAGAGTGGACTGGGGGATACCCAAAGGGGTGAAACGGTATATGTTGGATCATAATATTTTCATAATTGAACTCTCGATTTAGATGTTATCTTATTTGGTTATTAAAATTGGTAGTATATGGTATTTTAAAAAGTTTTCCTAGGTACACTATAATTCCATTCTCAATAAATCAGTGGAAATTAATTCACTTATGAGGTATCATAAATTGTATTGTCATATTGAATTTAAGAAAACAATTAATAATGATTCAACCTACATTACAGAAACATAAGGACCAAGACCATTAATCATAATGATCTTTCTATATACATATACATTTAGGTATAAATTAGGCATTTCATAATTTTTATTATATATTTTATATAAAAGAAAAAGTGATTTCATTTATAAAATAATTAAATCAACACAATAACTAGATTATGTAAATTAGAAATTTTTGATTGATTGATTTTGATTCTCCTCATGTGAGTAAACCCTAGTAAAAATAATTACTACATTAGGATAAATTTTATTTTATTTTTTCATGAAAAATTGGAGGCATGTGAAAAAACTAGCAGTGTTTTTTTGGAGCTATAATTTATTTCATAAGCCTTTTTATATTTACAAAAAAATTGCATTTTTTATCAATGAAAAATAGATAAAATATAATTTTCAATGATATACCTGAAATTATATTACTCTTTATTTTTTGATTACTCAAAGGTGAAACAATTATAAGGAGATTTAGATATAGATAATTGTAGAGCTCTAGTGAATGAATATACAAAAGAAATAGAACAACTAATGTTCCATGATTAAAGGGTGTTCAAATAGGTTTTTTCAATAAACAGACAAACCCAAACTAGAACCAATGGAATAATCCTTAGTCATTCCATATTTTTTAGGTTATAGAAAACGTTGAGTTCATAATTGCATAAAATTAGCATCCCAAAAATCTTATGAGTAAAAAATTAAACCTATCATGAAGGGATGGAAATTTAAAATTGTGACATTCTGATTGATTTATGGATAGTAAATCAAGTAAATATGGATAAATTTTGGAATAATTAATATGAAATTGAAATTCAATGTTATCTAACTATTTATAAAGAAGAAGAATAAGCACCAATACAATATGTTATAGCCTTAGTGGATTACTAACTAACCCATGTGGTGTAATTAGATGAATATCATGATTTTCATGACTAGCAACCTATATACGATGAAAATAAACTCTTAGAGGTCCATTCTAATGAAGAATTTATTTATGAAAAATAGATTTTGGGAGAGGAATATTTTTTAATCTCATTCTCCTCTAATTTTATTAAAGATAAATTTTTTATCACTCCATTATATTTTGTATTTTTACATTCCTATAACCATTATTTTTACTGGAAAAATATAAAAAAGAAAATGTACTATTTGATAAACACATGGGACTCCCTAAAAATAATGATTATTTATTTTAGGGAGTGATTGAGTAAATCCAAGTGGCTCTACATGATGATCTAGAGACACATGCTACCTATATAAAATTGGAATATTCTTATATTATATTTTAAAATTAAAATTGTATTCAAATAAAATTTAAATCTAATATTTCCATTGACTATTCTTTAAATACAGAATATCTGAAGAAAAGAGAAGGAAAAGAAGAATAGGATTCAATGTAATCTATAGATGTAAAAGAGTTTCGATAATTTATCCATCTCACACCATTAATGATGGAAATTTTTATGAAGGTTTCAATTCATATGTACCCTACCCATGGGGTCCTCATAAAAAAAATACGAAGTAGAAGCTGGCGAAAGGTGCATATGGTGGTTTAAGTCTTCAAAACTCAAACCACCAACTAACTATGTATCAAATATAGTCCATAATTTTGGAGGTAGTAAAAATCTAGATCCCATTTGTGGGGTTATACCAAGACATGCCCCTTTACTTTATTACTAGTAACATTTCATGTTTTATTAGGAATTTGTTTATCATGTGTCCCTATTTCCCAATTTTTGAGCATATTTGGCATTATCATAATGGTTATTTGATTAATTTTTATTTATCAGATAGTGATGGAATATAGAAGTTCCCAAATAAGAAAAAATTAGTAGGAATGAATATTAATATAAAAAAGGAGTTCAATTTTTATTTGATCTTTTAATATCCAACATTATTATTGAAAATTTGTCTTAGAGAGTTTAACTGGATTTTACATGCCCATTATTGAAGTTTTTCTTTAGCTGAACAAACTAGAAGACATGAGTCTCTTAGGAACCATATAATTCATTTTTTTTATTTCATTGATAATGAGATTGTAGGATTAATTTGAAAATTGAGTTATTATATTGAGTCATTGATATTTAAATGATGATTCATGATTTGAGTATGTTAGATGATTCATGTAAATGAAATTTACCTACTCATTTTTCATAAATTGAATATCTGAAATTAATGTGATTTTTTTATTATTAATCATTCTAAGATTGATTCTCCCAAATCATATGTTTAATACATAAGAGTATTTCTTGACCAATAAAAATCTATTTTATTTTGACCATTATTCTTGAGTTCTCTAGTGACATGAAACCTACTAGAACATGTATTGGAACATTTTAATGCTATGATAGTACAAATAAACATTTAAAAATGTTGAGTCATATTTTTTGTTAATTATTTATAACAGATGCCTCTTTATTCATTTATCTATGTTTGTCCCTAAGAGACCATGATTGGCCTAGTTAAGAATGATCCATATTTCAACACATTCTTATCCCATCCAACCCTCTAATTATTCTGCATGATATATTAATTTAGATGTGTGGGCATGAAGGAAGGCATGGTATAATAGATATGATTACATTATATGGAAAAAAAATTGTTGCTTAATGTTTGAATTAAGAATGTGTTTTGATTAAAATATTTTAATTTTATTATTTCACAAATCAAAAAATGAAAAATATAGGGCTTATTTCTGACATGGAAAATTAAAAAATCCCCATTACTAGACTAATGATTCTTATCATATGTGATAAATTAGTGGATGTGGGGCAGATTATAAGAATTATTTTTGAGAGAAATAATAAAATGAAAAATTATTTTTAAAAAAATAGATATGTACACAAATTAGATGAAATTTAAGAAGGTTCAGTTAATTCATTAGTATTTTATATATTGTAACCTTACTCTGACTGTGGGATGTGGGAGATTTCATTTTAAAGGGTATAAATCCATTGAACATAAACTTTTTGATAAAATTATATAAATTTTAAGAGATAATACTACTCCTTAGATCCATAATTGTGATTATAAATTCTTACCAACCAAAATACTCAGAGTCACAACAACCTTTAGTGCATGTCCTCCTGATTCAATATGGTTTTTTCCTTAAAAATTAGACAAAGTACTTAATATAGAATAAAAAATAAGGATAATTATCACATTATATGAATATAACTACATTTGAATTTTTATCATCAGGGATGAGAGAAAGTGATTCATAAGTATTGTAGATTGTTATTTGAAATTTTTAATGAAAATTAATAAAGATGCTTGAATAGATGAAAGAATAAGTTCCATCATTTACAATCGAAAAACAATAAAAATACTAGAATTAATTGATTCTTTGAAAAGTGAGAAATTGTGTTGATATTTTATGTGGGACATGAAAACTCTATTTAAAATTAATAATTTTTATTTTTATTATTTCAAATTTTAGTTATTGCTTTCATTTTTTCCCTCGTAAGCTTAATGTAACGATTTAATCCTTCAGAACATGAATAATTTAAGTATGTGGGAATCTACTGAACTCATTATTTCATGTATACTTTTTAAGAAATAATTGAATATTTTTGTATGATTTAAACGAATAATCCCATATAATTCAATGTTTTATTTAAAATTTAGAATGTATAAATAGTATATTAAAATCAATTTACATTAATAATAAGTGATGAATTTTGAATTCAAAATTTAATTGAGAAATTATTTTTCGGAAAATTCATTATTGTTTAATATTTTTAAAAAAATAATAAAAGGGTTAGCCAATGAATAACACTCAACCAGCTTCCCACAAGACACCTAGCCCACCTCATGTAGTGGTTGGTTTCCCATTAAGGGAATCAGGAATTCCTGGAGTTGTAGAAGGTACATGGACTATTGGGATGAATCTTTGGGTGTCATGGTTGTGCCAATACCATCACAGACCATGAGACCCATTATTTGGGTCTGCAAATGTGTATAAGGATACCATCTTTGAATATTGATTATGAACCAAAGGAAACCACGAGATTGTATATAAATGAGCACGATTTCCCATCTAATATCCAATATAGTATGGCCTCTCATGGTTAATATTTAACATAATAAAAACACTATTTTTGTGCTTTGTCCAGATGACACATATTCTTAAGACATTCCTCACGAATTCTCACTACTACTCTCTACTACTAATAGTCCTTTGCCACTAAAAGTCCTCTACCACAACTACAACACATAGAAACCACCATAAAAGCTAGCATGGGAGATCAAACATAAGACAATCTCCACTACTAAGGCCTGAGATCTTTAGGGATCAACTCTCTTCCATAGAGGACCACTAGGAATGCCAAGATCAATCATATATTATATTCATGAACCAAATCCTCCATAGATTATCTTATTCACCCCGAGTGACCACTATAATACCTGTATGCAAGAAGAACCAATCCATGCATGGAAAATGATATTCATTTATCCTCAATAAAGCCAAATGATTTGAGGACGTACACAGTTATCTGGCCACCATGCTACACTAATTTCTTCACAAAAGATGATCTTTCATGGTATATTCCACATTGATCCAATCTAATGTAGTTCCACTATTAAGGTATAACTAGATATATTATCTCCACACCAAATATATGAAATCCCAGAATCAGCATGATATGATTGAAAAATATATTTATTCACACAAAATATAAGTATTTAAAATGAGAAAAACCATAACCTTATTTAAAGTGATGGTATGAGGGAGATACAAGGACTCTTCCTCTATAAATTGTGGAGGGGTCACCCATATTTAAATATCAACATACTGGATGAGAGCGGCTCAATGTCTATTGCTTATTGATTTACTTTTTCTATGATAGTGTTAGTCATTTTTTATTATATTATAAAGTAATTAGAAATCATATATGAATTTTATTAATCATATTTGTTTCTAAACATTTTTTATGATTATTTATCACATTATCTCCCTTTATTAATATTTATAATTCTTCTTCTTTTCCATTTTTTTCTCTTCTGCCAGTATTTTTTTTCTTCATTTTCTATTTCTCTCTCAATTTCCTCCGCTTTTTATTTTATTTATTATTCTTCTCTTATACTTACATAGTGACATCTTATATTCATTAATTAGGGGATGTACCAAGGCTTGGCCTTAGGGTGTTATGTGGAGTGTTTGGAATTCATCCCTTAATGTCCATATTTTTTATTTCAATTTTTTTGGATCCAATAGTAGTGAACGAGTGTGGTGGTGTTTCACCATGATATTATTTTTATATAAATTCATATTCATTGATTAATTGATTTTTTTCTACATTCCCTATGTTAACATTTTCATACTATGTTGTTGAGGATACCTAAAGGGATGAAACGACATGCAATAGAGTAGAGACTTTTTAGAATTTCACTGTTGGACAAGGTGTTATCCTATTTGGCCATATGAGGAGGTGGGATTTTGTGTTCCAATGAGATTTACTAAGAATGATATTATTCAATACACAATATATAAAACTAAATTAATTAATTTAATATTAATAAAAAATTCAATTGTCACATTAAATTTTAAAATGTAATAAATAGTGATGGAAATCGTGTTACAAAACCCTATGGTACAAGGAATTATTTCATATACTATCTAAGGAATGGTTTTGTACCAATTAGAGGGTGAATAATTAGTGGTTCATTGTTTTTATAAATACATTTAATTGTAATTCAAACTCAGTGATAGATTAATGTTTGAGTCCCCTGCCTTTAATAAAACTCCACACCATATAAGAAATAATAACATTGAAATCACATCACATTGGAATTTAAACGAAATTTTAAAAATATGTACTCATAATAATTTTGGGTAGATCCCCAAACAAGGACTATCTACTATAAAAGAAGGTGATTGCAATAATATCTAGATATACCACCCAATTAAAAACTCATTATAGTCCCCATATAAAGCCAGCCTTAAACGATTGGATAGACCCCCACCTCCAACTACACCTTATTCCTAGTTATTGGTTAGATGTATTAATAAAAATCTTCAGAAACTAGTTAGACCCCCACAAGAAACATACCTCGTTAGACAACTTAATCCAATGTAGAAAGATCAATTGAAGATCATCATCCATGATCATGTAGTATCAAAATGGCTAATATAAAACCTAATAATCATTGCACTGATGTTGACCTTAATCATAAATTATATTACCACACTATATATTCAGCTGACTTGGTAAAACACTGCCCAAGAAAATATTCTTTCTTCAAATGAATACCCAACCTCACTAAACATTGAATACTCAGATATGAATTCTTTCTAAGAAAAAGTTTGAAATTTTGTGTTTTCTATAGTCTAAAAAATTATTACCCAAACTACACAGGAAATTTATATTTCATTTTAATTCTCAATAATCATGAACTTATAAAATCATTCATAATCTCAATATTTTCCATATAAAATATTTATTTCATGTTCAAGTAAATGTTGTATATTACATTCACACAGACACAACCTTAAATTTTTTTCATCACAACCTGAATAATTTTACAAGACAAAATAAATATACTATTCCATATTATTTATTCAATTAATTATTTAATCACATGTTTGTGAGAATACATATGCATACACGAATGTTATTTATAGTATACTTCATTGGTCCTTCCCAGCCTATATTCACAAAAAAATAGTATACATGCACTGTTCAATAATTATGTGAAAATATGACAACAACTCTTATTGTTAATATATCATCTGAAACTCCAAGTGTGAATATATATCATTTCATGCATTATTCTTATACTCATTTTCTAACAGTATACATGGGTAAAATAATTGATTAGTTGAAATAGTATTCATATTTCTCATTCATCATATTAAGGAAAAGAATTTTATTTTTGATAATGAACCAGGTATGTGTTTTTTATTATATGAGATAGGTTTTCATGGTTTCAAATGGAAATTTGTATAAACTATTAAAAATGACCATCACAGGTCATGAAACCCCATTAAAAATATGCAGTCATCTTTTAAGGCATATGAAAAGTTGTGAATCCAGTCTTGAAAGAGTTACAAGACATGAAACCATTAAATGGTATGATTAAAAAATACATGGCATGTGACATTCAAATTATGATTCCCTTATTAAGGATCTAGCTAATGGAAGGACAAAGACATGAAGCCTTGTTACACATCGTGAACATAGTCAATTTACCAAATCTCGATGATTTAATATGATATTTTCATGAAATTTTAACAGATTCAAAATTTGAGGGGAAAATATTGGATCATAATTACACTTCATTAACATCCACTAAACATCTTGTAACATCCCCATTATTTACCTATATTAGTCCTGAAAGAGACATAACATGATAGATTACATAGAATTTCTTTTGATTTTCTCTTATTCATCTCTCATTATTTCTTATTCCTTCTCCAAATAACATAAATTTTTATTGATTTATTTTATTATATTATTTCTATTCAAGAACCATGGATTGAACGTTGAATTCATTTTTTATAATCATCAAACAATCTGATCTACATGCATTCTTCATTTTTATCACCAATGGATAATAAAACCATTGCTTCGTTCATCCTTATTGTTGTTAAAATTATGTGTTTGGTTGATGTTGAAATTGATATGAGTTTTATTTATATTTAACTTGAATGAATGGACTTTGATTTTTTATTTAAATTTATATTGATATTTTAATCATGGATTCAATCCTTTACACGATCTTGATCAATTCGCCCATGAGTTGCTAAAAAACATTAGTTTGGGGTTGAAAGGTGGGTTGTTTTAATTAAATGAATCTTTAATTCACATCATTATAACCCTAATAATAGTAATTAGGTTAAAGAAAATTGATTATCTAAATCATTTATGAACCCCTGATAGTCATAAGTTTGAATGAACGACCTAGAATTGGTTGGAGTAGAATAGGTCATGACCAATAACCTATGATATTTTCTACCTTATAAGAAAGGATTAATGAATAAAGGATGTAGCTATATCCATTTAGAGGAATAAATATCTCTTAGATAGAAATATTTAGCCTGACCATAACTAACTAGTTACATCTTCATTCTTCACAGCCTAATCCTTAGGACCATACCTATTTTGGATTGAGATTTCCATTTTATCTGAACGAAAAAATTGATCATTATCCAATCTTTCACTATGATCTTAATCCCAAAATATTTTTTCCTTAGTCATTACCAAACTCAATCAGTCTATGAGGACTCTTACACATAGGTTTCTGAGCATCAATTCCTGCCAACCAATCCCAATTCTCATGGGACCAAACCTATACTATCACTAGAAAACATAGTAGTATAATGTGTAATTTGGGAATAAAATGAATCTAATATGATTACAGGCCATTCAAATTAAATAAACCATGTAGCCACATCATATTTGGGAGTTATTTTTAAGGATCATAAGTAATGTGCTATGGCATGGAGACCTATATAAATAACAATTGATTACCTCTACCAATTAACCTTTATCTTTTCACCTTATTATTCCTTCTATGATTCAAATTAATCCTTCATCTTGCTACGTATTGAATATATTAGGTCCCTTGACATGTTCAAGGATCATTTATGCACAAGGAACACTTGACATAGAACATGAAATCAAAAGGTACATCTCTATTCTCCACCATTCCAAATTGGTCGACTGAACCAATCTTATAGGCCTCAACAATCCAAACATGAATAACATAAAACCCGTGATACTAAGAGGGAATCTAGTGCATCAGAAATTCAAAATCATGGATTATATATTTCCATAAATACAAAATTCTACACCAATAATAGTACACCCTCTTTTATGGGAGTTTTTTTTTAAATTAATCCTAGAGTCATCCAATTAATAAAAAATATAGGGAAATTTAGTGGAATTCAATGTGACAATCTCCGTGAACATATCAAAAATATACTATAATTCTATAAAACTTTTTGCAACTTGGGAGTATCTAATAATTCTATAACAATGAGTGTATTTCCATTTCATAAGTGATACCGAGACAAGGATTGTCCCAATAGACCATATGTTGATTCCATCACAAATTGGGATGATTAATCAAAGAGAATCATGGATAATTTCATTCAACCTGACCAAACATAACGATTACATACTAAAAACCATGATTTTTTTTAAGAAGATTTAGATTCAATAAGGTAAGCATGGGATTGTTTTAATAAAATCACATGGAATTTCTCACATCAAAGGCCTGATATTTGGATACTACTGCAATTTTTTTAAGGCCTCCAACCAGTCACTCATATATTTTTTGAGGTCATTACCGATGCATAGATAATGTTTAAAACATGTAAGGTGGGAAAAATATTTACATGACTTATTTCCCAATAACTATCTATGGAAGAGTTATTTTCGACCACCTCAGCATGGAATCTACCAAGTTGATAAAAATAATCCACTATAATCACAAGAATTGGCCTTAACCAAGATGTATGAATCTTTTTATCTACCTTATCTTCCACCTATCACTCATTTTTTTATAATGGTAATTTAATATTTTGAAATGTGTGGTTTCCCACATCTATATGAAGGTTACGCATTAGGTAAAGAAGAACAACAAATCAAACATTTTTCTTACATTGACTACAATTTTGAAAAAAAACTATTTCATCAACTACATTAGTATTATAAATAGAGTCATGTTCACTAATAAAAAAATCATTGGTATAACTAGGAAATAAGTTTTTCAGAACCATTCAAGATCCATGGAATGTTGAGATATACACCAATGAATCTTCTGCCTAGACCACAATAATAAGAAACCTAATAACCCTTCCCTATAAGGGAACAACATCAATTTTATCCTACTTCACCCTGACCTCCACAAATTGAAATTCATCTTCCAACAATTCTAGAAAATATACTTTCAGACATTAGTTAAAATGTGTATTAGAGGATGGACACCCAAGATACTAGAATGTAGAATCAAAATGAGCCACTTTGTATCCTTGAGCATCAAAAGGCTGAGATCATTAAAACCATATGAGATTGATTTTTAGGTACTCCATCGAGGAATATTGATACATACCCAATATTTTAATAAAATAATTTGGATATAAGGATAGGAGAAGTGATGGACATTTCATAGCCATGTTGAGGAGAATAGAGAAATTTAGAAAACCAAAAATTTTACAGTAGTCATAGAAAAATAAAATGATGAAAAATAAACTACAAATGCTGAAGGGAAACACTTAGAAGAACCACAATCTGAAAAGCTACAATTCGAGAACAGATAATTGTAAACATCAATATTGAGCCACAAACTTAAAAAATTACCTCACCCTTTTCTAGAAAGAAAGTGGAAAGGATGGATTGAATGAAACTAAAAGAAAATTTATAGATGTTTATGAAGTTACACATTGAAATTAATTTTTTTTTGAGTTAATCTCTCAAATAACTAGCTATGAAAAATTTCTCAATAACAATATTCTTAAAAAATAACAATAGAAGAAATAGGATTCATCTCACTGAATGATGAGTGCTCTATATTTTCTCAGTAGAAAATTCCACTAAAAAATGAGAGACCCTACTTGTTTCTCAATACCATGCACAATAACATAACATTACATTTAATGAACCTTGTCTGATTTATGATCCAACATCAACCACATTTCAATTACTATATAAAAAAATATAGGATGTATGTAACTATAAAGAACCATTTCGTTACACCAAATGGCTCATCAATCAATAAAATATACAAGATGACTTCCCAAGGATTTATTATTCAATGTCAAGAAGTTCATTTTTCTAGAATAATTTCTTTTTATAAACATGGAAGAGGAATGAGATGTTACTATCATTTATGGACATCCATTACATTCAACTGGGAATTTTCTGATTGATATAAATCAAGGAATACTCGTATTCTGAGTATGTGATGGAAAAGATGACTTTGACATAGAAAAATAAGCAAAATATTACTACATTCACTATCATGATATATTTCTCACAAAAAAAGAATTGACTATTTAAACATTAAAGAAAAATGTGATCCAATACATCTTTGTGAGGATCGGGAATAGGGCATTGGGGTTGTTATCTATATTGAACTTCTCACAATGGATAACATCCCAACATTCATAATTTATATCATTCTACCACCAAAATTGGATCTAAATCCCATCTCAAGTACAATCAAGTATTCCTTTTTTGATATTTTTGAGGCACTACCGATATTTATTAACCCAAATCGTATATAGTCACAAGAGGAAATATGACACACCAACAAACTAATGTAGGAAATCTATATTCAATAGCGTTTATGTCAAGCGACCCCAAGTGTGTAAGGTAATAAAATATCTAGATACATTAAAATATGATTACAATTTACAAAATATTTCATACATACAACACTATGTTAGTGTATGTTACATGCAAGATAAACCATTCTCGATAGCTTCTATTACACACAATGGCGGTCATGATATTTTGTGCTTGACTCAGGGTAACAAGGTATAGAAAAATGGTCGTTACAATGAATCCAGTTTCACACTCTTGGGGGATATGCTAAGGATAATTCACATTTTCTTTAAAACCTATTATGATGAATTTGAATGTATTTTTAAAATTAATAATCATGGTAAAAACAATGCAGTTATAGATTTATGATAAGGTTTCATGATTTCGAAAACAAATAAATGATATTGTGGTTAATGATTATACCATTGAATGTCATATAAAAAGGGGTTAGAATTTATGTAGTGTGGTTTTATTGAAAACCATAGATAAAATGATATTTACTGATTAAAAAATTCTATGGATCTAATTCATATATATTTTTGAAATAATATTAATTTGTAGTTATAAAAGGACAAACTATAATCTTGGTGACAAAAAATCATGTTCAGCAATGATGCATGTCTTAATTCCATGACTGAAGGATGTTAAGGGTTTCATGCCAACTGTTGACCTATGCACTATCCTTATTAATGATTCATTATTTTTATTTAAACAATTAGATAAATTATATTTTATGATGATCCAGATGTATGAAATTTTGGGGTTTAGGGATTTACATATTTACCGTATTCACATTGAAAGATTGTTAAGGTCAAATAGTTAGACTTATCAATCTTGTGATCCTTTGAATGTATATTTTAGTTCCTTAGGCATTAAGAAAAAAAATTCATTATTAGTAATTAATTTTTTTGAATAATTTTATGGATTAGAATTTTATCAGAGCAGAACCAAAGGTGTTAATATAAAACAAAAACCCACCATGTATGCATTTTTAGTTATATTCGTGGTGAGTAAAATAATTAATCAACATTTAGAGAATGGTAAATAAAATGTGTTTCCCTAATTCCTTACGTTATGTTGAACCAATGGAATACTAAATCATCGTAGATTTTTGAATTTGAGGCCCTAAAAATTTCATTAATCATTCAATTGTTTTTATTGATGATCTCATTAACCCATTATAAATATTTACACTTTTCCTCCTTGTATGTATCTCTATATACCTCTACTGTTCTCCATCATCGATACCTAGTTACTTGGTCACCCATGTGACCTTTTACATTACAATCTCACTTTTCTAGAGGATGTTTCACAAACCCTTCTCATATTGAGGGATTTAAATATAGTAAATATCATAAAATATATTACCATGATTGAGTTTAATGTTTTCTGACGAAATTCAAATTAGTTTGGGAGAATGTGACATCCTGAGAAAATAAATTAAAAACTTTGTATTTGATAGGATGTATAACATGTAGGACCAAGCATATAAGGTAATATAATATCTAAATACATTATAGTATGTATAGTGTTTAAAATAGATTACATTCATGTAACACTATGATAGTGTGTGTTACACATAATATTAACCTTTCTCTATAGGTTTTGTTACGTGAAAAAGAGATCTTATATGATAGCTTGCAATACACGGAAGACAACGTTTTACCAAACATTGATATATTATTAAAATATTATTATAATAAGATATAAACAAGCCATTATGAATAGTTTTAATTAACATAAGAAAATATATTTGTCATAATAATTATATATTAATTCAGAGGTGAACAAATAATTATAATTGAATATAGGATCCAATTGAATGTAAATAGAATGATTTCATATAAAACCATTTTTATGCACATGTAGTTGTTATACCCTAATAATTAAAAGTAATTACAATTATTTAATTATATTAATAAAATATATAATTTATATATTCAAATACTTTTTTTGACAATCATTCATTATGTTCTATATTCATAAGAATAGAACAAGGCCTATTTCACACATAAACTCATATATTTTTATAATAGTAATTTTACCAACTTTTAATGGAGAAAAAATTTTAAATATGTATTTTGATACAATAATTGATTAGATATGTAAAAATAAAATTTTTATTTGAATTTTTTACATAATAATTTTGATATGGTGTTTTTTTAATGTTTTTCTGAGAAATTTTAGTTTTTAACGAAGAGTTAAAAATATAGAATTTTAGTTCAGAACATCATTTTAATATAATTAATTTATAAGGATATAATTTTATTTTAATTTAGATTAGTGTTTAATTACGTACTTCTTTTGATCAATTAGTACAATTTAGTTTCTTGGTATCAATTTCTAATTTAAATTTGCTATAGAAACATAGCCAACATTCAGATGTTTTTACTTCTATGACACCCAATATCGTCCCATCTCTTATATTAATTTTAATTTAATTTCTTTTACTTCTACGGTTGGAATTCACAGAAATATAGTCCATATTTTAAATAATAATAATTTATAATGGCTAATAAGAAAAAAAAAACTGAACAAAAATATTATCAAAATTGATTTAAATTAATTACAATTATTATGGTTAAATCAATACTAATAACGACTAATAAATTAATTTATGTGCCCAAATGTTCTAGATAGTTATATAAATCCCATTTTATGTCCATATTTGAGATATTCATCTTTCACTGATGTGTTTTGTAGGTTTTCTAGGAATTTTTTAGGTAAGAAATTCTGCATACCTGTCATGTTTCCAAAACATCCATGTGAGTCTCGTTTCGTACCTATAAAAGGCCACCACCCCTCATGAATAATCACATCGATTAAAACATAATTTGTTCCCCAGGAACTACCCAAATTGTCTCCATATATCCCTAAACATATCCTAGAAGTCTACCGTAGGGAATAAACCAATCCTTGAAAGATTTGCTTTAATCCAAAAGTAGTTACACAATTAAGAGGCAATGTCTTCACTCAATCATTTTAGTTTCATTTCCTTTATGCACTTACTATATTCTTTTTTGTCTATTATTAAATAAAAACACAAGTATCCTCAATATATTATTATTTTTTATGTTATTAACTCGACTAAAACAAATACACACATCCATATAAGGGAAACAATCATACTGTTTCGGTGGATGTCAAATTACGGCATCAAAGAATGATGATTGTTCAATTCTCCATTATTACCTCTCATGTTCTCTATAATGATAGAAACTAGGTTTATATATATTATATATAATATTTTTTTGTCCTTATACTTATTGAATCATTATATTACACCTATATTTGATACTTTTCATTTTATATTAATTTGATAACATCATTTGAGAATGTATGGACTATTGCCCCCCTCAAAGCTTTTTTATTATATCACACTAAACATAGAACATATAAAGGATGGTTTTAATTAAACATATGTGACATGAATCCCATATATAATATATTAATTACATAATTATCTTTCTATAAATTTCATATATATATATATATATATCCCTTTCTTTGTTACCCATTACCACATTTAAAAGTGATAACATTGTTCGTGGACGTGTGGACTACCGCCTCCTCTACATGATGTGATTCTTTTTACATCATTTAATTATATATATAAGTCTTTATGATCAAATAATATTGAATTTATTATATAATGATAATTCTGGTTGTATATTATTTTACTTTCTTTTTTCTCTCGATTATTTTTGAAAAATTGGAATGTTATTCATGAGTACATACAACCTACCGTCTCCAAGATGTTAATATTGATCTATTTTTCATTACCATATTCAATGACTGATTTTAATTAAATTGTAAAGAACATTATAATAATTGAAATTAAAGATTTTATAAACATGAAAAATGTTTTTAAGAAGGTATAAAATCAACATATATTTATTATATAGGATGATAATGGACATTCACCAGAAAGGAAATTCATGGTATATGATTCTTATCTCATTTTCATTCCATGAGGCATAATAAATTATAGTTCAATGAATTTAATATAAATATTTTAAATAATGCAACATTGTTATATAATATATAGAATTATATTATCTTCATGGTGATTAAATGTATTATTTATTGACTATTATCAATTTTCCATTTCATTTGTTACTAAATTAGTAAGGAATTCATGTCTCATTTTCATTCTGTGAGGCATACTTAATTGTTGTGCACCAAATTTCATATATATGGTGTACTTACCACCACATTTATATATAAAATTATGAATAATATCATCTTAATTTTATTTAAATGTTTTATATATGGATTATTATATTTTGGGTTTCCAATCCATTTAGTACTACATTTGTAAGGGACTTTCATCTCACTTTTCAAATTCGTGAGATAAATGTTATATTCACCATTTACTTCTTTTGTGTAGTTTACCTACTTCCCATTATTATATATTAAATCATGTATACATTTTCCATAATTGTATTTAATACTTTCATTTCAAATTAGTATTTCATTAGGTTTATGATTTAAAACTATTTTAAAGTGGTATGGGACACTTTGGAATGTTTATTGATTATTTTCCTCAAGAAAAATTTTAATGATATTTAAATGGAATTAAAATTAATGTAAATTACATAAACATATTTCTATAATCCCTTTCATTGAAATCTTATTATTAATGACTACTTAGAAGTATTAGTATCAATTTCCTCTATTTGGTACTAAAAAATTATTAGAAAATGTTTTTATAAAAATTTGACTATATTTAACTAATTAGTCGGAGAACCTGTTTTCTTATAAAATTAATCTCTTATTGTTTTCAAAAACAATCACGGTGAATTGGTAAATAATTTTTTATCCAATTTTTCATTTAAAAATGTTTTTAATGGAATCTTCTTATCACTTTCTGAATAAGGAATCTTTTTAACCTATAACTGTGAAAAATTAATAATTTTTTTTACCTCGTATGGCTTCTATGGATTTATTTGATGTAATTTCTTTGAATCACACCATCCATGTTTAAATGAATACATTTTATATATTTTTTTAAAATTTTATTTTCAGTGAAATGGTTTTTTGAAATAAAATTATATTTTTTCAAGAATCATTTAATGATAATTTTTATTACAATAACAACAACTACCATCAATTTCACTACACATTAGATTTTTTTTATTGATATCAACCTTTTTCATACTCTGGATAGTTTATTATTAATTTTCCCAAGGATACTGTTAATATTCCCATCTAGGATTTATTTTATATTTTGATTTAAATATTCAATCTTGTATGATCATCGATAATTGAATTTCCACTAATTATCCTTTTTATTTTTCATGGATAATACTATTTCCTAAACCATATACTATTTTACATATATTGTCTACATTTATAGTTATTTTACTATTTGGGTAAATATTGATATACTCGTATATCTAATTCTATATGGAAATTTGAGAAGGCACAATGTTAAATTGATTATATGATATATATATATATGGTCTTTTTTGTACTCATGAGACATGGGAAAAGCCTGATTATTGATATCCCCTCAATGCATTAGTTGTCTCAGGTGATGACTCATTTGGATAGTAACTTTAGATGGATATTTTACACAACATTTTCTAAAATTTCATGTGATTTGTTTTTATGGTAAAGGTTATATATACCGAGGAGACATGAAGTCCACTAATTAATAATTTCCATTATTTATATTCATTTATTATTCATGAGTGAAATTTTTAGTCAACCTATATATGGATGAATTTTCATTTTCGGGATTTATTTATTATTCATCGATGATATTTTTTATCACCATATCTGTGGATATATTATACTTTAAGTTATTTAAGTGGCTTCGGTTTTAGTTTCTAACCTTTCTATATTTTATTTAATTCTCTTTTTATTTTAATGGAATGTGATTCAGGTTATTACCTTTCCATATTAATTACATATTTCTATTATGTTTATTGATTAATTGGAATGGGTGTTCAGTTATTTACCTTTCCATATTGAATATTCTCACTGTTTCATGATTGGTTCCACTATATTTTTCCCTTAATGAGAATTTGAGCTCACCCCAATTATGTTTATTTCCCCAAGAATCCCAGATGCATATTATGAAAGATGTTTCAGTATTTTCTAGATAGAATATTGTTACCCTTGATGTTGTTTAATTAGAAAGAAGTTATTTTGAAAAAAATTATGTTTTAATTAGTGTATTTATTCATAACAAAATACTCAACTATGTATCTGGTTGACCAAGAATAAAAAACTGATTGGTTCTTAGGAACTTGATTCCTATTAATCATGAAAATGTAATTGATAGTAGACACTGACTCCGGTCTATCTGGAGTTAGGTCCCTATAGGAAAAGATAAAAAAATTCTTATAATGACTTATGTAGTCAATTTCTTAGGGATTGATGATATAATTGGGATCACTACTATTTTATGAATACATATAATTTTTCTAGAGGATGTTTTCAAACCTAAATACCAACACAAGAGGTGACTCACACCACCAACAATAGCTTATTAAAAAATAAGTACTATAAATTATATTTTCCAGAATAATTTTTACAATATATGATATTGAATGGGTGTGCCCGATGTAGGGAATAAAAAATAATGGTGAATCACCACTAAAAAAATGATGAGGATGAATTGATCTCAACCCACACCATCACTCTATAGTGAGTATGCATAGACTACAGAATCCTAAATGTGGTAACCTTGAATGAACATTTCTTCTCACAATTAATGGATCATGTGATAGATATAGTACTATTACATGAATTCTATTCTTTCATTGATGGATATTTAAGATACAATCATATTAAATTAAACTCAAATGATTACTCTAAAACAAAACTCACATGTCCATTTGGTACCTTCGCCTTCAATATCATGTCGTTTTTTATGTATAATACCCCAGTCACTTTTCAAAGATACATGACATGCATATTCAAGGATATGGTAGAGGAATTCATAAACATTTCCATGGATGAATATTTAGTTTATTGATGATCTTTAATGTTAAGTCTAATAAATCATGAGTAATTCCTTCAACATTGAAAATAGAACAACATGGTTTTAAATTTGTAAAAATTCGAAATTACGGTTAAAGGAGGAATATTCTTTGGACAGAAAATTTATAAGAGAGAATGGAAGAGGATCTTTCTTAAATAAAAGTGATCAATGATTTACTCAATCCCTCAGTAGTAGAAGTCCTAAGGAGCTTTTTTGTCCATTTAAAAATTTATCGGTGATTCATAAATTATATTGTTAATTTTTCCCTCCAACATTCACACTTGATATCAAAATAATATCAATTTTAATTCAATAAATATTGTTGGAAATAATTCAACTATTTAATGAAAATCTTGGTTTTTTCCCCAATTAACATTTCACTAGATTGGGAAAAATAAGTTAAGATTATGTGCAATACCATAGATTACTCTGTTAATGTTTTTTAGGATAGTGATTCAGTCACATAATTTTTCCTATCTACATTTACAGTCACACATTGATTGAATCTCATGTAAATTATAGAACTATAAAAGGGAACTCTTAGTATAATTCATTACATGGAATAATTTTTTCTCCTATCTTGTTTTATCAAAAGTTATTTTGTATAGTGACCAAGCATCCCTATGATATTTGATTAATAAATAGGATGACAATAAATGAATAACATAGTGGATCCTATTTACCCCAGATTTGAAAATCATCGTCAAGGATACCAAATGAATTGAAATTTTGGTCACTAATCACCTAACCTAACTTCTACTTCCACATATAAAGGACAATGTTTATCGTGACATTGATGTCAAAATTTCTGATGAAACGCTATTCAGAATGAAATTAAAACTGTGGTATCATATATATAAAATTACATCACCATGAGATATTTACACTAAGACCATTCCAACATGCAATGAAGAAGATTTTTAGTTGATCCTTCACACATCTACATAAGTAGACCACTCCACTTTAATCGATGCATTGATAGATTATTGTTATGTTGCATCCCATAGGATGAAATAAAAAATTAATTAGAAATGTGTTATATGTCTCAAATAGGAGGAAATCATGGGAAGGAACACACAGTAGAAAATATCCTTAATGTGGTCATATTTCCCTCACTCATCCAAGTTGTAAGTGATTCTTGTTAAAACTGATATTAGTTTTTTTTAAAGGTTGATGACATGAACTGGTTTCCCAGTTCATGCCACCCATTGAAATTTATTAAAAACAGGATGTATGCGGTACAGACTCGAGGTGTAAAGAATTTACACCAGTGGGGAATTAAAGAAAAAACATGTAAATGACAAAGAAAAACAGACTACCCAGGGGCCCTCTTGCCTGCTTCCACTTTCTTCAGTGCATCTTCATTGTCATCTGAGTCTTCCTCCTCAGTGTCGTCCTCATCATCATCTTCAGAACCATCATCGGCATCACCCATCTTCAGATCATATTCATCATCGATGTCATCGAAATCTTCATCAGGTGTGCACCACCATCTTGACATCAGTCTTCTGAGGAGAAGTGAACTTCCCCTTCTTGGCCGGAACCAGAGATTTTGTGGCCAGAGAACACATTATACACTTTATACACATTATGTTGTTAATATGTCACTGAAAATTATTGAATCGGTTATAACAGAGGAACTACCTACCAAACGCAAAATGAATGCAAGTCAAATTGTCAAATATAGAAATCAAGGGAATCCTTGAAAATTCAATGAACTCAAGATGATGAGAATGGAGTCTGATATTAGGTGACACACTATGTTTGTATAATATTTTGTATGAAACACCCATTGTTAGTACACTATTCATGATTGATATATGGAATACGATTCTATTCTTCATCATAACTTGTTTATTGATCATATAGGGAAATTAGGATTCTCTATTTAGATTATCAAAAATCTAGGGAAGATGGTAAATTGGAAGAAATAAGAAGTGATTCTTATGAAATGATATGATCTATAAATAAAAAATCTCAAAAAATCTTAATAAAAAACTTACAAGATGAATGTTCTTCATAGAAAATATGTAGTTATTGTTCAACTAATGATTACAAAATTTCATTGGGAAGCTAAAATCCAATGGGTCAGGACCTTTCGAGGACGTTAGATTATTTCCATATATAAGAATTTGGATTCAGGTGGGAGGTGGTCCACCATTTATAGTAAATGGTCAATGGTTTAAAATATTTCAATAAACCTTCTGTGAGAGTTGTGTCATTAGCCTAAAATTCATTTTATCCCTGAAGAGTCGAACACCTGATGTTAAAAAAAGTGCTGACAAGGGGGAAACCCAAGATTGGTCACCAAAAGATGGAATACAGAGAAAACCAATTAGGATAGATTAGTAAATTTTGGGAGCAAGGAACACACATGATTATATTTCATGGAATAAATAAACAATTAGACATCATGTAACTAAAACTCACAATGTGTACTTTTCATCTAAAAATAATAATTAAAATAAAAAATACACAGAGTGTGACTATATTAAACATCAATTAAATTTAGAATATTTTTATTTTGTAAACCTCGGTTCATGATACCCGGCCCCATATCAATCCCACTATTGCATCCTTTCCCATCCTCCCACTCGACACTCAACCCATCACATCCCTCACTCTTGCCACTAACGCTCCACCCATGTTTCACCTCCCTCTCCCACAAAAAAACCTATCCCATACGTCATCATCATATGTCATCTAAGATACACTATTGAAATCCATGATCATGTGATGTATCACACAAAGACCATGTGAAATACCATGGCTGATCCCACATCAACGTGATATGATCTGCCTATGGTGAAGCACTAATGAGGTGCTTCAACTCCGACACCCCCTGAATCTCCTTCCACTGCTCCTAATGCATCCCATGATGAGCATAATTCTCAAGATGACTCCCAATTCACATGAACTCCCACATATTCACCTCATCTTTCTTTTCCAAGGCCACAATCACTATATTTCACTCAACTTTCTTCTATAAAAGCCAATAAGGTCCAAAAAACCATCGCTATGGCGGCCTTTTCTATACTGCATATCATCCAGGAATTCCTCTAGCACCTAAATCACCAACATATCTCTTCTATCATTAATTTTCATAAAGTGAAATACCAAGAGTTGTTTCTCGAGTTCTTTTCCACCATTGAGGTTTTAGTTGATATCCTCTTCTTTGGATTAATAGGGAGACCACAAGAGCATTATTTTGAAGAGTTTGACAATGGTGATGCGATCAATACCAATAAATTAACCACATCTAATGTATTTCAAACATTACATATTGTTCAACGAAATTCATTTTTAATGAAGCTTTGGAAAATGATTGGGTGGGATGCCCGCACTAAGCATGATCCCAAGAGAGTCACATCCACATAGCTCCATGTCCAAACACTCAACATCATTCATAGATCCATGAAACATGCATAGTTTTCTCAAGGTGAGTCTCATAGTAGTATTATCTAGTTGAATGTTATCAAACCTATTGTATACATGGGATTCCCATCCATCCACATGACCTATTACATTTTATTCTACTATAGAGATCATACTAGAGGATGCGAGGAACATTAATGGGTGGATCATTCATCATGAACATGGCTATCAACTCAACATTCTGGAAAAACCCCTTCCACTCACCTCCCACTATCCTATGAAGTCTATTGACTTCTTGGTACATCACAATATGTAGATGATGACCAATAATCATAGAACATAACTGTGGAACATGGAATAGTGGAGGATACAGATGAGGAACATAGGGACCAGGGTGTTGACCCTACACTAGCATCCTACACTAAGGAACCACTTCCACCTAGTACCACCAACCCAGACCATGTGTCTTCCATTGCTTCACTAGATTACACCCATATTCCTACATCTAGCACAACCTCCTACCCTAAATCTCCACCCACCCCACAATCTGAAGATAATCTCTATTCTATGCACATATGCATCTTTTTGAATCTATGTTAGATCCCCTAGCAACTGTACATCCATTTTAAATAGAAATCCCATTTCATCGCCCCTTCAACACAGTAATTACATAGATCGCCTCAGCCAATTCTTGAATCTTTCATCACCTAATCATATACCACTTCTACCCCAGCCATAGCCTAGTCCCACATAACTTTTAGAGTTGAAAATCGTGTTTCCTAGTAGTAATATCTAGATGAGAAATTATAGTGTCAATAGATCAGAAATCACCCCATCCATTGAGGTTCCTTTCATAGATCTAGTTTTGATACATAGGTGCACACTCAATATCAGTACCTCCCCACCACCAACCCCAGAGGTAGTTCCAATCCCCAAGGTAACACCCTCTATATATGATTAGGTATCCCCTTCTACTTTTAATTCCATTGACTATGAGGGTCATCTGCAAGAAAACTCTATTTGGGAGCAGAGTATAGATGACATTTTTGATGATGATGATTTCTCTTAGTATAACCCATTCACCCACCTCCTTTCTATATTATTCCATGGATCTCATTTGTTGTACTATATGATTACCCTTTCATTAATTTATCATTTCATATCTTATATATATATATATATGATATTTCATTTCTTATATTTTCATGGTTTGTCTTTAAATTCATTTCACTGTTATAATTGCCATGTATAGATCCTCTATCTTGTCTATGGTTATCGATGCACCTCTATTGGGACCTTCTTTCCTTGATTAATGATTGAATCTAAATCTAGTTCAGTTTGAGCGCATGCATATGGAGCTATCCCATGAGACACATGCTCACCAATCACCACAATTGTAAATCCTAAACCCCAGAATCCCGGAGCTGGTGCATTATTTTAATACATTGGATTGATTATAAGGAATCATGTCTCGGAGAACTGATCAGTTTAGCGGTCTTGGAAAATTGATTACATACATGAACATTAAATTGCATAAACACAGAATAAATAATCCTATAATAAATCCATTATTCCACTAAAATAACCCTACATAATAATCATAATTCACTTATTGGAATCATGGGAAAATAAAACATAAGAAAGGGTTGAGATCAGATTCTCAGTAACGATAAAAAAATTTATTAGAAATTATTATAAATGTTTATGGAAATTTATAAAATTAAAACAAAATCCCATTAATCCTAATAAACATAATAATATGGAAATTATAAATCAAATAATTCCATTTACATATCCACTTGGATATTATACTAGTTGAATAATCACACATAAAATTTACAACTAATATCATAATGATGGAATGCATAATGCCGGACATCCTAACCGCATTGTCAAGGCATCATGACAATACTAAAAATATAAATTCTGCCATGTCCTTATTCCAAGACACAATTTTTTCTCTTGAGACATACTTATTCGTCGAGAGGCTATAGTAGGAAATGACCGTAACATACGAAGTCTAATGCATTCCTCATATTGAAATGTTGAAATATAACATAAAAATTCATATTAAAACAAGAATATGAAATATCAATACATTAACCAAAATACATGAATGGTATAAAAATATAAAATCCACAATCTTACATATCCAATGTGACAACTGGGTCCCAGTTCCAGGAACCCTAGTTGCCCCGCAAACACGCAATCCCCACCCTGGGGCCCACCCACGTGCCAGAATGGGTCATCTGACTAATGATTGTTCTCAATGCCAACACATGTCCTATTCATTGTTCTTTTTCCACACTCAAACACACCTTGGGAAACATCTAAGAAGGTCAACCATCCAGATCACTACTTCAAGACAAGCATGCTTAACTGTGGAGTTATAATCAGACAGGCTCCTAAAAATGATGGTGAACCTTGTTAACATGGGTCATATCATTTAGTCATTTGACTGATTATCATTATAGGGTGTTACATCCTAACACATGCAATACAATAAATTGACCTCAATCAATAATAATATCTATTAAAGGATGTTGACATAGTTGAAAACAATCTATAAAATTCTATCAGATAAATATCAATATTTTGTGAAATAATTTAAAAGTAACATATTTATAATGGTATTCATTTAAAATTGATTTTTGAATCAAAGTGTCCCATACATATATGAAACTTTTTAAAGGAATTAACCCTTTAAAACAATCATTACCATTTAATTAAATCCTTAAAACTATTTTTAAAACATGGACATTAATTAAAAATATTTAGATAAATTATTAATAATAACATTTAAAATTCTGATCTTTCTAAAGATTCACATTCAAAAATCCATGAAATATTCCATTTGAAATAATTTTTATAAAACATGGACATGGATGATATATATTCCCCAGTAAATACATACACACAAAAAATCCATGATGATAATGATATTGTGGAAATAACCATTACCTTGTACTTTCCTTTAGTCAAGGGTACGTTTAACATCATCTATAATGACCATATTATATTATTAAATTATACCAGGACCATAATAATATTTGTGATATCATATATGATTTATTTATTACTCTATACTAACCATTTAATAATAAATTCCATGTTAAAGTAACATTTTGGGTCATAATCGTTTTCTTTATCGTACATGTTTTAAATTGTTAGTATTGATTGTATCACCTAGATCATGATTTAGATAATTACAAAATATAAAACATGATTTATATATCATATATATTTAGAATATAAATATTTATAAAGTTACATATGTGAAATCGAAGCACTGTTCATGGAGACGGTAGTCTGTACTAACGAATCAACGTTGTTTCGGTATTCTTATCGTATAGTATAAAAGTAAGTAAACAAAATATATTTATCTACGTAAATATATATAATTCCTATTGAAATATTATTAATATACCTAATAATTATTCAATATATATATTTTTATAATAAATTCTTGAATGGTGGTCATTGAAGATGAATCTAATCACGTAGTGGAGATGGTAAGTCGAACACATGTACGAGCGACCATATCATTTTATTGATGGTGATACTATGTTAATTAGGATATTATATTATATATTAAAAACAATTAACATGTTATATTTGTTATTTACATAAATTATACTCATTATTATACCCATCCAAATAATTATGTGTTGAATAACAAACTACACCACAATGTGGGGATGGAAAGTCATACAAATGCACATTTGGCGACTTTATCATTGATAGGATAGAAAGAATAATGTATATGGTCGTACCATATTTATAATAAAATCAAAATTTGTAGAGGGTATTTGATTTTTTATTTTGGTGTGGATACAATAATGAAATATTATGTGGAAGAAGGAAAGCACATTGAAAGAGGTGAAGAAAGAATTACCTCTTCTTCGGGTGCTTCCTTTCGATTTGAACCAAAGGGCTTCTTAGGTGGGATTTCTGATCAAATTACAGCTTTTAAGAAAACGTGATGGTAGTGGGGAAGATATTCGAGTAGGTTTTGTCTGAGAAAATGGATTTTGAGCTATGAATTTAAGAGAAGGTGAAATACCCTTTTATAAGACAGGTGAGAGGCACTTTAGGAGAAGTTTGAAATATTCTTTTATTATAAAATCATTTTCATTTCATGATAGCTCCAAATGAATTGACTTCAAGGATAAGGTTGGGATGGGTCGAAATTAACTCAATAAATAGGGTTTATACATGTTAAGGTCACCATATTAACCTTATCGTTTAAATTAACCCTTAGTTAAATAGTTTAACTCTTACCATGTCTTATTGTATTCTACAACTATATGCTTAATAAACCAACAATAAAATTACAAAAAAACATAAAGTGGTTCATTAATGACATATAAAACATTATTTATGTCCTTTTTAAGAACCTTAGATTTTTAGCACTATTATATTATTTAAAAAAATATAATTTGTGTTAACAACTCCTTTATGTCAATTTTGACACTATTTAGTATTGGGTTTTTGTGAATGTCATAAAAATATAATTCCACTGAAAAATAATGCATTGAATTAACATTAATATGTTATTTTCACCTAGAAAAATAATTTATGGTATCAAAAGTCTCAATTAATATTTATTGTGATATTTATAATATCAATTATCTAAATCATTCACTAATAAAAAATTCCTACATCATCATTGTGTCATAAATGAATTTAATTATTGTATTTCTAAAAATTATAAATAAAACACCATGATGTATAATATCTTATTATATTTCCAATGAATATTTATAGTTGAATTTATCCTATGTATATCTCAATATTAAAAATGTTTTAGTTAATAAAATTTGAATTAATCACTTTTAACACTTCATTAAATAAAATATAATAAATGTCCTAATCTAATCCCTGTAGATAAAAAAGGATCATATTTTTTTTTAAAAGGTTATCTTTGGTCTAAAAACTACTTATCCAATAGAATTATGACATGTGTTGGCCTAATTTTTATTATAATAATATAATTTTTACCTTTAATTACGCTATTTACATTTAACCGCACTAAAAAAATTTAAAAGTTGTTATTCACCAAAGCTTATTTTCAACCTATTGAACCACATTTTTTTCTGATATAAACCTTGTCTCTCTGATTTTTGTAGCTCAATTAACAGAATCCGTAAAATTACATTTTATGCAAATTTTCAAAAGATTCTAGAAGGTGGGTTAAATATGAAAAAAAGTTCAATAAAATTCTATATATCTATTCTTATTATAAAATGAATACAATTAAATAAATTTGACTAATATATGTATTATGTATCTATTTTGACTTTATGATAAATTAAAAACAATTATTTAGAGGAAAAAAGTCATTTTTTATCTACAACGTAGTATTTTTCACTAATAAAAAATTGAATGTATTCAGAAAAAAAAATCACCCAACGCTATTTTTGATATTAAAAATTAAAATATGAAGTCAATTTTACCAAATTAAAAATATAGAAGTTTCATTAATTAATTTAAAATAAATTCTTGTTGTCGAAACCAACAAGAGTGTTTTTAAGAAGTAAAAACTATCAAATAATTGATATAAGTTTATGTCCAATTTAAATGTAAAATTACATCGAGTGATCAAAATTGGATTAAATGATAAAAATATTATCTAAAAATTATTCAAAACCATTCCAAATTATATTTTAACACTATCAATTATTTTGACTAAAATATTTGTTTTCAATTGAAATTTATTATTTTTCCCTATTCATCAAAATATGAAAGTTATCATAAAAACACAAAAAAATTATCCAAACTAAATTTTAATTCCCCACTTCTAAATAATAATTTTATTTTGTCAAATTTAATATATAAAAGTTTCAAATGTAGTATTTAAAAATGTTTCACTATTAAAATGCGATAAAATTTCTTTTTTTGAAAATTACATCTTTTATCTGAACATTTTAATTTGTTCTTAAATTATATCTATGAAACACAAATTATGGATGTTAAAATAATATGGTGTATATAAAATTCATAATTCAGTTAATACTATTCATAAAATATTTTGGAACGACTAGTTTGGTATGTAATTTGGCGCTCGAACTCTGTGTTTCATGTGGCAAAAGATATTGAAATAAATTAAAGAGATAACCTACAACGAAATCCTAAGGGTGTTACATTATCCCCTCATTTAATAAATTCTATCTACGCAATTTTAAATTGTTCATCGAAAATAAAAGGTTGAAAATATAAAATACCTAGGTGCAAAACCCACATCAGAAATAGGGTTACAAAAATTTAGTCTTAATAAGTGGGATAGGGAAACAAAGTCACCACCAAATTATGTTTTCTAAAAGAAGAACATTGGTGGATATTATAGACACATAATTGGATGGAAAAAGTAAATATTTATATCTAGTGATTGAGGTCATCAATCACAAAAAAACTAACAATAAATTGAAAATTGAGGACCTCAAAGCCATAAATCTATGAGGATTCGAAATATCATCAGTTCAAAAAATCATAAGGTATTAGGATAACACATTTTTGCTTTTACTATCCTTTCAATAATGTTTAAGAATTAATTTCATCATTTAATAAGGAAAAAAATTACTTTACGTGTATAGTTCAATCCTTTAAATAATTTCTACAACAAACTTATCGTTCACTCCAAAAGATAATAGAACTCAAAAATATTATTTTTAACCTAATACTAAAGGGTATAAAATAATGAAATTATAATTCATCTTTAATTCAATTTACAAAAAATATATTTTACAAACCAGGAATGCACATAGGCCAGTGGTTGGTGAAGAACCCTTGTCGCCCTTCGGTTATAGGTTCATGCCTCGTGGTCGTGCCAGACATGATAGGTTGTCACCCGACCTCTGTGTTGTCCTTTTTATAATAGTACAAAAATAATCCTAATAATATTTTTAACCTTAAACAATATATTACAATGTCTAACATAATCCATTCCTACCTTTAAATTTATCAAAAATTCTACGATCCAAACTCATAGTCAAAAATTTATAAGGAAGGTTACATAACATAACTATGAATACCTTCATCATGTATTCTCTTAAGTCATGGTAATAAAATTAATTACCATAAAACCATATTGAATACGTTCATTATTTTTTATTCCTTCCATATAACATATAATACTAGATAAACTCCCTAAATCCATAAATGTTGTAAACTCTAACAATGATAGAATAAAAAATCCACTAATTGTTTCCTAGGTAGTAAATAGTATCCAATATACGTTATCCAACTCAGTTGACTCTTATTCTAAAATCATTACTTAATCATCAGGACTATTTTTGGGTTTATCTTTCCCTCAACCATATATTTCACTTAATGCTTTACTTACTATTGAGTCACTTATCTTAGTACCATACATTCTCAAATCCACAATAAAACAGTACTGCAGTATAAACATTATTTATTTATATAATTCATAAAACTATTAAATTATTGCTACAACACTCAAATGATATTTTTTTAATAAAAACATAAGAACACTATTCATTCCTCTTTATTTGTGTTTGTATAATAACATGATAATTATCTAATAGCATCATTTTGGGTATGCTCTGATGATTGCGACATTGATTCTTGTCGTGTCCCAACATTGTGCAGATAAAATATTATACATTTGAAACCATTTTCTTATACCTGAAAATGTGAACTTGGTGTCCTATTTTCCCTACCTTATAAAAAATTCTCATTCCCTTCAAGAATTTTCCAAGGTGATTCATTTCACTCTTATCACATACAGGAAAAACTTTCTTTCCTTCCTTGCCTTTATCCATCATTTTCTCCTCCATCCTCTCATTCTCTTTCTTCCAATCAAATCCATAGGACTAAGATAATTTATTACATATATAGTTAACTCATGATACTATTTATTCATAATATGAGAATATGTGGGAGACATTTTCTCTTCTAAATGGGTGATTAATACACTGAAATATATGACCCTTCTTACACTTTGTATTATGCATATTGCTGGAGTTCTCATTCGATCTACTGGGCGCCATTTCTAAATGATGAAAAACACTATGTTAGATCATATCGTAATTTGTTATCCAAAAAATAGATAAATTCTCAACATTAATAGATGATTTTCACACATCAATTACTATAATCAGAAAAATGTTTTCTTTGCTCACATATTTACTCATTAATTATTCATAATGGTTTGTAAAAAAAATGTGAATGATCCTATGTATATCCCCATGAGTGTTAAACCAGGTGCGATGTATGGCCCATTTTCGTGTACCAAGAATCCTCAGGTCAAGAACAAAACTCCTTGTTGGAGTTTTCACTCCTAGGTAAATCTTTTCCATAACCACTTCCACTTGTAGTTTCTAGAGAGGGATGTATTTCTTGGAAAACCCACATAATATCTATATTATCAAAAAAATTGGATGTTCTTCTATTCGAATCCTAAAATTATATCTTATGGTAATGGTCTCTTATTAGGGTTTTTCTAAATCTAGTTTCCGAGGTTATTTCTAAACATCCTTTAAAACCAACTGTAATTTCTCGACACTAGAAGCCTAGAGCATATGCATTATTTTAATACATTGGCAAGATTACAAGGAATCAAGTCCTGGATGACCGATTAGTTTAGCATTATTGGAAAAAATATTACATAAATGAACATTACATTATATAAACACAGAATCAATAATCCTTCAAGAAATCCATTTTTCCACTAACATAACCCTACATAATAATCATAATACATTTCTTAGCATCTTAGGAAAATAAAACATAATAAAGTGGTGTGCACAAATTCTCAGTAAGGATAAAAAATATAAAGGATACTATCATATACTTGTATGGAAGGGTATAAAATTGAAACATAAGCCCTTTAAACATAAACATCAGCATAATTGGGAAAAGATATACAAAATAATGCCATTTACTAATTCACTTGGATATTATAATAGTCAAATAATCACATGTCACATTAATAGCTAATCTCATAATGATGGAATCCATTATGGCAGACATCATAACCACATAGTCAAGGGCTTGTGCCAAGACTAATTATATAAATGTTCCAAAGTCCTTCTTCAAAGACACTAGCTTGTCACATGAGACCTACCGATGGATTGAGGGGTTGTACTGGGCCCCGCACGTCACATTATAAGTCCAATTCATTTCTCATATGAAAATGTTGAAGCATAACATAAACATTCGGCATATGAAATGTATATACTTGAACCATAATCCATAAATGGTAATTAAATATCACATTAACATTCATACATATTATAACTCATTAAAAAAATTAACCTCAATCTGGAATAATATCCAGTAAAGGATGTTGACATGGTTGAACGAGATCTATAAAACAATTTGAGAGAAATTTCCTTTCTTTGTGAAATCATTTAAAAGTAACCCATTTATAAAGGAAGTAATTTTACAGAGATTTTTGAATCAAATTGTTCCATACCAAAATGAATATTTTGAAAGAAATTAACATTTTGAAACAATCATTTCTTTATAAATAAATCCTTAAAATCATTTTAAAACCTGAAAATTAATTAAAAATATTAATAAAAATAAATCACTAAAACATATAAAATGCAGATCTTACTAATGATTCCCTTCCCAAAAACCATAAAATATTCCTTTTGATAATATTTTTCTGAATCATTGAGAAGGATGATAAATATGTCCTAGTAAATATATACATATAAACAATCTCGAATGATAATGGGATTGAGGAATAAACCACTACCTTGTACTTTCCATTTGTCTAGGGTAAATTTAACATCCTGTATAATGACTATGTTATGTTTCTAAATTTTACCAGAACCATATTAATATTTATGATATCATATATCAATCATTTATTAATTCATATTACCAATTTAATAATAATTTCCATGTTAAGGTAACATTTTTGGGATTAATAGTTTTCTTTATCATGTGTGTTTTAACTTTTTATTAAATATTGTATCACTCTGATCATGAATTGCATACTTCTAGAATATAAAACATGATTTATATATCATTTATACTAAGAATAAAAATATGTATTATAGAAATATATATGAAAATAGAACACCGTTAATGGAGACGGTAGTCCGCACGTACGCATTAATGTTGTTTCCGTTTTGTTATCGTATAGTATCAAAGTAAGTAAATGACATATATTTACCTAAATAAATATATATTATTCCAGTAGAATTTTTATTAATATACCACATAATTATTCTATATAAATATTTTTATAAAAAATTCTTGAAGGGTGATCATTGAAGATGAATCCCATCACGTTGTAGAGACGGTAAGTCGTACGTACGCACGAGCGACAATATAATTTTATTGATGGTGAAACAGTGTTTAATTGGATATTATATTATATATACAGATTAATTAACATGTTATATTTATTATTTACATCAATTATACTCATTATTATTCCCATACAAATAATTAAGTGTTGAATAACAATCTTCCTTATGACATGAAGACATTAAGCTGCACATATTCACATATGGTGACTTTTTATTTTATATGATGGATAGAATAATGAATATGGTTGTACCACATTTATTATCACATTAAAATATGTACATCTTAATGGAGTAATTATTTTTTTATGGAAGAAACAACTAAAGAGGATGTGGAAGAAGAAATGGTCATTTAAAGAGGTGATGAAATAATTACCTTTTCTTCGGGTGATTTCTTTTGATTTGAACAAATGGGATCCTTATGTTAGATTTATGATCAATGTAAGGCCTCTTGTTTAATTGAGGGTTGTTTTTATGAGTATTTATTAGGTTTTGGCTGAGTCAAATGGCTGTGTAGGGGTGAATTTAAAAGAAGGGGACGTAACCTTTTATAAGAGAGTTGAGGGGCACTTTAGGAAAAGCTTTAAATATTAATTTATTGTAAAATCATTTTCAGTTACAAATATCTCCAAATGGATTTATTTTGATTATAAGATGGTGATGGTTTGTAATCCACTCATCCAATTGGTTTTGAACATCTTTAGGTCACCATATTAACCTTATCTTTTTTATTCAACCCTTACTTAAATAGTTTAACTCTTACCATGTCTTCCTGTATTCTTACACTATATGGTTAATAAACATACTCTAAAATTCCAATAGAACCTGATGTGGCTAATTAATGAAATATCAAAAATTATTTATGTACATTGGATGAACCTAATATTTTTCGGACTATTATATAATTTAATAAAATACTATTTTTTTAAACTCAATTATGTCAATTTTGACACTATTTAGTATTTTGTTTTTGTAAATGTAATAATAATATGATTTAATTGAAAAAAATACATTTAATTAACCATAACATGTTATATGAACCAATAAAATTCGTGGATGGAATCAACATTTTCAATTATTATTTATTTTTATATGTAAAATATCAATTATTTAATCCTTTCATTAATTAGGTAATTACTGCATCATCATTTTGTCAAAAATAAATTTAATTATTTAATATCTAAAAATTATAAATAGAATACCATTATGTATTACATATATTTTTCTTTATAATAAATATTTATATATTAATTTATAATATGTATAACTCTATATTAAAAATGTATTATTTAATAAAATGTGAATTTCAAAATTTTAACATTTTTTAAATAAAATTTAATAATTATTTTAATCCCATAAAATTGGATAAAAAGTATCATATATATTTTTTAAGGTAAATTTTGGCAGAAAAACATTTTTCCAATAGAATTAGTACCTTTTTAGGGTAATTTGAAATTATTATAATATTATTTTTACATTTATTTAACTTATTAACTTTTAACAATGGTAAATAAAATTCAAAAGATATTATTCACCAAATATTTGTTTCATCATATTGAACTAAATTTTCCTAAATGATTTCAACCATGTCTCTTATATTTCTGATAATCATTTCACATAAGCCATAAAATTAAATTTTATGAAAATTTTCAAATGTGCCTAGAGGGTGGGTAAAAGATGATAAAAAGATCAATAAAATTCTATATATATAATCTTATTAAAAAAAGACTCCAATGAATTTAATGGGAATAATATATATATTATTTATCAATTTTTACTTTAATATAAATAATAAATAATTATTTAAATGAAAAAGATGTTTTTTATCTACAACACATTGTTTTTTCACTATTTACCAAAAATTGAACGTTTTCAGAATATTACCAAAAATTCGCCAAAGATTATTTTGATATCCCAAATTAAAAAATGATTTTTATTTTTCCATATTGAAAAAATTGAAGTTTCATTAATTAAGTTATAATCAATTTCTGTCTTCAAAACTAGAAAGTGGGTTATTGAGAAGTAAAAAACTATCAAAAAATTGATATGTGTTTATTTCCAGTATAAATGTAAAATTACTTCCAATGATAAATATTAGATGAAATGACAAAAATATAATCTAATTATACTTCAAAACCATTAATATTTATAATTTATCATTATAACTTATTTTAATTAAACAAGTTGTTTTCAATTAAAATTTAGTATGTTTTTCTATTCATCAAAATATGAAAGTTATCTAAAAAACACCAAAAAAATTCCCAAACTAAATATTAATGTCCCAATTATAAATAATATGATTATTTTGTCTAATTGAATATATAAATTGTTAAATATTTCATTTAAAATGGGTTTTCCATTAAATCCTGATAAAATTGAATTTTTGAAAAATACTTCTTTTATCTGAAAATTTTAATTTGTTCTTATATTATCTCTATGAAACACATAATATGGATGTTAAAATTATATGGAGTATATTAAATTCAAAATTCTATTAATACTATTCATAACCACTTTTTGAACGGATTGTTTGGTAAGGCGTGGTGTACTAGAACACGGTGTTACATGTGGCTCAAGCTATTTAATTACATTAAATAAATAATATACAATGAAATCATGCGGTGTCACAACCATGAGCGTAGATACATATCCTTACGCACTATATTTATGCTTGTTATTTTTTAAAAGTTATCAATCATTATAAACAACACCAAAATCTATAAGAATCCTCTAACATTAGGTAAATATTCTAAAGTGGAGTTGAGCCGATTAACAATACTAACAGATATATAAGGCCACATATTTGGAAAAGGATGTAATTTTAATCAATTTAATATAAGAAACCCATATTTTATCTTGTTTTATAGTATTTTACATTTCTATTTTATCTTAATTATCCTGTTGTAGCTTTCTTTTTTAGTCATTAGTAACTTGGTGTTTCATTGTACAAACATACCAATATTTG
This sequence comes from Viscum album, assembly GCA_963277665.1. Lineage (NCBI taxonomy): Eukaryota > Viridiplantae > Streptophyta > Magnoliopsida > Santalales > Viscaceae > Viscum > Viscum album. The sequence continues at coordinate 1,189,657,442 of OY728121.1, read as the reverse complement.
TATAAAATGTCGTGAATTTCAATTCACAGCGTGCACCTACATGTTTTACATCTTAAAAAATATTTTAACCCAATGGAATATTGGCTTCATCCAGTGTAGGATTTTTATCTCCATATAAATATTCATGTTTCCTAAATAAAAAACCCTTCAATAAAGATTTATCAATTTTTCCTTGGCATACCATAAATAACAAGGATCTCCTGATTCATCGGTTTAACATTTTTTAATTCCAATTCCCATAATATACCCTTTATTTTTATAGCCCCACCATAGTACTTACATGGATGGTGCAGACACTATCTCATTTAATTTCTGGGGGAGTCCTTCTTATGTTTTAATATAGAGACACCTAAATTTCTTCTCATCTTTATTTATGTATAATATATTTTTTATTCAAAAGAATTAATTAAAAATGTAACTCATTACAACAATTTTGAAAAAAAGTTAAATTTTCAATTGTTGAAAATCCATGTTTTTCTCCTATTTAGATTTTTTGAATGACTCTTCAGTTTATTAATTTAATTAAAATTAAAAAAAAATTAAATCACTCTTAAATGACTTATGAATTAATTTAATACTAGTAGTTATTAGTAGTTTTATATATTTACACTCTTTCTTGAGGGGATTTTGATCCTAAAATTTCATATTATTTTCTGAGAATATTTATTTTATGTCACTTGGGACATGTAAACTTATTAGAACATGAATTGAGATATTATTGAGGATATGAATGAACAACAACAATTTTAATATGATAAAGGTGAACATTGTTGAGATAATTTTTCTTCAGACCCACCAAACATCTTTCCATCCTTAAGCCTATAGTTTCCATGAATTACCAAAATAGGATGTTGTTATTCCAAGATGATTATCTCTTCCCACCATTCACATTGTATTTTGCGTGATTTTATATTGAAAGAGTGTTGGATATTTTTTTAGAAAGTAGAAACATCATGATTTTATTGACCTTGAGAAATTGTGATCATGGACTTAATTAGCTATGGTTGAGTTATTTCACTATATTTTTCATGACAATCATGTATTATACCATAGAGTTTACCCTCATTTTTGAGTTTTTCTATTCACTATTTACCCACCATCCATTATCCAATGAGTCATTTGAAGCTAATTCTGGAGTCCATGATGATTGATGTTGTATCTGTCTTTAAAAAGTAGAGATGTTCTAACCAAAAACAATCCTTTTGTTAGGAACATGTAATCAGGGTATGAGAATAAATCCAGTTTCATTTCACCATAAGTGATGATATAAAATCATTAATGAGGTAAATTATGAGAAGTTTAGAATTTATGGAACTGTTAAGAAATCATAAATAAAATATTGAGAATCCTTTGTAATGAATATATCAATTATGAATAACTTATTTTATTTTTATAGATCATTGTGGACACTGCCATTTATAATTAAACAAAACTATATATACCATGATATAAATAATTATTCATTTCTTTAAAAATTGATAATATTTTGAAATCCCTTTTCAAATCTTTTTTCTTGAGAGAAATAAATTTTTCACATGTGGGGAAATTTGATAAGATAAAATTGTATACACATTATGCAGTCATTTTATTAATGATTATCCATGTTGTACTCAATAATTCACTAGGCATGTGATTTTGTTATAGTAAATAGGAAATAAGGATTCAAATAAAAAGTTGTAAAAAAGGAACCAAAATGACCATTACATATTTTGAAACTCCATAACATGTCGTGTAATCATCAATTACCGCATATTAAAAATTGTGAAGAAATTCTTGAAAAATTTGCATTCCACGAAACCATTTCATGATGTCAGTATCCAATAACCATCATGTAACATTCAAATTATGATTTACTCATTAATGATACAACTAAAGGAAGGTATAACTAAAGAATCCATGTTACATGTCTTGAGTAGAGTTAACCTTCCAAATCATGATGATTTCATACATGATTCATGTTAGATTTAACCAGATTCAATATTTGTAGAGAAAATAATTGATTGGAATTTTACAGTGGCAATACCCATTATAGGTAGTTTAATATCTTGATTATTTACCTAATACAGATGGGAAACTAACATAATGTGGTAGACTTCCTGGAATTTCTCTTTCATTTCTTTGATAATACTCTAGTTATTTCTTCTTCATTCTACCAAAAAACTAATAAATTTATCAATTTCAATTATTTATTTACTGATATTAAAGCATTGTGGATTGAACATGCGTATCATTCTTCATTCATTTACATCACTATCCCGGTCAATATAAATTTTTTGTTTCAATATTCAATCGACAATGAAGCCCTTGATGTGTTATTATTTATTCTTGTTTCATGTATTTGTTTGGTTTGTGTTGTAATTGATTCTATTTCTATATTTTATAATCTTTAAATCATGATCTTTGATTTTTGTATTTCAATTATTTTTTTTATGTTAATCAAGTACTAAATACTTTATCTATTCTTGAACAATTAAACCATGATTGGATAAACCACCAAAGGTAAGGGTCAAGAGTAGGGGTATCTAAATTTAATAAATTATTAATCTTAAACATGATAACCCTATGGATTTTAATCATGTTAGACAATTTGTTTTATCTAATTCATTAAACAAACTCTAACAACAAAAAGTATTTATGAATGACCCCGGCCTAATTTGAGTAAAATAGGATATGACCAATATACATTCATAAATTCTAAAATAGAATCTATACATAAAACATATTGGTTGAAGATATCTATATGACAGTGAATATCTATCTCTTGGATAGTTTTAGTAGGATTGACCATGAGTAACTAGTGACATATTCTTGCTCTAGAGACTAAACCATAGAACCATACCATGTTATGATTGGAATAATCCTTTTTTCTTGAACCTCGAATTTGATATTGATCCCTTCTTCATCTATAATCATAGTATCTATATCTATTTTTAATAGTTATTCTGAAACTCAATCAACCAATGAGGTATACTAAACATACGGTTCGAATCAGTAGTTCCTACCACACAGTACAAATCAACATGGGGCCATAGCTTCACTATCAAAATACTACGTCATAGTAGCAACTGTAGTTTGGGAAATAATATATCTATTCTAACTGCATCCCACATAAATTCAATGATCACTGATGGAGCATCAATAGTGAAATAGTATTTCACACTCTGTTTAAAGAACTCATGGATAGATTCATGTGAATCTCCCATAGTATAATTAGTATTCAACCACATGGTTCAATATTCTTTATAAGATTCAACACAGGTTACATAATCAAAACATCTTCATGTGATTTTGAGGTCTATTCAGATACAACATGGGTTCATGTAACTCCTGAACAAATACAGATCACTTTTTTACACTATTTCTCTGTCCAGAACTAATCTCACATGTGTGATAAAAATATCAACCAAATATACAATTAGAGGTATTTATAAACATCAACCCACTGAATCATTTCAAATAAAATAATTGATAACCACCCATTACAATTACTCATGCGACACTACCGCAATGTTACACTTCATAGTAAACAAATATCACTATAAAAAAATTATCTTTGCATCTACTATTCTGACATTTTAATTTCCATTTATATATAAAATTAACATTTCATGTAGTTTTTTCAATAATGGAATCATCAGGATGATAAAATATAGATCGAACAGATAGGGTGGACCATTCGGCTCCTAGTTATATGAAGAATAACATTGAACTAAACTCCCAGATGAGCTCATGGTACCTAATAACATGCATGTTCTGATTGAATGGTCTGATTTAATCTGATATAACAATGCATCATCTATCAATATCATTAATTTTCGAGCTACAGTAATGGGAAACTATGAATCCGAATTCGATTACTCATTTTATAAAGAACACTCTTATAATATTAGGCCTTTATTTAGCATTCCACAATTATTTGTTTGTCTACTCTAAATTCTCTATCGCATGGCCATGTCTCATCAACATCCCCAATTGTCTTGTTGACCTGTAAGATGCCTCTATATGTTAGTGTTATGGATCTCCTCATCCATTATTCTTATCATCTATGATCTGGTTGAATTTAGTTCCCACCTGAATGGATGTGAACTAGTTGATCATGTTTGGGAGCTCTATAAATCTCCTCAACAATTATTCTAGTCAATTATGATCTAGTTGATCATAGTTCCCACCAATGTAGTGGTACACTAATTGGTCCTATGTGTGAATGATATGAATCTAATCATCCAATATTCTGGAAAACTATGAATTTTTTGATCATATTACCCACTTATATAATGTCACATTAGATCTCTATACTTACTAGTTGGTAGGACATTTTTCAATTAATGAACAAAAAATATTCCAACCAACATTTTCAAATCCTCTTGAAAAAGAAGGTCACGGCCCGTCCCATGGGGCCTGTGCTGTGACATAACCCAAGCCCACCTCTAGAATCTCGTTTTCATATTTCAAAATACATGAAAGTCCTTATTATGTATTCCAAAAGATCTGCCTCATCATGAGGGTTCCAATGCCACAAATGTCTCATCAACCGGACGACCAGTTTTCAAGTTATTGGTGTTTTAGTAAACAAGGGTGGGTTGCATCAGGGCCCAGCCCCACCCATTCGGACTGACCCAACCAACCCAACATAAGGGCCCCACGTACCCCGATTTGATTTGACTAACCCAACCTAACCCAATTCTGGTCTGGGTCGGTCTAGTCTAGCTTGGTGAGTTGTTCATGCCCATTGAGCCTCGCTGAACTTGGCCCAGCATGGCCAAGGGTCCAACCCGTCGGTTCCCTAGGTGACCTAGTCTAATCATGCCCATTCCAAAGAGGGTGGGTCCAACCCGATGGGTGGAGTTCTGGGCGGCAGGTCATTGGCATCACACGATGATTTGGGGTATGGCCCGGTGGTGCATGATTTGGCCCTCTTGAATGGGTCTGGTCCACCTCCCACCCGGTCCTCCATTGGTGGACTAGTTCACCTCAGACCAGAAGCATGGGGCATCTGAGGGTATCACGCAACCCGAAAAACCCAGCCACCCATGGGGACCACATGATTGGAAAGACCATAGGCCAATCCATCAATGCGGCTGCCCGACCATGTACACCTCCACTAGCCAGCGGTAAAGTTGGTGGCCTGGTCCATCTGCAGTGCTCCTACCGACATGCTTTTGTGGTGCATCACCACCCACCCGTAGCCACCAGTGGACTATTAGAGTAATTCACAGTCCACCCAGTCTGCTCTGATGGATTGTTTTCCACACCACTTTCGGTTATGGCCTCTTGGGAATTCCTTCCTTCCTACGATGACCTCTAATTCCTCTTACTACAATTTCGAATGATTTTTCCTAAAGAACACAAATGGAGAAGGGAATCGGGCCTTTTTCTTGTCAGCCCATGCCCTCCACGTTAGAAATTTAATGTAGGGGACTCTTGGGGTTTCTATTCTATCAATAAAATAATTAAATCCTGGATAGAAAACCAAAGAAAGACACCCTCATGCAAGAACGTACAGTCCGTAGATCAACCTATTTGTTTGTTGATCCGCATTATTCATTTTTAGAATAATGAATGGGGAAACTCCAGCATGAAGAAAACCACTACATCAAAGCAGTTCGACATTGAATTGTTTCTCCCATGAAGATTAAAGATGTTGAAGGTATTCGTCACACACTGACCCCATTCTTCAAGATGCATAGAAGACGATAACGATCTGTCAGCGTTAATCAATTGTCGTATGGAGAGATTTGTCATCATCAGGTCATTATAGAAATATCCACCCATGGATTCTCAACACTCCAACACATTAACCCATTATATGAAAACTCTTTACAATGTTTCTATTATGCTACGATGTCGCATCATTACACTATTTCATTTATAAAAAAAATATCTGTTATGATTCGTTTAATTCTTCATTACACTTCACAAAAACGAACCACTAATGAGATTCATTTAATGTGCCTCATCTCCACACCATAGTGATATTGTCCACCGCTCAACTTTTTTGAAAAAAAATTTGTTATAATTTAATTTTTTTCCAAAAAGATGGAAAACTAACTCTTCCAGTCAACCCTTTCCGGTCAATGATAGGTCCTTTCTAGGTGAATCCCGGTATTCCAAGATAAACAGTGCACACTAGTTTTTTAACAAATAACCAGTTTACATGTTATAATAACACACTCACAAGATTACTTAAATAAACATAAAAAGGTTCAAAATTATACTCCCAGATCTCCATGCCTCATAATCAGGTGCTGTCAGGATATCTAGTCTCGGTATAATTCCATATAATGTGAAAAAGTAATTACATCGATTTTTAGGGACATTACATTACATCCTCTTTTTAGGGATTCACATTACCATAATCAAAATCATGGTTAAACCATCAAGTGGTGTAGTGAGCAAGAATCTGAGACTCTCTCACCCAAGTTCTCTACTAGAGATCCACATACTGTCACAATAATTCATAGTAGATTAATCAATTATCCATGAAGGAACTACTCGGGTCGATCCACGATCTCTACTAGGAACTTCGCAAATGTCTCCCAATCATCAATTTTCAGCTCTCCCTAGTCGATAATTTGTGATTGATCAAGCACGTACCTCTTCATCTGTGACACGTAGATGACATCATGTACCTAGTGCATCAGTGGGGGATGATCTATGTGGTATGCTGCCTTAACAATGATCCAAAGGATCTGAAATGGGATGACGAACCTTAGAGATAACTTTTTCCCCAGCTAAATCTCTACAAACCCCATCTGGGGGATACATGTAGGAAAACATTGTCTCCCTCGATAAACTCCATGGGTTTTATTATCTCGTCAGTATAAAATTTATTCTTACTCAGTGTAGTTCCTATAAACTGCGGGTTGATCTTCATATTCTCAGTGGTATCCCATACCAACTCTGGACCCATGACTGGGGAATCCCCTTGGTTTATCCAGTTTATAGGTGATCTACAAGGCTGCCCATACAAGGAATAAAATAGTGTCATGAAAATGGTAGAGTGATAGCTATTTTTTGTTAAAACCCCACCAGTTTTTGGTGGTCCTACGAACTACATCCAAAATCTAGAATGCAAGCACGAAACATTTCCTCCAAGGTTTGTTTTCTCCGCTCTATTTGATCATCTATCTATGGGTGAAAATCTGTGCTCAAGCATAGCTGAGTCCCAAACACCACTTGTAATTCATTTAATAATTAGGATTTAAGGTGAGTTTCACAGTCTGAGATGATGGTCAAATGCACCCCATGTTGTCATTCTCTCTACGGGACATAGAGGTGTACCAATCCCTATATCATTCCCAGCTCATGGATGGGTTGGAAGAGTGCAGATTTGGTGAGATGTTCAATGATCACCCTGATATAGTCGTAGCCCCTGGACAAGTGTGGACACCATGTCACAATGTCCCTCAATATAAAATACCATTTCCACTCTAGTTACTCGAGTGTCTTGGCCAAGCATACTAGAACCTAATTCTCTGCCTTCACATACTGACATGTGATGCATCACGAAATGAACTTTTCCACCACTTTATTCATCTATGGCCACTAGTACAGATGTCATATTTCTTAGTTAATTTTCTTCACAAATGTATGTACCGAAAAATGGGATGTATGGAAATCCCTCAACACCTCCTTCTGAAATATCGGTGGAACTACAGGGCATCCTCTGGAAATAAGGACATTCTCCCCACATATCAAAAATCTACCAGGAGCTTTTCATGAGGATTAAAAAACCAGTCAGGCCTCGTAGTTAACATCCATAATTTTTTCCTCCCTAACTTACTATATTAGTGGGGGAGTGAAATTCATTAACTAAATGTAAGATTCCCCCCCCCCATCATCTATGAATGATATTTGCATTGCGGCTAGCTACTTCTTCGCCTCACTCAGTAGTTGTAAACCAAACATCCTTCTGAGTGCATCTTCCACCATGTTCCCCTTCCAAAGTTTTTATAACATCTCAAAGTCATGGTCCCATATAAAATCAATACATTACCACTATCTCATGTTCATGTCCTTCAGTGAGAAGATATACATGAAAATATTGTGGTTGGAGTAGATGGTAAACCATTCATCCTTCAAGTAATGTCACCACATCTTCAAAGAAAAAATATTGTTGCCTAATCTGGGTAATGGGTCGCATAGTTCTGGTCTTGCTTCCTCAACTAATGGTAGTTGTTGGAGAAAACTAATCTCTCGTGTATTAGGACACAACCAAGTCCAGTCATTGTTGCATCACAGAAGACTAAATACCCAACACTCTATTTTATTAGTCTCAAGATACAAGCACTTGTTAGCCTCTGCCTTAGCTCCTAGAAACTATGTTTTAAATTATCCATCCCCAAGAAGTGTTTTCCCTTTCATGTCATGGTGGAAAATGGTTTTTCGACTATAGAAAATTTCGGCACGAACCTCCTGTAATATTCATCCAACACAATGAAAATTTTCACATCATTCACGCTCATGGGTGGCTCCCAAGAAAGAACTACCTCTATCTTCACTGGATCCACTACAACTTAATCCTATGAGATAACAAGTCCCAAAAATTGTACCTCCCTCATCCATAAATAGCACTTCATGAGATTACTATAATGTTGGTTCTCTAGGAGGGTATCATGGATTATCTATAGTTGTGTAGGGTTATCTTCCTCCGAAACCGAGTACACCATGATTTCATCAACGAAGACTAACATGAAATAATCCAGGTATGGCTAGAATATCATGTTAATGAGTCCCAATCCCAATTCTGGGGCATTGGTCAGGCCGAAAGGCATCACCAAAAACTCATAGTCTCCATACCAGCATCTGAAGGTTGTCTTCAGTATGTCCTCATCTCATACCCAAAGATGATTGTAGCCTAATCTAAGGTAGAAATTAAAGAACAACCACTCTCCCTTTAGCTGGAAAAAGAGGTAATAAATCCTCGGTAGTGAATACTTTTTCATCACATTCACCAATTTCAAATGTTGTATGTCCACTCACAGTCTCAGGATCCAGTATACCTTTTTGGAAAACAACACTAGGGATACCCATGGTGAAACACTGGGTCACAAGAAGCCCTTATCCTAAAATTCCTCCAAATGTACCACCAATTAACGAAGATCCATGGGAGACATCTGATATGTCAGGGTGGATATCATTTTCATCTCGTGGTGCAATTTTTTGTAGAATTCTACCTCAATATGAGGAGGAAGTCCTCGAACATCTATAGGAATGACATACTCATACTCATCCACCACTACCAAAATTCATTGAATCTGCACCTTCACTACCCCGAGAGTGAGGCTAGCCAACTGTTGAGTGATTAGATTCACCCTCTTCCGATAAAGTATGTCATGTGCTATAATCCTCCCTTCTCTCTGGTGAAGGAAAACCTAGTCCAATCCTCATAGACACCCCACACATTGGTACTAATATAGTCTATTTTAGCATGGACATTAGATAACCATTCCATACACAAGATGAAGTTGTAAGGCCATGACAATCCTAATAAGAGATCTCAGCCGAAACTCTCACCGCAGAGAGTAATCTCACACTACTAGCACTAGTGTGTAATTTTTGAATACCCACCCATAGGAGTCTCTAATAATAATGATTTATCCAATGGCTCCATCGGAATATCTGAGCCTCAAATAATTTTCATGGAAAGGAAACAGCGACTGGAACCAGTGTATATAAGAAATACAGATAAGGTAAAGAAGACATATATTGTAACTCTAATCACCTTTGGAGTGACAAGGTCATAGGCCTCCATCTCTTGAAGTTGGACTCACCCCAATGATCTAGTTCCCTAACCTTGTGTTGGACCACCTGTGGGTGATGGTGGTAGAAACTCGAACCATCATCCATTAGCTACCAATCAGCTTACTCCATTTCCACGTTCACGGCCCTGCGGACTTCCTCCCCCGAATCACTTCCTCTTACTTGGTGGTACTTCGACCATCTACTAATTGTTTGGGTGGTGGGTCGGGTAGTCACGATCCATGTGTGCCTGCCCACAGCATGTGAAGAATATCCTAGTTTCCTACTGCCTCCTTGTGCTCTAGGATCCCCACATTATTAACCCCAGGTCCTAGGGTCTTCTCATGAATGATATATCCCACTTGGATCCCCTCGTCTGCTGCATATTGCTAGCCACTGAAGACTCTAGCTCCAGAGGTCTGCTAGTTCCTCTGGCTGCTGGTGCCTTATATGCTCGGGAGCTCTGTACAAAAAGGTTTCACTCAAACATCCCATCTTGAGTGGGGATGCTGATAGACACCATGGATTCCCTGATCATCTGATTGAGTCCCTAGTCAATGGTTTGGGCCTTGAAAAAAGGGAATCACACAATTTTTCTGTTCTAGCGAGAGAGGTTTGTAAACCACACAGAGTACTCATCACCTGACATTCTTCCATGTTGTAGGTGAAGCAACTCTTGTATGCGCACTGAGTGCAAGGTCACAGGGACGAACTCCTCCCAAAAAAGTCACTCAAAGTCTTCCCAAGAGAGGATCGCCTCATTGTGAGTCTAAATTATTAGCCTCCCCATCTTCCTATTTATCCCAGAAGAAGGCTCACAACTATGATTTCCATATGGTCGAGTGGCGTCCTCACTAAGCGGAACACACACGTCACCGCCTACATCCATTCTTCAATGGCCTAAGGATATGTCTATCCCATGAACCTAGGAGGTCTCTATCTCTAGAACTCATTCATGGTGCTATGCCTATGTGTGTCCTCTACCGATAATGTTAGTAGTAAATGTTGAAAAACGGGTGGTCGCAACACCATTTCACCACCTAGCGAGGCCACCACTAGAACTAGTCCCAGAACGGACACATCATCATTAGACGAGTTGTCCACACAATCACATATTGGAAGCGTAGATAGCTATCGGCATGGAGGAATCCTGGTATAGATCAAGATGTACCCCAGTAAAAATACTATACCAAGTGAAAAGACTCTTATTCAAGAAGAACATAAAGAAACACTTATGCATCCAATGATTTCTTGAATAGAGTAGAAATATAGAATACAGGGTCCTGGTGTATGGATAAATCGTCCACTGCACCATCACTGGACTCCTCGAATCTGAATGTTGAACTCTAAACATTCAACAATGTTTCCCAAAAACAAAACAATAGACTCCTGGTCTTTGTGATAGGACCAACCACCTCTGATGCTAATTTTTCAGGAGCTGTCCCACAAGGCCTGTGTCCTGACATACAAAAAGCCTGCCTCCCAAAAGAATTTATCATATTTCAAAATCCATTATTGCCACCATAGAGCATAAAAAATGAACTTCCTCATCGTGGGGGTTCCAACACTACATACAGTTCGTCAATTGAATGCCTGATTTACATGTTATTAGTGTTTTAGTAAATAGGGGTCAGTTGCGTCTTGGCATGTTCTGACCTGGTCGGACCGAACGGACCAACCCGAACAAGGGGGCCTGCATTCCCCTATTTGACTCAACTGACTTGACCAAACCTAGTTTGTTTCTGGTTTATCCTGGTCCGACCTGACTAGTTGGTCGGGACCATTGAGCCCCGCTGGACATGACCAGGCTTAGTTGAGGGTCCATCCCACAGGGTTGCCTGGTGACCCTATCTCGTTCTACTGTTCTATAAATTTGTGTTCTTGCCTACTGGGAATAGTACTAGCCCACTGGAGCTAGGGTCATCCCAACTTCTACTTATTCCACCATTGGTGGACTGGTTCCCCTCATCCGGGATATGTAGCCCGTCTAGGGGTGTCACACGGTAGGTCAAACCTGGATGCCCAGGGGGTCCACACACAGTCAGGGGACCAAGTGCTCAATGATACTACAACACATTTCTACGAACCACTCCACTACTATTCCCCCTTGCATCTACCTCCACCGCCAACCAGTATAGCCAGTGGCCCTTTCACTATGTTAGGGCCTAGGGGGGCTGCAATGCTCATCCTAACACACTATCATAGCATGTCGCCACCTTCTCGTGGCCACAGATGTCAGTCTCTAGTGCTCTAGAGGAGGACTCAGTGGACCACTAAGTCTGCTCTGATGGTATGTTCTTTGCACCACATGTGCCTACGACCTCTGAGGAATTCATTCCTTCCTACGATGGCCTCAAATTCCTCTTGTCACCGTTTAGAATGCTCGGTCATGGAGGAACCTGATGGAGGATGGGATCATTCCTTATTCAGGTCAGACCGCACTCTCCATGTTATGAAATTTAAAATTGGGGAGGCTTTGGATTACTATTCTATTAAAAAAATAATTAAATCTCAGAAATAAAACCCAAGAAATAAACCCTCTCACAAGAACATGTGATCTACAGATCAACCTCTTTGTGGGTTGATCTGCATTCTTCATGATTAGAATAAATAATAGGGAAACTCAAACACCAAAAAACCCCCAACATCAAATAATTTTGAAATTGAATCTGTCGGCCCATTAAGATTCACAAGGTCGAAGGCGTTCATCACTCACTGGTCCTATTCTTCGTGATGTGTCAAATTCATTATCAATCTGCTAGTGTTCATCATTCATCGTTCAAATATATTTCTCTACATTAGTTCATGTGAGAAATTTCAAACTGTTGATTCTCAACTCTTCAATGTGTTAACCCCTTAAAAGAAAACATGTTCCATAATTTTTGTTATGCCAAAACATCGCGTCGTTATGCTGTCTCATTTATGAAACAACATATTTTTTACGCTTCATTTAATGTGTAATTACACTTCACAAAAATGATCCATTAATGAGATTCATTTAATGCTTCTCATTGCTTCACCATCGCGTCGTTTCCCCCTCTCGACATTTTCAAAAGACAAAATAAAATATCATTAAAATTTATTTTATTTTTATTTTGAAAAGTCTAAAAACATAATATTCTGGTTTCCCTTGATGGTTTATGTTAGGTACTTTATAATAGAATCCTGGAATTTTGAGTTCAATGGTGCCCTTGGATTTTTGTTCCAAGCACCATTTTAGATGTTGAAAATACACACTCCCACGTTTACATAAATGAACAAAAAAAGGTTCAAAATTATATTCCAGGCTCACTATGCCTCGGAATCCGGTATTGTAAGGAAGTTTTGTTTGGTAATAATACCGTATTAATAAATACAATTACACAGATATTATGATACATTTCAATTAAGAACCATTTTCATGGCATCTTATAACTATTAACAACATTTTCTCCCTTAAAATAACCAAAGACACATGATTTTTGAACTAATAATTAGTTCAACAAACATCACATTAAAAACCTCACCACATAATGATATCATCTCCAAAAAACCTATTGCCAATAAATATAAGTCACTCAAAGGGAAATTAACCCTCATAGATACATTTAAATGCATAAAAATATAGGTTTTTATTCAAAATTAATGACTAATAATTCAATGTTATCCAAAAAAACTTATTTTTTTAAATTTTGTAAAATAATTAAAACAAAAAAATCAATTAGTTGAATTAGATGTATTTGGTTTATTGATAAAAACTCCTCAAGTGAGTTGAGTCGGGTCAATTCTTTTCTGTATTATGGAATATAAAATATTTTTTTATATTCCTTATGACTGGAGTGTGTCAAAGTTCCGTTATATGATACATTAACAAAAAATGAACATTTTTTCAAGAATTTGATTATATGAGACTCTAGAATTATAAATATCTATTAAAAATTTGTTCTTAATGTACATAATGATAATAATAGTATTTTATTTGATATTTGGATATCATAATTTGGGTTTATAAATAGGTTACAGATACTATTTTTGTGTATGTGAGAATAAATAAAGAATAGGATTTTAGTGTTCTTATTTATACAACATTGAAGTATGAATATAGTACCAAATGTGTCCATATATCTTCCTAGATATGGTCTTGCATGTGATCACAAATTTCATGAACATGGATATCTGATATTAGTAGTCCACAATATATCCACATTATTCTGAATAAATTCATAAAAAGTAATAAGTGCCACATTTTGTTTTTTGTTGTGAAGAAGAATAATTTCTTCCATACAATGAATTATATTAATTCCATGTATCCCAAAACCCAAAAAAATTATTTATTTAACAAAATAATTAAATCAAAAAAAATAGACTAATTAAATTAGAAATATGTGATTGATTGATTATGATGCTCTTCAAGTGAGAGGACTTTGGTCAGCCTCTTTTATATATTACGAAAAATTATATTTTCATTATTTCTGCCCTATGATAGGAGTGCATCAATGTTATATTATATACTACATTTATAGAAGAATGATGTTTTTTCAAGAAGTTTCCTGTCTTAGAATTTGACACTAAAGAATTGACAATGTTTGTTAATGTAAAGAAGAAGGGTCCCAATATTCAATTTGATTGTTGGAGATATTAATTTGTGTTACAAGAGATGTTAAACCTACTCATTTTGGAGATATGATAAGGATGAAAAAATCCATCGAGGTTTATAGTTTAATCAATATGGAACAATGTGGATAGTACAAACTGTGTACATATATCATCCCAAAGCTGTGCATTTATGTTATTTATAATCCCATGAAAATTAATTTCAAAGATTTATGGTCCACAAAATATTCATATTATTATGACTAAATTTGTAAGAAGAATTTTCACTTTCATTTTTCTATCCTGATAAAGAATAAGAGCCTCTTCCCTACTATAATTAATGTAACAATGTAAAGAATAATTTGGTGGATGAACAAAGATGCACTTTCAAATTCATTAGAAGTTTCAACATGTGGAAGAAATTATTGATTTTACAAAAATTTAGTAAATCAATGATTTTCATCATAGGTTTTATATTGAACCATCCATAGGCCATAAAACAAGAACCATAAATTGACAATATTTTACCATAAGTGAATGGATATTCCCTTCTTACAATAACCATGTTAAATGGAGTATTTTCTAGTTATTTTGTGGTATATGATTATTTCTAAACCATTCCAAGGTCTAATTACTCTTTTTGATTAAATAACCTTTTAAAAATATCATGTTACATATTTACCTACATTAATAAAAATAAATTTAATAAATAAAAAATATTAATACAAACAATATCTTATATGATGTATGTTGTAAAGGAGATAAATGTTTTAATTGAATAAAAGTGTAACAACATAGATTAACCCCATTCTCAATGTTATTAATATCCCAAATTTTTTACCACATGTGGTATCAGAGGAAATACTCAACTATGTTAGATTATCAACATTTATGTTTATAAATTTTGAATATTTAAAATTATTTCCAATATTAATAATGCAATAAGTATTAGTAATGATCCCGTTCTCTCTGAGAAGAAGTATATATCTACCCAGACCTTGATGAATAGGATAAAGGAATAGAAATTAATGATGAATAATTTATTTCTATTATATTTAGAATAGTAAATATTATTATCTCCATTACATTCCTATAATTGAGATGTATTAGGGTTGGAATGTCAAGAGCATGTAGATCATGTTTCCAACCAAGTGATGGAAATCATTTTTATCTTAAGTTAATCGTGAATGTTAAGTGATCATGGTTTTTGTAAAAATTATTGTATAAGAAGGTAGATAAGATTAAGATCCATTTAATATTGATGATTATGATAAAATTAAAACTTATAATGATATATCACATATTTTATTGAGATATATTCAATATTTTTTCTGAAAGTAAAATTCTATTTTGTTTTTTGAGTCTTTTAATGTAGGTAGAAATAAATCACCTATCTAGAAGAATAAGAAGTTAAAATTCATAAGTCTTTATGAGAAAAAATTATTGAATATTTAACTCTTTCAATATTGGTTGGATAATTTGTGGTACGAAATAGAAAACATGAAATAAGTTCTTCAAAATGAAATAATGAAATTAATAAGAAAGGTAAATTTATTAATACTTTGTAAGAAGTGATCCAGGAACTTAAATAAAATTTTAAAAATATCACTAACATTAAGGATTTACAATTGGATGAAAAACACAAGATTATTAAGGAGCATGAATCCTTGTAACAAAATAATTTTCAAATATATGAAGAAGAAGTTGAAATACTGAATGTTTCTTATGAAGGGAGGGTGATTATGATTAATGATAAAAAAGCCTCAATATGAAATATCTAGAATTATAAGATCATTTTTCTAGTCTGGAGGTTAAGAAAATTGATACATAAAAAATTAAGGAGAACATTGTTCTTGCTACATAGCATTCGCTAGAGTATTCTACTTTTAAAAGACCTCTAAAACGTTTTAAGAAGATTTTATCTTCATTTTATTAGATATCTCATGAACTGATGGAAAAAAGGAAGTACCATATATTCCATCTCGTAATAATGTTTTAAATTTTTTTAATATGAATAATGTAGATTAGAAAAAAAAATTGAACAATTATAGATTAATATATGTGAAAAACATCCACCATCATGGTGGTGGTGGGTAGGAAAAATATTGAGGATGATGGTTCCCCCACACATATCCCAACAAGCTATGAAAAAGACCCTAAAATTTATTACAAAATATATAATAAGAGAAAGTATTATGGTCAATTATGATGTTAGATTTTTTTTGGAATTTTACATTGGATTTTTGGTAAAATCCTCTAATTAAAAAACAATAAAGGAAGCACATCCCAGGGTATAACATGCTAGAAATAAAGATTCAACATCAATAGGTTTAAAAAAATTGTATTAATTAATCATATATAGAATGGTTGAAAATATATATGATTTATGCAATGGTTGGGGTCACTGGTTTTGAACATGCTAATCTCAATATGTATCAAAATAAAATAAGAAGATAACACCATAGATGTTGGTTAATAAGGGAGTATAATACATGGGGTGTTTATAGAAGAATGTTGAAAAGAAATTATCCCAAGAAGATATTGAAATTAAAATTGAGAATACCATAGATTCCTAATATAATAATTCACATGAATTATTTGAACACAAAATAAAAAATATGAAGGATGAAACTCTTAAGAAACCATTTGCAAAATCCCATCATACATCTAATTTCTGTAAGGATATGTTAGTAGCCTATATAGATTTTTTGAAGAAGACTAGAAAAATGTTGTAATCATCAACTAAGGACAGTGAAATTGGAAAAGAAAATTTTCCACATAAATAAGAAGGATTTTTTTGTGTGAGTTGAAACACAACTGGATATACTACTAGAAATTTCACTACAATAATTCATGTATAATAAAAGTTCATCCGGAAGATAAATGACTCTCCCAGTGGTAAAAGATTGTTAAAATATTTTATGAAGATAAATTTCCATATAAGGAAATTGATGAGGTGATATGATCTAGACAGTATCAATCATAAATGATTATCAAATTTTCTTGCGTTGATATTGATGGAAATGGAGAAACATGGTCTACAAAACCATCTCAACCTCATTATTTACATTACTGAAGCAAGAAAGATAACATGTATTACATGAATCTATTTATACTATATATTTTATTATAATATATAGAATTTATGGTGAAGTATGTTTTCGGAAGATAACCTCAGAAGCATGATTATTTTAAATTTGTAATAGAAAAATTGAAGGATATTTGAATGAGTCCTTAATTTGAATCCACATAAAAAAATGATACAGGATCATCATTGATATAGATGAAGAGTTTTCTATAATATCTTGGATAATATGGATAATGATGCTACCATCCTAGTTTTATCTTATATTTGGTATCCAGAATAACATTTATTGAAGAATATAATCCATGGTGAAGATGTGAAACTTTTCAAATATAAGAACTCACATGGTCAATAATTTTTTTTATTTTCCAAATTTGAACATATTAAAATCAATTATTGATGATATTTTCCATTATAAAGATTTTTAATTTTGTTCCCCTTGAGTGGGTGATAAATGGAGAATGTGGAAGTCACTTTTAGAATAATTATTTTAATTGGTTTCAAATATAAATATGCCTGAAATTTTTTGATGATCATGTAATTTGAAAGAGATAATTTTTTCTTAATATCTCATCCATGGTTAGCTAAATAAAAAACATAAGAAAATGGTTGGTAATTTAATTAATCATTAACCAATGAAATGGTGAAGTTAGATGTTATTAAAGGACATTATTCAGACGATTTTGACATCATTATTTTGATCTGTTTGTTGACGTATGAGAATGAGTTTTTGGTTGATATTTCATAATAACATATTTCATATCACAATTGGAACAATAAACCCAAAAAAAGTATAAAATCCCTTTGAATAAAATTTTAATAGTTCTCCTACCATTAGGCATCATGATCTGTTTGTAGAGTAAAATGTTGTGGTTGAAATAAAATCCTTTAATGTTCTAAACTTATCATGGATCATGTTTACCTATAGTGAAATGATGGGTGAAACATTACTTATTTATAACTTCCTACACCTTTCCCATGAAGATTGTATTTATTTTTAGTAAGGGGGATTGAATGGGAAATGAATATTTGAAATATAAATAGGGGATAAAGTAAAATAAACTTGAAAGATTCACATATTTTCCTATTAATATGGAATGTATGTTAAAGGTATTAAAAATGGTGAGATATAGGTGTACTGTTTTTCAATGAATTATATTTTTTAATGCATTTTATTAGTAGTCAATGGTTTGAAATTAAATAATTATATTTCATTGATGTCAATATGTTCAAATAATTAACTGTATGGGCTTTAGAAGTATCCAAGATATATAATATTGATAAAAAATTAAATGTTTTCTGGCTGAATTGAAAAAGGAAAAATCACAGAAAACATATTATAGTAAATAATTTCATTTAAAAACATTTATTTTATAAGTCAATGATTTCAGTATGAATCAAAATGTCTATAATATTTGTAATAATTTTTTTTACATGACACTTTTTTTACAACATTGTATAATATGTGAAGAAATATGGTTGTATTTAGAAGAGATCATTGGAATTTATATTATAGAATGAATATAACAGGTGGAATATTAGGAAAATTAACATTTTAATTTTTCTTGTGGAACTAAGATGGTGAGCGTGCATCACTTTAATAGTATAGGCCTTGTATTATAGATGCTTCATCATTTTTCATTGGTTTGAATTTATATTTTCTGAAAAATTATTGGATTAAACCTTTTATGATAGTTTACCAAAAAAATCAACCAATAGAAGCCACTAAATTGAAAACTCGCCAACTACACGTTATATTCCCAAAGGTCAACCACTTTAGAGAATGGTCCCATAGAGCATGCATGGAAGAAAAGGATTGAGGTAAGACGTATATAAATTTTAAGAGCATGTGTGGTGACATGAATTGGATGAGAGGAAATTGGCCGCACCCCATAAATGTGTGTCTAGTTTATTGGGGTATTGACCACAGTGCCAGCTCAATGATGATGTGGGAATGGGATCATTGACATAGTGTTTCACATTCCTATGGAGAATAGTTATTGGAAGGTTAAACATTATGTTTTTATTCCTATTTCAAAAAAACACATATAAACATAGTAATTTGATATAATGCATGAGTATAATCCTACCACCCTAGAACATCATCTTATTCCTTAATATTAACCTAACAAGCCTGATATTTCTATTCATTGGAGATCAACAAGTCAAGGATTCAATTAGCGTTTGAAGCATGAGATTTGTGTAGGATTGAGATATCGAGAAAAATATGATGATATATATGTATTGAAATAATTGTATTACATGAATGACATTAACCAACAAGGTTGAAACTATTGAGGAAAACATGGTATTAAAGATGGCTGATAATTCATGGAAAAAAGAAGCAAGTTATTATTATAATAGGTACATAAGATTCTCAACTAGTGGAGAAAAATGGATCTCATGTAATTAGATATTCCTTGAATTGAATCATATGAATTTTTATAATTCTCAAAACCTTAGGTGTTATTATATTTCAAATGACATGGAATAATTCATTGATCCATGACATTGATTCTTTATCAAAGTTCAATGTGATGTGATGGTGGTGTTTACTTTACTATAAATTCAAATTAACCAAGACAATATGATGTTGTTTTAACTATTGTTTTTTTTAGAGATTATTTTTTTAAATAGATAACCCAAAGTTTCTCATACATTAAAGGCATAAGAGCTAAGATCTGCTTCACTACATGAAGATCGGTCTTTTCCGTACTTCTATTTTCAAAAATTATTTCCTCAGATTATCGTTCTTCCCAGAAGATGTTTCACGGGATCTTGATATGAAATTCATGCAATTATGTGTTTTTTTAATACATTTTGTTTCCACGCACATGAGTTTAGTATATAGTAATCATTCGCACAAATAACTCGGTTATGGGCCAGTTATTGTATTGTAATAACACATTGAGTTACATCATTTATGTTTTATGTATATAATGCATTATTATACAATGAATGAAGAATTTTCATTGAATTCACACTAGCACATATACTATAATATTGCAGAACATGTTCCAAAAAGTATAACCATTCATAATTTTAAACAACTAGTCCCTCACATATGTGTTACATGATAGAGAAGATAGTCACGTGAAACTTTTATATGATACAATTTCATTAAAGAATATCGTGTAGTTATTTTTGATGCATATAAATTCCATATATTTTTATGAATGAAATAAATTAATATCATTCAAAACCCACATGACAAGCATGAGAAGGAGGGGAGGAAAACATATGATAATTCATGCATGAATAGTGAAAATAATATGTAGATGCTGTTAGAAAAAATGTTCATGAGGGGTTTATTGATTGTTATATAGATCAACAAAATACATGTTTGTTGTTCCTTTAAATACTAAATTAACATAATAAGGAACATTTTTTTAGAAGATTATTGAATGATACTTTTAAAATGGAAAAATCTATTACCCTTTGTGGGTTAATGTGTAGAAAAATAAGAATTTTAATTGAGTAAATATTTGGGAATTATCATTTGGGTTGAATAAGAAGTTACATGTACCTATTCTTGTGTACATAAAATGGTATAATTATGATATTCATGAGTCATATTTTACACAATAGGGATCTATGTGGGTTTTATAAAAAATGTACCTATATATTCCTTAAGATATGAATGCATCTAATCACCAACCACTTCTAGATATATTAATGAGATTACAAGTCCACATCATATTAATATATTTTTTAATGAAGATTTAATAATGATGAAGTGATTCTTTCAATTAACTTTTTTGAATAACAAGAAAAGTTTATTTCTTACTATAGTGCATGTATTTAAGTGAATAAGAAGTTAGATGAAGAACAAAGAATCACTATGAAATCCATTAGATTTATCAACATGGGGGATAACTTTTGGTGTTAAAAAAGCTTTTTGAGGGTGATGAGTGTCTCAAGGGGTATTATAAAGAATGATTTATGAACTATCAAAAAATAAATAAATTGACTATAGTACAATTCATGTGAAAGACTATTCCCTATTTGGTGTAAAAATGTAGAAATTAATTTTTTTTATTTTTCATGTTTTCTTCGATTATTTAAAACTATTAGAAGTGATAAATACTATTTTGAGTATTTAAAATTGTAAATATATTTTGTTTTATCTCCACATGGTTTTATATACTTGTATTTGATAAATAAAAGTGAATAAGAGAATCAAGATCACAAAAGTTCTAAAAGTTGAATGATGTAAAACTTTTAATTACTGAAAAAGTTCCAACATAATGATTCACCCCCCCCCCCCCTTCATCATTATGCATATCCTGAATAGGTCCTCTCAATAGACACCACTATGAAATTAAGAATTATGTTAAGAATTTACTTTTCTGAGGATTAGTTTATTTATGTGGGTCATGAGGTGTAAGGAGAAAATGTTGTGACGTGTACTTATATAAGTGAGGGGAGGGGTATAATTGGAAATAAATGAAATATTATTATATAATATGTGTTTAGATCGGGTAAAATGGATCTAAATCAACATGGATTCAATGATAAGGACGATATGTTATTAAAATATTCATCAAATCAAATTTAGATAGTTCTATATATTATTTTAGACATTAATTATGTATTATACACTTTTCTATCCATTGTTAACAATGGTAAAAATATTTTCTTTCTTAAAGGGATATAAATATACCTCTAGGGTAATAATTGCCCCAAAAATGGTCAACTCGTGACATTTCTTACAATATACCATCCACCTTGTCTTATTTCTTGTATTTTATTATTTTAAAATCATTTAATAACATGTTGTTTTATTAAAAAATATAATTTAATTATTTTAAATAACTATTAAAATATATAATCATCAAATGAGATATGAAATTAGAATCCCAATACTTTCACAATAAATGATAAATTATTATAAAAACCATATTATATCATAATTCATCTAAACAAATTTCCATTTGTTGTTTTCAAAATATTTTACATTTTTCTACCTTGGAAAATCATTGTGTTAGAATTGTGTAAGAATTTAAGATAATTTTATCATCACTAATGATTAGTAATAAATTAAAATATTAAATATAAATGAATTATGTCTAGAATAATATTTTATATTCATTCATAACATTTTTTTATCGTTATGTGAACATACCAGAGATATTAAATGGAATAGAGTGATTAGTTTTAAATATCATTTTTCTAATATAAAATAATAGTCATAATCAATGTATAATAGTATGAAATTTCAAATTATGTGAAGATACGATGATTAATGTCAAAAATAACCACTCAAAATAAATAAATGAATATTTTTTGAATATTTCTAGGACTTATCCCATATTTTAAACCCTTTTCTACACAATCTACCCATATCGAGGTGAAAAAACTTAATAATTCTTATTAATCATAATGAATAAAAACAAAATGGGATTATTTACTGAATTCAAAAATTAATATTTCAAATATAGAATCTAACATAGAACAGTAAATTTCTAGAAGTTCCATAAATAAATTTTAAAAAAAAAGTGTGTAAAATGATACAAAACTTGTTTTTTAGAAAAATGAATTTCTAATTATAAAACACAATTTACTTGATGAATGAAAACAATTTAATTATTATTAAAAAGTTTTAATAAATATAACATCCTTACATTTCATTACAAGTATTTATCAATAATTACTAATTTAAATTATTATGATAGAATCAAATTGCTCAAATGAAAAAAAATGCTAAAATAAAACTTCATTCATTTAAATTAATTTTACCTTTTCAAAATATTTTTATAACATATGAAAAATTCTCTATCTATAATTTATCCATAAATTTCATTAAAAAAATTTCTAAAATGAGATAAAAAAATTTCAATAATGACACCTAATATGTAAATATACAATTCTTTGAAAAGGTCCTCTTGATTTAGTATATATTTTTATTAAAAACTATGAATTTTTTTCATAGGTAATAATACATCATATTAATTAATTTTTAATATATTTAATGTTATAGTTAATATTATTCAGACCTTCGAATCTATTGGCTTGTTTAAATTGGTCATTATATATCAATGTTCATTTAGAGTCGAGGTTTCATGAAAACCATGATATCAAAAACCTAATTTCTATTTTAATGGAAAGCATATATTGCAAATATCAAGTTGTTACATTATATATATATATATATATATTATTTATAGTTTGAAGGAAATATTATTTTGATATAAAAATAATAATATTATTATAATATATATTAAAATTCTTAAAATATTAATTTATGTGAATATTATGATAATATGAACATTAATGTAATTATAACGTTATTATATGTTAATATATATTATAATATTTAAATATTCTCTAATATTACAGTATTATTATTATTGTATTAAATTAATATTTGTAAATACATATTTCTATTATTATAATATTATAAAAATATTATTAAACCAATTATTATGATAGATATAATGTATATTATTATTATTATACAAAATTATTTTCTTCAATATATTATAATAATATATAAGGTTGCTTAAATCTTCGAATAGTGACCACAAATCAATGAAAGAAAATTACACGCCATGTTTACCCATGTTTTCTTTAGGTCATCAAAACTAGTGGATCTTCTATTTTATTTCAAATATTATCTATTATTCCTGAAACATAAAATTTTACATGTCATCAATATAAAAAAATTCAAAAACAAATTATAATGAGATTATGTTGTCTAGGAATTTTGAAATTAATAATATTTAATTAACAGTAATCTTTAGAGAAGAAATTTTTCATCAATAAGATTACATGAGGAACCCTGGAAAAATTTAATTTCATGTTCATGTTTATATAAATCTAAAAATTTATTAAGTCCGTTAGATCAAGCGTAAATTATACATTCTAATTTTGAGAAAATTACATGGAAGTTTTCACCAATAATTATTAGGTATTATCAAATCACCGCTATTGTTTTATTTTTGTAAAAAATTTAATAAAAAATGATGATATATTCAAAAAGTATTTCCCATAATCTAAAATAATTCAAAATTTTATTTTCTTAAAAAAGTATTTTCTACTTTTATAAACATATGTAAATTGAAATTGTTTAGTGAATAAATTATCTACCTACAATGAATTGACATCATGGAGGGTGTTTAATATTCTGGGGATGGTATAATTTATATAAGGATATATGTTAAATTATCATAATCTCTAAAAAATATAAAAATATACTAAAATATTATATTGAAATATGTTGGAAATAAGTTTTTAATTTCATTATTGAATTTTGATTTACTTAAGTGATTTATTCAATGAATTTTATAATGATGTTGTTTTTTATGTAGATTTAATTATATTCTTTGGATTTCAATAAAATTGATTGATTATTTTGTTGAATTTTTATTTTTCAACTAATATATATTTCATCTATGATATTGTGGGTGAGTTGAAATTGACATAGTTTCCCTTGATTGGAATATGATAGATATCATTAGTGAGTGTTTTAAATATCATTTGTTGTTGGGGACTTTTCTATAAATTTATTTTTAATACAGAATTTTTTTCATAAGTTTTTCAATAATATGTCTTTAATTGTATTTATCCATGCTTTAATAAATATGGAATTTTGGATTCAAAAATGTATTTCCTATGTATGTCATGGATGTTGTTTGTTCTTCAGAATGAGTTAAGTATTATTGAATATTATCCTCGCAATCTTGATCTTGGTTATCTCATTAGATTATCTTTATACAAAGATGGAAAGTAAAATTTCCATGTAAAAGGGGCCTTTAGACGTATACATATCTAATATTATATTATATTATATTTATTTATTTATTTATTTTCATATTGGAAAATTGAGTCATTGTTTTAAATTTATAATTGAGTAGTAAATTTTATCTAAAATGAAAGTGATTATTATAGATATATTTATATTTTAATCAGGCTATCCTATTCCTAATTATTTTTATTTATTAATTTTTTATTTACCACTCAAATCTTGTATTTGTTATTCTATAAATAAAATATATGTACTCACTTGAGATGCATAAAATTTGATAACTATTTTCTACATGGTATTAGAGCGGGTCACATTTTTTTTGGAATGAAAAGGAATATTTTTATTTCCCACGTGTTATGGATTTTATTAGATGCCTTTATTGAGTGACTTATTTCATTATCATCCCCATTCAATGAAAACCATGAACCACTGCATTCCCTTACATTTTATACATCCCATCACATGTTAATTCATTACACGCCTCACACCACTTCCACCATACAACCACATGTCATATATGATAACGTTCTCCTCCACTGTCATAACATCCCACCACATTATATTTTACCATTTATCACTATGAACCCTCCAGATATGCATCATTTCTACAATATATAACCATGTCAATTATACTATAATAGTTTTTATGTGTTCAACATGGTTCATTATGATTTTTCACTCTCTCTTTCACTGTGATTCAAATAATATCATGCTGTATTTCTTATCCTCCATTCTAAACAATATAATTACACTAACCCATATTTGGGATGAGTGCCTTGTGTCCATAAATTTAAATATATTGGAGTTTATGGGTAATCTCATTCATAAATGGATAGACCATTATAATCATATTTTTTCATTTCCTTTATATCTTAAGGCTATCAATTTTAGGTAATGGGGACAAAAAATGACATTAATTTTTACATGATTAATAATTAGATAGATAATTATTTCAATAATGTTTTCAAGATTACTAATACCTAAAAGGATTTGAGGGATTCCTTATCATTGATGTTTTCTTATAGTAACTATATCAGTATATCATTTAACTATTTCAGAACCACTTCACACTCTATTGGGTTACTCAATTATTTCCATTATATAATAATGAGTGTAAATCTATAATTAATGAAATTAGTAATTTATGGTCAATTCTGAGTCCTAAGGGGGCCATGATGCAGAGTGACCACTTATTTATATTATCATTACTCCATTGCCTCATTCAAGAGTACTTGATGATATCCATAGAGATGTTGGAAATCATCAAAACATTACATTAATCACTAGGTTATAACTTTCTCATTCATGCAATAATCTATGGAACAACATGACATCTGATACATAGTTGGCATTTCAAATGGGGTGTATCAGTTCCTCAAGTATCTGAAAACATTATCATCCCCCAACATAATTATCTTTCACCGATGTAAACATACAACCTCAATCTCCTATTAATCGAAAAACCCACACTTAGATTCTTGTGCATCTAAAAATCTTATTAGGAATGTTGTTCTTCATAAATATTAATACCCTTCATTAACATGTAGTTTTATCACATCGCAAGTAGATCCATAATTTAGATTACTCGTTATGGGGGTTGTTCATTTACATTCAATTAGAAACTATCCTTATTGTTTCTTATTCAACACTATCCATATAATTTTTTGGTAAATAGATAACCTTATTGTATATTTATAGTGTCATACCATCATTTAACATACTATGGTTTTTATCAAGATCATTTAATGACATGTGTTCTTCATAGTGTCACACTTTGTACTAGTGTGTACATTCTTGAGTAAGTCTCTTCACATTCATCCTATATGATTTCAACAGAAGTCCCTAGGATTCATCTTCCACTTGACTGTCATATCATGTCATTTCTTCTTCATGATTTGTATTATGATTATCCTTTGGATTGGGATTCAGTTCATTAAATAGAGATTCATTAAGTTAGTTATCATACATTGGATTTATAACATGTCTTGTGTCATTTTATTGTATATTATAATAATGTATGATGACCTATAAATGTTCAAAAAGAACGTATTTATCATTTATTTTCTACTTTCATTAGTGAATTTTATCATATTACTTGGGTTTATTTTTTAAAATAGTAATTCAAAATATTTTTTGTTTTTCACTTATTTTTATTGAAACATAAACCATGTTTTCATTCCCCATTAAATATTGTTGTTCTCATAATGGTGAATGAATAATTTACTAGATGAAATAAGTAATTTTTTTATAATCTTTTTAACATAAATTAGAGTTGATTCCATATAATACCCCTCAAAAATATAGTTGTTGAATATAATAATATTCTTTTGATGAACATTATTTGTGACATTCTATTTTAGATTAAATATCTTATGATAATTTTGAAGGGCACCATTATTACTTTTACCTTTCTTAATAAAAACATCACTCATTCATTCATCAAGGTGATGCACGTATTCATGATTTATCCCCCTAATAATCCCCACATACAATACCTCTTTATATATTTAGATGTGTACGTTATTTCCTTAATACGCTTTCTATTATTAACAAATTCAATATTCTAGATCTTAATTGAATAAACAATGGTTAATATGGAACCCAATACTATTATTGTTGATTCTCCCTAAATATACGTTTTATTTGGTTTTAATAGATGTTTCATTCTATGAGTTCTTCATTACAGATTCCAATATCTCTCCCCATCTACCACACTACTCAATCTTAAAGTTTCCTTTTAATATTTTCTCACACCACCACCACCAAAATTTCCTCTACTAAGTGGATGTGGGTCTATATTTGGTTTCATTATACACTATTTTTCCAAGAATTAAGATTCCCTATAGGACTGATGTTACAATGGATCATAAGGACTGTTCATCACATAACCGATAATCAACTGATTTTCATATCGCACTTCATAAAGTTACTTTTTTTATCATAGAAACCCAATTTATTATTTTTCATTCATGTGATTAACAATGAATGCATCCCTATTTATTGGAACCCATATAATGGCTTCCTTCCACCATTCCATCACCAAGGTAAAAAATCATCCATTGTGGTTATAGACTATAATGTATTAATGGATAATCGTACATGGAAACTTATCTTCATACCCCTCAATAAGAATTATATTAGAATAAAATGGATATATATTATGCTATGAAAAGATGATGGATCTATGAATCCTTTGAAGGCACTCTTCGATGTAAATAGAAATGTTATAACCTACAACATTGAATTTATTAACACTTTCACCAATGGATAAGACAGAATTTGTGCATACTTTTATCTCTAACACTTACAATTACCATTGGCCTCTCCATTATATGTGAAAGTGATTTTTTGGGATAATTTTAACATTGATAGAGGGGGTAATCAATGCTGAATAATTAATAAACATTTACATTTTTTGTATATTTACCACTTTGACCTATCAGGATCTTGATTCAATTATTCTATTTTCCCTATTGCATGAATGTATAAGAAAGTAGTAAAATATGGAAAAAGTTATTTTTATATGGTTCGCAACTAAATCAATGTAACTAGTTAATGTAATGGTCCATAAATTAACCTGATCACACAACCACTAGAATGTAATAATTAGAATCTGGTTATTTCAATTAATAAATACCCTTACATATTGAATCCACTATAGTCAATTTAGAGTGATTATTTTATAAAACTGGGTTGGATATTTATACATCCCCAAAATAAAGTATTCACCTTATTGATAAGGATATTAATAAAACTATGAAATATTCAAATATATGAGACATATTTTAGATTTCATGGTATTCCTCGATCTTCTAATTTTTTACTTGTTTCTTTCTTCGCTAATGCAAATCAACCATTCTTCTTCCCATCAGAAATCAAAAAGTCACAAGTTCTTATTCATCAATCAGATATAATAATATGAATATAGTGTGGACTTAAAGACATATAATTAATAATGAAACTAATGATAATCAGTATAATGGAGATTTTTTAGAAAATATTCATTCTTTATTGTAAAAATGACAGCACAGATTCTTTAAAACAATATTGCCAGAATAAAAAAAATCCTCTCAGATTATTAACTCAATGAAGATCTTCCCAACACCGCATCATAAAAATTTAACTTCCCTGATAAATAATCAATTGATAGTTATGAAAAAAATTTCTATTCATCATTCTTATTGATCTGAATGTTTTGGTGCACTGAAATTTAGACTTCCCTGATAAAAAAATATAGAAAATTGGGTTCAGAATAAACTTCATATTAGTGAAATTTCATTTTTCTAAACACATATTACACTAACCATAAATAACACATGATAGTATTAATGTTTAAAAATATTCACTGGTCATATAAAACATATAAACCATGACAAGAAATATTATTTATCAAGAGTTTATCAATTTATGATCTCATGTGCATATGGGGTTACATATGCATGCATGTATTTTTTATGTTCACTTATTCTTCTTACTTATTCACACAAGTGAACAAAATTCATTGATTAATTTGTCATGTGTATATGAATTCACATATCAGTTCATGAATATACACATTTTTAACATTCTCTTCATGCACCCAATAATATGCACACTCTTTATATTTTTACTACCTTGTGTGAACATCACTTTTATTACCATTCACAACCCATAATTTCCTACTTCAAAAGACCCTAATTCATGTAATTTTCTATTCTAATTCACATAATAATTTCACAAGTAGGTAATGTAACTACTTCATCCATCACAGAACATGTAGTGTGTAGTTCATCTCATAGGCTATTGTGTATAAACTATTGTTTTGGAGCATAGTAGAATCACACAGTGGTGGTGATATCATAAAATTTATTTTAATAATCCTTCCCCAAAACCATTAGTAAGTATGTTTCTCATAAAATTTACGATATATTGGGTTAATTTATAAAAAAGATAAATATCTAAGATTAGGACATTTCTTTATTGAGGATTGTTGACCATCTTAAATGGCCCTTTTGGATTGCCTTCATTGTACTGTGAGGATAAAAATATAGAATCCATCTACTGGTCATCCACATGTTCTCTAATGATCTCTGAGAAACCCAACGTTGTAATCGGGTTCCAATGTATAGAATTGAATATCTTTCATTTTTTGATATTTATCTCTTGTTCTATAGCCATGAAAAAATATCTCTTTCTATTCTTATTCTTGAGAGGGGGAGAGAAGTAAGGTTTAACATATAATAATTTGTGCACAAATATTCAATATTCTCTATTTTTCATTTAATACATAAAATATATAGTTGTATATTTAAAGATTCATGAATTAGGTTTAAATACAATTTAATTTCATTTTATCTATTAAATTAAATTTATTATCATTTATAAGCACATTGTCACAGAATAATATCATTTTTATTTTCACATGTTCCAACATCAACAAACTGATAAATAATATTTATTGTCCTATAAATAATACTTTTATCCCCAAAAAAAGTATTGGACCATTTCAAATCCTCAATATTTATTGAAGATCAAAATAAATATTTTATTTATAAAAAATATATTTCATTCACAAAACAGTGAATAAATATTTATTATATATTCAGTAGATAAATCATAAATTTATTCAGATACTGGTGAATAAATATTTATTTAATTTATGCAATCATTATAACATGGATAAAATTATGTATAAGACTTGATAATAATATTTATTCAATTAATTAAATTAAAATATAATATAATCGAGATCAATGGAAATATATATTGTGTTACCCTCTAGGATACTTTATCATTAACGTTAGACAGGATTGCCAAAAGTCCAAGAATACAATCTAAAAGTGGGTAAATGAATCTATGGGAAATAAATTAATGTTTAAATGAAAAAAAAAACATAAAAATTCTCCTTGTTTAATATAATAACTATGTCAAAATAACTCATAAGTCATGTTCCACAATCGATCCATCAAACAATTTATTTGATATATTATTAATTGACAATATAAAATTAAAGTGTCGTCAAACCATGGACATGAAATTTGGGTTATGTTTATATAACAATCAATGTGATGAGATATCAACTCCCATAAATATGGATGGCATAAATCCTTAATCAACATATCAATTAACGACATGTCAATTAAGGCATACCCAACATACCCTAAATCCCACCATCATATGGAATAATTATTTTCCTTAATAAATCAATGTGAATGACTCATGACATGAATATATGATAGTTATGATGTTTAAGGACTATTAGACACGCTTACAGATAGAAATATCTAATAAAATCAAAACATGAATAATACCTAATATGAGGTCTATTTTTCTAAAATACAATCGTATAGATTACCACGTGAAAAGTTCATGAGAGGTATCTTTATCAACATATAAGTACATGAATCTCACATTCAAAAAACAATTTCTCCCATAATAGAACATTATCCAACCTAAAAAAATCATTAATAATATTTTCTTTAATGTTATTACATCCCATCATAGTGGGAAACTGTTATGACTATATCAAGGTGAAAAATCCTCTTAAACATTATTACATTAAGATGTTACAGAACAATGTATATTGTGTAATACGATTTTGCATTAATATTCATGTCATTGAATAAACATTTAATCAATGTACATCTAGTCGGTCTTATGCACAAACACTAACAAATGTTTACATGGACTAGAGCCAATTACCACTAAATTTAAAAACACTAGACATCACATGCTAATAATGTTTCTAATGATTCAATTTTTTATCCAAGTGTTCCACCACATTGTATTCTATGGAACTACTTCTCACTGCAACATCACCTCTATTAGAAAAATCTATCAAGGGATGGTACTTCTAGTGTATGTAATTCATCTGATGATGTGACCATGCCTCTTTTTGGAGACCCACTAATACAATATTATCATAATAGATTATGAAATGATCTATATTGCTACATAAAATTTCAATCTCTTTGAAAATGTTTATCATCTATATTTATTTCTTATATTCCTTAGAAGCGACAATATACTCAACCAAAATTATTGAATATGTTACCATATCCTACTTTGAGCTCTTTTATCTATCAAAAACACTATTCTAAGTGAATATATATCTCATTTTTGTGTTCATGTCATTTTAATTAGTTTGGAAACTTTCAAATACATATCCTTTAAAGAGTTGTTCATTATCTCCTCAATAGAGTTGTAACATAACCTTAAAACACCTCTGATACTTAATGATAGTCTTTACATCCATCCAATGGTGGTCACCTCGATCAATATCACATTTCCCTACCACAATCAATGTATACAAATCATCTAGACTAGTAAAGATCATATCATAGATAACATAACCAATAGCTACAAAATATGGAATCCTTGACATTTTGTTTCTATACTAAAGGATAAAAGGACATATTTTATTGGAAATTTGAATTCCAAGTGATGCTAGATAAATCCCCTCTTGTATTGTTCCATACTAAATCTCTAATGTTTCTTTTCAATGTATGTATATTGACTTATGCTGAGAAACCTATTCGATATATCGTAATGGATCATGTTCCAATGAACATTTGTTGCCTCTTCCAAGACATTCATAGAGAATAATATATTCACCTATTTATTATAAGAC
The DNA here is from genome assembly GCA_963277665.1 of Viscum album. Taxonomy (NCBI): domain Eukaryota; kingdom Viridiplantae; phylum Streptophyta; class Magnoliopsida; order Santalales; family Viscaceae; genus Viscum; species Viscum album. The sequence continues at coordinate 1,189,624,688 of OY728121.1, read as the reverse complement.
ATTAATATTGGAATTTTGTTTCTTATGATTAATATTTCATCAATATATACGATCAATAAATCAACCACACTTCCACTAAACTTTTATATACAAATGGATCACATTCATTCTAAATGAAAAAAAACGATTATAGCCTCATAAAAATTTATTTTCCATGAACTAGATTCCTTATTTAATCCATAAACATATCTTTAAAAAAGCATACATTATTTGCTTCTATGGAGTCATAGACCGTTCAGATTATGTCATATAAACATCTTCTAAACGGTACCTGCTTCAGATGGAAATTTTGACATCCATTTACCAAATCTCATAATCATGGAATGACATAAATGTCTAGTATAATTATATTGGTTTCCATCATTGGAACTGGTGAAATTTTGTCATCATAGTCAATTCCATGATGTCATTGAAACCCTTCTGCAACTACTCATACCTGATAATTATTGACATTTTCTTTCATTTCTAGTATCTTACTTAAGATTTATTTGAATCCTGTAGTCCTTATATCTACTGGATGGTCTACCCCAAACATTTAGTTTGTTTTTCTACATGGAATCCATTAAATAATTCATGTCTTATTGACACGTGGAAATATCCATTACACTTAATATATCCTTATCAGTTACATGGTCATTATTATCTACTAATTTTGATTCCCCATTCTCAATGACTTGAAAACCATAATGTTAATGTTATCTAACCACAATAGTACTCCTACAGAGAACATGTGTCTCCATATCTGTATCTTCTTCCATGGGGCTTTGTGTAATTGGATAGTGTACAAACACTAGTGTACCATGAGCCTTGACTTCATCGAAGTTTATTTCTCTCTTTGAATAAATTTTAAATATGTGCTTCCCTACAACGAATATGGACTGTTTTTCCATTTTAGGCTGATCATAGTTTTATAATCATCTTACCATGTTGGTTCTAAACATTATTATTATATTCCGTGATTTTTTAAAAAGATTATTACATTACCCTCATTGTTATATATATCCATATCTACTAAAATAAACAATAAAAGTTATGAAGTATGAGTCCCCTCACCATTCATCAAATAAAATTTTCTATACACATCAGTTGAAAGTAATTAAATAAGCTGATTACCCTTTTATCTTTCCTAGTAATTGGGGTTTTGAAATTTTTTCTTATAAACATGCATGAAATTCACCATGTGGTTTCAGTTCATAAGAATCTAAATATCCATCTTGATGTAATATATCATGTTCTTTTCATTTACATGGCCAAGCTGATGATTCCAAATTCATATGTGGTGTAAGTTATGTGAAGTAACATCATTTTTTATTATTGTTACTAGGTTCATGTAATCCAACATTTAATGATCATTAATTAAATGTGCCTTACCATGAAAAATTCTATCTTTATTAATGATGCAACAATTATTACCAAATTCAGAAAGAAATCAATATATATCTAATATTGATACAAATTTTTTTTATTAAAGTCACATGAAAAAAACCCTTTAAAACAAAGATCATTCCAGTCAAAAATTTGAGGTTGTAGTCCTCGATATCTACATCAATATGTTTTTCTTTGTTTGTTTCTCGTAGATCTACCTCCACTAGGAATATTATTAAAAGTAGATTTTTCTAAAATATTTGAATACAAAGGTGAGCACCATAAGATATATCAAATACCTAGTTTTTGTGTAGATATAAATTTCAATAAACAAAAATGAATAGAATTTTTCCCTTTACTTTTTTGGCTAGTGGCATTTTTTATTCTTCTAGACCATCTTGCCACATGAAATATGGATAACATCTTATTTCCTTTCTTGATCCTTGATTTTCCTCTTCTTAGAAAGGAGTGGAAAAGATTTGTTCTTAAATATCTCTATATGTTCTTTCCATTTCTTCACCATAAGGATGAATCCATTATTAAACTTTGTATCCTTATATATTTGGAAAGAAGAGTGAGGAGATCTGGGAGATACATCTCAATGTTGTTCATTTTAAAATTCACAAAAATGATGTAGAATCTCTAAGGGAGTGTTTCTATAATGATATCAGTGTCAAATTCTTATGGAAGTTTAAACCCTTGTCCTCTAGGCATACAATATAGATAATGAGCTTCACTAAATTAGGGTTAACAGGGCTTCCCTCCCTATATTTATCTGAAAATGTGCATTGTAAATATCAAATTGTTCCTATCTAGATATATCTTGGTAAAGACCAAAAAGGTATTCAAGGATGCAATATGTATCTATGATTTCTTGAGAATACCTGAGTTCTCTATACATTGATGAAAGCATCAAACATTAAACATTGACCATTTAACTCAATTTTTTTGTAGACAAGGAACTCTTCATCACACATCTCCATTGTTTTAAAATCAGTCATGGTGGAATCGAGAACATAAGATTTATGTTGATTATATAGAACAACCCGAAGGAGTCGAAATACCTCCTAGAATTTACTTCCAGATAAGAGGTTATCTTTTTCCAATATTGATCATATGGATATTCTTGATGAGGATAATTCCATTTTATTTTAAAATTAAAAAACAAAATTAATATTACTTTTACATGATTGAAAATTATTTGAGAAAAAAAATTATAATAGATTTTATAAAATCTTCCACTATTTTATCAAATCCCAAAATCTCTCGCCATTGAACTCAGAATGTCAAATTTCCTAAACATTCTTGTAAAAAGGATTTATATACCCCTTTGAATAACAAAAATAAGGGTTGGTTAAGCTAATTGAAGGATTTTTGGAATGTTGGTATTTGAAACCTATAAGCTTGAATCCCCTTGATTCATTGAGTGGATTCCACAATCCTAAAATCCCAACATGTATTTCCTCAACACATTCCTCCAAATATACCACATATAGAAAGGGAAACTCCTCTTGATGTAAAATTCTTATTTCATCCCAAATCCTTTATAATAACTACCCCTATAATATCTAGTGTCCTGTCAAGGGTTGCTCAAACACATAGTTCTATTTATTTTTATTCTTAATCAAGGAATAGAAGGCATAGTCTATCTTAATATTATGTTGGGGGATTTCAATTTCTTATGCATAAATTTTATCTTTTTATATCATTTAGATGTTCTTTTAATATGATTTGTAAGTCACATAATTAAATTACCATGTTTGATATAACACTTATTAATAATTTATTTATTTAACTTATTTTGTATAAATTTTATCTTGTTTCATCCTATTAATGCCGTGTAAATATTAAGTGAATTTACATAATTATTTTATATTGTTGGATAATGAAATTATGAAAAATTAATTTATTTAAATTATTTCTTTTCACCTTAAATCATTTATTTTTGTGACCAAAACCTTCCATCCATAAAAAAATTCATAGACATAAATAATTAATTAATTCAATGCCTGGTTCATGATATTTATAAAATGGTGGATTTAAGGATTTAACATAAAATCAATCGATGACATTCGGAGAATGACTCCTTTTTCTAGTCTTGGAATGATGTATAACATTCCACATGTACACCTTTGTATAACATGTGTTGTCATCATTATGGTTCTATCTTCAAGCACCACCATACACCTTGGGATACTCCATTAATTACATGTATTTAGGTCCCACGAGAAGGTGATGAGAACCAAAGTATTGGTTTAAAGGGGATAAAATAAATATCCTTGGACATGTATGTCCTATATAATAATGGATTTAGGGATGAATCATAGTCCTTTATAATTAATTTAATAATAAATAATTTCAAACTCTAGTAACAAATAAAATTAAAAAATCCAAATAATATATAGGTCTTGTTCAAGCTTATTGATTTTAATACATGCAACAAATAAGAAAAATTAACTATATATCATTAATTTCATTATTCATTCATTATTATTTAAGTAAAAATGAATTAATTAATTAATTACTTAATTCCATTTCATCTTAATGATCATCTAAACTTATTTGTAGATCCCCTTGATTTATTGAATTCATGGAAAATAAATGGAATAAAAAACAATCAATTTTTTATAAAAATAAATACATTGAGTTTTTAAAAAAACATTAAAAAAATTTCTAAATTTTCAGACACACAATAGGTTTTAATCAAAATATTAATGTATTAATGTTGAAATTTAAATTAAATTAAATTAAATTATTAAATTAATTGGGATAATTTATGTCATGTATAGTCGTGTAACATGACATGAACCTCAGTTGTTGTGTATCTAAGTCAAATGATTTAGAATTAGGTGTGTCAAGTTAGTTTGATTAAATGGAATTTATATTCCAGCTATGCACCATGTATCCACATTTTGTGTGCCATATTGGCCCTCTCAAAAAGAATTATAAAATAAATGCACCATGTGTAATTAATTTCTTGGTGCATACTGTTACGATGCACATGGGTACACAACCTGTGCTCTGACGACAAACCATATAACCAAGTTTTATAGGTCAATGATTTGGTGATTCTTAATGGAATCTCAATTTGTTCTCAATTATTTTCTTAATCCTATAAGAAAATTAAAAAACGAATGAACATGACTAATATATTAATATCATGTTAGTTTAATTTGAATAAAATATTGATCAACATGAAAGAAAAATCTAACAAAAAATGTGCATCGATCAACGATCAAATAATTAATTATAAATTAAAACATGAAACCTCTAATACCACATTATAGTTCTTTATGAAGTGGATGTGTGTTGTGGTGAGAGATATATTAAAATAATTAATAATCATTCCCAACACCATGAGATTGGTTCTTTCACATAACATTTATAAATAATTTTATTAATATCTGAAGAAAGAAATACTTGGACATATAGAATATCATTGTTGATAATTATTGCTAGTCTAAAAAAGGCCAATTAAGATTTCATCTATTGTGTTATGTTGATCCAAAGATATAACCCCTCTAGATGTTATCCACCTGTACTAATATGATATCTAGGAAACACAACTCAAACATAGGTTACTAGTGTAGATATTCTAATGTCATTTTTTGCATGTTCCTGATCACTTCTTCTGTGGTCCTAAAGAAATATATCATGTGCTACTTGATCTGTTGAGGGAAAGATAATCAGGGGTGGAGAGAGTATTCATTATGCACATAAATTTTATATTCTCAATTTTGGATTCAGCATAGAATATGAATAACAATCATATATAGAGTTATAATTTAGGTTAAAATATTATTTAATTCCATATTCACCATTAAATAGAAATTTTAATCATTAATAAACCCCATTCTACAATATTAAATTATTTCCAATTATGGTGTGCCATCTTGTAAAAATTGATAAATTGTTTTTTTTCGAATTTTAAATAATTATTTAATCACCAGACGTGTTCATGGATTTTTTGAACTCCTTGGTATTTATTAAATATATAAATAAAATATTTTATTTATTAATAAATATTTCATTCACATACCAGTGAATAAATATTTATTTTATATTCAATAAAATAGACATATATATTTTTATTCACCTGTTGGAGATAAATATTTATTTAATTTATCTGGTCAATATAACATGATTACAACTATTTCATGATCTTTAGTATAATATTTTTTTCATTAATTAAATTAAAATAGAATTTCATTGAGAAAAAAACACTATGTGTGTGATCCTTTATGATTCTTTCTCATTTGCATTATGTAGGATTTCTAAAATTCCATGATTACATACAAGAAAAGGTTAATGGAATCCCAGTGAAAGAATAAAATTTCAATAAAATAAAAACACATATGAATTCTAACTAATATTGCCACATGGTGTCAATATCTCATCAATAAGGTTTCACAGCGGCATCATCAACCAAATTTTCATAATACAACATTCATTGAATATCTAAAATAAACACATCATTAAACCATTGCCATAGATTTTAGGAGGCACTAATATTCTTATCAAAGGTATGATATATCAACTTCAATAAATATAGAACAGAAAAATCATTCCATAACTTATCCATTAATGACATGTCAATCATGAGGCACCCAATGTACCCTAAATCCTTCCAACATATGGTTGGACCGTTCTCATTATTAAATATAAGTGAGTGAGAAATGACAAGCTTAAATCAAGAAAAATGCCCACGTACCATTATAATAAAGCTGGGATAGGAATATGCAATGAAACCAAACATGTAAAATTCATACTGGTGGTTTTATTATCATTATCATCTTTCATTGAGATTACCACATGTGTACTTAAAGTGAAGAAACCTCATCCCCTTACAAGTACAGGCACCAAAGGGTCCAAATAATAATTGTTCCATAAAATTATGTTATCCAACCATACAAATATATTATCAATATTATCATTTCACTTCATGGTTACCATCATAGTGGGAACTTCTTTTACCATACCAATGCAACAGATACAATATGACATTGATGCTTTAAATACATGATTGAAAATAAACATTATGTAATAAGATGTAAAATTAATATTAAAATCATGAAATATACATGTAATAAAAGTAAAATAAGTTGCTTCTAGGACACCAACTATAAAATAAATATGTTACAAAATGTTATTCACTTCACATAACATTGTGTAACTATAATACCAAAGCACTGGTTCATGGATCACTTCTTTTTTGTGATGAAAAATTAGGGTGTATAATCATCGGTCATCTTTCGACATCTATTATTCATGAAGTATGTGCATGGATCTTCTTTGCGTAACCAAATTGCTTTTAGAACTCCCCTTATATTCATAACCTAGAATGCTTGTATCACCTTTTATTACATTTCATAAACGGGAGAGCCATAGAATATCTGTTTTTCAATAAATAGGATCTCTCAAAACAATATGTGATCAAAAGTACAATTAAAAAGTTGGTACCTCTCCTTTTATATTTTAGGATCACTGAATAATTTCAATCTTTCACAACCTCAATCCCCACAAATAACTTAATGCAGATGAACCATTCTGTGAGCTACAGATGAAAGCATATCTTACGTATTTCAAATTGTCGAATGTATCAGATTTGAATTCATCAAAACTGTGAATAATATATGTAGATTATCATGGTTTTTTCTTCATTATATCAGTATATCCTCTACATTGATGAACCATCCAACCTACATCAATTAATCTATAAATAATCATTGTCATTATACAATGGAATATCAACACGGAAATTTTTTCCTGAAAAGAAAATCATGTATCCATATCTATCCATAAAATATGATTTATTAAACTCATTTTGATCAACATATGTGATTATTGGCACACAGTTTGATCGCTGATGGTATCCAATCATTTAACTAGAGGGTGTTGAGGATATCTCATTTCAGGAGGAAGACAATGACTATGTGGAATCTTGGTTATTGTTGTATCATTCCAGATTGAACAGACACATTATGTCTATATAATTTTAATATTGGTGGATAGTGTATCTATTCCTGCATCCCATAATTATCCTCCTTGTGTTTGATCTACTATATATAAATGATTGTGCTCCTACTAAACCTTCGATTAATAACATGGATTCATATCACACTCATTTCCCACAGGGGCCACGGAACATGAAGTCCCTAGGCTTCGCTCCAAGCTACTTTATAGAACCCATGAGCATTCAAATGATGAGACTTATACAGAAAGCCCCTGAGGCCTTACACACATTCCTTTATAACTCTACTACTATGCATGAGGGCTCAATACTGCCTCCCCTGGGAGTTCTTGACTAGTGGGTCCTACATAATCCTTCGTTGATGTTGGGTGAGATACTAAGTGTGGTTTGACATATCTTTTAATAATATCATCCAATATAAATACTTCTATAATATATAAGTAATGAATGGAGTTAAAAATAATCACAACCACATCATATTCTATCTCCAAAAAAAAATTATATGAACGTTTATTTTTTCAGTGTCACCATAAAACCAATTTAATGTATCTACGTGAAGTTAATGACTTTAATGGCCTTTTCCAAATTCATCTTCCACAATTCTTCTTTGAATGTCAATTCCAAAGAAATTCATCAATATCTAAACCTATTTCATCGTTGATATAAATATTAATCCAACTTTGATACATGTATTCGACATTATGATTGGTTCACCAATCATATAAAATACTCAGAGAATTATTCAAGAATGACATCCAATGGCGTTTAATGAATCCATAACAAACCTGCAGCCACAACATTGGAAAATAAATTTCATCAAACCATTTAAATTTTCCTTCAAATTATATTACTTTACAACATTAAACAAGATCAATTATCTTCAGAACTTCTTCATAGTATTTAAATCAATGAAATAGTCCTATTATATTGACATCAAGGAAGAATTCATATTTCACAAACCACCACTAACAACAAATGGAAATCATTGAAAACAAATACAACTTTTATAATTTGTGTCCTTCAAGAGGGAAATAAATAATTACTTTCTATGTTACTTTTGTAATGTGGTGGTCTAGTTTTTTATAATGAATTAAATATTGTAGATTCATGGTACTCTAACAAAAAAATTTATGTGATACACGACACACATAAAAATTGTTTTATGTTGAAGAATAATATATAATTAAGTTACCAAAAAAACATGTTTCCCAACATATGTATGTATATAAAAGACTATCTCAATAACTCATAAGACATATATAAAAAATAAATTCAATATTATTACCCAAAAAGTATAAATACAACGAAAATCAAAAAAAATGAAACAATTTCCTTATTATATATCTATAAAAAATTCATGTTATTGTTTTTTAACCTATGGTATTTGAACAAATTTCCATGTGTGATTTTAATTTATATTGCAAATCATTTTTTTTTAAATAATTATCCTTCAAACATACAAACCAATAAAAAAATACTTAAATAAAATATACTATACTTCACAAACAATGAAGTATAAAATAAAAATATTATTAAAGAATAATAATAATACAATATAAAATCAAAACTAAAAATCATACAAAAACATAAAAAATACATAAAATTGAAGAAAAAGATTTGTATAATGAATCAATAATAATATTTAAAATAATAAAACTCAAAATAATTTGAAAAGTGTAAAAATTAAAAAATATTAAAGAATAAGAAATGTAGATCAAAATGAATAAACAAAATTGAAAAAAAAAATTGGAATAAAATCATAACAGAGAACACCTAATTGCATGTCATGGAATAGTTGACATATGTCTGGTTAGTTTCTCTTCCATCGCTGGAAGAAAAAAATGATGAATTGGGAATTTGGGTCAAAAGATACTCATGTTCATCTACATTATGTTGTTGGAGATGGGAGAAAGGATATGGTCATCTTTTATAGATGGAGAAGAGTTTTTTCCTCCAAAAATGAAGATTTTGTTCTCATAGTGTAAAATAATTTGGTCGATGTAGTGGTATGTGAAATGATAGGATGCACCACAACACCCCATTGTGCACGCCGCAAAACCCAATGATGAATTTGTATCAACATAATTATTTTATTGTGTAAGTGGATATGATTATATCCATTTCCACAATGCAGTGAGATTTGGCACAAAAATAATAATTATGTGGGGAGGTATATATAGAGTGACCTCAATATTTTTTTTATAGGGGGATTCATCCATGTTATGTCGGATTCATCAATCATTTTATTTTTAACAAGTTATGATGTGGTTATTTTTTATTCTTCTACAAAATTGTAACCTATTTTGGGATATTCCAAATAAAGAAGGATCATTTTTTCTATCATCTATCAATTGTATGTAGAATTTCCCTAGTTCTGTATTTTTATGATTTTATAATTATAGGTAGTTATTACACTAGAATTATTTGACATAAGTCATTTGTTTAACACAAATTTCAAAAGAATTATTTTTATCCTGTGAGATATTTCATAGGGATTGAGGTTTCCATATGATTTTGAGATATATTTATATCTCAGAAAAAAAATATCAATGATCTATAATAAAAAACAAATATGAAATAGTTAGATTTATGGACCCACCCCTTTAGTATAAATGAAGCTTCTTTTATGAGGATACTGAAACTTTCTCACTACCAGATGGGTATTGATGTAATTTTGGATAGTTGAACAATCTAAAGATGACTCACCCATACATTTCATGTGCAATTAGAAAGATGTAATTCTTGAAAATGATGATGTGGGAGGTTACCATTTTCCACATTAGATATGAGGAGAAGGGTCTTGGGAGAGGAAAACAATATCAAAATCATGGTCACATGTATATTTAGGATTTTTATAATTCAATTTTTGTAATTATGTCGCTCAACTCAAAAAGCCATTGTAGCAGCCTTATAAATATAAGACTTAAATGATAAAATTTGTTACTCATGTTGATAAGGTGTACATTTTGATATTTTTAGGAGCCTACCAGATTATAACTCCACAATTAATCCTGATTTTATTATAGTAGAATCAAGATGATTGATAGTCTTGTATGTTTCCCTAGGTGCATGAGAGTGAGGATAAAACACGCTAAAGTATTATGTGTTAGCTTGTGAAGATATTCATTAGTTGGATAAGTGAATGTGATGGGTAACAACCTTTAGTGTGTTGGGAATGAAACCCAAGTATTATTGGAGACCCACATGATCATATGACTTGGTTATTGGCCAGGGAAGGCCATGTCTAGACATTTATGATTGGATTTTTAATTTTTATTGGAGTTAATACAGTATCCTATAAAAGAAATAAATGGATTTTTATATCCCGATCCAATGTATAGATATAATTTCATGTAATATCTCAAGTGATTTTAGAAATTATTTTTGTTCTACAAATACTACAGGAGATCAGTTATCCTATAGGGAAGCATGTATGCATATGCTATGATAATCAAGTTATAATAAAAATGTATACCAATAAAGTATTTTATGACTAAACTAATCACATGAGGTTGACTATCATTTCATTTAATTGAATTATGAGAAAAAAATTATCACCCTCAGTAATGATCAATTAATAAATCAATTTACAGACATCATTATAGATGGTGGTTTTGGATCACTTGTTCTGTTTTTATGTACCAAGATATGCATGTGAAATATAATTGTCACAACATGAGTGGGATTATTGGATGTATTAATATTAAAATAGGTTTATCTTATTCTGGGTCATTTTGAATTTTTTAAATAAAGGTCATCTCTTTTTCTATATAAAGAAAATGGTAAGCCTCCCTTTAGAGGCATGGATTCCAATATCAAATTTCTCTATATTGTTATTAAAATGACTATAGGTTATTGACATGGGATGGGTTAATTTTCCATTATCATACCATAAAATGAATAAATTTGATAAATTTCATCATTATATTATTTATATTTCTCTATATTCAAGGTGGAATTAATCTACTCATTCATTGAATGACAACGTATTTATTCTATAGCATCTTTTATTAGTTATAAATGAAGTAATTAACACCATCATTATTGACTTGGTAATCTATTTTTATCCTTTACTTTAAAAGATACATTAATTTATTGTCCCATAAATTTGAAAAATGGGAATTATATTGAACATCATTATTTAGGTGTTTATTAATAACATATCCCAAAAAATTTGTCAAATTTGAAAGATGACTACAAAGGGAAAATATATTAGATTCCAAAACAAGAAGAAATAAGAAGCATCTTCGAGGGGTTATGTTATAATAAAGAGAAAGTATGATTTTTATCTTATGGGTTTTCATGGAAGTATAACGTTATAATTAATAACGATATATTCCACATGTGATTTCATAATCATTAATTTTTCATTTTATATCATGATTTCTAAATGCATTCCTCCTCATCTATTTTTCTTTTTGGGTTTCACTCATTTTTGGAAATCCTAAGAAACTAATATGAAAGAATCATAATATTTATATCTATCAATCATTTTCTACTAAACCAATGATCATTTAAAATAGACATACAGAATTATTACTTTGTACTATTATGAATTTAAGATTTTATAACATGAAAAAATGTTCTTATTTTAAATTCGTGACTAAATTGTAAATTTTATGTAATTGTTTCGGATTTTAACATAAAAATTGATTTTTTAAATATTATCCATTAATTTTTTCATATATTTCTCTATTATAGTCATTAAAAATCAAATTTTGTGTTGATATTTAGCCATTTGTTCCCAGGTTATTTATGTTATGTTATATTTTCATTATAGAAAATATGTTATTAATTTTTCAAGTGGAACTCTTCTACTTAATAAACTAATAGAGTTCATAATATAACATTATTAATTAATAATTATACAGTTAGTTTCCGGAATAATAGAACTAATATCCAGGACTAGAGAGAGATATAAAAAATGATTTGATATATATAAAGATTAAATAGGGAGTTTAAATTTTTTAAAAAGATAGTTCTTCTAGATATTATAGGATAAAGGAAATCAATAACATAAATAAGTAATTATAATATCTCATAATGGGGATATAATTGATTGTTCTCATTTTTTGGAGTTAGAAATATAAGGACACATTAAATGAAAAATCTATTACCATATATCTATAAAGGTGGATGAGATATAACTGAAGGGAAACCATTTAAAAGTGAGGGGTAATCTATATATTTTATAATTGTTAATTTAACTAAAAATGACCATATGTAATTTAATTATAATCACATCATTTCATGATAAATAACATAATTTATTTACAGACTTCATTAACTATACTATGTGAGAAGCAAATTTAAAAAATGTCTTCTATATACTTTCATGAATGAATACTTTGGATACAAACCCTTATTTGACATTTCTAACCAAAATAGTTTTTATATCCATTCTAGTATTGATTGTTCTCTTTTCGTATGTTGAATTGGAAGAGAATTTTTTTGGTAGGTATTTGTATAGGTTGTTTATTTCTATATGAAATGATGGGAAAATTAGAACTTTTTTAGTGCATGTATAAGTTGTAGTAATAAACATATCATGAAATCTAATCCAATTCTCTCATGCTCTGGTTCACTATTAGGGATACTGTGTTAGTGTTGAAACATATTTTCATTATAGATCAACATTTGGTGTTTCTTATTACTGGTGTTAACTAAAATACCAGATAGTTTTATGCAAGAAAATTTCATATTTTTTCACAACTAACATTTATGTTCTTGAAGTAAAAATATTTCCACATATTATTAATTTAAACATATTAATGAACCATAAAAAATTATAGCATCCTGTGTTTTTGAACTAGATGAAATTCCATGGGAATTTCAATTTTATTGTTTAGTGGATGATCCCTTTTATAAACCATGTCTTGGTGTGAAAATACAAGTTCTGTAAGAATTAATTTTTTTACATATGGTTGAGATCCAAAGTTGTCTCTTTGGTTGTTATTTGTGTTTTGGTAGCACCGGGCCCCACAAACTCATGTTTGGGTGGATAGGTAAGGTTTAATGGTTTTTCTAAACTTTTGTATCCCACCAATGTTAATTACAGGCCTTTGTAGGTTGGTAGAGGTTACACTCAATGTTTGTCCATAGGTTTCTAAAAAGTGCTCCTATCCTGCATGATTTGTTCCATTTAGGCAGGGTGTGTGCACTATTTGGTACATTTTTTTGCACTGATGGTCAAACTGTGTAGGGTGTGGAACCTACGTAGTGGTAGAATCACGGTTGGCATAATGATTGGTCGATCCATGCATTCAAACACTGAAAACCCTCTTTTTGAAGGGGAAATTTCATTTTTCCTTCAATGACTGAAATATTTTCCCCTTATTTCATTCTTATTCATCTCTACACACACAAGTCCTTCTTCTCAAGATCTTCATTCTCTCACCCACTAGGGATAGTTTTATCTCCCTCTTCCACACTATGATTTGATTTCCTTCATGTGTGTCATATTTCACTCAGTAATTGTACAACACATTCTGCTTTAGTTGATCATTTTTCTTCACTCCCACTATTCTATATCTATGCACCCTAATTAACCTAATTTTGAAGGTTTTTTTCTATATCATTGATTTTTGTCAAAATAGACAAAATAATACTTTGATATTTGATGTGTGATTCATCCATTGTATAGGTTAGGTGGTCTAGAGCATTCCCCAAAATATTTCATTGACTTATAATGTGACATTCTTTTTCATGAGACAGTATTTTTGTATGATGCCTACTAAATAGGTTATTTAAATTATAATGTATAATTACTTCCTCCTAGTAATTATGTCATATTAAATTCTATTTTTTTTTAGTGATTTTTTTGTTTAATTTTCACTCAAGTTTGTTCTCCTTGAATTCCAGTAATTATTCTATTGTTTTTCTAAAAAACCCCATTATGTGGTTCACATTCTTCAAAACAATAACAATTTATTTATTTCTATTATGATAGAATGCCGCAATCCTCTATGATAGATCCAAGTGACCAAACCCCCTCCTCTTGTGTTTTATCATTATTTATTAAACATAGTAAATAAATAGTATGGCATAATTTTCACCTTGGTCTTTTGAATACATCGTTCTTGTATTGTGGTATCTAGCATGTACAACCCATCTGGACCTAATACATTAATTAAATGATTTGTATTCCATGATAATGGTATATACCACTAAATGATCTAATTGAAATATTTAAGGGAATATCCTTCTCAAGTATTCTAAATGGTTTTGTTCCTTTATTATTCTTAGGTTCTGCCTCTAATTGTTATTGGAATGATTTAACGGTTTGGCCCTCCTCCTTGATAAAAGTTAAATGTATAAATTGTTAAATAGTTCATTTATGCCTTGATTGATACTCAAGATCCTTTATATGGAATTATAATGATAGGATAAATGGTTATTGAGGCTTTATATGCTAGTAGGGATACATTCTACATCTAGGATGGGCTCACTGCATGTGTTAATAGCCACCATATGAGCGATATCAGTTCCCAAGGTTGAACCCATATGAGGACTTTGTGAAAAGTTGTTTACACAATTCAATGAGTGAGACTCATACCACTTTGTGAGATATAATGAATGGCCTCCTCTGGGACATTTTATACATTACATAGAGATTGAAAAATCGAAATCCATTTAGGGATTCTTTGGATAGACCCATTCAGTTATGGATAGAATTTACTCATATAGTGTAATAATTGGGATTCATTGTAAGGTTCACAATAGATAGAACTAGGATTCTATAAAACTAAATTGTAATTAATATTTTAATAATAACGTCTATGTTTATATGGAAATATCCCATAGAGGACTCCCCCCCATAAAAATAACATGACTGGGATCAGTCCATTATTGTCATATATTACCATTTTCAACCTTTATCACATTGTAGCTCATTTCCATAGGTTCATATCATTCAGATACATTCCTTCTTAGTCCTAAGATGGTATAGTCTTCCAGGTGTCCCATAGGGATTTAATCTATCATTTCTCGTTTATATAATTTATTTGTAGCCCACATGTCATACTTTCATGAAATATTAACTTATATATAGAAACTATAATTTTATTTATACATATTTGGTGGTCTCTTACTGAGAATATCTCACACCCTTATCAGGGAACCATTTTAGTAGGGTATCCGATCATATCCACTTATGTCATGACATGACCCTACTGGTCTCGAGCTGCAACTATCCCAAGACCACCTCCATAGGCCAGGGAATTTCGACAAGCACCGAAGGCATAACAATCTCAGGGAGGCCTTTGCATATGTACCTATACAGACACACAACCCACTCAATGCAGAAGTGCAGAGTAACAAGCAAACCAAAGTACAAACAACTACAGCTCAACCATAGTCATTCATGAACTTCTAAATAGAACAGGTAATCTGCTGAAAAGTACTAACAAGATAGCTAAACAGAAAAAGGGAAAAACACGTGCCCACCTGAAAGGTTCCACAACCCGGAAACAAGTAAACAAAAGTAAACAGCTGGTGAGTCTCATGCATGAATGTACTACTACAACCACTGAATGCAGCCCATGATCTTGTGTCCTCAACACTCCTATGTAGTTTCGATCAACCTTTCTGTCTCCTAAATGGGCACACCAAATGCAGTCAAAGCCCAAGCAAGGGTGGGTTTAAATATACTCAGTAGGATGCCCCGAAATATCGAGGGAGCCACAAAGGAGGTACTAAAACAGTGAGCAGTATATAGAACATAGAACATTGTAAGAGTATGATAGAGAGAGTGCATCTCAACCAAAGAGAAGAAATGACGTAGTATCATTCAACCAAGTAGAGATAGACACGGAAAGCACATGGCATACCCCCCACGTCGTCACCACTCCTAGAAGGAAAGTAGTTGAACCCAAGGATTGGGAAAAAAAAGTAGGGTGTGTAAATATATATATTCTCAACAAGAAACCTGAATGAGTGTGTAAGGGGATCTCCATATCCATGCTTAGCCCGGAAAAGTCCCCAACCGTTCTGAAGATATTCATCACTAACACCCCAGTAGTCCTGCAAGTCAAAGTTGTCTCATTGACAAACCGTACAACCAAGGGTCTCGCTCCTGTATTCATGGAGAAAATTAATTTACCAGCCTCATAGAAAGTGATGTGTATGAAAGACGGTTCTGTGTAACCCACTTCCTAGCCCATCTAGAGGGTAAACTCTAAGAGGTCATTGGGTAACCCACTGCCCAGCCCCTCTGGAGGGTAAACCCTAAGGTCAATGGGTAACCCACTACCTAGCCGCACTGGAGGGTAATCCCTAAGGTCAATGGGTAACCCACTGCCCAGCCCCACTAGAGGGTAAACCCAGAACTAATCTGATAACTCCGCACTTGCCAGGCTGTCAATGGGTGTCAATAACATCTCTATTGTCCATTGGTTCTGAGTGCTTCAAATAATCCTCTAACCAATGCCCATTCATGTTTCCATAGTTAACGAGATAGACTATTTACTTGCGTGAAACAGACTCCCGGAGAAATAGTTATTTAACACCACTTTATGCCCATACGACACCTCAAGGGGCCCACACCTCGGCTTAAAAAAAAGGTATGGAGAAATGCGCCATTGTGATGATTTAGGAAAAACGCGCCAAAATGACAATTCATTCCCCCCGAATGGACATCTAATGAAAAAGTCACGGTACGCTACACACATCTTAAAAGACGGCATGTGGGGCCCATGCCTCAACTCTTGAATCGATGCCTGAAACCACATTCAACTACTTCATCATGTTGCTAGGGTCAAAACTCCACTGACGGCACCTAAAACGGACTCTAGATGTGATCGCCCAATCCGAATAAAGAATCTTGGTGAGCCGCTACGTAAAACTTAACGACCATGTCGCTTCACCAAGCTCTCCTCTCATACCATCTCAAAACCTTCATCTCAATTTGAGGATTGTGTTGTTGTAGAAGGAACATGAATTAAACACATGGTTAGCATGTAAAGGGAGTTTTAATGCCAACGGATGGAGATGGGGTGGGCCGGACCGGTTAGGTCGGTCCACAGCCTTTAAACTGGTCGTCTGCGTGTTGGCCGCCTAGACCGCCCGGTCCACCACAGCCTGCGGTTCACTACGCTGGCTGCACCGGCTCACGCGGACCTGCATAAGCCGGTTCGGCTCCTTTACATGAGCCCAGTGCTTCGCATGTCTCGGTCTTCTCCTAGGTTCGTGTCGACCCCGGTCTCCTGTCCCACGCCGACCGGTGAAGCCGACCGGCGCGCGCCCCTGGGCTCCCGCGGGCGCCGCTGATGCCTGCAGCCAGCTTCACCGCCTCCTGAGACCCGCTGAGCTGCCGCCATTCTGCTCGTCGCACCGATAGCTGAGGAGCCGTGCCGCCCCCCGAAAGCTGTGCTGCCACCTGGGGACTCACCGAACCACTGCGCAGAGCAACCAGACCACCCTGAAACCGCAATAAATAGAGGGTACTGGCCGAAAAACATCCAGGGGCCGCACCAGATGCCCTGGGACTCGAGGTTTCGATCCGAAAAGAGCGTTGGAATGCTCGGATCAAACTCTATGCATATATGGACTTTTCTCAACAATTTAACATCATTTTGATGTTAAATTTAAGTTCAAAGTTGATGCGAAAATTTAAAATGACAACGCACGACCCTACCTCACATGGCGTAGCCCGTCGCTTCACAAACAATCCGCCTAAGCCGCAACCGCCTTGGATGGGTGGGGAGAGAATCTTGAAGAGGGTGGATCCTTTCTTTGGAGAGCATCTTCCAGCAAGATAACAAGGGGGAAGAAGGGAGGGTTGGATGTGTTTAGGTATGGAAAAGAATTAATTAAAATCAATTAATTCTTAAACACCCACCAGTATACCCATACCCAAACTCTCGACAGGGTCCTTGTTAAGCCGCCCCTATAGTAAAATCCACTTTCTAATATCGACAGTCTCGGAATTTTAATTCGAGCCTCCATTCTGATGTTATAAAGTTCACGCTCGTGGTTGCTAAATTATGAAAATGCCACTTGTGGCATTTTCCACAGATGGGTGGCGCATGTGAAGGTTACACCCCTCCTATGGTAAATGGCACGCTATGGACTCAATGGAACCCTCAGTTTTCCCATCTGAGAAACTGTTTTGGATTTATTCTGTTTATTTGGCGTTCCTAGTGTGAACATGCTTAAAATTTAATTTTGGCCACATCGGGGCTTGGAATCACATGTCATCTGAATACCCTGCTCAGCAATAACATTAAGAAAATTTCAAAGTCACACTGGCTCAAAACATAGGTTCTTACATCATACCCTCCTTTATGTTTTCCATCCCTGATAAAAAAATTACATAAATAACTCTGGATACATAGCCTGCATATGGCTCTCCCATTCCCAGGTTCTCTCATGCACCCTCCCGTGCCGCCCCTGCACTCCAACCAAAGGAATGGTCCATCTATGCAGAGTCTTCTCCTGCCGGTCCTCAATCGCCACCAGGTGCTCCACATTGGTGGCTCCTTCATCAATGTCCAGATTTCCCCAGTCGATATCGTGTGTATGGTCATGCAAGTACTTCCTTATCTATGACATGTGGAAGACGTCATGCACCCTATCTAGCTGTGGGGGTAGAGCAAGATGGTTGGCAACCTCACCAACCCTGCACATGATCTCAAAGGGTCCAACTTTGAGGATAGCTATCCTCCCCGACCAAACCTCTATGTTCCACGCCTCGAGGAGACTCTCAAAAAGACATGGTCCCCCTGCTCGAACTCCAAATGCCATGACAACGGTTTGCATAGGACTCTTGTCTGCTATGAGTCGTCCTCATCCGCTCACAAATGACATGCACCTTCTCCGTCATTTCCTGCACCAACTGTGGGTCCATGAGGGAGGTCTCCCCAACCTCCGTCCAGCACATTGGTGACCTACAGGTTCTCCCGTAAAGGGATTCAAACTGTGCTATGCCGATAGTATAGTGGTAACTGTTATTATACACAAACTCCACCAAGGGTAGGTGATCCTCCTAGTTTAGGCCAATGTCTAACACACAGGCCCTGAGAATATCCTCCAACACCTGGATAGTGTGCTTTGTCTTCCCATCCATTTTGGGGTGAAAAGTTGTACTCATCCACAGCCGAGTCCCAAATGCCTCCTATAGGCCTTGCCATAATTGCGACATAAACTACACATCACGGTTGGAGATGATCGTCATGGGTACTTCCTGAAGGTGGAAGATCTCTTGAACGTATAGCTTCCCTAGACTCTCCACCTAACTCTACTCCCTAATGGAAGGGAAGTGCACCAACTTTGTAAGTCGGTCCACTATCACCCAAATGGGATCATGGACCTTCATTGTGCGTGGAAGCCCTATGATGAATTCCATAGTTATACCATCCCACTTCCACTCTGGGATATCAAGGGGCTACAATAACCCTGCCGGAACCTGATGCTCTGCCTTCGCCAGCTGATCGATAAGACACCGAGAAATGAACTTAGATACGATCCGCTTCATGCTAGCACACCAAAACTACTGCTAATGGTCTCTGTACATCTTCCCCCCAACTAGATGTAAATCCAAGTGAGAAGTGTGGAATTCCCTCATCACCTCCTCATGCATCTCCACTGATACTATAGCTCACCCCTGGAATACGATCTTGTGATTCCCTCCTTCGGAATACCCATCAGGTGCCTCCCTCGTGGATATCTGATCACGCAGTACCATGCTGTCGATATCGCCCATCTAGGACTCCCTCAAATGCTCAAGGAGTGAAGGAGTCAGCATTATCGACTGTAGAAAAGTTATACCCTCCTGCTCCACCAAGGTCAGATGTAGATAATCCAATTGCTCTAAAGCTTCCCTCACTGGACGAGCCTGGGACATCCGGCTAAGAACATCTGCTACTAAATTTCCCTTTCCTAGAGTGTAAACTATATCGAAATCATAGTCCTATAAAAACTCTAGCTAGAACCCCTGCCATAGATTCAGATCCCTCTGAGTGAAGATGTACTTGAGGCTCTAGTGGTCTGAGAAGACCACGAAATGCTTACCAAGAAGGTAGTGTATCCATAACCTCAAGGCGAAGACCACCGCTGCCAGCTCCAAACCGTGAGTTTCATAATTCTGCTCATGGGGTCTCAACTACCTCGAACCATATACAATCCATGCCTGCTGCTGCATCAGCACACACCTGAGCCCAGCTCCTAAAGCGTCACTGTATACGACAAACTTAACGCCCTCCTCTGGCAGCCTCAACACTAGTGCACTAGTCAACCTCTGCCTGCACACCTCGAAGGCCTTCTGGAACTGATCAGTCTAGGTGAATAGTCATCCCTTCAGTGACAATGTTGTCAAAGGGGTAGCAATCTTGGAGAAATCTTCCACGAACCTCATGTAGTACCCTGCTAAAACATTGAAGCTCTGCACCTATGATGCATTCTTTGGTGGCTCCCAAGCAGGAACTACCTCTATCTTTGTGGGATCTAAGGCTAAACCATTTTCCAAAATAACATCCCTAGAAAGTGAACCTCATTAATCTAGAACTAACACTTCGAGAGATTCCCATATAGCTGGTGCTCCCAGAGTAAGTCTAGGACTATCCTCAAATGATTTGCTTGCTCCTCCCCCGTCATAGAGTAGTTGATTATGTCCTCAATAAAGATGACCCTAAACCGGTCCAAAAATTTCTAGAAGATCTAGTTCATTAAATACATGAAAATGGTGGGGGCATTCATCATGCCAAAGGGAATCACCAGAAAATCGTAATGTCTATAACGACAACCGAAAGCCATATTTGGGATATCAGCCTCAAAAACCTGCAACTGGGGGTAGACAGATCAATGTTCAATCTTGGAGAACCATTTCTCTCCTCTCAACTGGTCGAAGAGGTCATAAATCCTCAGCAAAGGGTATTTGTTCTTTATCGTGTCCTGATTCAGGCAACGATAATCCACAAAAAGTCATTGGATCCCATCTACTTTCTTCACAAACCTAACTGAAGCTGCCTAGGGGGACACAATGGGCTTGATGAATCCCTTCACAAGAAGGTCTTCTAACTAAATTCATAGCTCCTGAAGCTCTGTAGGAGACATCTGATAAGCCGCACATGATATTGGGGTAGTCTCTGGCTACAAGTCAATGATGAACTCCATATCTCTCCTCACAGGTAGTCCTGGGACATCCTCAGGAAAGATTTACAAGTAGTCCTCTACAACAGTAGGGATCCGGGTGCCTGTAGCATTTGTCGCTCAGAGAGCCAGGCTCGCCAAAATATGAGAAAATGGCCTTGGTATCCTGCTCATAGTACCCATCTGCTCTTCCATGAGGTCTCGTTCACAGAGCCAGGTGATCCTTGTCCCATCAGAATGGATGCATCTGACTAGTCTTCACAGAAAGCCAATCTGTGTGTGAACAATGTAATGTCAATCCATGCACAAGATGAATTCATAAGGATCCATCATGATGATGTGTAGGTCCCACATCAAACTCTCTCCTACGAATGACAGTTCACACTGTCTGAAAACAAAGGGAACTAACGAGGAACTTCTCATTGGAACCTCAAGGATATGTGCAGGTGTCAGTGCCTCTATTGGGAGCTTCAACTCCCATACCAAAAGTAGTGATATGAAAGAGTGGCTGGCGCCTGCGTCTACTTGTACCTAAGCAAGAGTAGAATAAAAACAAAGCGTACCTCAGACCATATCATGTGCTGGGGGGTCACGAGCACCCATAGCCTGAAGCTGCCATTGGCCCCAACCGCCAGCTCCCTAAGCCTGGCATGGGCTGCCCGGTGGTGGCAGTGTAAGGACCTCGAAACTCCACCGCCCAACCTACAGGTCATGACACTCTTCCTATGCCACCCCCCTGAGGACCACATTGTCCTCACCTAGAAGATCCCTGGTCAAGGCGCTACCTCTGCTGCTGTCGTGCACCCACTGCCTGCCATAACTACTCAGTAAACCTGGTCAGCCAGTCTCGTGCTAGATCACCTCATCTGTCATAATCATAGAACTAGCTCTCTTCTGACTTTCCCAGTGCCCCACGGTGCCACTACGGTGTACGAACCTACCCCAGAGTCTTCTCACAGAAGGGTCTCCTCGACTGAGGCTCTGCTCTTTGCCACCTACGTACTACCAAAGACAAAGCTCTGAAGCAGCCACTTCTAGGACCTACTAGCTGTCATCCCTCATCCAATAAGCTCTCTATCATTAGCACCCGCTCTAGCACCCCGACATAAGTAGGGACGCACAGGGGCACTACACTAGCACATATCTCCCTATAAAGACCCTGCTCAAACTTCTGCGCCCGAAAGTAACTATCACAGTTCATATCCTATGAGTAGCTTGTCAGATAGGTAAATCGGGATGAATACTGAGCCATGACCATCCCCCCTACATTAGCTACAGAAGATCCTGAATCCAAATGGAGTGTAAACAAGAGGGGGAGTACTCCTACCGAAATAGCTGTTGGAAGCTATCCCACATGAGAGACGACCCGTTGTGGGTCTGCGTAACCAACCCCCACCAGCACTCGGACATCCCGAGGAAAAGGCTATAAGATAGGGCAACCATCTAGTCCGCTGGTGTCTATACCAACCTGAAAAGTCGATCCACAGACTCTATCCAATCTTCCGCTACCTGGGGATCTGGGTCCCTGTGGAACATCTGCGGCTGCTGATGCTGAATGTCTCGTAGCGCACTCAGTTTATGCTCAACCGTGACTTGTGCTTGCGGTACTAACCACCACTCTCTAGATGGAGGGGTTACCACTGAACCACTGGGTGGAACGGGATCACATGAGGGTCCCTGAACTGACCCCTCGTCACTCTCCAGGTCATCATCACGAACTGATGAGGGTAACCTGGCTCGCTGCTATCGTGGGGGCATCCTGAAAATTGTTAAGGATTACCGTGATCAGATTAGGATATATATATATATATAACAGTAATCACAAAAGGGGATCTGACTCAAAAAGGATAGAAAATGATCAATCCTACTGGATGCATGTTCCAAATTTCCTGAAACAAGTGTGTCAGTATGCCAAGTCAATAAGCGGGTTATCAGTGTCCTGTTGAATGGATACATCGGTCTCTTGTACCGTCACTGGACTCCCTGGCATGAGAGCCGCTCTAGAGACACATCGAAACTATTCCCCTAAATCCCAACCAATTCCTTTTTAGAGACATCTGATCAACACCCCAAGGAAATAATCTCCTCTGATACTAGTTTTTCAGGACGCGACCGTAGTGGTCTCGAGCCGCAACACCCCAAGCTCGCCTCCATATGCCAGGGGCTGGCGATAAGCACTGAAGGTGTAACAATATTAGGGAGACCTTTGCCTAAGTACCTATACACACACACACACAGACACACACACACACAACCCACTCAATGATGAAATGCAGAGTAACAATGAAACAAAGGTAAAAACAACTATATCTCCACCACAGTCATACATCAACTTCTAAGTAGAACAAGTAAAGAGATGAAAAGTACTGACAAGATAACTGAACAGAACAAGCTCAAAACACACACCCAACCCGAAAGGTGCCCTATCCTGGCAA
This sequence comes from Viscum album, assembly GCA_963277665.1. Classification (NCBI taxonomy): domain Eukaryota; kingdom Viridiplantae; phylum Streptophyta; class Magnoliopsida; order Santalales; family Viscaceae; genus Viscum; species Viscum album. The sequence continues at coordinate 1,189,600,832 of OY728121.1, read as the reverse complement.
TAGGTAAACAAAAGTAAACTTCTTGTGAGTCTCACGCCTGAACGTCCAACTATGACCACTGTACGTAGAAAAATTTCATGTGTCCCCTATGCTCCTTTGTAGTCTCAATCGACCTATATGTCACCTGAAAGGTCACAATAAGTGTGGGCAATGCCCAAGCAGGGGTGAGTATAAATGTACTCATTATGATGCCCCGAAAGCTCGAGGTAGAAACAAAAAAGGTACTAAAACATTGAGTAGTAGAAAGAACAAAGAACAGTGTAAGAGTACGATAGAGAGAGTGTAGCTCAACCTAATAGAAGAAATGAAGTAGACTTGTCCAACCAAGAGGAGCTAGACACGGAAAGCACGTCGCATACCCCACACATCTTCCACCACTTAGAAGTAAAGTAATTGAACCCAAGGAGAGGAAACAAAATTATGGTGTATAAATATATATATTATCAACAGGAAACTTGAACAAGTGTGTAAGGTGATCACCATCTCCATGCTATGCCCAGGAAAAGTCACCAATAGTTCAAAGGATATCCATCACTGATGTCCCTGCAGTCCCACAGATCAAAGTTGTCTCATCGCTAAACCGTACAACCAAGCATCACGCTCTGGTAATCACGGAAAAAAGTCACTAACTACCCTCATAGAAAGGGTTGAGTATAAAAGAAGTCACTAGGTAACCCACTGCAAAGCCCAGTTGGAGGGTAAACCCTAAGAGGTCATCGGGTAACCCACTTCCAAGCCCCGCTAGAGGGTAAACACTAAGGTCTACGGGTAACCCACAGCCCAACCACAATGGAGGGTAAACCCTTAGGTCAAAAGGTAACCCACTGCCCAGCCTCGATGGTGGGTAAAACGTAATATGCCAGTGGGAAACCCACTGCCCAGCCCCGCTGGAGGGTAAACCCGAAACTGGTCTGATAACTCTGCATTTCCTGTTCCGTCACTGGATTTCACTAACATCGCTACCGTGTGTTGGTTTGGAGTGTGTCAAATGAACCTCCAACCAATTCCCTTTCATGTTTACACATTAAATCAGATATTTATTGAGGCTCCGCACACCCAAACAGATTACACCTTTGAAATCCTCGTAGAAATACATGAGAGATACACTAAATACATGCTTGAAACGGACCCCTGATGAAAAAGTTATTCAATGCCACTTTATGCCCATACGGCTCCTCATGGGGGCCACAAATCGGTTCCGAAAATGGTTGAGCGAACAACGCCATCACGATTCATTCAAAAAACACACCTAAATGACTATTCATTCGCCCTGAACTGACGTCTGATTAAATGGTCGTGGTACACTACACGCATCTTAAAAGACGGCCCGTGGGGCCCATGCCTCAACTCCAACTTCAACACCTGACACCACCAAAAGGTCATAGTGCCACTGAAGGTGCCTAAAACGGACTGCGGATGTGCTTGCGCCATCCGCAAGAAGAATCCTACTGAGGTGAAATATCACACTTAATGAGCGGGTCATGCCACCAAGCCTCCATCTATGGAATTAAAAATCCTCAAAACAATCTCAAAACCTCTATCTCTATCTGATGACCAGGTCGCCGAAGACAGCACACAAGTCTGACACTTGGATTGCATGTTAGGGGCATTTTAATGCCAATGGACGGATATAGGGTGGGCCGGACCGGTTTGGCCGGTCCAACCCCTTTAGACCGGCGGTCCGCCGCTCGACTGGCCAGACCTCCCAGTCCACCACGGCCAGCGGTTCACCACGTGGGCCGCACCCTCTCTCCCGGACTGGCTTAAGCTGGTCTGAATCCTTTCCATGAGACTCGCGCTTCGCGGTGTTGCGGCGACCCCAGTCTCAGGCCGCACAGCGACCGGCGAAGCCACCCGGCGTGCGCCCCAGGCCTCCTGCATGTACCGTCGAGGCCCACAGCAGCTCGCCCACGGCCAGCATTGTAACAGCCCGAGATTTTATGAAAAATATTCTTTTTATTTCACTAATGTCTTGTGTTGTACGCTACACCAAAAGAAGCTTGCACAACACACCTTCTTGACTTGCCTTGCATTACACGCAATCACGACCTTCCTCGATAGCGTGTGTAATACGCAATACCGAGTTTCACTAAACAATGATATGCTATTAAAATAATATTAAAACTAGCCGTTATGAATAGTAATAACCACTTTTTGGAATTTTATAAATTTTATTTTTCAAAATGGACTTCATTTTTGGACTCAGAATATCGAAATTAGCCTAGGGTGAAATTTTGGTATTTTTCTGAAAACTTTCAATTTTTGATGAATAGTGAAACCACTAAGTGGTAGGTTAAAAACTGAATTTTGCATAAAACTTAATTTTACCGCTTCTGTGATTGGAATTTCGAAAATCCGAGAGACACGGTTAATATCAAGGACTAAAATGTGGTTCAATGAGATGAAAATAATTTTTTGGTGAATAGTAACTTTTTACCTTTTTTACCACGGTTAATAGTAAATAGGGTAACTAAGGGTAAATATGATATTAATATTACCCTAACACATGTCCTAATTCTATTGGACAAGTGTAATTCGACCAAAAACAAACTTAGGAATAAAATATGACCATTTAGGCCCACTTGGATTAGATTAGGACATTTATTATTAATTTATTTAAAGAAGGGTTAAAATAGTTAAAATCAAAGTTTAATAAGTAAATCATTTTTAATATGGGGTTATACATAAGATAAATTCGATTGTAAATATTCATTAGAAATCTAAAAATATTTCCTACATGATGGTATTTTATTTGTAATTTTTAGACATCAAATAATTTAATTTATTTATGACACAACGATGATGCAGTAATTATCTTTTTAATGAAATATTGACATAATTGATGTTATAAGCACCAAAATAAATGTAATTTGAGATTTTTTATGAATTACACTAATTTTCTAGGTTACTATGATATATTAATGTTGATTTAATCAACTTTGTTCGAACATTTAATTCTGTTATGACTTTCACAAAAATCATATATCAAATAGTGTCAAAATTGACACAAAATAGTTTTTAAATCAAATATTATATTATTAATTGTTATTTTATTCCTAAAAATCTAAGGTTCGGCCAAATGACTTAGATAAGGATATATATATTAATAATAAACAATTTGGGGTTCTTTTGGCATTTTATATTAAGTTTATTAACCATATAGTGTAAGAAAACAAAAAGACACGGTAAAAGTTAAATTATTTAACTTAGAGTTAAATCTAATTGATAAGGTTTAAAATAATATCCAAACATGTCTAAATTTGATTGGTTGATGAGATTACAACCCTATCTCATCTAATCTTCGAATATGAGTCATTTTTGGAGGTTTTTTAAGTGGGGTTAGATTTATTATAAATTAATATTTTTAAAAATTCCTAAGGTGCCCCTCTCCTCCCCTATAAAAGGACACCTCCTCCCCCTCCTCCTCACACCAATTTGAGCACTCAAGCTCGGCCAACCCCTGCCAAAATCTCTTCTCCACTTCCCTAGAAACATCCTAGAGGTTCTGGTCTTACTCAAAGACCAATTTTAGTTCCCTAAGAGGAGGTCTCCAAAAGGCGCTTCAAAGAAGAGGTAATTACCGTTACCAATTCTTTCATCTTTATTTCTTCTTCCACTTCTTCTTCTTAGGTTGTTTCATTATGAAGTAATAACATCAGTATCACTCATATACTGATATGTTATTATAAGTATGAAACAACCCTATTTCACCATCTATCCATCCTACGGAAAAAGAAATCACCGCGCGTGCGTACGTACGAAATACCGTCTCCACGCCGTGGTGTAATCTATTTTCCACCACCACCTTACATGGATGGGTATAATGGTGTAAGGAATAACTATACATAGTTATTACAGCATCATATTGATTCTGATATATTGTATAATCCACTCCAATTCAATTCAATATTTATAGAAATGATATCATCGCTCGTGCGTACGTACGGACTACCGTCTCCACGACGCGATGAGATTCATTCTCCATGTTAACCATTTAAGAATGATTATAATGTATATATAAGAAATAATAATGAAATATATGACATTATAAAGCTACTGGATTTATGTATATATATACATATGTATGTCATCTACTTACTTCCATTTCAAGACAATAAGGAAAGGAAAACAGCGTTCATGCGTACGTACGGACTACCGTCTCCATGAACGGTGTTTTTCATTTTATTTATCTACCTATTATATATATATATATACTGAATATATATGATATATAAATCATATTTTATATTCTGGAAGTAAGTAAATCATGATATAAGTAATAATGATGTCATGAACAACAAGTCAAAACACCTACGATAAATGAAACGATTTTACCCAAAACGCTTCTTTAACATGGAATTTACAAAAGAACGGGTAATATAATGTCATAAGTGAACCATATATGATATCATAACAATGAATATGATTCTGTAATAAGTCAATAACATGATTTAAATCATTATACAGGAGGTTCGGACACTTACAAAGCAAGTCGGACTTAAGGTAAGGGAAATATCACAATCTCATTTTTATCCGAGATTGTTTATTCGTAAGTATTTACTGGGGTGTATTTTATCATCCACATCCATGTTCCCTCAATATGAAATATTTTTTCCATCCACTTGCAATAGTTTAAATCCAATTTTACCCTTAGGTGAGTTTTTAGAAAAGAATATGAAAGGAATCTTTTGTCGTTTTTCCGTACGAGGTACTTTTTGACTTTTCCGACAAAAGTACGAAGAATGTTTTTTTTTAACTTATACGGCACGAACGGATATATACTGTTTTATAAAGCCTTATTTTCATGAAGCTTCCTACAAAAGATTTCATGACTATTTTTAATAAAATCTCTTTCTTTTAAAATTTCATGATGTTTTGTGAAAAGAAATTGATTTTGAAGAAGAAAGGATATTTTCCTCAAGAATTCATTTCAAGTGTTTTATCAAAATTATTTTCCATCTAAGATAATAAAGGGTTCTGTTTTTATCCCTATTATTAAATTGATTTGATCATGTTGTGATGGAATTATTTTTATGAATTCCTTTATCTTATATGAATTGATTTATGATGTCATGATGTTTCAAGAATCCCATTTTTGTTACATGTGTTATGCGATGATGTATGTTTTATGATTATGTGGCACACATAATAAAGGATTCATTATAAGATGGGTGGGACCTATATCTCCCTCCAATGCATTGGGTAAAGATTTTATATCTCATGAGATAGACATGGCTGGAATGGTAGGTTATACCGGTTCAGTGAAACAGGACTGAAACGAGGATTACTCGATTCAGAAAGGGACTTTGTCCACTAAGATAGTCTTGGCAATGAGTCTTGACTAACAAGAAATGATTCTCTATGATTATGTGTGTATGCCACAATGAGTAATGTTTTAAGTTATGATTTCATTTCACACTACTATGATTTATCCCATGTTTTGAAATTATGCTCTCTTTTGCAGGTTAAGATTTCCAAAAATGTTATGTTCTTATGAAAATTATGTAATTGATATTTCTTTTGTTTACCCTTACTGAGCATTTGAGCTCACCCTTTTATGTTTTCTTTTCCCCAGGATATAAAGAAAGGTTTTTAGGTAAAAAAAAGGGAAGATATTTATGGGAGATGTTGAAGATCTTTCCCCACGATTAGAAGATTTTATTCCGAGTTTCCAAAGACACTAAACTATTACGATCCTTGTGTGTGTGTTTTTGTTATGTACTAAGTATTCCGCAAAAGTAATGTAATGTCAATGTACGTCAGGCTTCGGGTCTCTACAGTTGGTATCAGAGGAAAGGTTTAGTCAACCTTTGGAAACTAGGATGCGAAAACATTAATGAGATCCCTAGAGATATTTCTAAGGTATGTCTAGGGATGTCCCTAAGGTTAAGTATACGTATAGGTTATAGTACTAGAATTACGCTAACGATCATAGAATTTAACCTAAGATGTTAGATATTAAGGGTACTACCCCTTTACTATGTTGTTTTCCCTAGCATGATTTTTGCCTCTCACACTATTCATTTTGGGTTTTAGAAAATGGATGGAAACAAGATGATTCACGATAATGGAGGATATGATGGACAATGGAATGATATTCTTCATGAGCAACCAAATGAAATGGGATTTGGAAGTCCAAAGATCATTATTATGCCGAATCAGCAATCTCATAATATGAACAATAAAGTAAAATTTGGTAAGTTTCCTGACTCGGCTAATAAGAGAAAGATGGAATTTCATGATGATCATAGAGGAAAGAAAGTTCAATTTCCCCTATGTAAATCATGTGGGAAGAGGCATCAAGGAGAATGTTTCAAGGGAACTGGAAGATGCTTTGGGTGTGGAAAAGAAGGACACAAAGCAAGTAAGTGGAAAGGAAAAGGGTCGGTTAACACCATGGATGAGGATAATGGTATTGCTATGACATCAAAAATGGTTAAGTGTTTTAAATGTGGAATGTATGGGCATTATGCAAACAAATGCCCTAAGGGAAAGACTCATGAAGAGAATCAGTATGGTCATATGGGTAGTATTTATGTGGATGATGATGAAGAGACTACAAATGATATGTGAGATGAAATTTTTTTTTTTTTTGAAGCTCGGTCAATGGTTTGAGAATGTAGTGGAGTGATTACATGTTTATCATGTGTAATTTTGTATAAGTAATCTCATGCTACTATGGAATAAAGAGACATATATGGATTGTTACACTGTTGTCTTTCCTTATGTTTTGAAAGTGTATGATTAATGTTACCAGTATCCATGAAAGGTTATTCAGATATTTTTGGAATGTAGATGATATGTGCATAATGAAGGGAAAACGAGAAAATGAAATGTTTAACAGTATTCATGAGCTCATGATTGATATAAGGACTAAGTGATATCATGGTTTGAGTATATAGAATTTTGAGGATTTTGGTATGTGGAAAGTGTTAAATTTTAACTGCATTCAAGTTTTCACTAAGGTTCAATGGGTATTCAAGAGAGTACAAGATTAAGGCCTTTGAATGTTTGGAATGTGTCCAACAAGATATATCTTATGATATATGGGGATCAACGACGGTATTAAATCTCTGGTAATCGTTGTCACTGGACTGCAGTATTATGTATAAGCCTAAAGATTAGACTGGATTATGTTGGACATAAGTTAGTATTGTTTAAGGATAGAATATTTTCGATATTATTGATGGGATGTTATAGTAACGTAGTTTTAGAAAAAGGGACAACCTGCAGGACGGGCGACAGCCCATCGCTTCGGACAAGGCCATGGGAATCGAACCCACAACCGAAGTGCGACTGGCCTTTATCGCCTACCACTGACCTACAGGAAGTCCCTGTTTAGAAGAAACTAGTTTTATTATATTAAGCAGTATGATTTATGAAGTACAAGTCCATTTTAGGAACCATATATGATTAATCTCACTATAGATCGACTTATGTATATAATTTTTGCTAACCTTTTGTTCGAGACAGATGGAATGACCCGTCATTCTATCACATGATCTGATAACATTTCACGAATAACAAATTCAACTTCATTTATATAAGAGATGAAGTGGAAATTGTTCAAGGCACGAACAATAGTGAGATTGTACCAAAATAAAGTAAGTATTTATTCTAATTCAAATTCTTCAACTTTAGGGAAATGATCTTGAAAACCAAAAATGTTGTCCTAGTGCCCTTATATCTGATGAATCAGATGGTACCCTAGATCGTCACAAATTTATTGCTTTGTGATTACTAGCTTTTCCATAGCCATGTTCTCTACCACTCTCCATCAGAACATGATGGTTAGATTTCTCTTCCATATCCATATTTTCACCTATGTGGAAACCCAATGATTAGTTTATTTGGGTAATCGTTACATTTAATACTTTAGTTTTTAAAGCCAAGTTTTGGTATTCCTTTTTACGATGTGGGTTTCTATAAAAGAAACTTTTGAATAGTAAACCATTTATAACCCCGACGAATTTCGAGGGCGAAATTCATTTTAAGGGGGGTAGAATGTAACAGCCCGAGATTTTATGAAAAATATTCTTTTTATTTCACTAATGTCTTGTGTTGTACGCTACACCAAAAGAAGCTTGCACAACACACCTTCTTCACTTGCCTTGCATTACACGCAATCACGACCTTCCTCGATAGCGTGTGTAATACGCAATACTGAGTTTCACTAAACAATGATATGCTATTAAAATAATATTAAAACTAGCCGATATGAATAGTAATAACCACTTTTTGGAATTTTATAAATTTTATTTTTCAAAATGGACTTCATTTTTGGACTCAGAATATCGAAATTAGCCTAGGGTGAAATTTTGGTATTTTTCTGAAAACTTTCAATTTTTGATGAATAGTGAAACCACTAAGTGGTAGGTTAAAAACTGAATTTTGCATAAAACTTAATTTTACCGCTTCTGTGATTGGAATTTCGAAAATCCGAGAGACACGGTTAATATCAAGGACTAAAATGTGGTTCAATGAGATGAAAATAATTTTTTGGTGAATAGTAACTTTTTACCTTTTTTACCACGGTTAATAGTAAATAGGGTAACTAAGGGTAAATATGATATTAATATTACCCTAACACATGTCCTAATTCTATTGGACAAGTGTAATCCGACCAAAAACAAACATAGGAATAAAATATGACCATTTAGGCCCACTTGGATTAGATTAGGACATTTATTATTAATTTATTTAAAGAAGGGTTAAAATAGTTAAAATCAAAGTTTAATAAGTAAATCATTTTTAATATGGGGTTATACATAAGATAAATTCGATTGTAAATATTCATTAGAAAGCTAAAAATATTTCCTACATGATGGTATTTTATTTGTAATTTTTAGACATCAAATAATGTAATTTATTTATGACACAACGATGATGCAGTAATTATCTTTTTAATGAAATATTGACATAATTGATGTTATAAGCACCAAAATAAATGTAATTTGAGATTTTTTATGAATTACACTAATTTTCTAGGTTACTATGATATATTAATGTTGATTTAATCAACTTTGTTCGAACATTTAATTCTGTTATGACTTTCACAAAAATCATATATAAAATAGTGTCAAAATTGACACAAAATAGTTTTTAAATCAAATATTATATTATTAATTGTTATTTTATTCCTAAAAATCTAAGGTTCGGCCAAATGACTTAGATAAGGATATATATATTAATAATAAACAATTTGGGGTTCTTTTGGCATTTTATAGTAAGTTTATTAACCATATAGTGAAAGAAAACAAAAAGACACGGTAAAAGTTAAATTATTTAACTTAGAGTTAAATCTAATTGATAAGGTTTAAAATAATATCCAAACATGTCTAAATTTGATTGGTTGATGAGATTACAACCCTATCTCATCTAATCTTCGAATATGAGTCATTTTTGGAGGTTTTTTAAGTGGGGTTAGATTTATTATAAATTAATATTTTTAAAAATTCCTAAGGTGCCCCTCTCCTCCCCTATAAAAGGACACCTCCTCCCCCTCCTCCTCACACCAATTTGAGCACTCAAGCTCGGCCAACCCCTGCCAAAATCTCTTCTCCACTTCCCTAGAAACATCCTAGAGGTTCTGGTCTTACTCAAAGACCAATTTTAGTTCCCTAAGAGGAGGTCTCCAAAAGGCGCTTCAAAGAAGAGGTAATTACCGTTACCAATTCTTTCATCTTTATTTCTTCTTCCACTTCTTCTTCTTAGGTTGTTTCATTATGAAGTAATAACATCAGTATCACTCATATACTGATATGTTATTATAAGTATGAAACAACCCTATTTCACCATCTATCCATCCTACGGAAAAAGAAATCACCGCGCGTGCGTACGTACGGAATACCGTCTCCACGCCGTGGTGTAATCTATTTTCCACCACCACCTTACATGGATGGGTATAATGGTGTAAAGAATAACTATACATAGTTATTACAGCATCATATTGATTCTGATATATTGTATAATCCACTCCAATTCAATTCAATATTTATAGAAATGATATCATCACTCGTGCGTACGTACGGACTACCGTCTCCACGACGCGATGAGATTCATTCTCCATGTTAACCATTTAAGAATGATTATAATGTATATATAAGAAATAATAATGAAATATATGACATTATAAAGCTACTGGATTTATGTATATATATACATATGTATGTCATCTACTTACTTCCATTTCAAGACAATAAGGAAAGGAAAACAGCGTTCATGCGTACGTACGGACTACCGTCTCCATGAACGGTGTTTTTCATTTTATTTATCTACCTATTATATATATATATATACTGAATATATATGATATATAAATCATATTTTATATTCTGGAAGTAAGTAAATCATGATATAAGTAATAATGATGTCAAGAACAACAAGTCAAAACACCTACGATAAATGAAACGATTTTACCCAAAACGCTTCTTTAACATGGAATTTACAAAAGAACGGGTAATATAATGTCATAAGTGAACCATATATGATATCATAACAATGAATATGATTCTGTAATAAGTCAATAACATGATTTAAATCATTATACAGGAGGTTCGGACACTTACAAAGCAAGTCGGACTTAAGGTAAGGGAAATATCACAATCTCATTTTTATCCGAGATTGTTTATTCGTAAGTATTTACTAGGGTGTATTTTATCATCCACATCCATGTTCCCTCAATATGAAATATTTTTTCTATCCACTTGCAATAGTTTAAATCCAATTTTACCCTTAGGTGAGTTTTTAGAAAAGAATATGAAAGGAATCTTTTGTCGTTTTTCCGTACGAGGTACTTTTTGACTTTTCCGACAAAAGTACGAAGAATGTTTTTTTTAACTTATACGGCACGAACGGATATATACTGTTTTATAAAGCCTTATTTTCATGAAGCTTCCTACAAAAGATTTCATGACTATTTTTAATAAAATCTCTTTCTTTTAAAATTTCATGATGTTTTGTGAAAAGAAATTGATTTTGAAGAAGAAAGGATATTTTCCTCAAGAATTCATTTCAAGTGTTTTATCAAAATTATTTTCCATCTAAGATAATAAAGGGTTCTGTTTTTATCCCTATTATTAAATTTATTTGATCATGTTGTGATGGAATTATTTTTATGAATTCCTTTATCTTATATGAATTGATTTATGATGTCATGATGTTTCAAGAATCCCATTTTTGTTACATGTGTTATGCGATGATGTATGTTTTATGATTATGTGGCACACATAAGAAAGGATTCATTATAAGATGGGTGGGACCTATATCTCCCTCCAATGCATTGGGTAAAGATTTTATATCTCATGAGATAGACATGGCTGGAATGGTAGGTTATACCGGTTCAGTGAAACAGGACTGAAACGAGGATTACTCGATTCAGAAAGGGACTTTGTCCACTAAGATAGTCTTGGCAATGAGTCTTGACTAACAAGAAATGATTCTCTATGATTATGTGTGTATGCCACAATGAGTAATGTTTTAAGTTATGATTTCATTTCACACTACTATGATTTATCCCATGTTATGAAATTATGCTCTCTTTTGCAGGTTAAGATTTCCAAAAATGTTATGTTCTTATGAAAATTATGTAATTGATATTTCTTTTGTTTACCCTTACTGAGCATTTGAGCTCACCCTTTTATGTTTTCTTTTCCCCAGGATATAAAGAAAGGTTTTTAGGTAAAAAAAAGGGAAGATATTTATGGGAGATGTTGAAGATCTTTCCCCACGATTAGAAGATTTTATTCCGAGTTTCCAAAGACACTAAACTATTACGATCCTTGTGTGTGTGTTTTTGTTATGTACTAAGTATTCCGCAAAAGTAATGTAATGTCAATGTACGTCAGGCTTCGGGTCTCTACAAGCATCATCGCAGCCTGAGACCCTCCGTGACGCCGTCGTCCCGCTCACCTGCGCCGACCACCGAGGAGCAGCGCCACTTCCTGGAAGTCACGCCGCCGCCTGGGGACTCACCGGATCGCTGCGCGGAGCCACCAGACTGCCCTGGAAACCCCATAAAATGAAGGTATTTGCCAGAAAACGTCCCGGGGCCGTACCAGACACCCCGAGACTCGGATTGTCGATCCGAAAAGATCATTGGGAAGATCAGATAGAAACCTAAGAATCTATGGGCTTCTCTCAACTATTTTACAGCATTTAGATGCTGAAATTTGACTTCAATATAGATACATAAATTTAAAATGAAAACGCATGACCCTACCTCGTAGGGCGTAGCCCGTCACTTCACAAACGATCCACCGGAGCCGCAACCGCCTTGGACAAGTGGGGAGAGAAGCTGCAATATGGTGAATCCTTTATTGGGAGAGTGTCTACTAAGGAGATTCCAAGGGGAAGAAGGATGGGGTGGATGTGTTTAAGTATGGAAAAGAATTAATTAAAATTAATTAATTCTTAAACACCCACAAGTAGGCCCATACCCGAACTCTCGACAGGGTCAGGGTTAAGCCACCCCAAGGGTAAAATCTACGTTCTGAGCGCAATGGATATCTCGGGATTTTAATCTAAGCATCCATTCAGATGTTATAAAGTTCTCGCCTGAGGCAACTAAATTACCAAAACACCCCTGGTGGAATTTTCCATAGAAGGGTCACGTCCTGCTAAAGTTACAACCCTCCTAGGTTAAACGGCATACTCCGACCTCAATAGTGCCCTCAGGTTTCCCATCTGAGTAACCTTTTAGGAGTAATTGTGTTTATTTGGTGTGCCTAGTATGAACACACTTAAAATTTAATTTTGGCAACACCGGGGCTCAGAATCACACGCCGTCTGAATGCCCTGCTCTGGAATAAAATGAAGAAAATTTCAAAGTCTCATAGGCTCAAAACTCTAGTTCTTACAACTTATTCACAGGTCTAGGTTCATTTGATGTTTTCTTGTTGTTTTGCTTGATCTGGAGTGTTAGGATCATAAGACTAAGTTGATTCATATGAATCTCACAGAGTTCTATTTTATAACTTTAATTTGTTTTATTCATTTTCATCTATTGTTCATTATGTCAAAACCTTCTTTATTTTTTTTAGTTTTATATATACATGCATGCATTATTGTATGTTAGGAATTTTCCATTTCTATTCAGTCATTTATTTTTTATTCTAATAATTTTCAATTTATTATTAACATATCTTACATTTTCCATTGATTTACACCAAATAAACCACTATAAAACTCTGACCAATAAGGTATAGTCCCTCCATTGTACCATCGGTAGACCCTTGCTACTATTTGGAATCATTTGGCATACGGGGTGTTGGGCTTGTGGACATGTGGAGACCTGTCTGACTGTTGATTTATTGTTCAGTCGGGAAGAGACATTAGAATGTTATGTCTATTGTATTTTTCCTTTTCATTACTATTTTGGGATTGTAGATAAGGGATAAGAGTGTGTTAAAACATGGTAAATAGGTGTTCCCCATAGTGATCAACCCATAATTGGGGAAATGTCTAAGTGTCTAGGTATGGAGTTATAGTTCATGTTGTTTGTTATTAAAATTCATTATGAATTCAACTTGAGTTATTAGAGTACATTTAACTATATAATGTTTTTCAAATTTGAATAATTTTACCCATGGAATGGTAGAATAACGAAATTTAATTACCTGAACCATTATAGGAACAAAATGATACACATTCCATACATATTCCTTACCATGTAGATTGCATTTGTGTGATGTTTAAAATTTGTGGATGTGCCTAGTGAGTTTTATTATAATGACTTTTATATTCCATGTTAGAAATATTAATAACAAGTTTAGTTCACTCCTACATAGTTATTTAATTATCCTTATTATTTGTATAACATTATCTATGATTTATTTACTATGTTTCCTATATAACAAGATTCTATGATTTAATTAATAAAATTTTTTTGTATATCATACTTGTTTTTTTTCATGCTTATGTAGTATCCTACCAAGCTATGTAATATTTATTCTATGTGTAATAAGACACATTCCTTATATTTAATATCATTATTACCAGCATTTATTGCAATATTTAGAATTCCTAGTAATAATTTTCATATTCAATTAGTTATTAAATTTACTACATCAGACTGAACAATGTTTTCTGAAATATATTTTTAATGGAACCTTTCTATGAAATCATATTATGTTTATTTGATGGGATATATGTTAAATGGGCTGATACATGTTGGTTTTAATTGCATGGAATCAATTTTTCAATTCATAAAGTGCATCAGTTATTTATAAATTTTAAAATGATAAGCCATATAATTAAACCATTGTTTATGAACACTATACACAAAATTTATATTTTATTAATGTTAAATCTATTATATTTTCATTTAACCTAAATAATTTTTTTGTGATTAAAGCAGAGACTTCTTACATTATTTAATGGGTATGGGAACTTTAAATATTGAGAAATGATATCCCATATAACTAGTGAATATTTTATGGGCCTTATATTCTTAGAGACTGATGAATAATTATAAAATTTCTATATCATTAAATGAAGTGGCTGTCTTATTAAGGTTTTTCCGCTATTATTCGATATAATGACCCGTGTTTCCAAATTCTTGAATGCGTATTAGGACCCAAGTAGTTTAGTTTGGGTAATTTCTCTTATTAAGTGAGCCCTATAAGGGTGTTTTTGAAATTTAAATTCATAAAATGTTCAAGATGTTTTTATTTGAATGTATAATGGAATAAAAAGACCTCAGTAGGTATCCCATTAATTGTTATCAAAGATATTAGACCACAATGTGGTATACTTTTACAATGTAGTGATGGTAATTTATTGTTTCTTCATCTATTTGTATAGTTTTACATATTATCATGTGGTTGAATCTTACTTGAATAAAATATTTTTCCTTATTACAGGTATTGTATTTTATTTTAACCAATACCTTGAAAAGTTTAATGAATTTATTATGTTTTTGGTTAAATCTTTAATATGAAATCATAAGATTTGTTCTTATCCATATCTTGTGCATAAGGGTTGTTTAAATACTTTACTTCTATTCTACCTTTGAGACAGGAGAGTGATTGTTTTGTGTAAGTAGTTTTTTATAGTTTAAACAATAAATAATGGTCACTTTAGACTAGTGACCTTTTTCAGTGTGACCTAGGGGTAGGTTTTATGCTTCACATTTCATTAATGGTTGTTCCTTTTATAGTTAGCACACTAGGATTTTCAAATCCATTACTATTCACTTATTCCCCTTTTTCTGACATATGGTACCATTTGGGTGCAATAGTCTTTTGAGGACTTTTTGTTCCCAAATTAAACCATGTTTCTAAGGGTTTTAATTATTGTTTGAAATTTTCTATGAGTCTGAGGATTATGAAATGATCAGTTCCAATGGGTATGATTTTCCTTGGTAACGGTCAACACCGAGTATGTATTATCATCTCATTTATCATTCCATCATTATGTGGTATGAAACAATAGGTTAGTAGTCTATTCATAATTCATATGGAATGGTACAACATTGAGATATCTTTCAACAAGGGCTATTAGATACTTGAATTCATAAGGATGACAAGCCTAAGGAAAATACCAAGGATATTCCATTTTCAGTGTAATCATGTAGTAGTATGCATGGGTACACTGAGTACCCCTCATGTTTACAAAATGGTATAATAAACTATTTGTGTTCAATGGTATTCAAGTAACCATTGAGATATTATGTTAATTTCCCGAGTCATCTCCAGAGTAAGGTTACCAAGTCCTATGATGAAATAAAACTCATCCTAATTTTTATTACTTCATCCATGGTGGAAAAAATGTTTTGAAACATCCTTATAGGGAATATTATCTCTTACACCTAATGGTAGACATTTCATGGATATAATTGAAGACTTGTTTCAAACATATCTCTAATATAAGATTGAGACTAGAAAATTGGTATGTAGATATTTTTTCACTGATTTGGATTAATTATTGTTCAATTGTTAAGGACACCATTAGGACACATGATTAGTGGTTGATGAAGTGTGTTCCCTATGATGAGTCATATTCTTCAGTAAATCTGACTATATAGCCACTCCAAATGTGGGGAGCATTGCATCAGTCTAGGTAATGTGCATCCTTCCTTATATAAGGAACACAATCTAGAATACTAGGTTGAAATGGTCAGTGTTGCACTTAGTTTCCACTCTGGTTGGTGAGTTTTGAATCATTTCGGTGCTTACAAGGCACCAATATGATGGTGGTGGTAGGCTATGTGGGTTTCCTTAATTGAATCCACAAGACACTGATTCATTTTGGTGTTTATTCATTTTCAACCATGGTATGCCTCTTGTAGTGAAGTTATTGTTGTCATGATAGAGAGGTGGTGGTTTTTGAAGCTAATATTCCTCTAAAATAAGTCTTCTAATGATGGTTTCAATGCTCATCCCTTACATGGATGGTTTACGGTTTGTCTTGAACCATCTTTATAAGTTCATATTTCAGTAACAAGAGTGTCTCATATCCTTTTTGGAGATATTTTAAATCGTCTTTGTGTAATATCAATTAAATAATGGTCATTTCCACCATCATAGAATCATTAGGTTTTATTGAGATAGCATCGGTTCTACACCACAATAAATTTTAAGTCATTTTTCTCTATAGGTGGTTTCTATAAGTGTTATGTGTCAATGGAATGGTAACATTGAATGTTTTTTTAGTCCTTACCGATACAAGTGTTTACTAGTAGGAACACCTAGGACCGACTAATGGATACCAACTGGTTCATTATCATGATGCCTCTTCAAGCTTAGTAAGTGTTCCTGGTGTGTTGATGTTCATATTTTTTTTTTGATTTCTATTTTGTAATCATCATTTAAGGGTTACCGTGGTTGTTTCCTTATATGGAAGTTGATGATTTTGAGGTTAACAAAAATTTAAATCTGGCTCAGATGGTGATATTTTAAGTGTTGTTATCCTAGCGTGTTAGATCAGGTGTGCATCCTAGTTCAGGTTGAGGCATGACAACTTATTGGCTATTTGAATAGAGACATCACCATATGCCAGTTACAAGACAGGGGGAGCATGTTCAAGGAAAATTTTGAAGTCACATTTTCCTAGGGCATTGGTCCTAGATTTTGAATTACCCAATATTTCTATGCCAAGTGTCATAGGTTTAGTTGAGGAGTGATGGTTCAACATGATATCACATTTCTTTTTTAGATGCGGTTGGTGAAGAACCACTTCCTATCATTTTTAGGTGGTGGAAAATGTTGTGAGTGTCAGCCAAGGATGTCACACAATGGTTGATTTTTCCACATAATCTTGGATATGTGAGCTTTGTTTTTTTTCATGTTAAGAATCCTTCCAATAGAATTATTAAGATGCTAAGGGAATTCTCTTTAATTCAATTTTGACAGTGTATACAGTGTGATTTGGAATTTTATCTCCTTATGCTCAAGTCTTTTGTGATAAAAAAAGATGATGTGGATACCCTGTATCTAGTTAGAAGGGTGTGGGTAGCCCCATGTTTATTTTCTAGTTTTGAATATTACCATTGAATCTATTTTTCATGGATTCATCTCCATATGATTAATGTTGTGCTTGGAGGATCGTTGGGATGTATAAAACACAACATGACCATCGAGATGGAATTTTTTTACCTGAGTAGGTTTTTTGTTCCATCCTATAATTTCCAAATGGTTTCTTAGGGATAAATGTTCAATGGTGGTGAGTGTAAAGACCCGTAAAATTCAAGGGAAATTTTTTCTTAATTTTCTTTGGAATTTTACAAGAGCGCGGTTTCAGACGGCACCTGATTCCGAGGCTCGGAGTGCCCGGAATTAATTTCCAAAGTTTGGCTCGGGTACATTCAGTGAACGAACGAGCGAGAATTCCTAACTTTTGATCCGGTGCTCGGAATTGAAATCCGAGGACACCGATGAACTCGCAGCGCCGATATTCGCTTAAGAAGACCTTTTCCAAAGTTGCGTTTTCCTAGGAGGAGTTGTTTAATTTTCGGGATGAAATGAAGAGTAAAATAAAATTGTGATACAATATTTATTTTATATCTTTAAAGTGGTTAAAATCTTTTGTTGGAAGTTGGGTGGTTTAACCACCTCAGAGAGGATTAAGGTGAGGAGGGGCCCACCCGAGCCCCACCTTTTCAAATTCCCTAACTCCCCTCTCTCCCTCTTTAAAGCTTGATAACTTAACACTTAATTAATTACACGACTCATGTATAATTAATTAAGTGTTTTGTTTTTGAATTTAAGTTTTTGAAATGCTTGTCTTAGTAAATAAAATATGGAGGGACCTTATTTTATTTGGATTTTTGGGTGAGGTGTGGAAGAGCTTTGGAGAGAAGCTGAAGAAATCCTCCACATTCTTCATCTCCTTTGTGGAAGAACGTGAAGAACGTATGCCGCCCACGAAGAACACCGACGATGACATCTTGACTCGTCTTCTCCGATTGCTTCCTCCTTGACTTCTTCGTCTTCTAACCGACATTAACGAAACGATGACCGCTTCCCACGACTATGTCAACGTGCAACTATCGAGGTAGGGGTTTGTTGTGGTTTATTTCTTTACTCTCGTTCTTGGTTCTTGAATGATAATCTTGTGTTAAATATTTAAGAGTTATCATCTAACGAGAGGGGGGGTCGCACCGCACAAACACGGCCGAATTTCCCCTCCTTTGTTCTTGGTTGTTTATATAATCTTGTGGATGAACGAGAAGGTGTGGTGCCATCGCACCACGCGGGAATCGTCCGGTTATATTGCGTGACGTCGTCGCGCCGCGGCGTGGATGGATCATCATGAACGTGACGTCGTTGCGCCGCGTTGAAGAAAACCGAAGGCGCCGCGGCTGAAGCGGGGTCGCGGCGGAGGGGCGCGGTGCCGACGCAATGCACCAGATGACGAACACTGTGGCCGGTTCCGGGCCACGGCGAGACGAGAGCACCGGCGGCTCGCCGAGCCGCCGGCGTCGGAAGCCGGAAAGGGGACCGGTTTGCCGGTCCCGTTGGAGAAGGACCGGCCGGCCATGTCGGGCCAGCCGGAAGGGAGGTTCTGGGGGAATTAATTCCCCTGGCTGGCCATAAGAAGGCCCCCCCACGTGAGGGGGGGACCGGTTACACAACGGGGGGCAGCGCCCCCACAGTTTTCCAAAGCGGGCACCCACGAGGGGGGCCGGTTCTCCAAAAGGCGCGGCTAAAAGCCTCGCCGCCCTTTGAAACAGCGGGGGATTAGCCCCCCGCACGTGGCCCCAGCGGCGCCAGGCCGCGCCGCCGCGCAGGCCCGCGCCGCCGCGCCGGGTCGGCCCGGACCCGGACCCCCTGTTTTCGAGATGATTTTCGGTCTTTTGGCCATAACATGAGCCACGGACCTCCGAATGATGAACCGTCTGCGGAAACGCGATCCTTGGATCGAGACGGTCGTTTCGGTATATTACAATCAGGGTTTCGAGAAACTTTGAGTTTGGCCGGGTTGGTTCGTACACGAAACCAACCGGGCCTTCGGAGCGGAAACGCTCATATCTTGAGCTACGGACGTCCGATTGACGTGCCGTCAGCTTTTTTGTGTTCCTCTTAGTGAGAAGGATCTTTTGACATAATCCGCCCGAGGTTTGGATGTAGGTGGAGTACGGTCGGGTTAGTTTTTCCTTAAAAACCAACCGGGCCCCGGGAACGAAAATGCCAATAACTCTCAGACCGGGCGTCCGATCGACGCGCCGTCTGTTGCGTTGAGTTCCTGTTGACGATACGGAACTTTTGGATATATCAACTCTGGACTTTGTGACAGTTGATGTATCAGCCTCTCGGCTCGTGGAGCGGACCCTCCTGAACGAGCTTGCTGTGTGCGGGAACCCTAGTGCTGGCTGCGACTGTGACTACTGCTACTGCTACTGTGACTGCGACGATGACAGTACAGAGATCCTGTGTGGATTCGACGAAGACGACTATAGCACTCAGCAATCCTACGTGGATCAGTGCTACAGGTCCTGTGTGGGCCCGATCCTGTGTGGGTCCGATCCTGTGTGGGTCTTTCCGCTCAGCGGTCCTGTGTGAAGCAGCGCCTACAGGTCCTCTGTGGGCCCGATCCTGTGTGGGTCTTTTGCGGGGGTTAGTTACCTATCGATCCTTCGTGGGTCCGACGACTTAGATGGATCAGAGATCATCTTTATCATCTTTCGAAGAATTATACCTGTGTGAGCTGAATCCTGTTGCTTTCCTGTGTGGATTTCGTTTTGCTTTCCTGTGTGGAATACGTTTACTTTCCTGTGTGGACTGAGTTGTACTTGGGCTCGGAGGTTGGAGCGTATTGAAATTGATGACTTAGGTATATGTATGGGCATATACCTAAGTAGTGTCGGTTGTTACTTCGTGATTGTACCTTTCTTTGTGGTTTATCATTTGTGGATTTTGAGAGACCTTCAGGGGTCTCTGTAACACCCCAAGATTTCATAGTGTGTTATTTCTTCAAAATAATTCAATAACTTGCACTACACTCAACACCGAGTTCAATTGCACCATGACTTACCAAAAAAAACCATTAAAAGAGGTCATGAATGGCATTAACTACATTTTTAACTTTATATAATCCTTATAATTTTAGAATCCATATTATGAGTTTCTTAGTCATAATGCAAGAACAGATTCATTTTCAGTATTGCACTTTTATCAACTTTTAATAGTGAAACCTTTTTTAATACAATGTTTTATAATTTTTGACTAAATGGGTACATCAAAAAATTTAAAATGAAACATCCCAAGCTTACACGGTACGCTTTCCTTTGAATAAAACAGTAGCGTGTGTTGTACGCAACTTCGAGTTTTAACACACACCATAACTAATCAAACTAGCCGTTATGAATAGTAATACCTACTTTTTGAAATTATATATATTTTATATTTGAAAATGGACTTCATTTTTGGATTCATAATATCAAAATTAGCCTAGGGTGAAATTTTGGTACTTTTCGGATAACTTTCATATTTTGATGAATAGTGAAAATTACTAAATTTTAAATAAAAACAACTTTTTTAATCAAAATAATTAATAGTGATAAATTATGAATTTTAGTAGTTTTAATGTATATTTAGAATATATTTTTACAATTTAATATAATGTTGGTCATTGGACATAATTTTACAATTAAACCAAACATAAACAAGTGTCAATCTTTTGATAGTTATTATCTCTTAAAACACGCTTTTTGTTTTGACAGCGGGAATTAATTTTAAATTAATTTCTGCCACTTCTGTGTTTAGAATTTGGAAAAATGGATTACATATTTGGAATCAGGATGTCCAAATTATATAAATAGGTAACTTTTATTTTTACAAATTTTGAATAGTTACTGTGGTAAATATTTTATTTACCATGGTTAAAGGGTAAATCCGGTAAATAAGGGTTAAAAATTAATATTATAATAAAACAAAATTACCCTACAACGTGTCCTAACCTTATTGGTGGACACATACCCGACCATGGGCATCCTTGGGTCAATTTGGGGACCCCTTGGAGCCACTTGTATGTGGTAGGGACACATTATATTAATAAAGTTAAAATAAAAATAAAAATGGCATAAGCTTACATCTTTTAGAAGAACAATTTTTACATAGGGTTATACATGTTGGATTTTCGATTATAAATATTCATTAGAAAGCTAAAATGATTTCCTACATAATGATATTTTATTTATAATTTTTAGACATTAAATAATTTATTTTATTTATGACACAATGATGATGCAGTAATTAATAAAATAGTGAAAAATTAAAATAATTGATCTTATAAATTCCCAAATAATTATAATATGAAACTTTTAATGAATTAAACTAATTTTCTATGATAATATGATATATTAGGATTGATTTAATTGACTTTTTTCGAAGTAATAAATCTGTTAGGAGTTTCACAAAAATCAACTATTGAATAGTGTCAAAATTGACATAAAAGAGTTCTTAAAACAAATATTATATTATTAATTGATATTAAATTCCTAAAAATCTAAGTTTCGTCCAAGAGACTTATATTATTATAGGTTCCTCATTAATGCACCACTTGGGGTCGCTTGGATGTATATAGTAAGTTTATTAACCATATTATATAAAAATACAAAGAGACATTGTAAAAGTGAAACTAATTAACTAAGAGTTAATACTTAAAGATAAGGTTAATATAAGTACCCAAACCAGTCTAAATTCTATTGGTTGAGTGGTTTGCGACCTATCCCCACCTTAGCCTTTGAATAGTCAACTTTGGAGCCATTGGAAACCGAATATTAATTTATTATAAATTAATATTTCTAGCTTTTCCAAAGGTGCCCCTCACCCCTCTTATAAAAGGGCACTCCTCCTTCTCATTTCTTCACACCTTAAAAGACTTTTAGTTCGGCCAAACTCTACCCAAATACTCTCCCAACATCCCTAAATACAACCTAGAGGCCTTAGTTTGATCAGAAAGCCAACCTAAGGAGCCCTTTTTATCAAATCAAAAGGAAGAACCTGAAGAAGAGGTAATGATTTCACCACCCTTTTCTAAGTTCCTTTCTTCTTCCACTTCCACTTTCTTTGTTCTTACCATTCTAAAATAATAACTCCAGTATCTTACATATACTGTGATGTTATTATAAATATGGTACAACCATATTCAGTATTCTATCCACCCTTTGAATAACATGTCACCATACGTGCGTACGTACGGCTTACCGTCTCCACGTCGTGGTGTAATTGTTATTCAATATATTATTATTTGGATGGGTATAATAATGATGTGTAACTCATGTAAAGAATAAATATAACATGTTAATGATTCTGTATATATGATATAACATCCATTTATATATTATTTTAATATCAAAAGAATGATATTGTCGCTCGTGCGTACGTACGGACTACCGTCTCCACGAACGCGATGAGATTCATTCTCCATCGTAACCATTAAAGTATAATTATCATTTGATGATTTAAAAATGATGTTTAAGGACTTGATATCATTCTGGATATGAATAATATACAACCTATCCTTTACAAACATGTCTTACGTAACAAAACATATGAAAGAAAACAAGTAAGTTAACACCCGAAACAACGATAATACTAAGATACCAATATTAAAAGATCATATATGATATCATATTAATGTATATGATTCTTGTATAATTTAATAACAATTATTTCACCATTATACAGGAGGTTAACCTACCCCAACAAAGGAAAAGTACAAGGTAAGGGTTATTTCACAATCTCTTCATTATTCGAGGTTGTCTATACGTAATAATCTACTGGGATCTCTTTATCATCCACATCCATGTTTCTTAAAAATTGTATTTCAAAATATTTTTACTATTTACAAGAATATGGGTTAAAGTCATTTATACCCTTGTTTGACTTTTTATAAGAGGTTTATAAAGGAATCTTTCCGTCGTTTTCAAAACAAGGTCCTTTTTAACCTTTTCGACAAAATTGAGGTAAGAATGTTTTTTTTAACTTATACGGCGGGTGCGGTTATTTTATGCCGTTATAAATCATCGAAGCTTTCCTTACAAGCTTATAAGAATATTTTCAAAGAAAATGTCTTATTTTATATGGATCTTAAATTATTTCAAAATTAAAGGAGATATTTCTTTAAAAAGAATTTTGATTTCATCTATGTCAACATCCTTTGATGGATTTTAAGATTATTTGAAGTTGATTTATTATGATACAAAACTTTTATATTGTATTGAAGGTTTTGTGATATGTTTGACTGTGGATGTGCTATTTTTATACCATTCATAGTTTATGGTGAAATTATTGACATTTCGTATGCTAGTTTTAATACGAATGTTTATGTTATGTTTAAACCTTTTTCATATGGGAATGCATTGGACTTATTAAGTGACGGGTGGAGCCCGCTATAGCTCCTCGATGCATCGGTAGGTCTCATGAGACAAACTAGTGTCTTGGCACAAGGCCTTGACAAAATCTTATTTGTAGTCTTGGCACGAGGCCTTGGCTATGTGGTTATGATAGTCTGGCATTATGCATTCCATAATTATGAAAGTGGTTATTGATATTGCATGTGATTATTTGATTAGTAGAATATCCATGTGAACAAGTAAATGGCATTATTTCATTTTACTTTTGCCATACTATGTTGAAGTTCAATTTTAAAAGGCTTTTGTTTTAGTAATTCATTGCCTTAAATGTTTACACTTATTTTGAATGTTCCGCTATATTGTTATCCTTACTGGGCATTTGAGCTCACCCCTTTTCTATGTTTTATTTTTCCCAGGCAGTGAAGAAGTAAATTATGAATGACTTGCAGGGATATTATGAGGGGTTAATAGTGTGGATATGAAGACTTTTTTGTTGTAGTAGTTTTTCACTTTGAAATGTAATGTAAAACTTTATGATTATATCTAGTGTTTCCAAGGCTACTAAACCAATCGGTCTTTCGGGATTTGATCTTTCTTGTGATCATTCCAATGTTATGTAATAATGCACCGACTCTGGGTAACTGGGGTCGGGGCGTTACAGTTGGTATCAGAGGAAGTTTAGTACAAACCTTGGAAGATAGATTTAGATAAACACTGATTAGAGCACGTAGACCTAAGATGAACTTTGAGGATTAGTGTAGAAGAACTTCCTAGAATTTTGGTATTGTAGAGATTTTGTGAGTTTTCCGAGCAATACATCCCTGTCTGGATACGAGCAGGTAGAGGCGGCTCTGGCACAGATGTACCTAGGGGTAAAACCCGAAAACACCGCTTTGAGCTAGACTCGAACGGGAACTGGTGCACGACAACGGGCCTTGCTGCACTCTTGGTTATGACACTCCTGGGGGATATGCTTAGGATAACTCTCACTTTCTTTACAAATAATTATGAAGGGTTTATGAGTATATACTTCCTCGAAGAAAAACATTTTTATGATTATGGATTATATCCATAAATAGTTCAATTTATGTTAAGTGTTTTATAAGTATGGGATTATGTATTTTGATTCATAAACTGATCTAGTGTATTCCATTGTTTAGAAATGGCACCCAGTAGAAGGAATGAGAACTCTAGCAATGCACATGATGCAAAGAGAAAGAAGGATCATATATTTCATGGTCTTAAGCCAGAATTTATAAGAGATATAGTCTCCCATGTATTATCATCATATGAAGAGATAATATCATGTATTGATTAGATAAGTAAAGAGTTTACTGAGTCCTACGGCTTTGAAGGGAAGCAAGGGAAGAAAAGGATGGAAGAGAGAAAGATGAATAAAGGGAATAGGGAAAAGAAGAATTTTCCCATATGTGGTAACTGTGGAAAGAAACACCCTGGAACTTGCCTGAAAGGAATGGGAGTTTGTTATAAGTGTGGAGGAAAAGGGAACAAAGTACATGACTGCAAGGGTAAGAAAATGGTTTCAAATGTACAATGCTTCATTTGCAAGGAGTTTGGACACTACGCGAACCTATGTCCCAGTCATCAGACTATGCCGCAAATGATGTTATTGGATAATAATCAAGTTATGATACTACCACAAATGAAGAGGAATGATTAGAGTTCTTATGTTGATTATGTCGATTGAGTGTTGTATCAACAATGTACTTGTTATAATAATTATGGAGTATATAAGGATTGTACTGTAGTACTATTTCATTAAGGATTTGAGATGGTGTGGAACAAAGAAAAGTGACTCAATATCAGGATAAATTTTTGGAAAATATATGGTTGAGAGAATGATAAACCATAATATAGTTCTGATACCGAGGTAGTGATTTTCGAATAATACATGATTGTTTTGGATAAATTATATTTGATATTCTTGACTACCTTGGAACAGATTAATGATTTGTATATTCCATCATTGTTGGGGTTTAAAACATTTTTGGATTAATGAAGTATATCCAGCATTCTATATGGAATAGGGGAGCATGAATGTAATCAATAAAGAATATGGTAATTCAAGATGTTTCAGTTTATTAAAAGAACACAATATGAAGGTATTCATATGCTATTACGGGGTAAAAAGGATCTATATTATGTTTACCTTCTTTATAAATGTTGGACTGTGAGTTTGGACAGAAGTATTTTGGATAGTTCTAGATTGGATTATTTTTTATTACCATAAAAGGACAACCCAGAGGTCGGGCGGCAACCCGTCGCGACCGGCAAGGCCGCAAGACTTGAACCCGCAACCGAAGGGCGACAAGGGTGTATCACCTACCACTGGCCCACGAGATGTCCTGGATTAAATAATGTAGTTTTTATTAAAAGATATTTTAGATGAATTATAAATTCGTTTATTTTGGAACCCTATACTAATAGTGTAAATAGAATTTTTTTTACATTCTATTATCTTTTAGAGTGAAAGATGAGTATGTGGTAGAAATTTATTAATGGATAAAACTCTAATTTTAAAGTAAGTATATCTCTATATGATCTTAGCCAATCTCATAAAAAATTCCTCAATATTAAGAAAATCAAATTAGAACAAAAATGTTTTCCTAGATGGTACCTTAAATCATCACTAATTTATGGCTTTGGGATTGTTGGCCTTTTCATAGCCATGTTCTCTACCACTCTCCATCAGGTAATTGATGGTTAGATTTTTCTTCCATATCCATATTTTACTACATGGAACCCTAGTATGTGTTATTTTCGGTAATCTTCATACTTTCAACTCTTTATTTTAAATAGAGGCCTCATTAATTCATTTTTCGATGTGGGATTTCAACTAAGATATTTTGAAACGTCAAAAATGTGTTATCCTAATACCCTATGTTTTGTTGAACTGATGGTATTTCAAATCATCATAGATTGATGAATTTAAGGACCTCAATTTTATAATTGTTTGTGATTGATGACCTCAATCACTACCTATAAATATTTACGTTTTTCCTCCGATTATATGTCTCTAATTGCCACCAATGTTCTCCTAATCAAGATCATAATTTGGTGGTGACCCTTTCATTTCTCTTTTCCTCATATTAAGACTAAATTTTAGTAACCCAATTTCTGATGTGGGTTTTCCCACAAATATATTATCTATTTTCAACCTTTTATTTTCGAACAACAATTTCAAATTGCGAGGATGCAATTTATTGAAGGAGGGGAGAATGTAACACCCCAAGATTTCATAGTGTGTTATTTCTTCAAAATAATTCAATAACTTGCACTACACTCAACACCGAGTTCAATTGCACCATGACTTACCAAAAAAAAAGCCATTAAAAGAGGTCATGAATGGCATTAACTACATTTTTAACTTTATATAATCCTTATAATTTTAGAATCCATATTATGAGTTTCTTAGTCATAATGCAAGAACAGATTCATTTTCAGTATTGCACTTTTATAAACTTTTAATAGTGAAACCTTTTTTAATACAATATTTTATAATTTTTGACTAAATGGGGACATCAAAAAATTTAAAATGAAACATCCCAAGCTTACACGGTACGCTTTCCTTTGAATAAAACAGTAGCGTGTGTTGTACGCAACTTCGAGTTTTAACACACACCATAACTAATCAAACTAGCCATTATGAATAGTAATACCTACTTTTTGAAATTATATATATTTTATATTTGAAAATGGACTTCATTTTTGGATTCATAATATCAAAATTAGCCTAGGGTGAAATTTTGGTACTTTTTGGATAACTTTCATATTTTGATGAATAGTGAAAATTACTAAATTTTAATTAAAAACAACTTTTTTAATCAATATAATTAATAGTGATAAATTATGAATTTTAGTAGTTTTAAAGTATATTTAGAATATATTTTTACAATTTAATATAATTTTGGTCATTGGACATAATTTTACAATTAAACCAAACATAAACAAGTGTCAATCTTTTGATAGTTATTATCTCTTAAAACACGCTTTTTGTTTTGACAGCGGGAATTAATTTTAAATTAATTTCTGCCACTTCTGTGTTTAGAATTTGGAAAAATGGATTACATATTTGGAATCAGGATGTCCAAATTATGTAAATAGGTAACTTTTATTTTTACAAATTTTGAATAGTTACTGTGGTAAATATTTTATTTACCATGGTTAAAGGGTAAATCCGGTAAATAAGGGTTAAAAAATAATATTATAATAATACAAAATTACCCTAAAACGTGTCCTAACCTTATTGGTGGACACATACCCGACCATGGGCATCCTTGGGTCAATTTGGGGACCCCTTGGAGCCACTTGTATGTGGTAGGGACACATTATATTAATAAAGTTAAAATAAAAATAAAAATGGCATAAGCTTACATCTTTTAGAAGAACAATTTTTACATAGGGTTATACATGTTGGATTTTCGATTATAAATATTAATTAGAAATCTAAATAGATTTCCTACATAATGATATTTTATTTATAATTTTTAGACATTAAATAATTTATTTTATTTATGACACAATGATGATGCAGTAATTACTAAAATAGTGAAAAATTAAAATAATTGATCTTATAAATACCCAAATAATTATAATATGAAACTTTTAATGAATTAAACTAATTTTCTATGATAATATGATATATTAGGATTGATTTAATTGACTTTGTTCGAAGTAATCAATCTGTTAGGAGTTTCACAAAAATCAACTATTGAATAGTGTCAAAATTGACATAAAAGAGTTCTTAAAACAAATATTATATTATTAATTGATATTAAATTCCTAAAAATCTAAGGTTCGGCCAAGAGACTTATATTATTATAGGTTCCTCATTAATGGACCACTTGGGGGTCGCTTGGATGTATATAGTAAGTTTATTAACCATATTATATAAAAATACAAAGAGACATTGTAAAAGTGAAACTAATTAACTTAGAGTTAATACTTAAAGATAAGGTTAATATAAGTACCCAAACCTGTCTAAATTCTATTGGTTGAGTGTTTTGCGACCTATCCCCACCTTAGCCTTTGAATAGTCAACTTTGGAGCCATTGGAAACCGAATATGAATTTATTATAAATTAATATTTCTAGCTTTTCCAAAGGTGCCCCTCACCCCTCTTATAAAAGGGCACTCCTCCTTCTCATTTCTTAACACCTTAAAAGCCTTTTAGTTTGGCCAAACTCTACCCAAATACTCTCCCAACACCCCTCAATACAACCTAGAGGCCTTATTTTGATCAGAAATCCAACCTAAGGAGCCCTTTTGATCAAATCAAAAGGAAGAACCCGAAGAAGAGGTAATGATTTCACCACCCTTTTCTAAGTTCCTTTGTTCTTCCACTTCCTCTTTCTTTGTTCTTACCATTCTAAAATAATAAATCCAGTATCTTAAATATACTGTGATGTTATTATAAATATGGTACAACCATATTCAGTATTCTATCCACCCTTTGAATAACATGTCACCATACGTGCGTACGTAAGGCTTACCGTCTCCACGTCATGGTGTAATTGTTATTCAATATATTATTATTTGGATGGGTATAATAATGATGTGTAACTCATGTAAATAATAAATATAACATGTTAATGATTCTGTATATATGATATAACATCCATTTATATATTATTTTAATATCAAAAGAATGATATTGTCGCTCGTGCGTACGTACGGACTACCGTCTCCACGAACGCGATGAGATTCATTTTCCATCGTAACCATTAAAGTATAATTATCATTTGATGATTTAAAAATGATGTTTAAGGACTTGATATCATTCTGGATATGAATAATATACAACCTATCCTTTAAAAACATGTCTTACGTAACAAAACATATGAAAGAAAACAAGTAAGTTAACACCCGAAACAACGATAATACTAAGATACCAATATTAAAAGATCATATATGATATCATATTAATGTATATGATTCTTGTATAATTTAATAACAATTATTTCACCATTATACAGGAGGTTAACCTACCCCAACAAAGGAAAAGTACAAGGTAAGGGTTATTTCACAATCTCTTCATTATTCGAGGTTGTTTATACGTAATAATCTACTGGGATCTCTTTATCATCCACATCCATGTTTCTTAAAAATTGTATTTCAAAATATTTTTACTATTTACAAGAATATGGGTTAAAGTCATTTATACCCTTGTTTGACTTTTTATAAGAGGTTTATAAAGGAATCTTTCCGTCGTTTTCAAAACAAGGTCCTTTTTAACCTTTTCGACAAAATTGAGGTAAGAATGTTTTTTTTAACTTATACGGCGGGTGCGGTTATTTTCCGCCGTTATAAATCATCGAAGCTTTCCTTACAAGCTTATAAGAATATTTTAAAAGAAAATGTCTTATTTTATATGGATCTTAAATGATTTCAAAATTAAATGAGATATTTCTTTAAAAAGAATTTTGATTTCATCTATGTCAACATCCTTTGATGGATTTTAAGATTATTTGAAGTTGATTTTTTATGATACAAAACTTTTATATTGTACTGAAGGTTTTGTGATATGTTTGACTGTGGATGTGCTATTTTTATACCATTCATAGTTTATGGTGAAATTATTGACATTTCGTATGCTAGTTTTAATACGAATGTTTATGTTATGTTTAAACCTTTTTCATATGGGAATGCATTGGACTTATTAAGTAACGGGTGGAGCCCGCTATAGCTGCTCGATGCATCGGTAGGTCTCATGAGACAAACTAGTGTCTTGGCACAAGGCCTTGACAAAATCTTATTTGTAGTCTTGGCACGAGGCCTTGGCTATGTGGTTATGATAGTCTGGCATTATGCATTCCATAATTATGAAAGTGGTTATTGATATTGCATGTGATTATTCGATTAGTAGAATATCCATGTGAACAAGTAAATGGCATTATTTCATTTTACTTTTGCCATACTATGTTGAAGTTCAATTTTAAAAGGCTTTTGTTTTAGTAATTCATTGCCTTAAATGTTTACACTTATTTTGAATGTTCCGCTATATTGTTATCCTTACTGGGCATTTGAGCTCACCCCTTTTCTATGTTTTATTTTTCCCAGGGAGTGAAGAAGTAAATTATGAATGACTTGCAGGGATATTATGAGGGGTTAATAGTGTGGATATGAAGACTTTTTTGTTGTAGTAGTTATTCACTTTGAAATGTAATGTAAAACTTTATGATTATATCTAGTGTTTCCAAGGCTACTAAACCAATCGGTCTTTCGGGATTTGATCTTTCTTGTGATCATTCCAATGTTATGTAATAATGCACCGACTCTGGGTAACTGGGGTCGGGGCGTTACAGTCTCGGGGTCCCTACTGAGTAGTATCTTATACTCACCCCTGCACGGGCTATGCCTGCACTACGTTGTGTTGGTTGCAGACGACGGACAGCGTTGATCTTGGCTGAGGCTTGCAGAGCTGGACGGTACCTGGGGGTGGACCACTAGGCGGGACGTGTTCGGAGCGGACGACGGGACCTGTGGAGCAGTGGAGCTATCTGTACCCACCCTTCAGGTGGGATTTCCAATGGATAGCTCTGTGTAGCGGCTTTTACTTTACAGTTGATGTTTTCCCTTTCGAGTTGCACTTTACTTTCAGTTTGGGTTTGTATACTGGCCCATTTACTTTTCTGCACTTCAGTTGTACTCTGTTTTTACTTAGTGTTTACTTTCCGCTTGCTTACTCTGTGGTGCTTGTTTATTTTCAAAGGCAATGCCTTCCCTTTTTGTTGGGATTTACGCCTTGGTGCTAGTCGCCAGCCCCTGGCCTATGGAAGGCGGGCTTGGGGTAGTCACGGCACGGACCCCGAGGGTGGGTCGTGACAAATTGGTATCAGAGGAGTTCGGTTCTACCGCGAACTCTGATCTTTTCTATTTGAAACAATAATGTTTAGCGTATTGAGTGTGGTTCTCAGTCTAGGGAGTCCAGTGTTGGTGCGGCGGCCGACGTATCCGTACACCAGGATCCTGACTTCTGATTTCTGACTTAATGCACGAAAACATTGATTGCGTGTGTGTTTGAAAGTTTTCTTTGTGATTACTTTATATCAGCTCACCTGGTATACTGTTTGACCATGGCACACCTGTTTCCTATTCAGGATGGCACCACGACGGCAGCCAGCTAGGGTTCCGAGAGTCGAGTGTGACGACAGCCCACCGAGCGACGAGGCTTCGGTGCAGGGCCCTTTGTCAGCAGTGGCACCGGCGGTAGCTCTACCCGTCGAGCCCCCGATGCTTCCAGCGCCAGCCGCTAACGATGCACGTCGCCTCAGCGCACTGCATGAGTTTCAGCACCAGCGACCACCCAGGTTTCGCGGGGAGACGGATCCCCAGGCAGCAAAGGACTGGTTGTAGGCAGTGGTACATGTGTTTAGGCTAGTGAGGACACCAGCAGACCTCATGGTGATCCTCGCTGCGAGCCTACTACACGCCGCAGCAGGACGATGGTGGAGCATGATGCTCCAGGTGCACGATGAGGCATCTCTTCTATGGACGGACTTTGAGAGCCTCTTCCGCTCGGAGTTCGTCCCAGCCACCCTTCGTGCGGTGAGTATCCAGGAGCTTCTTCAGCTACGTCAGGGCAGCATGACGGTCGCTCAGTACTCGGCGAGATTTACTGATCTCTCGCGCTACTCGACCGACATGGTACGGGACCCATTCTTCTGGGCCCGGACCTTTGAGCAGGGTTTGAGACACGAGATCAGGGCATCGCTGATCTCTCTCAGCATAACGACTCAGACAGGAGTACTATAGCGGGCCCTTCTGATCGAGAGCTTCCTTGCTGAGTCTACACCAGCGCAGCGGCCCACCGCAGGGCAGCACGTGGCAGAGTCATCTACAGCAGGCAGTCGACGGATGACTCAGGGGTCCAGACAGACCAGACCCTCCGGTAGAAGACCTCAGGACACTGGCTCAGCAGTGCGGGGCACACAGCGCGGAGCCAGTCTTTCGAGTGGAAGACAGTGCTATGCATGCGGCGGGCAAGGTCACATGGCTCGTGACTGCCCGACCCGCCATGCAGTGGAGCAGCAGACGGTTGAGGAACCACCTAGGCAGAGGCAAAGGTTCGACCGTGGCGGTCCGCAGGGAGGAGGCGGACAAGGCAGAGGAGTTGGCCGAGCAGCAGGTGGTGGGCGACGTTTTGAGGCTCTACCACCACCACCACCAGAAGGTCCACCCCGACCTCAGGGGAGAGCACAGCTTCAGGCAGCTGAAGCTTACGATCATGGAGCTCCGGAAGCGGGTGCACTAGTGCGGAACTAGCTCCAGGCATAGAGGCCTTTGCCCATAATGCCTCTAGCTTCGTAGTTTGTGATGCTTTGTGTCCTTGTACTTTAAGTTGAAGTAATAAAAGACACTTTCCTTGGTGACTTTTGTTTTCTTGTCTTTTGTTTGTTTTTACTAATAGGTACCGGGTAAAAATTGTTGACTTGACCCTCACTTGCGAGATTCTTACTAGAGAAAACCCAGTGACCACACACTGATGCCGACAGTGTGACTCAACCCTTGGAGGCGAGAGTAACGGTTGGATCTCTTGGTAGCAGCGTCGAGGCCGTACGACGTCATCCATGCCATGAATTAACTAATCATGACATGATTGATTGTATTAGGCAAGGTACGTGGTTCATCCAGGGGATGAGACCGGATTTCACTTTTTGGAAAAGGAGAAATCTTTGCAGCTAGCCTCTTTGCAGATATCCTTCGTGGATAGAGATGGAGCAGCCTTCCTCCAGTCTCTCACAGTCACCCCTCTACTACTGCAGCGGGTCAAGGAGGCACAACATGAGGATGCTGAGTGTGAGACACGGCGTGTACTGATATCCTCGGGACAGGCACCTGATGGTTTCTCCCTTAGAGCAGAGCACAACATCCTTTTCAGAGGATGTACCACGGTACCAGTCGCTTTACGAGAGGAAGTGCTGAGAGAGTTTCACACTTCTCCTTTGGGGGTACATCCTGGAGTGGCGAAGATGTACCAGGACCTCAGACGATAGCACTGGTGGCCGGGCATGAAGAAGGCAGTAGCAGAGTTGTTTCTCGATGCCTCACCTGCCAACAGGTGAAGGCAGAGCATCAGGTACCAGCAGGCTTGGTACAGCCCTTGGAGGATCCGGAGTGGAAGTGGGACGGCATATCTATGGACTTTGTGACTGGACTTCCACGCACTTCCAGAGGTCACGACTCCATCTGGGTGATTGTAGACCGACTCACCAAGTCGGCACACTTCTTACCCATTAGAGAGTAGGGCTCAGTGGAGATCTTGGGACATCTCTACGTTCAGGAGTTTGTGCGGCTCCACGGTGTGCCATCATCTATCGTCTCCGATCGAGATGCTCGCTTTACTTCCCGGCTTTGGAAGGGGTTACAAGAGGCGTTCGGGACGCAGCTACGTATGAGCACAGCCTTTCACCCTCAGACGGATGGTCAGACGGAGAGGACCATTCAGACTCTCGAGGACATGCTCCGCACATGTGTCCTCAACTTTGGTCGTAGCTGGGAGGACCACCTACCCTTGGTGGAGTTTGCGTACAACAACAGCTACCACTCCACCATCGGGATGACACCATACGAGGCATTGTACGGCTGACCTTGTAGATCTCCTTTGTGCTGGACAGACCCTGGGGAGTCAGCACTTGTGGGACTGGAGATGGTCCAGGCCATGACAGAGAAGGTCCAGGTCATCCAGGAGCGGATGAGGACAGCTCAGAGCCGGCAGAAGTCATATGCTGACAGGAGGCGGAGGCCACTGGAGTTAGAGGATGGCGACCATGTCTTCTTGAGGGTCTAACCTCGACGTGGTATTCAGAGATTTGGCCGAGGCGTCAAGTTATCTCCGCGCTTCATCGGACCCTTCCAAGTCCTCAGCAGGGTTGGCGAGGTGGCATATCGCCTGGCTCTGCCACCTCAGTTACACCGGGTGCACGACGTCTTCCACGTATCTCAGCTGAGGAGATACGTGCACGACCCGACGCACATCATTGACCATGGGGAGCTTGACGTTGATGATGGGGAGACTTTTACAGAGGTCCCAGTGGAGATAGAGGATCGACAGGAGCGGGTCCTGCGTGGGCGATCGATTCCTCTTGTGCGCATCAGATGGCAGCACGGGAACCTCCAGGAGAGCACATGGGAGCGGGAGGCTCATATGCGTGCTCAGTACCCTCATTTGTTTCCCTAGTTTTTGATGTATCTTTACAGGGACGTAAATCCCTGAGCTGGGAGTAATGTAAAGACCCGTAAAATTCAAGGGAAATTTTTTCTTAATTTTCTTTGGAATTTTACAAGAGCACGGTTTTAGATGGCACCTGATTCCGAGGCTCGGAGTGCCCGGAATTAATTTCCAAAGTTTGGCTCGGGTACGTTCAGTGAACGAACGAGCGGGAATTCCTAACTTTTGATCTGGTGCTCGGAATTGAAATCTGAGGACACCGATGAACTCGCAGCGCCAATATTCGCTTAAGAAGACCTTTTCCGAAGTTGTGTTTGCCTAGGAGGAGTTGTTTAATTTTCTAGATGAAATGAAGAGTAAAATAAAATTGTGATACAATATTTATTTTATATCATTAAATTGGTTAAAATATTTTGTTGGAAGTTGGGTGGTTTAACCACCTAAGAGAGGATTATGGTGAGGAGGGGCCCACCCGAGCCCCACCTTTTCAAATTCCCTAATTTCCCTCCTCTTCCTCTTTAAGGCTTGATAACTTAACACTTAATTAATTACACAACTCATGTATAATTAATTAAGTGTTTTGTTTTTGAATTTAAGTTTTTGAAATGCTTGGCTTAGTAAATAAAATAAGGAGGGACCTTATTTTATTTGGATTGTTGGGTGAGGTGTGGAAGAGATTTGGAGAGAAGCTGAAGAAATCCTCCACCTTCTTCATCTCCTTCGTGGAAGAACGTGAAGAACGTCCGCCGCCCACAAAGAACACCGACGATGACATCTTGACTCGTCTTCTCTGATTGCTTCCTCCTCGACTTCTTCGTCTTCTAACTGAAGTTAACGAAACGACGACCGCTTCCCACGACTACGTCAACGTGCGACTATCGAGGTAGGGGTTTGTTGTGTTTTATTTCTTTACTCTCGTTCTTGGTTCTTGAATGATAATCTTGTGTTAAATATTTAAGAGTTATCATCTAACGATAGGGGGGGTCGGACCGCACAAACACGGCTGAATTTCCCCTCCTTTGTTCTTGGTTGTTTATATAATCTTGTGGATGAACGAGAAGGCGTGGTGTCGTCGCACCACGCGGGAATCGCCCGGTTATATTGCGTGACACCGTCGCGCCGCGCCGTGGATGGATCATCATGAACGCGACGCCGTTGCGCCACATCGAAGAAAACCGAAGGCGCCACGGCCGGAGCGGGGTCGCGGCGGAGGGGCGCGGTGCCGACGCACCGCACCGGATGACGAACACCGTGGACGGTTCCGGGCCGCGTCGAGACGAGAGCACTGGCGGCTCACTGGGCCACCGGTGTCGGAAGTCGGAAAGGGGACCGGTTTGCCGGTCCCATTGGAGAAGGACCGGCCGGCCATGTCGGGCCGGCTGGAAGGGAGGTGCCGGGGGAATTGATTCCCCCGGCTGGCCACAAGAAGGCCCCCCCACGTGAGGGGGGGACCGGTTACACAAGGGGGGGGGGGGGGGGCAGCGCCCCCCCCCCACCGGTTTTCCATAGCGGGCCCCCACGAGGGGGGCAGTTCTCCAAAAGGCGCGGCTAAAAGCGGCGCCGCCCTTTGAAACAGCGGGGGCTTAGCCCCCGCACGTCGCCCCAGCGGCACCAGGTC
Source organism: Viscum album (assembly GCA_963277665.1). Classification (NCBI taxonomy): domain Eukaryota; kingdom Viridiplantae; phylum Streptophyta; class Magnoliopsida; order Santalales; family Viscaceae; genus Viscum; species Viscum album. The sequence continues at coordinate 1,189,564,226 of OY728121.1, read as the reverse complement.
GCGCCGCCGCCGGCCGCGCCGGACCGCCGCCGGCCGGGTCGGGTCGACCCGGTTCAGGTCGACCCGGTTCGGGCCGACCCAGGGGGGTCGGGCCTGGTCGGCCCGGACCCGGACCCCCCGTTTTCGAGACGATTTTCGGTCTTTTGGCCATAACATGAGACACGGACCTCCGAATGATGAACCGTATGCGGAAACGCGATCCTTGGATCGAGACGGTCGTTTCGGTATATTACACTCAGGGTTTCGGAATACTTTGAGTTCGGCCGGGTTGGTTCTTACACGAAACCAACCGGGCCTTCGGAGCGGAAACGCTCATATCATGAGCTACGGACGTCCGATTGACGTGCCATCAGCTTTGTTGTGTTCCTCTTAGTGAGACGGATCTTTTGACATACTCCGCCCGAGGTTTGGACGCAGGTGGAGTACGGTCGGGTTAGTTTTGCCTTAAAAACCAACCGGGCCCCGGGGACGAAAATGCCAATAACTCTCAGACCGGGCGTCCGATCGACGCGTCGTCTGTTGCGTTGAGTGCCTGTTGACGATACAGAACTTTTGGATACATCAACTCTGGACTTTGTGACAGTTGATGTATCAGCCTCTCGGCTCGTGGAGCGGACCCTCCTGAACGAGCTTGCTGTGTGCGGGAACCCTAGTGCTGGCTGCGACTGTGACTACTGCTACTGCTACTGCTACTGTGACTGCGACGACGATAGTACAGAGATACTGTGTGGATTCGACGACGACGACTACAGCACTCAGCGATCCTACGTGGATCAGTGCTACAGGTCCTGTGTGGGCCCGATCCTGTGTGGGTCCGATCCTGTGTGGGTCTTTGCGCTCAGCGGTCCTGTGTGAACCAGCGCCTACAGGTCCTCTGTGGGCCCGATCCTGTGTGGTTCTTTTGTGGGGGTTAGTTACCTATCGATCCTTCGTGGGTCCGATGACTTAGATGGATCACAGATCAACTTTTTCGTCTTTCGAAGAAGTATACCTGTGTGAGCTGAATCCTGTTGCTTTCCTGTGTGGATTTCGTTTTGCTTTCCTGTGTGGATTTCTTTTTTCTTTCCTGTGTGGAATACGTTTACTTTCCTGTGTGGACTGAGTTGTACTTGGACTCGGAGGTTGGAGCGTATTGAAATTGATGACTTAGGTATATGTATGGGCATATACCTAAGCAGTGTCGGTTGTTACTTCGTGATTGTACCTTTCTTTGTGGTTTATCCTTTGTGGATTTTGAGAGACCTTCAGGGGTCTCGGGGTCCCTATTGAGTAGCTTATACTCACCCCTGCACGGGCTATGCCCGCACTACGTTGTGTTGGTTGCAGACGACGGACAGCGTTGATCTTGGCTGAGACTTGCAGAGCAGGACGGTACCTGGAGGTGGACCACTAGGCGGGACGTGTTCGGAGCGGACGACGGGACCCGTGGAGCAGTGGAGCTATCTGTACCCACCCTTCAGGTGGGATTTCCAGTGGACAGCTCCATGTAGCGGCTTTTACTTTATAGTTTCTGTTTTCCCTTTCGAGTTGTACTTTACTTTCAGTTTGGGTTTGTATACTGGCCCATTTACTTTTCCGCACTTCAGTTGTACTCTGTTTTTACTTAGTGTTTACTTTCCGCTTGCTTACTCTGTGGTGCTTGTTTACTTTTCAAAGGCAATGCCTTCCCTTTTTGTTGGGATTTACGCCTTGGTGCTAGTCGCCAGCCCCTGGCCTATGGAAGGCGGGCTTGGGGTAGTCACGGCACGGACCCCGAGGGCGGGTCGTGACAGTGAGATTGTAGTGTTTCGTGTTTTTCGAAAGGATGAATTTATAAGGGAATTTTAATTTTATTATTTTGTCGATATCTATTTTTAAAACCAATAATCCCTATGTAAATATTAGTTATGGAACACAAAAAATTATTATTTCAAGATGTGGTTGAGAACCTGAGAGGTGTGCTGAGGGGTTTTTTGTTTTAAGGAGAACCATGCTCCAAAACACATGTTTGGGTGGACTATTAAGGGTGCATCATTTTTATGAAACAGTGTGGCCCACCTATGTAATCATTGCACCTTATACTGGTGAGAAGATGTGATCCTCATGGGATGCAAATAGTTTTCTGAAACCATTTCCCTTTACTGCGCACTTAGTTAGATTTAGGTAGTGTGTCTTCCTAGTTTGGATCATGGTTGGTGAACAGGTGGTCAAACTATGTGTGACAACCATACAAGGTGTGGTTATTCAGCTGCGAGATATGCATGGTTGATGTAGGGTTTGGCCAAATCATGAGACCCCTCATTTGAAGGGGAAATTGCATTTTCCCCATAATGAGTAAAATATATTTCCCCTTCTTTCCTTCTTCTTCCCCACACACACATCCCCTCACAGTCAGGCTCCTACCCCACTCCTTCTCTTAGGATAGTTTTATATCCTGCTTTTGGAACTTGATTCACATTTTTTCCAGTGGATTTGATACCTATCAATATTTCTATGACTCCAATTGCTTTAGTGCTTCATTTATCGTCTCCCAGTCTACATTATTTTAATGTTACCTAATTCATTATTTTTTTCTTGGAAATCATATATTTCATTGAGTTATATAGAACATGCCCAAATCAATTCTCGATATATTCTGTGTGGGTTATCCATGGTATAGGTTAGGTGGTATATTTATTTTCCCTTGATGTGTAATTGATTTATATGTTGTTATTCTATTCCATGTTCCATTATTTATATGAGATTCCTCTTAAATGGTATATTTAAATTATTAATCCCGATGTAGTCCTTCTATAAGTTGTTGTAGGTTAAATTAATAATTTTGTTGGTATTTTTCATTGTGTTTAATTCACCCTAAATGGTGTTCCCTTTGGGTCCCCTTAATTAATTAGTTTTTCTCTTTTCAAAACCCTTCGATGAGGTGTTCTATATTGAAAAAATTACCTATTTATTTATTTTGAATGTGATAGAATGAGGGACCCCCTATGTTATCTCTTAGAGAGTAAAGCACCTTCTTTGGAGTTCAAACATTATATATTAATTCTATTGGATTAATTCTATTGAATAATCATTATCTTGGACACTTGAATTCCACTTCCAAGTAGGGTTGTACCTTCAACATGAAGACCACCTATACTGAATACATTAAATAAATTCGTTTTCATCCTTCCTAACACATTGGAACCCCCAAATGAGATAAATGATAATTTTATATGCATGGCCCGCTATTATATATATAATGGGGTTATGGAATTCATAATATCATGGTGTCCCTCTTGGTGTAATTGTAATGGATAATGGGTTTGGACACCTTCCTTGTAAGAAGATAAATGCTTAAATGTTTAATGATGTATTATATGTCTTGGATGATACGTGTATTACAATTTAAGAAACTCAAAGGATGGGTTCATGGATTTTTTGGCGTTTTATTCTATGAGTGATATGTTCTATTTCATGGATCAGCACACTGCACATGTTAGTTACCGCCATATAAGAAATTCTATTTCCTAGGGGAGCACCCATTTATATGATCAGTGGAAAGATGCTAACACCATGACACAAGTGAGACTCATATCCCTTTATGAGAAACAAGGATTAGGCTCAAAGGTGACTTTTTATACATTACATAGAGTGGGATGCTTGGAATTCTATTAATGGATTCATTGGATAGACACCTTCATCTTTGGTTATCTGTTACACTCCTTGTGTGATACTTGGGACCAATTATGAGGTTCTCTATTAATGGTCTTAGGATTTTGTAAAATTAGATTTTAATGAAGCCCTAAAGAGTAAAGACTATGATTACATGGTTGTTTCCAATATATGAATCCACCATTCCAAATAACTTGTCTTGGATTAGTCCAATCATTTTTATTTTACCTTTTCACAAACTATTACACTATATCTCATTTTTATAGGTTCACCTCAATCAGATCTATCTCAACTTAGGGAGAATCAAGTATTGTTTTCCAGGTATCCCATAGGGACTTGAGCCAACTTTTATTATTTTGTTTAATTTATTTATAGCTCAAATGTCACATTTGGACACGGTCGTACATTATACGAACAAACATGATTAGGAATTAGACACCAAGGTAGTGGCCTTGTGAGTATATCTCACACCTTTCATGGGCCTTCATTTCACTAGGGTACCTATTACGATCATCTTGTTCTCATATCCATGTTTATTTGAGAGTTTTTTTGTTGTTTATCAATAATAGAGAGTTAGAAGGACATGAATGTTCTAATTCTCAAGATGCTCAAGGAGTTCACCATCATGGATTTTATTTCATTTATTAATTTTATTATATCATATCACATATTATATCTATCCTGATTTTGTTTATAGTTTCATTTTTACATGCATGGATTTTTTAATATTTGTTGTTCTCTACTGTTATCCGCTAATTTCATTTATTTTCGACTATTATTATGTTTATTATTACTATTTCATCCAATATAGAATGATTTACACATGATATACTGATGTGTGAATCTCGACCAGAGGGTATAGTCTTACCACAATACCATTAGTATTCACCAACTACTTTTCAGAAACCTCTAGAATGTGGGGTGGTTTTCTTGAGCCCATGTGCTGACCTATCCGACTACTAGTTTAGTGGTAATTCATTATGGGATGTTACAATTAGACATTTCAAAATTAGTAAAGAAATATCAGTACTTTACATCCATAATTAACAACATATGAGTTTTATTACTATTTGAAAATTCATGGATCGATAATTTAAATATACTAGATGAGTAGCATTAGCATTCCATATTTAAATATTATTTTGATGGAATGAACCGTTAATAAATTCTTTCTCAAAAAAAATATATGAAATTTTGTGGATTATGGTATATTAATTATAAATACAATATAATGATTTTTTTACAACAAGAATCTAACCATTAGTGTCATACAATTCCAGTGCTTTCTTAAATGGTATTTTTTATAGTAATCCCTTAAGGACACTGAAATCTTGCAACCTCTTATGGGAGATGGTTTCCTTAAATGTCATCAGTGGTTCCCCCGTTATACCAGACATTTTTGGAATCCTTGTCAACCAATTTTGATTCATGAAATCTAGTCATAATAATATATTGTAGATAACATGATGTGTGTATCCTTCTCTATTAAATGTTTAAAATAAATTCATTATTAATTTTTAATGAATTATTTTATGGTCAATGGATGGAATCATGTTATGATGGGCCACTAAAAATACTTTTTAATTTTAAATTAAAATGTTTAGGAATTATTATCATGTTTGACTCTTATAGGATCATTTTTTATTTGGGTTTTGGTTGACTTTATGTCTTTTAGGGAATGTATCTCAACCATATAGGTGGTTTGGTGTCATTATTTTAATCATATCGCAATTTTATTGAATTTAATATAACAACATTGTTGTTCTTTATATAATATGCATGGTTTTCTAATTTTAAAATGGAAATTTAGTGAGAAACTATAATATTTTATTACCTACATATTGATTGTGTTGAAATATTTATTTAACAGGTTATTGGCATTTTAAAAAAAATGTTCTTATTTATTTGATGTTGATTTGGTTTTATCATATGTTTCTATATTTTTTGGGTGAATTTAACCGTGTGGGAGACACATTCTATGTTATTTTATTTTTATTATCATGTCCCTTGGGGTTTTTTTATATCACTTTTCTTGTCTATATGTAAATCATTATTTCACATTTTTTGGAAATGATTACAATTTTGGTTTTCATTTTGATAGTTTTTTAATTTATGTGCACTATTTTTCTCTCAAAAATGATCAATGATATTTTGATCAGACAATGAATGTTTCTATATATATTTCTACATTAATCATTGTTATTATTTCATTGGTGGAGAGATTCAACCATCTATTGAAACCCATTTTTTTGTTTTTTCGTACAATATTAGTTGATAATCATTTCTTGTTTAACATTTTATGTTAAATTTTGTACACCTTCTGTTGGAAGTCGATCATGAATCATCTATTTTCTACTTCAAATGTTACTGAGCCATATGAGAAGGTAGACATTCATTGGAATTATTTCATCTACAATCCATTTACACACACCATTGTACTGGGGGTTATAGATTATGTTTAAAATAAAAATAACGGATGACTTTTTTTGAGATATTTATTATGATTTTAGTCCATTTTTTCATAACATTTTTGACAATAATGTTTTAATATGTAAAATTTCATAACATATTTTATTTATTGTCTTAAAATTGACAATAAAATAATTAATTCTATTATTTGGAAAAAAAAATTTGTCTGTCAATTAGATGAATTTTAATTAATAATTTCAATGATCATATGATAACTTATTTTATAAAAATTGATATCTTCCAAAAAAATTAAAACTCTGATGCATGTGAACATTATATTTTTAATTAGGCAGTCCACTCACTCACTTATTTCTTATCTATTGTCGTATTTCCTGGTACTCCACTGCATAAAACCCACACCACACATTCAACCATTAGCCTACTTCTACCACATGGCTCAACCAGAAAGTCATCATAGTATTTGTCTATCACACAACAAGTATTCCTCTAGTGGTTTCATCCCCATCACATCCCTACTCTGTGAATGTGTTATATTTTCAATATAATAAATTATGGATTATCATGAAAAAAAATAAGTGGAAATAACATTGAAATTAGTTGGCAAAAATATATCCAAGATTTTGATATAGTTATTGAGAAAATATATCCTTTCATATGATACAAATGAAATCCATCCCAAAAGAAAGTTCTTGAACTTTATATAAAACAGTAAACACAAATCAATGAATATATTAATTATGAAATGAAGAAGGGTTTTTATAAACACAATTACACTTTGATAATAGAAATTAAAATCGATATTTGGTTCTCAATTCGTTCATCATACAGAGGAGTGAGTCTAAAAATCATTAATTTTAATTTTCATATCTTAAATTAATTTAATTTTTATATATATCTATTTCAATTATAATTTTTCTTATAAAGGAATCATACAAAGGAATGATTGTTGAAAAATTAGGTGTACATTGTTTTCAGGTAGATGGATGGAGAACAAATGAAAAAGGATATCTTTTAGGGATTTATGAATATATAGGGATCTATATAGGGTATAAATTGTTTAAGAAATTAATAAGGGGTTCGGATAATATAGCTAGTTTCATTGTATAGTAAATTATTATATTAGTTGTGGCGAGTAATTAGAAACATTTAATTTCATTTTTTATTTTGTAATTATATATTTTACACGTGTTTACATGAAAACAAATAGTCATGACATTATGGATGAGGACTAAAAATTTCATGATAGATGATTTATTGGGTTTTTAAATTTTTTCTTATTTTATATAATAAAATTTTGTATATAAGTGCTTAGATTTCAATTTAATATTTTATGATGTTTTTAATTTTAAAACTATAACTCTTATAATCATTAATTGATCTATAAAAAAATTTCAAATATACCAAAAAAAATTATCATCAAATGACATGTGTTTTAGTAAAAAATATTAAATCCATCATATAATATATATATATAATTATTATAAATTTAAATGTGTCAAAGATTTATTTTCCCAACATGAATATCTATTAATATTAATTGTTTAACACCAACAAATACTATATAATCTATTTAATTGTTGGCTATATAATAATAATATTGATAATATTATTTTCAATATACGAATATTTTTTTTATAATTTTCATCCTCATCGTCAAAATTACTTACTGATAAAAATATGCAATACAATAAATCATTCAAAATCTACAAATACAGTTTTAAAATACATGTATGCATATTGAATAAAAATATTGATAATTGAATAATGTTTTATGAAATTTTTATATATTTTTTAAAATTACTATGTAAATAATTCCATTGTCTAAATTGATAATAATTACATCTTTTCCATAATATAAATTAATTATAATAAATATTTAAAAAATTATTAATAATATCCTCAGGAAAACTCATGTAGCGACTATGGAAATGCCACCCCATGAACCTGGTACCATGAAACACTCACAATATCGGTGAAATAAACCATTGGTTCATCACTACACAATATACCCTACTTCAATTAATTTCCACACCACCTTCCCCACATGGGTTCATCACCCACACATTCCCCTTCATTTCATCCAAAAATTCAGATACCATTTGATACCCATCGATTTGTTTCCACATCATTCTACTCTAACTATGACTCCTTTCACTAACAACCCCTTCTATAAATCAGTATGAAAAGTGGGTGGTGACCATTATCTATGTTTAATTAAATCCATAATGAATAAAAATTAGAATGATCAAATAATACTACTCATATAATGTTTTTTGTGAAAAATTGTAAAATTTATATAATGATTTCACTATTTAGAGTTGTAAATGTTGTGTGAATGCTTCGATGACATTTTTATAGTTAAATATAATGTACCAGACTCAATTTTTTTTTGAAAACATTGTTTTTGAATGAATATAATTGGGATCCCCTTCATCATGAATTAATGATTTATCAAAATCATTATTGAATATACTTTTTTGTACGTTTTATTTTTTGTAGGAATGAAATTTTACTTGAAATGAAATATCTATATAGAATATGATGTAGTAAAAAAATTAATTCATCAAAGAAGTTTAACACCTTTAATTAGAGGACATTGAATTTTCATCCTATAGATGCACAACCAACTATATTATTAGAAGGGATTTCATTAACACTTATTTGAATAATTCTAGTATATTTTGAGTTTAATTTGATTAAATTTTGGATTCAGTGTGTGTAATGCCTCAATTATATTGATATTTATTTTTTTAATTAATATATGGTTCCCATTTAGGTATTGAAACATGATTTATTCTCTTAGTGAAGCATGATTTCCATTCTTTTTTGTTGTAAACACATTATGTTCATTTAATTTCATTAATTATATGGAGTACTATTTTATCAAATATTTATAAGAGTTTTTACAATTCATGTGTCATGTTCTCATATTTAATTAATTAAAATATGTGGAACAGTTGAAATTATATTGATTATTTTTAATATTTTGAACCTCATAAAGAAATATTTTTGTGATTGAATGTTTGAAGTGTTTCATGTTAATATCATAGTTAATTTCATTATGTTAAATTCAATATTATATATGTTATTTGAAAGATAATTTCTCTATTTGTATGCAGTTATTAAATATTATTAATTTATTACAACATTATGTTATTGAAATTTCATTCCCATATTAATGGAATTACATAATAAAAGATTTCAGTTTTCCATGATGTGTTATCAAATAGAGCCTCGTTTTGATCCACTTGTCATGTTATTATTTTTATCTATTTTGGTGTGCTACAATAATGGTTTCCAACATTTCATGATTTTGTATATTCAAAATTGATATTTTAGGCTTCCTTTCATTTTTTCAACTTTCATTGTCTTATTATTCATTTTGATCTACTTTTAAAAAATATTTAATCAATTGTGGTATATTATTATAATTTTTATTAATTGGGATCATGGAGAACATTGTGGGATTATAAGCCATTTTATTGAGTGGCTGTCATCATATCTTATGTGCTTGGTTATGGAAACCCCTCGGCTCCAAATGATATTTGGCATGGGGTGATGGAATATTTTGGTCTAGTTCCACGTATTCATTATTGGTTTTTTTGTGATTCTTGTATTCAGTGTTATATTTCTATATCCTTTCTATTTTTATTAATATTTAGTATTATATGGCTATTAAAATATTCTAGTATCTCTATGGTTGTTGAATTGATTATTTATTGATCCTCGATTTAATTGGATTTTCTAAGGCATTCTATGCATCCTTTGTGATTTTCCTCCCATCACATATATGATATAAAAAAATTATGTGTAATTTACATGAATTCCCCCTCCAACAATTATATAGGATAATGAAATTTGAATTGAATTTAATGAAATGGAACCGAATGGTTATTTCCGACCACATATGAAGCTTAGAAGGTTGATGACTTGTATGGAGGCTTCACAGAAACCAATATAACCATTTACAACCCTATACATGAAGATTGTATTGAATATATATGAGAAGTATTTGTATAAATTAATCAAATAGTATGTATGAAACCATATAATTTAATTTTCTTATTTCATATTAAAGTATTAAATTTTATAGTTTTATCTTTTTGGAATTTTGGAATATAAATAATAAAATTGAAGCTTAGATGTACTCACTATTACAAGAGATTTATTTTTATGTTTATCATATAAATAATAACTTTTCATTTATATTAAACAATTTACAATATGTAAATATGATAGGTAGATTTCTAGGAAAAGATGTGGAAGAAGTGTGCCATAGGATGGGTTCCTCGGTAGCCTTGGAAAATACCATAGTTGAAAGAAGTTAATCTATGGGTATGATATGAAAAATTTACATTGGTTTATTGAAGGATCATTGGATCAAAGGTGAGAATATCCATTATTTATTACAATTTTATTATAAAACTATGAACCATTTTCTATTCTTTGTCCCATGTGTTTGTGTAAGAAGGTTTTGATAGAATTATAGAATTAAATTTCATCTAAAAAATGTCTTCGGGAGGAGAATTGATGTCACAAACCGAATCAGGTCGCCACCAAAACTGACACCAAACACAGCCCATGACAAGTCTTAAAGGGCGTTCTCGATCCCCATGGGCTGGCACAAGTTCCCAGGTAATAGAAAATGAAATTTGGGAACGATTTACCCAAGTTTATAAACATATAACAACGAACGAATCCAATAAAAAAAATCTGGATTTTTCAAAAAAAAACCATCTTTTACAAAATTTCAGAACTAAATTACATAATTTAAAACAATTGTAGAAGACAATAACAACTAAATTAAACCACAATGGATAGCCCAAGAACCTCTACATGGCGAGAGGAACCGCCCTCAAGCCATATCCACAACACCGTATCATGATGGACTGCAAAACACCCGAACTGTTGGCACAAAAGTTGTACCCAAACCTATGACAACAAAAATAACCTTGTCTACTTACTCCCAAGGGTGTAAGTAGGGTGTGAGATAATGCCCAGTAGGATACCACCACTAAGATATTCCATGTGACAAACATTCAAAGACAAAAATCATGCATGTTTTCAAAAACATTTAATTTATAGTTACAATTTCAAAAAGATGGAACTTAAAAAATACATTTTCAAGTGGGATAATTTAAAGAATCAACACCTTTAAAATAAATTCAAAAGATACTGAATTTTTACTGCCAAATATACTATATTCCTATGGTAAGTATAAAGGATATAAAGATCACAAGCAATAGGAAATAACCCCTCGGCACTAGCTAGCTGTGGGTCCCAGGTACCTCGTATCTCAGTGAGAGTATCCACAAAAAACATCTGTTCTCATGCACGAGCTACTAGTAAGGAACATAACTATAACCTATTGGTCTCCAATCATCATCATCATAGTTTAGTTAGAGTTTTAAGAGTCAATCTTGCTAACTGAAACTGAGGCCAAACCCCACGGATTCACTAGCATACTAGTACACGTCCACCCACCTAGATACCCGGGTTTTCCCTTTCTGATCAAACAAGTTCAACAAGCCAAGAAATATAGTTTTCACGTGAAAATATCACTTCCCCCTCACACATTAACCAAAAATCCCCATGTACATCATACAAGTCACAAATTATGCTTTTCATTGAAATGCATTATGAAATCTAACTCACACCAAAATAGCCCACATACTTTTTGCATAACTTTCACAATTCAACACATCCCTTAAAAATTTTATAAAGTCCCTAAAAATATTCTAAACATCACATAACAACCCACTCACATGTTTCATAATACCATTTTTATAAACAATATCCATTTTTTCACATCGCACTCACAGAAAAAGCCTACATCACGTTCACACCTCTTCCACATTTCACTAAATCCATTAAACATTTTTATAAATCATTTCCAAGAGGATACACATAACATGAAATACCTATTCACATTTTAAATGGTCCATTTTAATGTATAAACAATCCAAAACATTTTTCAAATATGGTTTCACCTCTTACATAAATCCTCAAACCATTCAAAACTTTCATAAAACAATTCTAAAGAGTGTAGCAAAGCTTTTCATATAAAACCCATTTCAAAACCGTATTTCTAGGGAAAAATCACACCAATACAAATTTAAAACATAATTGCAGCCCCAAAAACATTTATTAAACTACCCCCATGTGTTATACAAACACCTCAAACAATACCACCAAAGATCCACATGAAAAGCACATTTTTCAAAATCACTTTCAAGAAGTACAATATGGTTTTACACCTTTAACCAATAACAAAACCCTCTTTCAAACATAATGGAACACCAATACCATTCAAAATCATAATTTTCAGCCCAAAAATATTTATTAAACCAATTTCATATGTTATAATACAAACCCAAACAATACCCAAAGGGTTCCACATGAAAAACACCCAATTCTAAGCTAAAATGGAACTATAAAAATAAATGCTTAACCAAATTCAACATAAACAATTTTCGAACCACACACAGCATATTAGGAACATGCATAATAATTAATTCAAGCAAACTAACTCATCTAGAAATTATTACACATGGAATCACCTACCGGAAGTGTCAAATCCCTCAAAACATGGTGCGAAACATCAACCGCACCACCGCCGCACCACAAAGAACATAAATCCAGAGCTAGACCACAATATTTTACATATAAAGTAACCAAATAAAACCCTATATTATAACCCTTACTTCAGGAAATTTTAGAACATAATGAAAGAGAGAGGGAACCCTAAGGGAAAAGGAAGAAACAAAGAAGGAATCACTTACCCAAAACAATCCTGAAGAAAACGACCAAAAATCAGCAAGAATATGAATTTTAAAACAGATAAAAATTTTATGGATATTCTAACAAGAATGAGAAGGTCATGTAGGAATTGCAATGGGGGAAAATAGTAATAATTGAGAGAGTTGTGATGGAAATAACATACCTCCTCAAATATTCCCGATTTTAGAAACCCTAAGAATTTCAGCACTCCATCGCGATGGAAACGAACTCCAAAGAGGGGGAAAGGCATTGGGAGCTCTCCTGGGCTTCATAGGTTCAAGAGGAAGGTAGAATCACCCAAAAATGCAATATAATTAATAATATATTAAAAAAATAAAAAACAATTTAAAATTGGAAAATGGGATTTCGGGTTGGCCCAATTCTCAAATAAAAAACCACATCCCCCATGATTAGGGATTTATAAATGCTCTGAATTTAAATTTTGTGTTAATGTATCATGGGAGGAAATTTAGGAGTTGTAATGAGTGAAAAATATTAAAAAATTATAAAAGAATTTTTTTTTTAATCTAGAATTGGGCTCATGGTTTGGCTCATTTCATGAAAACTCACCTATTCTTCATAAAAACTTTAGAAACCCCCAAAACAAAGAATGAATGGAAAATAAATTTAAAAAAAACTTTAAAATAAGTTATGTATGTAAAAATTCTCCCTACCTTGAAAACTTTCCACCCCGGAAAGTCACAGCAATGTCGAAGCAACAACCAAACCCCACTGAGAAACCAATTGGTACTCCCGTGTCAGGTTTCACCCCCAAAGGCCAAAACACCTCCAGTGATCAATTAAGGAAGGATTACTCTCAAAACAAAAACATACACCACTTTCCTGAAAGGATCTATCAGATTCATACTTTATCCAAAAATAAAATTCTTCTAACGCTATCTGAAAAAGACTCAAACAATTCACCCAAACGAACAACAACTTTGAACACGGTTACACTAACCTTACTTTAACTAAACCATTGTGTGCTCTCCTATCCCCACATTTATTCACGGAATATATTGGTAGCTAGATAGCTCCGAACAATAATATCTACACCAAGAAAAGACCATGGATAAATCTAAGTTACTGGTACGTGGGGACACTAATATTCTCCCCACCATAATAGACAACCAATAATTTTTTTTTCTGAGACAGAATCAGGACACTACTAGGTGGAGGCATAAACGGACTCCCTGGTACATAGGGTAGACTTCATTTCAAAATTTCTGAAGGAACATACATGAGAATCATAGTGGTTCTCCCAACCATAAGAACCAACCATCTTAACCGACCAGCATGGGCCGACACAGAAAAACCCAAAAATTTCAAGATTTGGGAAGGTCACACGTTTAGTCCACACAGTTTGTGAAATTGTGAACTAACTATGCTGATCAATCTTCCCACATGGATTCTAGGCACACATTCACTCTTAATCGTTCACAAACCATGTGCTCATCCGGTCTAGCCGAATTTCCAACCATTCTTCAAAGACTCAATGTAAACCAAAGGGGGAAGGAATGAGATTGGGAGATTACATGGGTACAAGGCCCTCCACCAATTTCCACCAAACGTGAACAAAAGAAGAAAGATGATGATACCATAGGTTTAAACTCTTCCTATCTTTCATATTTTGGATAGGAAATTGTAAAAGTGTTTAAATGACACTATGATTTCCCTTGACTACAAGCAAGCTTCTCTCCGAGACCTATGGCTGGAGCTCAAATGATTGAAGCATCTTTGGCCTCGCAGTTAGTCTTTGGAATCCCGCTGACTGAGAATTCTTCTTTTGGTGCCACCAATAACTACACCACAATCCCCGATAGGTTTTCCAGACATAACACATTCCAAAATCACTTTACCATATCCCGATATTTCACTGAAACAAGGGCTAAAAAGATGCCCACACATAACACATTATTTCTTCAGGTGAGAAACAATAGAAGTAAAGAACAGCTACACTCACATTCCTCTAAAATGGATGATTTTGATGTTTTTACAAGGGAGACATTCTCCCAATATAACAGGGACTCATAGGATTTCACTACTTTCACCTATACGGTCAATCGAGCACATGACATCATAAGGCATCACTGAATATGACCATTGCGACTAATATAAACAATGCTTGGAGAGGGACCTTATACAAAATCCCCAAACAACACAAAATTCTAGAAAGTGGCCACAATATCTTCTCATGACCAGATTTACCACACTGGTAGTTTATAGTGAACTCTTTCTTTGAAGAGACTACGAAGGACTCAGAGGCCCTCTTAGACACTATACATACTGACAACCCAAGACAACTTCCACCTTCGACGAATCAGGTAGCTTAAGAAACGAAGGTCTCTTTCAACCAACCACGATCACTCTTTCACAACAAGAGGATCTGAAAAAAAAACCAAGAATGTAAATGGTGTACACTCATTCTACAAATCTCAAGAAAATATTTCTTACATTGATCAACTGGAAGATTTTCCAACGACGAAACAATCCGAGTTTCACTTCAGTTGTGCACTAACCCTAAATGGGGGTGTACCTTATCCAAAGGGAGAACCCAAGGACCCAACCAAGATGGTCCATTGGTAAAAAGAACCATAAACCAGATCCAAACACATGAAGGTAACCACCGTATAGGTGTCCCAAAACATATCTCAGAGGAGACTACTAAGCAGTCCTTCTACCCAGCTTACCGACCAAACATAAACCCAAAACACAGTTCAAATACGAGGGGTTATTGGACAAAAAATATCCCACAAAAACAACATTTTCAAAAACCCATAATACAAACCATCCCAAACTATTCATCAAGACATCATGTTTTTCTTTAAAACCATTTCTTTGAAAACAAACGGTTCAGCGATATGAGTATCGACCAATGGTACCCCATGGGCCTCACACATGCATGTTTTTATGCCACACCGGGCACCCTCCTCATATCCATCCCAGCACTCATCTAGACGTGCCATCAACCATCCATCATCCCATATAACCCCATGCATGTAGTCTCTCATGGAAATACCAAAGGATAAAACAAATATTCATTCCACTTTTCAAAACCAAAACGGTAATCCCACACATCCTTTTTCTCAAAACCTCTAACCATGGGATTTCAAATCCCAATTCAAATTTTACTAAAATTCTCAGAAAGACACAAAATTTTATACAAGAACACACTTTCATGTTATTCACATAAATTTCATAACATCTCATCCCATTAAAACACCCTATGATTGTTTAGAAAACTCTATTGGAAACACTTTTTCAAAACCAACTTCAATGAAGATTCTGCCTTCAAAAGTGGTGTAATCACAAAATTTTCCATTTCAAAATAATTCTGAATATTCAGTTCCAAAATTTCATAAGTCATACCATTCAATATTTATTTGAAAATCATTTCACAAAAACAATACACTTCTTAAAACCAAGTCACTTTAAAACCAAAGTTCAAAGATTTAAAAACTAAAGAACACAAGACAATGTGAGAGGAAACTAGTTTCAGTGGTTGACTTGGATATATGGTTGGAAGCCATATTCCAATCACTTCACTATCATAAAGTGTGTTCTAGGGAATATCCTCAGCTCCACATGGCTTGCCAGGCCCTGTGAGCTTACTGAGACCATTAACCCAACTCTCTTCTCATTTCCCCTAATCATCATTAAACCAAGAAATCCAAAGGACTCTGAAAGGTCCAGACTTCCCCTGGATACATTAATCCCTTCACGAGGTGTGGTGGTCAGCCACACTACTCATAACCAAAATTCCAAGTCCCAAAAATCCTAACTCCATACTATCCCAACTGTTCCCCAAATAACATAACCCAAAGAGAGTGAACCTCCTCTGATACCATTTTATCATTAACCGAATCCGGTCATCACCAAAACCGGCACCAAAACCAGCCCTTGACAAGTCCCGAAGGGTGTTCCCGATCCCCACGGGCTGGAAAAAGTGCCCAAGTAATAGAAAATGAAATTTGGGAATGATTTTTCCAAGTTTATAAACATAAAACAACAAACGAATCCAATAAAACAAATATGAACATTTCAAACTAAACCATCTTTTAAAAAATTTATAAACTAAATTACATAATTTAAAACAAATATAGAAGACTATAACAATAGAATAAACCCACAATGGATAGCCCAAGAACCTCTACATAGAAAGAGGCACTGCCCTCAAGCCATATCCACAACACCGTATCATGATGGACAGCTAAAAACCCAAACTGTTGGCACAAAAGTTGTACCTAAACCTAAGACAAAAAATAACCATGTCTACTTACACCAAAAGGTGTAAGTAGGGTGTGAGCCAATTCCCAATAGGATACCACCACTAAGATATTCCATGTGACAAACATTCAAAGACAAAAAGAATGCATGTTTTCAAAACATGTAATTTCTAGTTACAATTTCTAAAAGATGCAACTAAAAAAATCCATTTTCAAGAGGGATAATTTAAAGAATCAACACATTTAAAATAAATTCAAAATCTACTGAATTTTTACTGCCATATATACCATATGCCGACAGTAATTATAAAGGATCTAAAGAGAACAAGCAATAGGAAATAACCCCTTGGCACTAGCTAGATGTGGGTCCCAGGTACCTCGTATCTCGGTGAGAGGATCAACAAAAAATATTTGTTCTCATGCACGAGCCACTAGTAGGAAACATACCCATATCCTATTGGTCCCCAATCATCATCATCATAGTTTAGTTAGAGTTTTAAGCGTCAATCTTGCTAAGTGAAACTGAGGCTAAACCCCACGGATTGACTAGTATACTAGTAGACGTCCACCCACCTAGATACTCGGGTTTTCCCTTTGTTCTAAAACAAGTTCAACAAGCCAAGAAATATATTTTTCACGTGAAAATATCACTTCCACCTCAAACATTAACTAAACAGCCCCATGGACATCACAGACATCACAAATTCCTCTTTACATTAAAATGCATTTTGAAATCAAACTCACACCAAAATAGCCCACATACTTTTTTCATAAATTTCACAATTCAATAAATCCTTTAACAATTTTATAAAGTCCCTAAAAATATTCTAAACATCACATAACAGCCCACTCACATGTTTCATAAAACCCTTCTTATAAACAAAATCCATTTTTTCACATTGTGCTCACACAAAAATCCAACATCATGTTCACACCTCTTTCACATTTCACTAAATCCATTAAACAATTTTATAAATCATTTCCAAGAAGATTCACATAACAAGAAAGACCTATTCACATTTTAAATGGTCCATTTGAAAGTATAATCAATCCAAAACAGTTTTCCAATATGGTTTCTCCTCTTACATAAATCCTTAAACCATTAAAAACTTTCATAAAACAATTCTAAAGAGTGTTCCAAATCTTTTCACATAAAACCCATTTCAAAACCGTATTTCAAGGACAAAATCACTCCAATACAAATTAAAAACAGAATTGGAGGCCCCAAAAACATTTACTAAACTATCCCCAAGTGTTATACAAACACCTCAGACAATACCACCAAAGATCCACATGAAAAGAACATTTTTCAAAATCACTTTCAAGAAGTACAATATGGTTTTACACCTTTAACCAATAACAAAACCTTCATTAAAATATAATGGAACACCAATACCCTTAAAAATCATAAATTTAATCCCAAAAAATATTTATTAAACCAATTTCATATGTTATAATACACACCCAAACAATACCCAAAGGGTTGCACATGAAAAATACCCAATTCTAAGCTAAAATGGAACTATAAAAATAAATGCTTAACCAAATTCAACGTAAACAATTTTTGCACCACACACTGCATATTAAGAACATGCATAATAATTAATTCAAGCAAACCAACTCATCTAGAAATGATTACACATTGAATCACCTACCGAAAGTGTCAAATCCCTCAAAACTTAGTGTGAAACATCAACCGCACCACTGCCGCACCACAAGGAAGCTAAATCCAGACCTATACCACAATATTTTACAAATAAAGTCACCAAATAAAACCCTATATTCTAACACAAACTTATGGAATTTTAATAACATAATGAAAGAGAGAGGAAACCCTAGGAGAAAAGGAAGAAGCCAAGAAGGAATCACTTACCCAAAACAATCCTGAAAAAAACGACCAAACATTGGCAGGAATCTGAATTTTAAAACAGATAAAAATTTAATAGGTATTCGGATAAGAATGGGAAGGTCATGTAGGAATTGGAATGGGGGGAAAAGAGTAATAATTGATAGAGTTATGATGGAAATAACTTACCTCCTCAAATCTTCTCGATTCTAGAAACCCTAAGATTATTAGCACTCAATCGCGATGGAAACGAGCTCCAAAGAGGGGGAAAGGAAATGGGAGCCCTCCAGGGCTTCTTAGGGTTGCGAGGGATGTGGAATCACCAAAAAATTCATTATAATTAATAAGATATTAAAAAATATAAAAAACAATTTAAAACTGGAAAATGGGATTTTGGGTTGGCCCAATTCTCAAATAAAAACCCACATCACCCATGATTATGGATTTATAAATACTCCAAATTTAAATTTGGTGTTAATATATCAGGGGAGGATATTTAGGAGTTGGAATTAGTAAAAAATAATAAAAAATGAAATAATTATAAAAGAAACAAAATTTATTTTTAAATCTAGAATTGGGCTCACGGTTTGGCCCATTTCCTGAAAATGCACCTATTATTCATAAAACCTTTTGAAACACCCAAAACAAAGCATGAATGGAAAATAAATTAAAAAATATCATTAAAATAAGTTATGTATGTGACAATTCAGTGTATGTAAAATATGATGGTGTTATTGTTTTATTAGTATCTTTTACATTATACCGTGATCATTCAATTTTTATGGCCATTTTTTAAAATAAATAAAAGGAAAAACTGTTGACCATCGAATACCTATTTTCTCAATTCATGTGTGGTGAGGAAATATATATGTTTTTATGTTATATTGGGATTATTTACATAGATTAGTTATTTATTTAGGGTAATTTATCTGTCATTAAAATTAAAATTTTTCTTTCCTTCAGAATTTTTAGTGTTATTAATTAACAATATAATTATTTTTAAAAAAACAATATTTAATTTTATTTAAATTAAATAATATATAATTATTTTATAATAATTATATTAAGTATATTATATATATATATATATTAAAAACACATAATTATGTTTTACATGAAAATATGATAATTTGAATGCTTTATTTAAAAATGAATTAAAAAATTTATTTTTTAATGTGATAGCTTATACTTACATATAAATGAACAATAATATCAGTAGAAATATAAATGTTGGAAATGCCAATAGAAACACAGAAATATGTCTTCGGAATTTATTATTATACATTTAGATTAACAAATATATATTGTTTTGATATAATTATACTTGTAGTATAACAATTTTAACTGTCTGAATATATTTTTTTTGAATGTGTTTCTTATAAATCCCTATGAAATTACAATATTATAATTTATAAATAAACATAAAAATTTTTCATGATTTTTACACAACACCGTGTCAAGATTATGCTACTATAAATAATTATTGGACTTGCGTTACGCACAAGGCCCGGTATTACTGAAAAAATTATATTAATAAAATATTATTGTTTAATATAATATATAACCTATACATTAAATTAAGGTTATGAATATAAATTAAATAAATTTTGAGTTTTTTATATTAAAAATAATATCAACATGCATCTATTGTATTTTTTATACATGATATAAGAAAATATTCCATTTTTCTGATAAAAGTCGCATTTTTTAAATAAAGTCCAGTTTGGCCACCTCTTAATGGTGAAACCATGTTAAATAAAATATTTTACACTTTTATAAATTAATTCTGAACAAAAATAAATTAGAAGAAGGAAATAAAAATATAGTTTGGAAAATGATTTGTTGTTTTTCAGATAACATCCATATTTTAATAAATAGGGAAAATACTACATTTTAATTCAAAACTACTTTTTCATCTAATTTATTTATATTTTTATATTATAATATTAATTGGTTTTAAAGTATATTTAGATTAGGTGTTTATCATTTAACAAAATTTAGTTTATTGGAATTATTTTGACATTAAATATGGATATAAACACATGTTAATTTTTGGATGATTTTTACTTTTAAAAGACTCATTTTCTCGTTTTTTCAATGAGAATTAATTTTAAATTAATTACTGAAACATAAATAATATAAATAATGAGAAATGGATTCCATATTTTAAATAATTGGTTCCAAATTGTGTTAATAGTGTACTTTTATTTTTGGGTATTATTTATAGTTACATTAGTAATTTTTCTATTACTGCAGTTACGGGTATATCGGTTAATTAAATGTCAAATTAATATTATAAAATTACCTTTAAACCTATAAAAATAATTTTGGATTAATAAATCATACCCTTAAATCTATTGTTATAAATATAACCACTTAATTTATACATTCAAAATAATATGACATTAATATTCTTAAAATCAATGAATGTGACAAAATTTCACACTCTCATTTTATAGGATTATATTAATTTTAATATATGGATAACCAAGAGGAAGAATCAACTATATGTATTCCATGGAAATATAAATTTACTCCCTACCTCATTGAAATTTATTTATAATTGTTATATGTTCTATAATTACCATTAAGGATGAAACAATGGTAACAGAGAATGTATTTTATAAAATTAAATATCAAATAAAATATTTTAAAAATATTAGAAGAATTATAATTTGAATAAATTAAGGTTCTACAAGATTTTCTAATGTGACTATGACATAATAGTATTATATTATTTTTATATGTAGTTATATTCTATGTTGATTTTTTATAAAATCAAAAAAATGAATAATTTAAAAATTGACACTATTGATATTTTATAAAAATAACATTTTATTTAATTATTTAAAAATAATAATTATATTTAAATATTATGAATTTATAATTATAAGGTCTAAAATGACATTAAATAACCATTTATGTTCAATTTCGACATTATAAGTGAATATTTATATCCATTTAATATACAAAATGTTATTACCACAATTAATATTAAATAGATTAAGGATAAATAGAAATGATAAGGTTTAAAATAAAACTAAAACATTTCTAAATTTTATTTTTTTAGTGTATTTAGACCCAACCTCATATGTGTATTTAAATAATATACTTTAGAGGCATTTAGTTCTAAAAATTAATTTAGATTAATTTAATATTTTTTTGTGTTTCCAAAGGTGACCCTCTCATCTCTTATTAAAGAGAACATCTCCTTCTCTTTTAATCACACCTCTAAAACCCTTTTTCTTAGCCAAAACATTCCCATTTCCCATCCCAATGTCTGACATGTCTTCATAGAGGATAGACATTGGGTGTAAAGACATCTTAATGAGTCCTTTTGTGTAAATAAAAAAAGATACTTGAAATCGAAGTAATTGTTTTATCACCACTTTAAAAATTATTTTCATCCTTTACTCCCTCTTTCTGTTTTGATTCCATACAAATGTAATTAATACATTATCTTTTATATTTTGATATGATATTATAATTATGTAAAAAACCATATTCCTCTTCATATACATCCTATGAATAACAATATCACCATGTGTGTGTATGTGCAGCTTATCATCTCCATGTCGTGGTGTAATTTGTTATACAAAAATAATTTATTTCTATGGTTATAATGATGATTATATTGGATGTAAATAATTAATATAACAATATAACTATTCATTGTAATTAATATACCATACAATTCCAATCCATTTAACCACTAAGTGATTGATATTGTTGCCCGTGTGTACGTATGGCCTACCTTCTCCACCACGCATGGGGATTCATTCTCTTTATTTACCATTCAAGAATGATTATAAAATGTTTATGATGAGTAAAAAGAACAATTATGAACTTAATACCATTAATAATACGACTAAAATTCATCCTATGCATAAAAAAATTTAAATGTAAAAATTATAATGGGAAAAAGAAGAAGTTAACACCTGACACAATGGTAATACTGAAATATTACTAAGAAAATGATAAAACAAGGTCATATATAATATCATAAATATATATATGGTTTTTTAGTAATTTAAAAACATAATATAACCATTATAAAGGAGGTTAACACACCCTCGACTAATGGATTTTAAAAGATAAAAGGTTTATTTCTCAATATCATTTTTATTCGACATTGTTTATATATAATTATCTATTGGGACATATTTATCATCCATGTCCATGTTTCATAGAAAAAATTTACAAAATATTATTACTATTCGTAGAAATTTATTTAAAGTCATTTTTACCAATTGTTTACTTATTTATAAAGTTTTTTGAAAGGATTTGTTCTGTTATTTTCCAAATGAGGTAATTTATTGAATTTTTTGACCATATAATGAAAGAATTTTATATTAAAATATATAGTGTGAGAAGCTATTTTACATCATCATAAAGCCTAAAACAATTTCCTCAATTTAAAATATTAAAATTTTATTTTAAAAAGAAATATTTTCCTTTATAATTGCACGGGCTATTAAATGAATTCATTGTAAAAAATAGATATTTCTTCCAAGAGTATAATTGATTTTATTGGATTATATTCATCTTCATTAACATTCAATGTTGTATTTTATTCTTCATTGAGGTTGATATATTATGATACAATCATCTATAGTGTATTGAAGTATTTATGATATGTTGGACTATGGATGTGCTATTTTAATACCATTCATTAGTTATGGTTAAGTAATTAAGATTTTGTATTATAGTTATTATTTAAATTTTTATGTTATGTTTCACCATTTTCAACTATGTAATGCATTGTACATAGTAAATAATAGGTTGTGGACCAGTTAATGAAAGTGATATGGGTTGGGGACCAGTTATTGAAATCCCTACGGGATTGGGACCAGTTAATGAAAGCCCGTAGATGTATCGATTGTTCTAATGAGACAAATTAATTTGGGTTTTGACTAACATATTACCATTATGGTCTTTGATTGAGGCATTGATAGTGTGTCTCACATTTTTCATTCCCAAATTATGATATTATTTATTTATATTACATCTGATTATCCGACTAGAAAAATATCCATGTGAATGTTTAAAAGAAAATATTTGATTTATTCTTTCAATAATAAACTAGATATTATGTTTAAAAGGATTCATCATTTGTTTAAGGCATTGCCTTAAATTTTTGTGATTATTTATGATCGATTAAGGTATATTTTTAATAATTACTAAGTAACTCAGATCACCCACTCCATATTTTTCATTTTTCCCTTGGATGTGAAAAAATATATTTTGACTGACCGACAAGGATATTCTATGGAAAATTGGTGTTTTCTAAAGATACACTATGTTTTTTTAAATTCAATATTTAATGTGAAACTTATGATTGTATCTATTTTTTAGAGGATACTAAACTGATTGGTCCTATGGGATTTATTTTCATATGATCATGATAATCTAATAAAATAAAGTATCGAATCTGGGCAACAAGGGTTAGGGTGTTTCAACGGATTAGGGAAGATTACCCAATGATATACTTGGAGGATAATTATATAAGAATATCTTAGAATTTTGGTAAAATATAGATTATATGGGTCTTCCAAAGAATACATCTCTATCTAGATACTATAAGTAGATGTGGTTCTCGAATAGATATACCTAGGATAGATAACTCTAAAAATGTGTTTTGGTCTTGGCTCAAGGTAACTCGATGCTTGACAATGGGCCTTACTGCGCACCTGGTTTGACACTATCGAGGGATATGCTTTTGTTAATTCATATTTTGTTTGCCTACCATTATAAATGATATTAAAGTAAATATGCCTCAAAAGATACCATGTTTATGATTCAAATATTTTCGTTGTATAAATATATTTTATGTATAGTTATATGAAAATCTAGTATATTCTATTTTATAGAAATGGTGCCTACCAGAAAGAATGATAACTCCACTAAAGCACATGATCCAAAGAGTAAGAAGTTTCTTGTGTTCCATGGTCTTAAGCCACCATTTTGAATGGAAATAATCTCCCATGTATTCTCATCATATGTGGAAAAAGTATCATTGATAATAAGATAAGTAATGAATTATCATAGGCCCATGGGTTTGAAGGGAAGTATCAGAAGAATAGGATGGTAGAGAAAAATACCAATAATGGGATGAACGAAAAGAAGGATTTTCCAATATGAGATAACTATGGGAAAATCAAAATAGTAAATTATTCACGGTATTGGGAGTTTGTTACTAGTGTGGAGGAAAATGACACCAAATTCGTGATTGAGATGGTATTAAAAAGGTTTCCAATGTACAATGATTCAACTACAAGGATATTGGACACCATGTAAATCAATGTCTCAATCATCAACGGAATATACCCCAGATGATGCTATTGGATAGTGATCATGTTATGATACTACCCTAGATGAAGAGGAATTATTAAGGTTATTATTCAATAAATATTTTATTGGAATATTTTGTTACAAATGTACTTGTTATAAGGATTACGGAGTATATAAGGATTATACTATGGTACTATTTCATTAAGGATTCAGTATTGATTGATATGATCTAAAGTGACACAATTTGAAGTTAGTATTTTTGAAAAAATATATATTTTTAAGGGAAGGATAAAACATAATATGTTTCTGATACTGAGATAATGTTTTTTGAATACAGAGATTATTTATTTCGATAATGTTTATTGGGTATTATTGAAAATCATTGAATTGATTAATGGTTTTTTATTCCATAATTGATTTATATTAAAATATTTTTGAATTTAAGGAGTATATCAACTATTCAATGATTTATATAATGAATAAGGAAGCTTAAACATGTATAAATTGGTTTTATGGTAATTCATGGAATTTTTATGTTTTAAAGAAATACATGATGATGGTATTCACATGTTTGGTATGTGACAGAAAAATATTAGCATTATGTTATGTGACCTTCCTTCTAATTGTTTTTTTAATATAAGTTTGGTCAGAAGAATTTTGGATAATTCTAAAGGATGGAATTGATTGTGTTAAACTTTGGATAATATTATTTAATATTAAAATATTCCTTAATATTATTTTTGGAATGTTATAAAAATATTGTTTTAATAAAATAACAACCCATAGATCGGGAAATATCCAGCCGCATATGGAAAGGCCGGGAGACATGAACCCACTACTGAAAGACGATAATGGTGTATCACCAACCAGTGGCCTACATGATTTTCTAGTTTGTATAACATTGTTTTCTTTATTTAAATGATATGATAGATGAAGAATAAATTTTTTTTGAATCTTATATTATTAAGATAAATATAATGTTTTCTAATAATTTTATTACCTTTTAAAGGGAAATATGATTTTGTGATAAAAATTTGTTAAAGGATGGAACTCTAATTTTAATGTAAGAATTCTGCCTTTTGTTTTTATTCTATGAAGTAAATTAAATCTTAAACACTATGGAAATGATATTAAAACCAAAAAGATTTCATATTTTTTTTTATGTTTCAAATTTCACCTTAGATCATCCCAAATCTATATCTTTGTGATTATTATAATTTACCAAATAATGTAATCTATCACTCTCTATTAGAACTTGATGGTTGAACTTTGTTTATATCAATTTTTTTCATGCAGCCCTATTATATGTAATCTTCTGTGACCTTCATACTTTATTTTATTTATTTTAAAATGGTGATCTCATTAATTCCTTTTCCAATGTTGGATTTCAAAAATGATATTTTGAAATGTCAAACCCCTAGTTTTCAATACAGTGTTTGAATTACGATGGTGCAATTTATTGAAAGATGATATAATGTAACACCCCAATACATTATAATATATTCATTAATAAATAATTTTTTTAATCATTATTTATATTTAAGAAACATCATGTTATGCTTATGTTATATTCAATAATGATTTTTCTTGCGTAACATGCAAGGCACGGTATTACCGAAAAATAGTATATTAATAAAATATTACGATTTAATATAATATATAACCTAGAAATTAAATTTGATTTTATGAATAGTATTAACCATATTTTTAATTTCATATATTCCATATAATTTTTACATTCATATTATGTTTTTCTGGACAAGATATATAAAATTACTCTATTTTTCATATAGAAAATCTATTTTTCAAATAAGTACTTTTTCTACCACTTAATGGAGAATCCATTTTTAATAAAATATATGAAACTTTTATATATTAAATTTTAAAAAATTAAAATATTTTTTAAAATAAGGACATAAAAAATTTAGTTTGGATACATTTTTGTGTTTTTCTCATAAATTTCATATTTTAATGAATACTGAAAAATATAGCATTTTAATTCAAAATGTCTTTTCATATAATTTATTTTTATTTTAAGATTATCTTTTTAATTGATTAAAAAATATAATTATATTATTGTTCTATCATTTCATATAATTTACTTCTTTGGATTTTTTCACATTAAAATTGTATATAAAACAAGTAAATGTTTCGATGATTTTTACTTTTAAAAAACACATTTTAGCTTTTTTTTCAATGGGTATTAATATTAAATTAATTAATTAAACTATTCGGTTTTTGATCTTATGAAATAGATATCATTTTTTAAATTAGTGGGTCTAAATTATGTTAACAGACTAATTGTATTTTTTGATATTATAAATAATAACTTTAGTAATTTTTTTAATCACCAGTGTTAAGGGTAAATCTGATAATTTAAAGTAAAAATGAAATTATAAAGTTATCTTAAAACCTATTGAAATTATATTGGATTACTAAGTTATAACTTTATTATATATTTTTATAAATGGATTCACTTAATGGCCACATTCCTATGAATGTGATATTGATATCAACAAAATCAATGAATGTGACAAAATATCACACTCTAATATTATATAAGTATATTAATTTTAATATAGGTATGACTAGGTGATAACATCATTTATATTTATTATTGGTAAATATAAATAATTAGATACATCATATAAATTTATTTATAATTTTTATAGATTAAATAATTACAATTAATTATGAAACAATAGTGACGCAGAAATTATTTTATTAATACAATTATCAAATAAATGATATTAAAATATTAAAAGAAATGTAATTTGAATATATTAAGGTTCTAAAATAATTTTTTAGGTGAATATGACATGTTAGGAGAATATTAAAATTTTTTATGAAGTTATTTTCCTTGTAAATTTTATTTAAAATCAATGAAATGAATAGTATCCAAATTGACACTACTGATATTTTATAAAAATAACATTTTATTAAAGTATTTAAAAACCATAAAATTATTCAAAAATTTCAAATTTATAATTGTAAGGTATAAAATTGAATTACATATCCTTTTATGGTCAATTTACACCATTTTAGTAAACATTTATTACAATTTAATATTTTGAATTTATTACCATAATAAAAATTAAATAGATTGAATAAGGATTAATCAAAATTATAAGGTTTCAAATATAAGAAAAACATATATATATATATATATATATTATTTTGGTTGACATTATTTCTAACCATCCTCGTTTTATGTTCGAAATAATCAACTTTGGATCCAATTGTATTTAAAAAAATTATATATTTTTAATAGTTTTTGAGTTTCCAATTGTTCCCCTCCACTCCCTTATAAAAGGGAACCTCTTTTTTTCTTTTAATCACACCTAAAAATCACATTGTATTATCCAACCCCTTCCCATTTCTAATCCCATTTACCCTAAATTCATCTTAGGGTAGAAAATTTTGGACGAATTCCATCAAATTGAGTCCTTTTTTTGAAATCAGAAGGAGATACTCTAAAAAGAGTTAATTGTTTTATGACCTCTTTCAAAATTATTTTTCCTATTATACATCCTATATCTATATTTATTTCATATTAATTTTTTATATCCTTTATCATATACATTTTTATATGTTTTTATAATAATGGGACAATACTATACCTCCTTTTATCTACACTAAAAATAATAATATCACCATGAGTGCGTACATATAGCTTACCATCTCCACGCTGTGGTGTAATTTTTTATTCAACAATAATTTATTTGGATGGGTATAATGGTGAGTATAATTGATTTAAATAATTAAAATAACATGATAATTATTATTTAAAATTAATACTTCATACAATTTCGAACCATTTAAGAATCATGTGAATGACATCATCGCTCATGCTTACGTACAGCCTACCGTCTCCACAACACAGTGAGATTCATTCTCCACGTTAACCAATTATTAAGGATAATAAAATTTATATATAACTAGTAAAAATAATAAAAATGAAATTAATATAATTATTTATATGAATAAAATATATCATATCCATAACAAACATATCTTACGTGACAAAACTAGAATGGGAAAATGAAGCAGTTAACTCATGTAATAATGGTAATACTAAATAATTATTATAAAAATGATAAAACATGGTCATATATGATATCGTAAATATGTATATGGTTATATGATAATTTAATAAGATACATAAAACATTATACAACATGTTAACACACCTTCCACTAATGGAAAATACAATGTATGGTTTAATTTCAAAATCTCATTTTATCCGAGATTGTTTATACAAATGTATCCGCTTAGACATATTTATCATCCATGTCCATGTTTTTTAAAAATATATTACAAAATATTATTATTATTCCCTGAAAAAATTTTAGTGTCCCTTTTACCCATGTTTTAATTTTTTATAAAAAAAATGTATTGTAATTTTTATGTCGTTTTCCAAATGAGGTTCTTTATGAATATTTTGAAAAATTACAGAAAGAATTTTTTTTTATCTTATATGGTGCGAGTAGATATTTTCTATCATAATTATACCTTAAAATTTTGAATATTACATTACTAGTATACAATTTTATTTTTAAAATATATTTTTTTTATTTTATAATTTCCTAATAATTAAAATTATTTCAAATTAAAAATGTATATTTCTATCAAAGAGTATTAATGATTTTATTAGATTATTTTCTACTCGATCAATATGATTTGTTTTATTTTATGATTAATTGATATTTATTTATTATGATACAATCATTCATGATTTATTTAAGGGTTTATGATAATATTGAATGTGGATATTCTCTTTTTATACCATTCATCACTTATGGTAGTGTATTAACATTCCGCAGGCTTGTTTTAATATGAATGATTATGTAATGTATTACCCTTTTTATATTAGGAATGTATTTGACATAGTAAATAATGGTTTCGGGACCACATAATGAATTAACTATGGCTTAGGGACTGTTTAATTAATTCCCTATGGGTTAGAGACCGATTAATGAGTGCCCCTCATTGCATCATTTATTCTCGTGAGAAAAATTAATTTGGTTTTTGACTAATGTCTTACCCATATGATCTTGGCACAAGGAAATGACGTTATGTTTGGCATTATACATTACCACATTATGAGATTAGTTATTGATGTTACATGTGATTATTAAACTAGTTCAAAATCCATGGGAATGTTTAAATGGAATTTATTGATTTATTCATTCATAATAAGCTGAATATTATGTTTAAAAGGCTTGTGTTTTAGTTTTATTATTTTCCTAAACTATTTATGCTTATTTATGATCACTTCCACTATAGTTTTTATACTTAATGAGTATCTTAGCTGACCCTTATTTTGTGTTTCATTTTTCAGTATGATGTGGGGAAGTTTATTATGACCGACATGTTGGGAATGTATAAAAAACATGGGTGTTTTAAAATGGTACATTGTGTTGTTTTAACATCAAGATGTAATGTAAAACATATGTTTCTATCTAATTTTCATAAGGCAACTAAACTGGTCGGTCATGTGGGATTTGATTTTAAGATATCATGGCAATGTAATTAAATTATTAACCAAATTTGGAAAACTAGGGTTTGGGAATTACATTTTCAGAAAGAAATTAGTGAATGAGACATATTTTTTTGGTATTACACTTTACCAATAGAAAATTTTCTTTTACCAATAAATACACACCTATGGGAAAAACGAATATTTTTAATTTTATTATAACATAGTAATATAATTGGGTTTTAAATGTTTAAAATTAATATCTATGTTCTATTATAGAAGGACTAGACTAAAGAGATTATCATATGAATTATATTACCTTTAAATTTTTGAACTATAATTTAAAAATATATTCTGAGACAAAATCTATGACCTATAAATTTATTAAAAAAAAAATATTAAATGATAATGTTTTTTATTTTTACACAATTGGGATGTATTTTTAAGTTTCTTAATAAATGATAACTCTAAATATCCATTAATTACTCTTCATGCACTTCCATAAATTTGGAATTTTTCAAACATTTCATGTGATCCTCTTGGTCCTCCTTCTCCTTAGACATTGTTGATGACTCCCTCAGGTGGAACCATGGCTTTGTACTTCCCCCCAAGGGGTTTGGGAATAGGTTTCTTCCCTCCCTGGTCCTTCCAACATCAGTGTGTTCTTGTTATTCACTTTCCTTATTCTCTATAAGGCCTACTAAGGTGTCTTCTTTGTTAAAGGAAACCACTTTGGTTTCATCATCGTTTCATGGGAAGGTCTTATTGGATATCTCTATCTTTTTGATCGGTGCTTGATCATGTTTAGTGTTCCTTAAAATCAATTCCAAATCCATTTATTCCATCAGTTCAAGATTTTAACATAGCTTAAAACACCATTGATGATAACCCTATGATATCCTAGTCTATTGAAGATTTTTTCTAGACTACCACATTTCACTAATGAATTTTTATTACAAAATTTTGTTAGGATCACTCATACCTCCATACATTCAAATTCAATGGTATCTCGTGGATTTGTTGTATCTTCAACCACATGTTAATATTTCATTGTTGAGACAAAACCACTAAGACACACCGTCCACTACCTAGTGAACTCACCCACCACAATGTTGGTAATTTGAGTTTACATTTTTCTTTGTTTATTATACATTAAATAGAAGTATGATTTTTAGAGGCTTCATGTGTTTTAATTTTATCCAAGACCACACAGTATTATTAATTTTTTATTCCTTAGTCCTTGATTTTTTGGTTTGTTTTGTTGAATTATGGTTCTAAAATTGGTTGTTTTTATTTTCCCCTTTTGGTGATTTCTTGTGGATTTCACACAAGGAGAGGGAAAGGATCCTAAACATGTTGAATGTAATATCATGTTGTTTTTTTTGTTTTTTATTGATAGGATATTCATTTGAACAAAAATGTCTTACACTCAAACACTTTCCACTTCCCATCCACTCTTCTAATGTATGATTGCTAATGTGGGGAAACTACGATCTCACACTAGGATTTATATGATGATCCAACCTGATGTGTATTCCTCTGCTATTTCATCATCGACTCTTCTTGGGGTTTATTCTTCCCACTCAAATCACACAATGGGCTTCTTCAAACCTAGTATACTAATTTTCCATCACTAGGGTAAGCACTTAGTTCTCTGTGGGAATTTTTTTACTTCTCACCTTGTATCCTCAGGCACCAAGGAACAAACCTTAGATATACATGATCATTTTCATGATTAATATGATCCTACTAACTCATTATTGGTAGAAGGTGGTGTTGATGATTCTTTTTCTTTAAAACATCCTATTTTGAAAGCTTCTCCCCGTACTTTGCTTCATCTTCTTGATAAGTTTCATTAATTTGAGATGTCATATTACCTTGAAGAAAACTATGTTACTACATCTACAAATAATAACACTCTTGTTCCAAATTTATTGATGGATTATGAGAAAATAAACATCCTAGCCTTCCTTCTAGAAATACATTGGTGTCTATTTTAGAAAAGATAGAATATGGTTGTATCATGTCCTCCTATTATTTTACTCCTTTGAATATAGCTAATGTTTAATATCATATGGCATCCCCTTATGAAAATTAACTACAGAAAAAGAAAATTTTGTAACAATATTCTTGGTGTTAGATAACATGATTTCGGCCCAGATTTATTGCACAGACTCCAACTACATAATCACATTCTCAAAGGGTTATTTTCTCTAAAACACTATCCCTTTATTCCCCAAGATATCCTCCAAAATCTATAACAACATTAGCATTGAATAAATTTGATTTTATCCATAATTATTTATATACCAATAATATTTCTGTGGTTTCTATCATTGAACTAAAACATGAAGCGGGTGTTATAGATACTCTTACTCCCATCATTCACATGTGAAACATTGTGCATTCAAATAAAAAAAATAAACATATTTTTATCTTATGGAAGGAACATGTGCATATTGAATTGATATTCTCCTTCTCATCATTTCAAGATCATCATTATTCATCACTACTATAGATTTCACCTTCAGAACGTTATCATTTTTCATCATTAAAATAGCATAGGGAAAATAAAATTTTATATAATATACACCCAATAATAAATTATTTTTACCCATATTTTATCAACATTATGTTCCCTACTAACCCAAATTAACATTGAAGGATTTGAACATCGGGCCACACTGACAAAATTGTCTTTACATACCATAACACCCTCCTTATTTTTTATATAATTATGATATATATATAAGTTTATTTATATTTCCACAAATCTTGTTTATTCATGAATTTATTATATAATTATCTGACATATTGTAAATACCTTTATAAAATATGTATATATATTTTTATATATCTATATATATTAGGTTATCTATACATAAATTTTATTTGTAAAATACATATTTATTTCAAAAATGTTTATATAATATATTCCAATAATATGTTGAATTTTTTTTAATTTAAGTCTTTATATACACAATTATATTATATATTTATATAAAAACTATTATAAGTTTTATTTAAACTATATTGGCACACATATATAGAAACATATATATATTCTCAATTTATATAATTAAAAATATTTAAAAAATAATAAAGGAAAATAAAAATGATTAAATATATAAAATGTATTTAGATAAATATATATATTTAATTTTATGTAAAAAATATTTAGGTATATATATATAAAGTGTATAATAAATATATTTTACATGTTAATACGAATAAATAATTTTTTATATAGATAAATTTATATATGTAAGTATTTGAAAAAATATATTTACATTTTTATGAGAATACAATATTAGTTTCCCCACTAGTAGAATGAATGATCCTCGTGTTTCCTAGGGTTTGGTTATTAATGGGGTCTCATAGGTGCTACCGTGATTCACCGGCATCCCAATATTCTTGGTTATTGTTTTAGAACCTCCTTTAGAAGATGTACACCCTAATCAAGGAATGATGCAAGTTGTTATGTAATGTAATATAATAACACAATAGTAAAACATATTTTTAATGGAAAATGATAATGTGATGGTTGTGTTCAAGAAGGATGATAATGCGTCTCTAAAGCATCAAATGGTAATTCTGATCATTGGAATGATTGCATGAAATAATCCACTCAATCTAGTTTCATTAAAAACAAGTTGTTAGATTTTAATCATTTATAAGAGGGTGCCTCCATAAGATATGTTTTAGTATTCTAGAAGATAATTGAATTCATCAATGAGAGAGATAAAATTATGGTACTCAACAGAAGTTCATGTTCCATTGATAAAAACTCGTTATAATTATTGATCTATGAGACTGATGGGATATCCAATGGCCTAGTATATGAAAACTACCATTTTGTATATGACTTAAAGGGCTCCAGTTCTGTTGTAGAATTGAGTGATTAATGTGAGAAATCGGTGGACGCATCAGAAAATTTATAGAATGGGATACATTGATTCCTATAAATTGGGGGAGTATTGTGTGGATTAAGGTGTAGGTTGATGTTGTGCAGGATCTTATGAGAGGATTTGTTCTCACTATAGATGAATAAAATTCTTTGATATCCTTTCAATTTTAATAGATACATGATTTTTTTACTTTTTCGGTTTCTCGGGCACAAAGTGATATAATATTTCTCATGGAATGTAGATGAAGATTTAAACATCATCATGAAGTGACATCCTTGGAACCATGTAGAAAATACTATGATGTCCTTCATTCATGATGTAGAAAAATTAATGGATTGTGACAGAATTATGGAAGACTATTCTAATTAATTTCATCAGAATCATAATAAAATCATCATGATGGGTTCTCTAGTTTTTTTATACTGATCAGTGTGGGGACAATTATATTTAATAAGGGGAATATCAAACCATAGGAGTGTGTTTGGGTAACCATGGGGAGAGGTATAATGACAAGATTGTTTTTCAAATAGAAAATTATTCCCCCTAATTGTATCCATGTGACCATCGATGGCATAAGTAAACCATCCACTTAACCAAAGGGAATTTTTTTCGACCCTAAAATAATGATTTCTAATTAAATACATGATATACCCTGGAATCCCTCCATTATTGGGGAAAATCTATTTAATCCTCTACATAAGGTGAAAAAACACAATGTAAGAGGAGATGGAAAATGAGAGAGGATAATAGGAATGAGAGTGGAATAATCTCAGGATAAAATTTTAGCATTAAACGATGTGAGGAGATCCCATTGGTTAATGAGGGATATTCCAAAATAAGTAAAGTTGTTGGGGGTAGAATATTTCATGAGTTTCTAGTGGTGGGGGCTATATTTAGTTATCCCCCATATTCCCCATGAAAATCTTGTGTTTGAACTGCTATGATCCTGGTAACCCAAGATCAGTCTGAATAATCCAACATTGTTTCACTAAATGTAAAATAGATATATTCGTCTTGTCTAAAACCATATTATAATTATTTTAAATGGATGGTATTTAATAAAATATGGTTCTATTAGAAATTTACCAGTTTCTATCAAAGGCTATTATAGTGTACACAGCATGCCTTGGAGGATGGATGTGGATGTTATCATTAATTACTTCTCCCCAAACCAGTTTGGTTAAATAATCAGTTAACCAGATTCACTGGAATGCGATTTTTTGTGATTTTATGTATTACCCTCATAAAGGGAGAAATTTATGTCATGGAAGTTACTGAAATCCCTTTATGGCAACCAACCATGATCTATTTTTATTATGGTATTTCAATGAAATTTTAATTCAAATTTAGAAGAATGGGGGAGGGTTGACATTATGGATTTATGATGGATTTCTAGAAATATACACATTTTGTAGGTCTATATGGTCAAGGACATTCTGGAAAACCTTTTACATGATTTTAAGGGATGTTTGAAACAACCAACATTACAAAATAGTTAGAAAGATATATTCGGTTAACTGATTGGATTGTCTTTTTCAATTAATTCCAAGCCTCTCATCATGCTCCATTCATTTCATACCATTGGTTGATCCTCATTCACATATCTTTAGTTATAAGGAATCTAGGTAATGTATGAATATTTTGGATTGATATAATTTGAGTGATTGAATGGTAGTGGAAAGAGAAAACTCGCTCCTATTTGATGGTTGATGATCCTAGAATTGGAAAGATGATCCATTATACGATCTCCAATTGGAATAAATGGAGTAATATAAAATTATGATAGAATAATATACATTGTGATTCTATTAAATGAAAATTGTAAGAACTTTATTCTTAACCCCTTAAGATTATAATAACTCCGCTATCTTTAAAATGTACGAGTAAATATATGAGTCTCTCAGAATTAAAGAATGTATTGGATTTATACAAGGTCGAGAATCCATCATAAAATATAGTAACACTAATTATTTTTATTTCAATTACAAGGGCTCTATGTGGAGGAACATGAAACCAATTTATTACCTCACTAAACATGTTTCCAATTAGAGGGAAAACATTGATATCTTCATTTTTTTATGATGAGATTTTTATGGTGGGGGGAATGCATTACATCTTACAATGAATATTTTATCGAAAATGTGGTATAGAATATGATGAATATATATATCACAAATGATTTTACGAATGAATATTTCATATTGGCACAAAAATGGTTCACTAAACCTACACACAGAGACTAGATGGATTCAATGTCTAGTTTTTTAACAAATATTGACAAAT
Organism: Viscum album; assembly: GCA_963277665.1. Classification (NCBI taxonomy): domain Eukaryota; kingdom Viridiplantae; phylum Streptophyta; class Magnoliopsida; order Santalales; family Viscaceae; genus Viscum; species Viscum album. The sequence goes on along the minus strand of OY728121.1, from coordinate 1,189,527,353 downwards.
TTTCAGGCCTGACATTTCAGGACTCATGAATGACCTTTGGTTAAGAAAATGCAATCATCCATCCCTTAATAAAACAATTTTTACTCTCATTCAAAAAAATTAATGTAACCCTATTTGGTCTCAGACATCAGCACCATCAGCTTGTGGAATGTGACCTACACTGACCATTCCAAAAAACGATGATTTTTGGAATTGAGTTCCATTATCTGAAACCCATTATGGTTCAATTTTTTATATATAATAATATAATATATTGTGAGAGTAATTGAATGAATTCCAAATTTATTCTTACTTTTTTATGAAATGATTAAAATTTCAGTTTTACATAATCATTAATGTTTTTTATTTTTTTATGTTTTAAGGAATTATAGCTCTAAATTTCCACTAATAATTCCTCTCATACCCCTCCATCAATTTATATATTTAAAAATTTTTTGTGTGATCCTCTCCTTACAAAGTATCCATAGACATTAGTGGTGATCACCTAATGTTGGGATGTGGCTTTAAACATCCTCCCTACATGATTGGAAACTAGTGCTCATCCATATCTAGTCCTACTAGCTTCAGTGGGTGATAGTGCATCAGATTTATTATTCTCAAGAGGGCCTTGTTATTTGTCAGCTCCTTTGGACGAGACAAATCATGTTTATCATCGTTTTAAGGAAAGGTCTCCCTAGAGATGCCTCACTCCTTTATATCAGTGATGGATGGTCGTTAGGATTCTCCATAAGATATTTACATTCATTTTATACCCTTTGATATTGATTTGAGAAAATAAAACATCATTGATGATAATCCTGTGATATCCTAGTCTATGGTGGATTTTCTCTCAGTCTCCACTATCGATAAATTGATTTTGATTTTCAATTTTGGTTAGAATCACCCATATGTTCATGAATTTAAATGATATTTTTCTTCATGTCATATTTATTTACTCAATCATACATAGCTATATAATATATGACCCAATGTTTATGGTTCACCACTTCCACTACCTAGTAACATATCACACAACTTATTTGGTAATTTTTAGTATATTTTTTGTCTTTTTTAGTTTCCCTTAAATTTGAATATGATTAGTATAGGTCCAATGTGGTGTAAATTTAACTAATATCACACAATAGTATAAATTAATTATCTTTTGATCCTTGATTATTTAGTTTGTGTTGGTACATTTTTTCTTTTCAATAGACTTGTTTTATATTCAACTATTGATGAATTCTCCCATTTTTCACACTGGAGGAGGGAAATTTTCCCAAATTTTTTTAATCCAACACAATTATAGTTTTTGAGTATCCTATTGGAAGGATATATAATTCAACTACAATGTTGGAATATTCTCCGTTTTCCACCTCTATGGTCACCCTTCAAATGAATGCTTTCTAATTCATGGTATATCTGGTCTAACATAGGGATTTCAATATTGATTTGACCTTATATAGTTTCCTACCCAATTTCATCCTAAAAGATTAATGGGTTTGAATCTCCTTACTCAAATAACCGCGTATGAGTTTTTTACTTGAATATTGAATGTCAATCACTAGGGTGATCTCCAGGTTGTGTGAATGGATTTTTCTTCTACTATGCATTTTTCATAAAACATCAAGGAACATCCCTCAATTATTTATGTTAATTTTTATGAAGTGGTTGATCATTCAAGATCTTTATTGCTTTGAGGTGATACTAAGGATATCTATCCATTGGAACTTATACTTTTCACAACTTCTCCCCAACCATTTTTTAATCTTCTTGAGAATTTTGAATATTTTGATTTGCAATATCACATTAATCCCAATAATGATACTTCTACTACCAACTAGTTCTCTATTGTTCCAACTTCATTGAGAAATTTTGATCTAATCAAAGTACTTTTACTAATTATTGTAATCCTAAAATGCCTCATGTGGACATGAAAGATGATAGCTTTATCTTATCCCCAAATTATTTTTCACTTTGGATTGTAGATGGTGTTGATTATCCTATATATTCCCCTTTTAGAAATAAAATTTTAGAAAAGGTAATTTTTTATCCATCTTATGAGTCCACGAATCTAGATTCATGTCCAAATCTATTCCACATAATTTGACAACCTAATCCTAGACTCAAGTGGTTATTGATTCCATGTAACTCTCCCATTATTTACCATGATATACTCTAACATCTAGAATGTCAAAGGAATTGGATAAATGTGATTTTTCTATAATGATTTACATGCTAATATTATTTCCATGTTTTCCATCCCTGATAATAAACATGAAGTTGGTGGTATACAATATTTTCATTCTACATTCATAGGTAAAACATCGTGCATGAAGATCCAAAAAATATACATATTTGGATCTTATGGATGGAACATATGAATGTTTAATTGATAGTCCCCTTCTAACCATATCTAGTTAAATATTTTTAATCACTACTATATATTTTTCCTTTAATTGTTAACATTTATCATCGTTAAAAAAGCATTAATAAAATATAGTTTTCTATAATATACTCCCACATATCAGTGCTTTTTACCTTTTATTTATCGAATATATACACCCTACTCACCCACCTACACTTAGAATGATTCCAAATTCAGACCTCCGTTTTCATATTGACATCCCCTACCAACACAACATCCTACCTTTTTTCTATTATATATATATATATATATTTATTTATTTATTTATACTTCTACATATCATGTATATTAATGGATTAATTATATAATTATATATAATTGTAAAATTATTTTAAAATAAATTTATAAAATATGTTTGTAAATTTATATATTTTTACATGTAACTGGATATCTACATATAAATTTTTTATAATGTATATATAAAATGAATATTTATTTGAAATATTTTTATATAATATATTTTTCGAATATGTTTAAATAATTTAAATTAGGATCTGCTAATATTCATTTATATTGTATATTTTATGATATATTTATATAAATAAATTAATATGACATATTAACACAATATTAGAACACACATACATACACATTTATTTATTTATATATACATATTATTACAATGAATTATAAAATAATAAATAAAATTACAAGTGATTATATATATAATTTATTTTTATAAATATCTATATTTATTTTATATAAATAATATTTATGTATATATATTTATATAACGTGGATAACAAATATTTTTCCCATATGGTTTATATTTTTGAGAAAATATTTTACATGTTAATATGAATAAATATTTCAATATATAATTACATTTATTATTTAATTCTGTGAAAATATGTTAATATATTTGTTGGAAACAGATCGAAGAAGTCTCCCAACTGGTTGAGAGAATTATTTTACAGTTTTCTAGAGTTTCATGATTCCTATGGTCTCTTTGGTGTGGATGTGATTCAATGGAATCCTTGATTTCATTGATGATGTTTTAGAACCTCTTTCAAATAGCGTTAACTAGAATCCATGCTTGAGGTGGGGTTTTATAGAATAGTATTTAATAATTCATTCTCAAAACATATTTTTGAAGGAGAAAGACAAATTATTCATCATGGAAAATAATAGTGATGATGTGTTCCTAATGTGTTGAATGACAGTACTGATTATTTGAAAAATAAATGGAAATCCAACCATAAATATCATAATCATAAACACACAATAAAAAATATTTGGGCATTAGGAGGATGGTATATCCATATGTGATGTTGGATCAGGATATGTGATCATTTAATTCTATAATAATATTGATAAATATAAGGTACTCAAATAGTAGTCATGGCCAATTGATAACCAACTCCATCTAATGGAGGATATAAGAGATAGAGAAGAAACCTATATTTCTAGTCTATCCAAAATTCCATTTTGAATAAGAAATAATGCAAACCCTTTTGGGGTAGAACTGAGCATGTTATGTGTAAAATCAATGTCCATATTAGAGATTTTATGTTATGGGAAATATCAGCACATATTCATTTGGTCTAGACTATGTGGATTAGGGTTATCATTTTTGTGTAACAACAACTTATAAATGACTTTTTTCTGATGATAAAGGAATCAAATTCTTTGATATCCTTCAAATATGAAAAATAAATTATTTTTCCTTCTTGACTTGGTGTCTTATGAACATAGAGAATGACTTGTTCTCAAGGATGAAAGATGGGGAAGGAAAAATCATATTCTTGTATAGTCCCCAACTCCATGAAACAAATATCAAGATGTTCTTTATTACTAAACTAGAAAAAGAGGGATCATGACATACTTACGAAAGACTTTTCTATGAAATGTGATCAGAATCATAATAATATCACAATGTTGGTGCCTCCATTATTTTATTGATTAACATTAAGAAATTAAGTTATGAGATGGTTAATATCAAAAAATAGGAGTGGGTTATTTTTATCTTAGATGTGGTAAGATAACTATGGTATGTTTTACATAGAAAACACATCCAATTTGAATTCCTATACTGCTAGTGGAATGAGTAAACCATCCTCTATCCCAATGAAAATCTACTCAGACCACCCAGATCTACGTTATACCTTAATACTTGTTTACCCAATATATCCCTCAATATATGGGGTATATCCGATCAAATCATCTATGATTGGTCTAAAAACAAAATGGAGGTGGAGGAGGAAAATGTGTGGGGGACAAGGGAATAGAAATCGAATGAGCTCATGGGAAAACTCTAGTGATTTCAAGAGTGTGAATGGACTACATGTAAATGTGATATATTAAAAATGATGTAATGTGGTCGGGTAGAACGTACCTCAAATGTACAGATTCAGAGGCTTGATTGATATATCCCAACCTATCCCCATAAAAAACTTGTGTGGGGTTATTTGCGAGTTTGGAAACCCACGATTTGTTTGGATGCTCCAACACTATTGTGCTAAAAGTTCCCCTGATATAGTGTGTGCATCCAATACCATATTATAATTCAATGTCTTGGATGTTATCACAAAAAAATATGGGTTTATTCCTATTTCGCAGTCTCTTGTAATGTCCATTCAAGTATAATCATCTTTCTTTGGAGGAAGTATGGGAATTTTAGTGTTAAATACTTCAACCCAGACCACATTAGTGTAATAATAAATGAAGATACACCAGAATGGGATTTTTTTTTGATTTTATTGATGGCCCTCCAAATGGGAGATATAGAAGTCTTGGAAACTACTCAATCCTCATCATGAGAACCTCTATTGAAGTCTCATTATTAAGGGAGATTTCAATGAAATTATTATTCAAAATGAGAATAATGGTGGAAAAATCATATATTATTCTTATATCATTGATTTCCTATAAGAGACGTTGTTGGAATGGCTGGTATGTCTTGGATATTCTAGAAACCATGTTACATGGTTTTTTTGGAATGATGAAACAACTTGCATTCCATAATAGTTAGACAGTTTTATGAGGTTAGGAAATTTGATTAGCGTTTTCAATTCAATCCAAATATCTCAACATACTCATTCCAGGCTAGACCATTGTTTGGTCCTCATTGGTATATCATTGGGTTTAGGGAAACAAATTCATGAAAGAATATATACATTTGAGTGATTTTATACAAAGTAAAGTGAGTGCAGAGAGGTGATCCATTTTTTCGTTGAAGGAAGATGATCCAAAATACAGAAAAAGGGTCCACTATAAAATATCCAACTTGAAACCATGGAGTAATATAAAATTTAAAAGGTATAGAATTTAGTGTGACACTATAGAACAAAAAACATAAGAAAATTTCTTCTCTCACACCTCTTCATATATTCTCTCCACTATCTCTATAATGGGAGAAGAACTAGATAAGGAACTCATAATTAAAGAAGGGTTTTGGTCTATATGTGACTATGAATTCAAATTTATATATTGTTACTCTAATTCTCTCAATTTCAATAAAATAGTCTCTATAATGAGGTAGAGAAATCAACCTCCTACCACACTAATTTAGAGGGTAGATATGTTTTTGATGAGAGGGGAATCTATGATATCATCAATCATTTTTTCAAGTGTATTTAATGGTGGGGGATGTCATTTAATTCAATATTTCAACTTATATTGAGCCATTGGTTCTAGATATGATGATAAAACAACTCATGTTTGATTTTAATAATGAAGATATTTTAAGGGAGCTAAAATAAATTTACATGACCAAAGCATTTGGACCAGATGGATTCAATGGAATGTTTTTTTTAAATATGGACACATTTTCAGGCCTGATATTTCGGGAATCATGAATGAATATTTGTAATTAAAATCAAATATTTATTCCCTTAATGAAACAATTATTTCCCTCATTAAATAAAATAAAAAAACTCTCTATTCTCGGCCATCAATCCCATCATCATATGCAATAAAACCTACAAAATCTTCTCCAAATTATCTTTCAATTATCTAAACACCTGGTTACAATTCATTATTTTGGAAACCAATGTTCTTTTGTGTTCTAGGGAATCATATATGATTATTACATTGTTTCCCATGAAGTGTTTCATTCCATGGAAACTGGATCTATGGATGAAAGAGGTTGTATGGCCTAGATTATGGATATGACAAAGGGCTATGTTATCTTTATTGGCCTTTGCTCTATTTTTTATGAGTAAATTGGGTATTTATTCCAAATGGATTAAAGTCGTAATGGAACACATATCCAATTTATAATTTATGATTTAATCTATTGAATCCACTCTCATACCATCACCACTTCTATGGGTTTTCAGTAGGATGATTCTCAATCCCCTTTCTTTTTTTATATTTGTTGTTGATGTTCTTTCCTTGTTAATATCTATGGTAGCTGGGGACAATCTAGCTCATGGGGTGATGGTTTCTTGGAATGGACCACATATTACGCACCTTTTATTTTTTTGATGACATTGATCTTTTTATTTGATAGCCACATTTGATGAATTAGGTACTGTCATCCCTGTAATTCACACATACCAGATTGCTAATGGGACATTGGTTAACACGTCCAAATCCGAGATTTCATTTAGCTCTAATGTTATTTTATGCATGATGGATAACCACTTCATCAATTATGGAATTTTTGGGATTGAAATGAAAAAAAATTCCAGATTCCCAATATCTTTTTGTGATAAAAAAAAGAGGTGTTTTCCATTATTTATGAAATGGTGGAAAAAAATAAATGGTGGACCATTAAAAGGATCTCTAAGGAAGGTAAGGAAATACTCATCAAGTTCGTGGACAAGTCTATCCCAAAAAATGTTATATCCCTTTACAGACAACCTAGTTTCTTTATCGTGCAATTACCTAATATACTAGAATATTTATAATGGGGAAGAACTCAAAGAAGTAATAAAACCCATTGGGTGGCATGGTCCATACTTATCCTCCCCTAGAAAAATAGGTGGATTGGGTTTCGAGATCTGTGAATTATTTATGATTCCATTATAAATATGAAGGGATGGAGGCTTTTGGAGCACTGTGATAGTCTTTGTTCCTAGTTCCATTAAACCCAATGCTTTACAATATCTACCTTTTATGGATCTGAACTTTCCCACGGACCTATTGTTTTTTGGGGGAGTTTGTGGGGGCCTCATAACCCATTTAATAAAGTCATATACTAGAAGATTGGTGAAGGTTTTACTATGAATATATGGAATGTCCCTGAGATGGTCTCTAAAATTTGTTCCATGTAATCATATGAATTTTTTTTCAGGTTCATAAAATTAAAAAGCAATCACTTTTTTTAAGGAGGATGGAATTTCCTATTGTAATGAAATATTCAATGTGAGGTTCAATGAATTAGAAAAAAATATATCCAGAATATTTTAGGTGTTTGTGAATTAGTATCTGGCCATATATGATGGATTAAAAATTCCTTATATTCATTCACTGTGAAATATTGTTACTCATTGGAAATTGATGAGGTGGAGATGAATACTGTAGTGACATGGAAAATCCTTTGGCATATTCGAATCCCTCCCAATGAAAAATAATACTACTAGGAAAGATACTCAAATATTATTAAGATTAAGATGTTTCTCAATGTCCACAATGACTTCAATGGACCTCTTTCATTGCTATTAATGTATACACCAAATTCCTATATTCATGAAAAAAATTGGGCCATGTTGCAGTTGATATTTGGCAAGCATGGGATGATAAAGTTGATTATATTCAGTATTCTACTTCAAACATTTTAGATATGAAGGGAATGTGTTCTTCATCCCTTACTATAGATTCCCTATTTATAATGTTCACCATGACCTAAATTTTATGTTTCTAGAGAAAATATTTTTTTCATTAATGAAATGATAAGAACAAGTTTTATCTGGGTCGACTGGGCAACTACATGGCTTACCACATGCAGATTCATTGATTCCAAGCTCAATAGAAATGGCACACTTTCAGGTTCAATCATTTTCCATCATCATCCAAGAGTTATAATGAATATTTACATAGATTCATCAATTTCTAGTGGAACCTTATTAGGTGTCCAATTGGTCATATGATTATCCTACAAAGTTGTCTAGGCAGCCTTCCAAAAATCATTGTATGATTTTTGGAATCCATAGGGGGATGATGCTAGAGAAATTATTTCTAGACTAGATTTTTGAATGGACATTGAATGGTGTTATATTATTCTAGAATCATACATCCTTATTACTCTCAATTCCATCTCATCCATGAAAAAATACAATCAATAATTTCGTTCTTTAGTTGGGAATATTCTACCATTATGTCTCCATTTCTCATATTGTTCCTTCGTGTTCATAAAAGGGGATAAAAATACGGTGGAATTCCTTTTTTCACCTGTGGATCTCATGAGAATAACATGTATGGTTTCTTGATTTCCCAATTAGAAATAACTCAATTGTATTTTCTAGTATTCTATCATCATTTTAAAGTGTTTTATTATTCTATATAAACAATGTATTTATATATATATATTTATAATTTATTCAGACATATAAAAAATTATAAAAATATTAGCTATAATATTCATATGGATGTAATACCTAAAAAATTTATTCTCTATAATTAATTGATAATAATACAACCCTTAAATGATGCTAAAATTACATCAAATATAAAAAAATAAGATTACACATTCAAAAAATGGTTTTTGAGTCCTCCCAGGTCTTATTTGACCTCAAAAAAATGATCATGGAAAATCCTAGTTAATATAGTGTATATCATTTCGAAATATTAGGTTCGATATCTTGTGGATCCCAAAAAAACACCTGAAAAAAAAACATTACTATAGATTTGGGTTTATTCATTGCTAGCATTATTCAGTGCTACAAAACTATTAGTAAAGGTATCCTTTATCAGCACTATAAAAATAATGATAATGAGTACCTTATATCATCAATATAAAAAAGAAATGATAAAATAACTGCTTTATTAGTGTTTTTGTCAGCACTCAAAAAGGGTTCACTTTATCATCATTTTTTTATTATCAATTAATGGTTCCGTATATATATTCTTTTTATAGGCATAATAAAGGGTATCCTTTAACAGTGAATATTCTAGAACAAATAAAGGGAACTGTTATCAAATAATGTTGAAGCACTGATAATACTAGCATATGAGTCCCACATCATACTTGCAGACAATTGACCCCTTCTCTTTATATTATATTTCTAAAAAAAATTCCAGAAGCCTAATGTTGGGATGGGCTTCCACATACACTACACATACTTAAATGGATCCATGCTGACATGCATGGGCCCATGGGGTCCACAAGCCTCCCTATTCATTCCACGGTCCACTCTCCATTATCCCCCTTAGGCGTTGGACCACCTTCTCTAAACCATCGTCCACACTCAGTACGATGAGCTAAATTAATTAATTTTTTTATAATTAAATTCCTATTTTATATATAAAATATATATCTATATATATTATATATTAGGTGTTTGTAGGTACAATTACATTTGAACAGACACACACACCACACACACAGGCCGAAATGGGAGGTTGTGGCACCACCCCAGTGGGCATGAACCCATAACACGGACTGAAAGCCCAGTGTATCACCTTTCTTGCAACATTATTTCTTCGTCACTAGGCCTACGTCATGCATGCATCACCACCTGCCTACATCATGTCTACATCACCGCCTGCATAATACTGAATGGTATAGGTGCCCACACAGATTTGAACCCTAAGACTAATCCAGAATTACGGGGAGCCTTTACCACTCAATTCTATTTTTTTCAATTTACTTAATATTTATTTGTTTTTAATATTTATTTATAGTTTTTCATTTTTTTTAAAAACATTATTTCGTATATATATAAATATATCGATATTTTAAATATTAATATATATTTATATATATTTATATATAAATAAATAAATTGTTATATATTAAATATTTATATTTATTTATATATATTAATATATATATATATATATATTAACAAATATTAATAAATAGTATATTAATAATTTTATTAAATATATATTTTTTGTTTATAAAATTTAATATATATATTAATATATAGTATATTTATTATTCAATTACATATTAATAAATTACAAAAAATATTATATATATTTTTATATAATTAAAAATTTAATACACTATATATAATTAATAAAAATTAATTAATTTATTATATACATAATATCCTCTTTATTAATGTGTATATATATTTTTTTAAATATTCATTCTTATTAAAAAACATTTCTTTAATAATTTATTGTTAACATCTATTTTTTAATATAGTTTTAATTTTCATAATTATTTTATATTAATTTTAATTTAATAATATATTCATGGAGGTTAATGATCTAAACAGAGCCATCCCCTTGATTTTTTATAAATAAATTTATTAAATATAATATATATAAATAGTTATAAATACTGTAATAAATATATATTATTAAAAATTAATATTTTTTATAATTAATTAAAATGAATTTATTCAGTAAAAACATAATATAATAATTAAATAATTAATATATTACATATTTCTATATTTTAATTAAATACATAATACACTAATTTAATAATTAATATACTAATTAAATAATTTATATTCTATTTATTTCTATATATACCTTAAATTTATTCTTTTGTTAAAAATTATATTTAGTTATCTCAATTATAAATATTGAATTAATTATTTAATTATATATATAATTAATTTTCACTCATTTTTTAACATGCATTATTTAATATAATTTGTCCTTCTATAATGTTAATTGTGTGCTTATTTTTTATATTTTAATGATTTCTAATATATTTTTTATGTACTCAGTTTTAATGTCTTTAAACCTGATTATTCATTAATATTTGTATTCTTTTATTTATTCATTTACAATTTATCATTGTTTAATATTTAATAATTTGATCCATCTTTTAATGTCTATATGTGTGTGTGTGTGTGTTTGTTCATTTATATTTACTATATTTAACTTGCATGTAATTTATATAATTAATAAGTTTTCATTTCCACTTTAGCATATGTAAATATTAAATTTTTTATTTTTAAAATTTATCTATATAAATAAATACTGTAATTCAGTTTTTTAATTTATTAATTCTTATTATTCTTTATTACCTTAATAGATGCTACATATTATATAATATCATTATTCAATTTAACAAATGTATCAAACTTGTATATATATATATATTAATTTCACACACACAAATATTTACATAATTAATGGAATCTTAAATAGAAACTCCCATTCCTAATATTTATTTAATTTATTCAAATTTTAATATTCCATTTATAATTATTTATGGGATTTTTGTTTTTATTGATTAAGAGAGTTTAGGGTCCTCCTAGATTTCCAAGATGTGTAGGGGGCAAGGAAACAATGGAGAACACTAAACAGTTCTCTATGAATCATTTAAACATTCATTTGTCCTACTATATAAGCAGTGAAATCATTCAGCTATTATTCATATAGAATTTCATTTAGTAACAAACTGTATATAAAAAATTATATATTCAATTAGTATATTTTCTTTATTTATTTTTAATATTATTTCAGTTAGTATTATTTACTCTATTTAAATATTTCCATTGGAGTTTAGTCATTTTATAATATTTATTTATACTTATTTAATTTCCATGTTTTAATATTTTTAATATGTATTTAAAATTATTTGAATATATATACATATTTGTTTTAAATAATACTAAAAATTAATATAATATATCCATTTTATGAATTTTTTTAATGTATACTTATTTTTAATAATACAATTTCACTCATTTTTAGCATTCATGCATTTAAGATTATATATTCATATATAATGTTAAAAATATATTTGTAAATATATATTTATAAATAAACATACTTATAAATTCATATTACAAAATTTATAAAATTTTATATTTATAATTGTAAATATATAAAAATAATATTCTTTCAAAAGTATATATATATAGTTATAAAACTATAATAAATATATTAGAATAATGAATATATTTACTATATATATATATATTAATTATATATTTATATATAACTAAGTAAATATATTTATAATTTTATAATAATATTTATAAATATATTTGAAAATATAAAAATATTTAATTATAATTATAAATATATATCTATAATTATATTTAAAAATATATATTTACAATTATTTGTAAATTTTATTAATTATAAAAATGTAAATTTATTTATTTATAATTATTTACATTAATTTCTTTATATTAATTATATTAATTTTATAAGAATTTAAAAGTGTTATGAAAGTGATTATAAAACATATCACTCTTAGCACTAAAACATTATTGTTTTTAAAGTGGTATTTTATCAGCACTTGTTATTTTAGTACTGATAAAACCTCTCTTTGTCAGAGCTTGTTTGGAAGTGTTGATAAAACCCATACTGATCCTTTAAATATTACCCTAACTAAAGCAACAAACCATGCGTTGTTCATGATCTCACAGAAGTTCAGCACCGTCCTCGCTCCCCCAAGACCTTCTCTTTGCTGAATTAACTCTCTCAAATCTATGGTATGTTATTATTTCACTTCATTTATCATTTTTCAGTGTTTTGTATCACATATCTCATTAAAACCTAGTCCAAAACACATTTAATTATTGTTTTATGTGGCATCAACTCCCTACCATCTCTATCTTCAGCCTCAGCTGACTACCCAACATAGTGGAACAACCCTTTGACAACAACCCTTTCCCCAGTTTCCACTACATGGATGAACAAAAATGTACGTGTTCTCATTTCCCTTCCATACCACCTCACTTGAGGTAGGGGCCTAATATATATTCCTTCATCCATCTAAATTATTTAAAAAAACATCTTATCGGATTTCTATTTTTTCTTTCATATTTTATATGGACAATAATTTTGATATATTTCATTATTTTAATTCTATACTAATATATTAATTAATATATTTTTTTATTCTACAACAATTATTTTATTAACAATGAGAAATGTATTTTTTTTGTAATAGAGTTGGAAGGAAAATTAAGAAAAAGTTAATAACATTGTTTTGATTTAATTAATAATTATTTTTGTATTGTTGCATTATTTGTTTATATTAGGAATGATATTTTTATATATTATTTTTAACCAATCTTTAATTTGTTTTCAATTAGTCAATATGCGGATGATATAATTTGATGATTTCTGGTTTGTTATTTAATCATAAATGTCATGTGCATTAGAGTTTTCACATTTCATACAAGAAATGGAATTCCATGGAAAAAGTTATTTCCATGACTTGTAGAATGGGAATCAGTGTTAATGAATAATTCATGATCATTGAAATTTTTATTTTCATGAAGAATAATTAAGAAAATGAAGTAAAAAAGGATTCATGTGGCATGGAATTTCAGAATTCTATATTGAATTTATATTAATGATTGGATAACCGCTTCTCAAAGTATACTAAAAGTACATTTCATTTTTCAGTTGGGAGAACCATGTGCAGTGACCACTACTGAGGTGGGAAGTAGGTTAACCCTAAATACATCCATCATGTTGACTAGAATGGGATCACCCATAGGGGAGTTCATGGCAGGGAAGCAGTGCCACTATGTGGGGTTGCACTGTGGCATGGAAAACTGGTACGGGGAGATGTAACATCCCAATTAAATAAATAATAATACATTTGAATTTTTATTAATATTTTTTAATTTAATATTAATTTTACATTAAAGGGGATGCTTTGTACGATAGCATACCCAATACCCAATAGTGGGTTTCTTTGAAATCATGCGTTGAACACTAATAATATATTATTATTATTTTAAATTGTAGATAAATCCTAGCCATTGTAAAGGAAATAATTAATATAACTAACTAAAATATGATTATACATGTTTGTTAAATGTTTCTACACTTATCCAATAAAAGTTAGAAGCTTAAAATGTGAATGAATCTAAGCACAAACACTCTAATATTCTTTAAAAAGTCGATTTACCGCTTTTTGATGACGAACCCTCATTAAAAATAGTTTTGGTCAGTTTTATATGTTCTATTTGACAAAATAAAAATCTTCTATTGATTCAGGACATTAAAATTTACTTTGCGTAATTTATTTTTTTTATGATAAAATTCACATTTTAATGAATAGTGAAATATATTGTATTTTAATTCAAAATCACCTTTTAATTTAATTTATTTATATGGTTAGGTTATATTGTGAATTGGTTCTAAAGTGTAATTAGAATAAATTATTACTTTTTAATCCAATTTTGGACATTGTAATTAATTTCACTTTGAAATTGGACATAAACAAGTGTCCATCTTTTGATAGTTAATATTTTTTTAAACACGCTTTTTGTTTTGACAGCGGGAATAAATTTTAAATTAATATCTTCCACTTCTGTGATTTGAAATTACAAAAATGGATTCAATATTTGTAATAAGTAGGTCCTAATTGTGTAGATATATAACTTTTGTTTTTATACATTTTTAATATTTACTTTATTAAATATTTTATTTACCATGATTAATGGGAAAATATAGTAAATAAGGGAAAAATATAATATTATAATAATATTAAATTACCTTAACATGTGTCTTTATCTTATTGGCTGATACATATCCAACCATAGGCATCCTGGGGTCCAATTGGGGACCCCATGGAGCCACATGAGAGTAATAATGACATTTTATATTAAATAATTTAAAGTAAATAAAAAATGACATAAACAATTATCTTTTTGTAAATAAATTTTTATATAGGGTTATATAAGTTATATTTTCAAATATAGATATTATTTGAAAATATAGAAAATATTTCCTACATAATGGAATTTTTTTACAATTTTTGGACATCAAGTAAATTAAATTATTTATGTCACAATAATGATGCAATATTTATCTCATTGACAAATGATTTAAATAAATAAGATTATAAATATTAAAAAAAGATCCAAAACAGGTCCAATTCATATTGGATTATTTTATATTGACTATGAGTCATCTTAACTTTGATATTAACTAATAGTTGACCATTTTAAATCGAATATGTGGTTATAATAATATAATTGTTCCATACTTTCCTAAAGACCCCTCATCTCCTTTATAAAAATCCCTCACTTCTAACCCATTTATCACACTTCTCATGCCTTTGGATCATTCTACCTCTACTCCAATAATCTCCCAATAGACCTCTCTTTATCCTATACTCTATAACTTAGGCCGAAAACACTTCAAGAAACCCTTTTGGTTCAAACCAAAGTGAGTTACCTGATTTAAATGCAACGTCTTCTTTTAAGTTGTTTTGTTTTATTTTAGTTCTCTAACCCACTAAACTCTTTTTACACCTTTATTATATAACAAAACCAGTATCTTAAATATACTATGATGTTGATATGAGAAGCATTTGAATTACACTTACACACATCTCCATGTAATGGGTAATGAACATAATGTTTCTGTCAATGGAAAACTAAGGCCTCAGGAAATGATGATTGTTCAATTATCTTGTACCACCTTTCATGGTGGACATTATGATGGAACTATATTTATATATGATATATATTATGTTAATTTTTTCTTTATTCTTATATATTTTTCATTTATATCATACCTTTATGATTTCCAAAATGGGTAAACGCGATAAATTCATTTTAGAAAGTGCAGAAAACTGCCCCCTTAAAGTGATATGACTCGTTAATGCCTTATGTGGGATGTATAAAGGATGGATTAAATGATATTATTTAAGATATTATACTAGAATTATAATATACATATTTATTATTATGTTTAAATTCCATTAAAATATGAAATATAAATGTAAGTAGCGTTCATGCGTACTTACGACTTTCTGTCTCCATGAACGGTGTATTTTATGTCTTACCTCCAAATGTTATGTACTAATATAAATACATGTATATAATGAATATATATTATATATATGATATATAAATAATTAATATCATTATCAATATAATGGTTATTTTACCACATGAACATCTTGTAATTATAAAGTGTTCATTTTTACTCAAGGACCAAATATCAACAAAATGACCATTATTAACATAAATGATTACATAATGTTTTTAACATCATAATAATTGATATAAAAAGAATAATAAACCTGAAAAATGTTCTTAATCAAGTAGAAATTTACTTTATTTTATTATTCAGGATATTAAAGAACGATCGAGTCAATTCGGACACGAGGTAAGGGACTTCGTCTCAATCCCCTTTCATTGAGGCATATTTTGTTTTATTATCAAAATTCATTTATACGGTGTATAAATACCTTTTAATTTCAATTTCATTCAAATTAATTCATTTCCTATGAGGAATTTTATTAAATGAAAAAAAAAAGAATGTTTCTGTTAAACGTAAGTGGTGACAATGACCTTTTCTGTCGTCGCGAGTATTATTTGATCGTTGGCTTCCTTAACAAGTCACAATGTTTTTAAAAGGAAAATAAATACCATACACTATTTATATGTATTTTGGTATTGAAAATGGTTTCAATAATGGATTTTATATGTCAATATATTTAAATTATATATTGTGATTAGAATGTGGAAATGTTATCTTTCCTTTATTTTTATTTTTTGTATTATGAATGTGTTATGGATCTTGTGCATAGTTTACATATATGGGTGGTTCTGTGATAAACCTAGGGCGGGTGAGTCCTAGATATCTCTCTAATGAATTGGGTAACATAACGGAGGTAAATGTTAATTTTTCTCCAAAGAGATTTAGGGAATATACGATGATGGGTATTCGTAATGTAACTCCCTACGAAGATGTGAAAGGTACAACATAAGTATGATATAGATGCCACAAGTTACCTTTTGGAATTAAGTTTTCTATGTGTTTTTCATAAATCTTATGATTCATAAGGTATGTTAAAAAGCATATGTTATGTATGTGTTGATGAACTAATGTTTTCATTCTTTGTTTTATAACCCATACTGAGCTTTTTATGCTCATCCCATGTTTTGAAATGTTTTTCACAGGACTTAAAGCCGATTAGGTTCAAGGATAGGATCATGGAAAATCAAGGATGTGTAAAACATGGAACTAGAAATGAATCATTTTTAAGAGCATTTATATTGTGAATAAAATGGGAACTGAGTAGGAGTGACTACTTTGTAATCTTTTGAAATGTAATTGTTATGTCATAATTTTCTAAAACTCTAAACTTTAAAAGTTCCACAATGTGAATTATTTATTTAATTCAATATTATGAAAATTTTTACGGTCGGGTCCTTATAGATGGTATGACAGGTCGATCTAGACAACTTTAAGAGTTATAATATTGTTAAATTATTGTCTATAAATTAATTTATGTTAGTATTGAAGTGATATAAAATTTACAGATTACCATTTTGCTTTACCTAAGATATTCTTGTGTTCAAGAATGGTTTTCCATAGATAACATAGGGCAGAAAAGATGGGATGACATCAGAAGGAAGGGAACCTCCCATATCAGAAAACTGAGATGGTTGGAATCAGAACTGAACAAAATATGTATTCATATATATCATATATATTTACTAAACCTAACCTTAATACATTTCATGTAAAGTGAAAATGAATCACAATGCTTTGAAGAGGCGGTTGCCACACGTCTACAAATGAAATATTATATTTATAGAAAATGTATTTCATGAAGGTATGATTTATATAATAATAATAGTAGCATACAAAATCCTAAATATCATAAATATCATATAAAAATATTTTTTCCATCATAATTTCCAACCACGTGATGTTGTAAAGGAAAACCCAATGACATTGTTTCTTTTGGTGGGAGTATGTCATACACATGAAAGCTATGATCATTATCTATTTTATGGAAGTGAGTTTAGGTGTCGGTAAATCCAATATATTAAAAACACCTTCAAATATTTATTATACTATGTTAATTGTAAAATTAGGTAATAAGTATAATTTAGGGGGTGGAGAAAGAAAGTAGAACAAAAGAGCATGTGGAATAATGTTACATCTTCATTGGGTAACTCTATTGTGTTTTCACAAAAGGGATTACATATATAAATTTATACTGATAAGGAGTATTCTAGGATTAAAGGAGTAAATTTATGATTATATTTTTTTAAGGACTTTCCATTACAAATTTCATGATATGTGTGAAGAAATGATTTGGGTGAGTTCCCTTTTTATAGTGGTGGATGAGTGGCATTCTTGTAAATATAAAAAGGTAAAGAATATTGAGGGGACCCCCTTACATCATGTGCCTCCGATAATTTCCCAATTACAATAAAATTGGGTATATATTTGAATTATATCCATATAATGGATTTTGGACCAGTGTATTGAAAATATATACTTTTATGATTAATGATAGTCCATTATGTAAACCCATTTTTGCCTTAATCATAATAATTAATTTTAATTATTTTCACTAATTTTTTGGTCAAGCACCAAGTTGAAAATATTATAACATATAACTTATTCTGATTCCAAATATAAAATAAATTTATCCGAATTCAAATCATAGAAGTGGGAATTTTTTTTAAAAATTAATCTCAGAAACATTTCATGAAAGAGGGTTTTTAAGAAAAAATGTTTAAAATATTTTAATGTCATTGTTTCCAATTTCAATGTGAAATTAAATCCAATTACCAAAATTGGATTAATTCATGTAAAATTTATTTAATTAGACTTTATAACCAAATTAAAATCATATTTAATTATAAAAATACTTTAGATGAAAAAGTAGTTCTAAATTAAAATTCATTTTTTCACTCTTCAAAAAAATATAATGTTTTTTAGAAAAAAACATATATAAATAACTTAAAGACAATTTTTTCATTATGATTTACAAAATTAATTTTAATTTATCAATTTAAATTTATAAAATTTTCATAAATTAATTTTATTATTGTTAATAGAAGGGGAAAAGGATGTTATATTGATAAAATACCATTTTTAAACATATAATGACATTATAGAAATTATATGTTTTATTTACATAAACCATTCTAAAGGATATTAAAAATGTAGTAATTAATAATCATGTTATAAATTTTAATGGATAGGTTACAAATATCTTGTTTAAATATTTATAATAATAAAATGAAGTTTCATATAAACTCAGTGTTGTGTGTAGCTCTAGTTAGTGCAGTGATGTGTGTAGCACATGATTAACTTGTTATAGTGTACAAATTTTGTAAACTAGCTATAGCATGAACACCAATACATCAAAGAAAATTATTTTTATTTAAAAACAATTTTCATAAAAACTTGGGGTTTTAAAAATGATATAAGAAAAAAGTCTTACAAAAAGATTTAGTAGGTTAACAATACAAATTGATATAAATAAGTGAGATTCACCAGTATCAAATAATTATTCAATAAATATGAAGATATAGTGTTGGTACCTCTCACAGTCATTGGATTAGCATTAACTTCCTCTAGAGACTCTTCTAGTGAACAATAAATCTTTTTTCTAGATGCTTGTAGATGGAACCCCTTTGTTCATTAATCGTCCGATTTCACCGCATTACTTTTAGGAGATGATGAATCCATGCCACTATATGGAGATAATGACATAACAGAACATCTGCATGTGTTCTAATCATCTTTAGAAATAACAAATCTTATGTGCATCATTGAAAACCTATTTCAAATTCCTAGTATTTTCACACTGAATGAAAGTCTAAGGGACTCCACCAGGAACCACATTATGTCTAGAAAAATCCTGTTATAGAGAACCACCATGATATTCCTCATGCTTCTTATTTCCTTTAAAGGAACTAAAAAAGGTTCCACTAATATTAAAAGTAACTACCTTCAACCTTGACTTACCATCTAGGTTGTAATGCCCCGACCACAATTTCCTAGAGTGGGTGCATTATTTTATTACATTTTCTTGATTACAAGAAACTCATATCCCAAATGAATGAATATTTTAGTAGTTTTGAAAATGCCAATACATACAGAAGTTCAACATTAAAACATTAAAAGAAATAAATTATAGAAATTCCACTTGGAATATCTATGACGCCAAGAGAAACCTTGAATTTCATTCATAATATTTATCTTCCCATCCTGGGGAAAATAAAACCTAGGAAATGGTTGAGATTATATTATCATTAAGGGTATGTAATACAGTGTAATTTATCGTAAACATATACACTAGACATTGTGGACAACTAAAATCACATTCCTTTAAAAATATACTTGAGCATAATATGGCAGGAATAAAATCTGATAAAATATTTCCATAAGAGTATGAAATGCAATTATTGATATTATAATTTTCAAATAATCACATGGTTTATCAATTAATAAAATTGAAATTAGGTAATTCAGACTGTTGGACAACTAAAACATATCATCAAGGCATCGTCCAAGATGTTTGCAAATACTAGGGTAAGGCCTCATCCAAAACCTAATTCTATTTTGCCTCATGAGACATACCAATTATTATAGGGTATCTAGTGGGCCCAAACCATCTCTTTCTATGTACAATTCATTCCTCAAGTGTATAGCATCCTACCTTTTTATTTCATTACATTTTACAAATATAGGGTCTTTAAAGTCTAGTGTCTTGGAAATAAGGAACATAATAAATGAACACAAAATAAAAAAATTCTACTAATCTACTTGTAAGGATTCATCAAAGGTTCATCCTAATTACAATTACTACATCTTATAACCTGGAGACATACATCAAATGAAAGGGTGAGCAGAAGGCCTAGTAAGGGAAGCAAGGGAGTTAGTTTACTTGATATATCAATAAGAACATAAAAATATAAAGACATGAGCAATGGAAGTATAGGCATATCATAAAGAAAAGAACTTGAAACATAACATGAATATGTGGCTACAACATTTCGTTTAGACATTCATGAACATATCACCAAGGTACAACCATGAGGTGTTATAAAAATTACCAAGGTTATTCACCAAGGTATCGTGAAACTTGTCATCTCGAGAGATTAAATTCTTTAACCAATGCATTGGTCACACCCTTAATATTTCTTTAATTTCATTTGATAAAACTATATCGTGATAAAACATTTCATAAATAACCCCTAGAGAATAAAAGAAATGGGTTTCATTTCCAAATCATGACGTTTTCAAAAGTACTTAATAATTAGATCATTATGTCATTTATAACCCTTGGTAAGGGAGTGAGAGTTACATGTATGTCAATTACAGAATCAAATATATCATTTTTTATTTATGAATACCCATAGAAACAAAATAGTTCTAGGTATTCACATGAATAAAACAAGAGAATTTCTTGATACAAAGAGAGTGAAATTTGTGACAAAATATTTGTATCATAACGGCTATATAACATGGTTTTAGAGAAAAATAAAAAGAGATGAGAAAAGGGTATCCCATCCATAAATGAATCATTTTAAATTAGAGGAACATAAAAAAATATAAATAAGATCATGGTGTGGAAATTTGGATGACTTACCACAAGAAAAGGAAACTTGAAAAAAAGAGAAGATGCGATTTCTTTTTACAAAAATTGGGTAGCATAACGGCGTCAATTAAAATTTCATAAAATCAATTGATGAGAGAATAAAGGGTCTATCATCATTAGGACATAAAATTTAAAGTATTAAAGATATAGAAGAAAAATCCCCCACATAATAAAATGGAACTATAAGACCTAACATAAAGGAATTCATGACTTAAAAGAGGATGGTGAAAGGATCCTTTACCGATTTGGTAACATACAAAACATACACCCCAGGAAAGAAATATCACACAATGAATGTGTAAATACAAATAAATTAAAGTATATTACACAAGTAATACAACCATTGGTAGTAAATATGTAGAGACCCGAAGCTTAACGTACATAGATATTGCATTACTTTTGTGGAATACTTAGTACATAACAAAACACACACACAAGGACCGTAATAGTTTAGTGTCTTTGGAAACTTGGAATAAAATATTCTAATCGTGGTGAAAGATCTTCAATATCTCCCATAAAGATCTTCTTTTTTTCCCTAAAACCTTTCTTTATACCCTGGGGAAAAGAAAACATAAAAGGGTTAGCTCAAATTCTCAGTAAGGGTAAACAAAAGAAATATCAATCACATCATATATATAAGAACATAATTTTTGGAAATCTTAACCTGCAAAAGATATCATAATTTCATAACATGGGATAAATCATGGCAGTGAAATGTAATCACAATAATCATAAATTAAAACATGAAACTTTGTGGCATACACACATAATCCTAGAGAATCATCTCTTGTTAGTCAAGACTCCTTGCCAAGACTATCTTAGTGGAAAAAGTCCCTTTCTGAACCGAGTGACCCTCGTTTCAGTAATGTTTCACTGAGCCGGTATAACCTACCATTCCAGCCATGTCTATCTCATGAGATATAAAATATTTACCCAATGCATTGAAGGGAGATATAGGTCCCACCCATCTCTTAATGATACCATTCTTATGTGTTCCACAAAATCATAAACCATACATCATAGCATAACCCATGTAATAAAAATGGGATTCTTAAACAACATGACATCATAAAACAATTCATATAAGATAAAGGAATTAATAAAAATATTTCCATCACAAAATAATCAAATCCATGTAATAATAGGGATAAAAAAACAGAACCCTTTATTATCTTAGATGGAAAATAATTTTGATAAAACACTTGAACTCCATTCTTGAGGAAAATATCCTTTCTTCTTCAAAAACATTTTTCCTTTCTTAACATGTCATACAACTTTAAACTAAAAGTAGTTGATTAAAAATAAATTTTAAAACATGTAAAGGAAGCTTCTTGGAAATAATGTTTTAAAAATCCATTCATGCCTTATAAGTTAAAAAAAACATTCTTCGTACTTTTGTCAGAAAAGTCAAAAAGTACCTCGTACGAAAAACGACAAAAGATTCCTTTCATATTCTTTACCAAAAACTCACCGAAGGGTAAAATTGGATTTAAACTATTGTAAGTGGATGGAAACAATATTACATATTGAGGGAACATGGATGTGGATGATAAAATACACCCCAGTAAATGCCAAAGTAAAAACAATCTCGGATAAAAATGAGATTGGATATTTCCCTTACCTTAGGTCCGACTTGCTTTGTAAGTGTCCGAAAATCCTGTATAATTATTTAAATCATGTTATTGACTTATTCCAGAATCATATTCATTGTTATTATATCATATATGGTCCACTTATGACTTTATATTACCCGTTCTTTTGTAAATTCATGTTAAAGTAGCGTTTTGGGTAAAATCGTCTCATTTGTCGTTCGTGTTTTTAACTTGTAATTATTAATATGATTACTTGGATAATGATTACTTATATCCAAAATGTAAAACATGATTTATATATAATATATATTCAGAATATATATATATATATATATAATATATCGATAAATGGAATGAAATACACCGTTCATGGAGACGGTAGTCCGTACGTACGCATGAACGTTGTTTTCGTTTCCTTATTAAATTGAATGGAATTAAGTAGATGACATACATATAAATATAAATAAATCCAGTATCATTATTATGTCATATATTTCATTAGTACTTATTATATATACTTTATAATCATTCATGAATGGTTAATCATTGAGTATGAATCTCATCGCGTCGTAGAGACGGTAGTCCGTACGTACGCACGAGCGATGATATCGTTCCCATGGTCGTGGAATTGTGTTGAAGTGTATGTATACTATTTCAGTATCAATATCACTTTATTATAATCATATATAGTTACTCATTACACCATTATACCCATCCAATTAAGGTGGTGACGGAAAATAGATTACACCACGGCGTGGAGACGGTATTCTGTACGTACGCACGCGTGGTGATTTCCTTTTTCCGTAGGATGGATAGACGGTTAATTAGAGTTGTTTAATATTTATAATAACATATCAGTATATAATAAATACTTATGTTATTACTTTATCATGAAACAACTAAATAAGAAGAAGTTGAAGAAGAAAGAAATTGAAAAATATCGGTAATGGATATTACCTCTTTTTGACACGCCTTCACTTAACCTCCACTTAAATAACTAAGGATGGTCTTTGAAGAAGACTAGGACATCTATGATGATACTAGGGAAGTGGAGAAGGGATTTTTGCAGGGGTTGGCCGAGCTTGAATGCTCAAATTGGTGTGAGCAGGAGAGGGAGGAGGTTCCCTTTTATAAGGGAGGAGAGGGGCACCTTTGGAATAACTAAAAATATTATTTTATTATAAAGTCAAGTTCGATTTTAAATAGCTACAAATTGATTTATTTCTAGGATAAGGTGGGGATGGGTAGAAATCCTCTCATCCAATAGGATTTAGACAAGTTTAGGTTATTATTTTAACCTTATCAATTAGATTTAACTCTAAGTTAAATAATTTAACTTTTACCGTGTCTTTTTGTTTTCTTACACTATATGGTTAATAAACTTGCTATATCAAGCCAAACGAACCCCAAGTTGTTTATTATAAATATATCTATCCTTATCTAAGTCATTTTTCCGAACCATAGATTTTTACGAATTAAATAACAATTAATAATAATAATATTTGTTTTAAAAACTAATTTATGTCAATTTTGACACTATTTGGTACATGATTTTTATGAAATTTCTAACAGAATGATAAGTTCGAACCAAGTTACTTAAATCAACAATAACATGTCATATTAACCTAGAAAATTAGTGTAAGTCATAAAAGGTCTCAAATTACATTTATTTGGGCATTTATAACATCAATTATGTTAATATTTTCTTAAAAAGGTAATTACTGCATTATCGTTGTGTCATAAATAAATTAAATTATTTAAAGTATAACAATTAAAAATAAAATACCATTATGTAGGAAATCTTTTTAGATTTCTAATGAAAATTTATAGTCGAATTTATATTTTGTATAACCCTATATTAAAAATGTTTTAGTAAATAAACTTTGATTTTAACTCTTTTAACTCTTCTTTGAATTAAATAATAATAAATGTCCTAATCTAATCCAAGTGGGCCTAAATGATAATATTTTACACTTAAGGTTGTTTTTGGTCGAGATAAACTTGTCCAATAGGATTAGGACATGTGTTAGGGTAATATTAATATCATTTTTACCCTTAATTACCCTATTTACTTTTAACCGTGGTAAATAAAAGTAAAAAGTTACTATTCACCAAAAATTATTTTCATCTCATTGAACCACATTTTACTTACTGAAATCAACCGTGTCTCTCGGATTTTTGAAATTCCATTCACAGAAGCGGTAAAATTAAGATTTATGAAAAAAATAATATTTTTAACTACCACATAGTAGTTTCACTATTCATCAAAAATTGAAGTTTTTCATAAAAATGCCAAAATTTCACACTAAGCTATAATTGATATTCCGAATTCAAAAATGATTTCTATTTTACAAAATTTCCAACATATAAGTTTCATTAATTAATTTTATAATTAATTTCTACTGTCACAACAAATAGCGTGTTTTTAAGAGATAATAACTATCAAAAGATTAACACTTGTTTATGTCTGGTGTAGATGTGAAATTACATCCAATGACCAACATTGTATAGAATTGTAAAAATATATTCTAAATATACTTTAAAACCACTCAAATTAATAATTTATCACTATTAATTATTTCGATTAAAAAAGTTGTTTTTAATTAAAATTTAGTAATTTTCACTATTCATCAGAATATGAAAGTTATCCGAAAAGTACCAAAATTTCACCTTAGGCTAAATTCGATACTCTGAATCCAAAAATGAATTCCATTTTGAGAGCTAAAATTTCTAAAATTCTAAAAGGTGGTTATTACTATTCATAACGGCTAGTTATAATAATATTTTAATAGCATATCGTTGTTTAGTGAAACTCAGTATTGCGTACTACACACGCTATCGAGGAAGGTCGCGATTGCGTGTAATGCAAGGCAAGTCAAGGATGTGTGTTGTGCAAGCTCCTTTTGGTGTAGCGTACAACACAAGACATTAATAAAATTAAAAAGAATATTATTCATAAAATCTTGGGTTGTTACATTCTACCCCCCTTAAAATGAATTTCTCCCTCGAAATTCTTCAGGGTTATAAATGGTTTACTATTCGAAAGTTTCTTTAATAGACACCCACATCGTAAAAAGGAATACCAAAACTTGGCTTTAAAAAGTAAAGTATGAAATGTAACGATTACCCAAATAAACTAATCACTGGGTTTCCACATAGGTGAAAATATGGATATGGAAAAGAAATCTAACCATCATGTTCTGATGGAGAGTGGTAGAGAACATGGCTATGGAAAAGCCAGTAATCACAAAGCCATAAATTTGTGACGATCTAGGGTACCATCTGATTCATCGGATATAAGGGCACTAGGACAACATTTTTGGTTTTCAAGATCATTTCCCTAAAGTTGAAAATTTGAATTAGAATAAATACTTACTTTATTTTGGTACAATCTCATTGTTGTTCATGCCTTGAACAATTTCCACTTCATTTCTTAAATAAATGAAGTTGAATTTGTTATTCGTGAAGTGTTTGCAGATCATGTGACAGAATGACGGGTCATTCCATCTGTCTCAAACAAAAGGTTAGCAAAAATTATATACATAAGTCAATCTATAGTGAGATTAATCATATATGGTTCCTAAAATGGACTTATACTTCATATATCATACTGCTTAATATAATAAATCTAGTTTCTACAAAACAGGGACTTCCTGTAGGCCAGTGGTAGGCGATAAAGGCCAGTCGCACTTCGGTTGTGGGTTCTATTTCCACAGCCTTGTCCGACGCGATGGGTTGTCGCCCGTCCTGCAGGTTGGCCTTTTTCTAAAACTACATTACTATAACATCCCATCAATAATATCAAAAAAAAGAACTTTTATCCTTAAACAATACTAATTTATGTCCAACATAATCCATTCTAGTCTTTAGGATTATCCATAATACTGCAGTCCATTGTCATAATATAGTGAAAATGATTACCAGCGATTTAATACCATCTTTGATCCCCATATATCATAAGATATGTCTTGTTGGTCACATTCCAAACATTCAAAGTCCTTAATCATGTTTTCTCTTGAATACCCATTGAACCTTAGTGAAAACATGAATGCAGTTAAAAGTTAACACCTTCCACATACCAAAATCCTCAAAATTCTATATACTCAAACCATGATATTACTTAGTCCTTATATCAATCACGAGCTCATGAATACTATTAAACATTTCATTTTCTCGTTTTCCCTTCATTATGCGCATAATATCTCAATTCCTTTGAATACCACATTAGGCCAATACATAAATATTCCAATGCTCCATGATACAACATTATTTTGGAATCCCATTACATAAACACTTAATCATTCCACCACATCGTTGTCATATTCAACATCACCAATAGTGATCGCATGTGACTTCCCTTTGTCCTTTGCCTTCAGTGGTTGCTCATGTTGATCATCACTAACCCTTGGATTAGGGCATTTATTAGCATAATGCCCCATTTCCTTGCACTTGAAGCATTGAAGTGTTGGTGGTGCGTTCTCTATAGTGTTTGCTTTATTCACATCATTAGAATCCCTTTTTCCATTACTTCGACACTCAGTTGCTCGATGACCTTCTTTTCCTCACTTAAAACATTTTCTAGACCCTTTAAGACAATCTCCACCATGCTTCTTTCCACACTTTGTGCATAAGGAAACATTCATCTTCTTTTCACCATTATTCTGAGATTTCTCCTTGAACTCCATCTTTCGTATCTTGTCAAAACCATGAGATGGATATGTAACACCAACTTCCATTTCTACCTTGATAGCACAACGCACAATTTCTTCATTGCTACTGAAGTCTCTTATAGCTAATGCCCTTCGAAGACTTGGTTTTCAGCCACTGAAAAATTGATCAACTTTACTTTCAGGTTGGATGATAATGTCAGATACATACCTTGCAAGTCTTGTAAAATTCGCTTCGTATATACCAACAGATTCATCATCCTTTTTCTTTAGTTCAAGAAACTCCTTCTCCATCTTTGTTCGAAGAATATGAGGGAAGTACTTATTGAAAAATAAGTTCTTGAACTCGTCCCATTCCATGGACTCAATGTCATCTCTTGGCCTCGTATTCTTGATAAGATTCCACCATTGATCATCTTCACCTTCCAAACGATACACTGCTAAGATGACTTTATCATGTTCAGAACATTGAAGAACTGAAAATATATTTTTAGTGGTACTGATCCATTGTTCAGCAACAAGTGGATCGGAAGTCCCACTGAAAGAAGGTGGACGTTGCCTCATGAAGGACTCAATAGAATATTGTTCCCTTCTCTGCTCATTTGGAAGTCCCGAATGATTCATAGCTTGTGTAAGTATAGCAATAAGATTTTGCACTCCATCTCCCATAACATTTGTTTGTTCAGGAGGACAATCATTGCATTGTCCTTTGCATTGATCAACACGGTTCCTTCGGGTTCCAGCCATCATTTAAAACCCAAAAAGAATAGTGTGAGAGGCAAAAATCATGCTAGGGAAAACAACATAATAAAGGGGGAGTACCTTCAATATCTAACATCTTAGGTTTAATTCTATGATCGTTAACGTAATTCTAGTACTATAACCTATACGTATACTTATCCTTAGGGACATCCCTAGACATACCTTAGAAATATCTCTAGGGATCTCACTAACATTTTTGCATCCTAGTTTCCAAAGGTTGACTAAACCTTTGCTCTGATACCAACTGTAGAGACCCAAAGCTTAACATACATAGATATTACATTACTTTTGCAGAATACCTAGTACATAACAAAACACACACACAAGGACCGTAAAAGTTTAGTGTCTTTGGAAACTCGGAATAAAATCTTATAATCGTGGTGAAAGATCTTCAATATCTCCCATAAAGATCTTATTTTTTCCCTAAAACCTTTCTTTATACCCTGGGGAAAAGAAAACATAAAATGGTGAGCTCAAATGCTCAGTAAGGGTAATCAAAAGAAATATCAATCACATCATATACATAAGAACATAATTTTTGGAAATCTTAACCTGCAAAAGAGATCATAATTTCATAACATAGGATAAATCATGGCAGTGAAATGTAATCACAATAATCATAAATTAAAACATGAAACGTTGTGGAATACACACATAATCATAGAGAATCATTTCTTGTTAGTCAAGACTCATTGCCAAGACAATCTTAGTGGACAAAGTCCCTTTCTGAACCGAGTCACCCTCGTTTCTGTCCTGTTTCACTAAGCCGGTATAACCTACCGTTCCATCCATGTCTATCTCATTAGATATAAAATCTTTACCCAATGCATTGGAGGGAGATATAGGTCTCACCCATCTCTTAATGATACCATTCTTATGTGTGCCACAAAATCATAAACCATACATCATAGAATAACCCATGTAATAAAAATGGGATTCTTAAACAACATGACATCATAAAACAATTCATATAAGATAAAGGAATTCATAAAAATATTTCCATCACAACATAATCAAATCCATGTAATAATAGGGATAAAAAAACAGAACCCTTTATTATCTTAGATGGAAAATAATTTTGATAAAACACTTGAACTCCATCCTTGAGGAAAATATCCTTTCTTCTTCAAAAACAGTTTTCCATTCTTAACATGTCATACAACATTAAACTAAAAGAAGTTGATTAAAAATAAACTTGAAAACTTGTAAAGGAAGCTTATTGGAAATAATGTTTTAAAAATACATTCATGTTGTATAAGTTAAAAAAACATTCTTCGTACTTTTGTCAGAAAAGTCAAAAAGTACCTCGTACGAAAAACGACAAAAGATTCCTTTCATATTCTTTACCAAAAACTCACCGAAGTGTAAAATTGGATTTAAAATTTTGTAAGTGGATGGAAACAATATTACATATTGAGGGAACATGGATGTGGATGATAAAATACACCCCAGTAAATGCCAAAGTAAAAACAATCTCGGATAAAAATGAGATTGTGATATTTCCCTTACCTTAGGTCCGACTTGCTTTGTAAGTGTCCGAAAATCCTGTATAATGATTTAAATCATGTTATTGACTTATTCTAGAATCATATTAATTGTTATTATATCATATATGGTCCACTTATGACTTTATATTACCCGTTCTTTTGTAAATTCATGTTAAAGTAGCGTTTTGGGTAAAATCTTCTCATTTGTCGTTCGTGTTTTTAACTTGTAATTATTAATATGATTACTTGGATCATGATTACTTATATCCAGAATGTAAAACATGATTTATATATAATATATATTCAGAATATATATATATATATATAATATCGATAAATGGAATGAAATACACCGTTCATGGAGACGGTAGTTCGTACGTACGCATGAACGCTATTTTCGTTTCCTTATTAAATTGAATGGAATTAAGTAGATGACATACATATAAATATACATAAATCCAGTATCATTATTATTTCATATATTTAATTATTATTTATTATATATACTTTATAATCATTCATGAATGGTTAATCATTGAGAATTAATCTCATCGCGTCGTGGAGACGGTAGTCCGTACGTACGCACGAGCGATGATATCGTTCCCATGGTCGTGGAATTGTGTTGAAGTGTATGTATACTATTTCAGTATCAATATCAATTTATAATAATCATATATAGTTACTAATTACACCATTATACCCATCCAATTAAGTTGGTGACGGAAAATAGATTACACCACGACGTGGAGACGGTATTCCGTACGTACGCACGCGCGGTGATTTCCTTTTTCCGTAGGATGGATGGAAGGTTAATTAGAGTTGTTTCATATTTATAATAACATATCAGTATATAAGAAATACTTATGTTATTACTTTATCATGAAACAACTAAATAAGAAGAAGTTGAAGAAGAAAGAAATTGAAAAATATCGGTAATGGATATTACCTCTTTTTGACGCGCCTTCACTTAACCTCCACTTAAAGAACTAAGGATGGTCTTTGAAGAATACCAGGACCTCTAGGATGATACTAGGGAAGTGGAGAAGATATTTTTTCAGGGTTTGGACGATCTTGAATGCTCAAATTGGTGTGAGGAGGAGAGGGAGGAGGTGCCCTTTTATAAGGGAGGAGAGGGGCACCTTTGGAATAACTAAAAATATTATTTTATTATAAAGTCAATTTCGGTTTTAAATAGCTCAAAATTGATTTATTTCGAGGATAAGGTGGGGATGGGTCTAAATCCTCTCATACAATAGGATTTAGACAAGTTTAGGTTATTATTTTAACCTTATCAATTAGATTTAACTCTAAGTTAAATAATTTAACTTTTACCGTGTCTTTTTGTTTTCTTACACTATATGGTTAATAAACTTACTATATCAAGCCAAACGAACCCCAAGTTGTTTATTATTAATATATCTATCCTTAGCTAAGTCATTTGGCCGAACCATAGATTTTTAGGTATTAAATAACAATTAATAATATAATATTTGTTTTAAAAACTAATTTATTTCAATTTTGACACTATTTGGGACATGATTTTTATGAAATTTCTAACAGAATGATAAGTTCGAACAAAGTTACTTAAGTCAACAATAACATGTCATATTAACCTATAAAATTAGTTTAATTCATAAAAGGTCTCAAATTACATTTATTTGGGCATTTATAACATCAATTATGTTAATATTTTCTTAAAAAGGTAATTACTGCATTATCATTGTGTCATAAATAAATTAAATTAGTTAAATTATAAAAATTACAAATAAAATACCATTATGTAGGAAATCTTTTTATCTTTCTAATGAATATTTATAGTCGAATTTATCTAATGTATAACCCTATATTAAAAATGTATTAGTAAATAAACTTTGATTTTAACTCTTTTAACTCTTCTTTGAATTAAATAATAATAAATGTCCTAATCTAATCCAAGTGGGTCTAAATGATAATATTTTACACTTAAGGTTGTTTTTGGTCGAGATACACTTATCCAATAGGATTAGGACATGTGTTAGGGTAATATTAATATAATTTTTACCCTTAATTACCCTATTTACTTTTAACCGTGGTAAATAAAAGTAAAAAGTTACTATTCACCAAAAATTATTTTCATCTCATTGAACCACATTTTACTTACTGACATCAACCGTGTCTCTCGGATTTTTGAAATTCCATTCACAGAAGCGGTAAAATTAAGATTTATGAAAAAAATAATTTTTTTAACTACCACTTAGTAGTTTCACTATTCATCAAAAATTGAAGTTTTTCAGAAAAATGCCAAAATTTCACCCTAAGCTATAATTGATATTCCGAATTCAAAAATGATTTCTATTTTACAAAATTCCCAACATATATGTTGCATTAATTAATTTTATAATTAATTTCTGCTGTCACAGCAAATAGAGTGTTTTTAAGAGATAATAACTATCAAAAGATTAACACTTGTTTATGTCTGGTGCAGATGTGAAATTACATCCAATGACCAACATTGTATTGAATTGTAAAAATATATTCTAAATATACTTTAAAACCACTCAAATTAATAATTTATCACTATTAATTATTTCTATTTAAAAAGTTGTTTTTAATTAAAATTTAGTAATTTTCACTATTCATCAGAATATGAAAGTTATCCGAAAAGTACCAAAATTTCACCTTAGGCTAAATTCGATACTCCGAATCCAAAAATGAAGTCCATTTTGAGAGCTAAAATTTCTAAAATTTTAAAAGGTGGTTATTACTATTCATAATGGCTAGTTATAATAATATTTTAATAGCATATCGTTGTTTAGTGAAACTCAGTATTGTGTACTACACACGCTATCGAGGAAGGTCGTGATTGCGTGTAATGCAAGGCAAGTCAAGGATGTGTGTTGTGCAAGCTCCTTTTGGTGTAGTGTACAACACAAGACATTAATAAAATTAAAAAGAATATTTTTCATAAAATCTCGGTCTGTTAAAAAATCCACCACTCAAAAGGAAATAGTGGAAAATATAGAATGAATCTCACAGGAATAAAAAGTGGTATGAAAAAAACCCTTACCTCGTTGTAATCAATCGATTCATATGAGAAAAAGTAAATAACCATGAAATTAATAATAGAATACCATGAATATAAAAATAATCCTGATAATATATATCAAGTTTTTTTACAAAAAAACCACATACAATAAATAAGTGATGAACAATGGAAATCCCACAGAATTAAAAGTGAGATAAGAAACCCCTTACATTGTTGTCTAACTTGAGTTGCTCGTATGTTCATTGTTCTTCATGAATAATAAACTTAAGTTAATTTATACTTGATTTAAAAAAAATTAAATTTTAATATTCCTTTTATATTACTTATTAACTTACTATAACAATTAGTTAATTATTTGAGCTTATATCAGACATTTTTTCAATGATCGGAACTGGAGTCCAAAATGAACTTGTTATAATTATAAATTGTCCTTGTGGTCAATACTCCATTATCTCAAGAATGATATACATCATTTAGATTTCATATATATCATATATATCCAGTATATATATATATATGTACTTATAATATTACATAACATTTTGAGATAAGAAATGAAATGCATCGTTCATGGAGACGGTAAGCCGTACGTACGCATGAACGCTACTTTCATTTCTATTTTATATTTTAATGAAATGAAAACATATTGATTCATAGGTATATTATAATTTCAGTATAATATGTATTTCATATATGTTACATAATTTCATAAATTCTGTATTTTATACATTCCACGTATGGCATGAACGAGTCATATCACTTTCAGAGAGTGGTAGTTCGCACTTCCTCAAATGAAATTATCGCATTTACCCATTATGGGAACCATAAAGGCATGCTATAAAAAGGAAAATACAGAAGCATAAAGAAAACAAAAATATAATATATATCATATATAGTTATGGTTCTATCATAATGGCCACCATGAGAGGTGGTAGGAGTTAATTGAACAATCATCGTTTCATGAGGCGTTAGTTTTCCATCCATAGAAACATTATGTTCCTTACCAATTAGATGCAGGTGTTTGTAAGTGTAGTTTGAATCCTTCTCATAAAAACATCATAGTATATTTAGCATATTGGTTTTGTTATAAAATAAAGTTATAAAAATATTTTATGGGGGTTGGAGAAGTAAAATAAAACAAAAGAACTTAAGAGAAGATGTTACCTTTAAATCAGGTAACTCCCATTGGTTTGAACCAAAAGGGTTTTTTGAAGTTCCTTCTGCCAAATATAAGGCTTCTAGGAGGAGGATAGGGATTTAGGGAGCTTAACTTGTCAGATTTTGGACGAGACAAAAGGCTTGATAGGTGTATGGAATTGGTTAGAAGTGAGGTCTTTTTATAAGGGAGAGGAGGGGCTCTTTAGGAATGTTTGAAACAATATTATTATAATAAACTCATCTTCAGTTTCAAAAGGTAAACTAATTGTTAAAGTAAAATTTAAGATTACTAATGGTTGAAATAAAATCATCCAATAATAATTGGACAGGTTTTGGATATTGTTCTAATATTTATAATCTTTTTTATTAAATCATTTATTAATGAGGTAAATATTGCATCACTATTGTGTCATAGATAATTTATTTTATTTTATGTATAAAAATTATAAAAAAAATACCATGATGTAGGAAATCATTTTAGATTTCTGAATTATATTTATCTTTAAAATGATAACTTATATAACCCCATGTAAAAATTAATTTACTAAAATATATTTGTTTATGTCATTATTGTCTTTACTTTAAATTAATTAATATAAAGTGTCATTATTACCCCCATGTGGCTCCATGGGGTCCCAAATTCGACCCAAGGATACCCATGGTCGGATATGTATCTTCCAATATGATTAAGACACATGTTAGGGTAATTTAATATTATTATAATAATATATTTTTCCCTTATTTATTATATTTACCCTTTAATCATGGTTAATAAAATATTTACTGAAGTAAATATTTAAAATGTATAAAAATAAAAGTTACCTCTTTACAAAATTTGAATCTACTCATTCCAAATATGGAATCCATTTTTCATATTCAAAATACAAAAGTGGCAGAAATTATTTTAAAATTAATTCCTGTTGTCAAAACAAAAAGCGTGTTTTTAAGAAATAATAACTATCCTAATATTGACACTTTTTTATGTCCAATTTCAAAGTGAAATTAATTCCAATGTCCAAAATTTGATTAAATGGTAAACATATATTATAATTATAGTTTAGAACCAATTAAAAAGATAATCTAACCATAAAAATAAATTTTATTAAAAGGCACTTTTGAATTAAAATACAGCATTTTTTCACTATTCATTAGAAATTAACATTATCATAAAAATATCAAAATTTCATCCAAAGTAAATTTTTATGTCCCTATTCTAAAGATCAAAATTATTTTTTCAATTATAATATGTAAAAGTGTCAAAAATATATATTTAAAAGGGGCTCACCATCAAAAGGAGGTAAATTGTCTTGTTAAAGTAAATTATGCTTAAAATTAGATTCATTTACATTTTAAGCCTCTGGATTTTATTGGATGAATGTGAAAACATTTAACAAACATATATTATCATATTTATGTTAGTTCTATTAATTCCTACCAATACAATGGCTAGGTCTTAACTACCATTTAAAATAATAATATTATATTATTAGTGTGCAACGTAAGATTTCAAAGAAACCCGTTGTTGCTTGTCAGGTACACCATTGAATATAGAATCCACTTTAAAATAAAATTAATATTTAATTCAAAAATATTAATAAGTATAAAAATTTCATATTTTTTATTTTCTTGGGATGTTACATTCTTCCCCACCCCCTTTTGAAATTGTGTCCTCACAGTTTTAAAATTGGGCTTGGAAACTTCATTGAAAGTCCCAAATCGGAAAAAGAGTCAATAAAACTATCACTTTAAAAGAAAGAAAGATAGGTACAAAGGTCACCCAAGTTAACCCATACTAGGATTCCATGTAGTAAAACATGGATATGGAAGAGAAAAAAAACGGTCAAGTTCTGATGGAGAGTGATAGAAAACAAGATTAGGAGAAAGTTAACCATAAGAAAATCACAAACATATGATGTATGAAACAGTCATTGACCACCCAGTATGAAATATAAACTGACAATGTTTTTATTTTACATTCCTTTTCTTAATTTTAAGGAATTTATTTACTACAAAGAATAAAACATAAGGAAGTATACTTACCATCTATTAGAGTTTCATCCTTTAATATGTTTCTACAAAAAAATAATATTTTTTCCAATCAATGAGCATTCAAATCGACTAATCTTAAAGTTTCATACTAAAGTGTAATTAACCTAATCAAATATTCTCTATTCTAGGTTAATAATTTTCTTGAAATAACCCAAATCACCATATGTCCACAATAAAAACCGATATTCTTCCAAAATAAAATTTTAATCATTACTCCACAAATGAAATCCCATAGTATTCTATTTTTATTATGCATATAGTGTTCCCCAAAAGAGAGAATGTATTCCAAAATAACATTTATCACTTAATCACTAAATCATTTTCCTATATTAAGGAAATCCATTTTAAAAAACATAAGTCCCCAAAATAAACTTATTCTTGATCCGTAAAATAATTTAACTAAAAATAATAAGTCATACTAACCAGGGACATCACGTAGTCTAGTGGTAGGCGATAAATACCAATCGCACTTTCGTTGTGGGTTTGATTCCCACAACTTTGTCCAACGTGAAGTGTTGTCACACGATCTGCATGTTGTAATTTTTATAAAATTCAAAAATAACCCTAACATGTTTTAACCTTAATGGTTTTCTTATATCATTCATTTCCATCCAAACACATTGAGATAGTTCTGCTCTCATCCAGACATGGATGTATTTACTTGATAAACCACTTACTCCATACTCACCAAAATACCCGAAGTTTTCCTATATTTATAATTTTCTGTAGGGTTATTCCTAATTTTTTCATAGCCCAATTTCCATAAATAACTAAACTATCCTTTGATACCAAATATAGAATCCCGCCTTTTTATTTCAAAACTTTTCATTACATTTTACAAATAGAGGATCTTTAAAGTCTAGTATCTTGGAAATTAGGAACAAAATACATGAAAAAAACATAAAAAAAATTTCTGATCCACTTTTAATGTTTCATCATAGGTTCATCCTATGTACAATTTCTTCAACATAAAACCTAGAGACATACATCAAATGAAATGGGGAGCAGAAGGCCCGGTAAGGGAAGTAAGGGAATCAGTTTACTTATGATATCAATAAGAACTTAAAAACATAAAGACATGAGAAATGGAATTATAGGCATAGCATAATAAAAATAAATTGAAACAAAACTCGAATATGTGGCTAAAACATTTATTTTAGACATTCATGAGCATATCACCAAGGTACAACCCTGAGGTGTCATAAAAATTACCAAGGTTATTCACCAAGGTATCGTGAAACTTTTCATCTCTAGAGATTAAATCCATTACCCAATTCATTGGATGGATATAAAGGATAACCCTTAATATGTATTTAGTATCTTGTGATACACATATATTTTGATCAAAAATTTCATAAATAACCCATAGATAATAAAATAAATGGGTTTCATTTCAAAATTATGACGTTTTAAAAAGTACATAAATATAAGATCATTGTGTCATTTAGAACCCATAGAAAGGGAGTAAGGGTTATATGTATGTCAATTACAGAATAAAATATATCTTTTTTGTGTATTTTTGAACACCCATAGAAAAAAAATAGTTCTGGGTATTCACATGAATAAAACAAGAGAATTTCTTGAGAGAAAGAGAGATAAATTTGAGACAAAATTTTGATAGCATAACAGATATATAACATGGTTTTAGAAAAAAATAAAAAAAAAAGAGGGGAAAGGGTATCCCATCCATAAATAAATAATTTTATAGTATAGGGACATAATAAAATTTAAATAAGATCATGTTGTGGAAATTTTTATGACATACCACATGAAAAGGAAACTTGAAAGGAAAGAGAAATGTGATTTCATTTTAAGAATATTTGGTAGCCTAACGGCGTCACTTAAAATTTTACAAAAACAATTGATGTGAGAAGAAATGGCCTATAATAATTTTGAAATTAAATGGACAGTATTAAATATATAGAAGAAAAATCCCCTACATAATAAAATGTAACTACAAGACATAACATAAAAGAAGTCATGGCTTAAAAGAGGAGGGTGAAAGGATCCTATACCGATTTGGTAACTTACGAAACATGCCCAAAATGAAAGAAAGATCACACAATTAATATGTAAATACCCATAAATTAAAATATATTACACAAGGAATACAATCATGGTTAGTACATCCATCACAAAAAATGAAATCGTGGCTAATATAGCATGAATCTCATGGGAATAAAAAGTGAGATGAAAAAACCCCTTACCATGTCATAATCAATCGAGTTATATGAGAAAAAGTTAATAAACACCAAATGAATCATAGAATAACATGAATATAAATATAATCATGATAATATATATCAAATTTAAGTACCCAATACACCACATGCAATAAATTAGTGGTGAACAATGGAAATATTATGGAATTAAATGTGAGATAAGAAACATGTTACCTTGTGGTCTGAATTAACTCCCTCATATGTTCCTTGTTATTCCTGAAAAATAAACATAAGTTACTTTATACATTCTTAATAATATTTTTCAAGTTTATTATTCCTCTTATATTACTTATGAACTTGATATAAAAGTTAGTTAATTATTTGAGCTCATATCGGACATTTTGTCAGTGTTCAGAACTTGAGTCAAAAATAAACTTGTTATAATTATAAATTTCCATGTGGTCAATAGTCCAATGTCTACATAAGTATATTAATCATTTATATTTCATATATATCATCTATATCCATTATATATATGTATTTATAATAGTACATAAAATTTGTATATAAGAAATGAAATGCATCGTTCATGGAGACAGTAAGCCGTACGGATGCATGAATGCTACTTTCATTTCTATTTCATATTTTAATGAAATTAAAACATAGTGATTCATAGGTATATTATAATTTAATTATTATATTTATGTCAGATATGTTTTATAATTTCATAAATTCTATCCTTTATACGCTCTACGTATAGCATGAACGAGTCATATCACCTTGAGGGGGCGGTAATCCTTACTTCCTCAAATGAAATTTATCGCATTTACCCATTATAGGAACCATAAATGTATTCTATAAAAAAATAAAGAAGAATAAAGGAAACAAAAATATAATATATATCATATATATATACAGTGCCATCATAATGGCCATCATGAGAGGCGGTAGGAGTTAATTGAACAATCATCGTTTCGTGTGGTGTTAGTTTCCCATCAACAGAAACATTATGTTCTTTACCCATTAGATGGAGTTGTGAGTAAGTGTAGTTCAAATCCTTCTTATAACAACATACTGGTATATTTAAGATACTTGTGTTTTTATAAAATAAATTAATAAAGATAGTTTAGGGGGTGTTGGAGAAGTAAAATAAAACAAAACAACTTAAGAGAAGACGTTACCTTTAAATCGGGTAACTCCCTTTGGTTTTAACCAAAAGGGTTTCTTGAAGTTCCTTCTGCCTAAGGTCACACTTCTAGGAGGAGGAGAGGTGTGTAGGGAGCTTAATTGTGGAGATTTGGTACTATCCAAAAGTATTGATAGGTTGTGTAATTGGTTAGAAGTGAGAGCTTTTTATAAGGGAGAGGAGGGCCTCTTTTGGAAAGTTTGAAACATGTATTTTATTATAACCACATATTCAGTTTCAAAAGGTCAAATAATCATTAAAGTCAAAGTTAAGATGACTCATGGTCGAAATAAAATCATCCAATAAGAATTGGATAGGTTTTGAATATTTTTTTAAAATTTATAATCTTATTTATTTAAATCATTTATTAATGAGATAATATTGCATCATTATTGTGTCATAAATAATTTAATTTATTTGATGTCCAAAAATTATAAAAAAATCCATGATGTAGGAAATCGTTTTATTTCAAATAATTATTATAGTAGAAAAGATAAATTATATAACACCATGTAATAATTTATTTACTAAAAGATATTTGTTTATGTAATTTTTTTCTTTACTTTAAATTAATTAATATAAAGTGTCATTATTACCCCCATGTGGCTCCATGGGGTACCAAATTCAACCCAAGGATTCAATTGGTCGGATATGTATCATCCAATAGGATTAGGACACAAGTTAGGGTAATTTAATTTTATTATAATATTATATTTTTCCCTTATTTATTATATTTACCCTTAAATCATGGTAAATAAAATATTTACTAAATTATATATTTTAAATTTCTAAAAATAAAAGTTAATTATTTACACAATTTAGACCTATTGATTCCAAATATTTAATCCATTTTTGCAAATTCAAAACACAAAAGTTGCAGAAATTATTTTAAAATTAATTTTTCCTATCAAAACAAAAAGTGTGTTTTAAAAAAATAATAACTATCAAAATATTGACACTTTTTTATGTCCAATTTCAAAGTGAAATTAATTACAATGTCAAACATTGGATTAACTAATAAAACTATATTCTATTAACACTTTATAACCAATTAAAAAGATAATCTGACCATATAAATAAATTTGATTAAAAGGCACTTTTGAATTAAAGTATATCATTTTTCCCCTATTCATTAAAAATTAACATTAATAGAAAAACATTAAAATTTCAACCAAAGTAAATTTTTATGTCCCAATTCTAAAGATGAAAATTATTTTTCAAATATAATATGTAAAAGTGACCAAAAATGGATTTTAAAAGGGTTCTCCATTAAAAGGTGGTAAATCGTCCTTTTAAAATAAATTATACTTCAAATTAGATTCATTTGAATTTTAAGCCTCTAAGTTTTAATGGATTAATGTAAAAACATTTAACAAACATATATTATCATATTTAAGTTAGTTATATTAATTCCTATCAATATGAAGGCTAGGTGTTTACTAAAATTTAAAATAATAATATTATATTATTAGTGTGCAACGTAAGATTTCAAAGAAACCCGTTGTTGCGTGTCAGGTACACTGTTGAATATAGAATCCCCTTTAAAATAAAATTAATATTTAATTCAAAAATATTAATAAATATGAAAATTTCATATTCTCTATTTTCTTTAGATGTTACAATTTTAAGGGGTTCAAATAAACATCATATACATATGAAATGTAATTAACTTTCCCCAATCGGTAAACATAATTACTAACCATCATGAGTAATGAATTTAGTTGTATCAAAATAGAACATCCACATTCAAACTAATCGTATACCATTTAATAAAATATGGTGGATGTTAAATATAAGAGATAAACCTTAGTAAGGAATAAAATTCAATATAGGTTTTGATATATATGTAAATACTCTAATAAAATTGTCATGTAATCCTTGGGAGAAATACTCTTTAACTTTTTAAAATAAGAGTTATTTTGAAATATTCTTTGTTTAAAAATATAAGTGAACTAAGATATTTTTTCCATAATAAAATGGGTGATTTTAGAAAATTATTTATGGATTGAAATAGATTATACGGTGCCCATGAAAATAGGTAAGAATTTGAGTAGTTCCCTTGAATCGGGCTTGTTTATCGAGAAGAAGTTTTGAAAGATACATTTAAAAAATGTAACTCCCCAAAAAATAAAGGATGATTCTGATGGGT
The DNA here is from genome assembly GCA_963277665.1 of Viscum album. Taxonomy (NCBI): domain Eukaryota; kingdom Viridiplantae; phylum Streptophyta; class Magnoliopsida; order Santalales; family Viscaceae; genus Viscum; species Viscum album. The sequence goes on along the minus strand of OY728121.1, from coordinate 1,189,485,298 downwards.
AAACATATATAGAACATTCAAATAGAATTTATGATGAGTATATAAGAATAATTCATAATTTCATTGAGGTATGTAGAGAATAAGATTAATCCGAAAAAAATGGATGTTCGGGTAGAAAACCCTTACCTTATGTCTGAATGTGTTCTGCACTTGAGATTAAAATCCTATATAATCAAATTAAACCAATTTATTAATTAATTAGTAAAATTATATATTACTATTTCATTAATTATAGTTTTATTAAGTTTCACTTTTGGCCTTATATATGAGTTAAAGAGTTTAATTTCATCCTTCGAGAGCATTCCTTTTCAGGGATTTCAGGATTAGATCACTTGTTTATAAGTAATGAAATTCATTTAAATGGTTATAATTATCCAGAATTGGAATTTTTTGATAATTATAATCTTTAAGTTTCAATGGTTATATATATCATGTGGTTATATGATATGAGTATTAATCATTATATAAGACATTAATTGATAATCATATAGATTATTATGGAGGCATCTCGATCACCACAAACTAGTTTTTTTATATTAATTAGTATAATGATTATGTATTGGTTTTAGAACAATAAATAGGTTATTATAAATATATTATTGTCTTTTCTAAGCATAAAAATGATATTATTTCCAATTTTTAAGAAGAAATTGAAGAAAAAAACTTCTCCATCCATGAAGGTTGTAAATCAGAACGTCCCACATGATGATTTAGTTTTAAAAATAAAAAAGAGAGAGAGTAAGGATATTGTTGGGAAAAAATCCCTCAAGGTAACATTAAAGCATTTTTGGGTTGATTGTGTTTTTTGATAAAGAGGGTTTCCACGATTAGTTTCGGTATTCTATAGATATTGTTGACAACCTATTTTAACAAAGAACCATGAAAAAGAATGGATGATATGGATGTGGAACAAAAATAATAGAAACAATGTGGCGTTGTTTTCTAGTGTTAGAAAAAAATTGGGCCTAAAATTAAAAAATAGAGAAACATGTTTTTAGAAAATTAAGTAATGTGCTAGATTGAATTTAGTTTGGTAACTAGCACACAAGTCATGTTTCGGGATTAGATTGTAAAAAAAATGGAAATGTCTTAAAGTGTGTGAATGATTTGGAAATGTGCACAAAATATATGCTGGTACAAAAGATTCTTTCATGCACAATGCAATGCCAAATTTGTTTTTGATCACACAGAGGAGATCTGGTTCAATGTGGGTAATCTTCTGTGTAGGGTTTGGTGATGTCTATATATAAGTTTTGACCCCCCTCATTCGATGTAGCTCTAAAAAATAGAGATAATCCTAGCTCAAAATCGCATAAGAATTTCATACAAATGGATTTGTGGGAATGATTTTGTGTTGCATGAAAGCCATGGAATTTAAACGTTATATTTGAGTTGAGTGTAAGATTTAATTTGTGCACAAGAGTTGGTTCACAACAAAGGTTGAATCTTGAGTGGAAGGAATTAAAGTTACATGAATGGTGTAGTAGGGGTTGCGTGAAATATTTTAGGTCTCCCAATAATATTGCATTGAGGTTTTATTCATTAGTTGATGAAATTGGTACATCAACAGAGCATATACATATAGTGTAGGATTCATTCATTCAAGATAATGAAGGGACCAAAAGTATATAAATTGTGAGTGGATCTTGAGAAGAAGCAGTGAGCACATTTCAGTTGAGAGAGCAGTGAGCTTTCAAATTGTGATTGGTTGTAAACTAGGATGAATAGTGAGTTTGCTCCAAAATATTTAAACAATAGTGTGCTTTTAGTGGATTTAGAACATCGACACACCATCGTTGTATGCTCCTTAAGCATAGTCTAGTGAGGGTGAACTGTGTAAAATCAATGTTTCCTATATATGATTTAATTTTTTTTTCATACCTTTCAATGGTAAAGAGAGATAAGAAAGCTTTGATTAAAGATGAGAGAAGATCAAAATGGACAGCAGTTTTAATCAGTCATACCCTAATTCACCCCCCTCTCAAGGAATTTGATGTAGTGGACTTAATATAGATTGATGATGGTTATTCCATTAACATGATATAATTAGAGTATTTAAATGATTCAGGAGGTATCATGGTCATTTAGAAATAGGAGGTGTGGAGAGACTGAGAATGAAAAAAAAATGCAATTAAATTAAATGAAAAAGGAAGAGGATTTATATCATGAAATATCCCCCTTGAGAACCACTTTAAGGGAAGGGTTTTTGGTATTTTGGAAAGGACCAAGCTCCTTATAAGGACCCAGCCTTAAACATTACTTAATCTTGGGTTATTTTATGAATTCACAATGAGGATCATTTCAGGTTTAATTTTTTAGAGAATTAGGACATAACTATTACATCTCAAAAGATTACAAAGTAGACACTTCTACTCAGTTTATATTTTTTTCATAAAATAAAAACTCTTAAAAAGAAACATGTTTAGTTCCATGTTTTAGATAGCATGTCTTTCCAAGATACCATCCTTGACCCTGTTCATATTTAATTCCTGTATAAAACATTTCAAAAACTTGGGATGAGCATAAAAAGCTCAGTAAGTGTTATAAAACAAAGAAGGAAAACATTAGATCATCAATGTATACATAACATAAGCTTTTTATCATACCACATGAAATCATAAGAATTTTGAAATACACATAGAAATCATAAATCATAAAGGTTTCTAAAGGTGTACATAACATACTTACATTGTAGCTATCACAGCTACAGAGGGAGTCACATTTGGAATACCCATCACAGTATATTCCCTAAATCTCTTAGGAGAAACATTAACGTTTACCTCCATCATGTTACCCAATTTATTGGAGAGATATCTTGGGCTCACCTGCCCTAGTTTTACCATGCAACCACCCGTATACATATCAATGGCCAAGAACCATAACATAATCATAACACATAACTTAAGCCTAAAGGAAATAGAACATTCCCACATTGCAATAACAATATAAAATTTTAAGATATTGAAATATTAAGTCCATTATAAAAAAAAATTCAATACCAAAATATGTAAAAATAGTATATGGTATTTATTTTTCTTTTGAAAACAATACGTCTTGTTAAGGAAGCCATAGATCAAATAATACTCGAGGCGGCGGAAAAGTTCATTGTCACCACTTACGTTAAAAAAGAAACATTCCTTTTGGTCGTTTAGTAAAAATCTTTACAAAGAAAAGAATCCCTTTGAATGAAATGAAAATTCAAAAGGGTTTTATACACCGTATAAAATAAAGTCGTGTAGAAATCAAAAGATTCCTCAATGAAAGGAGATTGAGACGAAGTCCCATACAAAGATAGTATCCTTAGATTAAAGATAAATCAATTACATAATTATGTGTGACAAATATAAGTACACCCAATATAAGTGTATATTAAGTTTAAAAAAATCAGAGGTCATCCACACATATTCATATCATGATATAATCAAGAAGTAGAGGTTTAACCCAAATAATTGAAATTGGATTAAGGAGTTCCCTTAAAAAAATTCGGTAGCCTAATGGCATAACATCAAATTAAAAAAACTGAGTTGATGAGATAAAAAGGGTATCTCATCACTTGGACATAAAATTTACAGAAATAAGGATATATAAGAACATATACCAACAAAATAATATGTGAATTAAAAGACATAACAAAAAGAAGCCTTTTAAAAAAGAAGAGGGTGGAACATTTCCTTACCAATTTGGTAACCTATGAAACATACACCCCACAAAAGAAGGACCATAAAATGTTGATGTAAATACCCATAAATGGATTTATATTACTCAAATTGTATAATAATGGGTAGTACATACACCACTCAAAGGATATGGTGGCAAATATAGCATGAATCTCACGGGAATAAAAAGTGAGATAAAAACCCCTTACATCGTTGTAATCAATCAAGTCGTATGACCAAAAGATAATAAGAACCAAATGAATCATAGAATACCATGAATATAAATATAATCATGATAATATATATCAAATGTCAGTACACAATACACCACATGCAATAAATAAGTGGCGAACAATGGAAATCTCACGGAATTAAAAGTGAGATAAAAAATCTCCTTACCTCAAGTCCGACTTGTCTTGTTCATTTCTTTATATTCCTGAATAATAACCCTTAGTCAATTAATGATTTCTTAAGTAATTACCTTAAATTTTATTATTCAATTAATATCACATATTATCATGTTTTAATAATTAGTTAATTATGTGAGTTCATGTCATCCATTTTGTCAATGTTCGGTACATGATTCAAAAATGAACTTGTTTGAAAATAATTTCCCATGTAGTTATAATTACATCATGTCCAGAATTGTATTAATGATTTAAATATCATATATATCCATTATATATTCATTTTATACTATTCCATAACATTTTGAGATAAAAAATGAAATGCACTGTTCATGGAGACAGTAGGTCGTACGTACGCATGAACGCTACTTTCATTTCTTTTTCATATTAAAGGAATTAAAACCTAAAGAGAAATATATATATATATATATATATATTAATTACAGTATAATATATATATTATATAGGTTATATAATTTCATTAATTACATTATTTATAAATTCCATGTTTGGCATGAATGAGTCACATCACATTAGGGGGCGGTAGTCCACACTTCCTCATATGAAATTATCGAATTTTCACCACATGAAAAGCATAAGGTATGTCTTAAATATAAAATAAAGAAGCAAAGAGAGGAAATTAATATAATATATATCATATATAAATTTATTTCTATCATAATGGACACCCTAAAAGGTGTTAAAAGAAGATTTAACAATCATCCTTTCATGAGGCAGTAATTCACCACCCACATGAACAATATGTTCTTTAACCATTAGATGGAGGTGAGTGTATTTGTATGTAGAATCCTTATCATAACAACATAATATTATATTCAGGATACTGGTGTTGTTATGTGATCAAATAATAAGAAGATAGGGGTGAGTGAAGAAGGAAAATAAAAGGGAGAAACTCGAGAGAAGACATTACCTCTAAATCGGGTAACTCTTTTTGATTTGAGCCAAAGGATTATTTGGAAATACATCTACCCAATGTTAGGCTTCTAGGAGTAATAGAAGGATGTGTAGAGATAAATTAGTAGAGGTTTAATAAGCCAAGGGCTTGAGATGTGTGGGTATGGGGGTAGTAGTGGGGGCCTTTTAAAAGAGGGATGAGGGTCACTTTTGGAAAATCTTGAAATGTTTCTTTATTATAAAATGGTTTTTGGATTTTAAAGGTCTCTCAATTATATATTACTAGAATAAGGTGATAAGGGTTATAAATATACACATCCAATAGGTTTTCTACAAGTTTAATTCTTAGAGTTTACCTTATCTTTTCATTTTATTTAAATCTGTCGTTAATGAGGTAATCAATGCATCATCATGGTGTCACAAATAAATTTATATATTTAATGTCTAAAAATTAAAAAAAACAACCATGATGTAGGAAATATTTTTACCTTTATAATAAATATTTATAGTATAAGAGATATTTTATTTAAACAAAATTAAAAATTTTTTATGTAGGATATACAAACCTTGGTTATATTTCTCTTCTTTAAAAAAATAATGTCATAAATGTCACTATTACACCCATGTGACTCCATGGGCCCTCAAGTTGGGTAAAAATATTCTCATGGTCGGCCATGACTCAAACAAGAGGATTTGGACACATGTTGGGGTAATTTTATATTATTATCATATTATTATATTACCCTTAACTACCCAATTACTAATTAATCACGATAATTAAAGATAATTATCGTCGTTACAATTCATAATGTCCAAAAACAAAAGAGTATTAATTACATAATAAGGAACTTATGATTCAAAAAATGGAATCCATTTTAACAAATTACAAACACTGAAATTTCAGTAATTAATTTAAAAATAATTCTCATTTTCACAACCAAAGATGGGTTTTTAAGAAGTAAAATTTATCAAAAGATTGACCTGTTTTTACATCCAATTGAAATGTGAAGTTACTTAAAACGAAAAAAATTGTAATAAGTGATAAAAATATAATTCAATTACACTTTAAAACAAATTAAAAGTAAAATCTAACTATATAATTAAATTATATGAAAAGGCATTTTTGAAGTATAAGGTAGTATTTTCACTATTCATTAAAAATGGACATTTGTAAGAAAAATACCAAAAATTTATCCAAAGTAAAATTGAAATTACAAATTCAAAAATGATTTCCATTTTACCAAAATTAAAATATATAATTTTAATTAATTAATTTCCTAATTAATTTTTGCTGTCAAAACAAATAGTGTGTTTTTAAGAAACAAAATCTTTCAAAACATTGACACTTGTTTATATCCAATTTCAAATTGAAATTAATTCCAATGACCACCATTGAATTAAATGGTAAAAATTAATGTTAACAACAAAAAATAATCTAACCATATAAATAAATTAGATTAAAAGGAGGTTTTGAATTAAAATACATCATTTTCTCTATTCATTAAAAATGAACTTTATCAGAAAAATAACAAAAATTTACAAAAAGTATATTTTGATGTCTCGATTATAAAGAAGGATTTTATTTTTTAAAATATAACAATAATATTGAAAAAAACAAGTTTTAAAAAAGGGTTCACCATCAAGAGGTGGTTAATCGACCTTTTAAAGAATATTTGAATATTTATTAATAAAATTGGATTCATTCGCATTTTAAGCCTCTATCATTTATTTGGGAATTGCTAAAATATTTAACAAACATGTATAATCATTTTTTAATTAGTTCTGTTCATTCTCTCCATTACAATGGCTAGGTGTTAACTACCATTTAAAATAATATTATTATATTATTAGTGTGCAATGTAAGATTTCAGATAAATGCATTGTTGTGTATTGGGTACGCCATCGAACATAGCATTCCCTTTAAAGTAATATTAACATTTTATTCACAGATATTAATAAATATGAAAATGTCATAATCTTTATTTACCTGCAATGTTACATCCTTCCCACCTTTTTGGGAATTGCGTCCTCGCAATTTTAAAATTGGGCTCAAAAACTTCATTGAAATCCCCACATCGAAAAAGGAGTCAATAAAACTATCACATTAAAAAAAGAGAGGTACAAAGGTCACCCAAGACAACATATACAAGGATTCCATGAAAACATGGATAAGGAGGAGAAACAATCCATCATGTTTTGATGGAGAGTGATAGAAAACATGTCTAGGATAATGTTAACCACCAGAAAATCACAAACTTGTGATGGGTTAAACGGTATTTGATTCCCCAGTAAGAAAAGTTAACAGAAAACGTTTTTGTTTTATGTTTCTTTTCATTGAGGAATTTATTTATGGGCATAACTGAAACATAAGAAAAGATATTTACTTGTCATGTAGACATTCATATTTTACTAGATTTCTAACACAAAAACATATTTTCTCCAAACGATGAGTATTTAGGATGACTTGTTCACATTAAGAGCGATATAATCAACTTCTAGAGAATCACCTAATCCAAAAAAGTGAACTATATATTTCCCATGCCTTTAGACCTTAACCAAAACCAAAATTATTAGTACAAGATCAGATAATCCCCAAAAGGATAATCCTTTATAAAAAGAAATACTCCTCTTAATCTCCAAAATTCAACCAAAAGAACCCAAGGTTCAAGAAAGACCATTAAATTAACAGTTATCCATAAAATTCTTCAAAGTAATCCAAACTAATATTGAAACCCAAATCTCTGAACGTTTTAATCACATAGTCTTCCAAGGTAAATCTTAACATTTATCTCCAAATAACATTAGTTACTCTTAAAGTCTCATATTGAAATGTAATTAACATAAACACATATCTTCCATGATAGGTTAATCCTTTCCATAGATAACCCAAAATCAACGTATTATTGATTCATAAAATCATCTAACTAAAAAGAATAAGTCATACTAACCAGGGACTTCACGCAGCCTTGTGGTAGGCAATATATGTCAGTAACACTTTGGTTGTGGGTCTGATTCCTGCAGCTTGCATCTGATGCGACAGGTTGTCACATGGTTTGCGTGTTGTCCCCTTTCAAAAACTATATAATTTTATAACATTACCAAGAAGTGATAAATTCATCAAAAATAACTATAACATATTTTAACCACAAAGGTTATCTAATAACTTTTGTTTTGTATCCCAAAATGTATTAACCAGTAATTGCCTCAAATTCAGGGATCATATAAACACAAATGGTTCTTTATAACTATATCCACAAAAGAAATGATAATTATTATTTGAATAAAATTTTGATATATCAAACATCTGGGTTACACATACTATAAGAAGTCTTCTAATGTAATCCCATCATCAAAAGAGCCTTAATACTTTTAATAATTTCACCATCCTAAAATCTACCATAACTCTTGAATCCCTCATATTTTGACTTCTTACTCATTCAACATTCTTCATGATACATTAACCATTCCTTTCCAACTTATCCTGAAATTCTTATTTCCTACAAACAAAATCTTGAATCATATCCTAATATTCCAATAATAGGAAAACATATGTTAAGAAATAACCCATACCTTTTATTGGTCATCGTATGTTTCTTCATCCTCAATCGGAATGGCATTAGGTATTGGTAAACAAATATTTGTACGATCCTGGTGATCCCATTCTAGAAACATCATCGTAGGACATGTGTTTTCATAATGACCATGCACACCACATTTACAAAATTCAATTGATCCCTCGAAAATGACATATTTACCTTTCATAGAGTCAACTAGATGCTTCCTTTTTCCATGGAAGTTTCTTGCTTTATGACTTTCATTTCCACATTTATAGCATCTTTCCGTCCCTTTGAAACATTTTCCTAGGTGTTTCTTTCAACATCTTTGACACATAGGTTTTTGAACACACATACCATTATTATTATTACCTAGACATCCATAGAGATTTTTTTCTCACATATATGATGACTTATAAAAAATATTAAGGTTCAGGTGGTCAATCATGACTCCAGATAGTTGTTTGAGAATAACCACAAGTGTTCTCATTGCAGCACCCATATCATTCTGTTTCTCATTCAGAAAACCGTCAGAGTTTTCTTCACATCCACTATTTTTTTGGTGCCTTCTATATCCATCCATTTACTAAAACAAAAAAGGTCAGTTTGAGTATATCAGTAAAATCATCATATAATATTTTGATATAATTATTCCTGTTATTTTAAACTCATTCACGTTATCTAAAAAAGAATGACTCTTTCTGAAATCCTAACCATTATGGTAATGTCACTTATGCTTAAAGAATACCCTAACCTCCAATGTTATCTAAACCAACCTCTAATACCAACTATAAGGCCCCATCCGTAAACATTACTTAATCTTGGGTCAATTTCAAGAATTCACGTTGAGGATCTTTTCAGGTTTAGAGTTTTAGAGAGTTGGGACAAAACTATTACATCTTAAAATATTAAAAATTAGACACTTGTACTCAGTTTCCATTTTTTATTCATAAAATAAAAACTCTTAAAAAGAGACATGTCTAGTTCCACGATTTAGATATCATGTCTTTCCAAGATCCCATCCTAGTCCCTATTCATCTTTAAGTCATGTGGAAAACTTTTTAGAAACTTGGGATGAGCATAAAAAGCTCAGTAAGGGTTATAAAACAAGGAAGGAAAACATTTTATCATCAATATATACATAACATAAGCTTTTTAACATACCTCATGAAATCATAAGATTTGTGAAATACACATAGAAATCATAAATCATAAAAGTAACTTAAAGAGTACAAAAAATACTTACATTATAGCTATCACAGCTATATAGAGACTCACATTTGGAATACTCATCACAGTATATTCCCTAAATCTCTTAGGAAACACATTAACATTTACCTCTGTCATGTTACCCAATGCATTGGAGAGCTATCTCGAGCTCACCCGCCCTAGGATTATCATGGAACCACCCATATACGTAATAATGTCCAAGAACCATAACATAATCAGAACACATAACTTAAGCATAAAGGAAGGATAACTTTCCCCCATTACAATAACAATACAACATATTTAGATATTGAAATAATAAATCCATTATTAAAACCATTTTCAATACCAAAATATGTAAAAAGATTATATGGTATTTATTTTTCTTTTGAAAACATTATGGCCTGTTAAGGAATCCATAGATCAAAAAAAACTCATGGCGGCAGAAAAGGTCATTGTCACCACGTACATTAAAAAAGAAACATTCCTTTTTGTCGTTAGTAAAATGCTTCGTAGAGAAAAGATTCCCTTTGAATTAAATGAAAAGTCAAAAGGGTTTTATACACCGTATAAAATAAAGTCAGGTAGAAATAAAAAGATGCCTCAATGAAAAGAGATAAAGACTAAGTTCCGTAAAAATGGTATCCTCAAATTAAGGATAAATCAATTACATAATTATGTGTGAAAAATATAAGTGCACCCAATATAAGTGGATATTAAGTGTAAAACAATCAGAGGTCATCCACAAATTTTCATAGCTTGACATAATCAAGAATAAGATATTTAACCCAAAGAATTTCAATTGGATTAAGAAGTTCCCTTACAAAAATTCGGTAGCCTAATAGCGTCACATCAAAATTAAGAAAAAGAGTTGATGAGAGAAAATGGGTATCTCATAACTTGGACATAATATTTACAGAAATAAGGATATATAAGAACATATCGCAATATATGAATATGTGAATTAAAAGACATAACAAAAATAATCCTTTTCAAAAAGAAGAGGGTGAAAGGTTCCCTTACCAATTTGGTAACCTATGAAACATACACTCCACGAAAGAAGGGCCATAAAATGTTGATGAAAATACCCATAAATGGATTTATATTACTCAAAGAGTAGAATAATTGGTAGTACATACACCACTCAAAGCAGATAGTGGAAAATATAGCATGAATCACACGGAAATAAAAAGTGAGATAAAAATCCCTTACCTTGTTGTAATCAATCAAGTCATATGAAGAAAACATAATAAGAACCAAATTAATCACATAATACCATGAATAAAAATATAATCATGATAATATATATCAAATGGCAGTACACAATACACCACATGCAATAAATAAGTGGTGAGCAATGAAAATCTCACGGAATTAAAAGTGAGATAAAAAATCCCCTTACCTCAAGTCTGACTTATCTCGATTATTTCTTTATATTCTTGAATAGTAAACCTTGGTCAATTTAAAATTGATTATGGAATTCCTTTGAAGTTTATTATTCAATTATTATCACATATTATCATGATATAATAATTAGTTAATTATGTGAGTTCATATCATACGTTTTGTCGATGTTCGGTACAAGAGTCAAAAATGAACTTGTTTGAAAAGAATTTCCCATGTAGTTATAATTACATCATCTCTAGAGTTTTATTAATGATTTAAATATCATATATATCCACTACATATTCATTTTATACTATTCCATAACGTTTGGAGATAAAAAATGAAATGCACAGTTCATGGAGACGGTAGGTCGTACGTACGCATTAACGCTACTTTCATTTCATTGTCATATTAATGAAATTAAAATTAAATGAGACATATATATATATTATAATTATAGTATAATAAATAAGTTATATATGTAAAATAATTTAATTAATTACATTCTTTATAAATTCCATGTTTGGCATGAACGAGTCACATCACTTGAGGGGGCAGAAGTCCACACTTTTTCATATGAAATTATCCCATTTGCACCACATGAAAAGCATAAGGTATAATTTAAATATAAAATAAAAAAGCATAGAGAGGACATAAATATAATATATATCATATATAAATATATTTCCATCATAATGGCTACCATGAAAGGTGTTAAATGAAGATTGAACAATCATCATTTCATGAGGGAGTAATTAGCCACCCATAGAAACAATATGCTCTTTAACCATTAGACGGAGGTGTGTGTAAGTGTAGGTAGAATAATTATCATAAAAACTTTCTATTATATTGATGATATTTTTGTTACTATGGGATCAAATTATAATAAGATATTGGTGAGTGAAGAAGAAAAATAAAAGGAAGAAACTCGAGAGAAGACATTACCTCTAAATCGGGTTACTCTTTTTTATTTGAGTCAAAGGCTTCTTTGGAAAGACTTCTGCCCAAAGTGAGGCTTCTAGGAGTAAGAGAGGGATGTGGGGACATAATATGAGTATAGTTTTGACGATTAAAGGGCTTCAGAGTTGTGGGTAAGGGGGTAGAAGTGGGGGCCTTTTATAAGAGGGAGGAGGGTCACTTTTGGAAGGTCTTGAAATGTTACTTTATAATAAAATGTTTTTCAGATTTTAAAGGTCCCACAATGATATATTTCGATGATAAGGTGATAAGTGTTTGAAATATACCCATTAAATAGGTTTTAGAAAAGTTTAAGTCTTAGATTTTACCTTATCTTTTCATTTTATTTAAATCGTTCATTAATGAGGTAATCAATGCATCATCATGGTGTCATAAATAAATTTATATATTTAATGTCTAAAAATTATAAAAAAATATCATGATGTAGGAAATATTTTTAGTTTTCCAATGACTATTTATAGTCTAAGAGATCATTTATGTAAACAAAATTAAAATTTCTTTACTTAGGATTACAAACCATTGTTATATTTCTCTTCTTTAAAAAAAATAATGTCATAAATGTCACTATTACACCCATGTGACTCCATGGGCCCTCAAGTTCAGTAAAAATCTTCCCATGGTCGGCCATGACTCAAAAAAGATGATTTGGACACAAGTTTTGGTCATTTTATATTATTATGATATTATTTTATTACCCTTAACTACTCGATTACTAATTAATCACGATAATAAAAGATAACTATCATCGTTACTATTCATAATGTCCAAAAACAAAAGAATCTTAATTACATAATTCGAACCTTATGATTCCAAATATGGAATAAATTTTAACAAATTCCAAACACAGAAATTACAGTAATTAATTTAAAAATAATTCCCATTGTCACAACCAAAGATGGGTTTTTAAGAAGTAAAATTTATCAAACGATTGTCTTGATTTTACATCAAATTGAAAAGTGAAATTATGTCCAATGAACAACATTGTATTAATTGATAAAAATTTAATTCAATTAAACTTTAAAACCAACTAAAAGTACAATATAACTATATAATTAAATTAGATGAAAAAGTAGTTTGGAAGTAAAATGCAGTATTTGTCACTATTCATTAAAAATGAACATTTGTCAGAAAAATACCAAAAATTTATCCAAAGTAAATTTGACATTCCAAATTCAAAAATGATTTCCATTTTACCAAATTCAAAACATATAAGTTGTGATAATTAATTTCATAATTAATTTCCACAGTCAAAACAAATAGCGTGTTTTTATGAAACAATATCAATCAAAAGATTGACACTTGTTTATGTCCAATTTCAAAGTGAAAATAATTCCAATGACCACAATTGAATTAAATGGTAAAAATATATTTTAACTAAACTTTAAACCCAATTAGGAAAATAATCTATCCATATAAATAAATTTTATTAAAGAGAGGTTTTTAATTAAAATATAGCATTTTCACTTTTCATTAAAAATGAACTTTATCAGAAAAATAACAAAAATTTACAGAAAGTAAATATTGATGTATCAATTATAGAGAAAGATTGTATTTTGTCAAATATAAAAAATAAAATTGAAAAAATGTAGTTTGATAAAATAATTCTCCATCAAAAGGTGGTTAATCAACCTTTTAAAAAATATTAAAATATTTTTTCTTAAAATTGGATTCATTTGAATTTTAAGCCTATATAATTTATTGTGTTATTGATAAAATATTTAACAAAAAAATATAATAATTTTTTAGTTAGTTCTGTTCATTCCCTCCATTACAACGGCTAGGCGTTAACTACCATTTAAAATAATATTATTATATTATTAGTGTGTAGCGTAAGATTACAAAGAAACTCATTGTTGTGTATTGGGTACGCCATCAAACGTAGCATTCCCTTTAAATTAATATTAAAATTTTATTCACAAATATTAATGAATATGAAAATTTCATATTCTTTGTTTACTTGGGATGTTACACTCCCAGACATGGTGATAGGCTATGGAAGAGGAGTTGGAAAAAACATTGGAATGCTTCAAGTTTTAGAGGATTTAAGATAAGAGTGGGTGGGTGGATTTTTTAGGGGAGGATAAGAGTTATTTTTAAATATTTAATTCATTTCATTATTATTTCATTTCAAGACTATGAATAGTTTTAGAATTATCATAAAATACAATAAAATAACAAATGGAGTATCTAGATTTGGGTTCTTACATCATTCATGACTCAAGGAATAGTGTATTTAGATTTTAATGTATTTATAATATAAATTATAGTATATTACTATTCACCAAAAATTCTCCATAACAATTTTTTGACATGTAAAATTTAAAATTTCAATCCATTTTACAAAATAATTTTTTAAATTTGAGAAATTAAATTTTTAAATAAATTCATTATTTACGTGAAATATATAGATTTGAAGTTTAAAAATTATTTTATAAGAGTTTGAAAAATTAACTAAGGCCTCATAAAATTATCCTAAAATCATAAGACAGTAAAATATTGTTTTATGAACCAATTTTATGAAAATGAATTTTCTTTTAAATAGTTTTATTTATTATAAAATTATAATTAATTATTTAAGACTTATAAAAATACCATCACTGAAAAATTATTTTTTAAAATATTCACTTACTTTTACTAAGATATAATTATATCATACATTCATTTATGAGATTCCTAAATTTAATTTTTACATACTTGGGTGTGGTTACTATTCATTTGGATGATTCACAATTCATAAGGGTCATGTTAGTTTTCCTAATGGAATGATATTATTTCATCAATATAGGTTCCTTAATGTCTTGAAATACCTCATACGTCATTCATTATTCATTTATAATGTTTTTATTGTGTCCTATAAGTGCTTATATGTGATCTAAACTATATGAAATAATAATAAATGGAAAATGTCATTGACATAATTATGGGTTGTTACATTCTCCCCTCCTACAAAACATTCACCCTCTAAATTTCTAATTGTCACTAAACAAAAATATTTGGGTAGTTATTCATGGTAAGTTACTCAGGATCCCATGTCGCATCTCCAATTTTATTATATTCCCAAAGTAACTTTACCTACTGAGTCATTCGATTCATCAACACATAATTTTTAATGTCCAGAATTAGGATAGGATCTTCACAGTAAGATAAGTATGGTTCAAATTCAATACCTTTATAAGTGATGACATGCATTGGGTTTGGCATCTACTACCTTAAAAAAGATTCATGGAACACATAATGTATCATAGATAGGCTAGACAGAATTTCCAAAAAATAATCCATAGATCCAATTCCCTCCAGAATTTCAAATGGGCCAATGTACCTTGGGATTAGTTTACCTTTCATTCTAAATATTATAACACCATTCCATGAGTTTAATTTCAAGAAAACATTATCTCCCACTTGAAATTACAAATCCTTCCTTTAATTATCCAAATATCCCTTCAACCTACTTTGAGCTAATTTGAAATGGGTTTGAATAGCCCTTACCTTTATTGTTGTTTCCTCCACAAACTTTAGACCCACAAGTTTCCTTTCACCATATTCATCCCAGCATGTTGGTGTACGACACCTTTTTCTATACACTGATTCATATGGTGCCATTTTAATACTAAAAGGGAAATATTTATTATAGGGAAAATCTAAAAAAGGTAAATACTAATCCCACAAACCATGATAATCAGGTGCGCATGATCTCAACATGTCTTATATGTTTTGAATCATTCTTTCTGATTTATTTCTAGTTTGAGGGTGATAAGAAGTACTAAACCAAATCATAATATCCAAATATTTATGAAGACTTTCCCATAATTTATATTTAAATAATGGATCATGATCAAACACAATTAAGAGGGGTACCCCCATTAAGTCTTAAAACATAATTAATATTGAGATGTGCAAGGTTCTTTGGAAAAAAATCCTCCCTTATAGTGAGAAAATGTGCAAATTTAGTATGTTGATTGTCACGACCCGCCCCCGGGGTCCGTGCCGTGACTACCCCAAGCCTGCCTTCCATAGGCCAGAGGCTGGCGACTAACACCAAGGCGTAAATCCCAGTAAAAAGGGAAGTCATTGCCTTTGAAAGTAAACAAACACCACAGAGTAAGCAAGCGGAAAGTAAACACTCAACAAAAGCAGAGTACAACTGAAGTGCGGAAAAGTAAATGGGCCAGAATACAAACCCAAACTGAAAGTAAAGTACATCTCAAAAAGGGAAAAACAGCAACTGAAAAGTAAAAGCCGCTACTCCGAGCTGTCCACTGGAAATCCCACCTGAAGGGTGGGTACAGATAGCTCCTCCGCTCCACGGGTCCCGCCGTCCGCTTCGTGCACGTCCCGCCCAGTGGTCCACCTCCGGGTACCGTCCCGCTCTGCAAGCCTCAGCTAAGGTCAACGCTGTCCGTCGTCTGCAACCAACACAACGTAGTGCGGGCAAAGCCCGTGCAGGGGTGAGTATAAGCTACTCAGTAGGGACCCCAAGACCCCTGAAGGTCTCTCAAAATCCACAAAGGATAAACCACGAAGAAAAAAGTACAATCACGAAGTAACAACCGACACTGCTTAGGTATATGCCCATACATATACCTAAGTCATCAATTCAAATACGCTCCAACCTCCGAGCCCAAGTACAACTCATTCCACACAGGATAGTAAACGTATTCCACACAGGAAAGCAAAACGTAACCCACACTGGATTGCACAACACAATCCACACAGGAAAGCAAAAGGATTCAGCTCACACAAGTATACTTCTTCAAAGACGATAAAGATGATCACTGATCCATCTAAGTCGTCGGACCCACGAAGGATCGATGGGTAACTAACCCCCGCAAAGACCCACACAGGATCGGGCCCACACAGGACCTGTAGGCGCTGGCTCACACAGAACCACTGAGCGCGGACCCACCCAGGATCGGGCCCACACAGGACCTGTAGCACTGATCCACGTAGGATCGCTGAGTGTTGTAGTCGTCGTCGTCGAATCCACACAGGATCTCTGTACTGTCGTCGTCGAATCCACAGAGGATCTCTGTACTGTCGTCGCAGTCACAGTAGCAGTCGTAGCAGTAGTAGCAGTCGTAGCAGTCGCAGCCAGCACTAGGGTTCCTGCACACAGCAAGCTCGTTCGGAGGGTCCGCTCCACGAGCCGAGAGGCTGATACATCAACTGTCACGAAGACCGGAGTTGATGTATCCAAAAGTTCCGTATCGTCAACAGGAACTCAACGCAACAGACGGCGCGTCGATCGGACGCCCGGTCTGAGAGTTATTGGCATTTTCGTCTCCGGGGCCCGGTTGGTTTTTAAGACAAAACCAACCCGACCGTACTCCACCTGCGTCCAAACCTCGGGCGGAGTATGCCAAAAGATCCGTCTCACTAAGAGGAACACAACGCGACTGACGGCGCGTCAATCGGACGTCCGTAGCTCAAGATATGAGCGTTTCCGCTCCGAAGGCCCGGTTGGTTTCGTGAACGAACCAATCCGGCCGAACTCAAAGTAATCCGAAACCTTGAGTGCGATATACCGAAACGACCGTCTCGATCCAAAGATCGCGTTACCGCAGACGGTTCGTCATTCGGAGGTCCGAGACTCACGTTATGGGCCAAAAACCAATTCTGGTTCGAAACGGGGGGGTCCGGGTCCGGGCCGACCCGGCCCGACCCCCCCCCCCCCCCCCCGGGGCGGCGCGGCGAGCCGCGGCGGCTTGGCGGCTGGCGCTGCATGTGGTCGGCACGCGGGGGGCAAGCCCCCGCTGATTGGGAAGAGGCGCGGCCTTTGTGCCGCGCCGTTGCAACAAAACGGCCCCCACACGTGGGGGGTCGGCTGGAAACGAACCGGGGGGCCGGCTGCCCCCCTCTCTTCAAAGAACCGCCCCCCTCATAATGAGGGGGGTTTTGTGTGTTGGCCGGGGGAATTAATTCCCCCGGTTTAACGCCTTCCGGCCGGCCAGCTGGCCGGCCGGTTTTCTCCAACGGGACCGGAAATTCCGGTCCCCCCTTCGGCTTCCGACGCCGGCGGCCCGGCCGCCGATCTTCTCTTCCGCCGCGGCCCGGAACCGGCCGCGGTCTCCTCGTCCCGCCGCGGCCCGGAACCGGCCGCGGTGTTCGTCGTCCGGCGCGGTGCGACGGCACCGCGCCCCTTTCGCTGTGCCATGATTTCCTTTCAACGCGGCGCGACAGCGTCGCGTTCTTGAAGATTCTACCTCGGCGTGGCGCGACAGCGCCGCGTAAAATAATTGCACGGAAAACCGCTTGGTGCGACGGCACCACGCCACTTTGCTTCCACCGCAAGAATAAACAAGAACGACAGAGGGGGGTTCGGCCGTGTTCGTGCGGTCCGGCCCCCCTCACGTTAAATAAATAACTCAACTTAAACAATCAAAGCCTCATGTTAGACACGCGAGATCCATGATCAAGAAATGGAATAATTTAAGAATAAAAATAACAACCCCTACCTCGGGTATAAGGTTCGAAGATTGTCAAGGTTCCGCGGAAGACGACGTCGCGGAAGTCGGGCGTCGCGGTAGCCGTTCGTCAAATCCGATGACGAAGGGTTGCGTTCGAAGAGACACGTCGTTGGCGAAATTTGTACACCGACGAAGGTTGTCCGAGGAAGAAGTGGCGTCCCCTTTCGTTGACACGGGAAACGAAGAATGGAGGTGCGGCGTTCTTCGTCGGAGCTTGAGCGTTCTTCGTCAAGATGAACGTTCTTCGAGTTCTTCGTCAGAGTTGAAGAAGAAGAAGAACTCTCCACCTCTCAAGATGACAAAACCAACAACCCAAAATAAAATAAGACAACATCTTATTTTATTAACACATAACTCACAAGAATTTCAAAAGGTTTGAAATTCAAAAAGTTTAACTCCAAAAAAAAATAACCCATGTCAATTAAGAGGGGGTTAAGGGAACTTGAAAAGTCTAGGGGTTTGTGTGGGCCCCACCACACTTAATCCTCCCAAGGGAGGTTAAGTGGGTGTGGGTCCCACTTCCAACCCCCTTTGGTGGGTTTTTAACAAATTATAATTAAAATTTGTCTTACACAAATTTTATTTAACTCAACTGAAAACCCCAAAACTAACTTTCAACTCGCAAAAAACGCAACTCCCGAAAAGGTCTCTTTAAGCGAATATCGGCGCTGTGAGTTCATCGGTGCCCTCGGATTTCAATTCCGAGCACCGGATCAAAAGTTAGGAATTCCCGCTCGTTCGTTCACTGAACGTACCCGAGCCAAATTTCGGAAATTAATTCCGGGCACTCCGGGCCTCGGAATCAGGTGCCGTCTGAAACCGCGCTCTTGTAAAATTCTAAAGAAAATTAAGAAAAAATTTCCCTTGAATTTTATGGGTCTTTACATTACTCCCACCCCAGGGCTTTACGTCCCCGTAAAGATAATCAAAAACTAGGGAAACAAATGAGGGTACTGAGCACGCATCTGAGCCTCCCGCTCCCATGTGCTCTCCTGGAGATTCCCGTGCTGCCATCTGATGCGCACAAGAGGAATCGATCGCCCACGCCGGACCCGCTCCTGTCGATCCTCTATCTCTACCGGGACCTCCGTAAAAGTCGCCCCATCGTCAACGTCAAGCTCCCCATGGTCAATGATGTGCGTCGGGTCGTGCACGTATCTCCTCAGTTGGGATACGTGGAAGACGTCGTGAACCCGGTGCAACTGAGGTGGTAGAGCCAGGCGATAAGCCACCTCGCCAATCCTGCTGAGAATCTGGAAGGGCCCGATGAAGCGCGGAGATAACTTGCTGCCTCGGCCAAATCTCCGAATACCACGTCGAGGTGAGACCCGCAAGAAGACGTGGTCGCCATCCTCGAACTCCAGTGGCCTCCGCCTCCTGTCAGCATATGACTTCTGCCGACTCTGAGCTGTTCTCATCCGCTCCTGGATGACCTGGACCTTCTCTGTCGTGGCCTGGACCATCTCCGGTCCCACCAGTGCTGACTCCCCAGGGTCTGTCCAGCACAAAGGAGATCTACAAGGTCGGTCGTACAACGCCTCGTACGGTGCCATCCCGATGGTGGAGTGGTAGCTGTTGTTGTACGCGAACTCCACCAAGGGTAGGTGGTCCTCCCAGCTACAACCAAAGTCGAGGACACATGCGCGGAGCATGTCCTCGAGAGTCTGAATGGTCCTCTCCGTCTGACCATCCGTCTGAGGGTGAAAAGCTGTGCTAAGACGTAGTTGCGTCCCGAACGCCTCCTGTAACCCCTTCCAAAGCCGGGAAGTAAAGCGGGCATCTCGATCGGAAACGATAGATGATGGCACGCCGTGGAGCCGCACAATCTCCTGAACGTTGAGACGTCCCAAGCTCTCAACTGAGCCCTGCTCTCTGATGGGTAAGAAGTGTGCCGACTTGGTGAGTCGGTCAACAATCACCCAGATGGAGTCGTGACCTCTGGAAGTGCGTGGAAGTCCAGTCACGAAATCCATAGATATACCGTCCCACTTCCACTCCGGAACCTCCAAGGGTTGTACCAAGCCTGCTGGTACCTGATGCTCTGCCTTCACCTGCTGGCAGGTGAGGCATCGAGAAACGAACTCTACTACAGCCTTCTTCATACCCGGCCACCAATGCTGTCGTCTGAGGTCCTAGTACATCTTCGCCACTCCAGGATGTACCGCCAAAGGAGAAGTGTGAAACTCTCTCAGTACTTCCTCTCGTAAACCGACAGGTACCATGGTACGTCCTCTGAAAAGGATGTCCTGCTCTGCTCCAAGGGAGAAACCATCAGGTGCCTGTCCCGAGGATATCTGTGCACGTCGTGTCTCACAGTCAGCGTCCCCGCGCTGTGCCTCCCTGACTCGCTGCAGTAGTGGAGGAGTGACTGTGAGAGACTGAAGTAAGGCTGCTCCATCTTTATCCACGAAGGATATCTACAAAGAGGCTAGCTGCTCCGTCGCCTCCTCAAGTAGCTGAATGCCCGTCCTCCTGCTGAGGGCATCGGCTACTACGATCCCCTTTCCAGGAGTATAGACTATCTCAAAGTCATAGTCCTGGAGGAACTCGAGCCATCGTCACTGTCTCAGGTTCAGGTCCTTCTGCGAGAAGATATACCTGAGACTCTGATGATCGGAAAAGACTGTAAAGCACTCACCCATCAGATAGTGTCGCCATGTCTTCAGAGCGAAGACCACTGCTGCTAACTCCAGGTCATGGGTAGCGTAGTTCTGCTCATGCGGCCTCAACTGACGTGATCCATAGGCGATCACGGCCCGCTCCTGCATCAGAACACATCCGAGTCCGGTCCCTGATGCATCGCAGTAGACTACGTACCCTACTCCCTCCTCAGGTAACCTCAAGATAGGTGCGCTAGTCAATCTCTGTCTCAGCTCCTGGAAGCTCTGCTGAAAACTGTCTGACCACACGAAGAGTTTCCCCTTCTTCGTCAAAGCTGTGAGTGATGCCGCAACTCTGGAGAAGTTCGGCACAAATCTCCGATAGTATCCAGCTAGTCCCAAGAAACTCCGAACCTCAGTCACGCTCCTGGGTGGCTCCCATGCTAACACAGCCTCAATCTTCGCAGGATCCACTGCAACTCCCGCCTCAGAGATAACGTGTCCCAAAAAGTGGACCTCACGTATCCAGAACTGGAACTTCGAGAGCTTACCATAAAGCTGGTGCTCTCGGACTGTGTCAAGAACAACTCGCAAGTGATAGGCGTGCTCCTCCTCTGTCGTAGAGTAAATCAGGATGTCGTCGATGAAGACCACGACAAACCGATCGAGGTATGGCTGAAAGATCCTGTTCATGAGAGACATGAACACTGCTGGAGCATTGGTTACACCGAAAGGCATAACCAAAAACTCATAGTGGCCATACCGACATCTGAAGGCCGTCTTCTGCACATCCTCGTCTCTGACTCTGAGCTGATGATAGCCTGACCTGAGGTCTATCTTCGAGAACCACCGTGCTCCCTTGAGCTGATCAAAGAGGTCATCAATCCTCGGTAGCGGATACTTGTTCCTCACTGTCACCTGGTTCAGGTGACGATAGTCAACACAAAGTCGCAAGCTCCCGTCCGCCTTCTTGGCGAACAATATCGGTGAAGCCCAGGGTGAAACACTGGGTCGGAGGAACCCCTTGCCCTGCAAGTCCTCCAACTGTACCCGTAGCTCTCGAAGCTCGGAGGGGGCCATCCGATATGCTGGAGTAGATATCGGGGTTGTCCCGGGGTACAAGTCAATATAAAAGTCTACATCTCTGCGAGGAGGTAGCCCTGGAACATCATCGGGAAAAACGTCCACAAACTGATCCACCACTACAGGAAAACCAGGACTCCGCACGTCAACTGCTCCAAGGATGAGGCTAGCCAACTGATGAGTGATGGGCTGTCCTCTCCTCCGTGGAAGTCCATCCTGTGCTGCTAAGGCTCCCTTCTCGCCAGTGAAGGTGAACCTGCTCCCGTCGGTGCGTACACATCGCACCTTGCGCCTAAAACAGTCAATCTGTGCATGGACTGTAGATAGCCAATCCATGCCCAAGATGACGTCGTAAGGCCTCGACGCTGCTACAAGAAGATCCCAGCCGAAGCTCTCGCCTCCTAGAGTAAGCTCACACTGCCGGCACCAGTGTGTAATCGTCGAGTCTGCTCCCGTAGGAGTCTCTAGCCGTAAGGATCGAGCCAACGGCTCTGTCCGAATCTCCGAGCTCCGAACAAGGGCAGCGGCTATGAAGGAGTGACTCGCTCCTATGTCTATAAGAACTGCAGCAAGGGTGGAATAGACACAGATAGTACCTCGAATCATCTCGGGTGTGCCGTGGTCGTAGGCCTCTGCTGCCTGGAGCTGTGCATGTCGCTGCCCGCCAGCTCCCTGTGGTCGGGGTGGACCTCCTGGTGGTGGTGGTGGTAGAGCCTCAAAGCGTCGGCCACCACCAGCTGCTCGTCCAGCTCCTCTGCCTCATCCGCCTCCTCCCTGCGGACCGCCACGGTCGACCCTCTGCCTCTGCCTCGGTGGTCCATCAACTGACTGCTGCTCCTCGGCACGGCGGGTCGGGCAGTCGCGAGCCATGTGGCCCTGCCCGCCGCACGAGTAGCACTGTCTGCCTCTCGTAAGACTGGCTCCGCGCTGTGTGCCCCGCACTGCTGAGCCAGTGCCCTGAGATCGTCTGCCCGAAGGTCTGGTCTGTCTGGACCAATGAGTCATCCGTCGACTGCCTGCTGCAGATGACTCTACCACGTGCCGCCCTGCGGTGGGTCGCTGTGCTGGTGTAGACTCATCAAGGAAGCTCTCGATCAGAAGGGCCCGCTCCAGTACTCCTGTCTGAGTCGGTATGCTGAGGGAGATCAGCGATGCCCTGATCTCGTGTCTCAAACCCTGCTCGAAGGTCCGGGCCCGGAAGAATGGGTCCCGTACCATGTCGGTCGAGTAGCGCGAGAGATCGGTAAATCTCGCCGAGTACTGAGCGACCGTCATGCTGCCCTGCCGTAGCTGTAGAAGCTCCTAGATACGCACCGCACGAAGGGTGGCTGGGACGAACTCCGAGCGGAAGAGGCTCTCAAAGTCCGTCCAAAGTAGAGATGCCTCATCGTGCACCTGGAGCATCAAGCTCCACCATCGTCCTGCTGCTGCGTGTAGTAGGCTCGCAGCGAGGATCACCATGAGGTCTGCTGGTGTCCTCACTAGCCTAAACACTCGAACCACTGCCTCCAGCCAGTCCTCTGCTGCCTGGGGATCCGTCTCCCCGCGAAACCTGGGCGGTCGCTGGCGCTGAAACTCATGCAGTGCGCTGAGGCGACGTGCATCGTCAGCGGCTGCTGCTGGAAGCATCGGGGGCTCGGCGGGTAAAGCTACCGCCGGTGCCACTACTGGCAAAGGGCCCTGCACCGAGGCCTCGTCGCTCGGTGGGCTGTCGTCTCGCTCGACTCTCGAAACCCTAGCTGGCTGCCGTCGTGGGGCCATCCTGAAAAGGAAACAGGTGCGCCACGGTCAGAACAGTATACCTGGTGAGCTGATATAAGTAATCACAAAGAAAACTTTGAAACACACACGCAATCAATGTTTTCGTGCATTAAGTCGGAAATCAGAAGTCAGGGTCCTGGTGTACGGATACGTCGGCCACCGCACCAACACTGGACTCCCTGGACTGATAACCACACTCAATACGCTAAACATTATTGCTTCACATAGAAAAGATCAGAGTTCGCGGTAGAACCGAACCCCTTTGATACCAATTTGTCACGACCCGCCCTCGGGGTCCGTGTCGTGACTACCCCAAGCCCGCCTTCCATAGGCCAGGGGCTGGCGACTAGCACCAAGGCGTAAATCCCAGTAAAAAGGGAAGGCATTGCCTTTGAAAGTAAACAAACACCACAGAGTAAGCAAGCGGAAAGTAAACACTCAACAAAAGCAGAGTACAACTGAAGTGCGGAAAAGTAAATGGGCCAGAATACAAACCCAAACTGAAAGTAAAGTACATCTCAAAAAGGGAAAAACAGCAACTGAAAAGTAAAAGCCGCTACTCCGAGCTGTCCACTGGAAATCCCACCTGAAGGGTGGGTACAGATAGCTCCTCCGCTCCACGGGTCCCGCCGTCCGCTCCGTGCACGTCCCGCCCAGTGGTCCACCTCCGGGTACCGTCCCGCTCTGCAAGCCTCAGCTAAGGTCAACGCTGTCCGTCGTCTGCAACCAACACAACGTAGTGCGGGCAAAGCCCGTGCAGGGGTGAGTATAAGCTACTCAGTAGGGACCCCGAGACCCCTGAAGGTCTCTCAAAATCCACAAAAGATAAACCACGACGAAAAGTACAATCACGAAGTAACAACCGACACTGCTTAGGTATATGCCCATACATATACCTAAGTCATCAATTCAAATACGCTCCAACCTCCGAGCCCAAGTACAACTCAGTCCACACAGGATAGTAAACGTATTCCACACAGGAAAGCAAAACGTAACCCACACAGGATTGCACAACACAATCCACACAGGAAAGAAAAAGGATTCAGCTCACACAGGTATACTTCTACAAGGACGATAAAGATGATCACTGATCCATATAAGTCGTCGGACCCACGAAGGATCGATGGGTAACTAACCCCCGCAAAGACCCACACAGGATCGGGCCCACACAGGACCTGTAGGTGCTGGCTCACACAGAACCGCTGAGCGCGGACCCACACAGGATCGGGCCCACACAGGACCTGTAGCACTGATCCACGTAGGATCGCTGAGTGCTGTAGTCATCGTCGTCGAATCCACACAGGATCTCTGTTCTGTCGTCGTCGAATCCACAGAGGATCTCTGTACTGTCGTCGTCGCAGTCACAGTAGCAGTCGTAGCAGTAGTAGCAGTCGTAGCAGTCGCAGCCAGCACTAGGGTTCCCGCACACACCAAGCTCGTTCGGAGGGTCCGCTCCACGAGCCGAGAGGCTGATACATCAACTGTCACGAAGACCGGAGTTGATGTATCCAAAAGTTCCATATCGTCAACAGGAACTCAACATAACAGACGGCGCGTCGATCGGACGCCCGGTCTGAGAGTAATTGGCATTTTCATCTCCGGGGCCCGGTTGGTTTTTAAGGCAAAACCAACCCGACCTACTCCACCTGCGTCCAAACCTCAGGCGGAGTATGCCAAAAGATCCGTCTCACTAAGAGGAACACAACGCGACTGACGGCGCGTCAATCGGACGTCCGTAGCTCAAGATATGAGCGTTTCCGCTCCGAAGGCCCGGTTGGTTTCGTGAACGAACCAATCCAGACGAACTCAAAGTAATCCGAAACCTTGAGTGCGATATACCGAAATGACCGTCTCGATACAAGGATCGCGTTGCCGCAGACGGTTCGTCATTCGGAGGTCCGAGGCTCAAGTTATGGGCCAAAAACCAATTCTGGTTCGAAACGGGGCCCGACCCCCCCCCCCCCGGGGCGGCGCGGCAGCGCGGCGGCCTGGCGGCGCAGCGGCGCGGCGAGCCGCGGCGGCTTGGCGGCGGGCGCCGCAAGTGGTCGGCACGCGGGGGGCAAGCCCCCGCTGATTGGGAAGAGGCGTGGCCTTTGTGCCGCGCCGTTGCAACAAAACGGCCCCCACACGTGGGGGGCCGGCTGGAAACGAACCGGGGGGCCGGCTTCCCCCCTCTCTTCAAAGAACCGCCCCCCTCATAATGAGGGGGGTTTTGTGTGTTGGCCGGGGGAATTAATTCCCCCGGTTTAACGCCTTCCGGCCGGCCAGCTGGCCGGCCGATTTTCTCCAACGGGACCGGAAATTCCGGTCTCCCCTTCGACTTCCGACGCCAGCGGCCCGGCCTCCGATCTTCTCTTCCGCCGCGGCCTGGAACCGGCCGCGGTCTCCTCGTCCCGCCGCGGCCCGGAACCGGCCGCGGTGTTCGTCGTCCGGCGCGGTGCGACGTCACCGCGCCCCTTTCGTCGTGCCATGATTTCCTTTCAACGCGGCGCGACAGTGTCGCGTTCTTGAAGATTCTACCTCGGCGTGGCGCGATAGCGCCGCGTAAAATAATTGCACGGAAAACCGCTTGGTGCGACGGCACCACGCCACTTTGCTTCAACCGCAAGAATAAACAAGAACGATAGAGGGGCGTTCGGCCGTGTTCGTGCGGTCCGGCCCCCCTCACGTTAAATAAATAACTCAACTTAAACAATCAAAGCCTCATGTTAGACACGCGAGATCCATGATCAAGAAATGGAATAATTTAAGAATAAAAATAACAACCCCTACCTCGGGTATAAGGTTCGAAGATTGTCAAGGTTCCGCGGAAGACGACGTCGCGGAAGTCGGGCGTCACGGTAGCCGTTCATCAAATCCGATGACGAAGGGTTGCGTTCGAAGAGACACGTCGTTGGCGAAATTTGTACGCCGACGAAGGTTGTCCGAGGAAGAAGTGGCGTCCCCTTTCGTTGACACGGGAAACGAAGAATGGAGGTGCGGCGTTCTTCGTCGGAGCTTGAGCGTTCTTCGTCAAGATGAACGTTCTTCGAGTTCTTCGTCAGAGTTGAAGAAGAAGAAGAACTCTCCACCTCTCAAGATGACAAAACCAACAACCCAAAATAAAATAAGACAACATCTTATTTTATTAACACATAACTCACAAGAATTTCAAAAGGTTTGAAATTCAAAAAGTTTAACTCCAAAAAAAAATAACCCATGTCAATTAAGAGGGGGTTAAGGGAACTTGAAAAGTCTAGGGGTTCGTGTGGGCCCCACCACACTTAATCCTCCCAAGGGAGGTTAAGTGGGTGTGGGTCCCACTTCCAACCCCCTTTGGTGGGTTTTTAACAAATTATAATTAAAATTTGTCTTACACAAATTTTATTTAACTCAACTGAAAACCCCAAAACTAACTTTCAACTCGCAACAAACGCAACTCCCGAAAAGGTCTCTTTAAGCGAATATCGGCGCTGCGAGTTCATCGGTGCCCTCGGATTTCAATTCCGAGCACCGGATCAAAAGTTAGGAATTCCCGCTCGTTCGTTCACTGAACGTACCCGAGCCAAACTTCGGAAATTAATTCCGGGCACTCCGGGCCTCGGAATCAGGTGCCGTCTGAAACCGCGCTCTTGTAAAATTCTAAAGAAAATTAAGAAAAAATTTCCCTTGAATTTTACGGGTCTTTACATTGATCCATAATTATCTTTATTTCATAATTCATTCGTGGAGTTTTGGGTAATCTTGTGATAAAATCCAAAGTAATTTCATCCCATTACCATGTTGTAATGGGTATAGGTTTCATGAATCATCTAGGATTTTTTCCTTGTCCCTTCAATTATTGAAAGACTAAACATCCTAATCCATAGTCAGCAATTTCCCTCTTCATGTTGTCCCACCAGAAACGTTCTTTCAAATATCTATACTTATTATTAATTCCATGGTGTATAGATAAATTTGAGCTATGGGAATTATTCAATAACTCCATTTCTAGATCAGGTGTAGAGGGAACACAAAGGATCCTCCCACGTTTCGAAATTCCATCTTCACAAACAACGTTTGGCTACTTCCCATCATTCACAGCTTTAATTTCCTATTAAAGATTTGGATCATCAGATTGAGAAAATTTAATACATTCCAATAAATATGGTTGGACAATCAATTGAGAAAATAGACATGATTCAACTTCTATGATAATTCCTATATCAATTCTTCTCTAAATCCATGTAAATATTATCCTTTTCAATTCTCATTTTATTTACAACTCTATAATCCTTCCAGATCAATGCATCATCTACTATATTTTTCCTTCCAAGGGGGATTGTATAGAAAAATTGTAATCATTCAGTATCTTGAGCCATCTTATTTTCCTCATGTTGAGTTCCTTTTTTGAGAAGATTTATTTCAATCTCATTTTATCCATAAATATCTCACATCTTTCACCACAGAGATAGTGTCTCTATATCTTCAAAGAAAATATTACCACTTCTAACTAGAGATCATGAGTTAGATAATTTTTTTATGAGTTTTAACATTACTTGATTCATAGGAAATAACTCTATCATTCTATACAAGGATACAACCATGTACTTCTTATGATGCATCACTATAAATAAAAAATCCCCCATTTATCAACTATAGAGTCAATATTAGAGGATTAACTCTCTGGTTATTGAATTCCACAATCCTTTCTACACATTATTTTGACCATACGAGCATAACCCCTTTCAAGGTAAGATTGGTTAGTGGGTTGGAAAGTCAAGAGATTTTTTGAATGAAACGTTCATAATAACCTGCTAATCCAATAAAACTACATAAATCAGTTATGCACTTTGGTATATGCCATTCCTAAACTACCTTTGCCTTCATAGGTTGAATTATGATTCCATTCGTAGAGAAAATATTTCCCATAAAATAAACGATTTTAATCTAGAATTCACACGAGAAAAACTTATCATATAACTCATATTCTTTTATGAGTCTTCAGAATAACTCACAGTTGATTCTTATGATCTTCTATGATTTTGGAGTATTCCATGATAACACCAATAAATACCACAAAAAATTCATCAACATATTCCCCATAAAAACTCTTAATTCGATCCAGGAAAATCGAGGGTTTATTTTTTAGTCCAAAAGGAATTAATATAAACTTTTAATGCCTATACCTTGTTCAAAATGCTGTGTTTGAAATATCTTCCTTCCTCACACACAACTAATGATATCTAGATCAAAATTCAATCTTCAAAAAAAAATTGGGCACTATAAATTTGATCAAATAAATCATCAATTAGACAAATAGGATACATTTTATTTATTTTAATAGAATTGATTTATCTATATTCAATGCACAACATTAGGGATCCATCCTTATTCTTGACAAAGAGGATTAGATCTGCCCAAGGAGAAACACTAGGGAGGTTAAATCCCTTACCACTCAAATCATCTAATTGTTTATTCAGCTCTACTAACTCCACTTTATCCATCCTATAAGTAGTCTTTGATATAGGCCTTGCACTAGGAATTAAATAAATAAAATACTCAATTACCACTCTGGAATACGTACATGTAAATCCTCTTGAAACACATCAATGTATTGTTTCACAATATGTACATATACAATTTGAAGATTTATTTCCTTACTCATAGATATGGAGTTCTCATCATCCACAACAATAGAATTCAATTGAGATACAAGGGTGGATCAAGATATGAATTAGATGATGATGTTTCTTATTTAATGACAAGGGATTCTACGTCATTCTAAAAAAATTATAACTTCATTCTTCTAGAAATACATTTTCACATAAAAATTTGAAATCCAATACATACCAAGGATGATATCAAAGTCAATCATAGGTATGATGATAATATTTTAAACTAAAGCTCTTTTATGTTTCATAAGGGGAATATATCAACACATCTTTGTTGCAATTGTTCCTCCATTTGGTGTTTTGACTGACAAATCCTTTATTAAATCAATTTGTAAATGTATAATTTTCATGGAAAACAAGGAAGATATAAAAGAATGAGATGGTGCAGAATCAAATAAATAAATGGATATGTTTGAGGAAATGATTAAGGTACCTTCCACCGCATCCTTAAGAACATCAATCTCAATATTTGTGATGTCATAAGATTATACTTCCTCCCATGGCCTTTTATATGGAGATTTTTCTTGATGCTTTGGACAATAATTTTCATAATGACCCATATCCTTACAAATATTGAATTGAAAATTGGTTTTGTATTTATTTCCCTTGCAATCACAAGATTGGTGGACCTTTTCTCCACACTTGTGATAGACTCATTTTACTTTTATGCAGGCTCTGAGGTGTTTCCTTCCATAAGTATAAAATGTTGGAAAACTCCCATTTTTATTCATCCATTTATCCACTATTTCCTCTTCCAACCTCATCTTCTCTTGTTTTCCCTTAATGTCATAATACATAGAGAATTATTTCTCTATCTTGATAACAAATGAGAGAATATCATTGAATGATAAAAAAATTTGGGATACTAGTTCCCTTTACATGAATAGTTTTCAACCATAAAATAATCAATCAATATTTCTCCTTGGATTATGTATATTTTCCATCACATGCCTTTCTAACCATGTAATATTGGCTTCATACTTTATACCATTTTCATCCTTTTTCTATTTGAGACTTAGGAATTGCCTCTCCATATCCACTCTTTTTTCACAAGGAAAATATTTTTCTATGAAAATTTCCTTAAAATAACTCCATTCTATATTTTAAATCTATTTCACCTCCTTTTTATATTGAATCAGTGACCACAATTGATCAGAATATCCTTATAAATGATAAACTACCAGGACAACATTCTCCCTTTCATTACTTCCTAAAAGGAGATGTATCTTATCTAAGAAACTTATCTGTAGCTCTACTAAAAAAGTGATTTTAGTCACATTACATGATGGAGGTTGTCATCACATAAAGAGTTCAAACATTTATCCTCCACGTTGTGGTTTAGGATTCTCTATATGGGCATAATTATTATTCACAACCTTAGTCATCTATCCCAGTATAGTTATAAGTAGATCAACACCAATCACAGCTCTAGAAGCCAAATAATTATCTTGCATAGGATTTAAATCCCTACATGTTGTGTGGTAATTCATTTAGTTTCCATTCCTTCAACTAGTCACCATTTCTAAAAAATGGAATACACCAAATTAGGTTATGAATCATCTTTTATAATCTCATCTTAACATAAATTAAAATCCTATGCATAGCTAATCCCATAATCATAAACATGGTTTCTTTAAGGAAAAATTTAATTTTAAATACTTCATAATGTATTTTATATAAAATGATAATTACTCTAATAATATCCCATAGGAGTGTCAGACTAGGTGCCCAGTAATGCCCATTTTTGTTTACCACGTTACCATGAGTCAAACCCTAAACACCTTGTCGGATTTATTACTCCTAGGTACATATGTTCCAGAACCATGTCCACCTATAGTATCCATACAAGGATGTATTTATATGAATATCCACATAGTCTCTTCCTTAAAAAATTATAGAAATGTTTTTATGTGTTTATCCTCATAGTTTACCATACAGTTTTGTTTCCTAATCTTTTTTTTCTAAATCTAGTTTCCATGTCTTCCACTAAACATCCTTTGATACCAATTATAACACCCAAACCCTAATTTCCTAGATATGGGGAATTATATTATTACATTGGAATGATAACAAGAAATTTGTATCCCAAATTAAGGAATAGTTTAGTAGTTTTGGAAGATCTGATAGATATATATATTCAACATTAGAACATGAAATGAAATACATAATAGAAATTACATTGGGATTATCTATGACTCCTTGATTATCCTTACAAGTCATTCATAATATTCATCTTCCAAAACTGTGTAAAACAAAAATATTATAGGGGTGAGCTCAGATTCTTTGTATGGTTAACTAATATAGTGGAAGTTATGATAAACATAAACACTAGGAATTATGAACAACTAAAAACACAAGCCTTTTAAAACATACTTGAGCATAATATTGAAATAATAGAAGCTGATAAAATAATTTCACAAGAGTATAAAACATAACCATTAATATTATACTAGTTGAATAATCGCATGGTTTATCAATTACTAATATATCAATGAGGAAATGCCTAATTCCGGATGACTGAAACATATCAATGAGGCCTCGTCCAACACGTCTAAAACTACTTAGGCAAGGCCTTGACCAAACCCCAATTGTATACTGTATCATGAAACCTACAGATTCATCTAGTGGATATATCAATCCCCAACTATCGATTTCTATTCCCAATGAATTCCACATATGGTTAAGGTTAAACATAATCATCATATACCTATTCATTGTAAAATTATTTATTTAAAAAAATATTTTTGGATTGGAACAGATTATGTGGTGCCCTTGAAAATAGGAATGAATTTGAGAAATTCCCTTGAATCGGGCTTGTTTATCACGAAGAATTTTTAAAAGATCCTTTTAAAACAAGTAATTTCTCATAAAAGAAAATCAGGATTCGATTTTGTACACATATATAGAACATTCACACAGAAATTATGAGTTTTACAGAAGAATAATTAATAATTTCATTTAGTTTTGTGGAGAATAAGAGTTACCTAAACCAAAATTGAGGTTCGAGTAGAAAACCCCTACCTTATGTCTGAATGTGTTCTGCGCATGACCATAATATCCTTGGTAATAAAATTATACAAAAAAAATATTTAACTTAGAAATTTCCTATAATAAATTGATTAATTATATCTTTTATAAGTTCATTTATGGATTTATTGATGAGTTATAGGGATTAATTTTATCATTCGGTAGATTTTGTTTTCTTGGTTTTCATGACCAATTCACCTGTTTATAAGTAATAAAATTAATGTAAATGGTTATAATTGTCCATAATTGGAATTGAATGTTGTTAATTAGAATCCATATTTGTAAACTGTAAAATATATATCATATGGTTATACTATATGAGGATGAATCATTAGATAATAAATTAAGTGATAATCTTTTAAATTATTACTGAAGTATTTTGATCACCACAAACTATTTTTGTCTTATGAATTATTATTATTATTATATATATATATAATGGTTTTAGAACCTCATATTGGTTATAATACATATATTATATTCTAGTATAACCATAAAAATGGTATCATTACCATCTTTGAATAATAAATTGATAAATGAAAGTTTTTCTTCCACAAAGGGTGTAAATCGGCAGGTGCCAGATAGTGATTTAATTTTTAAAATAAGAAAGAGAGTGTAAGAGGATTGATGATGGTTCCTCCATTAAAATTATAAAATTCCATAATTTAAATGATATTTGATGTATCGTGATCATTTTTATAGGGGAGGTGTGGAGAGGATAAGAACGGTAAAATAAAATGGAATGAAATGAAATCAAAAATGAAAAGGATTTACCTCTTGAAATATCTTCTTTGAGAACCTCTTTAAGGGAAGGGGTTTTGGTATTTTAGAAAGACAATGAGCTCCATGAACTGGGTAGATTCTAGAGAAGACGATTTGGGTAGAACATTGACATGCTTCATGTATTATAGGAGTGGAGTGAAGAGGTGTGAGGGGTGGCATTTATATTGGAGGAGAGGAGTGATTTTTAATATTGAATTCATTTGTTTATTATTTTGGCTCATGACTATGACTAGTTTTATAATTATCATAAAATAAATTAAAATATTGATTTGATGTTCTATATTTGGGTTTATACATCATTCATGACTGAAATAATAGTGTATTTAGCTTCTTATGTTTTATACTGTAAATTTTGGTATATTACAATTCACCAAAAATTAAAGTATTTTAGAAAAATCCCAAAAATTCACCATAAAAATATTTTGACATTTATAATTAAAAAATTGACTCTATTTTATGAAAATAATTTTCTAATTGTGTGAAAATTATTTTTTAAATAAAATTATTATTTACACGGAAAATACAGATTTTAAAATTAAAACGTATTTTATAACATTATAAAATTATCTATGATGTCATAAAATTATCATAAAATAACAAGACTATAAAATATTTTCTATGAATCCATTTTATGAAAAAAATATTATTAAATTTTTTTTTATTAATTATAAACCTGTAATTCAATATTTATGATTTATAAAAATACCAACAATTAAATATTTTTTTGAATATTCAATTATTTTTACTATGATAAAATTATATCATACATTAAATTATGATATTAATAAATTTTATTTATAATTACATGGTGGTGGTTACTATTCATTTGGCAATTTCACCATTCATATGTGTCAAATTATTATTCCTAAGGGAAAGTTATTGTTCTATCTATATAGGTTCATTAACCTCTTGAAATACCTCTTATTTCAATAGTTCATCATTTATAAAGTTTGTATTGTGTTTTATAGGTGATTCTATTTGATCTATAAGATATTAATTATACATAACAAGGTAAATACCATTTATAGAATTATTGGGTGGTTAAACAGGTCAAGCTCAACTGTTAGCACCTTATCCAGCACATCAGCATACGAGGTGAGATTCAGTATGAAAACCTAAGAACATATATAAGCTCAATGACACATCTCAAAATTTCAAGTGTTCAACTTCTTATTAGATACAATCATAGTTTAAAACTAATGAATCCTGTAAATGTAGATCATATACTCATTCATGGTCCTTTCATCATGTTCGAGTTTGAAAAACATCATTTTCTTAGATTTCCCCTTTGACTCTAGATAGAACTGATCAGTGAAATGAACTATAAAATACTTCCATTCCAAACCCTCATGTATCTTTCATGTAACCATTTAATCCTTCCATCTTATAATAGGTCTCTCTAACTTAGAGGTGGAACATTTAGCCATAATCAAATCCATCATTTACATGAAATTAAATATAAGATCTATATTTCTCAACCAATTCTTGGCATCTTGAGGATCATTAGCACCTTGGAACACTAGTGGATTCTAGAGAAAGAAATAATGAGAATGATTATGAGATTCATCTCTTTGATGGTCCATAATTATAGCATGAATGTGAATGAGTGATGGTGACTATACCAGGGCTTAGACAACACAAACTATAATCTCATAAATATTCTACTACATAGGAGAATTCACATGTTATGGTTAATTAGCAGCTTCAACTAGTGTAATATTCACATATGTTGTAAGATGAATGATGCTACACAACATTATAAAACAACATTTATGGAATTAGAATATTACTTAGATAAACAACTCAAGCATGAGAAGTAGTAATATCAGTCGCATCAGATAAGTTATAAGGATTCACATTTCATCTTACACAAAAAAAATATGGAAAAGAAAATAATTAGATCAAATTTCTCATCAAGATGTCTTTTCTAAACCATCCATGATGACTTAAGGATTTTTACGATGAAATCTGGTGAAGAACCTACTTGTATTTACCTCCAACGTATCGAAAATTCATTATAAACATCAAATTGAAAATAATGAAAGATGTTTAACCAACTCCTATGATAACACATTTTATGGAACCATCTTGGATACCCTAGTATGTTGATAACTGAGCTTTCTCTAACATAGCCCGAAGGTATACCCTGGTCCCCATTGGTTGGATACTATCACTAGGCATCATAAATGATAAAAGAAGGAATGGATTTTCAATAAAAATAGTGGAAGATAATTTTTAAAATTCATTATGCTCAACGCTCCAAAATGATAAAGTGCCATAAACCAAAAAGGCATGGCATAACCAAAAGTAATACATTGTCAATGTTATCACGAAATGGAAAGATGAAACTCAAAAATACCAAAGGAAAGATCACAATTCTAGGTTCTCATGAATCAATAACATTAACCACCACAATTTGGATCATTCCCATTTCTCGGGCCTTGCATAATAATGTTTAAAAACCCCCAAAGGAAAATGTAGGTTATGAGATATAAATCCCAATAGGGTCCCACCCATTGTTCCATAATAGATTTCATAATATTAAACCATATCATGCTTTCAATTTAAATAAAATAGGCATGGAATTATTTCTCATTTCTATATTTAAAAGAGAACATGCTTTTTTTCAAAGGATGGAAAAAATTCACAAATGTATTAAATAAAAAATTTATATAAAATCATTTATATAAATCATTTGGAATGAGTAAATCAAATATATAATAAATGGAATAAATAACTAAAATAATCAAAAAAATCACTATGGTCATCGACCTTGATGTATGATAGCTTTTAAATATAGGATCCTAAGACTTCTCATATCATTTATCATGAAAAATATGTGTACACACATCCATCGATCTTAGGCTGAATATGACTCATACACACTCCATTGGGGATAGGATATGACAAACTGCGTTTTTGTTATATTTTTTTCATCAATAAATTTTTAAGGAATAATCTTTCAATCATGTTTATACCGAATAATCCACTAACTAGATAGGATCACATGTTTTCAATAAATGAATAAATAATGGAAAATCATTTCAAATTTGTTCAAAATACTCATTCCCAATTTTCAGTTTAAATATGAAAATTTTAATTGATAACAAAAACATGATTTTTTTTACATTTAAAGACATTTTAAATTGAAACCAATCAAATGTTTTCATAATTTCTATCAAATCGATTTTCTCAAAACATTTCTCATGTCATTTTACAAATTCCATAATTTTCAAAATACACCTCACAATTTAAATTCATTTGGAATTGTGGTTTTTATCAAGTTCCGTGACATTAAAATTCCAATTCAAAATAATATAGAATTGGGTTTTCATAAGAAATTGAATATTTTATCAAATAAATCAATAAAATAAAATTATTAATTAAATATTAAATCAAAATAAAACCTCCAACCATTAATCAAGGAATCAAATAATCAACACTCAAAATGGGAACACTAAGAAATAATAAATGCTTAAATGAACATGGAATAATAAATTGAATTTCAGACAAACAGAGTTTAGATCCCTAAAATATGTGATGATCTAAAAGTATATAAGGAGGAGAGAAAGAAAGATTTTGAGATATTCAATGATGGGTGATACACTTACCATAGAGGGATTAGATCATCCATCGGCACATTGATTCACCAAAGTGGGTGTTTGGAGGATTAAAATTGCCTCTAGAGAGATTTCTTAAAAAAGTAATTCAAGTTATGGTCTAGATAAGAGTTTGGAGATCTAAAATGGGGGATTTTTATTTTTTAAAACATTTTTTTAATTAATTTAACCAGTTCACACTATTTCCTAGAGGAGGACACATAGTTTTCTAAACTGTGTGCCCAAGTTGTGAACCCTATATGGAATTACTACCTTTGGGAACATGGTTTTCTCTATGCAGGAGAATTGTTTGGGAAACCATTATCCAACTTTTCATTCCCTATTGTCTAGGGTTGCACGTTTTACACTGTTGAAGGGAAAGGATTGGAAAACTAGGTTCCCACCATGTACAGCCCAAAAAACCTCCAAATATTATATAAAATAACATGATACTTTCGCCAACCAATGATTGTTCAAAATAAGGGTCTATGAGTACCTAACAACATGTAATAGGATGTTAAATATTTCAACTGAAGGTTCTAAGGTGAATTTTTTAAGATATTCATCATACATCAGTTTAAAATTTCATCGGTTTCATTAAATAAATCCTTATAGTTATTGTACATATCATTAGAATCAACCTAGACATCGTCCTTTTCAAAATAAAATTATAATTATGTAACATTAATAAAGAATACCTTGAGTATTGGATTTATTTTTTTCATGATGATGTTGAGTGATCAAGTCATGCCACTATTGCAACAAGAGGATCCAAGGAATAATCCATATAAAGTATCAATATGTGGTATGAAAATATCAAAATAACTCATGGAAATAATAGTTATATTAAAAATTATACTATTTTCTTGAATCATTCTATGTTGATCTCAACAAAACCCCTTCCTGTTTGAACGAATCTATATATTTCATCTCATTCTTGAGATGGCAGAGAAGGAATCACCCTTCATTCTTTAGATCATTATAAATGAGAATCTCTACAATCCTTAAAGAATTTTATTTATAGAGGATTTAGTGTGTGTTTTATGAAAACATTGAAAAATGATATAACTATGTTAAATACTTAGGATTAAGGTTCAAATCTGTCACATAAGCCCCTAATCTAATTCCCTCATTCTAAGTGATCCCTAAATCATATTATAATAATATTATTATCATTATTATTATTATTATTATTATTATTATTATTATTATTATTATTATTATTATTATTATTTGGAATGTTAATGTAACAAATATATTTAAATATAATTTCATAAATAAATAAATAAAATTATTTAAATGATAATATATGAAGTTATGTAATTTTACCTTAGTACCATAACTCATCCCATCAATCCTCGATAGTATTTATCAAAACCTGATTATTAAATATTAATTTTTATAACTAAATATAATAGTATTTTTAATTTAATAAATAAATAAATATTATATAAACTAATTTTAGAATAAATATTTATTTATTATTCAACGAATATATATATATATATTATAAATATAGTATAATTAGTGATTGAATATTTGTGAACAATGTATCCAAAATAAATATTATATCTGAGTTTAGAGAATTGAATTTATTCATAAATTATATTAATATAGAATTTAATACAGATTATTTGATATGATATTCTAGGTGACACTATATTCCACTTTCTCAATGGAATTTGTTAAACTGTCCTAAAGAAAAATATCAACATATAGACCCATATCAACCCACCCATATAGAAATAATTTAATATCAAAACAACCACAACCTCATACTAGCACTCATTATGTAATATAATCCCTTTTTCTAATATCTCATAAAGTATGTTTTATTACTTGTGTCATCAACCTGTATAAATGATATATCTTTATTTGAATATAATAAAATAAACTCATTGAAAAAACCAATATGGGAATGGAATTAATTGGATAGTTCAATTTTAATCAAATGGATGAGATATCATCTTCATGTTTGGGAAGGAACAAATATTATTTTGACTTATTAATTAATGTCATATAACATATCATGCACCCAATGTATCATAATTCTACATGATCAAATTTTAGTATGGATTTTGGAAATCCATAAAAGTATTAATCTCATTATATATATTAGTAATAATCTCATGCCGAAGGATTATTACCCATGTTTGTAGATAGAAATATCTAATGACACAAAACATGTGGATTTTCTATTAAAAGGTGTATTTTATTAACCTTATATATGGGATATTTCCAAATTTAAAACTTCATGAGAAGAATCCTCTTCTAGATATAAGAATCCAATAACTAATGGTCTATTTCATTTATGTCTTGTTAGATGTTTTCATCCAACCATAAAACATTGTTTAAAAATATTTTAAATTCAGTTCAAGGATCTCATCATAGTGGATAACTTATGTGTCCTTTTAATGTAATAAATACACTAAGGATATTATCATAATATATTTTTTATAGAATAATAATAATAATGTGACAAGATAAATTAATATTCAGGTCTTTGAATATATACGTAATCTAAAGTAAAAAATATATATATTTGGATCTAGGGAACCAACTCTAATAGAATCTCACATTCACTTGAGTTAACTTCTAATAACTTTGATTCCTCTAGATCTTACATGATATTTTTTTATTTTAATGAGATATATTTTATTCAATGGGTCTACCATGTCCCAATTTATGGAAAATATTATTTTTTTGTCCTCACCCCTTCAAGAAAAATCTCTAAAAAAGTGATACATTCAATGTGTATGATTCATATATTAATGTGACCTATGATCCTTATCTAAAACTACTACTGTGGTATTATAATAATGATATATGATTTTTTATTTACATTTGTGCACCCCATCAATATCCTGGATGAAATATCTTATCTATGTTTCTTCTTTAGCTATATCAGAATCCATAATATACATGGACTCTTCTATAGAATTATAGACCAATACCTAATGAATTCTACATTAAGGTTATCGTAATATTATAATTATGTTTCTAGATATTATATATCTATCTAAGAACTCAAATATATATATATATCCTTATAATAAGATTCTAATCTTCATACAAGTCTGTAAAATATCCTTAGTACGCCTCATATACTTAATGATAGTTTTGAAAACTATCCAATAGCATTCCCTTCAGTCTTCATGATGTCCTCCTACAATATTCAAGGTGTTATAAACATGATGTATAGTACATAACATGAAAATCATGACTAATATTATTTCTAGTATATAAGGGATCATGGTCATTATTTGTTACCCATCATACATTTGAGGACACATATTCGTGGATAGATGTATACCATGTGACA
This sequence comes from Viscum album, assembly GCA_963277665.1. Lineage (NCBI taxonomy): Eukaryota > Viridiplantae > Streptophyta > Magnoliopsida > Santalales > Viscaceae > Viscum > Viscum album. The sequence continues at coordinate 1,189,444,921 of OY728121.1, read as the reverse complement.
TTGGGACCAATTTCCACATGTATTATTCCATATTGAATATCTTTATTGTCATATCAATATATATTCCATGAATTAGTACATGTTGCCTATATGATCTATCATGAAGGATCTACATCCCATGTATACATACTAATTAACTTAATCCTTCAATAGAGTATCAGTAGCTCAACTATTACTGAGCTCACTATAAAAATTGTATGATATTTCCAATTAATAATATTCTATAAATAAATACTACATGTAAAACAACCACACTCCCACTTAACCACTTATAGACACAAGTTTTTAATTTATACATTATGAAATAAATTCCCCTTATAGATTCATCAATGAAAATGTTCCATGACCAAGATGATTTCATCAAACCATAAATGTATCTCAACAACTTATATACATTATTTTAATATCTTGGTTTCAAAAACCACTTTATTGGGGTTATATATCCATATTCCAAACTTAATCTATTAAGGAAAGACATTTTTGTATCCATATTCCAAATATCATAGTAATGTAAAGTTATTATGTTTTAAATAAATCTTAAGTACAATAACAAAGTAACTAGTTAAAAGATTATAACATGTTTTATCCCTATATGTCACTTAATAAATTTACCAACCAATCTATATTTATATAAAAAAAAATTCGTTTCATATCCACTTTCTTCGAGAATACCCATTTACATCCAACAAGATTTACATCCACTAGAAGATCAACAAATATCCAAACAAGGTTTTCATATATGGAATCCATTGTATAATTCATATAGTATTTCCATATTGAATCCTTTGAACTACTTACAACTTCTTTATATGACATGTTTTCATTATTATTATCTAATAATGAGTCACCATCATTCGTGACTATTAAAAAATGTATCTTTAATTATTTAACCTCTCTGGTTCTTCTTTATATTACTTATGTCTCTAGAGCATCCCCTTACATGGGGATTTTTTGTATCTATTCATGTAAAAACTCTTATGTATCCTAAACCATTAATTACTCAAAGGATGTCTTTCCCCCACTTAATTTTATAGATTTTATCCATCTCTTGAAAGGTTGGAGTTATATAGACCCTAAACTTCTTTTCAAGAGGATTTTATAGGTAATATCATTTAGTTTCCTTTGTATATCCTATAAAGAATAATTTCATTACTCATGTTGAATGTTAGTTACTAAAAATTGGATCTCAGTTTAGTATCTGAAATACTATCAAAAGGATAATGGATATCATTTCATGCATTAGTAGGATCTCAGTTTAGTATCTGAAATATACCCTATAATCAATACCATCAAAAGGATAATGGATTACTCACATGACTCATCATCGGTATAAAAATTTCCAACAAGTTGTGGTTCATCCTTTACATAAAACATTAAACTATGTTGTATAATTAGGAATCAATTGAGGTAAAATTTCAATATAATTTTGATAATAAATAAACACTTGATTAATATATTATATATTGTGGTTTTATTAAAGTGTCATTTTGTTTTTACAATAATGATTCTGTAATTAATTCATGAACATATTCAATTTCTCAATGAATTCAAACTAATTAATCATCATTAATTCAAATATATATATACTAATGTCATTGTTTAAAGTTTTAAATTAAGAAAATCCACCCTGAGCTTCAACTATAAATTCTATACACATTCTTATATCAACCAATTTGAGAATATATTTTTTTCTTTCACCAGTCCCACTAAAAATATCATAGGATAGTCAAAACAAATATCATGTCTTTTTAGTTCGAAAGAATATAAACATCCATTTTGATGTAACTTTGTCATGTTCTTCTCATTTACATGACTAAGACGGTGATCCCATAATCAATGGTCTTATGAGCCATGTAAACTTGACTTTTTATCAATTACCAACACTTGGTTTTCATAGTCTAATATATATAGGCCATTTTTTAAATATATCAAATCATAACATATTCTTTCATTATAAAATTACTATCTTTTATTTTAATATTTGAAAATAAATCCATCCATATCAATTATAGATATAGTTACATTATTTTTGGTGACACTGGTCGCATAAATACAAATCCTCCAAATAAAAATTGATAATATTATAAAATTAAGATGGTAATCCTTGATTACTACAATATATAGTCCTGTTATAGTTGTATCTAATAGATCAAAATCCCTCTATAATTTATTTAATCTAATTTTTTCAGTTCTTTTTATACAAATTTGAGAACCAAGAGTGGTATCTAATATATTATTAGTAAAAATTGAAATATTATTTTTAATAATGAATCAAATTAATGACTCCTCTGGTATTTTTAACAAGGTGAAAAGATTATTATAGTTTCCCTTCTTTGAACATGTAAAATATAGTATATTTTGTTCCTTTTTCATCCCATGTATCCTCCTCCACTTGTTTATGAATGAAGGAGCCTTATAATTTGTGTTTTTATTAGGTTTATCTATCTTTCCCTCCCTCTTTTCCTCCAAAAATATTTATGATTTTATATGTATCGTGTACTTATCTCAATGGAGAATTAATTTAAGGAGTTCAGATAGTGAATTTATATTGTTATTTATATTACAACTCATAAAAACCCAGAGAAGCTCTCGGGGAGGGAATCAAGTATAAGTGCAGAAAAAAAGTCATCAGGATTCATAAAACCTAGAATATATAGTCTCTCTTTGTTTCCAATAATTATGTATATGATATTTCTATCTAGAACACTTTTTTATGGTTACAATTGAATAGTCTCTTGGAAATATTTTACTACTCTTGTTTAGCCTTATACATATAATGATCATGGAGGTGAGGAAACATAGTGTATTCTTCCATTTCTTCTTATAGATTTGGGAGATCAATGATTATATATGATAACATAAAACACCTAAAATCTATAATATCATCTATTTGTCTCAAATAGAAAGTAATATCTTCTTCACTTTCATTGTCAAAAGGTTCACTATGAATTGGAGACTCCAACACATATGACATCTTCTCTTGGAGTTGTATGACGTGAATGAATCAGTACCTCTCTTATAAGTTACATATTAATTTAGTATTGTCCTTATCAAGTATAGGTCATATTGGTAATATTTAATTTATATTTTTTCTATTTTATACAATAGAATAGAGTATATTATAGTTCTTTATATTGATTTTAAAAAAATAGAGATGTAATAATTTTATTATATTAGTAGTATCTCACTACATTATGAAGTCACAATATCCCTCACCATTATACTTTATGTATCCTATTGTATATATATTCTAGTTTAAATGATCCATATTCACCTCTAAAAAACCAAAACATTATCTATAAAAATTATTAAAGGAATTTAGGTAGAAAATCTTTAAAACAACATTATATTGTAACTTATTTATTAATTGACTACACTCCCCAATCTTAAAATTGTGTACTCATATTTCCTCAACACTTACCTCTCAAATTTTATTGGATATAAATTATCCATTATAACTAATACCAATTTGATTAATTAATCTGGTAATTTTCATATGACACCTCTATAATTCAAAATGTCCCCAAATTTGTCCTGACTGACACTTTAACTATGTTTTATGTCAAAAGTCAGCAGATGTAAGGAATGTCAAAATTAATATTTTTCTAGAGGTTTTTTTTCATATATTTAAATTTATTTATTTTATATTTCACATGTGTTGTTAATTTTATATTGATTTTAAATAATTAATTAACCATGTCTAGATAAAATCATATACACATTATCCATTTATTTTTTTCTATATTTAAATGATTGTGAATAAAAATAATGATTTGATCCTATTTGACATAAAATTCTAATTCACCCACATATAAATAAATAGTCATTCAATAGACAAAATTAAAATAAATAAAGTTGTATGGTCATGATATTTTTTAACAAAACGTGATTTTCCAATATAGTTTCCATTAAATAAAATTTATGTTTAATAGATTTTAATTTAAATAACAAAAACCTAAATTAAACCATGGAACATGTCATTAAAATATTAAAATAAATAATATGAATCAAACAAAAAAACAAGATGAAAGAATATTACAACTAATTCGGGTGAATCCATGGGATAAACCCTTTGGAATATCACCCAACATGGATGAATACATCCATTATAGTGTATAAAATATAAGGGGATAGTAAATAAAAAGTCATAAAATCATAATTTTTATTAAATATCCTCGATTATCATCACTAGTGATGATCATTAATTGAAAAACAAAACCAATATTTTCAAATAAAACCATTATATGAGAAAAAATTATTCATGATATAGAATGATAAGTATTCATAGGATAAATGAAGTTGATAATACACATAAGGCCATATATAGAAATGAAAATCTATCCACTATAAATACAGTTATTCGAAATGTTTCCATTCGATATATGGTAATTTTAAATGAAGTCACTAGGTATACATATATCAAATATATTTAAAAAAATTTGTATCTCTGGTAAAAAAGTTTAAATAATATTCATAAATAATAAATAATAAATAAAAATATAAAATTATATTACTACCTGTATATATATATATATACATAGATGATACATTATTATTTTTTAATAAATAATGATTTATTGTATTTATAAAATTAAAAAAATTATTTTAATTTCATTTGGACTACACAATAAAATTGTTAGTACATGTTTGGGTAATGATAATGTTATAAAGTTACAACTATTAATCTAAAGGGTTATTTTTCAAGGAAATATTTTAACGATTTTTAATTTTATCTTTATAAATTAAATCAACCCTGTTTAACATAAATATATAAATACAAAATATTTGAATGTATGAAAAAATATATTAACACTCAAATAATTATAAATTGATAAGAAATAGGATCAATAAGAATATAAAGTTTAAAAGGTCATTTTTCTATGATGGAAGATTATCATTAAATTGTGCATTTCAATTACATGATAAATTTATAACAATTATAATTATAATTTTATGAGATAAAACTTATATTATAATTTATTATATCAAAATTTAATTATTATGAATTTTTTATCTTACTCTAAGAAGGTTGGTTTTTAGTAGAAAATATTGTTTTCTTGAAACTTATTATTAATTCAAAGTTATTATTATATAAGAGTGAACTATAAGATTAAAAAACCATTGATGTGACAAAATATAAAATTAACTTCTAACTTTAGAAACTTTTAAATATTAATTGATCTTATATAACCATTAACATATATTTTTTAGAATAAAGTAAAATGTAACTTTAATAAAAACAATTTTTAGGTTTTTCCTTGAATTAGAAATTCTTATAGTGAAATTTGTTTCAGATTGATTTAAAAATATTATAATTTGTTTAATAAATAAATTTATTTCATTAAAATTGGAAACCAATATAAATTTATATTATATATAAATTTTGATCTTAAAAATGGAATTCTTCTAAAACCCATTTTTATGTATTATGTGAATTCATTTTAAAATTTACTTTTTCGTCTCATGAATTTGTTATTTAATAACATGAATTATATATTTGAAATCATAAGGTTTAGATTAGTAAAAATCATCATCCTTTATTTTTTTCATTTGGTTTAATTACCATGGTGAATTTATATTAGGGTACAAAAATCAAAGAGAAAAGAACATAAAAAACTAAATTTTGTCACCAAAGTGAGAAGTTGATGTGTGTTTCCACCCAAAATCACAATAAATTCCTATTTTTTAAATTTTGTATTGATTTAAATTTTAATATTATCATTATATTATTGAAAATATAATGGTTACTTCCAAAACTAACTTTCTCGTCACTTATAAAAGAATAACTCTTCCACTACTTAAAGACTCACATCCCCATTGAATTTCACCTTGAAACACTAAAACTTTTCTACACCTAAAACCCTCTCCCTCTTCCATTTTATTTTGGTCACAATAAATTTTCATAGGTCCTCTATTTCCAAGGAATATTATTAGGAAATTTAGATATCACAATATGAGTATTAACAAATTTTTAGTCCTTATTCTTTAATATTAGTTATTATAATTTATTTTAAACTTTTCAATATGATGAAATATATATAATTAATATAATTAAATTTATTTTATTAATTTTTCAACAATTATTCAATAATATCCATCAACTAAGTTGAAAAAACAACATTGATCGTGTGTTCATGCTACATACCAGCTGCCCAAATCGATGTTATTCCTTTTTCATCACTAACTATCATGGATGGTTTTAAGGACTACATTAATGAATAATAATCATATATTATATTTATTTTTTATCCTAATATTATCATAAATTATATATATTCTCCCCTATAATTCATTGAAAAACAAAATCATAATCGTGTGTATTGTAGACCACAACCTCTACAATGAAACATTTCATGTTTTTCATATATATTTTAATATGGAATTAAAATATTTTCAAATCTATTTATTATGGATAAAAATAAAAATTATATAATTATAATTCTTTTATAATAATACTATGTCAAAATAAGCACTTCTTTTATCATAATCACCTAGTGAATTAATGTGTGTTCATGTTTGGGTCAATTTAATGACCTACTTGAATGATGCTATAAAATACTTTCATGGATGACTATGGGATCTAAAATACAAAATATATTATAAATTTAAAATAAATTAAAATTTATTTTTTGGTTATTTAATTGTTATAAATATTTTTTGACTTATAGTTAATATATCATCTTAATCATAAAAAAACTATGAAATTAGCCATTATAGATTCCAATTTCTCACAACATAATTAAACACTTATGGAATGATATAATAGCTATATAAATAAATATAATATATAGTTTATAGTTAATTAATGATAAAATTGTCATCAATTAATGGGTAATGATATTGAAATTATAAAACATGTGTGAAACTGTTAAGGTTAACAATACCCAATGATAAAAATAATAAATAACTAACCAATATACCCATAACAAATAATTATAAATTTTCAATATAAATTATTATATATATTGATAAGGTTCAATAATAAGATAATATGACATTTATATTTTTCATAAGAAATGTTACAGTGCGTCTGAGTAAAATAAAATAAAAGATAATGGTATTCATCTCAATTCCCTTTCATTGAGGCATGATTTAATATTTTTCACCTAAACTTTTTTTTAATGGTGGAATTATTGTGAATTAAATTATTTCATCAAAAATTACCATAAGTCATTTGATTTAAAATTTCACTTCACAATATCTTTTTCATGTCATTTTGATCAATTTATTACATTAATTGTAATGGTTTTCTTATCATGATTTCATATCATTGAGAGTTATACACTTTTAACAACTTGTACTTTTTTGAGTGGTGTATTTTATACAATATCGATACATTTCATAATTATTTTCCATAAATTAATATTCATAATAAATCTATTTCTGGATGTATCCTCCATTGTATTTGGACTCAAAAGTTACCAAATTCGTATGTTTCTTGATAACTAAATTTCCTTTTACTGAGTTATAATGTGTATTATTGAGTGTTATACTATAAATATATTCCACTATACAATATGAATTGTGTTATAAGGTATTTCCCTCTTTCTTTTTTGGGTAATTTAGAGACCCTGACCCTAGAATACTAGAGTCGATGCCTACTCATTAAATTGGATTGAGATATATGTAATCACATATAGAAGGACAAAATAGTTTAGTAGACTTGGTAAACTAGATATATACATGATTAAATTTTAATAAAAAATTTACAGAATAATTTTTTTATTGTTATTTTGAGAATAACTTTATTCCCTTTAGAACATTCCTACATATCATTCATAGAAAACTTCATGGAATTATGATTAATGGGAACAAAATAAGGATGAGATCAAATTCTCAATAAGGGTTAAGTACATCAAAGGGTATCATGAATCAATAAACATAATAAGGTAAATTACTGAGCACACATTCCATTTAATCAATTACATTAGCATAATATGTCATGAATAAAATATGATGAAACAATTCTATATAAATAATCACACGAGCATGACTAAGGATATTCCAAATAATCGAATGATCACATGAAATATCAATATCTAAATTCATAATAATGGAATGAATAATTATGGATATCTAAAATGTACTATTGATGCTTGTTTTGAAATAATATAATACCATTAAGACTTGACACCACAAATATAATAAAATTAAAGATTCATGCCAAGAATATAATAAATGGGTAAGGCCATAGAAAAAAACGCATCTAGTATGTATCAAGAAATTTACTAATGTACTGAGGGGATCACCTTTAATGGTCCCCAACCCCTGTCTTACCAATCCAAAACATTCCACATATATCCAATAATTTATTTAATGCTAAAAAATGTGCCTTATTAAATATTTATAATTAGTAAATATTACATATTAATCAATATTTACCCATATATAAAATAAAATTCAATGTAATACTATGTAAGATGAAATGATATATAGTTTGCACAATAGATACTTCCATGAAAAATAATATTTATATTCAATGGAATATGAATAATTCAAATGGAATTTAATGACTACAAAAATGAATCAAGTAAGTGAATATTAATAAATTTCTTGATAAATGTAATTATAAACTTTTTATGGGGTGAATAAATACGGTATCAATATAATATATACCCTTTTATTAAGAGAAAATATTTTTTGTCATTGATAAAATAAAAATAACTTCAATAAAATTGTTGAGGATAATTACATTTCATTTTGATAATAAATTTTAAAAACATAAAACATTTTGATAATAATTTTGTTTGAAAATAATATTTAAAAACATTTTATTTATTAATATCCTTAGAAAACATGCAAGGTAAGACTTAAAGAAATTATTTTGAGTAATTCCATACCTTTCAAGATAGGAAAAAAGAAAATTCCTTTTAAATTTTAAAAATGTCAGAAAAGGGTCTTGTTCCAAAAGGAACACAAAAATTAATTTCATAAAATTTTGAAAAAATTAATTATGGGTGAAAATATATTTTATTAAATAATTTTTAAAAGGATAAATAATAAATTTGGAAAACATTTTTATAAAACATGGTTTTGTACAAAAATATATTTCCAACTGAATTGACAAATGATATCTGATTTTATTAAAACATTTAATCAATAATATATATATTTAAGATTAAAAAATTGGTGAAATAACTTGAAAAATAACATTAATAACCATATAATAATAAATATTAAGGGTTTATTAAACAATGATAAAATATTTACCTTTATACAAGATTGAATAATAAATAATCTCAATTAGAATGATATTGTGAAATAAACCCTTCAAATAATAAAAAAATTGAATTGAGAACTAATCAATTAATTAATTATTTGTATAAACTATAAATACACATAAAAAGTTGAGATACATCAATAAATTGTAAAATTTAAACACAGACAAAATCCTATAATATTAAATATAATGAGGAATTAATATAACCCAATGAAAAGGACAGAGTTATTAAATTCATTACCTCTTGGTAACTAGTAATTCAAATATCCCTAGATTAAATAACTGAAATTTAAAATAATTATACCATGATGAATGAATTATTCATTATATATTAGGTAAAATTGGTTGTATATACACCATATAAATAAACTAGTAGAATAACATTACAATATGCCTCAATGAAATGAAACTGAGAAAAAACCTCCTACCTTAGGTTTTCCTTTTTATCAAACATTATTTATACACATTAATAGTGGATATAAAAATGATATTAAAATATTAAAAATAAATATTTATATTTATGAAATTATATATTATTATTTTATAACATTTTATCATCTTTCCTTTAATAATCATTCATTATTTTCATTGTTTTGGCTGTTAATTGGCATATTTTTCAAGTAATTTTTACATATTATTATTTATTCATGTTACATTGATCATGATTTTATAATAAAAGGAAAGTAAAACATGATGTAAATATCTTATAAATTCAGTATATATGTGATTATATTTATCTATAAAATTTTGTGATATGAAATGAAAAACGATGTTCATGGAGATGGTAGGTCATGCGTACGAATAAACAATGTTTCCAATTTTTGTCGTAATAAAAGAAAGAAAGGTAAATTAGATACATATTTATATAATATAATTCTAATATAATTATTATTTAATGTATATAAACTTTTTTTATTAAAATCACCCTTTATGAAATCCATGTATTGAGTGAATGAATCGCATTGCTACACAAGGCAGTAGTCCGCTATACACACAAAAGACGTTATCATGTGCCAAAAAAAAGTAAAGAATGAATTTATGTGTAATATAAAAATTAAATAATATTAATAAAATAATAAATATCATATATATAATATATAATATATAAATATATTATTATTTGAAACCATGAAAGGTGGTAATGGAAGAACAGATGGCAACTGTTCGCTAAACAGTAGTCTACCGTACACATGAGCGATGACTACGTGTCCCATTTGGTGGAAGTTTTTATGGGTGTCGGTAATAATAAAAATATAAAATAATCTATGTATATGAAATTTGATTATGTTTTTAAATAAGTATGATATGTACTAAATTGAAGGGATTTGAGAATAAAAAAAACAAGGATGCACGTTGAGGAATGTTTCCTCTACTTCAGAGATCGCCTATTTGTTTTCCCCAAAAGACTTACTTGGTTGGAATTCTAACAAAATTGGGGATTCTAGGATGAGGTTAGGGAATTTTGGGAGTAATTTATTATGGGTTTTATATATCCAAATTTATTTATTGGGGTGAGGATGTAGGGAGAGTAAATTCCCATTTATAGTGGAGGTGAAGTGTCATCCTTATAAATACTAAAAGGGTAAACACTGTTGGGAGGTCGCCCATACATAATGTGCCTCCAATAATGAACCAACAACAATAAAATAGAAGATATTTTCTAAATATTTAATCTAATGGATTTTGTAAAAGTTTCTAGGTATTTTTTCACTTAATATTAATTTTTAACTAATAAGGAAACTCAATTTTTCCTTACTTACTATAATTAATTTTAATTGTTGTCCCTAATATTTTTGGAAAACTCTATAATGACCTTAACATATATTAAAATAAATTTTTGTTCTGAATATTTAATCCTTTTTTCCAAATTCTAATCATATATGTAGAAGATATTAATTTAAAATTAATCTCATAGATGAGATGTGAATGATGGTTTTTTTAGAGATCAAGAATCTTTTATTGAAAAAAGAGAAAGATGGGTTACATGAATCGAAAAGATGTTATCTTATTAAAATATCTTACTAAGTGAGGGAGAAGATCAATTAGAAAATTATCACTCCATGTCATTTCTTGGTTGACTCCTTTATTATCAAGGCCATCCACCACTATGTTTGCTTCTCGATACGTATGGGTGGAAATGTATCTGATATCAGGAAGAAAATTCAAGCAGTTCGTCCAGTGAGCAGTGAGAGGCCAGTCAAGGTGTATCACCCCATTCTAAATAGCATGCACAATGGTGGTGGAGTCACTTTCTATCCGGATGTTATTCCATCCTTTTATCTTGACAAAAATGATGGCTTGAATCACCACCATCATTTTGGCTTCAAGAGCAGAGGCATTTCCACAACTTCCAAAGAATCAACTGTGACATCGACCAAGATAATCGTTGAAAATTGATCCACATCTCATGGGACCCTAGCTTCCTCTGGAAGCTCCATATACATTGATCTTGATCCATCCAAAAGTTGGATCTTTCCAAAAAACCTCGAGAGGATTCAAGTTCCACACAAAGTTTTAGCTGAGAGAAAATAGAGTTTGAGGATAACTATCTACAGTCAAACAGGTCAATAACATAATTCCAAAGACCAAAGTCTACAGCACAAGATAAGAAAAGATGATTTTTTTCCTCCCTATTTTGATGAAATAATTTACATTTAGAGCATAGTTGGACACCAAAATACTGAAGACAAACCTCTGTATGAATACATTTATGGGCAATGCACCAAACAGGGTTAAGCCTTGAAGGCTTAATCCAAAGTCTGTTAAAAAACTTCAACCATGAGAAAATGGGGTTATAGTTAGTGAAACAATTATTATAGAAGTTTTTGTAATCCAAAATATGATTTTGAGAAGGCTCCCAAGTATGGAAGTCATCCCCATTTATAAAGGGGTAATTGTCCACAACATGCATAATGTGATCAGGGATATTAGATGGACTAGAGTGCATTATATAATTTATGGTGAGGTTGGTGTTATCTGGAGAAGCATCAAGAGATAGCATGGTAATGAGGGGGTGCCAGTCTAGTTATCAAGCTAGAAGTTCATAGTTGAATCTGAACTAACCATCCATCTTGAGTTATGCATGTTTTCAACAAAGGTATTTCTAATGGATTGCCAGAGGGAAGAATTGAGGTAACCAGATTGACCATTTTTAAGTTTTCGTAGGAATCTATTACAAATGAAGGTTATAGAGTCAGATTAATTGTTGATCAACCTCCAGGTGACCTTTTCATGAAGATCCTAATTAAAAAGTTTGATATTTTTAATGCCAAGACCCCCTATTTCAACGGGTTTGCAGCATGTCGACCAAGGGACAATAACAATCTTTCATTCAAGAATACAGCCAATCCTAACAAAGTTATTTATGTAGCCATTAATTTTTTAATAAGACTATTAGGCCATTTATATATCAACGGGAAGTAAACCATTTTGGAGATAATCGTCGATTTCATGAGGCAGATCCCGCCAGCCATAGAGAGGGATTTCCCTTTCTAGGAGGCCATTGGATAATTCACTTAGTCAAAAATATCAATAAATTACATAGATTTAGGCCTACCCAAGAAGAGGGGAACTCCTAGATAGGTAAAAGGGATGGATCTCTCTTTTATGACAAGACATTCAATGATAAATCCTTTTCTAGAAGTAGGGAAGGTTTTCCCAAAAAAGATATTGGATTTATTCCAGCAAACAGATTTACCCGAGACCTCTTCATAGTGAGACTGGGCCTTTTGAGGTTAAGGATATTTTCTCTACCCCCATTATGGAACAGAATTATGTCATCGGCATAAAGGATTTGGGTCAGAACAGCAAGATTTCGGGAAGCCTGAATGGGTTTGGGCTTTCTTCGGTGAACAAGTGAGGAAAGATACCTATTGAGGTATTCTTCCGCAATGGAAAAGAGAATAGTAAAAAGAGGGTCACCTTGACGCACCCCTTTTGATCTTTTGATGTATCCCTTAGGAGAATTTTTAACAAGAATGGAAATAAAATCCGAGTTGAAAAGGTATTTTATCATTCCTATAAAAGTATCATTGAACCCAAAATCCTTATGGATGATGAAAATGAAGTTCCAATCAACAGTGTCAAAGGCTTTTTTAATGTCATGTTTGACTGTAGTATTCCCTCCTTGGGACTTTTTATTAATAAAGTTAATGCATTCCGAGGCAGTGAAACTGCAATCTTGAATGGATCTGCCCTTGATGAAACCAAACTGATTCCAGGAAATAATCTTTTTAGATATAGGAGAAATCTTATTAGAATTGAGTTCGGTAATGATTTTATAGAGAGAGTTAATGAGGGAAATAGGGTGGAAGGGGAGTAGTTCAGATGCATTATCCACTTTAGGAATAAGAGTCAGGAATTGGGCATTAAGGCCATGGAGTGGGACTCCATTAGTAAATAAGTGTCGAACTAGTTTTAAAACATCCATGTGAACTACCTCCCAATGTTGTTGAAGTAAACCATTATTGAATCCATCAGGCCCCGGGGCACTATCAGAGTTAAGGCTGAAGACAGTATCTTTTATTTCGTGATCCAGTGGGGTGCTTAAAAAAAGTAGTCATCTTGTTCATTGATCATAACTGGAATGATCCCAAGAATGAGATCATTATTTTTATTAGGGCCATTGAAAGTGTTGTGAAAGTAGGAGACAACATGGTTGTATATGGATTCATCAGAGTCAAAAATTGTGTCATTATCTTTAAGAAAGGATAAAGGACGACATGTTTTCCTAACTCTCTAGAGGGCATTGTAAAATTTAGTGTTTCTATCACCATCATAGATCCATTTGGTTTTGAAAATATGTTTATGCATGTTGTCTTTGTGAATTATAAGAGTTAAGTTTGATAGAGATGTTCAGTTCATTCTGAGGGTCCAAGGCAAAATCAGTGCAATTTGAGCTGTTTTGAATTTGATTGAGTTCAGTTACAATAGTGGATATCTCATTATCCATTTGGATAGATTTATCCCTACACTAACCCTTAAGGATATGTTTGAGATTCTTCATCTAAGTGACACAAGAAAAAGCACCTGAGTGATGATTCATAGACTTTCAACCATTTTGTATGAGATTAGACCATTCTAAATTCACAGACTAAGCATTATTGAATTTGAAGGGTATGAAAAGTTTTTAACTTATGGATAGGAAACTAACAAGGCCGTGATGGTGGTCCAAGTTCAATTCAGGTGAGGTGACAATGGAAATAGTGTCCCAGACATCCAATGTCGACACATTTACAAAGGCCCTATCAAGTTTACTAGAAACCACTCTATTGTAGTGTCTCCTGTACCATGTGTATTTGGCCCCTGAGAGGTTAATTTTAATCAAATTATTGTTTTCAATCGAGGCTCTAAACTCTCTATTAGAGATTAAAGAGTGAGTGGTACCATGATTCTCACTATGAGAGAGAATGGTATTAAAGTCACCAATGATTAACCAGGTCTCCTAGATAGATATAACTAAGTTAGAGAGGTCTTGCCAAAGAGGTCGATGATCTTGGAATCTATTCCTGGAATAGACCATGGTGCAGAAGCAATGCAGGTTGTTGAAAGTAAAATGAAAAGTAAGCATTTGATCAGAAACATTATAAACATTAACATCTCTAAGAGAGGTGTGGGAAAAAACCAAAGGGAGTAAATAGCATTTTAATTCTTGAAAGCATCAAGGAAATTATAACCAAAGGAAGATAAATGCATATAACTCAAGGAGTAATTTATTTTAGGTTCTACAATAGCAAAAAAATTGGATTATGGTTCATCAAAATCTTTTTCAGAACAGATAGAGTATCAGCGTTAGCTCTTCCTTGATAATTCAAGAAAAAAAATCCATTAAGACCTGTGTTTTGAACGGTAGTTACCCTTTTTCTTATTAGATCCACTCGATCCTTTATTCCTATTTGATCTCCTAATCATTGAAGAGGATTTCGGGGGAGTCTTGTGGTCCAGATTACTCATACAAGAATCAAAGAGGATGTCAGTAGCATTTGGTAATAAACAAGATTTTATGGTGTCAGGGGATTTATGGGGCAAAGAAGTGTTCACAGAGCCCCCCTCATCCTCAATTAAACAGCCCTTGTTCTGGGGTTAAATAGGATGAACAGGTGAGGTCTGTTTTCCTATTTTCCTAATAGATTAATTGACAGAGATTTTTGAGTTTATTCCATCCAAATTGGGATTCAAAGGGACGATAGTGCATGAATCAGTAATCTGTTGTGTGCACACTGTCAGGTGTTGATTATTTAGTGAAACTGAAACATTTGAAGAGATCAAACCTGTATTGTTCTCCTAGTTCACTCGAGTAGAAGAATGAACATCATGATGGTCTAGCACGGCACCATTATTTCTCCCAACTCGAGGTGCAGGAGGAGCACTTGTTGTCACCGGGACCATTGGCATGGGGTCATGTTCAGAGGGATCAGCAGGAGCAGGTTGTAAGTGGACATCAAAGGCCATTGAGTCTGGGACATCTTGAGGATCCCCATTGACAGGGTGATTAAAGACATCTAGGACTAAATGCTCAATGTCCTCCAAAATGCAGAGATCAATATTCTCATTTTCCTTCTCTTCCACTTGGTCAGCCCAGGTAGTACCCGAATTCTCACCCACAAGGTTCGAGGTCTTCACCCAGACTTTTGAAGGTTTTCTAGTAGGTTCCGGGTTACTTGAGGTTGTGGCTTTGATTTTCTTTTTCCTTTTTCCATCGTTCCATCCATATTCACCCGTAGGAGGGACCTGACTCTTTACAACATTGCATTTCAGTAGTGAGTTTCCCACAATTTTTTAGTATTTGCAGTAGGGGGAATTCGTTCACATTCATCCTGAACCTCAGTCTTGAATTCATTTGCACTGAAGACAATGAATTTTGGGATCTTGGAGGCTATTTCAACCTCGGTCATCACCCTCAAATGGAGACCGAGCTCAATATTAAGTGTACGAGGATAAATTTTGAGCGGCATACCTATGCAAGAGGCGATGTCATTGAGGATTTTTGGGTGCCAGAAATACCTATTAAGCCCGTGAAGCCCCACCCATATATGGACCATGGTGTTATTTTTGGTATTCGGATTGATGGAATAATCCCAGTCAGAGATGCGAAAAACACCTGGTTTGAGCTACAGATTCCCATATCTCCATACTCGATCGAGCTCATTGTGGGATTTCAATAGAACATGAATGTATCCTTTTCTAATTGGCACCAATTTACAATCGATTATCCCCAAAACATGAGATATTCGCATTTTTAGATCTGGATTCGACCTTGGCTTGTCTCCCTTGAGGTATGAGATGCGACCCATGAGCAAGAACTTGTAGAGTTGCGTGCATTACTGAAGATCATATGGATCAGAATCGACAGAAAATCTGCCATCTCCAAGATTCCTACAAAGAGGAAGCTTCGTCATTGTGGGGTTTCAACATTCAACTCTTTATGCACTTCGAGAAAGGATATTACCTTTGGTCTTTCAGCAAGGGGAATTTCATCCTCTTTCTGCTTGGTCTTTGTAGATTCAGGAGCAATCTCCCATTCAGGATCAAATCCTACCATTATCATGAACCAATCAGAGGCAGTTGAAGAAGTCTCAATCAGGCAAAGAAGAAACACTAGCTAGAGTGTCGGAAACCATCTTTCGTCTTCCTTACTACAATACCACGAGAATGTTGGTTTTTAAAGTGAAAATGCCCAAAATATTGAAATGTTTTTATGTCAAATTTCAATGAAAAATTTATTAAAATGAAATAAATTGGATTAATTGATTTATAAATTATCTATTTATTTTTTAAATTAAGTTCAAATTGAAATTTGAAAATATAAATTATTTATATGAAAATCCATTTTTCAATTAAAATTCAATGTTTTTTCACTATTCACCTAAAAATGAAAAATCTAAGAAAAATAATAAAAATTCAACCTAGGATGATATTGAAATTATTTTTTAAAATATTATTTATATATTTTTATATTAAATTAATAAAATTTAAGAAATTTAGTTTTAAAATAAGTGGGCAATTAAAATCTAATAAAACTACTATAAGAAAAATACAGATTTTTATGCATAAAATTGGATTTGTTCTTATCTTATTCATATAAAATATATTTAATGAATGAAAAAATATTTAATTTAATTAGAAATATATATTATTTTAATTACGAACATTCACTAATATTATTTAATTTAATTTATTAATATAAAACACTTTGGATGCATAAAATCAATTTTTTAATAAATTATATCTTTAATAGTCAATTGGATTTTATATTCATTTATATTTTTTGGTAACTAATGAATTCAACCATATGTTTTCATATGTTATTTAACCCTGTTAATAGATGCTAATTTAGTAGATATGAGATAATTTTCTTTTTAAATAATAGTATAATTAATATTATTAATAATATTTATTAAAACTCAGTCTTGTGTGTAACACAAGATTTCGAAAGAATTTGTTGTTTCACGTAACAGAAGCCAAAAATGTTGTTCCGTGTAGAGAAATATACACCTTTTGTTGGGTGAAATGAAAGATATGATCATTATTACATGTAATATACTGTATTGGAATGATTTAATTTATATAAATATAATTATATCAAAATTTATTAGGTTCTTAAATTCCTTTCTATGCTTGGTGTTGCATGTTATACATGTTATTGAATAACAAGTTGTCATTTTATAATTTTTAGGGTGGTACATTCTCCCCACCTAAAATAAATTGCATCCTCACAATTTAAAGTTGATCATGTAAATTAAGCGTTTAATATTTGAAAATACCTTTATTGAAATCCCACATCATGAGAAGGGAGGGTAAAAAAACACTTAACAAGAGAGAATTTAAAGTACAGTGGTCATATCAAATAACACCTAACTATGTTTCTATGTAATAGAACATTAATGGCAAGTCATTTTATAAACATAGAGGTAAATAATAATAAATTTTAAATATTGAGTGAGTTTATTGATTATAAGAATGTGAATGATCAAGTGGATGGTGACATACTAAAATCCACAAATCTATTAGGCATGAAAATGTCATTAATATGATCATAAATTATGGTAATAGGATAATATTTTATTTCCAGGTCATTTTACTACACTTGAGATATTCTTTTGCTTCCTATGAAAATAAGGATATATTCTGGCATGATATATTTATATTTCATAATCATAATCTCATCTATTGGTTGTGATTTAATAAATTTACATTTATCCATTACTCAATGAAATAAGTATCTAAAAAAAATTTATGCTCTAAGAAATCAAATAAAAATATAAGGGATCGTAATATTCATAAAATAGTGAAATATATTTCTGTATATCTCTAACTATTATTCAAAACCAATACTTTTAATACATTAATCTCTAAATGAGAAAAGTAATTCTATTGGTTCGTCATTATTATTTATTCATAAAATTTATTTAGATAAATGAAATGATATATTAACTGGGAAATCATATAGGCAATTGGTATGTGTGAAACCCTTGTCATCCTTTGGTCATGGGTTTGGGTTCCACAGCCTTGTCATATATGATTGGTTTTTCCCCACATTGAATGGTTTAATTTTTCTAAACTATATTAATATAATTCATATAACATTATAAAAATGTATAATATAAATAATTGAAATGAAATTAATAATTAAATAACCATTTTACTAGGGATTTAATTAAGAATTATTTTTTAAAAAATTATAATAATTTTATTGGACTATTATTACAATTTCATTAATAATCATATTAACCATAAATATTATCAATACAATTAAACTTATGCCTATAAAATTTAAATGTGTTATTCCTAATGTAATTATTCTTCTTAAACATATTCATGCCTTAAATTTCTACCAAAAATATATATCATATTCTAATAATCCACAACCTAAAACCTAAAAATAGTTTTTTGTGAATTTGAATATACGATCAATATCAAATTTATAGCATGTTATTTTTTTCAAAACTCATAATTTAATAGCGATACATATTCTTCTAAAATTTATAACAACCCTTAGTTGTTTCATAATTATCATAACCTAAATACCATTAGTAAAATATTTCTAAAAAATAATTCAACTATTTTGTATCATCATCGGTTATTCATTGGTTTAGAGTTTAAACAAGGTCATTCATTGTAATAATCTATTCAAATTAATTATAATTTCATGTAAATAAAATGTGAATTATCAAAATAATATCCCCAAGAGTTTCAAACTATGTGCATAATAATACCCATTGTTGTATACTAGGTTATGATCTAGTCAAGACTGAAACACCCCTCTCTAATTTATTACCCCTAGGAACATATGTGATAAAACTGGGACTACTTGTAATATCTATACAGAGATATATTTCATGGAAAACCCACATAATCTCTACCTTATTAAAATAATAATATTTTATTAAACACTTATCCTAAAATTAAATCATATGGATATGTTTAATATTCTATGGTTTCCTAAATATTTTCCCTAATATTTGTACTAAACATCCTCTGACACCAATTCCAGTGACCCCAACCCCAAAATCCTAGAGCTGGTGCCAAATAATATTAAATTGGCATTATATTCATATAATCACATCTCAAAGGAACGAATATTTATGTAGTCTTGGTAAACTAGACACATACATGATTAAATAAGAATACTCAAATCAAATTAATTTTTTCTTCTTTTTTTGAAAATAACTTTATTCCCACTAGTTGATCCATGTATGTTAGTCATTGTATAATTAATGTAATCATAAGGAAAATAATCAAAATAAGGTTATTCTCAAATGCCCAGTATGAGTTAAGTATAGAGGAAGCTATAATTAATAAAAAGAATCATAATCAACATTCCAAGGTAAATAATTGAGAAAACATGTCATTTAATCAATTACTTGAGTATAATATGGTAAACAAAAAATATTATCAAATAATAACATATAAATAATCACATTATCATGAATTTTGATATTTTAACTAATAAAATTTTCACATGGAAAATAAATAAGTGAATTTATAATTATGTAATGAATAATGTTGGATATATTAAATATATTATAAAGGCTTCATTCCAAGACATTTAATACCATAAATGATTCATTCCACGAATATAATACCATCAATGCTTCATACTAAGAATATAATAAATGGGTAAGTCCTATGCAAAAACCAAATCTAGTTTGTCTCATTAATCATTTAGATGCATAAAATTCATAAAATTAAATGGTCCCCAACCAGTTTCATACATATCCAAATCATTTCTCATACATCTAGTAATTTATTTCATTGACAAATAGTGTGCCCTTTTAAATATCCATTATGGTTAAAGGATAAAAACTCATCAATATTTCCCTATATATCAAGTAACATTCAACGTAATAAATAGTATATATAAATTATATATGGCTTAATAAATAAACATATTAATGATAAATAATATGGATATATAATAGAAATAGATCAATTCATGGGGAATTTAAGAAAAACAAAATTGATTTAAGAAAGTAAATGTGAATACTTTCCTTGTTCAATATAATCATAAACCATCCAGAAGAAGAATAAGGATGATATCAATAAAATATATACACATCGGATTAGAAATAAATGGTTGTTTTCATTTATTAAATAAAAATATCATTCAAAGTATTCTTCAGGAAAATATCCCTTTCATTTTGAAAAGAACTTCTAAAAACATAAAAACAATTGAAAATGATTTCCATTTTTAATCATATTTAAAAACATTTTTTTAAGAATATCATTGTAAACTTGAAAATTAATCATCAATTAAATGACTCTGGGTAATTATGTATATGAAATTCCAGGTAAAAACAATATTCTTTTCTTATTGTAAAATGGATAGAATAGTTCTAGTTTGGAAAGTGAAAAAAAATATTCATTTGAAAACAACTTGTAAAAATGAAATGTGGGAAAACATTTAGTTTAATAAATAATTTTATAAAGGATAAGAAAATATTTTAAAAACATTTTCAGAAAACATGGTTTTTTAAGAAAATGGATTTCTGACCCTAGAGAGTATAGAAGTCAAATTTTATTGAATCATTTACTCAATAATTTAAAGTACCAAACAATGTA
Source organism: Viscum album (assembly GCA_963277665.1). NCBI lineage: Eukaryota > Viridiplantae > Streptophyta > Magnoliopsida > Santalales > Viscaceae > Viscum > Viscum album. Next base: position 1,189,423,641 of record OY728121.1, on the reverse strand, counting down.
AAAATTTTATAATAAATTGGAAATAATAATTAATAACCATAGGAGAAAAAAAATATGGTTTATTAAACAATTAGAATATAATTTTCTTCATTGTAAATTCAATATTTGAAAACCTCTATTCGAATGAGATTGTGAAATAAACAATTAAAATAATCGTAATGTTGAAGTGAGAATTAAAAAAACAAATTGATTATGTGTATGAAATGTAAATATGAATAAAAATAGTAAATAAATAAATTTATTGTAAATATTCATTACACACATTATCATAGAATATTAATGATAATGAGGAAGTAATATAACCCAATTAAAAGGAATTGAGTTATAAAACTATTTACCACATAGTGACTATTAATTAAAACAACATTAAATAAAGTAATTAAAACATAAGATTAAAATACCATGAATAATGAATAATTAATGATTTTTCATGTAAAATTAAAAATATGTACACTATATAAAATAAACATGGTTTATAACATTACAATATACCTCAAGGAAAGGAAATAGAGAAGAAATCCCTTACCTCACATTTTCCATTTGGTTTAAATTTCATTAGAATCGTGTATAGTGGTTTTAAACATGATTTTAAAATATAATATGATGATATTAATATTTATTTTATCATATATTATTCTTTTATAATATCTTATCACCCATTCGTTAATAATATTTCATTATTTTCATCATTTCAAGTGTTAACTACCTTGTATTTCGAGTATGTTTTGACTTGATATTTTTTGTTCCTATTATATAGATCTTGATTTTATCATATTTATAATTTAATAAATTATTTAAATATAATATATAATAATTATATATTTCTTTATAGTAATATATAAAATTTAGTGACAACATATGAAATACTCTGTTAATTGAGACTGTAGTTTTTACGTAGGCATGAATGTCGTTTGTATTTTATATGTAGTGAAAGAAATGAAAGTAAATTATATATATATAATTAAATTTTAATTATTATTTCATATATATCACATATTTATATTTAACCCATATTTAATACATTCCTTGTAAAGCATGAATGGAATACATCGCTTCCTAAGGCGGTAGTCTGCAGCAAACACGAACGATGTTATCGTATACCAAGAAAAATGAAATCGGGAAGGTATGTGTTGTATAATATTTAAAAAAACATAATAACATGAAAAATATCAGAAATGTAATATGTATACTATAAATAAATCATTATTTCAAACCTTGAAAAGCTGTAATGGAAGAAATAATGATGTCGGTTCATGTGGTGATAATCCACCGTATATTCAAACAATGATTGTGTATCCTATATGATGGTAGGGTCTATGGATTTAAGTAGTAACATAAAGATAAAAATTTATAATTATATATAAGATACCATTTTTATTATATAATCATGATATGAAATTAATTTAATGGGTTTGAGAATAATGAAAACACGGATACATGTTGACAAATGTTACCTCTTCTTCATGTAACTCATATTTTTTTGCAAAGAAATACTTCATTGATTTTCTTTAAAAAAATAGAGGATTATATGATCTTTTTATTGAAGCTTATATTTTATTTAGTTATGGTTTGAAAAATAAAAAATTTATTTAGAGGTGTGATGAAGTGGGGATGGTGAATTCCATTTTATTGTTGAGGAGTGGCATTCTTCTAAATACTAAGAGGGTAAAAAATATCGGGTGGTCTACCTTACATAATGTTCCTCCAATAATATACTTTTATCATTAAATTAAGATATATTGTATATATATTCCCATTAAATGGGTTTTTTAGAAGTCTCAAAGTCAATTTTCCCTTTAAGATTAACGCTACACCACTAAGTAAACTCATTTTTACCTTAATTGTTGTAGTTAATTTAAATTGTTTTCACTAATATTTTTTGTAAAACTATACTCTGAACAAAGTATAAATTATCAAATTTTATATTTTAAAATATATAATTCATTTTTAAAAATTCAAATAAAATGGTTGTAAGAAATTATGTGAAAATTAATCACGCAAACGGTTTGAGAAATAGGGTTTTTAAAGTGAAAATGTTCAAAATTTTGGAATGTTTTAATATCAAAGTTCAATGTTAAATTGATTATATTAAACAAAATTGGATTAATTTATGTATAATTAATCTATTTATAATTAAAAATAAATTAAAAATAAAATTAAACTTAATAAATTATTTACACACAAAAATCAGTTTACAAATAAAAATCAGTATTTTCATTATTCATTAAAAATGAATCTTATCCAAAACAAATAACCTGAAGTTAATTTTTAAATTAAAAGTTAAAATTAGAAGTTTATTTTATTAAATAAATTTAAAATAATTTTCAAAATTTTGTTTTAAAAATTCCTCCTCAAAATTAAGGTAAAACTACCATTAGAAAAATAGTGCTTTTTATGCATAACATTGGATGTGTTGTAATCATATAGCTATAAAATATAAATAATTAATGTAAAAATATTTCATTTAATATATAATATATAAATTTCCCGAATATAATTCACTATGAGTAATTCATATCAATTATTAAGATAAACCACCTTTGGAGCATAAATTATTTTTATAGAATTATTTCTTTTATATTCAATTTGTTTTTATATTCATTTCTAATTACTTGTTAAATGAATTCAACAATATATTTCCATAATTTAGTTAATCCTATTTATAACCATCAATTTAAATTATCGGAAATAATTGTAATTTTAAATAATAATATTAATAATATAAAATAGAACTCAATATTGCGTGTGACACAAGCATTCGAAGGAACTTGTTGTTGCATGTAACAAAAGCCAAGCTTGATGATCCATGTAGAGAATACTAATATTTTTATTACGTTAAATGAAATATAAACTCATTTTTTCTTATAATATATAATATTGGAATGATTCAAATTATCTAAATATGAATATATCATAATATCTCTTGTTGTTATATTCCTTTCATTACAAGGTGTTGTGTGTCTTAGTGCTATAGAATAAAAAGTTGTTCTTTCAAAATTCTCTGGGTGTCATAGGGAATCTATTTTTTACATCAAAATCCTCTTTTTATAGAAATTTTATAAAGAAATTAATGTTCCCTTCAATTCAAATGAACCTTTATTTTTCATATCTATATATTATCATTCCACCAATGTTATCCTACATTATTTTGGAAGATAAATATGTTTTATTTATTATCACATTCATATTTCAATTTTTCACTTTTAAAATAATGTTTTATTATCCTCTATTAAAATGTGGGTTTAAATAAATGTGTTGTGGAATATAAAAAAAATTCTTTTCCTGTTATTTTCATTTATCATTAAACCTATCCATTTTTATCAAATAAATTTATCTTTTAGAGATTATACTATTCTTCATTTTACATTTTAATTTTCTTAATGTTTTTTTGAAACATTATTAACTATATTTTTGAAAATCATTTATTATATTACTTTCTTATCACAAGATTAAAAATGTTTTAACACAATTCATAATATATTTATTTTATAATAAATTTTTATTTAAATGATTTATAAAGATCAAGTATATTTCTTATTTATGAAGTGATTTTTATAAAACAAGTAAAAATATTTTTCATCTAATAGACTATCATTTGAATTATCCTTTTATTGATAAAAGTTTTTATTTAAATTATATCAACCACATTATTTATCTGGATGGGTTATTAAGTGTTATTTTTTGTCAAATAAATGATCCATCAATACTTTTTTCATGCCTAATCATTCCTCTATATATAGGAATGAAATTTATTCTAATACCTTTCCAACGTGAATACCCTATATTTGATTCCATTCATTGTTATATGTCCAACTATATGCCATACATTGATGGATTGGGTAATGTTTTGAATAAACCATATACCCTTTATCTATTCAATGTAAATTGTGTACAATTATTTACATTAAATAATAGGTATTTTCCTAGAATGTATCTTGAAGTCATTCGGTACCCATTTATTTTCCAAGGATTTGTCATGTAATGATTTTTAATGTTTTTGAAAATGATCTGAACCCCATTTTTATTCCATTGGTTCTTTGTAATATTTTTTATGATTTGAATCTCATATTTTCATGGGATCTTGATGATATATTGATTTCGTAAATTTCATCAAACCAATTTTATTAATATGGTTTATTTTTGTATATGCTGATTCTTTTTTAGTGTATAACAAATGTATGATTATTTTAATGGGTGGGACCTATATATACCTACAATTCATTGAGTAAAGGATTATATATCATGGGATAGAAATGTTATACGAATAGGATATCTTGTAACTATGTTCAGAAATGGTGAGTGTGAAGGCATTTTGATATACTCTCAATTATATAGGTGAACTAGTTAGTAGGTAGGTAGATTCATAATGATAATAAATCCATTGTTTATGATTAGGATTCCTTCATTACTATGCTCAATGGCTCTTGATTTATACTTGATGTTTTATTTTCTCAATCCTATGTAGAAGTGTGATTATTTGAGAATTTGTGTCTTTCATTCATTTTTATGGATAAAACACACTTATTTTTGTTTTTTTAATCATATTATTATGCTTATTCAAGTTATATCACAATTTTATGATCTAAAATCTATGAACAATGATACGATATCCCATACAAAGAGTTTGATTTATCCCTAAATTATTTTTTATCTTACCTATATTATGGATATGTGTATAGCTTACAATATTCCAAGAAGGGGATCTAGAGTGATCTGATTATATAGAAATGTTCACAGTGATAAAATTAGCATATGATGCTAATATCTGTAGACACTAAACATCTATGGTTCTTGGATATTTTGAGAATATTTTGTATTGTAGTGTTTATGTTATTAGATTGATGTAAATTAAATACTTATTATTGATGGTAACTATGGTTGGTATTGGAATAGGGTTTAGAAATATTTTGATGTTATTTTTAATACATTTCGTTTAGGTTAAGATGAACTATAGGAAAATCCTTATGGATAGTCCCTAGTTTAGGAGAATTTCCCTAAGTTTTCATAATGTTAAAATAATAGGGTGTTCCTAGAAATTAAATCATTGTATGGATATTGGGATGTGGATGTAGTTTTATAATAGATGTATCTAGGGGTAGTAGCCCTAAAAAATAGTTTTTTAGATATATATCGATCATTGTTATGGTGCACAGGGAATATGACATTACTACTTACATGGTTATACACTCCTTGGTATATTCTTTGGTTATTCTTCATTCCCTTTAATGAACAATTATGAATGATTTGATCACGATGTCAACTGGTATGGTTAGAATACCTAGTAATAAAACTTCCATGGTAAAACTAGATTGTTTTATAGGTTGATCTAATAATTTCATCAGTTAAAATTACAGTTCCATTTATGATGAAATATTCATATTCAAGATGTTATAATAACCAATTTGGTTTTAGTGTTCGGTTGAAACATGGTCCCAAAAATAAAGCTAATAAAGTAATGTAATTCAAAACCACTATAGGTCATAGTATGGGTGTCAAGTGGGGGGTTAATTAAAAAACTAATAAAAAATTCAATACAAGTTCAAATAAAATCCTCATGTAAAAATAAAAACATCCATGTTTATCAAAATACTAGATCGACATATGTTTTGATATTTTAAAAGAGTTCTCAAAGAGTGATTAAGTCACACTTAAAATAATGTGAAAACTATTTTACATTTTTGAAAGAATTAAATGAATAAAAATATTATATAATCACTTATTAATATTAACCATCAAGGAATTCGTTTTTTTATAGTTTAAAACAAATTCAACATAAGGATTTTAAGCAAACAAACAAATAACACAATGGAATAAAAACAAGAGTTTGAGTCTCAAGATGAGACCTAATCCTCTCCACATAGAAATACCACAATACCAATAAAATTATATAAAAAAATCGTGATCAAAAAAATATATTGGTAATACATAATAGTTAACCAGATATCCTGGACATGCATGGACCTCTTCCAAAATAACTATAGAAAATGAACTTTAAAGAGAGATATAGATAAAATTATATCAAGTATCATAAAGTTGTAGAACACGATTTAGTTTTTTATGAATAAAAGGAGTAAATCACACACTAATAAAAAAGATAAAATAAACCAAACAAAACGATCAATCAGTATTAGTATAGAAATGGTGTTTCTACTCAGTCTGATGTAACTCATATGCTTGATACTCCTTAGTTGTAGCTTGGAATGGAGCTTTAGCAGATTATCTGAAAAGTTTAGTAAGACAAGCATCGTAAGTTCTATTTTATATCTATAATATAATGTACTAGAATATATATATGATCTACTATTTAATAATATATTGTAGTCAAGGATGCTATGTATAATCTCCCTAGATATTGGAACACTTTGAATCACTCTCTAGTCTATTCTAATGTCCAAGATCTATTTTTTATAATCATTATGTTTACACACGAAGAAGTATGATTATTAATATGACAGTATCATGTAGTATTATCTTTATAATGATCAATCATGAGGATCTTCTTCCCCTCATACTAATCGACTGACATAAATTTTAATGCATTCCCATACTAGTTTAAGAATAATAATTAAAATAATCCTCAAAATAGAATTCGATAATATATCTGTTAGAAGTGTTGAATTAAAAGTATTTAAAACTATAATGGGGAATATTCTAAATATTGAGATAACTCTGCTGGTGATTAAATATAGTGGTGAGTTAAAGTAATGATGAGTCATGCTGATGGAACATCCTTCTCAACAGTAACTCATCTAAGTCATGAATTGTCTCAATAGCTACTCATATGAGTAGTGGGTCATCTCAACATTGAAAAATTTATTATTGGTAGGTAATATATTATGGTTGGTCATCTTCAATGGTGAAAAAGTTATAACGGTTACTCTTCTATGGCAGTAATTAATTCCCATAATTTTCTATTTTCCTATCCTAATGAAAATTCTTCTTTGTTGGTGGGTCTTTCCCATACATATCCAAATTATTATCTTGATGGTATTTATTCCCTTCTAGTGACTCAATCTGAAGGGTGAGTCCTTGATATCAGTGAATCATCCCCAACAGTTAGTATAATCTGATAGTTGGTCTTTCCAACACATAGCCAAAAATTTCTCCAAAAATTCATTATATGATAAAATGTAATAATAAAGCATAAAATTTTCTAATAATATAATTAACATGGTTTTTTATAATTAAAATAAATATGTTACAACAATATCCCCCTTTTGATGATCATAAATCATGGAATTTTATAAATCATGTATTGAATAAATTGTGTTATTAAAAATAGATCATCTTAGAGCTTTAAAAATATATAGTTAGAGTTTGATAATAAATTGTATCAAAGTTGTTAAATAGAAAAGAGTGTCATAAATTGTTTAAATTAAATAAAAATTATATCAATGGTAGTTATATAGGAAACAATATCTTAGGTTAGTAATAAAGATAGAATCTAATAGAATATGTAATTAAAAGAATAAATTAAAAACATATGGTATCAAAGTTAAGATATTAATAAAAACATTATTAATGGTTTAAATGATTAGTTTTAATGAATATCAATATAATCCATACAAATTCAATAATCCATTTTCCATATTTTAGGATTACCATAATTTTAAAAAAAAAGGAATGAAAATAAACAAAATATAAATAAGAAGAGAATTTTCATTAAGAAAATCAATTGAAATACAGAAAAAATTTAATACATGAATCACCATCAAAGATTGAAATTAAAATCCCAGCAATTTTTAGGATGGGTAGTTGTAAAAAATGGTTCTTTTCCAATATACATGTTATCTGAAGAAGGAATGTTATTATATTTGAGGAAACTAATATATGAATAAACAATTTATAAGAAGCCTCACTGATAATTATAGTCATATGATGTTTGATAGCTTATTTTGGAGTCAAACCGATGAGCTGAAAATGAGTTAGTTAGGGTGAATTTACATCTTCTGTAACACATGGTCTAAAAAACACATACTCAGAACCTGGTGGGGATATATGAGTTGGAATGGAATCTTAAGACATTAATATTGTCCTATAAACATGAATAATTGTTTTAAAAAAATTTATGAAATCCATGATAATATTTCCTCTCCATTCCATAGCACTAAAAAATTCCATTTTGTCCTCTATAAGCAATATAGTCACTAGGGTTGTCACGTTTATCTGAATCTCTTATTCTTTGAAAGCTTGAGTGATGAGATGCATTTTATGATTCATAAAAAGGAACATGACATGATATTTTAGCTCCTTCTTAGTATTAATCCTTGAAAGGTAATACCTTATTTACATTGTAATTGTCTCTATATCATCTTTTATTTCATTAATATAATTTTTAACCTTCATAGGCACATGATCTATGTTATTTAGGATTTTCCTCAAACTTTCTAAAGGGAAGTCACGTACAACACCTAAAACAACACCAATATCTTCTCTAACCACTGACCTGGTCAACTAAACATCAAGTGAAGGAGGGGGCACTAGAAGTAGATTCCATAGAATAAAGGTTCTCCACCCACTCTACTAATGAATCCATAGAATCTATAAAATGAAATATCATCTCGCCCACTATAGTCCTCCAGGTCTCTATCTCATTTTATAACCACTTGTTCCCTATCTCCACTTCTTGAATTTCATGCATCATCTTGGGTTTAATGTAATGTGTAATAAGATCAAATAGATATCTTTCAACCCTATCAATATTTTTAGTGACATGAGGTACCAGATTACTAAAAATCTTACAAAAATTAAACAGAATCCATTATTTGAAAAACTCAAAGTCAACATTGCTGACAACATCCAATGGAACATATGTATTAGTAGCTGCAATAAAGGGTTCAGTGGAAATGGTCAGTAACATAGCAGCCACAAATGGCCCATAACTCTCAAGAACATTTAAAGAAATTATCTATAGTTACCTTATAAATTCTATCTATTGAAGAAAAGATCACTTAGGATCTTTCTCATATAAAATAAATTATCCACCATGATTTGGTTGACTAAAACCATATTTAGAATCAATGTAGTACATACCAAGTCTAACATAACAAATAAACTTATCCCATCCCTAAAACACTATGAAATTAAACAATTTTTTAGACACAAATGGAATCTCAAAAAATGTAGACTCAACAATTGTAGCCTCTACAAGTGTAGCCTCAACCCCCAAATGCTCATTAACTGACTTCTCAATAACATTCTACACAAAATATTTAGGCACATCATGATCTGAATGAACATGATCATCAGGGTGACTATCCAGGCATGGGGTCCCAACCCCTCAAACGAATCTTCCTTCTCATCTCCAAAAACTATATCCACATATTTAACTATTATGGGTCTATATTTAGATATAGAGAAAAATGATAAACAATGAGGAGAAAAACGTTCCTGAGGCATCTCAACATCCTTAATACTAATCATCTGCTAGAACCATCATGGTCAGAACCACCATAACTATCATATCAATCACCATTTCCTTCAGCATTTCCATCTCTATTTTCTTATTTGTCATCCACTCCTTATTTATCGTCATCATTATCATAATCACTTCCATTTTCATTAGAGTATTTAGAAGTTCTATTATATTACTCTTCACTAGAATATTCTATTTTTCTTCCAGACAACCATAATTTAAAATATTATCTCTAATAGGGAGAGATCGAGTAGTTACATGATCACCATATGAAATAATGGGATAACTCTTATGTAGATCCAGTTCAATACCTTCCTTAACTAAGAAATTAAACTCCTCATCACTATAGGTAGAAACCTCCTCTTTTTCCACATTTGAGAACTCACTTAGCTCATCTGGATCCAATCCATGATCCACAAGATTATTTGGCCTTATTGGGTGATAAAAATTATTAAAATACTCATATATTATGTCATTATCATCAACCAATAGTCTCTTTTATGGTTTTCAACATATCATCATTATTTTTAAAATAATAATTTTAATGAAAAATCATCCTCATTTAACCATGGTTTCTTCTTCACCATTCACCAATACATGGGCCTCTCATATGGAAATAATAAACATAGGGGTATATAAGATGTTTGATCTAATATAGGTCTTGAAATTCACCCTCATGTGAACAATTTGGTATATACATAAATTAATATTCTGTCCTATTTTATTAATCCCTAAAGGATATACATCTTGATACCTCATTGTGGGGAAATCACATTTACTTAGACACAAAATATGTTGAATAAACATGAATAGAAAATGATGTTCACCATCATGATCAGTATTAGCTAGTTTTCTTACTATCCAATCTCCCTTAAACATTTCCAAGGAATCCTCATATACCGAGGATTCACTATCACTTGGAACAGTTCCTTAATATCCATTTGAAACACCTTCATGGGGTACTTTTAGACATTTATACCAATTTCATGATATGAAAATAGAAATGTGTATGTTTATTTTTCTTCTTACCCTTTCTTCATAATCCTAAAAGAAAAACATTATATACTCATAGAACTAGTTCACTAACCTCTGATAGAAGGGTGTTTCATTATTAGAGAACCACCATACCAATACTTTATTTTGAAAAACATTATATGCTCATGTATTTATTGATATTAATCATCCGACATGAAAATCCATATCAGGTGCAATTACTCAATTAGAAAGTTACATTATCACTATATTGATGGCTGAATGAAATAACAATACCTTCTAGTGCATTTATGTATGTGACTCATTCTGAGAAGATTTTGTGGTATCTTCACTCTTACCATGGGAATGCATCTAAAAGTTCCAAAATGGTCGAGGGATGGCAGATGGTTGTGAGAGAATGGTCGATGTCGAGGCTCAAGAGTAGGGCGTGAGGGAGTGAGAAATGAAATTAGACAAATGTGTTATTTTATATCATTTAGAGATTTCAGGTTTCATATAAAAAAATTAATGTTACTATTTTAATCATATAAAAACCGAATAAATATCTCATAAATAATAATTTGAATGGTGGTTCAAAATCCAACGGTGGAACATTGAGAACGGCGGGTTGTCTTCAATGGTGGGTAATATTCAATGGTGGTTAAAACACAAACATTGGAAAAACCTCTAAATGTGGGTAAAACTCCAATGGGGGTAACAACCAGTGGTTGGTAAACACCAATGGTGGGTAAACACCAACAGTGGGTAAACACCAATAGTGTGGAAATCTCTAATAGTAAGCCCATAAAATTAATAATAATCAAAATTAATCATTCATAATTAATTTTTATTATATTTAAATATCTTATAATTAAATTTATTATTGGATATATTAGAAATATATTGTTCAGTACCAATTTTTTAAAGAATTACATCACCATATTGAAAATGGTCTCTCAAAAAGTGATGTCTTACAACAGTGTGTTTTTTCTAGGGTGAAATATAGGGTTATAATAAATATTTATATCACTGGTATTGTCACAATTTATAGGTACATTACATAATGGATATCCATATTCTATAAGAGTGTGTTTCATCTAAAAAAATTGAGCACAACAACTACCTGAAGCTATGAATTCAGCTTCAACAGTAGATAATGAAAAAAATATTTTCTTAATAAACAATGAAACTAGAGACTTTCCCAAAACATGACATATTACAAAGGAGATCTATCTATCTAAATTACAACCAAAAAAATAATCATATGAATTTCTAACTAACTAATATTCTTTTCCTCTAGTGTACTACCATGTGAAATTGGTTGTGTACTTGATGTATTTGAAAATTATTTTACAGTATGTAAGTGTGAATATTTTTAAATTTCAGGAAATTGTGAAAAAATACACACACAAAACATAATTCCAGGTCGGCTTGTAGTCATGTAGATAAATCATCAAATAATACCTCTCTAACTAGTTTAATATATTGATTTTACAGTTTCTTCACGATCAAATTTACTAGTGATACTCATTGGTGAGTCACTACTCTTCATGGTATCAACACAAAAACAATTTATTGGTTATTTAGTAGATTTAAATTCATTTAAAATAATTACTTATTAATTTGGAAAAATCGAAAAAACAATTAAGAGTGTTTTTTCACTAATTAAAATCATTTAAAATTCATTTTTTATCATTTTTTTAAAATTAGTACAAAAATAATTTTTAGAAGATCAAAAAATAATATAATCTACATAAATTTGAACAACTCAAACATCTTCTGAAATTCCTTTTATAAATAGGGTAAGATCATCTATACATTTTAATAATCCTTTTAAAATAAGTAATGTGATGAGTGCATCATACCAATCTTTAGGAGCATGTTTTAAACCATATGAATATTTTTTTAATTTAAAAAAATGATTTAGAATATATGTATTTTGGAATCCATGGGCTTGTTCATCATAAACATCCTCGTTTATAAAACCATTTATGAATTCACTTTTTTAATCCATTAAATATAGTTTGAAATATAGATGATCAACATAAAATAGCAATATTATAATGGATTCAATTTTGGAAACCAGGGAAAAGGTTTCCTTATATTCAATACCCTCATCCTCACTCTACCCTTCAGCTACTAGTCTATCCTTATTCCTTACAATTATTCCAAATTAATCAACCTTATTTCTAAACACCCATTATCTACATATAGTGAAGGTTCCTTTTGTAATATTAAAATATTTATAAAAATTATTTCTTAAAAGATTATTATGTTATTTTTTCATAGCCATTACCCCAAATTCATCAATAATTACCTCATTTATGTTCAGTGGTTTGAGTTGTTATAGGAAATCATGATGTTGAACCTAGATTAAAAGATAATATCATGTTTGTGTTCTTATATATACATCTTCAAAAATAGAATACAAAAGATAGTATTTAATGGTCCTCACTGCTCTAGAAAAATAAGGTATGGTTACCTCTACATCTTTTACAGGTACTGGTTCAGTTTTTATAAGTTCCATAAAAAATGATTATTTTTCAAAATGTTTTACAGTAGAATCAGCAGGATTGGGATTTTTGATAGAAGTGAGTAAATCATCCTCAAGGATCGCTACAAGTATTTTAGGTTTAAGTGGATATGTCTCATAATATATTATAATTATATACTCTTCCATAGTATTATTTCTTTTTTTAAAACATTTTGGATTTACTAGAAGTTTAATAACCAAGGAAAACTACTTCATCACATTTTAAGGAAAGCATGTCAATATTATCATTAGTGTTAAGAATAAATTTGTAGAAACAAAAAACTCAAAAATAATTAACTATCAGATATCTATTATTCAAAATTTCATAAGGGGTTTCCTTAAAATAATTCTAATTAATATTCTATTAATTATATAGTAGTCTGTGTTCATAGCCTAAGTCCAAAAGTAGGATGGTGGGTCATATGCATTATGAATTTTATGATATATCTCATGAAGTTTTATACATATTCTTTTTATTACTCCATTTTTCCGAGTTGTCCTAGGAGTGGAGAAGTTATATCTATTATGTAATAAAGAAGATTCAATGTCTTTATTTTAAATCTAATGACCATGGTCACTTCTAAAGGTATTAATTCTAAGTCCACATAGCTGTTCTACATTTTTAGTATACATGGAAAAGAATTTCCATGATTCACTTTGGTGATCTAAAAAAATACCTATGTACACTTGGAAAATTAATCTACAATAACTTAGACGTAGTTAATTACAGTAAAACTAAAAACCCTAGATGGTCCAGAAAAGTCCATATGAACCAATTAAAGAGTTTGATAAGTTGAAAATTCTTTCTATAATTTAAAAGAAATATTTTTTGTTTACCTTTTTGAAAAGGGTTAAAAACATTGTCATTTCAGAATTCAGGTTTGGGAAGATCCCTAACAAACCCTTTCCTTATGAACTTTCAATGTGAGTGAATGTTACAGTTTCATTGTCTCATATCCCAAATATATGATTCTATATGAAACGAACTTAAGAAAGACACATTTTCTTAAATCAAAAAATCAATATTTATATCATACCAATTTGCATTTCTAAAATAAGTATATGACAAATCATTTTTAGAATTAAAAATATAACAAGAATTTTTTTCAAAATTCTCATGAAAAACATAACCATATAGTTGTGAGATGCTAATAAGATTTTATTTTAATCCATTAACAAAAATATCATTAGAAATTAAAACTTAGTTAGTGTTACCAATTTGGCTGAGGTCTATTATTTTTTCGTTAACATTTTCACCAAAGGTGAAAATAACACCATCAACCTTTATATGGTTCTTAAATCATGGGTAATATCATATTATATTCCAGGAACACTAGTTGTCCATGTACTAAATATTTCTATAGAAACTTTTAGATTAGTTTCACTACAGAAATAAGTTTATATGAAGAATGATTTTGGTACCCATATTTTCTTAGATCTCAATGTCTTATTGGGGAAGATTTTAGGAACCAAGATTTTCATAATGGGTTTCCTATAAGAATATTTTAAACTCATTGAAATAAAAACATTATTATGTAAACTTAAGTATAAAATTACATTAGAATAACCAAAAGTGTATTTTAGAACAAAAACTCTTTTAAATAATCTTCTCTATTTGGGTTGGTTACCTAAATGAGTAACATGATTAGGATCAACTTTTTTTCCTAGTATCTCAGTGATATGTTCTCTTCTATTTTTAAATCTCTCTACATATTTCTTCAATTTATCTTTTTAAAATTTTAGTGCAGTATTTTATTTCCACAATTATGAATTTTTATCCCATTATACAATAAGGACAACTCTATCTTTAGAACAGAGATCATGTGTTTTTAATAAATTTTTATTTTTCATTAAGTTCATTAATAGTATATTCAATAATACTGAAATATTCAAACATTTCCTCTTGAAATATCACCATCAATTTTATCTCCAAAATGATCACAATTATGTTTAATAGAGATAATTGGTACCTCAAATTTGTTTTTTATGAAGTACATATTTTCTTGGTTAGGAATCTCACCATGAGTTGAATTCGAGCCACTAAATAAATCCTCAGTTTCACTCCAGGTGGATTTTATTACATTATTATACTTTATATACTTGTCCTCATATTTATTTTTGTACTTCATCTTAGGACAATCATCCTTAACATGTCCTTTTCTCTTACACTCATAACAGGTAATATCATTCGTGTTTTATCTCTTTTCCAGTTCATTTTTCAATTCCATATATTATAATACATTCCCTTATTTCTCCATTTTTATAATAATTTCATCGTTATATATAAATTATTAAACCTTGTGACCAAGTGGACCATTTCCTCCACATTTCCAGTAGGTGATTCCTTGTCAACAGGTGATCGGTTTTTCATTGATGTCACAAGAATCTCTTATTGAAACAAAAGATCCTCTCCATCTTTCTAGAAGACATCTCAGCAGTCGTATGATTTTATCTTCTTCTAATACATGATTTCCCATGGGGCTCATTGTGTTCAGTTTCTCAATGATCCATAGATACATGCTGAAATCCATTAATCATGATTCATCTTAAATGTATCATATCTAATTAAATAGGTATTAAATCTCATTTATTTCACATTAGCATTTTCTTAATAAGAAATAGATAATGTATCCCATATTTTATAATAAGTTTTACCATAATATATCTTATTAAATTCTTCATATCTAAAAGTACATTAAAGATTAATCATGGGTTTTTAATTGTTATTATATGTAGTTTTAGAAGAATTGGCCCATGTAGTTTTAGTAGTTGTTGGTAATTCATATTTATCACCTATAATAATCAATATTTTAAAACAAATTCTTTCAATTTGCATCTTAGTTATTATTTTCCATTGATTATAATTATTTCTATTTAATAAATGAGCTCTATTAGTAGCATACCCTTCTTGTCTATTATCCATTTAATGAACTCAATTTAAAATTATAAAAAAATGAAATCTTTAAAACAAAAATATAATCATAGTTAAATAGAATTTTAAATAATCTGATACAAAACATTTGTAAAAGTGAGAATATAAAGAGGGAGAATTGAGTACCCAGAAAAATATTATATCAAAACAAGTTTAAATAAAATCCTATAGTAATATTAAAGAAGAACTAGTTAATAAAAATAAAATATCAATATTGGTTCTGTCAATTCAAAATATTTTTCAAAGTGTGATTATTTCTTATTTAAAATAATATGAAAACAATTTTTTGTTTTGGAATAATTTTACTCAATCAAAATATGTTATAAAAATTGATTAAGATTATCTATAAAAGTAGTGGTTTTTTTAAAGTTTAAAAAAATTTCAATTTAATTGTTTGAAACAAAATAAACAAAATCACACCAAGAAATAAAACCAAGAGGTTTAGTGTCAAGCCAAAACCTAATACTATACACCTAGAAATCACCAGATTCCAAGATGATTATATAAAATAATCTTAATCCAAAACATGGATAGGGTATACACAAAAACTAAACACCTATCTAGGCCATGCAAGGACCTCTTCCGTAATCACCATAGGAAAACAAGTGTAGAGGGTGTGTTAAGAATAATTCAATTATTATATAGTCATAACACATGAGTCAGTGTGTGTTCAATAATTAGAGTATATCACACACTACCCAAAATGTAAAAAGTAACTAAATAGATAAAGTTACCAATAAGAGTATGGAAATGGTGTTAGTGCTCACACTGAAGTTCTCCTGATGCTTGAGATTCCTCGAATGTATCTTGGGAAGGAGCATGAGCATATTTTTTGAAAAGTGTAGTAAAATAGATCATTTTAGGCTTATTTTATATCTATAAGAAAAAGTATTTGATGTCATGTAATCTCTGCTCTTTTATAGTTGTTTAAAGATAATGATGCAGTGTTTAAGGTCTCAATATAGTGTCACACTTCACAAAACTCTCTAGTTAAAACTTAGTTCTTAATATATTTTGTATATTATCTATGTTTACACATGTGGGATATTTTTCTTAATATGATAGTAGCATTTTAGAGTATCCATTTAAATATCAATCATCTGGAACTTTTTTGCCAATACCAATCAAATGACAAAATTTTTACTGGATCCCTTCAATATTTTAGGAGTAATCATGAAGACAATTATAATGGTTCAAAACTCTCTTGTCTATTAATTTGTGAAAATATGGTGTTTGAGGTGTACTGGGATGTCTAGGTGACTTATTTCAATACCTTGGATGTTTTCTAGATTGCAATGGTGGGTCATGATGGTGAGTTAAGACATTTGGTCCTGACATTGAGTCGCACCTTTGACTCGAAATGGTGAGTTGCATCGATATCTCTCCAACATTGTCTCACACCGATGACTCGCAATGGTGAGTCATGTTGTTGAGTCACACTTGTGAGTTGTGATGAAGGGTCACAATAGTGAGTCATTCAGTAAGATGTGACAGTGACCCACCAAATGGTAGCCCACCAAATAGTTACTCACCAAATGGTAGCTCACTGAACGGTGACTCACCAAACAGTAGCTCACTGAAGGATTACTCATCAAATAGTAGCTCACCAAAAATTGACTCAACTAATGGTTTCTCACCAAACGTTGACTCACCGAATGGTTTCTCAAAGAATGGTTACTTACACTAGTACCTTGTACTGGTGAATCATAGTGGTGACTCACCTAACAGTGAGTCATTTCCAATAGTTTCCCAATTTCCATATTTTCTCCAGTTTTTTGAGTTCCACCCATTTAACATTTAATTTAACATAAAATGAATCTAATAACATTTTGAATGGTTTTTTGGAGGTGTTTAGAAATATATCCCTATTCTAGGATCCTGGTATTTTCCATGTCTTCCAAACTGCGTGGTCTTTTTAAAGATCTTCCTTTAATGTTTTTTAAAAATAGTTTCTCTCATTGATTTAGGATCTGGCCTTTCTAAATATGAGATCATTCCTCCCTTGTGTGCTTCCCATTACTCTTCATAACAGAGTTCCCCATAACCCTTCTTCCCTAAGGAGTCGTGTAGTCATGTTTTAGACCATGTATGAAATTTTCCCTAGATTCTTTTTTCAATAGTATGCACTCTCCCTCATTCGGCTCAATAAGGAAGTGATGATCACTACTTATTCCAAGTAGGTTTCCTCATCTCTTTTTTTGTGAATCATGTGGTGTGGGAGTATGGATTTATATCACTTAAAGTTAGTTTAATCTATATTAATGTAATATAAATTTAATCATCTACAAACCAATAAAAAGGGGATGGGGGAAAGTGACACTTGCTCTTTTTTGTATATTATTTTGATCTATATTGGATAACTACACAATAAAAATCATGGTCATTAGGGGCATTTGTTTTCACACCTATGTTTTCTTTTGAATGATTTTTGTTCGTATTCTATTGAATGACTATATATATATATATATAAATGTGTGTGTGTGTGTGTGAAATTGGTTAACGATGTATATCCTGTTAATTAAATGGATTCCCATGGATCATACTATTTTTGTGATAACCCCTAAATTTACCAGGTGTAATTAAAGAAAGTGTTTTTTAATATAAATATTTTATTTCCTGGGTTTTTTGTGGTTATATGGTTTTGAAAATGGTTATGTGTTGTGAGTGGTTTAGAAGGTATGATGGAATATCAGTTTGAGAGATTTACTGGTTGCGGAATGGATGAGTAGTGTTCTGTAGTGAGGAAACAATCAGTATGTTTTTTGTTTATGTTTTTCGGTGTGGATGTTAGTTGAGGGTTTAATTAGGGATGGAAGAATGGATTTGGATGGATGATTTTGAAGAATGATGTATTGAGAGATATCACCTTGATTATGATGGTGTGAATCATATTGGTAATTTGACCAGAGATTCTCCATGAGTATCATGAAGAAAGATTCACCCGTGTCTTGGGAAAAATATATGTTATTTCCTAAATAGGTGTTTAACTGAGTAGAAATATGAAATGGTTTTCTTTAACATGGATCATATTTCCTTGTGTGATATTTTATGTACTGCTTGATGTGCCTTTTGTTTTATTCATTGCCTAAGTACTGATGGAATGGATAAATGTTTTTCTTAATAAAGAAAGAAAATTGATTAAATGAATTGACCTTGTGATTGTTGTGTGGTTGTGTATTTAGAGATAGCAAAAGACTAGGTTTTTTGATTTAAAAATTTGTTGGAATCCCATAGGATAGGTTGATTGATTGGTATCCATTTATTTATATACTCATTATTTTTACATTTTAAATTATATACGCACCCCATTTTAGTTGAGAAATATGTTCCGAACATCCTCATCATCATGGGGGAAGGTGTTTTTTCCAAACATCTCAGTGGGAAGATGGATGGTTGGAGACCAGTTCTCCAACCATCCCTCTTCCAGTTGGTGTTATCCCAATACTCAACAGGTAGGTTGTGGTTTGTGGGGCCCATGTGTGTTCGGTAGAGTAGTTATTTCCTTGGTGTATTTGGAATGAGATGTTTTATGATTTCACAGGTGTATTTGGGATGAAATGTGTTATGATCTCCCAGGTGTATTTGGGATGATGTTTTGATTGTTACCCAGGTGTATATTGGTAGATTATGATGAGCTTCAATTTCCCAGGTGATGGGATGAGTTGTGTGTCCCTAGTGTCTATGGGTAGGATGGGATGTTGTTTTAGACCAGGCATATATGGGAAGGATGAGATGAGCTTCGTTTTTTCGAGTGATGGGACTAGCTGTGGGGAATATTTGTGTGTGGGTGGGGTGTGATGTGGTGTGCTTGGAAGTGATGGGAGCGTGAGGAAATTTTCCATTTGGAAAGAGGGGCTAAACCAGTGGGAAGTGGTTTGGGGTACCAAAACCATCAATGTGTTTACTATATTATTCTAATTGTCTTGATTTACTTGATGTGTTTTCCTTGGTGGGGTTGGGATTGATAGTATACCTTGTTAGTTGTTATTGGTTTCTACTGTTTTTCTCATAGGGACATTAGAATGATTCATCCACTTGTGCATGTGAGACATTGTATATTCCAATTCAGTATACTTGTATGCTCACCCTATGTATAAAAAACTATTTTACAGATTCCAATAGGATCACATGGACTATGCTGGACCTTATTAGCTCAGAAATTGGGACATTTTTCATATCTCTACGTAGCATGATTTTGGTATTTACCTTGGAGTTTAATTTTATTTCTAACAATTTCATTTAAAACATGCATGTGGGATGGGTTTTTTATGATTTTATATTCTGTTCATGGATTGTTTTTGGATAGACCATCTTATCTCCCAATCTAGTTTTCATTAAAAAGGTAAATTCCATTATTTTGTGAGATTGTATTCCCTTGGTGATGCTCGACACCCCTGGGCCCACTGGAGGCAGGATATAGGGGTTATTATCTCCTTCTATTCATCTGGAATAAGTAGGGTCATGATAGAATGTAATAATTGAGATGGTTGAGAGATATGATGGAGTTCGGGGTTAGTCACATTGAGGATCACATGTGTTGGTGGGGAAACAGTGATAGCTTATCTTGGTGAGTGACATCGGGCAGGGAAGACCAGCTATGACATGCGATTTCAGGGCCCCCATGATCAAATGAAAGTACTATAAGATGACCAAACCACCAAGTGAGGCTACACCATTTGGTGGGTATATACCCTAATAATGGTACATGCATTATAATTACTTATTTTATTTTTTTATTTGGGTGTTTAAGGATGTTTTAAATAAATAATGAGTTAAAATAAATATTTAATAAAATTACATACTACATGGAATTAGGAATTCCTTTTTTTGTTTATAGAACCCATTCATCATCCACGGGTGGCATAGACAGTTGAGAATCACCATGAAAATCTAGCTTATCACTAGAGGGTTGATCTAGTGTATGAGGATGATCAGTGGTAGAGGATGTTACATTCTATACAGCAGTCGGCCCTGGGAATGCACAATGGTAGTGTTTTAGATATTGAGATAGAGATCTAGAACGTGGGTCTTGGGATCACCTTCATTTTAATTTGGGCTCTGAAAGAGAATTGGGTACCATTTTCTATTGAGTCAGATGTGGGGGGATGCATGTCAGTGGTGGATGCTATAATTGAGGGAGTGAAATGAGCCTGATGTTCTATGGATCGTTTTCGAGAAGGAGTTCTAAGAATAATTCCTTTCATCGACCATGTTGGATGAGAAGAAGTAGTATTTAATCTCCCTCCATCATCGGAGTATGTCAGAATGAGAGATGAGGATCATTTTCAAGGATCTACTTCATTTTTTTCCAGTCTATTTTTTGATGAGGGGTTTCCTATGAGACTTCTAGAGCAGGCACTTCATCCTTCTTTCTAGTATGCGGTTACTCCATTTACCTTCCTGACATACTTGAAGGCCTATATGAAGGTATATGAGGTTGAGAGGATTCCCTTGAATGGAGTTCTACCATAATAGGGGAGTGAGAACAGTCCATCAAAATTTATGGATACTAGTAGAAAATCTCAACCACCAGGGCCTTTGAGGTTTTTACTGGTGAGGAGTTGGCCTCAGCAATTTCATTTATGATATTCTGGTCCTTGTTTATTTTTTGTAAACATGGTACCAATATATTTTGTATATGGAGTATTTGGCCACCTTTAGAACCAATGTGTAGGGGACGTTCGAGCTCAATATGGTGGAGGTATGATGGTTCATTTCCCACTTCAGTAGAAGTTTCCAACCATGCTATTTCATCCGTAGGGACAGCAGACTCATTCTCAATCGAGGGGAGATGAAACAGGTAGGGAGTGACTTTAGGATGTACCTTAGGTATCCCTACCCAAGTTTGGTTGTAGAGGTGGTCATCAAAATTGGAGTAGAGGATCCAGGCTTGTTTAGTTTCATGCGAAAGAGGTAACAGTTTTGTTTGGGCCAAAGATCATTTGAGGTATGATCAGTTTCTTTAGTACCCCTTATTTTTCTTTGTCTGATTCGATATATTCACACTTCATTGGAACTTATAAATCCCCCAATAAGGTACTATACATAGAGAGGCTTCATGTTCCCCTATTGTTGATTATGAAATACAGAGGTCAGTCCAACTTGTTTGTTGTGTGCCGAGGATGTAAGCTAATGATGGGACTGCATCATTCATGTGGGGATCTCTTATTTCTATATATGTGATCGTATTATTTCATTCTCAACATCAACTGGTTTTATTCTATGCATTACATTATTTATTGAATCCAAAAAGGGGTTGTGTTTTCTGATAAAAATAGTTATTGTGTGGTTTTCATAGCTTAGAACAACTATTAGGTGGGATGTCAGCGTGTAGAGCCAATGATATCTTTATTGGATGATATATTAGTGGAGTCATTTATAATTAGGATGGTGGAGGTTATCTAGTTCATTTTTTAGTTCTTTTATGTTTTCCTCAAGTTGGTTGTGACCCTACCCCCTCGACATGATATTGAGTTCAGGATAGACTTGCATCCAAAAGATTCAATGATTTGATGGTACCTTCTAAGTTTCGGTGGCTGAGGATTTATATTGATGAATTAATAAGGAATTGATTTATCTAGAATAGTGTGTCTCTATGGGGTTCTCTAGTTTAGTTTGCGAAAAAGGAGGATGGTGGTCCAAGTTTTTTCATTGAGTACAAGAGGATGAACCTGGTGATAGTGAAGAAGCTTTACCCCCTTTCGAGGATAGAAGATTTTTTTAACTAGCTAAAATGGGAGAGTTTGTTTTCTAAGATCTACCTATAGTCCGAATATCAAAAATTGATGGTGAAGTAGGGTGACATCCTAAAGACTTATTGCAGGTGCAGGTATGGGTACTTCAAGTATGTAGTCATGTTGTTAGGTGTCACGAACACACAAGTCATGGTCATGGGGGAATATTAAAATTGTCATTCATGATTTCCTATTTAAGGACCCAGCCCTAGTTGCCCAGAGCTGATGCCTTATTTGATTAAGTTGGCATACATACAAGGAATATGAATCCCAAAGGGCCAAGTAGTTTATTATTATTGGAAACATGTTACATACATAATAATATCATTACAACGAGAAGGAAAAACAACACTAGTTTATGCCACTAGCAATATCAAGTCTCCAAGATTATGATTGCATGTCATTCATAATTTGCATCTTCACATACTAAAAAAAGGAACATAAGAAAGGGTGAGCTCAAATTCTCAGTAAGAATAAGAAATAAAGTGGAAGATAATATAAACATTAGACATGGTGAAATATTGAAAACACGTGCCTTTAATAATAAACATGAACACATTATGGCAGGAATATGAGCTGAGTAAATATTAACATAATACAACATAATCAAGGGTATTATACTAGTATAATATCAACATGAACTTTAAATTAATATCTTCATAATGAGGGAAGTCCATATGTTGTACATTCTGAATCATTTTGTCATGGCCTCGTCCAAGACATCTAGTGATTAAGGCCTCGGCCAAAATCCATATCACATTGGGAAAGGCCTCGGCCAATTCCACATCAATTTGTCTAATGAGACCTGCCAATGCATCAAGTGGCTATATCAGGCCTCACCCATCACATAATAAGTCCAATGAATTCCTCATATGATCAGGGATAAACATAAACAACAGATACATTCATATTGAAACTATCATATGAAATGTAACTATCTTTCCCCAATCATCAAACATAAAACACTAACCACTTAGAATAATATGGTGAATGGTTTTAGGATAGATCATCCACAATAGAGTTAGTCATAAATTATTAAATCAAATATGGTAGATGACTTCATAAATTATTAAACCCAATAATTCCATGGAATCAACAAGAGTGTTGAATTAGACGAAAACACTCTTATAAAATCATTAAGCAATTCTTGAGATAAATACTCTTTTATTTTGAAAAGAAGAGTTCCTTTGGAAAAATATTTGTATAAAACCAGAAGTGAATTAAGATAGTATTTTAATAATAAAATGATTGATTTTATAAGGATAATGGTTCCCAAAAACATATTATAGAGTTCCCTTGAAAATAGATAAGAATTTGAGAAATTCCCTTGAATCGGGCTTGTATTTTTGAAACAGTTTTGAAAGTTCCTTTTAAAACATGTAACTATCCATAAAATAAGGAAGGATTCTGGTTTGTAAACATATATATGATACTAACACAGAACATATGATGAGTAAATAACAATAAATAATAATTTCATCGAGGTAATTATACAATTAAAGTATCCTGAATGAAAATGTAAGTTCGGGTGGAAAAACTCTTACCTTAACTCCAAACATGTTCTGATCTTGTACTTAAGTTCCTGGAATATGAAAATATACTTTTTAATAACTTATTTTAGAACCTATTAGACATTTATTTAGTTTACCGTAATTCTGGTTAGTTAATTTTTGTCTTTATTGATAAGTTATTGTATTGAATTTTTTCATTCTGGAGTGTTCGTTTCCTTTTTTTTCATATTCGGTTTACTTGTTTTTATGTAATGAAGTTAGTGTGGAATGGTTATAAGTATCTAGGATTGGAATTATATATTATTTATGAACATAAATAATTGGTAGTGGTCATTTCTATCATTTGGTTACATGGAATGAGGATGAATCATTCGATGACAACCACTTCGATTATTCGGAGGTATTTGAAATATTATGAACTAGTTTGTTGATATAACTTAATTATATGTACATATAATGGTTCCAGAATATTGATTAGGTTATAAAACATATATTATAGTCTTTTTCAACCATTAATATGGTTTTATGACCAGTAATGAAGAAGAAATTGAAGAACAAAACATCGTCTTCCATGAAGGTTATAAATCGGAACCTCATGGACGTCGATTTCGTTTATAAAATAAAAGGGAGGGAGTAAGAATATTTATGATGGTTCTTCCATTAACATGATATAAATACAGTATATAGATGTTACTGGAGTTATCATGATCATTTGTATAGAGGAGATGAGGAGAGGATAGCAAAAGAATATAAATTGAAATAAAACCAAATGAAAAAGAAGGGTGCTTTACCTCTTGAAATAACCTCCTTGAGAATATCCTTAAGAGAAGGGGTTTTGGTCTTTTTGAAAGACCAGAAACTTCATGGACGTGGGTAGAGACTATGGAAGGGTAATTGGGCAGAACATTGAGGATCTACAAGGCCTAGAGGAGTGAAGAGAATAGGTAGTGGGGGCTTATAGTGGAGGAGAGGGGTAAATTTTGAATATTTAATTCTTTGTTTTATTATTTCCCTCAAGAAAACCAATAGTATTGTTTCATGTCACCCCTAATAGTAATAATGGCATGTGAGTTCGAAACAAGTGGGCTTACATCATCCTTTCATCACCTATGATGTAGTAAATCAAGTATTTTTCATTTATCGTATTTTATCGTATTTTACTATTCATCAAAAATTCTAGAATTTCATGAAAATCCCAAAAAATCACCCCTACCATTTATTGACGTGTAGAATTCAAAAGTGAAGCCCATTTTTGAAAAATAATTTTCTAAATATTACTTATTTAACTTTTAAATAAATTCATATTTAATTCAAAAATTAACAGTTTTAATTCTACAACGACATCTTTATCACATTGAAAAATTAACCAAGAAGTTATTATCTTCTATCATTAATAAAATAAAATAATAATAAAATTTACTATTCATTAGGGTAATATTACTATTCATATTACTATTCATAATGGTATGTTACTATTCACTGAAAATCAAGTTTGTTCTATTAGAGTCCAAATGACTTACTGTACACAACTTAGATGACCATTTTTTGAAATTCAAAACATATAAGAGGCGAAGTTATGTTTAATGGTTAGATTATAAAATTATATATTTATTTTCAAAACCTTGGGGTGTTGCATCCGAGACCGTTTTTTCATTATATTCATTGATGGCATATTGATCTACTCTATGTTATTGGAGGAGTACACTGAGAATCTTGGGACCATAGTACAGGTCATTCGATGTCATCATCTCTATCGAAAGCTATCCCAATGCACGTTCCGGACATGAGGGTTCCATTTCATTAGACATGCGGTGTCTTGTTAGGGTGTAGCAGAGGAAAAATTAATGTTTAATGTAGTTTTTTCTTGGGTATCACCGAAGAATGTGGAAGAGGTTTGTGATTTTCTTGATCTGGTGGGATATTACCAGTGATTTATACCCGATTTATCTCGAGTTGGAGCCCCGTTGATTTCATTGACCAAAAAAAGACTAGGATTTTGTATGGATTTAGTAGTGTCAGGTAGCATTCAACTTCCTGAAAGGGAAGTTATTCAGTGCTCTAGTACTATGGTTACTAGAGGAAGGGGTGATGTTTGAGATGTTTTATGATGATTCCCTTATGGTTTTGGGATTTGTGCTAATGTAGTAGTGGGTAGTTTTCTCTTATGGGTATAGGCTGTTACATCCCCATGAATGTAACTATACCACCCAAGGACTGCAGCTACCATCAGTCATATTTGCACTGAAGTTTTGGTTTCATTATCTCAATGGGGAGAGCTTTTTGGTCTTCACGGATAACAAGAGTTTTAGGTATATCTTTTCCCAGTGAGATCTGAACTTCTTATATTGGATATGGATAGAGTTTCTCCAAGATTATGATTGTGTGATCTCTTACACCTCAGAGAGGGGAATGTTGTGGATAATTCCATGAGAAGGAAGTGGAATAAATAGGTAGTTTGAGAGTTTATAGACTCGTTTCTTGCAATTGAGGAGGTGTAAGCCTTGAACTTGGATGAAAGCAGTGATGGTGGAAGATATTTTTTGTTTCATATGATGGTGCAGTATTATCTAATGCAGCAGGTGGTGGAGTTTTAGTGGGAATATTCAGAGGTAGAGGTTATGCACAATCATGTGGACTGTGGTGATGCTTCTGAGAGATGGATATAGGATGGTCATAATTATATGTTGTTCCATGGGTGGTTGTCCTATTAGAGATGCATGAGGGAGTCCTCTATGAGTTACATAGCTCACCATTAGTGGAACACCTTGAAGTTTACAAGATGTACCATGGCTTGAGGATGAAGTTTTGTTGGCATTGGATAAAATCAGAAGTAGGAGAGTTTTTGGATAAATTATTGATTTTCCAACAGGTAAAAACTGAGAACTGTGTTCCAAGTTTTTTTTACAACCCTTTTATGTCCCTGAGTGGAAGTGGGATGAAATCTCTAGGAAGATCATCATAGGGTTACCTAGGGCTCAAGGATGTTGTGTTGATATCTTGATAATAGTGGATCATATCACCAAATCATCCCACTTCATGGAAATTTAGGATTCGGGCACAATGTATGCCTTAGAAAATATGTATGTGGATTAGGTGGGGTAGCTGGATGGAGTTCTTATATCCAATTTCTGGGATCGGGATACATGTTTTACCTCGTGAGTCTGGAGTGGATTTTACCATGCTTTTGTCAATTAGTTACACCTCAGCACTGCCTTCCACCCTCTAGAAGATGGTCAGACGTAGCAGACCATTCCAACATTGGATTATATGTTGCAATAATGCGTCATGGACTCTGAATGATCTTGGGTGAGACAATATCCCTCGATACAGTTCGCTTAAAATAATAGTTATCAATCTTCCATTGGCATGGCTCAGTTTGAGGCATTGTATGGGATTTGGTTTTGTTCTCATTTGTGCTGGACAAAAGTTGCAGAGAAAACAGTTCTTGGCCCTGAGTTAGTACAGAGCATGGCAGAGAAGGTTAAACTTGTTTGTGAGAGGATGAAGGTGGAACAGGGTCGGGATGAGTCTTATGTCGAATGTAGGGGAGGCCCTTTGAGTTATTGATTGGGGACCATATGTTCTTTAATTTTTCCCCTCGACATAGGAAAAAATGTTTTAGTATAGGGGGTAAACTTTATCTTAGGTTCATCGGACTCTTCGAGGTGTTAGGAAGATTTGGAGAGGTGGAATACTAGTCGGTACTTCCACCATAGTTAGAGAGATTCCACGACGTCTTCCACATCTCTCAAATTCATCGATATCTTCATGATTACTCCCATGTCATTTACTGGGGATATTTGGATATCAAATATGATGTGATATACGTTGAGTAGCCAATAGAGATCCCGGATTTTTGAGAGAAGTTACTACCATGTGGAACCATTCCATTCGTTCATGTGTAGTGGAGGCATGGTGCCCAGGGGGAACGTAAATGGGAGAAAGAATCACTGATGCATATACAGTACCTAGAGTTTTTAAGTGTTTTATTTTACTCTTTTTTCCCTTGTATTGTGATGTTTAAACCATATTTGATATGATGAGTAGTTCTCCATAACTTTTGATGTGTGTGTATGGATGTTTGATTAAGTCTTGACATATGAATTGGGGAGTACATGACTCCTAATCGAGTCAAATTCATTGAGATGTGATTGAACCCATGTGGGTGAGTATGTTCTACATAGAGTAGACAGTATCTTGGAATGGAGGAAGTAATTCCTTGATTCTTGTGTTTGGATGATGTGGTTTTTGTGCTTGTTTGGTTTGGTTTGTGGCCGTTTGGGGTTGCATATGTTGGTGGAGGTGTTATTTAATTTTGAGGTTTCACTTCATCTTTCAAACAACATAGGTTGGTTTATCAATAAGCATTGATGAGTTAAACCGGTAGTGGTGTTTTAGGAGTAGAGGTAACTTCGAGTGGTTCATCATGGGGAGGTTGTTTGAACCCCTCTTCCTTATGGGCTTGGTTCTAAATTCATGAGGGAGAGAATAGTTTGAGACATATCTGATGTAATAATCCAGAACCCTTCAGTCCATTAATTTGTGAAAATTTAGTGTTTGAGGTGTTTTTGGAGGTCAAGGAGACTTATTCCAATACCATTCTAGTTTTCCAATTTCAAATGGTTGGTTGCAATAGTGAGTTAGTGTGGAAGGTACTCACAGTGATTCACACTGGTGACTCACAATGGGGAGTCACATTGGTAGCTCACCAATGGTGTCGCACACTAGTGACTGGCAATGGTGGGACTCATTGGTGATTCATGATGGTGGTTTGCGACAATGAGTTGCAACAGTGAATCACGAAATGGTAACTCACCCAACAGTGACTCGTCGAATGGTGACTGGCCAAATGGTAGATAACCAAATGGTTGCACGAAAAATGTTAGCTCACTAAACTGTGACTCTTTGAATTTTATCTCCTCAAAAAGTGACTCAATGAATGGTAGCTCGCTGAACAGTGACTCACACCTGTAACTTCCACTGGTGACTCGCCTAATGGTGGGTCATTTCAAACAGTTTTTTAATTTCCATTCTTTCTTCAGCTTTTCTAGGTCCACACCTTTAACGTTTCGTTTTACATAATGTGAATATAATACCACATTTAATATATTTTTTGGATCTATTTCGAATTATATCTATCTTTTAAAAAAAATAGGACTTTCTTTAACATCAAAACTACATTGTCTTGGTAAAGATCCTCCTTTAATGGTTTTAAAAACCCTTTATCCCTTTGATTTGGGATCATGCCTTTCTAAAGATGAGATATTTCTTCCATTGTGCTCTTACCTTTACACTTCATACCATACATTCCCATAACCCTTATTCCCTAAGGATTCATTGATTTATGATGTAGCTAAAGGATCGTGTTTTCTATGGAGTCTTTTTCCTACTATATGTGCACTCCCTGTTTTGGTGCAATAAAGAAGTGTTGATCGCTTCTTATTACAATCAGGTTTCCTTCTCTCACTTTTTGTGTTTCATGTGGGGTGGATGTACGATTGCCTTCTTGTAAAGGTAGTTGAATACAAATAAAAAAAAGATAAATTGAATCATATTTAAACTAATAAGCTGGGGCTGGGGGAAAGTGACACATGTTTTTGTTTTATTGTTTTGTCTCATACAGTGATCTTCATGGGAAAACTACCCACATAAAATCATGACAATTTGGGGTATTTGTTTTCACACTTGTTTTGTATTGGGATTTCTTATTGTAATAAATCATTTGAATGACTATATATATATATGAAATTCGTTAACCATGTATATCTGGTTGATTAAATGGACTCCCCTAAATAATACTATTTCTGTGATAACCTCTGAATTAACAAAGTTGAAAAAATTAATGGGTGTTTTTTAAACCTGAATATTCTTTTCCCTAGGTTTGTGTGGTGATATGGTTGTGATTACAATTGTGCATTAAAAGGTGTGATGGAATCTCATGTTGATAAATTGATTTATTATGGAATGGATGAGCAATGTTGTGCAGCAAGGCTGTAATATGGTTTGTTTCTTGGTGGTGTTGGGTGTGACTGTGAGTTAGGGGTTTAATTTCGGATACAAGGATGTATTAGGATGGAATTTTTTGAAGAAGGATGGATTGGGTGGGATCACCTTGAAGAAGGATGGTGTTACATAATATGAGTAATTCACCTAGAGATTTTCCATGAGTAGCACGGAGGAAGTTCCACCCATGTCTCTAGACCGGTATATGTTATGTCATGAATGGGTTCATAACAAAGTGAAAATATGTAGTGGTTTGTTTTACCTTGTATCCTCTTTACTTGTGTGATTTTTTATGTACTGTTCTATGTGCCATGTGTTTTAGTAGATTCTCACATATTGATGTATGGGATAAATTTTTTTCTTAATAAATAATGAGAATTGATTAAAAGAATTGAACGGGTGACTGTTGTGTTATTGTGCATTTATAGGTAGTAGAAAAAGTAGTTTTGTGAGTTGGTTTTCAATTGGAAACCAATAGGATGGGCTGAGTGTTTGGTGCCCATTTATGTATATACTCTGTATTTTCCTATGTGATTTCTATATGCACCACACCCTAGTTGAGAACTATTTTCCAAACACCCCTATCATCATGGGGGAGGGTGTCTTTCCCAAAAAACTTGGTGGGGATGGATGTCTAGAAACCCATTCTTCCCTGCCCCCTCTTCTGGGCGGTGTAATCCCAATACACCTCAGGTAGGTTGTGGTTTGTGGAGCCTAGGTGTTTACAGGTGAGTTGTGATTTCCATGCTGTCTTCGGATTGATATATGTTGTACTTGACCAGGTGTCTCTAGTATGATAGGTATTGTTAATTTATAGGTTTATTTGGGATGAGTTTGTGATTCTGGCCTAGGTTTCTTTGGGTGGGTTGTGATGACCTTCGTTTTACCTTGTGACGGGACTACCTATGTGGCCTAGGTGTCTCCAGGTGGTATGGGATGTGATTTTGGACCATGTGTCTGTAGGCATGATGTGGTGAGCATCATTTTCCTAGCTGATGGGACTATCTGTGAGGAACAGCTGTGTGCAGATTGGCTGTGATGTAGTGTGTTCAGAAGCAGTGGGAGAATGAGGATGTTTTCCTTTAGTCAATAATGTATAAACTAGTTGGAAGTGGTGTGGGGTTCACAAACCATAAATTTTCTTACTATATTATTTTACATGACTTTACTTGGTGGGTATGCCTCGGTGAGGTTAGGATGGATAGTATACCATGTTAGGTGCTATTGGTTTCTATTATTTTTCTCATAAGGGCATTAGTATGCTTCCTCTACTTGTTCATGAGTGATTTTGGATTTTCCTACTGAGTATACTTATATTCTAACCCAACGTAAATAAAACTATTTTCATGTTCCTAAGAAAACATCATGAACCATGTTGGACCTTACTAGCTCAGACTTTAAGATAGTTTCCATATCATTGGTAAGCTTTATTTTGTTATTTACCTAGTATTTTTATTGTATTTATAATAGTATAATTTAAAAAATTCATGTGGGATGGGTTTTGTACTTATTTTATATGTAGTTCTTGGAGTTATTTTGGGATGGACCATTTTATCTCCCTATCTTGATTTCCTCAAAAATGGAAATGTCTCCCATTTTGTGAGATTGTATACCCTTCGCATTGGTCACCACCTAAGGGCCTACTCAAGGAGGGACTCGGGGGTTGTTATCTCCCTTTCTTTAAACTTAATAGGGATTTTTGTAATACCAATTTATTAAATGATTTTTTTTAATTAAATGGGATTATTTCTAGACAAGGCTCTAAGATGACACATAATTCCAAGGCTCAGAGTGTTCGGAACATATTTTTGAACTTTGTTGAAGTTCATTAAATAATAGTGCGAGCAGGGTTTTCGGACTTTTAAACCAGTTCCTGAATGAAAAATCCAAGGGAACCATTGAACTCAGAGCATTGGGATTCTCCTAAAAAGGGCCAAACACTGGCCGGTGCGAGCCAGTATTGGAAGTTAATGTATGGCTGTAAATAAATTAATCAAGTAAAAATTATTTTATTTTCAAATCATTATAACTATTAATCGGTTACATGGATTGGAATTCTGAGAGTATGGTTGATCTCAGGAGGGTGTGTTTCCCTTAGTATGAGCTCAACCTTGATTGGCATAGGTTGACGGTGAAAGATATTTTTTGAACATTTTTTAAGCGAAGGTTTTGGAAACATATAAATGGGTTCCTAGATTGAAAATACGAGGGCACTGTGATGTCCGAAATAATGACATTACCTATGAATGGACCTAACCTCATCCACTGTGGGTCGAAGGAAGAAAATATAATTTTCGATCATTTAATGAAAAATAAAATAAACATAAAAAGTTTATTTTATTCAAAAATTGTTTCATTGGAACACTGTGATGAGCTGACTATTTCATTCTATAAATGAAATAGTTTAACAACTCTTTAACTAAAGCATAACATAAAATTTATTTCATAAATGAAACAGAGTAATGACATGATGACTAATTATAACAGAACCGCGGTGATGCTTTTCACTTTTAATCAGATAATAGGGTTGGAAAATCAAATCTACATTCAGAATTCCTATAATGAAAGACGTAGGAATCCTCTCCAATGATGAACATCAGTGAATCAGAAAGTGGTGATGACACACTTCAAGAATAGACCCAGGACCAGATGTCAACAATCACCAATAGCTTCGAGTGGATTTTCAATCACTGTGGACAGATTACCATCAGTGACGATCCCTTCCTCCAATCAAAGATTCTCCAGGTAGGGGTTTATCTTTTGATAATTTTAATGCCCAATTTTTATTTCTAAACCAACGTACATGGATCAACCAATGAAAAGGTTGATCTGTGGGTCTCTTTCTCTTATGGGATGGTATTTTATCTCTGCATTTTTAATTTTGGCATAGATTGTTTCTAGAAACTTAATCTTTCCTGCCAATATTTCAAAAACTTTAATGTGGATGAATCGCGCTAACAAAAACAAGGCCCTAATTCCTCTATCTTTGGGATTTCATGTGTTCTTCATGACCACAAATCCAAATTGATGGCGATGTAATATTGAGGTCATAATAGGGAATATTTCACCACATGGAGGCTGGATTCACAGACAGTTCGACGATAGGGCCAAAGGAGCACCGGCGGTGGTGGCCTATAGTGGCGGCCACTAGAGCATGGAAGCGCACCACAATGGCATGTCAAGGTGTATTTTTCAGCTGGATCGGGTCGTGGCGGTGTAGTAGGGTCCACCAGAACCCGGGTCAGTGGCTATTAGAGGCAGACACAATCACCTGGCCACTTCAGAGGGGTGGCCCACGTTGTGTGGTCCACGACATGTTGGCATGCGGTTCAGTGGGGATTAAGTGCGGGACAAAAGGTGGTCATCATCAGCCTATCACATCATGGTAGAACCAGACACCCAGTAGGCGTCTAGGATGGAGGAGATCATGCTACCGTGTGGGCTAGGTTGGGGTGCATGAACCGATCCACTAAACTTCCAAGGATGGAACTCAAGCCAAACTGCTTTTGTGGGCCAGGACGGCTGGATAAAACTAGAATGTTGGGAGGCCCGGGCTAGGAATGAATCGTCCTGCCTGTTATGGGCCAGGCCAAAAGGAACCAAGTTGTTGGGAGACCCGTCGGGTTGGACCCATAGCCGAACCGGGCCAGGTCGAGCAAGGCCCAATGGGCCTGGCACAATGGACGGGTCTAACGGCCCAGTTAATACCCAAACTAGGTTGTGCCAGGTCGGTTGGACAGTGTCGGGTCCTGCGGGACCCCCAGGCTGGGTTTTTTGGGTCGGTTCTACCAGGTTGGACCAGGCCCAAACATAACTGTCCATTTTTTACTAAAATTCAAATATCATTCAGTCTAGGAGTCTGATTGGTGATCCATTTATAGTGTTATAACCCTCGTGATGAGACGGATCTACTAGAATTCTCTAAGGAGACTTTAATAGAATTTTAAATATGATGAATGGATTGAGGAGTGGATTCTCCTGAAATGAAGTGCACTACATGCAGGAATCATGTAGCCGGATGAGACTTGAAGATTTCTGACGAGTGGTTCAAAATGACCCAACAAGACTAGATGATAAGCAACCATGTATCGACCAGCTATGATGTCCAAAGTGGGAAGCATCTCTGTGTGAACCAATAGACCCATAATGGGGAGCATCTCCATGTGACCAAGAAGACCCACGGTACTCATCAAGGATGAGTACCTTAGTAATCCAAGGTGTTTAGTGCACGAAATATATATTTTCTAAATAATTTAGATTATACCTACAAGAGATCAGAGTTCCATGTGTATACATTCCTTGGTGGTATTTCCTTTGCGTTTTGGAATCCCTACTGAGTATCGTGTTGCTCACCCCTACACGAGCTCTACTCACACATGTTGTGTCCAGTGCAGATGACAGGGGCTTCAACAGAGACCTTGGTGGCCCAGGACCAGTTGGTACCTAGTGAGAAATGACATGTAGGACATACTTATACAACCACTAATAGCCACTCCTTTCTTACCCTTCATGTGGGGTTCTCTTGTTGATGACTTTTTAGAGATCTTTTGTGCATTAATATTTTCAGTTTTTCTTTGTTGGTTTTTTATTATAGCTTATTTGACTTATAGCTTGTACCTTTACTCAGTGGTTGTTTAGTGGCATGCATGTTTTCCATTTTAGATTTTTGGGATGTGATTGTGTGTCTGCCTATGCATATAGGTACTCGGGAAAATTCCTCCCACATCTAGAATAATTCTTTCGGTTTAAGTCACCAACCCCTGACCTTTGGGAGGAAATTTTGGGGTAGTCGTAGCAAAGACCCGGGGGGACGATTCATAACAAATTGGTATCACAGGTGGTTAGTTCTAACTCAAAGATCAGTATTCGGTTGTTTTTTGTTGTTGAGAAATAGTTTTAAGTGTTTCGAGTTTGCTTTTAGGTTTGGGGAGTCTACTGTTTCTATAGAGGCTGATGTATCCATACACCCGGACCCTAAATTCTTCTTATTGACTCGGTACATGAAACCACTGGTTCCATGCATAATATAAGAATCAAGTGTTTCCTTATGTTCTTATTGAATAAGAGACATATTACCAGGTAGAATATATTAATTGTGGTATATCTTGATATGTTTCCGGATGCCTCCCCAGAGACAACCAGTTATGATTTCGATACCTGGATGTGAGGACAACCTGCTTAGTGATGATTTGTCGGTTCAGGGACCAATGCTAGAGATGGCCCCCCCTGGGTGGTGCACTAGTGTTACCACCACCCATTGATTAGTAGTTACTGTTGGCGCTGCCGGTAGAGGACGCACGCAGGCTTAGCGCCTTTCACAAGTTCTAGAGGAAGATACCTCCTAGGTTCAGGGGTGAGACTAACCCCTAGGTTTTGGAGTATTGGATAGAGGTGATGACATTATTCTTCTGCCTTCTAAGGATTCCTCTTGTCCAGATGAAGATCTTAGCCACAAGCCTTCTTCAGGGCTCGGTAGTGAGATGGTGGAGCTTGATGGTTCAGACACATGATTGGATGACCCTCAACTGGATAGACTTCTAGAACCTCTTTAGGGAGAAGTTAATCCAAGAAACGTTGTTCTTTGTGTGCATAAAAATGATGTTATACCTATAGAAGGGTAGAAAGATAGTAGCAACATACTCGGATAGATTCACATAGCTTTCTCGCTAATCTAAAAACATGGTTCAAGACCCATTATTCAAGGCTTGAGCCTTTGAGCAGAGACTACACCAGGAGATTATGGAATCCATGGTTTCTCTCAACATCTCTACTCAAGATGGGGTGCTGGAGAAAGACCTGTTTCTAGATATATTCCTCACAAAGAAGGTGCCGATAGCTAGAGCCACCACTATACCCTAGGTGGTAGAGTCTTTAGTGGTGGGAAGCAGGCAGCAGACACGGTGACACAAGCGGGTTAGGCCTTTCAGGGGGCAACACCTGGATTCAGGGTCAATAGTGCAGGGATCCCAGAGTAGAGGGAGTCAGCAGGGGGCCTGGATGTGCTTCTCATATAGCGGGTGGGCACACATGGATGTGATTGCCCAACTCGCCACACATATGATTAGAAAATGGTCTAGGGACCATTGAGATAGAGGTATAGGTTTGAGTGAGGATATCCGCATGGTGGCAGATGTGGAAGAGGCATAGGCAGAGCTAAAAGAGGTGGAAGAAGGTTTGAGGTACTACCACCACCACCCCAAGGTGGTCTGCCAAGGGCTCAGGGAGCTTGAGGATAGGGGAAAGCTCAGCTTCAGGTGGTGGAGGCCTATGAACATGGTGCTCCAGAGATGATTAGATGTATGATATGTGTCTTCCCCACCATAGCTTTAGTTCTTATAGACATAGGTGCTAGTCACTCTTTCCTTTCTATGGACCTCATTCGAGGCTCGGAGATTTTGGTGGAGCTATTGGATTGATCCTTATTGTTAAAGACTCCTAAGAGAGGGGACTATATGATTACAAACTGGTGTTGGTAGTGTTATCTTACTCATGGAGGAAAGAGATTCAGCTAGGATCTCCTAGTAACAATGTCAAGGCCTTAAAATTTCATCTTGGGTAGAGACAGGTTATCCATAGTTCATGCTCATGTCAACTATCTTAGGTGGAGAGTGTGGTGTGTCCATGAGGATGGGACCATGTTTTCCTTCACTAGTATGAAGTGAGATCTTGTAGCATAGGACAAACATTCTTTAAGGAGGGTGTATCTGATCACTCACTGGTTTTCTAACCTCACCCTAGGTATGGTGGAAAAGAGGATTCGTCACTTTCCTGTAGTGGTGAAAGAGTATGAAGACGTATTTCCTGATGATGTTTTGGGACTACCTCCTCATAGAGAGGTATACTATTGTATCAATTTGTACCGAAGGATGACACTGATATCCACACATGCATATCGGATGGCTCCTACAGACATTCTTGAATTGAGGGTACAACTGGGGGACTTTTAGGAGAAGGGAATTGTGATACCCATTATTTCACCATTCGCAGCCCCATTTTTGTTTTCCAAGAAGGAAGACAGGATTTTGAGGTTGTGTGTGTACATTTGGTGCCTGAACCAGGTGACTGTGAAGAAGAAGTATCCATTTTTGAGGATTTATGACCTATTAAATCATTTAAATGTTGGGAGATGGTTATCGGAGATATAAATCATATTAGGCTATCACCAGCTTCATGTGCGGTATAGGGATGTACTGAAGATAGCCTTTAGATACTGGTTTAGAAACTATGAGTTCTTCGTGATGCCTTTCATCCTGACCAATTCCCTAGTAGTGTTCATAGTACTCATGAACAAGATCTTCCATCCTTACCTCGATCGTTTCATGGTGGTCTTCATTGATGACATCCTGGTGTACTCTGCATCTGATGAGGAGCATGCTACACACTTGCGGATTGTTCAATAAACACTCCGAGAGAACCAGCATTACGATAAGTTCTTGAAGTGTCAGTTCAGTATTCGGGAGATCCAAATTCTAGGACACATCATCTTAGATACTAGAGTTATAGTGGATACAACAAAGATTGAGGTAGTTCTTTCTTGGGAGAAACCCAAGAGCGTGACTGAGGTGTGGAGTTTCTTAGGATTAGATGGATACTACTAGAGGTTCATGACTGAAATTTACTGGGTAGTCATACCCTTATCAGCTTTGACATGGAAGGGATAGACCTTCATGTGGATGTAGAAGTGTTATTAGTGTTTCTAGGAGATAATGAAGAGACTGACGAGTACCCCCATCTTGATACTACTAGTGGAGGGCATTGCGTGTGTAGTTTTTTATGACACATTTGGGATAGGACTAGATTGTGTCCTAATAAAGGAGCAAGTAGAGATTGCTTATGGTTCACAGTAGTTGAGGAATCATGAGCAGAACTATGGAACCCATGACCTGGAGCCAGAAATAGTGGTTTTTTCATTGATCAAGTGGTGGTATTAAATGATGGGTGAGCAGTTTAAAGTCTACTACAACCACAAAATTCTCAGTTATATGTTCTCCCATAAGGACTTGATTATGAGGTAGCAGTGATGGGAAGTGTTACTCTAGGACTATAAATTCATGATTTTCTATACTCCTGGGAAGGGGAACATGGTGGAAGACACGCATAGAAGGAGGTCTGGTTTGCAACTGCTAAGTGAGGTGATGGAGCAGTTAGCCATGATGCAAATATCCTTTGTGGATAATGATGGAGAAGACTACCTTCAGTTGATGACTATCACTCCCCCACACTTAAAGCAAGTTAGGGAGGTACAGCTTGTGAATGTTTACTACAAGACCTGACTTGCTTAATTATCCTCAGGATAGGCTATAGAATGATTTTCGATTGTTGGGAGAATATCATCATTTTCAAGGGGCATACAGTAGTACCAGCGGCATTTTGAGAGGATATTTTTAGGGGTTTCCATACCTCCCCTTTGGTGGTACATCCTGAAGTGGAAAATATGTACCAAGACCTTCAACATCAATACTGGTGGCCAATGATAAAGAAGATAGTAGCAGAGTTTGTCTCAAGATGCCTCACTTGTCAACAAGTGAAGTCTGAGCATCCTGTCCCAGCAGGCTTGGCCCAGCCACTTGAGGTACTAGTGTGGAAGTGGGATCATATCTCTACGGACTTCGTGACGGGATTACCATGCATGTCCAGGGGCCACAATACTATCCAGGTGATCATTGACTAACTCACCAAGTCAGC
Source organism: Viscum album (assembly GCA_963277665.1). Classification (NCBI taxonomy): domain Eukaryota; kingdom Viridiplantae; phylum Streptophyta; class Magnoliopsida; order Santalales; family Viscaceae; genus Viscum; species Viscum album. The sequence continues at coordinate 1,189,384,856 of OY728121.1, read as the reverse complement.
TCAATTCCTAACCATCTAGGAGTAGGGATTGGTAGATGGATTGGGATGCCCCTATATCTAGAAGATAGTGTGACCTTATGGGTTACCTTCGACAATCGCCTCAAAAATTGATGATCGCTTCACATCCCATATATTTAAGGGATTACAGGAGGAATTTGTGACTCATCTATGCTTGAGCATGACTTTCCATCCCCATACTATGGTCAGACAGATAGGGCTATTCGGGTGTTGGAGGACATTCTACATACTAGTATCTTGGACTTTAGTCATAGTTGGGAGGACCACCTGCCTCTGGTGGAGTTTGCATACAACAACAACTACCATTCCACCATTTGTATGGCACCATTTGAGGAACTTTATGGGAAGTCTTGCAGATCACCTCTATACTGGATAGACCCAGGGGAGTCGGCACTCATGGGTCCAGAGTTGGTATGGGTTACCACTAAGAAGGTGCAGATCATCAAGGAGTAGATGAGGACTGTATAGAGCATGAAAAAATCATATGATGATAGGAGAAAAATGCCCTTAGAGTTTGAGGAGGGAGGCCATGTGTTCTATCGGGTCTCACCCAGGCAGGGATAGTAGAGATTTTTCTAGGGTGGAAAGTTATCTCTGATAGTCATCAGACATTTCCAGATTCTGAGGGGGGTTGGAGACTTGGTGTACCACCAAGCTCTTCCCCCAAGGATGGAATGGGTGCACAATTTTTTCCATGTATCGCAGCTAAGTAGGTACATGCATGATCAATCACATTTCATCTACTGGGTTGATCTGGACATTGATAATGGGGTGACATTTGCAGAGTTCCCGGTGGAGATAAAGGACCAATAGGATCGGGTCCTTCATCGGCAGTCGATTCCTCTAGTGCATGTTCATTAGTAGTATGGGAATCTCTAGGAGATCACATGGGAGCGTGGGGCTTAGATTCATGCTCAGTACCCCTTTCTATTTAATTAAACCTTTTTTTGGCAAACAAGTACGTAATTCCCTAAAATGGGGAGTAATTAAATACATCTAAATTCCTTTATTTTTTTTTTAAATAAATTGGATTATTTCAAGACCAAGCTCTGAGACGGCATGTAATTCAAGGCCCGGAGTGGCCAGAATTTATTTTGGAACTTTTTTTAGGGTCATTAAATAATCGTGTGAGTGGGTTTTTCTAACTGTTGAACTAGTTCATCAATTAAAAATATGAGGTCACCATTGATCTTAGAGAATCATGATTCACCTAGAAGGGGCCTAACATTTGTAGGCATGGGCCAACAGTGGAAGTTAGTTTTTGGCTATAAATAAAACAATCAGGTAACAATTATTTTATTTTCAAATCCTTATAACATTTAAATGGTAACTCAGATTGGAAATATGAGAGTACTATTGAGCTCGTGGGGGTGTGTTTCCCTTAGTCATAGATTAACCTTGATCGGCGCAGGTCGAGGGTCAAATATAATTTTTGAACTTTTCTTTATGTGAAATAAAATAGTGTGCATGCATGGTTTTGGAAACATAGAAATGGGTTCTTGGATTAAAAATATGAATGCACCGTTGCATCAGGAATAATGAAAATACCTAATAATGGACCTAACCTCGATCAGCATGGGTCAAGGTAAAAAGTTAATTTTCAAACATTTTATGAAAAATAAAATAAACATAAAATGTTTATTTGATTCAAAAAAAAATTTACTACCACACAGCGATTAACTGAAAATTTCATTCCATAAATGAAATAGATTAACGATTATTTAACCAAAGAGTAACAGAAACGTTGTTTCATAAATGAAACAGTGTAACGAGGTGATGAATAATTGTAACAAAAACACTGCGATGTGTTTTGATTTTAATAAGATAACGGGGTTGGAGAAGCAAATACAAATCTGGAATTCCTCTGACAATCAACGAAGGAATCCTATCCAACGATGAATGCCATTGAATCGGAATACAGTGATCACACCCTTGATGATTGGACCTAGGACCGGAGATCTACAAACACCAATGGCTTCGATCAGATCGTTAATCCCCTCAGATGGATCACCAACAGCGACAAACCTTTCCTTCAATCGAAGCTTTTCCAGGTAGGGGTTTTTCTTTTGAGAATTTGAATGCCTCATTATTCTTTCTAAAACAACAAATACGGATCAACCTATAAATAGGTTGATCCGCGGGTCGCATGTTTTTGTGGGAAGGTATTCTATCTTTGGGTTTTTACTTTGGGGATAGATTTTTTCTAGAAAATTAATCTTCTATTTACATATTTTAAAAACACTATTGTGAAGGAATCAGGCCGATATGAATAGGAGCACGTTTCCTCCATCTTTGGACATTCATGTGTTCTTCATGACCATTCTTTCGAATTGATAGTAAAGAAATTTCGAGGATTTAGTAAGGAATATGGAACCCAAGGAGGTTGGAGGTGTAAACGTTTCAAGGAACGGACCACTGGTGTAGACTCGGAGGTCTGCGGAAGGCACTGTCAGTGACCGGTGGCGGTGGAGGTTGCGGGCGGGTGGCGGCCTTCCATGATGGCATGCCAAGGTAGAGGCTGCAGCCGGCTTGGGCCACGGTGGTGCAGCATGGGCTACTGACACATGGGTCAGCAACAAGAAGAGACGAACATAGCCACCCGACCGCATCAGAGGGGCCGCCCACGTCGTGCGGGCCACGGTGCGATGGCATATGGTCCAGTGGGGCCTGTGTGTGGGACAAAGGGTGTCCTGCTTCAAAAGGATGTGTCACGGTAAAACCAAATGCCCAGCGGGAAACTGGGATAGAGGAGATCGGGCCTCCGTGTAGGCTGGGCTAGGGGTGTGTATCGGGCCACTGGGCGGCCCAGGTTGGAACTCAATCTGGCCTGCTTTTGCGAGCTAGGATGGAAGGATAAAACTGGTCCGCTTAGTGGCATGTCCAAGTAAAGAACCGTCTAACCTGTTTCGGGCTGGGCTAGATAGAACTGGGTCATTGGTCAGCCCGGTAGGCAGGACCAATGGTTGAACCGAGCCGGTTCTAGCAAGGCCCAGTGGGCTTGGCCCCGTGGAAAGGACCGACCGGGCCATACCAAATCGAACTGTTTCATGTCGGGTTGATCTAATTAGTTAGGGTCATGTGAGACCCCCATACTGAGTTCGTCGGGTCAGTCCGACCCGGTCTGACTGGGCCCAAACACAACTGGCCCCTATTTACAAAAATTTCAATATATTTCCATCCATCTATCTGATTGGAGAACTATTTTTGGCGTTGGTACCACATGATGAGACGGTTCTTTTAGCATGCTCTAATTAGACTTTCATGGAATTTGAAAAATTACAAATGGCTTGAGGAGTGGATTATATTGAAATCAAGTGTACTATGAGTGGGAATTATAACACCCCAATCTTCCATGGTACGCTTCTCTTTAATAATGCAATAGCTTGCATTGTACGCAAGTTCAAGATTCTAACACATTGTGACCAATCAAAGTAGCTGTTATGAATAGTAATACCCACTTTTTGAAATTTTATAAATTTTATTATTCAAATTGGACTTTATTTTTGGATTTTTAATATCAAAATTAGCCTATGTGGAATTTTTGGCATTTTTCTGAGAACATCCCATTTCAATGAATAGTGAAAAATACTTAAAAACAACATTTTTAATCAAAATAATTCCTGGTGATAAATTATACTATTGAGTGATTTTAAAGTATAATTAGAATATATTTTTACTATTTTATCCAATTTTGGTCATTAAAATTAATGTCACTTTGAAATTTGACATAAACAATTGTCAATATTTTGATATATATTGTTTCCTAAAAGCATGCTATTTGTTGTGACAGCAGGAATTAATTATAATATTAATTAATGAAAATTAAATGTTTTTAATTTTGTAAAATTGACATCATTTTCGAATTCGGAATATGAAATATATCTTAGGGTGAATTTTTGGTATTTTTCTGAAAAACTTCAATTTTTGATGAATAGTGAAACAACTAAGTGGTAGTTTAAAAACTAATTTTTCGTGTAAATGAAACATTACATCTTCTGTGTATTGAATTTAAAAAATCCTACATACATGGTTGTCATTAGGAAGCAAAATTTGGTTCAATGGGATTAAAATAATTTTTGGTGAATAGTAACTTTTAATTTCTATTAATCGCAATTAAAGGTAATTAGTGAAATTTAAGGTAAATATGATATTATAAAAATATGGAAATATATTTACACTTTTACTACCTTTATTTTATGACTCGTGTCAGACCACTACAATCCATGGGTCAACTTGGGGACCCCATGGAGCCACTTGGGTAAGAAAATGACATTAATAACTTTTTATTTAAATTAAAAATAAAATTATCACAAACATGTGTTGTTTTACTAAAACAATAGTTACATGGGGTTATATAAGTTAACATTTAGACTATAAATATTAATTTTAAAGATAAAAATATTTCATAAATCATGATATTTTTTATATAATTTTTAGACATTAAATAAATTAAAAAATTTATGACACCGTGATGATGCAGCGGTTACCTCATTAATTAACGATTTAGATAAAATGAAAAGATAATGTAAAATATAATACTTAAACTTGTCAAAAATCTATTTTATGGGTAGATATAGAACCCTTATCACCTTATCCTCGAAATATATAATTTTGGGACCTTTGAAATCCGCTGAGCACTTCATAATAATGTAACATTTCATGACTTTCCAAGAGTGCCCCTCCTCTCCTCTTAAAAAAGGCCCCCACCTCTACCACCTTATTCACACCATAAAATCCATTTGGCTTGGCCAACCTCTGCCCAAGTACTCTATAAAATTCCCTCTATTACTCCTAGAATCCTCACTTTGGGCAGAAGTCTTCCCAAAGATACTTTTGGCTCAAATCAAAAAGAGTTACCCGATTTTAAGGTAATGTCTTCTCTTGTGTTCTTTTGTTTTATTTTTCTTCTCCAACCCCCTAAAATCTTTTTATTACTTTATTTTGTTACAAAACCAGTATCCTAAATATACTAGGATGTTTTTATGAGAAGTATTTGATTTACACTTACACACTCCTTCGTCTAATGGTAAATGAACATACTATTTCTATGGGTGGCGAAATACTGCCTCATGAAACGATGATTGTTCAATATTATTTTAACACCTTTAATGGTGGCCATTATGATGACACTATTTATATATATGATATATATTATTTTTATGTTTTCCTTATTTTTCTTTATTTCTCATTTATGGCATACCTTTATGATTTTCATTATGGGTAAACGCGATAATTTCATTTTAGGAAGTGCGGACTACCGCCCCCTCAAAGTGATTGGAATCGTTAATGCCATATGTGGGATGTATAAAGGATGGAGTAAATGATATTATATATGATATTATACTGGAATTATAATACACCTTTATATCATTATGTTTTCATTCCATTAAATATGAAATAGAAATTAAAGTAGCGTTCATGCGTACGTACGGCTTACCGTCTCCATGAACGGTGCATTTCATTTCTTACCTCTAAATGTTACGTAATATTATGAATGAATGTATATAATGGATATATATGATATATATTATATCTATATCATGAATATAATTCTGGATATAATGGATATTTTACCACATGAACAACTTGTAATTATAAGAAGTTTATTTTTGACTCGAGTACCAAAGATTGACAAAACGACCGTTATTAACATAAATAATTACATAATGTTCATAACATAGTAATAAGTGATATTAAAGGAATAATAAACTTGAAAAAGGTTCTCAATAAATTATAAATTAACTCTAGTTTATTATTCAGGAGGTTAATGAATGATCGAGTCAAGTCGGACACGAGGTGAGGGAACTTCTTACCCCAATTTCCATTCTTTGGGTTAATCTCCTACTTTCAAATTATGTCACGATATTATTATGTCCTATCTTGTATTTGTACTTTCTTTATGTGTACTTATAGTGAATACACATAATAGATCTATTTTATTTAAAAAATGTTCTTTGTAAGTGACTTCGTCTCAATCTCCTTTCATTGAGGCATATTTTGTTTTATACACAACATTCTTTTATACGGTGTATAAACCCCTTTGAATTTTACTTTTATTCAAAAGGAATATTTTTTATACGAAGCATTTTACTAAATGACAAAAGGGAATTTTTTTTTGTATGTATGCGGCGACAATGACTTCTCCGCCACCGTGACCATTATTTGAGTTTCAGCTTCCTCTACAAGCCATAACATTTTTTAAATGAAAAATAAATCCCAAGTTTTACTTTTCTTTTATTTTGGTATTGAAAATGGTTTTATTATATCAATTTTTTGTATTGATATCTTGTGATTGAAATTTGGAAATTTTATGTTTCAATTATGCATATTTTATGTGATACGATTATGTCATGGATTATGATATGTTTAAACCTATTCATATGAGGAATGCATTGGACTTAATAAGTGACGGGTGGAGCCCGCTATAGCTCCTCGATGCATCGGTAGGTATCATGAGACAAACTAGTGTCTTGGCACGTGGTCTTGACAAAATCTTATTTGTAGTCTTGGCACGAGGCCTTGGCTATGTGGTTATGATAGTCTGGCATTATGCATTCCATCATTATGAAAGTGGTTATTGATATTTCATGTGATTATTCGACTAGTGGAATATCCATGTGAATAAGTAAATGTCATTATTTCATTTTATTTTGCCATATTATGCTAAAGTTCAAGATTAAAAGGCTTTTGTTTTAGTTATACAATGCCTTAAATGTTTATGTTTATTTATAAAAGCTTCCACTATATTTTTATCCTTACTGAGCATCTGAGCTCACCCCTTTCAATGTTTTAATTTTTTTAGGATGTGAAGAAGTATATTATGAATGAACTGCAGGGATAGTAAAATGGGATATGAAGACAAGATGTCATTGTAGTTTTGTTTTACTTTATGATGTAATGTAAGACTTATGAATGTATCTAGTGTTTTCAAGGCTACTAAACTAATTGGTCTTTCGAGACTTGATCTTTTGTGATCATGCCAATGTTACGCAATAATACACCAACTCTGGGTAACTGGGGTCGGGGCGTTACAGTTCGTATCAGAGACAGTTTAGTACTAACCTTGGAAGCTAGATTTAGATAAAACTCTGATTAAATCGCATAGCTCTAAGATATACTTTGAGGATTAGTATAGAAGATCTTCCTAGAATTTTGGTATTATAGAGATTTTGTGAGTTTTCCGTGCAATACATCCCTGTCTGGATATGAGCAGGTAGAGGCGGCTCTGGCACAGATTTACCTAGGGTTAAAACCTGAAAACACCGCTTTGAGCTTGATTCGAATTGGAACTAGTGCACGACAACGGGCCTTGCTACACTCTTGGTTATGACACTCTCGGGGGATATTCTTAGGATAATTCTCATTTCCTATACAAACCACTATGAAGGGTTATGAGTATATACTTCCTCAAGGAAAACATTTTTATGATTATGGATTATATCCATAAATATTTCAGTTTATGTTAAGTGTTTTTCAAGTATGTAATTATGTATTTCGATTCATAAACTAATATAGTTTATGACATTGTTTAAAAATGGTGACTAGTGGAAGGAATGGAAACTGTATCAAAGCACGCACTCCATGTAGGGATTGCCCTCCTGCTCAAGATAATTATAATGGAGTTGGTGATACAATTGGTTCTGATCAGCTTATCACTATACTGGGATAACTCACTCAGGTTATTAATAATAACCTTACTCGTATAGAGCACCATGATCCGCAGTGTGGAGGATCAATGTTAGATCGCTTCATGAGGAAGAAACCACCAACATTTAATGGGAGTACAAATACATTATTAGTTGAGCAATGGATAAGTTCCTTAGAGAAAATACTCAATGCCTTAGGGGAGTAATGAAAGGGAAAAAGTTATCATGGAAGTTTACCGCCTCACTGGAGATGATGATCAATGGTGGTCATTAATTCAAAACACGAAAGAAGATAAAGAAGTATCTAATATGGAATGGAGGGAGTTAAAAGAGATTTTCTTAGAAAAAAACTTTCCTCATGACCATTGAGAAGATATGGAAAGGCAATTTCTGAGTCTGAGAGAAAAGGAGGATGAGAATGTCACAAAGTATGAAGCCAACTTTACAAGGTTAGCAAGGTATGCTACATATTATATACATAACCCAAGAAGTAAGATTTATCATTTCGCTGATGGGTTAAAACCATTTCTCTGCCGAGCATTAGTATCACAATCTTTATCAATGTATGAAGATATAGTCTTGTCTGCTATCAAGACAGAAAAGTAATTCTCTAAATCTTATGACAATAAAGTTAAGAAAGAGAAGAAGAGAATGGTGGAACAAGAGACAGATAAAGGGAAAAAGGGAAAGAAGGATTTTCCATTATGCGATAATTGTGGGAAGAATCACCCCAGTACTTGCCTAAAAATAATGGGAGTTTGTTATAAATGTGGAGAAAAAGGTCACCAGGCTCGTGATTGCAAGGGAAAGAAAGAGGCTATCAATGTTGAATGCTACAATTGTAGGGAAATGGGGCATTATGCAAATGAATGTCCTAAGCATCAGGAAAACTTACCACAGAAAATGACAAGGTATTAAGGCCAATCTTATTTTGTTACTATAGTTGAAGTGGAATAATTAATGTATTGGTGCTTTTGGACTCAAGGATTATATTCTGGTTATAAGAATAATGTGAAATATATAAAGATTGTGCTGCAGTACTTGTTTTTTCATTAAATATTTAATATGATGAAGGTAATCATATTTTTAGTATGTGAAAATAAGAGAAACTTTACTTTGTTTGGGGAATCTGATGTTACAATTGATTTTGAAATTTAGAGACCTTTTTGAGAAAGTATTGACAGAGGTAATTTGGATAACTATAAAGGTTGGAATAGATTAAGTTTAACTATGGATAGTATTGTTTAAGGTTAAAACATTTCTGATTATTATTTTTGGAATATTATAATACTATAGTTTTAGGAAAAGAACAACCTGCAGGTTGGGGGATAATCCGTCGCGTCGGACAAAGCTGTAGGAATCGAACCCACAACCATAGTGCGACAGGCCTTTATTACCTACCACTAGCCTACAGGAAGTCCTTGGTTATTACAAAATAGTTTCCTAATCAAAATGGTATGTGTTAATAATTTTAACCTTATACAATTATGATAAATAGAATGTTTTTGAGTTCTATTACATTTTGGAGTGAAAGATGGGTATGTGGTAAAATTTTATTAAAGAATGAAATTCTATATGACATGTAAGTATATTTCCTTAATTTCTTAGTAAATCTCCTAAATAAATTCCTCAACTTTATGAATGTTAACTTAAAACAAAAATGTTGTCGGTTAACTTTTCCAATTGGGGAATCAATGACTGTTTAACCAATCACATGTTTGTGATTTTCTTGTAGTTAACTTTCTCCTAATCCTATTTTCTACAACTCTCTATCAGACCTTGATGGTTTTTTCTCCTCTATATCCATATTTTCATAGAATCCTAGTATGGGCTATATCGGGTGACCTTTTTACTTCTCTTTATTTCTTTTAAAGTTATATTTTTTTAAACCCTATTTCTGATGTGGGTTTTCCACAAAGTTATTTTCTATTTTCAACTTTTTATTTTCGAAGAACATTTTCAAAATTGTGAGGATGCAATTTATTGAAGTAGGGGAGAATGTACCACCCCAAGCATCCACGGTATGCTTCTCTTTTAATAATGCAATAGCTTGCATTGTACGCAAGTTCGAGATTCTAACACACCGTGACCAATCAATGTAACCGTTATAAATATTAATACCCACTTTTTAAAATTTTATAAATTTTATTATTCAAATTGGACTTCATTTTTGGATTTGGAATATCAAAATTAGCCTATGTTGAATTTTTGGTATTTTTCTGAGAACATCCAATTTTCAATGAATAGTGAAAAATACTTAAAAACAACATTTTTAATCAAAATAATTTCTTGTGATAAATTATACTATTGAGTTATTTTAACAAATAATTAGAATATATTTTTACCATTTTATCAAATGGTGGTCATTAAAATTAATTTTTCTTTGAAATTGAACATAAACAATTGTCAATCTTTTAATATATATTGTTTCTTAAAAACACGCTATTTGTTGTAACAGCGGGAATTAATTATAAAATTAATTAATGAAACTTATATTTTTATAATTTTTTAAAATAGACATCATTTTTGAATTCAGAATATCAAATATAGATTAGGGTGAATTTTTGGTATTTTTCTGAAAGACTTCAATTTTTGATGAATCGTGAAACCACTAAGTGGAAGTTTAAAAACTAATTTTTCATGTAAATGAAATATTACCACTTTTTTGTATTTAATTTAAATAATCCGACATACATGGTTATCATTAAGAAGTAAAATTTGGTTCAATGGGATTAAAATAATTTTTTTGAATAGTAACTTTTAAGTTCTATTAATCGCAATTAAAGGTAATTAGTGAAATTTAAGGTAAAAATGATATTATAAAAATATGAAAATATCTTGACACTTGTCCTACCCTTATTGTATGACTCATGGCCAACCAATAAAATCCATGGATGAACTTGGAGACCCCATGGATCTACTTGGGTAAGAAAATGACATTAATAACTTTTTATTTAAAGTAAAAATAAAATTGTCAAAAACATGTGTTGTTTTACTAAAACAATTATTACATGGGGTTATATAAGTTAAATTTTCGACTATAAATATTCAGTATAAATATAAAAATATTTCCTATATCATGATATTTTTCATATAATTTTTATACAATAAATAAATTAAAATTTTTATGACACCATGATGATGCAGCGCTTATCTCATTAATTAACAATTTAGATAAAATGAAAAGATAATGTAAAATATAAGACTTACACTTGTCAGAAACCTATTTTATGGGTATATTTCAAACCCTTATCACCTTATCCTCGAAATATATAATTTTGGGTCCTTTGAAATCCGAAAATCACTTCATAATAAGGTAACATTTCATGACTTTCCAAGAGTAACCCTCCTCTTCTCTTATAAAAGGACCCCAACTCTACCACCTTATTCGCACCATCAAAGCCATTTAGCTCGTCCAACCTCTGCCCCAATACTCTCTCAACTTCCCTCTCTTACTCCTAGAAGCCTCACTTTGGGCAGAAGTCTTCCCACGGAATCCTTTGGCTCAAATCAAAAAGAGTTACCTGATTTTAAGGTAATGTCTTCTCTTGTGTTATTTTGTTTTATTTTTCTTCCCCAACCCCCTAAAACTTTTTTATTACATTATTTTGTAAAAAAAAATAGTATCTTAAATATACTAAGATTTTTTTATGTGAAGTATTTGATTTACAATTACACACACCTTGGTCTAATGGTTAATGAACATACTGTTTCTGTGGGTGGCGAAATACTGCCTCACGAAACGAGGATTGTTTAATATTATTTTAACACCTCTAATGGTGTCCATTATGATGAAAATATTTCTATATATGATATATATTATGTTTATGTTTTCCTTATGCTTCTGTATTTCTCAATTATGGCATACCTTTATGATTTCCATTATGGGTAAACACGATAATTTCATTTTAGGAAGTGCGGACTATCGCCCCCTCAAAGTGATTTAAATCGTTAATGCCATATGTGGGACGTATAAAGGATGGAGTAAATGATATTATACTAGAATTATAATACACCTTTATATCATTATGATTTCATTCCATTAAATACGAAATAGAAATGAAAGTAGCGTTCATGCGTACGTACGGCTTACCGTCTCCATGAATGGTGCATTTCATTTCTTACCCCTAAATGCTACGTAATATTATGAATGAATGCATATACTGGATATATATGATATATATGATATCTAAATCATGAATATAATTTTGGATATAATAGATTTTTCACCACATGAACAACTTGTAATTATAAGAAGTTTATTTTGGACTCAAGTACCAAAGATCGACAAAATGACCTTTATTAACATAAATAATTACATAATGTTCATAACATGGTTATAAGTGATATAAAAGGAATAATAAACTTCAAAAAGGGTCTTAATCAATTATAAATTAACTCTAGTTTATTATTCAGGAGGTTAAAGAACGATCGAGTCAAGTCGGACACGAGGTAAGGGAACTTCTTAACCCAATTTCCATTCTTTGGGTTAATCTCCTACATTAAAATTATGTCATGATATTATTATATCCTATCATGTATTTGTACTTTCTTTATGTGTAATTATAGTGAATACACATAATAGATCTATTTTATTTAAAAACATTTCTTTGTAAGGGAATTCATCTCAATCTTCTTTCATTGAGGCCTATTTTGTTTTATACACAACTTTCATTTATACGGTGTATAAACCCCTTTGACTTTTACTTTTATTAAAAAGGAATATTTTTTATATGAATCATTTTACTAAATGACAAAAGGGAATGTTTTTTTGTCGTATGTATGCGGCGACAATGACTTCTCCGCCGCTATGACCATTATTTGAGTTTCAGATTCCTCTACAAGCCATAACATTTTTAAATGAAATAAAAATACCATGTTTTACATTTCTTTTATTTTGGTATTGAAAATGGTTTTATTATATCAATTTTTTGTATTGATATCTTGTGATTGAAATGTGGAAATGTTATGTTTTCTTTATGCATGTTTTATCTGATACGATTATGACAAGGTTTATGATATGTTTAAACCTATTCATATGAGGAATGCATTGGACTTAATAACTGATAGGTGGAGCCCTCTATAGCTCCTCGATGCATCGGTAGGTCTCATGAGACAAACTAGGGTCTTGGCACGAGGCCTTGACAAAATCTTATTTGTAGTCTTGGCATGAGACCTTGGCTACATGGTTATGATAGTCTGGAATTATGCATTCCATCATTATGAAAGTGGTTATTGATATTGCATGTGATTATTCGACTAGTAGAATATCCATGTGAATAAGTAAATGGCCTTATTTCATTTTATTTTTCCATATTATGCTGAAGTTAAAGATTAAAAGGCTTTTATTTCAGTTATACAATGCCTTAAAATGATTATGTTTATTTATGGAAGCTTACACTATATTGTTATCCTTACTGAGCATCTGAGCTCACCCCTTTCAATGTTTTAATTTTTCCAGGATGTGAAGAAGTATATTATGAATGCCCTACAGGGATAGTAGGAGGGGATATGAAGACAAGATTTTGTTGCTATTTTGTTTTACTTTATGATGTAATGTAAGAATTATGAATGTATCTAGTGTTTCCAAGGATACTAAACTAAATGGTCTTTCGAGACTTGATCTTTTGTGATCATGAAATTTTATGCAATAATGCACCGACTCTGGGTAATTGGGGTCTGGGCGTTACAGGAATCATGCGGCCTTCTGAGACCCGAAGACTGCTAATGAGTGGGGCTAGATGACCCTACAGGCCTAGATCATAAGCGGCCCTGTGTGGACCATCTACAGGTGACCCTTTATGGATCAGCTACAAGAAAACTTGTGTGGATCAGCTATAAGTGGCCCTATATAGACTAGCTATGATAGACTAAGTGGGAAGCGACTCTGTGTGACCCAGCAAGCCCATAGTGGAGAGTGGATCTAGGTGACCTAGCAGACCCACGATACTAATTAGGGATGAGTACCTCAAGATTCCAAGGTGTTCATTATATGACTAATAGTTTTGTTTTACATAATTTAAATTATACCTGTGTGATCTGACTGTACCATGTGTATAATTTCCTTGGTTGTATTTTCCTTGTGTTGTGTGATCCCTACCGAGTATTGTGTTACTCACCCTTACACAACCCTTTAGGCGGGGTTCTCCTATGAACGAATTTTTCAGAGATATTTTGTACTTTCATGATTTTAGTTTCTCTTTATTGGGTTTGTATTCTGGCCCATTTTACTTACAGCTTGTACCTTTACTCAGTGGTTGTTTAGTGGCATTCACATTTTCCTTTCCAAATTTTTGGGATGTGGTTGTGTTTGTGTGTGTTCGTATAGGTACTCAGGAAAATGCTTCCCACTCATGGAATATTTCCTTCAGTTCTAGTCACCAGCCCTTAGCCTTTGGGAGGTAGGCTTGGGATAGTCATGACATGAACCCTGGGGGATAGTTTGTGATATTGGTCGTGATAATAATCCTCAACATTAAATGCGATAATATTGAAATTAGAATTATTTAATTAAAATTAGTAAAAATAGTGAAAGTGATGCTTTTGAATGGTGAGAAAACTCTAGCAGTGACTTCATATGGTGGTGATTTAGGGAAGTGGTGAGTTTGGCTGCTGATATGTCATGCTCAATGGTGACTCATCTTAGTGGTGACTTGTCTAAATTTTGACTCACCTCACTAGTGAGTCTTTTTAGAATATCCAAATTTCTTGGTGGTAGGTAATGTCTTATGGTAGGTCATCATAAATGGTGTCCCAAGACTGGTTGTGACTCTTCCCTAGATGTGGGTCATTTCATTAATTTTATAATTGTCCATCCCAATGGTGAATCATCCCTAGTGGGGACTCATCCTCAATTTTGAATCATTATAATGGTGACTCATCCTCAATGGTGAGTATAATCTGATTATGGGTATTTCCAACACATAACCAAAAATTTTACCAACATTCATTGTAAGATAAAATGCTATCATAAAGCATAAAACTCATTAATATCATAATAATCATGATTTTTGAAAAATAAAACATGGAGGTTCCAACAACCACTATGAAGAATACATAAATGGTTGTGTCTTAGTATATACTTTTTTTGATGAAAATTTATGTTAGCTACTATAACATAAGGTAGTGAGGTTGATCTATTAAAAGAATTTTGATCTTTATTTTCTTAGATATTTTCTTAAGTAAATTATTATTTTAAAATGAAATTTAATTGTATTTTAAAAGTTATTAAGGATGATCAGAAACATCTAAGTATGGTTCTTTAGTAGTTTTACTTTATTGGTTGGGGAACATTTGTTTAATGATATTTATAAACATGAAGAGTTATTTGATGACATGGCCATATTTTTTGAGATATGTATCTAAGGACACATTGTTGAGGATGGATAAGTCATAGTTTTGACATATGCATGATAATGTGATAAAAAAATTATTGATTGATTATGGGAAAAAAATAAGTTAAGTGGTTTTAATATTTTTTTGGTTTATAGTAATGGGTCATTTGTAATATTTTTGGTGATGTATATCACATTTTGGATAATTTATGGACTAGTTATTAATACCATTTTAGGATTTAAGAATGAATTTATTTTTAGAAAAATATATGATTTTGATGAGGAAATATGTCTATGAGATTTAGGATTTTATTGGAATGGAATATTCTAGATAATATATAACTAGAGTATATATATATTGTGGTATATAATTTTTTCAATGTGATTTGTGGAAGGATTACTATTAAGATCAAGCTTAAGGTAGTACATTTGATTTCACATTATGAGTTTTATCTAGACTAATTATTTTTATAAATAATGAATTCACATAATTTCATTTGGGAATAATAATTAAATTTTTTAGGATTTATTTTATTTATGGTTGTTAGAATGTAATGACTTAGTAATATAATATATATTTTTTTTAAAATAAACATTTTGTTTTTTAACTTTTTATTTACATAAAACCAAAATAAAATAACAATGAAACATTTTATTAAAATATTACCATGTAGGATTAGAATCAAACAGGCAACAATTAGTAATGAAATATTACAAAAAACGTATACAAAGTTAAGTTTTACACACTATGGAATATCACTCAACATGAAAGAATATATTCATTATAATTTTTTAAAATAGAATGGGGGATAAATAGAACATAATAAAATATTCTTGATTATCAAATATCCTAGTACATATTCCCCCTTAAGGATAATTAATAGCCAAAAAAATATAATGGAAAATAAAAACATGATTTCAGAAAGAATTATCCATGATACAAATTGAGAAGTACTATTAGGATGAATGACATTGAAAATGAACATAAGGATATATATAGAAATAAAAAAAAATTCTTTTATAAACACATTCATTGGAAATATGGTCATTGGAAATATTTTTATTGTAAATGTAGTTATTGAAAATATTTTTTTGGGATATATATGTATTTTGATCCAATATACATACTAAAATTTTGTACTGATTGTAACAAAATTAAAAAAAATATTCATAAATTATAAATAATGGATCAAAATATTCATTTAAATTCCATTATATATATATTTATATTTATTTATTTATTTATTTATTTATGCACCATATTATTATTTTTGTTAATGTGTTATTTAATTTATTTAAAAAATTCAAGAGAGTATTTTTATAATAATAAAATACAAAAATAATTTTTTTAGAACATGAATGGGTAAATTTAATGTTATGTAGTTGAAACAATTAATATAAAGGGTTTTTTTTCAATGAAATATTTTTATATTTTTTTAATTTTATCATAATAAATTAAATCAATCACATTTAACATTAATATTGAAATTTTAAATATTAAAATAAATAAACAAATGTGTTAAGAATCAAATATTTATAAATTGATACGAGATAGGATAAAATAACCATAATGTTTGAATGGGTCATTTTTGTAAAGGAGGATTATCATTATATTATGTATTTATATTTAAATGATATATTTATAATTGAATAATTCAAATGTTATGAAATGAAAATTATTTTTGAATTCCTCAAAAGAAATTTTTTATAGAATGGTTTCTGAGATTATTCTGAGATGGTTGGTTTCTAGTCAAAAAATTTTATTTTCACATAAATTCTAATTATTTTGACTTTATCATTATACATTAATGGATTATTCAAGCCCATTTTAGTGATAAAATATTAAATTAAAAGCTTAAAATATTCAGCTTAAATAATTATTTTTTCATAGAAAACTATTGACATACATTTTTAGGAATAAACTAAAATCTTACTTTAATAAAAAAAATGGGTTTCTCTTAAAATTTGGAATATTGAAGGTGAAATTTTTTTTGGATTGCTATTAAAAACTAATAAATTTTATTCTTTATAATAAATCATTTTATGTAATTAAAATCAGTAACCATGATTGTCTTTTCTTATATATATGTTCAATGATTAAAACATAATTTTTTATAAAACAAATTTACGCATTATGTCCATTCATTTAACAATTTACCTTTCCAACCCATTGAATTACTATTTGATAAAATTGATTCCAAATATTAAATCATACGATTATTATATGGTGAAATTTTTAACTTTAATTATTTTTCATTAATAATAATTACCAAGGTTTAAAATTATTTACCAAGGTAAAATTATATTAGAGTTAAAGTAAAAAAATTAATGTAAAAGGCCATAAAATGAAATTTGTCTCAAAATCTATTTTTTGAGGTGTGTTTAAACCCAAATTAACATTCCATTTTTTTCTATTTTAAACCCACTCTCCTTTAAAGAGTAACTTTATATTAAATAAAACATAACAGTTACTTCCAAAACTACCCATCTCCTCTGTTATAAAAGTATAACACTTCCACAAATTAACACTATAGGAAAATGGACCTATACCCACCATTTTGGGGAAAACCATGGGTATAGGTCACCCTATCCCCACTATTTTGGGAAAATCATGGGTATAGGTATTTTTCGATAGCCTATGCCCATGGTTTCCCCAAACCGTGGGCATAGGCTATCCTATACTTATGGTTTTCTCCAAACCTTGGGTATAGGGTATCAAAAAATGCCTATACCCATGGTTTTCCCAAAACTGTGGGGATAGAAAACCATGGGTATAGTCGTTGGATAAAAAACCTAGACCCACGGTTTTGAAAAACTGTGGGTATAAGTTTCCCGCGTGTGCACGAGAAATTTATTTTTTCCGTGGGAATAAAAAAAAATTGGTGGGAGTTCTATACCCAAGGTTTTTCCTCTATACCCATGTTTTAAATAAATATATTTAATAAAATATATATATACATACATATATACAGTGATGGGGTAGTGGTAAGGCCGCTCGTGAATGGAGAAGTGGTCGCGAGATCGAATCCTACGGGCCGCTATTTTGTAAAATATGATATATCCACGGTTTCCAAACCGTGGGTATAGAGTTATGACACGGTGGAAAAACCTATACCCACGGTTTTTCCAAACCATGGGTATAGGCCATGGACCTATACCAATGCCACCAATGACCATGGTTCCCCAAACTGTGGGTATATCCTATACCCACGGTTTTGGGGTCTATACCCACAGTTTCGAACCGTGAGTATAGGATCATTTTCCAGTAGAGTAAAGAATTACCTCTCCATTAAATTTTAACATGGGAATATTCCATTATTATCTTCATAGAAACCTAGGAAAATTACATTATCCTCGATTCAAAATTACATTTCTTAAGTCCTCTATCTCCACGGAGTATTCTAGGGAAAGTTAAGTTCCCCAACAAGTGTATTAACCACTTTTTAGTCCTTATTTCTTATTTTCCTTATTATAAATTATTATATACATATTAATATAAATAAATATAAATAATTAGTATAAATATATAATTATATTAATTAATTAACAACTATTCCATCATTTCCATCACATAATAAAAACAAAACAACATCAATCCTTCATACTTGTGTACTACTACCTCCACAAAGCGATGTTTTTTATTTTTCATCACCACCTCTCATGGATTGTTTTAATAATGTGATTAATGAATAAATATGATATATATAATTTCCTTATGATTCTAAAATTATCACATTTTAGGATACATGCCATTTTTTCATTCTTTGATAATCATAAGTGAAAATTATGCGTACATACGTCTACCACCTCTATGAAAACCCAATTTTTTCATCCCAATTCTATTTCATCATTAATTTTTTTATATTTTATTCCCTCTAAAAAAATAAAAATAATATCATTATTCTAATGTTATGATGATATTATTTCATGAGAAACATTACTTTTTCATACTCACCCATTGAGTTAAAGTGTTTTCATGTTTGGATCTGTTTAACCACTTACATTAATGATGTTATAAAACACAATTATAGATTAATATGAGAATATAAAAACTCACAATATTATAATTTAATAATTAAATTATGATTATTTTTTATTATTTAATTTGTATTCATTTTATTTAACTCATATTTAATATATCATGTTCGATCATTAAAAATCCCCGAAATAAGACATTATTGATTCCATTTTAACGCAACCTAACTAAAACACTTATCGAATGAGATAAGAAATATAGAGACCATAAATTTTCATACATAGATATTAGATATTATTATATTAACATTCAATACATAACAATAAGATCTACACTAGAATTTTAAAGTTCTAATGGATTTGGAAACATAGATACATAAACAACTTCATCATAAGAGATTAACATCATCTCCCACTTAATTCTTAATAACTAGCACCCTTCCAAGATATCTCATATCTAAAACATTTATTCATAACCTAAGTAAAGAAAATATAATAAATGGTTATCATAGATTCCCAATAAGGATAATGAAGAGAGATATCAATAATCACTAAAACAAAACATTAGCATAAGGGTATGAGAACATGAGCTTAAAATTTTAAAACTATTCCCTATACATCATTGGCTACAACCATGAGTCATGGACTACAGTTTATCAATTCATGAATCAGAATGAAATAAATTTAAATAAAATATGAGACCATAAAATTGGAAATTTAATGTAGAAAAATATAATCTTATATCATTGTGAACATGTTTAAATACAAATTGGGTCCCTCATTTAGTTAATGACATGAAATGAGGACCTTTCAAAAATAAAATTACATGAATACAGGTCCACACATACACTTAAGTAAATGAAATTCAAGACCATGAATTGGCCTATAGGCATGAAATCCTCTTCCACACATAAAAGTTTGAACATGGAATCAGGTTCACAAATAATATAATTAACTCATGAGTTATCCGTCATTACCCAATGCATTGGAGGAATATTTAATTTCGGGACCACCCATCACATAATGAATATCATATATATTATTAAAAAAAAATTATAAAACATTCATTATATAATAACTCATGAAAATAAAATGGTTTTTATAAATAATTCAATATGATATTAACCATGTAAAAAAACAAGCCTCGTAATAATTTCATCAATTCATCATAGCATAACCCTTGGTAAAGGAATATGATTCATAAATTCTTGGAATCATAATCATAAAACATATAGATAAAAAATGAAGGTATCATTGTATCTTATCCCATGTAAATCATTTGTAAAATTAAAGGAATTAATAATTGATAAAAATTCTTTGAAAAGATCACTTAGAATATTTATTGAGTAAAATGACCCTTTCATTATGAATTCACTTCATTAAAATCTAAAAAATTCCAAAATAGTATGGAAAATATTTTCCTTACAAATAACCATGGGAAAATTTAATGGATGATAAATTTTATTGATAGTTCAAGATGATAGAAAATTTCATTTACTATATAGAGGTTGAAATAAAACATTTCTTTCACATTTTTTGTAAAAAGTCAAAAAGTGGATTTTTCAGAAAATGATAAGTGGATTCCTTTTAAAATATTTTTTCAAATTAAATAATGGTTAAAAATGTCTTTAAAATCATAATTCATTATTAGAAAAATTGAGATCATTTTTAGAAAACATAGATATGGAAGAAAAATGATTTTTGATCTCCAAGTTCTAAAACCATCTTATCTATTTGATAAGAATAAAGAACCTTCTAATCAGATATAGATATCAACTTTTCTAGGAAGATATTTGATAATATTTTTCTCATTAAGATCTCAATGAAAATTCTGATCAATTCTTGATATGAAGATCCTCATCATTGATCCAAAACTTTTCTATGATTCTCCAATGTTCTAAGATATGGTTCATTTTCTATAAATATAGGATGCTGAGGTAATTTTTGTGTGTCATTTATCTCACATCCGAGAGGAGTTTTTTAGTGAGAAATTGATCAGGGAACTCTCTAGTTCATGAAGGTTTTCGAGTAGTTCTATTTGTAGGAAGAAAGGTTAGTGACCGTGATCACTCGACATGTCTATACCAAACTCGTAGTGGTTCGTGAAGAAGTCTGTTTCCATAATGAAATAGGGAAATAATTTAATGCATCTCCTGACTTGTTTGAAGTATTTGAGTTTCCACAAACATTGTATACATACACTACATTATGTGAAGAATATCTTGCATGTGTCTAATTCTCTTTTGGGTTGTACAGTGGGTTTCCATGAATGAAAAGTGTGTCGTGCATTCTATGTATGCATGAGGTTTGTGTTAGTGATAAGTGTGGGTAGTGTATGTAAAAATATTGGTATGAGTGTTTGTTAATGGTTGAGAGAAAATGTGAGTGAATAAAATATACTAGAATGAAATAACCATGAAGATATAGTGTCATTTTCATACATGCACAGTTATATTTTCACAAAGGATAAGCTATACACATTTGAGCTTGCACAGTAGAAATTGTAGGATACATTATTATTCCTCGAAGCATGAAGGGGAAGTTTGTACATGCAGTATAAAATTTATACGTGCATTAAAACAACATTTAGGTAGTATAATTCTTTTCATAAAGTGTGTGCCTTCATTTCACAATAGTGAAGAGGTAGTGTGTGGTGTTTTTGAAAGTGTTTATTATGTGAAAGGTGAGAGTACAAGGAGATATTTTGTGTGTGATTTTTGAGTGTGTGAAAATTTAATAGTGTGTATATATGAGGATATATATTAAAAAATACTTACATGCATTAAATCATGTTCAATGAACACATGAAAAATAAAATAGAAGGCTATGAAATGTTTTAAACACATGCATAATGTTTGAATAAGTTCATGTAAAATATTTGTTTCTTAATTAGTGTGAAATTTTTTGAGGCTAAATTTGAGGTAGTTATACTTTTAGTGTTTCAGAATATTTTTGTATCTGATTTTTCAGTGTTTAGTGAGGTCGGGTCTTCATCATAAGAAAGAATATTTTTCCAAGAAATTTTCTACTGAGGCAACTGATTATACCTAGTGATCAAAATAATCTGATAAAAAATAGCTTAAATGAAAGTATATTGAACTGTACATGATACTATGTGATCCGGAAAGCATGTGGAGGGGATCAATTGAACATCCTATCTATGGATAAATTATTCAAGAAGAATTTTATGAATTCAGCTGGGGGTCTAACCAGTTGCTAGAGATTATGATTTGGGGGTCTAACCAATCATTGTGAAGAATGTATAGTTAGGGGGGTCTAACCAATTGTTAAAGGATGATTGGAACTTGAGGGTATAACTAGTTTTTAATTTGGGGGGTCTAACCAATTACAGTTTTAATCCCCTTCTGATATAGTGTATAATCTATTTTGGGGGGTCTAACGAACACAGAAAGGAGTACGTATTTTTAATGAACCTTGTAAATCCATGTGTGATTTGTTTTCTTTGATTATTATTTCCTGAAAGGTGAGGCAGAGTATTAAAGATGAGGGATCGAGACTTTAATAAATCATAGAGGTTTAATCAAAAAGTAAATTTTTTTAAAAAAATTGTATACCACTAATTCAACCCCCCCCCCTAAGGAATCTAACTGATCCTTGGCCACTTCAATTGGTATCAGAGATAAGGTACACTCTATAGATCTAGAAGACGTTTTAAAAAATATAGAATTTGAATTAAGTAAATAGTTGAGTAATTCCTACTTTTTATGTAATTAATTATCATAGTTAGAGAAATAGGATGCCTCTTTACCTTATATCTCTTGGTCTAGAAGTGAAAGATGCAGCAATAGTGGGTTCACTCCTATTAATGATGATGTTTATATGACTCAAGTTGACATAAGAAATATTTAAATTGATGACAAGGATTAGAATACCATCATAATGGATTTATTAGAAAAGGTTTACACTAAAATGATGGGTCTTAAAACTTTCAAGGAAATATGGGATAAATTGAGTGAATTATAAAAGTATTGATGACTAATTTACAAGAGTGAATGAAATTGTTGACAATATCAGAGGGTTTTGGATAGAAGTTGGATGATTCTACTATTGTGAAAAGGATTATGAGAAATTTTATAGATAGTTTCAACTCAAATTTTTCTACACTAGAATGAAGAGAAGATCTATCTTGGATTAACTTCATAATACTCTCATATATTATGAAATGAGAAAAGGGCCACATTCATGAAAAAGGAATGACATGACATGGCCTTTGAAGCCATGATAAAAGGTAAAATTAGAATCAAAGAAGAACTCAAATCAATTGACTCTTAGGATGAAGAAGTTGAACAGGACTTCAAATAAATTATGGCCTTGTTTTAAAAAAAGTTCAATAGGGGGAGATGGAAAGGAAATTGAAAAAAAATCACCAAAGTGATAGAATTGTCACAATAGTGTTCATTTTGTAGGTAACTATCCAAAGAAGAAGGCTAATGATTTTAAATCAGATTAAAAGCATAATATATACGAGAAAAAGTAGTGGAACATACATAAGAAGAGGTTTACTTCCAAGAAAAGAAACATGATGGGAAAAGAAATAGATAAATTTACATCATCAAGTTGTGAGTCAGAAGATGGAACATATTCTAAGAATCAAATGTCTTTTATGGGTAAATCTATGAAATCTAGAGACTCATTTGATGTTGATGAAAGTACTGAGTTGGAATGGATGTTAAAAGAAAATTTTTAAGATAATCTTGTTGACAGTATTCATCTCAAGAAAGAAAAGAAAAGACTGAATAAATAAATTGACATAATCTCCTTGGAGAATAAAGAATGTGTCAAGAAAGAGGAGATTCATCTTAATCAGATAATAGAGGATTAGAAGAAGATAGTTGAGTTATAATGAAAGATTAAATCTATTCAAAAAGAAGATCTTAACAAGGAATAATTATAATTTATTGAAGAGAATAAAAAATCATTTGAAATTTTTTGAATTTGAAAAAATGGTGAATGATCTTAAAGAAAGAATTGCTAAGAAAGAGTAACAATTATTTGAGACACAATCTATCTATTTTATAGCTCAAAGTGAGTTGAATAAGTTGAATAAAGACTTCACCAAATTTGTTGAAATTAAGGTTGAATCTTCTAAAGGTGCTGAGAAGAAGGGTTTATAGGAAAAGGATGATTCCAAATCAAATTAATCTCAATATCCATTTGGTGTTTTTATTGATGAAAGTATGAAAGGAAAGATTGAATCTATCTGGATTAAGATAAAAAAATAAGAAAATAATTCCCAAAAAGGAAATGTGTACTAATTCAGTCATAATATTTTCACCTATGTAGATATAACCATATTCTATGAAAATGAAACAACTACAATCTTCGAAGCCAAATTTCTATTAGTATAGAAGATCAAGGTTCAGAGGCTACTATTGGTGTTATGGATTTTTTGGTCATAAATCGTATTCATGCTGGTATGATATGTCACTACCAAGTAGGAGGCATGAATCAAGGGGTAGAAATGCTAATTAGATAAGATCAGGATATCAGAAAGGGAAGCATGTGACCAAGACTTTATCTAAACATTCAATTCATATTTTAAATGAATGTTTGAATTATTTTTGTGGAAGATGTGTTCAAGAAGGTTTAAAAGATCAGAAATGTTGAGTTTCTTAATATAGTGAGATTCCTCATAATGAATATGAGAAGAAAATTCAGATGGTGAAGAATGTTATAGTCGCCAGTGAATTGTGTTAGAAGATGAAACAATTTAAACAGGATCAGAATCTTGTCAAAGAAAAATAAGAGAAAATTTTCACATATAAAGAATTTAATGATAATGATGAGTCATATAGAAATTATGACTTGGAAATCTTTATGTTTTAATGGTGTGGAAAACTGGGCATGATATAAAACATTGCATGATACTTCTAACAGCTCAAAATATGAAGGATAACTCTTCCAAATCAGATTTTAAAAGGAAGAAGATAAAAACAAGGTTGAGAGTTAGCTCTCATCTTGAGTTTTATTTCTAAGGAACAAATAGTTTCCTCCTTATTCCATTTTATAAATTCTTTTTTACTAACATTTAGGGTGTTCAAGGAGATGGATGCATCCCTTTAGGGGGAGCATTGATGATTTGAAGTTGTTAATTTTTTACAATTATAAGAAAGTGATAATCACTCTTATACTTTTAATCATATTTTTATAGAGTTATCTATATTTTTCAATTGAATTTTCTAATTCATTTATTTTGATGTGTGCAGGAAACCTCTCAGAAATCTTGTACAAATAAAATCCTAAGATGAAGTTATTGAAATATGTTTGATATTGGTATCACATTATAAGATTTGAGTAGATTTGATGATTAGGTGAAATCTCTCTTGTTTTCTACACTGGGTTTTCCCACATAGACTTAGAGTTGATTAACATAAATCTCATTGATGTTTTTGAGTGACATTTTATTATATAAAAAACTAAACTAAAGTGGATAGGAAGTTTCTAGGAATTGGAACTCATAAATTTGCCTTTGAATTCATTACCAATAAGGGGGAGAATGAAAGGTAAAAACATTAACATCATTTGAGTATTGAAAAAAAATAAAAAGGGGGAGATTAAAGTGTCCAGTGAATTTTATTTTTTGTCAATGAGTGGTTGGTGGAAGATTTCAATATGTTTACGGTTTTTAAATCAGATGATTACTGAGATGATCCTAATTTCTAAGACATGTGAAAATGGATGAAAATTGATTACAAAAATGATTGGAATAAGTAAAAAATAATATTTTTCATATGGTTGTGTTGGATTATTTGAGTGTGTTGGTTATGTGGAATTTGGATAAGATTTTAATGGTGTGTATATAAAAAATTAAGCCAACACCACACATCTAACTAGGGAAGAAACACACATCAATGTGGGTGGCTGAGCTCAACCCTAGCTAGCTACCATGAGTAGTCAAGAATTACAATAGTGCTTGTTTGAGGTAGCACAGTGGAAGAGCTCCACCGTGTGGGTTGACATGATGGTGGAGGAGGGCACAGAAACACGCCCATAAAGAACTGTTATGGTGAGGTATGAGAGGAGGAGGGAAGATATTTCTAAGATGTTAATGATGCATCTTGTATTATAAGGGACCATCCAAGATTGGGTTGTTTCAATGTGGGATGCCTTTTTATGAGTTACTATAGTAGCAAATGAATTACCTCCATCTTATTCATTGATAAATTTACCCAATCCATCAATATATTGATTTAAACATCTATTCATTCAATCATCTTGGTGAGCTCCACCATTGTTGGATCTGTCAGATAATTTATCCTGGACGTTTGGTCAATCAACCATGTTCTACAACCATCTGGTCTGTTTGATAAGAATCTTACATCTTATGATCAGATCTGGACACTGTCTTCTCCAAGAATCTATTAGAGAAGTTTCTTCACATCAGGATCTCAGTGGAAACGCCAATCGAAGCTTGATCTTAAGCTCCTCATCATCGATCCAAAGCTTTTCTATTATTCTATAATGTTCTGAGATGTAGTTTATTCCCTATAAATATGGGATACTTATCCCATTTGTGTGTTTAATTTATCTCACATCTGAGATTTTTCTTTGAGTGAGAAACAGCGCTGTGAAATATCTAGTTCAGGAAGGTTTCCATGCAGTTCTGTTTTCATACATAGAGGGTAATGATCACAATCACTCAACATGTGCATACGACACTCATAGTTGTTCATGAAGAAGTTTTTTCCATGAAGCAATGTGGACATCATTACATGTATCTCCCTGACTTGCATGAAGGTTTTGATTTTCCACGTATAGTGTATACTTACACTTCATTATGTGAAGAAGATCTTACACGCATCTAATGCTCTTTTGGCTTGGACAGTGGGTTTTTGTGAAATAAAAAAGGTGTCATTAATGTAATGTGTGCATGAGGTTAGTATTAGTGATCAGTGTGGGAATTTCATGTGAAAATGTTTATATGAGTGTGCGTGAATGGTTGAGAAACAATGTGGGTGAATATAACACACATGCTTGAAGGAACAATGAAGAGATATATTATCATTTTCATACATTCACAATGACATTTTCACTAAGGAGAAGTAATAAACATTTTAGTTTTCATAGTAGAAGAAGAATTATACATTTTTCCCCTTGATGTTAAAAGGGGAAGTTTTTACAAAAATTATACAATTTATACGTGCATTAAAAAAATATTGGGGTAGTATAATTCTTTGCAAAATGTGTGTGACTAAATTTTAAAATAGTGAACAAGTAGTGTGAAGTGTTTGTGAAAGTGTTCAGTGGGTGCAAGGTGAGTGCACAAGGAGATATTGTGTTTGTGATTTGTGAAAGTGTGTAATGTGAACAACGTGTGTATTTGAGGATACATATTAAAAAAAACTTACATTCATTAAATCATGTTCACATAAACATGTTAGAAATAAAAGGGAAGGACATACAATTTTTTAAATAAATGCATGATTTTTGAAAAAGTGCACATTAAACATTTTTTGCTTAATTAGTGTGAAATGTTTTGAGACTAAATCTGGGGAAGTTATTCTATCATTGTTTTAGAATATTTTTGTATCTAGTTTTTCACTGTTTAGTGAGATTGGGTCTTCATCAGAAGAAAGAATATTTTCCTGACCAGTTTTGTACTGAGGTATCTGATTACATTCAGTGATCATAATTATCTGAGCAAGACCAGCTTCAGTACAGAGGATCTTCAACTATAAATGAGCTTGTATGATCCAATAAAGCTTATGTAGGAGGATCAACTTATCATCCTATCTATGGATCCAGTATTCAAGAAGAAGTTGAAGGATTTGGTTGGGGGGACTAACTAGTTGCTGAATATTGTGATTAGGTGGTATAACCAATCACTGTGAAGAAGGTACAGTTGGGGTCTAATAAACTGTTGAATACTGATTGGAACTGGGGGTATAACTAGTTTGTAATTGGGGGGTCTAACCATTTAGTGTTGTAATCTCTTACTAATATAGTGTAGAATCCATGTTAGGGGGTCTAACCAACACAATAAGGAGTATTTCTTTGTATCAAACACTGTAAATCCTTGTTTGTTGTGTTTTATTTATTTGGTATTTCTTTTAGGGTGATCCTAAGTATTAAATATGAGAGATTGAGACTTTAATTAGTCATATAGGTTAAATCAAAAAGATAAATATTTTGTAAAAATAGTATACCATTGATTCACCACCCCCCCCACTCATTGGTATCTTACTGATAATTAGACACTTCATATATTATTAATGAATAGATTTTATTGGGAATAAAATAGATTTATTCAACCAAAGAACCTAGACCAGATGGATTCCTTGCCTTTTTTTTAAAATATTTACACATTGTTGGGTCAAGAATTCCAGGACTCATGAATGAAATTTTTTCAAGAAAATCCAATATTCCTTACCATAATGAAACAATTATTACTCTTATTATAAAAATAAAAAAACACTCTTTGGTCTCAGTCTTCAGGCCCATCAATTTCTTCAATGTAACCTACAGAATCTTTTCAAAAAAAATCAATTTCCTAGTGTATAAACCGAGATAATTATACCATAACCTCATATCTATATGCACCCTAACCATTCATAAAATTAATTTATACTCAAAAATATTTTATTAAAATTAAAACAACTCAAATATCAATCTAATAAGCCATGACCCCTCAGGACTCCATCGGGTCTAACCGTTGGTTAAATATGACTCTTTAATCCCACCTTTAATAGGCTTGGGGAAAGAGACTCACAAAAATATTGTAAATCCAGTATACAACCACATGTATCTGGAAAAATATATAACAATATGATATATATATTTAAACATATATATATATATGTGTGTGTGTGTGTGTGTAGTGATTCCCAACCTAGAATAACTATGAAAAGTGAACTCCATATTACAGCATCACCGATTGAATCACAGTCTATAATGAATACAACCAAGATTTATTATAAATGAACCCCCCCAGTATCACATCCCCAAAATTCAACCCAAACATTGAATCATCTCTATATAACCCACATGTTTAGGCACAAATAATATACAACAGTGTGTAAAAATATAAACAATATAATGCCTCATATACCCAATAGAAAGAAGAAATATAATGTCACCTCCAACATATGCGATATATCTATATTATTTAATGGTATAGTGAATCTAAAATATGAAGAATATAATTCTTCACTACTCTACTCCATAATCATCATACCCTATAGGAGACTTATATTACATTAGGTTTTGAAAAAACTAAAATTTCACATTGCCAAACTCCTAAAACATAAACATCAACTCCATAGACTTCTAGTTGGTGACTTGGGCCTTAATAAAGTGTAAACAAAAGTTAATGTAGTATCAAACCCTATTGGTAACCTGAACTATATCATGTTATATGTGATTCATCTATGTGGTTTACATACTCTATTAGTGGAGTACCCATTATATTTCAGGAATGGGGTTACCTACTTCACTAATTATATTAGGGGCACTGACCATTTTATCAAGGTATCTCTAGAGGGGATACTAAAATCGTGTCTATTCATACATCTTTTCCACACCCCTCCATTTTATCCACAATATTAAGGAACTCAAATATCCCAAAATTTCATTGAAACATAAATATGTGCTGAATATTTTTGATTTATTTTTTTAGTGAAAAAACACTCAAAAATATCATCTCTCAAGTTCAATTCTGAAATAAGGTCAGGGATTTTTGAATCATAAAACAATGACATGAAAATTTACCTTTTTGAATACAGATCTCCTTGGAGATTCTATTTTGTCTCTCTTATATCTCTATCTTGAGGTACAGATCATTAATTCTTTAAAATGTAACTAGTTGGTGTATTTGTAGACAAACTACACTGAATCATGTATACAAACAATGTTTAATTCATACATTTGATCTCATGTATAAACCCTTCGGACTGATATATAAGATAATACTGATATTATAAAATGGATGTATCATTTACTATATTTTGTCGTGCAATTTGATCCCTCAGACATCCTAATATAGAAGATGATGCAATTGGCTTGATTAAATATCTCAAATGAACTAGATTAGATTTTTCAAATTTATTTAAATATCTTTTAATGGTGTTTTTGAACAATTTTCATGCTCCTACTGCAATTGAAACATTGTGTGGTTGAACTATCCCCCCACACATTCTAGATGTTGAGTTGGTTCCTTTTCTTGTGATTGGTTTTCCTCATTTTCATATAAAGGCCAAAACAAATTTACTTAGTAATATATGTTCTATTACATACAGGTACCCTCAACATAATTCCTTAGATCCTTTTTTAAACATCACAAATCATCACTCTAAATGATGAAAAATAATCCAAGATCAACAAAATATATTATCTGCTTCTTCTATATTTTTTCAAATCTAATGATGATTGATAAAAATCATCAAAAGTTCATCTTCAAATGTTGTGAACAATGTGCCTCCTCCTAATGAAATTGACACATCGTGTAGTTGAGGTATCCTCCCACACATCTCAAGTGTTTATTTGGTTCCTTTGCTTCTGAGTAGTTGGCCTCTTCTTCATATAAAGGCCCAAAAAAATTACATAGTAATATAAGATCAATTCCATACAAGTACCCTCCACATATTTCTTTAGATACTTTTTTAAACTTCTCAAATAATCACTCTAAATAATGAAAAATCATCAATGATCATCAAAATATGATCTACAATTCTTCTATATTACCTCAAATCTAATGATTAATGACAAACATTATCAAAATTTAAACTTCAAATGTTGTAAATAATGTGGATTATTCTATTGAAATTGAAACATTGTGTGGTTGAGATATCCTACTACACATTCTAGGTGTTGAGATGGTTCCTTTTATTGTGATTAGTTGGCCTCTTTTCCATATAAAGGCCCAAAAAATTACTTATTAATATAATCTTCATGACATATAAGTACCCTCAACATAATTCGTTATCTGCTTTTTTAAACTTTTCAAATAATCACTCTAAATGATGAAGAATCATCCAATATCATCAAAATATGATCTCCACTTATTTTATATTTCCTCAAATATAATGATGATTGATAATCATCATCAAACGATCTTATTTAAATGTTGTAAACAATGTGAATTATCCTAATGAAATTGACACATGCTTTGGACATCAAGAATAGCTCTCCAGTCCTCAGATTTAAACACATTGAATTTTCAAACTTCACATATTATTGAAATCAAATTCAAGATCAGCATAATTCCAACATCAATAAACCACCTGGGTTATTCAGAAATAACCCAATACTTATTAGTGTAAGAATTTTATTTGGAATAATTTTTGTTTATAAGTATGATTATTTTTTCACTAATCTTAATGTCTAGAAAATGTTACATTATGTGCTTTAACATGAAATGTTATTTACAACAATGTTTAAGATGTGAAGAAAGATGATTGGATTTTGAAGAGATCATTGGAATTTATATTATAAAATGAATAGAAGAGCAGAAATATTAAGATCATGAAAATATTCATTTTTTATAGGGAATGAAGGTGTCCACACATGGTTTTAGAGAAGAGTCCATGCATTATAAAAGCATGATAATATTTCATGCGTTGGAATTTATATTTTATTTTGAAGATTTGGGTAACTCCTTTTAAGGGAGTTTACGAAAATATTGGCCAAAAATTACAATCCACACATGCTCCAACTCATAAACCCCACATATGGGACCCATGGGTCAACATTGTGGGAGATTTGACCCTAGGAGCATGAATTGTTGTATATGAATGTGTACAGATGAATAGAACCCATAAGAGAATTCATGGTGGACTGCATAGGGGGAGAGTGTGTCATCCACACTCCATGTATATGTGTTTAGTGAATATGGGTGTTGACCCAAATGCTAGATCAATGGTGAATCAGGAACGGGATCATTGATATTGCGCTTCCCAACTGTGTAGAGAATTGATGTGGGATGGGTGCCTGTGGTTAAATGTTCCAGCATTAAAAACTCATGCATATAAGTGTATCTATATGATTGGGTGTATAAGATCTATCTGATCCCTAGAGAACCACACACTAGAGGATAGGGCCTTGACTACTGTTTCTTCCAATTTTTATTTTTCTTCTATAGTTTTAGTCATGTTTTGTTATATTTTAAAGTAATTTTAATTCATATATGCATTATGTTAATAATAAGTGTTTCCACTCATTTTCTCCCACTATGTATCTCATTCTCTCTCTTTTCTTTCTTTTTTCCTTATTCTTCTTCTTATTCATCTTCTTTTTCTTTTCATGTTGTTTCTCTTCTCCCAATATTTTATTTATTTTATTCTTCATATTTTTTCTCTTTGTCTCTCTCACTTTATTCGTATTTTTATTTTATTTCATATTCTTCTCTTCTTCATCCATAGTGACCACTTACCCTTAATAAAGAGAGTTCGACCTGAGACTTGGCTCGGTGGAGGTATTTTTTGGTTCTTGAATCCTATACTTAAATTCCATATGATTTATTTATATTTCTGGTGGATGTGAGAGTATTCAACTCATGTGGTGTTCATCCACCCTGACATTATTTTCAAATCTATTACATTTCTTTGATTTACTCATTTCCCCCCTTCTCATAGGAAACACTTGATGGTCGATTTTAGGATACTTGAAGGGACGAAATTACATACAATAGAGCCAGGTCTTTTAGGAATTGCACTCTTGGTCGAGGTGTTATCCTATTTGGCTATTACAAGAGGTGAGATTTGGTGTTCCAAAGAGGTTTCCTTGGTCTGATAAAATCCAACACTAAATAAATAAAAGGAAAATACTTTATTTATGAGGTGTCATAAATTGAATTATTATATTGAATTTAAACAAACAATAAATAATGAAGGACCTCACAGTACCAAACCCTACGGACCAAGACCTTTGTTCCTAACCTACATTATATATGCATCTACATTAAGTTTTTAATTACACACTGAATTATTTTAATTCCATATTTTCCAAAACAAAATAAATTATTTCATTCCTAAAACAATTACAACAATAAAAAAATTAAACTACGTGAATTAGAAATTTCTAATTGATTGAATGTGACTCTTTTC
Organism: Viscum album; assembly: GCA_963277665.1. Classification (NCBI taxonomy): domain Eukaryota; kingdom Viridiplantae; phylum Streptophyta; class Magnoliopsida; order Santalales; family Viscaceae; genus Viscum; species Viscum album. The sequence goes on along the minus strand of OY728121.1, from coordinate 1,189,351,823 downwards.
AAGTGAGATGACTTTTGTTAACCTCTGTTCTATATTAGGAAAAATAAAATTTTCTTTTTCCATTCCCTATGAAAGGTGTGCATCAATGTTCCTCTATAGACTACATTAATAGAGGAAGGAAATTTTTTCCAACCAATTGATTTTTTGAGAATCTAACTGTAACTTCTTTGGCCCGGGAGGCACTAATCGGGTGCTCCAATCTGGGTCATCACATGACCTCAAGAACGCCTCCATGTATGCCAAATGTTTCCATCTAGCAGAGAGGGTATAACAAGTCACATGGGTATATTATACCCTCTTTATTAGATCAAGGCACAACATAACCCAATATAAATAGAGAAAACAATATGAATAAAAAATAAACATGCATAACCAAGCATTTCCCAAAAGGGGTACAACCAAAAATGAAATATAATAAGATCATGTTATACTAGTAGTGAAAATTGAATGAAACCCAAAAATTAAGACAAACAACTAACCTCCAAATGGGTCCCTACTATAAGTTTGGATCCTTCCCCACGAACATCCTAATCCAATTTTAACTTCTTCATGTAGGTCCATTTCCCTTGTCCTGACCTGAATCCAATAGATCTGCTCAGGTACCCAACAATGGCCAGAGTTTGGAATGAGTACAAAACTCAGTAGTCCATCACCAATGGTGTCTACAAAATATCCAGTATAATAGATATTTCATACAAGTAAAAAATAAATGGTAAGTAAGCATGGGATAGTTAAGGTTTCATTAGTTAATAAGGTTTGTTTAATTCATGACTATCATTTATCCCAATTCTATTTCTTGTACCATCTTCATTATATAATACATATTGATCACATGTTCCATGTGTTAGGCATAAATATCATCTATACAAGGGTATAAGGAAATCAATTACAATGCATAGGGGAAATAAATCAAGTCCCTATATCACTAGGGATACACATATTACATAAACACATTATCCTCACCTCGAAGCCTCAGTCCAGTTGGAATGAAACCGTTAAGGGAATGAGCCTATGTCCCCTTACCTAACCTATGCATTTTGTGGTGGAGTTTAGAGCCTCGGTCTAACTTGACCTGTCGTCGTAGAACCTAATGTCAATACCCCACTCTACCAAGCCATGTTCACATGTTTATTTATCAAGTCACCACAACCATACCATAGCACGATCAAGCATATTTAATTCCATTTGAATTCACAATACGTGACAATAACTTCTAGGAATTAATATCATGCCATAACCCATTAACACATTTACTAATTACAATTCATAGCCATCTACACAAATTCTCATTATCATGCCTTAACCAATTAGGCATATTTAACAACCCCTATGCCCTAGACAAATTCATCATTGACCATTCATTAACCCATTTATACCATTTCTCATTTCAAGTACATTTCTCATATCACATAACACAACCAATTTGTTATGTTCATCCCATTAGGTGTACCACATAATTCCCATGTGTTAACCCATTCAACTTATTCATCCATTACCTTATCTCATCTCATTACCATATCTCTCCCTTTTTCATTCCATTTTCCAATTACAAGTTTTACATTTAATATACAGTAACCCTCTTAGGAATTTCTAACCAAAATTCATTAAATAATTGACATAATCCCATTCGACCCAAATTGCTCGTTTCAATGTCAGGCCAAACAACCCCTTATGCCTTATCACCCTAGCCATATCTATTATCATTCCATTTAAAACCTAATCAACAATTAAAAATGTTCTAAATGGGCGTCACACTTTACTCAACAATCCTTCAATTAACCCTACCACTCTACAGGTCCGGGATTTCCAGCGCACCCCATCGTGGCCCTAAAATGGTCAAGTCATCCTCAACGCATCCAACAGGGATCGTGAGGGTTTAAATTGGTCACATAGACACCCATTTTTATCAAACACATCAACAGAACCAAGATCACAAAAAATAAAAAAACAAGAACACGAACTTCCATTCACAAATCCAAAATAAAACTATGGGATATTACTTGTAGACCACATACCTCGAATCTATTGATGAAAACACTCTTAGTCATGGAATTAGATCTAGATTCAAGAATCCCTGGAATCCCCAACCTATATATCACTGGAAGAAGGGTGTTTAAGGTATTTGGAAGGAGATAGATGAAACTACAAACCCTATTCTGAAAAAGATGAGAAAGAGGATCATTAGACATACGCAGGGCTTTGATCCACAACCAACGGTGCTCCAAAAAACCATGAATCGAAGGAGAATCACCCTTGGGAGATCTTGGGAAGTTCAGTTCGATTCTAGCGTTCTAAGAGGGAAGGGGTAGGAAAACCTTGAGTGAACTTAAAAATCCTAGGGTGGAATTTTTGTAATTTTTTTAAAAGTTTCTAGGCCGCACATTTTTTCAAACCGTGTGCAAAACCTGCAGAGGCTACAGCCCGCACACCCTTCTCTCACATATTTTTCTAGACCATGTGCAAACTGTGCAGATTGCTACTACTCATATGGTCTCCCCTCACACAGTTTTCCAAATTGTGCGCAAACCATTCGGATTGCCCAAAAAGCCCCTTTTTCCCTTTTTCAGGTCCCGAACCCTATGAACACCCTCGAGCCATTTCATGGACTTGAGAAACACTTATATAGACAAAAGGTAGAGGCCCAATACAAAACATAAACAAAAACATACTTTAAGTAAATCTGAGACCTAACAACCTCCCCACCTTATAATGGCTCGTCCTCAAGTCACTCTTCCAAACATCACTAATCTTCCATTCCTAGAGGTCATTCCACTAGGGCTATACATCTGTTCCCACTCCCCATATCTCTGGTTGCATCACCAGGCCACCGGACGTGGATTAAGGGAATAGACTTTCCCCCACAAGACTTCCTCACAACAACCCACAACATTAAATAGTTACCCCCCAAGGATGTGTCACCCCCAACCTTACCCAACCACTAGAACATTGGAGGGGAAACATAGGAAATAGCTCCCAACTCACAACACACAAAAACTTCACTCCCAGCATCACATCATTATGGAGGAACCAATAGGCACCCAATAGGCCTGATCCTCTCCACAACTCATGACCCAAATCACTTGGCATCATTTTCCTCTATTTTTTAAAATCTAATGGTGACCCAAACCTGATTTCACCCAAAGGGAAACACATGATCCTTCCAACCACATTTATTGAAGATTTCATTCCACAACTATACATCCAAACACAACTCAAAACACTCATCTACTCGACCAGTTAAACTGTACCAAATCTTTATACCCGGCCAACTCACCCGAACAGTGACCACTCAACTCCTTCCAACCCAAATCTCTGAAGACTTCATCAACCAACCATTTATCTGGTATGATTCTCACCACAATTTTCAGTTAATTAGAACCTCCTCCATCGAAGAAGGACCACCAGAACTCAACCCAAAATTCCCATCGACTAACATGTTCCAACACAATGTGCCCAAGCATCCATAGGGAATTACCCTACATTAGTATCTGGTCGCACTGTCTAAACCATTAGGGAAGAAATTCTTACACTATCCATCCAAGGACTAAGATAAAATTAACCCCACTTAGGTACAACTTCATTTCCAAAGGTTCTTTCCACTGCGACATGAACCCAGAGGTGGGTCACTCTCACCACACCCATTCAAGTTTACCATCTCAGGTAGGACCACACCCAACTGGATTATCCTAAAACACCCACCTTCCACTGATGGTATGCTACCCCTTTTTCTCACCTTCCCAATGTGCTTAATGACTTCAAGCCTATCATTATCATCCCATGCACCCACTGAGGTCATTTCCTAAATTTTGGTAGAATTCCATCATCACGACATTACACCCTCCAAACCATCATTGGGCTTCACCCTTGGCACGAAAATGTATCACATGTCCAAGGTTCACTCAACTTCATGACATTCCAAACCCACAAAAGGTAATATTACCCGATTCTAACCCCAATCTTCCTTGGAGTTATAGGACCCCAACTTCTCTTGCCACAACTAGTTGTCATATTCAACCACACCATTCTAAAACTTGGCACAAACATCACAAGATTCACATGGAACCACCATGATCTCGAATACAACACTTGGATCATCAGTTTCCACAACCATGTCCCACATTCCCTCCCTAAGGTACCTAATATAAAACCTCACAAGTTCATCATTGGCATCATGGAGCCACTACATCGACTCTATGTTCTCTTATACACATCCAGGATTGACTTATCACTCCCCAACTTAGGGTTTTTGTTAACAATTCTCTCATGATGGATTTAAACAAATGTTTCTTACACTCAATCACAAGATGAACCCCAAAACATAGACATTTCTATCTATCTTTTTCCGATAACAAGAAAACAAACATCACCCAGTGCCCATTCTTGGCTTCTGTGAATGGAACCCAAGGCGTTTTTCGACATTCGTTCCATCTCGAGGACCTCACCCCAATCCTGGGAGGGTTTTCATCCCATCATCAAGATCCATAGATGTTGTTTCCATGAGCGTAAACCCCATGATGTCCCTCATCCAACCAAACACTTTCAGGTCTCTTAGCATGATCCAGAGCTTCTCAACGTACCTGAGATGATGTCAAGATATTGGAAAGGACCATCACTATCTAAGGGATGCTAAAAAGTTTTCTAAGAACACCACCACTAACTAATCCATTTTTTAAGTTGAACTATCGGACACTATGACCTGCCAAGGACTTTAGGCTTCCCTGCCAAATACATCTCATCAAAAATTAACCACCGCCACTTAGGTGTGATTGTCGTCCATGTTTAACCATCGCTCAATGACCAAATAACCAAGAATCTGTAAACCAACATTTCATGTGGAAGTACTTCCACCACACAACATGAGTCCTTCTGAAGCATCCCTGTCAGCTTACAACTGAAGAACAATGGTCTACCACACCAATCAAACCAACTGCCTAAAACAAATCAGCCTTAACTTGGGTATAGCTCATCACCTTCTGACTTAAATAACCATGTCTTTTGGTTATTTTGTCTCATCAGCCCTGTGTCAGCCTCTGCATCTCACTCAACAACCAAAACATTCATGAATACTAGTTCATCCACATGACCACCCTCACCTTGGGTGCCACCATCGAGCGAAAGCATATAACCGCACTTCATCCACCTTCATCTCTTCCACTCCAAAACAACTTCAAGCCTCCATTAATCATCATCCAAGTAGGTAAGTCAGGTATTCATATGATACAAATCCTTGAATCAATGCTTACCTCCTATCAAAATCACTAAGGTTCCCTTATGAAAGAACTGGGCACAACAATACCATTCACTAAAACTTGGGGTACTTAGTATGCATTGAAACCACCTCTAAAGCATCTCCCATGCTTCATATTCCAAGGTACTTACACCACTAGCCTAACCTCCCACGATTTCACCCTTGATTTTCAGAAACTATCGTCACATAACCTCAAATTGAGGTTCACAACCATCCATCAACCTTCCCACTTAGCCCTCAAGGCCAATCATATACCATGGAACACTCTGACTCCCACTATCAAAGTCCAAAACATCTACATGTCTGGAACACACCCAAAATCACTAGAATCCCTATCTGACCTCTCTCATAGGCCACCTTGAAGGTTTAATAATACCAACTCCGTACATTAGAGTCACAACCAGGAGAAGCAATTGGTCCTTTCTCCAAACCATAATTATCATGACATGAATAAAGTAATGCTCGTGAATGGAACACTTACTCCCATTCTAATGCACACTATGCCTAGAGCACTAAACAACCATCTACTCTAGTTTCCACACCAAAGGTGTACACATTCAAAGGAACTACAAGAAAAACATCCTCTCTAGGATTCAAGACACAACTTGTAATGTCTCTACTCATAAGGTCAGCATAACCCAGGAACCATCCTTATGGTCCAGCAAGTACTTTGTATGGTCACAAACCACAAGAGTTCCCTCACTCACATTACAAAACAATGCCTCACAACAAAAATGCCACAACCCTTCCAAGGGTTCCCTAAGCACACCACCTAGGCCATATCACAACCGACTAGGCATCACAATCTAAATCCAAAGTCTTAAACTATAGTACTCTCACTGCCCCAACTCACACATACAAGGATCCAACTGAAAACAAAGAGGATACCCACTATTGAACTCAATCATTCTCATTTTTAAACTTATCATTCACTCGATGCTTCAAAGAATGACCAAAAATATTTAACCACAGATGGAAAAAGGTCTCACGCTAGCAACCTTAAACAACCCATTCTTCATGCTCTATCAAAAACATAATCATAACACTTAGAACACTGCCCCGACCATACCTACTGCAATCATGTTCAACATAGGGTAACCAATTCACTTAATCACAAGTCTTTTTTCAACACCTCTTCGACCCAATTCTTTTTTTATGACATGATTACTTCCTTCTTATGAACATTTCCTAGTTCACAACTTTTTATAATCATCATTTTAATTCATTTGAAAATTTCTTTAGAAAAAATCATTCACAATTTTACCATAATTATGCAATCCTTTTTCTTTTAGACACATAACAAATCTTTACAATTTACCATAACCGAAAATGTTAACCCCTGTCACAACATTTCTTTATACACAATATTCCTTAACTATTCATTTCAATTCATTTCATTCTCCCACATTCATTAACATTATTAGGCATCATTTCTTCTTAATTATCAAATATGTAAAATCAATTCTACTCTCTACGCCTCACACACCCATCCCGTGTGTGTGCCTATAACGATGCATGCCACCTATATCATTAGGTGCCTAAAATGATGCATGAATGCACAACCTCATGGAAATCTGACCATGAGAAAAATATCATAAATTAGTCAAATCAAACAACATTTGCATCATCCAATGGTAAAATATCTTTCAACTATAACAACACACATCAAGAAGAACAATTCCCACCCAGGGTGATTTGGGTTTTCCCTCGTACATGGGTTAGCTACTCCTAAGAACAAGATCATTACCAAGGCCCGACATTGTTCTAATCTCCTATATACCATCCCAAATAGTAATAAAGAGAAAATAGATCCTCTGATACCACTTTGTAATGTCCCCATCCAAGGATCCACTAATGTGGTACCCCGAGTCGGGTCATCACATGACCTCAAGAGCGCCTCCTCGTACTCTAGAGGTTGTTGACTGGCAGTGAGGGTCTAATAAGTCATGTGGGGAGACAATACCCTCTTTGTTAGAGCAAGACATAACTGAACACAATATAAATAGTGGAAAAATTATGAATAACCAATAAACATGCATAACCAAGCATTTCACAAAAAGGGGTACAACCCCAAATCAAATAAAATAATGTCATGTCATACTAGTAGTGCAAGCTGAATGAAACCGAAAAGTAAGACAAACAAAAAAACTCCAAATGAGTCCCGTGTGTAAGTCTAGATCCTTCCCCATGAATGTACCAATAAAAAATCAACTTCTTTGTATTGGGCCTTTTTCCCTTGTCCTAACCTGCAACCAAGAGATCTGCTCAGGTACCCAATGGAGGCCCGAGCAGGGTGTGAGTTCAAAACATAGTAGGCCACCACCAATGGTGTCTATAAAATATCCAGTCTAATAGATAGTGCATGAAAGTAAAAAATAAATGGTAGGTAATAAAGGGATAGTTCAGGTGCCATTAGTTAACAAGTTTTATATAATTCAGGACTAGCATTTATCCTAATTCCATTTCTTATACAGTCTTCATTGCATAAGCCATATTGAGCACATGTTCCATGGGTTAGGCATAAATATCATCTTTACAATGGTATAAGTCAATAAATAATAATACATAGGGGAAATAAATCAAGTCCCTATATCACTGGGGATAAACATATCACATCAACACATTATCCTCACCATGAAGCCTCAGTCTGGGAGGAATACAACCGTTGGGGGAATAGAGCCTCTATCCCCTTCCCTAACCCATGCATTTTGGGGTGGAGTTGAGAGTGTTAGTCTAACTCAACCAGTGGGCGTAGAACCTCAAGTCAATACCCCACTCTACCAAGCCATATTGACATGCTTATTTATCAAGTCACCACAAACATTCCATAACATGACCAAACATATTCAATGCCATTAGAATTCACAATACATGACAACCACATGGAAATTTATATCATTCCATAACCTAGTAACAAGTTTACCAATTACGATTCATAGTCACCTAGAAAAAATCCCATTTTCATGCCTTAACCAATTAGGTGTATTCAATAACCCATGTTCCTTATCCAAATTCATCATTGACCATTCATTAACCCATTTAGCCCATTTATCATTTCATGTACATTACTCATATCACGTAACTCAACCACTTTGTTACGTTTATCCCATTAGGTGTACCACATAATTCCCATGTATTAACCCAACCAACTTATTCATACATTCCCTTATTTCATATCATTAACATATATCCCCCCTTTTCATTCCATTGTCTAATTATAAGTTTTCCATTTAATATTCACTTACCCTCTGAGGAATTTCTAACCAAAATTCTCTAAACAATTGACATAATCCCATTAAACCCAAATTGCCCATTTCCATGTGATTCCAAACAACCCCTTATGACTTATCACCCTAGGAATATCTACTATCATTCCATTTACAACCTAATCAACCATTAAACATGTTCTACATGGGATTCACACTTTACTCGACAATCCTTCACATAACCCTACCACTCTCTAGGTTTGTGATTTATGGCGCACCCCATGGTGGCCCTAAAATGGTCAATTCATCCTCAACGCATCAAATAGGGATCGTGTCAATTTCAATTGGTCACTTAGACACCCATTTTTATCAAACACTTCAATGGATCCAAGAACCCAAAAAAGGGGGAATGAGAACACCAACTTCCATGCACAGATCCAAAATAATCTATGGGATAATTCTTATAGACCACCTACCACAAATACATTGATGAAAACACTCTTATTCATGACCGTATATCAGGATTCATGCATCCCTTGAAGCCTAATCCTAGATCACATCAGAAAAGGAGGGTTTTGGGTATTCATAAGGAGATGGAAGAAACTACAAACTTGAATCCGAAAAAGAGGAGCAAGAGGAGTGTTAGAATTACACGGGGATTCAATCCACATCCAACGGAACTCCAAATGTCCAAGAATTGAAGGAGAACCACCCTTGGGAGCTCTTGGGAGGTTTGGTTTGTTCCTAGTGTTCCGAGGAGGAATGTGGAGAAAAAACCTGATTAAACTTAAAAATATCAGGGTGGCATTTTTGTAATTTTTTTAAAATTTTATGGGCCGCACGATTTGTCAAACCGTGCGGAGGATACTTTCCACATGCCCTTATCTTACATGGTTTTCCAAACTATGTGCAAACCGTGAAGATTTCTATTACCCACATGGTCTCCCCTCACATGGTTTTCCAAACCGTGTGCAAACCATGCAGATTTCCCAAAAAGCACCATTTTCCTCCTTTTCATGTCCCGAACCCTCAGAACACCCCAGAGCCTTATCATGGACTTGGGAAACACTTACCTAGAAAAAAAAAAGAGGCCCAACCCAAAAAAATAGACAAAAAAATACATTAAGAAAAGTTGGGACCTTACACTGACATAGAAAAAATGTATTTCAAATTTTGTGTTAATTTACAGAAGAAGAATACTTGTAACAGTTCTGATATTTGGATATCATAATTTTGTTTGAAGAAGAAGTTACACCTAATAGTTCTAGTATATGTGAAAGGAAGAAATAATAGATTTTGGATGTTCTTGTTTACACAATAGAAAACTATACGAATAGTGAAAACTATGTACATATATATGCCTAAAGATGTGCATTCATCTAATCACCAATCACATGAACATGCTTTTATGAGATTACCAGTCAATGACATATTCATATTATTATGAATAAGTTCATAAGAAGGAAGAAGTTCCACTTTAATTTCGTTTTTGTAAAGAATAAGAAGAGTTTCTTACTTACTATTTTTCAAGTAACAACGTCAAAAGAAGCTAGTGGAAGAACAAAGCAGCACTATGACATCCATTTGAAGTCTCGATATGTGGAACACTTTATTGGTGTTAGAAACCTCCATGAAAGAAAACAATCCTCCATGAAAGTAAATTTTTTCATAAAAGGGGGTATAAAGAACTAGCTAGGAGTAGTAAAACAAGCATTTTCAATTGACTATAGTGTGACACAAGTGAATGGTTATTCCCTACTTGTTGTAACCAGGTTAAAAGGATTAGTTTCTAGTGGTTTTGTGGTACAATATTATTTCCAAACCATGCAAAGGACAAACTAATCTTGTGGAGTAGAGAAAATTTTAAAAATATTGTGTTCCATCTCTACCTGTACTGATATAATTTCATATGATAAATAAAAGAGAATAAGAGAATTGATATCCTAAATGGTCAAAGAGGTAAAAGAGATAAAAGTTGTAATTGCTAAAAAAGTTACCAACACTAATCCCCCCTCTTAGTGTTAATAATATCCCAAAATGGTCCCCTCAAGTGGTATCATAAGTAAGATTCACCTCTGTTAGATTCTCTACATTACTGTTATTGTCTTTTAAATATTTTAGTTTCTTTCCTATGTTAACAATGAAGTGCGGTTTATTGAAGATTCAACTATCTCCGAGTAGAAGTATATATCTACCAAGACCATGATGAACATCAGAATAGAAGAGAAAAGAAAGATGAATAAGAGATATCTCTTATATAAATAAGATGATGTATTTGTATCTTCATGCCTTTTCAACAATGAAGACATATCAGGCTTGGAAAGTGAAGAGGAGGTTGCTCAAGTTTCAACCAAGGAGAAGGAAAACAATGCTTCCTTAAATGAATCAATAATGGTATGTGATCGCGTGTTTTGTGAATATTCTTGTACAAATTATCGTCAAGATGAAGATCCTTTCACAAGTGGTGATGATGAAAAATTTATAATCTCTAATGATATATCATATAGTCAATTGAGAGATATTATTTGATTTTTCCTAAAGAAACAGTCTCTCTTATTTTTAGATTCTTCTAAAGTATGTAGGTAGAAATCACCAAGCTGGAAGAAGAAGTAGATAACATGGACAATGCCTTACAATGAAAAATTATAGAATTCTTAAAGCTCTCCAGAGAGGTTGGATCCTTTTAAGTAAAAAATAATGAACATGAAATAAGTGCCTCAAAATGGCTCAATGAAGTTGAAGAGAAATATGGATTCAAGAAGACTTTGGAAGAATAAATCCTTGCACTTAAGGAAATGTTGAAAATAACGTTGATTGAAGTGCCCAGTGGATCAAGGAGGTACACTGAGGGGGTGAATTAGTGTACACATGTTTTTACCAATTTTCTTCTCTTTTCTCTTACCCTGTTTAATCTGAACCACTGCACTTGTTAAAGTGAATGGATATTCCCGGTTAACAAACATAATCATACCATATTAAAGACTACAAAAAAATGAATCACAGAACACAATATTTTTTTCAAGGTCCACCCCCAATGTGGGTGACTACATCTTTGTTTTCTTTGGGATGATTTAAAGATTTTATTTTCCACTATGAATTAATCACCAATTACAAGTTGGTTGATCAGGTATCACCCTAAAGCCCTTATGGGTAGGTATGATCCTTTTACCAAATTATACTGGAAACTCACCAGGGTTCTTTATACTAGTATCCCACCAGTGTATCACAAAATAAAACACCAACACAATAAAGAAGATAACAAGAACTTCAAGCTGACACTACAACACAAAACTGATCTTCCTCTTTGAGCCACTGAGTATAAACTGATACTTCAATTAATCACTTCCACTAAAACAATTTTATTGACACTGAATCTGATAAAAAATATTTTATGCTAGTCATTTAAGTATACTGTCTTGAATTATAGAAGATAATACTTTTAATTAAACTCACTACAATACCAGAGTTAACAGCTAAAGATTCTCCAATATACTGCAAGTTTCCTTCTAATATAATTCTTGGGTGAATCTGTGTGCACATGTCGAGTTCCATGCATATTCCCTTCTCCTTGGCGAAAACAGTAACAGTGAGGAACACTTTCCCTTTCTCCAACCTGACAGGAGAAATTTTTAAAAAACATCGACACAACCTCACGGGTGTATGTCTTGATATTTATAGGCAACTATCCCACCGACTCACCTCATGTGAAATGCCAATATTCAAACAGACTGCCTCTGTTTCGCGACAACGGATAAACATCGTCACTAATAAAAAAAAAATTGCAACTAACTGTATGTCGTCGTTTTGATCATCATTTTTTCATGAAAACTCAATTTCATGAGATTTTGATCAGATTCGGATTAGTATAAGACTCAATCGATGCACAATGATTGCTGCTCGAGCAACACCTCATTTCATTGCATGGAGATCTCCCTTGATGAACAGAACACGCTCGATGAACCTGACGAGGGAAATTCTCAAAAAACATCGACACAAACTCACAAGTGTATGTCTTGAATGTCTTTTTATGCCTTTTTATGCAATATTCGTTTTTTTGGATTTATTTGGTGAAGAGAGGCAACCATTTCTTTAAACCCATTTTTTTATTTTTGGGTTTGTCATACAATATTGCCTGACGATCATTGCGTGTTGCATCTTTGAAGTTAAATTTTGGACACATTGTGTTGGCGGGCAGTGATGCATCATCTATTTCATATTTCAAATTTTGCGAGTCGCATGAGAAGGTAGACATTCCTTGGATTTATGTAATGAAAAATCCATTTACGCACACCCTTGTGTTGGTATTCATTGACATCTTTTGAGTTATTTAATATAATTTTAGTTCATTTTTATCAAACAAGGATTTCCAATTATGTTTTAAATATTTAAAATTTTATAACATATATAATTTATAGTTTTAAAATTTACTGTTAAAAATATTTAAAAATTTATTCTATTTTAAATATGTTTTTGGACATTGTTGCAGATAATTTTAATTTTATTTATGAATTTATAGAAATATATATATATGTATGAAATGATTTTATAAACATTTATAATTTGAAATCCTTTGGAAACTATGATGCGTGTGCATTTTATTTTAGTTAATCGCAGGCACCGTTCTCCTGTCGTCTGTCGCGTCCCATGCCCCTCTGCCGCAACCCGCCTCGGTCGCGGCCCACCATGGTGCTCTGGCGTGCCGTTACGGCACCGCGCCCCTCTGTCGCGGCCCGCTCTTGATCGCAGCCTCCTTCGGATTCACCGGCGCGGCGCGACGGCACCACTCTCCTTCATCGTGGCCCGCTCCGTCCACGGTTCTCTCATTCCTGCACGGTGCAACACCACCGCGTCACCTCTGTTTCAAGCCACGAAGAAGATCAGCAACAAAAGGGGAGGAGGATTGGCCGTGTTTGGGCGGTTCGACCTCCTCCCATTATATTGATAGCAAGTGGCGAATTAAATTAACGAAGAACATCAAATTAATCTTGAACGTAAAATCAACCCCTACCTCGAATCAAGATGGTTGATTGCTTGATGAAGGAAGGGAATGCTTCATTCTTCCAATGATGTTTTCGCAGGATGACAGCGTCACTTCGTCAATGTCGGGAAAAAGGAAGTTGAGGTTGGTGCCGGCGTTCTTTGCATTCTTCAACGAAGAAGATGAAGTTTTTCAAGAGTTAGAACTCTCTTCCCCAAAGTCTCCATAAAACGAGTCAAGCCAAATAAAAAAAGACTCTCCTTATTTTATTTAAGCATGGCATGCATTTCAAAAAAAATTCAAAATCAAACACACATAATTAATTAAACTTGATTTGTCAAATTAATTAGGTGTTTAGTTGGCATGAATTAATGAGGGAGAGTTACATAGCTCATGTGGGGGTTTAAAGGAGTTAGGGAATTTGAAGGGGTGGGGATCGTGTGGGCCCCACCTCAATAATATCCTAACAAGAGGAGTTAGGATCAAGTGGGTCCCATTCCAACTTCCACACATGGAATTAAACCACTTATAAGAGAAATAAAATTGTAACACATATTTTATTTCACCTTTCAATTAAACTACCTTTTTTTAACAACACCTCCCGAGCAAACGAAACTCCAGTAAAAGACTTCTTAAGCAATTATCGGCATTGTGGTTTCATCGGTGCCCTCGTATTTAGATTCCGAGAACCGGTTTAAAAGTTAAAAAACCCGCTCATTCGTTCACTGAACGTACCCTAGCTAAACTTCTGAAATTGATTCTGGGCACACCGTGCCTCGGAATCAGGTGCTGTCGGAAACTGCGTACTCGTATATCTCCAAAGAAATTAAGAAAAAAATTCCTCTGAAATTTATGGGTTTTTACATTACTCTCACCTTAGAGATTTACATCCCTGTATAGATACATCACAAACTAGGGAAACAAATGAGGGTACTGAGCACGCATATGAGCCTCCCGCTCCTAAGTACTCTCCTGGAGGTTCTCGTGCTGCCACCTGATGCACTCTAGTGGAATCGACCGCCCACGTAGGACCCACTCCTGTCGATCCTAAATCTCCACTGTGACCTCCGCAAAAGCCACCCCATCATCGATGTCCAGCTCCTCATCGTCAATGATGTGCGTCGGGTCGTGAACGTATCTCCTCATCTGGGATACGTGGAAGACGCCGTGCACCTGGCGCAACTGAGGTGAAAGAGCCAGGCGGTAAGCCACCTCGCCTATCCTACTGAGAACCTGAAATGGTCTGATGAAGCGTGGAGATAACTTGTCGCCCCGTCCAAATCTCCGTAATCCACATTGAGGTGAGACTCATAAGAAAACGTGGTCGCCATCCTCGAACTCTAGTGGTCTCCGCCTCCTGTCAGCATAAGACTTCTGTCAGCTCTAAGTTGTCCTCATCCTCTCTTGGATAACCTGAACCTTCTCTTTTGTGGCCCGAACCATCTCTGGTCCCACAAGTGTGAACTCCCCAGGGACTCTCCAGCACAGAGGTGATCTGCAAGGTCGGACGTACAATGCCTCGTATGGTGTCATCCCAATGGTAGAGTGGTAGCTGTTGTTGTACGCAAACTTCACCAAGGGTAGGTGATCCTTCCAGCTGCGACCAAAGTTGAGGACACATGCATGGAGCATGTCCTCAAGAGTCTGAATGGTCCTCTCCGTCTGACCATCCGTCTAAGGGTGAAATGCGGTGCTCAGGCGTAGCTGCGTCCCAAATGCCTCCTACAACCCCTTCCATAGCTGGGAAGTAAAGCGAGCTTCTCGATCGGAGATGATAGATGATGGCACACCATGAAGCCATACGATCTCCTGAACGTAGAGGCATCCCAAGCTCTCCACTGAGACCTGCTCTCTGATGTGTAATAAGTGGGCCGACTTGGTGAGTCGGTCGATGATCACCCAAAAGGAGTCGTGCCCTCTGGAAGTACGTGGAAGTCATGTCACAAAATCCATAGATATTCCATCTCACTTCCACTCCGGGACCTCTAAGGGTTGTACCAAGCGTGCTGGTACTTGGTGCTCCACCTTCACCTGTTGATAGGTGAGGCATCGAGAAATGAACTCTACAACAGCCTTCTTCATACCCGGCCACCAGTGCTGTTGTCTGAGATCCTCGTACATCTTCGCTACCCCTGGATGTACCGCCAAAGGGGAAGTATGAAACTCTCTCAGCACCTCCTCATGTAATGCAGCTGGTACCATGGTATGTCCTCTGAAAAGGATGGCATGCTCTCCTCCTACATAGAATCCATCAGGTGCCTGTCCTGATGATATATGTGCAGGCCACGTCTCACAATCAATGTCCCCACACTGTGCCTCTCTGACCCACTGAAGAACTGGAGGTGTGACTATGAGCGACTGTAGAAAGGCTTCCCCATCTCTATCTACAAAGGATATCTGTAAAGTGGCTAACTGCTTGGTCAACTCTCCAAGTAGCTGGATACCCATCCTTCTGCTGAGAGCATCGGCTACTACGTTCCCCTTTCCAGGAGTATAGTCTATCTCAAAGTCATATTCCTAGAGGAACTCGAGCCATCACTGTTGTCTCAGGTTCACGTCCTTCTGCGAGAAGATGTACCTGAGACTCTGGTGGTCAGAGCAGACTGTAAAGCACTCTCTCATCAGATAGTGATGCCACATCTTCAAGGCGAAAACCACTCCTGCTAACTCCGGGTCATGGGTAGTGAAGTTCTGCTTCTGCTTCCTCGACTATCGTGATCCATAGGTGATCAATGCCCTATTCTGCATCAAGAGACACCCGAGTTCAGTCCCTGATGCATCTCAGTAGACTATGTACCCTACTCCCATTTCTGGTAGCCTCAAGATGGGCGCACTCGTCAATATCTATCTCAGCTCCGGGAAGCTCTGCTGACATCTGTCTAACCACACGAAGGGTTTCCCCTTCTTCGTTAAAGCTGAAACCAATGTTGTAACTCTGGAGAAGTCTGGCACAAACCTCTGATTATACCCAGCCAGACCTAGGAAACTCTGCACCTCAGTCACGCTCCTGGGTAGCTCCCAAGCTAGCATTGCCTCGATCTTCGCAGGATCCACCGCAACTACCATCTCAGAGATGACGTGGCCCAAGAAGTGGACCTTGGGTATCCAAAAATTACACTTCGAGATCTTACCATAAAGCTGGTGCCCTCGGAGTGTGTCTAGTACAACCCACAAGTGGTAGGCGTGTTCCTCCTCAGTAGTCGAGTATATCAATATGTCGTCGATGAAGACTATGACCAATCGATCGAGGTAAGGATGGAAGATCATGTTCATGAGACTCAGGAACACTGCTGGAGCATTGGTTATGCCAAAAGGCATAACCAAGAACTCATAGTGTCCATATCGACACCTAAAAGCCGTCTTCTATACATCCTTGTCACGAACTCTGAGCTGATGATAGCCTAACCTGAGGTCTATCTTCGAGAACCACCGTGCTCCCTTGAGCTGATCGAAGAGGCCGTCAATCCTCAGAAGTGGCTTATTGTTCTCCACGGTCACCTGGTTCAGGTGACGGTAATCGACACATAGTCACAAGCTCCCATCTGACTTCTTGGTGAACAAAATCGGTGAACACCAGGGTGAAACACTGGGTAGAATGAATCCCTTGCCCTGCAAATCCTCCATTTGTACCCATAGCTCACGAAGCTCAGCAGGAGCCATCCGATATGCTGGAGTAGATATCAGTGATGTCCCAGGGTACAGGTCGATGTAGAAGTCTACCTCTCTATGAGAAGGTAGTCCTGGAACGTCGTCAGGAAAAACGTCCGCATACTGGTCCACCACAACAGGAAAACTCAGACTCCGCACTTCAACTTCTCCTAGGATGAGGCTAGCCAACTGATGAGTGATCGGCTATCCTCTCCTCTGTGTGAGTCCATCTTGTGCTGCAAAGGCTCCCTTCTCCTTGGTGAAGGTAAACCTACTCCCATCAGTGCTGACACACCACACCTTGCGCCTAATACAGTTGATCTGAGCATAAACTGTAGATAACCAATTCATGCCCAAGATGACTTTGTAAGCCCTCAACGCCGCTACAAGAAGATCACAGCCGAAGCTCTCGCCTCCTAGAGTAAGCTCACACTGCCAGCACCAGTGTGTAATCATCGAGTCTACTCCCGTAGGAGTCTCTAGCTGTAAGGATCGAGCCAACGGCTCCGTCGGAATCTTTGAGCTCCATACAAGGGCAGCAGAAATGAAAGATTGACTCACTCCTTTATCAATAAGAACTGCAGCAAGGGTGGAGTAGACACGGATGGTACCTCGAATCATCTCAGGTGTGCCGTGGTCGTAGGCCTCCACTACCTGAAGCTGATCATGTCTCTGTCCGCAAGCTCCCTATGGTCGGGGAGGACCCCCTGGTGGTGGTGGTGGTGGTAGAGCATCAAAACATCGTCCACCACCTGCCACTCGGCTAGCTCCTCTGCCTCATCTGCCTTCTCTATGCGTACTGCCACGGTCGAACCTATGCCTCTTCCTGGGTGGTCCCTCAATCGTATGCTGCTCCTCTGCATGGCGAGTCAGGCAATCATTAGCCATGTGGCCCTACCCGCTGCATGCATAGCATTATCTGCCTCTCGTATGACTGACTCTGCTACGTGTTCCTCACACCTCCAAACCAGTATCCTGAGGTCGTCCACCTGATGGTCTGGTCTGCTTGGACCCCTGTGACATCTGTCGACTGCCAGCTGCAGAAGTCTCCGCTACGTGCCGCCCTACGGTAGGTCTCGCTGCTGGTGCAGGCTCAGAAAGAAAGCTCTCTATAAGAAGGGCTCGCTCTAGTACTCTAGCCTGTGTCGGAATACTAAGGGAGATCATCGAAGCCCTGATCTCATGCCTCATTCCCTGCTCAAAGGTCCGGGCCCGAAATAATGGGTCTTGAACCATGTCCATGGAGTAGCGCGAGAGATCGATAAATCTCGCCGAGTACTGGGCTACTATCATGCTACCCTGCCGCAGCTGTAGTAACTTCTGAATGCACACCGCACAGAGGGTGTCTGGAATAAACTCCGAGCGGAAGAGGATCTAAAAGTCTGTCTATAGATGTGATGCCTCGTCGTGCACCTTAAGCATCAGGCTCCACCATCTACCTGCTGTCGCGTGCAGGAGACTCGTTGCAAGGATTACCATGAGGTCTGTTGGAGTCCCTACCAACCTGAAGAGTCGAACGATAGCCTCCAGCCAATCCTCGGCTGCCTGAGGGTTCTTCTCCCCATGGAACCTGGGCGGTCTCTAATGCTGAAACTTGTGCAGTGCACTCAGGAGACGTTCACTCTCAGCTGCTGGGGCTGGTGGCATCGGTGGCTCGGCGGTAGAGGTATCGTCGGTGCGTCCGCTATAATGTGGCCCTGCACAGAGGCCTCGTCGCTCGGTGGGCTGTCATCTCGCATAATTCTCGGAACCCTAGCTAGCTACCATCATGGGGCCATCCTGAAAAAAAAACAGCTACGCCACGGTCAATACAGTACACCTGGTGAGCTGACACAAAGTAATCACAAAGAAAACTTTGGAACACACATGCAATTAATGTTTTCGTGCACAGAGTCGGAAATCAGAAGTTAGGGTCCTGGTGTTTGGATACCTCAGCCGCCACACCAACACTAAACTCCCTGGACTAATAACCACACTCAATACACTTAACACTATTGCTTCACATAGAAGAGAGATCAGAGTCCTGATTTCTGTGGTAGAACTGAACTCCTCTGATACCAATTTGTCATGACCCATCCTCGGGGCCCGTGTCATGACTACCCCAAGCCCGCCTTCCATCGTCCAGGGGCTAGCGACTAGCACCAAAGGAAAAAATCCTGATAAAAAGGGAATGCATTACCTTTATAAAGGAAAACAAACACCACAGAGTACGCAAACTGACATAAACACTAAGTAAACCAAGTACAAAAGTAAGTGCGGGAAAGTAAATGAGCCAGTATACAAACCCAAATGAAAGTGCAGTACAACTGAAAGGAATGTACAACAACTGAAAATTAAATCAGCAACCATGAAGTCATCCTCCGGAACTCCCACCTGAAGGGTGAGTACAGACAGTCTCATCGGCTCCTCGGGTCCAGCTATCCTCTCCGTGTACGTCCCACCTGATAGACCATCTCTGGATACCGCCCTGCTCCTCAAGCCTCAACCACGATCAGCGTTGTCCATCGTCTGCAACCAACACAACGTAGGGCAGGCGTAGCCCATGCAGGGGTTAGTATACGATACTCAGTAGGGACCCCGAGACTCCCAAAGGTCTCCCAGAATCCACAAAGGATAAACCAAAAAGGAAAGATATGAATATAAGTATCAACCAACACTACTTAGGTATATTCCCATACATATGACTAAGTCATCAATTCCATTTCTACTCCAACTCACGAGCTCAAGCACAACCCAGTCCACATAGGAAAGTATAACTCAATCCACACAGGAAAGTACGTCCCAATCCACACAGGAATGCAAGTCTATCTTATCGAAGATAAAGATTGAAATTCAAGACTCAGCTCACACATGTATACTAATCACGAAGAGGGGTGGATATGATTGATGTAGCCTCTGAATCATCTCCTCTGCAGAACCCACGTAAGATCCAAGTACAGATCTCGTCGCTGCCGAACCCAGGTAGGATCCAAGTACAGTAACTGTCGTTGCCGAACCCACGTAGGATCCAAGTATAGTCGTCATCACTGCCGAACCCACGGAGGATCCAATTACATTCGTCCTAGCTGTTGAACCCATGTAGGATCCAAATACAATCATCATCATCGTCGCAGTCACAACCAACTCTAGGGTTCCCGCACACAGCACACTCGATTCCGGGAGGGTCTGCTCCATGAGCCAGGGGGTCGATACATCAACTATCATGAAGTCCAGAGTTTATGTATCACAATGTTCTGTCTCGTCAAAAGGAACTCAACGTGATAGACGGCGCGTCAATCGGATGCCCGGTCTGAGAGTTATTGGCTTTTTCGTCCCAGGGGCCCTATTGGTTTTTTAAGCTAAAACCAACCTGACCATACTCCAACTGCCTCCAACCCTCGAGCAGAGTAAGCCAAAATAATCGTCTCACTAATTGGAATCCGAAAAAGTTGGTAGCACATCTATCGGACGTATGGAGCTTGAGATATAAGTGTTTCCGCTCCGAGGGCTCAGTTTGTTTCGTGTTCGAACCAACCCGGCCGTACCCAAAGTTCTTTGAAACCTTGAGTGTAATATACTGAAACGACCTTTTCGATCCAAAAATCCCAATGCAACTGACGGTGCGTCGATCGGAGGTTCGTAGACCAAGTTATGGGCGTTTGAACGGATCTGTCTGAAAGCAAGGGGTTCGGGCCAGGTCCAACCCGGCCCAATACCCCCTGGGTCGGCCTGAACCGGGTCGACCCGACCCGGGTCTGGGTCTGGCCCAGTTGGGCGTGGCCCAGCCCGATTGGCGCGGGGGTCCGGCCCGGCGCAGGCAGCCCGGTCCGGCACGAGCAGCTCGGCCCGGCGCGGGCGGTGTGGCCCCACGCGGACGCCCGAGCATCGAGTGGATGCGGAAGGGAGGGGGGGCACCGCCCCCCTATTTTCCCAAAACGGTGGACCCGTGGGGTCCGCCCTAGTTGACCGCAGGGGGTTTCAAACCCCCGGTCTTCTTGAAAACGGCCGGCAGTTTTGGCCAACCGATGATCTACCACCGGACCCCCGCGGGTCCCACCTCCTGATGCGCCGGCAGTCGGCTGAGTCCGGCCGCCCCCTTGCTGAACCTCCGCGGCCCAAGGCCGCGGCTCTTGCCCATCCGGCGTGGCCCGATGGCCTCGTGCCCCTCCGCCATGGCCGGCCTCGGTCGTGGCCCACCATGGTGCTCCAGCGGGGCGCGACGGCGTCGCGCCCCTCTACCACGGCCCGCTCTTGTTCGCGGCCTCCTTCGGCTTCACCAGCACGGTGCGACGGCGCCACGCTCCTTCACCGCAGCCCGCTCCGGCTGCGGTTCTCTCATTCCCGTGCGGTGCAACGGCACTGTGTCACCTCCGTTTCAAGCCACGAAGAAGATCAACAACAAAAGGGGAGGAGGATCGGCCGTGTTTTTGCGGTCCGACCTCCTCCCGTTATATTGATAACAAGTGGCGTATTAAATTAACTAAGAACGTCAAATTAATCTTGAACGTAAAATCAACCCCTACCTCAAATCAAGATGGTTGATTTCTTGATGAAGGAAGGGAAAGCTTCGTTGTTCCATTGACGTTGCCGCAGGATGACGATGTCGCTTCATCAACGTCGAGAAAAAGGAAGCCGAGGTTGGCATCGGTGTTCTTCACGTTCTTCAATGAAGAAGATGAAGTTCTTCAAGAGTTAGAACACTCTTCCCCAAAGTCTCCACACAACGAGCCAAGCCAAATAAAATAAGACTCTCCTTATTTTATTAAAGCATGGCATGCATTTCAAAAAAAAAATTAAAATCAAACACACATAATTAATTAAACTTAAGTTGTCAAATTAATTAGGTGTTTAGTTGGCATGAATTAATGAGGGAGAGTTACATAACTCATGTGGGGGTTTAGAGGAGTCAGGGAATTTTAAGGGGTGGGGATCGTGTGGGCCCCACCTCACTAATATCCTAACAAGAGGAGTGAGGATCAAGTGGGTCCCATTCCAACTTCCACACATGGAATTAATCCACTTAGAAGAGAAATAAAATTGTAACACATATTGTATTTCACTCATCAATTAAACTACCTTTTTTTAACAACACCTCCCGAGCAAACACAACTCTAGTAAAAGTCTTCTTAAGAAATTATAGGCATTGCAGTTTCATCGGTGCCCTCGGATCTCGATTCCGAGCACCAGTTCAAAAGTTAGAAAAACCCGCTCGTTCGTTCACTGAACGTACCCGAACTAAACTTTTGAAATTGATTTCGGGCACACCGGGCCTCGGAATCAGGTGCCGTCAGAAACTACGTACTCGTAATATCCCAAAGAAATTAAGAAAAAAACATTCCTTGAAATTTACAAGTCTTTGCATCCCGAGCCGAGTATGAGTACAAAACTCAGTAGGCCACCACCAATGGGGTCTAAAAAATATCCAGTCTAACAGCTATTGCATACTAGTAAAAAATAAATGGTAAGTAAGCATGGGATAGTTTAGGTTCCATTAGTTAATAAGGTATGTTTAATTCATGACTATCATTTATCCTAATTCCATTTATTATACCATATTCATTATATAAGCCATATTGATCACATGTTCCATGGGTTAGGCATAAATATCATCTACTCGAGGGTCTAAGGAAATCAATTTGAATGCATAGGGGAAATAAATCAAGTCCCTATCTCACTAGAGATACACATATTACATCAACACATTATCCTCACCTCGAAGCCTCAGTACAGGTGGAATGAAACCATTAGAGGAATGATCCTCTATCCCCTTCCTTAACCTATGCATTTTGGGGTGGAGTTTAGAGCCTTTGTCTAACTCGAATAGTTAGTATAGAACCTAAAGTCAATACCCCACTCTACCAAGCCATGTGCACATGTTTATTTATCAAGTCACCACAACCATACCATAACATGATCAAGCATATTTAATTCTATTTGAATTCACAATATGTGACAACATCATCTTGGAATTAATATCATGCCATAACCCATTAACACATTTACCAATTCAAATTCATATCCATCTAGAAAAATTCACATTATCATACCTTAACCAATTAGGCATATTCAACAACCCTTATTCCCAAGACAAATTCATCATTGACCATTCATTAACCCATTTAGACCATTTATTATTTCAAGTACATTTCACATATCATGTAACACAACCAATTTGTTGTGTTCATCCCATTAGGTGTACCACATAATTCCCATGTGTTAACCCATTCAACTTATTCATACATTACCTTGTCTCATCTCATTACCATATCTCCCACATTTTCATTCCATTGTCCAATTACAAGTTTTCCATTTAATATGCACTAACCCTCTTAAGAATTTCTAACCAAAATTGGTTAAACAATTGACATAATCCCATTCGACCCAAATTGATTGTTTCAATGTCAGGACAAACAACCCCTTATGCCTTATCACCCTAGACATATCTATTATCATTCCATTTAAAACCTAATCAACCATTAAAAATGTTCTACATGGGCTTCGCACTTTACCCGACAATCCTTCACTTAACCCTACCACTCTATAGGTCTGGGATTTCCAGCACACCCCATAGTGGCCCTAAAATGGTCTAGTCATCCTAAACACATCCAATAAGGACTGTGAGGGTTTCAATTGGTCACATAGACACCCAATTTTATCAAACACATCAACGGAACCAAGAACACAAAAAATAAAAAAACAAGAACACCAACTTCCATGCACAAATCCAAAATATGACTGTGGGATATTACTTGTAGACCACATACCTCGAATCTGTTGATGAAAACACTCTTAGTCATGGAATTAGATCTAGATTCAAGAATCCCTTGAATCCCCAACCTAGATATCACTGGAAGAAGGGTGTTTTAGGCCTTTGGAAGGAGATACAAGAAACTACAAACCCTATTCTGAAAAAGAGGAGAAATAAGAACATTAGACATACACAGGGATGTGATCCACAACCAACGGTGCTCCAAACAACCATGAATCGAAGAAGAATCACCCTTGGGAGATCTTGGGAAATTTAGTTCAATTATAGGGTTCCATGGAGGAAGGGGTATGAAAATATTGAGTGAACTTAAAAATCATAGGGTGGAATTTTTGTTATTTTTTTAAAAGTTTCTAGGCCGCACTTTTTTCCAAACTGTGCGCAAAGACTGTAGAGGCTACTGCCTGCACACCCTTCTCTCACATTGTTTTCTAGACCATGCACAAACTGTGCAGATTGCTACTACTCATATGGTCTCCCCTCACGCAGTTTTCCAAATAATGCGCAAACCATTTGGATTTCCCAGAAAGCCCCTTTTTCCCTTTTTTAGGTCCTGAACCCTATGAACACCGTCGAGCCTTTTCATGGACTTGAGAAACACTTATTTAGCCAAATGTTAGAGGCTCAATCCAAAACATAAACAAAAACCTACTTTAAGTAAATCTGAGACCTAACAACCTCCACACCTTATAATGGATCGTCCTCAAGTCACTCTTCCAAACATCACTAATCTTCCATTACTAGAGGTCATTCCACTAGGGATGTACATCCGTTCCCACTCCCCATATCTCTGGTTTCATTACCAGGCCAACAGATGTGGATTAAGGGAATAGAATTTCCCCCACAACACTTCCTCACAACAAACCACAACATGAAATAGTTTCCCCCCAAGGATGTGTCACCCTCAACCTTACCCAACCACTAGAACATTAGAGGGGAAACACAGGAAATATCTCCCAACTCACAACACACAAAAACTTTACTCCCAGCATCACATCATTATGGAGGAACCAATAGGCACCAAATCAGCCTGATCCTCTCCACAACTCATGACCCAAATCACTTGGTGTCATTTTCCTCTGTTTTTTAAAATCTAACAGTGACCCAAACCCGATATCACCAAAAGGGAAACACACGATCCTTCCAACCACATTTCTTGAAGATTTCATTCCACAATTATACATCCAAACACAACTCAAAACACTCAGCTACTCGACCAGTTAAACTGTGCCAAATCTTTCTACCAGGGCCAACTCACCCAAACAGTGACCACTCAGCTCCTTCCAACCCAAAACTCTGAACACTTCATCAACCAACCATTTATCTTGTATGATTCTCTCCACAATTTTTGGTAACTTAGAACCTCCTCCATCGAAGGAGGACCACCAGAACTCAACCCAAAATTCCCATCGACTAACATGTTCCAACACAACGTGCCCAAGAATCCATAGGGCATTACCCAACATTAGCATCTGGTCGCATTGTCTAAACCATTAGGGAGTAAATTCTTACACTATCCATCCAAGGACTAAGATAAACTTAACCCCACTTAGGTACAACTTCGTTTCCAAAGGTTCTTTCCACTGCAACATGAACTCAGTGGTGGGTCACTCTCACCACACCCATTCAAGTTTACCATCTCAGGTAGGACCACACCCAACTGGATTATCCCAGAACACCCACTTTCCAATGATGTTATATTACCCCTTTTTCTCACCTTCCTAATGTGCTTAATGACTTCAAGCCTATCATTATCATCCCATGCACCCACTGAGGTCATTTCATAAATTTTGGTAGAATTCCATCATCACGACATTACAGCCCTCCATACCATCATTGGGCTTCACCCTTGGCATGACACTACATCACATGGCCAAGGTTCACTCAAAATCATGACATTCCAAACCCTAAAAAGGTAAAATTACCATATTCTAACCCCAATCTTCTTTGGAGTTATAGGACCCCAACTTCTCTTGCCACAAATAGTTGTCATATTCAACCATACCATTCTACAACTTGGCACAACCATCACAAGCTTCACATGGAACCACCCTGAGCTCGAATACAACACTTGGATCCTCATTCTTCATATCCATGTCCCACATTCCCTCCCTAAGGTACCTAACATAAAACCTCACAAGTTCCTCATTGGCATCCTGGTGCCACTACATCGACTCGATGATCTCTTATACACATCCAGGATTGACTTATCACTCCCCAACTTTGAGTTATTGTTACCAATTCTCTCATGATGGATTTAAACAAATGTTTCTTACACTCAATAACATGATGAACCCCAAAACATAGACATTTTTATCTAACTTTTTCCGATAACAAGAAAACAAACATCACCCAGTGCCCATTCTCAGCATCTGTGAATGGAACCCAAGGCGTTTTTCGACATTCGTTCCATTCCGAGGACCTCACCCCAATACTGGGAGGGTTTTCATCCCATCATCAAGCTCCATTGATGTTGTTTCCATGTGCGTAAGCCCCATGATGTCACTCATCCAACAAAACACATTCAGGTCTCTTAGCGTGATCCAGAGCTTCTCAACGTACCTGAGATGATGTCAAGATATTGGAAAGGATCATCACTAGCTAAGGTATGCTAAGAAGTTTTCTAAGAACACCACCACCAACTTATCTATTTTTTAAGTCGTACTATCGGACAATATGACCT
The DNA here is from genome assembly GCA_963277665.1 of Viscum album. Lineage (NCBI taxonomy): Eukaryota > Viridiplantae > Streptophyta > Magnoliopsida > Santalales > Viscaceae > Viscum > Viscum album. The sequence continues at coordinate 1,189,325,315 of OY728121.1, read as the reverse complement.
GCCAAGGATTTTAGGCCTCCCTGCCATATACATCTCATCAAAAATTAACCAGCGCCACTCAGGTGTGATTGTCATCCATGTTTAACCATCGCTCAATGACCACATAACCAAGAATCTGTAAACCAACATTTCGTGTGGAAGTACTTCCACCACACAACATGAGTCCTTCTAAAGCATCCCTATTAGCTTACAACTGAAGAACAATGGTCTACCCCACCCATCAAACCAACTGGCTAACACAAATCAACATTAACATGGGTATAGCCCATCACCTACTCACTTACCAAACCATGAATTTTGGTTAGTCAGTATCATCAGCACTGTGTCGGCCTCTGAATCTCACTCAACAACCAAACCATTAATGAAAACTAGTTCAGCCACATAACCACCCTCACCTTGGGTGCCACCATCGAGCGAAAGCATATAACCGCACTTCTTCCACCTTAATCTCTTCCACTCCAAAACAACTTCAAGCCTCCATTAATCATCATCCAAGTAGGTAAGTTAGGTATTCATAAGATACAAATCTCTGAATCAATGCTTACCTATTATCACAAGCACTAAGGTTCACTTATGAAAGAACCAGGAACAACAATACCATTCAGTAAAACTTGGGGTACTAGTATGAATTGAAACCACCTCTAAAGCATCTCCCATGCTTCATATTCCAAGGTACTTACACCACTAGACTAACCTCTCACGAGGCCACCTTGATTTTCAGAAACTATCATCACATAACCACAAATTTAGGGTTACAACCAACCACCAACCTTCCCACTTAGCCCTCAAGGCCAATCATATACCATGGAACACTCTGAGTCCCACAATCAAAGACCAAAACATCTACATGTGTGGAACACACCCAAAATCACTAGAAACCCTATCTGGCCTCTCTCATAGGTCACCTTGAAGGTTTAATGATACCAACTCCCTACACTGGAGTCACAACTAGGAGAAGCAATTGGTCCTCTCTCCAAACCATAATTATCATAACATAAATAAAGTAATGCTCATGAATGGAACTCTTACTCCCATTCTAATGCACACTATGCCTAGATCACTAAACAACTATATACTCTAGGTTCCCCACCAAAGGTGTACACATTCATCGGCACTACGAGAAAAACATCCTCTCCGGGATTCAAGACACAACTTGCAATGTCTCTACTCACAAGGTCAGCAGAACCCAGGCACCATCCTTATGGTCCAGCATGTACTTTGTATGGTCACAAACCACAAGAGTTCCCTCACTCACATTACCGAACAATGCCTTACAACAAAAATTCCTCAACCCTTCCAAGGGTTCCCTAAACACACCACCTAGGCCATATCACAACTTACTAGGCGTCACAATCTAAATCCAAAGTCTCAAACTATAGTACTCTCACTGCCCCAACACACACATACAAGGATACAACTGAAAACAAAGAGGATACCCACTATTTAACTCAATCATTCTCATATTTAAACTTATCATTCACTCGATGCTTCAAAGAATGACCAACAAGATATAACCATAGATGGAAAAAGGTCCCACGCTAGCAACCTTAAACAACCCATTCTTCATGCTCTATCACAACCATAATCATAACACTTAGAAAACTTCCCCTACCATACCTACTGCAATCATGGTCAACATGGGGTAACCAATTCACTTAATCACAAGTCTTTTGTCAACACCTCTTCGACCCAATTATTTTTTTATGACACAATTACTTCCCTCTTAGGCACATTTCCCAGTTCACAACTTTTTATAATCATCATTTTAATTCATTTGAAATTTTCTTTAGGAAAAATAATTAATAATTTTACCATCATTATGCAATCCTTTTTCTTTTAGACACATAACAAACCTTTACAATTTACCATAACCGAAAATGTTAACCCCAGTCAAAACATTTCTTTATACACAATATTCCTTAACTATTCATTTGAATTAATTTCTTTTTCCCACATTCATTACCATTATTAGGCATCATTTCTTTTTATTTATCAAAGAAGTAAAATAAATTCTACTCTCTACACCTCGCACACCCATCCCGTGTGTGTGCCTATAACGATGCATGCCACCAATATCATTAGGTGCCTAAAATGATGTATGAATGCACAACCTCATGCAAATCCGACCATGAGAAAAATATCATAAATTAGTCAAATCAAACAACATTTGCATCACCCAATGGTAAATAATCATTCAACTATAACAACACACATTAAGAAGAACAATTCCCACCCAGGGTGATTTGGGGTTTACCTCGTACATGGGTTAGCTACTCCTAAGAACAAGCTCATTACAAAGGCCTGACATTGTTCTAATCTCTTATATACCATTCCATATAGTAATAAAGAGAAAATAGCTCCTCTGATACCACTTTGTAATGTCCCCAGCCCAGGATCCACTAATTTGGTACCCCGAGTCGGGTCATCACATGACCTCAAGTGTGCCTCCTCGTACTCCAGAGGTTGTTGACTAGCAGTGAGGGTCTAATAAGTCATGTGGGGAAACAATACCCTCTTAGTTAGAGAAAGCCACAACTGAACACAATATAAATAGTGAAAACATTATGAATAACCAATAAACATGAATACCCAAGCATTTCCCAAAAAGGGGTACATCCCCAAATCAAATAAAATAATGTCATGTCATACTAGTAGTGCAAACTGAATGAAACTGAAAAGTAAGAAAAACAAAAAAATCCAAACGAGTCCCACGTGTAAGTCTAGATCCTTCCCCATGAATGTACCATTCCAAACTCAACTTCTTCATATAGGGCCTTTTTACCTTGTCCTAACCTGCAACCAAGAGATCTGCTCAGGTACCCAAAGGTGGCCCGAGCAGGGTGTGAGTTCAAAACTTAGTAGGCCACCACCAATGGTGTCTAAAAAATATCAAGTCTAATAGATAGTGCATGAAAGTACAAAATAAATGGTAAGTAATAAAGCGACAGTTCAGGTGACATTAGTTAACAAGGTTTATATAATTCATGACTAGAATGTATCCTAATTCCATTTCTTATACAATCTTCATTGCATAAGCCATATTGAGCACATGTTCCATGGGTTAGGCATAAATATCATCTTTACAATGGTATAAGTCAATCAATAACAATACATAGGGGAAATAAATCAAGTCCCTATATCATTGGGGATTAACATATCACATCAACACATTATCCTCACCTTGAAGCCTCAGTCCAGGTGGAATGCAGCCGTTGGGGGAATAGAGCCTCTATCCCCTTCCCTAACCCATGCATTTTGGGGTGGAGTTCAGAGTCTTAGTCTAACTCAACCAGTGGGCGTAGAACCTCAATTCAATACCCCACTCTACCAAGCCATGTTCACATGCTTATTTATCAAGTCACCACAAACATTCCATAACATGACCAACCATATTCAATGCCATTAGAATTCACAATACATGACAACCACATGGGAATTTATATCATTCCATAACCCAGTAACACATTTACCAATTAAAATTCATAGTCAAGTAGAAAAAATCCCATTTCCATGCCTTAACCCATTAGGTGTATTCAATAACCCATGTTCTTTATCCAAATTCATCATTGACCATTCATTAACCCATTTTTCTCATGTATCATTTCATGTACATTACTCATATCACGTAACCCAACCACTTTGTTACGTTTATCCCATTAGGTGTACCACATACTTCCCATGTATTAACCCAACCAACTTATTCATACATTCCCTTATTTCATATCATTAACATATATCCCCCCTTTTCATTCCATTGTCCAATTATAAGTTTTCCATTTAATATGCACTAACCCTCTTAGGCATTTCTAACCAAAATTCTCTAAACAATTTACATAATCCCATTCAACCCAAATTGCTCGTTTCCATGTGATGCCAAACAACCCCTTATGACTTATCACCCTAGGCATATCTACTATCATTCCATTTACAACCTAATCAACCATTAAACATGTTCTACATGGTATTCACAATTTTCTCGACAATCCTTCACATAACCCTACCACTCTCTAGGTTCGGGATTTATGGCGCACCCCATGGTGGCCCTAAAATGGTCAATTCATCCTCAACTCATCCCATAGAGATCGTGACAATTTCAATTGGTCACTTAGACACCCATTTTTATCAAACACTTCAACAGAGCCAAGAACACAAAAAAGGGGAAAACGAGAACACCAACTTCCATGCACAGATCAAAATAAAACTATGGGATAATTATTATAGACCACCTACCTCAAATACATTGGTGAACACACTCTTATTCATGGCCTTATATCAGGATCCAAGCATCCCTTGAAGCCTCATCCTATATCACATCAGAAAATGAGGGTTTTAGGTCTTCAGAAGGAGATGGAAGAAACTACAAACCCGAATCCGAAAAAGGGGAGCAAGAGGAGCGTTAGAATTACCCTGGGATTCAATCCACATACAACGGAACTCCAAAAGTCCAAAAATCGAAGGAGAACCACCCTTGGGAGCTCTTGGGAGGTTTGGTTTTTTCTTAGGGTTTTGAGGAGGAATGTGGAGGAAAATCCCAATTAAACTTAAAAATCTCAGGGTGGCATTTTTGTAATTTTTTTAAAATTTTATGGGCCGCACAGTTTTTCAAACCATGCGGAGGATACATCCCACATGCCCATAACTTACAGGGTTGTCCAAACTATGTGTAAACCATGCAGATTTCTACTGCCCACATGGTCTCCCCTCACATGGTTTTCCAAACCGTGCGCAAACCATGCAGATTTCCCAAAAAGCCACATTTTCCTCCTTTTCATGTCCAGAACCCCCAGAACACCCCCGATCCTTATCATGGACTTGGTAAACACTTACCTGGACAATAAAAAGAGGCCCAACCCAAAAAATAAACAAAAAAATACATTAAGAAAAGTTGGGACCTTACACTGACATAGAAAAAATGTATTTCAAATTTTGTGTTAATTTACAGAAGAAGAATACTTGTAATAGTTTTGATATTTGGATATCATAATTTTGGTTAAAGAAGAAGTCACACCTAATAGTTCTGGTATATGTGAAAGGAATAAATAAGAGATTTTGGGTGTTCTTGTTTACACAATAGAAAACTATACGAACAGTGAAAACTATGTACATATATATGACTAAAGATGTGCATTCATCTGATCACCAATCACATGAACATGATTTTATGAGATTACCAGTCAACGAAATATTCATATTATTATGAATAAGTTCATAAGAAGGAATAAGTTCCACTTTAATTTTGTTTTTGTGAAGAGGAATAAGAGTTTCTTACCTACAATTGTGCAAGTAACAACGTCAAAAGAAGTTAGTGGAAGAACAAAGCAGCACTATGACATCCATTTGAAGTCTCGATATGTGCACCAATTTATTGGTGTTAGAAACCTCCATGAAAGTAAAGTTTTTCATAAAAGGGGGAGTAAAGAACGAGCTAGGAGTAGTAAAACAAGCATTTTCAATTGACTATAGTGCGACACAAGTGAATGGTTATTCCCTACTTGTTGTAACCATGTTAAAAGGATTAGTTTCTAGTGGTTTTTTGGTACAATATTATTTCCAAAACATGCAAAGGAAAAACTACTCTTGTGGAGTAGAGAAACTTTTAAAAATATTTTGTTCCATCTCTACCTGTACTGATATAATTTCATATGATAAATAAAAGAGAATAAGAGAATTAATATCCTAAATGGTCAAAGAGGTAAAAGAGATTAAAGTTGTAATTTCTAAGAAAGTTACCAACAGTAATCCCCCCTCTTAGTGTTAATAATATCCCAAAATGGTCCCCTCATGTGGTATCATAAGTAAGATTCACCTCTGTTAGATTCTCTACATTACTATTATTGTCTTTTAAATATATGAGTTTCTTTCCTATGTTAACAATGAATTGAGGTTTAGTGAAGATTCAGTTATCTCTGAGTAAAAGTATATATCTACCAAGACCATGATGAACAGTAGAATAGAAGATAAAAGAAAGATGAATAAGAGATATCTCTTATCTAAATAAGATGATGTATTTGTATCTCCATGCCTTGTCAATAATGAAGACATATCAGGATTGGGAAGTGAAGAGGAGGTTGCTCAAGTTTCAACCAAGGAGAAGGAAAAAATTGTTACCTTAAATGAATCAATAATGGTATGTGATCGCTTGGTTTGTGAAGATTCTTGTACAAATTATCGTCAAGATGAAGATCCTTTCACAAGTGGTGATGATGAACAATCTATAATTTCTAAAGATATATTAGATAGTCGATTGAGAGATATTTTTTGATTTTTCCTAAAGAAATAGTCTCCCTTGTTGGTAGAGTCTTGTAAAGTATGTAGGTAGAATTCACCAAGCTGGAAAAAGAAGTAGATAACATGGACAATGCCTTACAAGGAAAAATTCTAGAATATTTAAAGCTCTCAAGAAAGATTGGATCCTTTTAAGTAAAATAGAAAGAACTTGGAATAATTGCCTCAAAATGGTTCAAAGAAGTTGAATAGAAATATGGATTCAAGAAGACTTTGGAAGAAGAAATCCTTTCACTTAAAGAAATGTTGAAAATAACGTTGATTGAGGTGCCCAGTGGATCATGGAGGTACACTGAGGTGTTGAATCTGTTTACACATGTTTTAACCAATTTTCTTCTCGTTTCTCTTACCCATTTTAATCCGAACCACTGCACATGTTAAAGTGAATGGATATTCCTGGTTAACAAACATAATCATATCATATGAAAGACTGAAAATAAATGAATCACAGAATGCAATATTTTTTTCAAGGTCCACCCCCAATGTGGGTGACTACGTCTTTGTTGTGTTTGAGATGATTTGAAGAATTGATTTTCCACTATGAATGAATCACCAATTACAAGTGGGTTGATCAGGTATCACCCTAAAGCCCTTGTGGGTAGGTATGATCCTTTTCCCAAATTATACTGGAAACTCACCAGGGCTCTCTATACTGGAATTTCACCAGTGTATCACAAAATAAAACATCAACACAATAAAAAAAGATCACGAGAACTTCAAGCTACCACTGCAACACAAAACCGATCTTCCTCTTCAAGCCACTGAGTATAAATTGATACTTCATTAACTCACTTCCACTAAAACAATTTGATTGTCACTGAATTTGATAAAAAATATTGTATGCTAGTCGGTTAAGTATACTCTTGAATTATAGAAGATAATACTTTTAATTCAACTCACTGCAATACCAGAGTGAACAGCTAAGGATTCTCCAATATACTGCAAGTTTCCTTATATAATTCTTGGGCTTTAATGTCAAAACACATTTCACACTTATCATGTAAAGTATATTGCTTGTGCTTCATGCTTATAGAATTTAATGCATTGTCTTCTTTATTTTATGCACGAATTATTTCACGGGCAAGTATACATTGAATAATGCAATCATATTGCACATACTCAATTAATTCTTCAATGCGTGAAGAATTTGCATATTTCCTGAGAAAATATACACCAGAATGTGAATGTACAATGTCGTGCTACCTTCAATACATGAGATGCTCACTCCAGAGTACTGCCTCTTCACTGCATGCACACACTTGCTCAACATAACATCACATTCACTTTTTATGCATACAATCAATGTCCATACTCATTGCATGTAAACCCAAACACACACTGCCGTTTTTGCACATTACACTTTCACACGAGACGCACTTTGAGTGTGTTTTCTTCCTTTGCACGCTAGAATCAGCATCAGAGTGTGTGCGCATAATGCAAAGATGAGTATGTTCCCTTCTCAAATGGCTTCAGGGAATCATATTTGTTATCCATCCACTAAGAGTGTGTTGAGTACATGTTGAGTGCCACGCGTATTCCCTTCTCCTTGGCGAAAACAGTAACAGCAAGGAACACTTTTCCTTTCTCCAACCTGACGAGAGCAATTCTAAAAAAACATCGACACAACCTCACGAGTGTATGTCTTGATATTTATAGGCAACTATCCCACTGACTCACCTCGTGTGAACTGCCTATCTTCAAACCGACTGCCTCTGTTTCACGACAACGGATAAACACCGTCTCCAATAAAAACAATTTCGCAACTCACATTATGTTGTCGTTTTGATCATCATTTTTTCATGCAAATTCAATTGCATGAGATTTTGATCAGATTCGGATCAGTATAAGACTCAATAGATTCTCGATGATCACTGCTCAAGCAACACCTCATGTCAGTGCATGGAGATCTCCCTTTATGAACAGAACATGCTCGATGAACCTGACGAGAGCAATTCTCAAAAAAACATCAACACAACCTCACGGGTGTATGTATTGAATGTTTTTTATGCCTTTTTATGCAATATTCGTTTTTTAGGATTTATTTGGTGAAGAGAGGCGACCATTTCTTTAAACCCCTTTTTTATTTATGGGTTTGTCATACAATATTGCATGACGATCATTGCGTGTTGCATCTTTGAAGTTAAATTTTTGACACATTGTGTTGGCGGGCGGTCATGCATCATCTATTTTCTATTTCAAATGTTGCGAGTCACATGAGATGGTAGACATTCCTTGGATTTATGTCATGAACAATCCATTAACACACACCCTTGTGTTGGTATTCATTGAAATCTTTTGAGATATTTAATATAATTTTAGTTCATTTTTATCAAACAAGGATTGCCAATTATGTTTTAAATATTTAAAATTTTATAACATAAATAATTTATAGTTTTAAAATTTACTGTTAAAAATATTTAATGATTTATGTTATTTTAAAAATGTTTTTGGCCGTTGTTGCAGATAATTTTAATTTTATTTATGAATTTATAGATAATTTTTATACTTCATATATATATATATATGAAATGATTTTAAAATTTTATAACATAATCATTCCACCCTAGTCCCCCTGGCAAGCCGTCGTGGCAGCACTAATCCGTCGCCCAACAAGAAAAGCATAGTTCGGTTTCACTCCACCTTCCCGGTCAGTAGAGCACTGTCCGGCGTCATCTCGCCCCACCCCTAATCCGTCGCCGACCAAGGAAGCAAAGTGTGGCTTCACTCCACCTTCCCTCACTCTACACCACTGCCCGGCATCGTCTCGCACCACCACCAAACCACCCACCTCGTCTCCTGCCCCTCCTCTACCACAACCAAAAAAGCACTCCAAACAAGCCTCCTGCCATTTCTTCGCCCCAAATCGCTCGTCTCTCCACGCCCCACAAGCCTCCGCTCATTTCTCCTTGCCCGTGGTGATCCCTCGCCCACCTCCTGTGCTTTCAGCCCCGTCCCCTCATTCCATGTCTTTTTTTCTTTCATTATAATATTATTCAATTTCACGGCAGATGGATGATTTCCCTGAATCATTTGATCTATCTGATGTTCTTGAGCTGTCTCCTATCCATAACCAATTGGAGACAGGTACCTTTTATCATCTTTATAATTTCTGTTTATCTTTTTTATTTGATTCTATGTTTTTATCTTTATTTTTGTTTATTTTTATTTCTGTTTATCATTTTTATTTACACAGAAGGTCTTTGCGGGGCGTTTACAATCACCGACTTTCTCAGAAATATTTGGAGAAAAGGAACTGGTGGTGATGATGTTATATATTCTGTACATGAATTATGGGATTTGGTACAACAAAATAATGGGGATAAGAACATTGCAAATAGTTGTGTGAAATATATACAAGAAATCGGGATAAGGGATGAGAAAAGATATCCTTTCATGGAATATAAAGGAAAACCATCTCTGAAGAAAGGACCTGGTCTTTTCCTAAAGGAGTACCATCAAATCAAAACAAATATTGATTATGAAATGAAAAGGGTTTTATATCAACTTAATTACCCTTTGATAGTGGCAATTAACATCGATCGCACTTTCACGGTTGGTTCGGCTTCTAGAGGAGTGAGTCTCAAAATCCTTATTTTTTATTTTCATGTCTTAAAAGACTGTTATTTTTGTATATATTTGTTTTAATTATATTTTTTTATCATGCAGGAAACGTATAGAGGGATGAAAGATGAAAAATTAGGTTCTCATTGTATTCTGGTTGTTGGTTGGGGCACTGATGAACAAGGACTTAATTTTTGGAGATTTAAGAACACATGGGATACTACATGGGGTAATAAAGGGTTTGGAATATTAATAATGGGCACAAATATTATATTTGGTTTTAAAATATATGCTATTACGAGAGTAATCGGGGTGAGTAATTGAAAATTTAAAATTACTTTATTTTATTTCATTATTATATATGTAACACGTGTTTACATGCAGACGCAAAGCCGTGACATTGAGGATGAGAGCTAAAGGATTCAAGACTGATGATGTATCAGGTTTTTTCATATTTATTAATTGCCTTTAAAAGAATTTATTAATATAAACGCTGAGATATAAAGTGAACTTTTTAAGTTATTTTTAATTTTTAAATTATCATTCTTATTATCGTTAATTGAACATTATAATACAAAAAAGTGACATGTAACAACAAAATTTTATGATGAGATGATATGTATCTTGGTAAAAAATAGTAATTCCGACATATATCATTTTTCGTTGATATTATTTAAAATTACCAGCAATTTATTTTACCGACATGTATATCTGTTAATATTAGTTGTTTAATACCCACAAATCCTTTATCAACAATTAAATTTTTCGCTATATCATAATAATATTAAAAAATTTCTTTTCGATATATGAATCTGTTTTTATTAATTATCACCATCGTCAAAATCACTTACCAATAGAAAAATACATTACAATAAATTATTCAACATCAACATATATTTTACTAAAATACATGTTTACATATTGGATGAAAATATTGACAATTTAAAAATGTTTCATGAAATTTTTTATATATAATTTAAAATTACTATGTAAAATAAATGTTGTTGTATAAATTGAAAATAATTACTTTTTTGAATTATATACTTTTATTATAATAAATAGTTATTATATTTTTTAATCCCATTCTCAAGAAAACCTATGTAGCGACTGCGGAAATGCCACCCCACGAACCCGACACCCAGAAGCCCTAACAATACCAGTGAAATCAAGCTTTGATTCATCGCTACATGGGGCACCCAACTTCAGTTCATTGCAACACCATCCACCCGACTTCGATTCATCACCAATATGTTTCCCTTCAATTCATCCCCACATTTGGATACCATTCGACCCCTTTCAGTTCATTTCCACATTGTGTGTCTCCAACTATGCCTACTTTCACCACCCACCCCTTCTATAAGTCGACATCGCAAGTGAGAGGTAATCATTATCTATGATCAGTTTCATCCACCACACACAAAATTTTGAATGAAACAATCAGACGATGAAAATCACGTTTGAAGTGAAAATTATGAAAATTCTATAATGATTTCACTATTTTGAGCAATAAATGTTAAGGAAATGCTTCCGTGACAGACGTATAGTTAAATATTAGCAATGTTTCATGTTAATATCATAGTTAATTTCATTATATTAAATTCATTTTTATATATGTTATTTTGAAGTTAGTTTCTCTATTAATATTCAGTTATTTAATTTTACTAATTTATAATAATGTTGTTTCACTAAAATTTTATTCCCATATTAATGGATTTACATTTTAGAACACTACTGGAAATCGGATCTTTCCCAACACTTATATACACCCTTTCCCAACGGTTCTCCCAAACCGTTGGGAAAGGGGGGGTCTTTCCCAACGGTTTGGGAGAACCGTTGGGAAAGGGGTGTTTTGAGGCCCCTTTCCCAACGGTTCTCCCAAACCGTTGGGAAAGACCCCCCCTTTCCCAACGGTTTGAGAGAACCGTTGGGAAAGGGGTGTTTTTGAGGCCCCTTTCCCAACGGTTCTCCCAAACCGTTGGGAAAGACCCCCCCCCCTTTCCCAACGGTTTGTGAGAACCGTTGGGAAAGGGGTGTTTTGAGGCACCTTTCCCAACGTTTCTCCCAAACCGTTGGGAAAGACCCCCCCTTTCCCAACGGTTTGAGAGAACCGTTGGGAAAACTCACCCCAAATCCAACATCCCCTCCTGGAAATTTCCACCTATCCCAACGGTTTTGAGAACCGTTGGGATAGATTCTTTCATTTCATCCAGGTCTGCTACCCGAGAACATTATATAAATCTAAATTTTAAATAATTATGATAATACATATATATATTTATGAAATTATGTTTACAAAAGTGATGTTAGCTTAGTGGTTATGTCGTTCGATTATAAACGAGGGGTCCTGGGATCAAATCCCAGCGGATGTTTTTTTATAAATACATTTACCAACGGTTTTATAACCGTTGGAATAGATTTTCATATACTTATACCAACGGTTTTAAAAACCATTGGGATAGGTCTATACCAACGGTTTTGGGAAAACCGTTGGTATAGACCTATCCCAACGGCTTACTTCGCAATGGTTCTCCAAACCGTTGGTATAGGCTATACCAACGGTTTGGAGGCCTATACCAACGGTTCCAAACCGTTGGTATAGGTTAGTATTCTACTAGTGGAAGTTGTCAATTTTTCATGAAGTGTTATCAAATGAAGCCTAATTGTGATCCACTTGTCATGTTAGTGGCTTTATATTTTTGGGTGTGTTCCAACTCCTCTTTCCCACATTTCCAGATTTCGTACATTCAATCGTAATAGTTTATTATTCATTTTTTATTTTTTTCTCGTTTTCCTTGTCATGTTATTCATATTGAGCTTCTTGTACAGAATATTGAAGCTAGTGTTTTTTATTATTATAATTTTTATTGTTTCAGATCATAGAGAACATAGTGGGAATATATGTGAGTTGATTGAGTGGATCTCATCGAATTCTCAATGCTTGGTGTGGAGACCCCTTGTCCATAAACAGTATTTGGCATGAGATGATGGACTTTTTCTAGTCTTGCCATGCCTTTTTCTTATGGTTGTTTCGTCTGTGCTTTTTGTTTTTTGTGTTATCTTTTTGCATCGTTTGTGGGTTCTCTCTCTTCTCATGTAGGTCCTATAAATATAATAGGTAATTTAGATGCATTTCTCATTCGACAATTACATCAGATAATTAAATGTTCATTGGATCTAAAGAAACAAAAATGGATGGTTCTTTCAAGATATATATGAAGCTTTAGAGGATTGATGGCTAACATGGAGACTGTAGGGAAACTGACAGAGCCATTGACTATACTTTCCAAGAAGAGTGGCTTGAAGAGAGATGATAAGTACATGTATAATTTTCTCATACTATGAATCATTAAAATTTCAGTGGATTTTATGCAAAAAAAATTATGTTGGAGGTGATGGATTTCTAGTAACAGTTGCTTCTAGACAATGTTTTGGAGGAGAATTCAGTTTTTGGAAATTATAATGGTGTGTTTTGAGTATTAGTGTCTTGTACATTGTAATGTGATCATTCATTTTTGGATGACTATTTAGTAATTTGTAAACAAGACAAAATTATTAAGTATACAAAATTAGTTTTTTCCATTCATGTGGGGTGAGAATGTATATATATTTTTATGATTTATTGGGATCATTGAGATAAATTATTTATTTATTCAGGTCAATGTTTCAGTTATTTAAATTCTTTTTTTTATTTCCTTGGATTTAGAATGTTATCCATTAACTATATAATTATTTTTATAAAATGAATATATAATTTTCTTTAAATTAAATAAAGTATAATTATTGTATAACAGTTATATTAGGTATATTGTATATATTTATATTAATAAATATATTATAAAGTTTTACTTGTATATATGATAATTGGAATGATTTATTTAAAAATTAATTTAAAATATTATTGTTTGTTGGCATTGTTTATATGACATATAAATCAATAATAATTTCATTAGAAATATAAATGTTGGTAATGCTGTTATCTAGGGATAAATCAGTTGTATGAATTCTCTGCTAAACATTTAGATCAACATATATATTATCTATTGATATAATTATATTTGTAATGAAATAATTTTATCTCCCACAATAACATTTATCGATATAGTTCTTACCAACAATTTAGTGAGAGAGACATTTTTGTTGGTAAAATGCTTTACCAACAGAAAACGTGCTTTTACCAACTAATATACACCTATCACTACTAGAGATATTCCATTTAACAGTGAGTAAAATGTCTTTAATAGCGCTAAAAACCCATTGTGGTACTTAGAACCATTAAAAGGGGTCCCCTTTTTCAATGATTTAAATAACCCTGATAAAGGGAGACTTTTATCAGTGCTAGAAATAGAGCTCTTAAAGGGCCAAACGGATGCAGTGTGCTATTTGTATAACATCACATTGCAACAACTTGTAACCTGTATACAAAATATATAATTTAATCAAATCAAACGTTACATAACAAATAAAAAAATAGTACTACATACATTTCAAACAATGTTTTATATAATTAAATTTACAATTACTATCACCAGATATTTAAATACATTAACATTTCAGTATTCCGGCACCAGTGATCCCCCCTCAAAAAAGTCCACCCATGATATTAGTTTCCAAACAAATCATCTTAACCTGAGAAAAATAATCCACCTATATAAGAAAACAAATATTATGTTAGTAATACTACAAATAAATGAATTAAACATTAATAAAATATACAATTTAAAGAAAATGAAACACTTTGAGTTATACTGATTAAACCATGCATCGTATTGGGGTGAAATTGATTAATAGACATCATAAATGAGTTATGGATCATTTTCCTAAAGTATCAAAACAATCTGAATATTTTTGTTCTATTTTGAGTATGTAACTTGTTCTTCTACCAAAAATTAATATCAAATTTAAATAAAGACACACTTGGAGTTATACCAGTCATACCGTGCATTAGATTGAGGTGTGGCTAATTCCTATACATCCCAAAATACCTATTGATCATTTTTATAAAGTATAAAAACAATCCTAATGTGTTTTCTTGGATTTCATTATATCACTTGTTTCTTTACTAAAATGTCATTTCAAACTGGAAACACACACTTTGAGTCATACCAGTTATATCATGTGTTAGTTTGACATGAGACTATTTCTTACATATCAAAATGACTAATTAATCAATTTTCAAAATTATCAACATAATCATAGCACACTTTATCACTTTTCAATGAGTGACACACATTTTGAACTAAAATGTAAATTTTAATCTAATAATTGACAATTTGAGTCATACCGGTCACACCATGCATCATATTGGGATGTGATTGATTCTTATACATCACAAATGACTCATGGGTCATTTTTTTAAAATATCAAAACTATCCAAATATGTTTTCTCAGTATTCAATATGTCACATGTTTTTTTTCTAATATTAATGTCGATTTTAAATAAAAAACACACTTGGAGTCATATCGGTCACACCATGCATCATATTGAGGTGCAATTGAGTTCTACACATCAAAAACAACTTATGGTTTGTTTTACTAAATTTTCAAAATAATTCGAATACATTTTCTTGGTTTTTAGCATGTCACTTGTTCTTTTTACTAAAAATAATGTAAATTTTAAATAAAAACACACACTTGGAGTTATACCTGTAAGAACCCGGGTCTTTGTATAAGGTATATATGCTTTTGTTTTAGTTTAAATGTTTAAATATGGCCTAATGTGGATACCCAATTTGATCACAGGTGTTTTGGGGGTGTCTGGGCCTTTTTTGGAGCCCAGAACCCATGTTTTAGGGGTGAAAAATGCATGGTGCGTGGTTAGTTCAAACCGTACAGGGCAGGCCGAATGGTCTGACAAACCATGTGAGGCTAGGGAAGAGAAAATTAAAAGGCCACATGATTAGGCCAAACCATACGGGTTTGTGCATGGCTTGTCAAAACATGCCCTAAAACCATGAAACCCTGATATTTTGGGTAATTTTAATAATTTTAAAATTAATTAAATCTAATTGAAACATAAAAAATCGCATTTCTTCCTCCCACACAATAAAGAACACTTTTGAGTGCTCCCTTTGATGATTATTCTTGGATTTGATGTATCCTCTCTATCTGATCTCCGATTCAAGCACTTCTTGTCTAATTGGATCTGCATCAGTGAAAACATGATTCATTTTTAGTCGTTTTATGTTCTTCTTCCTATTAATAATGCTATTTTGGTGCAAGATAATTTTCCCTAATTTCAGGTTCTCTGTCCTTTCTTTATTTTTCTCTTGATCAAAGTCGAATCAGGAGTTGATACAGGACAAGTACTCTACTACCAAGCCATGGTAGGTGTTCTATACATTTTCCTTAATTTTTGGTGCTTTATTAGGCTACCTAATGTTGTGCCGCCTGCCGAACATTTCAGCGCGGGACTAAAATTGAATCAGTTAATTTAATTATATGTAATCGAACCTGTTAGATATGCCCTTAGTTTCCTTTGAGATTTTTTGGTGGTTTTTTCCCCAACCATGTCCCCCCATGTAGTGTGGCTATTAAACTACCTATGCCAATGCCTTGTTAGACCACCCAAGTGGTGTTTCCTTATGATTTCCTATTAAAGGAAACTATTTGATACTTAAAATAAATTTAAATGGTTGAATAGGAGATGGATTTCCTCCTTCACATGTGGATGTGTTTGATTAAATTAATTATTTGGAACTTGTGTTTCTTAAATGATTTTTTTGGAAATTGAGTATTTTTTTGGATAAAATCAAGAGGTGAGTCCATAATTGGTTTGTAATTGAGTGGGTATACTCATTGGTTGCTTTTGGTTGTGAATGTGAAACATGATTGGGTATACTCATTGATTGCTTTTGAATGAGAATGGATACATGAGTGGGTATAATCATGGTATGAAATGAGGAATGATAGATCAGATGCATTGGATGATGATATTTGGATCTTGATGTGGTAGTGGAAGCCTTAGAATGAGTATGATCCTTGGGTCTTGATTTCATGGGATTTCGTAGGCCTTGCTACCCCTTGGACCCAACTTGGTTGGACTTGTGTAGGACATGTTCAGTTAACATGTTCCTAAGTCTTTAACTAATGACTAATTGAGTTTCCATTGAGATTCTCCTCGGACATGATGAGGATTCCTTGGTATTCTACACCTTAGATCCAACCCTTCATGGTCTGACACTTTGTTTATACGGAACGACCATGGGTTATGTGATATGCTAGGTTGTACGACAAGGCTGTGGTTGTTTGATAATTCTGGTTGTACGGTGAGTCCTTGGATGACTTGATATGCATGGATATATGCTGAGGTCCTATTGGTTACTCATATTTCTATTATAGTTTCCTTTTTAGGACCTTGACACTTGTTTTGTAGGGATCCATGAGAGGCTATTTTGGTATCACTTGCTTATAGTGGATATTCCATGGACATTTTTCTTCTATTAACTACCTTCCTGCTTTACTTGCACTGTTTAGATTGTTATATTTCATAGCTTTGAAAAGTATAGATATTTAAATGGATACCTACTAGGATTGTATCTCGCACCCTGTTCGGGCCACCGTTGGGGTCCCCGAACAGACTATTTTGATGCAGGTAGAGATAAGGGAAAACAGCCATAGTTCAAGGGTTGATTTTTTACCATGCTTAGGAGTAGGAGAGCACGAGAAAGATATGAGTATCATGATGCTACTAGAGGATATTTCTATTTGGTACTTTTTTTATTTCAGATACATGTGTTTTATGGTACTACTATGGACCTCTTTTGGCTATTTTCATAGACATATAAAATGTATCAAAAAAAATTATATGAAATGAATTATGGCACTATTTATATATCTTATCACTTTTCTGCTTAATTATGTTTCGATATTATATTACTTATACTATATGTTGGTTTTCAATATTTTGCAATGTTACACTCTGGAGATGAAGGAATAGTCTCCCCATAGACACACTCAAGACTATTGCTGCTAGTCGGCATCCTCTGGCATTTGGGAAGATGAGCTTGAGACCATGTGACCCACTGGGATCAGGGTACCTTTCTATAGAATTCGGGTATGATACATTGCAAATTTGTACCAGAGCATGTTTTCTATATTTATTTAATATTTGGTGAAAATAGAAATGGATAAGAAGGAATAGGGATTTGGTAATGAGTTGTTCCTGGGCGTAGCAAACCCGTGTACTGGAAAAGGCCAAATTGCCTAAAATGAAACTATTATTTTTGGGATTTTGACTATTATAGTTGAATTGATTCAACCATTGGGTGATGCACTTGAATTTTAATGTTTTCATTGATATGATTGTGGGTCCTATTTTGTTGCAACTCGATGAGATGAGGGTATACCATCTCATGCATCATTATAGTTGCATATGGAATCACATGTCATGCATATTCCATGCCATGTAGTTTCAATAGTAGGTTGCCTATTGATTTTGATTTCATTCCTTGAGTGCTATTCCATTATTTTCTTTTATTCAGCATGCCTATTTATATAACATGCTTGGGTTATTTATTTAGCATGCCTCACCTTTGTGTCACGATTCAGTGCTTATTAGCATGATTTCTGTGTTTACTTCTTATGATAACATGAATAATAATGATTTAAATATATAATTGGCTTCAATTAAATGGGTTGTAGTCTTCATTTGTAAGGTTAATGGATGCCTTATAATTTTGGAAAGGTAACCCATGTACTCAAACCATCTCTTGAGCTTTGAATATGTCTAGATACCTTTGTTAAAATGTAAAAGCTATTAAATTTCAATTGTTAAATTGAAATGATTTCAAATAATGGGAACCAAATTCCAACCTGTAAAGTGTATGGGCGTTTTATGGATTGGTAGATGACCACCCATATGACTGAGCCTTATATGTATGGCCATGTGTTATATCATTGAATGGTTGTGAAATGTGAAAGCAATTTAGTTTAGATCTAAAATGGATTAGGTTAACTTTCTTGATGTACAACTAGTCCCAAGTAGGTCAGTTGGGGAATGTTTCTTGTGAGATAACCCACCATGGGTGTTTTTGAAAACTTTGTTAATTTAAACAACTATTATTGGGTTGCATCCTGATGAAACCGAGTGGGATTAAGTGGGACCCTTATAGGTTGCGTTATCTATTAAAATGAATTTTTTTATGATAAATTACCAAATTATGATGAGTTTTCAATAAAAGTTTAATGTTTTAAAAGGAATTTTGATGAGACTTTCATAATTTTCCTTGAGCTTTTAGTTAAATCATGTAACAAGTGGTTTTGTTTTATAAATGGTACTTCATGACCTGTTTTAAATCTTTCAAATGTTTAAAGATTAAATTTAAATTAATCAAATGACCTTAAAATGGAACTGGAAGTGGTTTCCTTTGTTTAACACTTATGTAAGGGTAGTTTAAACGTCTCTTTGGGTTGCCTTGGAATGGAAACATGAGTGTTTTCCATAGGCCTTCACCTTCTTAGCAATGAATTAAATGATGGGATCTTGAGCCTAGTGGATTTCAATTTTATGTGACATAGTGATAGGGTTGATTCTCATTTTTTCGTAAGTTGCTAGACTATGGTATGTATAACCCTTAGATTTTAAATTCCTTGATAAATCATGTGAGTTTCTAACGTTTTGGTACCGTTTGGGTGCCATTATCCCTAGTAGGAATCGTAGATTCTAAATGAATCACTTGTTTGGATGGGCGGTCATGGTAAATTTGACTCTTGTTTTGGGTGTGAGCATTAAGTAATGCTCAGATTCAGTAGGTTAGACATGACATGGGCATGGTCAGCCACTTTTTAGGTCCTATGACCCTTTAAAATTTCTCAATGATGGATGAATCAGTACATTTTCATCTGATTTAATGGTCGTATGAGGCAATATGACTCTAGACTAACTCTTATATAGACCACCTAATAATTCGATGAATAGGGCGGACAACCTATAGAAAAGTATCGAGGATGTGTCATATTTATTTTGAAACCTCAGGGTAGTATGTGTTCGCATACACGGTTCTCATTCAGTGTTAGATGTTGTAAATAACTAGTTCAGTTCTATGGAATCGCAGAGCCTTGGGTAGTTTAGTATGGTCTTGGGTCATCATCGTGTTAGTGTGACCTAGGATTTAAAGGAACCAAATTCATCCCAATGCACGGGATGGATTTTCAAGAGAATCCAGTGTTTTGGAATGCCATTCATTTTGGATGTGGTTTTATGCCAAATGATTAAATTTTTAAGTTTAAGGTGAGTATGACCTAGGGTGATTATGAGTGACTGGTCTACCTATTCTTTTTAAGACTCAGACGCTCCTAAGGTAGGGATCATTGCATCAGTTCTAGTGTTTGCATGTCAATGCTTATTCGACAATACGATGTTGATATGTTTGGCTGTGTATGCCACCCCAGAGAAACACCATTGTTCTTGGATGGTATTTGGTGTTTAATCTTGAGAGATCATATAAATTACTCTGGTGGTAAAGTCATCATGGTTTGGTTGACGATTTTTCAGAAGGTGAAGTTGAGCTTCTTTCAAGAGGTCAACCTGTAGTGTTTCTACTATTATTTTTTGGTTTTCTTGTTTTTTTGGAAACCATTAAATTCCTCTTAGGGAACTCTTCTTTTATAGACAAGCATTTCCCCTATCTTTATGTCATCTTTGATGCACTAAGAGGGTGTCGATATTACGTCATGCTAAAGTTTAAAAGTTGTTGGGATTAAAAAGAGGTCTCTATTGGAGTCCTACATTGGACATATTGTTGTTTAAATGGGCTTGGTTAGTTCAGAGAGACACCTGGGTTCCCATGTAGGATGCCTTGATTGGACTCCTCGACATCGATAATTTTCTTTTGATTTGATCGCCAAGAGTATTCCACTATGGGATCAATTTATGTTTTTTTTTGACGTTCTGGCCTTATTCCAACATCTAACTTATATAATAAGAGTATAGACTAACTTGGGTTAGTTTTTTTGACTCAAGATTAACAAATCCTAGGTTTCCTAGAATTGTAGTCAGGCATGGAGGTAATGCTTAAAAGGGTAATGATTCCTATGGGTTGGAACTAGACTAAACCCTTTCACATGCTGAAGAATAACATTTTAAAAGATCATGTTATATTTTGACTAAAAAACATCACTAGAAGTTAGGTAAGGACTTAGGTGAACATTTTTATTGTGAACACATGGTGACTTGGGAGAAGGAATTGTGGGTTTTCATGTAATATGTTGGTCGTCTAAGCCAAGAATTTTTGAGAAAATTCAGTTAGAGTGGCTAGAATTATTTTTACTTCCAGTTCATGTGTATGATCAAAAGGAACCTATTCAGAACATGTCTCTAGGTTAAGTTAGGTGTGGTGTAATGGTCTACAATGTCTTCCTAAAAATCTTTCATGTATAGATTCAGTTTGGTCGATCGGGATTCGACCATTCCTTAACAGTGAGGTCCTTGATATGACCTCAGATGTAGTTTGGATCACCAGTACTGGTGATTGGGTATCAAAAGGGATGTATTTGATTTTTTCACGAGGTGTTCCATGTATCCGAAGGTGAAGGCAAAACACCAATGACCAGCCGAACTATTACAGTAGTTGGCCATTCTTGAGTGGAAATTTAATGATGTCATGATGGATTTCCTAAAAGTTTTACCAAGGTTTCCTTGTGGTAATGATGTTTTATGGGTTGTTTTTGACATGCTCATGAAGGTTACTCATTTCTTGCTGATCAAAGAGACCTTCAACGTGAATGAGATTGAGAGGTTGTATATCTATGAGATAGTACGACTTCATGGGGTCCCACACACTATCATTTATGGTAGGGATGCCTGCTTGACATCTTGTCTTTGGAAGATTTTGTAGAGGGTGTTGGGTAAACATATGCTTCTAAGCACATCATACCTCCCTCAAAGTGATGGTCAGTCAGAGTATAAGATATAGGTGTTTGAGGACATTCTTTGAGCATGCATCCTCGATTTTTGGGGTTCTTCTGGGAGGCATATAACCTTGGTATAATTTGCCTATAATAATAGGTTTTAAGCTACTTTTTAGATGGATTACTATGAGGATTTTTTCAATAGGTCATGTCGATCACCCCTGTGTTGGTTAGAGGCAGGAGAGACAACTATTCTTGGAAATCGTCTTGTTTAGGGGACTACAGAGTAAGTGCAGTTGATTCTGAAGTAGATTGCTACTACGCAGTCTCATCTGAAATCATAGATCAATTTCCGTAGATGGTCTTTAGAGTTTAAGGTTGGGGATTGGGGTTTCTTAGGTTTTTCACTGATTTTGGGACATAGGAGGATCAGGATCATAGTAAGAAATCATTATAACATGTTGAGCCATTTGAGATTCTAAAGAGTGTTTATTCCATAGACTATAAGTTGTAGTTACCACATAGATACAAGACATGAATGGCATCTTCCATGTATCTATGTTTTGAAGTTATCATTCAGAACCATCTCACACTTTTCAGCCCAATGAGGTTGAGCTATATGTAGATGTGTCCTTTGAGAAGCATCTGATTCATATCGTTGACAAGAGCACAAAGATTATCCGAGACTGCTCAGTTCCTCTAGTACAGGTGAAATAAAAGCACAATTGTTTATAGGGTGAGACTTGGGAGAGGGAGGCTAACGTATGTTCTTAGTGGCCGGAGTTGTTCTCAGAAAAATATTGACCCTCCTTCAGAGGGAAATTTGGGGATGAATTTCATTAAGGGGGGAATATTATAAGAACTCGGATTTTTTTATGAGGTAGGAATTTTTTTATTTTAATTTAAATGTTTAAATATGGCCTAATATGGATACCCAATTTGATCATGGGAGTTTTGGGGGATTTTAGGGCATGTTCGGAGCCCCAAACCCAAGTTTTAGGGTGGAAAAAAATGCCTAGTGCATGGTTAGTTCACACAGTATGGAACATACCTCATGGTATGAAAAACTATGTGAGGCTTGGGAAGAGAGAAGGAGGAGGCCACACGGTTAGGAAAAACTGTAAAAATTGGGGTGCACAGCCTTGCGACCATGTTTTAAATTTTGACCGTGGGTTTTTGCATGATTTTTACATGGTTAGTCAAACCGTGCGAGGTAACTCTGAGGTTACCCCTTCCCTAAAACAAATTGTGCACAGTTTGTAAAACTGTTTTCCAAGACCATGTAGCCCTAATATATTGGGTAATTTTTATAACTTTAAAATTTATTAAATCAAATTTAAACCAAAAAAATGAAATTTCTTCCTCCCTCACAACAAAGAACACTTTTGAGAGCTCCCTTCAAAGACTAATCTTGGATTTGTGGTATCTTCTCCATCAAATCTACAATTCAAGAACCACTCATCTTGTTAGATCCACATCAGTGAGTAATCGATTCCTTTTAGTTGATCAAAATTCTTCTTTCTATCGACGATGCTATTTAGGTGAAAGATAATTTTCCTTAATTTCAGTTTCTTCATCCGTTCATCATTTTTCTCCCAATCTGATTCAAATCAGGAGTTGATAATGGGTGATCACTCTACTACTGAGCCATGGTAGGTGGTCTATAAATTTTCCTTGAGTGTTGGTGCTTTATTAGGATACCTGTTGTTATGCCGCCATCTGTAATTTATGGCATGACCTTGAAATTGATTTGGTTATTTGAATTAGATGTAATCGAACCTATTATAGATTCCCTTAGGTTTATTTGATATGTGTTGGTGGCTTTTCCCCCAACCAAGTCCACCCATGGGGTGTGCCTGGTAAACTGCCTATGTTTATTCCTTGTTAGACCACCCAAGGGTTGTTTCTTTATGATTTCCTGTTAGAGGAATCCCATTAATACTTAAACTAAATTTAAATGGATGAATAGGATATGGGTTTCCAATTTCACATGTCGATTCTTTTGATTAAATGAATTATTTGGAACTTTTTTTGCTTAAATGAATTTATAGGAAATAGTGTAATTATTTGGGTAAACTCAAGAGGCGAGTTCAAAATTGGTTTTTAAATGATTGGGTATACTCATTAGTTGCTTTTGGTTGTAAATTTAAAACATGAGTGAGTATACTCACAGATTTCTTCCAAAGGAGAATGACTACATGTGTGGGTATACTCATTGTATGTAATGAGGAATGATTCATTAGATTCCTTGGATGATGCTCCATGGATCTTGATGCAGTAGTGATTTCCTTGGATTGAGTATTCTCCTTGGGTCTTGATTCCATGGGATGACTTGTTCCCTACTACCCCTTGGATCCGGGTTACTAGGACTTGTGTACGACATGTTGGGTTGACTTAATCCTAGGAATACAAGTAGTCTGATTTTCCATTGAGATTCTCCTAGGACACATTGAGGACGTCTTGGTCTTATACAACTTTGATCCGGACCTTCATGGTCTGATAATTTGTTTATACGACACAACCTTGGGTTATGTGATATGATTGGTGGTATAGCAAGGCCATGGTTGTTTGACACTTTTTCTTGTATGGAGAGGATGTGGATGACTTGATATGTATGGATGTATAATGAGGTCATGTTGATTACTACTATTTCTATAATAGATTCCTTGTTAGGAGCTTGCCACTTGTTTTTCATGGATCCTTAAGATGTTATTTTGGTATAACTTTCTTGTAGTGGACATGACATGATCATTTTGCTTCTATTTACTATATTCCTACTTTACTTGCACAGTTTAGCTTGTTTTATTGAACGACCTGAAAATGTATATATCTTTGGGTGGTTACCTATGGGGATTGTATCTCACACCCTGTTTGGGCTACCACTGGGTACCCGAATAGACTATTTTGATGCAGGTAGAGACAGGGGAAAGAACTCACAGTACAAGGGTTGATTTTGTGCCACACTTAGGTGTAGGAGAGTACAAGTCGGATCTGAGGTTCATGAAGCTACTTGGGGATAACAATTTTGGCCCTTTTGGAATTTTGGATACATGTGTTGTATGATACTGTTATGGACATGTTTTGGATGTTTTCTTAGACACATGACATGTATCAACATTTTGTATATGAAATAACTTCCAGTATTATTTATATATCTCAGTCTTTCGCTGCTTAATTATGTTTGGATATTATATAGCTTTTTCCAATTTTTTCTTATTCAGATTCCACCATGTTACACTCTGGTGATGAGGGAATAGTCTCCCCACAAACACACCCAAGACCCTCACTACTGGTCGGCAGGGTCTAGAATTTGAGGAGATGCACTTGAGGCCATGTGACCCACTATGCTCGAGGCACCTTTTAGTTGAATCCAGGTCCGGGATGTTACAATACCAGTCACACCGTGCATTGGATTGATGTTTATTTGATTCCTATAGGTCACAAATGACTTTTGGATCATTTTTCTAATGTATCAAAAGAATATGAATGTGTTTTCTCAGTTTTCAGAATGCCACTTTTTCTTTTTACTTAAATTAATGTCCATTTTAAATTAATAGACACACATGAAATGATAAAAATCACACCGTGCATCATATTTAGGTGTGGCTGATTCCTAAACATCAAAAATTACATATGGATCATTTTTATAAATTATCAAAATAATCATAAAGTGTTTGATCAATATTGAGTATTTCACTTGTGTTTTTAATTAAAATGTCATTTGAAATTAAAAACACATACTTTGAGATATATTTATCACATCATGGGTCAGTTTGATGTGAGATTACTTCCTATACATCCCAACTAAATAATGAATCATTTAAATAAATTATCAAGATAATCAAATTGTGTTTTTTTGGTTTTCAGTGAGTGACACATGTTTTGAACTAAAATAACAATTTTAAACTAATAATAGACATTTTGAGTCACATCAGTCGCACCGTGCACCAGATTAAGGTGTGGGTGATTCTTACAAATCAAAAATGACTTATGGGTCATTTTTCAAAAGTATAAAAAATAATCCAAATGTTTCTACTTGATTTTTAGTATGTAACTTGTTATTTTTACTAAAATTAATGTCAATTTTAAATAAAAAGACACACTTTGAATCATACCAGTCACAGCATGCATCAAATCCAGGCGCAGTTTATTCCTATACATCATAAATGACTTGTGGATATTTTTACTAAGTATAAAAATAATATGAATTGTTTTTATTGGTTGTAACTATGTCACTCGTTCTTTTTACTAAAATTAATGTCGAATTTAAATAAATAGACACACTTGGAATTATACCAGTGACACCGCATGTCAGATTGAGGTGCGGCTGATTCCTACACATCAAAAATGACATATGTGTCATTTTCATAAAGTATCAAAACAATATAAATGAATTTTCATAATTTTGAGTGTGACACTAGTGTTTTTTATTAAAAATGTCATTTGAAGTTGGAAACACCTATTTTGAGTCATATAAATAGCATCGTGTGTCTGTTTGACGTGAGACTACATCTTTCATGTCACAACCGACTTATAAATAATTTTCCTAAATTATCAAGACAATTAGAGTGTGTTTTCTTGGTTTTCAACAAGTGACAAGGATTGAACTAACATGAAAATTTAAAACTAATAATGAACACTTTGAGTCATATCGGTTTTACCATGCGTTGAATTGAGGTGAGGTTAATTCATATACATCACAAATGATTTATGGATTTTTTCCCTAAAGTATCAAAAAATATATGAATGTATTTGATCTATTTTATGTATGTCAATTTTTCTTTTTACTAAAATTAATGTCAATTTTAAGTAAAAAGACACAGTTTCAGTCATACTGGTAACACTGTGAGTTAGATTGAGGTGGGTTTAATTATTACATGTTAGAAATGACTTATGAATAATTTTACTAAAGTATCAAAACAATAAAATTGAATTTTATTGTTTTTCAATATGTTAATTGTTCTTTTTACTAAAATTAATATCAATTTTAAGTAAAGACACACTTCGAATTATACCGGCCACACCATGTATTGAATTGAGGTGAAACTAATTCTTACTTGTCACAAATGACTTATAGATTGTTGTCCTAAAGTATAAAAATAATTTGAATTCATTTTATTGGTTTTGAGTATGTTACTTATTCTATTTACAAAAATTAATATAAATTTTAAATAAAAAGACACACATGGAGTCATATAGGTCACACCATGTGTCAGATTGAGGTTAGGTCTATTCCTACACATAAAAATGACTTATGGATAATTTTCCTAAATTATACAAATAATACGAATGTGTTTGCTCAGTTTTGATTATGTAAATTTTATTTTTTACTAAAATTAATGTCAATTTTAAAAAAAAGACACATCTGGAGTCATACTAATCACACTATCTCGTTTATTTTCTTTATTGAACTACCAACACTTCATATTGAGTCGATTTTCTTATCTGAAAAAACTTCCTCTAATATTCTATTTTTCAACAACAAGAATGGTTTTTTGACTAAGAACATCGAATCAATATCTAGTGTTGGCAGTTCAACAAAGATAGTCAATAGAAAGCATGGTAACATTGGATAAAAGGAACATGTTATCTATTTTGTAGATTTTTTAGATAGTTGAATGAAAAATATGAAGTCCAAAAGGATATGTGAAAAATGAAACAATAATTAAATAAAAATGATGAGGAAGTTAACATTCAAATAGTAGATAAAATAATGATAAAATTAATTAAGTAAGTAGTCGTAATTCTAATTTTCATGTTGGCTGTATACATTCTTGTCCCATTTTCTTTTTCTAAAAATCTCAAATACATCCTTTATGTTCAATCTCTCACGAGCATGAGAATCTTCGAACAAACCACCCCAAATCAAAAAAATAATCCCCCTACATAAGAAAACAATTCTTATGTCAGTAACACTAAAAAGAAATAAATTAAACCTAAATATGAAAAAATCTATTACTTCTATGGAAAATTATTTTACAATGAAAACATCAAGATTACCTCTATGATTGAGTAGAGGCAAAGTCATTACTCTTCTTACAAAGGTATTGGAGTGAACTTTAAGAAAAGTGATAAATTACACCACTTAAGGGGAGAAAAGGTTTTGAGGGAGAAGAAGTTTTCAATTGTTTTTGTGCTGAAATGCATGATAGATGGACAAAATCAACTAAAATAAACAAACTCTATGATGAATAATTAGAATTAAATCAACTTTTCATTTTATAATTTTTCGATAAAATAGAGGAAGTATTTTGTAACATTACCTTTACATCTTCCAAAAGGGTTTACATCATTATAGTATATTCTTCTACGGGATTGGTAACATCATCACGTGCATAATACATTGTCTGCCTGAGTAGTCAAACATTTAATTTAGATTATGTTAATGCAGTAGAGAATAGATAATATTATGAGGGAAAATATAGTACATTAAAATATGCTTCCTTCTCATTGAACTCAATTTATTTTTTATAGGTAGTAGGAATTCACATTTTCATGATGGTTGCGTACATTATTGACCCATTTCCTTATTTTCATTATTTCAATATTAACCTCAAAGTCCAATCTCACATAAGGTCATTTATTTATGATCTCTTTGAAAATTAACAAAATAAGTATCAGATTGAAATTATGAGAAAAATAACTAAAAAAGTAGATAAAATGATTATAAAATAAACTAAATAAGAAATTGGAATACACATCTTCATGATATATGTGTAAATTCTACCATCATGTATGTTTCCCATTCAAATCTAAACAAATCTATGTCATCTTTTGAATATGAGAATTTTTGACAGTCATAATAGTACTAGAAAAATATAAATACACAAAAGATTAATAAATATTTTAAATTAAATAGTAATTATCTTAGAAAATACCTCTTCGGGGTTGCTAGTTTGTTTATGGGATATGATCTATCTCATAAATTTACCAATATAATAAACAAAATATTTTACCATTTCTTTGTCTTGAACACTGTAGAAACATTGAGAAAAATATGTAATTTTTTATATGTGTTTGGATAGTAAAATCTTATTTTATATACCCTAATACTTGTACACTTTTTGAACTTGTCAGGATCCTTGTGTGCATGGGCTATCCTTATGCCATGATTTTTACAATATTTACACACCACCCTATCACAAGAGAATTCTCATTAAAACATAATATAAAATATATAAATTGAATTTTAGTTCTAAAACATTGGATATAATGTATTGAAAAATGAAAATTTTCATCATGTGTGGTGATTTTATTGGGTATACATACCATAAATCCATGAAACAAGTCTTTGGAGTATCCAAATTGATGGTAATGAGCATCCAATATTTCCTAAAAACAAAGAAAAAGGAATATGTAATGAAAGAAATGAAAATATATTTGATATGGTTAAATTGAATAGTTTTACCCCTTCAATGTTGGTATTAAGTATATTACTACATCCTTAATTTTGATTTCAAATGTTTTGGATAGTTTTTACACTATTTCATTCATTTTTTTAATATATTTCTTTTTGTTCTGTAGAATTGACGAGAGGACTAATGAGTACAAATTTATGTTCATGGGGTAATCCATACAATTTGTATTGATATATAAATCTGTATAAAATATGAAATGTATTTAGTCATAATTAACATAGTATATGAGCTTTGGGATAAACAAATCCTAAAAACATACCTCATGTATACATTTAAAACTGAGCCTCCTAGGAATTCATAGTTCAGGATTTAATTTATATTATCAAGAGCAATGTAGTCTATAATGTCCCCTCTGTAAATTTTTTCTTCAAAATCAATTATGTTATTACAACCATTTCACATTTTTGTATCCACATGAACCTTCAATGTTTGTAATTTCAGATATTGAATGGGTGGGGTAAAGTTGATTTCTGAAGATATTTTTGTCCAGTTGGTTGATCTTTTAGATGGTTTTAATTCGACCTCTCATTTCACCCCTTACCTTTGTCAGTATTCATTACAATTCATCACTTTAAAACATTTTTAATTAATTTTTAAAGGTTTAGAGTGAATAATAAATTGGAAATGGATACATCCTTATCAACATGTATTTACAAGATCTGACGACCATTCTAAAAATATTTCAATAGTTTGGTTGATCATATGAATATTTGCATCATCAAATGGAATATGTATCTTCGGGCTTAGCTGATAAGCTAAGGTAATCACCACTATCACATGACCTATTTGAAGTGGTCTATTATGTAGAGTGTCTTTTTGGATATTGATTATGGTAGCCCTCGCAACAAGGCAATGGGTGAGTGTTGATATCTATATATCACATTCATTTTCATCCTATAAAATATCAGTATGGGAAATGTATCCATATCTTTATGATTCAAATTTCATAAATATAGTTATTATAATATTGATTAACTCATATAAGACATCTCCTTTAGGGTAATTGTTCACCTCCAAGATGGTGGGGGTGGGGGTGGGGGATGGATCATCACACAATGGTTATTCTTGTGTTGTTTCTTCTCTTTTTTCTTCCCCACATAACATTTTCTAGAAACTGAGTGTGCCAATGAAATTTTTATTCAATGGAGGCTAATCTTTATTTAATATCTACCATTTATTTATCTTTATCCTCCTCTTGTTTTTTCTAAAAAAAATTTCAGGGTGTCTCCCCAAAACCAACACCTCTGACGCGCTCATACCGTTCAGGCCGCTTCAAGGCCATCGATAGTATAAAACTTATGGTTAAATGTTCCAGCATTAAAAACTTATGCATATAAGTGTATCTATCTGATTGGGTGTATAAGATCTATCTGATCCCTAGAGAACCACACACTATAGGAGAGGACCTTGACTACTGTTGCTTCTGATTTTTATTTTTCTTCTATAGTTTTAGTCATTTTTTGTTATGTTTTAAAGTAATTTTAATTCATATATGAATTATGTTAATAATAAGTGTTTCCACTAATTTTCTCTCACTATGTGTCTCATTCTCTATCTTTTCTTTCTTTATTTTGTATTCTCATTCTTCTTCTTCTTCTTCTTTTTCTTTTCATGTTGTTTCTCTTCTGCCAATATTTTATTTATTTTATTCTTCTTATTATTTCTCTCCATCTCTCTCTCTTTATTATTATTTTTATTTTATTTCTTATTCTTCTCTTCTTCTTTCATAGTGACCACTTACCCTTAATAATTAGTGGTCTACCCAAGACTTGGATCGGTGGAGCTATTTGTTGTTTCTTGAATCCTATGCATAAATTCCCTATGCTTTATTTCTATTTATGGTGGATGTGAGAGTATTGAACTGGTTTGGCGGTCATCCACCCTGACATTATTTTCAAATCTATTAAATTTCCTTGATTCACTCATTCCCCCCCTTATCTTAGGAAACTCTTCATGGTGTAGTTGAGGATACTTGAAGGGACGAAACGACATACAATAGAGCCAGGTCTTTTAGGAATTTCACTCTTGGTTGAGGTGTTATCCTTTTTGGATATTACAAGAGGTGAGATTTGGTGTGCCAAAGAGGTTTCTTTGGTCTGCTAAAATCCCACACTTAATAAATCAAAGGAAAATACTTCATTTATGAGGTGTCATAAATTTAATTATCATATTAAATTTAAACAAACAATAAATAATGAATGGCCTCGCACTACCAAACCCTAAAGACCAAGACCTTTGTTCCTAACCTACATTTTATATGCATCTACATTATGTTTTTAATTATACAATGAATTATTTTAATTCCATATTTTCCAAAACCCAAAAAAATTATTTCATTCAAAAAATAATTAAAACAATAAAAAATTAAACTAGGTGAATTAGAAATTTCTAATTGATTGACTGTGACTCATTTCAGGACCTTGACACTTGTTTTTTAGGGAGACCTGAGAGGCTATTTTGGTATCACTTTCTTATAGTAGATATGCCATGGACATTTTTCTCCTATTAACAACTTTCCTTCTTTACTTGCACTGTTTAGATTGTTATATTTCATAGCTTTAAAATGTATAGATCTTTAAATGGATACCTACTAGGATTGTATCTCGCACCCTGTTCGGGCCACTGTTGGGGTACCCGAATAGACTATTTTGATGTAGGTAGAGATAAGGAAAAACACCCATAGTTCAAGGGTTGATTTCGTACCATGCTTAGGAGTAGGAGAGCACGAGAAAGATATGAGTATCATGATTCTACTCGAGGATATTTCTATTTGGTATTTTGGTTATTTCAGATACATTTGTTGTATGGTACTACTAGGGACCTCTTTTGGCTATTTTCATAGACATATGAAATGTGTCAAAAAAATTTATATGAAATGAATTATGGCACTGTTTATATCTCTTATCACTTTTCTGCTTAATTATGTTTGGATAATATATTACTTATACTACTTGTTGGTTATCAATATTTTTCTATGTTACACTTTGGAGATGAAGGAATAGTCTCCCCATAGACACACTCCAAACTGTTGCTGCTAGTCGGCATCCTCTGGCATTTGGGAAGATGACCTTCAAACTATGTGACCCACTGGGATCAGGGTACCTTTCTATAGAATTTGGTTCTCATACATTGAAATTTTTTACCAGAGCATGTTTTCTATATTTATTTAATATTTAGTGAAAATAGGAAGGGATAAGAAGGAATAGGGATTTGGTAATGAGTTGTTCTCGGGCGTAGCAAACCCGTGTACCGGAAAATGCCAAATTGCCTAAAATGAAACTGTTATTTTCAGGATTTTGACTATTATAGTTGAATTTATTCAACCATTGGGTGATGCACTTGAATTGTAATGTTATCGTTGATATGATTGTGGTTCCTATTTTTTCAACTCGATGAGATGAGGGTATACCATCTCATGCATCATTATAGGTGCATATGGAATCACATGTCATGCATATTCCATTCCATGTAGTTTCAATAGTAGGTTGCCTATTGATTTGGATTTCATGCCTTGAGTGATATTCCATTATTTTTTTTCTTCATCATGCCTATTTATATAACATGCTTGGGTTATTTATTTAGCATGCCTCACCTTTGTGTCACGATTCAGTGCTTATTAGCATGATTTCTTGTGTTTACTTCTTATGATAACATGAATAATAATGATTTAAATATATAATTGGTTTCAATTAAATGGGTTCTAGTCTTCATTTGTAAGGTGTATAGACGCCTTATAATTGTGGAAAGGTAACCCATGTACTCAAACCATCTCTTGAGCTTTGAATATGTCTAGATACCATTTTTAAAATGTAAAATCTATTAAATTTCAAATGTTAAATTGAAATGATTTCAAATAATGGGACCCAAATGCCAACCTGTAAAGTGTATGGGCGTTTTATGGATTGGTAAATGACCACCCATATGACTGAGCCTTATATGTATGGCCATGTGTTATATCTTTAAATGGTTGTGAAATGTGAAATCAATTTAGTTTAGATCTAAAATGGATTAGGTTAAAATTCTAGATGTACAACTGGACCCAAGTAGGTCAGTTGGGGAATGTTTATTCTGAGATAACCCATCATGGGTGTTTTTGAAAACTTTGATAATTTAAACAACTATTATTGGGTTGCATTTTGATGGAATCGGGCTGGATTAAGCTGGACCCTTATAGGTTGCGTTATCTATTAAAATGATTTTTTTATGATAAATTTACAAATTATGATGAGTCGTCAATAAAAGTTTAATGTTTTAAAAGGAATTTTGATTAGACTTTCATATTTTTCCTTGATCTTTTAGTTAGATCATGTAGCAAGTGGTTTTGTTTTATAAATGGTACTTGATGACCTGTTTTAAATCTTTCAAATGTTTAAAGATTAAATTTAAATTAATCCAATGACCATAAAATGGAACTATAAGTGGTTTCCTTCATTTAACGCTTATGTAAGGGTAGTTTAAACATCTCTTTTGGTTTCCTTGGAGTGGAAACATGTGTGTTTTCCATAGGCCTTCACCTTCATAGCAATGAATTAAATGATAAGATCTTGAGCCTAGTGGATTTCAATTTTATGTGACCTAGTGATAGGGTTGGTTCTTATTTTTTCATAAGTGGCTAGACTATGGTATGTAGAACCCTTAGATTTTAAATTCCTTGATAAATCCTATGAGTTTCTAACGTTTTGGTATAGTTTGGGTGCCACTATCCCTGGTAGGAATCGTAGCTTCTAAATGAATCCCTTGTTTGGATGGGTGGTCATGGTAACTTTTACTCTTGTTTTGGGTGTGAGCATTAAGTAATGCTCAACTTAAATTGGTTAGATATGCCATGGGCATGGTCGGCCACTTTGTAGGTCCTATGACCCTCTAAAATTTCTCAATGATAGATGACTCAGTACATTGTCATCTGAGTTAATGGTCGTATGAGGCAATATGACTCTAGACTAACTCTTATATAGACAACCTAATAATTCAATACATAGGGCGGACAACCTATAGAAAATTATCGAGGATGTGTCATATTTCTTTTGAAACCTTAGGGTAGTATGTGTTCGCATACACGGTTCTCGTTGAGTGTTATATTTTGTAAATAACTAGTTGAGTTCTATGGAATCACAGATCCTTGGGCAGTTTAGTATGGTCTTGGGTCATCATCGTGTTAGTGTGACCTTGGATTTAAAGGAACCAAATTCATCCCAATACACGGGATGGAGTTTCAAGAGAATCTAGTTTTTTAGAACGCCTTTCATTTTGGCTTTGGTTTTATGCCAAATGATTAAATGTTTAAGTTTAAGGTGAGTATGACCTAGGGTGCTTAGGAGTGGCTGGTCTACCTATTCTTTTTAAGACTAGGATGCTCCTAAGGTAGGGAGAATTGCATCAGTTCTAGTGTTTTCATGTCAATGCTTACTCGAAAATACGATGTTGATATGTTTGGTTGTGTATGCCACCCTTGAGAAACAACATTGTTCTTGGATGGTATTTGGTGGTTAATCTTGATAGATCATAGAAATTACTCAGGTGGTAAAGTCATCATGGTTTGGTTGATGATTTTTCGGAAGGTGAAGCTAGGATTCTTTCAAGAGGTCAACCTGTAGTGTTTTTACTATTATTTTTTGGTTTTCTTGGTTTGTTGGAAACCATTAAATTCCTCTTAGGGTACTCTTCTTTGATAGACAAGCATGTCCCCTATCTTGATGTCATCCTTGATGCACTAAGAGGGCGTCGATCTTACGTCTTTCTAAAGTTTAAAAGTTGTTGGGATTAAAAAGAGGTCTCTATTAGAGTCCTACATTGGACATATTGTAGTTTAAATGGGCTTGGTTAGTCCAGAGCGACACCTGGGTTCCCTTGTAGGATGCCTTGAATGGACTCCTGGACATAAAATATTTTATTTTGATGTGATCGCCATGAGTATTCAACTATGGTATCAATTTATGTTTTTTTGTTGACGTTCTGGCCTTATTCCAACACCTCACTTGTATAATAAGAGTATAGCCTAACTTAAGATAGTTATTTTGACTCAAGATTAACAAATCCTAGGTTTCCTAGAATTGTAGTCAGGCTTGGAGGTAATGTTTAAAAGGGTGATGATTCCGATGGGTTGGAACCAGACTACACCCTTTCTCATGCTGAAGAACAACATTTTAAATGATCAGGTTATAGTTTGACTAAAAAACATCACTATAAGTTAGGTAAGGACTTAGCTGAACATGTTTATTGTGAACACATGGTGACTTGGGTGAAGGAATTGTGGGTTTTCTTGTAATATGTTGGTCCTCTAAGCCAAGAATTTTTAGAAAATTCAGTTAGAGTGGCTTGAATTGTTTTTACTTCCAGTTCATGTGTATGATCGAAAGGAACCTATTTAAAACATGTGTCCATGTTATTTTAGGTGGGGTGTAATGGCCGACAATGTCTTCCTAAAAATCATTCATGGATAGATTCAGTTTGGTCGATCGGGATTCGACCATTCCTTAATGGTGAGGTCCTTGATATGACCTCTGATGTAGTTGGGCTCACCAGTACTGGTGAATGGGTATCAAAAGGGGTGTATTTGATTTTTTCACGAGGTGTTCCATATATCTGAAGGTGATGGCAAAACACCAATGACCAACCGAACTATTACAGCAGTTTCCCATTCCCGAGTGGAAATGTAATGATGTCATGATGGATTTTCTGATGGTTTTACCAAGGTTTTCTTGTGGTAATGATGTCGTATGGGTTGTTTTTGACAGGCTCAGGAAGGTTACTCATTTCTTGCTGATCAAAGAGACCTTCAACGTGAATGAGCTTGAGAGGTTGTATATCTGTGAGATAGTACGACTTCATGGGTTCCCACGCACTATCATTTATGGTAGGGATGCCTGATTGAAATCTTGTTTTTGGAAGATTTTGTAGAGAGTGTTGGGTAAACCTATGCTTCTGAGCACATCATACCTCCCAAATACTGATGTCCAGTCAGAGTATAAGATATAGGTGTTTGAGGACATGCTTTGAGCATGCATCCTCAATTTTTGGGGTTCTTGGGAGAGGCATATACCCTTGGTATAATTCACCTACAATAATAGGTTTTTGGCTACTTTTAAGATAGATTACTATGAGGATTTGTTCAATAGGTCATGTCAATCACCCCTGTGTTGTTTAGAGGCAGGAGAGACAACTATTCTTGGAAATCGTCTTGTTTAGGGGAATACAGAGTAGTTGCAGTTGATTAAGAAGTAGATTGCTACTACGCAGTATCATCCGAAATCATACATCGATTTCGGCATATGGTCTCTAGAGTTCAAGGTTGGGGATTGGGGTTTCTTAGGTGTTTCACTGATTTTGGTACATAGGAGGATCGGGAACATAGTCATCAATCATTGTAACATGTCGAGCCATTTGAGATTCTAAAATGAGTTTATTCAATAGACTATAATTTGTACTTACCTCATAGATACAAGACATGAATGACATATTCCATGTATCTGAGTTGTGATGTTATCATTCGGAACCATCTCACACTTTTTAGCCCATTGAGATTGAGCTATAGGTAGATGCGTCCTTTGAGGAGCATCTGATTCATATCGTCGACAAGAGCACAAAGGTTATCCGAGACTGATCAGTTCCTCTAGTACAGGTGAAATAAAAGAACAATTGTTTATAGGGTGAGACTTGGGAGAGGGAGGCTAAAGTATGTTCTTAGTGGCTGGAGTTTTTCTCAGGAAAATATTGACCCTCCTTCAGAGGGAAATTTGGGGATGAATTTCTTTAAGGGGGGAATATTAGAAGAACTCGAGTTTTCTTATGAGGTAGTAATTTTTTTTTATTTTAGTTTAAATGTTTAAACATGGCCTAATATGGATACCCAATTTGATCATGGGAGTTTTGGGGGATTTTAGGGCATGTTTGGAGCCCCGAACCCAAGTTTTAGGGTTGAAAAAAATGCATAGTGCACGGTTAGTTCACACAGTATGGGACATACCTCATGGTATGAAAAACTATGTTAGGCTAGGGAAGAGAGCAGGAGGTGGCCACACGGTTAGGAAAAACTATGAAAATTGGGGTGCACAGCCCTGCAACCATGTTTTAAATTTTGACTATGGGTTTTTGCATGATTTTTACATGGTTACTCAAACCCTACGAGGTAACTATGAGGTTACCCCTTCCCTAAAACAAATTGTGCACAATTTGTAAAAATGTGTGGAAAAACCATGTAGCCCTAATATTTTGGGTAATTTTTATAATTTTAAAATTTATTAAATCTAATTTAAACCTAAAAAATGAAATTTCTTCCTCCCTCACAACAAAGAACACTTTTGAGAGCTCCCTTTGAAGACTAAGCTTGGATTTGTGGTATCTTCTCCATCAAATCTCCAATTTAAGAACCACTCATCTTGTTAGATCCACATCAGTGAGTAATCGATTCCTTTTCGTTGTTCAAAATTTTTCTTTCTATCAACGATGCTATGTAGGTGAAAGATAATTTTCCTTAATTTCAGTTTCGTTATCCATTCATCATTTTTCTCCCAATATGATTCAAATCCGAAGTTGGTAATGGGTGATCACTCTAATATCGAGCCATGGTAGGTGGTATATAAATTTTCCTTAAGTATTGGTGCTTTATTGGGATACCTGTTGTTATGAAGCCATCTATAATTTATGGAATGACCTTGAAATTTATTTGGTTATTTGAATTAGATGTAATCGAACCTATTATAGATACCCTTAGGTTTCTGTGATATGTGTGGGTTGTTTTTCCCCCAACCAAGTCCACCCATGGGGTGTGCCTGGTAAACTACCTATGTCTAT
The DNA here is from genome assembly GCA_963277665.1 of Viscum album. NCBI lineage: Eukaryota > Viridiplantae > Streptophyta > Magnoliopsida > Santalales > Viscaceae > Viscum > Viscum album. The sequence goes on along the minus strand of OY728121.1, from coordinate 1,189,287,414 downwards.
TCCTTGTTAGACCACCCAAGGGTTGTTTATTTATGTTTTCCTATTAGAGTAATCCCATTAATACATAAACTAAATTTAAATGGCTGAATAGGATTTGGGTTTCCACTTTCACATGTTGATGCTTTTGATTAAATGAATTATTTGGTACTTTTATTGTTTAAATGAATTTATTGGAAATTGTGTAATTATTTGGGTAAACTCAAGAGGTGAGTTCAAAATTGGTTTTTAAATGATTGGGTATACTCATTAGTTTCTTTTGGTTGTAAAATTAAAACATGAGTGAGTATACTCACAGATTTCTTCCAAAAGAGATTGACTACATGTGTGGGTATACTCATGGTATGTAATGAGGAATGATTCATTATATTCCTTGGATGATGCTCCATGGATCTTGATGCAGTAGTGAATGCCTTGGATTGAGTATTCTCCTTGGGTCTTGATTCCATGGGATGACTTGGTCCCTGCTACCCCTTGGATCCGGGTTACTTGGACTTGTGTACGACATGTTGGGTTCACCTGATCCTAGGAATACAAGTAGTCTGATTTTCCATTGAGATTATCCTAGGATACATTGAGGATGTCTTGGTCTTATACACCTTTGATCCGGACCTTCTTGGTCTGATAATTTTTTTATACGACACAACCTTGGGTTATGTGATATGATTGGTTGTATAGCAAGGCCATGGTTGTTTGACACTTCTGCTTGTATGGAGAGGCTATGGATGTCTTGATATGTATGGATGTATAATGTGGTCATGTTGATTACTAATATTTCTATAATATATTCCTTGTTAGGAGCTTGACATTTATTTTTCATGGAGCCTTAAGAAGTTATTTTGGTATCACTTTCTTGTAGTGGATATGCCATGATCGTTTTGCTTCTATTTTATACATTCCTACTTTACTTGCACAGTTTATCTTGTTGTATTGAACGACCTGAAAATGTATATATCTTTGGGTGGTTACCTATGTGGATTGTATCTCACACCCTGTTTGGGCTACCGTTGGGTACCCAAATAGATTATTTTGATGCAGGTAGAGACAGGGGAAAGAAATCACAGTTCAAGGGTTGATTTTGTGCCATGCTCAGGTGTAGGAGAGTACAAGTCTGAGCTGAGTATTGTGAAGCTACTTGGGGATAACAATTTTGGCCCTTTTGGAATTTTGGATACATCTGTTTTATGATACTATTATGGACATGTTTTTGATGTTTTCTTAGACACATGACATGTATCATCATTTTGTATATGAAATAACTTCTAGTATTATTTATATATCTCAGTATTTTCCTTTTTAATTATATTTGGATATTATATCACTTTTCCCACTTGTTGCTTATTCAGATTCTGCCATGTTACACTCTGGTGATGAGGGAATAGTCTCCCCACAAACACACCCAAGACCCTCACTACTGGTCGGCAGGGTCTAGAATTTGAGGAGATGCACTTGAGGCCATGTGACCCACTATGCTCGAGGCACCTTTCAGTGGAATATGGGTCCGGGATGTTACAATACCAGTCACACCGTTCATTGGATTGAGGTTAATTTGATTCCTATAGGTTACAGATGACTTTTGGATCATTTTTCTAATGTATCAAAAGAATATGAATGTGTTTTCTCAGTTTTCAGAATGTCACTTATTCTTTTTACTTAAATTAATGTCAATTTTAAATTAATAGACACACATGGAATGATAAAGATCACACCGTGCATCATATTTAGGTGTGGATGACTCCTACACATTAAAAATTACATATGAATCATTTTTATAAATTATCAAAATAATAAGAAAGTGTTTGATAAATTTTGAGTATGCCACTTTTGTTTTTAATTAAAATGTCATTTGAAATTAAAACCGCATACTTTGAGATATATTGATCGCATAATGGGTCAGTTTTATGTGATATTACTTCCTATAAATCCCAACTAAATAATGAATCATTTTAATAAATTATCAAGATAATCAAAGTGTGTTTATTTGGTTTTCAGTGAGTGACCCATGTTTTGAACTAAAATAACAATTTTAAACTGATAATAGACATTTTGAGTCACATCAGTCACACCGTGCACTAGACTGAGGTGTGGGTGATTCCTACAAATAAAAAATGACTTATGGTTCATTTTTCAAAAATTATAAAAAATAATCCAAATATTTCTACTTAATTTTTAGTATGTAACTTGTTATTTTTACTAAAATTAATGTCAATTCTAAATAAAAAGACACACTTTGAGTCATACCAGTCACATCATGCATCAAATTGAGGTGCAGTTGATTCCTATACATCATAAATGACTTGTGGATATTTTTACTAAGTATAAAAATAATATGAATGGTTTTTTTTTGTTGTAACTATTTCACTCGTTATTTTTACTAAAATTAATGTCAAATTTAAATAAATAGACACACTTGGAATTATACCAGTCACACCGCATGTCAGATTGAAATGCGGCCGATTCATACACATCAAAAATGAATTATGTGTCATTTTCATAAATTATAAAAACAATATAAATGAATTTTCATAATTTTGAGTATGACACTAGTGTTTTTTATTTAAAATTTCATTTGAAGTTGGAAAAACCTATTTTGAGTCATATCAGTCACATCAGGTGTCCGTTTGATGTGAGACTACTTCCTTCATGTCACAACCGACTTATGAATAATTTTCATAAATTATCAAGACAATTAGAGTGTGTTTTCTTGGTTTTCAATGAGTGACAAGGATTGAACTAACATGAAGATTTAAAATAAATAACGAACACTTTGAGTCATATCGGTCTTACCATGCGTTGAATTTAGGTGAGGTTAATTCCTATACATCACAAATGATTAATGGGTTTTTTCCCTAAAGTATAAAAAATATATGAATGTGTTTGATCTATTTTAATTATGTAAATTGTTTTTTTACTAAAATTAATGTCAATTTTAGGTAAAAAGACACAGTTTCAGTCATATTGGTAACACCGTGAGTCATATTGTGGTGGGTTTAATTATTACATGATAGAAATGACTTATGAATCGTTTTACTAAAGTATCATAACAATAAAAATGAATTTTATTGTTTTTCAATATGTTACTTGTTCTTTTTACTAAAATTAAAATAAATTTTAAGTAAAGACACACTTCAAATTATACTGGTCACACCATGCATTAAATTGACGTGAAACTAATTCTTAATTGTCACAAATGACTTATAGATTGTTTTCCTAAAGTATCAAAATAATTTGAATTCATTTTATTGGTTTTGAGTATGTCACTTGTTCTATTTACAAAAATTAATGTAAATTTTAAATAAAAAGACACACATTGAGTCATATCGGTCACACCATGTGTCAGATTGAGTTTAGATTTATTCATACACATAAAAATGACTTATGGATAATTTTCCTAAATTATAAAAATAATACGAGTGTGTTTGCTCAGTTTTGAGTGTGTCAATTTTATTTTTTACTAAAATTAATGTCAATTTTAAATAAAAAGACATATCTGGAGTCATACTGATCACACTATCCCATTTATTTTCTTTATTGAACTACCAACACTTCATATTGAGTCAATTTTCTTATATGAAAAACTTCCTCTACTCTACTATTTTTCAACAAAAAGAATGGTTTTTTGACTAAGAACATCAAATCAATATCTAGTGTTGGCAATTCAATAATGAAATTCAATGGAAAGCATGGTAACATTTGAAAAAAAGGAACATGTTATCTATTTTTTAGATTTTTGTAGATAGTTTAAAGATAAATATGAATTCCAAAATGATATGTGATGAAATGAAACAAGAATTAGATAAAAATGATAAGGAAGTTAACATACAAATAGTAGATAAAATAATGATAGAATTAATTAAATAAGTAGTGGTAATTATAATTTTCATGGTGGTTGTATACATTCTTGTCCAATTTTCTTTTTGTAAAAATCACAAATACATCTTTGAAGTCCAATCTCTCATGATAATGAGTATCTTCGAACAAACCACCCCAACTCAAAAAAATAATCCACCTACATAAGAAAACAATTCTTATATCAGTAACACTAAAAATAAATAAATTAAACCTAAATATGAAACAATCTAATACTTCTATGGATAATTATTTTAATATGAAAACATCATGATTACCTCTATGATTGAGTAGATGCAAAGTTGTTAGTCTTCCTACAAAGGTAGTAGAGTGAACTTGAAGAAAAGTGATAAATTCCAACACTTTAGGGGAGAAAAGGTTTTGAGGGAGAATAAGTTTTCAAATTTTTTAGTGCTGAAATGCATGATAGATGGACAAAATCATCTAAAATAAACAAACTCTATGATTAATAAATATAATTAAATCAAATTTTCATTTTATAATTTTTTGAAAAAATAGAGGAAGTATTTTGTAACATTACCTTTACATCTACCCAAAGTGTTTACATCATTATAGTATATTCTTCCCCGGGATTGGTAACATCATCACGTGCATAATACATTGTCTGCATGAGTAGTCAAACATTTAATTTAGATTATGTTAATGCAGTAGATAATAGATAATATTATGAGGGAAAATACAGTACATTAAAATATAATTCCTTCTCATTGAACTCAATTTATTTTTTATAGGTAGTAAGAATTCAACTTTTCATGATGGTTGTATACATTCTTGAACTATTTCCTTATTTTCATTATTTCAATTTTAACCTCAAAGTATAATCTCACATATGGTCATTTCTTTATGATCTCTTTCAAAATTAACAAAATAAGTATCAGATTTAAATTATGAGAAAAATAACTAAAAAGCTAGATAAAATGATTAGAAAATAAAAAAAAATAAGAAATTGGAACACACATCTTCATGATATATCTTTAAATTCTACCATCATGTATGTTTACCATTCGAATCAAAACAAATCTATGTCATCTTGTGAATATGTGAATTTTTGACAGTCATAATAGTACTAGAAAAATATAAATACACAAAGGATTAATAAATATTTTAAATTAAATAGTAATTATCTTAGCAAATACCTCTTCAGGGATGCTAGTTTGTTGATGGGATATGATCTATCTCAAAAATTTTCCAACATAATAACCAAAATATTTTTCCATTTTTTTGTCTTGAACACTGTAGAAACATTGAGAAAAATAAGTCATTTTTTATATGTGTTTGGATAGTAAAATCTTATTTTATATACCCTGATACTTGTACACTTTTATAACTTGTCAGACTCCTTGTGTGCATGGGCTATCCTTATGCCATGATTTTTATGATATTTACACACCACCCAATCACAACAAAATTCTCATTAAAACATAATATAAAATATATAAATTGAGTTTTAGTTCTAAAAAATTTTATGTAATGTATTGAAAAACGAAAATTTTCATAATGTGTGGTGATTTTATTGGGTATCCATACCATAAATCCATGAAACAAATCATTGGAGTATCCAAATTTACCATAATGAGCATCCAATATTTCCTAAAAACAAAGAAAAGGAATATGTAATGAAAGAAATGAAAATATATTTGATATGGTTAAATTGTATAGTTTTTCCCCTTCAATGTTGGTATTAAGTGGATTAATTCATATTTAATTTTGTTTTCAAATGTTTTGGATAGTTTTTACACTATTTCATTCATTTTTTTAATATATTTCTTTTTGTTCTGTAGAATTGACGAGAGGACTAATGAGTAAAAAATTATATTCATGGGGTAATCCATACAATTGGTATTGATATATAAATCTGTAAAAAATATGAAATGTATTTAGTCATAATTAACATAGTATATCAGCTTTGGGATAAACAAATCCTAAAAACATACCTCATGTATACATTTAAAACTGATCCTCCTAGGAATTCATAGTTCAGGATTTAATTTATATTATCAAGAGAAATGTAGTCTATAATGTCCTCTCTATAAATTTGTTCTTCAAAAACAATTATGTGATTACTACCATTTCACATTTTTTTATCCACATGGACCTTCAATGTTTGTAAATTCAGATATTTAATGGGTGGGGTAAAGGTGATTTCTGAAGATATTTTCGGCCAGTTGGTTGATCCTTTAGATGGTTTTAATTCGACCTCTCATTTAACTCCTTACCTTTGTTTATATTCATTACAATTCGTCATTTTAAAACATTTTAAATTAACTTTTAAAGGTTTAGCATGAATAATAAATTGGAAATGGATACCTCCTTGTCAACATGTTTTGACAAGATCTGATGACCATTCTAAAAATATTTCAACAGTTTGGTTGATCATATGAATATTTGCATCATCAAATGGAATATATATCTTCAGGCTTAGCTCATGAGCTAAGGTAATCAACACTATCACATGACCTATTGGAAGTGGTATATTATGTAGAGTGTCTTTTTGGATATTGATTATGGTAGCCCTCGCAACAAGGTGATGGGTGAGTGTTGATAGTTATATATGACATTCATTTTCATCCTATAAAATATCAGTATGGGAAAGGAATACATATCTGTATGATTCACATTTCATAAATATAATTATTATAATATTTATTAACTCATCTAAGACATCTCTTTTAGGGGAATTGTTCACCTCAAAGATGGTGGGGGTGGGGGTGGGGGATGGATCTTCACACAATGGTTGTTCTTGTGTTGTTTCTTCTCTTTTTTCTTCCCCACATAACATTTTATATAAAATGATTGTTCCAATGAAATTTTTATTCAAGGGAGGCTAATATTTATTTAATATCTTCCATTTATTTATCTTTATCCTCCTCTTGTTTTTTTCTAAAAAAATGTTCAGGGTGTCTCCCCAAAAACAACACCTCTGACGCGATCATACCATTCAGGCCGCTTCAAGGCCACCGATAGTATAAAACTTATGGTTAAATGTTACAACATTAAAAACATATGCATATAAGTGTATCGATCTGGTTGGGTGTTTAAGATCTATCTGATACCTAGAGAACCACACACTAGAGGAGAGGACCTTGACTACTATTGCTTCTGATTTTTATTTTTCTTCTATAGTTTTAGCAATGTTTTGTTATATTTTAAAGTAATTTTAATTCATATATGCATTATGTTAATAATAAGTGTTTCCACTCATTTTCTCCCACTATGTATCTCATTCTCTCTCTTTTATTTCTTTATTTCGTATTCTTATTATTATTCTTCTTCTTCTTTTTCTTTTCATGTTGTTTCTCTTCTGCCAATATTTTATTTATTTTATTCTTCTTATTATTTCTCTATATATATCTCTCTTTATTCTTATTTTTATTTTATTTCTTATTCTTCTCTTCTTCTTCCATAGTGACCACTTACCCTTAATAATGAGAGGTCGACCCGAGACATGGCTCAGTGGAGCTATCTGTTGTTTCTTGAATCCTCTGCTTAAATTCCATATGATTTATTTCAATTTGTGGTGGATGTGGGAGTATTGAACTGGTTTGGTGGTCATCCACCCTGACATTATTTTTAAATCTATTACATTTCTTTGATTCACTCATTCCCCCCCTTATCTTAGGAAACTCTTCATGGTGGAGTTGGGGATACTTGAAGGGATGAAATGACATACAATGGAGCCAAGTATTTTAGGAATTGCACTCTCAATTGAGGTGTTATCCTATTTGGCTATTACAAGAGGTGAGATTTGGTGTGCCAAAGAGGTTTCTTTGGTCTGCTAAAATCCCACACTTAATAAATCAACAGAAAATACTTCATTTATGAGGTGTCATAAATTTAATTATCATATTAAATTTAAACAAACAATAAATAATGAAGGACCTCGCACTACCAAACCCTAAGGACCAAGAGATTTTTTCCTAACCTACATTCTATATGCATCTACATTATTTTTTTAATTATACAATGAATTATTTTAATTCCATATTTTCCAAAACCCAAAAAATTATTTCATTCATAAAATAATTACAACAATAAAAAAATTAAACTAGGTGAATTAGATATTTCTAATTTATTGAGTGTGACTCTTTTCAAGTGAGACGACTTTGGTTAACCTCTGTTCTATATTAGGAAAAATAAAATTTTCTTTTTCCATTCCCTATAAAAGGTGTGCATCAATGTTCCTTTATAGGCTACATTAATAGAATAATGAATTTTTTTCCAACCAATCGAGTTTTTGAGAATCTAACTACAACTTCTCTAACCCAAGAGCCACTAATCTGGTGCCCCGATCTGGGTCATCACATGACCTCAAGCATGCCTCCATGTACACCAAATGTTGCCAACTAGCGGAGAGGGTCAAACAAGTCACGTGAGGAGATTATACCCTCTTTATCAAATCAAGGCACAACAGAACACAATATAAATAGAGAAAACAATATTAATAACCAGTAAACATGAATAACCAAGAATTTCCCAAAAAGGGGTACAACCAAAAATAAAATATAATAATATCATGTTATACTAGTAGTGCAAAGTGAATGAAACCCAAAAATTAAGACAAACAACTGAACTCCCAATGGGCCCCGATGGTAAGTTTGGGTCCTTCCCCATGAACATACTGAGCCCAACTTATCTTCTTTGTGCAGGGTCCTTTCCCTTGTCCTGACCTGAAACCAAGAGATCTTCTAGGGTACCCAATGGTGGCCCGAGCCGGGTATGAGTACAAAACTCAGTAGGCCACCACCAACGGTGTCTACAAAATATCCAGTATAATAGCTATTGCATACTAGTGAAAAATAAATGGTAAGTAAGCATGAGATATTTAAGGTTCCATTAGTTAATAAGGTTAGTTTAATTCATGACTATCATTTATCCCAATTCCATTTATTATACCATCTTCATTATATAAGCCATATTGATCACATGTTCCATGGGTTAGGCATAAATATCATCTACTCAAGGGTCTATGGAAATCAATTTCAATGCATAGGGGAAATAAATCAAGTCCCTATCTCACTAGGGATACACATATTACATCAACACATTATCCTCACCTCGAAGCCTCAGTACAGGTGGAATGAAATCATTAGGGGAATGAGCCTCTGTCCCCTTCCCTAACCTATGCATTTTGGGGTGGCATTTAGAGCCTTAGTCTAACTCGAACCATCAGCGTAGAACCTAAAGTCAATACCCCACTCTACCAAGCCATGTGCACATGTTTATTTATCAAGTCACCACAGCCATACCATGACATGATCAAGAATATTTAATTCCATTTGAATTCACAATACGTGACAACAACATCCAGGAATTAATATCACGCCATAACCCATTAACACATTTACCAATTAAAATTCATAGCCATCTAGTCAAATTATCATTATCATGCCTTAACCAATTAGGCATATTCAACAACCCCTATGCCCTAGAAAAATTCATCATTGACCATTCATTAACCCATTTATACCATTTATCATTTCATGTAAATTTCTCAAAAATTAGAGGCCTAATCCAAAACTTAAACAAAAACATACTTTAAGTAAATCTGAGACCTAACAACTGCCCCACCATATAATGGCTCATCCTCAAGTAACTCTTCCAAAAATCACTAATCTTCCATTACAAGAGGTCATTCCACTAGGCATGTAAATTTTTTCCCACTCCCCAGATCTCTAGTTGCATTATAAGGCCACCGGATGCGGATTAAGGGCATAGACTTTCCCCCACAAGACTTACTCACAACAACCCACAACATGAAATAGTTACCCCCAAGGATGAATCACCCCCAACCTTACCCAACCACAAGAACATTGGAGGGGAAACATAGGAAATAGCTCCCAACTCACAACACACAAAAACTTCACTCCCAGCATCACATCATTATGGAGGAACCAATCGGCACCCAATCGGCCTGGTCCTCTACACAACTCCTGACCCAAAACACTTGGCATCATTTTCCTCTATTTTTCATACTCTAACGGTGAACCAAACCCGATATCACCTGAAGGGAAACATGCGATCCTTCCAACCACATTACCTGAAGATTTCATTACACAACTATACATCAAAACACAACTCAAAACACTCAGCTACTCGACCATATAAACTATGCCAAATCTCTCTACCAGGGCCAACTCACCCGAACAGTGACCACTCAAGTCCTTCCAACCCAAAACTTTGAACACTTCATCAAAAAAACCATCTCTCTGGTATGGTTCTCTCCACAATTTTTGGTTACTTATAACCACCTCCATCGAAGAAGGACCACGAGAACTCAACCCAAAATTCCCATCGACTAACAAGTTCCAACACAATGCGCCCAAGCATCCATAGGGAATTACCCTACATTGGCATCTAGTCGCACTGTCTAAACAATTAGGGGGTAAATTCTTACACTATCCATCCTAGGACTAAGATAAACTTAACCCCACTCAGGAACAACTTCGTTTCAAAAGGTGTTTTCCACTACAACATGAACCCAGAGGTGGGTCACTCTCACCCCACCCATTCAAGTTTACCATATTAGGTAGGACCACACAAAACTGGATTCTCCCAGAACACCCACCTTCTACTGATGGTATGCTACCCCTTTCTCTCACCTTTCCAATGTGGTTACTGACTTCAATCCTACCATTATCATCCCATGCACCCACTAAGGTCATTTCCAAAATTGTGGTATAATTCCATCATCATGAAATTACCGCCCTCCAAACCGTCATTGGGATTCACCCTTGGCATGACACCACATCACATAGTCAAGGTTCACTCAACTTCATGACATTCCAAACCCACAAATGGTAAAATTACCCATTTCTAACCCCAATCTTCATTGGAGATATAGGACCCCAAATTCTCTTGCCACAACCCGTTGCCATATTCAACCACACCATTATAAAACTTGGCAAAAACATCACAAGCTTCACATAGAGCCACCCTAAGCTTGAAGACAACACTTGGATAATTAGTCACGACATCCATGTCACAAATTCCCTCCCAGAGGTACCTAAAATAAAACCTCACAAGTTCATAATTAGCATCTTGGTGCCACTACAACGACTCGATGTTCTCTTATCCATATCCAAGACTAACTTATCACTCCCCATATAAGGGTTTTTTTACCACTTCTCTCATGATGGATTTAAAAAAACTTTTCTTACACTCGATCACAATATGAACCCAAAAACATAGACATTTCTATCCAGATTTTTCCGATAACAAGAAAAAAAACATCACCTAATGCCCATTCTTGGCTTCTGTGAATGGAACCCAACGCATTTTTCAACATTCGTTCCATCCCGAGGACCTCACCCCAATCCAGGGAGGGTGTGCATCCCATCATCAAGCTCCATATATGTTTTTTCCATGCACGTAAACCCCATGATGTCCCTCATCCAACCAATCACTTTCTGGTATTTTAGCATGATCCAGAGCTTCTCAACGTACATGAGATGATGTCAAGATATTGGAAAGGATCGTCACTAGCTAAGGTATTCTATGAAGTTTTCTAAGAACACCACCACCAACTTATCCATTTTTTATGTCGAACTATCGGAAACTATGACCTGCCAAGGATTTCAGGCCTCCCAGCCAAATGCATCTCATCAAAAATTAACCACTACCACTCAGGTGTGATTGTCATCCATGTTTAACCATCACTCAATGACAAAATAACCAAGAATCTGTAAACCAATTTTTCAGGTGGAAGAACTTCCACCACACAACTTGAGTCCTTCAGAAGCATCCATGTACGCTTACAACTGAAGAAAAATGGTCTACCACACCAATCAAACCAACTTTCTAACAGAAATCAACCTTAACTTGGGTATACCCATCACCTCATTACTTACCTAACCATTTATTTTGGTTAGTCAGTGTCATTAGCCCTGTGTCGGCCTCTGCATCTCACTCAACAACCAAACCATTCATGAAAACTAGTTCAGCCACATGACCACCCTCACCTTGGGTACCACCATCGAGCGAAAGCCTATAACCGCACTTCATCCACCTTCATCTCTTACACTCCAAAACAACATCAAGCCTCCATTAATCATCATCCAAGTAGGTAAGTCAGGTATTCATACGATACAAATCTCTGAATCAATGCTTACCTCCTATCACAAGCACTAAGGCTCCCTTACGAAAGAACCAGACACAACAATACCATTCACTAAAACTTGGGGTACATAGTATGCATTGAAACCACCTCTAAAGCATCTCCCATGCTTCATATTACAAGGTACTTGCACCACTGGCCTATCCTCCCATGAGGTCACCCTTGATTTTCTGAAACTATCATCGCATAACTACAAATTGAGGGTCACAACCAACCATCGACCTTCCCAATTAGACCTCAAGGACAATCCTATACCATGGAACACTCTGAGTCCTACTATCAAATTCCAAAACATCTACATGTGTGGAACACACCCAAAATCACTAGAAACCCTATCCGACCTCTCTCATAGTCCACCTTGAAGGTTTAATGATACCAACTCCATACACTGGAGTCACAACCAGGAGAAGCAATTGGCCCTCTCTCCAAACCATACTTATCATGACATGAATATAGTAATGCTCATGAATGGAAGTATTACTCCCATTCTAATGAACCCTATGCCTAGAGAACTAAAAAACCATCTACTATAGGTTCCACACCAAAGGTGTACACATTCATCGACACTACGAGCAAAACATCCTATCCGGGATTCAAGACACAACTTGCAATGTCTCTACTCACAAGGTTAGCTTGACCCAGGAACCATCCTTATGGTCCAGCATGTACTTTGTATGGTCACAAACCACAAGAGTTCCCTCACTCACATTACTGAACAATGCCTCACAACAAAAATGCCACAAACCTTCCAAGGGTTCCCTAAACACACCACCTAGGCCATATCACAAGCAACTAGGCATCAAAATATGAATCCAAAGTCTAAAAATATAGTACTCTCACTGCCCAAACTCACACATACATGGATCCAACTGAAAAGGACGACGTGCTCTCCTCCTAAAGAGAATCCATTAGGTGCCTGTCCTGAGGATATATGTGCACGACACGTCTCACAGTCAACGTCCCCACGTTGTGCCTCTCTGACCCGCTAAAGAAGTGGAGGTGTGACTGTGAGCGACTGTAGAAAGGCTACCCCATCTCTATCCACGAAGGATATCTGTAAAGTGGTTAACTTCTCTATCGCCTCTCAAAGTAACTGGATACTCGTCCTCCTGGTGAGAGCATCGGCTACTATGTTCCCCTTTCCAGGAGTATAGACTATCTCAAAGTCATATTCCTGGAGAAACTAGAGTCATCACCACTGCCTCTGGTTCAGGTCCTTTTGTGAGAAGATGTACCTGAGACTCTGGTGGTCATAGTAGACAATAAATTGCTCACCCATCAGATAGTGCAGCCACATCTTCAAGGAAAAGACCACTACTGCTAACTCCAGGTCATGGATAGTATAGTTCTGCTCGTGTTGCCTCAACTATCGTGATCCATAGGTGATCACTACCCTCTCCTGTATCAAGACACACCCGAGTCTGGTGCCTGATGCATCGCAGTGGACTACGTACCCTACTCCCTCCTCCGGTAACCTCAAGATGGGCGCACTGGTCAATCTCTGTCTCAGCTCCTGGAAGCTCTGCTGACATCTGTCTGACCACACGAAGGGTCTCCCCTTCTTCATCAAAGATGAAAGTGGTTCTGAAACTCTAGAGAAGTTTGGCACAAACCTCCGATAGTACCCAGCCAGACCTAGGAAACTCCACACCTCCATCACGCTCCTGGGTAGCTCCCAAGCTAGCACCGCCTCAATCTTCACAGGATCCACCGCAACTCCTGTCTCAGAGAAGAAATGTCCCAAGAAGTGAACCTCACGTATCCAAAACTGACACTTCGAGAGCTTACCATAAAGCTGGTGCTCTCGGAGTGTGTCCAGTACAACCCACAAGAGGTAGGCGTGCTCCTCCTCAGTAGTCGAGTATATCAATATGTCGTCGATGAAGACTACGACAAATCGATCGAGGTAAGGCTGGAATATACTGTTCATGAGACTCATGAACACTTCTGGAGCATTGTTTATGCCAAAAGTCATAACCAAGAACTCATAGTGGCCATATCGACACATGAAAGCCGTCTTCTGCACATCCTCATCTCGAACTCTGAGCTGATGATAGCCTGAACTGAGGTATATCTTCGAGAACCACCATGCTCCCTTGAGATGATCGAAGAGGTCGTCAATCCTCAGAAGTGGGTACTTGTTCTTCATGGTCACCTAGTTCAGGTGACGGTAATCGACACATAGTCGCAAGCTCCCGTCCGACTTCTTGGCGAACAAAATCGGGGAATCCCAGCGTGAAACACTGGGTAGAATGAATCCATTTCCCTACAAGTCCTCCAGTTGTAACCGTAGCTCACGAAGCTCAGCAGGAGCCATCCGATATGCTAGAGTAGATATCAGTGATTTCTCGGGGTACAGGTCTATGTAGAAGTATACCTCTCTATGAGGAGGTAGTCCTGGAATGTCGTCAGGAAAAACGTCCGCATATTGATCCACCACAACAGGAAAACTCAGACTTCGCACGTCAACTACTCCTAGGATGAGGCTAGCCAACTAATGAGTGATCGGTTGTCCTCTCCTCTACGTGAGTCCATACTATGCTGCAAAGGCTCCCTTCTCGCTAGTGAAGGTAAACCTGCTCCCATCGGTGTGGACACACCGCACCTTGCGCCTAATACAGTCGATCTGAGTATGAACTGTAGATAACCAATCCATGCCCAAGATGATGTTGTAAGGCCTCGAAGCCGCTACAAGAAGATCCCAGCCGAAGCTCTCACCTCCTATAGTAAGCTCACACTGCCGGCACCTGTTCATAATCGTCGAGTCTTCTCCCGTAGGAGTCTCTAGCCGTAAGGATCGATCCAACGGCTCCGTTGGAATCTCCGAGCTCTGAACAAGGGCAGTGACAATGAAATAATGACTCGCTCTTGTGTCAATAAGAACCGCAGAAAGGGTGGAGTAGACATAGATAGTACCTCGAATCATCTCAGGTGCACTGTGGTCGTAGGCCTCCGCTTCCTGAAGCTGAGCCTGCCTCTTTCCGCCAGCTCCCTATGGTCGGGGTGGACCTCCTAGTGGTGGTGGTGGTAGAGCCTCAAAACATCGTCCACCACCTGCCGCTCGGCCAGCTCCTCTGCCTCATCCGCCTGCTCCCTGCGGACCGCCACGGTCGAACCTCTTCCTCTGTCTGGGTGGTCCCTCAACTATCTGCTTCTGCTCTGTATGGCGAGTTGGGCAGTCACGATCCATGTGGCCCTGCCCTCCGCATGCATAGCACTGTCTGCCTCTCGTATGACTGACTCTGTTGGGTGTGCCCCGCACCTCCGAACTAGTATCCTGAGGTCGTCCGCCTGATGTTCTGGTCTTCTTGGTCCCCTGTGAAATCCGTCGACTTCCAGTTGTAGAAGACTCTGCTATGTGCCGCCCTGCGGCAGGTCTCGCTGCTGGTGTAGGCTTAGCAAGAAAGCTCTCTATATGAAGGGCTAGCTTCAGTACTCCAGCCTGCATCAGAATACTGAGGGAGATCATTGAAGCCCTAATCTCATCCCTCAGTCCCTGCTCAAAGGTCCAGGCCCAGATGAATGGGTCTCGAACCATGTCCGTGGAGTAGCCTGAGAGATCGGTAAATCTCGCTGAGTACTGGGCTTCTGTCATGTTGCCTTGCCGCAGCTGTAATAACTCCTGAATGTGCACTACACGTAGGGTGGTTGGAATGAACTCCGAGCAGAAGAGGCTCTTGAAGTCCTTCCAAATAAGTGATGCCTCATCGTGCACCTGAAGCATTAGGCTCCACCATCTACCTGCTTCCGTGTGCAGGAGACTCGCTGCAAGGATCACCATGAGGTCTGTTGGTGTCCCTACCAACCTAAAGACTCGAATGAGAGCCTCCAGCCAATCCTCGACTACCTGAGGGTTCGTCTCCCCACGGAACCTGGGTGGTCTCTGACACTGAAACTCATGCAGTGCACTCAGGCGATGTGCACTCTCACCTACTGGGGCTGGTGGCATCAGTGGCTAGGCGGGTAGTGGTACCGCCAGTGCCTCCGCTGTAATGGGGCCCTGCACTGAGACCTCGTCACTCGGTGGGCTGCCATCTTGCACAATGCTCGGAACCCTAGCTGGCTGCCATCGTGGGGCCATCATGAAAAGAAACTGGTGCGCCACAGTCAATACAGTATACTTGGTGAGCTGACACAAAGTAATCACAATGAAAAATTTGGAACACACATGAAATCAATGTTTTCGTGCACTTAGTCGGAAATCAGAAGTCAGGGTCCTAGTGTATGGATACGTCGGCCACCGCACCAACATTGGACTCCCTGGACTAATAACCACACTCAATACCCTTAACACTATTGCTTCACATAGAAGAGAGATCTGAGTCCTGAGTTTTGCGGTAGAACTGAACTCCTCTGATACCAATTTGTCACGACCCGTCCTCGGGGCCCATGCCGTGACTACGCCAAGCCCGCCTTCCATAGGCCAGGGGCTGGCGACTAGCACCAAAGGCATAAATGCCGATAAAAAAGGAAGGCATTACCTTTATAAAAGAAAACAAACACCACAGAGTATGCAAACTGAAGTAAACAATAAGTAAACCGAGTACTAAAGTAAGTGCTGGAAAGTAAATGGGCCAGTATACAAGCCCAACTGAAAGTGCAGTACAACTGAAAGGAAAGTACAAAAACAGAAAAGTAAAGCAACAACCACGAAGTCATCCTCCAAAACTCCCACCTGAAGGGTGAGTACAGACAGTCTCATAGGCTCCTCGGGTCCAGTCGTCCTCTCCTTATACGTCCCACCTGATAGACCATCTCCGGATACCTCCCTGCTCCTCAAGCCTCAACCACGATCAGTGTTGTCCGTCGTCTGCAACCAACACAATGTAGGGCGGGCGTAGCCCGTGCAGGGGTGAGTATACGATACTCAGTAGGGACCCCGAGACTCCTGAACGTCTCTCAGGATCCACAAAGGATAAACAAAAAATTAAAGATACGAATACAAGTATCAACCAACACTACTTAGGTATATGCACATACGTATAATTAAGTCATCAATTCTAGTTCTGCTCCAACTCATGAGCTCAAGCACAACCCAGTCCACACAGGAAAGTATAACTCAATCCACACAGGAAAGTATGTCCCAATCCACGCAGGAAAGCAAGTCTATTTTATCGAAGATAAAGATTGAAAGTCAAGACTCAGCTCACACAGGTATACTAATCACGAAGATGGGTGGAGATAATTGATGTAGCCTCTGAATCATCTCCTCTGCCGAACCCATGTAGGATCCAAGTACAGATGTCGTCGCTACCGAACCCACGTAGGATCCAAGTACAATAACTATTGCTGCGAAACCCACGTAGGATCTAAGTACAGTCTTCATCACTGCCGAACCCATGGAAGATCCAAGTACAGTCGTCCTCACTGCCGAACCCACATAGGATCCAAGTACAGTCGTCATCGTCGTCGCAGTCGCAGCCAGCTCTAGGGTTCCCACACACAGCACGCTCGATTGCGGGAGGGTCTGCTCCACGATCCATGGGGTCGATACATCAACTGTCACAAAGTCCATAGTCGATTAATCACAAAGTTCAGTCTTGTCAATAAGAACTCAACGTGACAGACGGCGCGTCTATCGGATGCCCGGTCTTAGAGCTATTGGTTTTTTTCATCCTAGGGGCCTGGTTGGTTTTTAAGCTAAAACCAACCTGACCGTACTCTAGTTGCATCCAAACCTCGAGCGGAGTAAGCCAAAAGAACTGTCTCACTACGAGGAATTTGACAAGGTCGACAGCACATCTATCAGACGTACGGAGCTCATGATATAAGCGTTTCCGCTCCGAGGGCCCGGTTTGTTTCATGTTCGAACCAACCCGGCCATACCCAAAGTTCTCTGAAACCTTGAGTGTAAGGGCATAGACTTTCCCCTACAAGACTTACTCACAAGGCCACCGGATGTAAATTAAGGGCATAGACTTTCCCCTACAAGACTTACTCACAACAACCCACAAAATGAAATAGTTACCCCCCAAGGATGCATCACCCCCAACCTTACCCAACCACTAGAACATTGAAGGGGAAACATAGGAAATATCTCCCAACTCACAACACACAAAAACATCACTCCCAGCATCACATCATTATGGAGGAACCAATCGACACCCAATCGGCACCCAATCGGCCTGGTCCTCTACACAACTCGTGACCCAAATCACTTTGCGTCATTTTCCTCTATTTTTCAAACTCTAACGGTGACCCAAACCAGATATCACCTGAAGGGAAACATGTGATCCTTCCAACCACATTACCTAAATATTACATTCCACAACTATACATTCAAACACAACTCAAAACACTCAACTACTCGACCATTTAAACTGTGCCAAATATCTCTACCAGGGCCAACTCACCCGAACAGTGACCACTCAAGTCCTTCCAACTAAAAACTTTGAACACTTCATCAACAAACCATTTATGTGGTATGGTTCCCTCCACAATTTTTCGGTACTTAGAACCTATTCCATCGAGGAAGGACCACCAAAACTCAACCCAAAATTCTCATCGACTAACAAGTTCCAACACAACGCTCCCAAGAATCCATAGGGAATTACCCTACATTGGCATCCAGTTGCACTATCTAAACAATTAGGGGGGAAATTCTTACACTATTCGTCCTAGGACTAAGAAAACATAACCCCACTCAGGTACAAATTCATTTCAAAATGTGCTTTCCACAACAACATGAACCCAAAGGTGGGTCACTCTCACCCCACCCATTCAAGTTTACCATCTCAGGTAGGACCACACCCAACTGGATTCTCCCAGAACACCCACCTTCTACTGAGGGTATGCTACCTCTTTCACTCACCTTCCCAATGTGGTTACTGACTTCAATCCTACCATTATCATCCCATGCACCCACTGAGGTCATTTCAAAAATTCTGGTAGAATTCCATCATCACAAAATTACTGCCCTCCAAACCGTCATTGGGATTCACCCTTGGAACGAAACCACATCACATGGTCAAGGTTCACTCAACTTCATGACATTCCAAAACCATAAATGGTAAAATTACCCATTTCTAACCCCAATCTTAGTTGGAGTTATAGGACCCCAACTCCTCTTGCCACAACTTGTTGTCATATTCAACCACACCATTCTACAACTTGGCACAAACATCACAAGCTTCACATGGAACCACACTGAGCTTGAAGACAACACTTGGCTCATCAGTCACAACATCCATGTCCCAAATCCCCTCCCATAGGTACCTAACATAAAACCTCACAAGTTCCTCATTAGCATCTTGGTTCCACTACATCGACTCGATGTTATATTATCCATATCTAGGACTGACTTATGACTCCCCACCTAAGGGTTTTGTTACCATTTCTCTCATGATGGATTTAAAAAAACATTTCTCACACTCGATCACAAGATGAACCCAAAAACATAGACTTTTCTATCTAGATTTTTCTGATAACAAGAAAACAAACATCACCTAGTGCCCATCCTCAGCTTCTGTGAATGGAACCCAAGGCATTTTTCGACATTCGTTCCATCCCGAGGACCTCACCCCAATCCAGTGAGGGTGGTCATACCATCATAAAGCTCCATATATGTTGTTTCCATGCACGTAAACTCCAGGATGTCCCTCATCCAACCAAGCACTTTCAGGTCCCTTAGTGTGATCCAGAGCTTCTCAACGTACCTGAGATGATGTCAAGATATTAGATAGGATAGTCACTAGATAAGGTATGCTAAGAAGTTTTCTAAGAACACCACCACCAACTTATCCATTTTTTAAGTCGAACTATCAGACACTATGACCTTCCAAGGATTTCAAGACTCCCTACCAAATGCATCTCATCAAAAATTAACAACTGCCACTTATGTGTGATTGTCATCCATGTTTAACAATCCCTCAATGACCAAATAAAAAAGATTCTATAAACCAAAGTTTCATGTGGAATTACTTCCACCACACAACATGAGTCCTTCTGAAGCATCCCTATCAGCTTACAACAGAAGAACAATGGTCTACCACACCAATCAAACCAACTGTCTAACACAAATCAACCTTAACTTGGGTATAAACCATCACCTTCTTACTTACCTAACCATTTCTTTTGGTTAGTCAGTCTCATCAGCCCTGTGTCGGCCTCTGCATCTCACTCAACAACCAAACCATTCATGAAAACTAGTTCAGCCACCTGACCACCCTCACCTTGGGTGCCACCATCGAGTGAAATCATATAACCGTACTTCATCCACCTTCATCTCTTCCACTCCAAAACAACTTCAAGCCTCTATTAATCATCATCAAAGTAGGTAAGTTAGGTATTCATACGATACAAATTTCTGAATCAATGCTTAGATCCTATCACAAGCACTAAGGTTCCCTTACGAAAGAACCAGGCACAACAATACCATTCACTAAAACTTGGGGTACTTAGTATGCATTGAAACCACCTCTAAAGCATCTCCCATGCTTCATATTCCAAGGTACTTTCACCACTGGCCTAACCTCCCACGAGGTCACCATTGATTTTCAGAAACTATCCTCGCATAACCACAAATTGAGGGTCACAACCAACCATCAACCTTCCCACTTATCCCTCAAGGCCAATCCTATACCATGGAACACTCTGAGTCCCACTATCAAAGTCCAAAACATCTAAATGTGTGGAACACACCCAAAATCACTAGAAACCCTATCCGACCTCTCTCATAGGTCACCTTGAAGGTTTAATGATACCAACTCCCTACACTGGAGTCACAACCAGGAGAAGCAATTGGTCCTCTCTCCAAACCATACTTATCATGACAAGAATAAAGTAATGCTCATGAATGGAACTCTTACTCCCATTCTAATTCACACTATGCCTAGAGCACTAAAAACCATCTACTCTAGGTTCCACACCAAAGGTGTAAACATTCATCGGCACTACGAGCAAAACATCCTCTCCGGGATTCAAGACACAACTTGCAATGTCTCTACTCACAAGGTTAGCATGACCCAGGCACCATCCTTATGGTCCAGCATGTACTTTGTATGGTCACAAACCACAAGAGTTCCCTCACACACATTACCGAACAATGCCTCACAACAAAAATTCCACAACCCTTCCAAGGGTTCCCTAAACACACCACCTAGGCCATATCACAACCGACTAGGCGTCACAATCTAAATCCAAAGTCTCAAACTATAGTACTCTCACTGACCCAACTCACACATACAAGGATCCAACTGAAAACAAAGAGGATACCCACTTGGAACTCCATCATTCTCATTTTTAAACTTATCATTAAATCGATGCTTTGAAGAATGACCAACAAGATTTAACCACAAATGAAAAAAGGTCTCACGCTAGCAACCTTAAACAACCAATTCTTCATGCTCTATCACAACCATAATCATAACACTTAGAACACTGCCCCTACCATACCCACCACAGTCATGGTCAACATGGGGTAAACAATTCACTTAATCACAAGTCTTTTTTCAACACCTCTTCGACCCAATTATTTTTTTATGACACGATTCCTTCCCTCTTAGGCACATTTCCCAGTTCACAACTTTTTATAATCATCATTTTAATTCATTTGAAACTTTCTTTAGGAAAAATAATTAATAATTTTACCATCATTATGCAATCCTTTTTCTTTTAGACACATAATAAACCTTTACAATTTACCATAACCGAAAATGTTAACCTCAGTCACAATATTTCTTTATACACAATATTCCTTAACTATTCATTTGAAGTATTTTCATTCCCCCACATTCATTACCATTATTAGGCATCATTTCCTCTTATTTATCAAAGATGTAAAATGAATTCTACTCTCTAAGCCTCGCACACCCATCACATGTGTGTGCCTATAACGATGCATGCCACCTATATCCTTAGGTGCCTAAAATGATGCATGAATGCAGAACCTCATGAAAATCCGACCATGAGAGAAATATCATAAATTATTCAAATCACCCAACATTTGAATCACCCAATGGTGAAATATCATTCAACTGTAACAACACACATCAAGAAGAACAATTCCCACCCAGGGTGATTTGGGTTTTCCCTCGTACATGGGTTAGCTACTCCTAAGAACAAGCTCATTACCTAGGCCCGACATTGTTATAATCTCCTATCTACCATCCCCAAATAGTAATAAAGAGAAAACAGCTCCTTTGATAAGACTTTGTAATGTCCCTAGCCCGGGATCCACTAATGTGGTGCCCCGAGTCGGGTCATCACATGACCTCAAGAGCGCCTCCTCGTACTCCAGAGGTTGTTGACTAGCAGTGAGGGTCTAATAAGTCATGTGGGGAGACAATACCCTCTTTATTAGAGCAAGCCACAACCGAACACAATATAAACAGTGGAAAAATTATGAATAACCAATAAACATGCATAACCAAGCATTTCCCAAAAAGGGGTACAACCCTAAATCAAATAAAATAATGTCATGTCATACTAGTTGTGAAAAGTGAATGAAACCGAAAAGTAATACAAACAAAAAAACTCCAAACGAGTCCTGTGTGTAAGTCTAGATCCATCCCCATGAATGTCCCAATCCAAACTCAACTTCTTCGTATAGGGACTTTTTCCCTTTTCCTAACCTGCAACCAAGAGATCTGCTCGAGTACCCAACAACGTCCCGAGAAGGGTGTGAGTTAAAAACTTAGTAAGCCACCACTAATGGTGTCTAAAAATTATCTAGTCTAATAGATAGAGCATGAAAGTACAAAATAAATGGTAAGTAATAAAGGGATAGTTCAGGTGCCATTAGTTAACAAGGTTCGTATAATTCATGATTAGCATTTATCCTAATTCCATTTCTTATACCATCTTCATTACATAAGCCATATTGGTCACACGTTCCGCGGGTTACGGATAAATATCATCTATAAAAGGGAATAATTCAATCAATAACAATATATAGGGGAAATAAATCAAGTCCCTATATCACTGGGGATAAACATATCACATCAACACATTATCCTCACCTTGAAGCCTAAGTCCGGGTGGAAGGCAACCGTTAGGGGAATAGAGCCTCTGTCCCCTTCCCTAACCCATGCATTTTGGGGTGGAGTTTATAGTCTCAGTATAACTCAACCAGTGGGCGTAGAACCTCATGTCAATACCCCACTATACCAAGCCATGTTCACTTTCTTATTTATCAAGTCACCATAACCATTCCATAACACGACCAAGCATATTCAACGCCATTAGAATTCACAATACATGACAACAACATGGGAATTTATATCATTCCATAACCCAGTAACACATTTACCAATTACAATTCATAGTCATCTAGAAAAAATCCCATTTCCATGCCTTAACCATTAGGTGTATTCAATAACCCATGTTCCTTATCCAAATTCATCATTGACCATTCGTTAACCCATTTAGCCCATTTATCATTTCATGTACATTACTCATGTCACGTAACTCAACCATTTTGTTACGTTTATCCCATTAGGTGTACCACATAATTCCCATGTATTAACCTAACCAACTTATTCATACATTCCCTTATTTCATATCATTAACATATATCCCCCCTTTTCATTCCATTGTCCAATTATATGTTTTCCATTTAATTTTCACTATCCCTCTTAGGCATTTCTGACCAAAATTCTCTAAACAATTGACATAATCCCATTCAACCCAAATTGCTCATTTCTATGTCATGCCAAACAACCCCTTATGACTTATCACCCTAGGAATATCTACTATCATTCCATTTACAACTTAATCAACCATAAGAAATGTTCTACATGGGATTCACACTTTAATCGACAATCCTTCACATAACCCTACCACTCTCTAGGTTCAGGATTTCTGGCGCACCCTATGGTGGCCCTAAAATGGTCAATTCATCCTAAAAGCATCCCATAGGGATTTTGACAATTTCAATTGGTCACTTAGACACCCATTTTTATCAAACAATTCAACGAAGCCAAGAACACAAAAAAGGGGAAAACGAGAACACCAACTTCCATGCACTGATCCAAAATAAAACTATGGGATAATTCTTATAGAACACCTACCTCAAATAAATTGATGAAAACACTCTTATTCATGGCCTTATATTAGGATTCAAGCATCCCTTGAAGCCTTATCCTAGATCACATCAGAAAAGGAGGGTTTTAGGTCTTCATAAGGAGATGGAAGAAACTACAAACCCGAATCCGAAAAAGAGGAGCAAGAGGAGCGTTAGAATTACCCGGGGATTCAATCCACATCCAAAGAAACTCCAAACGGCCAAGAATCGAAGGAGAACCACCCTTGGGAGCTCTTGGGAGGTTTTGTTTGTTTCGAGGGTTCCGAGGAGGAATGTGGAGGAAAATCCCGATTAAACATAAAAATATCAGGGTGGCATTTTTGTAATTTTTTTAAAATTTTATGGGCCGCATAGTTTGTCAAACCGTGTGGAGGATACTTCCCACATACCCTTATCTTACACGTTTTTCCAAACTATGTGCAAACCGTTCAGATTTCTATTACCCACATGGTCTCCCCTCACATGGTTTTCCAAACCGTGCGCAAACCATGCAGATTTCCCAAAAATCCCAATTTTCGTCCTTTTCATGTCCCGAACCCCCAGAACACCCCAGAGCCTTATCATGGACTTGGGAAACACTTACCTAGACAAAACAAAAAGTGGCCCAACCCAAAAAATAGAAAAAAAATACATTAAAAAAAGTTGGGACCTTACACTGACATAGAAAAAATGTATTTCAAATTTTGTGTTAATTTACAGAAGAAGAATACTTGTAATAGTTTTGATATTTGGAAATCATAATTTTGGTTAAAGAAGAAGTTACACCTAATAGTTCTGGTATATGTGAAAGGAAGAAATACTAGATTTTGGGTGTTCTTGTTTACACAATAGAAAACTATACGAACAGTGAAAACTATGTTCATATATATGCCTAAAGATGTGCATTCATCTGATCACAAATCACATGAACATGCTTTTATGAGATTACCAGTCAACCACATATTCATATTATTATGAATAAGTTCAAAAGATGGAAGAAGTTCCACTTTAATTTTGTTTTTGTGAAGAAGAAGAAGAGTTTCTTACCTACTATTGTGCAAGTAACAATGTCAAAAGATGTTAGTGGAAGAACAAAGCAGCACTATGACATCCATTTGAAGTCTCGATATGTAGAACACTTTATTGGTGTTAGAAACCTCCATGAAAGTAAAGAAACCTCCATGAAAGTAAAGTTTTTCATAAAAGGGGGTATAAAGAACCAGCTAGGAGTAGTAAAACAAGCATTTTCAATTGACTATAGTGCGACACAAGTGAATGGTTATTCCCTACTTGTTGTAACCATGTTAAAAAGATTAGTTTCTAGTGGTTTTTTGGTACAATATTATTTCCAAACCATGTAAAGGACAAAATAATCTTGTGGAGTAGAGAAACTTTTAAAAATACTGTGTTCCATCTCTACCTGTACTGATATAATCTCATATGATAAATAAAAGAGAATAAGAGAATTAATATCCTAAATGGTCAAAGAGGAAAAATAGATAAAAGTTGTAATTGCTAAAAAATTTACCAACACTAATCCCCCCCTCTTCGTGTTAATAATATCCCAAAATGGTCCCTTCAAGTGGTATCATAAGTAAGATTCACCTATGTTAGATTCTCTACATTACTGTTATTGTGTTTTAAACAATTGAGTTTATTTCCTATGTTAACAATGAAGTGCGGTTTAGTGAAGATTCAGTTATCTCCGAGTAGAAGTATATATCTACCAAGACCATGATGAACAGTAGAATAGAAGAGAAAAGAAAGATGAATAAAGGATATCTCTTATCTAAATAAGATGATGTATTTGTATCTTCATGCCTTGTGAACAATGAAGACATATCAGGATTGGAAAGTGAAGAGGAGGTTTCTCAAGTTTCAACCAAGGAGAAGGAAAACATTGCTACCATAAATGAATCAATAATGGTATGTGATCGCGTGGTTTGTGAAGATTCTTGTACAAATTTTCGTCAAGATGAAGATCCTTTCACAAGTGGTGATGATGAACAATCTATAACTTCTAAAGATATATTAGATAGTCAATTGAGAGATATTATTTGATTTTTCCTAAAGAAACAGTCTGTCTTGTTTGTAGAGTCTTTTAAAGTATGTAGGTAGAAATCACCAAGCTGGAAGAAGAAGTAGATAACATGGACAATGCCTTACAAGGAAAAATTCTAGAATGTTTAAAGCTCTCTAGAAAGGTTGGATCCTTTTAAGTAAAAAAGAATGAACTTGAAATAAGTGCCTCAAAATGGCTCAAAGAAGTTGAAGAGAAATATGGATTCAAGAAGACTTTGGAAGAAGAAATCCTTGCACTTAAAGAAATGTTGAAAATAACGTTGATTGAAGTGCCCAGTGGATCATGGAGGTACACTGAGTGGGTGAATCAGTGTACACATGTTTTTACCAATTTTCTTCTCTTTTCTCTTACCCCATTTAATCCGAACCACTGCAATTGTTAAAGTGAATGGATATTCCCGGTTAACAAACATAATCATACGATATGAAAGGCTGAAAAAAATGAATTACAGAACACAATATTTTTTTCAAGGTCCACCCCCAATGTGGGTGACTACGTCTTTGTTGTGTTCGGGGTGATTCGAAGAATTGATTTTCCACTATGAATGAATCACCAATTACAAGTGGGTTGATCAGGTATCACCCTAAATCCCTTGTGGGTAGGTATGATCCTTTTCCCAAATTATTCTGGCAACTCACCAGGGTTCTTTATACTGGAATCCCACCAGTGTATCACAAAATAAAACACCAACACAATAAAAAAAGATCACAAGAACATCAAGCTGCCACTGCAACACAAAACTAATCTTCCTCTTCGAGCCACTGAGAATAAACTGATACTTCAATTACTCACTTCCACAAACAATTTGATTGTCACTGAATCTGACGAACAATATTGTATGCTAGTCGGTTAAGTATACTCTCTTGAATTATAGAAGATAATACTTTTAATTCAACTCATTGCAATACCAGAGTGAACAGCTAAAAATTCTCCAATATACTGCAAGTTTCCTTCTAATATAATTCTTGGGCTTTAATGTCAAAACACATTTCACACTTATCACGTAAAGTATATTGCTTGTGCTTCATGCTTATAGAATTTAATGCATTGTCTTCTTTATTTTATGCACGAATTATTTCACGTGCAAGTATACATTGAATAATGCAATCATATTGCACATACTCAATTAATTCTTCAATCCGTGAAGACTTTGCCTATTACCTGAGCAAATATACACTAGAATGTGAATGTACAATGTCGTACTACCTTCAATACATGAGATGCTCACTCCTGAGTACTGCCTCTTTACTGCATGCACACACACACTAAACACTTGCTCAACATAACATCACAGTCACTTTGTATGCATACAATCAATGTCCAAACTCCTTGCATGTAAACCCAAGCACACACTGCCGTTTTTGCACATTACACTTTCGCACGAGACACACTTTGAGTTTGTGTTCTTCCTTTGCGCGCTAGAATCAGCATCAGAGTGTGTGCGCATAATCCAAAGATGAGTATGGGCCCTTCTCAAATGGCTTCGGGGAAACATATTTGTTATCCAACCACTACGAGTGTGTTGTGCACATGTCGAGTGCCACGCGTATTCCCTTCTCCTTGGCGAAAACAGTAACAGCGAGGAACACTTTTCCTTTCTCCAACCTGACGAGAGAAATTCTCAAAAAACATCGACACAACCTCACGGGTATATGTCTTGATATTTATAGGCAACTATCCCACCGACTCACCTCGTGTGAACTGCCTATCTTGAAACAGACTGCCTCTGTTTCGCGACAACGGATAAACACCGTCACCAATAAAAACAATTTCGCAACTCACAGTATGTCGTCGTTTTGATCATCATTTTTTCATGCAAACTCAATTGCATGAGATTTCGATCAGATTCGGATCAGTATAAGACTCAATCGATGCTCGATGATCACTGCTCAGGCAACACCTCATGTCACTGCATGGAGATCTCCCTTGATGAACAGAACACGGTCGATGAACCTGACGAGAGCAATTCTCAAAAAAACATCGACACAACCTCACGGGTGTATGTCTTGAATGTTTTTTATGCCTTTTCATGAAATATTCGTTTTTTAGGTTTTATTTGGTGAACAGAGGCAACCATTTCTTTAAACCCGTTTTTTTATTTATGGGTTTGTCATACTATACTGCCTGACGATCATTGCATGTTGCATCTTTGAAGTTAAATTTTGGACACATTGTGTTGGCGGACGGTCATGCATCATCTATTTTCTATTTCAAATGTTGCGAGTGACATGAGAAGGTAGACATTCCATGGATTTATGTCATGAACAATCCATTTACACACACCCTTGTGTCGGTATTCATTGACATCTTTTGAGATATTTAATATAATTTTAGTTCATTTTTATCAAACAAGGAATGCCAATTATGTTTTAAATATTTAAAATTTTATAACATATATAATTTATAGTTTTAAAATTTACTGTTAAAAATATTACAGAATTTATGTTATTTTAAAAATGTTTTTGGCCGTTGTTGCAGATAATTTTAATTTTATTTATGAATTTATAGATATATATATGAAATGATTTTATAAACATTTATAATTTGAAATCCTTTGGAAACTGTGATGCGTGTGCATTTTATTTTTGTTAATCGCGGGCACCGCTCGCTCACCAGTCGCCTGTCTGCTGTCGCGTCCCCTGTCCCTTCGCCGCATAATCATTCCACCCTAGTCCCCCTGGCAAGCCGTCGTGGCAGCGCTAATCCGTCGCCCAAGCATGGAAGCAAAGTGTGGTTTCACTCCACCTTCCCTCACTCTACACCACCGCGAGCATAGTGTGGTTTCACTCCACCTTCCTCCCTCACTCTACACCACTGTCCGCCTTCATCTGGACACCACCACCAAACCACCCACCTCGTCTCGCCCCAAATCGCTCGTCTCTCCACGCCCCGCAAGCCTCCGCTCCTTTCTCCTCGCCCGTGGTGATCCCTCGCCCACCTCCTGTGCTTTCAGCCCCGTCCCCTCATTCCATGTCTTTTTTTCTTTCATTATAATATTTTTCAATTTCACGGCAGATGGATGATTTCCCTGAATCATTTGATCTATCCGATGTTCTTGAGCTGTCGCCTATCCATAACCAATTGGAGACAGGTACCTTTTATCATTTTTATAATTTCTGTTTATCATTTTTATTTGATTCTATGTTTTTATCTTTATTTCTGTTTATTTTTATTTGTGTTTATCATTTTTGTTTACACCGAAGATCTTTGCTGGGCGTTCACAATCACAGACTGTCTCAGAAATATTTGGAAAAAAAGAACCGGTGGTGATGATGTTATATTTTCAGTACAGGAATTATGGGATTTGGTACAACAAAAGAAAGGGGATAAGAACATTGCAAATAGTTGTCTGAAATATATACAAGAATTCGGGATAACGGATGAGAAAAGATATCCTTTCATGGAATATAAAGGAAAACCATCTCGGAAGAAAGGACCTGCGATTTTCATAAAGGAGTATCATCAAATCAAAACAAATATTGATTATGAAATGAAAAGGGTTTTATATCAACTCAATTACCCTTTGATAGTGGCAATTAACATCCATCGCACATTCACGGTTGGTTCGGCTTCCAGAGGAGTGAGTCTCAAAATCATTATTTTTTATTTGCATATCTTAAAATATTGTTATTTTTGTATATATTTATTTTAATTATATTTTTTTATCATGCAGGAAACATATAGAGGGATGAAAGATGAAAAATTAGGTTCTCATTGTATTCTGGTTGTTGGTTGGGGCACTGATGAACAAGGACTTAATTTTTGGAGATTTAAGAACACATGGGATACTACATGGGGTAATAAAGGATTTGGAAAATTAATAAGGGGCACAAATATTATATCCGGTTTTAAAATATATGCTATTACGAGAGTAATCGGGGTGAGTAATTGAAAATTTCAAATTACTTTATTTTATTTCATTATTATATATGTAACACGTGTTTACATGCAGACGCAAAGCCGTGACATTGAGGATGAGAGCTAAAGGATTCAAGACTGATGATGTATCAGGTTTTTCTTGTTTATCGATTGCCTTTAAAAAAATTTATTGATATAAATGCTGAGATATAAAGTGCACTTTTTATGTTATTTTTAATTTTTAAATTATCATTCTTATTATCGTTAATTGAACTTTATACTACAAAAAAGTGACATGTAACAACAAAATTTTATGATGAGATGATATGTATGTTGGTAAAAAATAGTAATTCCGACACATATCATATTTCGTTGATATTCTTTAAAAGCACCAGCAATTTATTTTACCGACATGTATATTTGTTAATATTAGTTGTTTAATACCATCAAATCCTTTATCAACAATTAAATTTTTCGCTATATCATAATAATATTAAAAAATTTCTTTTCGATATATGAATCTGTTTTTATTAATTATCACGATCATCAAAATCACTTACCAATAGAAAAATACATTACAATAAATTATTCAACATCAACATATATTTTACTAAAATACATGTTTACATATTGGATGAAAATATTGACAACTTAAAATTGTTTCATGAAATTTTTTATATATAATATAAAATTACTATGTAAAATAAATGTCGTATAAATTGAAAATAATTACTTTTTGAATTATATACTTTTATTATAATAAATAGTTATTATATTTTTTAATCCTGTTCTCAAGAAAGCCTATGTAGCGACTGCCGAAATGCCACCCCACAAACCCGACACCCAGAATCCCTAAATATACCAGTGAAACCAAGCTTTGATTCATCGCTACACGGTGCACCCAACTTCAATTCATTGCAACACCATCCACCCGACTTCGATTCATCACCAATACGTTTCCCTTCAATTCATCCCCACATTTGGATACCATTCGACCCCTTTCAGTTCATTTTCACATTGTGCGTCTCCAACTATGCCTACTTTCACCACCCACCCATTCTATAAGTCGGCATCGCAAGTGAGAGGTAATCATTATCTATGTTCAATTTCATCCACCACACAAAATTTTGAATGAAACAATCAGACGATGAAAATCACGTTTGAAGTGAAAAATATGAAAATTATATAATGATTTCACTATTTTGAGCAATAAATTTTAAGTAAATGCTTCCGTGACAGACGTATAGTTAAATATTAGCAATGTTTCATGTTAATATCATAGTTAATTTCATTATTTTAAATTCATTTTTATATATGTTATTTTGAAGTTAGTTTTTCTATTAATATTCAGTTATTAAATTTTACTAATTTATAATAATGTTGTGTCATTGAAATTTCATTGCCATATTAATGGATTTACATTTTAGAAATTGTCAGTTTTTCATGATGTGTTATCAAATGAAGCCTAATTGTGATCCACTTGTCATGATAGTGGCTTTATCTTTTTGGGTGTGTTCCGACTCCTCTTTCCCACATTTCCAGATTTTGTACATTCAATCGTAATAGTTAATTATACATTTTTTATTTTTTTCCCATTTTCTTTGTCATGTTATTCACATTGAGCTTCTTGTACATAATATTGAATCTAGTGTTTTTTATTATTTGAATTTTTATTTTTTCAGATCATAGAGAACATAGTGGGAATATATGTGAGGTGATTGAGTGGATCTCATCGAATTCTCAATGCTAGGTGCGGAGACCCCTTGTCCATAAACGATATTTTGCATGAGATGATGGACTTTTGCTAGTCTTGCCCTGCCTTTTTCTTACGGTTGTTTTGTCTATGCTTTTTGTTTTTTGTGTTATCTTTCTGCATCATCTATCGGTTCTCTCCCTTCTCATGTAGGTCCTTTGAATATAACAGGTAATTTAGATGCATTTATCATTCCACAATTACGTCAGATAATTAAATGTGAATTGGATCTAAAGAAACAGAAATGTATGGTTCTTTCAAGAAATATATGAAGCTTTAGAGGATTGATGGCTAACATGGAGACTGTAGGGAAACCGACAGAGCCATTGACAATACTTTCCAAGAAGAGTGGCTTGAAGAGAGATGATAAGTTCATGTATATGTTTCTCATACTATGAATCATTAAAATTTAATTTGATTTTATGAAAAAAAAATTATGTTGGAGGTGATGGATTGCTAGTAACAATTGCTTCTAGATAATTTTTTGGAGGAGAATTCAGTTGTTGGAAATTATGATGGTGTGTTTTTGAGTATTACTGTCTTGTACATTGTAATGTGATCATTCATTTTTGGATGACTATTTAGTAATTTGTAAACAAGACATAATTATTAAGTATAAAACATTAGTTTTTTCCATTCATGTGGGGTGAGAATGTATATATATTTTTATGATTTATTGGGATCATTGAGATAAATTATTTATTTATTCAGGTCAATGTTTCAGTTATTTAATTTTTTTTATTTCCTTGAATTTAGAATGTTATTCATTAACTATACAATTATTTTTATAAAATCTAGATATAATTTTCTTTAAATTAAATAAAGTATAATTATTGTATAACAGTTATATTAGGTATATTGTATATATTTATATTAATAAATATATTATAAAGTTTTACCTGTATATATGATAATTGGAATAATTTATTTAAAAATAAATTTAAAATATTATTATTTGTTGGCATTGTTTATATGACATATAAATCAATAATAATATCATTAGAAATATAAATGTTGGTAATGCTGTTATCTAGGGATAAACCAATTGTATGAATTCTCTGCTAAACATTTAGATCAACATATATATTATCTATTAATATAATTATATTTGTAATGAAATAATTTTATCTCCCACAATAACATTTATCGATATAGTTCTTAACAACAATTTAGTGAGAGAGAAACTTTTGTTGGTAAAATGATTTACCAACAGAAAACGTGCTTTTACCAACCAATACACACCTATCACTACTACATATATTCCCTTTAACAACGTGCAAAATGTCTTTAATAGCGCTAAAAAAGCATTGTAGTACTTAGCACCGCTAAAAGGGGTCCCCTTTGTCAATGATTTAAATAACTTTGATAAAGGGAGACTTTTATGAGTGCTAGATATAGAGCTCTTAAAGGGCCATACTGATGCGGTGAGCTATTTGTATAACATCACATTGCAACAACTTGTAACCTGTATAAAAAATATATAATTTAAATAAAACAAATGTTGCATAAAAAATACAAAAAAACACTACTAAATACATTACAAACAATGTTTTATATAATTAAATTTACAATTACTATCCCCAAATATTTAAAAACATTAACATTTCAGTATTTCGGCACCAGTGACCCCCCTCAAGAAAGTCCACCCATGGTATTAGTTTCTAAACAAATCATCTCAACCCGAGAAAAATAATCCACCTATATAAGAAAACAAATCTTATGTTAGTAATACTACAAAGAAATGAATTAGACATTAATAAAATATTCAATTTAAATAAAATGACACACTTTGAGTTATACTGATTAAACCATGCATCGTATTGGGGTGAAATTGATTAATAGACATCACAAATGAGTTTTGGATCATTGTCCTAAAGTATCAAAACAATCTGAATATGTTTGTTCTATTTTGAGAATGTAACTTGTTCTTCTAACAAAAATTAATATCAATTTTAAATAAATACACACATGGAGTTATACCGGTCATACAGTGCATCAGATTACAGTGCGGCTAATTCCTATACGTCTCAAAATACGTATTGATAATTTTTATAAAGTATCAAAACAATCCTAATGTGTTTGCTTGGATTTCAGTATATCACTTGTTTCTTTACTAAAATGTCATTTCAAACTGGAAGCACACACTTTGAGTCATATCGGTTATATCATGTGTCGGTTTGACATGAGACTATTTCATACATATCAAAATGACTAATTAATCACTTTTCTAAATTATCAACATAATCAAAGCACACTTTCTTGGTTTTCAATGAGGGACACACATTTTTAACTATAATGAAAAATTTAAACTAATAATGGACAATTTAAGTCGTACCAGTCACACCATGCATCGTATTAGGATGTGATTGATTCCTATACGTCAAAAATGACTCATGGGTCAATTCTATAAAATATCAAAATTATCCAAATATGTTTGCTCAGTATTCAGTATGCCACATGTTATTTTTACTAATATTAATGTCAATTTTAAATAAAAAGACACACTTCGAGTCATATCGGTCACACCATGCATCATATTGAGGTGCAGTTGATTTCTACACATCAACGACTTATGGTTTGTTTTCCTAAATTTTCAAAATAATTTGAATACATTTTCCTGGTTTTTATCATGTCACTTGTTCTTTTTACAAAAAAATAATGTAAATTTTAAATAAAAACACACACTTGGAGTTATACCTGTTAGAACCTAAGTCTTTGTATAAGGTACATATACTTTCGTTTTAGTTTAAATGTTTAAATATGGCCTAATGTGGATACCCAATTTGATCACGAGTGTTTTGGGGGTGTCTGGGCCATTTTTGGAGCCCAGAACCCATGTTTTAGGGGTGAAAGAATGCATGGTGCACGGTTAGTTCAAACTGTACGGGGAAGGCCAAATGGTCTGACAAACCATGTGAGGCTAGGGTAGAGAGAAGGAAAAGGCCACATGATTAGGCCAAACCATGCGAATTGGGGCGCACGACCGTGTGACCATGTCCGAAATTTTAACAGTGAGTTTTTACATGATTTCGGTATGGTTAGTCAAACAGTGTGGTTGCCGCTTCCCTATAGCAGATCATGCAAGGTTTGTGCATGGCTTGTCAAACCATGCCCTAAAACCCTGAAACCCTGATATTTTGGGTAATTTTAATAATTTTAATATTAATTTAATCTAATTTTAAACATACAAAATCACATTTCTTCCTCCCACACAATAAAGAACACTTTTGAGTGCTCCCTTTGATGTCTATGCTTGGATTTGATGTATCCTCTCTATCTAATCTCCGATTCAAGCACTTCTTATCTAATTGGATCTGCATCAGTGAGAACTTGATTCATTTTTAGTCGTTTTGTGTTCTTATTCTTATCAATAATGCTATTTTGGTGCAAGATAATTTTCCCTAATTTCAGGTTCTCCGTCCTTTCTTTATTTTTCTCTTGATCGAAGTCGAATCAGGAGTTGATACAGGACGAGTACTCCACTACCGAGCCACGGTAGGTGTTCTATACATTTTCCTAAATTTTTGGTGCTTTATTAGGCTACCTGATGTTGTGTCACCTACCGAACTTGTCAGCGCGGGCCTAAAATTGAATCAATTAATTTAATTAGATGTAATCGAACCTGTTAGACTTGCCCTTAGTTTCCTTTGAGATTTTTTGGTGGTTGTTTCCCCAGCCATGTCCCCCCATGCGGTGTGGCTGTTAAAATGCCTATGCCAATGCCTTGTTAGACCACCCAAGGGGTGTTTCCTTATGATTTCCTATTATAGGAAACCCTTTGATACTTAAAATAAATTGAAATGGTTGAATAAGAGATGGATTGCCTCCTTCACATGTGGATGCTTTTGATTACATTAATTATTTGGAACTTGTGTTTCTTAAATGAATTTTTTGGAAATTGTGTATTTTTTTTGGATAAACTCATGAGGTGTCTTTATAATTGGTTTTTAATTGAGTGGGTATACTCATTGGTTGCTTTTGGTTGTGAATGTGAAGCATGATTGGGTATACTCATTGATTGCTTTCGAATGAGAATGGCTACATGAGTGGGTATACTCATGGTATGAAATGAGGAATGATTCATCAGATGCCTTGGACGATGATATTTGGATCTTGATGTGGTTGTGTAAGCCTTAGAATGAGTATGCTCCTTGGGTCTTGATTTCATGGGATGTTGTAGGCCTTGCTACCCCCTGAACCCAACTTAGTTGGACTCACATAAGACATGTTCAGTTAACATGCTCCTAAGTCTCTAACTAATGCCCAATCGAGTTTCCATTAAGATTCTCCTCGTATATGATGAGGATGCCTTGGTATTCTACACCTTAGATCCAACCCTTTGTGGTCTGACACTTTGTTTATACGGAACGACCATGGGTTATGTGATATGCTAGGTTGTACGACAAGGTTGTGGTTGTTTGATAATTCTGGTTGCACGGTGAGTCCTTGGATGACTTGATATGTATGGATATATGGTGAGGTCCTATTGGTTACTCCTATTTCTATTATATTTTCCTTTTTAGGACCTTGACACTTGTTTTTTAGGGATCCCTGAGAGGCTATTTTGGTATCTCTTCCTTATAGTGGATATGCCATGGGCATTTTTCTTCTACTAACTACTTTCCTTCTTTACTTGCACTGTTTAGATTGTTATATTTCATAGCTTTGCAATGTATAGATCTTTCAATGGATACATACTAGGATTGTATCTCTCACCCTATTTGGGCCACCATTGGGGTACCCGAACAGACTATTTTGATGCAGGTAGAGATAAGGGAAAAAACCCATAGTTCAAGGGTTGATTTCGTTCCATGCTTAGGAGTAGGAGAGCACGAGAAAGAGATGAGTATCATGATTCTACTCAAGGATATCTCTATTAGGTATTTTTGTTATTTCGGATACATGTGTTGTATGGTACTACTATGGACCTCTTTTGGCTATTTTCATAGACATATGAAATGTATCAAAAAAAATTATATGAAATGAATTATGGCACTGTTTATATATCTTATCATTTTTCTGCTTAATTATGTTTGGATATTATATTTCTTCTATTACTTGTTGGTTATCAATATCTCGCTATGTTACACTCTGGAGATGATGGAATAGTCTCCCCACAGATACACTCAAGACTGTTGCTACTAGTCGGCAGCCTCTGGCATTTGGGATGATGAGCTTGAGACCATGTGACCCACTGGGATCAGGGTACCTTTCTATAGAATTCGGGTATGATACGTTGCACATTTGTACCAGATCATGTTTTATATATTTATTTAATATTTGGTGTAAATATAAAGGGATAATAAGGAATAGGGATTTGGTAATGAGTTGTTCCTGGGCTGGCAAACCCGTGTACAGGAAAAGGCCAAATTTCCTAAAAGGAAACTGCTATTTTTGGGATTTTAACTATTATAGTTGAATTGATTCAACCATTGGGTGATGTACTTGAATTATAATGTTATCATTGATATGATTGTGGGTTCTATTTTCTTGGAACTCGATGAGATGAGGGTATACCATCTCATGCATCATTATAGTTGCATATGGAATCACATGTCATGCATATGCCATGACATGTAGTTTCAATAGTAGGTTGCCTATTGATTTGGATTCCATGCCTTGAGTGCTATTCCATTATTTTGTTTTCTTCAGCATTCCTATTTATATAACATGCTTGGGTTATTTATTTTGCATGCCTCACCTTTGTGTCACGATTTAGTGCTTATTAGCATGATTTCTGTGTTTAATTCTTATGATAACATGAATAGTAATGATTTAAATATATAATTTGTTTCAATTAAATGGGTTCTAGTATTCATTTGTAAGGTGTATGGATTCCTTATAATTGTGGAAAGGTAACCCATGTACTCAAACCATCTCTTGAGCTTTGAATATGTCTAGAGACCTTTGTTAAAATGTAAAATCTATTAAATTTCAAATGTTAAATTGAAATGATTTCAAATAATGGGAACCAAATGCCAACATGTAAAGTGTATGGGCATTTTATGGATTTAAATATGACCACCCATATGACTGAGCCTTATATGTATGGCCATGTGTTATATCATTAAATAGTTGTGAAATGTGAAACAAGTTTAGATTAGATCTAAAATGGATTAGGTTAACAATCTAAATGAACAACTGGACCCAAGTAGGTTAGTTGGGGAATGTTCCTTGTGAGATAACCCACCATGGGTGTTTTTGAAAACTTTGATAATTTAAAAAACTATTATTGGGTTGCATTTTGATGAAACCGGGCTGGATTAAGCGGGACCCTTATAGGTCGCATTATCTATTAAAATTAATTTTTTTATGATAAATATCCAAATTATGATGAGTCGCCAATAAAAGTTTAATGTTTTAAAAGGAATTTTGATGAGACTTTCCTATTTTTCCTTGAGCTTTTAGTTAGATCACGTAACAAGTGGTTTTTTTTATAAATGGTACTTGATGACCTGTTTTAAATATTTCAAATGTTTAAAGATTAAATTTAAATTAATCAAATGACCGTAAAATGGAACTGAAAGTGGTTTCCTTTGTTTAACGCTTATGTAAGGGTAGTTTAAACGTCTCTTTCAGTTTCTTTATAATGGAAACATGAGCGTTCTCCATAGGCCTTCACCTTCTTAGCAATGAATTAAATGATAGGATCTTGAGCCTAGTGGATTTCAATTTTATGTGACCTAGTGATAGGGTAGATGATTATTCTTTCGTAAGTGGCTAGGATATGGTAGGTAGAACCCTTAGAATTTAAATTCCTTGCTAAATCCTATGATTTTCTGACATTTTGGTACCGTTTGGGTGCCACTATCCCTAGTAGGAATCATATATTCTAAATGAATCCCTTGTTTGGATGGGTGGTCATGGAAACTTTGACACTTGTTTTGGGTGTGAGCATTAAGTAATGCTCATCTTCAGTAGGTTAGACATGCCGTGGGCATGTTCGGCCACTTTGTAGGTCCTGTGACCATCTAAAATTTCACAATTTAGGATGACTCAGTACATTGTCATCCGAGCTAATGGTCGTATGAGGCAATATGACTCTAGACTAACTCTAATATAGACCACCTAATAATTGGATTAATATGGCAGAAAACCTATAGAAACGTATCGAGGATGTGTCATATTTCTTTTGAAACCGCATGGTAGTATGTGTTCGCATACACGGTTCTCATTGAGTGTTAGATTCTGTAAATAACTAGTTGAGTTCTATGGAATCGCAGAGCCTTGGGCAGTTTAGTATGGTCTTGGGTCATCTTCATGTTAGTGTGACCTAGGATTTAAAGGAAACAAATTCATCCCAATGCACGGGATGGAGTTTCAAGAGAATCAGGTGTTTTGGAACGCCATTCATTTTGGCGGTGGTTTTTATGAAAAATGATTAAATGTTAAAGTTTAAGGAGAGTATAACCTTGGGTGCTTATGAGTGGCTGGTCTACCTATTCTTTTTAATATTAGGACGCTCCTAAGGTAGAGAGAATTGCATCTATTCTAGTGTTTTCATGTCAATGCTTAATCGAAAATATGATTTTGATATGTTTGGTTGTGTATGCCACCCCTGAGAAACACCATTGTTCTTGGATGGTATTTGGTGGTTAATCTTGAGAGATCATAGAAATTACTCTGGTGGTAAAGGCATCGTGGTTTGGTTGACGATGTGTCGGAAGGTGAAGATGAGCTTATTTCATGTGGTCAACCTGTAGTGTTTCTAGTATTATTTTTTGGTTTTCATGGTTTGTTGGAAACCATTAAATTCCTCTTAGTGTACTCTTCTTTGATAGACAAGCATGTCCCCTATCTTGATTTCATCTTTGATACACTAAGAGGGCGTCAATCTTACATCGTGCTAAAGTTTAAAAGCTGTTGGGATTAAAAAGAGGTCTCTATTGGAGTCCGAAATTGGACACATTGTTGTTTAAATGTGCTTGGTTAGTCCAAAGTGACACCTGGGTTCCCATGTAGGATGCCTTCAATGGACTCATGGACATCGATAATTTTCTTTTGATGTGATCTCCAGGAGTATTCCACTATGGGCTCAATTTATGTTTTTTCTGGACGTTCTGGCCTTATTCCAACATCTCACTTGTATAATAAGAGTACATACTAATTTGGGTTAGTTATTTTGACTCAAGATTAACAAATCCTAGGTTTCCTAGACTTGTAGTTGGGCTTGGAGGTAATTTTTAAATGGGTAATGATTTCGATGGGTTGGAACTAGACTAAACCCTTTCTAACACTAAAGAACAACGTTTTTAATGATCAGGTTATAGTTTTACTAAAAAACATCATTAGAAGTTAGGTAAGGACTTAGGTGAACATGTTTATTGTGAACACATGGTGACTTGGGAGAAGGAATTGTGGGTTTTCTTGAAATATGTTGGTCTTCTAAGCAAAGAATTTTTGAGAAAATTCAGTAAGAGTGGCTTGAATTGTTTTTACTTCCAGTTCATGTGTATGATTGAAAGGAACCTGTTTAAAACATGTCTCCATGTTAAGTTAGGTGTGGTGTAA
This sequence comes from Viscum album, assembly GCA_963277665.1. Taxonomy (NCBI): domain Eukaryota; kingdom Viridiplantae; phylum Streptophyta; class Magnoliopsida; order Santalales; family Viscaceae; genus Viscum; species Viscum album. The sequence continues at coordinate 1,189,247,228 of OY728121.1, read as the reverse complement.
TGGTCAACAATGTCTTCATAAAAATCTTTCATGGATAGATTCAGTTTGGTCGATTGGGATTCGACCATTCCTTAACAGTGAGGTCCTTGATATAACCTCAGATCTAGTTGGGCTCACCAGTATTGGTGATTGGGTATAAAAAGGGATGTATTTGATTTTTTCATGAGGTGTTCCATATATCAGAAGGTGAAGGAAAAACACCAATGACAAACCAAACTATTGCAGCAGTTGCCCATTCCTGAGTGGAAATTTAATGATGTCATGATGGATTTGCTGATAGTTTTACCAAGCTTTCCTTGTGGTAATGATGTCATATGAGTTGTTTTTGATAGGCTCATGAAGGTTACTCATTTCTTTCTGATCAAAGAGACCTTCAACATGAATGAGCTTGAGAGGTTGTATATCTGTGAGATAGTACGACTTCATGGGGTCCCACATACTATCATTTATGCTAGGGATTCCTGATTTACATCTTTTTTTGGAAGATTTTGTAGAGGTTGTTGGGTAAACATATACTTCTGAGCACATCATACCTCCCTCAGACTGATGGTCAGTCAGAGTATAAGATATAGTTGTTTGAGGACATGCTTTGAGCATGCATCCTCGATTTTTGGGGTTCTTGGGAGAGGCATATACCCTTGGTATAATTCACCTACAATAATAGGTTTTAGGATAATTTATAGATGCATTACTATGAGGATTTATACAATGGGTCATGTCGATCACCCCTGTGTTGGTTAGAGGCAGGAGAGACAACTATTTTTGGAAATCATCTTGTTTAGGGGACTACAGAGTAGGTGCAGTTGATTCAGAAGTAGAGTGCTACTACGTAGTCTCATCTGAAATCATACATCATTTTCCATAGATGGTCTCTAGAGTTGAAGGTTGGGGATTGGGGGTTCTTTGGTGTTTCACTGATTTTGGGACATAGGAGGATCAGGAACATAGTAAGCAATCATTATAACATGTCGAGCCATTTGATATTATAAAGAGAGTTTATTACATAGACTATAAGTTGTAGTAACCTCATAGATACAAGCCATGAATGACATCTTCCATGTATCTCAGTTGTGAAGTTATCATTCGGAACCATCTCATGCTTTTCAGACAAATATTGACCCCTCTTTAGGGGGAAATTTGGGGTTGAATTTCTTTAAGGGGGGAATATTATAAGAACCTGGGTTTTAGTATGAGGTAGAAATTTTTTTTATTTTAGTTTAAATGTTTAAATATGGCTTAATATGGATACACAATTTGATCATGGGAGTTTTGGGGGATTTTAGGGCATGTTCGGAGCCCCGAACCCATGTTTTAGGGTTGAAAAAAATGCCTAGTGCACGGTTAGTTCACACAGTATGGGACATACCTCATGGTATGAAAAACTATGTGAGGCTTGGGAAGATAGTAGGAGGAGGCCACACGATTACAAAAAAACTATGAAATTTTGGGTGCACAGCCCTGCGACCATGTTTTAAATTTTGACCGTGGGTTTTTTCATGATTTCTACATGGTTGGTCAAACCGTGTGGGGTAACTCTGAGGTTACCCCTTTCCTAAAACAAATTGTGCACAGTTTGTAAAATTGTGTTTGAAAACCATTTAGCCCTAATATTTTGGGTAATTTTTATAATTTTAAAATTTATTAAATCTAATTTAAACTTAAACAATGAATTTTCTTCCTCCCTCACAACAAATAACACTTTTGAGAGCTCCCTTCTAAGACTAAGCTTGGATTTGTGGTATCTTCTCCATCCAATCTCCGATTCAAGAACCACTCATCTTGTTAGATCCACATCAGTGAGTAATTGATTCATTTTAGTTGTTCAAAATTATTCTTTCTATAGACGATGCTATTTAGGTGAAAGATAATGTTCCTTAATTTCAGTTTCTTTTTCACTTCATCATTGTTCTCCCAATCTGATTCAAATCAGGAGTTGATAATGGGTGATCACTCTACTACCAAGCCATGGTAGGTGGTCTATATATTTTCCTTGAGTATTAGTGCTTTATTATGATACCTGTTGTTATGCCGCCAACTGTAATATATGGCATGACCTTGAAATTAATCTGGTTATTTGAATTAGATGTAATCGAACCTGTTATGGATGCCCTTAGAATTCATTGAGATGTGTTGGTGGTTTTACCCCCAACTAAGTCCACCCATGGGGTGTTCCTGGTAAACTGCCTATGTCTATTCCTTGTTAGACCACCCAAGGGTTGTTTCATTATGCTTTCCTATTAGTGTAATCACATTAATACTTAAAATAAATTTAAATGGCTGAATAGGATATGGGTTTACACTTTCACATGTCAATGCTTTTGATTAAATGAATTATTTGGAACTTCTATTGCTTAAATGAATTTATTGTATATTGCGTAATTATTTGGGAAAACTCAAGAGGTGAGTTCAAAATTGGTTTTTAAATGATTGGGTATACTCATTAGTTTCTTTTGGTTGTAAATATAAAACACGAGTGAGTATACTCCTTGATTTCTTCCAAAAGAGAATGACTACATGTGTGGGTATACTCATTGTATGTAATGAGGAATGATTCATTAGATTCCTTGGATGATTCTCCATGTATCTTGATGTATTAGTGAATGCATTGGATTGAGTATTCTCCGTGGTTCTTGATTCCATGGGATGACTTGGTCCCTACTACCCCTTGAATCCGGGTTACTTGGACTTGTGTACGACATGTTGGGTTGACATGATCCTAGGACTACAAGCAGTCCAAGTTTCCATTGAGATTTGATAGGACACATTAAGTACGTCTTGGTCTTATACAACTTTGATCCGGACCTTCGTGGTCTGATAATTTGTTTATACGACACAACCGTGGGTTATGTGATATGATTGGTTGTATAGCAAGGCCATGGTTGGTTGACACTTCTGCTTGTATGGAGAGGCTGTGGATGACTTGATATGTATGGATGTATAATGAGTTCATGTTGATTACTACTATTTCTATAATAGATTCCTTCTTAAGAGCTTGGCACTTGTTTTTCATGGAGCCTTAAGAAGCTATTTTGGTATCACTTGCTTGTAGTGGATATGCCATGATCATTTTGATTTTATTTACTACTTTCCTACTTTACTTGCACATTTTAGATTGTTGTATTGAACGACCTGAAAATGTATATATCATTGGTTGGTTACCTATGGGGATTGTATCTCACACCATGTTTGGGATACCACTGGGTACCCGAATAGACTATTTTGATGCAGGTAGAGACAGGGGAAAGAACTCACAGTTCAAGGGTTGATTTTGTGCCATGCTTAGGTGTAGGAGAGTACAAGTCTGAGCTAAGGTTTGTGAAGCTACTTGGGGATAACAATTTTGGCCCTTTTGGAATTTTGGATACATGTGTTGTATGATACTATTATGGACATGTTTTGGATGTTTTCTTAGACACATGACATGTATCATCATTTTGTATATGAAATAACTTCTAGTATTATTTATATATCTCTGTCTTTCACTACTTAATTCTATTCGGATATTATATCGATTTTCCACTTGTTTCTTATTCATATTCCACCATGTTACACTCTGGTGATGCGGGAATAGTCTCCCCACAAACACACCCAGGACCCTCACTACTGGTCGGCAGGGTCTAGAATTTGAGGAGATGTACTTGAGGCCATGTGACCCACTATGCTAGAGGCACCTTTTAGTGGAATCTAGGTCTGGGATGTTACAATACCAGTCACACCATGCATTGGATTGAGGTTAATTTAATTCCTATTAGTCACAAATGACTTTTGAATCATTTTTCTAATGTATCAAAAGAATATTAATGTGGTTTCTTAGTTTTTAGTATGTCACTTTTTCTTTTTACTTAAATTAATGTCAATTTTAAATTAATAGACACACATTGAATGACACATATCACACCATGCATCATATTTAGGTGTGGCTGATTCCTACACATCAAAAATTACATATGGATCATTTTTATTAATTATCAAAACAATCAGAAAGTCTTTGATCAATTTTGAGTATGTCACTTGTGTTTTTTATTAAAATGTCATTTGAAATTAAAAACACATACTTTGAGATATATTGATCGCATCATGTGTCAGTTTGATGTGAGATTACTTCCTATACATCCCAACTAAATAAAGATTCATTTTAGTAAATTATCAAGATAATAAAAGTTCATTTGTTTGGTTTTCAGTGAGTGACACATGTTTTGAACTAAAATAAAAATTTTAAACTGATAATAGACATTTTGAGTCACATCAGTCACACCGTGCACCAGATTGAGGTGTGGGTGATTACTACACATCAAAAATGACTTATGGGTCATTTTTCAAAAGTATCAAAAATAATCCAAATGTTTCTACTTTATTTTTAGTATGTCACATGTTATTTTTACTAAAATTAATGTCAATTTTAAATAAAAAGAGACACTTTGAGTCATACCAGTCACATCATGCATCAAATTGAGGCGCAATTGATTCCTATACATCATAAATGACTTATAGATATTTTTACTAAGTATAAAAATAATATGAATAGTTTTTATTGGTTTTAACTATGTCACTCGTTCTTTTTACTAAAATTAATGTTAATTTTAAATAAATAGACACACTTGGAATTATACCAGTCACACCACATGTCAAATTGAGGTGCGGATGATTCCTACACATCATAAATGACTTATGTGTCATTTTCATAAAGTATCAAAACAATATAAATGCATTTTCATAATTTTGAATATGACACTAGTGTTTTTATTAAAAAATGTCATTTGAAGTTGGAAACACATATTTTGAGTCATACCAGTCGCATCGTGTGTCCGTTTGACATGAGACTACTTCCTTCATGTCACAATAGACTTATGAATAATTTTCTTAAATTATCAAGACAATTAGAGTGTGTTTTCTGGGTTTTCAACGAGTGAAAATGATTGAACTAACATGAAAATTTAAAACTAATAACGGACACTTTGAGTCATATCGGTCTTACCATGCGTTGAATTAAGGTGAGGTTAATTCATATACATCACAAATGATTTATGGATTTTTCCCTAAAGTATCAAAAAAATATGAATGTGTTTGATCTATTATATGTATGTCAATGGTTCTTTTTACTAAAATTAATGTCAATTTTATGTAAAAAGACATAGTTTGAGTCATACCGGTAACACCGTGAGTCAGATTGAGGTGGGTTTGAATATAACATGTTAGAAATGACTTATGAATCGTTTTACTAAAGTATCAGAACAATAAAAATGAATTTTATTATTTTTCAATTTGTTACGTATTCTTTTTAGAAAAATTAATATCAATTTTATGTAAAGACACACTTCAAATTATACCGGTCACACCATGCATTGAATTGAGGTGAAACTAATTATTACTTGTTACAAATGACTTTTGGATTGTTGTCCTAAAGTATAAAAATAATTTGAATTCATTTTATTGGTTTTGAGTATGTTACTTGTTCTCTTTTCAAAAATTAATGTAAATTTTAAATAAAAAGACACAAATGTAGTTATATTGGTCACACCATGTGTCGGATTGAGGTTAGGTTTATTCCTACACATAAAAATTACTTATGGATAATTTTTCTAAATTATACAAATAATAAGAATGTGTTTGCTCAGTTTTTGAGTATGTAAATTTTATTTTTTTACTAAAATTAATGTCAATTTCAAATAAAAAGACACAGCTGGAGTCATACCTATCACACTATCCCATTTATTTTCTTTACCGAACTACCAACACTTCATATTGAGTTGATTTTCTTAGATGAAAAAACATCCTCTACTCTTCTATTTTTCAACAATAAAAATGGTTTTTTGACTAAGAATATCGAATCTATATCCAGTGTTGGAAGTTCAACAAATAAATTAAATGGTAAGCATGGTATCATTGGAAAAAAGGAAAATGTTATCTATTTTGTAGATTTTTTGTTGATAGTTGAATGAAAAATATGACTTCCCAAAAGATATGTGAAAAAATGAAATAAGCATTAGATAAAAATGATAAGGAAATTAACATACAAATAGTAGATAAAATAATTATAAAATTAATTAAATAAGTAGTAGTAATTCTCATTTTAATGATGGTTTTATACATTATTGTCCCATTTTCTTATTGTAAAAATCTCAAATACAACCTTGAAGTCCAATCCCTCCTGAGCATGATCATCTTTGATCAAACCACCACAACCCAAAAAAAGAATCCACCTACATAAGAAAACAATTCTTATGCCATTAACACTAAAAAGAAACAAAATAAACCTAAATATGAAACACTATATTACTTCTATTGATAATTATTTTAGTATGAAAACATCAATATTACCTCTGTGATTTAGTAGAGGCAAATTCATTGCTCTTCTTACAAAGGAAGTGGAGTCAACTTGAAGAAAAGTGAAAAATTCCCACACTTCAAGGGTGAAAATTTTTTGAGGGAGAAGATGTTTGTAGATATTTTAGTGCTGAAATTCCTGATATATGGAAAAAATCATCTAAAATAAATAAACTCTATGATGAATAATGTGAATTAAATCAACTTTTCATTTTATAAATTTTTGATAAAACAGAGGAAGTATTTTGTAACATTACATTTACATCTTCCAAAAGGGTTTACATCATTATAGTATATTCTTCCATGGGATTGGTAACATCATCATTTGAAGAAGACATTGTCTAAATGAGTAGTAAAACATTTAATTTAGATTATGTTAATGTAGTATAGAATAGATAATATTATGAGGAAAAATATAGTACATTCAAATACCCTTCCATCTCATTGAACTCTATTTATTTTTTATAGGTAAAAGTAATTCACCATTTAATGATGGTTGTATACATTCTTGACCCATTTCTGTATTGTCAGTATTTATTTTTTATCCTGAAAGTCCAATCTCACATAAAATCATTTATTTTTGACCTATTTGAAAATTAAAAAAATAAGAATCAGATTGAAATTATGAAAAAATAACTAAAAAAGTAGATAAAATGATAAGATAATAAACTAAATAAGAAATATTAATACATATATTTATGATATATGTGTACATTCTACCATCATGTATGTTTACCATTCATTTCTAAACAAATCTATGTCATTTTGTGAATACAAGAATTTTTTGACAGTCATAATAGTACTAGAGAAATATAAATACACAAAGGATTAATAAATATTTTAAATTAAATAGTAATTATCATAAAAAATACCTCTTTGAGGATGCTATTTTATTGATGGAATATGATCTATCTCAGAAATTTACCAACATAATAACCAAAATATTTTCTATTTTCTTTGTGTTGAACACTGTATAAACATTGATAAAAATAAGTACTTTTTTTATATGTGTTTGGATAGTAAAATCTTATTTTATATACCCTAATACTTGTACACTTGTAGAACGTGTCAGGCTCCTTGTGTACATGGGGTATCCTCATGCCATGATTTTTACGATATTAATTTTTCCACCTTATCATAACCGAATTATAGTTAAAACATAATATAAAATATATAAATTGAATTTTAGTTCAAAAACATTGGATGTAATATATTAAAAAACGAAAATGTTCATCGTGTGTGGTGATTTTATTGTGTATCCATACCGTAAATCCAAGAAACAAATCTTTAGAGTATCCAAATTGACCGTAATGAGCATCCAATATTTCATAAAAACAAATAAAAAGGAATAAGTAATGAAATAAATGAAAATATATTTGATATAGTTAAATTGTATAGTTTTACCCCTTCAATGTTGGTATTAAGTAGATTTCATCATCCTTAATTTTGTTTTCAAATGTTTTGGATAGTTTTTACACTATTTCATTCATTTTTTAAATATATTTCTTTTTGTTCTGTATAATTGACGTGTGGACTAATGTGTACGTATTTATATTCATGGGGTAATCCATAAAATTGGTATTGATATATACATATGAAAAAAATTTGAAATGTATTTAGTCATAATTAACATAGTATATCAGCTTTGGGATAAACAAATCATGAAAACATATCTCATGTATACATTTAAAACTAAGCCTCCTAGGCATTCATAGTTTAGGATTTAATTTATATTATCAAGAGCAATGTAGTCTATAATTTCCTCTCTATAAATTTGTTATTAAAAATCAATTATCTGATTACTACCATTTCATAACTTTGTATCCACATGAACCTTCAATGTTAGTAAATGAAGATATTGAATGGTTGGGGTAAAGGTGATTTATGAAGATATTTTCAGCCAGTTGGTTGATCCTTTAGATTGTCTTTATTCAACCTTTCATTTCACCCCTTACCTTTGTCTCTATGTATTAAAATTCGTCTATTTTAAAAAAATTTAATTAATTTTTAAAGGTTTAGCGTGAATAATAAATTAGAAATGGATACCTCCACGTCGACATGTTTTTATAAGATCTTATGATCATTATAAATATATTTCAACATTTTGGTTGATCATATGAATATTTTCATCATCAAGTGGAATATGTATCTTGGGGCTTAGTTCATGAGCTACGGTAATCACCACTATCAAATGACCTTTTGGAAGTGGTCTATTATGTAGAGTGTCTTTTTGGATATTTATCATGGTAGCCCTCGCAAAAAGGCGATGGGTGAGTGTGGATAGATATATATCACATTCATTTTCATCCTATAAAATATTAGTATAGGAAAGGTATCCGTGTTTTTATGATTCACATTTCATAAATATAATTACTATAATATTGATTACCTCATCTAAGACATATCTTTTAGGGGAATAGATCACCTCAAAGATGGTGGGGGTGGGGGATGGATCTTCACACAATGGTAGTTCATGTATTGTTTCTTTTCTTTTTTTCTTCCCCACATAACATATTCTAGAAACGCAGTGTGCCAATGAAATTTTTCTTCAAGTGAGGCTAATATTTATTTAATATCTACCATTTATTTATCTTTACCCTCCTCTTGTTTTTTTCTAAAAAAATGTTCAGGGTGTCTCCCCAAAACCCACACCTCCGACACGATTATACAATTCAGGCAGCTTCAAGGCCACCGATAGTAAGTGTTCATCTGGTATAGGTTTCGATGATTCCTATGTCTAATAAAAAAATAATGTATAGGAAAATAAGTAATCATTGTTATGTAATATAAATTTAAATAATTTTTTTTATTACATCATACTTACGCATGTTTTCCACACTTTTTTGTGTTTTCATCTATTTGTATCCAATATTTATTTACACATGCCTCCCTCTATAGAACATGACATGGTAGGGAAGTGGATTTTGATTTAGATTCATCAATCTACATATAAACAAAGGTTCAAAGTTATTTTTTTTTGTTTCATTTCACATAAAATTATCACGAAATATTTAAAATACATAGCATTATTTTCAAGTAAAGCATACCCCATCTTTGCTTTACGGTAATGGTACAATGGTTTTGTTTCTCATTCCTTTTTTAGCACTCAGTTTCTATTTCATAAAAAAATCTCAATCAGAGTGATGAATACACGTATTTTCAAACAATGTATTACCATAAAAAAATTTACCTGTAAAGATATCTCTACATGATGGCTAGTAAATGCATCCCATGCTGCATGGATTATCAGGTTTTCATACATTACCGGTGGGTGTAGGTTTATTTTCCCTCTAAAATATTTAAGAATAATTATTATTATATTTTTGAAAAATACTATGTGAATCCTTAAAAAAAACAATAGTACATATTTCTTGGTGGATTCATATACTATAAATGAACTTTGAAATTGATAATGAAGATTAATTCAATGTTTCGTTATTTTATTTTTATGTAAAAAAAGGTAAAATAACATAATGTTACCATAATCTCATCCCAATCAGTGCCTTAATAGTGGGCACAACATGGTTCCACCAATTTACATCAATTGACACACATTGTTGAGTGATGAGCCCAATGTTTTTACTAAAAATAGACTTCTTTGGGTTAATAGGTTGGCCACACATTCCATCTGTAATGCCCCAAACCCAGAAGGGAAGAGCCGATGCATTATTTAAATACATTTCCATGATCATAAGAGATCAAGTCTCAAAAGGCTGATTAGTTTAGTAGCCTTGTAAGTACTAGATACATACATAAGTTTTACATTACATTATAAAATGAAAAACAACAACATTGGGTCTCCTTTGAGCACACTCATATACCTTAGCATATCCCTACAAGTCAGTCATAATATACTTCTTCACATCCTGGGAAAAAATAGAACATATAAAGGGGTGAGCTTAGATGATAATTAAGGATAACAATATAGCAGAAATGTTCATAAATAAGCATAAACATTTAAGGCAATGTATAACACTAAAACCCAAGCCTTTTAAACATAAAATTCAGCATAAAATGTAAAAGATAAATCAAATAATTCCATTTAATTATTCACATGCATACTCTACTAGTTGAATAATCACATGTAATATCAATAGCTAATTTCATAATGATGGAATGCATAATGTCAGACATCATAACCACATAGTCATGGCCTCGTACCAAGACTAAAAATAAATATTTTTTAAAGGACTTTTTCCATGACACTAGTTTGTCTCATGAGACCTACCAATGCATCAAGGGGATATAGTAGGCCCCGCCTGTCACTTACTAAGTCCAATGCATTCCTCATATGAAAATGTTGAAATATAATATAAACATTCGTTTTAAAACTAGCATACGAAATGTCAATACTTTAACTATAAACCATGAATGGTATAAAAATAGAACATCCACAATCAAATATATCATAACTCATTCAATACAATATGGAAGATTTTATTATAATGAATCAACCTCAATAAAGAATAATATTTAGTAAAGGATGTTGACATAGTTGAAAATGATCAGTAAAACTCTTTGAGAGAAATATCCCTTTTTTGTGAAATCATTTGGAAGTCACACATTTATAAAGGATGTTATTTAAAAGATATTTTTCAATCAAATTGTCTCATACCACTTTGAGAATTTTGAACAGAATTAACATTTAAATACAATCATGTCCATATAAATAAATCCTTAAAATCATTTTTAAAACAAGGAAATTAATTAAAAAGATTTACAAAAATAAATCATTAAAACATTTAAAATGACGATCTTGCTAATGATTCCCTTCTATAATACCTTAAAATATTCCTTTTGAAAACATTTTTATGAAACAAGGACATGGATGATAAATATGTCCCTGTAAATATTTACACATAAAAAATCTCGGATAATAATGAGATTGAGTAATTAACCCTTACCTTGTACTTTTAATTAGTCGAGGATAAGTTAACCTCCTTTATAATAATTAAATAAATGTTATTAAATTATACAAGAACCACACGCATAAATATGATATCATATATTATCTTCTAATATTTATTTGTTAATAATATTTTAGTAGTATCATTATTTTAGGTGTTAATTGATTCATTTTCCTTTATATGTTTTGTTATGTAAGTCATATTTTTTAGGTATAGGATGTATTTTATTCATATCCACAATGATATTAAGTTCTTAATAATTATTTTTAATCATAAAATGGAAATTATTCTTTAATGGTTACGATGGGGAATGAAATCTTATCACATTGTGGAGACGGTAAGCCGTACGTACGCACGAACGATAATATCATTCTATTAGTGGTAAAATAATATATAATTGGATGGTATATTATATATACAGAATATTTAACATGTTATTATTATTATTTACATCAATAAAACTAATTATTATACTCATCCAAATAATGATTTGTTGAATAACAAACTACACCACAACGTGGAGACGATAAGCCGTACGTACACACGTATATTGACTTTGTCATTCATAGGTTTGATTGAATAATGAATATGGTTGTACCATATTTATAATAACATAATAGTATGTATAAGTTACTAGAGTTACTATTTTGGTATGGAAATAATAATGAAATAGGAAGTGTAAGAAGAAAAGAACTTTGAAAGAGGTGATAAAATAATTACCTCTTCTTTAGGTTCTTCCTTTTGATTTGGTCAAAAGCGATCCTTAGGTTAGATTTATGATCAAATTAAGGCATATATTTTGAAATTAGGGTATTTAGTAGGATATTTGAGAAGGTTTTTGCCGATCCAAGTGGATTTGATGGTGTGATTTTGAGTGAAGGGGAAGTACCCTTTTATAAGAGAGGTGAGAGTCACTTTAGAAAAAGTTTGAAATATTATTTTATTATAAAATAATTTTCGGTTTATAATGGATTCATATGGATTTATTTCAATGATAAGGTGGGTTTAGGTCGAAAAAATCCCAACAAATAGATTTTAGACATGTTTAGGTCACCATATTCACCTTATATTTTAGATTTAAATGTTAGTTAAATAGTTTAACATTTACCATGTATTCTTGTATTATTATAATAGAAGGTTAATAAACTTACTATAAAATGCCAATATAACCTCAAGTGGATCATTAATGAATTATATATCATTATATTAGACTTTTGGTTGAACCTTAGATTTTTATTACTATTAATTAATTTAATAAAATAGTATTTGTTTTAAAAACTCATTTATGTCAATTTTGACACTATTTAGTATTTGGTTTTTGTAAAAGCCATAAAAACATTATAAATTCGAATAAAATTTATTTAATAAACCCTAACCTATAATATTAACCTATAAAATTAGTTTAATGCATCAAAAGTCTCAATTTATATTTATTTTAATATTTATAATATCAATTATCTTAATCTTTCATTAATAAGTTAATTACTCTATCATCATTGTGTCATAAATAAATTTAATTATTTAATGTCTAAAAATTAAAAATAAAATACCATGATATAGGAAATCTTTTTAGTTATCCAATTAAAATTTATTGGAAAATTTATCTTATGTATAACCATATATGAATTTTTTTAGTTATTTAATATTGTATTTAACACTTTTAACTCTTCTTTAAATAAAATATAATAAATGTCTTAATCTAATACGAGTGGATAAAAAGGGTCATATTTTATTCATAAGTTTTATTTTGGTCTAAATACACTTATACAATAGAATTAGGACATGTTTTGGGGTAATTATAATATTATTTTTACCTTTAATTACCCTATTTACTTTTAACCGTGGTAAATAAAAATCAAAAGTTACTCTTCACCAAAAAATATTTTCATCATATAGAACCACAATTTTCTTCACTAATGTCAACCGTGTCTCTTGGATTTTTGAAATTCAATTCACAGAAGTGGTAAAATTAGGTTTTATACAAATTTGCAAATGTGCCTAGAAAGTGGGTAAAGGACGTTAAAAAAGTTCAATAAAATTTTATACATCTAATCTTATTATAAAGTGACTCAAATGACTTACATTGGACTAATATATGTATTATGTATCTATTTTTACTTTAATATAAGATTTTAATTAAAAATAATTTTTTAAATGAAAAAGTCGTTTTTTATGTAATATGCAGTATTTATTCACTATTCATAAAATATTGAAAGTTTTCAGAAAAATACCAAAAATTCACCCAAATATAACTTTGAAATTCCAAATTAAAAAATGATATCTATTTTAACAAATTAAGAACATATATGTTTCATTAATTAATTTAAAATTAATTCCAATTGTCAAAACTAGAAAGTGGGTTTTTGAGAAGTAAAACTATCAAAATATTGACATGTGTTTATGTCCAATTTAAATGTAAAATTACATCCAATGACCAAAATTGGATTAAATGATAGAAATATAATCTAATTATACTTGAAAAACATTCAACTGTATAATTTAACACTATAAATTATTTTTATTAAAAAAGTTGTTTTCAATTAAAATCTAGTATTTTTCACTATTCATCAAAATATGAATGTTATCATAAAAACACCAAAAATTTATCCAAAATAAATTTTATGTCCCGATTCTAAATAAAAAGTTTATTTTGTCAAATTGTATATATAAAAGTGTCAAATATTGGATTTAAAAAGTGTTCTCCATTAAACGGGGGTAAAGTTTCATTTTTTGAAAAATAATTCTTGTATCTAAAAAATTGAATTTGTTCTTATATTATATCTAAGAAACATAAAAGATGAATGTTAAAATTATATAAGATATATATAAACTTTAAAATGTGGTTAAGACTATTCATAACTTATTTTTAAATGGCTATTTTGATAGGTTGTGATGTACTTGAACTTAATGTTGTGTGTAATGCAAGCTATTGAATTACTTTAAAGAGAAAACGTACTATGAAATCTTGGGGTGATAAATTCTCCCCTCCTTCAATAAATTTTGTCCTCCCAATTTGAAATTGTTCTTTGAAAATGAAAGGTTTAAAATATAAAATACCTTTGTGGAAAACCCACATCAGAAATAGGGTAAATAAAATTCAGTCTTAATAAGAGGGAATGAGAAATGAAAAAATCACCATAAAATTAGGGTTTATAATAGGAGAACATTGGTGGAAATTATAGAGACATAATTGGAGGGAAAATGTAAATATTTATAGGGACTGATTGAGGTCATCAATCACAAACAAGTTAACAATAAATGAAAAATTGAGGGCCTCAAAGCCAAAAATCAATGATGATTTAAAATATCATTGGTTCAAAAAAACATAAGGTATTATGATAAATTTTTTTGGTTTTGAGATCATTTCCCTAATGTTTAAGAATTAATTTTTTAATAGAATATGATAAAAATACTTTATAAGTAGAGTTCCATCCACAAACTCATCTTTCTTTCCAAAAGATAATATAACTCAAAAATATTCTATTAATCCTAATCGTATAGGGTTTCAAAATAAAACAATTATAATTCATCTGTTAGATCATTAAAAAAATACATTATACAAACTAGGACATTATGTAGGCCTGTGGTAGGTGATATACCCTTGTTTACCTTCGGTTTCGGGTTCAAGTCTCTTGGCCTTGCCGAACGTGACGGGTTGTCGCCCGACCTCTGGGTTGTACTTTTTATAAAAATCCAAAAATAATCGTAAGAAATGTTTTAGCCTTAAACAATAGTATCCAATGTCCAAATTAATCCATTACAAACTTTAGAATTATCCAAAATACTTGTGTCCAAACTCACAGTCCAAAATTAATAAGGAAGGTCACATAACATACATGTGAATACCTTCATCATGTATTCTCACAAGACATGGTAATAAACTGAATTACCAGAAAACCATATTTGAATAGGTATGTAATTACTTATTCCGTCTGTAAAACATATAATACTAGATATACTCCTTAAATACCAAAATATTGTAATCTCCAACAATGATGGAATAAAAAAACCATTAATCAGTTCCAAGGTAGTCAAGAATACCCAATATAATCTATCCAAATCAACCATCTCTTATTCCAAAACAAATACCTAAGTATCAAGACCATATTAAGGTTTATCTTTCCTTCAACCATGTATTTTACAAAAACGGTTAACTTGTTGTTGAGTCACTTTTCTTAGTACCATATAATCTCAAATCCTCAATTAAATAGTACTGCAATAAAATCCTTATTTATTTCTATAATTAATATAACCAGTACATCATTGACACAACACTCAAATGGAATAATTCATTAATAAAAATATAAGAACAATAATTATTCCTCTTCATCTTTGGTATTATGAAAACTTGATTATTATCCAATAACATCATTTGGGGTATACTCTGATGATTGAGACATTGATTCACATAGTGTCCCAACTCCTTGAAGATGCAACATTGTACATTTGAAAACTTTTTCTTACCCTTGGAGTTACGTACTTGGTGTCCTTTTTCTCCATGCTTATAACAAACTCTGATTCCCTACAAGCATTTACCAAGGTGATTCTTTCCATAGTTATGAAATAGGGGGAAATCCTCCTTTCCCTTTTCCCCTTATTCCACCTTTCTATCTACTATACTTTTCTTCTATGGCTTCCCTTCAAATCCATAGGACTCATAGAATTCATTACTTATATTATTAACACATGATACTATTTCTTTATATGATTAGAATACATGGGAGACTATTTCACTTATAAATGTTGACTTAATACCATGAAAGATACGATCCTTGTTACTCTTTGTATCATGTGTATTGCTGATGTTCTTGTTCCTTCTACTAGGAAACATTTTCATACAATGGCATACACTAGGTTATTTTATGAATCACAATGCATAATTCCATACTTGTAAAATACATAACATAAATTGAACAGTTTATGCATAAAATCATTAATTATAAAAATGTTTTTTAAGGAAATATTTACTCACAAATCCTTCATAATGGTTTGCAAAGAAAATGTAAATTATCCTAAGCATATCCCCCAAGATTGTCAATACCAAGAGTGCAGCAAGGCCCATTGTCATGTAGCAGGATACCCTAGGTCAAGCCCGAAACTCCTTGTCAGAGTTTTCACTCCTAGGTACATCTATGCCGGAGCCACCTCTACCTGTTTGTATGAAAACGGGGTTGTATTTTCTTGGAAAAACCACAAAATATTTACACTACCAAAATTTTTGGATGTTCTTCTATACTAATTCTCAAAGTATATCTTAGGGTAATGTACTCTAATCATAGTTTTTCTAAATCTAGTTTCCAAGGTTTGTACTAAACATCGTCTGATACCAACTGTAACACCCCAACCCCAAAATCAGAGTATAAATGATTTATTTTAATATATTAGTATGATCACAAGAGATCACATCTCGAAATACTGATTAGTTTAGTATCCTTGGAAGTACTAGATAATACATAAGTTTTAAATGACATTGTAAAATGAAAAACAACAACATTATGTCTCCTTTGAACACAATTACATCCCTTAGCTTGTCCTTAAAAGTTATTCATAATATACATCTTCACATCTTGTAAAAAATAAAACATATAAAGGGGTGATCTCAGATGCTCAGTAAGGATAACAATATACCAGAAACTATCATAAATAAGCACAAAAATTTTAGGCAATGTATCACACTAAAACAAAAGCCTTTTAAAAATAAAATTCAGTAAAAAATGGAAAATATAAATCAAACAATTCCATTTAATTAGTCATATAGATATTCTACTAGTTGAATAATCACATGTAATATCCATAACTAATTTCATAATGATGGAATGCATAATTCTGGACATCATAACCACATAGTCAAGGCCTCGTGCCAAGACTAAAAATAAAGATTTTGTCAAGGCCTTGTGACAAGACACTAGTTTTTATCATGAGACCTACTAATGCATTGAGGGGCTATAGCGGGCCACTCCCGTCACTTACTAAGTCCAATGCATTCCTCATATGAAAATGTTGAAACATTACATAAACATTCGTATTAAAACTAGAATAAGAAATGTCAATACTTTAACAATAGACCATGAATGGTATAAAAATTGTACATCCACACTCAAAATTATCATAACTCATTCAATATAATATAGAACATTGTTTTATAATAAATCAACCTCAATCAATAATAATATCTTGTAAAGGATGTTGACATAGTTGAAAATCATCAATAAAACTCTTTGAGAGAAATATCCATTTTTTGTGAAATCATTTAAAAGTCACACATTTATAAAGGAATTCATTTAAAAGATATTTTTGAATCAATGTATCCCATATCACTTTGAAACTTTTGAAAAGAATCAACATTTTAAAATAATCATGTCCATATAAATAAATCCTAAAAATCAATTTTAAAACACAGACATTAATTAAAAAGATTTAGAAAAATAAATCATTAAAATACTTAAAATTATGATCTTTCAAAAAATTTCCCTTCCACAAAACCATAAAATATTCTTTTTGAAAACATTTTTATGAAACATGAGAATGGATGATAAATATGTCCCAATAAATACTTACACATAAACAATCTCGGATAATAATGAGATTAAGGAATTAACACTTACCTTGTACATTTACTTAGTCGAGGGTACGTTAACCTCCTGTATAAATAATTGTTATTAAATTATAAAATAACCACATACATAAATATGATATCATATATGATCTTCTAATATTGCTTTGTTAATAATATTCTAGTAGTATCATTGTTTTGGGTGTAAACTGATTCATTTTCCTTTATATGTTTTTTACATAAGTCATGTTTGTTAATGATAGGATATATTTTATTCATATACATAATGATATTAAGTTCTTAAACATTATTTGTAATCATCAAATGTAAATTATTCTTTAATGGTTATTATGGGGAACAAAATCTTATCACGTCATGGAGACGGTAAGCCGTACGTATGCACGAGCGAAAATATCATTCTATTAGTGGTGAAATCATATGTAATTGGATGGTATATTTTATATACAAAATAATTAACATGTTATATTTATTATTAAATAAATTAAAATCATTATTATACCCATCCAAATAATGAAGTGTTGAATAAAAACCTATACCACAACGTGGAGATGGTAAGCTGTACTTACGCACGTATGATGACTTTATCATTAATATGATGGATTGAATAATGAATATGGTTGTACCATATTTATTATAACATCAAAATATATAGAAGGAACTGTATTTATTATTTTGGTATGGAAACAACAAAGAAAGAGGAAGTGGAAGAAGAAAATAACTTGGAAAGAGGTGATGAAATAATTACCACTTCTTCAGGTTCTTCCTTTTGATTTGATCAAAATGGATGCTTAGGTTGACTTTATGATCAAAGTAAGGCCTCTATGTTTAATTGAGTGTAGTCAGGATGTTATTTGAGCAGGGTTTGGCTGAGCCAAATGACTTTGGAGGTGTGATTTTCAGAGAAGGGGAAGTACCCTTTTATAAGAGAGGTGAGGATCACTTTAGGAAAATCTTGAAATATTATTTTATTATAAAATAATTTTCTGTTTATAATGGCACAAAATGGATTTATTTAGAGGATAATGTGTGATTATGTCTAAAAATTCTCATCCAATAGGTTTTAGACAAGTTTAGGTCACCATATTGGCCTTATCTTTAAGATTTAACTCTTAGTTAAATAGTTTATCATTTACCATGTCTTCTTGTATTATTATAATACATGGTTAACAAACATACTATAAAATGTCAAGAAAACCTAAAATGGTTAATTAATGAAATATATATAATTATATAAGTCTTTTGGAATAACCTTTGATTTTTAGGATGATTATTTAATTTAATAAAATAGTATTTATTTTAAAAAACTCATTTATGTCAATTTTGACACTATTTAGTATTTGGTTTTTGTGAAAGTCATAAAAAATTTATCACTTATAATAAAATTTATTTAATCAATCCTAACATGTCATATTAACCTATAAAATTCATGGAATTAATCAAAAATCTCAATTTACATTTATTTTAATATTTATAATATGAATTATCTTAATCTTTCATTAATAAGGTAATTAATGAATCATCATTGTTTCATAAAAAAATTAATAATTTAATGTCTAAAATATATAAATAAAATAACATGATATATGAAATCTTTTTATCTTTCCAATTAATATTTATAGTCGAATTTATCTTATGTATAACTCTATATTAAATTTTTTTTAGTTATTAAAATTTGAATTTAACACTTTTAACTCTTCTTTAAATAAAATATAATAAATGTATTAATCTAATCCAAGTGGATAAAAAAGGGTCATATTTTATTTCTAAGGTTTGTTTATATTTAAATTAAATTATATAATAGAATTAGGACATGTGTTGGGGTAATATTAATATCATTTTACCTTTAATTAGCTTATTTAATTTTAATCGTGGTAAATAAAAATCAAAAGTTACTATTCACTAAAAATTATTTTCATCCTATTTAAAAAAAATTTACATACTAATGTCAACCATGTCTTTAATTTTTTTGAAATTCAATTTACAGAAGTGGTAAAATTATGTTTTACACAAATTTGAAAATGTGTCTTGAAGGTGGGTAAAAGGCGTTAAAAAGTTCAATAAAATTTTATAAATCTAATCTTATTATAAAGTGACTCAAATGACCTACATTGGAATAATATATGTATTATGTATCTATTTTTACATTAATATAAAATTTTAATTAAAACTATTTATTTAAATGAAAAAGTCGATTTTTATGTACTACGTAGTATTTTTTCACTATTCATCAAAAATTGAATGTTTTCAGAATAATACCAAAAATTCATCCAAATATAAATTTGATATTCGAAATTCAAAAATAATATCTATTTTAACAAATTAAAAAAATAGAAGTTGCCATATTGAATTTTAAATTAATACTCATTGTCAAAACCAGAAAGTGAGTTTTTGAGAAGTAAAACTACCAAAGGATTGACATTTGTTTATGTCTAATTTAAAAGTAAAATTACTTACATTGACCAAAATTAAATTAAATGATGAAAATATAATCTAATTATACATAAAAATCATTCAAATTTATAATTTAACACTATAAATTATTTTGATTAAAAACTTTGTTTTCAATTAAAATTAAGTATTCTTCACTATTCATCAAAATATGATAGTTATCATAAAAACACCAAAAATTTATCCAAACTAAGTTTTTATGTCCCAATTCTAAAGAATAAGTTTATTTTGTCAAATTGAATATATAAAAGTGTCAAATATTGGATTTAAAAAGTGTTCTCCATTAAAAGGCTGTGAAATTTCTTTTTTTTGAAAAATACTCCTTGTATCTGAAAAATTGAATTTGTTCTTATATTATATCTAAGAAACAAAAAAGATGAATGTTAAAATTATATATTATATATATAATATTCAAAATGTGGTTAACATTATTTATAAATTCTTTTAAAACTTCTAGTTTGATAGGTCATGATGCGTTTGAACTCAGTGTTGTGTGTTGCGCAAGCTATTAAATTAATTCAAAGAGATAACATACTATGAAATATTGGGGTGTTACACCATCCGACCTCAAATTTGTTGTCTTTTCTTTTTTAATTAATAATATTTGCCAACACCATCATGCTACAAAACTCCTATCTTTTCTGCAGCATCAGTTCTTCACCATCTACCGTTACTTTGAATTCAACATTGTCAATATGTTGTTCTTCTAGATAGGTGGCATTGGCATGTGCCGAAGGCCATTGTTCCTCTACACTTGGAGTATCAAAATGTGGAGAAAACTATTGTTCCTCAGGAATGGGAGCATCAACACGTGTAGAATTCATTATCTATAGAAGTGGTATGAAATTTGTTTTAGATTACATAAAGGTAGTAGTGAACATATAATAACATGAGGAAACACATTGTATACTAAAAAAATATAACCTAATTATTAAAATATCTTTTTTTAATGTTAAAAGGTATTTGAACCATCTATAGAGTATCCAAATATATTCATTTTGGTCTCCTATGATTTCGAAAACCTCATATACATTGGAACCATTGTTGAATGATTGCAACAACCCAATGAAAGGTTCATCCTCAGTTAAATTTTCATCTAACCCTTCAATGGTTTTGGTCGATTATAGAACAATTGACCACTTTTTATTTACATTATTTGAAACACAAAACACTTGTACTTCTTATGATTCCATTATAAAAAATTCTTTTTTGTACCCTTCCTTACATAAAATCACTTTCATAAATCCCAATTCATTTATTTTAACAACACTCCTATTATCAACCCACTTGTGTTAAAAAATTGTCACTTGGAAATGTTGTATAATCCAACTCCCATATTTGTTTGATGATGCCAACGTATGAAATATTCAAATAAATTAGATTATTTCCATAGTACCAAAAACAAGCATCACCTCAACCACAAGTTTAACTCCACTATTATTCATGGTACTTCCTTTATGATGTAAATTTGTAGAGAATGTATAAACAATGCTTACATAACCATTGTAAGATAATACATACAAACATGGTCCTCCAACTTTCCATTAATGTCATTCTGAAATTGAACCATGATTTTCATATGACTCCTTGAAAATATGGTCTCACAATCATCCTGTAAACTATTTACTATATGTTTTTGATATCCAACTTCTATCCATTAATGTATTCAAATGCCTAAGAATTTATTTTTGGGTTTCAAAATATAGGGAAACCTCTAAACTGTTTTGAGAAATGTAAAGGTGGTCCTGCTCCCAAACTATAATATTGATCGTGAAAATATCTCTTCTAGAAATTCCATCACCTACAAGATGCCCAATGTGATGATATTTCAGTAAACCAATGATTTACAGACCAGATGGTTAGTTGGTACATAATTCTAAGGCTTTCTGAATAATATATCACTCCATAATACAACCTTATGTGAAAATTTGATTTTTGACACAACCTTTCTAAATGTTCATATACCATTAAATGAGGTACATCCATCTACAATGTAAAGGAACACATAGTCGAATCTCTCTGACCAAGTGAACCATCAATTAAACCATCATATCAATGAATTCTAGTGAGAAGAACATTTCAAATTCACATAATATGTCAACAATTTCCTTTTACATAGTTGGAAATTTTATAGGGTCTATAACTTTTCTTCATATAGTCTTGAAAAAGAAATAGATCATGGTTTATTTATGATGAAAATTTTTGGAAAAAATGAAATTTAAAGCTATAGTAATTTTATTATAATAACCCTGATCTTTATTACACATTAATACATGATTTATTACATAATATCACACTTAATAAAACCCCAAAATATCAAGAAGTATACTATCTTTTGGAATTTGGTACATTACATAATAACATAAAAAGGTAATAAATCATATTTATTGCAAACCTTATTAACATGTTCATAATATTCCTTCGCACTTAAAACTACATTGGATATCCAGGGGAAAACCATAACAAAGGTGTGAGCTATAAAGCCCAGTAAGGGAGAAAACAAGACATAACCTGAAGAAGAAAATACATGTTAGAAAATAGAAATATCAATGGAGTATAAAAGAAACATGAATATAAAGGAATGATATAGCATGATAATCATAACAAGGAAATGTGGAAACAATATAAAACATAATATTAGTACGATTCAAGGATCATTATATATGGCGGAGCATGAGTCAAGGCTCATTGCTCATGGAGGATCATGAGTCAAGTATCATTGAACATGGAGGAGCATGATTAAAAAATCATCTCACATGACGTATCATGATACTAAATATTACCCAATGAATTGGAGCATTATCAGGGTGCGCCCTTCATAAATATTTCAATCCCACACTTAAGTGTACCACATAGATCATATAACATGGATTCATTAAACATCATATGTTATTCCACGATGAAGTAATGTGGAATAAATACATGTAATTACCAATAAATATGTATATGTTTGTAAAGGTTAATACCATTCATAGAGAAATGGGTATGACATTCACTACATGATGATTTTGGCAGGGAAAATTGCGGTGCAATCTTGGCAGCATAAAAACGTCATATAGAAATTCATAAAATGGGTTAATGAGAGAAAAATGGGCATATAATCCTTTAGAAAGGAAATTTATAATAAATGGGACATTTTAGGAAAATCCCCAACATATAGAATTGTAAATATATGGTGTAACATAATAAATAAACTTGACAAAAGAGGGTAAATCAAAAGAACCCTTACAAAATTTTAGCTTGGTAACGGGTGTACATAACGGTTTTTAGGAGTGTTAAATGAGAGTTAAAGGGGATATTATAATTTTATCATAAAAATGATAGTAAGGGGGATATGTAATAATGTACCCCAACTTAAGAAAATTTAAATTAAAGGGAATATCACAAATGAAGTTCTTGATAAAAAGAGGATAGAGAGAATCCTTTACGGAATTTCGACATAGTAATGGCTTAGGTAACGGTCCAAATAGGGGTGGATGAATTATCCATAATTCAAATAAAATAAAATTTGTAGTAATGGTATGATTATAAATGATTGAAATTATATCCATTTGAAATTAGAATAAATAATTTCAAATAAGATGCTTGAATTTGAAAGGAGGAGAGGAAAGTCCCTTACTTGGATGTGTGAATTCAAAGGCTTGGGAGAGGCTTCTTAGGAGCTTGGGTGGACCTTGGGACGACTCTTGGTAGTAGAGGGAAGAGTTTGAAAGATCTTAATGGAGTTTTACTAAATATAAATGGGTTCTTGGGTGGGTTTATATAGGAAAGTAAGGGGATTTCTTTATTATATTTATTTTGGACACTACATAATAAAATATTCAAAACCACAAACCATCCCATTGTTTTGACCCATGTTTTCTAGAAAAGGGCAGTGATTTACATTATTTTATGAGACTAAGGGCCAAATATAATAAAATAATGTTCTTTATTATGTGGTGGTGAGTCACACTTTCAACGAAATGATTTTAAAATCTTAAAATATATTATATGTCTTGGAGGATTCACTAAAGATTTATAAAAAAATAAATTAAATGTAAAATAAAATTATTTTAAAAGTAAAACATATATTTTCTTGAGGATACATTTTATTGTATTTATTACATCACTGTTTGGAAATTATTATTTGATAAAACACAAAGTATATTTATACAATATTTATTTTTTACCTGAAAATTCTATTATCTCTGAAAATTATAAAAAAATCACCATTGGATAATTTCTACATCCTGATTCCAAAAATAGTATTAATTTTATATAAATAATTTTCTAAATATTTGAATTTTCCATTTTAAAATAAAAACTATCATTTATTAGAAACTGATGAGTTTTGACAATAACAGTTTACAAACCCTAATAAAAATTACATTCGACTTCATAAAAATTATATGATCATTTATATTTAATAAAAGTTATTTAATAATAATATTTGATTAAAGTTTTATTTATTTAAAAAATCCATTAATTTATCAAAATATATTTCTTAATTTACAAAAAATACTATTTTTACTTTACAAATCATTTACAAAGTAACAATAATTGGATGAACCTATATTCATTATTTTATAGAAAATAATGTATATAATCATATTTCTATGGTCTTATTACATATCAATTTAATAAAACATAATACACTATAAGAATAAGGTGCATAATGATGGGGCTTTCATGGGGTTGTTTGGTGGACCTGGTTTGGACCATGATAGTGATGAGCTTGAACTTCGTCCGTAAGTGGTTTCGCTCATACCTAAGTTGTTGGATCTCAGCTTGGTCTTGGTCTAGGTAAAAACATAGAATTTCTATCTCCCTCAAAAGATATGATAAATGGTCTTCATAGGGTATAGTCCTACTGGTTTTGGCCATCACTTCCTTTGTCTATTCCAAAAGGATTTGTCAAAACCCTATATTTATACTAGCCATGTGATGACAATGAAATGGATATATTATCAATGGTAATAATAAATAATGGTAATTTAAATACAATTGGATATAATAAACTAAATAAGTGCATGTTTTTTCTAAATCCGTATTTAATTAATTCAAATGGTTTATTTTATTCATAATAGTTTGGGTCTTTACATAGATATTGCATAAAAATATGAAAATCATGTGATTTTAGGCCCTTTAAATATAAATTAGTCATTGACATGATATTATTGATATTCAATAAATACCCCACTAGAACATTTACACCATTAAAGTAGTTTAAAACTCATATCTTTCCTATCTGGAATGAGTGTAAGTAGATGGAGGAAGAAAGGTTCTGTTTTCAATCTTCACTGATGCCAACTCCTCCAATATTCCCATGTCAACAATGTCCAATGTAGCCTTAATTACAACTTTTTTTCAGGTGTATTTAGTAACATTCCAATCACACTATCATATAAATTTTTTTTCAACCTGCATAACATCAAGAAAATTTCTAATGTACAGACAATTCCATTATGTAAATTCAAAATAAAAAGATCTCTTTTTACAACAATGTTTCATAAGTTTTTTCAAAAATGTTTTACTAAAAGCACTATACACATATTTTACTTTCACAAATAGCTGATCACCTGTTAGTAGAGATAGTGTTGTACATTCATCTAAACTTCAATTGAATGATGTCATCTACGGTCTGTACTTCTGTCAATGGGGTTGAAATCTATGAAGTCCTAGAAACACAATTTTTGATGAATGTTTCAACTTAATTGACTATGTACCTTGTTCACAAATAGGACACCCTTGAGTTCCTTTAATTCGATATCCTAAAAAATTTTCATAATCAGAAAAGTCATTTATTTTCTCGTAAAACATTTCTCTTAACATCAAATATTCATTTATATAAGAATCATAATATTTTTACACCTGAATCACATAATAATTTCAAACCATCGATCAATGGATCCAAATAAACATCAATATCAATACCTGGTTGTTTTGGTCCTGATATAAGCATATATAACATAATGTATTTTTGTTTCATGAATAACTAAGGTGGAAAGTTATAATTTATCAACATAACCAGTCATGTACTATGAGTAATACTTTGAAAACCAAAAGGATTCACACCATCTATAGATAACACAAGATGATGGTTTCTTGGCTCGTTTCTATAACAACCCTACTCTTTATTACACACTTAAACTTGCTTTATTACATAAAATTGCACTTAATACAACCCAAAAGATTGAGAGGTCTAGTGTCTTTAAGGATTAGGAGCATTACATGACAACTAAAGACATAAAATTTAATATCTTTATTGAAAACTTCTTTTACATGACCACAATATTCCTTCATACTCATCAATGCATGGGATAACCTGAGGACATACGTAAGAAAAGAGTGAGGTATAAAGCCTAGTAAGGGAGTAAACAAGGCATAACATGAAGAATAAAATACTTGTTATGCAGTAGGTATATCAATGGAACACAAGATAAATATGAACATAAAGTTATGATATATCATGATTATCATAACATGGAAATGTGGTAACAACAAACAAATTGATATTAGCATGAGCCAAGGCTATCACACATGGATTAGCTTGAGTAAACCCTCATTGCTCATGAATTATCATGAGTAAAACCTCTTTGCACATGAATTATCAGGAGTAAAACATCATTTCACATAGCGTATCATGATACT
Organism: Viscum album; assembly: GCA_963277665.1. NCBI lineage: Eukaryota > Viridiplantae > Streptophyta > Magnoliopsida > Santalales > Viscaceae > Viscum > Viscum album. Next base: position 1,189,220,345 of record OY728121.1, on the reverse strand, counting down.
AAGCATTACCCAATGCATTGTATCACTATCAGGGTGCACCCTTTATAAACATTTCATTTTATACATAAGTGTGCCACATAGATCATATAACATGGAATAATTCATCGTCATAAGTTATTAAAAGATAAATTAATGTGGAATAAATACATATATTTACCATTCAACAAGTATATGTGAATAAATTTGAATACCCTTGATAGATATATGGGTCTGGTATTCACTACATTATGATTTTGGCTTAGAAAACTGTGGTGCAATTTAAAAAACATAACGACGTCATATGGAAATTCATAAGTTGGGTTGATGAGAGAGAAAGTGGTATCTCATCATTTATACATGAAATAAACAATAAATAGATCATGGAACAAAATATCACAACATATGAAATGGAATTTAGATGCATAATATGGAATAAATGCTTGAATGGAAATAAGAGGAGAGAAATCCCGTATGGAACTTCGGCATGGTAACAGGTGTACATAAAAGGAATTAATGAGAGATAAAAGGGTATATAATCTTTCAAACATAAGAAGGTAATTACGGGGGATGTTTTAAATCACACCAAAATATTTTTAATTGAAAATAAAAGGGTATAACAACATAAAGAAACTTGGATACAAACGGGAAAGGACGGAATCCCTCACGGAAATTCGGCATGGTAACAGGAGTACTTAAAGGATCATAGGGGGGGATTGATGTGAGTGAAAGGAATATATCATCATCTATGCAAAATATTAACATTATGGTGGTCTTGTAACATCAATATACAACATATATATATGGAAATTAAGAAGCATTATGTAAAAGAGTAGCTTGAATGGAAATGAGAAGAGTGAAACCCCTTACAATTTTTTTTCATAGTAACGGCTTAGGTATGGGTCCAAATGAGAGAGGATCAATGATACCTCATTAAAATAAAATAAAATGTAAAGTATGGAAGTAATTAAAAAAAATTAATACAACCAATTGAAGTTAAAAAGGATGATTTCGAACAAGGTTCTTGAATTGAAAGGAAGAGAGGAAGGAGAGGATCCCTTACTTGGATGTGTGATCCCAAAGGATTGGGGGAGGCTTCTTGGGGGATTGGGGGTGCCCTGGGAGGACTATAGGGATTATGGGGTAGATGGTGGTCGAGATAAAAATGGGTTTAGTGAATAGTAATTGGAGATTGGGTGAGTTTATATAAGAAAGGCGAGAGAATTCTTTATTAATTTGGTTTTGGACACTACACACAAAAATATTGAAAACTACAAACCATACCATGGTTTTTGTACATGGTTTGTACCAAAGGGGAGTGGTATAAAATATTTTATATGTAAAATGTCCGAAAATATTAAAATATTCCACTTTATTATGTGGTGGTGAGTCACATTATTAAATAAATGAATTTAAAATCATAAAGTATATTATTCGTTTTGGAGGACTAACTAAGTATTTATAAAATAAGTAAAACAAATATAAAATAACATTATTTTAATGGGAAACCATATATTGGTCCGAGAATACCCATTATAGTATTTATTACATCTTTTTGGGGTCATTATGATGTCATAAAACACATATTTTATTTATACCTTATTTAATTTTTACCCAACAATTTGACTGTCTCAGAAAATTATGAAAAATTCAACGTTGGATAATTTTTACATCTTGATCCAAAAAATAATATGAATTTTATCTAAATAATTTTTTAAATATGTGAATGTTCACTTTTAAAATAAAAACCGACATTTATTGAAAATTCATGGGTAAAGACATAAACAGTTTTCAAACGTTGATAAAAATTACATTTGACTTCATAATAGTTATATAATCATTTATTATTAATAAAAGTAATTTGATAATAATATTTTATTATAATATTATTTATTTAAAAAATTCATTAATTTCTTAAATTAAATTCTTTAAAAATACACGTTCTGTTTTATCATAAAAAAATATAATTCTTATCAAACTGATTACCTAATCATTTATAGATAAGGAACTGATATAATAATAATTTATAAGTATTGTTTTTATAATATTATTAGTAAAAACCATAGATTAATATAAATTATATATTTCTCAAAAGTAAACTTTTTACCTGAATATAAAATTTATCAGATTAGTCACTTTTTAAGAATGACCATTTTCATAAAGGAATTGATGGAATAATAATTCTATTTAAATAAAGGGATTACAAAATAAGTAACTAATACCTTATTACATAACCCCTTATAAAAATCACGTAAGACCTAAGGGTAAGGTGTGAAATAGTGACATACTCTTTGGGAGGCTCAAATAACATCACTTAGGTGGTAACATCTATTAACATGAGTTCTCCCATAGGTGATTCCATTCATTCTTATCATGTTGAAGCTCAGTTTGGGCTTGGTCAAGATTGAAGCATAGTGATACTACCTCCTTTCCAAGCTCCAACAAATGAGCTTCGTATGGTCTGCATCTACTAGATGAGTCCATTCTGTCCATTGTATGTGTGGAAAGTATTTTTTGAAACCTCATGTTTATATTAGTTGTGTGATCACTGTACAATATCTGTATTATCAAAGACAATGATACTGAATGGTCATTTAAACCCAATAATAATAATAAAAAGAGTGAATGTATTTTATATATCTCTAAGACATTAAAAGAAAGGGAATTTCATTCAAAAATGTTTTGGTCATTACAATTTCCAAATTCATTCTACTCGTGATAAATTATATTCCACTAAGGAGAGTCTACTGGGTGATGATGTTTCCCATATTTATTTCTGGTATCTGCATGTCACATCAAATGTATTGTAGTCTCCTAAATTCCTTATAGGAACCTAAACCTTGAAATGATTAGAATGTACCATAAAACAATCATTGTACTCGATTAATATTTATTGTATCGAGAAACACCACACATTGGTCATTATTGAAGTGATTTGTCATCCTTGAGAAATAGTATACAATCAATTAGATAGACATGTATTCTTTTAGAGACCATACCCATCAAACATAGAATTATTTTATCATCGTATGTTCTACTAGAGAAATAATTATCTTATGGGAGGATATCATTCTATAAATCATGTAGTTCAATAAAATTGGCATAAAACCCTCCATTTCCTGCTTTTAAATTATATAGCTTTTGTATGGATGAAAATTGTATATATTTAATGTGTCCTGCATATAATAGAATCTTTTCACAACTCTTTAAATTCCCAAATTTTTTTGGACAATCATGATGTTTATCTTCAACATTCATTTTTATTTCCTCAATACAATCTTCATAATCATTCACACCTATAATCACATCCTCGGTACAATCTTCTTCATTTTCCATTCTTATAATCATATCATAGGATCTATAAAACTCAGTACTATCTCAGTCACTAGCTACATTTTATTTTCCCCTATGTTTATTACAACATTTATATCTTCGATAAATTATATGATAGACCATGTTCTTTAAACTCTTATAGACTAATTAGTCTTCAATAACAATAGTATAAACATAGAAAAAGGATTTAAGAAGGTTCATATGCATGATATTTGGAAAACTTGATGAACTCTTTCACGCCATCTTCATACTATTTTATCACACAATTGACATCCATCCATTTTCAATTCACATCCATCATATTTGATTCACTAATATTAATATTTAACAAAATAAATAAATACACAAAATGGGTATTTCAAATAAGGAGAACCCAACAGTTTAATGTTTCAAATAATTTTAGAATACTTTTAAGGAAATGATTAATTGAATTTATGAAACGAATTACTCTACTGGTGGTAGGTCTAAATTCATCAACATTGATCACTGGTTCCTACTATAGGATGGATACTACTCAGGGTAGTTTAAGGAACATAGGTGCATGTTTAGAAGCGATGGGGAATGAGTCTCAGGAAATAAAATGAAATAATAATATTTCAAGAGATGAAGCTGATGTGGATGACAACGGTAACCTTAAATCTATATTTTCTCTTGCTAGGGATTTAGCAAATCATCTAAAAAAATTTATTAGTTTTTTGTCTAATGTTAAAAAAATCAGCAACAACAATCTGATCCTGATAAGGGGATCTTTGATTGGTATGATCGTGAGAGGGATCATATGAATGGTCTTATACCACTCATGCTGAGATAACCATTTTAGTTTCAACATTCAAAGAAATTCTTCAATTTCAACATGAAAATTAAAAGGATTTTGGTTTGAGGACTTAATTTTAGTACTTCTTATCTTCTTGAGAGTCTAAGGTTGTGAGGGTGGGGTAACTATGGATATCCTATGGGTTGGATGTAGTTAGTGATACTCCCTTTCCATGGTGTTATTATCAGTCTATATTATGCAGGAGGTGAGACTCTATATATCTAAGAGGTATCTAATAGTTAATATGTTCATATAAATATAGATACCACCCTTTTTCCTTACACATGTTTTCCTTTATAAATATAGATACCACTCTTCCTGGTGATAGAGAACACTACATTATAAAAATAACTATTGAATTTATTCACTCTAATTTCGAATCACAAAACTCTATTTTAAATTCAATGTGAAATTTAAAATATCATTTATCTTGATCATCACTGATATCCAAAATATTATCCTCATTCTGAAACATCATAGAAATCCAATTTATTAACTTTAAAACCCGTCTTTTACCTTAAAAATCAAATTTAAATTATAAAAATCTGATGAATTGTGTCCTAAAAAATCATTTGGACCCTATTTATTAGTTTTTAAAAATGACTGTCACCACTAAAAAACATGGTAATATTTATTTAAAATCACTTTTTAACAAAATTTTTACCAATTAATTTTTTTTTGGAAAATTAGACGCCAAATTCATTTTCAAACTACCTTACAAAAGTCACTCACTATTTTAAAACCAATACCTATCCATTTTTAACCATAGTTTCAAACATTTAGGAGTAGAAAACCCCCTTTTAGAAGATTAGATAACCTATTATATAGTATAATATGTATAACAATTTACATGTATATATTGACATGTAAATATGAATAAAATAAAAGCTATATTATTTGAAAACCATTTTCATAATAGAAAATATGGATATTGAATATAATAATGGTTTCACAAATTAAAGAAATAAATTAGTATATTTTTAAACATATTTGAAACACTAAAAACCAATATAATGAATAAAATTTGATAAATGGTTACAGTAAAGAAGAATAATAAAATTATAATCCTAAATGGAGAAAATAAATAAGTGGTAATGTCAATAAGAAAAATTATTGTATATTGTTCAAAACAAGAAAACATAATATTTAAAGTTATTATTTTAAAAAAATGAATTATATATTAAAATATAATCAATTTACATTTTTAACTTCATAAAATTATTCAAAATAAATTTGGATATATTTTATTCAATACTATAACTAGATTTAAAATATGTCAAGTATCAAAAAATGAATCTTGATTTTGTTCAATTCAACCACATATAATGTTGGATGATGAAGATGTGTGAGACATCATCAAAAACACCGATCAAATTTTAAATATCTAGACATAAAAATAACGAAATCATATTCAAGGATCACCTACACCATTCCAAAACCCAACAGTCCTCAATCTTGTTAATACTTTTCTTGGTTTCTACCATTTCCCAAACTGAAGAACTAACATTGTTTCTCATTTTATCTATCCTCAAATTTTGGTTGATATCAACCTCGAGAACCAAACCCAAAATCAGAGATAAGATGTAGTTGTGGAGGAATCCCCTAATTTAAACCAGGTAGGTGATTTTGGATGCAATGATGGTTTAGGAGTTGCAATAGGGTTAATCATTAATTCACCTTTTGATGGTAGTATATGCTTATTGGTGAAGTCATAGTGGTTAGCTTGGAATAAGGTTTTTGTTTTAGTTTATGGGAGGGCTGTTTAAGATCGATTGATTTGAATAGGACTATTATATATATTTTCTATTTAGTTTAAATTTTTTTATTCTGTATTTATCTTGAGTTTTATATGTCGATATTCATCTATATAAATGGAGTCTCAACATTCTTCATGTTTTAAGGGATTTTTTATAATAATTAACATTGAAATATTTTCATAGTTTCATATATATAGTTTCAATTATTTGATTCATATATTAAGGTCATCAAAATAAAAGTTGATTAAACATTTAAACATTCAATTGAGTTTAAATTGTTGCTAGATTACTATTTTTACTTCCCTATTTTATTACATTTATCCATACATTATAGGTGGATTACTATTATTCCTTCATATAGGTGAATTATTATTATAAATTCTACCAAATATTTCTAGAGATAAGTATTATTTCTAAAAAAAATCATGTATATGATTTTCTATGGAAATGACAAACTAAAGGAGGAGGGATATTAAATTATTAGTAAGGGAGAACAGATTAATGGATCATAAAGTGGTTAGATCAAAATAAGATGAGAATGAAGAGCAGGGGAGAAATATCATATTAAAATTAAAATGGAATCATAATATAAATCTATAAATCATTAAATAAGGACATATAATATCAAGAGATATTATACTTTAAAAATATGAACATAATGATTTTACTAAAACAAGGATATTAAAAAAAGATAAATATTGAAAAAAAGAAAATACACAACCAGTTTTTACCAAAAACTATTAACTAAATAAATTCTCATGACTACATGAAAGAAATATATTGATACATGTATATGCAAATAAAGAATCACAATAATCAGAAAGCATATCATAATCCTTTAACCAAATATGCAACCATTATAATTGACCATTTAACTTATGTTATATTCTTGTTAAACAATATTTAAATTAGCATTGGGTTTTTCAAGTATTATGATATCCTAATAACCAAAAAAATAATAGTAAAAAAACACCCATAAAAATTAATATATACTTATAATAATGAAAAAATAAACATAATCATACCAATCAACCCCCAAAACAAATGAAATCATAAAATACACCTATGTTGGAACATTATCATCATATAACTATTACAAAAAATCATATAATCACCCTTAAAAATTGTATTATATTCATGATTAAATTAAAAAAGTATCCTATATAAAACATATAACATAACAAAAACAACATTAATTATTTTATTAAAGAAGGAAAACCCCAGTCTCACATTCCAGGGCAAGGATAAGGCCAAAAAATTAAGGGGGTCTATAATAATAAAGACCCAAAGTTTCGTTAATAAAAAACATCACCATCATGGGGGAAGGATCCAATAGAAGAGAAAATAAAAATGGGTTTAGAGTTTGAAGCATGGGAAGAAAGGAAATTGGCCACTTTATTACCCTCATGCCATGTGTGAGTGATACTCGTGGCTCCGAGAATCAGATTATTGCATCTTCGAAGCTGATAAGTGATTGTCCAAGGAGTGGATATGTGACATGAACACCGAGACATGAAAAAATTTATATATAAATAGTTAATTTAAAAAAAATATAATTATAAAACATTTAAATTTTCCTATGTAAAATACATCACACATTATCACCATTTTAAAATAATCCCCAAAAAACACATATACTCATTCAAATAAATAAAAATTCAATCTTACACCTTTAAAATCCATTTACGACATTATAATATTTAATCATTTAATTTAAAAAATTAAAAAATTATTTAATTTTAAATTCCTCAGTCTTTATACAAGTTAAATAATGAACATTTTAAAATCTAAACATCTAGAAAACCAAAATTAGTTCATAATAAATTGAATCATTACATTGAAAAAATTCTTATTTAAAACATATTGAAAAAAATAATATCCCAAAAAACATAATTAAAATAATCCACTATAACATGGATGTATTTTTGTATAACTATAATTTTGAAAAAAATAAAATCATTAAAAATGAAAACGATAATTCTATAAAAGGGACTCCATGGCCATAAAATACACGTTGACACTAATACTAAAATTAAAACATATAATTATCACCACTTGACACATAGTACATATGTGCATGACACCTATTCCATAGAATCCTTGATGAACCTATGTTCAAACCCCTTTCAAAATGGTATTCATTTAATATATGAAATTTAAATTAATACTAAATCAAACTATACACTATTAGTTAGCATGTATGGTGTAGGTATATAACTAAGGGGTGCATCCGGTCCGAACAACATGGATCGAGGATGGATGGTGTAAAGACCTAGATTGAAGAAGTGATTAAAGAGAAGAAGTAATAATCTAATACCTTAGAGAAATTATGATTTGTTGATGAAGAGCGGCGATGGTTTAGTTGGGAGTGATGATCGCAGGGAGGGACAATGAGGGTTAGATTGGGAGCGACAATAACAGGGAGTAGCCTAAAGGGTTTGATTGGGAGCGACGATGGTGGCAGGGAGCAACGATGATGGCAAGGAGTGACAACGAAGGTGAAGGTAGGGAGAAATTTTAGGGGAGCAGCGATGACAACCCTATTGTTTCATCAAATCTTGAAGGTGAGCGAAGATGGAGAATCTGTTAGGGTTGTTTTTATCGGAACGCGTATGGTTTTTATCAGTGCATTAAAAAAAGCACTAATAAAGAGTAGTTTTATCAGTGCTAATATTGAAATCATTGATAAAACTACTCTTTAACAAGGTTTTTTTAACATAGATAAAGATACCCCTTTATCAATGCTAAAAAAGCAATGATAAAATGAGTCTTTAAAAGTGCTAAAATTCTAGAAATGATAAAGACATGTTTTATTAGTGCTGATAAAGGGGAATCTTTATGAGTGCTAAAAATGTGCTGATAAAGATATAAATAAATACATATACTTATTATAATTTTATACATATATTTATATAATTATATATAATTATATTATTATTATATATACAATTATAAATATAGTAAAAATAATAAATATATTAATTATTATTTTTTAAATATTTGTATATAATTATAAATATATTTTTATATTTTATAATTATTTAAATAAATATATTTATTTATTTTCTAACGAGCATGTACCCAAGTGGTAAAGGCTCCTTCTTGGCACCTAGGAGGTCCTAAGATCAAGCCCTGTTGGGCACAGGTACTATTCAGTACTATGTAGGCGGTGATGCAGACGATGGTATAAGCATGTGGTGATATAGACATGACACAAACACAATGACGCAGGCATGATGATGCATACATGACGCCGCACTGGGCTTTCGGGCCATGTAATGGGCTTCATGCCCACTTGGCACACATGCCATATACTAAATAAATAAGGCTGATGGGTTGGCTATCCCCTAGGGTGTGGGGGCTATGACCGTCCTCTTTGGCCTGTGTGTGTGGTGTGTGTGTGTTTGAATGTAATTGTACACCCAAACACCAAATATATTTATATATATAGTTATAATTATAAATAAATATTTCTATATAAATATAAATATATTTATATAATTATATATATATATATATACTAGTTTATAAATATATTTATTATATTTTTATAATTATTTAAATAAATAAATATTTATTAATAATTATAAAATTATAATAAATTTATTTATTATATTTATAATTTAATAATTATATATAATAAATATATTTATTATATTTTTATAATTATATATATAAAATTATAATTATAGTTATAAATATTTGTGCATATTTAAAAAAATATTTATATCATTATATAAAATTATAAAATTATAAATATAGTAAATATATTATTATAAATTTATAATTATTTAAATATATATATAATTTAATTATATTTTTTTTATATTTATAAATATAATAGAATAATTATATATATATATTTAAAATTATAAATATAATAAATATATTTATTAAAATTTTATAATTATATATATATATAATTATAATTATAATTATAAAAAAATATATTTATAAATATTTTAATATAATTATATATATATATTAATATATAAATACATATATTTATAAAATTATAATAAATGAATTTATTGTAGTTATATAATTATATATATAGTTATAATTATAATTATTGATAAATTTATTTAAAAAGTATTTATATATAATTAAAAAAATATAACTATAAATACAATAAATATATTTATTATTTAAATATATTTATTGTAATTTTATAACTATTTATGAGAACATAATATGTTCAAGGGTATAAAATAAATGAATCACACCGAGTAAAGTATAGATAAAAAAACGAGTCATTATATATATAGATAACAAGAATAATAAGGGTGTTAGTGTATAAATGAACATTCATCAGTCATGCATAGATAACATATGCACGCATCATCATAATATAGATAATATTAGCATTTGAAACCAAGTAACCCCCAATTATGTTCACAAATAAACTTATGATCATATGACATCAATTATACTGATGTTTTAATATATGAATATAAATAACACTAATCATGTCCATGAATATCACCATTATCTCATGATATATATATATATATATGTTAACCAAATTCATTGGAGACAAATATATATATATATACTTATAATTATAATTATAAATAAATATATTTAAAAAGTACATATATATAATTATTAATATAATAAATGTATTTATTATTAGAAAAAATTTATTGTAATTTTATAAATTTTTAAATATATATATATATAATCTTATAAATATGTTTTCTTAAAACATTATATGTATATATATTTTAATTATTAAAAAAATATTAATAAATCATATTTATATTAATTATAAAAAGGAATTCGTTAATTAATTCATATAAATAAACATTATTTTTGAATATAAATATAATAATTATATATATAAATAATATTTTTTTATTAAAAACATTTATTAGCTCTATGAATAGCGATGATAAATCTAACCTTTATCAGTGCTGATAAATGAAGAACTTTTATCAATGCTTTCTTAGTGCTGAAAAACATTACATTTATCAGTATTTTTAGCTAGCACTGATAAAGGTGAGGCTTTTATCGGCACTTTTTGTTTATCTCTGATAAAAGTAGGCACATCCCTTAAGACGATTTGGGGTAGTGTGTTGGAAAAACATGAATATTTTGTAGTGTTATCATATCTTTAGAATCTAATTATGTATGATACATTTATATTCACTTTAATGTCCTATTATTGAAGCTCTGGATCTCAGAGATAATCGTCTAAAACCCTTTATGTTTCCATTTTTGATCTATAATTTCCAAATATATTATGAGAAAAATTTCATGACAGATAAATTTATTCACACTTTTTTATGAAATGATGAGTATTTTAGTTTTATACAATTTGTATATTTTTTTTCATTTTTTGAATTAATAATAGCTCAAAATATCCCCCAATGAAGCTTCTCATGCACCTCCATCAATTTGGAATTTTTCAAACATTGCGCGTGATCCTCTTGGTCTACCTTTTCCTTATACATTGATGGTGATCCCCTCAGGTGGTGCTAATGAATTGGACTTCCTCCCTTGGGTTTGGAAACCTATGGTCATCCCTATTAAATCCTTCCAGCTTTAGTGAGTTCCAGTGCTTCAGATTCTCTATTCTCTAGAGGGAATGTTGAGTAGTATGCTCAGTTGGAGGAGAAAACTCAAGTTTCATCTCAGTTCAAGGGAATGTCTCATTTGAGATTCCTTACTCTTTTTGATTGGTGATGGCTGGTGGTTTTGATTCCATACAATCTTTTATGATTCCATTTATTCCCTCAGTTTTGGATTTGATCAATGCTTTGAACATCGTTGATGATAAACCCATGATCTCTTAGTTTGTGGAGGATTTTGGCTCAACCGCCACTTTCCACAAATGGATTTTGATTTTAGTGTTTGGTAAGGATCACTTATCCCTTCATGTTTCCAAATGCTTTACTGCCTCATGACATATTTCTATCCTCAACTGTATGTAAATCTTTCATAGTTGAGAAAAAATCGATGGGCCAACACTTTCACTACCTCGTAACTTCACCCACCACTTATTTGGTGATTTCGAGTCTATTTTTAGTTACTTTTTATTTTTCTTTAAATAGGAGTATGATTAGTAGAGGTCAGAAGTGATTTAATTGTATCCATGATCATGTAGTAGTATTAATTTTTAATTACTAGTTCATGGATTGTGCGGTTTGTGTTGGTGCATTTAGGTTCTTCAATTGTTTGTTTTTATTCCACTATCAGTGCATTCCTCTAGTTTGCACACAAGCGGAGGGAAACAATCCCAAACACATTAAATCTAATATCATGTTGGTTTTGATGTATCCCATTCAAATGATCATAATTTCAACAACAATGTTGATCACTGCGCCATTTTTCATCTCCAAGGCCACTCTTCCAATATATGATTGCTGATGTAGGGAAACTCTGGTCTAACATATGGATTTCTATGACGATCATACCACATGTGATTTCCTACCCTATTTCATCCCCAAATTTTCCTGGGGCAGATCCTCCCAACTAAAATCACCCCTTTAGGTTTGTCTTCCATAGTATACTGACTCTCCAAGCATAGGTAAATCCTTAGGTTGCGTGCAGGGATTTTTCTTCTTCTCCCCATGTTTCATCAAACATCAATGAACATACATCAGTTACACATGCTAATTTTTAGGATGAAGCTGATCCTGTTAGCTCAATATTGGTTGGTGGTTCTACTAAGACTACATTCCCTTTATAACCTATTCTTTTCATAACTTCTCCCCATCCTTTCGTTCCTCTTATTGATGAGTTTGATTAATCTGAGATGTGATATTGCACTGATCCCAATAGTGTCACTTCTCATTCCAAAAAGAGCTCTAATGTTATAACTTCATTGAGGGATTTTTATCCAATCAACATCCTATCCTAGCTTCTTCCAATCCTTAGGTGCCACCTATGGACAATACAGATGATGACTACATCTTATCCTCAAATTATTTTACTCCTTTGATCATATATAATGTTGAATATCAGATGGATTCCCCTTCTAGAAATAAAATAATGGAGATGGCATTTTATATCCATCTTCTACACTCATGAAAACTAGATTTAGGTATATAACTATTTAAAAGTCTCTAACTACATAATCCTTGGCTTAAAGGGTTATTGTTTCAAATGAACTCTTCCTTTCTTTCCCATGATCTCCTCCATCATATAGAACATCACGGGCATTGAATAAATGCAATTTTATTCCTAATTATTTATATACTAATGATATTTCCTTGGTTTCTATCCTTGAACAAAATCATGACTGAGGGGTTATAAATTTTTTTTCATCCAACCATCACATGTGAAACTTTATGCAAGGAACAATAATCATATTTTGATCTTATATAAGGAACATGTTCATGTGGAATTGATAGTCCTCTTTTCACCACATCTAGATCCACATTTTTCATAACTACTACAAATTTCACTTTCAAAACATTACAATTTATCATCAATAAAAAATCACATATAAAATTCCCTTTTATATAATATAAATCCATTTATAAGTGTTTTTTACTCATCATTTATCAACTTTATGTGCCCAACTCACCCAACTACACCTGGAAGGATTCAAATGTCAGACGTCCTTATCCAAATTGACCTCCCTATCCATTGCACCATCCTAATTGTTTTCCTATTTTAATGATATATATATATATATATTTCCACATATCTTTTGTATAAATGTACTTATTATATAATTATATATAATTATATAAGTATTTTTAAATAAATTTAAAAAATAAATTTATATATGCATATATATTTACATATAATTGGGTATCTATAAATAATTCTTTATAATGTATTTATAAAATGCATATTTATTTTAAAGATGTTTATATATTATATTTCTATAATATGTTGAAATAAATTAAATTCATGTCTATTTATTTGAATTTATATCGTATATTTAATGATATATTTAAATAACTATATTTTAATGATGTATTTACACTATATTGGAAAATGCAAACATACACATTTATATATCCATCTATACATATAATTATAAATAAATATAAAAGCATAAATTAAATTATAAATTATTTAATATATATATATATAATGTATTTATAAACATATATATTTATTTTTATATGAAAAATATTTTAGAAATTATATATATAAATAAATAGGAAAATAAGTATTTTTTCCATACGGTTTATATATTTAAAAATATAGTTTACTTTTAAATATGAATAAATATTAATTTATACAATTAAATTGTTATATGTAATTATGTGAATATTTCTATACATATTAGTGTGAAACATATGGTAGAAGTATCTCCATTGGTTGAGAGCATGTCCCTAGGGTTTCATAGGGTTTGGGGATTCCTATGGTCTCTTTGGTGCGACTCTGATTTGGAAACATCCCTACATTATTAGCTAAAGTTTAAAAACATCCTTCTAATAGTGTTAACCTGAATCCCTAATTGAGGTTTGGTGTTATGGAATATGATATAATAATTCATTGGAAAAATTTATTGCTAACAGACAAAGAGAAAGAAGAGGTTGTGGCCATGAAGGATGATGCTATGTTTTTAATGTACGAAATGACACTACTGACCATCAAAAAGTTTATAGGAAATCGTCCCTTTAATATGGATGCCTTAAAAACATACTGAAAAACGTTTAGAACTCAAAATAGGGTGTATCTATAAGGTATTCTATATTAGGATATATGATCTTTAAATTCTTCAGAGAGAGAGATAAAAACAGTTACTCAAAGGAAGTGTGTTTTCCTTGGATAACCAACTCATTATAATGGTGGATCTAAGAGACAAAGGGGATATCCAAAAGACAAGTCTATCCAAAGAATCATTTTGGATATAACTTAAAGGGATCCTATTCTGTGGTAGCACTGAGTGAGTTATGTGAGAAATCAGAGGCCGCAATGGATATTTTAGGGAATGGGATAGATTAGATCCTATTAATTGGGGGAGAACTATGTAGATAAGGATGCTTGTTGACATGAAAAAGACACTTATGAGGGGATTGCTTATGAGAATGACTGTGTTTCAAGGATGGAAAATGAAGAAGGCAACATCATCATGTAATATGGTCCATGGATCTGTGCAAAAAATACCAGGACATCCTTCATTCCAGAACCAAAAAAACAAAGGGATTAGGATAGACTTTTGAAACCCTTTTTATAAGACATTTGAATAAAATATTAATAATATCATAATTTTGGGGATTGAACTTACCTCGAATGTTCAAAGGAAGAGGCAAGATTAAGCCAAACCTGCCTTTCCTTATGAAAATCCTATGTTGGAATTGTCATGATCTTGGAAACCCATGATTAGTACAGATGTTCCAACATCATTGCCCTAAAATCCCACCTGATATTGTTTTTCATCCAAAACCATACTATAAATAAATTAAATGTATGGTATTTCAAAAAAAGATGGTTTTGTTGGCTGTTTCCCAGTCTCTCGGTAAGGCCATTTGTGTGGAATCATCTTGACCGGGGGGAGGATGTGGATGTTTGGGATAAATCCTTATATCCAACCCACATTGGTGAAATCATCCATCAATATGATGTACTGGTGTGGAATTTTACAGGATTTTATAGATGAACCTCCTAAATAAAGAAATGGATGTCCTAGAAGTTACTCAAATCCCTTTGTGAGAACTTCCACAGACCTCTCTTTATTAGTGTAGTTTCATTGAAATTATGATTAAAAATGATAA
This sequence comes from Viscum album, assembly GCA_963277665.1. Lineage (NCBI taxonomy): Eukaryota > Viridiplantae > Streptophyta > Magnoliopsida > Santalales > Viscaceae > Viscum > Viscum album. Next base: position 1,189,204,782 of record OY728121.1, on the reverse strand, counting down.
GAAAGTGGTATCAAGCAGACATTATGCATCTATAATGGATTTCTGTCAAGTGACACAGTTGGAAGAGCTGACATATCTGGGATATTTTGGAAACCCTTTTACATGGTTTCATGGGAAGTCTAAAATAACCCGACTTACAAAATAGTTAGATAGATTTATGGGGTCAGATAATTGGATTATCCTTTCCAATTCTTTCTAAATATCTTATCATGTTCCTACCAGGTTGTCCATTGAATGATCATCATTAACATATCATTATATTCATGGAAACCAAGGCATGAAAGAATCTTCAGGATTGAGATATTTTGGGTGAAGGAAAGGGAGTGCAGAGAGTTGATCTGATCTAGTTGGAAGGTTAGTGATCCTAACATCAGAAAGAAGATCATATATAATATGTCCAATTAGAAGTATCAGAGTAATCTTAAATTTTCTAGCCTCACATACAATGTGATTCTAATGAAATAAAAATTAAAGAATTGTATTCTCTCACCCTTCTAATTATGTTCTCTCCACAATCTAGAGAATGGAGGTGGAATTAGATGAGGCTCTCAAAATTAAATAATTTTTTGAGTCTATACATACTAGAGGATCCCACATCAAGATGGAAACTCTAATTCCTCCTATTTTAATCAAAAGGACTCCATGAGGATTCACATGAACTCTATTTCTAACATCACTAATTTTGAGGGTAGACTTGATTCCAATGACATGGGAATATGTGACCTCATAACGATTTTTTATTAGATGATTTTTATAGTGGGGGGTCTGTCATTTCTTTTGATATTGCTACTTGTATCGAACTAGTGCTTTCAGATATAATGAACATCTATCTCACAATTTATTTTACTAATGAATAAATTTTATTGGCTTTGAAACAAATTCACTCAACCAAAGCACCTGGACTAGATGGATTTCGTGCCTTGTTTTTTTAAATCAATAAATTTATTAAAACATAATATACTAATTAAATAATTAATATAATATTTATTAATGTGTGTGTTTCTATATATATATATATATTTAAATTATTCATTTTTATTAATACACATTTTGAAAATATTTTTTGTCATAATTTTTTCAACATTTAATGTTTTTAATATTGTTGTAATTTACATAATTAATATATATTTATTTTTATTTAAACATATATTCATGAAGGTTTGTAAGCTGGACCTAGCCAACCCTCAGATTTTTTATTATTGAATTTAATATATATAGGAAAAAATAATTTATTAATTATATATATATATATATAATTAAATAATTAATAATAATTTCATAATTTTAAAAAATGATTAAAATAATTACCTAATTAATATAATAATTAATATAATTATATATTATTTATTTCTATATAATAATTAAATACTTAATATTCTTGTTAAATAATTAAATACAATTTAAATAATTAATATATTATTTATTTCTATATATATGTGTTAAATTTATTCTTTTTTAATAATCTTACTCAATTTTATTAACTATAAAAAATAAATAATTACTTAATTATATATATATATATATAAATAAATTTCATTTATTTTTAACATGCATCCATTTAATATAATTTATTCACTCATAATGTTAAGTGCATGATTTGTTTTATAAATTATATATTTCACATATTTATTCATTTTAATTTTTTTTATACATAATTATTCATTAATATATTTAATATTTTTGTAATTTATTCATTTTAATTTTTTCATTGTCCAATATTTTTTGTAATTTTGTCCATTTTATAATATTTATTTACACATATCTGTTCATTAACATTTAATGATTTTGATTTTATTGTAATTTGTATAATTAATATGTATTCATTTCCTTTTTAACATATATAAATATGTTTTTTTAATTTTTGTAAATTATCTAAATAATTAATAACAGTTATTCCTTTTTTTAAATTGATTCATTCTAATTATTATTTATTTCATTAAAAGACGCTATGTAATATATAATTTCCTTATTCAACAAAACATATATATCAAAATTGTATATTTATACATTAATTTCATACACACAAATATTTATGTAATTAATAAAATTTTATATAGACACACACACACCTAATATTTATGTAATTAATTTAAATTTTAATATTTATTTTAGAATTTCATTTTGCAACATAATATATTTAAAATATCATGTTTTTAATTTGTAAATTTTATTTATTTCTTTTAATATTATTTTAGCTAGTATTATATACTCATTTTTAATATATATTTTTTGTAGTTTAATATTTTTATAATATTTATTTATATGTATTTATTTACTAAGTTTTAATATTTTCATTATGTATTCATCTTCATTTCAATATATATCCATTTTTTATTTTTCTAATAAATTGTATAATTTATAAAACTTATTCATTTTTTAAATATTTTTAAAGTGTAATCATTTTTAATAATTCAATTTCACTCAAATTTAACATTCATGAATTTAAGATTTTATATTCAAATATAATGATAAAAATATATTTGGAAATAAATATTTATAAATGTATATTTACTATATTTATAAATAAATAAATATAAATTTCTTTAAGAATAATTTATATAATTAGAGAATTATAATTAATATATTTAAATAATGGATATATTTATTATATTTATATATATTTAATATATATATATATATAACTATATAGATATATTTATAATTATATGCAAATATTTATAAATATATTTACACACACATATATATATATTTATAATTAGTAGTTGGGGGCATACCTGAGTGGTAAACACTCCTCGTAATCCTGCATCAGACTCAAGTTCAAATCTAGGTGGGAGTGAATTTCCCCTGGTAGGTGGTGACGCAGGCAGGCGGTGATGAGTGCATGACGCTTGCTGATAGTGGCACATACATGATGTAAGAAAGATGTCTCACTAGGCCTTCAGACTAGTCTGTGGGCCTTTGGGTCATGTAATGGGTTTCATGCCCACTAGGCCTTTGGGCCATGTACTAAATAAATAAGGCTTGATGGGTGGGCTATTCCTTGGGGGGGGGAGGGCTATGACCTATCTTTCCGACCTGTGTGTGTGGTGTGTATGTTTAATGTAATTATACCCCCAAACACCTAATATATATATAATTATATTTATATATATATATATATATATTTATAATTATATATATATATATTTATAATTAAATTTATAAATACATATTTATAATTATTTTATATATTTATAATTATATACATGTATATTTATTTATTTATTTATAATTATATACATTTTTTTAATTATATAAATTATATTATTAAAATTAGTTATCTTGGTCTTTAACAACAAAGTTTTAGTACTGATAAAGAAGTATTTTATCAATGCTTATTACTTTAGTGCTCATAAAACAACACTTTATCAGCACTTTTTTGGAATCACTGATAAAACCCTTCCCAATAATTTAAATACATCCCTAACCTAACCGATTTTCCTTGCACTGTACAATCTCTCACAAATGTTCATCACTACCGCCGCTCCCCCTCAACATTTTCTTGGATTAATAAACTCTCTCAAATCTAAGATATGTTATTATTTCTCATCCTCTCTCATTTATCAGTGTCCTTTAACACCTCTCTCGCACATACCTGGTTTAAACCATATTTAATTCTTTTTAATCACCTCACTAGTGGAAATGGTTTAATATATATTTCTTCATCCATATAAATTATAATTTTTTTTATTTTTTAATGTTGTATTTATATATTTCTTTTCATATTTTATGTGGACACTAATTTTGATATATTTCATTATTTTTATTATATACTACAATATTAATTTAAATATATTCATATTTTACTTCAATTATGTGATTTAAAACAAGAAATGGAATTTATATTTTTGGAATGGAACTGGAATAAAACCGAAAAATATGTTAATAACATTGATGTGATTCCATTAATAATTATTTATATGTTGTTTCATGATTTGTTTATGTTATGAAAAATATATGTTTATATTTTTTTTGATCCCATGTTGTATTTATTGTAAATCAATCAATATGTGGATGATATAATTTGATTATTGTTGTTCTGTTCTTTAATCATTGAAGAATATTTAAAGTTTGCGTTTCATGATAAAGGCTTGGCATTTTAGAATTCATTATTGTTTGAGAATTCTATGTTTTTTTATGTGTTGTCGCATGATTTTATGTGTTCTCTTCATGTTGTTGCATGATTTTTTTGTTTATATAGTTTTGTTTTTTTGCTATAATTTTGTTTTTGTCATGTTCTTTAATTTTATAATGTGATTATTTTTATTATATTCATTAATCATTGAAGAAGATTTGATGTTTGCATTTCATTAAGAAGGATTGGCGTTTGAGAATTCTATATTGGTTTTTTATTAAATGTATAGGCCTAATGTGGACACTAGGTTCAACCTCAAGTAGCATGGGTAGGTTCCAGGGTGGTTCATCATTTATATCTAGTTTAAGCATGCTATGATTTAAAAAACTAGTACCCAGACACATTTGAATTCCAATGTGGGATGTGGGCAACACATGTACTATTCACCCACCTTTAAAAAGGGTAGATATAACACAGGCCGTCTGATCCTACTAATGTTGATCGTCCGATCTCCCACACATTAGTCATTCAAAAGAGATATTCTTGTTCTCCTCCATTATGCCTTTGGCCCTCCCACATACACTGATTCAATGGAGATCTTTTGACATTTTTCCATCTCCAGTGATCACCTCATGTGAATGAGAATTTTTAAACCGAATAGAATCCATGCATGAAATCATTAACTTGCATGAATGAGAATAAATCAAAGAGGATCTTTGGATGACTACAAACACAGTTACAGGAGGTGTTTATTTATTCAATATATGGATTAATTTGAGCATATTTAAATAATAATCATGTAATAATTTTATGCATGTGAGGATTTAATCATGAGGAATATAACAACTCCCATTTATTTTGAGATATACTGAACCCATCGTTATATATGAATGTCAGGACTCAGTAGTAGAGGTTCGAAGTAGCATGAAATGATCAGGTTGGCCAAATATTCATATGATGAGGTAGGTATTGAAATGGGGTTTTAATGTAGGTTTTTAATACTGAATTAATAGGTGATTTTCCATATTATGAGAAGCAGCAGTGTTTTTGTTATTCGCATGAAAAATAGAGAAATAATTTCCACAATTATTGGATGAGCTTCATGATGAGAAAGCCAAGTCTACGAGTATTTAAAATGATAATGAACATGGTGGTAGAAGGTGTGAGTAGAACGAAGGAAGACCTGAGTCCTTCGGGTATTTAAAGATAGGATTTTCACTACCTCAATGTTTTATACCACATGAGTTGCTGTATTGTTTAAAGTGTGAGAAATAGAATAGGAAACCAGAACAACGAGTAGATATTGTTCTCGAATATAGTGTGAATCCCAGTCATGAGATGCACGCAAATGAGGATGTTCCATGGCTCAATCAAAGCCGTGTGAGAAGATGATATGCACAAAAAAAGACCTTTTATCACCTGAATATATCTTATCACATCAATTGAAGGAATTTTTAACTTATTCACTCGAAGTATTTTTACACCACACCCAAATCCATTTTTAAAATTCACCCACACCCATGAACATACCATTTTTATGTAGCACTAATCATCACAACAGAGACACACCACTTGATCTCCATAATGAAGAATACTTTTGATACATGGCACAAGCATCATCTATATGCACACACTTTCATTATCCATCATTGACATACCATCATTGACGTCATCATCACCTTTGCTTCATTCATCTTCTTCATCTCATTGTTCTCCATCATTGACACTTAGGAAACCAAAATGGTGGCAACGCCTTCCTCATTCTCTCTTGGTGGATACATCTTTGAAGGCCCTCCTTCATGGTTCTATCTTGGCGGCTACATCTTTATCATCCCACACTACCAAAATTTTTAACACATAATCTTATGTAGATATCAAGTCCATATCTTCAATTAATGTAATCAACATTCATTATTCCATCAATTAATATTAAGAATAAATCTTCATTACTGTTGGAAAAAAATCTTCAATTAATGTTGAGATAAATCTCTTTATTAATAATTTTATCTCTCCCCAGTATACAAAATTTAAATCAAAAAACCCCAACAAGGAAGACACACTACTTTCACGTGTATGGTGCATTGCATAAATGGAAATACACAACACCATTTATGGGGTATTCAAATATAAAAAATAAATACCCAAAAAATTAATGGGTATTTAAAATAAAAAACATAATACCTTGGAGTCTTCTTGAATTTATATTTATAATGAGTATTTAAATGAATAAATAAAGGCATGCAATTTATTTAGACTCCATGACCCACATTATTTTTGTATAAATATTTGCATGTAGGTCATGAGAAATGTGCACAACTATTGAAATATCCATTTAGGATCATTGCATCCTTTGTAGAAGAAGAATTCTGTGAGTGAGCCAAACCCTAGTAATTCTTGAAGAAGGTGATTACATGAGCTCCAACATTTGAAAAGAAGTTTGAAATCCTAAATTGTTGAAGATCATGAAGAAGTACCCAAGTAAGGAGAAAGAAGCTTTCTTGTGGAGAAATATTATCTAGAAGAACTGGAAGGATTACAGTATAAAAAACCAGATATTTTCTAGATATAGATCAACTTGTTCGAGTTAGTATAAACAACACTGATGGGATGCCAGTCTAAATATCCCATCAGGAGATGGTCCACAATAACCATTTTTGATAATATATTATAAGAATATGTTTGTTAGTAATTTTTGATGATTAACTATACTTGTAATCACATTTCTTTACTAGTGGATAATCAATGTCAGTAAATCTAATCAACATAGAAATGATATAGTAACCCATTCCATCAGGGGAGAACCTTATAAATTCTAGTGTGCCTTTTAGTTATTTTAGTTGTTTCCATACATGATAAGTGTGGATTTTATAAATGATGGATCTATATTTTAACCAATAATATAGGTTGATTAAAAAAAGTTTAAATTGTAAGAAGTACATCACTCACTCACCCCTCCCCCTCTTAGTGATATATCTATACTCAAACTCTCCAAGTGGTATCAGAGCACAAGGTTTCCTCTATAAAGATCCATTCTTTATAGTACAACTAACGATGGAGAGTTTAAATTTATTCAATGATACCTGAATTAATTTCTCCAATGGAAATAACTATTATGGATGGAATAAACAAATTATTTCATATCTGATTTCACAAGGCCTTAAAGTTAGTGATTCTATAACATTTGATTTTATTTCACATGGAATTTATGATCCCATGATTTATTATAATAAGAGAAATATGGAAGTATATGGGAAAGATAGAAATGCTATTTTTCATCCTTATCTTATATTGTGTTCACTAATGTGATGGGACTAAAAATAGCCAAGGAGATTTTGGATACAATTGAGAATATGAATACAGGTAATGTGAAGATCAAAGAAGCCAAACTAAAAATTTGGAGAGCTAAGTTTGAATATATCTGGATGTATGATAATGAGATTGGTTATAAATACTTCACTATGGAAAATGAGATATTAATTCATATCAAGGATTTTGGAGATACATTGGATGATTTTTCTATTTTTAACAAATTGATTCTTATCTTCATTAAAATATTTGATTCAAATATTTCTTCCTTATAAGAATTTATAAATGTTTCTCTTGATGAGTTTCATAATACACTTCTTAATTAGGAGTTTAGAAATGCTCTTATGTTCATAAATAAAGAAAAAAAGTAAATATCTTTTAAATCAATGAGAAATATGAAGCTAAAGTAAAATAAAGATGAACCATCCTTATATTCTATTGAGGATAAGGTAAGTTATATAGATTATGAAAGAATCATGAAAATTATTTCTAAAAATTTCAGAAGAGGAAAATGAAAATTTAATGGGTTTTTTATTTAAAGTGCTTTAATTATGGCCAAATTGGACATTTTTCAAATGATTATCGAAAGAAATACTATGTTGATTCTGAGAGTGATGATGGAGATTAATAATACACTAAAAGAATACTTAAAAAAGGGTATGGTATAAATAAAAATAAATTCTTAAGGAATTATAAGAGATATAGGATGAGTAAGAGAGTTGATGAATACTCTTCTACATGAACTAAATCAGAAGATGGAGTTTCAACTAAAAATCATAAATAATTCATATCACAAATTAAGATATAAATATATTCTTAAATTAGTGATGAAAAATTATAAGATAGAAACTATGTGTACATGATAATTTCTAAAATTAAATAATGTCTATATAAAAACAATTATCACAAGAAAGAAAAGAAGAATCTTGGGAAATAAAATAAGTAATTATATGCAGAAAAGAATAAAGAAAAAATAGTTCATATTGATGAAGAAAATGAGGAACTGATTAAAACAGAAGTAACCATTATTAATGAGATAAATAAAAATAAATTAAAAATTACTGAACAATAAAAAATTATATTTTATATTGAATATAAGTTTAATGATAGAGAAAAAGAGTTTTTTGAGGAATAAGTGATATGTGTCACAGTTCAGCAAGAGTTGAATAAGGAAAAAGAAAATTTTGATAAATCTACTAAGATCAAGGGACAAACTTCTCAAGATAGAGTGAAGAAAGGTAAAATTTCACTTAATCATTTTAATAGATATGTTTCTTCTAATAGTGCACATGTGAAAGTTAAAACTGAGTAAGGGAAATTTTTTCCAAGAAGGCCACAACCCCAGAGCAGGATAGGCTTGGTTTTCAACAAAACAACAACATAGATCTGGATTCAATGGGAATCAATATGGGTGAATAAAATTTAAAGTCTTTTATTAGTGTTGTGGTAGGCATGGTCACAAAGACTACTCTTTCTGTTTCAACATGTCTTTAACAGGAATGAGAAAATAATAAAGGGGGTCTTTTAATGAGTACATAAAGAAAAAATATCATAGATAACAACCTATGAAAAAATATTCACAAAAAATATCTACAAAAAACAAATTTCATACTTTGGAAGAAGTTTGTGGTAGATGTAATTTATAAGGTCACATGGAATGGTGTGCATGAAAAGACTATATAGATAGGTTTCCTATGTTATGAAAGGGAAGTGGTTTCTAAAGAAAACCAGTGGATAATCATATGAAAAGGATTTGAATATTGAGAATGAATGGAATGGTTGTTTAGTTGTTTATCCAAACCAATAAAAATTGGATAAACAATTAGAGGAGGCCAAAAAATTTCTAAATATAAATAAAATGAAGATAAATACAATGAGAAGTTATCCACAATTAAAAACACAAATATTTAAATGATTTAGGATGGAAAATTTATTTAACATAAATAAGAATAAAGATGCTAGTCAAATCAATGAGACTCAAAACAAAAAGAAGTTCCCAATGAAATATTTCCATACTGAGGTTGGAAGAAAAGATTTCCTCAGATTGAGAGGAAGATCTAAATTATAAATGTTATTTCTAAGAGACCAATAGGTCACTCATTATTACCATTATTTTATGTTTTCTAAACTAATAATGTAGGGAATTAAAGGAGAAGTTTAAGGCTATCACCACTGGACTACATGATGATATTGTTTTTCATGAAGACTAACTACTTCCATTAAATGGAAGAAAAGTTTTCATCCCTTTAAGAGGGTCTTAGATGAGTCTTGAGGTATTTCAATCAAACATTCATCCCTTATTCTTAATTATATTATCTTATCAATTAAGGGGGAGTTCTTGATTCATGTCAACATGAGACAAAGGGGGAGCTTTATATTTTTAACTAGAAATTTCTGAAGTGTTTGTTGAATAATGTATATGATTTAGCATTTCATTGATGAATCCGATTATTTCCAAACCCTTTTATGAGAATTGAGAATTTCTATGCTTGAAATCACATGTTAATATATGTTATGGAAAACATTGACAAGAATGATTATTTCATTCTTGTTTTCTACACTAGGGTTTACCATGTAGACATAGAGTTTATTAGCTAGTGGGTCTTTTCTATGTATCATGTGATATCATCCCTTTCTTAAAAATATGTGAATATTGTTTTTTGAGAAGAAAGATAAGATGAGAAGAAACCCAAAATTTCCTTTGAATATGATTATTAAAGGGGGATACAATTGAGCACACATATTGACTTATTTAATATATGAAAATATATTAAAAACAAAATAAAAGTGGGGGATTTTTAATCCCATGTTGCATTTTTTTTCAATTAGTCAGTATGTGGATGATATAATGTGATGATCTTTTTCAATTATCTAATTCTTAAATTATTATGATTAAGAGTTTTTAAATTTTATACAAAAAGTGTAATTACATGAAAAAATTATTTTCATGATGCAATTAAGAGGAATCATTGTTGAATAAGTTTTAAATTTCATGAAAATACTGATTTGAATTAATAAGGATTAAAAAGAAGAATTCTTATTTCCATGAAAAAAGAGATTATATTTAGCATTATGTTTATGGATTGGAATTTTAGAATTCTAGATTGTTTTTATTGATTATTGGATAACTCTTTATGAGATTTTACTAAAAATATAGGCCTTCATCTAGATAAGGGAACCATGTACTAAGGATTGTGATACTATTTTTTCATGAAGTCTACTACATCCATTAGATGGATAAAAAGTGTGAATACCTTGAGGGGGGGGGGATTAGGTGTTTTTTGAGGTATTTCAATCAAAATTTCATCCCTTATTATTAATTGTATTATCTTATCAATTAAAGGGGAGTACTTGATTTATTTATATATAAGAAAAATGGGGAGATTTATCTATATTGGTTGAGAGAACACTCATAGTATTTCCTTTTATTTGGCGATTCCTTGTTTCTCCTAGGCGTGGTTGTGATTCTCCATTATCATTTATTTCTTGGAGGAAGTTGTAGAACCTCCTTTCAATGGTGTTAAACTTAATCAATTCTTGAGGTGTGGTGTTATGGAATATGATCTAATAATTCCTTCAAAAAACCTATTATTGATGGAAAAAATAAAGAATCATTTGTGGACAAGAAGGATGAAATTGCATTTATAATTCATCAAATGAAATTTCTTATCATCAAAAAGTTTGTATGAAATATAACCATAAGTTTAGGTTCCTTAAAAAACATTCTCCAAAACATTTGGCATTTAGAAGAGGGTGTATCCATAAGAGATGATGTAAAAGGCTATATGATCTTTGAATTATTCAATATGAGAGATAAAGAGAAGGTGAGGAAGGATGAGGTACTTTGATAACCAACTCATTCTAATGGAAGATCTAAGAGATATAGGGGATATCAAGAAGATTTTTTTTCCAAAAACAAATTTTGGATATGACTTAAAGGGATCCAGTTCTTTGGTAGAAACTAGCATGTTATATGAAAAATCAGAGGCTACATTAGGTAATTTATGGAATCTGATAGATCTCATCCTATTCACTAGGGGATGACTATTTGGATTACTGTGCTTGTTGATGTGGTACTACCGCTTATGAGGGGTCTTTTTCTGAAGATAGAGTAATAAAACACTTATACATCCTTCAAATTTGAAAATCTACCTATTTTTTCTTTGTTTTTTATACCTCGATTGCAAAGATAGAGACTGTGTCTCAAGTAAGGATGATAAAAAAGGAAAAATCACCATGAGGTATGGTCCTTAGCTCTGTGAAAAAAATTCAGGACGTCATTCATTCCTGAATAAGAAAAAAATGGATCATGATATACTTTTGAAAGCCTTTTTAAGAGATATTCTCAGAATCTTAATAATATCATCATTAATGGGCATCTAATTTTTTTACAGATCAACATGAGGAAAAGTGGTTAGAAGAAGGGGTGTATCAAACCATCAGAGTGAGTTCGGGTGACCCTGGTAAGAGGTATGATAACATGGGTTTCTTCCTATAGAAAAGGAATCCCCCAAGTTATATTCCTATAATCAATGAGGGAACGAGTAAACCATCCTCTAAAAGAAAGTGAATCTGCTTGATCCTCTAGATTTGAGTTTTCCTTCAACACTTAAAGTCACCTTTTATCCCTCCATGCATGGGGTACATCCTATCAAACTCTCTATGGTAGGTCCAAAACCAAAATAGAGGTGGGAGAGGAAAATGAGAGAGGAGAATATGAATAGAAATGTAATGAGATTAGGAGAAAAATGTACGATTAAAAGGCATGTGAAGGTCCTAATGTTTTATGATAGATATTACAAAATATGGGAAGTGGTAGGGGATGAATCTTACCACAAATGTTCCTAGGTGGAGGATAGATTGAACCAGCCATACCTATCCCCATGAAAATCCTATGTTGGAACTTCCATGAGCTTGGAAACCCATGATCTGTTTGGATGATCTAGTTCTATTATGATAAAATTATCCCTGATATGGTTTTCTATTCGAAAACATATTAGAAAGAAAGGAAAATTATGGTATCAAAAAAAATATTTTCTCATTGGCAGATTCTTGATCTCTCGGAAATTCCATTCAGGTGGAGTCAAATTTATCTGGAGGGAGGATGTGGATGTTAGGGTTAAATCCTAATCTCCAAACTACATTGGTGTCATAATCCATGAACAAGATGCACTGGTGTGGGATTTTGTGGAATTTTATGGATGTCCTTCCCTAAGGGAGAAATAAAAGTCCCAGCAGTTACTCAAATCCCTTCATGAGAACTTCCACGGACCTCTCCTTATTGGGGGGGGGGGGTTGAATGAAATATTGTTTCAAAATGAGAATAACGGGGGAGATAGTAGACATTATAAATCTATTATGGATTTATAGAAAGAAATAAAGTTGGAGGGGCTAACAGGTCTAGGATATTCTGAAAATCCATTTATATGGTTTCATGTAAAGTCTAAATTAACCAGCATTGAAGAATAGTTAAATAGATTTATGGGGTCAGCAGATTGGATTTTAATTTTCAATTACATCTAATTCTCTCATCTTTCTCCTTTCATATTGGACCATTGTTCGGTCCAAATTTACATATCACTGGGTTAACAAAAACAAATGATTGAAAGAAACTTCTAGTTCATGGGATTCTGGGAAAAGGAAAAGGATTATGAAGAGGTGATTCAATCTTGTTTGTAGGTTGGAAAAACTAACATAAAAATTTTGATCCATTATACAACATATAATTTGAAACATTGGGTAATATCAAATTTCCCCAGACCAACATACAATGTGTTTACATTGAAATAAAACTTAAAGAATTGTACTATCTCCCCATTCTAATTATATTCTCTCCAATATCAAAAGAATAGAAGTGGAACTCAATGAGGATATTTTAATTAAAGATAGTTTTTATTCTATACATGCCTATGAATCCCACATAAAATATAGAAACTATAATTCATTCTATTTCAATCAAAAGGCCTCTGTGAGGAAGGACAAGAACTCTATTTCTTACCTCACTGATTTTGAGGGTACAAATGTTTCCTATGAGAGGGAAATCCATGATCTCATCAATATTTTTTGATGTTCCAAAGATAGAAAAAAAACTCATAAGGGGGGTGGTGGTGGAATCCGTTTTTCAGTTTTTATAATTTTCAAAACTTTTAGAAGCTTAACCCCTGCAACCTATTAATATTTATTTCCTTATTAGCATTTAGTAAATACTCATGCATTAAAAAGAAATAAATAAAGTTAAGAACACAATATTTACTAGGCTCTACCTCAGTGTGTGAACCTACATTATTCCCATAGCCACTCCTGTGGGTCATTGGAAATCCAATATTATGAAGAAGTGAATATAACTTATGAGAACTCCTATTAGACACCTTATATATCTTAATAAGAAATATTATACTGACCCCCCATCAATTTATAATGTTTTATTATAAAACAATTGAGTCACACAAAATAATAAAGTCTTTTTTGAAACTGCTCCACAATTTCTCAATCCAAACCCTCAATCCGATTTGGCTGGATCTGATTTTCTCAATCCAATGATACTAAAACCTATTTTCTCAGTACAATGATTCTGGATTTGATTTTCCCAATATGGTGATGCTAGATCCCATTTTATTGTTACAATGATCCTGGATCAGATTTTCCAAATACGGTGATGTTGGATCCAATTTTCTAAATAAAAAGTACTCAGTATGATGAAATCATTCTCAATTTAGAATAATCAATCTCTGATAGAATGATAAATAAAATTCTTCTATAATCAGATGATAACTTTCACCTCAAGTTCTCTAGTGCTCTTCCGTTTTTACATATATGAATGTTAGAAATTAATAAATCATCTGAGAATGTATTTATAGGAATCACGGAAAACAAAATAAAGAAACTTGAAAACATTCCCTGGTTCCTCAAATTTCAAAACTCTGAAAATCTATCACATTTAAACATAAACTTTTAATTCTTCAATCATCCTTATATTTCTCCATGATCTACTCAAAATTGAATTTAATGTTTGACCTCTTCAACAATTTATATCTTTTTTAGCTCATTACGATATGTTTCATCCTCATCCCATTACGATCTGTTTCTTTCTCAACACGTTATGATCTTTTTCTTTCTCATCTCATTAGGATTTGTTTCTTTCAATAATCATTACCATATATTTATTTCTTAGATCATTACTATAAATTTATATCTCATCTCATTAGATCAGTTTCTTTATCAGTTCATTATGATCTGTTTCATTCTCACCTCATTAAGATATGTTTCCTTCTTAGATTATTATGATATATTTCATTCTCAACTCAATATGATATTTTTATCTCTCATCTCATTATGATCTGTTTCTTTATCATATCACTATGTTTTGATTCTTTATTAGCTCATTACGATCTATTTTTTTTCTCATCCTGTTACGATCAAATTATCATTACGATGGAATTATCATTATAATTAAATTCCCATTACAAATGAAATGACCACTCTATTATTTTTTATTTCTTCAAACCACTACACCATTTCTTAAAAAGGTTTTGTCCTGAAAGTTTTCATGATATATGAGAACTTCTTGGTCATAAAATCTTCATCTGATTTTGTTATGAAATTATGCAAAATTTCTAGCTCGTGAATTCAGAATCTTCTTTCTAAACTCGTTAGCAAAAAAATTATTTCTTAACTCAAACAATTCTGTCTCAACAACTTATATATTCCAAACAAAACAACGTATTTATTTATCTAATTACAAAAAAAACATAGAGCAAACCAAATATTTGACCACCAATTATTTTGAATCATATTATCTGAAATATCATGCTGATGGAAATGAATAGATTAATGTGTCTAATAAACAAATTCATCTTGCTAACTTCTTCTATGTCTGGTGCAGCTCAATTAGAAAACCTAGGTCGGAAAACTTGTTTTCAGAGAACAATATTTATTTAAAACAAAACTTTTATCCCCCATTATCTTTGGATTCAAACTTTCAGAAACATTCAGCTTTCTAACAATCTCTGAATATAATGAATCTTAATTACTATGTATATCGTTTCGATTCCTAAATAAAAAAACATTCTAATACAAAAGGGTAGTTGTCTCTGAATACAATAATTTTGTTAAAAAAATTTAACAAAAAGGTTCTTCAATATCCCCCATTGGATTTTTTAGACAACCCTTGTTAACAAGTTTTCAACCTCTCATAAATCATTCACAAATTAACTTTTATAAACAACTCAAGTTTCTTTATATTTATAAAAATGTAGCTTTCTCAAAAGAGAGTGTCATGAAACCATAGTACTGGATAAATTAATGTTTTTGGAGGAATTCCTATCCTCAGAGGAAAGAAAAATTTGTGTCCATGTAAAGATAAAATCTCCTATCTTTTCTTTTCATACTTTCTCTTTCTCTTCCCTATTATTTATTTTCTAACATTCTTTTTCTATCCCCCATTTTTTGATACCCACATATTTAGATTCATAAAATAAAGATAAGTAAAAACTTTTTACAATGTAAAAATTTGTTACTTACTCTCCCCCTTCGTCAACATAATCCAAAGCATGGTGGGGGAGTTTCTTCATTATGAGGTTTAAGAAGACATGGGATGAGGCTGAACATGAAGTTTAATCCTTAATTCCACAAACCATTCTTTTGAAATCTCTTTTGTAACGATATCAACAATCTGATACTTTGTTGAAATGTATTCCAGAAAAACATCGGTAGTGGTAATGTTCTTTTTTATAAAGTGAAACCTTATATCAATGTATTTTGATCTTGAAGTTTGAACATATATTTTATAAAGATAAATTACACTATAATTATCAAAAAGGATCTTTAATGGTTTATAAACATTCACTTTCAAGTCTTCCAGCTGAACTATCATCTTAAACATTTGAGTATAAGCTTGAGTAGCTGCTACATATTCAGATTCAGATATACTCAATGTTACTGAACTTTGTTTCTTACTATGAAAACTCACACAACATTTACTATAGAAAAAATTTCCTCCTGAGGTTGATTTTCTATCATTACGATCTCTAGCCTAATCAAAATCAGTATAACCACAGAACTACATTTCATTATTTCTTATTTATAAAAACCCATGTGAATTTTGTTTTTTGACACACCTCAAAATTCATATTTCTTCCAATAAATGTGATTATTTTGGATTACTTTAGTCCTTGACACAGAAAGTCACAAAATAAATAATATCCATCATTGAGACTATAATGTAAAAAAGACTTCTTATCAACTTTTGAAATTCTTTCTGATTCACACTTATTCCGGATTCATCTTTACGCAACATTGTGCTCACTGAAATAAGACATGAAAATTATTTAGATTCTGCCATCTCAAACTTCTTTATCAATTCCTTATCATACATTTCTCGAGATAAGAAAATGTATTCTTCTTTTTGTGGTATATGTAATACAAGGAAGAAATTTAATTCTCCCAACATTGATATTTCAAAATTTGTCTTCGTTTCCTCATCTAATTCATTATATAACTTTTCTTTATCTCTAGAAAAAATTATATCATCCACATAAACAATTACAATTAGAGTTTCCAAGTCAACATCTTTCACATATAAGTTTCTACCAAATTTTCCTTTAGAAAAGTTAAACACTCTCAAACAATTTTCTATTATTAAGTACCAATCATGTAGGTATTGTCTCATCCCATACATATATTTCTTTAATATACAAACTTTGTTTTCATCCTCATCAAGTAAAAACCTACAAGGTTGTTAAATGTAATATTATTCCTCAATCCCAACATTTAAGAAAAATGAATTTACATCCATCTTATAAACTATTTAATTCTAATGAAAAGACACTACAAGAAACATTCAAATAGTTTCTATCCTTGAAATGAGGGAAACTGTTTCATCAATATACACACCTTCCACATGTGCATATCCTCTATAAACAAGTCTTACATTGTTTCTTGAAGCTTATCCATTATCATTCAATTTGGTTCTATAAAAACACTTTGTTCTAATAATATATTTATTTTATAGACTTGTAACAAGTTCCCATGTTCCATTCTTCTCAATTAGTTCCAAGTATTCATTCATAGAATACACCCATTATTTATGTTTAATAGACTAAAAAACTGATTCCGGTTCAACTTTTGAGATAAGTGAAGTCTGATTTTTTAATCTCAATTTTATTCTAGTCTAAACTGAAGCCTTCGGATTCCAAAAAATGTTTCTGGACTCAACATGTTTTTGTAAGGTAGGAAATTTCAAAGTTTCTCTCCTAAATTCACATTCATTACCACATGACTCATCTGAATCTTGATAAGATTGTTTTGAATTACATTCAATATTTTTGGAATTCCCCAGTTTATCCTCCTTAGTATTCTCAACAAATTTTGTTAAGGAAATTATATTTTCAATTACCTTCACATCATATAAGTCCACAATATTTTTTAAACATTTGTATTTATTACATTTGGTGAATAACCCATAAAATTTCGTTCATCAAATTTCTCATCCAACTTCCACAAATTTGGATTTTTGATTTTGAGAAAACATGGACTTCCAAAACCATTGTAGTATTACAATGTAGGTTTTTTGATATAACACATTTTATAAGGAGTCATTTTGGTTTCAAGTCTCAACAAACTTCTATTTTGAACATGTAAAAAATTACTAATAACTTCTCTCCAATATAATTTTGAAAGTTTGTATTTTGCTAACATTAATCTTCCCATTTCCATCAAACATCTATTCTTTCTTTCTAGTAGTCCATTTTGTTGTGGAGTATAGAGATCACTATATTGATGTTTAATACCATTTTGTTATGGAGTCCATTTTGTTGTGGAGTGTAGAGATCACTAAACATGATTTTTTTCATCTAAGTGAAATAATCAATAAAATTGATAAAGTATAAATCTATTTTTTTTGATTGATGTCTCATTGAACCACATAAATCAGAATGAATAAGCTCAAGTAGTCTACAAGATTTAATATCAACTCTTTAATGACTTTTGTTACTCATATTCCCCTTTTTAAAAGTTAGAAAAACATCTTATTATCATATTTTCAATTCTAGAAAATTTAAAATTACATAAAATTTAGAAAGTTTGTTCATAATTTTATGTCCAAGGTGACCAAGTCTTTACTGCCACAATTTGTTTTCCTCTTCCACACTCAAGTAAAAGGAGTTATTGATTTCTCCTATTTTGATGATATTACCACCAATTCTTTCTCCTTTTGTGTTAAGTTTTCCATATTTTATTCTTTTTATGATAAAAAAATCATTTCTAAAAACAACTTCTTTTACATCATCAAAAAGTTGACTTACAAAAATTTAGTTATGTATTATCCCATCAAAAAATTAAACTTTCTTGGATTTAAACTTTTCAAATTCAATCTCAGCCATTCCAATTCCTCTAATTTTTAAATAAATATCATTACCAATGGTAAATGCTACTCTATCATGACTTTAAACATATTTCAAGATTAATATATATCACCAGTAAAATTTTAAGAACAAATACAATCAAGTTTCTATAGTTTATTCCTTTTACTTGCATTCAAATTCGTCTCAACAATAATAGATCTTTCCTTTACTTTCTTCTTTTTAAGATCCCTTTTCTATTCAATCATAAAGAATTTGTTCTTGAAGGAGTGTCATATATTTTTTGGCATGAAAAATAGCTTGATTGTATCATCCAAACACTTCTTCTAGAAATTTGAATTTATTTTTTGTTGGAATGTTTCTAACTTCTTAATAATAAAACTTTTAAACTTTTCATAAGTTATGAAAGTTTATCATTATACTTTCACTAATTCATTCACTTTTTTCAAACCTTTTTTGGGTAGATATATGTTGTGACAAAAAATATAATCTCTATTCCCATAGATTCCACAACAATATTAATATCCATAAAATATTGATTTTCTATTTAATAAAGATATTTCTCTATAGAAACTTTGTTGAGGTTGGTAACTTCTTTCAATTATAACATAATTAGGACATAGACCCTATTTTCTTTTAAGTGATTTTATTAATTTTGTGTATCTGATAAGTTTCTCACATCCTTTCTCCACAAAATATTTCCTAATACTTTTTCTAGAATATAAGTTTTTAAATAATTAGATGAAACATTATTTTTGGTAGGAGAATATTTCACCTGATTCTCATATTGGGCCTTCTTAGCAACTTTAAAAGTACCAAATTTTACTTATGAAGATTTGTTGATGTTTTCATTAATCTTTATCAAGGTACATTCAGATTCAAGAAGTTTTGATTGAAACATGTTAACTTATTATTCCTTTGTTTCCATCTTCTTACTAAGATCTCTAACAATCATTCTCTGTTCGGCAATTCTAAGTTTGTAACTTAAAATATCCTCGATGTGTTTATCCTATTGCTTGATGATATTTTTTATTTCTTCAGTAACTTCGCCAAAATATTTATTTATCATTATTATTTCTTTCTTGAAATATTTTTTTGGCTCAAGACATGAAAGAAGTTATGTTCTTCGCTGATACTCTATAATATTATTCACCGCCTTCTTTACTCTCTGATGAGTCATTTGTTTCATCAACTTTTTCAATGAAGGTTTTGAATCTTTCTAAACTTTAATCATCAGAAGAATTATTTTCAGTTGAGTCTGATTCAAAATTATTACTCAAACAATTTTTTTAATTTCTATTAAACTATTTCTCATATTTACTGGATGACTTTTATTCTTTATAATTTTTATTCCACATTTTCCATAGAGGGTTTTCATCAGAATCATCTCAATATTCTCTAACTTTATTCTTAGGGAAATTCATAGAAAAGTTTCTTATTCCCACACACTAAAACAATTTGAGAGGATGATTACCTCTATACTTTCCCCTTTCTATTTGATTGTTATTAGATATAAGAGACATGATTTTTTCATTCTATTCATTATCGTCTTTATCTTTGGACTCACAAGGATCAGCTACTTTAACTTATGGGATTTTCATCTTTCTCGTAGCTTCAAAATACATTTCAACTTTCATATTTTTTTAAACATTGGATATTTCCTCATTTCATAATCAATAGGAATGTTATAAAATCCATGAAGAGATAAATGATACTTATCATTTAAAGAGAAAATTTTAGAATCAAACTTGTTCCAAAAGTCTCTCATAAGTTTCTTCAAAATTATATAAAATTTTAAGACATCTATGAATCCTCTGATGTTACAAACAATTTCATTAACTTTAGTTAAGTATTCCTTAATTATTTCTTCATCTCTCATTATGACGTCTTCATACTTACCATGCCAGATTTACATCTTTGCTTCTATAATGTTAGTATTCTCTTCAAAAACACATTCAAGATTATCCTACATACCTTTTGAAGTATTAAGACCCATCACCTTCTATTAAAAATCTTCTAAAAAGGACATAATAATAACATTTATATCATTTCAATAAAATTATATATTTCTCTTATCAGCAAAGGTCATCAGGGAATCTTTCTCAATATATGGGATCCCAATAGTAATAAAATAAAAAATTTCTAGGCCAAGAGATAGGAGATAAGGAATCATTCGATTTTTCCATCCATAATATTTTTTTATCAAATATAGGAATTCATCTACTGTTGATAGAATTGATATTATCCATGATAATGATTCAATAAGGGAACCTTTTTCATTGATACCTATTGAAGTTTAAAAGTTTAAATAACAACTATGAAGGGGGGGGGGGGTGGAATCAGTTGTTCAATTTTTAAAAGTTTCAAAAATGGTAGAATCTTAACCCTTGAAACCTATTAATATTTATTTCATTATCAAATTTTAGTAAATACTCATGCTTGAAAAATAAGGAAATCAAGTAAAGAACACAAGATTTACAAGATTCAGTCTTAGTGTGAGAACCAACATCCTTTCTATAGCCACTCCCATGGGTCTATAGAAATCTACTATTATGAAGAAGTGAATTCAACTTGTGCCAAATCCCATTAGTCACATTTTATCTCATAATATGAAATATTTACTAAATCCCATCATTTTACAGTGTTTCTTTATAAAATAATTGATCCAAACAAGACAATAATGAATTTTTGGAAACTGCTCCACAATTTCTCAATCCCAATCCTCAGTCTGATTTGGCTGGATCCAATTTTCTCAACCAAATTTCACTCGATCTGATTTTCTCAATAAAACAATTATAGATCTGATTTTCCAATATAGTGATTCTTGATAATATTTTCTTAGTATGATGATTCTGGATCCAATTTTCCCAATATGGTGATGCTGGATCTGATTTTTTAAATATGAATGAATCAGTACGATGAACTCATTCTCAATATTAAAAACTAAAAACATGATATAATTATCAATACAATTAATCTTAAATCATATGGTAATTTTCAAATTTAATTTTATATATCATTTCCATTTTCACATATATGAATGATACAAATGAAAAAATGATCTAAGCAATTATGTTTAGGTCACTCCGAAAACAAAAGTGAGAAACCTGAAAACATTTAACACTTCCTCAAATTTCAAAACTACAAAAATCTCTCGCATTTGAACATAAAATTTTACGTCTTTAATCCTCCTTATATTTCTCTAAGATTTACTCAAAATTGAATTGCATATTTGACCTCTTCAACTCTTTATATCATTGTCATATCATTACAATATGTTTTATCCTCACCTCCTTACGATCTGTTTATTTCTCAACTCATTACGATCTGTTTCCTTCTCAGGTTATTACTATATATTTCTTTCTCAACTCATTATTTTATGTTTATTTCTAATCTAATTATGATCTGTTTTTTTCTCATCACATTACGATCTATTTCTTTCTCAACTCATTATGATCTATTTCTTTATCATCTAATTATGATATGTTTCTTTCTTAGCTCATTACAATCTGTTTCTTTCTCATATCATTACTATCTATTTCTTTCTCAGCTCATTACAATCTATTTCATTCTAAACTCATTAAAATATATTTATTTCTCACCTCCTTATGATATGTTTCTTTCTTATCTCATTACAATATATTTCTTTCTTAGAACATTATAATATCTTTCTTTCTCAGGTAATTACGATCTGTTTCTTTCTTATCACATTATGATATGTATTTTTCTCAGCTCACTATGATCTGTTTCTTTCTTATCTCATTACGATCAAATTCCTATTATTATGGAATTATCATTATTATGAAATTACCTTTACAATGGAATTATCCACTTTCCAATTTTGAATTTATTCAAACCTCAACACCTTTTCTTCAAAATATTTTATCATGAAAGTTTTCATGATCTGTGATAACATCATGATCAGTAAAGAATCATATGATTTTATTTAGAATGTATGACAACATTTTAACTCCTAAATTAAAAAATCTTCTTTCAAAACTCTTTATAAAAAATGATTTCATCACTTGAAAACTTCTCTCTCAGCTACTTCTTTATTTCATACTTAGATACTTATTTAGTTTTCTAATTACAAAAAATAAAAATGTACAACACACAACTGATTATTCTCTTGATTATTTGGAATTCAATTATATACAATTTCATGACAATGGAAATGAATATGATATAGTTTCTGATAAAAAAATTCGTCTTCCTAACTTCTTATGTGATCAATGAAACTCAATAAAAAAACCAAGGTCGGGAAATTTTATCTAGAATGCAATTATTCTTTAATAAAAAACTCTCCTCCCCCTTTATATTTGGATTCAAACTTCCACAAAAGTTCAACTTTCTAAAAATTTATGAGTCTGATGGATCTTCATTATTATGGATATGGGTTTAATTCTTGAATAACAAAAACATTCTAATACAAAAATCTTAGTTTTCAAAAAATATAAAACATTGTTAAAACAATTTATCACAATGGTTCTTCATTTGTTATCATGATATTTATACAGTAGGGGGGGGGTGGGTCTATCAATTATTTTGATAGTACTGGTTATATTGAACCAATTGTTTTAGATACGATGAATATCCATTTAACACGTTATTTTACTGCTGAATTTATTTTATTGGAATTGAAATATATTCACTCCACCAATGCACTTGGACCATATGGATTCCATGCATTGTTTTTAAGAAAAATATTTAAACATTGTTGGGATTGACATTTGAGGACGCATGAAAGGAATTTTTTTAAGAAAATAAAATATTTTTTAAATTAATGAAACCATTGTTAGTCTCAATCCAAAATAAAAAAATCCACATTGGTATCAGACTTTAGGCCCATCATCTTGTTCAATGTAACCTATAAAATCATTTTAAATATTTTGTTCAATTTCATAGTGTATGAACTAAACTAATTTTACATTAAACTAATATCTATATGCAACCTAAATATTCATAAAATTAATTTATACTCCAAAATATATTATTAAAACTCTAACCACTCAAATACTAATCTAATCAGGCCTAACCTCCCCGGATCTAACTAGAAATGACCCTTGGCAACATGTGACACTCTAATCCCACCTTTAATAGGCTTGGGGAAATAGAATAACAAAAAAGACTGTAAAAATATCATATAACTACATGCCCCTAGAATAATATGTAATATTATAGTCTATATTTAAACAAATATATGTATATAGTTATTCCCAACCTAGAATAAATATGAAATGTGAACTCCATACTACAACATCACCAACTAAAGAACAATCTGCAATGAATAAAACCATGATTTAGTATGAATGAACACCACCAATATCATATCCACTATATTCAACTCCAAACATTGCATTATATTCATATAAACTACATGTGTAGGCTCAAATACTATGAAACAATGTGTAAAAAAATAAACAACATGATGACTCATATACACAATAGAAAGAAGAAATATAATGTCACCTTAAACATAAGAAATATATCTCTATTATTTAATGTTATAGTCAATATGAAATACAAATAAGATTATTCTTCACTACTCTACTCCATAGATATCATACCCCACAAAATACTTATAATACTTTAGATTTTTTAAAAATTTGAAATTTCTCATTTTCCAAATCCAAAAACAACTACATCACTTTTATATGATTCTAATTGGTGACATGGGCCTCACTAAAGAGTAAATGTATCTTAATGTAGTACTGAACCATATTGATAACATGCACTATATCATGTTCTATGTGATTCATCTGAGTAGGTTACATGTTCTGTAAGTGTATTACCCATTATATTTCAGGAATGGGGTTACCTACTTCACTAATTATATTTGGTGTATAGACTATTTTATCAAGGTATCCCCATGTTAGATTATAACATCCAATCTATTCACACATCTTTCCCACATCCCACCATTTTCTATACAATTTTATGGAACTCAAATAGCCTAAGTACATGAGACTTATCCTATTTGGTGAGTATTCTCAATGTGCATCAATGAGACCAAAGTTTGAATCCGAGAGGAGGCATATTTTTAGGGTTACTATAGTAGTACTTTTAAAAGTAATATTTAGTAATGTAGAAATTAAACTCTTCAAATTCAGGTCGCTGGTTTTGGAATGTAGTCCTTAAGTCCATCATGCCACCCAATTCCTTCAGGCCAATTAAGTATTTTGGGCCACCTCAAGGCCTTTGGTCCACCTCAAGGCCTTTGGGCCACCTCATTTAGATCATGTAGTGCATATGGATCCAGACATACCAAAGGAACTAGATCTAGACGAGGATTCAGACAAGGTGGTTTCACCAGCAAAAAGCTATCCAGATTTGGAAGAATGACAGGGTATGACAATTTCCATTAAAACCAGGCATGTGCACCTTTGCACAATTGTTTCTAAGCAATGCGATGGTGGGAAGATGACTTAATTATCTAGATGTTAGTGTGGGGAATTTCCAAGCAGTCATGTCTGGGTTGAATTCCTCTAATACCTTTGGGTCACGTAATCTACTAAGACTACATGCCTTGTAAGGGTTCCTCCTCATCTCTTGAAAGGGGGGTTATCAAAAATAAATAAAAAGAATGAATTTGGTCTATTTAGGGAAATGACCCAAAATTCAATAGAAACATCAATATGTGCTGAAGCATTATGATATATTAATTTTTTAGTGTAAAAAAATCATAAATATCATCTAAAAATTTCAATTCTGACATAAGGTAAAGGATTTTATAAGAACAACACAATGTCACACAAAATTAACTTTCATGAATACAGATATCCTTTAAGTCACTATTTTAGCTCTATTGGATCTATCTCAGATGTGAAGCTTGTTAATTCTTCAAAATGGTGTGAATTGGGGTATTTATGGGAAAACCACACCAAATAATGTATGAAAATGAATTTGAAGGCATACATTTGATGAAAAATCATCTAGGATAAAAAATACGATCTTCACTTCTTCTATATTTCCTCAAATCTAATGATGGCTAATAAACATCATCAGAATTTTTTCTTCAAATGTTGTAAAAAATGTATATTCTCTCAATGAAATTGAAACATTATTTGGTTGAGGTATCCTACCACACATTCTAGGGGTTGATATGGTTCATTTTCTTGTGATTAGTTGGCCTCTATTTCACATAAAGGACCAAACAAACATAATTTTTAATATAAGTTCCATGCCATACAAGTACCCTCAACATAATGCTTTACAACCTTTTTTAAATTTCTCAAATGATCACTTAAATAATGAAAAATCATCAAATATCTTCAAAATAAGATATCAAATTCTTCTACATTTCCTAAAATGTAATGATGATTGATAAACATCATCAAAAATTATTCTTCAAATGTTATAAACAATGTGAATTATCCTAATGAAATTGGAACATTTTGTTGTTGAGGTATCCCCCACACATTCTAGGTATTGAGCTCGCTCATTTTCATGTGAGTAGTTGGATTATTTTTCATATAAAGAACCAAAAAAATTTACCTATTTGTTTAAGTTCCATTCCTTACAATTACCCTAAACATAATTCTCTAGATCCTATTTTAAACATCTCAAATCATTACTCTAAATGATGAAAAATTATCCAGTATCATCAAAATTTTATCTACACTTATTTTATATTTCCTAAAATCAAATGATTATTGATAAAAATATTCAAAATTTATTCTTTACATGTTGTGGACAATGTGAATTATTCAAATGAAATTAACTCCTGTTTTGGACCTCAATAATAGATCTAAAATCATCACCTTTAAAACCCATTTAATTTTCAAACTTCTCAACTTCTTAATAAAAAATTCAACATCAGTATACTTCCAAATTAAATAAACTGGTTGGGTTTTTCAGAATGAAGCCATGTTTTTTTATTATAAGGAAGTTATTTTGAGGAACTTTTGTTTATAATTATGATGATTTTTGCAATGTTCTTAATTTTTAGAATATGTGTCACATTATGCTTTGACACAAAAAATTGTTTACAATAATTTTTAAGATGCAAAGTAAGTTGATTGGATTTTTTAGAGCTCTTTGGAGTTTTTATTCCAAAATGAAAAAAGGATTCAAAATATCAGGATCTTGAAAATTTTATTTTTTCATGAGAAATGAATAAGGTGGCCACACATGGGTTTTATAGAAGATACCATGTATTATAACTGCACGATCACTTTTCCTAGGTCAAAATTTATATTTTATTTTGAATATTTGGATAAATCCTTTTAAGGGAGTTTATCAAAAAATAGTCCAACTATTAGAAACCACATATGGGGTATCCCATCAACCATTAATGTGGAACCCAAGTGTAACCATCATAAGAGATCCAGCCCAAGGAGCATGCATTAATATAGTGGAGTGCATGTGAATGTATAACACCCACAAGAGCATGAATGGTGGTGCACATAGGGGGCGAGCGTGTCAACCATGCTCTATTTATTTAAGTGTAGTGTATCTGTGTGCCTACCCAATATTAGATCAATGGTGAATTAGGAATAGGGTCATTGATATAGCACTTCCCAAATGTGCAGAGAATTGATGTGGGATGGATTCTTATGAGTTACTGTTCCTGCATTAAAAACTTATACATATAAGCATATCCATCCAATGTGATGCACAAGAGCTATATGATCGCCATATAAACACACATTGGAGGGGAGGGGCTCGACTACTAAAACTTGTTGTTTAATTTTTCTTCTATAGTTTTTATCTTGTTTTATTATCTTTTAAAGTAATAGAAATTCATATATTAATTCTATAAATCATAAGTGTTTCCACTAATTTTCTCACACTATGTATCTTATTCTATCTATTTTCATTCATTCATTAATTCATTCTTCTTATTTTCATATTATTTGACTTCTTCCACTATTTTATTTATTTTATTTATTTTTATTCTTTCTCTCTTCCGTTATCTCTCTATTTATTCTTATTTTTATTTTATTTCTTCTTCCTCCCTTAATATTCCACGATGACCTCTTAACCTCAATAATGACGGGCTGACGTGAGGCATGGCCTGGGGGAGGTATGTGGTGTTTCTTGAATTACATATTTAAATTCCATATGTTTTATTTAAATTTGTAGTGGATGCAAGAATATTGTACTAGTTTGGGGGTCATCCACCATGACATTATTTTCAAATCCATTCTATTTATTTTATTCATTCCTTTCCCCCTTATCTAGGGTGAAAACTTTATATAGTTGAATGGAGGACACCCAAAGTGATGAAACAATATATGGTGGATCCAAGTATTTTAGGGATTGTACTCTAGGTCAGAGTTTAATCCTACTTGGATATTAGAGGAGGTGATATTTTGTGTGCGAAATAGGTTTCCTAAGAATTATAAAACTACACAATCAATAAATAAAAGTAAATTAATTCATTTATGAAATATCATAAATTAAATTATCATATTTAATTTAAACAAACAATAAAGAATGAAGGAACCCGCATCACCAAACCCTAAGGACTAATTATTTTCTTTCTAACCTAAATTATATCTGCATCTTCATTTAGGTTTTATTTATACATTTCATTAATTTAAATCCACATTTTCCAAAACCCAAAAATTTATTACTTTTTTAAAATAATTATGAAAAAAAGTTATATTAGGTGAATTCGAAATTTATTATTGATTGACTCTGATGCTTCTCAAGTGAGTCAAACCTGGTCAGCCTCTATTCCACATGAGGAAAAATAAAATTCTATTTTTCTTTTCCCTATGATAGGAGTTCATCAATGTTCCTTTATATTCTACATTAATAGAAGAATGAATATTTTTTCGAGTAGTTGATTTTCAGAGAATCTGAAACTACAAAATTCTATTAAACATTGTGCATTAATGTACAAAAGAAGAATACATGTAATTGATGTGATATCTAGACATCATAATTTGGGTTAAAGAAGAAGTTACACTACTAGATTTGGTTTATGTGAAAAGGAAGAAATCAGATACTTCAGGTGTTCTTTTTTACATAATAGGAACTATGTGGACAATATATACTATGTACATATATCTGTCTGGAGCTGTGCATGCATGTGGTCACCAATCACAAGAACCTGTATTTTTGAGAATACATGTCCCCAAACTATTCATATTATTATGAATAATATTAGAATAAGGAAGAAGTTCCTATTTAAGTTTTCTATTGTGAAGAAGAAGAAGAGTTTCTTGCCTACTATTATACAATTAAGATAGAGAAGAAGAAGTTGGTGGAAGAACAAAGAAGCATTGTGACATCCATTAGAAGTATCAATAAGTGGAAGACTTTATTGGTGTTATAAACCTTAATGAAAGTGAATATTTTCACAATAGGTAGTATAAAGAACCAGTCATGAGATATAAAACAAGAATTATCAATTGAATATAGTGCGATGCAAGTGAATGGTTATTACCTGCATACTAAAACCATGATAAAAGTATTATTTTCAAGTGGTTTTGTGGTATAAGATTATTTATAATTCATGAAAAGGATCAAATACTCTTGTCAAGTAGAGATCCTTGAAAAAATATCATGTTACATATTTACATACTTTTTAATACATACATATAATGAATAAAATATAATAAGAGGATCAAGATCCTAACTGGTCTAAGAGGTAAAAGGGATAAAATTTTTAATTACTGAAAATGTTTCCAACACCTATTCATCCCCCCTATGAGTGTTAAAAATATCCAATGTTGGTCTCCTCAAGTGGTATTAGAGGTAAGATTCACATATTATAGATTATATACATTTATCTTATTATATTTTTAAGATTTTAGTTTCTTTCCTATGTTAACAGTAAAGTTTAGTTTGGTAAAGATTCAGTTTTCTCTGAGTATAAGTATATATCTACCAATACCATGATGAATAGGATAATGGAATATAAAAGGTATTTGAAGAAGAGATATATCTTATCTAATGAAGTGGAAGTATTTTTATATCAATTCATTTAAAACATAGAGGTCATATCTTTACTAGAAATTGAAGAGTTGGTGGATCAAGTTTCCACCCAAAAAGGAAAACTTCCTACCTTAAGTGAATAAAGAATGTTATGTGATCATGAGGCATGTGAAAATTCATGTACAAACTATCCTCAAGATGAAGATCATTTCATAGGTGTTGATGATATATAATCTATAACTTTTTTAGATATTTTAGAAAATGTATTGAGATATATTATACATTTGTTTCCTAAAGAAACAATATCTATTATTTGTGGATTATTTTAAATCATTATAGAATAAAACACCTAGCTAGAAGAAGAAGAAGACAACATAGATAATTCCTTATAAAGAAAAAATTACATAGTGATTAATTCTATCAAGATATGTTGTAACCTTTAAATAAACAGAGGCAACATGAAATAAGTGCCTCAAAATGGCTCAAATATGTGGAAGTTAAAAATGGATTCAATAAGACTCTCTAATAAGGGATCCAAGAATTTAATGAAAAGTTGAAAAATTTAAATGTTTTAAGGATTTATAATTGGAATAAAAATACAAGAAGATCAAATAATTTCAATATTTTTTACAAAACAAAGGTAAGATGTATGAACAGGAAGTTGAAAAAAATGAAGAGAGTTTGTGAAGAAAAGTTGATTATGATTGAAGATCAGAAAAACTCCCTCAATATGAAATATATAGAATTATAGGTCAAGTTTCCTAATATTGAGAAGACACATATTGAGACTTCATAAAATAAGGAGAAAATTATCAATGCTACTAATTGATCACTCGAGTATTATAATGTTAAGAGAAATATAACTTGTGATAAGAAGTTTATAGAATATTTTGATGATTTATCACAAGAATATATGGAAAAGAGGTACCATATATAACATACATTAAATTTTTTCTAAAACTATTTCCATGAATAAAACAATATAGAACAAAGTTATGTACAATTATGGATGAATAATGGTTATAAAAAAACACCACCAAGACAAAGGTGTATTAGAAAAATATTGAGGAAATGGTTCCACATAAAGATCCCAAAATTCTTTTAAGAAGAACCAAAAACATCACACATAATAAATAAGAAGATTAAGGTTCTTGGGTCAATATTGGTGCTGTAACAGTTTCAAGAATTGTGCATTGGATTGTTGGTAAAATCCAATAATTGAAAAAACCCAAAGGAATACCATATTAAGGTTTAGAAAGAAAGTGATGAATAAGAAACAATCATAGTTTAAGAAAAATCTATATAATTAAAATATATTTGGAAATATTGAAAATATCTGTGATGTATGTAATTGTAGTGGTCATAAGGTTGGGACATTCTCATCTAGACATGTATCAAAATAAGATAAAAAAATAAGACTACAAAAATTGGTTATAAAGGAAGAATAATCCCTAAAATGAAAGTTGAAGAATGTTTTAAAAAAAATTCTCTCAATAAGATATCAATGAATAAAATTGAGAAGTCATTGGATTTGAAGTCCATGAATTTGAAGAAATTTAATGAATGAAAATGAAAAATAAGAATGATGACATTACGAAGAATCCATGTGGAAAATCCAAACATAATACCAATGTAACTAATGATTTTTTACTATATGAGATATAATATTTAGAGAATATGAGTAAATGAAAGAGTAATAATCTAAGGCTAGTGAAAATGGAAAAGAAAAGGTTCCACATGAAGAAGTAAAAATTATGTGTGTGATGTGAAACATAGATGGATATACTCCTCGAAATTTCTCTACCATGATTCTGGTAAAAGAAAAGTTTTTTGATAAGCTAAAAGATTCACCCGGTGACAAAAGTGATTTAAATCTATTAAGAAGATAAATATTGCACACAATACATTTAATGAAGTGATAATATCCTCAAATCCTCTATCATAATTTAAGATCAAATGTTCTAGGGTGGAGAGTGAATTACTTGTAGATACTTGGTTTAGAAAACCATATCAACCTTTATATTCACATTAATTATGTAAGGATGATCCACCTTATTCCCTTAATATTCATGTACAATATTTTTTATTATAATGGAAGGAATTTAAGGTAAGTCATGTTCTTTGGGGGATAACCTATAAAATTTGATTGTTGTCAATTCTTGATAGAAAAATTAAAAAAATTCATGATCCTTGAATGATTCATCAATTAGAATTCAAATAAAAATATGATAAAGGGTAAAGCTAAAGAATATACTATCATATCTTGGATAATAAGGATAAAGAAGATACCATCCTGGTTCAATGTTTTTATTTGGTATCCAGATGACCAAGTATTGAAGAAGATAATCCTTAGTGAAGATGTGAAAGTTATCAAATCTAGATAGTAACATATTCAAGATACACTTTGGTGTACTCTCAAAATTTGAACATATTACTAAAATTATTGAAGATATTAACCTTTATTATTTTTTTGAGGAGTGTTTCCCTTGAGGTTGAGACAAATGAAGAAATATAAAGTTGGTTCCAGAATCATTATTTCAATTGGTATCAAGTATAATTATTTAGAAAATTGTTTTAAGACCACGTCATTGGAAAATGTCTATATTTTTATTTATATTGCATCCTTGGTTAACAAAAATAAGAAACTTAACACAAAGGTGGAGTAAATGAATTAATCAATAACATAAGAAATGTGGAAGTATAAAAGTGATTCACGGCTATTTGTCATGTTATTTTTAGTTGATTTTTTTTTGATCTATTTGTTGAAGTAAGTGCATGAGTTTTAGTTTTATATTTATACAAAATTTTTCATATCTAAATTAGTATATTCATCTAGAAATAAAATTGGAAAACCCATTTTATAAAAGTTTAAGAGTTCTCATTCCATAATGTATCATGACCATTAGGTAGAGGAAAACTTTATTGTTGAAATAAAATCCTCTTTTTTCTACATTGAGAAAGGATCATGTAGACTTAGAGTGAATTTATGGATAATAATTTTCCTATGTATTACTTGATACACTTTTATATTGAACTTTTTAATTATATTCAATAAGGGGGATAGAATGTGAAATGGATGTTTGAAAAGTAAAGGAGAGAGAAATAAAAAGAGTATAGAATTTTTCACATATATTCCCACTCATTTGTAATGTACAATGAAGGTATTCACAAAAAATAAAAATGGGGAGATTAAAGAGAACACTTTATGCATGAGTTGATTTTTTTAAATGGATTTTATTTGTTGTTAAAGGTTTTTAATGAAATAAAAATATTTCATTGATGTCAATATGTTCAAAGAATTTATTGGAAGGACTGCTAAAGTATCAAAGATATCCATTCTTGATAACAAAGTGTGTGTTGTTTGGATGAATGGATGAAGAATAAATTACTCAAGTCTTATTATCTTAATGAAGTTTTTTTAAGACATTGATTTTATAATTCATAAGATTGTTGTAAGAAAATTAATCTATAGAACATGTGACACTATGCGATTTGACTTGACACATTGTCTTCAACAATGTCAAATATGTGAACAAAGATGGTTGTATTTTCATGGTATATTTGGAAAATATATTCCAAAATGAATAGAATAGGAGAAGTAATAGGATCATGAAAAATATACTCTTTCATGAGGAACTAAGAACGTGTAAATTCAAGGTTTTTAGATAAGAGGCTATGCATTATATATGCATGATCATTTTTTATGGTTCAGAATTTATATTTTATGATGAATATTTATTGGACAACCAATATAAGATACACAAGGTCTATCCCATCAACCAAACAGGTGGGACCCAAGGGTCCACCACATGGGAGATCCGGCCCATGGATCCTGCATGGTAGAAAAAGAGTGTAGGTTGATGTGTAATGCTTGCAAGAGCATGCCCGATGGCATGCATTAGGGGTGATAATTTCAGTCTTGACCCATATATGTGTGTGTATTGTATCTAGGTATAGAACTTGGTGCCATCTCAATAATTGAGTGGGAATATGATCATCTGCATAACATTTCCCAACCTTGTTAAGAATTTATAAGAGATAGGATCTCACAGGTTGCTATTCCCATGTTAAAAACATACACATATAAACATAGGAATCAGATATATTTCATGAGTGTTGTCATATCCCCATAGAATTTCATATTCTTCCTCAAGATTAACATAACGAGCCAAATATTTCTATTCATTGGATTTCTATATGTTGAAGCTTCTATGATCATGTAAAGATTGAGATTGTTACATGATTGGGATCACAAGAAAAAGAAGATGATTTCTAATGTATTCAATATTTTTTTGGAATAAATGTGGTTAACCAATAAAATTGACACTACTAAGAAAACTATGGTGTTGTAGAAGGCTGATAAATCATGGATAAAAGGAGCATGTCATTATTATCATAGCCACATTAGATTCTCACTAGGAGGAGAAAAATGGTTCTCACATAAGAGGAGATTCCATGAATTATGTAATCAAAAAGATTATAATTTCTGAAACCTTAGGTGGTATTTATATTTGAAATGAAAAATAATAATTCTTGAATCCTTGACATTGTGAATTTATCAAAGTTTGAGGCAATGCAAAGGCGGAATGAACTCACTTATAAATTCCCAAACACCAAGTTAAGATAAAGCTATTTTTGCTCATGTTTTCTTTTGAGAGATCTGGTTTTTTATAAATAGAGCACCCATGAGTTTCTATTTCTTGAAAGGAATAAGATCTATGATCATCTTGGATACATACAAAGGGGATTTTCATGCACTTCTATTTGTACAAAGGATTTCCACGAAGCATATTTATTCCATGATGAAGTTTCTTGACATTTTATATGTGATTCATGAAATCAAGTCTTTTGCGATGAGATTGAGATACCAGAAACATGATTTTAACTCATTCAAATTATACTCACAAAGAAATACATTGTCATCCAATTTTATTATCATGCCAACTCATTATGTTACACGAAGGAAGTGTTCTTCATATTACACCTTATAAAACCGTGAAGGAAACACTATCATTGAATTGAAACTATTACTAATAGTGTAATATTGAAAATATGGTTCCAAAAAGTATAACCTTTCATATAGTTTAAGAACCAACTCTATAAACTTGTGTTGCATGATATATAATATAATCTTGTGTTACAGCCGTATGATACACTTTCATGAAAGAAGCTGAAGTAGTTCAATGTGAAGCATATACATGCAATATACTTGCATTAATGAAATACATTTAGAGATTCCAAAACCCCCATGTGATGAAAAATAATGAGAAGAGGACATCATATGATAATGCATGCATGAATAGTGAATAGTGATATGTTGATAATATAAGGAAAATTATTAAGAAGGGGTTTGTTGATTGTACTATACAAGAATAAATATATTTATGATGTTCCTTTAAAGATTACATTAACAGAAGAAGGAAAATTTGTATGAGAAGTTGATTGTATGAGAATATGACACTGGAAAACATTATTACAATTTTTTTGTTAAAGTATATAAGAATAATATTTGTAATTGAGTTGATATTTTTACATCATCATTTGGGTTGAAGAAGAAGGTATAAGTTCTGGCTTTTGTGTAATTTAAATGGAATAAATAAGAGTCTTTTGGTGTTCTTATTTAAACAAAAGGGAACTACATGGGTTGTAAATATTGTGTATATATATCTTCTCAGAGATATGCATGCATGTAATAACCAATCACATACAAATGTGTTTTTGAGATTACTATTACACAATATATTCACATTATTATGACTGAATTCAGAATAAGGAAGAAGTACAACATTCAATTTTTTGTTGTGAAGAAGAAAAAGAGTTTCCTTCCGGGTGCTATGCAAGTAACTAAGTGAAGAAAAAGTTAGTGTAAGAACAAATCCACACTATAAAATCCATTATAAGTCTTAATTGGTAGAAAACTTTCTTGCTATTAAGAAAGTTTTAAGAAGGTGAAGACTATATTTAGAGGTACTATAAAAAACTATCCAAGAGATATAAAATAATCATTTTTTGTTCTATATAGTTCAATGCAAGTGAATGATTATTCCCTGGTTGTTGTAACCACCTTAAAAGGATTATTTTCTAGTGGTTTTGTGATGTTAGATTTTTTCCAAACCATTCCATGTACTAACTACTCTTGTTGAGTAGTGAACCTTGTTTAAGTATCATGTACCTACTTTACTCGATTTGAAATAATTTTATATGATACTGAAAATAGATTAAGAGAATCAAGATCCTAACAGGTCTAAGAGGTAAACATGATAAATGTTCTAATTTCTAAAAAACTTCCACTATACCGATTCAACCCCCCACTTATCTTTAAGGATATCCCAAACAAGTCCTCTCAACAAACACATCTAAAACATCGATAAGTATGTTGAGAATATATTTTTATTGGGTATGGTTCACATAATAGTCTCATGAGGTTTATGTAGAAGATAAGGGGGGGGTGTCCTAATATATGTGAGGGGAGGGGAAACATTGAAAATAAGTGAAATATTATTATATAATATGTGTTTATCTAATAGAAAATGGAACCAAAACAACATTTATTAAAAGATAAGGAGAATATTGTCTTAATATAATCATTCAATCAAGTTTAAATTGATTTATATATCATTATAATCATTATCCTTCGGATTAACCCCATTGTCAACCATTGTTAATAGTGGTAATACATTTTTCATTCTAAAAGGGTTATAAATTTACTTATAGGGTAAAAATTACCTCACAAATGGTGAAGTGATGAATTTTTTTACCATAGCCCACCCCTTCTCCTCATTCATAAATTTTATGATTTTTAAATATTTTAATAAAATATTATTTTACATAAAATTTCATTGGAATCAGTTTAAGGACTATTCACATATTTTGAAATTAAGGACATCAAAACATAAATTAAATTTGAATCTAAAATCATTCATCATAAATTATAAATTATTATAAAAATAATTTTACTTCATAATTCATATGTATTCCTTTGGATGTTTTGAAAATCATTTACTTTAATTTCTCTATTGCTTGGAAAATCATCGTGTCAGCATTGTGTAAGCATTTAAGGTAATTATATCATCACTACAAATTATAAATGATTTATATATTGTGTTCCTACTACTTTCTAGGTTTGTAAAATTTACATGAAATTTCAGAACAAACATTATTTGTTATAATCAAATTAAATATATTTTTTTGAAATTTTTATTAAAAATTTAAATCTAAAGCTTGATAAATTCAAACAAGATCCCATTATCTAAAAATATTCTGAAGTTTATCATTTAAAAAATTAGTTCCAACTTTTAAAAACTTATGGGAAATGCAATAGTTTAGAGAATCCATAATCTACCTGTAATGTATTGACATCCTAGTGGGAATTTTAGCATTCGAAGGATAGTAATATTAATAAAAGGACATATGTTCAATTATTATACTCTATAAAAAAACTTAAAAACAAATAAAAAATTATAATGAAATAAATTGGAACAAAGTTCATTTCATGTTGATTTTTTATGTAAGTGATTTATTTTATTAAAATTTTAATGAATTTGTTGATTATTTGCTTCAAATTTTTTATATGACATTCATTTTCATTGATAAATCCTTTTTTGAGTTTTTATTTCTCAATGATTATATATTTTGGGTAAGATGAAGTGGGTGATATGACATGGATATAGTTGACCTTGAGGTGCATGAGATAAATAACTTTGGTGAGTTTTTTTAATTTCATTGTTTTTTGGGGACTTTTGTATAAATTTATTTTCATTGATGAATTATTTTCATAAAATTTTCATCATTATGTTTTGTATAATTGTATTTAGATATTATTTTATAAATAGTAATTTTAGGATTCTAAAACCGTTTTCCCATGTAGTTCAATGATGTAGTTGGTTCATTATAAAGAGTTATATATTATACCAATATTTTCATCACAATCTTGATCTTGGTTACTGGAATAGATTCTCCATATATTGAGCAGGAAAAAGAAATTTAAAAGTGGAATGGACCTTTACCCAAATACATAAAAAGTGTTATATATGTTGATTTTCTTACTGATAAATGTGTTATAGTTTTAAATATAGATTTTAGTAATAATTTTTATCTAAAATGACATTTATTATGTTATAGTTGTTTATATTCTAATAGACTTATCTTATTCCTAGTAATTTTTAGTTTTTTTATTTACCCTTCATTCATTATATTTATTTTTCTAAAAATAAAATGGTTGGAATCACTTGAGAAGCATTGATTTCAATACATAATTTCTACATTGTTTTAGAGTGGATACCATTTTTGGTTTGAGAAAAAAGGAAAAAATTTCAATTCCCAAGTGATAGGGTTTTCATCACACCCCATTATTGAGTGAATTATTTAATCATCGCTCCCCTTCTATGAAAACTATGCACCACTACATGCCTTGCCATGCTACATCCCATCCCTCTTTGCATTGTTACACACCTCACGCCACTTCCACCATACCTCCACATGTCCTATTCCATTATGCTCACCTCCACTCTCATAACATACCACCATGCTCACTTTTACCATCCATCCCTAAGAACCCTCATGATATGCATCATTTCTACATTTTACAACCATGTCTCTTTCGATATGATAGTCTGTATATGTTCAACCCAGTTATTTATGATTTCCCTCTTGCTATGACTAAGTTTTTAAGATTGGAATCATGGATTCCTTATCCTCCCTTATAGACACAATAACTACTTTTAACCATATTGTGGATGATCTCCTTGAATACACTAATTTCATTATATAGAAGAATATTGTTACTGATATGTTTAAAAGGATTGAACATTACAATCATATTTTTTCCTAACATTTAGATCCTAAGGGTGACAATTTTAGGTAATGGGAAACATAAACAACAATATTTTTTAAATTTTCTTAATTTTATGGATAGTTAGGACAATAATGTTTCCAAGACTACCAATAACTATAATGAGTTATAATAATTCCTATCATTGAGGGTTTTTTAGACTAATAATGTTAGTATATATTTGACATGTTTTAGAACCTCTTCAAACAATAGTAGGGTTCTCATTTAATTCTATCATATTATAATGAGTGGAAATCTATTATTAATGGAATCAATTATTTATGGTCGATTACTTAGAATCTTAAGGGGGATAGGATGCAGTGTGACCACTTGTTTTTATTTTATTTACTCCACAGTCTCAATCTAGAGTACTTGATTATAGTCATAGAGAAGTTGTCCTACCTCACTACTTTATATCTATCACTAGCTTATAATAGTCTCATTCATGCCAGACTGTCACGAACCGAATCTGGTCGCCTTTAAAATCAACACCCGACCCGGTCCATGGCAATACCCGAAGGGCGTTCCCGATCCCCACGGGTTGGCACAAGTGCCCGGGTATCATAAAATGAAAATTGGGAATGATTTACCCGAGTTTATAAACATAAAACAACAAAATAATCCAATGAAACAAATCTGGATTTTTCAAACCAAACAATCTTTTAAAAAAATTCAGAACTGAATTACATGGCTTATAACAACTCAAAAGGTCTATACCAAAGGTACAAATCCAAATAAGGACAGCCCAAGAACCCTCATGGAAAGGGGCACCGCCCTCAAGCCACCTCCACAAGACATCACCACCAAGGACCTGCTAGGAACCCGAACCACTAGAACAAAAAAACTGTACCCAACCTGCGACAACAAAAACAACCATGTCTACTTACACCCAAGGGTGTAAGTAGGGTGTGAGCCAATGCCCAGTAGGATACCACCACTAAGAGATTCTATGTGATAAACATTTAAAGACGAAAAGCATGCAAGTTTTCAAAAACATGAAAAGCTAGTTACAATTTCTAAAAGATGAAACTTTGAATAAAAAAAGTTTTCAAGTGGGATATCATTAAGAATCAACACTTTTAAAAATAATGTCAACACTACTGAATTTTCCAGCCAACTATACCGTATGCCGATGGTAAGTACAAAGTAAATAATGAGCACAAGAAATAGGAAGTAACCCCTAGGCACTAGCTAGCTGTGGGTCCCAGGTACCTCGTATCTCGGTGAGAGTAACCATAAAAAATATCCATTCTCGTGCACGAGCCACTATTAGGGAACATACCCATAACCTAGTGGTTCCCAATCAACATCATCATAGTTTAGTTAGAGTTGTAAGCATCAATCTTGCTAAGTGAAACTGAGGCCAAACCCCACGGATTCACTAGCATACTAGTACAAGTCCATCCACCTAGATACCCAGGTTTTCCCCTTGTGCTCAAAAAAGTTCAACAAGTCAATAAATATAAATTGAACATGAAAATATCATTTCCACATCACAAATTCACCAAAAATCCCATATGTATACCATACAAGTCATAAAAATCCATTTTTCATTCAAAATGATTTTGAAATCCGAATCACACCAAAATAGCCCACAACACGTTTCAAATTACTTCAACACTTCCAAAAAACCATTAAACAATTTTATAAAACAATTATAAGATATTTAAACTCATATAACAGACCAAAAACATGGAATATAACACTTCTTTCATAATCAAAAATTCAATTTTTTACATCACACTCACACAAAACACTCCACATCACTTTCACTCCTCAATATCTCCTTCAAACAATTTAATAAAATATTTCCAGGATGATACATATCACATAAAAACATTTTCACAAATGAAATGGACCTTTTAAAAATATACTCCTACCAAAACAGTTTGCTGATATAGTTTCACCTATTACACAACCCAATAAACCATTCAAAACTTTCATAAAACAATTACAAAGAGTATACCAAAACTTTGCACATAAAATCCATTTCAAAAACCTCTTTTTAAGCCAAAAGCACACCAATACCCTACCAAAACAGAATTTGCAGCCCAATCAACATGTAATAATCCACTTTCAAATGTTATATAATCACCTTGAATAATATCACAAAAGATACCCATGAGAACACACAAATCCATAAAACACTTTCAAGGAGTATAACAAGGTTATACAAATAAAACCATTCAAATAAACCCCCTTTTTAGTCCCAAATGGAACTATATCATTGGCCAACCATAATTGGCAGCCCCTTTCAACAACTAATAAACCACTTCTACATTTTACAAAACTACCACAAAAGATAACACATGAAATACATTTGAAAAA
The DNA here is from genome assembly GCA_963277665.1 of Viscum album. Classification (NCBI taxonomy): domain Eukaryota; kingdom Viridiplantae; phylum Streptophyta; class Magnoliopsida; order Santalales; family Viscaceae; genus Viscum; species Viscum album. The sequence continues at coordinate 1,189,163,999 of OY728121.1, read as the reverse complement.
TACACACTTCAAGCAAAAATGTAACTTTAAAAACAAATGCCTTACTATTGCTACCAAAAATGGTTTTCTCATAATTCACAGCACATAAAGAACATGTAAAATTATTTAATCAAGCAAACTAACTCATCATTAAAAGGTTATCCATGGAATCACCTACCGAATGTGTCGAAACTCTCAAATATTGGGGCGAAACATCAACTGCATGACCGCTGCATCTCAAGGAAGTTAAAAGAAACCTAAAACCTCAATATTTTACCCAAAATACAGTAATTTAGAACCTATGCATGAACCCTAACTTCTGGAATTTTTTATAATTCAATAATTAGGGAAGAAACCCTAAGCAATTTGAAAGAGGAAAGAAATAGACTCACCTACTTGAAGTATCCTGAATTAATCACTCCAAAACAGTAGTTTCTGAAATTGAAAACAACCAAAATTCAGGGATTCTTCGAACAAGATAAAGGAGGTAATTTGGGAACTGGAATGGAGGGAAAAGAGTAAGAATTGAGAGAGTTAAGAAGGGATGAAGTTACCTCTTCAATTCTGGACGATTTGAGACACCCTATGAAGATCAGCCCTAATTATCGATATCAAAGAGCTCCAAGGAGGGGGGGGGGAGGAAATGGGAGCGCGACTTGGTATCGTACGGTCGAGTGGGAGGTGAAATCACCGAAAAAACTCAAATAATTAAGGAGATATAAAAAATTTAAAAATTATTTTTAATGTAGGAAATGGGCCTTCGGGCAGGCCCAATATCTTAAATAAAAACCCATATCCACCATGATTATGGATTTATAAAGGCTCCAAATTTATATTTTGGTATTAATAGGTCCGAGGAGACCAGTTAGGAATTGGAATGAAGGAAAAATATTAAAAAATGAAAAAGTTATAAAGGAAACAAATTTTATTTTTAAATCTGGAATTGGGCTCACGGTTTGGCCCAATTCATGAAAACTCATCTATTTCTCCATGAAACCCTTGGAAACCATCCAAAACAAAGAATGAAAGGAAAATAAATGAAATTTAACTTCAAAATAAGTCATGTATGTGACAAAGACTCCTTGTAAAATCATGACATATAACACACATTTGATATTGTTTATAAGGATTATTGGTTCCTCCAGTATCATCACACATTATCGTCTTCTAGTGTAATTTTTTTCATAGAAATCGACTTACTACCTCCCGCTCCCATAAATAGACTAACTCAGTCATAGATTATAGTGCATCCAAACATCTAATTAGGAATGAAAGGAATTAATTATTCTTAATTTCCTACTTTTAATGACAAATTTATCATGTTGAAAATAGATCAACAATTCAGTTTATTTGTTAATGGAGTTTTTATGTAACATCCACTCAAAAGATCTACTATGTGTTTCTTGTACCACACTTTCCATTTAATTTATTGTTAATTAGAAAAAATTATGGTTTATTTATTTTTCTAGACCATCTTCTATCCTCAATATTCAAATTCAGTTTGACCATCATGTCATGTAAATTCTTCAGAAATTCTATCATGATTTAGGTCATGTTTCTCCTTTTGGTTGTGAGTATTTTCATTACTCCTAGTATCATCAGGTTAGTTATGTTCCTTGGGTGTTATCACATGTCTTGATTCCTATTTATATAGTTTATTCTGATGTATGAGGACCTATCCCCATTCTGGGAATGCTTAGTTGTCATTAATTTTCTACTTTCATTAATGATTTTTCTCATATGAACTGATTTTATTTTTTAAAACAATAATCCAAAATATTTTATGTCATTCATTCATTTTTTCATAAAACCCGAACCATGTTTTCATTCCACTTAAATTTTTATATTCTAATAATGGTTATAAATACTTATCTATATGAATTTAGTAATTTAATGATAAACATGGTATCATACATTAGTGTTTTATAATGTGGAAAACCCTACAAAATAGTATTGTTGAATACAAGAATCGTCATTTGTTGAACACTATTTGGGACCTTCTCTTTTAGATGAAAGCTCATACCATATTTTGGTGCTACAACATTATGTCTTATACCTATCTCATTAACCAAATTCCCACATTTGTTCTTCAAGGTGAGGCACCATTTTTTCTATATTCCCTCAATATTACCCATACCCCTTACCTATTTATATATTTATATGTGAGTGTTATGTTCATAATACTCTCCTCATTATTACCAAAGTCAATATTCACGATCTTATGTGAAATATCCTTGGTTACTCTCGAACCAAACTTAATTATTACCATATCTACCAAAACATACATTGTTATATGGTTTCAGTAGATGTATCATTCATTAAGTTCCCCATTATCCCTTTCAACATCTATCCCCATCCCCTATCTTCCTAATCACGTGGTTTCCTTTTCATATTCCCTCACTCCAGCACCACACACACTTCCTCTTCCAAGTATAATACAGTCAATACTTGGAATCATTTAACCCTATATGACCAAGCATTTACATTCCATCTGAGTCTCATGCTACTCTGGAACCTGATGACTGCTCATATCTTGACTCTTGATTAGCTTATTTTCCTATTGAACTATACAGTGGTACATGTTCTTGTCACGACTACCTAGTTTATTATTTTTCATTCTAGGGATTAATAGAGACAACCTCCCTATTTATTGGCACACATATCAAGGTTTCCTTCCCCAATAGCATCACTAAGGCCAAATCTCATCTTTGGTGGTTATAGACTATGGAGAATTGGAGGTGAATCATAGATGGAATATTATATTCCTCCCCTTTATAAGGAATAATTTTGGATATGAATAACACTAAGAGGGGGGGGGGTGAATCCGTTTTGGGGGATTTTTAGTCTATTATAACTTTTTATCTCAGTACCTATTAGATCTTTTAGGATCTTGAATGTCATATTCTTTTATCCATATCGCATGAAAGTATATGAAAGTAGTAAATATAACACATGATATTTTTATAAGGTTAACTACTCAATAAGAGTATATAGTCCTTGGTGTATCCAGACCACACAAACACTAGAAAACAATCCTTTTAATGTGGTTAAAATGAGTAGGATATTCCATTACACTCATATAGAGCTATGAAAACAATCCAATGGAGCATGTTTTATAGTCCATGGATAGATCTTTATACTACCTCCCAAGATAGTCTTCTCCTTGTTGATGGGGGTTTGCAACACATAGAAAGTAATCCACCTATTGAGATTTATCTGATGTTAGAGTTATTATTTGTTCTTCCATAACCTTTTTCATCACTTTTTTACCCGCACCAAATTTGGCACGAAAATCCTATTATCTCTTCCCAATAGAAAACATGATAGCTGCACTATTTTCTTCTTCTTCTATCTATCATAATAATATGAATGTTTTTTGGACTGGTGAACACTGGATTTTCTCTAACCCAAATAATAATCAACTGATATTAATTTGGTCAGAATATCATCTTTTCTTCTTTTCTCATTCTTCATTAGTGAAAGACCAAATGCACTAAGATCAATTATTCTTCTTACTGGAATCACAAAATTCCTCTAACCAGAATGGCCCGAAGGCCTTCATTTTTATTGATTTTTGATAACCCCCCTTTCAAGGGTTGAAGGGGAATCCTTACAAGGCCCATAGGCTTAGATATTACATGGACCGTAGGATTAAAAGATTACATGACCTAAATATTTACACAACATATCATCGTCAAAATTAATATGTACAGAATTACTGAATATAGTTTCTTCACTAGCTTCTTCTTACCACTTTCTTCTTCCTTAGCGAAGATGAGATTTTAAGTGCATGTATGGTTCGTCTTCACACAAACAATGTATGTGTTATTTCTATTATCTATCTATTGTGTATCAACTAGGTACACACAATGTTTTACAGGGAGAAACATAGTCGTGGTATTATACCCAAGCACTGGTTCACATAACCATTATTCAAGAATTACAAAAATATTGTGAGTTCAACATGTGTCGAGTGTTCACATATCATGTAATTCACAAAGTATGATGAAGGTATAAATACCTGTCACATGAATTTGGTATTTATCTTTTGATAACTACCTTGTATCCTCCCAAAACTGCCCTGCTTCCTCAAAAAGCTTCCTGTGTCCTCCATGAACCGAATTGCCCTAGGTGGCGAAAGTGCTTCACATATGTCCTTTACTTTTGAAAATTGCCTCTGCTTCACAAAAAAACCAATGATCCACATATTTTAGATGATCTATAGACTACCCCTAATCCTCAAATGAAATTTTATTTGTGGGATTCCATTCCTTCTTTGGACCACTTCTTTCTCCACAGACTACCTCCACTTCCACAGACCGTCTCCTCTTTTGAGGACTGTTTCTTCTTACATGGACAATTTCTTCTTCTCTAGAATGTTTCCTCTTTTGTGGACCATTTAATATCCCCTGTAAAAATTCCTAATTTGTTGAATCATTATTCCATGAACTATATCGCTTTACATAATTTCTTCCACATGAACACTTTCTTTTATGGAATCATCTTTCGAAAACTCTTTAGACTTATCCAAAAGTCTTCCCGCAGCGATGATCTTTAGTTATAAAATTATTTGAAAACTAATTATGGGATTAGGGTCCAATAAAAAAGAAAATAGATCTTTAAAATATGCTAATACAATTTACCTAAAACTTCAATGTGGAATATTCTTCACCACAAACTGTTCTTTATTCGTGAATTGTTTTTTCATATGTGGTTCGCGTATCGCCTTCATTCCTTCTTGAAGGTAGATTCCATCTACTAAAGTATCACTGCCTCTCATCCAAAAATAGCAAGGACTTACACAAACCATTGTCCTTCCATGTATCACATTCCTCTACTCATGTGAGTCTCCCATGAACTGTTTTCTTTACGTGGTCCATATATGTTCCTTCACGGTCCACATAGCGTTGCTATGAAGAATAATTTACCAAATTTCCTTCACCATTTAGAGAAAATCTTATGCGATCTGTGAAATATCCTTCATGATCCCTAAACTATGCTTTTCAGAGTCCATTTTAGAAAAAAAAATTACTTTACCAAAAACAAACTCTCGATTTTGAGGCCAAAAAATTTGGGGAACACTGGCAAACAACGCCACCTTAAAAACCTGATTTGGAAAAGTCCAACCATACTGATTCATGGTAAATGATATATCATTAAAAATTTAACCATATTCTACCAAAATTAACATCATTACAAAAATACTCAATTTATTTCATGAAAAACCCCATATTTCATGATATTTAATCTTTGATCGATAACCTTTACCATCTTCAGATTTACTAAGGAAAGTATTGTAACTTCCCTATCTTCCAGCAATTTTTTTTATTTACAATCAAACCAGAATACAATTGTAAACACCTTTAATCCCCCTTTCCTTAATAAATATTGAATCACAAGTTATCCAAATAACATATGATACTTTGAAATAAAAATCATCAAAGAATCATTATATTTAACTAGGAAAATTATTCAACCATGACATCAAATTTCATCAAATGAATCCATAACAATTCTCCAGGTATCACATCAAAACTCCAAGTCTTTAAACCATACACATGTTTCATAGAATATCATGACTTGAGGACATTATAAAATATCCATTAACTTTGGATCTAATTCATCATATTGACTACAATGAAATATTATTATCTCATTAGACACCATTGAAAATCATTTGACAACAAATACAATCCATACACAATGTGTGCTCTACAATCTCTCCCTTTTTATTTTTTGACAATAACTTCAATGTTCCTTTCAAATAAATGTTTCAATATGTGGACCTTTTATATTCTCTCCCCCATTTACTTTTCAAACTTTCATTTCACTTTCTATCCCACTTATTAACAAGAAATCAAAAGTTCATTGGAAAAGGTTATCAGTCCATACTTATGAAATGTTCCATCCATCATTTCACTCTATGTCTACTTGAGATGTGCTTGGTGTAGAAGACAAGAGGATTTGATTTAGACAGAAAAGTTGTCTATTATCAACAGATCATGATACCTTAAGAAATTAGAACTCTTATAATTGTCTTTAAGGATTATTCACTTTCATTCTAGACTAATGTTACTAAAAGCAAGAAGAATATTTATCAGAACAATTAACCTGAAACACCTGTACTCACATCAAAAAATGGATAAAAAACATTCAAGTGCAATAGACAGGATAAGTAACCTTGGGGATCTTCCATTGTTCATATTTCACTGAATAATTCAATTCCTTCCCTTTATAAAAAGATTATTATCTTTTATAACCAAGGAAAAGAGATTAAGTGAGACAAACCTTTTCTAGTGACATGATCATCACAAAATTTCTAGAATAATCATGTTTGATAAAAATATAAATAATAACTCTAGTGGATTCTTCACTTGTCCACCCCCCCTAAAGGGATTTTTTTCATCAACTTTATAACGGAGAATATTAGAAAAAATGGATTTGAAGAAATTCTAGTATGAATAATACACCAGAATGGGCCTTCAAATAGTGGTAGTCCATTTTGGAAAACATTCAAAACATCACCAAGGATGATATTTTAGAACACTTTTTATTCAGAATATCATTAAATGAGATCAAACAAAGATGGAATATTTTTTATCCTAGATATCTAGAATATAAAATCTTCATCAAATTCATCAAGTTTGAGTCTCCGTTAGATTAATATTTGAATTTCAATTAAGGAATCATTAAAGGATGATAAATTATTCATCTTTTTTCTGTCAAGAATTGATAGTACTCACTACTTCTCATGTTTTACCCCTAATAAGTTACTTCACCTTAAATTCCCTACATTTTGAGACCAAATACAACATAAAAAATTTATGGGAATTAAGTGGATCCTTCTTTCTTCATGAATATAAACTGAAAGGGTGAGATGATTTTATCAACAAAATTTATCTATTTGATACAATTTTCATGCTTGAACATCTAAACATCTATTTTTATTTATGTTGAGAAAACATGGATCTCATCACATTATATTTATCTTTATGTGGAGAAATTTTCATTTTAACAACCTTCATGGATGATACAACATTAATCCTCTTGATAACTTCTTCTTGTTCTTGTAGTGAGGATAAAAAAACCTTTTGCAATGTGACCATATTTCTTCAATCTCTCACACAAAACTTCTTTAACACAAGAGTTTCCTTTTCTTGAAAAACCCTCATAAAAATTTCCTTCATTATGTGGAATATTTTCTTCCCACATTTCAATATCTTTAGCTTGTACATATTACATTTTTCTCATTCATTCAAAATCTTTAATCTAAAAAACTATCATATCATTAGGAACTGTGGTAGAATGTTGGGATTTTCCATATGGGTTTTCTGAGTGCCATCCCTCTTAGTAGTTCATTAGGATGAACTAACCATCAATTTAATGGATTTAGAATCCATGGGGTTCTCACCATTATTCTATGGTAACTTTCTAGAAGGTTTTCTATTCACAACATTATTTTGTTATCTTCCTAAGTTTACTTCTTAATTCAAAGTTAGATTTTGTGATCCTCTTTTCTTCTCAGATTTGGATACATGTTGAGATGAGCATGTACCAATCCTATGACCACTACCATTTCACACATCAAAGATGTTATCAAGAATTAAAAATATGTTTTTAGTATACAGATGCTTCTAGACCTGTGGATTTTGATTCTTCTTATTTGGATTTATCCCCTTGATATAGTCTTCTATTGTGCTTTTCCATTTGTAGGATTCTACAAAAAATTTAATTCAAAGTGACCAAATCTATTACAACACCGACATTGACCCAAAAAAATAATTTCTTGATATTTCATGGATAATATATTTAGGTATTCTTTAAGATTTATTATTCTTTATATGAGGAATAAAATGACACATTAATTTTCTTATCCACCATATCCATGGTGGTAAAATTCTTCTCACCTTTCTTCATCCATACATGTTTAGAATTTTTCTTCTTACCTGCACTGTTTGTTAAAATATATTTAAATACATGAGTAAAAGATGGTATAGATGGTACCTTATTCTTCTCACCAACTTGTAATAAATCATTGAGTGATGTAATGATATTCTTATCACATGTTGGAGTTATTTTTAACATAGAATCCTCCATTGAACATTGAGTACCAGTAGAAACTGTTTCCTTCTTTTGTGAAGACTCAAGATGTGACTTCTCATGATTGGACAACTGACTTCTAGATTCTATACTTTTTATATAGAGGATGATTTTATGATATTCAATCATAATATTATTTTCTTCACATAACTTCTTCATTCAATAAACTAGATCTTCATGCAGGTTAACATTATTTTCAATCAATGAGTCAATTTCCTTGATCTTCTAGGATATTTCTTCTGATTGTAAACCCCTGACATCCATGCTATTTTTAAATTTCTCTTCAAGTGCATAGAAATTTTCTTCCAGAGTCTAATTGACACCCTATTTATATTAAAATTATTTTAGAAATTTTGAAGAACTTATTAAAAATTCCCTCTTTGTTTCTTTAAAGCTTCCAACATATATGTAGATATTTAAGTATTCAACAACTTTTTGTTGTAACCCCTTCTCAAAAACATCATCTTATTCTTCCAGCTGGGTTATCTCTTCCTATATACATTGATAGAATTCATAAACAAGGTATTCTCTTTCTTCAAGAATACCATGCATAATAACTCTTAATCGAACAAATAATTTTTTTTGATAATTTGAAGATATATCATCATCACTGCTTATGCAATCATTTTTATCTTGAGTAATGTTTTTAGATGCACTAAGATGTACCTCCTAATCACTAGATATAGGAAGGTAATCTATCTTTTTGGTGGAAACTTTAGCCACCAACTCATTACATTCCATATTTGATTTGTCTTTATTGTCATCAAGGCATGGAGAAATATATACTTACTCTTATATAGATAAGAGGGACTTCTTATTTATCTTTTTCTTATATTTTTTTCTCTTGTTCATTATTGTCTTGGTAGATATAGAATATATCTCAAATGTAACTTAATATTCACCAAAAATACACTGCATTATTGACATTGGAATGAAAATATAGTCTTCAAAAGAGAATATCCTCACTATAGAAAATCTTATAGAGGTTTACGTAGCTCTGATACCAATTGTAAGGACCAATTTGGGATATTTAAAACATTGATATGGGGGTGAATTAGTGTTGGGGTCTTTTTAGTCAATTATAATTTTTTATCCCCATACCTCTTAGAAATATTAGGATCTTGATTCTCTTATTGTATTTTCCCAATTTTATAAAAGTATATGAAAGTAGTATAGATAACACATGATATTTTTTCAAGGCTTACTACTCAGTAAGAGTATCCAGTCCTTGGAATGGTCAAAAATAATCCTGACCACACAACGACTATAAAACAATCCTTTGAATGGGGTTACAATGAGTAGGATATACCCTTACACTCATATAGTACTATGAAAACAATACAATGGTGCATGTTTTACAGCACATGGATGGATATTTATGTTGCATAAGAAGAAATTATTCTCCTTGTTGATGAGGGTTTGTAACACTAAGAAATTTCTCAACCAGTTTAGGCCAGTTCGATGTCACAATTCTAATTTTTTCCTCTATAGCCTTATTATTCACTTTGTTACTTTCACAACAGCAAGCAAGTAACTCCTCCTTTCTATTCCCAACATAAAACTTTATAGCTACATAATATTATTCTTTTTTCAGTCATAATAATATTATTTTTGTTATGATTTTATGTCAAAAATATTATAATCAACAAATATTAATTTGGTAACCATATCTTCTTCTCTTATTTTGTATTTATTCTTCAGTGAAAGACCAACTACAATGAGATATATTCTTGTTCTTATTACTAAAATCACAAAATTTATTTATTATTATTACATCAATGAAGATCAACTCAACTTAGAATCATGAAAATTAATATGACATGAATAACTGAATATAGTTTTGTCCCTAGCTTCTTTTTCCCACTTTCTTCTTCCTAGGTGAAAATATGAGTTTAGGTGCACGTATGGTTCTTCTTCACACAAAAACAATGTGTGATTTATCTTCTCTATTCATTGTGTATCAACTAGTACACAAAAACTTTTACATTATAAAACACAGTGGGGGTATTATCCACAAATATTGGTTCATAGAACCATTCTTCAAGAATCACTACAAGCTTGTGAGTTCATCATGTGTCGAGTGATCATAGATCATATACCTTTAAATGTATGATGAGGGTGAGAACACCTATCACATGTATGTGGTATTTATCCTCTATGAATTTCTCTTTATCATCCAAAAACTACCCCACTTCCTCTATAAACTGCCTCCATCCTCCCTGAATAGAATTCCACCGCATGGTTTGAGTGCTTCATGGATAGCCTTCCCTTCCACGAACTTCCTCTGCATTACAGACAACCAACTCCCTATGTACTGTTAATGCTCCATAGAACACCCCTAATTTGAAAATGACCATTACATCATGGGATTCCATTTCTTATGTGGAAATATTCTTTCTAAGTGGACTACCTCTGCTTCCTCGGACCTTCTACTCTTCCATGGACCGTTTCTTTTTCTATGGATCGTTTCTTCTTCCATGGACCATTTCCTCTTTTGAGGACCATCTCCTATTTTGTGGACTGTTTATTCTTATGTGGACCATTTCTACTTTCATGGACCACTTCCTCTTCCATGAACCATTTACTCTTTTGTGGAAAACTTTGTCCTCTGCAGAATCTTTCATCCATGAACTACTTCCCTTCACATAATTTATTTATCGTGAACCCTTTAATTTAAATAATTATCCTTCCTAAACTCTTTATACTTTTCCAAAATTCTTCTTTTATCGATGATATTTACTTATGAAATTTTTACACACTTAATTTTGAGATTAATATCTATTATATAGGAAAATAGATTCATAAAATATGATAATCTGATTTACCCAAAAATATTAAGGTGGAACATCCTTCACTACGAACTGTTCTTCTTCTGTAAACCATTATTTCCTACATGGTCCATGTACCACCTTCCATCCTTTGTGTAGGAAAATTCCATATACCAAAGAACCATTGCCTCTTAGCCACAAAAAAAACATAATTCTTTGAACCATTTTCCTTCCACATACCACATGCCTCCACCGGATACTATGAGCCTCCCATGAACCATTTCCCTTACTTAGTCTGCATACCATCCTTTGTGATCTGTATAACACTACTATGAGGAATACTTCCATTACTATATTCAATTCACTATTATACGAACCTCATATTAGATCTACGAACTATCCTTCAAGGTTAACAAATTTGATTTGTTGACTCCATTATCGAGAAAACATTTCTTTTCAAAAAAAACTCCCAATTTGGAGGCTCAAAAATTGGGAAAACACTAGGAAATGACTCCACCATAAAATCCTACATCAAAAAACTCTAACCACACTAGTTCACAGTCATTGATAAATTGTTAAAACCTCAATCATATTCTACTGAACTTCACTTCATTCCAAAAACACTTGAATTATTTCATCATGAACACCATCTGTTGTGATATTTAATATCTGATCAATCATCTTTAGAGTTAGCGAATTTATTAAAGAGAATATTTTAACTTACCTATCTTCCAGAAACATTTTTTCTATCCAATCAAGCATGAATACGATTGAAAACACCTTTAATCCCCCTTCCCTCCATAAATCTTGCATCAAAATTTATCTAAACGACTTATGATTTTTATAAAATTAAAATTAGAAAATTATCATCATATTTAACTAGAATAATTATTCAACCATGAAATCCAATGTTATCAAATGAATCCATAACAATTATCTAGGAATCATCTCAAAACTCAACTTATTAAAACCATTCACATGTTTCCTAGAATATCATGACATGAGGAAATTATCCAGTATCCATTAACCTTGGAACTAATTCATCATATTGACTGCAATGAGATATTGTTATCTCATTGAACACCATTGATAATCAGCAGACAAAAAACACCATCCATACACAAAGTGTTCTTTACAACCATTAGTAATAAACTTGTTTGATTAAAATGGGTCTATATTGTGATTGTAAATGTTAATGGAACTCTAAATCACTTAAAGTCTCTCTTGGTTGCAAAGTAAAATGCTCAAACCCAGGGTATTGATTACATTAATATTTTCACATACGGATAAGATGGAATTGGTGTGTCTTTTTATCACTCTCACTACCACTTACCATTTCCCTCTCTATTAGATGTTAGAGGACTAGTTTGATATATGCCTAAAATTTAGGGGGGGGGGTGAGTGTTGAGGACTTTTTAACCTTTTAATTTTTTTATCCCTTTACCCCTTTGACCTGTTAGGATCTTGATTACCTTATTAACTTTTCCCTATAACGTGTAAGTATACGAATGTAGTAAAATATATGACATGATATTTTTAAAAGGTTCACTACTCAATTAGTTTAACTATTCCTTGGAATGGTATGAAAATGATCTTGACCACACAACCTGTAGAAAGTAGTCCTTTGAATATGATTATATAAAGTAAGAAATACCCTTACATTTGAAAATCACTATAGAAATTTTAAAGTTCTTATTTTAGAGATCAATGATGGATCTATTTACTACCTTTGAATATAGTATTCACCATCTTGATAAGTTCATTCATAGCACCGTGAAAGTATTCCACTAGATGACACTTCTATTGGATGTCATAGTCTACTTTTATCTTCAATTTCTTCAATTTTCACTTGCTCAGTAGCAGGTAGGTAACCCTTCTTATTAACTTTAGAAAACTGAAAGATGAAATTTCTTCTTATACAATCTATCAAAAAAATATGAATATAGTGTGGAATAATGAACACATAATTCTTCCCGAACTAAAAGTTAATCAAATGAATATGGATTTTTTAGAAAATCATTCTTCTTTAATGAAAAAATGACTGCACTAAATCACCTTCTTCCAATATGTCTAGAATCATAAACTTAATTTCTGATTAATAACTCAATGAAGAACAAATCAACACAGAATTATAAAAATTTAACTACCCTGATCAATAATAAATTGATATTTAGTACAAGATTTTGTATTCTTTCATTTCAATGATCTAAATATTATTGTGGACTAAGATATCAGACTTCATCTATACAAAATACAAACAATTGAGTGCAGTATAAACTTCCTCTTTCTGAAATAGATTGTTTTTAAACACTACTTAAATTGAACTGAACATATCACATCATCTTATTCATGTTTAAAAATATGCATGGGTATTTTATAAAAAATTTTAAACCTTTGCACACAATTATTATTGACCAAGATTTCATAAATTTATGATCTCATGTGCATATGGGTTTACATATACATGTATGTAATTTTTATGTTCACTTCTTGTTCTTTTTTATTTACACAAGTGAACACACTATGTTGACTAATTATTCATGTGTATATTCAATCACATATCTATTCATGAATGCACGAACTATTCAATTTATCTTCCCATAAATATAAATATACACACACTGTATTTTTGTGTTTACTAACTAGTGAAAAATACACTTCAATTACCTTCACGAAAACCAAAATGTCCAATAATATCACTCCTTCACAAGAACCAAAGTCATATAAGGTTTATTTATCATTCAAAGATACTTCATGTAAGTAGGTAATGTGGATGTTTTCTCCTTAACACAACTTGATGTGTGCAGTTATTCTCACTGGTCATCGTGTATCAATAGGATACATGATCTATGTTCAATTCATGTAACACATTGAAGGTATAATACCAAATCACTAGTTCATGGAACACTTATTCTTCACGATGAACAATGAGGGTATATAATCAATGGTTGTTTGTCTACTTCTCTTCTTCATGTAGGATGTCCGTAGTTATCCTTCATGTAAACAAATGGATTGAGAATCTCACATTCTTAACATAGCCTAGGAGGTTAGTCGAACCTGTTACTATGCATAAAAGAGAAAGCTATAGATGCTCTATTTTTCTAAAAAAAGGAGCTCTCAAAAGAATAAATGAGTAGAAGAACCTTCAATAGGTTCAGTGCCTCTTCTTTTATAAGTGAGGATCTCTACCATGTTTCATTCATTCACCACCTCAAATCACACTAATAATTTTGTGCCGATGACCCACTTGATGAGCGAAGAATCTCAATTTACATTAAAATTTTTGAATGGATGTAAGTATTGAATTATAATTCTTTAATCCCATGTATAATGTATGAATAATATCATGGTGTTTTTTTCTTTGTGATATATGCTTCTACTTTGAAAAAACAAACCATCCAACCTGCCTCATTTCATCTATACATAGTCATATTCATTCATCAGCAGAACATCCTCAAACAAACATTTTCATGAAAAGAAAATCATGCATGGGTATCGATTCATAAAACAAGATCAATCATACTCATATCGATCACTGGGAAAGATGATTCATTCCCAGTTTGATCATCGGTGGTGGTTTATCATCCAACTAGCTGGAGTCATGGGGATCACATGTTGGGAGGAAGATGATGACTATGTGATATCTCGACGATCTTTAGATCTCTCTAGAGAAAACATATGTGTTATGTCCATATAATTTTAATTCAAGTGAATATTGAATCTGTATATGCATCCCACACTGTTCCTCCCAGATGTTTAGCCATTCTATATAAATCATCATGGTCCCATTACACCTTCTATCTAACACTTGGATTTATAGAACACTCCTTTCCCACATGGGAAATGAATCATGTGGTCCACAAGCTATGCTTCAGACTTCTGGAACAAACTTATGAGTGTGCCCACTTTATACCTTGTACACGGGCCCGCTTAGGGCTTATACATGACCCTATATTCCTTTAAAGATAACCATGGTTTCTAGAGGTGACCTCCTATGGGAATAATTGACACTTAGGTACCACATAATCCTTTCTTGATGTTGGCTTGGCTACTAGGTGTTTTTGGCTAATTTTTTTTAATGAAATCCTACAATATAAATTATAACATTCCAACCCTGGTTCCATATACTTATGCCCTAAGCTAGTCGGTCACATGACCTCAAGCATGACACCCTATATGCTAGAGGGTAACAACTAACAATGAGGGTATACTTTCAATCATGCAGAGACTATACCCTCTTTATCAGAGTAAAAAACCTATAGAAAATAAATAAAGAATAAAAAATTATATAACCATAACTAGAATGTTGACAATATCCCAAGATGACCAAAACTGGAAACACAATATCAAAACTAAATAGTAGACATGCCATGATAAAGAACGTGACAAGTGTAAAAATGAAACTCAAAAGTAAATACACTAAAAACTCTAAAGTAGGTCCTAAACCACATTCGGTTATCTCATCCATGTTCTATCCCAAATCATCCATCTAACATAGGCCCTTTTCCTTAATACTATCCCCCAAACATGAATCCTATTCAGGTATTGATCAGGAAGCTTGTGTAGGGTGTCAGTACAACTCAGTAGGACCCCACCAATGGTGTCAAAAAAATATATAGACAATAATAGTGTATGCAGTTGTATAATTAAATAATTACAATTGATAAGTAAATAGTAATCACATTATAAATTAATCTTTATTTAACCACATAAACCCCAAGTTCTTGAGGACACCCAAATAATATAATAAGTCTAAATGTCATTATTACTATTCATAATTCATAATTGAATTCACATGTTACAATTCACATTTCATACTTGAATTCCCATGTTACCATTCATATTTAATAATTAAATTACCATATTACCATTCATAATTTCAAAATTGAATGACCATATTAGAATTCACAATTTCATAATTGGATGACCGTGTTACCATTCATAATTTCATGGTGGAATGGCCATGTTAATATTAAAAATTTCATAATGAAATGATCATGTTACCATTCCTAATTTAATAATACATGACCTAATGTCTATGTTACCATTCCCTAACACATTATTAATTCAGAAATTAATTATCCACATAAATTGAATTACTAATTCAACAATTATTTCTTCATAACAATCCTATTAATTAATTCACCAACTTGTTAATTTTCTCAATATCATTATCAATTTGACAATTAGTTCATCCCAGAATTCCCATCAAATAATTCACCAATTAATTAAGAACATTAATCCCATTAATTAATTCACCAATTATTAATCAAGATACACAAATTGAATATCACACAATTAATTTAATAATTAATTTTCTCAAATCAATATTCTTAATATCTCATAATTAATTCCATAATTAATTATCTTTATCATAATCTCAATATTTCTTAATTAATTCCAAAATTAATTATCTCAATTAAAAAATCTCAATATATCATAATTAACTCCCCAATTAATTATTGCAAATATATAATATCAAATATCCCCATTTTCATAGCTCCATTAATAAATTAATATAGAAAATTAATTAATTTAATCAAGAACTCAATTACTGAAGATATAATAGAAATTCAATGATTACATACACATAATTATAATCAAGACTTTGGGATTTGAATTATAGACCACCTACCTCAATTCATTGACAACGCTCAAGAATGAAAGAACCCCAAAATGTTGATAGAATAATGATGTAGAAAGAGATCTGGATATTAAAATATAAATCAAGATTGAAAAAAGATCCCGTAATCATAGATATAGATCCAAAAAACTAGGTCTATTTCTAAAAAAATAGGTAATAACAGTCCTTCAACGGATAGAAAAAGAATTTAAAAGAGAAAGGAAACCATATGAGATGCGGTACACTTACCAGGAGGGGTGGAGATATTCAAATGGGCATCGAATCACTAAAATGGAGGTCATAATGGCTTGGAATAACTTTAGGAGGCTTTGGAATTTAGAGTAATTGATCTGGGGTACACGATGGGGGTTTGAGAATCTTTTTAATAAAATTTGGGGTATTAAAATATTATACGCACAGTTTGCTGATTGGGGTGAATAGTTTCTTCTAACCATGTGACTTAATCATGTGCCTCTTCTGGGGGGCGGGGGTGTACAATTTCTCCTTTTAGGGTGCAGAGTTTAATAAACCATCCACAAACTTTGCACTACCCTGTTTCTTCCATCATTCTCAAAATTTAACCCAAACACTCCCCAAGGTAAAATCCATATGGAAAGTACACAATAAAAGGAAAAAGAGTACCTATAAACGAGCCAAAGACATATCTCAAAATGGTTAGGATCTTACAATGTCCACACATTATAAAAAATTATCCTTAAAATATACTTCCAATCATCTCTATGATTACAAGTATAAAGGATCGAGACATTGCACATATATATCCACTTTTCTATCCCAATTTTCTTATTACACATGTCCATGTTTCCATAATAAACAAAATTTTGGCATGGTCTTTCATCAAGGCACTTTCTCCCTATGATCAAACACATGTATCATATTCTCTTCAAAGGAGGAATATATCTCAAGCTCAAAATCATCAACATAGATCACATGAGAATGGTTAAAGTGACACTTCTGATGTTGTGACACATGGATAACATCATGCATAAAACTGTATCTCTATGGAAGAGCCAATTGGCATGCCACTGGCCCAATTCTCTCCACAACCTCAAACGGTCTAATGAATTTGGGAACCAACTTTCCTTGTCGCCATATCCTATGGTGACCCAATCTAGGTTCCACCCAAAGAATCACACAATCACCCTCATTAAAATCTAGGTGTCATCAATGTCTATCCGCATACAAATTCGGTCTACTGTGAGCCATAACAATACAATTCCAAATCAGATGCACTTTCTCCAACATCTCCTATATGAGACTCAGTTCCAATAACTCTAACTCACATACCTCCATCCAGCATAGGGTTGATCTTTATGGACTACCATAAAAATCCACTTATGGTTCCATCTAAATAGTTTCCTAATAACTATTATTATATGAGAACTCCAATAGTTCCACATTCTTCTCCTATGTGTCACCAAATTCTAAAACAGATGCTTGTAGCATATCCTCAAGCACCTGTATAGTACACTCTTACTTCCCATCTGTCTGTTGGTGGATAGTCGTGCTCAACAAAACCTGTGAACCAAGTGCCTCTGTAAGACCTAAAAAAATAAAAAAAGTAAATTGAAAATTGTGGTTTGAAAAAATATTCAATGTAACCCCATTTAGATGAACTATTTCCCAAACGTACATTTCTTCCAAATACCCAACTGAGAAAGTCTCCCGTATAGGTAATAAATTCACTACCTTTATCAGTTTTTCGACAATAACCCAAATAAAATCATTATTTGAAGGCTTACTTAAGATACCCACCTAAAAAATCCATAGTAACATCATCTTGGTCACATTTCCGAATGGAAAATGGATATAGAAAACCACCACAATATATATTAACGATATTCACCAACTGAAAAGTGTATCATCTTGTTATAAACCATTCTATATCTCTTTTTATGTTTGACCACAAAATTTTTTGGAATAGGTAATGGTAAATTTTAGTCACACCTAGATGTAATGCACACTTAAAGGAATGAAACTCATGTATGAGCTCCTCCCACAAGCTTATAGGCACAACAAACCGATTCCCCACATAGATGATATCATCCTAATTTATAGACCAATCAAAAGGTGCCTCCCCACTATCAAGGATTTACCTTAAGGTCATGCACTCTAGATCCCCATACTACCTATCCCTAATCCATTTCAAATGAAAAAAAAATCCCTTAAAACTGATACCAGAGTCATCTACTTATGAATATTCATAACAACAATGTGTATCTCTGCCAGTAAATTCACCATCTTCCACTCGATACTAGACACCAAAACTACCTGAGTATGATTTTTCCTACTCAAAGAGTCCGCCAAACTATTTACCTTTATGAGTGTATATGATAGCTCAAAATAAAATGTATTCATATACTCAAACCATCTTCACATATGGAGATTAAAATATCATAGGAAGAAGATGTAATTTAAGATATTGTGATCAGTATACATTATAAACTTATCAACCAACTGATAATGCCACCAACAATTTAAATCCTAAACAACTACTGCGAGCTTGAGGTTATTTATTGGGAAATTACATTCATGTGGCCTCAACCTCTATGACCCATACACCACAACGCGATCTCCCTACATTAGCACTGCTTCAAGTTCAATCCCAGAAGCATCACAATAAACCTTGTACTCCTCATCAAGATTATGTAAAATCTAGATCAGTGCCAATGTCAAGATATTTTTCAGGTCATGGAATGAATCCTCACATGCTTTCGACCATTCAAACTCAATAACCTTTTTGTTCAATAATATTAGTAGTAATGCCAATCTGGAAAAGTCATGGATGAACCTCTAATAATATACATCCAATCCCAAAAAGGTATAGATATCAAAAACATTCTTGGGATGCTCACAAAAAATAACTGCTTGAACATTATCTAGGTCCAAAGAAAAACCCTCCTCCAAGATGATGTGACCCATGGAGTGTATTTGATCAACACAAAACTGTAACTTAGATAGATTAGCTTATAATAGATGCTCTCTCATTGTACTCAGGATGATTTCAAAATGTTGGGCATGATCATCATGAGTCTTGGAGTACACAAACATGTCATCCACAAATGCCACAACAATATAATTTGGGAATGGATCGAAGAATATGCTCATCATGTCCATAAACACTGCTGGTGCATTCTTAAGCACAAATATAATTGCAAGGTACACAAAAAAATCCATAACTACTTCTGAAAGTTGTCCTTGGTATATTATAAAGTCAAAATCTCAACTGTTGATACCCTGACCTCAAGTATATATTTTAAAAGACACAGGTTCCTCACAACTCACTACTACAAAAAAGGGAAAGGGAAGCACCACCTTTTATCAGCGCTAAAATTTTACCGCTTATAAAGGGTATGCTTTATGAGCGCTAAAAAAGCCCTGATAAAGTCTCCCTTTATCAGTGCTAAAAAATCACTGATAAAGGATTCCTTTATCAAAACTAAAATTTTAGCACTAATAAAGGAAACCTTTATCAACACTTTTTTATCACTAATAAAACCGTAGTCCCATATTTTATAAAATCGGGTGCACAATATCCTCTATTTATCAGGCCCTCAAGCTCTTGCGGCACTGTACCCCTTTGAAAACTCCCCTCTATCTTGATCTTCTCATTGCCGGACATCCACTGCTAGACCTACTTTTTATCCTCCCACTCGAACCCCTTCCATGGATCCTCATCTCCACAAACCCTACATCTCCTCCTCTCCTCTTTACCCTACTCCCCGCAAACCATCCACCTCCATTTATCAATGGTTGGTGGCTCCTCCCATGCACCTCCCCCTCTGGCGGTCATGCCTTCCCCTCCCTACATAGCACATAAGGCTCCAAAACTGCTCGACGCTTCTTCTCTCCCTCAATCACGGGTGTGATCTACTCTAGGTAAGTCTCCCACTTCTCCTTTAAGGATTATTTTTGGTGGATAGGTTTTGTGAGATTAGTTTTCAATAGTGTGATTTTTGGATTCTACCACATGACCGCCACCTTTAGATTAAATTCTAACTAACATAGAGTTTTAACAATATATGTCACAAAATAAAACACGTAGTGGATTCTTATACTTGGTTAGCAGATGATTTGAACTAAAGTATGACTTTTTTATGATTCCCCACGGATCCTTATGATTTTTGGAACTAGAATTCATTTTTCACCATGTGTCATATGTATGAGGGTTTGATATTCTCGTGGAAATCAAGCTAGACCTTGTTATATATGAATATTCTATTAATGTTGAGTGTTTTTTCCTCATCCTTCTTGTAGAGTGGGTTTATCTATACTGGGGAAAGTGGTCTTTCAGTAAACCATTTAATGAAAAAGAAGAGTTTTGATAGTACCCTCCTCAATATTAATTGGTTACACATTGTGGGTGTCATGATGTGATGGTGATTGTGTTTATGGGGAATGTTCTATTTAGGATAGTGATTAGGACCCCTTAAATATTGAAAGTGTATCCAACCCTCCAGATGTAAAGTTATATTCACCTTAGTTGGTAAGCATGGTTTTATGTGATGTGTGTAAGAATAATACTTTTATTCTTTATGAATGTCGAGGAATTATGGAATTCTTCATAAGGGAGACTTATGGTTAACACTTGGTAAGGATATGGTGTATGCATCATCCCATATTCCAGAGATGATGAGTGCCTTTGTGATGTTATAGTGTTCTAAATTGAATCTATCCTTGAGATAGTTCATAGTGGATCCTATAAGCCATTTAGGTTCTTTTATTATTAAACCAAGATTCATGGAGTGGACTCCAGTATTCTTGCACAAAGGCCATAGAAGATGAGGAGATCAGAGGAGCACATCCATGGAAAGGTGAATGGTATTCTTTCGAAAATGGCTTTGTGTTTAGATAGTGGTATGAACATGTGAGCAGTTTTATTTGGGTGGTTAATTATTGTTAGGATAGTGGGATGTTTCTTGACTTTGATTTATGGTAAATTCCACCATCCCCCTCCCCCTGCACTGTATCCCCACCAGCCCCTTATCCACTCTGCTGCACCATCCCCTCTTCCCCTAAACTTCACCCCCACCTGCCCCTCCCCCTGACCCCTACCCTGCTGCACTATCCCCCTCTGCCCGGAACAACCCCTCCCCCTCCCCCTACTACACCATCCCCTCCCTCTCCCCCATTTCCTTGAACCAACCCCTCCCCCAACCCCCTGCTACACCATCCCCCCTCCCTACCCTGCACCAGCCCCTCCCCCTCCCCCCTACTGCACTCTCCCTTCCCCTCCCCCACCGGCCCCTACCCCCTGCTACACTAGCCCCTCCCCTCCCCCTCCAGCACCAGCACCAGCCCCTCCCCCATCCCCTTCTGCAATAGCGCCTCCCCTTCTCCTTTTCCCTGCACCAGCCCATCCCCCTCCCCCACCATCCCACTACCCCCTATTGCACCAGCCCCACCACCAGCCCCTACCCCCTGCTACACCAGCCCCTCCCCTCCAGCATATTACACTAGCCCCTCCCCTCCCCTCTTCCCTTACACTGACCCCTCCCCCTCCCCCTGCACTGCACCCCCACCACCCCTACCCCCTACTACCCAAGCCCCACCAACACCACCATACCCTCACTCTACCCCCTTCCATGCACTGAGAAACCCATCCCCCACCCCCTACCCTTGCACTAGCCCCTCCCCCATGCTGTACCAGCCTGCTTCATTGCACCATCCAACCCCCATTTATTACCCTACCTAACCTACCTAGCCACCCCTGCCCTGCAACACTACCCCCCTCTGCTCGGAACAACCCCTCCCCCTCCCCCCCTACTGCACCAGCCCCTCTCCCTCCCCCTATCCCTTGCACCAGCCCCTCCCCCAACCCCCTACTTCACCAACCCATCCCCTACCCTGAACCATCCCCTCCCCCTCCCCCCTGCAACATCATCCCCTCCCCTCCCCCCCCACCAGCCCCTATGCCCCTACTGCATCGGCCCCTCCCCCTCCCCTTGCTCCACCAGCCCCTCCCCCTCCTCCTTGCCCTGCACTAGCCCATAACCCTCCCCCACTAAAACCATACCCCCCTAATACACCAACACCACCACCATCCCCTACCCACCTGCCGCACCAGCCCCTCCCCCTCTTGCACTATCCCCCTCCCCCTTCCATTGCACCAACCCCTCCCACTCCCCCCTACACTTCACCCCCACCATCCCTCCTACCCCATTATTCCCAAACCCCACCAGCACCACCAGCACCACCACCCCCTTCCTTACACCAACCAACCCCCCCCCCCCTCCCCCTAACCATGCACCAACCCCTCCCCCTTATTGCACCATCCTACACCACTACACTAGCCAACCCCTATTTATTACCCAACCTGAACTACCTAGCCACTATCAACTATAACTAGCTAGAATAGACCAATTATAGAATTACTATACTACCCCGTAACTATAAATACCCCCTTACACAACCCCATCTAGCCCATGTTCCTAAAAATATCCTGGGAAATGACACTAATTTTCATTTTGTAAATGTGTTGTAGTAAAAAAAACATTCCCCTACAAGTGGAAAGATCCACCACAACAAATAATTTGGTGAGTAACAAGGTCAAACCACAGGGATAAGTTTGGATTACTAGTATTCTTGGTTGAATGTTTAAAAAAATTAGTATAAAGAAATGGCTACATGAAAATAAAAGATATGTGGAAAAGAATAAAGAAAAGAACATATCCTTTCTAGAGTTGATAACTACTATGTAGTAAGCTTACCTTAAATAGAGTTACAAATCATTTGTAGGGGAAATGGAAATCAAACAAAATCACCCATGTATACCTACTTTTCATGCTACTGAAATGAGAATCTTTTACCACCTGCTCAAAATGTGCACACATGAAATCTGATCCAACACACATAGGTGCATAAATTAATTACCTAATGATGATAATTTGAAGAACAAGATTAAGAAAACTATGTACCTTACCACCAGCTCTATCGAACAGAACTCACAATTGGCTAGGGAGGAGTTCTCCAGTAGGAGGGATTTATCCGTACTACTTGAGAGGGAATCTATCAGTCTTGGGAGGAGGTGAGTGAGAAGAGGAGGAGGAAGAGAGTAGAGTAGGTGGAAAGAGTCACAAGAGACTTTTTACCAGGAGGCTCCAAGAGTGTTTTGAGGTACGATCTTTGTTCGTTATACTTTTCTTGTAGTACTATTAGAAATAGGTACAAGAAAATATTTTTCATAATTTTTTCAATTATTTTCTAGGTATATGGTAGGTGTTGGTAGATCCCCATGTTAGTGAGGGAGAGTTATTGTATATTATTTAGATGTTCATGATAGAATTTATTTTCACTTACTTTAATTTTATATTTCTTATGTTAATTTGGGTAACAAAACCTATAATATTCCCTAGTAATTTTGGATAAACCTAGGTTATTTTTTTCCCCTACAAACCCCTTTGTGTTTGGAAATGTATCTACTATATTAGATTTCTAATCAAAATTTTATCCTTGTTTTCATTTTATTTTATTTTGGTCACTATTTTGGGATGTTTAATGTGATTATTTTATTATGAATGAGGTGGCTGGTAGGGGTGGTTAAAAGGATGTTTAATGTTTTGCTGCAAGGGTGGTGGGTTCTAGACCTATTGGTAAGGGGGTTGGAAAGTGTGTTGATTTTGATGGGGGGTCTATCCTGGATTTTTTGATTTAAAAATATTTATTAGAAATGGTTAGTCTCTATTAATCTCTATTTTTATAAGGAATTGGTTCTCTTCTATTTTATTTGGATGTCTTGTTTTGTGTATTTGAACCATAAATAGTAATATTTGAGATTCAAATAGGATGTAGATGAATAAAGATTGGATGGATGCTAATCGTTTGACAATAGAGTATGAGAATAAATTGAAAGAGTTCATCATGTTTGCAAAGGATCACGCAAAGGATCCTTCTCAAATCATTTGTCAGTGTTTACATTGTTGTTTTCCTAGACTAATTACTCCAGAGGAGTTGGAAGAACATTTGATATGTCACAAAATAGATTGGAGTTATAAATGTAGGAATAAATAGGAAGAAAAAGTGAATGTATCTATTAGATGGGATAAAACATCATTTTATGGATCGTTAGATATGAATACAAATATGGATAATGAAGAAGACCATATGGAGGATGTGATTACAGATTTTAATGACGATGAAGACTTTATTGAGGAAATGGAAAGGACAGTTGAAGATGAACTCTGTCATTGACCAAAATTGTTTGAGAAGATAAAGAGTTGTGAAAAGACACCATTTTATGCTGGTTTTACTAAATATACATCATTGTCAGATGTACTGAAGTTGTATAAATTGAAATCAGACAATAGATGGAGTGATTTCAGTTTTATAGAAATACTTTCTCTCTTGAATGACATGCTCCCAGAAGATAATGACCTCTCAAGCCGGATAAATTATGCTAAACGAATGCCATTACTGAAAAAATGGCCTATACCCACGATTCAAAACCGTGGGTATACCCCCAAAACCATGGGTATAGGCTATACCCACGGTTTTGGGAACTGTGGGCTGGAAAAACGTCGGTATAGGTCCCCAACCTATACCCACGGTTTTCCAAAACCGTGGGTATAGGTGTTCTGCCACCGTGTCAACAAAACATTCCCAATTTCCACGGTGTCAATGGATTTTACCCATGGTTTCAAAACCGTGGGAATAGATCCTAAAATAATGCCGCAGGCGGGTTTCGATCCCGCGACCTTATTGCTGCAAAGTACCGTGTCTAACCACTACCCTAACATCAATTATGTGTATATATATTTACATTTAGTTAAATATAGTTATATAAAACATGGGTATATAGGGAAGAACCGTGGGTATAAGACTCCCACCAAAAAAAATTCTTTCCCGCGGAAAAAAAAATTTCCCGCGCACACATGGGAAACCTATACCCACGGTTTTTCAAATCCGTGGGTATAGGTTTTTTATCCCAGACCTATCCCCATGGTTTCCCCCAAAACCGTGGGGATAGGTACCCCTATACCCACAGTTTTTGAAAACCGTGGGTATAGGTCAATTTTCATGACCTATCCCCACGGTTTTGGAAAACAGTGTTGATAGGTACCCCTTTACCCATGGTTTTTGAAAACTGTGGGTATAGGTCAATTTTCAAGACCTATCCCCATGGTTTTGGAAAACCATGGGGATAGGTACCCCTATACCCATGGTTTTGAAAACCGTGGGTACAGGCCAATTTTCAAGACCTATCCCCATGGTTTCGGAAAACCGTGGGGATAGACCCCTCTATACCCACAGTTTTGGCAAACCATGGGTATAGGTCTTGAAAATTGACCTATACCCATGGTTTTACAAAACTGTGGGTATAGGGGTTACCTATCCCCACGATTTTGGGGAAAACCAGGGGGATAAGTCCATTTTCCAGTAGTGTGCCATGCTTGATGGGTATGATTTATAAAAGAATACATGCATTCCTAAAAGACTAAATATTGTTTCTCAAGGAAAAAAATCACTTACAAGATGCCCAAAGTGTGGTGATTCTCGATACAAGAAAGATTAATCAAGTCCTAAGAAAGTTTTATGGTACTTTCTAATCATTCCATGGTTTAGGAATCTATATGGAAGTGAAGATATTGCAAGACAATTGCTATGAAATGTAGATAAAATAAATAAAAAGGGAAATTACATCACCCGGATGACTCTCCTCAATGGAATAGAATTGATCATGAGTATCCTGAATTTGGAAAAGAGCCAAGAAACCTTCGTCTTGCGTTATCTACATATGGAGTTAATCTTTTTGGTTTTCAAACCAGAACTCATAGTACATGGCCTATGATGTTGGTAAATTATAACTTTCCACCATGGTTATGCATGAAGTAGATATTCATCATGTTATCTATGCTTATATTAGGACCAAAACAACCAGATAATGATATTGATGTTTATTTGTATCCTTTGATCGAGGACTTGAAGTTTCTATGTGGTTCAGGTGTTATGTTGTATGATGATTATAAAAGTGAATACTTCACATTGAGAACGATGTTGTATGGGATGATAAATGATTTCCTTTATTATGAAAATTTTTCAGGCTATAGAATTTAAGTAACTCAAGGGTGTCACCTGTGCGAAGAATATACAGAATCAATTAGGTTGAAACATTCATCAAAATCTGTGTTTCTAGGACATCGTAGATTTAAACCTCATCGGCATAAGTACTGATCATGGAAGATATCATTCAATAGAAGTTATAAAAAATGCACAACACCATCTCCACTAATAGGTGATCAGAAGTTTGAGAAAGTAAAAGCTGTAAAAACTATTTTTGGTAAACCATTTTTGATAAACCATACGAAAATCTATTGGAAAAAGAGATCATTTTTCTGAATTACCATACTGGAATTGTTTGTACGTCAGAAATTTTCTTGATGTGATGCATGTGAAAAAACGTATGTGACAATGCTGTCAAAATGTAGCTAAATTCCCCTTACAAAACAAAGGATGGAGTTAAGGTAAGTTTGGACATGGTTGACATGGGAATACGAGAAGAGTTGGCTCCCATGAAGGGTGAAAATCGATTGTTTCGTCCCCCAGCTACTTACAATCTTTCTAGCGAAGATAGATATCAGTTTTGAAACTTCTCCAATGATGTAAAGGTTCTAGAGGGATATTCATCAAATATGAAGAACATTATGTCAATGAATGATTTGAAGTTAAAAGGTTTGAAATCACATGACTGCCATGTTTTGATACAAGATTTAATTCCTATATCTTTACGTTGGATTTTTCCCATGAATGTTCATCATACGTTAACCAAACGTTGTTTCTTTTTCAAAGATATATGTAGAAAAATTTTAGACTCAGTGAATTTTCCAGCTATAGACAACACACCATGTGTTTGGGACAACATTCCATGTGTTAGGACAACACGCCATGTGTTTGGGGTGTTACACGACTAGTTTTGGAAAAAGTACATGCCCATGTAAATGAATTAAGGGAACACCCCGTGTAGTATTTATACACACCGTGTAGTCATGTTGTAAATTTTGGTTGCTTTCTTTTCCTTGTTCCCTTCTTACACTCCTAGTTTTCAGTCCCTGATAATGTGATCTAAAGTGTGTTTTTGCCCTTGTAGAGTCATGCCACCTAGACATCCTCTAATTGACCGCCGGTCACAGGGGAGTGATCAGACGCCCGATATGTCTGATCAGAGACTTCCTATAGATCCTCCTGTTCTGCCAGCCTTGGCACCAGTGGTTATACCAGTTGTGGGAGCCGATGCACAGTTCAAGGAAGGTTTTTTAAGGATGATGTAGAACTTCAAGAGAGCACTGCCTCCTACCTTGACTATGGCAGACTTGACGCGGGTTTTCCAATAGCACCATCCTCCCACATTCTCAGGGGAAGGAGGACCTCAGGCTGTAGAGTCATGGCTAGAATCCATGATGACGATCTTTGAGCATCTTGAGACACCTCCAAAAAGTCGGGTCAAGATCGATACCTACAAGCTACGATACACTATCAAGAGGTTGTGGGACATGATAACATAGGTGGGTCATCAGCAGGTTATGGCGTGGGAGGAGTTTCAGTGTGTCTTTTACGAGTAATTCTATCCGGAGACCTTGAGGGCCAACCGAGCCCAGTATTTCATGAGCCTGGAGTAGGGTAATCTTTCTGTCATGGAGTATTCCTCTCATTTCACTGAGCTTCAGCGTTTCACACCCCTCTAGAGTGCAGATGGGTTGTTCTTGGAAATGAAGTTTGAGGATAGTCTCATATGGGAGATCCACTCACAGGTGAATATCTTCAAGTTTACTTCCATCGCTTCTATCGTCAACCAGGCACTGATGTCAGAGCGTAATCTGAGAGATTATAGAGTTGAAAACAAGAAGTGCTATAGGGAGTCTACGTGTGGTGATCCGAGGCAGTGAGACACATCTTTAGGTAGCCAGGTGGTTTGCTACTAATGTGGAAGGGCTGGACATATGAGGCTAAAGTGAAACAAAGACCCAGTGGAGTGCCGATCTTACAGCAATATGGGTCACCTTCATTTCTTCTGTCAGGTTTTCTCACCAGCAGCGGGTGATAGGGGTTCATCCATGACTCCTCGATCAGGAGAATCACCACTAGTTTCTCACTAGTCTGGGAACTGGATTTCTTTTGGTCATTATGGCCAAGGTGGAGGTCATGGCCATGGTGGTCAGTCACTAGTCTATCAGTGATAGTACAACGAATCAGCTCAGAGCGGTCAGGCAGGGCCATAGGGAGGCGGTATAGGTCAGGCATGTGTAGCGGAGTAGACCTAGCCAGAGTAGGATCCTGGACCCTGTTGGAACTATGGTCTTCTATGCATGATTTTTGAGTATGGTTTGTGTTTGTTGTCAATCCTCAGTGGATGTTCAGAATGTGAACCAGCAATGTGATCATACAGTTCAAGTAGACAACAGTCTTGAAGGTGGCGTCATTTCCTAGTGTTTGCCAAATTTTTGGGCCTCAAAATCGGAAAATGAAGACATGGATTGTTGGTAAAATGAGGTGCGCACAAAGAGGAAGTGGTGTGCGAAAAAGAAGGTTTGTGCACCAAATATTTGAGTTGGGCACGAAAAAGAGTGGGATGCACAAAATAGAGGATCGAGTTTTTTCGCGCAAACAGTGTTTCAGAATCAGAACGTTGAAAAATGGCAAAGGCATGGGTAGCATGAAATTTCCGATGATGTGCGCGAAAAATGATATCGGCGTGAAAGATTACGTACCAGCTAAGAGGTTTTACTCACCATAGAGGATTTTTCCTGCGGGGGTCTCAGATGCCTATAAATATGAGGTGACCCCCTTCATTCGAAGAAGTTGAAGACTTAGAGAAGATCCGAGGCCTGATGCATGAAAAACGATCGTGTAAAGGGGCTTGCGCAAAATATTCTGAATTGTGTGGAAAATTTCGGGATGCGTGAAAAATGAAGAGTCGCGCGTAAAAATTGGGTTCGTCCATAGAAGATTCAGTTGCGCAAAAATGGGGGTTCTTGCGCGAAATATTTTTTCCACACGAAAAGTAAATTTTGCGCGCAATAGAAAGGTTTTGTGAGCAAAGGGTGGGTGTTGCGTGCAATTGTCAGTGAAGTTTGTCTGCACATTCAGGTTATCCGGTTCTGTGGTTCTGTGGGTTCTAGTGCATCAATTCCCATGTTTGATGCAAGAAGAGTCTCGTGCTAAGCAGATACACAGACTTCAATGAAAATATATTTAAGAGACCTTCACATCTATAAACTGAGTGGGACTTCACCAATGGCAGTGAGCCAGGGGGAGTCAATGGGAGTGACTCAAGGGATGCAGTGAGCTATCCCTGAACAATTGTAAAGGCAGTGAGCCTGGGACAGAGTGACTATACCCGAACCATTGTAATCCACAACTAGTGAATATTAGTGGAATTAGGTACGACCAGTAACTTGTCAGCGTATGCTCCTTGGACGTAGCCCTTAGTGGTGAACCATGTAAAATTGTTGTGTCATCTATTTTGCATGAAAATGTTTGATTGCATATTATATTCATCATATAGGTTCAACTAGTTACTACCAACGTGGGAACAAGATCCTTTAATTTAAAAGAAAACGTTGACACCCTGATTCACCCCTCCCCTCTCAGGGTGTCCCGGGGTCCTATAGACCCTCTACAGTTATAGGTACGATCTTAGTAGCCCCAGTTTTATCTTTTTCTATTTTTGATACAGGGGATTCCCATAGCTTTATCTCTGTAGTTGTTGTGGAGAGCCTTGAGGTCTGCATCTTTTCCTCTACCGATACCTTGACTCTAGACACACTGTTGGGGACTAGGACAACTAGTGTACGTCAGTGCAAGGAGTGCCCTCTAGACGTGGTGGGGTATCACTTCTTATGGGACCTCTATGTCTTAGAGATGACAGGCTATGATTTCATTCTCAGAATAGACTGGCTAGTTCCCTTCCAAGCATTCATTGACTGTTATCACCGCAGATTGAGTTTTGTATCACCAAAGGGTGGATCTTTTCTTCATCGGGGTGAGTGGGTTTTTCAGGCGAGTAGAGCAGGACCTGTGCATTATGGCATAGGTGGAGTTACAACTCAGATTTCTAGTCTATATCTGGATGACCAAGGGACTTCACATCTAGATTTTCCTTTAGTGGTGGATCATTTCAGAGCTGTCTTTCCAGAGGAATTTTCAGGTCTGCCTCTGGAGTGTGAGGTATAATTTTCTTTTGATCTCATGCTAGGAGTGGCACCAGTGTCCATTCCCCCTTATAGGATGGTGAAACTTAAGCTACCGAAGCTCAAGAAGAAGTTGGAGGAGTTATAGGAAAAGGGTTTCATCCGACCCAGTACTTCTCCTTGGGGTTCGCCTGTCATGTTTGCGAAGAAAACAGATGATACCCTCAGGCTTTGTGTGGACTATCGGATGTTGAACCTGTTGACGGTCAAGAACTGATATCCCTTTCCTACGATTGATGACCTCTTTGATCAGCTTCGAGGAGAGCAGGTGTTATCGAAAATCTATTTGAGGTCCGGTTATCATCAGTTTCATGTTAGACCATCAGATATACCTCTTATTGCCTTCAAGAGCAGGTATGGTCTATAAGAGTATATGGTTATGTCGTTCGGTCTCACGAACACACCTGTAGTTTTCATGGAACTGATGAACAAACTGTTCCATCCATTCATGGATTCCTTCATGGTGGTTTTAGTGGATGACATCTTGGTGTACTCTCACACTCGACATGACCATGCTACCCATCTTGAGATTGTTTTGAGTACACTGAGAGAGAATCAGTTATATTGTAATCTCTCAAAGTGCCACTTTTAGATGGATCAAATTCAATTTTTGGGCCACGTTATCTTAGAAACAGGAGTATCAGTAGACCTAGAGAAAGTGAGAGAAAAATTTTCCTAGGAGAAGCTGAAGAATTTCTTTGAGGTGCAGAGTTTTCTAGGGCTGGCTGGATACTATAGATGCTTCATACAAGACTTTTCATGCTTAGTAGTACTGTTGACTGGTATGACCAAGAAAGGGGTGAAGTTATTATGGTCAGATTCATGTGAGTCAGCCTTTCAAGTGCTAAAAGGGAGGTTCACTTCAGCACGAATACTAGTCTTGCCAGATCCGAGCAAGAGCTACACAGTTCACTATGATGCTTCAAGTATCAGGCTTAGAGCTGTGCTTATGTAGGGATATGGAGTCGTTGTGTATAGTTCTAGGCAGTTGAGGCCGCATGAGAGGAACTACCCAACACACGATCTCGATCTGGTAGCAGTTGTTCATGCCATACGCTGTTGGAGACATTATCTTTTGGGAGAGCACTTTGTGGTTTTCACCTACCACAAGAGTCTCAAATACATCTTCACCCAGCATGATCTAAATCTGAGACAGCATAGGTGGGTTCATTATCTTCATTCCTTTGACTTTGAGCTTTCCTATACACTGGGAAAGGGAAACACAGTGGCTGATGCGTTATGCTAGAGGACTCAAATACAGGAAGTTCATGAGGCCAGCAGTGAGTGGAAGATTATGGCTATGTTCTTTGAAATGCATTTGGAGGTGCATGATAGGCAAGGAAAAAATTTTCTATCTTCTGTAGCAGTTACCTCTTCACTTCTTGATCAGGTACGAATGAGGTAGCTATCAGATTCGGAAGGCCTGGTCTTATAGGAAAGCATGTAAGGAGAGGAACCTATTCCTATATGGACAGTAGGTTGGGATGAGATTTTGCGTTTCGAGGGACGTGTATGGGTGCCAGCAGACAAACGCATAGATCCGATGCAGGACTTTCATTCCTCTATTTGGGAGGTTCATCTCGACATCACCAAGATGTATCATGACATACACTGTCAGTATTGGTGGCTAGGTATGAAGAGGGATGTTGCTGGTTTTTTCATGATGTGTTCCACTTGTCAGCAGGTGAAAGCGGAACATCAGCAACCAACAAGTATTTCACAGCAGTTACCCATTCCCGAGTGGAAGTGGAATGAGGTCGCAATAGACTTTGTGATCGGGTTGCCGAGATCACATCAAGGGAATGACACCGTATGGTTTTTCATTGACAGACTCACGAATGCTGCTCACATCTTTCCAATCAAGGAGACCTCCAGTGTTGATGAGCTGGGACAGTTGTACATCTGAGAGATTGTACGTCTACATTGAGTTCCACACTCCATCATTTCAGACAGGGATGCACATTTTACTTCTCGGGTCTGACAGGGGCTTCAGAAATAATTGGGTATACATGTACTTTTGAGTACAACATACCATCCCCCGACAGATGGCCAGTCCGAGAGTACAATTCAGGTGCTTGAGGATATGCTATGAGCTTTCATTATGGACTTCTAAGGTTCTTGGGAGAAGCATATACCTCTTGTGGATTTTTCCTACAATAATAGTTTTCAAGCAACTTTTCATATGGAACATTATGAGGCTTTGTACGATAGGCCATGCCGATCACCCTTATGTTGGCTGGAGGTAGGAGAGACAACTTTGCTGAGACCTCTCCTTATTCAGGAGACCTCAGACCAGATAGAGTTGACTTGGAAGAGGATGGATACTGCACAGTCTCGTCAGAAGTCTTATACTGATCAGTGAATATGACCTCTGGAGTTCAAGGTCAAGGATCATGTTTTCCAGTGTGTCGCACCGAGGTTGGTACACAAGAGGATTCATAGATAGTGTAAGATTTCACCATGGTACGTCGGGCCATTTGAGGTGTTGAAGAGAGTAGGGATGGTCGTCTATCGGTTGCAGTTACCTCAGGGGTACCGGGCTATGCATGGCATCTTCCACCTTTCTCAAATCCGATGTTACTTTTTAGACCCATCTAATGTCTTTCAACCTGAGGAGGTTGAGCTTGAAGATGATGCATCGTTTGAGGAGTATCCTATCCAGATTTTCAATATTAGTAAGAAGGTTCTCCATGGCAGGTCTATTCCTCTGGTATGGGTGCTATGGCAGCACAAGCGAGTACAGGATGAGACTTGGGAGAGGGAGGCCGATGTACGATCATAGTGGCTGGAGATGTTCGGGGTTTCTTCTTCTATTCCTCGCTTGGGAAATTTGGGTATGAATTTCATTAAGGGGGGATTTTTGTAAGAACCCAAATCTTTTTTTAGGTATGTTTTTCCTTTTTTTGGTGTTTTTGTGAAAAGATGAGTTCTGGAAAATTTTGAAGTACACGTCGTGTACTTATTGAGTTCACACTGTGTACTTCATTGTTGCTTTAGGTCGGGTGCTAGCCGTGTCATGACCACACACACGACCATGTAGGGGTGACATGGAGGCTGCCTAAATCTGATTACAGAAAATATTAGTACACTCCATGTACTCCAAAAGTACACGCTGGGTACTTTTTTCATTAAATGCACTAGGGTTGCGTCTTAACCACATAACGATATACTTCTCCAGCTTTTTCGACCGGGGGAATCCCGTACGGCCGTGAACTTCCTCTGAGCCCCCGAGCCACTATCTGTTCTCCAAATCAACCGCTATCTATTACGTTGGAATTGCGGTTGTAAGCTCTTCCTTCTCCTAGAGAATTTTTTTCCAATTCCTCCTCTTTCTCAAGTTATCACGGGCTGAGAATTTTGGATGGTTTCTTAGATCTATGATGTTCTAAGGAGAATCAAGATTCGAGGTTCAAGTATATCGATCTCCTAACATTGAGGTATGTGGTTTGTGCCTTTCTGTAGGAAGTCTTTGAGTATTTGTGCAAATTCCACCAATACCCGTGAACGGGGTATTGCATGTTTCTTGTTTTTCCCTTGTTGTTCCTTACTTTTCTTATATGCCTGAGTAGAGGATATTGTTTGTGAATAGGGTAATTTTACCGTGCTTTGGATGCTTTTCCCATGCATGTTTATCCTATTTATGACCGTTTGGTCTAGTTTTTTCTTGTAAGGCTATTTACAGTTCCATTCCCAGTTGTACGATGGTGTGACTGCTGTTCTTCCATGCTGAGATGCTGTAGATGTTAGCCATGTAGTTCTTGAGGATACTTTGTCCATTACGCGATGCGATACTTGCTGATTTTAACCAAGGCTGTGAGAACCTAATGTAGTAGATTATAGGGAGAATGGACGTAAGGGCTTCTCCAGAGTGTCTTTAATTTATGATGTGAGACCACGTGGGGAATTTACATTGAGTGCTTCCTGAGTGTGTCTGTAGTTCCTCGACGTGGGCCACTGGGGGAATGAGATGTTGAGTTCTTCACCAAAGTGCCTTTAGTACGATATGAGACTATAGGGGGAATTGGCAGTGAGTGCTTCCCCATAGATTCTATTCTTTAGCTGAACCAGAGGGGTGAGACTGTGTGTGCCTCCCATAGGGTTGCTAGTACTTGTAGGTTAAAGCATAGGGGTTAGGTTGTGAGAACTATCCAGAGGTTACATGTTTGTTCTACTTGCTTGAGTGACTATTTACTTGTTTGTAATTATTTCTAGAAACTATGGATTGTTTGTTGTTTAGTACTTCCCTGTTTAATATTTTTTGTACTTTTTCCTACCATATATTCACTGACTGTTAGGCACAGATCTTTGGGTGGTTGCCTACTATAAATTTGTCTAACACCTTATTTGGGCCATGCTATTGGGCCCAAACAGATTATATTATTGCAGGTATAGTTAAGGGCAAGTGCAATTCTACTTTAGGTTCTTGATTGTACTAGAGCAGGGAGCGTGGGACCAAGCTGAGGCTTGCGATGCTGATGAGTTGCTCATCTATTTTTCTTTTGTACTTTGTTTTAGTAATGTATTCAGAATTGTAATTTTTTGGATGTTTTCCTAGACATATATGTATCATGCATCATTTACATATATTTATGCTCTAGTTGTTTATTTATCAGTTTTCCACTATTACTGCTATTTGGTATTTACTGCTTCTGTTGTTGTATGATTTTTTATCTTCTGCTGTGTTACTCTGCCAATGAGGGCATAGTTTCCCCCATTATCACACCCAAGGTCCTCGCTGCTAGTTGGCAGCCTCTGGCGTTTGGATAAATGCACTTGAGGCCATGTGACCAACCAGGTACAGGGCACCCATGGGTGGCTTCGGAAACCAGGACCTTACACCCGCCTCAATATGAGGAATGGTGTGGATGGTATCACTCAAAGTGTCTATATTTTGTTTAAAACGGAAAAATTTTGAAGTGAAAACAACAATTGACATACGAAAATATGACAAAATCCATTAGGACTGTGTTGATACTTTAGGAGAATGATCCATGGGTCATTTTCGATGTTTACGAGTCAACCCCGTCTAAATCTGAGACACAGTGTGGCCGGTATCCCTAAAAGTGTCTCTCTTTTGTTTAAAATGGAGAGAATTTTAAGTGAAATAAATAACTAACATATGGAAATTCATCCAAATGTATTCGCATTATGTTGATACATTAGGAAAATTATCCATGGGTCATTTGTGACGTGTAAGAGTCAACCCCGCCTTAATCCGAGGCATGATGTGGCTGGTATCACTCAAAGTGTATCTCTTTTTTTTAAATTGAAATAATTTTAAGTGAAAAGAACTGATGTAAAAAAATCCAACCAAACACATTCATATTATGTTGACAATTTAGTAGAAAAATACATGGTCCATTTGTGACATATATGAGTTAACCCCCTGGAAACCACCCCACCCCCTAGACACCCCCATGGACAACCCCCACCCCCTGTACAGCCACCAACCCCCTGGACGACACACCCAACCCTCCTAGACACCACCCCCACATGGACACCCCCACCACCTTGGATATCCCCCCACCCCCTGGACAGCCCTAACCCCCTAGACATCCCCCACCCCTCCTAGAAACCACCCCACCACCTGGACACCTCCCCCACCCCCTTGGACAGCCCCACCATTCCCTTGGAACGCCCCCACCCCCTGGACACCACCCCACCCCCTGGACACTCCAACCCTTCTGGACACCCCCACCCCTAGACATCCCCCAACCCCCTGGACACCACCCACCCAACGCTGGACACCCCCATGGACAACCCCTTGGACATCC
The DNA here is from genome assembly GCA_963277665.1 of Viscum album. Classification (NCBI taxonomy): domain Eukaryota; kingdom Viridiplantae; phylum Streptophyta; class Magnoliopsida; order Santalales; family Viscaceae; genus Viscum; species Viscum album. The sequence goes on along the minus strand of OY728121.1, from coordinate 1,189,127,551 downwards.
CCCTGACCCCCTGGACACCCCCACCCCCTGGACACCCACCAACCCACTGGATGACACCCCACCCCTCCTAGACACCACCCCACCACAAGGACACCCCCACCCCTTGGACACCCCCTCCCCCTTGGACAGCCACCCCCACCCCCTGGTCACCACCCCACCCACATTGGACAGCCCCCTGGACAACCCCAACCCCCCTAGACACCACCCCACCCCCATGGACACCCCCACCCCCTGGAAAGCCCCCCATCACCTTGGACACCACCCCACCCCCTAGACACCCCCATGGACAGTCCCCCATGGATAGCCTCCCCACCCCCTGGATGGCCCCCCACCCCTCCTATACACCACCCCACCACCTGGACACCCCCACCCCTAGACACCCCCACCCCCATGGATAGTCTCCACCACCCCTTGGACACCACCCTGCCCCTTGGAAAACCCCCAACCTCCTTGAACGCCCCACCCCCTGGACACCCCCACCCCCCTGGACACCCCCACCGCCCTTGGAGAGCCACCCCAAACCCCTGAACAGTCCCCAACCCCCTAAATTCTGAATTTAATTCTTTATGTATTTAATTAACTTATGAATTATGTGTTAATTGTGTATGGGTATACTTGTTGTATGGGTATAGTTTCTGTAATTACCTTATAAATTATGTGTTAATTTTGTATGGGTATACTTGTTGATATGTTGATTTTTTTGTAGGTCTTGTTTGGGTGTGCTATTAAAGAATTTTATATTACAGTAGGCAGGAAATTTAGTAACACTTTTTAGCGCTGATAATGTATCCTTTATTAGCGCTTATTTAGCGATGATAAAGGGGACCCCCCATTATTAGTACTAAGATTTACATCGCTTTCTAGGGCTGTTAATGCCCGTTTTGAGTGCTGATAAATCCCATTTTTTATTAGTGACTAGTCAAGAAGATCATTGATACATGGAAGAGGATAATGGTTTTTAACTTTCATCTGGTTAAACTTCCATTAATAAATACAAAAGAGTAAACTTCTATTATCCATCTTGGAACAAAAAACCGGTGAACCACAAGGAAACGTAATTGGATGGATAAATACCTTATCCTCCAACTCTCCTATCTAAGTCTTAAGCTCTTGAAGCTCTGTCATTTCCATTCTATATGGTGGAATTGAAACTAGTTCATCCCCCAACACGAGATCAGTAGAAAATTACACACATCTCTCATGTGGAATCCTTGTGAAATACTTAGGAAACAAAACCGGAAACCTATCCACTATGGGTGGAAAGGCATCTCTCTTTACACCTCAATCATTCAGTAATAAACTAGAAACATGGGCTATGAGGTCTCCCAGTTTCTGAATAATTGTCCCTTGTCAAACTACCAAGATTTCAAACTCTCCACAGTGAATATAGTTTTCACTGATAGGAGATGTAAAAATTTCTCTCCTCTGGTAATAATCAATATGGGATCACTATGATACTAAATAGTACATACCCCTGATCAAGTCAAATATTAACATTTGTAGGATGTATATATCACTTAGAAAATGATACACCCTAACCACAAGATGAAATTCCTCACATAAGAATATTTCTCTAGACCATACTCCCAGAGTCATGTCTATCATCAATGCCCCACTCACAAGCTCCACTCTAAGGCTCAAACAGTTTAAAATTTGTGAAAAAAATAAAAGAATAAGATTCCCTAGTATGAAATAAGGAACTAGCTAATGTTGAATTTATAATAATAGTACCTCTCATTGTTGATGCTCCATAATTTCTTTCCAAAAGTGTAGGTTGCACCACATGTAACTATCCTGACCATCTTCCCCATGATACAGTCTGACTCCCTTGAGCTACACCACTTTTATAATATAGCCACTCCTTCCTAGAAGTTCTATATACACTTCCTTTACCACCATGGCCACTAGAACTCCAGCTTCAAGCCTGATATAGTGTAGAAGATCCCCTTTCTACACTCAGATACTTCCTAGTTTCGCCCTCAATGTAAATTTGTCACTGGGTCCTACAAAAGTTTTGTAGATGTCCCATCTAACCACATGACTGGGACACTACTATTGGTTAGGGGAAATGTCTCCAAAAGCTTCCTAACCTACCACCCTAGTAACATATCGCATGGTCAATGTACTTTGTTACTGAACCTTCCCCTTAGATACTCATCTTACTATCACCCTGACTAACATTATCATAGTGATTCTTCCTGCTTTCATAATTATTACATTCTGACCATCCATCAATAACTATATGTTCTATAATGGAAGCCTAATTTTGTTTCCCCTCAACTATGAGAGCCTAATCCACTACCTCATCAAGATTATTTAACCAAAATTGGTTAACTGGGGACATAATGTTACATTTAATCCCACCCTTAAAACACTTCATTATAACTATCTCATCCCCTACAAATGTTAGAGAAAAAAGAATAAAAATCTATAAAACATCCCGCATAGACCATTACAGGCATACTCCCCTGAGTAAACCTCAAGAACTCAGTAGCTCTCTCCTACCTTAGCGTCATTGGGTAGAATATTTCCAAGAACTTCTCTAATAAGTCATTAAATAACATATCGTCAGCCTTTCTAGTCCACGTCTAGATCTCCCACCAACACTTCACTGATCTTCATAGAATATAATCACCTAACTTGACCCTCTTTTCATAAAAGGTCTCCAAATGTTCATGTATCATCTAGAAAAACTCAACCCATAACTCATATATCTTAGGTTTACCCTATCTAAAAAATTTTGGCAGGTGCTGCAACTAAACATCTATTGTTTAATCAGATATACTCTTCACAAACCACCTTGGGTCTTTTTCTATAAATTTCATGAAGTGAGAATAGTTCTCTCAAAAATGATCTCCGACTTCCTTACACAGCATAATCAGTTCCTCAGGTCCCACTACTGGTAGATCATCTCGAGAAAAATCCTCATGTCGTCCTCTTAATAAGAATCATCATTGATGCAAATCTCTACAATTACAAACATGCTCCTTACTAAGGATTTCAAAAAATTAACTCATTTATGGGAAAAAATAATCCTCAATAATTCATTTCCTAAAACCCCACCACACAGTTAAAATCAAGGCGCTATCACTACCGATAACCATACTACCCCTAGGCCCTGGTTAATAAGGATAAACCCATTATCATATTCAAATTTCCCTTTAGAAACCCATTTATTCTCTTGTTGAATCATTTTAAAATTCTGTATTTCACATTAGGCACATTTTAATTTCAATTTGACAAGAATGGAAAATAGTTCCAATTCAAAAACAAACCCATTACCATTTTTCTATTCTTGCCTAAAATGATACATGTCACAAAATAATCCTGAGATCATAATATGATGCATTCAAACTCAACTCTTGTGCCACACTGGGCCAGGATTCAATTCTTATAACTTTATAGAAACAACAATCACATCACACCACAAGTGTGTCTTCCAAGGTAAAATAATATCTAACTATAATAGAAAACTTCAATAACAACAATCCCAACCTGGATACTTGGGTTCTCGCCCATACATGGGTTATCTACTCCCATGAATGAGATCATAAACAAGGATCAACTCCTCCTAGTATCCTGTCTACCTTTCCAAACTAGCACGAAAAATGAAAAGAAAAGAAAACTGGGATCTGATACCACTTTGTAACATCCATACCCAGGTGGTACACACCAGTTCCTCAAACTGGTTAGTCATCTGACCTCAAGCACGCCTTATTGTATTCCGTAGGCTTCCTACTAGTAATGAGTGTATAATATCAATCATAGTGAGACTAAAACCTCTTTATCATATTAAGACCTTATAAAAAAAATAAATAAACAATAACCCATTATATAACCATAACCATAAGGTTTTCAATATAACATGATGACCAAAACTAGAAACACAATATCCAAAATTAATAGTAGATATTCCATGCTAAAGTACGTTTCAAGTGTCAAAATGAAATTCAAAAGTAAAGAAACTGAAAAATACTAAGGGGGTCTCAAACCACATATGGTCCCCTTTTCCATGCTCCATCTAAAATCATCTATTTGAAATAGGTAATTTTCCCTTATACAGTCTTGCAAACATGAATTCTATTTCGGTACTGATTAGGTAGCACAAGTAGGGTGGGAGAACAACATAGTAGGCCCCCACCAAAAATTTCAAAATCAATATCCAGTCAATAATAGTGTATATAGTGGTATAAATAAATAATTATAATGCATAAGTAAAGATTTATCACATTATCAATTAATATATATTTAACTACATAAACCCCCAAGTTCCTAAGGACACATGAATAGTATCATATTTCAGAATGTCATTGCTACCATTCATAAGTCATAATTGAATGCTGATGTTACCATTGATATTTCAAACATGAATTCTCATGTTACCATTTATATTTCATGATTAAATGACCATGTTACAATTCATAATTTCATAATTGAATGACCATGTTACCATTCAAAATTTAAAAATTGAATGACCATGTTACCATTCATAATTTCATAACCAAATGACCGTGTTACAATTCATAATTTCATAATACATTACTAGTTTTCCATGTTACCATTCATCAAAACATAAATAATTAAACAATTAACTATCCACATAAATTTTATTACTAATTCAATAATTAGTTCATCATACCAATCCTAGTAATTAATTAATTAATTAATTAATTATCTCAATATCATTACTAATTAAAAAATTAGTTCATCCCACAATTCTCCTTAATTAAATCACTAATAAATTAATCACATCAATCCCATTAATTAATTCACTAATTAGTTAATCAAGATCAACAAATTCAGAATCCCATAATTAATTCAATAATGAAATATCTCAAAATTAATATTTTCAATATCTCATAATTAATTCAGAAACTAATAATAGTTTTCATAATATGTATATTTCATAATTAATTCCACAATTAATTATCACAATTCACAAATTTGAATATCTTATAATTAATTCAACAATTAATTATCTCCAATCTATAATCACTAATATAACCAATTTTACATCTCCATTAATTAATTAATTCACCAAATTAATTAATTTTATGAATACATAAATCACTAATCATCAAATAGAAATTCTAAAATTACATACACATAATTTCAATCAAGACTTAGGTATTTGAATTATATAACACCTACCTCAATTCATTAACAATGCTCACTAATAGAATAATCCAAAAAGTTTTGATGGAATAACGACATAGAATGTAATCCTGATATTAAACCCTAAATCAAGATCAAACAATCAAGATACCATATTCTAATATCTGGATCCAAAAAATTTGGTCTCTATCTAACCAAAAAGGGAAGAACAATCCACTAAAATATGGAAGAAGACTGGTAAAGATAAAGGTAACCACATGGGATGAGATGATCTTACCGGGATGGGTGAAGATCATCTACCTGGGATTCCAATCACTATAAGAGGAAGTCATAATGGCTTGGAATCCTTTTCAGAGGCTATGGAATTAAGATAAATCGATTATAGGTTGAGCTAGGGATTTTAGGGGTATAATATGGGGGTTTGGGAAGTTTTTTAATAAAATTAAGGGGATTAAAATATAATACCCATGGTTTACTGCTCGGGGAGCATAGTTTCTCCTTAATGTGAACCTTAACCATGCACCTCTTATAGGGTTTCATGGTTTTTCCTTACATAGTTTGAAAAATATTGTGCCAGCCATGTAAAACACCTCTTTCTAGGGTTGCATGATTTGCTGGGTTAGGGTTCACAGTTAGGGAAAACTGTGCACCAACCATGAACTGCCCTCTTTCTTCCATTTTTCTCAAAATTTTTTCCAAACACACCCCAAGGTAAAAAAAAATGAAAAGTAATCAATATAAGGAAAAATGGAACCTATGAAAATTCCCATGGAATGTTCTAAAAATGTTTGGATCATATATAAATATTTGGAAAATATACAAGTGAAGAATGGAATCCAACAAATGCATAGACACCTCTTCTTAAATCTCTAAGAAAATTATATGATCATTTATTTCATCATGGACACCATAAAGACTTATTTAATTTATCTTCATGCAATTAAATACTTTATATGCCTAACTTAAATTCTTCTTACTATATCCTATTTGGAATATAAATTCCAAAGCACCTCTTCAACATCTAAACAACTTTCATCTTTTTTCTAAACAATATATCACCTTTGATACATGTATTTAGAATGAAGATCAGTTCCCCAATTGTCTATCTTAATAAGAAAATTATTCAATCATGAAATCCAATTAAATTTTATTAACCCATAAAAATTCTCCAAACATCACCTTTGAAACTCAAATCCTTTAAACGATTTATATGTTTCTTCAAATTAAAAGACATGAGAACATCACCCAAGATACATTAAATATGGAAATTATTCATCATATTAACATCATGTAAATCTTATTATCAGATTGAAATCAATGAAATATTTATATTAAATTAACCACCTTTGAAAACCAATTTCAATAATTGACAACAAATACAAATCATACAATGTGGGAACTTCAAGATGGATGTCAATAATGCATTTATCTGTTAATTTCTTTATGAGGAGGCATATTTATTTATGGTTAAAGGAAAACTATTGTGATGAGGGACCCCATCAAAAAATCATATCGTGTGGTGAATGACGTACAAAAATTTTAATTTACGATGAAGAATAATATATAAGCACATATCAATGATAAAAAAAATAATAAATTTCACAACATATGCATGTACATACATGAATATTTCAACAAGCCATACAATATATATAAAAAATAAAATCAATAGTGTTACTCAAAATGTATAAACACAAAAAAATATTGATACAATACACAATTTCATTGTCATATTTCTATAAAACTTGCATGTTACTATTTTTTTTCTTTAGGATCTGCTATATGAAGATATTTCTATGTGGGATTTTCATTTATCTTACAAATTTTTTTGAAAAAATTAATATTATGGAATCATAAAAACATTTAAAAAGTAAAAATACTAAACTGAAACATAATAAATTTCACCAAAAATTCATAGTCAAATAAAGAGCATAATATTTATAAAACCAAAATAATAATAATAAACAAAGTCAAAATTAATAATCGAATAAAAAATATAAAAAATAAAAAAATAAAAATAAAAAATTAATAGATGAGAAATAAATAATAATATTTAGCAAATACAACACAAAATAAATTTAAAATAGAATAAATGAAAAAATATTCAAGAATAAAAAAATAAATCAAAAGTGATTAGAATAATTGAAAAAATGAGAATAAAAAATTTTAAAAATACGGGAGAACCTAAAATTGGAAGTCATGGTAAGGTTTCTATTGGTTTGGTTAGTTTCTCTTCTATCGAAGGAAGAATGTGAAGGATGAATTGGGATTTTGGATCATAAGATACACTATTTCATTCATTACTAGGTGTTAGGGATGGAAGAAAGGAGATGGTCAATTTTTATAGGTGGTGGGGAGTTTTTTCCTCACAAAAAATACGAGTTGGTTTGGAAGTTTAAAAAAATCAGGATGTTGCAGTGGTATACAGAACACCATTATGAACCAAGACACAACATTGTTTACAACATAATAAACCATGTCATATATGCAACAACATAGTTATTGTATGGTGAAAGAGGATATGATAATACCCATGGTACTATGGAGCCTGTAATGGTGAAACTTTAATAACATTATAAAGATGGAAATATGGAGTGACCTATGAGGTCTGTTTCTTAGGTGGAGTCCTCCAAGGTTTGTAGCCTTCATCAATATTTTTTTTAACCTTAAGTAGTTATAATGATCTTGGTTTAGACACTTTTGGAAAATTGTAAGATGTTTTGGGATATTCTAATGAAAGAAGGATACTTTTATTTTACATCATATATATATATATATATTGTGTAGCATTGTATTGGTTGTCTATATTGATGATATTTTCATTACATGTAGAGATGATACTAGGATTACCCAACGTAAGTATTTTATTCATCAAGAATTAAAAAAAGGATCTAGATCCATTGAGATATTTCTTAGGGATTTTGGTTTCAAGATGTGCTGGAGATATATTTCTTTCTTTGAGAAAATATATAATTGATCTGAAACAAAAAAACATTATGAAATATGTAGAGTTTATGGACTCACCACTTGAGGCTAGATAATAGTATTTTCATTCACATAGGGAGACTTTCTCCTCACCAGATGGGTATTAAAGGATTGTTGTCAAGTTTAACCATATGAAGATGACTCACCCTAGCATTCCATGTGTAATGAGAAAGATGGAATCCCTAAAAAATATAGAGTGGGAGGGTTTCAATTGCATTTTAAGATATGTGGAGAAGGAACCTAGGATAGGATTACAATATTAGGATTATGGGTACATGGATATTTTTTATTTTTAGGAGCACTAATAGAAATAGTACCTTCAATGTTGAATTTACAATGTCGATTCACTATAAACCAATGTTAAAGGTTTTACAAAAACTTTTTTAACACTGGCTATTCTGAAAACTGATGCTACATATATTATGGGAATATTTATGGAATCAATTTTTATAAAAAAAGAGACAAAAAATGTTTGGACTATATGTTTTGGCATCAGTTTTAGGAATAGCGTATGCTAAAAAATATGTAGTTAGGTGTTTTAGCATAATTTTATTTTGAAAAATCAATGTGAAAAAAATTCCAAAAATTTATTTTCATGTAATTTTTTATAAAAAACAAATGAAAAAACTGGTTTGTTCATTGGTTTATTACAAAACCAATTCCCAAAACATTTTCCTAGAAATATTATTTTTCTTCAGTTTCCATGAAAATAGATGAAAAAATGTTTTTATAAATATTTAACATCATTTTTGTAATAAAGCTACTTTAAAAAACATTTTAACAAAATAACATGTGAAACTCTAATTCTTGTTTTTGATTCTCCCTTCTGTTCTCGACCTACGACACCTCTAACGGCTCTGCGATAGTATTAAATGACTATTATAGTTTATTTTATTCCTATTTTCATGATCATTACCAATCAATATTTTATCCTACTTTATTGGTTCTCAATCCATGATAATATTTACTCCATAGTTACACTTTTTAGGATGAGCATCATTGTGGTTCATCATTTCTTTTGTTCTCCATTCTTGTTCATTTTTTGAAAATGTTTTTATTCTTTCTTGTATTGTTCAACCTGTAAATGAATTCAAGTGAGTAAATCTATATTCAGGATCAATTTTTCATCATCTAAATCTGAATTTTATATGTTTTTTAATTATGAAGAAAAATTCATTATATGCTAGTTATAAATCCATTTTTTTTATGAATTTTATTATTAGTTATTAATTTTTTGTTAATGTTTGGTTAATTTAATATATTTTTTATTTGATGAAATCATAAAATGGTTTTTCCTAAAATGATATATATATATATATATATATATATCAATAAAAATTAGTATCTATGGTCTTTTTAATTTTTGATTCTAACCTAATTATATATTTCTGGATCAACATTACAAACATAAAGAAAATATAGACTCATATATCTTAAAATATAACTACTAAAATTCAATAAATCTTGATGACATAATAGATCACATTTTTTTCATTCATTTATTGGGTGATAATGATAACCACTCATATTTAATCTTTAATAAAAGTTTAATTCTTTGTTATATATTAACTCCACACAACCGACATGTTTTGGATAGGTAAAAAACACCCATGGGGATGTGTTTATTTAAACAAAATTGAATCCAAAAGGACAACAACATGGTATAAACTCTCTATTTTATAATATTACCTAAATTGAAAATTTTTTAACTTGAAAAAACTATATAATTATGTCTTTATTCCGCAGAAAACAGAACATCCATAATGGTTGTTAAAAGGTTTTATTAATAAAATTTCTTTTTATAATGGTTTTATGGTGTGGTGGAAAAATAATTATTTCACAATAATTCAATTTTTCTCTTAAAATATAGATCTATTCTCTATTTTTGACTTCAATATCTTTACCAATAACATATAAAAACTGAAATAAACTTTACGATAATGAAACTTATATAATTAACATGAATTTGAATATGATTAATATGGTCAAAATGTGTTAAAAGGCATTCATTGCTAAAACAATAACCAATTCAAACATTATATCAACAACCACTCACTATAATGAATAGTACCACCTATAATCTTAAAAAACCCAATAAATAGTGTACATAAACTTTCAATCACATTCATCTTCTAAAAAGTGTCACAATTTTTTATTAGCATTGATAAAAAATCACTCGTATCATTATTAATGAATAATCATAAAACTATTTTATGGTAGTTCGAGTGGATATGGGGTTTTAAAGAAGAATTAAGGATTAAAAATATCATTGTTATCCATAATAACTATTGCCACAAAATTATAAAAAACACTTTAACAACTCCTTGCACTGAAATTTTTCTTGAATAAAAACTCAATAAAAAGTTCGTCATAGTTCAAACATTAGCCAACACAGTAATGAATTTATACATAACAAATTATTTTTTAAAATTATTTATTATAGGTTAAATAAAGAGTAATATTGATGTATAACTTAAAGGATCTCTGAACAATGGAAACAATGTTTTCTAATAATCATTTTAAAAAATATATCTAAACCTAAAAAAAGTATATTTATTACTTTACTAGGTTCATAATGAATTGTTTATAATCAATTATTTAAATAAAATAAATACGTAGAGTAATTTATTTTTTATTTTATTCCTAAAATCATTGTTATTTACCACATGACCACCATTCATTTTGGTTATATTTTTTTATGTTCAAAATTTATCTATTTATATATATATTTTCAGTGTTTATATGTTTAAATTTATTCACTTTTTATATTGTGATATTATGTATTTAATGATTCATAACTGGTTAAATTTATGAATAACCAAAAAGTAATATGAAAAATGAGTTGATGATTTCATATAATTTTATAAAAAATATATTCAAAACATAGATGTGATTTTTTTCCATGCGTGAAGTGTTAAAATATGAGAAATTTAAATTACAAAAAAATTAAGAATCATCTCATTTTCAATGGTTTTAGAAATAATTATACACTTTGGATCTGGCATTGTGAAGGAATTAAAAATTCAACATCTAATGTTGATGAAAATATTCTGATTGAGTAAGATGATTATATTGAAGAATTAATTCAAGATGTAGGTGTTAAAACAATAAAAAACAACAAATGTTGAAAATTTGTTTGGATATTATGAGAAACCAATATTCTCAAGTTTCATTAAATATATAGAGTAATCAGAGTTTTGAGATTCGTTAACTTGAAAACTAGAAATGGGTTGAGTGATAAAAGTTTCTCTAACATTCTTGAACTTTTAAAGGAGATACTTCTAGAGGGAAACATGATTCTAGAATCCAATTATGAGGAAAAGAAAATAATGTTCCCAATGGGATTGGGGTATGAAAAGATACATGTGTACCCCAATGATTGTGCATTGTATAGGAAGGAATATGAATATTTAGAAAAAATTCTTCCATGTGGGACATCACACTATAAGATGGATGAAAAATATAGCTCTAATTCATTATCAGGTATTTCTATCTAACCACATGCTAAATCAATTTTGTACCATTAAATAATTTATTCTAACAATTCCATTAATTCAACTTTGATTCATTATCTGGTACGAAAATAAAACATCCCACTAATGAAATTTGGTACCTTCTGATAATTCTTTATTTGAAGCATCTATTTGAAAATTCAATTGATGCAAATAGGTTTAGATAACATACTGATTAGAACTTCTTTGACGGTAACTTATGACACCCTGATGATTCATCACAGTAGAATATATTTGATAAAAAATTACCTGATTTTGGAAGTGAAGTTAGAAATCTCAGAATGGGGTTGTACACAAATGGAATGAATCCATATCAGAGCCTAAGTATCCAACATAGTTCATGGCCTATTTTATTGGTAGTTTATAACTTGTATCCACATATATTTATGTAGAAAAAATATGTTATGATGATATTTATGGTTTCCAGAAAACCATAATGAGGAAAAAATATTGATTTGTATCTTTCACCATTAATTGATGATTTGAATCTTCTATGGGAGACATGCATTACAGTTTTTGATGAATACAAGTTTTTTTCTTTTTTGTGCTGTGATAATGATCACTATAAAATTTTTCCTATATATATGGAAAATTATCCAGATAAATTGTTAATGGACCTAAATATTGTCCAATTTTTGAATAAGTGACTTGATATTAACAATTTTGGAATGGAAGAATGACAAAGTACATGGGACATTGGAGATTTTTATGAATTGATCATTCTTATCATTGATTGAAAAAAATCATTTAATGGTTTACATAAATATAATATTCTCGCATAACTATTTTTTATTGATGAATATTAAAACAGGGTGAAAAATATTAATATCAAATTTGGAAGGAAATGAAGTTCTAGTCATCAAAAAAATGTTTGGAAGAAACTATATATATATTTTGAACAACCTTATTGGATATTTTTAGAGATAAAACATAACTTTGATATTACAAACGTTGTGAAAAACAAATATGATTGATTTATTGGAACTTTAGTAGACATAAAAGGAAATAAAAAATAAATATTTAATTCAATATTGGAGATAATATCAGTGGTAATACATTTGGATTTATCTCCCAGTATGAAAGAAAAATAAACATATTTACCTTGGGTTTGTAACATGTTATGGAGGAGTGAGATGTTTAAATTTTTTAGTGCCTATATGGTATTATAGTACCCAAAATATATTATTCAAATTTTATGAATTAGGTTTCATTAAAGGATTGTAAATTAATTGGTTTCAAATTGTTGGTAAAAATCCCTCAAGGTATCATTGAAGCATTTTTGAGGTGATTGTGTTTGTTGACAAAGTGGACATATGAGTGGTGATTGTTGAAAAAGAAAGACAATGATATAAAAATTTATTGACAAAGGGGAATTTATGGAGGAATGTCTAGTTCAAGAGCTATGGTCAACGATCCATGTTTGATTCAAGAACATCGACAAAGGAACAAATGTAATGGAGGTGGTGTATAAAGAATAGATACAAGGTGGCACCATTTTCTAGTGTTTGCCAAATTTTTGGGCCTGAAAATCATCAAATGAATAAAAGTTGTTTTTGGAAAAGGGACTTGTGCACAGTGTACTTGAAGGATTGGAAACTTTCACGCCATATGTTTTTCAAGATCATAACATCAATTTATGGGAAAGGGATAAGTGTCGCGCAAGTATTGGGTTGGTCGCGCAAGTGACTTGCGCGCCGTGAAGTGACTTGCACACCGATGCCTTGAATGCTTGAGAACTTGTGCCACTATTTTTTTTCAAGATCATAACATCAAAATATGGAAAAATAAAGAGGTTCTCACAAGTTTGGAAGTGGGTCGCAGAAGTGACTTACAGGGGAAGAGACCTGCGTGCTGGGACTTGCGCGTCGAGGAGAGACTTGTGCGCCGTCACGCAGGGTGTTCCAAATGCCCATAAATACAGGACCACACCTCCTCATTCTTAAAAGGAGTTAAACAATTTGAGAAACCAGAGCTCCCATCGTGCAGGTGTGGTGGTCGTGCAAGTGGTGTGTGGTCGCGCAGGTGTAGTTGTGCACTGGTGTTTGATGTTGCATGATGGTAGGTAGTTGCACGCCAATATTGGCTTGGGCGTAAAAGGAAGTGAGTCACATAGGTTTGGAGTTGAAGAAGGTTGTGTCGCACAGATGGTTGGGGTGGACTTGCGCTCTAGTTGTGACCTGTGCGCTGATACTTGCGCACCGAGTTAGACTTGCATGGCAAGTAAGGTTGATTCCCCAGCAGCATTTTCGGGGCGTGTGGAAGTCGTAATATTACCCGATACCTTCAGTGCAAAGAGAGATTCATCTACGGGTGAAAGTTGGACTTCAAAAGAGCATCCACACACAATAGAGGATGCATTCTTTAATGCAAATGAAGAGACCTACAAGTCTATAAAATTTTAGTGGGTTCCTTCTAGTGTAGTGAGCAAAGGAAGAGGAAGAAGGTGATCCTCTCCACCGGCAGTGATCCAAAGAGAGAGAAACAGGGAGTGACCCTTGGGAAAGCAGTGAGATGACCCTAAACCTTGTAAAGGTAGTGAGCCTGGGACAGAGTGACTGTGCCTGAACCTTGTAATCCATATCTAGTAATTTTTTGTGGAATTTTGTACGACCGACAACTTTTCGGCGTATGCTCCTTCGACGTAGCCCAGTGAGGGTAAACAAAGTAAAAATCGTCGTGTCCTGTGCATGCTTTACTTTCTATTTATATTATGAAACAGGAAAGAGAGAGAAGATTGTTTTTCTTAACAGTGAAACAAGATCAGAACGGGATTTAATTTTAAATTAGTCATACCCTGATTCACCCCCCTCTTAGGATATTCATCCTTGTGGACCTAACAATTAGTATCAGAGGGTAAGGTTGATATTTTTTCTTCTCTTAATAGAGGTCACTAATAATAAAGGGATTCTGATCTTCGACGGATATAATATTCAGATATGGAAGAATCGAATGCAACACTATTTCTGATATTTGGGAATGGATGTGTTTTCAGCAGCTATGCATGGTATCACAACTGATATTTCTAGCGGTGCATTATCAGAAGCTGAGCATAGAGAGTTGGATGCTGATGCCAAAGAAATCAATGCCTTGTGGGGAGCCCTTTCCAATACCATATATACAAAGCTGATGTCATGCAAAACATCACATGCCATGTGGGAAAAGATTTTGAATATATATGAAGTGGATACAAAGGTCAGAGAGGCAATACTGCAAGTGTTTTGGAACAAGTATGAAGATCTGAGAATGAACCCGAATGAATCTGTTGATGAATTTTTCGACAGGGTAAATGCTGTTTTGGAAGACATGCATGGTCTTGGAGAATTCATCGAAGATATAAATATTATAAAGCATATCTTGAGAAAACATCCACCTCGGTTTAATCCAAAAGTCTCAGTCTTGGAAGATAAAGACCCAAAAGAGATGACATTGGATAACTTGCACAGTACCCTTATTGCATATGAAATGAGGAATGATGATAACGATGCTATGGAAAAAGGGAAATCCAAAGAGGTGGAACTTAAGGCCATGAAGAAGTTTACCATTGAATAATCTTAGGAAGAAGAAGAGACAGATGAGGTGATGTCAGTCCTCTCCTCAAATCTTCAAAGAGGAAAAAGAAAGTTTAAAGGGAAGCTTCCACTTGCTTGTTTTCGATGTGGAAAGGTTGGACATCTTGCGGAAAGGTGGCCCAAAAAGGTTTAAGAAGAAAATGATGAAGATGAAGTTGAAATTCCCAAGAAGAAGTCTTCATCCTATGTGAAAGGAAAGAAGTAGTTCAAGAGAAATTTCTTCAAGAAGAAGAATCTTATATCACAAGAAATAGATAGTTCAGATGAGTCTGAGGTTGAAGAGGTAGAGGAGATTAAAAATTGAAAAGATCATGGAGAAAATTATATGATGGCAGTCGTCGGTAGTTCTCAAGAGAAGAATGAAACTGAAGGTGATGATGAAGAAGAATAAGTCGAGGGAAGAGTTGACATGTAAGTTGAGTTAGAGGCTACTCTTGAAGAGATAGATGTTTAGAGAGGCAAAAAAAAGAAAGCTAACAAAGTTGTTTGTGATGCACAAATCTATATGCAGCAGCAGGAAGAAGAGAAGTTTGAGTTGATGGAAGAAATTAAGAAACTCAAGACATCAATACCAGGGAACTTAGAATCAGTTAGTGATTATAAGATCAAAATTGAAGAACAAAAAAGGGAGATAGATGGATTGAATAGAAAAGTGAAAGATCAATTCAAGTGCATCGAAGAACTTGAAGAAGAAGTGGTCAGCTTGCGATGAAAACTGAAGGATCAAGAAAAACTCTTGACCCCCAATGTGATATCAGAAAAGCAGGCTATTCAGAAGATAGAAAAGATGAAAGAGGAGGCTAGTAGTTTAGCAAGAGTGAAGCAGAAAGTGAGCTCAAATGCTAAGGCTAATTCAGGGCTTGATAAGAAGCAAAAATCTTTGGCATTTGATGTCATACCGTAAGCACCCATCCCAAAATTAAAGGTTGATTTGGGCACAAAGAAAAATCATAATATTCAAGGATTCTAAAGGGAAAATCATAGTGTTGAAGTAACATAAAAGAATGCATCTTATATCAGGTGTTATTGTTGTGGGAAGATGGGACATTAATAGTACTTGTGTTCCATAGCCAAGAGATATAGAAGGGAACAAGAACAGAGGTAGCAGCCAAACAGAGAACGGTTTTCCAGAACATATTTTGAAGGACATTGTTTTTGGTGCGGAGGATTTGGACACATGTCTAGGTACTACACTTCGACCATTCAATGAAATTTACCAAAGCAGAATCAAAACATTCGCAAGTAGTAGATCATTAAACCGATAGGTGAGTTAAAAATGCAGAATAGATATGCGGCTTTGCAAGATGATTCTGGTCTATCATACTCTAAGAAAGAAAAGAAATCTCAATCCATGCCGAGTGTGAAGGAAAAAGTATGGACCAAGAAAAATAAAAATGAGAAGGCCGTGGTGGCAGAGATTTCCCTTAAATCATTAGATCGCTCTGCTGTGTCGATCGTTGATAGTGGTTGCACATCTCATATGACGGGTAATAAGGATGCTGTTACAGGAATAAAATTTGAAAAAGAAGGAGTTGTAAAATTTGGAAATGATGAAGGCCTAAAGATTGTTGGCTCAGTGAAAGCCATGTTTGGGGGAAAATAAATGAGACGTGCTAATGTCTTGGTAGTATAGGGTCTTAGTCATAACTTGCTCAGTGTCAGTCAACTATGTGACTCTAGGCATTCTATCCAATTTACCAAGAAGATGTGTATAGTGAAAGGAAAAGATGGAGCAGTTGTTCTACAAAGGAAAAGGACAAAGGGAAATCTTTACCTTGTAGGTGGGGAAGAGGATTTGTTCCTTTTATCCAGAGAGGAAGAAAACCAGCTATGGCATAAGCGACTTGGTCATCTATGCCAACCATCTATGGAAGATCTGGTAAAATGTGATGCTGTTAGAGACCTTACCAAACAATCACGTGATCGCACTCATACGTGTGATGCTTTCCAACAAGGGAAGATCATCAGAAAGTCATACATGCCAAAGGAATAGAAATCAACTGGAGTTCTCAAATTGGTTCATGTTGATGTATGTGGACCTATCTCACCTCGAGCTATAAATGGATAAAGGTACTATGCTGTTTTAATTGATTATAATATCAGAATGGCCTGGTTATTTTTCATTACCCATAAAACAGAGGTGTTCAGTTGCATAAAGCAGTACAATAGGGAATCAGAAAGAATGATTGGGTAGAAAATTATAAAGTTTCGTACTGATAACGGTACAAAATTCACAAACAGTCAAGTAGAAAACTATCTCGAGAAACACAGGATAAGGAATCAAGTTTCAGCAGTGAAAACTCCCCAACAGAATGGAGTGGTTGAGAGGAGAAATCAGATCATCAACAACATGGACAAAATGATGCTTATTAAAAAGGACCTACCAGAGAAATTTTGTAAGGAAGTAGTTTTGACATCGGTCTATATTTTGAACAGGTCTATGTTGTGTTCGAAGGAAGGGAATACTCCGTATGAAATGTGATATAGAAAGAAGCCGACGCTTAAATACTTTCAAATCATTGGGAGTAAGTGATTCATAATCAACAAAGAAAATCATAGGAATTTTGAGTCATGATGAGATGAGGGGATATTCTTTGGCTACTCAGGGAAAACCGAAGCATATAAATGTTTCCGCAAAAGGCTGGGAAAAATTGTTGAGAGAAATGATGTCACTATAGTTGAAAATAAAAAGAATACTCAAAGACCTAGTGAATAGTTTCTGGATGAAAGTGATGATGAGGTAAGAAACACAGGGGGAGCAGAAGTGGCATAGACTGACTCAGAAGAAGATACTGATGATGAATAAGAAAGTGTCAAGTCTGTGTCTGCAAGGATTACAAAGAGTCGAGCTGAAATTGATAGGCAGAATATCATTGGTGATCAGACAACTCCAGTTCAGACATGAAGAATGAAGTCATTACAGCAAACATCATTTTTATCTCAGGTGGAGCCGAAATGTTTTTTCGATGCAGCTGAAGAAGAAAACTTGGTTAAGGATATGAATGAAGATCTTGATCAGATTGAGAAGAACCAGACATGGGAGATTGTTTCGAGGCCAACAGATAAGAATGTCATCGGGACTAAATGGGTCTATCACAAAAAGATGAATGAAGATGGAACAGTGATTCGGAACAAAGCATGAATAGTGTGCAAGGGATACTCCCATATAGAGGGAATAGATGTTGATGAGACATTTTCACCGGTTGCAAGGCTGGAGACAATCACATTATTTTTAGCCATCGCAGTGCAAAGAAAGTTCAAAGTGTTCCAGATGGATGTCAAATCCTCATTCTTGAATGGTGTTCCAGAAGAGGAGGTGTATATTGAGCAGCTAGATGTTTTTCTCATTCATGAGGATGAGAACAAAGTTTGCAGGCTGAAGAAGGAGTTGTATGGGCTGAAAAAATCACCAAGAGAATGGTACTCAAGACTTGATCAATACTTGAAGAAGCTTGGTTTCTAGCGTGGGGGAGTTGATTACAATCTCTATTTCAAAAACAATAATAATCAAAGGATGATAGTGCTAGTTTATGTCGATGAAATAATATTTGGCGGATCGGATGAAGCTCAGTGCCGATAAATTTCCGAATTCATGAAAAATGAGTTTGAAATGTCAATGATTGGAGAGCTAACATTTTTCCTTGGTTTACAGGTGACACAAAGAAGTAATGGCACTATCATTTCTCAATCCAAATATGCCAAGGAGGTTCTAAGAAGGTTTGTAATAGATAATTCTAGGGAGATAAAGACTCTGGTTGCTACCTGGATGAAATTATTAGAAGGCGAGGATGGAAAGGCATTTGATATCACAGAATACAGGCAAATTATTGGAAGTTTGCTATACTTGACCGAAACAAGGCATGACATTGTTTTCGCCACATTCCAAGTAGCAAGATATCAGTGTGATCCCAAGGAAAGCCACATGATCGTAGTAAAAAGAATACTTTGGTATATCAAAGGCACTGTGGATTTCGGTCTGATGTATAATGACAAATCTCAATCAGTGTTATTGGGATACACAGATGCAGATTGGGCCAGATCAGCAGATGACAGAAAATCAATGTCTGGAGGTGCATTCTATCTTAGTGGATTGTGTATTTATTGGATAATAAAGAAGAAAGACTGTATCTCATTGAGCACCGCATAGGCTGAGTATATTGCGGCCACTCAAGCATGCACACAATTATTGTGGATGAAGCAGAAACTTAAAGATATGAGAGTTGAAGTGACGTCTTCGATCAGAATCAAGTGTGATAACTCAAGTGCTATCAATCTTAGAAAAAATCCCATCCATCATTCAAGAAAAATCACATTGAGATAAAGTATCATTTTATCAAGGAGAAGGTTGAGCAAGGAATTATGAAAATGGAGTATGTGCCTACATAACTACAGGTTACAGACATTCTAACAAAGGCCCCACCCAAGGAAGAATTTGAAAGGAATCAACTAGCTCTAGGAGTTCAGTAGACTCGCCACACTTGAAAGAGTGTTGATGTGGAACCCCTACTCTCCCCGAGGTATGATGTGTTTTTCCCTAATGTGTTGATATGTGTTTTCTACTCTGTTACAGACTGCAAAGGAGTGACCTTTGGGTTCGGTGACAAAGGCAGAGAAAATAGTGATTGTTCAAGGAAAATAGTGATTATTCAAGGGGGTGATAGTGTGGCAATTTGAGAAATCATGACAGATATAGGGAGAAGAAGAAAAATGGAGCTACGACATAGGGGAGCAATGAGAAAGGGGAAGAGTATTAAATCTAACGATGCTAGAAGTGATCGATCAAAGAACAGATATCACGACAATTGAGGATCGTGATAAAAGAAGAAGAGTGGTGTTGGAATGTGGTAAGAATATTTCCATAAATTGGTATCAGTTTGGAAACAATTGGTATCAGTTAGGTGTCAACAGAGGGTTTCAGTGTTGAAGTGATTCATTGATGAACTTTTCATTTACTCTTGTTTCTCACGCCGAGCATTGCTCATGTGGGCTTAGAGTATGTGTTGAGTAAATCCTTGATCGCTATCAGAATCGCGATAGGTGAATGGTGGCTGAATAAGTAATGATATATCTTTTTACGGAAGATTTGTCAACAAACCCGAAGGGGGATATTGTTTGTAAAAAATCCCTCAAGGTATCATTGAATCATTTTTGAGGTGATTATGTTTGTTGAAAAAGTGGACATCTGAGTGGTGATTGTTGACAAAGCAAAACAATGACATACAAATTTGTTAAAAAAGGCGATTTCATGGTGGAATTTTGAGTTCAATAGATGTGGTCATTGATCCATGTTTTATTCAAGAAGATCAAAAAAGGAATGGATGATCTGGAGGCGGTACAAAAAGAACAGATACAAGGTGACACCATTTTCCAGTGTTTTCCCAATTTTTAGGCTTGAAAATCATCAAATGAAGAAAAGTGGTTTTTGGCAAAGGGACTTGCGCACCGTGCACATGGGGGCTTGGAAACTTGTGCACTATATGATTTTCAAGATCATAACATCAATATACGACAAAGGGACAAGTGTCGTGCAAGTATTGGGTTGGTCGCGCAAGTGACTTGCGTGCCGTGAAGTGACCTGCGTGCTGATGCCTTGAATGCTTGATAACTTGCGCACCAATTGTTTTTCAAGATCAGAACTTCATAATATGGCAAAGAAAAGAGGTTTTCACAATTTTGGAAGTGGGTCACGCAAGTGACTTGTAGGGGAAGAGACCTGCGCGCCGAGACTTGCATACCGAGGAGAGACTTGCACGTCGTCGCGCAGGGTGTTTCAAATGCCTATAAATACTGGACCACCCCTCTTCATTCTTAAACGGAGTTCAAAACTTTGAGAAATCAGATCTCCTGTCATGCAGGTGTGGTGGTCGCACAAGTGGTGTGTGGTCGCATTGGTGTAGTTGCGCGCTGGTGTTTGAATTTGTGCGCCGGTTGGTAGTTGCACGCCAATATTGGTTTGGGAATAAAAGTAAGTTAGTCGTGCAGGTTTGTAGTTGAAGAAGATTGTGTCGCATAGTTGGTTGAGGTGGAATTTTTCACCAGTTGTGACTAGCGCGTCGATACTTTCATGTCAGGTTAGACTTGCGCGCCAACTAAGGTTGATTCCCCGACCGCATTTTCGAACCGCTTAGAAGTCGGAAGATTTCCCGATACCTTCAGTGCAAAGAGTGATTCATCTACGGGTGAAAGTTGGATTTTAAAAGAGCATCCACATAGAATAGAGGATGCATTCTTTCATTCAAATGAAGAGACCTACAAGTCTATAAACTGTGAGTGGATTCCTTCTAGAGCAGTGAGCAAAGGAAGAGGAAGAAGGTGATCCTCTCCACCGAAAGTGAGCTAGAGAGAGAGAAACATGGAGTGACCCTTGCGAAAGCAGTGAGTTGACCCAAAACCTTGTAAAGCCAGTGAGCCTGGGATAGAGTGACTATGCCCGAACCTTGTAATCCACAGCTAGTGAAGTTTAGTAAAATTTGGTATGACCGACAACTTGTCGGCGTCTGTTCCTTGGACGTAGCCCAGGGAGGGTGAACCAAGTAAAAATCATTGTGTCCTGTACATTCTTTACTTTCTATTTATATTGTGAAATAGGAAAGAGAGAGAAGAGTGTTTTTCTTAACAATGAAACAAGATCAGAACGGTCTTTAATTTTAAATTATTCATACCCTGATTCACCCCCCCTCTTAGGGTATTCAGCCTTGTGGACCTAACAAAAATGTTATGATTGTCATATATTGATTCAAAAATTGATATCGATCGCACGGTGAGGTATATTTATGACACTTATCAGAATGACTATCACCAGGTTATGTAATTTTTTCAAATACATTTATAGAAAAGTCATTGATCCAAATTTGATATATGTATTAAAGAATGAATATGATCTTATTATTTTTCAACTGAAAATGTATTTCCCACCTACTTTTTTGATATAATAGTACATATGGGGATTCATCTAGTTCAAGAGATAAGAATATAGGGGTATGTTTATTTATTATGGATGTATCCTTTTGAAAGATATATTAAAATATTTAAAGGCTATGTTAAAAATCATCCTCGATCAGATGCCTCTATTTTTCAAAAATTTGTATTGAAAGAGGTGATTGAGTTCTTTACTGATTATATGTGTTAATTAGGTCATGTTGGTCTCGCTATATCTTAATATATAACAATTGAAAATGAAGGTAGAGGGATTTGAGGCTTAATAGTGAAGTTAATTTCACATGATGATGTGATGCACAAACATTTATACATTTTGAACAATGTTGATGAGGTTTAACCATATATATAATCACATATTGCTAAATTAATGATGCAATATCTAAAAATAAATGACAAGTGGTTGTTGATTGAGTATAAAAATACTTTTTTTCATGGTTTAAATAAAAAATAATAATTGACATATCTACATCAGAAACAATGAAATGGTTTGTATGGGGACTATATCTTAATGTAATCACATGGTCTGGTTTCGATATTAATGTATACACATTTTACACCAAAAATCAGAATGAAAATAGTATCATTCAAAATTGTGGGGTGATGGTCATCGTTGAAGTACTGCATTTTTCGAGTGCAAAATATAAAGGCAAAATTTCTATATCGAAAACATATTTTGGAGTTCTTGAAGATATATGGGAAATTGGTTATATTAAATTTAGAGTCACATTGTTTCAGTATAAATGGTTTGATCGTAATAGTGGAGTGAAACATGATGATTATGTGTTTACAATGGTTTATTTGAAAAGATTTAATAGAAAAAGAGGAACCATTTATCGTAGAAACACATTAGAAGAAAATATATTAAGTCATTGATCCA
Source organism: Viscum album (assembly GCA_963277665.1). NCBI lineage: Eukaryota > Viridiplantae > Streptophyta > Magnoliopsida > Santalales > Viscaceae > Viscum > Viscum album. The sequence continues at coordinate 1,189,104,554 of OY728121.1, read as the reverse complement.
TACAATGATCAGTGGTTTTTCTTTTGGTGATGAGAAAAAATTCATTTGGGTGATGAGGTTAATGGTGATGTTATTGATTAATATGTGTCTTATTCATCTATTTAAAAATTTATGGATGATAACAATGACTATAATACAGACAAGGTCCATGCTATACAAAATTATCATGTCTAAGGGAAATGGGAAAACACTAAATTACTCTCCGAATTATTCTAGTAAATATTTATATTTGATTTCTTTTTTGAAATTTAAATTTTTAAAAACTATTTTTTATTAATTATTGGATGTATAATTATATATAGTTGATAATTATATGTTTTTTGTGTTAAATTTTGTATTCAAAGGTTATGGTTAATTATTTTTTGATTGAAAAACATGACAAATAATTATTTTTTGTATAAATTTATGAATATAAAAACAGTTTTTTGTAAATGTGATATTTAAATTTATAATTCTTTATATCATTTCAGAATAACTATTTATGTATAATAGTTGAACATGCACATTTTTTTAAGAATCATGGAATCATTTTTTTTAAACTTACATATGTGTGACACTATTTTTTTCTTACATAATCATGTTATTAATGTTTTTAAATATTCAATTTTCTAATAATATGTAGGTTCATAGAATATCATTAAATTAACAACACTAATATATCTTTTTAATTTTCCATTACAGGATGAACTTCAGGAACGAGATACACAAGGAAATTTTATCCATGAAGGTATTATTGATGTGCACTATGCGAACTCATGCTAGAATTGCATATATATGTGAGAGATTCTCAAATATAGAGATTGGGTGATGGATTTTTCCATAGAATGATGGGTAATAACACTAAGATAATTAAGAACTAATATTCATTATAATGTCATTAATTATTAAATTTTTATATTGTAGAGGTCATTGAATGTTAGGAATATTTTTCCCAAATGAGTTTACACTTTATTGGTTTTTCTCTTTATAAGGTCCAATTAGTATTAAAATAGAAACTTTTTAGACAATTAAGTTTTATTAGTTTTTATAAGTCTTTATTTTTAATTCTTATTATTTATACATATTTTGTTAGTTGATATATATGAAAATACAGGTCATGGAAAATGTTTAACAAAGAGCAGTTGCTGATAAAGCAGCCAAATCCAATCAATTACATAGAAGTGAAGGTAAATTATTTTTTATATTATGTAATATTGGTTTTTTGTTATATATATATATATATGTTTTTTTTAATTTTTATTTTAATATCTTATAAACCCAGTGTCATCATCAAAAAGAAAGTGTGGAATGTGGTTATTATGTTTTAAGATTCATGTATATGATAATCACAATTGGGGAAACAATTGAATTTGATAAGGTAAGTTATTTTAATTATTTTTTGTTTTATATTAAAATAATCTTTTTTAATCTGATAAAATTCATTGTTATTGTAGATTTTCAATGATACTGAGTCGAATATGAATGAATAACTTACCCATATTCGTATTTTTTTCAATCTAATTGTTATGTTTGATTTTGATTTAAATTATCATGTATGTATCTTTTAATAAAAGTTAGAAAAATGAGTATTTAGAAAATAATTTACTACTTTATGATTGCCTATTCTATTTTTTTAAGGGTGATCTACTATATAAATCATTATTTATTTAAAGAAAATCCTCCACACTACACAAGCCATTAATTTTTTAGGTATGTATCATTTAGTTAAAGCTGAAAAATGAGAAATTGTACAATTTTTTTTATTAATGTTATCATATTATGATTGTTTTTATATGTTTTATATGTTTCAGGTATGTCTCATTTCCACATGGTGGTTTTATTAAACACTTGGTAATAAATTTTAGTTGTAGATGTTACACTATAGAACTGTCCCTTTCAACTCAAATAAAACAGTTTTTACATTAACATAATTTATTTTCCCTATATCATGATATCCAACATATGTTGGTTTATTCTCAAGGTAGATTATCCATAATATTCTGTAAAACATTAGTAAGAAACATTTTTTTTAACTTCCTTATGTAAGTCATCCACTTGAAAACCAAAAAAAAATCATACTAATTACAAAAATTGATAGTTTTTATCTAATATGTGCTGCTAAAAACTTATACATTGTGGTTTTTCTTAAATCCATCATCCAACCACTTATGTCATAATTTTTCAAGATCTAATTAATCAAGAAAAATCATAGAATTTTCCTAACATTTTAATTAACCATTTTTGAAAATATTGGTTGATACTTTAGTTGAAAAAATATTATATGTTATTAAAGGATATATATATAACATTAAATAAACTTTTCTGAATATATTATTTCAGTTATTCAACTCTTCAAAAAACGAGTTTGGATTTTGGTGCCCTAATTTTATGGGTCAAAATCATTTTGTAATACAAAATGGTGTCGAAAATAAAATATTTAGTCCTTGAGAAACTATTTTCATTATTTATTTATTTATTTATTTTTAAATGTGATCATTGAATTATAGTTTTATTTTTTAGATGGTTGATGACTAACTAAGAGTTTGTGTTTTAAAAATAGTTACTATAGTTGATGATGTGAGAGAGGATAGCATGAGTATGATTCATGAAGTATATTTTCTATGTAGATGTATTGTTTTTTATGTTCTAGTTATAAAATTTCTACTGTATATTCAATATAAAATATGTTTACATGTATTCAGATTATGAGAAATTTATGTGTATAATTTATTTCAAAATTTACAAATTTCAACAAATTATTTTTATAAATCGACATTGAATCAACGATGAATGAGTATTTTAGCATTGGTTTTTAAAGAAACCAACACTAAAAAATAAAATATTATGTTTTTGACATTAGTTTATATGAAAACCTATGCCGAAGACCATATTTTGACATCAATTTATATAAAAAATAATTCTTAAGATCTAGAGTTTGAGCTTTGACACCGTTTTGTACAAAAATTGACGAAGCCTGAGCTTCGGTGTTGGTTTTTATGGAAACGAACATTGAAGACCACAAAATCCTGAGTTTCGACATTAGTTTATATGAAAACTAAATCCAAAGACCAAGCTTCAACGTCATTTTATATGAAAACTGATGCCGAAGACTGTTGAAGATTGAGTTTCGGCATCATTTATTATTTTAATTGATGCCGAAACTCTATGAAGGTTGGTTTTTAGTGTTAGTTTACAAAGAAACTAAGGAAAAATAGAACCAAAAAAAGAGTTTCACCATCAGATTTTACAAAAACCAATGCCGAAAAATTAATCTATGGGTTTTCATCATCTAGTTTTGTAAAAACCGATGTTGGAAATATTTTTTGACATCAGATTTTTCTAAACAACACTGAAAATGACCTTTAACTATATTTTTAATTTATTTTTTTATTTTGGGTTTATGAAAACTGAAATTTAAACTTCTATTTTTAAGATTTCCTTTATAAATTTTGGTTAAAAACTAACATCAAAATGTAAAATAATGACATGGAAATACCTTTTTCCACTAATGGATGTTGATTATGCATCAATTCTCTCATCTAGGAAATCCACTATAACAACCTTAGAAATATGAGGAATAAATAATAAATGTTACTACTTAGGTCAATAAAGTGCACCTTTAATTATTTTTGAGTGCATATCTGATTAGAACTGTTGTACCTCTCGTATCCCCTCGTGGTTTAATTTTCATGATCACAATCACTTTCATATTTATCTAACATTGTTTGAAGTGTTTTTGATTGAAAGGCACAAGGTTGCCAAGAAGTTGGCCCAAGAATGGACATCAAATGGACTGAAATTCAGTCCACCGGCCAACCGGTGTGATAGCACCGGCCAGCCGGTGGAACTGGCAGAGGGATTGCCCACTGCCAGGTTCCACCGGTCGACCGGTGGCTCTGCCACCGGTCGACCTGTGGCACCCAGCCCAAATAGTGTTTGCTACTGTCTTGCCACCGGCCAGCCGGTGGCTCCTCACCGGTCGACCGGTGGAGCCTGGATCAAGACACTTCTTCTCTACCAAGGCACCGGCTAGCCGGTGGAGCTGTACCGGTCAGCCGGTGGCCCCTGGACAAGAATCCTATGCCTTTTTGCACACACCGGCCAGCCGGTGGGACTGTACCGGCCAGCCGGTGGAGCCAGTCAAACTAGCCGTTGCAGTTTGACCAGGCTGGCCCACTTGGCTCCCAACGGCTCTTTAAGCCTCTCCAACGGCTCCGAAGCCTCCCCAAGGGTTCCATGCCTATAAATAAAGGCCAAGGAAGCCCCGGACACCAACCGGAACTATACGGAAGCCCACGGACACGTTGTTCATCATTTGGCGTACCTCCGGCGACTTCCTTCAAAGGAACCTCAATAGCTCCAACAACTTCCACATCCAAGGAGCTCCACTCAAGAAGCTTGGGAGTGCATGTCTTCAACTCCATTCAACCTTTGGCGCCCAAGTCTTCCCAATCACGGTTTTTCTTGTATTTATTATTTTGAGCTTTAAAATTGGGTTTGTGCCTACAAACCCCAAACTCTTTCTCATCTCCTCTTTCTTTTGGGTTTCACATCACCACTAAGGTGTGAAGAGGTTCACAAGCTTTTCCTTTAAAAAGCTTGAGAAAAAGGTGAGCTATCCTTCACCTGTAAGAAGGATAGTGGGTTCTTGCTCAACCATCAAAAGCAAGTGGGTTCTTGCTTAACCACAAAAGCAAGCTGTAATAGGTCCTAGTGCTACCTCAAAGCCTAGTGGGTTTCTTGCTAAAACCATTGAAAAGCAAGCGGTAGGAATCTCTCAACGGTTGAGTTGGGAGCGGAGACGTAGGCCGGGTTTTGGCCGAACTCCGTTATCAATTTTGTGTGTCTTGCCTCCTTTATTTCCGCTGCATTCAACTTTGATTTTAAATTGTTAATCTTTTTTTTAAAAGGCAATTCACCCCCCCTCTTGCCATCATTCCCTTGGGGTGTTCTTCCGACCTAACAATTGGTATCAGAGGGACCTTTGAGTAATTCCTTAACCCGGTTTCAAAGTTAAGATCTTTTTTTGATGGCATCAACTTCTTTCGCCCCCGAGGGCTACTCATTGGGTCGGGCTCCATTTTTTGATGGGACCGACTATAATTATTGGAAAACCCGCATGACCACATTTTTGAGAAGTATAGGATATCCCATTTTTAAAATAGTCATGCAAGGTTACACTCTCTCTTCCCCCGACGAATCCAAATGGACCCCCGCCGATATTAAAAATTTTGAGCTTGATGGCAAAGCCATGAATGCTCTTCATTGCGGGTTAGATAGAAATGAATTTAATCGTGTATCCACTTGCACCTCCGCACATGAAATTTGGAAGCTTTTAGAAGTGACCCATGAAGGCACTAATAAAGTCAAGGATACTAGATTAGATATGTATAGACAGGATTTTGAATCTTTTTCAATGCATCCAAATGAGTCTATTTCTGAAATGTTTACACGATTTACTGACGTGTGCAATGGGAGAAAGTCCCTTGGTGATGATGTTTCAGCTGAAACTATGGTGAAGAAGATCCTATGGATCCTACCAAGCAAATGGGCACCGAAGGTCACGACGATTCAAGAAGCAAAAGACATCAAAAATATGCCGGTAGAGGAGCTCATCGGATCTCTCATGACTTATGAGATCACGATGAGGAGGCAAGCTCAAAAGGAGGGCACACCAATCAAGACCCCAAAGAACATCGCCCTCAAGGTACAAAAGGAAGTAAGCTCCTCCTCATCTTCTTCCTCATCTCCTTCCTCATCATCAAGCGGCGACTCAGAAATGGAGAATCTCGCCCGCCAAATGCAAAAATTCATGAAGATGCACAAGAAGAAGAAGAAATCCCGCAAGCATCGAAAGCAAGAACCCACCGCAAGACCCGAGCCCAAGGTGAAATGCTACGGGTGCGGCGAAAAGGGCCATTACAAGCCCGATTGCCCACTCAACAAGAAACGGGCCACGCCAAAGGAGAAAGGAAAGAAAAAGGTCCTCAAGGCGACATGGAGTGACACCTCCTCATCCTCCTCCTCCTCCTCCTCAAGCGACAACGGTACAAAATGCCTAATGGCATTCCATGAGGTAACATCTTCCGACTCCTCCTCTTGTTCTTCAAATTCCAATTCTTTAAATCATCTTTCTTATGAAGAACTCTCATTTGCTAGAGATCAATTGGAAAAAGGTTTTCATGAACTCTATTCTAAATTTGTCGCGTTGAAAAAGAATTTCAAAAAACTCTCCTCCGAAAAAGAACAACTTCTCAAAGAGAAGGAGGAGATGTCCCTTAAAATCCAAAATTTTCCAAATGTTGATTCCATGGAATCAACCATCAAAGACCTTAGGGAGACCCTTGCTAAGTTCACCCAAGGGGAACAAAATTTGAACAATTTGCTTGGTTCCCAACGTATATCTAGAACCACCCAAGGGTTAGGATATACCAACCGAGCTTCCTCCTCCCATGCTCAAACTGTTTTTGTAAGGGGGAGCTCCGATTATAAATTTTGCAATTATTGTAAAAAACCCGGGCACCTCATTTATGAGTGTGATTGCAAAAATGCCCGGTACGGCCAACCCAAGTCTTTTTTTTCCGATGAATTCTATAGGAGAAGACCCGCTATGAGACAAGTTTGGATTGAAAAATCCCTTCTTGCGAGTCTCTCCGGGCCAAAAATAGTTTCCTTTCCCCGGTGATTTATTGTTTTTATTTAGGGGGAGTTAGAATTGATTAAGCTTTTCATTTTCAAATTTTATTCAAACTTTCAATTTCAACTCTTGGTTTCAAATTTCAAAATTCAATTGGTTTTTGATTCAAAACTTTCAATTCAAACTGTTATTCAATTTTTGATTCAAATCTTTCAATTTCCAAAATTTCAATTGATTTTCAAATCCCATCTCTTGTTTTTCAAAATTTCCCACAATCAAGTTTTATGCCCCATTCTATTTTGATAATCACAAAGGGGGAGAAATTCCTTGATTGATTGGGGGAGAGTCTTCTCTATCATGCTTTGATTTATTTTCAAATTATCCTTTAAGAATGTCTTTAATTTCAGTATTTTACTTTGATTGTTTCGGTGATTGTGATCATCAAAATAGGGGGAGATTGTTGTACCTCTCGTATCCCCTCGTGGTTTAATTTTCATGATCACAATCACTTTCATATTTATCTAACATTGTTTGAAGTGTTTTTGATTGAAAGGCACAAGGTTGCCAAGAAGTTGGCCCAAGAATGGACATCAAATGGACTGAAATTCAGTCCACCGGCCAACCGGTGTGATAGCACCGGCCAGCCGGTGGAACTGGCAGAGGGATTGCCCACTGCCAGGTTCCACCGGTCGACCGGTGGCTCTGCCACCGGTCGACCTGTGGCACCCAGCCCAAATAGTGTTTGCTACTGTCTTGCCACCGGCCAGCCGGTGGCTCCTCACCGGTCGACCGGTGGAGCCTGGATCAAGACACTTCTTCTCTACCAAGGCACCGGCTAGCCGGTGGAGCTGTACCGGTCAGCCGGTGGCCCCTGGACAAGAATCCTATGCCTTTTTGCACACACCGGCCAGCCGGTGGGACTGTACCGGCCAGCCGGTGGAGCCAGTCAAACTAGCCGTTGCAGTTTGACCAGGCTGGCCCACTTGGCTCCCAACGGCTCTTTAAGCCTCTCCAACGGCTCCGAAGCCTCCCCAAGGGTTCCATGCCTATAAATAAAGGCCAAGGAAGCCCCGGACACCAACCGGAACTATACGGAAGCCCACGGACACGTTGTTCATCATTTGGCGTACCTCCGGCGACTTCCTTCAAAGGAACCTCAATAGCTCCAACAACTTCCACATCCAAGGAGCTCCACTCAAGAAGCTTGGGAGTGCATGTCTTCAACTCCATTCAACCTTTGGCGCCCAAGTCTTCCCAATCACGGTTTTTCTTGTATTTATTATTTTGAGCTTTAAAATTGGGTTTGTGCCTACAAACCCCAAACTCTTTCTCATCTCCTCTTTCTTTTGGGTTTCACATCACCACTAAGGTGTGAAGAGGTTCACAAGCTTTTCCTTTAAAAAGCTTGAGAAAAAGGTGAGCTATCCTTCACCTGTAAGAAGGATAGTGGGTTCTTGCTCAACCATCAAAAGCAAGTGGGTTCTTGCTTAACCACAAAAGCAAGCTGTAATAGGTCCTAGTGCTACCTCAAAGCCTAGTGGGTTTCTTGCTAAAACCATTGAAAAGCAAGCGGTAGGAATCTCTCAACGGTTGAGTTGGGAGCGGAGACGTAGGCCGGGTTTTGGCCGAACTCCGTTATCAATTTTGTGTGTCTTGCCTCCTTTATTTCCGCTGCATTCAACTTTGATTTTAAATTGTTAATCTTTTTTTTAAAAGGCAATTCACCCCCCCTCTTGCCATCTTTTCCTCGTGTTTCTTCCGACCCAACAAGAACTACATAGATATGCATTCCTGTCCTAGAGTAGTTTCAAGATCAGTGACCTCCTAGGATGTTTCCCAGGGTGTGTGTGAGTGAGGAAAAAACACACTGAAAGAATAATTGTCATCCCTTGGTGAAAATCATTAGTTAGATAAGTTATTATGGTGGGTAATAAACTTTGAAGTGTTGGTAATGTAAATTACGTATTATAGGAGGCCCATAGGATCATATGACTACGTTCATGGCCCAAGGAGGCCATGTACTAAAATCTATGTTGGGATATTCAATTTTTATTAGAGTTAAACTAGTCTCCAAGAAATGAAAAAATTGTACAATTATATCCTCATCTAATGTAGAGTTATAGAATTATGTTATACCTCATGTGACTATAGAAATTATTTGGTGTATAAAAATTATCAGAGATCAATTATCTTATAAGGAAGCATGCATACATACAGTGTGTCAATCAAGTGATAGTTAGTATTTCTACCAATCAAGTCCTTTATGACTTGACTAAACACATGAAGTTGATTTTCATTTCATCTAAGAGTATTATAAGAAGAAAATGGTCCCCCTCACTCATGACCAAACTACAGATCTATTTGAATACATCTCTAGAAAGGGTGTTTTTGGAGTACCTATTTAGTTTTTATGTACCAAGCTATGAATAATAAATATCCATGTACCAACATGAGGGGGAGTATTGGAGTTATTTATGCTCAAATTGGTTGATCTTATTCCCATTAATTTTGAGTTTTAAATATTATAGTTTTTATTTAATGATCATATCTTGTATTTTTTTATACATTATTTAAATTTTAGGCCTCAATTGAGAGTCAAGGATTTGAATACCAAATTTCTATGGATTTATATTATAATAAATATAGGTTATTAACATGGAGTGGGGTAACTTTCAATCATCATACCTTCAACTAGCTAAATAAGTTGAAGCATTGGATTATATTATTTCATTTTATTTGCATGTATAATGGAATGAATATGGTCATTACTTGAATAATGACTCAATTATTATTTATCATCCTCTTTGGGTTATAAATGAAAATGTTAACATCAACATTCCTTGTACGCATTTTATGTTTTTCTCCATTACATTTTAAGTAACATTAATTTATTATCCCTTTAGATTGAAAAAGGTGAATGATATTGAACATATTTATTTATGTGTTTGTTATCAACATCACCCAAAAATTGTATCCATTTAAAAGGATGATTATATGGGGAACTATATTAACTTCGAAAAGAAGAAAAAATAATAAGAATCTTAGAGGGGATCTACTATTATAAAGGGAATGTAAGTGTTTCAACTTATGGGTTTGATTGGAAGTATATTGTGATAATTAATCACTATATATTCAACATTTGTTTTAAAAATCATTAATTTTTCTTTATAAATCATGATGGCTAAATCCATTCCTCCCCATCTATTTTTTACTTTTGGGTTTTATTCATTTTGGAAATCCTGAGAAACTAGTGTGAAAGTTTCATGACATTTATATCTATCAATCATTTTTCTTTGGACCTATGATCATTTAAATCATATGTACACAACTACTACTTGGAACACTATTATGAATTCATGATATAATAATATGAAAAAAGTTGTTCTTATTTAAATGAATGACCAATTTCTGATTTTTTTATAATATTTTTTGGACTTTTGACATCCTAATTGAAATATTTTGTATTATTATCTACTAAGGTGTTCATATATTTCACAATGACTATCACTATAAATAAAAAACAATTTTCATTTACATTAGTGGGTTCTCATGTAATTTATGATATGTTATATTTCCATTCTTGGAAATATTATGGAAATTTAGCAAGTAGAACTATACCATTCCAACAAACAAAAGAAATCACAAAATAAATTTTTTAAATCTAGATTATTCTGTTAGTTGAAGGTGTATAAGAATTAAAATCTAAGACTCGAAAGAGGTATAAAAAGGGCATCAATATATATAATGTTTTAATGGGTAGTTGATTTTTTTAAAAAAGTTTTTTTCTAAATATTATGGGAAAAGGTGAATAATTACATACAAAAATGTATATTACATTCTCATTATGGGTTTATAACAAAATGTTTTTATTTATTGGAGTTAGAAAAAGAAAAAGGCATTGAAGGAAATACCAGGACCATATATGTCATGACCTTATCCTACCCGGGCTCGAGCCGCAACTACCCCAAGACCGCCTCCATAGGCCAGGGGATGGCGACAAGCGTCGAAGGCTAAACAACTCGGGGAGGCCTTTGCCTAAGTACCTATATGCACACAAGTAGCCCACTTAATGTAATAGTGCAGAGTAAAAGAGAAAGTAAAGTACTGACTACTATAAATAAACCACAGATGTGCATCGATCTCTAAATAGTACAATGTAAGAGTTGAAGGTAAACTGAAAAGAAAATGGGAAAAACATGCGCCCAACCAGAAAAGTGCCACAACCCGGCAACAGGTAAACAAAAGTAAACAACTCGGAATGTCCCACACCCACAACCCGACTATGACCACCGTACGCGGTCCAAGCTCCCAAACTCCTAAGCTCCTCTGAAGTCATGATCGACTTGTCCGTCGTCTGCAAGGGAACAGCATGTGCGGGCAAATCCCAAGTAGGGGTGAGTATAAAAATACTCAGTAGGATACCCCGAAGGCTCGAGGGAGGAACAAAAGAGGTACTGAAGAGGTGAGAAGTAGATCGAACAGGGAAAAATAAAGTACAACTGAGAGTGCAGTAAAGAGTACATCTCAACCCAACAAAAAGAAAGAAGTAGGCTCATCCGAACACATGGAGCTATAATTGGTGAGAAGATGAACTTATCGTCGATTCTTCACTTCCTATAGTAGGAGAGTTGACTCATCCAACCACGAGAAGCTAGAAATAGAAGCACGTGGTATAACACGTGCGTCTTCACCTCTCTCAGAAGGAGAGTAACCAAAACCCCAATAAGTGGGTATTGGAACAAGATATATACATATCCATATGCTCATTCAAGAAGCTCGAAAAAGATCATAAGGGGATTTACATCCCGTATCTTAACCCAAGAAAGTGAGTAACCAACCGTCTCATACGTAAACACCATCGATGCCCAACATCCCATATGTCTGCCCCAAAATGCAAGTCAAGGGGCTCAAATCACCGCACCTTGACACTATCCGCTTTGGGAGACACTGACTCGCCCACACGGTTTTAGGTCGCATCACAAGGAAGTGTCTTGGAGGGGAAAGTGCCCCTCATTCTTGAGAGTTCTGGGGAAAGTCAAACCACACCTCGTCACTCTCACACAGTCGAGAGGTCTGCTCAAAGTCAATGCTATCACATCACTGACCCATACAACCAAGGGTCTCGATCTAGTTGTCACAAATAAAATCCCCAGACTAGCCTAGTAGAAAGGACTTAGTCTGAATGAAGCTGTCGGGTAACCCACTGCCCAGCCCCGCTGGAGGGTAGACCCTAAGAGGTTGTCGGGTGACCCACTACCCAGTCTCCGCAGGAGGGTAGACCCTAAGTGGTCATCGAGTGACCCACTACCCAGTCTATGCCGGAGGGTAGACCCTAAGAGGTCGATAGGAAACCCACTACCCAGCCCTACTAGATCGTAGACCTGGAATAAGTCGATAGGTGACCCACTGCCCAGTCTCTACTGGAGGGTAGACCTAGAAAAAGTCGACAGGGGACCCACTGCCCAGTCTCTGCTGGAGGGTAGGCCTGGAAGAAGTCGATAGGCGACCCACTACCCAGCCCTGCTGGAGGGTATACCTAGAATAATTTGACATGAGACCCACTACCCAGTCTCTACTAGAGGGTAGACCTGGAAAAAGTCCATATACGACCCACTGCCCAGTTTCTGCTTGAGGGTAGGCCTCGAAGAAGCCAAGAGGTGACCCACTGCCTAGCCCTACTGGAGGGTAGACCTGGAATAAGTCGACAGGCGACCCACTGCCCAGTCTCTACTGGAGGGTAGACCTGGAAGAAGTCGATAGGTAACCCACGACCCATCCCTGCTGGATGGTAGACCTAGAATAATTCCGATAACTCAGCACTGTAACTTACATCACCAGGTGTTACCAACATTGCTAATGTGTGTTGGTTTAGAGTGCGTCAAAGGGACCTCTATCCACACCCTTTCATGTTTCCACATTTAATAAGATCTCAAACGAGGCTCCACATTCCCAAACAGATCACACCGTTGTAATCCTCGTGTAAAAACTCACGAGATAGACCATTTACTCACCCAAAACGGTCAACCGGTGAAAAAGGTAATATTCACCATAGCCAGCCCAGGTGGGGCCCACACCACTATCCCAAAAAAGGTCGGGCGAACTGTGCCATCGTGATTCTCTAAGAAAAACACGTCAAATTGATTATTCATATGCCCAAAGTGGACGCCTGATGAAAATGTCGCAGCACGCTGCACACAGCTCAAAAGACGGCCCGTGGGGCCCATGCCTCAACTCCAGCTTCATCGACTGAAACCACCCTGGTCAACCTCCTCTCGATGCCTGGGTCACAACGCCGTTGACGACACCTAAAACAGACTTCAGGGGAAAAAGCTGCAACTCCCTGTGTTATACGCAAACGAGGCCCTATGGGGCCCACACTTTGAGCCCGAATTAAGGCGGGCGGATTACGCCATTGCACTACCCGTGGAAAAACACTCAGAAATGAGTACTCAAACACCGTAAATGGATATCATGTGAAAAAGTGGCGTTCCACCGTAAAACGTGCGAACTAGGCCCTAAGGGGCTCGCACCTTGTCTCCAACTCGAACACTTCAGAAAGAATCTCAAAAAGTCCACACGAGGACTGGGGTCACACTTACACTAACGGTGTGTCAATCAGACATCCCAAGCAGGGGTTAGGTCCGATGCAACAATTAATTAATTAATTATTCGCATTAAACATTTCGTGCTTCCGAGTAACGAAACCAAACCACAAAGGTTCCGAACAAACTTCGGAAGGTCCGTCTCAACCTAGGACCACAGTGCCTTTGACGACATGCTAAATGGATGTCTGGCTCGTGATGTATGCCCATCGAGGGCTTTATTAAATAATTTATTATTATTAAATGAAAGTTCTTTGGGTCACCCACCTTAGGGCACAGAATTCAAAAACCACGAAACCCACGTTAAAAATACCACATCACCGACACGATCCCGTAGCCACATACGACGCATCAAACGGACGCCCCGTTTAGAGGATATGCCCCCCCCCCCGAATGCGAGGGGCCTAACCAAGCCGATTCCCCCAGGACGGTGTCGTTCGAACCACGGGCCCGTCACACTGCGGCCCACTGGCTGCGGCCCGCCCAGCAGCACCGGACCCGATCGGGTCTGGTTTTCTTCAACCGACCGACCTTTTGGTCGGTCTCAGTCACCCAACAGGACCCGCGCTTTGCGGGTCCTTGTCTCCCAGCCGTCCAGCCGTTTGGCTGGTCCTCGTTGACACACCACCAGGATCCCCGCAGCACGAGTCCTGGCTTCTGCCTCACACCCGAGGCCCAGCCTTGGGCTCCTTTTGACCGCGACGGCTGGCGAAATCCGCCTACTCCCGCAGCACCGCTGCACCTCACTGTGAGCCGCTCCGCCTCTGCCACTTTGATGCCGCCCCGACCTCCTATTCTGCCGCCTGGACCACCCCTCTCTGCCACAGCTGTCTTCCGCTTCAACCGAATGCCCCTGGAGCTCCATGTTGCTCCTCCAAGTGCTACACCATCCGCGCTGCCTCCGCAGCAGCACCGGCCAGCTCGCCCGATGCCGCAGTTGCCTTCGAACAGCCAACCTGCTCCGGTTCCTCCGGTCCCCTCTCATTATCCAGCGAACCCTGCTCTGGTGACACCTTCGACGAGCGATTGCACTCAATCCGAAGACCCGACCGTGAAACCACGACTTGCCACGGGTTCCTGGCGATGTGAAGATGAGCGCCCAACCTTCTGATCGATGATCCAACTGTCTAATTGGTGCCCAAGAATATTGAACTGTATATGCGAATAATGACAAACGCAGATGAAACAAAGAATTTCCCCACATGGATTGATGGCCTTGTTCATGCGGCCATCAATGATGACTAACGAAATGAATAAACTAAGGGATTTCGAAGGATTTTCAAATTAAATTTTGAATTGAAACCTAGAACGAGATAGATCCTACCTCAGATTGATTTGCTCATTGCCGCTGACATGCTCGATCAACTCCTGTTGCGATCCGTTGGCAACTCGTCATTATTGTATCGAAGGACGGAGAGAGAGAGAGAGATACAGAGAGGTAGGAGAGAGGGGGAGTTGGTTGGAGAATGAATTCTCTACCCCCTCCGCTATTTATAAACATAAACAAAACACGTGCCAAAGTGTGCGGTATCCTGACAACCCGCGCCTCCGCATTTTATGACGCGCCAAGGTAAAACACTACCTCCCGAGCACAATGGTGGTCTCAGAATTTTTATTTCAGGACCCGTTCAAAAGTTCTAATACTCAACGTCCAATGCCGCTAAATTAGAAAAATGACCCTGTGGCCATTTTCCACAAGAGGCCCATGCCCGCGAAAATTACACCCCTCCTAGGGTAAACAACACACTCTGGACTCAATGGTGCCCTCAGTCTACTAATCTGAGTTACCATATAAGGGACACCTAAGTTTAACCATGAAAAAAATAAATTGATTATTTTATTTATCCGTTTAATGTTTCGTTAATGGGAGAGGGGTCCCAATGTCCCACACTGACAGGATTTATGTCGTTTCAATGGAAAACACCCCATTTTGGACCCATCCGTACACTTAGATTTATGATCCGAATTACCGTATAGGAGTTATCCCATTGATTTGGCGTGCCCAGTGTGAACTAACTGAAAATTTAATTCTGGCCACACCGGGGCTCGAAATCATACGTTGTATGAAAAAGCTGCTCTAGAATAACATCAAGAATATTCCAAAGTCTTTTATAGCAAAAACCGGGTTCTTACATCATTCCCTCCTTCAATATTTTCATCCATGAAAAGTAAAACCAGGGAACAAATTAGGGTATAAAGCCCACACCTGGCTCTCCCATATGCATAAGAACTCTTGAGCAGTCCTGCATCACCACATAAAGACCAAAGGATTTGATCTCTTCACGCAAGGTCTGCCTTTGCCGATGATGTGCATAGGAGTATGCACACATCTCCTCAGGTAAGCCACGCTGGAGACATCATGCACCCACTCCGGACTTTGGGGGGTTTGGTAAAGGCGGTAAGCAACCTCACCATTCATTCGCATGGTCTCAAACGGCCCGAAGGCCCTCAGGGGTAGCTCACCTCCCCGGTCGAACCTCTACATCGCACGCTGCGACTGGAAATCACTATTTGAACTTCGGACAAGGCCCGATGAGTCCCTCCTTCAGAATATCCATATGGTGGTACACCCAAGGATATCTGGTCACACAAGATTTCACAGTTGATGTCCCACGAACAAGACTCTCTTACAGGATCGAAGAGCGAAGGAGTCGACACCATATACTATAGAAAAAATGTTCCCACGTATTATAACTTTCCGACACAGGGTTACACCGATGCCCCGCATCACCCTAGTAACACCTCAAGCAAGGAGCAGGGTGAAAAAAATTTCACATACAGAGTCTAACAATTCTACTGCAAAAAGTATAAGAGTTGTAGAGTGTACCTCTTATCACCTCATGCTCTGAAAGATCGTAGACATCTAAATCTTGTGGCTGTCCATGGTCCCAACTGTCAGCTCCCGGAGCCTGATGAGGACCCCTTGGTGGTGATGGGAAGACCTCATAATGTTGCCCCCAGCTTCTAGCTCCCCCTGCTCCTCCACTAGCACCACCTCTCTGGGTTTTACTTCGATCATGGTGCTGCCTCTGCCGCAGTGGTGCACCTTCTGCCTACCCGATACTCTCAGGTGCCTGTTCGGGCAGTCCCGTTCCAAGTGACCTCGCTCATCACAAGAATAACACATACTCTCTCCAGGCTGCACTTGTACCCTTCGGTTCCACTGTGGTGTACGACCAAGCCCTTGAGTCCAGTTATCGGAAATCCACCTGCGTCGAGGTTCTGTTAGCCGACGCCCGCTAGTTGCGACAGACGTCTTGGCTCTGTCGAGCCTGCTGCCACCACCAACTGTAGAGCGTGATAGGAATCTATCTATCACTAGCACTTGCTCTAGCACCTAGGCATAAGTGGGGATGCCCAAGGGTACTATGATAGCACTAATATCTCCACAGAGACCTTGCTTGAACTTCCGCGCTCAGAAGTTTCCATCATGGACTGTGTCTGGGTAAAAGCACGCACAATCCATGAACCTAGTCGTGTACTCAGTCACCGTTATCCCTCGCTGCTGAAACCGCCGGAGCTCCTGGATCTGAACAGAGTGTAAGCAGGAGGGGTAAAACTCCTCACGAAACAGTATCTAAAATTCTTCCCATAAAAGCGATGACTCATCGAGTAACTGAGTCACCAGACACCACCAACGCCTAGCTGCTCCATGGAAAAGGCTGGCGGCCGAAGCCACCATAAGATCTGTCGGTGTCTGCATAAGCCTGAAAAGGCAAACCATTGTCCCAAGCCAAACTTTTGGTGCCTGAGGGTCTGGATCACCACTAAACCTCAGTGGTCTCTGACACTGGAACTCTCGAAGCACACTCAACCTGCGCTCAAACTCCGTCTTCTCTACTAGAGCTATATGCTGCTCAACAGGTGGGGGTGCTGGTACCGGACCACCTGTAGAAAGGGACTTTCATGATGGGTCCTGGACTAAGGCCTCCTACCCCACAAGGTCGTCATCACGAACCAAATCCAGTATCCTGGCTCGCTGGCTTTGCGGAGACATCCTGGATGTTATCAAGGAGTGTCACGGTTAGATGAGCATATATGTATATAAGAGTAACAACATTGGGGAGATGACTCAAGAAGGATAGTCAATGACTCAATCCTATTTGATGCACATTCCAATTTTCCCTGCAATGAGTGTCTCAACATGCCGAGTCGACAAGCTAGTTATCAGGGTCCTGGTGAATGGATACATCGGCCGCCGCACCATAACTAGACACCCAGGCCTAAGAGCCGCTCTCGAGACACGTTGAAAATGTTTACCTACATCCCAACCAATTCCTTTTTAGGGACATCCGAACAACGTCCCAAGGAACAAACCACCTCTTATACCACTTTTTAACAACCTAACCCTACCCAGGCTTGAGCCGCAACTACCCCAAGCCCGCCTCCAATGGCCAGGGGCTGGTGAAAAGCACAGAAGGCTAAACAACTCAGAGAGGCCTTTTCCTAAGTACCTTTACACACACACACATCCCACATAATGCAATAGTGCAGAGTAAAAGAGAAAGTAAAGTACCAACTGCTATAAATAAGCCATAGATATGCATCGACCTCTAAACAGTACAAAGTAAGAGTTGAAGGTAAACTGAAAAGAAAAGGGGAAAAACATGCGCCCAGCCAGAAAAGTTCCACAACATGAAAACAAGTAAAAAAAAGTAAACAATTTGGAGAGTCCCACACCCAGAACCCGACTACGACCACCGTACCTGATCCAAGATCCCGAACTACTAAGCTCCTCTAACGTCATGATCGACCTATCTGTTGTTTGCAAGGGCACACCAGGTGCGGGTAAATCCCAAGCAGGGGTGAGTATAAAAATAATTAGTAGGATACCCCGAAATCTCAAGGGAGAAACAAAGGAGGTACTGAAGAGGTGAGAAGTAGATCGAACAGGGAAAATTAAAGTACAACCGAGAGTGCAGTAAAGAGTACAGCTCAAACCAACTAGAAGAAAGAATTAGGCTCATCCAAACACAAGGAGCTAGAAATGGTGAGAAGATTAACTTCTCATTAAGTCTTCGCTATATATAGGAGGATAGTGTACTCATCCAACCATGAGAATCTAGACACATAAAGCACATGAAATACCCCGTGCATCTTTTCCTCCCCAGGAAGGAGAGTAACCAAAACCCAAGTATTGGGTACTGGAAAAAGGTATATGCATATCCATATGCTCAATCAAGAATCCCGAACAAGATCGTAAGGGGATCTCCATCACATAGCTCATCCCAAGAATGTGAGTAGCCAAAAGTCTTAGAAGTAAACACCATCGATTCCTAGTATCCCGTACGTCTACCCCGAACTGCTAGTCAAGGGGCTCAAATCACCGTACCTTGACACTATCCTTTTTGGGCGTCATTGACTCACCCGCATGGTTTTAGGTCACATCACAAGGATGCATCTTGGTGGGGAAAACACCCCTCATTCGTGAGAGTTCTAGGGAAAGTCAACCACACCTCATCACTGTCACACAGTCAAAAGGTCTACTCAAAGTCAAAGATGTCACATCACAGACCCGTACAACCAAGGGTCTCTCTCCGTTAGTCATAGAGAAAAGCCACTGACTAGCCTAGTAGAAAGGAATGAGTCTGAAAGAAGTCGTCGGGTAACCCACTGCCCAGCCCCGCTGGAGGGTAGAACCTAAGAGGTCGTTGGGTGACCCACTACCCAATCTCCGCTAGAGGGTATACCCTAAGAGGTCATCGAGTGACCCACTGCCCAGTCTCTACTAGAGGGTAGACCCTAAGAGGTTGACAGGCGACCCACTGCCCAGCCCTGCTGGAGGGTAGACCCAGAATAAGTAAACAGGCGACCCACTGCCTAGTCTCTACTGGAGGGTATACCTGGAAGAAGTCGACAGGTGACCCACTGCCCAGTCTATACTAGAGGGTAGACCTAGAGAAAGTCGACAGACGACCCACTGTCCAGCCCTGCTAGAGGGTAGACCTAGAATAAGTTGGTAGGAGACCCACTACCCAATCTCTGATAGAGGGTAGACCTGGAATAAGTCGACAGGTAACCCACTACCTAGTCTTTTCTGGAGTGTAGACCTAGAATAAGTCTATAGGAAACCCACTGCCCATCCCTACTAGAGGGTAGAACTGGAATAAGTCGACAGGTGACCCACTGCCCATTCTCAGCTAGAGGGTAGACCTGGAAGAAGTCGATAGACGACCCACTTCCCAGCCCAGATGGAGGGTAGACCTGGAATAAGTCGGATAACTTAGCACTGCAAATTACATCACTGAGTGTTACCAGCATTGCAACCATGCATTGGTTCAGAGTGCGTCAAAGTGACCTCCATCCAACACCCTTTCATGTTTCCAAATTTATCAAGATATCAAACGAGGCTCTACATGCCCAAACAGATTAGACCGTTGCAATCCTCTTGGAAAAACTCCTGAGATAGACCATTTACTCAGCCAAAACGATCAACTGGTGAAAAGGGTAATATTCACCGTAGGCATCTCAGGTGGGGCCCACACCACGATCCCGAAAAAGGTCGGGAAAACTGTGTCATTGCGATGCCCTCAAAAAAACACGTCAAATCGACTATTCATATGCCCAAAGCAGACACCTGATGAAAAAGTCATAGTACGCTGCACACAGCTCAAAAGACGGCCCATGGGGACCACGCCTCAACTCCGGCTTCATCACCCGAAACCACCCTGGTTAACCACCTCTTGATGCTAGGGTCACAACGCGTATGACGACACCTAAGATGGACTCCAGGTGCAAAAGCTTCAACTCCCCACATTATACTCAAATGGGGCCTTGTGGGGCCCACATATCGAGCTCAAATTTAGGCGAGCGGATTGTGCCATTGTAATCCCCTTGAAAAAACACTTAGAAATGAGTACTCAAACACCCTAAACGGATGTCGGGTGAAAAAGTGACGTTCCACCACAAAACGTGCGAACTAGGACCTATGGGGGCCACACCTTCTCTCCAACCTGAACTCTTCAAAAAGCATCTCAAAAAGTCTTCACGAGGACTGGGGTCTTGCTGCCACTAAAGGTGCGTCAATCGAACATCCCAAGCAGTAGTTAGGTCCGACGCAACAATTAATTAATTAATTAATTAATCATTCGTATTAAGTGTTTTGTGCTTCTGAGCAACGAAACCAAACAACAATGGTTCCGAACGAACTTCAGAAGGTCCGTCTCACCCAAGGACCACAGTGACACAGACAGCACGCCAAACAGATGTCTGGCTCACGAAGTGCGTCCATCACGTGCTTTATTTAATAATTTGTTATTACTAAACTAATGTTCTTTAGGTCACTCGTCTTCTGGAATGGAATCTAAAAAACCCAAAACCCACTTTAAAAAGTCTTCCTCACCGACAAGATCTCACAGCTGCAGACGATGCATCAAATGGACGCACAATTTAGAAGATACGGCCCCCCGAATGCAAGGGACCAAACTGGGCCAGTTCCCCCAGGTCGGCCAGGTTCAAACCACCAGCCTACGACCCAGCCGCGGGTCCAGCCCATCACACCGTGGCCCACTGGCCACGGCCTGCCCAACAGCACCGAACCCGAGCGGGTCCAGTTTTCCTCAACCGACTGGCCTTTTTTCCGGTCTCCGTCACCCAACAAGACCTGCACTTTGTGGGTCCTCATCTCCCATCCAACAGGCTATTTGGCCGGTCCTCATTGACACACCAGCATGACCCACGTAGTGTGGGTCCTGGCTTCTTGCGCATGCCCGAGGCCTGGCCTCGGGCTCCCTTCGACCACGATGGCTGGCATACGCCTCCTCCGCTTCCCGCAACACTGTTGCGCCTCGCCACGAGCCACTACGCCTCTACCGCTTCGACGCCACCCCGACCTTCTGTTCTGCTGCTTGGACCACCCCGTTCCTCCGCAGCCGCAGCCGCAGCTGCCTGCCGCTTCAACCAAACGCCCCCGGAGCTCCCTGTTACTCCTCCCGGTGCTACCCCATTCCCGCTGCCTTCGCACCAGCACTGGCCAGCTCTTCTGACGCTGCAGCCGCCTTCGAATAGTCAGCCTGCTCCGGTTCCTCGGGTCCCCTCTCATCCTCCAGTGAAACCTGCTCCAGTGACACCTTCGACGATCCATTTCACTTAATACGAAGACCCGACCGCGAAACCGTGACTTGCCGCGGGTTCCTGGCGACGTGAAGATGAGCGCCCTACCTTTTGATCGGCGATCCAATGGTCTAATTGGTGCCTGAGAATATTGAACTGTATACGTGAAGAATGAAAAATGCTGATGAAACAAAGAATTTCCCTGCATGGATTGATGACCTTGTACGTGCGACCATCAATGATGATAAACGAAATGAAGAAACTAAGGGATTTCGAAGGATTTTCATATTAAATTTTGAATTGAAACATAAAACGAGATAGATCCTACCTCAGATTGATTTACTCATTGCCGCTGACATGCTCGATCAGCTCCTGTTGTGATCCATCGGAAACTCGTCGTTGATCTATCGAAGGTTGGAGAGAGAGAGAGAGAGATACAGAGAGGGTGGAGAGAGGGGCAGCTGGCTGGAGAATGATTTCTCTACCCCTCCTCTATTTATAAACATAAACAAAACACGTTCCAAAGGTCGCGGGATCCTGACAACCCGCGCCTCCATGTTTTATGATGCGCCCAGGTAAAACACCACCTCTCGGGCACAACGGTGGTCTCAGAATTTTAATCTGAGGCCCCTTTAAAAAGTTATAAAACTCAACACCTGATGCCGCTAAATTATGAAAATTCCCCTAGGGCCATTTTAGACAGGAGGCCCGCACCGTAAAAATTACACCCCTCCTAGGGTAAAAAACATGCTCCGGACTCAACGGTGCCCTCGGTATTCCAATCTGAGCTACAGTATAAGAGACACCGAAGTTTAACCATTAAACGAATAAATTAATTATTTTATTTATCCATTTAATGTTCCATTAATGGTAGAGTGGTCCCAATGTCCCATGCTGACATGATTTATGTCGTTCTTGGGATAAACGCCCCATTTCAGACTCATCCGTAATCTCAGATTAATGATCTGAATTATCATATAGGAGTTATACCATTTATTTGGCGTGCTCAGTGTGAACACCCTGAAAATTTAATTTCAGTCACACCGGGGCTTGGAATCGTACACCGTCTGAAGGTGCTACTCTGGAATAACATCAAGAATATTCCAAAGTCTTTTATAGCAAAAATCAGGTTCTTACAATATATCAGTAAAAGTGGAGGAGATCTAAAAAAGGGCATCCATTTAATAGAAAGGGGTGATCAATTTATGTTAGAGTTGTTGAATTAACCACCCTTCAACATAAATTATTTAATTAGAATCACTTCATTGAATGTTAACTAATTTAATTTCCTCAGAGGGTTATATAAATATCCTACGTGAAAAAAATATTGTAAAAAAATCATTTTTTCACTTTCATTAATTAATACTTTGGATCAAACACAAAATTTTACATTTCTCATCATTATAGTTTTCATATGATTTATTGTCATGACGATTTTATTTTCATATGTAGAATTTGGAAATAATTTGAAGTTGTTAAGATATTCAATGGCTGTTTATTTGTATGAAATGATGGAAAAACTAACACTTATTTTTTAGTATATGTAGAAGCTATAGATCTAAAAATATATGGTCACATTATTTATATTTTTCATGTGATTTGGATCACTATTTGGTACATTGATTTAGTGTTGAAATCTATTTTCTATGAGGATCAACATTTTCTATTTCCTAGTTATGGTGTTAAACTAAATGATCATCTGGTTTTTTGTTGGAGAATTTCATATTTTATTACTATTAACTTTTATATTCTTCAAATAAAAAAATTCCAAGGATTGTTAATTGGTTCATTTGAATGAACATTCAAACAATTTTTTCAACCTAAGTAGATCAATAATTGTCATTTAAATCTACAATTTACTAACTATAAAATTTATTACTAGTTCATAATTCTTGAATCTGTGATTTAAATATACTTGTTGTGTGCCCCGACCTACCTCCCCATAATGTGTACCCCTCTTGGGACGACAATGGGAGAAGAAATATAGTGACACCTGAGTCCTTCCTCTAGTAGTCCCTAGGTTGGCGACTTGCATGAGGGTATTGTGAACTCATATATGGGAGACATTACCCTCTATGAGAACACATGCGAAAGAGAGAGATAAGACAAATACCAACTAAATCCTGATCAAACTATAATATAAAAATAATACCCAAGTACACATATTTAATGTCATGAAAGAACTACTAAAACTGAAAGGAAAATTGAAAGTACCAAAATAAAGGTAAAGATGATAGTGACCATGAATCCCAAACAGATCCCCCTAAACCCTAATATTGTAGTAACTTGCATGATATCCAACCAACACCAACTGACCTGAAAAACACTTTATCCTTACATAGTGTGAGTATAACATTATACTCAGTAGGATCCTCCCGAAAGCCTCTCATACAAAGTAAGGAAATCACGCTAAATCATAGTGAACATCAAGTGAAACTAACTTATCACCTAATTAGGTATACTATGTTCCCAACCTCACTATAACTACTCTCACAAAGTATCACATACAAGAGAAAATAATATAATAAATAAGATCAAGGGTACCGCGCTACCAATTCCCCACTGGTTCGTCACTTTTCCCCAATGTCTCACATATTAAGAATCTCTCTCTAAAAGGTTATCCCATAGACACCAAGGTGATACACCACAATATACACCTTATGCAACACACCACCACGTCCACATAACCAAAAGTAACTAGGTAGATTTAGGGATACACCACATCTTATATAACATGTATCATTAATAGTGTATTATACATAAATCCATTACATACCAAACACTGAGTAAGGATCCTCAAGCCATCACATCCTATACACGTTATACCTATAAAATTCCATAAATAATATATCTAGAATAAATGTGTGTGAAATACCCACAAGCTATTGTAGCCCTCTCCACATATATAGGGGGAAATATAACCACCGTGCATAAAAGTACAAGTAACTACCAAGAGGAGATAGTAGGTCTATATGATGTAGTCATCCATCTATCCTCCCACTAGGATGTTGGGGAAAACACCCCTAGGGATCAGAATCCCCAGGGTTTTATTTTCCCCAACTGATAGGGTGGAGTAGTGTATAAAAACAGAAAAGGTACATGATATAATATAGCTCACAACCACACTACGGGAATAACCTACTCTTAGAATCAACTATACCTAATGTATCATAGACTCCTGACAAAAACTACTATGACTAGATATCCTATATGCACACAACTGTGTAAAGAGTTGTATTAAGTTATTTTTTTCATTTTCATCAGTTTCACTTTATGTTAAATAATTATTGACAATTAATTAACCATTATCATTTCCAAAATTCTATTACATTATCATCACTACAAAGTTCCATGACCTCCAGGCATAAGAAAAATGAGTCCATGGCTTCTCAAAATTATAACCTCAACATTGCATCCCAGTAAGCTCTAACTCCATGGGTTAAAAATTTATTCACTTATTAACAAAATTATTTTACATATTACCAGGTACTCTATGAAAATATCCTAAGCTATCAAAAAAGGAATTCAACCAAGAACATTCATCTGACTCAAGAAGTTGGGAAAAGAAAGAAGATAATCAAAAAACTGGGACATTGGCCAAACAAAAAATTCAACAAACATCAGGCTTTCATATCAATGGATTATCCCAACTTTAACATATTTTTCCACCTCTGGTGCCACCACCAACACCCACATGCATAAACCAATACATATCACCACTCTAGGCATCAAATTCTATTTAAAAATCTAGGGCTCCCTACCCCACATACCCCTACAACCCTCCGGCTTAGCAATCCTAGTCTCACATCATTTATGGTCCAACCCAATCTATAAACCAAAACAGCCATCCAAGATCACATAATATCACAAGCACCAGGAAACAAACATAGAAATAGGCTCTTGGAACCAATGAAAGGCAATCATCCTTCAAATAACAATGAGGTCTCACAACTCTAAAGCATTGTGCAGTTTTCCTTCCCCAATAAATATTCCAACTCATTCCCTAAAAAGGCATTATCTTGTATCACACAACAAATTTTTATTCAATATTAAATTAAATGATTCTTTAATTATAATTTCTAATTATGGGAAACCAAAGTATAAAGCTATCACAAGATATCAAAAATAAATTAATAAATTAATTTAATATGACCATAATTATTTTATCAACATGGAACCACATGGATCAGTTTCATTGACCAATTCAATTAAACATGCATACTTGCATTAATTTGATTATCATAAAATTTCCACAAAACCCCCAATTCATTAAATATTCATCTTTAATTCCATTATCCAATTAATTATCAAATAATTCTATCATTATGTTATTTAATTATTTTTATCCATATGAAAATTCTAACCCAAAAATAGAATATATATATCACACTATTTATAAAATCAAGTGGAAAACCATTATCACGGTATAAAGTAGAAACATCGCTAAGTGAACGATTCAGATTCTATATTCCGGTTCAAATAATTATTAGGACAATTTTATTTCTATCTAAGGGGATAAATAATATTATATCTACTATTACACATAAATAAATAGAGAAGTAATTAATCCCCTACCTCAAATGTTATCAACTTTCTTCGCATGGGAACAGACCATGCAACGGATCTCCAATCACAAATCCCGCATGAACTGCATCCAACCAAGCATGTCGTGACATAAACACACCATCCAAGAATAATGAAAAAACCCCA
Source organism: Viscum album (assembly GCA_963277665.1). Taxonomy (NCBI): domain Eukaryota; kingdom Viridiplantae; phylum Streptophyta; class Magnoliopsida; order Santalales; family Viscaceae; genus Viscum; species Viscum album. The sequence goes on along the minus strand of OY728121.1, from coordinate 1,189,078,574 downwards.
TTAAAAACATGGGAGATCATAGACCATCACATGGAAAGAATAAAATGAGAAAACATATATTGAACCAGGAGAAACATTTGGAAAATGAAGGAAAAACACACCTTAGATCAAACTGGGTCACCACAGATCGAAGATAGAAGCCTGATGACCGGTCCCCCTTGAAGGGAATAAAAAATGATACATGATAGGGATTTCAGAAAAATAGACTAAGGAAGAGATCCACTACCACTATAGGGTTAGGAATAACTTGAGTAGCTAAAAATTCTTAATAATGTACTACAATAGGGAATTACAAGATGTGTACTCCCCTTTCACATTGTGTAGTTTTAAGGATATGGTTTCCACTGAAAAATGCACCACCGCTTCACATTATTTATTTTTAAAAACCATATATATTACACATTATGAAACCCACTATCACATTGTGTAAAATATTAACAAATCTTGAAATCTCCTTGCTTTCGTCTTCATGAAACTAAACTACTCTAGACTTCCTCTGAGTCTTCTCTGAGCACCTCAGTCTTCAAAAACATGAAAAGGGTTGATCCATGTGGATCCATGCCTATACATTAGATACCTCTCAAAACATTATCATACCCAATAATCTTAAAACCAACCCAGAGAGGAAATAAAAAAGTGGTCATCTGAACAACAACCCCATGAGATACCTCGCAAAGATCTCACTACCATAGGATCTCAACCACCCCATCTAAGAACAAGGGGATTTACATGATGAGTATATGAACTACTCATTGAGTCTTTTCCACATATTGTTGGAGGGGAGAACCATCTAAACTCAGGAACCTAAACACGATAGGTATGTGGAACACCCTGCATGTCTTCACCTCCCATAGAGAGAGAGTAAGCCCTAACAAATAAGGGAGATACATCTCATAATCAATAAAATGTTATATAACAAAAAATAACATCACTACAAGAGAAGAGATAAACATCAAACATCTCAAGGTACTAAGTGTGTATTTTCAATTCACATTCCTAGTTACTCTCCTTCACGCCACCGTTCCACCATAAGGCATGAAACATGGTTATAAAATTCCCACACAACACCTTATCTTGGTGGTACAAAATCTCTTCAAGTCACTCCTCAAAATTTGTATCATCATCAACATCAATATCAAAACAATTGATGATGTGAGAGTCATCATGAATATAATGGAGAAGAAATGACACAAGAAAAACATTGTGTATCTAGATCACTTGCGATGGAAGCGCTATCTAATATGACACAACTCCAACACAGGCCAACACCTTGAATTTCCTAAAAAACCAGAGAGAATGCTTACTCCCACGACCAAATATTCACTACCCTCGAAGGGTAGTCACATTTAGGAACACATTATCCCCAAAATTGAACTCCAAATGTCTCATGTATGATCACCATAGAATTTTTGATGATCCTAAGCTACCATCAACCTCTCGTGAACCAAATAAACCATATCTATTGTATTCTGTACCAGTTCTATTCCAAGAATTGAGGATTCTACAACCCCAGTCCATTATAATGGAGAATATAAAGGACAACCATAAGAAGATTCAAATGATTCCATACTAATGGAGGAGTGAAAAATATATTTTTTAGTTAACTCTACCAAGTGTTGGTTCTCCATCCATGAACCTCTAAAATTTAGGAACAAAGAGCATAACATGTATTCATGTTTTTGGATGGTCCACTCTATCTGGTCATCTTTCAGTGGATGAAAAGAAGTTCCAAGGAATAACTGAGAACCAAAATCATGTTGGAGACCTCTCCACACCATGAAGGTAAAATGATGATCTTGATCAAAGATGATCATCCTTGGGACCCTATGGAGTCTCACCAGCTCATCTACGTACTACCTCAACAAAACCTGCAATGATCTCGAATCATTGAAAGCTATGAAGTGGGATGATTTTTTAAAATGATCCACTATCACCCATATAGAATTATAGACACCCTGAGCCTAGGGTAAACTATTAAAAAAATACATTAACATGTACCCCCCACATCCATTGAGGAACATATAAATACTGGATAAATCCATCCAGGACACGATGTTTGGACTTCACCTTCTAGTAGACCAAAAATCGAGACACAAACTCCATAACTATACTATTTGATCCTGGACACCAAAAATGACATCTCAAAGATCAATACATCTTTCTAATTATATTATGTACCACAAAAGGTGAAATATGGAACTCTCTGAGAACCATATCATGCATTTCTAAAGTAACAAAAAATACTTCCCTAAAATAACACCCAGTGTTTTTCTTCTTCAGACCAACCATCAGGGGTCTCCCAAAAAACAACTCAGTCTCTCCAGAACTCAACCTCAAGATCCCCCAAATGGGACTCATCCACCTGTTTCACCAATTATGAAAACAAAATCATCTATAAAAATCCATCCTCTACCCCTCACTTCTCCCATATCTAGGCACAATGCTAAAAGTCCTTCCATAACTATCCAGGAATCACCAGATTCACACACTACATCGCTATGAGACTTCCTACTCAGTGCACCAGAAACAATAATCTCTTTTCTAGGTGTATATAAAATCTCAAAGTCCTAATCATGTAAGAACTCCATTCATCAACACTGATGCAAATTTATTTCACATTAGGAGAAAACATACCTTACATTTTTTTGATTGGTGAAGACAAAAGAATGATCATATATGAGGCAATGTCTCCATAGATTCATGAAAAACACTATGAACGCCAGATCGAGATCATGGGGGGCATAGTTACGCTTCTGGGGATGTAAAATCTATGACCCATAATAAATTATTGATCTATGGTACATCAGAACACATCCCAACCGAATATGCTAAGCATCAAAAAATCCTCAAACTGCACTCCTTCTATTGGCAGACAAAGAACTAGAGAATTTACCAACTTCTCCTTCAGATAGTGAAAAGATTTATGACAATGATTAGTACATTAGAACTATTGATCCTTCCTGGTCAATGATATTAGATGATTAAAAACCCAAGAGAAATCAGTTATGAACCTCCTATAGTAGCTTTCAAGACCAATAAAACTTTTCACCTATTCCACTATCTTGGGGAATGACCTAGACACAACTGATTCTACCTTCAACAGATCCATTGATACTCCCTACTGGGATACAACATGCCCCATGAAACAGACTTCTCAATGCCAAAACACACACTTCATAAACATCCAAAACAACTTCCAATGGAGAAGAACTCCCAAAATGGCACACATATGCTTTTCATGATCCTCCTCAGATGAAAAATACAAAAATGATTACATTAATGAAAACCACCATGAACATTTACAGGATCTCATGGAACACATTTTTCATTAACCCCATTAACATAGATATAGAATTTTTTACACCAAATGAGGCCACAACAATCTCGTAATTGTCATGATGACAAATAAAGCAGTCTATAGAATATCTTCATCCTTTAAAATCAGCTGATGATATAATGACCAAAAATTGATCTTTGGGAACCAACATGCACCCTTCAGTTGATTGAATAAATCATCAATACATGGAAGGGGATAACTATTCTTTACTATCACATAGTTTAAGAGACGATAATCGATACACAACCCCAAACTTCTATCACGCTTATTCATAAACAAAACTAGTGCACCCCATGGTGACACACTTGGCCGAACAAACCTACACTACAATAGACCATCAAGTTGTATACATAGCTATATCAACACAGAAGGAACCATCCTATATGGAGACATCACAAAATGAGATATGAGTGGTTATAGATGAATCCCCATATTGATATCTTTTCAAAGGGGTAATATAATAACCTCCTCTGTAAATATATTAGGGTACTCTTCTAGGACCCCTGGGAACATAGACTATTGAATCTCAGATGAACTTTGCACCATATCATCCATAGAGGATGACAAGGATGGAACATGCTTCTAACCCATTTGAGGGTCTCACTCACCAAAACAATTGTTGGCTCTCCGTCAACAATGAATAACACAACCTTCCTCCTGAAGCAATCAATTATTACCTACACTAAATAAAACCAATAAATGCTTATAATGATTTCATATGGTTGTGTCCATAAACATAGGAAATATTCCCCAGAGTGGTACTACTCTAGCACTATCTCATTTCTCTATATACATAAAACAATTTACATCAACCTCCAACTAGTGTAGTCAATGCCAAGGGCGATGGAAACCTCTCTAACCCAAGTCCCAAAGCATGTAAAAGAGAATGTGATATAAAGGAACACATCACTCATGGATCCAACAAGGAACACACCCATGTATAAAACAAGTAATGAGTACCTCGAACAATGTTTGGCATGCCCATTACAAGAAATGATAAAGCATGAAGCTGACCATGACCTGCTCTATGGAATCTCTAACCAAGATGAAGACCACCTCCAATGTTTCAATATGATATATGAGGATGGGGAGTGTCTCGGGGATATCCTCTGCCAGACCTATCTACTCTCTATTGATCCAAAATTGGAGTAGCCTAATGTAGGATCCTCAACTGGAACTGCCTCAGTGGAGGAACCTAAAGTGGAACAACTAGAGAATGTTGACCACTCAGAAACATCGGGCACTGTTTCCGCTGATGATGTCATCCTTCACAAGAAAACATGATTATGATCCCTTAGAATAGTAATGATACCAACCTCCATTGAAAAAACAAGACATTTATGGATGATACCGACTCCCGAATAATCGAAAGCTCTTATGTCCTAACTACTGGGAACCCCAGATCACATATCTACTTAGTGAGGAGTCCTGAAAAATATTGTCTCAGGACAATTTGGTTATTTCTGAAATCCTATCAATGATCACTAATTTCAAAAGCACCTAGATATACATCTTAAAAATAAAAGGGGTGACCTAACGTTGGATATCTAGATGCAAATCCTCCTCAAAATGCCTCACCCTGGCCTCTTCATATTGAAAAAGGTCTGAGGCATATCTCAGAAGGTTCCTAAAACAGATCCTGAACTATCACACAATGGATATCCCCGGAAAAAGGTTAATCAAGTCCTAGAGACTATATGACTTTGTGGCCAAAGAAAGAAACTCAGCTATGAACAGGTCTTATAACTTCTCCCTTGAGACTATCGACTCCTTACGACCCCTAAGGAACATGAACCACCACTACCTCAGTACCCCATGCAACATCATCATAGCCAATGATGTAAAGACTCGTAAAATTCAATGGAAAATTTTTCTTAATTTTTTTGGGAATTTTACAAGAATGCAGTTTCTGACGGCACCTGATTCCGAGGCCCGGTGTGCTCGAAATCATTTTATGAAGTTTAGCTCGGGTACGTTCAGTGAACGAACAAGCGGGATTTTCTAACTTTTTAACCGGTGCTCGAAATCGAATTCCGAGGGCACCGATGGAATCACAGTGCCGGTAATTTCTTAGAAACATATTTTTCGGAGTTGCGTTTGCTCGGGTGTGGTTTTTAAATTTGGGGTTATGTAAAGAAATAAAATAAAAGTGGTGCAACCAATTTATTTTATTTTAAGCTGTTTAACCTAAGTTAAGAGGTTAAAGTGGGACCCAAAATATCCTACACCACTAGGTAGGATATTTGTGGGGTGGGGCACACACGAGCCCCACATTTTTCAACCCCCCTCCTTTAATTAAGTAACACACCCGCACCCCCTTTTTAATGAATTCAACCCTTTCATTTAATCTGGTTAATAAACACCTCATTAATTTGGCGGTTTAAACGTTGCAATTAATTCACTTAATTGATTATTTTGTTTTTGAATTCAAATCATTGGCTTGTGAGTTAATAAAATAAGACAACACTTATTTTTATTAAGGGTTGTTGGGTTGTGAGAGGTTTTGGGGAAATCACTCTAGCCGTGAAGCACTCCTTCCCCGACAAAGAACGCGAAGAACGCGAAGAACGCGAAGAATGCAAAGAACGCCGACCTCCGACGAAGGTCGACAAGAATGACGGATCCTCGGAGATCGATGATGCGATGCCGATGAATCCTTTCTTCGCGACGCGATGATCCTCCTTCCACGACGCTTCTTCCACGACGCTTCTTCTGTGACATTCCTTCTTCCGTGATGTGCGATTCTGCGATGGACCCTCGCTCAGCGATGCTTGATGTAGGGGTTTTTGGTTCAATTAAATCTATGTGATTTATATCCTCGGCATGTATTTAAAATTTGTCGGAAGTTGTTTGAACCGCTAACGCAGTGGGTGTGGACCAACAAACAAGTCTGAACCCACCGTTTCTTCGTTCTTAGTGTGCGGATTGGCAGGCGGCGAGGAATCAGGCCGCAAGGGCATTTTGAGGTCTTCGCAGTGAAGGACCGGTCCCAGGAGGGCCATTGGCGAAGACGACAGGAAAAACTGACCACCAGAGCTCATCTGGTGGTCCGCAGAAAACACCGCTGGTGCGCCGCAGGGAAGGTCCGCCGCGGCTTCAGCCGAGGCGGCAGGCCACTGGTCCCACGACCGCGCGGGACCGAGGGAGGCGGGACACGACGCTCGGCCGCGTCCGGTGGCAAGGGGCGGCCCCCATGCGGGGCAGCGATTTCATTCAAGGGGGCGGCGCCCCCCTTTCGCGCGGCCGCTCGGCCCGCGCTGGGCTGACCCGGGCGGGTCAACCCAGTTTGGGCTGACCCGATTCAAACCGACCCAGGGGGGTTGGGCCGGGTCGGACCGCGCCCAGACCCCCATTTTCGGATTGTTTCAGTCTGTTGCCGATAACCTGGGCTACGAACCTCCGATCGATGCACCATCAGTGGAGATGAGATCCTTGGATCGATACGGTCATTTCGGTATATTATACTCAATGATTTAGAGTTCTTTGGGTTCAGCCGGGTTGGTTCATACACGAAACCAACCGGGCCCTCGGAGCAGAAACGCTTATAACTTGAGCTCCGGACATCCGATTGACGTGCCGTCAACTTTGTTGGATTCCTCTTAGTGAGACGGACCTTTTGGCTTACTCCGATTGAGGTTTGGATGCAGTTGGAGTACAATCAGGTTGGTTTTGACTTAAAAACCAAAGGGGCCCCTGGAACGAAAAAGCCAATAACTCTCAGACCGGGCGCCCGATTGATGCGCCATCTATGACGTTGAGCTCCTGTTGACGATACCGAACTTTTGGATACATAAACTCTAGACTATGTGTCATTTGATGTATCAGCCCCTCGGTTCGTGGAGCGGACCCTCCCGAACGAGCTTGCTGTGTGCGGGAACCCTAGAGCTGGCTGTGACTGCGATGACGATGATGACTGTACATAAATCTTCCGTGGATTCGACAACGAATTCTACAGCACTCAGCGATCCTACGTGGATCAGTGCTACCGATCCTGTGTGGGTCAGATCCTGTGTGGGTCAGCGCTCAGCGTTCCTGTGTGGGCCAGTGCCTACAGATCCTGTTTGGGTCCGATCCTGTGTGGGCCATTGCGGGGGTTAGTACCTATCGATCCTTTGTGGGTCATTGCGGGGGTTAGTACCTATCGATCATTTTGTGGGTCATTCTATGGGTTAGTACCTATCGATACTTTGTGGGTCATTACGGGGGTTAGTACCTATCGATACTGTGTGGGTCCGACGACATAGATGAATCAGTGGCTACATCTGATCATCTCTATCATCATACGAAGAAGTATACCTGTGTGAGTTGAATCTTGATTTGATTTCCTATGTGGATTGTGTTGTGCCAACCTATGTGGATGTGATTGAACTTGGGCTCGAATGTTGGAGCAGAATGAGAATTGATGACTTAGGTATATATATGGGCATATACCTAAGTGGTGTCTGATGTTACTTCGTGATTGTATCTTCTTTTGTGGATTATCCTTTGTGGATTCTGGGAGACCTTCAGGGGTCTCGGGGTCCCTACTAAGTAGCTTATACTCACCCCTGCACAGGCTATGCCCGCACTACGTTTTGTTGGTTGCAGACGACGGACATCGTTGATCGTGGTTGAGGCTTACGGAGGAGGTCGGTACCTAGAGGTGGACCATTGGGCTGGACGTACACGGAGCGGACGGCTGGACCCGAGGAGCTTTGGAGGCTATCTGTACCCACCCTTCAGGTGGGACTTCCAGTTGATGGCTCAAGGCTGCGGATTTACTTTTCATTTGCTGTACTCCCTTTTTCAGTTGTACTTTACTTTCAGTTTGGTATTGTATTCTGGCCCACTTACTTTTACGCACTTACTATTGTAACCAGTTTTTACTTAGTATTTACTTCTGCTTGCTTGCTCTATTGTGTTTTTTTACTTTAAAAAGGAAATTCCTTCCCTTAATACCGAGGATTACGCCTTGGTGCTAGTCACCAGCCCCTGGCCTATAGAAGGTGGGCTTGGGGTAGTCACGACACGGGCCCCGAGGACGGGTCGTGACAAATTCGTATCAGAGGAGTTCGGTTCTACCACAGAACTCAGGACTCTGATCTTTCTTCTATGTGAAGCAATAGTGTTAAGGGTATTGAGTGTTGTTATCAGTCCAGGGAGTCCAGTGTTGGTGCGGCGTCCGACGTATCCGTACACCAGGACCCTGACTTCTGATTTCCAACTTAATGCACGAAAACATTGATTGCATGTGTGTTTCAAGTTTTCTTTGTGATTACTTTGTGTCAGCTCACCAGGTATACTGTTTGAACGTGGCACACCTGTTTTTTTTCAGAATGGCCCCATGATGACAGCCATCTAAGTTTCTGAGCGTTGTTCATGATGACAGCCCACTGAGTGGCGAGGCCTCGGTATAGGGCCCTTTGACAGCAGTGGCACCGGCGGTACCTCTACCCGTCGATCCACCGATGCTACCAGCCCCAGCCGCTGACGATGCACGTCTCCTTAGTGCACTTCACAAGTTTCAGCATCAATGACCGCCCAGGTTCCGTGGGTTGGCCGACCCACAGGCAGCCGAGGATTGGCTGGACGCAGTAGTACAGGTTTTCAGGTTAGTGAGGACAGCAGCAAACCTCATGGCGATCCTCGCAGCGAGCCTCCTACACACTGCAGCAGGCAGATGGTGGATCTTGATGCCCCAGGTGCACGACGAGGCATTTCTCATCTGTACGGACTTTGAGAGCCTCTTACGCTCGGAGTTCATCCAAACCACCCTCCGTGCGGTGCGCATCTAGGAGCTTCTACAGCTGCGGCAGGGCAGCATGACGGTTGCCCAGTACTCGGCGAGATTTTCTGATCTCTCTTGCTATTCAAAAGATATGGTACGAGACCCATTCTTCTGGGCTCGGACCTTCGAGCAGGGATTGAGGCAGGTGATCAGGGCATCGCTGATCTCCCTCAGCGTTCCGACACAGGAAGGGGTAATGGAGTGAGCCCTTCTCATCAAGATCTTCCTTGATGAGCCTACATCAGCAGCGAGACCTACCGCAGGGTGGCACATAACAGAGTCTTCTGCAGCAGGTAGTCGATGAATGACTCATGGGTCTAGCCAGACCAGACCCTTAGGCAGACGACCTCAGGACAATGGCTCAGAGGTGCGGGGCACTCAGCGCAGAGCCAGTCTTTCGAGAGGCAGACAGTGCTACGCATGCGACGGGTAGGGCCACATGGCTCGTGACTGCCCGACCCACCGTACCGAGGAGCTGCAGACGGTTGAGGTGCCACCCAGGCAGAGGCAGAGGGACGACCGTGGTAGTCCGCCGAGAGCAGGAGGATGAGGTAGAGGAGCTGGCCGAGCAGTAGGTGGTGGGCAATGCTTTGAGGCTCTACCACCACCACCACCAAGAGGTCCACCCCGACCACAAGGAGCTGGCGGGCAGAGACAGACACAGCTCCAGGCAGCGGAGGCCTATGACCATGGTGCGCCAGAGGTGATTCGAGGTACTATCTGTATCTATTCCACCCATGATACAGTTCTTATAGACACAGGAGCGAGTCATTCGTTAATAGCGGTTGCCCTTGTTCGAAGCTCGGAGATTCTGACAGAGCTGTTGGCTTGATCCTTATGGCTATAGACTCTTACGGGAGTAGACTCGATGATTACACACTGGTGCCGGCAGTGTGAGCTTACTCTAGGAGGCGAGAGCTTCAGATGGGATCTTATTGTAGTGGCGTCGAGGCCTTACGATGTCATCTTGGGCATGGATTGGTTATCTACAGTCCATGATCAGATTGACTATATTAGGTGCTAGGTGCGATGTGTACGCACCGATGGGAGCAGGTTCAACTTCACTGACAAGAAGAGAGACTTCGCAACACAGGATGGACTCTCGCAGAGGATAGGACATCCCATCACTCATCATTTGGCTAGCCTCATCCTAGGATCAGTTGAAGTGCAGTGTCCTGGTTTTCTTGCAGTCGTGGATCAATATGCAGACGTTTTTCCCGACGACGTTCCAGGACTATCTCCTCGCAGAGAGGTAGACTTTTATATTGACCTGTACCCTGTGATAGCCCCGATATCCACTCCAGCATATCAGATGGCCCCCGCTGAGCTTCGAGAGCTATGGGTACAGTCAGAGGACTTGCAGGTCAAGGGATTCATCTGACCCAGTGTTTCACCCTGGGCTTCCCTGATATTGTTCGCCAAGATGGCGGATGGGAGCTTGCGACTTTGTGTCGACTATCATCGCCTGAACCAGGTGATAGTGAAGAACAAGTATACACTACCGAGGATTGATGACCTCTTCGATCAGCTCAATGGAGCACGGTGGTTCTCGAAGATAGACCTCAGGTCTGGCTATCATCAGCTCAGATTTCGGGACGAGGACGTGCAGAAGACAGCCTTCAGATGTCTGTATGGCCACTTTGAGTTCTTGGTTATGACATTCGGCGTAACCAGTGCTCCAACGGTGTTCATGGGCCTCATAAATGGGATCTTTCATCCATACCTTGATCGATTTGTCATGGTCTTCATTGATGACATTTTGATATACTCGACGATAGAGGAGGAGCATTCCTATCACTTGCTGGTTGTACTGGACACACTCCGAGAGCACCATATTTATGGTTAGCTCTCGAAGTCTCAGTTCTGGATACATGAAGTTCACTTCTTGGGACACATCATCTATGAGGTGGGAGTTGCGGTTGATCCTACGAAGATCGAGGCAGTGCTAGCTTGGGAGCCACCCAGGAGCCCGACGGAGGTGTGAAGTTTCTTGGTACTAGCTTGATACTATCAGATATTTGTGGCAGACTTCTCCAGAGTTGCGGCACCACTCTCAGCTTTGACAAATAAGGGGAAATACTTTGTGTGGTCAGACAGATGTCAGCAGATCTTTGAGGAGCTGAGACAGAGATTGACCAACGCTCCTATCTTGAGGCTACCAGAGGAGGGAGTTGGGTACGTAGTTTACTACGATGCATCAGGGACCGGACTCGGATGTGTCCTGATGGAGGAGCAGGCCGTGATCGCCTATGGATCACATCAGTTGAGGTAGCATGAGCAGAACTACGCTACACATGACCTGGAGTTAGCAGTAGTGGTCTTCGCCCTGAAGATGTGGCGACACTATCTGATGGGTGAGCGCTTTACAGTCTATTCTGACGATTAGAGTCTCAGGTATATCTTCTCATAGAAGGACCTGAACCTGAGATAGCGGTGATGGCTCGAGTCCTCCAGGACTATGACTTTGAGATAGTCTATACTCCTGGGAAGGGGAACGTAGTAGCCTATGCTCTCAGTAGGAGGACGGTCATCCAACTACTTAGGGAGGCGATAGAGCAGCTAGCCTCTTTGTAGGTATCCTTCATGGAAAGAGATGGAGCAGCCTTTCTTTAGTCACTCACAGTCACTCCTCCACTACTGCAGTGGGTCAGAGAGGCACAGCATGGGGACACCAACTGTGAGACGCTGCGTGCGCAGATATCCTTAGGACAAGAACCTAATGGTTTCTACTTAGGAGGAGAGCACATCATCCTTTTTAGAGGACGTAACTTGTTACCAGTTGCTTTACGGGAGGAGGTGCTGAGAGAGTTTCACACTTCCCCATTGGCGGTACAGCCTGGAGTGGCAACGATGTACCTGGATCTCAGACGACAGCATTGGTGGCTAGGCATGAAGAAGGCTGTGGCAGAGTTCGTTTCTCGATGCCTCGCCTGCCAGTAGGTGAAGGCAGAGCACCAGGTACCAGCAGGCTTGGTAGAACCCTTGGAGGTCCCGGAGTGGAAGTGGGATGTGATATCTATGGACTTCGTGACTGTACTTCCACGCACTTCCAGAGGTCACGACTCCATTTGGGTGATTGTCGACCGACTCACCAAGTCGGCTCACTTCTTACCCATTAGAGAGCAGGGATCAGTGGAGAGCTTGGGACATATCTACGTTCAGGAGATTGTACGACTTCATGGTGTGCCATCATCTATCGTCTCCGATCGAGATTCTCACTTTACTTCCCAGCTTTGGAAGGGGTTACAGGAGGCATTCGGGACGCAGCTACGTCTGAGCATCGCCTTTCACCCTCAGACAGATGGTCGGACGGAGAGGACCATTCAGACTCACAAGGACATCCTCCGTGCATGTGTCCTCGACTTTGGTCGCAGCGGGCAGGACCACCTACCCTTGGTGGAGTTTGCGTATAACAACAGCTACCACTCCACCATCGGGATGGCACCATATGAGGTGTTGTACGACCGACCTTTCAGATCACCTCTGTACTGGACAGACCTTAGGGAGTCAGCAATTGTGGGACCAGAGATGGTCCAGGCCATGACAGTGAAGGTCCAGGTCATCCAGGAGCGGATGAGTACAGCTTAGAGCCGGCAGAAGTCTTATTCTGATAGGAGGCAGAGGCCACTGGAGTTCGAGGATGGTGACCACGTCTTCTTGCGGGTCTCACCTCAACGTGGATTACGGTGATTTGGCCGAGGCGGCAAGTTGTCTTTGTGCTTCATCGGACCATTCCAGGTTCTCAGCAGGATAGGCGAGGTGGCTTATCGCCTGGCTCTACCACCTTAGTTGCACCGGGTGCATGACGTATTCCTCGTATCTCATCTGAGAAGATACGCGCACGACCCAACACATATCATTGACCATGGGGAGCTGGACATCGATGATGGGGCGACTTGTGCGGAGGTCCCAGTGGAGATTGAGTATCGACAAGAGCGGGTCCTACGTGGACTGTCGATTCCTCTTGTGCGCATCAGATGGCAGTACGGGAACTTCCAGGAGAGCACTTGGGAGCGGGAGGCTCAGATGCATGCTCAGTACCCACATTTGTTTCTCTAGTTAATGATGTATCTTTATGGGGAGGTAAAGCCTTGAGGTGGGAGTGATTTAAAGACCCGTAAAATTCAAGGGAAATTTTTTCTTAATTTTCTTGGGAATTTTACAAGAACGCAGTTTCTGATGGCACCTGATTTCTGAGGCCCGGTGTACCCGAAATCATTTTCTGAAGTTTAGCTCGGGTAAGTTCAGTGAACGAACGAGTGGGTTTTTCTAACTTTTGAACCGGTGCTCAGAAAATAATTCCGAGGGCACCGATGGAATCACAACACCGCTAATTGCTTAGAAACACCTTTTATAGTGTTGTATTTGCTCAGGTGTGGTTTTTAAATTTTGGGGTTAAGTAAAGAAATAAAATAAAAGTGGTGCAACTAATTTATTTTATTTTAAGTTGTTTAACCAATGATAAGAGGTTAAAGTGGGACCCACAATATCCTACACCACTAGGTTGGATATTTGTGGGGTGGGGCCCACATGAGCCCCACCTTTTTCAAGCCCCCTCCTTTAATTAAGTAACGCACTCACACCCCCTTTTTAATGTAGTCAACCCTTGCGTTTAATTTGGTTAATAAACACCTCATTAATTTGGCGGTTTAAACGTTGCAATTAATTCACTTAATTGATTTTTTCATTTTTGAATTCAAATCATTGGCTTCTGTGTTTATAAAATAAGACAACTCTTTTTTTTATTAAGGGTTGTTGGGTTGTGAGAGGTTTGGGGGAAATCACTCAAGCCGTGAAGCACTCCTTCCTCGATGAAGAATGCGAAGAATGCGAAGAAGGTGAAGAACGCGAAGAACGCGAAGAACGTGAAGAACGCGAAGAACGCGAAGAACGCGAAGAACGCGAAGAACACGAAGAATGCGAAGAATGCGAAGAACGCGAAGAACACGAAGAACACCGACCTCCGACTAAGGTCGACAAGAATGCAAGATCCTTGGAGATTGACGACGCGACGCCGACGAATCCTCTCCCCGCGACGCGACGATCCTCCTTCTGTGATGCTTCTTGCATGATGCTTCTTCTGTGATGTTCCTTCTTCCGTGATGTACGATTCTGCGATGGACCCTTGCTCGACGATGCTTGAGGTAGGGGTTTTTCATTCAATTAAATCTATGCGATTTATATCCTCGACATGTGTTTAAAATTTGTAGGAATCTGTTTAAACCGCTAATACGGTGGGTGCGAACCAACGAACAAGTCCGAACCCACCGTTTCTTAGTTCTTGGTGTCCGGATCGGCGGGCGACGAGGAAGCAGGTTGCAAGGGAATTTTGAGTTCTTCGCAGTGAAGGAACGGTCCCAGGAGGGCCGTTGGTGAAGACGGTAGGCAAAACTGACCACCAGAGCTCGTCTGGTGGTCCGCCGAAAACATCGTCGGCGCGCCGCTGGGAAGGGCCGCCATGGCTGAAGCCACGGTGGCCGGCCCCTGGTCCCACGACCTCATGGGACCGAGGGAGGCGGGACTCGGTGCTCGACCGCATTCGTTGGCAAGGGGCGGCCCCCACACGGGGCTGCGGTTTCATTCAAGGGGGTGGCGCCCCCCTTTCGCGCGGCCGCACTGGGCCAGGCCGTCCAGGCCGGACCGGGCCACGCTGGGCCATGCCGGCCTAGCCAGGCCACACCCCATCATGTTGGACCTAGACCAGGGTCGGGTCGACCCGGTTCGGGCCGACCCAGGGGGGTTGGGCCGTGTCGGACCGGGCCCAGACCCCCATTTTCGAACTGTTTCGGTCTATTGCCCATAACTTGGGCTACAGACCTCCGATCGACACACCGTCAGCGGCGATGCAATCCTTGGATCGAGGCGGTCATTTCAGTATAATATACTCAAGGTTTCGGAGTACTTTGGGTTCATCCAGGTTGGTTCGTGCACAAAACCAACCGGGCCCTAGGAGCGGAAATGCTTATAACTTGAGCTCCGGACGTCCGATTGACGTGCCGTCGACTTTATTGGATTCCTCTTAGTGAGACAGACCTATTGGATTAATCCGCTCGAGGTTTGGATGTAGTTGGTGTATGGTCAGGTTGGTTTTGATTTAAAAACCAACCATGCCCTTGGAACGAAAAAGCCAATAACTCTTAGACCGGGCGTCCGATTGACGCGCTGTCTGTGACGTTGAGTTCCTGTTGATGATACGAAACATTTGGATACATCAACTCCAGACTATGTGTCAGTTGATGTATTAGCCCCTCGGTTTGTGGAGCGGACCCTCCCAAATGAGCTTGTTGTGTGCGGGAACCCTAGAGCCGGCTGCGACTGCGACGACGATGATGACTGTTCATAAATCCTCCATGGATTCGACGGCGACGACTACATCACTCAGCGATCCTACGTGGATCAGTGCTACCGATCCTGTGTGGGTCATATCTTGTGTGGGTCAATGCTCAGTGGTCCTTTGTGGGCCAGCGCCTACAAATCATGTGTGTGTCCGATCCTATGTGGGTCATTATGGGGGTTAGTACCTATCGATCCTTTGTGGGTAATTGCCGAGGTTAGT
Source organism: Viscum album (assembly GCA_963277665.1). Taxonomy (NCBI): domain Eukaryota; kingdom Viridiplantae; phylum Streptophyta; class Magnoliopsida; order Santalales; family Viscaceae; genus Viscum; species Viscum album. Next base: position 1,189,062,914 of record OY728121.1, on the reverse strand, counting down.
ACCTATCAATCCTTTGTGGGTAATTACGGGGGTTAGTACCTATCGATCCTTTGTGGGTCTTTGCGGGGGTTAGTACCTATCGATCCTGTGTGGGTCCGACGACTTAGATGAAACAGTGGCTACATCTGATCATCTCTATCGTCATACGAAGAAGTATACCTGTGTGAGCTTAATAATGATTTGCATTTCATTGTGGATTGTCTTGTTCGATCCTATGTGGATGTGATCGAACTTGGGCTCGGATGTTGGAGTATAAAGAGAATTGATGACTTAGGTATATGTATGGGAATATACCTAAGTGGTGTCTGATGTTACTTCGTGATTGTATCTTCCTTTGTGGATTATTCTTTGTGGATTCTGGGAGACCTTCGGGGGTCTTGGGGTCCCTACTGAGTAGATTATACTCACCCCTGTATGGGCTATGCCCGCACTACATTGTGTTGGTTGCAGACGACGAACAGTGCTGATCGTGGTTGAGGCTTGCGGAGCAGGTCGGTAACTGGAAGTGGACCATTGGGCGGGACGTACACGGAGAGGACGGATGGACCCGAGGAGCTATGGAGGCTATCTATACCCACCCTTTAGGTGGGACTTCCAGTGGATGGATCGAGGTTGCGGCTTTACTTTTCAGTTTATGTACTCCCATTTTCAGTTGTATTTTACTTTCAGTTTGGGTTTGTATCCTGGCCCACTTACTTTTCCGTATTTACTGTTGTACCAAGTTTTTACTCAGTATTTACTTATGCTTTCTTTCTCTGTGGTGTTTGTTTACTTTACAAAGGCAATAACTTCCCTTAATACCAGGGATTACTCCTTGGTTCTAGTCACCAGCCCCTGGCCTATGGAAGGCGGGCTTGGGGTAGTCACGGCACGAGCCCCAAGGACGGGTCGTGACAAATGATACCTAGTGCTCCTTCTGAGTACATATCGAATGAAAGGCTATATCAACCTCCTATAACTAGTATTCCATGACTACATCTGAAATAGATCCCTCATATCTCTAAATAATATAGCGCTAAAACATTTAAAGTGGCCTCCTCTAAGATTCAACATCATCAACCTCAAACCTACGATGATCTGCTGGTGCTACCTGCTGATCATCTTATACATGAACCTACTGAGGATGTCGACCTGAAGCCATGCCTACAAAAGAAAAAATTATTAGAGCTCCAAAAAATAGAATATCAAAGAATTTAACATTAATTAATTTTTTTTCTTTAATTAATTTTAGTTTAACATATCTCAAGGTCTAAAATTTCAAACATTGGTAGAAAGAGGAACGATGCATGATCCTTTCCTAGGTCTCTACCCTACAACCAATATCACCTTGTTTAGTTGCCACTATAATCTTAATGATCTGTTCATAAGATCACATAGGGCCCAAAATACCCATTTCTCATTTCTACTCCTATTTTTATAGTTCATGATAAATTAGATAATAATATTTCCCTACCAAACCATGCAACCTCACTTATGATTAACTCAAGAATCCATACTATGCCTCAACCAGAGCTCTGATACAACACTTTCATGAACATACTCCCCACAAAGTGTACCCCACCTAGGCTGGTAATGGGAGAAGAGACATAGTGACATCCAAGTCCCACCTCCAGTAGGCCCCGAGTTGGTGACTAGAACTAAGGTTATAGTAAAAATAGACATGGGAGACATTACCCTCTATGAGAACACAAGAGAAAGAGAGAGATAATATATACACCAACCAAATACTTATTAGACTAAAATATAATAGAAAACCCAAGTAAGAATATGTAATGTAATGTATGAACAACTACAACTAAAATAAAAACAACAATTTCAACAATAAAGGTAAAGATGACAGTGACCGCGAATCCCAAATAGCTCCTGCTAAACCCCAAGATAGTAGTAACTAGACTGATCTCCCACATACTCCAATTAAAATGAAAAATATTTTATATATACATTGTTTGAGTATAACAGTATAATCAGTAGGATCATACCAGAAGCTTCTCATGCAAAAGAAAAGAAAGCATGCTAAAGTAGAGTGAACAAATAATGAAACTAACTCATCACCTAAACAAGTACAATAAGTTCCCAACCTCACCATGGATACTATCACCATGTATCTCATACAAGAGAATATAATATAAAAAATAATATCAAGGTTACCTCACTACCACTTCCCCACTAGTTTTCCACTATTCCCCAATGTCGTACATCGTGAGAATATCTCTCCAAAAAAGTTTTCTTGTAGAAACATAGGATAAGAAACACAACATGCACCTCATGAAATACACCACCACGTCCTGACAACCAAAAGTAACTAGGTAGTTTTTGGGAGCCACCAAAGCCTAAATAATGTGTATCATACATCGGGTATTATACCTCAAACCATTACATCCCATACACCAAGTAAATATCCTCAATCCATAGAAACCAATACAAGTTATACCAATAGTAGTCCTTTGGAAACTATATCCGGAACAGATGTGTGTGAAATAACTCATTCCATTAAAACCCTCTACACACATATATGGGAAAAACTTACCACTGTGTATACCAGAACAAGTAACTAACAATAGAAGAGATTGAGACCAAAGGGAGTAGTCAGCCATCCATCCTCCCAATAGAATGCTAGGGAAAACACCCCTTGAGATCAAAATCCCTTGGGTTTCAGTTTCCATACCCTACTAGGTGGGGTAGCTTATAGAAAAAAATAATTTACCTGATATAATATACCTAACAACCACACTATGGACATTACCTAGTCCTAGACTCAAATGTAGCTAACATTTCGTGGACTCATAGTTTCCACTACTAAGATGAGATACCTTATAAGAACACAACCATTTAAAGAGATACATTATGTTATTTTATTCCTTTTCATCAGTTTCAAATCATGCTAATTAATTCGTTACCACTGATTAACATCTATAATTTTTAAAATTTTATTATTTAGCGTCACAAAAAAGTTCCATGCTATCTAGGCATAAGAAAATGGTGTCCACGACTTCTAAAAATTATAACTTCAATAATGTATCTAAGGCATCTACAACCCCATTGGATAAACATTTAGTCATTTTTTGAAAACATTACATTCCATATTACAAGGTACTCTAAAAATCCTCTAATATAACAAAAATGGAATAAAAACAATCAGATCCATCTACCTCAAGTAGTGTGGAAGGAAAAGTATATAAACAAACAACCTGTCCATCGACCAAACAATTAATTCAACAACCATCAAGCTTTCATATAATTGGGTAAGCCAAGATTCAACCAGTTTTTTTACCTCCAGTTCCATCCCAAACACCCACATATATAAAATGATGCATCTTTCCACTCTAGGCATCAAATACAGCCACAACATCAAATAATCCCTTCCCCACATAACCCAACATCCCTCCCGACTCAACTATCCTAGGATCATGTCACATCCGAGTCTCCCCCTCATAAACCAAAAAATCCTTCCAGGCTCACATCATATCACAAGCAGTAGGAAAGAAACATGGAAAAGATATCTTGTTCCCAAAGAAAGTCATTAAAGCTTCACATACAAGGAGATCTCATGGTTCCAAAGCATAAGGCCCTTGGCCTTTGCAAGCAATAGAGAAACTCTATCTCTTCAAAGGAAACATATTTTATCACACATCTAGTTATTTTTCCATCATGAATTAACCGATTCATTAATTTCAGGTTCCAACTATGGTAAAACTAATAAAAAGATATCAAAATATGTCAAAAATTAAGTAAACAATTAATTTAACATTCAATTAATTCTTTTATCAACAATCATCAACATGCGTCAGGTTAACTAACCAATTCAATTAAACATGCATAACTGCATCAATTTAATTACCATCAAATTACAACAATAACAATCCGATTCATTAAACATGCCTATTTAATTAAATTATCCATTTAACTATAAATTAATTATTGCTTTAAGTTCTTTAAAAATTTACATCAAGAATAAAATTAAAAACCATGAAAGGAATAGATATTACAGTATCTAGAAAATCAAGAGGGAAATTTTTATCATAATAAAAACCAGCAACATCGCTATGATATCAATACCAACTCATTATTCTACTTAAAATAATTAATATGTAAATTTAATTGTGATACAAGTGGATAAATCATGAAATATATATGATTTCATATAATTAAATAGATAATAAATTAATCCCCTACCTGAAAAGGCCATCGATGTTCTTCATATGAGAATAGACCACACAACGGAACTCTGATCACCTCTACCGTAAGAACTGCATCCACCTAAGGATGCCGCTACAGAACCAAAACAACCAACAAAAAAGAAATAAACCATTAGAAACATTGGAGATCATCTTCTATCACATGGAAATAATAATTGAAAAAAAGAGATCAAACCAAGAGAAACTTCTGGAAAATAAAGAAAACACACACCTTGGATCAACTTGGCTCACCACAGATTGAAGATAGAATCCCGATGATCAATACCACTTGAATATAATCCAAAAAACTAAAGGTGAATACTTTTAGATGCCTAGAATGAGGAAAAAAGACACTGTATCCATTGGGTTATGAAAAACCCAAGCGACTGAAAATGATTAATACAACACTGCAAGGGGGAATTAAATGACATGCAATCCCCTTTCACATTGTGTAATTTTCTGGGATCAGTTTCCATCAAAAAATATGTCACCTATTAACTTTATTTATTTTTCAATCCCTGATATATTACATGTCATGAAACCCAGTTTAATGTCACGTATGTTCTTTAAACATTGTGAAATATCCCTACTTCCAGCTTCCGGCAACTGAACTACCCCAGACATCCTCTGATCCTCCTTCTGGCACCTTAATTTTTGAAAATAGGAAGATGGTTGATTCATGTGGATATAGGCCCTTAAATTGAGTACCATCAACATTACATATTTTAGGATTTTTGCATGGAAGGACCTTTTATCAAATTATAACCCCATCCAATCAATTATATGAGATTTTTGTGAATAAGTTATGTTGTTTATACACACACTATAATGATTTTTTACAAAATTCACCTAAGAAAAAGTGTTATTCACATACAATACTTTCTTAAATTCATTTTTTTTTCTAAGATCATGTTAAATTTGAAATAATTTTATTTCCTTTGGATGATTCTGTCCATAAATGTCATCTATAGTTCACCCCTTATACCCCAATTTTTGGGAATCAATATAAAAAATCTTTGATTTATGAATGATGTTCAGAATAATATATTAATGAATTAAAGATGTGTGAATAATTCTACATTAAATGTTCAAAACACATTCATTATTAATTTTTAAGGAATTTTTTTAACTGCTGTGGAAGGCATCATGTTATAAGGATCTACTCAAAAGACTTATCCATTTTAAAGAACAGTGTTTAGGAATGAGTCACTGGTTTCACTCTTCTATATGATTTTTTTATTATGGTGATGGTTTACATTATTTCATTCGTGGATAGAATCTCATCTATATAGGTTATTTGGCATCGGTATTTTAATCACATTACAACATGAATGAATTGACTATAATCACTTTGTAGTTCTTGGTATCATAACTATGGTTGCTAACCATAAAAACTGAATGTAGTTATAAACTATAAGGTTTTGTTACCCCACAATGATAAAGTTGAAATATTCTTCAGAGTGGTTCTTGAATATTTAAACATAGGTCTTCTTATTTGATTAAGGGTGGTTTGGTTTTATCCAATGATAATATATTTTTGGTGTTCATTTAAGCATGTGATAGCCACATCCTCTGTAATTTATTTTGAAATCTTATCAAGGTACTTGGGATTTTTTTATCTCACCTTTTTATTGGTGATATAGAAACCTTTGTTTGGATGTTTTGTGAAATTTACATTTTTTTGGTTTTCATTTTGAATGTTTTTTTGAATTAAAGAGCACTATTTTTGTCTAAATGTTTTTCCCTATTATATTCATTAGGACATTCATGTTTTTATACTTATTTTTTTGTAGTATTAATTGCGACGATTTATTTGGTGAAGTGCGGTGACCATTTCTTTAAACACTTTTTTATTTATGGGTTTGTCTTACAAATTTGTGTTAAATTTTGGACACCTTGTGTCGATAGGTGGTCATGTATCATCTATTTACAATTTCAAATGTTGTTGTGTCGCATGAGAAGGTGGACATTCCTCGGATTTAGGTCATGGAAAATCCTTTTACACACACCCTTTTGCTGGTCTTCATTGATGGTGATATAAATTAAAAGAATGGATGACATGTTTTCAGATATTTAGTATACATTTTGTTGACCTTGCCTATTTTGATAATCCCAATTATGCTTTCATATAATTTGATAATCCCAATTAATGTTTATATGTATTCAAATTCGATCATTCTATGATATACTATTATAAATATGATAATAATATTAAAATAGTCCTTGAGACATGTTAATCAATGCTTGTCCATGTTTGTATGAGTTCAGAAGTAATTCTAACCCAATCAGATATGTATTGCATAAAACAGATAAGTGTTAGTCATTGATCTGTATATAGCTACTGATATAGAGCTACTGATACTTAGTCTACTGATAGACCTTAGTCTACCGATAGACAGAGTCACTGATACGTAGATCTACTGATATGTACAGAGCTACCGATATGTACAAATCTACTGGTAAGCATAGAACAAGGTCACCGATGCAGATAGCTATCAATAGAACCAGTTTTCCGATAGTACAAAATGGAGCTACCGACATGCATAAGTCTACCGATACACATAATACCTGGAACTAAGTAAGATACCGATACAGACAGTCACCAATACATAGAGCTACCGACAGACCAGAGCTACCGATAGAACAGAGCTACCGATAGACCAAGAGCGACCGATATATAGATTTACCGATACAGAATGAAGCTACCGATTGAATGAAGTCACCGATATATAGATCTACCGATATAAAAAGTTACCAATACAGAGTGAGTTACCGATACCAAGAGCTACTGATACAAAGATCTACCGATACAAGTTCAAAGAACTACCGATGGAAGGTCACTGTTACACAAAGTCCACCGTACACATCTACCAACAGGAGGCTAATAATGATTGACCAACCAGTCAACTTTATTCTCTCAATACTATTTATTTATTAAGCTAATAGTTACATTTGATGTTTTTAATGCAGTTAATGTTATTTAATGATTTCTGTTTCCATGTTAGGGAACCGTACCTAGTACCCATGCAAAAGGTAATCATTCCCATATTCCGGATCTAAAAGCTATAAAAGGGAAGATAAGGACCGAGCCAGATAGTAGTGAACACGAGGTGTGCATACAACAAGAATCAAGGAACTAATAAGGCACACGACCGGTGAAAAAGACAAGGGCTATACATCATTGAAACATGGTGCATTCGTGCTAGAATACATCCATACTCCAAGAACACTGGACATAAATGAAGTAATTATTTTATAGAGGAGAACACAAGCTGCATATTGAGTGAAGAACTACAACAAACACTTCATGCACTCAGGCCGATAAGCTGAACCTGGAACAAACGAAGAAAACGATACTCTGTTTTTCAGAACAAGAACCATAGAAGGACTCAGATGCTTTTCTGACAAATCAAACTAGTCCAGAGATGCACTACTAATCACTAAAGCTTCTCAAAACACATTATCACTTACTTCAGTGATTCTTTCATCTGCATTTTGAGCAATTTGTGTACCCTATTTATTTTACACACACACACACTATCTCCTGAGCTAATCTGGAGGATTCTAAAATCCTCATTCAAACTCTATTAACTTCCTTGTATCCCAATGTGGATAGTGGTAGAGGTCAAGTAAGACCTGGATAGTTATGTGCTATTGTTTGTTTTCCCACGTAGAACTATGGTAGAGGTCTTTGAACTTGGACAGTCCTAGCACTGTTGTTTACCCCGATCCAGGGTGTGGATCAATTTATATAAATTGTTTGAGAGGACTAAGTCTCGGCTTGAGACTGAACCTCTTGGTTACATCTGCTATGCATTTTAGTTTAAGTCATAAGTATACTATATATTTCATATTCCACTGCTAACTAATTTGAAATATAATTTGTTTTGAAGATAATTTGATAGTTAAATTAGAAAGTGTTTATACTTATTGTAAGCCAGTAAGTTAGTTTCAAAAGTCAATTTTATCTTCAGATTAAATTTATTGAGACTTAATCAATCTTTGAGAAACTAATTGAACATTTACACTCTGTATAAATTCACTGCAGTTTATCTTTGTTTTTAAATAGGGGGATTTTACGAGAAATATTTTTGAAAGAAATTTTAATTGGAACTCAATTCACCCTCCCCTTTAGTATCCACTCCGACCAACATTTGGTATCAGAGGGAGGTTTTTATTAATAAAATTTTTCAAAACATTCTGTTTTTAAACTGTGATTTTAGTTTCATCTTTAAAGATCTTAAATTTCTATTAGTTTTAAATTTGATCTCTTTAAAACTATTTTCTAAAATCTAGTTATGGACAACAGACTAGAGGGTGCTGCTACTAACCAGCCACCATTCATCAATGGTACCAACTATGCCCTGTGGAAACATAAGATGAAAATTCATTTAGAAAGTATGAGTTTTGATATATGGAATGCTATAGAGTCACAATTTAAAATTCCAGAAACTGAAAGAACTACTTGGGATGAACCTACAAAGACTGCTTACAATAATAATTATAAAGCTATGAATGCACTGTATTGTTCTTTAGGAGATGAGGAATTCAATAGAATATCTTCTTGAAAAACTGCTTATGAAATAAGGGATACTTTGGGTGTTTCTCAGGAAGGAACAACCAATGTTAATGAAATGAGATTAAATACATATACTATTAAATATGATAATTTTAAAATGAATATTGATGAACCTATTTCTAACATGTATCTCAGGTTCAATGAGATTGTCAATACTATGAGCTCTCTTGGAAAGGATGTTCCAGCTAATGAACAAATCATGAGAATCTTGAGATATCTACCAGACCGATGGAGGGGAACTTCTATTTCAATCAGAGAATCATGTGACATTGGTTCTCTCTTCTAAAAGAGATTATTGGTAAATTAATGATGTATGAGGAAGAAATAAAGGTGAATAAGGAAGAAGATGACGAACCTAAAAGAATGTCTGTAGCTTTTAAATCTACTGCTTCTAAGAGCAAGGAAAAAGACATAGTTCAAATACAAATTGAAAGTTCAACAAGTGAAGATTCAGATTTTGACAGTGATGCTGAAATGGCTCAAATAGCCAGGATATTCAAGAAGCTTTATAGGAAAAAGAACTTCATTAGAAAATAAAATTACAAAGGTAAGTATGAAAATAAAGGTTATTAGAAGAAGGACAGGAAGAAATCAGATAAAGAATATGATATAGTCTACTATGAATGAAAAAGGAAAGCACACATCAAAGATGACTTCCCAAAACTAAAATTCAAAAAGAAACAAGATTATAAGGACAAGAAGTACAAGAAAGCTATAAAAGCTACTTGGAGTGCTTCAGAAGACATCACAAGTAAATTAGAAGTTTCTGATTTTGAAAATAATCGTGCCAACTTGTGTTTCATGACCAACACATATGTGGTAACCTTATATACTCTTGTTTGAAAATCCTATTATTCTGGAGATGATGTAGAATCTAATTTTGATTCTGAAGATATTTCTAAGGCTGAATTGTTTTAATATTGTAATATGCTAGAAGAAAAATGTTATGAACTAAAGGACAAATATAAGTCACTAAAGAAAAAACATGCTCTCATTGCCAATGTTAAATCTTTCTTTGATATAGGAAAAGAAAAGAATGATCAACTGTTAAAGGAAAATACTGAACTGAAAATGTCTTTTGAGAAACTTAAAAAGGAATTAGAAAAGTTCACAAAGGGGAAATATACACTTACTCAAATGTTAGGTAAACAAGTTACACCAAAGTACACTACTGGTTTGGGATACCAACCTTGACAGAGACAGTTCACTAAAACATGATTTATTCCTAAATCTGGACAAAATTCTGCTTATTCCAATTCTAGAAATTCGTATGCTTCAACTAGTGATTCATATGGTTATAGATCAATTAAAGTTTATCTTTCAAAATATATTGATTCTGTAAATTATATGAGACCCATAAGACAAATCTGGGTACCTAAAGCTTTGATTACCAATGTTTCTGGACCTAAGATGATCTGGGTACCAAAGTCATTTTCCATCTAAATCTGTTTTGTAGGAGACCTTCTTTAAGAGTTCTCACAAGAAGCTATGGTACTTGGAAAGTGGATGTTCAAGGAACATGTCTGGATATTATTAATTCTTCAAGAGTCTAATCAAATTTGATGGGGGCCATGTCACCTTTAGTGACAATTCTAAAGGAAAAATCATTTGCCCATGACAGATTGGTAACACTAATTCTGTTTTAATTTATAAAGTTTTATTTGTTGATGGACTTAAGTATAACCTGTTTAGTATCTCCCAATTATGTGATGATGGATTTAATGTGATGTTTGAAAATGATTCCAGTAATCTTTTTAACTCTAAAAATGTTTTAGTATTTTCTGCCTTGAGAAATGAAAATGTTTATGCTGTTGATTTAAATTCTTTATCCAAACAAAATGTTACTTGTTTAAATGCTTTTCATAAATAATACTGGCTTTGGCACAGAAGATTAAGACACTACAACATCCACTCACTTAGAAAATTGACTAGGAAGAACTTAGTTAGAGACCTACCCAAACTTGAATTCCCAAATGACAAAGTTTTTAACCCCTGTCAAAAGGGAAAGCAACATAAATTTGCTTTTAAATCAAAGAAAGAAGTTTCAACATCTCAACCTCTAGAGTTGGTTCACATGGACTTTTTTGGACCTTATAGAGTTTCTAGTTTAAATGGTAAGCACTATGTCTATGTCCTAGTATATGACTTTCCAAGATATACTTGGGTATACTTCTTGGCTCACAAAAGTGAAGCTTGTTCTTACTTTATTAAATACTCCAAATCTGTAGAAAACCTAAGTTGACATAAGTTTGAAACCCTGAGAAGTGATCATGGCCGTGAGTTTGAAAATCATGAGTTTGAATCTTATTTCTCACACAATGTCTATAGTCACAACTTTTCTGCTCCTAGGACACCTTAGTAGAATGGTGTAGTAGAAAGAAGAAACAGAACCCTTCAAGAAATTGCAAGAACCATTCTTAATGAGTACTACCTGTCTATTTACTTTTGGGATGATGCTGTAAATACAAATTTTTACCTTATTAATAGAGTCTTAATTATACCTGTTCTTAGGAAGACCCCATATGAAATATCTAATAATATGAAACCTAAATTTAGTTACATTAGTGTCTTTGGATGCAAAGTTTTTATTCTCAATACAAAGGATAATATGGACAAGTTTGCTTCTAAATGTGATGAAGGAATTTTTCTTATTTATTATTTAACTAGAAAAGCCTATAGAGTCTTTAATAAAAGAACCAAATGTGTGGAAGAATATGTTCACATCGAGTTTGTTCAAAATGATCCACATGAGCCTAAATCCTCTCTTTAAAATGTTGAAGAAGATTTGACTATTCTAAACCTGAATGATAAAACTAAAGAACCTGCTGTAAAAATATCCAGTTCTAGAAATATACAACAATTTTCTTCTGTTGAACCCGAACCAATAGATGAACCTGAAATTTATAGTCCTACCTTTACTAGATCAACTAGTATTCTAAAGAATCATCCTTTAGATGCTGATGTTGGTAATCTTGATAGAGGGACACCGACTATATTTTCTCTAAGAAACCAGGTTGAACATCAATATTTTCTTTCACAGCTAGAACCTAAAAATGTCAATGATGCTATCAATGATGAATTTTGGGTAATGGATATGCAAGAAGAGTTAAATCAATTTGAAAGAAACAAAGTCTAGGAATTAGTTGACAGACCCATGGACACTTTGACAATAGGCACTAAAAGGGTTTTTAGAAACAAAGTTGATGAATCTAGAAATATTGTTAGAAACAAAGCAAGTCTATTTGCACAAGGATATAGTCAAGAGGAAGGTATAGACTATGAGGAAACCTTTGCACGTGTAGCCAGATTAGAATCCATTGGGATCTTACTTGCCTATGCTGCTCATCTGATTTTCATGTTATATCAATGGATGTCAATAGTGATTTTCTAAATTGTTTTATAATTGAAGATGTTTTTGTTGAACAACCACCTGGATTTACTAATCCTTGTTTTCCAAGTCAAGTTTTCAAACTTTCTAAAGCTTTATATGGTTTAAAATAATCTCCAAGAGCTTGGTATGATAGGCTTAGTAATTTTCTTATTTCAATAAGTTTTACTAAAGGGATTTCTGATCAAACTTTTTTATTAAAAGAATTTCTAAAGATGTTTTAATAGTAAAAATCTATGTTGATGATATTATTTTTGGATCTTCTCAACAGTCCTTATGTACTGAATTTTCAAAGAGTATACAAAATGAATTTGAAATGAGTTTAATGGGAGAACATAAATATTTTCTTGGATTTCAAGTTTTTCAAAATGAAAATCGTATTATTTTGAATAAAAGTAAATATACAAAGGATCTTTTAAAACGCTTTGGTTTGAATAGTATTAAGGAACGTAATACTCATATGAGTAAAGTCTATAAATTGGATGCAGATGTAACTGGGAAACCAGTGGATCAAACCAATTACAGAGGTATGATTGGAAGCTTACTTTACCTTACTTCTAGTTGACCAGATATTATCTTTAGTGTATTTATGTGTGCAATATTTCAAGCTAATCCAAAAGAATCTCATTTTCTTGCTAATAATTTTTTTTTAAGTATCTTAAACACACTGTAAACTTAGGTTTGTTTTACCCAAAATTACAATCCATTGAGTTAATATGTTATTCAGATGTAGACTTTACTGGTTGCAAGTTGGATAGAGAAACCACATACAGAACATGTTATTTATTGGGAAAATACTTATTATCTTGGTGTAGTAAGAAGCAGAATTCTGTAGCTTTTTCCACTGCCGAAGCAGAGTATATAGCTGCTGGTATTTTCTGTGCACAAATTCTGTGGATGAAACACACTCTTTTGGACTATGGATATGACTTTAAGCATGTTTCTATCAATTGTGACAACACTATTGCAATAAACCTTTCGAAGAACCCTATATCTCACTCTAGGACCAAACACATCGATGTAAGGCATCATTTCTTGAGATATAATTACCAAAAGGGTGATATTACTCTTGAATTTATTGGTATTGAACATAAATTAGCTGATATTTTCACCAAACCATTGAGTTCGGATAGGTTAAGTTACATTAGACATGAGTTGGGAATGATTAACCTTGATCGGTAGCTACGTCACCGATGCAACCTCACCGATGTGATACCTCACTGATGTAACCTCACCGATGTGATACCTCACCGATGTAACATCACCAATGTAACCTCACCGATGAAACCTCACCGATATAACCTCACTGATATATCCTCAACGATGTAACCTGACCGATTTAACCTCACCGATGGACCTCACTGATAGGAATTCTCACTGATAAACTCTACTGATGAGTGCGCTATTTTAAACTTCTATCTACCGCCAGAATCTGAATCATTTTTACTTTATTTCATTTTATTTATTTATTTTATGATTCCTAAATGATAAAAACGAAGTCCTAGTTACTTATCAATCCACCGAGCCTCAAACCCTTTACCCTCAAACCTTAGCCCCTGAATCTCTCGAGAACCCTAAATCCGTCGAACCAGTGATGGAAAAAACCAAACTTCCTACCATCAGAGATGACACTGATGATCCGAAAGGAAAGAAGAAGAATTATGATCCAGAAGCAAGTGGTAGTGTTGGTAGAACTAGGTCCGGTAGTTGACCAGTGAATCCTCATTTGCAGAATAGAGTTATTGTGATTGAAAAAGAGTTGTGCGTGGAATGATTACTACCTAGCAAGTCATTAGTTCTCGAAGTTCTAGAAGATCAAAAGTGGGTAGATTGATTTTTGAACAACAATGGTCCGTACTATCCAAAGCTAGTGAAACAATTTTATGAGTTTGTGAGCTTTGAGAAGTCAGAAGATGAAAACGGAGTGACTTCTTTTGTGAATGGACAGGAGATGTCTTTTTCATCTGTTGAGTGGGATGAATGCTTGAAGGTTCCACAAGAAGGTGTATCTTTATATGTCTCAAAACCTATACCACACACAAGTGATATATTCAATTATGAGACTGCCTTGGAGGATCTCACCGGTGATGGAAATCAAATACAAGTAGTGGCTGCTGAAATGGATGGAGAGAACAGATTGCTATTCAAATTTGTTCAGCATGTCTTAATACCAAGGAGACGAGACTTTGCAAATTTAAGATATCAGGATATCAATCTCCTGCATCTCTTGAGACATTGTGTAAAAGTGAATTTGTGCAGATTGCTGATGATCCAAATGGAAGACATGACAAGTCAAAAATCAAAGACTAATTCCCTATTCTTTTCCAAGTTGATCTTAGTGATGATCAAAGTGAAAGGGGTAGCTGAGTCTCAAGATGAGACAATGGTAGTAAGGAATAACTTTAGTATCACAACTACTATTTTCAAATACATGAAGATAAATTGGAACCCATGGAGAGAAGAGTGGGTTAATGATGACCAAAAGGTATATGATAAATTTAATCCTATGGATCATCCTTCAAGAACTAAGGATGTGAGGGATCCAGGTCTAAGACCAGATGAAGAAGAACCAGAGTATAGTGATGAGACTGAAGAAGAAGAGACTTATATGGATGATAGAAGAGATCCGGACTTGCCTCCAAGTCCTGCTACTGAAATTGTATCTTCTATAAAGGAAGCCTTATTTGAAGAAGAGACACTTGCTGATGTGGAAGACCAGCTAGCCCCAGAGAATAAAAAAGAAAATTAGAATGAATCTAAAGCCTCTGATTCTGTCAATTTAAGTCTAAGTCCATTAATTGGATGCTCAGTTGTGCCTACTTAGGATGTAGTAAGATAAATGGAAGAAGCTGTACCTAATCCAAAGGACCCTCCAACTGTTGCAGAGAATGAATTGATAGTAGAAGATTCTTTTCAGGAAGAAAGACCCGCTGAGAATGACCTTGTTGTACAAGAGACTGCACCCATTGAGGGGGAGCATCAATCCAAGTTTATAAGTGTGTCAGTGGCTGTTGATATTGAGGATTGCGAACAAGAAATAGGTTTTGTGGTCTATGGATTAGACTATCATGATTATAATAATGATGCATCTCTAAATAGACCAAAAATAATTTATGATGTTGAGTCTGAGTTGCTACCTGAAGATGTGGTCAGAATGCATGACCTAGATATTTTGAAGAAAAATCTTAAGGATAGTTTTGTGGAAGAGACAAGGAAGAAGGAAGCTTAACTGGTTTCATCAATCCGATCGATTATGACTAACTCAATAGCCAGTATAGTCTCCGAAAGAGCACCTATTGTAATTTCTCTTTCTGATATTATCACCAGGGTTGACCTTGAATCCTTGAAGGATGAGATGAAAGAGTCCTTTAGTGCTTCTATTGCTGAGTTGAACCACTGCTTTGTTGAAGAGATGAGTATGTTGGAAAAATATTTTGAACTCTATATCGGTTGTAATTTGTCAACCTTTGTGGCAAAAATAGTGGAAGAAGTTACAGACTGCCAGACTCAATTTTCTAGACTGGAAGCAGATGTTGAAGCTCTAAGTAAATATGTTATCTCTTTAGACTCTTACATGAGCTCAAAATCCCCGGCAGACAAGGACTTAGCCTATGTCAAAAGTGTTGTAAGGCAAATGGTTTCAGTGTTTGAAGTTTTTAAAAATTCCATGAAAGATCATGTTAAAACCCAGGATTCCAAAGTACAAAATCTTATTATCAGGTTGACCAAAAACATCAAGGAAACCATATCTTTATTTGTTGGTTCTGTAGCTTCTAAACCCTCAAAGGATTTGAATAAGATTCGAGCTGTGATGAAGGAGGAGCTTGGTTCAGGCTCAACCAGTGGCTCTGTGGACTCATCCGACCTGAGAAAAGTTGTGATTTCTACTAGAGATTCAGCTAGAGAAATAATGAAGATAGTCCAAGAATACATGAGAGAATCTTATGCCTCTCATAAAGAAGTGAAAGAAGTGGTGGAATCATATTTCCAAAAGGTTTACACCAAGCATCAACTGAACAATCACTTCAAACTTCTGTTGGAAAACCTGAAGTTACCTCATGTCAATCAAGCCTTCAGAGAGAAAGTCAGAAAACTAAGGGAAATAACTCTAGCCTTGGACAAATTCATGGAGAAAAAGGATGAATTCATATCTACTATGGAGAGAGGAGGATGAGTAATTATGTATTTCAGAAATCTTTTGCTACCTTTCATGCATGTTGATGCTAGTCTAGTGATTGTACCTTTAGCCTTACATGCCTCTGACTCTACTGCTTCTCATGTTCAAATGACTCCAGCCCAATCCATTTGAAGACTTACACCTATGATCATGCAAAGAACTCCCCAGTACCGACCAGGCACAGTGTTAGTGGCTCAGCCTCCTGTGATCACTTCCGGAATTCCTAAGCCTTCACCAGCATCCACACAGTCTGAATCCTCTTTTGATCCAATGGGAAAATCTCACATTGAGGATGTGGATTGAACAAGTGGCTAGGATGTTTGATAGGAATCCCTTGTATTTTTTTTCTGTCTATGTACCTTTTTACAACATATAATACAATTATATTTCTTTTCTTTTTCATTTTATTCCTCTTCTCTTTATTGTTTCCCAATTTTTGATTATCAAAAAGGGGGATAAATATTATCTAATGAAGTATCAAAGAGGGAGAAATATTCTCAAAGGGGGAGCAATATTATCTAAGGAAAAGCTACCATGATTTTCCCCTCTGATATCATTGCATTTAATTCCAGCTCTGATACATTATGTTCTATAACATAATATTTTATCTGAGATAATTGCATTTAATGATATATCCTCTGATACAACTACTCTTTTATAAAACTATAATACCATAAGTTGTGTTTATCAAAAAGGGAGAGATTGTTGACCTCACCAGTTTTGATAATCCCAATTATGCTTTCATATACTTTGATAGTCCCAATTAATTTTTATCTATATTAAAATTTGCTCAATATATGATATACTATTATCAAGATGATAATAATATTAAAATAGTCTTTGATACATTTTAATCAATGCTTATCCATGTTTGTATGAGTTCAGATGTAATTCTAACCCAATCGGATATGTTTTTCATAAAACAGATAAGTGTTAGTCACTGATCTATATATAGCTACTAATACAGAGCTACTAGTACTTAGTATACTGATAGACCTTAGTCTACCGATAGAAAGAGTCACCGATACACAAAGCTACTAATATGTACAGAGCTACCGATATGTACAAATCTACCGGTAAGCATAGAACAAGGTCACCGATGCAGAGATCTATCAATAGAACAAGTTTTCCGATAGTACAAAATGGAGCTACTGATATGCATAAGTATACCGATACACATAATCCTTGGAACTAAGTAAGATACCGATACAGACAATCACTAATACATAGATCTCCAATAGACTAGAGCTACTGATAGACCGTAGCTACTGATAGACCGTAGCTACCGATAGACCATAGCTACCGATAGACCAGAGCTACCGATAGACCAAGATCGACTGATATACAGAGTTACTAATACAGAATGAAGCTACTGATAGAATGAAGTCACCGATATATAGAGATACTGATATCAAAAGTTACCAATACAGAGTGAGTTACCGATTCTAAGAGCTACCAATGAAAAGAGCTACTGATAAAAGTTCAAAGAACAATCGATGGAAGGTCACTATTACACATAGTCCACCGTACACATCTACCAATAGCAGGCTACCAATGATTGACAGACCAGTCAAATCTATACTCTCAATACTATTTATTTATTAAGCTAACAGTTACATTTGATGTTTTTAATGCAGTTAATGTTATTTAATGATTTCTGTTGCCATGTCAGGGAACCGTACCTAGTACCCATGCAAAAGGTAATCATTCCCATTTGCTAGAGTTGAAAGCTATAAAAGGGAAGATAAAGACCTAGCTGGATAGTAGTGAACACAGGGTGTGCATACAACAAGAATCAACGAACTAAGAAGGCACACAAAGGGTGAAAAAGATAAGGGCCAAACATCATTGAAATGTGGTGCATTCGCGCAAGGCTACATCCATACTCCAAGAAAACTCGACATACACAAAGTAATTCTTTTCTAGAGGAGAAAACAAGCTGCATCTTGAGTGAGGAACTAGAAAAAATACTTCAGGCACTCAGGATGATAAGCTGAACCTAGAACCAAGGAAGAAAGTGATACTCTGTTTTTCAGAACAAGAACCAGAGAAGGACTCAGAAGCTTTTCTTACAAATCAAACGAGTCCAGAGCTACACTACCAATCACTAAAGCTTTTATATACTCATTCTCACTTAAGTGATTCTTTCATCTACATTTCTAGCAGTGTGTGTACCCTGTTTATTTTACACACACACTATCTCTTGGGCTAAGCTGGAGGATTCTAAAATCCTCATTCAAACTCTATTAACTTCCTGTATCCCACTCTGGATAGTTGTAGAGGTCAAGTAAGACCTGGAAAACTGTGAACTATTGTTTATTTTCCCATGTAGAACTATGGTAGAGGTCTTTGAACCTGGACAGTCATTGCACTGTTGATTATGCCGATCCAGGGTGTGGATCAATTTATATAAATTGTTTGAGAGGACTAAGTCTTGGCTTGAGATTGAACCTCTTGGTTACATCTGCTGTGAATTTTAGTTTAAGCCATAAGTATACTATATATTTCATATTCTACTGCTAACTACTTTGAAATATAATTTGTTTTAATGTTACTTTGATAGTTAAATTAGCAAGTTTTTATACTTATTGGAAAAAAGAAAGTTAGTTTCAAAAGTCAATTTAATCTTCAGATTAAATTAACTGAGACGTAATCAATATTTTAGAAACTAATTGAACATTTACACTCTGTATAAATTCACTATAGTTTAACTTTGTTTTTAAATAGTGGGATTTTAAGAGAAATATTTTTAACAGAAATTTTAATTGAAACTCAATTCACCCCCCTCCAGAGTATCCACTCCGACCAACACATTTATATCATTTTGTCATACATTTATTTACAATAATGTTTTAAATAATAAAAATTTTAAAACATATATTTTTTATACTTTTTAAATTTAATTTTAAAAATATTGTTGAATTTATAATATTTTAAAAATGTTTTTGGCCATATTTTTAGAGAATTTTTTTTATTTATGGATTTATAAATTTATATTAGAAAGGATTTTATAAAAATTTATAAGTTCAAATAATTTCTAAACTTGAGCTGATGCATGTTGATTTTATTTTTTATTAATTATGAAAATATGACATGTGTAAACGATGTTAAAATATCAAAATCACTGTATTAATATGTGGAATTATCAAAATCATAAAAAATAGGTATATATTTTCACTTTGGATTGATACCTAGATTTTATATATCAAATGTTATTTTTTAAAGGGGATTGTTAATATTAAATATTAAAAATTTATTTACTGTTGAAATAATAAAATGTTGATAATTATTGTTATACAATTTTTTAAAAAGGATCCAAATTTTTTTTGGGTTTAAAATATATATGGGTGATGTTTTTAAATTTTATTAATGTCTAAATAGTAATTGTAATCCTTTGATAATTTAAAAATTAAAAATATAATTCTAAATTTATCAAAATATTACCTCTCATCCATCCTATCACCTAAAATTAATCGTTTCACCTATCTACTATGTTGCATTGCCTATCACTTCCTCACATAAACCTCACACCACTCATTCAACCATCGTCTCACTTTGCCCCGCTACTCCCACTCAGCTCAGTATATTTTCCGATCCCTACTCCATATCCCAATAATAAAACTTACTATAGTTTAATCCCCTTTATAAACCTAATCCTTCATCTCACTTCGCCCCACCATGCTACTTCTATGTTTTATACAACAAGGGTGTATAAACACTAGTCATGTATCTGTAACTCTTCTTTGCATAGGATGTGCACGGTTCTCCTTCACGTAACTAAATGGCTCACAGAAATACCCTTCTTTACATATCATAGGAGGCTCTTGTAACCTATTACTCATTCACAGGAATGAGAGAGCAATAAATGTGCTATTTTATAGAAAACATGAGCTATCAAAAGAATACAGAAGCAGTAACACCTTTAGTAGGCTCAATGACACTCATTTTATAGGTGTGGATCACTATCTTGTTTGATTCATTCACCGCCTCGAACAAAACAAATAATTCTATGTCGATGACTAATTTGACCAGCTAAGGATATAAATGTATCTTATGTATTTAAAATGATCACACTTAATGGATTTGATGTCTTTAAACCTGAGTAAAATGTACACTAAATATAATGGAATTTTTTCTCTTCGTGATCTCGGCATCTCCTTTGTGTAAAATAACCATCCAACTTTCATCGATTTATCTATACATATTCTGCTTCATTCAAAAGTGGGACATAATCAAAGGAACTGCTTTCATGAAAAGGGAATCATTCATGAATATAGATCCATAAATTAAGATCAATCATACTCATTTAGATCACTAGGCGTGATGCTTGGTACAAAATTTGATCGTCGATAGTGACCGATTAATGAAATGGCTTGAGTCGAGGAACTATCTTGTAAAGAGGAAGATGACGACTACATGGTAGCTCTGTTATCATTTGATCTCTCTAGATCGAATGAACACGTTATTTTTTTATAATTATAATATAGGTGAATAGTGTATCTGGTTCAGCGTCCCACATCCTTCCTCCACATTGTTTAGTCATGCTATATAAATAATCATGGTCCAAATGCACCATTGATAAAACACCTAGATTCATAGCACGCATATTTCCCACATGGGTCATGGCTAACGTGGTCCACATGATTCCATATGTGTTTTTGGCCCAAACTTATGGGTGTGCACACTTGGGTCCTCACACATGGGCCCACCGAGGGATAATATAAGACCCTCTATTAATCTTCTACTAAGAATGGTGGCTCAATTTAATCTTAAATCCCATGGGAATAGTTTACCCTTGAGTTCCAGATAATTCTTGGTTGAGGTCTTCTAGGCCACTAAGTGAGGTTGGCCATATTTGTTTTAATAAAATCCCGCAATATAAATACTTAGAAAATTTCTATGTAAAGAATGAAATCGAACAAATTCATGGCCACCTCTTATTCAATCTCCATGAAAATTATATGAAAATCTATTTTTGAATGGTCACCATTATCATTATTCATTCTATCTTCATGCATGTAATTTCTTTAATTAATCTTCCTCTATTCATTTTGAAATATAAATTCCAATGAAGTTCTTCAATATCCAAACCACTTTCATCTTTTTTGTAAACAATATATCACCTTGGATACACATATTTTACATAAATATCAGTTCATAAATTGTTTAAATTTCTAGGATAATTATTCAAGAATGAAATCCTATGTTATTTAAGGAATCCATAACAATTCTCCAAGTATGAACTTTGAAACACAAATCATTCAAATTGTTTATATGTTTCTTCAAATTTTAACACTTAAGCACATCATCCAAGATTGATTAAATTTGTAACTTCTTCATCATATTTCCATTAAAGAAATCATCCTATCATATTTATAGTAAGGAAATATTCCTATTTCTTTGACCACCATTGAAAAATAATGGAAATTATTGACAAAAAATACAACTCATACACAAAACGGGGTCTTCAAGATTGATGTCATGAATTCCTTTCTCGGTTACATTTTTTTGATGAGGAGGCATATTTATTTATGGGGCATGTCACATTATGGTGATGAGAGATTCCATCTATTCTCCAGGACCAAACATATGAGTGTTCCCACTACGTGACTTATACAAAATCCCGTCGAGGACTAATACAAGACCCTATATTCCACTACCACTGAGAATTATAGATCGAGTTGAGTTGACCTACCATGGGATTAGTTGAACCTTGGGTACCATATAAGACTTGGTTGAGTCCGTCTTGGCTACTAAGTCTGGTTGGAAATATTTTTCAATAAAATCCTCCAAAATAAATACTTAAAAAATATATAAGTACAAAATGGAATCGAACAAATTCATGGTATCCACTTCTTCAATATCCATAAAAATTTTATGATCTACTATTATTTCATGGTCACCATTAAAAATTATTGAAAGTATCTTCAAGAAATTAATGCTTTTCATGAACTTTATTCAATTCCTCTTCCTCTATTATTTTTGGAATAAAAATTTCAAGTAACTTCTTTAACATCTAAACCACTTTTATATTTGTTAAAAACAATATATAACATTTGATACATGTTTTTGACATGAAGATAAGCTCACCAATTGTATGACATATTAAGAGAATTATTCAATAATGAAAACCAATGTCATTTAATGAATCTGTAACAATTCTCTAGGTATCACCTTTGGAAATCAAATCCTTTAAACCATTTATATGTTTCTTAAAATTATAATACATAATAAAATAATCTAATATCCATTAAATTTGTAACTTCTGTATCATATTAACATCAATGAAATCTTCCCATCATATTAACATTAATGAAATCTTCCTATTTCATTAACCACCATTGAAAATCTATGAAAATTATTGGCAAAAAATACAAATCATACACAATGTGGGCTATTATAGATGGATGTCATGAATTCGTTTCTCTATAAAATTCTGGAGGTGAAGGCATGGTTATTTATGGTTCATGAAATATTTTATTGATGAGGTCCCTGGATGAAAAAGTTTATTTTTCAGTTCAGGACACATGGAAATATTGATTTCTGATAATGGAGAATATGTAAGCATGCAAGAATAATAAAAAATAATAAATTTCACAACATATGCATATAAATATATATATTTATATATATAGGATTATATCGATAATTCATATGAAATATATAAAAGATATAATCAATAATGTTACTCATAAAGTATAAATACAAACAAATATTAAATAACTTAAAAATTCCCCTGTTATATTTCCATAAAACAGGCATGTTACAATTTTGCTTCTTTTGAATCTTCTATCTGAAAACATTTCCAAGTCAGTTTTTTTATATAACATTTTTTTGGAACAAAATATTATTATTGAATCATACAAACATTTATAAAATAAAAATACTGAATTAATACATACTACATTGCACAAACAATATAGAATCAAAAAAATGCCATATTTTTTATTATACTAAAATAATAATAAAAAACCAAATAAAAATTCAAATTCAAATATAAAACATAAAAAATCAAAAAATAGAAGGAAAAAAGAATATAAAATGAATAAATAATATTATTGGAAAAAAACTAATCAAAATAAAAAATAGAAAAATATAAATATATATTGAAGAAGAAAAAATAGATCAAAAGGAATTAATAATATTTTAAAAAATAAGAAGAAAAATAAAATAAAAAAATAGTACATAACCCTTAACTGGAGTCATGGAATGGTTGGTATTGGACTGGTTAGTGGATCCTCCATCAAAGGAAGAATGTGAAGGTTGAATTGGGTGTTTGGGTCACAAGCTACACTATATCATTCATTGTAAAGTGTGAGGTATGGGAGAAAGGAGAAGGTTAACTTTTATTGGTGGTGAGGAGTTTTTTCCCCACAAAAACATTGAGTCGGTCTGATAGTGTACAAAAATTAGGATGTTGTAGTGGTATATTCAATTCCATGTTTAACTAAGGCACACCATTTTTCTTACTAAAATACACCAAATTAACTATTCAATAACACATTCATTGTATATTATAAGAGGGCTATGATGATATCCATTGAACTATGGAGAGTTCATTAGAGAAACATTAATAACTATGTGAGGAGGGATATATGGAGTTACCTACAAGGTTTATTTCTTAGGGAAATTCCTCAATTTTATGTTGCATTCATCAATAATTGTATGACCTTGAGTAGTTACAGTGATCTTGATTTAGAATCTTATGAAAAACTGTAACAAGTTTTGGTATATTCCAAAGCAATAAAGATTCTTTTATTTTCCATCTTCTGTCTAATGTATTTAGAATTTTCCTAGTTATCTATATTGATGATATTATCATTACAAGAAGGGATGATACTAGGATTATTGAACATAATTACTTTATTCTTCAGGAATTTAAGAAAAAGGATTTTGATCCATTGAGATATTTCTTAGGGATTGAGGTTTCCAGATGTGCTTGATATTTATTTCTTTATCAGAGAAAATATATCATTGATCTTCAGTAAGAAACTAGTATGACATTGGTAGATTCTGTGGACAGACCAATTGATGATTGATAAAAGTGTTTTCAATTAGATAGTGTGAATTTCACGTCAACATATGGGTATTAAAGGCTTGTTGTCAAGTTTAACTATATGAAGATGAATCCCCCAGACATTGAGTGTGTATTGAGAAAACTAGAATCCATGACAATGCTATAGTTTGAGGTTATCCATTGGATTGTCATATATGTGTAGAAGGAACCTGGGATAGGATTAAAATATCAAGATCATGGGCACATGGATATTTACTATTTTTATGATGATGATTATGAAGCATGTTGCTCATCTAGATGATTCACTGTAACTAACATAGAAATATGAGACTTAAATGCTTCATGTTACTACTCAGTTCAAAATGGTTTAACTAAAATTATTTTTAGGAGAACAACTTATTATATCTCCATAGTCAGGAATGATTGTCCTAGAGTAGTTTCAATATGGGTTACCTCCTTTTATGTTTCCAAGGGTGTGTGTGAGTGAGAAAAAACAAGCTGAAAGAATATTTTTAGTCCAGTGGGGACATTCATTAGTCAGATAAGTGTCTCCCACATGTTATAACTTTTGGTGTGTTGGGAATGAAAATAATGTATTATCAGAGACGCATAGGATAATATGAATATGTTCATTTCCCAAGGAGGCCAGGCCCCGACATCCATGTTTGGATTTTCTATTTTTTTAGTGCTAATAAAGTCTCCAAGAAAAAAAGAATGGATAAATATATCCTTATCCAATATAGAGTCACAATATTCTATTATATCTCATGTGACATTAGACATTATTTGGGGACTACAAAAACTATTAAAGATTAGTTATCCTGTAAGGAAGCAAGCATACATCTGGATGGACAATCAAGTCACAGTCAAAATTTTGACCAATAAAGTCTTTCATTAATTTACTAAACACGTGATGTTGACTGTGATATTGATGGATGGATATCATTTTCACAATAAAGAAGGTTCAATGATGTCATGAAAGCTTCTTCCTATGGAAAAAAGGTGGCTTGTCTTCATCTAGATTCCAACAGGTTTCAAGGATTCCTTTCACCCAAAGTGGGAGATGTCCTTCAATGATGGATATTGAGAATTAGATACTTCAAGGAAGATCCAGGAGGAGAACTTAAATATACAAGATGAATTTTCATCGTCATCAAAGTGAAAAGGAATTTTCTTTATGTAATCCCTAAATAAATGTGATGCTAGTACTATTGAAATTTTGAGGCCTTATTTCAAGAAGTCTGATGATGGTGGATTCTAGATTATGGAAGACCTAGAAGTGATTTTGCAGAGATTGAGTTTATGTAAGTTCTCTTATATCAGGAATATTTTATACTTAGCAGGAGAAAAATCATGGTCTTATGATTATATGAAATTACATATCTATCAATGTTGGAGTGGCTCCGACTGAAATATGTTCTTGATTTGAAGAGGCTCCTTCCATATTCTTTTGAGAAGGAACAATGATCTTGAATCCATCTAGAAGAATGGTAATATCCACCTAATGACATGTAATTTGAGTATTTCTAATTGGAACATTAATTTTAATCTTTTTAATGAAAATAATTTAACCACGAAAACTTGGGTTGATTTCATGGGCTGAATTGGGTTTATTAGCATCCCAAGATCTTGAATGATCTTTCATCCTACATCAAAATACATTTAGAGATTAAATATCAGACTATAAATAGAGATATTGGGATATATTCCAGAGTCCTAGTTGAAGCTAATTTTGATATAAAACCTTTGGATACCATCTTTTTTATTGATAATGGAATGATAAACCATTCCAAATAGGTTTATCACCTTAGTTATGACATAACGGATATGATAAATCATTTATCACATCAGTTTTCTAAAAAATCATGAAAGAAGGTTTATCATGTCAGTTACCGCATAACCTATGTGATAAATAATTTTTTTATAATATTGTTCTATATACATCCTATACATAGTAGAAAAGTGTAGAAAATTAAAAGTAGAATACCAGTAGAAAAAGCTGTAGAACATCCAAAAAAATTCACTTACAAATTTGAAATTTCATGTTTACAATATATATCCCTGAGAAAATAAATTGTAATAAAAATATTGAAATGATTCATCCATTATATATGAGAGTGTCTCAAATCTTGTGCACTATAAGGCCATGGTTCACCAAAATTATAAAAATAAAAATGAATTCATTTAACATGTATTCTGAATAAAATGAATGAAATATTATGGAACATTTTATAAAAACTCTAACTTGATTGAACTTTGTAACTGTTTAAGTAGTAATTATTTTATAGATTAATCTTAAAAAAAATTCATATTCCTTTATACCTTCTTGTTTATGAAAATTCTTTTTAAAATATTTTTTAAATTAAAAACAACATTTTTATGTAGTATAAATCAAAAATTTTTAAATTGTAAATTAAAATTTACCTTTTCCATTATATATTTTATCTTGTAGCCCTTCTTATTTATGGTATCCTGATAGAAATTAAATACCCTGTATGAAAATAATATGAATTTAAAAATTTAATTCATTATAATATAAACAAATATTAAAATATTCTAACTTATTTTTCCAGTACATTCTTAAAATATTCTCGCACTTCACTATGGATAGATCATACCTAGTAAAGCACCCTATCCATTGAAAAATCACCCAAAATCCAATGGAAACTGATATAAAAGAAAATATAAAGTTATTGTTTATTATATTAATAGATATAAAACATTTTGTAAGATATATTTTTCTTACTCTTGAAGATAATGGAACATCAAACACTAATCAAGTGAATTATTTTGAAATATTTTAGTAATGTAAACAGTTATTTTTGTATCATTTATTGTCCTCACTATAGGTGATATAAACTATGTTTGCATAATTCTATATACATATGTCCTTTCATGCTCCTTAATTTTTTTTAAATATATCAAATACAAAAATACAAAAGTATAATTTTTCAATAAAATTTACATAAATTAAATGAACATAATTTTTTTATTAATCGACTTATGTGGAAAAAATTTTCATGATATTGATACGCAACTGAGTCCAGCTATAAGATCCATGATACCAATTTTAAAAATCTACACAGTTATTGCATGACCAAAAACCTCAACTTTAATTAGAAGCTCATATACATCCAATAATTAATTTCATTATGTTATCAAAATATGAATTATTGTTGAAACTATATCTGATTGTTTCAGTTTATATTATTTGTTGTCTATACTGTATTTATTTACATTTAAAGTATTCCTATAAAAAAGTAGATAAATATATAAACTTTAAAATCATAAAAAAATTAATATCAGTATTAAATTAAAGATAAAATATACATATACCTCTATGATAACATGTCAAAGAAGTCTAGATGGAAAAATTAAAAAATGGTCGATACTTTGTATAACTATACTCACCACATATGTAAGACTTGGTTTTATTCTATATCTATTTATAATATCATGTAGAGTGACCATGTGATTCTCTCTCTCAATTTTTTGATGATTAATGGTATATCCTACACAAAATATCATCCCATATACAACAATAAAATGGTGATCATACACATATAACTCAAAATAACTTCGAAGTTATGGAGGTGGGGGTGTAAGAGTAGGATAAGGAGTGGGGTCTGTAGGTGGAGGTGAAGGAGTTAGTTATGTAGGAGGAGTGGAAGATCTTGATGAAGGTGGTGTGTGATCCGTAGTCTGAAATATTGTTTATATATCTATTAACATCGATTGTACGAAAGATCTGATCATATTCTATATCGTCAGAAGAATATCATGAACTTTAGATTCCCAAGATTCAATTTTTTATAAAGATCCTCTATTGAAGAAGCTAAAAAATTTGGAAAATCTTTTTCATCAATACACCTACCAGGTATACCTGTACACGACCTCGGTATTTGGACTTTCCCAATGTTATATGTAAAATCTCTTTCCTACCCTCTACTATAAAGTCCCCGTATGTTCTCTACTTCATAAGAGAATCCCGTATGAAATATTTAAAAATATCCATAATGAATCACAATATATAAATAAAAAAATTAACATAAATAAATGAATAAAGTAAAAATCATACAATCCTCTCAGCTATAAACCTCCAAGATTCTGTAAGATATTCTCATTTTTTCTCACAATATCACTATTACATTTTTCATGTCTGGTTGGGGGGGGGTAAGGATTAACCTCTATAGAGACTTAAGACTCAGATCTCAGTTTTTGAAAATTTGAGCCAAAATTTGTTCTTCCAATAACATATACTCTTCCCAAGATCATGTATGATGGTATATGTTTCTACATTGAATATCAGGATGATATCTCCTTGATTTATGTAAATTAATAATAATGAAATCAACAATAAATAATTAATAACATTATTAACATAAAAACATATAAAAGGTAACATTGTACTTACCAAATATGGTCCCCAACTTATACTCTCAACCAATTTATTCCATGAATATTCATATATAAATCGAAATATATCATAGGGACTGTGATGTTTCATATGTCCATAGATGAAATATTGTGTGAGGGTTGATTTAAAATGCCTCCTTCTAGCATCCTATGATAAATTTTTTTCCTAACTCCTCCAGTATCTGGTAAATCATATGCAAGATGATAAGAAGGTAGAAAACCTATATTACTATAAAAATTTTTAGATAAGTAACGTAATAGATAATCATCTTACTAAAACACTCTGTCACTACTAGGATAGTTTCAAATTTTCAATACTTCACCAATCATAAAAGAATACTAAATATTATTTTACCATCCACTCCTACAAAAGTTTTGAATTGTCATGAACTAGCCCGATTCGACCCTGAACCAGTCACCCAAGCTGGTCCACGACAAGTCCCTAAGGGAGTTCCCAATCCCCACGGGTTGGAAACTAGTGTCGGGCATCAAAATTCAATTTCTAGTAACAATTTATCCCGTAATGATAAATAATTAAACTAGAATAAACAAAACAGAACAAGATAAATAAATGACAGGACAAGAAGGGATGACCCAAACACAACTAAGTTATCTAAGACTAAGACTCCATGTAACCCCATGGGTTACTCTCCAATACCGAATCCAAACATTTCCTAAGGCGATCTAAACCAGAGCTAAAACCTGCAAGAGAAACTAAAAATAAGAAAACACTATGGTCATGAGTATTAAAACTCATTAGGTAGGACCAAATCATCTATTCCCAATGCACATTCATTAAATAAAGAAAAAATTGGTTTTAGGTTTTAAGTACAATATCTAAATATATAATTTTCCTATACTTTTCATTTCTAAGGTAAACAAATCACAATCATAATCCATTTCCCACAAGTTTAAAATAAGGTGCAAGAGGCGGAATGAAATGAAGAAAAAAAGGAATCATTTACGTTTCATAAAAGTGTCAAAGGAAAGAGTGATTATTCATTTCAAACTTTTTTTTCCTAAAACGATATTTAGCAACCACACAATTAAAATTTTACAAGAAAACACTAAAACTAAGAATAATGGGTATCACTTCATATAGTTGGGGCCACTGTACTAACTATACTAGTGTCAAAGGAACACATGAAATCCATGGAACTTAGAGGAAAATGAGAACATACTAATACATGTGACTCATCCTAAAGGCATGCCTACTCTCGATGATATCATAACTCCCAAACACTCGGTGTTTCCCTACCTGGCCTAATCGAGGGGCCCAATCCACTAACAGTGCAAAGTCCATACAAAGGGACACTAGCCAGTATGTAGTCTAAATTAGTGCAATAATCATTCCCAATAAACCAATTTTATATAATAGTTCCCATGTATAGTTCTCAAGAGGGTGTGCCATACATTTCAAATAACAAGACACATATATATAACTAAACACACCACACAAATCGGTACCACCTCAACCACCTCACGGGAAGTCCTTGCCTTGAAATAATAATTATACAAAGAAGGTCCCATACTGAGGATTCTCCCATCTCATGATAAACTTATGAGGCAAGAGACCCAACCCAAGAGGGGTTTTCCAAATAACCATTAAAAAGTGCCAACCGAGCCTTTACCTATGCAAAACTCTAACATTTATCATATCATTTAGAAAACAATTTCTAGAGAAAATCCAAACCTCATTTTACCTCAACCTGGCCAAATGATCCCTTTTTCCACGTGTTCATTAGTTTTCACATTTTAAACCTTTTTATAAATTGTCATACATTGGTTATATTCAACACCAAACCAACTTATAAATCCACTTTGGAAACATCAACCACCATTTGAATTTCAATCTATCATTTAAAAAAAATTCATTACTTTAAAAATCATGAACTACTTAAAAAATCTTAATAGGAAGTTAACCAACCCTTGGTTTGAAAAACCAAACAAAAATAAATCACATGTTCGAAAAACACATTTTTGAAACCATACGCACTAACTTTTAATGAAAAAAACCTACATGGAAACCCATATAAGGAAAAACAACCACATCATTAAATCCAGAAAACATTTATAAGAGCCAATTGGGCATTTGATAAATGCTTAGTTTTCATAGCACAATACAACAACTTAAAAAATGCCAAATGGGTCTTACATATTTTCCTCAAACCAGCTATTCTTATACATAAGTGCAACACGCCAATTTTAACCCAAACCACTTTGGAAATCCATTTGAGAAAATTCGAATAACCATTTTCTTAAACATCAAAAATATACTTTTAAGACATAAACATGCTTCTAATTTTTTTAACCATTTACAAGAGCCAATAGTACTACTAATCAAACATGATTCCTTCATAACTTTTAAAATCCACATGACACATTCAAAGAAATCAGGAAAAATCTTCATTTACATAGAAAAACTATTATAAAAAAATATTACATCACTAATTTAGTAACTAAGGGGAAAAAATAAGAAACCATTGAAATCATGAATTTAAAGGCATTGTGAAAAGGGTCCAACCTCAATGGAGAAACTAAGAAGAATAATCGACGCTTGACACTTTTATTAGAAACCACCCAAAAATTCACTTATGGGATCAATTCACTACATAAAAAACAACTGAATCCTTAAAAAAGCCATCTGACACCATTTTTTAAGTGCAAAACTAAATAGTGGGTATAGGTATATAGCTAGAAAGTCGGTAGTGAACCAAAATGGAGTAGATCCACTTCACCTTTGGCGATGGATGTTAGAACATGCAAGAACAAGACCCAAGGATGTCTTTGACTACTCAATTGTGAGTTGCACGCTGATGAGGGAACCAGCAAGGTCACGCATGCTGGAGTAGGCCGCTACCGGTGAAGATGGGAACCCAAAAAGGGGAAATGCCAGGTGGTCGGGTCGCTTGGAGTAAGGAGGATATCAGAAGTTAGCCGAAATCAGCCGAACGATGAACGTAGGTGGGCCAAAAGTAGTTTTAGGTGCAAGGAGGTAGGTCGGATGTGGATACCAGTGATTTCGAGGGGGCCAATGGATGGTGGTCAATGAGGACAAGGAGTGGAGGCCTGACCTCGCTCCAGCTGGACAGGGGGGGGGGATCATGCCGGCTGGATAGGGAATGGTGGTGCCGCCTTGCACTGGCTAGAAAAGAAAGGGTGGGTGTGGCCTCATGCTGGATGGACAGGGAAGGGAGGAGGTGTTGGAGAGGAAAACTGCTTGGGAAAGTGGAGGAGGCCACCTGGAGTGGCTGGCGGCGTCGCACATGTCGAACTAGATGGGGGGGTGGCCATGCAAGTTAGGGTTTCCACCCTTTTTTTCTTAATAATAATAAAAATAATAATTCTTATTACAACCATAATAATAATAATATTAAAAACCATAATATAATTACTATTACTATTACTAACCATTTTTTTAAGTTCTATTTTATTTTATTATTTATTTATTTTCTTCTTTCTCCACTTTATTTCTTTTACCAACCAATTAATTTATTTACTTTCTTTGAACACTGGGCATCTGTGGGGTTTGAGTTCAATCAACACACTATTGAGAAAACCACACTCGGACATTGCCACCTTGTATTTCCCACTCACATGGTCAAAAATCATGCTTACTATGTGGTCTTTATAAATCATGCGCTAGTCACGCACAATGACTCTGACCCACTAGACTTTGCGCGCAGGAAGTGCACAGTTACTCCTAACCGCACGATCTTACCACACAATGGTCAAAGGTTCCCAAAACAAATAATAATAATTAAAGTAATTGAAATAATAAATCAACCAGGTCAGGGTGTGACAATTCTCCCCACCATTGAACTTTTTCCCCCAAAAAGTCACCAAACCAATAGTTAACACAACTCAAGTCCATGCCCAGACAAAACTAATGGAAACTAAGAGCATCAGGGTGACCATTCCGAACACACATCACACTCAACCCATTTCAAGGAAAACTACTACTGAAGATCGAGGGGGGAACATGGGAGGGTTCTCCCCACCACACGGATTTCACGAACTCAAAAAGGAAAATCTAAACATACAACCCTAGAGAAGGGGGAAAGAAGCACACAAGAACTCCCAAATGATCCAAACCTACTTATATAGCACAAGAGAAAAAATTCGTCCATCAGAACTATGATCTAGAACCATTACAGGACCAACTAATACATTGGGACACTAGAATGGGGGAATCCCCTACAAAACCAAAACATACTAGAGGAAAACCCAAAGAGGTTCCTGAACTGAGAGAGCACCCAAAGACAACACCCATTGTTCTCTCCAAACAATTCCTAACAAACAAAACTGATCCCAAACTCAAAATTAGAATATTTCTATTCATTCATGGGCCCAACACCCCAGAAGGAATAAAAATAATTTAAATCCACATTTAGAGGAGTTGAGGCCGCTTGGATTGCGGTACAATGATCTCATCACAAAAACACAAAAAGGAGAAGCTTGCGACGATAGGAGTAGAACATGGAATCTTTTTATATTTCCATCCTCAAAGCTAGAAACATTCTTGAGACCGAAGTTCCACAAACCCTTGGAAACTTTTGACTGTGCAAGAGAATTACCCCAACACCTGTGGCTGGTGCCCTGATGGCTGATGCATATCCTTCCTCACAATCATGAATTGGCATCCTATGGTCCCTAACACTTTCTGATCAATGATTCAAACAACCACAATGGTGGTACATTTTCGAAGGGGAGAAACATGAAAACATAGAATGCCTAGACATTCCATACTAGTGGCGCACAAGAAATTAGTCCGACAAACTAAGAGCTGGCACCGATTTGGAATAATTTTCCGGAACATGTTCCTTTGGCAGGAACCCCTTGCCCGATAGGGAACCATTACCAAAGCCAACCACCACCAACTACACCTCAAACTCTAACGACTATAAGATGACCAATATCTACTGGCCCCAAATAGAAACATCAAATAATCCTGAGATGGTACGAATCTTAACACCCTGACGAGTTCCCTGCAATTCAAGGACACACTTTATCTTCCAAACTACACCTCATCATCTAATAGAAATCAATTACATAGATAAATAGGAAACACTAAAGAATAACTTAAAACTGGGCACAAATCATTAGAAACCATAGAAATCTTTCTTGGCGGCACACTCAGAACAACAATAATAATAAAACTGCGATCAGCATCAAGACAATGCTCAATCAAATAAACATCCCAAGACAAGGTCAATATGCACACAAGCCAAACATAAACAAGCACAAGTAAAATTTTCTATTCCAAAAACTGCCATATCTTTTAAATTTTTAAAACACAACTATGGTACCTTATGAACCATCAAATTTCTGTTAATTCAATCCCACTTACATCATCTATGATCAAGTGCCCCCCATGCACTCTCCACTCATACCCATGCACATGTGACCCTCCATAAAGAATTACAAGGTTCAAACATTTCTTTCCCTTATAAACTCCAAACACACACCAAATTATTTTTCCAAATCGAAACACTTTCCCTTTAAAACCCCACTTCACCAATTTCAAAAAAATATAAAAGAAATAATTTTACATCTCAGAATCAATTTCACTTTTAATGCACACTCACATAAACCGAGATTAAAACAAAACACAACCAACCAAAACACACTAAAATGAGGAAATAGTGCATATTCCTAACCCAACGACATGGTGGTGAGTCATGCCTCAAGTAAGGCATAAAACTAAGGGGACCTGGAGTCGGGAATTGGGCATCATAGGGGTCACCGTCCCATGTGAGGCCACAATGTGAACTAATTTTCCTGCATTGTCATACCTCAATCCAAAACATCCCAAGGAAAAAGGCTCAAAACCCAAACTATCCCTGGTAACACAAGTCCCGTCACAAGTGGTGGTAATCATGAACCATCTCATAACCTACCTCATGAGATTTGACCATCCTAATATTCATTTATCGAACATTCCAATTATCTTGGGTTGCTCTAATACCATTATTTACGAACTAGACTGAGTCTTCCCTGAACAGGTCACCTGAGCTGGTCCTCAACAATTCTTAAAGGGCTTTCCTGATCCCCACAGGCTGGAAACCAGTGCCGAGCATCAAAATTAAATTGCTGGGAACAATTTTTCCCATAAATATAAATAAATAATCCATAATAAACAGAACAAAAAAATAAAAATAAATGATAGGAAAAGAAAGGACGTACAAAACATGACTAACTTGTCCAAGACTAAGACTCCACGTAACCCCATGTGTTAATCTACGATATGAAAATGAAACCTTGCCTAAGGAGATCTAAACCAGATATGTAACCTCCAAGAGAAATTAAAAACAAGAAAAAACTATATGCATGAGTATTAAAACTCACTAGGTAGGAGAGGCTAATATTTTCCCAATGAAAATTCTTTAAATAAATAAAACCTTAATTTTAGGTTTGGAATAAAATCTATAAATATTGAAAATTTCTACACTTTTCATTTATAAGGTAAAACAATCACAGCCATAATAGATTTCCCTCAAGTTTAACATAAGGTTCAAGAGAAGGAAATAAATGGAGACCAAAATAGAATCATTCACTTTTCATAAAAGTGTCAAAGGAAAGAGATATTGTTAGTTTAAAACAATTTTTTATTGAAAAGTTATTTATCAACCACAAATTTAGAATTTCACAAGAAAACACTAAAACTAAGAACAATGGGTATCTGGTTCAAGCCCAAATTTACCCAATAGAAGAAGGGTAGAACGGTCCTTGTAGTGTAGCTTGAGTTGTCGATTCCACAGAGACCTAAGAAGATACCTAAGATACACAACCTAAGGGAAGGATTTTTGGCTCTGAAGTGGCCAACATTGGGTTGATTTTAGATGGGTTTAAGAGATATCTAAATAATTTAAGTGGATTCAATTTAAAATAATGAGTTGATCCTAGGTTATCACTCGGGGTGGATTGGACGTATTTTCTTTTTAATGATTTCAATTTCTTAAATTTGAGATGAGTTCATTTAAGGAGATAAAACAACATCATCACTTACTGGTTTAATGCCTACACCCTCTAATAATAATCACCTATACACTTGAAGGATCAAAGTTTTGAGCACTTCAAGGTAAAGGATCGTTTTAGTACTTGAAGTGTGTGGCCTTAAATTCAACAAGGATGATGGAGTTTAAAAATCATCAAATAAAAATCCCAATTAAAGAAGTGATTATACATTAATTAGGTGATAAATAACATCCAATCCATCCCCTTGCTACTCCCTTGGATCAACCCATAAGTGGGTTATCCCTCCATTGATCCCATGGTTTCAATGGAAGCGGAGAGTAGACTCATGAGGGAGGAAATGGAGAAGTAAAGAAAACAACAAAAATAAAATGATCACTCCACCGTTGTGTGAATAATTTCACAAGGGTTGGTGTGAATAAATTCACACCTTGATCCAACGGTATCAAAGTGATATTAATAACAACAGAATAAGAGTAGAAGAAGAACTTTTATTAAGAAACTAAAGTGAATTGAACAACTTACATGTGAAAGACAAAATTGAGGCAACAAAAATGCAGCATAACATTACAATTGAACAAAGCATACAACATCCTCAACTCCTTCACCACCACTTCCTTAAATAGGCATTTTGGGAGCCTTGGGTCGAGCCACCAACAGCACAAAGCAGATTAATTAATTTTGGTAGGCTATAGGTGGTGGAAAGCTTGTGGAATTTGGACTTTTCCATGTTTGACCCGAGGTGGCAGCCAGTTTTCATCCACCGAACAGACGCGTCTGGAATACCTTCTAGAAAGCAGAATCAGAGTAGGCCATAGAAGAAGAAAATGAAGCTCCAGATGTCTTCTAATCTCCTGTAAAATCTGGGCCCATTTGGAGTAGTGTATTCCGAGATATGATCAAATTAGTGAGATTTTTTTCTGGGCCGCAAAATCTGGCCCAGAATTGTATCTCTAATTTGGGCCGCCTGAATGACCACCATGGAGACCGAATTAGCATTAACCCCTGAAGTGTGATTTGTTCCTATACATGTCTTCTATCATCCCACGAAAGTTGGGATTAATTGGGCCTGTATGTTGGGCCCCACAGTCTCATCCGTGGGCTGGTGTCCAATCTGTCTTCTCCAGAATTGCTTCCTTTCATTGCCAAATATCTCCATCATCCACCATGAATTCTCCATTGATCCCTGAATGAAACATGTTCATATTGGAGTGTATATAAATTATCAAATTAAAATATGTATAATAAGATGAATCATTTTGTACTTTAAATGATGTTCAAAAATGTACCACATAATAGTGCATTTTAAGAAGGTATTACAATCATAATGTGAAATGATGTTAAAAGTGTAAAATGCACTAAAATGGTGTTTATGAATAATAAAGAACATGAATATTATATATATTACCAATAAATATTAGCCACATTTAGTGGCTAATCACACCCCCCAACTTGAGTTTTGCTAGTCCCGAGCAAAATATATCTCATCAAAAATGAAATTCGAATTCCCTTTTCCAAAAACATTTTAATACACAATGATCACCAAAAAACATTATACCAAACAATCATGAAACCCATCAAAATATTTTAATACGAGATAGTTTCATAAGCATATCCCAATCCCAAGCCCATTCCTTTGATCAAATCCATCATCATACTTCATCCAACTCAATTAGGTGTAATGATGTGTTGTGAATCACAATAGATATGGGGGTTCATTTTCATTCAAGGGAAAATCATGGAAGCGCTAGGTGGAATCACATTTAATCCTAATATGAGTATTATTCATCCCTCTTTTTTTTG
Organism: Viscum album; assembly: GCA_963277665.1. Taxonomy (NCBI): domain Eukaryota; kingdom Viridiplantae; phylum Streptophyta; class Magnoliopsida; order Santalales; family Viscaceae; genus Viscum; species Viscum album. The sequence goes on along the minus strand of OY728121.1, from coordinate 1,189,025,384 downwards.
ATTTTTTTTTGCAATATTGATATAGTAATTGAGATTGCAATTAATCAAATTAACCCATGTAGCAAGACTTTGCCGATGACTCCCAGACTCAAAGGCCTTAGGGCACCAAGTGAAGCCCAAATACTCAGGCATCGTCTCGAGTTAACTTAATCAAAAACAAAGTCATATTACCATAAATAGAGATAGATTGAAAAACTCAGGGCTAGAAAACTCTGGAGTCACGATCCCCAAGTGCCGAAAGCCTCGCATTTTATCAATCCATTGCTCTACACGCAAATTTTTATTTTTATTTTTTTATTTTTTTATTTTTTAATAATTTTTTTTTAATTTTTTTTTGAATACTCATATTATTCATAAAAATAAAACCATCCTATGTTATTTATTATGGGACCCCAAAAATTCAAATTAGTACCCCACAGTCTAGAGGACGTGCATTGTGGCATTTTTTTTATTTGGATGAAAATATAAACGATGAAATATCACATTGGACAGCCACACTTTCCAAAATCTATGCTCATGAAATTATACAAGGATTAAAATCAAAATTAGGGCATGCTAAATTATTTGATATTCAGTTCCAAAGTGTGCAATGTGTATTACCATGTTCAAGGTTAAAGGAATTTTTCCTTCCATTTACTTTTTCAAATCATTCATTTTTTTTGACACGAAATCATTTTCTTATTTTATCTCCCCCCCAACTTAAAATAACACTGTCCCTAGTGTTTAAAGAAAAGAAAATGTAGAAGGGGGTAGAGGTAGAGAATGAAAGTTCAAAAAGGAAATTGAAAATGAGGGTCATGGAATGAAGTCACCTGGTGGTTAAAGTTTGAAGTTCTTGCTGCTCCAATTTAGTCATTTGATATCCATGTCGCTTGCAGAGTTCCCTAGTGGAAAAATGAAAACAAACAAACAAAACAAAAGAGTATATATATATATAAGTAAAATATAAGTATATATATATAATAAAATAAACTGATGATACATTGTCTTCTTTTTAAATTTCTGGGTAAGGTATTACTCAAGGATCACACCACGTGACACGGATGAATATGGTGCTCCCCTTTCATACCCATCCATACTCATAATAGAAGAACAGGTCAATAGTCTATATTTTTTTTAAAATATAAAAATGATTAATTAAAATATAAATTTTATTAAAACAAAAAAAATGATAGGAAACTTGAAAACCATGGGTTGCCTCCCATGCAGCGCTTTGTTTAATGTCGTTAGCTCGACATGAACCCCCCAACTTACCCAATACCAACTTTAAAAATTTTAAGGACCACATGTTTCACCAATTCAACTAGGTTTAGATTGATTACATGTTTATAATTTGTTTCATTAACAAACCTATGTTCTAAAATGAGTTGGTAAATCCAAGGAATATCAGAAATGGTGGATCTAGTTACTTCTATATTCTTGCCTAATACATCAAGGGTCATTCCAATTTTATTTATATCAAGAGAAGAAACAATGAAAACATGATGGTTTTGGATATCCTCAATGAATGAAAACTTGAGGAAGGATGGAAAGGAAACATGTTCGAGTTCAGGCAGACTAACATTTTTAGACATAGGTTGGGAATTTGGATCGATCTCAATTTTATTTTCAAAATTTATCAATAGAATTGGTTCCTTTGAAATAGAAGATTCAACCACAAAATTGGAAATATCAGTGTTAGAAATGGGTATGGACTCAAAGTTTGTGATTTCTCTTAATGGTTTAATGATTGGTGTTTTTGAAAAATCATAAACAGAGTTATATTCATGAGACTCAATCATTGATGTCAAATTCTCCTCTTTTGAATCCAAAAAGTCAATTTATTCTTGATTTAAATACCCTTTAATAATTCCTTGATCCTCTTTATCTTCCACAAATCCAAAGGTTTTCTCTTCAGTAAATTCATGAGAGGTTTGTGAGAAACTAGACACTTCACATAAGGTTATGAAAGGGATAGTTTGTGTAGGGATGGGTTCCTCACAATTTTTAATGCTTTGTAGTTCTAACTTCAATGATGAAACCTCAAAATTAATTATCTCCATTTTTTGACACAATTTTTCAAGTAATGGTTGTGGATCATTATGGGTAAGGGGTTGAGAAACATGGTCTATTTCAGGTGGATAATTAAGTTGTTGGAATTCCACAGGAGGGTGTTCAGATTGGCCTTGTTGGGATTGGAAATCATAATATGTTGGAATGTATTGTGGATCATATGAATAAAAACATTGTGGTTCAGTAGGTTGTTTATGATCCCACAAGTAAGAATTAGGATGGCCATTGTACATCGTACATGGGGTTGAGTGATCAAGGTGGGGATAGGTTTCCCATGTTTGAACTTGTTCAAAATTGACTTCTATAGGAGTGAGGGGTGAGAAAAGAGAAGAGGGATTAAGAAAAACGAATGATAATGTCTAAGATAACTTACTTAGGTCCCCAGTAACGGCGCCAAAATTTGGTTCACGCCCAAATTTACCCAAGAGAAGAAGGGTAGAACGGTCCTTGTAGTGTAGCTTGGGTTGTCGATTCCACAGGGACCTAAGAAGATACCTAAGATACACAACCTAAGGGAAGGATTTTTGGCTATGAAGTGGCCAACATTGGGTTGATTTTAGATGGGTTTAAGAGATATCTAAAAGATTTAAGTGGATTCAATTTAAAAGAATGTGTTGATCCTAGGTTATCACTCGGGGTGGATTGGAAGTATTTTCTTTTTAATGATTTCAATTTCTTAAATTTGAGATGAGTTCATTTAAGGAGATAAAACAACATCATCACTTACTGGTTTAATGAATACACCCTCTAATACTAATCACCTATACACTTGAAGGATCAAAGTTTTGAGCACTTCAAGGTAAAGGATCGTATTAGTACTTGAAGTGTGTGGCCTTAAATTCAACATGGACGATGGAGTTTAAAAATCATCAAATAAAAATCCCAATTAAAGAAGTGATTATACATTAATTAGGTGATAAATAACATCCAATCTAGCCCCTTGATACTCCCTTGGATCAACCCATAAGTGGGTTAGCCCTCCATTGATCCCATGGTTTCAATGGAAGCGGAAAGTAGACTCATGAGGGAGGAAATGGAGAAGTAAAGAAAACAACAAAAATAAAATGATCACTCCACCGTTGTGTGAATAATTTCACAAGGGTTGGTGTGAATAAATTCACACCTTGATCCAACGGTATCAAAGTGATATTAAGAACAACAGAATAAGAGTAGAAGAAGAACTTTTATTAAGAAACTAAAGTGGATTGAACAATTTATATGTGAAAGACAAAATTGAGGCAACAAAAATGCAGCATAACATTACAATTGAACAAAGCATCCAAGATCCTCAACTCTTTCACCACCACTTCCTTAAATAGGCATTTTGGCAGCCTTGGGTCGAGCCACCAACAGTACAAAGCATCTTAATTAATTTTGGTAGGCTATAGGTGGTGGAAAGCTCGTGGAATTTGGACTTTTCCATGTTTGACCCGAGGTGGCAGCCAGTTTTCATCCACCGAACAGACACGTCTGGAATACCTTATAGAAGGCAGAAGAAGAGTAGGCCATAGAAGACGAAAATGGAGCTCCAGATGTCTTCTAACCTCCTGTAATACTTGGGCCCATTTGGAGTTGTGTATTCCGAGATATGATCAATTTAGTGGGATGTTTTTCTGGGCCGCAGAATCTGGCCCAGAATTGTATCTCTAACTTGGGCCGCCTGAATGACCACCATGGAAACCGAATTAGCTTTAACCCCTGAAGAGATATTTGTTCCTATACATGTATTATAGCATACCACGAAATTTGGGATTAATAGGGCCTGTATGTTGGGCCCCACAGTCTAATCAGTGGGCTGGTGTCCAATCTGTCTTCTCCAGAATTGCTTCCTTTCATTGCCAAATATCTCCATCATCCTCCATGAATTCTCCATTGATCCCTGAATGAAACATGTTCATATTGGAGTGTAGATAAATTATCAAATTAAAATATGTATAATAAGATGAATCATTTGGTACTTTAAATGATGTTCAAAAATGTACCACATAATAGTGCATTTTAAGAAGGTATTACAATCATAATGTGAAATGAAGTTCAAAGTGTAAAATGCACTAAAATGGTGTTTATGAATAATAAAGAACATGAATATTATATATATTACCAATAAATATTAGCCTCATTTAGTGGCTAATCAGTATCACTTCATATAGCGAGGGAAAGTGTACTAACTGTACTAGTGTCAATGTAACATGAGAAATCCAAGGAACTCAGAAGAAAACCAGAATGTGATAATACATGTCACTCATCCTGAAGGCATGCCTATCCTCGATGATTTCAGAACACTCAAATGCTCGGGGTTTCCATACCTAACCTAACCAAGGGGCCCAATTCCATAGCAGAGCAACATCTGTACTACGGACCACTAGCCAGTGCATAGTCTAGACTAGAACAACATTCATTCCCAGTAAACCTCTTTACTATGCTAGATTCCCATGTATAATTCTCAAGAGGGTGTTCCACACATTTCAAATAACAAGACACATATATATAACTGAACACTCCACACAACTCGACACCACCCCTGCCACCTCAAGGGTAGTCCTCGCCATAAAATAAAAATTATAAAATGAAGGTCCCACACTGAGGAATCCCCCATCTCAGGATTAATCTATGAGGCAAGAAACCCAACCCCGGAAGGGTTTTCCAAATAACCATTCAAAAGTTCCAATCTGGTTTTTACCTATAAAACACTATAACATTTATCAAATCATTTAGAAAACCATTTCTAGAGAAAATCCAAACTTCATATTATATAAACTTTTCAAAATGGGCCCTTCCGCCAAGTGTTCAACAATTTTCACATTTAAAACATTTTTATAAATAGTCATACATAGGTTATATTCAACACTAAACCAACTTATAAATCCACATTGGAAACACCAACCACCATTTTAATGTCAAACTATCATTTACAAAACCAATTACTTCCTTTAGAAATCATGAAATACTTAGAAAATCCAAACAGGCACATAACCAACCCTTGGTGTGAAAAACTAAAAAAACACATCACGCATTCAAAAAATCGATTTTTAAAACCATACACACTCAATTTGAATGAAACAGACCTACTTGGAAAACCATTTATGGAAAACCAAAAACCTATTTAAATACAAAAAATTTATAAGATCTAATCGGGCATTTGATGAACGCATATTTTTCACCACACAATCCAACCAGTTGAAAAATTCCAAAAATTCATTAGATATTTTTCTCAAACCAATTATTCTCATACATAAGTGCAAAAAGCCAATTTTAACCCAAAAAATATTGGAAATCCATTTGAAAAAATTCCAATAACCATTTTCATAGACATCACAAATATATTTTTTTGACTAAAAAATGCTTCTATTTTTAAACCATTTTCCAGAGCCAACAGTGATATCAACCAGATATGAGGCATGTGTCATTTTTCAAATCCACGTCACACATTCAAATAGATTAGATAAAACACTTCATTTCATGTGGAATGACTATTTCCAACGAGCCCGTATACGAGTGGTAAGAGCTCCTGCTTGGCATCCAAGAGACCTGGGTTCAAAACCGGGCATAGGTGAATTTTCGGGTTAGTGTAGAAGTACTGTAGAAGAAATGTAGCAATCACTGTAGCAGTTACTATTTGGTACTGTAGCAACCAGAACTATTCACCCAATTTGTGACTTCAGGCCACCAGTTTGGGCCTACGGGTCTCCAGGGCCTTCGGGTCATCAAAGGCCTTTGGGCCACAGGGCCTTCAAGTCACGTAGACCATGGAGTAGCCCAGTTCACACAAAACAAGCCCTAGAAGAGGATCAGAGCAATAGGAGTAGCAGCCACCAGATGCAGAGCTAACCGGATTGAAAGAATGAGAGTGTATGACACCCGTAATCAGGACCAGGCATCATGCTGCTTTATATGGGGCAATGCTAGCCAATCAGCAATGCAAGGTGGGGAGCTAGGAGATCAATGATGCAGAAATCTAGGGAGGGGTAGTTCAAGTGGGCTGGGCCTACGAGTCATTTATTGGGAATGGTATGCCTCTGGGCCTTCAGGTCATGTATTGCGGGTTTGTTGGGCCTTGTGCCTTGGGCCTACGGGTCATATACAGGTTCCCCTTCAACCCTTAAAAGGGGTATTATCCATAATAAAATAAAGAGAAGGCCTTCGGGCCATTTGGCTGGGGGGGCATGTATAACGACTATTATAAAAAATAGTACATCACTAATTTAATAACTAAAGAAGTATAAAAAACAAGAAACCAATGAAATCACGAATTGAAAGGAAATGTGCAAAGGGTCCTACCTCAAAGGAGAAACCAATCCAAATACCCGGTTCTTGAAACTTTTTTTTGGAAACAACCTGAAAAAATACAGTAGGGTTCATTGCACTACCCAAAAATCGACAGAAACCTTAAAACACCCATTAGACACCCTTTAATAAGTGTGAAACCAAACATCGGGTATATTTCTATACCTTGGAAGTCAGAAGAGAACCAAAATGAAGTCAATATGCTTCACCTTTGGTAGAGGATGTAGGAACACTCAAGAACGAGACCCAAGGAGGTCTTTTCCTAGTCAATTGTGAGTTGCAAATTGAATAGGGCACCAGCGGGGTCGCGCACACTGGAGAACGCCACTACTGGGGAAGACAGGAGGCTGAAAGGGGGAAATGCCGGGAGGTTGGGTCGCCTGGAGTATGGTGACTATTAGAGGTCAGGAAAACGCAGTCGGATGACGACCTGAGGTGGGCTGAAAGTAGCTGCCGGAGCAAGGAGGCAGGTCAGAAGTGGATGTCGGCAAGGTGGGGGGGGGGGGCTGTGGGACGGTGGTCGGTGAGGACAAGGAAGGGAGGCGTGACCTCGCACTGGATGGACAGGGAAGGAGTGGCAGTTCCTCGCACTGGTTAGATAGGAAAGGGAGGCATGACCTCGAGCTGGATGGACAGGGATGGGAGGGCTCACCCTCACACTAGCTGGATAGGGAACAGAGGTGGTTCCAGAGAGTAAAACTGCTTGGGAAAGAGGAGGTGGCCACAGGGAGGGGTTTGTGGCATCGCACATGTCAAACAAGAAGGGGGAGGGGGCACTCGGGTGCTACAGGAACGAAGGGGGGGGGGGTGGCTGCACAAGTTAGGGTTTCCATAGTTTTTTACATAATTATAATAATAATTATTATTATTCATATTACAACAACAACAAAAACAATAATATTAAAAACCAAAATATTATTACTATTACTATTACCAAACATTTTTTCTAAATTTTTATTTTATTTTATAATTAATGTATTTTCTTCTCGCTCCACATTATTTATTTTACCATCAAGTTTATTTATTTAATTTTTCCGAACAACAGGCAGCCGCGAGGCTCACGTGCAATAAACATGCAGTTGAGCAAGTCATGCTCAGACCGCGCCACCTAGTACTCCCCACTAACATGGTCAAAAAGTGTGCTTACCATGTGGTCATTATAAATATTGGGCAAGTCACACACAATGACTTCGACCCACTAGATCTTCTACACGGGCACTACATAGTTACTCCTAACTGTGCGAGCTTACATCACAATAGTGAAAGATTCCCAAAACAAATAATAATAATTAAATTAATTGAAATAATAAATCAACCAGGTCGGGGTGTGACATTAATTGTTTTGAATTTAGACCTCCTGGAATATCATTATCATTAATGTCAATAGGTATCCTCTGATCCTAGATACATGCTACTATTAATTTTGGTAAATGCGTGTTTCCACATTCACAACCCCTTGAAATCCTCTTTTCCCCTATTGAAGTAGATGTATCATCTAAAGAATGATGGGGAGGCTCATCAATATGATCATGTTTATGTTCCTCCCCCAAGGTATGAGTATGATCTTCTCCATTGTTATGTAGTTGATTAGATGATTGATCTTCCATTATCCAATAAATTAAAGCAACAAACAATTAGTACAATAATATAGTAATCCAACTATTACATATAATATAAATGAAAATTGGGAAATTATCAAAAAAAAAAGTAACACTAAACTGAAAACATATTAAATGATAAATGAATTGACATAAAGGAATGAAAATAAATCCAAAAAACAGTGTGTTTGAATATACTATTATACATCATTTTATTTATTTAAAATATGTAATTTAAAATAATTGGTTTTCAACTAAATCAATTTATAGATAAGATATGTAAAGGTAAACATGGTAATTTAAAAAAAACCAAGCTAATATTTTTTTAATATATCAGTTATAATACGTGTTTTAATAATGACAATAAATTTAAAATATCTAATAATTTATGAAATTTAAAAAATTAAAACATATATAAACATATGTTACCTATAATATTAGGAATATACTAAAGGATTGTTTTCCCAAATTCCATCATGAACATTATGTATGGTACAAACCATTTCTATGGTGTGCTCATCAATATTATCTATTAATATTTCCCTAGAAGTAGGCATCTCACATAAACAAGTATCTTTGTCATGTTTTTCATCACCATCATACTGTTTTTTCCTTTTAAAACAATAGAACATTGCATATCAGATTGATCAAGAACATAGAAATTTTTTTTTCATGTGATTCCAGGATAAAAGGATCAGCTGTGCATTCTAATTTGTTCATATTAACTACTGTCATTCCAAATTCATCAGGTATAACACTATTTTTTCTGATAAAACATTTGTAAAATGGAACATGAGATTTAATATAATCAACCTACCATATTTCATTAATGAATATATAATTTTAATTTAATTCATATATAGGGTTTTTTATCTTTGGAACTCAGAAAATAAATTGCTTCTGTGAACACCAACACACTACTATTCCGAACTGCACTTCTATTGTCCTGATTTTTCATATGAAATGTATAGCCAATAATTTCATACCCATACCATGTTATCAAATTTAAATTTTGACCACCCACTAACCATATAAATGTTTTTGATTCATTTAATATACTAATCATGGTCTCATTAAACCATATAAAAAGGATTTTCTGTGCTCATTCAAAAACCACATATCTTTCTTATTTTGATAACATTATTTCAACACATTAATATGAAATGTTATATATGACTAAGAATAATATATGTTATTAAAAATGTATAAATGGACCTTCTTTCTCCATTCACCCATAAAAAAATTTACATTCAAGCCTCAGATCCCATTCCCCCCATAATTAAATCATTCATGTGAAGATTTAGGAAAAACGATGTGTTCCCCTGTAGACAAATAGCTTGTACAAAACTCAGAAACCTCCTCATAAAAATACATCTAAAAAATTTACGCTTCATGTACATATGGATGTTTAATATACCCCTTGAATATCTTCTTAGAACAATCAAAAGGATACATCCAACATAGATATACAGGTCTGGAATGATTTATTTAATGCACCAAGTGAACCATAAAATGCACCATAATATCAAAAAAAGATGGAGGAAAATACATTTCCAATTTAAAAATTATATATATATATATCTTTGTTCTCCAAATTGTTCAAAACATTCAGATCAATCACCTTATTACAAATTGCATAGGAAAAATAAAACACAATCGTAAGAGTTATTCCAACATGAATGCCAAATATTAAACACAATTAAACTTGATGGAGAAGTTGCATCATGACGTGACAATCCAAAGATTTCATACCTTTAAACTTTAAATCCTTTAAAGACACAAAATTTCTTACATTTGAAGAATAACCCTATGGCACTTTGATATCATGAAGACATTGAAAAAAACTAATTTTCTCCTTCTTGGATAATGTATGAAAATCTAGTGAAAGGTATTTTCTTCTTCCATCATAAGTGAGAGTTAACTCCAAATGTATTTCCATTGAGAGAAAGACCAATATTTCATTCAGAACATATTTAGTTTTTTGTTTAATATCTAACAATATACTAATCAACATTTCATACATATTCTTCTCCACATGCATAAAATAAATGTTATGTTTGACCACATGATGTCAATAATATGGTAGCTCAAAAAATATTGATTTTTTCTTCCAAATATTTCAATCATTACAAGATTTATGGGTCCCTTTGAATGTCACTTCAATGTTTTTCACCCTCTCAAATTACTCATTAGTGGATAAAGGTTTTGGAGGATCATCAAATTCATGAGATCTAATGAATTCCTATTTTAATCATCTATACAAGTGATCCATAGACAAAAAATTTAGATGACCCATGTATAATATTTTTCACCCATGATTCAGTTGAAAATATGAAGTATATTTTTCAAAAATTGTACAAGATTTATGCCCCTTAACATTATATCTAGTCAAATTTCCATATGTTGGGAAGTCATTTATAGTGAACATAATAATTACACATAGTTGAAAATATTCCATTTTATTAGAATCATAAAACCTTGTACCTTTATCTTATAATAGTGTTAAATCATAAATTAATGGTGAAAAAATGTCAATATCATTTTGGGGCTATTATGGTTCATAGATCTTTAAACTCAACATGACATATTTGTGGTTCCTAAAAAAATCAGGAGATAAGTTGTAAATTAACAAATAAAACAAGCCCTAAACTATGTGTGATACTAAGGGTTTGCTATAGATTCATTCCATCTTTTTATCATCCATGTATAAGATATCTAACTTCATTTCCGAGTGTAGGGAACTACTGATCAATTTTCTTCCACTGTGGAAAATGAACGGGGTGATGTAATTTTACATCACATATATGCGCATCTACATTCCATGTTAAGCTTTTTTCATCATGTGAATTTTCAAATAAATGTTTCAAAAGAGGAATTAAAGGAAGTTAAAAAAATCCCTTGGTAGGGGTCTCTTTAAATGAAAAATCATCTTGTAATTTTTCATTCAACGTATACAGTGATGTCCCACATTTAGGACATGTTTATAGAAATACATATTCCTTCCTATATAAGATAGTTTCATTCAGGGAGGCATGCATTTTTTTACCCTAATCCCATATAACAACGTATTTTATTCACTTTATAATGTGAATCAGGAAGATCATTGTCTTTAAGAAGAATATCATTCAAAAATTATTGAAAATCAGTAAAACTATTATCCCTCCAACCATGTATTTATTTTAAGTTAATCAATCTCAACACAAATGATAAAACACTAAATTCCATACAACCTAGATACAATGGTTTTCAGCATCACTATATAGATGCTCAATTGGGGGTTCTTTCACAATTTCCTCGACTTTAATATCATGAATAATTTGTTCAATTTAATCAGAGGTATCATCCTACAAAGCATCAACATTAATATATCCAAAATACTACCATGTTTCACCATGCCAAATACAAGGGTTGTAACTCGGATTTAAACCACGAAAAATTAAATTATATTTGAGCTCTCTACATTTCAACTTCTTCATATTTAAAAATTTTAGGCACGGACAACAAAACATGTTGTTGTTGGGAACATTTCATTTAGAAAATTCCAAAAGATTATACACACCTTCCTTGTATTCATCACTTATTTTAAGTGCAGTAATCCAACATCGACTCATTATAATCTATAAGAAAAAACAAAAATAAATATCTTGTCAAAATAATATAATGGTTAAAAAGGTGACAATAAATTATTTAATTCAAGTGTGGTTTAAATTTATATCAATGATGTCATAACATGAAGGTAAATAATTTTTTTTTTAAAATATATGTGTATTTGAGAAGTATAATTATAAATTATTGAAATTAATGGAATATAAGTTAAAATATAATTGGTAAATAAAAATTTATCACCCTTTATATTTATAATCCCAAATACCACTATACAATATTTATATTTAAAAGAACATGATTAACATCAAATCAATTTCAAAACAATATGTCACAATAGTTTTTTAAAATAAATTTTTTACCCAATCAAATCATTTCACATTTTAATTGAATTAAAAACATTCTAAATTTTTTAATTTAGATGAAGGGAATGATTTAAAAATATCCATCAAATTTAAAACAAAAAAAATTATATAAATGGTTTAATGAATTATTTCAATAAATTTAATAAAAAACTCATTTCCATTACTAGAATATTTTCAACAACAAAAAAATCATATCATCGTGGATAGAAAACAATAATTACCCATTATTTTAAATAAATTTAAAAAGATAGATATTGTTTTCTCAACATAACAAACTATAATAATAAATATTATACAATAATAAACATACAAAATGTAGGATTCGATGTAATAAGAAACTGAATATATGGAGGGAGACATGCCCAAGAATTCAAACTATATAAATATTCTATAATACAATTATAAATATGATGTTAACCATTAATCATAACGTAGGAAAATATCAAAGTGACTCTAATTAATTATATAACATATAATATTTTTTTAGGAGAATTAGGATTACTTTATGAGTTGTTATTTAATAAATTTTGGAAATTCACATATAATAGTAATTATATCAATGTAATGTAGGTAAACAAATGTTCCACTAAATTTATGACATATAAATAGTCACTAATAGTTTCTCAGAATTTAGACATACACTAAATAACTATTTTCTAGAATTCCATCTCATTATTTCCAAATCACTAACTCAAACATTCCAATAGTGCCATGAACAAACCCCTAGATATCCCTTGTAACATATTATGAAACCTTATCCAATATAGTAAAATATAAACTTGGTACTAATTTGAGGGAAATCATTGATTTGAATATACCAATTCTAGTGGGACACATCTATCAAAATATAGTACATCATCAAGACTTACATTTATATGATACTATGTTGATCAAAATAATTCACTCTATATATAACATATAAATGAAAATAAACAGAATAGTACATCTACAACCATGTTAGGCTGGGTTATATGAGTCAACCAATAAATTGGATCTGAAATATTTCTTAACAACAACTATTCAAGGTGAAAATTAATATAATTGGCTAAGGGATTGAAAATAACTTACATTACATGAAACTAAAAAAATGTTTTTTATATGAAAGTGTATTTTAATATTATATCATAGATCAAAAAAATCTATTAGAATGATAAAATTAATTAAATTAATATATAAATGAAATACCATCCAATCTTACTTTAAAAATTTATTTTCCTCATTAGTGTTATTTTACAAAAACATGTTGTATGTATATCATAGGAATAACACAGAAATTAACCATAAGGGTTTATACCACATTCTATTAATATAAGATCTCATTACAATTCCAAATGATCATCGAGAAGCTGGTAAAATACATAAAAATTTAATGAAAATAAAATACAATAAACCATTGAACATAAGCGAATAATAATAATACTAAAGGAACCTTAGGTGGACAACTAAGAAACAATTCTAACATAAATACCATGAGAAGTGATAATTTAATCCACCATATAATATTCAAATTCTATAATAAAATTTTGAAAGAACTTGTTTAATCATATCATAGTCATTTCACATAAAAAAGATGGTAATGAGAGATTTGAAAAAATGGAATAAAAAATTAGAGTTGGGGTGTCTGTGAGTGATGATCGATGTGTGAGGCTTACATGAGAGTTTAATATGAGCCAATGAAATTCTAAAAAATGATGCTGAATAACCTGATGGTGTATGAATATGGAAAACCAACATTATGTGCCACTAGATTTAAGAATCAATGAGGTTAGGGATTCCGAGTGAGTGAAATGAGTTTTCTTTTGTGATATCTAATAACACTGGTGTAATATCCCAGGTAAATAAAGTATAATAAATTTTCATATTTTTTAATATTTGTGAATTAAATATAAATTTTAATATAAAGGTGTTTCTATGTTCGATAGAGTACTCGATACGCAACAACGAGTTTCTTTGAAATCTTACGTTGCACACTAATAATATAATAATATTATTTTAAATGGTAGTTGACACGCAGCCGTTGTATTGGCAGGAATGAATTTAAATAATAGAAATATGATTATATATGTTTGTTAAATGTTTTTACATTTATCCAATAAAATATATAGGCTTAAAATAAGTAAAGAATTCAGGTTTAGGCATAGATACTCTAATATTCACTAAAAGGTCGATTTACCGCCTTTTGATGGAGAACCCTATTTAAAAATAGTTTTGGTCAAACTTATACATTCTATTGGCCAAATAAAATCTTTATTTAGAATCGGGACATCAAAATTTATTTTGTGTAAGTTTTTGGTATTTTTTCAATAAAGTTCATTTTTTAATGAATACTGAAAAATGTTGTATTTTAATTCAAAACCTCATTTTAGTCTAATATATTTATATGGTTATATTATCTTTTTAATTGGTTTTAAAGTGAAATTATAATATATTTTTACCTTTTAATCCAATGGCGGTCATTTGAATTAATTTCACTTTGAAATTGGACTTAAAAAAGTTTCAATCTTTTGATATATATTGTTTCTTAAAAACACGCTATTTCTTCTGACAATGGGAATTAATTATTAAATTAATTAATGCAAATTATATGTTTTTTATTTTTTAAAATAGACATCATTTTCTAATTTTGAATATCAAATACAGCTTAGGGTGAATTTTGGGTATATTTCTGAAAAACTTCAATTTTTGATGAATAGTGAAACCACTAAGTGGTAGCTAAAAAACCAATTTTACGTTTAAATGAAACTTTACCACTTCTATGAATTGAATTTAAAAAATCCAACATACATGGTTGTCATTATTAAGTAAAATTTGGTTCAATGGGATGTAAATATTTTTTGGGTGAATAGTAAATTTTAAGTTTTATTAATCACGATTAAAGGTAATTAGTCTAATTTAAGGTAAAAATAATGTTATAATAATATGAAATCACCTTGAAACATGTCCTAAACTCTTTTTATGAGTCTTGGACGACCACGACAATCTAGTGGTCAACTTGGGGACCCCATGGAGCCACTTGGGTAAGAAAATGACATTAATAACTTTTTATTTAAATTAAAAATAAAAGTGTCACAAACATGTATTATTTTACTAAAATAATTTTTACATGGGGTTATATAATTGATATATTTGACTATAAATATTCATTAGAAATATAAAAAGATTTCCTACAACATGGTAATTTTTTTTATAATTTTTAGACATCAATAAAATAAAATTATTTATGACACAGTGATGATGTAGTGTTTACGTCATTAATGAATGATTTAAATAAATAAGAAGATACTGTTTAAAATAATATCCAAAACTTGTAAAATTCTTATTGGATGATTTTATTTATAACATGGGAAATCTTATCTTAGACTTTAATAATTTTTGGACCTTTAGAAAATGAAAATCATTATATAATAATATAATAGTTTCATGCTTTCCAAAAGAGCCCCTCCTCTCCCTTATAAAAAGACCCCACTTCCTACACATTTCTAACACTTCTCAAGCCCTTTGCCTCGTCCAAACTCTACTCACATAATCTCCCAATATCTCTCTCTTCATCCTAGATGCCTTACCATAGGCAGAAAGCTCTTCAAGAAACCCTTTTGGTTCAAACCAAGGGGAGTTACCCAATTTAAAGGTAATGTCTTCCATTATGTTCTTTTGATTTATTTCACTTCTCCAACCCCTAAACTATTTTTATTTAGTTCTTTTGTAACAAAAACAGTATCTTAAATACACTAGGATGTATTTAAAAGAAGTATTCTAGCTACACTTACACACACCTCCGTCTAATGGTTAAAGAACATACTGTTTCTGTGGATGGCGAATTACTGCCTCACAAAACGATGATTGTTCAATATTCTCTTAACACATTTCCTGGTGGCCATTAAGATGTAACTGTATTTATATATGATATATATTATGTTTATGTTTTCCTTATGCTTCTGTATTTTTCATTTATGGATTACCTTTATGGTTTCCATAATGGATAAACGCAATAATTTCATTTTTGGTAGTGCGGACTACCGCCCCCTCAGAGTGATTTGAATCGTTAATGCCATATGTGGGACGTATAAAGGATGGAGTAAATAATATTATATATGATATTATACTGAAATTATAATGTACCTTTATATCATTGTGATTTCATTCCATTAAATACAAAATAGAAATGAAAGTAGCGTTCATGCGTACGTACGGCTTACCGTCTCCAGGAACGGTGCATTTCAGTTCTTACCCCTAAATGTATATGATGGATATATATGATATATATGATATCCAAATCATGAATATAATTATAGATATAATGAACCTTTTCCCACATGAACAACATGTAATTGTAAGAAGTCTATTTTTGACTTAAGTACCAAATATCGACAAAACGAACATAATTAACTTAAATGATTACATAATGTTTATAAAATGGAAATAAATTATATAAAAGGAATAATAAACTTGAAAAATATTCTTAAGAAATTAAAAATTAACTTTATTTTATTATTCAGTAGTTTAAAGAGCGATCGAGTCAAGTCGGACATGAGGTAAAGGACTTCATCTCAATCTCCTTTCATTGAGGCATATTTTGTTCTAATACAAGACATTGTTTTATACGCTGTATAAAAACCTTCGAATTTTCATTTCATTCAAAGTGAAACTTTTTCTACGAAGCGCTTTACTAAATGAAAAAAGGAATGTTTCTTTTAACGTACGTAGTGACAACGACCTTTTCCACCGCTGCGAGTACTACTTGATCTTTGGCTTCCTTAACAAGCTGTAATGTTTTTAAAAGAAAATAAATACCATATAATCATTTATGTATTTTGGTATTGAAAATGGTTTTGATAATGGAGTTGTTATGTCAATTTATTTAATTGATATATTTTGATTGAAATGTGGAAATGTTTTCTTTCCATTATATTTTTTTTATGTCTTATGATTTTATAATGGTACCTGAACATTTGACAGGTGGTTACGTGATAAACCAAATGATGGTTGGTGCCGTGAATTCCAGGATGGGTGGTTACGTTATAACCTCCAATGAATTGGGTATGGAAGTTGGCCGTATGACAATTCCATTTAGTGATATGTGTGGAAGTCGACCGTATGGTTATTCATTTAAGTACGTTTATGTCCCAAGTTACCTTTATATGTTATATGTTCTTTATATGGGTTTTATGGTAATATTTTGGTTACAAAAGGGTAAGTACTGATCTTTTATTTATTTAAGAGTATTTAATACTTCATAAAGGTGAAAAGTAGTACTTATGATAAAGTATTCATGGTTTACCTGTTGTTTTGTAGAAAACTAACAGTTTTCCTTATTTGTGTATCCCTTACTGAGCTTTTTGTGCTCACCCCAAGTTTTTGAAATGTTTTTATAGGACATAATGTGGAATAGGGTCAAGGATGGGATCAAAGAAAAGTCATGTGGTCTTAAATATGGAACTAGACCTGACTCTTTTTTTTCAAGAGTTCATGTTTTGTAAAAAAGAATAGAGACTGTGAAAAAGTGTCTACTTTGTAATATTTTGAGATCTAATAGTTATTTCCTAATTCTCTAAAACTATAAACCTGAAAAGATCCTTAATGTGTATTATTCATTTAATTCAAGATTAAGTAATGTTTTAAGGCTGGGTCCTTATATTTGGTATCAGAGGTCAGTTTAGACTACTTTAGGAGTTAGAAAATTGTTAAATTCATGTATGTAAATTAATTTATGGTTTGATTGAAATGATATAGTATTTAAAGATTACCATGTTGCATCACCTCAGATATTTCTGTGTTCAGAATGGTTTTCCGCATAGGAAATGTAATGCCCTGACCCTAGTTACCCAGAGTCGGTGCATTATTATATAACATCGGAATGATCACAAGAAAGATCAAATCTCAAAAGACTGATTAGTTTAGTACGCTTGAAAACAATAGATATATTCATAAGTCTTACATTACATCATAAAAATGAAAACTACAACAACATAGTCTCCATAGTCCACAATAATATCCGCACATACTATCCCTGTAGGTCATTCATAAAATATATCTTCACATCCTGGGAAAAATAAAACATAGAAAGGGGTGAGCTTAGATGCCCAGTAAGGATAACAATATAGTGGAAACTTTCATAAATAAGAATAAACATTTAAGGCAATGTATAACTAAAACAAAAGCCTTTTAAACTTTAACTTCACCATAATATTGAAAAGATAAAATGAAATAATTCCATTTACTTATTCACATGGATATTCCACTAATCGAATAACCACATGCAATATCAATAACCACTTTCATAATGATGGAATGCATAATGCCAGACTACCATAACCACATAATCAAGGCCTCTTGCCAATACTACAAAAAATATTTTGTCAAGGCCTCGTGCCAAGACACTAGTTTGTCTCATGATACCTACTGATGCATCGAGGAGCTATAGCGGGCTCCACCCGTCACTTATTAAGTCCAATGCATTCCTCATATGAACAGGTTTAAACATAACATAAACATTTATATTAAAACTAGCATACGAAATGTCAACACTTTCTCCATAAACCATGAATGATATAAAAATAACACATCCACAGTCAAACATATCACAAAACCTTCAATACAATATGTAAGTCTTGTATTATAATAAATCTACTTCAAATAAGCTTAAAATCTATCAAAGGGTGTTAACATAGATGAAATCAAAACTATTTGAGAGAAATGTCTATTTTTTGAAATCATTTAAAAGTAACATAATTATAAAATAAAAAATTTACTTTGAAAATATTTTTATAAGAATGTAAAGGAAGTTTCTAAGATTTTATAACGGTGGAAAATAGCCGCACCCGCCGTATAAGTTAAAAAAGACATTCTTACCTTAATTCTGTCGAAAAGGTTAAAAAGGACCTTGTATGGAAAATGACAGAAAGATTCATTTACAAACCTCTTATAAAAAGTCAAACAAGGGTAAAAATGACTTTAACCCATATTCAGTATAATAGCAAGAATGTTTTGAAAAACATTTTTATGAAACAGGGATGTGGATGATAAAGAGGTCCCAATAGATAATTACGTATAAACAACCTCAGATAATGAAGAGATTGTGAAATAAACCCTTACCTTTTACTATTCCTTGGTCGATGGTTGGTTAAATTCATGTATAATGGTGAAATAATTGTTATTAAATTATACAATAATCATATACATTAATATGATATCATATATGATCTTTTAACATTGCTTGGTTAATAATATTTTAGTATTATCATCATTTCAGGTGTTAACTTACTCGTTTTCCTTTATATTCTTTGTTATGTAAGATGTGTTTGTTATGGATAGGTTGTATCTTATTCATATAAATAATTATATCAAGTCCTTAAACATTATTTTTAATCACTAAATGATAATTAGACTCAAATGGATATGATGGGGAATAAATCTCATCGCGTTCTTGGAGACGGTAGTCCGTACGTAAGCACAGACGATAATATCATTCTTTTGATATTAAAATAATATATAATTGAATGGTATATCATATAGACAGAATCATTATCATGTTATATTTATTATTTACATGAATTATACATCATTATTATACCCATCTAAATAATAATATATTGAATAACAATTACACCACAATGTGGAGACGGTAGGCCGTACGTACACACCTATGGTGACATGTCATTCAAGAGATGGATTGAATAATGATTTTTTTGTTACATATTTTTAATAACACCATAGTATATATAATATACTGGATTTTTTATTGTAGAATAGAAATATCAAAGAAAGAAGAAGTTAAAGAAGAAAGGAACTTGAAAGAGGTTGGTGAAAACATTACCTCTTCTTCTGGTTCTTCCTTTTTATTTGATGAAAAGGGCTCATTAGGTTGGATTTATGATCAAACTAAGGCCTCTAGGTTTAACTGAGGGAAGTTGGAAGGATATATGGGCAGAGGTTGGGTGAGCTAAAAGGCTTTGAAGGTGTGAAGAATTGGTTAGAAGTGGTTTTCTTTTATAAGGGGGAGGAGGGGCTCTTTAGGAAAAACATAAAGTATTAATTTATAATAAATTAATATTCATTTTCTAATAACTACAAAGTAGATTATTCAAATTATAAGGTTGGGATAGGTCGAAAACAACTCAACCAATAGGTTTTTGACAAGTTTGTTTCAATTTATTAACCTTATCTTTTAGTTTTAACTCTTAGTTAATTAGTTTGACACTTTCCATGTCACTTTGTATTTTTATATTATATAGTTAATAAACTTACTATATACATATAAGAGACCCCAAAGTGGTCCATTAATGATAAAAATATCATGATATAAGTCCTTTGGCATAAAATTTGATTTCTATGAATTTAATATCAATTAATAATATAATATTTGTTTTAAAAACTATTTTATGTCAATTTTGACACTATTTGGTATTTGATTTTGGGGAAAATCATAAAAGCATGATTACTTCGAAAAAAGATAATTAAATCAATCCTAACATGTCACATTAACCTATAAAATTATTTTAATTCATTAAAAATCTAAAATTATATTTATTTGGGTATTTATAATATCAATTATTTTAATATTTCACTAATAAGGTAATTACTACATCATCATTGTGTCATAAATAAGTTAAATTATTTAATGTCTAAAAATTATAAATAAAATACCATTATGTAGGAAATTGATTTTTCTTTTTAATTAATATTTATAGTCGAGAATATAACATATATAACTTTATTTAATTTTCTTTTGCTAAAAGATATAGCCTTATGTCATTTTTGTATTTACTTTAACTTAATTAATATAAAGTGTCATTATCACTTACAAGTTGATCCATGGGGTCCCAAAATCGACCCAAATATGCCCATGGTCGGACATGTATCAAAACATAGGGTTGAGACACGTTTTAGGGTAATTTAATATTATTATAATATTATTTTTTTACCCTTATTTACCAGATTTACCCTTTAACCATGGTAAATAAAATATTTACCGAAGTAATTATTAAAAATGTCTAAAAATAAGAGTTAACTATTTTCCCAATTTTGACATCCGGATTCCAAATATGGAATCTATTTTTCAAAATTCAGGACACAGAAGTGGCAGAAATTTATTTAAAATTAATTTCCGTTGTCGAAACAAAAAGCCTGTTTTTAACAAATAATAACTATTAAAAGATTGACACTTTCTTATGTCTAGTTTAACTATGAAATTATGTACAATGACCAAAATTGGATTAAATGGTAAAATTATAATCTAATTACACTTTAAAATCACTCAAATTCGTAATTTATCTCTATTAATTATTTCAATTAAAAAAGTTGTTTTTAATTAAAATTTAGTAATTTTCACTATTCATCAAAATATGAATGTTATCAGAAAAGTACCAAAATTTCACCCTAAGATAATTTTGATATTATGAATCCAAAAATGAAGTATATTTTACCAAATTCAAAACACAAAATTTGAATTTTTTAATTTAAAATTAATTCCCGCTATTAAAACAAAAGACATATTTTTAATAACTATCAAAAGTTTGACCCTTATTTATGTCCAATTTCAAGGTGAAATTACTTACAATGACCATAATTGGATTAAATGGTAAAAATATAATCTATTTATACTTACATAACATTAAAATGTATAATTTAACAATATAAATTATTTTGATTAAAAAAGTTGTTTTCAGTTAAAATATAGTATTTTTCACTATTCACCCAAATATGAAAGTTATCATAAAAACACCAAAACTTTATTGAAACTAAATTCTTATGTCCCAATTCTAAATAAGAAGTTTATTTTGTCAAATTGAATATATAAAAGTTTTAAAAAAAGGCTTCACTAATAAAAGGCGGTAAAATTGCATTTTTTTTAAAAAAATTATCTGAAAAAAATGTATTTGTTCTTACATTATGTCTAAAAATATCATAATATGGATTATAAAATTATAAAGAATATATAAAGTTCAAGATTCAGTTAATAGTATTCATAACCGCTTTTGAACAGCTTGTTTGGTAAGTCATTGTGTACTAGAACTCGGTGTGGCGTGTAGTGAAAGTTATTGAATTACTTTGAAGAAATAACGTACTATGAAATCATGGGGTGTTACATTCTTCCCTCCTTAAATAAATTGAGTCCTCGCAATTTGAAATTATTTTTCGAAAATAAAAGGTTGAAAATAGAAAAAACCTTTGGGAAAACCCACATCGAAAATTAGTTTAGTAAAATTTAGTCTTAATATGAGGAAAAGAGAAATGAAAGGGTCACCGCCAAATTATGATCACGATTAGGAGAACATTGGTGGAAATTAGAGACATATAATTTGAGGAAAAATGTAAATATTTATAGGTAGTGATTGAGGTCATCAATCACAAACAATTGTAAAATTGAGGGCCTTAAATTCATCGATCTATGATGATTTAAAATACCATCAGTTCAACAAAACATATGGTATTTGGATAACACATTTTTTTTAAGATCCCCTTCACTAAATTATAAGAATTAATTTCTTCATTGAATAAGAGAATAAGAAAAATATATACTAGACAAGTAGAGTCCCATACTTTAACTAAGTTCTACCACAAACTTATCTTTCACTCTACAAGATAATAGAACTTAAAAATAATATTCTATTTATCCTATTCGTATAGGGTTAAAAAAATGATTTTTTAATTCATCTAGTAGAACCATTAAAAAACTACATCATTAAATCCAAGACATCACCTGGGTCAGTGGTAGGTGACTCACCCTTGTCGCCCTTCAGTTGTGGGTTCAAGTCTCGTGGCCTTGCCAGACGCGACCGGTTGCCGCCCAACCTCTGGGTTGTCCTTTTTATGGAAATGCAAAAATAATCTCAAACTATACTTATCCAAAATACTTCTTTCCAACTCAAAGTCCAAAATTTATAAGGTAGGTAAACACAATGAAAATCCTTTTTCCCACATAATAGTATGTGAACACCTTCATCGTGTATTCTTTTAAAACGCTACAACATCCTGAAATACCATAAAACCTTATTGATTACATTCATGATCCCTTATTACATATATAATACTGGATATACTCCTTATATCAAAAAACATTGAATATTCCAACAATGATGAAATAAACAAACCATTAATCAGTGCCAAGGTAGTCATGAATATCCAATATAATATATCCAAATCAACCATCTCTTATTCCAAAATTACTACCTCAGTATCAAGACCATATTAAAGATTACATTTCCTTCAACCATGTATTTTCAAAAAAAATTAACTTGCTATTGTGTCACTTTTCTTAGTATCATATAATCTCAAATCCTCAATGAAATAGCACTACAGTACAATCCTTATTTATCTCCATAATTCATATAACCAGTACATCGTTGATACAACACTCAAATGGAGTAATTCTTTAATAACAACATAAGAACACTATTCATTCCTCTTTATCTATGGTAGTATCATAACTTTATTATTATCCAATAACATCATTTGGGGCATACTCTGATGATTTGAACATTGATTCGCGTAGTGTCCCCACTCCTTGCGGACGAAGCATTGTACATTTGAAACCTTTTTCATACCCTCGCAATCATGAACGTGGTGTACTTTTTCTCCACACATATAACATTCTCCCAATACCTTCAAGAATTTTACAAGGTGATTCTTTCCACAGTTATCACATATGGGAAAACCCATCTTTACCTTCTTCCCTTTATCTGTCTTTCTCCCTACCATCCTTTTCTTCTCTGGCTTCATTTCAAATCCATAGGACTTCGAGAACTCTTTACTTATCTTTTAAACACATTATACTATTTCTTCATATGATGATAATACATAGGAGACTATTTACCTTCTAAATTCTTGCTTAAGACCATGAAAGATATGATCCTTCTTACTCTTTAGATCATGCGTATTGTTGGAGTTCTCATTCCTTCTACTGGGCACCATTTCTAAACAATGGAATACACTAGATTAGTTTGTGAATAGAAATACATAATCCCAAACTTGTAAAACACTTAACATAAATTAAATAGTTTATGGATATAATCCATAATCATAAAAATGTTTTTTTTGGGTAAGTATATACTCATAATCCTTTCATGATAGTTTGTAAGGAAAATGAGAATTATCCTAATCATATCCCCCGAGAGTGTCATAACCAAGAGTGCAGCAAGACCCGTTGTCATGCACCAGTTCCCGTTCGAGTCTACATCAAAGCAGTGTTTTCGGGTTTTAACCATACGTACATCTTTTCCAGAGCCACCTCTACCTCCTCGTATCCAGAGAGGGATGTATTGCTCAGAAAACTCACAAAATCTCTACAATACCAAAATTCTAGGAATTTCTTCTATACTAATCTTCAAATTATATATTAGTTCTATGTGCTCTAATCAAAGTTTATCTAAATATAGCTTCAAAGGATTACTACTAAACTTCATCTGATACCAACTATAACATCCTGACCCCAGTGACCCAGATTTGGTGCATTATTACATAACATTGGCATGATAACAAGAAAGATCAAATCTCGAAATACCGATTAGTTTAGTAGACTTGGGAACACTATATATATTCATAAGTCTTACATTACAACATAATAATGAAAACTGCAAAAACATAGTATCCATAGTCCACAATCATATCCCCACATACTATCCCTACAGGTCACTCATAAAATACTTCTTCACATCCTGGGAAAAATAAAACATAGAAAGGGGTGAGCTCAGATGCCCAGTAAGGATAACAATATAGCAGAAACTTTCATAAATAAGCATAAACATTTAAGGCAATGTATAACTAAAACAAAATCCTTTTAAAAATATACTTCAGCATAATATGACAAAGATAAAATGAAATAATTCCATTTACATATTCACATGGATATTCCACAAATCGAATAATCACATGCAATATCAATAACCACTTTCATAATGATGGAATGCATAATGCCAGACTATCATAACCACAAAGTCAAGGCCTCGTGCCAAGACTACAAATAAGATTTTGTCAAGTCCTCGTTCCAAGACATGAGTTTTTCTCATGAGAGATACCGATGAATCAAGGAGCTATAGAGGGATCCACCTGTCACTTATTAAGTCCAATGCATTCCTCATATTAACAGGTTTAAACATAACATAAACATTCATATTAAACTAGCATACAAAATGTCAATACTTTCTACATAAACCATGAATGGTATAAAAATTACACATACATAGTCAAACACATAAAATAACCTTCAAAACAATATGGAAGTTTTGTATCATAATAAATCAACTTCAAATAAGCATAAAATCCATCAGAGGGTGTTGACATAGATGAAATCAAAACTATTTGAGAGAAATATCTATTTTTTTAAATCATTTAAAAGTCACATAATTATAAAATAAAACATTTAATTTGAAAATATACTTATAAGATTGTAAGGGAATGTTCTAGGATTTTATAATGGCGGAAAATAGCCGCACCCGCCGTATAAGTTAAGAAAGACATTCTTACCTTAATTCGGTCGAAAAGGTTAAAAAGGGCCTTGTTTGGAAAATGACGGAAGGATTCATTTTGAAACCTCTTATAAAAAGTAAAAAAATGGTATAAATGACTTTAAACCATATTCTGTAAAATATCAAGAATGTTTTGAAATACATTTTTAAGAAACATATATGTGGATGATAAAGATGTCCCAGTAGATAATTACGTATAAACAACCTTAGATAATGAAGAGATTGTGAAATAAACTCTTACCTTGTACATTTACTTGGTCGAGGGTTGGTTAGCTTCCTGTATAATGGTGAAATAATTTTTATTAAATTATACAAGAATCATATACATTAATATGATATCATATATGATCTTTTAACATTGCATTGTTAATAATATTTTAGTATTATCGTCATTTCGGGTGTTAAGTTACTAGTTTTCCTTTATATTCGTTGTTACGTAAGCCGTGTTTGTTATGGATAGGCTGTATCTTATTCATATACATAATTATATCAAGTCCTTAAACATTATTTTTAATCATTAAATGAGAATTATACTCAAATTGATATGATGGGGAATGAATCTCATCGCGTTCATGGAGACTGTAGTCCGTACGTACACACAAGCGATAATATCATTCTTTTGATATTAAAATAATATATAATAGGATTGTATATCATATAGAAAGAATAAATGTCATGTTATATTTATTATTTACATGAATTATACATCATTATTATACCCATCTAAATAATAATATATTGAATAACAATTACACCACAACGTGGAGACGGTTGGCCGTACGTACGCACGTATGGTGACATGTCATTCATGGGATGGATAGAATAATGAATTTGTTTATTACATATTTATAATAACATCACAGTATATAGAATATACTGGATTTATTATTTTAGAATAGAAATAAAAAAGAAATAAGAAGTTGAAGAAGAAAGGAACTTAAAAGAGGGTGGTGAAAACATTAACTCTTCTTCGGGTTCTTCCTTTTGATTTGATCAAAAGGGCTCCTTAGGTTGGCTTTATGATCAAAATAAGGCCTCTAGGTTTAAGTGAGGGATCTTGGGAGGATATTTGTGAAGATGTTGGATGAGCCAAAATGCTTTAAAGGTTTGAATAATTGGTTATAAGTGGTGTCCTTTTTAAGGGGGAGGAGGGGCTCTTTAGAAAAAGCTTAAAGTATTAATTTATAATAAATTAATATTAGGTTTATAATGGATCTAAAGTATATTATTAAAATTAAAAGGTGGAGATAGGTCGAAAAAAACTCAACCAAAAGGTTTTGTATGGGTTTGGTTCTCTTTATTAACCTTATATTTTAGTTTTAACTCTTAGTTAATTAGTTTGACACTTACCATGTCACTTTGTATTTTTATATTATATAGTTAATAAACATACTATATAAATCCAAGTGACCCCCAAGTGGTCCATTAATGATACAAATATCATGATATAAGTCCTTTGGCCTATCCATAGATTTTTAGGAATTTAAATTCAATTAATAATATAATATTGGTTTTAAAAACTCTATTATGTCAAATTTGACACTCTTTGGTATTTGATTTTGGTGAAAATCATAACAGCATGATTACTTCTAAAAAAGTTAATTAAATCAATCCTAACATGTCATATTAACTAATAAAATTCGTTTAAATCATTATAAATCTCAAATTATATTTATTTGGGTATTTATAATATCAATTATTTTAATATTTCACTAATAAGGTAATTACTGCATCATCATTGTGTCATAAATAAATTAAATTATTTAATGTCTAAAAATTATAAGTAAAATACCATTATGTGGGAAATATTTTTATCTTTATAATTAATATTTATATTAGAAATTATAACATATATAAACCTACGTAAAAATTGTGTTTCTAAAAGGTATAGGCTTATGTCATTTTTTATTTACTTTAACTTAATTAATATAAAGTGTCATTATCACTTACAAGTGGATCCATGGAGTCCCAAAATCGACCCAAAGATTCCCATGGTCAGAAATTTATCAAAAAAATAGGGTTAAGAAACGTTTTAGGTTAATTTAATATTATTATCTTATTATTTGTTTACCCTTATTTATTGGATTTACCCTTCAACCATGGTAAATAAAATATTTACTGAAGTAATTATTCAAAATGTCTAAAAAAAGTGTTACCTATTTTTACAATTTGTAAATCATGATTCCAAATATGGAATCCATTTTTCCAAATTCAAAACACAAAATTGACAGAAATTAATTTAAAATTAATTCCCGTTGTCGAAACAAAAACAGTGTTTTTAACAAATAATAACTATCAAAAGATTGACACTTTCTTATGTCCAGTTTAAATATGAAATTATTTCCAATGACAAAAATTGGATTAAATGGTCAAATTATAATCTAATTATACTTTAAAATCACTCAAATTCATAATTTATCATTATTAATTATTTTTATTAAAAAATTTATTTTTAATTAAAATTTAGTAATTTTTACTATTTATCAAAATATGAAAGTTATCAGAAAAGTACCAAAATTTCACCCTAAGCTATTTTTTATATTCTGAATCCAAAAATGAAGTCTATTTTACCAAATTAAAAACATAAAAGTTTGATTTTTTAACTTAGAATTAATTCCCGTTATTAAAACCAAAAGGCACATTTTTAATAACTATCAAAAGTTTGAAACTTGTTTATGTCCAATTTCAAGGTGAAATTACTTAAAATGACCATCATTGGATTAAATAGTAAAAAATAATCTATTTATACTTCCATACCATTAAAATTTATAATTTAACAACATAAATTATTTTGATTAAAAAAATTGTTTTCAGTTAAAATGTAGTATTTTTTACTATTCACCCAAATATGAAAGTTATCATAAAACACCAAAACTTTATTGAAACTAAATTCTTATTTCCCAATTCTAAAGAAGAATTTTATTTTGTCAAATTTAACATATAAAAGTTTCAAAAAAAGGATTCGCTATTAAAATGCGGTAAAATTGAATTGTTTGAAAAATAATTCTTTTATCAAAAAAATTGTATTTATTCTTAAATTATGTCTAAAAAACTCATAATATGGATTCTAAAATCATAAGGATTATATAATGTTCAAAATTCAGTTAATACTATTCATAACCGCTTTTGAACGACTTGTTTGGTAAGTCATGGTGTACTAGAATTCGGTGTTTCATGTAGTGAAAGTTATTGAATTACTTTGAAAAATAACGTAATATGAAATCTTGGGGTTTTACAGGAAACAAGGAAGCTATGGTGGGATGAAATCAGGAGGAAGAAAACCTTCCAAATCAGCAACATGAGATGGTCGGATTCGGAACTGAACAGTTTGTTGCAGTGATGGCACAGTTGACTCAGGCTATAAATTGTGGTGGTATCCAAGCACGAGATCAGCCAGATCAACCACTGAGGAACATGTCAATGGTGGAAAATTTCATGAGGCAACATCCCCCATCATTCAGAGGATCATCTGACCCTGTGCTAGTTGAAGGGTGGATTAAAGCACTGGAGAAGATTTTTGATGTCATGAGGTGTTCAGAACATCAAAAGTTTTGTCTCGTTGTTTACCATTTTGAAGGTGACACTGATCAGTGGTGGTCGATGGTGAAAAATTTCAGGGATAGTGATGAGATTTATGATCTTCACTGGGATAAATTCAAAGGTATGTTTCTTGAGAAATATTTTCCTAAGGTGGTTCGGCTTAGGATGGAAAACAATTCCTAGAATTGAGGCAGAAGGATGGCTCAATGGATGCTTATCAATCAAAGTTCACTTGAATGGAAAGGTATGCTCCACATTTCATATGAGATATTGATAGTAAAATCAACCATTTTTTACTCAGGGTTAATGCCAATGTATCAAAGGGCTTTAGCTTCTTGTGAGTTCAAAAGTTATGAAAAAACTTGTTTGATGTGTGGAGAAGGTGGAAATGGAGTTTGTCGATGATCATGTGTTCTTTGACAAACAACATAATAAGAGGTCTAGTTGGCATGAAAAGGGAAAGAAT
Organism: Viscum album; assembly: GCA_963277665.1. Lineage (NCBI taxonomy): Eukaryota > Viridiplantae > Streptophyta > Magnoliopsida > Santalales > Viscaceae > Viscum > Viscum album. Next base: position 1,188,996,013 of record OY728121.1, on the reverse strand, counting down.
TTATCAAAGAATCCTAGAGGTCAGAAAACCAAATAACCATCCTGTGAGAAGTGTGTTAAAATGCATCCTGGAGAATGTTTATCCAATTTTGGAAAGTGCTTTTGGTGTGGTAAGTCTGGTCATATTTCTCGTAACTATATGGAAGATGATCAAGAAGGCTATGAAAAGACAGCGGTAAGATGTTTTAAGTGTAATAAAATGAGTCATTATGAAAATGAGTGTCAAACTAATAACTCAACTGAGGGAAAGCAGCCAGGCTACAAGCAGAAAGGGGTGGTGAAATCTTTTGCAACTACTTTAGCAGATGTTGGGCCATCGAATGAAGTAGTATCAGGTACACTGTTTGTTTGTTCAGATTATTCCAATGTGTTTTTTGATTCTGGGTCTACACATTCTTTCATTTTTGAGAAGTTTTCTAGTAATTTGGGAATTCCATCTCTAGATATGAATCCCGAAGTTATGGTAAAAACAACTGGAAGAAACATTAAGACAAGAAGAAATTATAAGAACCTTCATATCCTTGTGTGCGGAAAGAATCTACCTATAAACCTTATTGTTTTGCATCTAGTAGAGTTTGATGTTATTTTGGGCATGGATTGGCTTTCTATTTATCATTCTAGGATTGACTGCAGAGCTAAAGTGGTTTCTTTTCAGAAATATTTTCAGTTTGTGTACAAGAATGAACCCTTTCTTTTGATAACATATCAAGAAGTTGAGAAACTAGTAAAATATAGAAATGAATGTTACCTTGTACATATTGTTGAAAACAAAGGAACGGTTCAGATTAATGATGTTCCAGTGTTAAATGAGTATCTTGATGTTTTTTCTGATGAGTTTCCTGGTATTATTCAGGATTGGGAATTTATATTTACTATTGATTTAGTTCTGTATTCTAAGCCAATTTCAAAACCCCCTTATCGAATGGCTCTAGTTGAACTTTTAGAGTTAAAGAATAAACTGTTGGAGTTATTAGATAAAAGTTTCATTCGACCTAGCACATCACCATGGGGTGCTCCTGTCTTGTTTGTTAAAAAGAAATATGGTTCAATGAGACTTTGCCTTGATTATAGAGCATTGAATAACATAACTGTTTAGAACAATTATCCTTTTCGTCATATCGATGATTTGTTTGATCAGCTCAAGGGATCTCTGTATTTTTCAAAGATTGACATGAGGTCGGGGTACCATCAGTTGAATGTAAAAGAAGAAGATGTACCAAAGAATGTGTTTCATACTAGATATGGCCATTATGAATTTGAAGTTATGCCTTTTGGGTTAAACAATGCACCTGCTGTATTCATGGATCTAATAAATAGAATTTTCCATGAGTTCTTGGATAAGTTTGTGGTTGTGTTCATTGATGATATTTTTCTATTTTCTAAAAGAAAATAGGTGCATGAAAGTAATTTAAGGGTTATCTTGAAAACCTTAAAATAAAAGAAACTGTATGGAAAATTCAGCAAGTGTGAGTTTTTGTTACAAAAAATTTCTTTCCGTGGTCACATTGTTTCAAACAATGGCATAACTATTGATCCTGCTAAAACAAAAGTGGTTGAATAATGTCCAAACCCACAAATATAATAGAGATACGTAGTTTTCTTTCTTTGGCAGGTTATTAACGGAGGTTTGTTGAAATTGTTTCAGGGTTATCTAGTCCAATGACTAAGTTAACTCGAAATGTCGTTAAGTTCATCTGGACAAAAGAATGTGATGATTGTTTTCAGGAACTGAAAAGAAGATTGGTGAATGCTTTAGTTTAGTCACTTCCTTCCAGAAATGGTGATTTTGTTGTCTACAGTGATGATTTGTTGAAGGGACTTGGTTGTTTCCTTATGCAGAATGATCAGGTAATTTCCTATGCTTCACATCAATTGAAAACTCATGATTTAAATTACCCTACACATAATTTGGAATTTTATACTATTGTTTTTGCTCTAAAAATTTGGAGGCATAATTTTTATGGAGTAAAGTGTGAAATATATACTGATCAAAAAAGTTTAAAGTATATATTCACTCAGAAATAATTGAACATGAGACAGAAGAGATGGATGGAATTAATCAAGGATTATGATTGTACAATTCATTAACATATAAGAAAAGAAAATAAAGTGGATAATGCTTGGAGTTGAAAAAGTAATGCTTCATTAACCATTCTATGTTTGGAACAAGATCCTTTGGTTTTTGATTTGATAAAATTTGGCATAGAATTTGTTGGTGTAAGAAGTTCTTCTGTTTTGTTTCAGGTGTCAGTGAGATCATCTCTATCAGACAGAATTAAGCAAGTGCATAAGAAAGATAGTGAGTTGTAGAAAAATGTAGAGCTGGTTCGGAAGGGTAATTTGTCTAAATTTAACATTGATAATGATTTTATTTTGAGGTTTGGGAAGAGATTATATGTGCCTTGTGATTCATAGTTGAAGATTGAGTTGTTATGTGAGGCTCATAGTTCCCCGTTTTCAGTTCATCCTGGAAGTACTATGATGTACAGAGATATACAAGAGTATTACTGGTGGGATGGAATGAAAAGAGATATTACAGATTTTAATATGAAGTGTTTGACTTGTCAGAAGGTTAAAGCAGAGCAGTAGTTACCGAAAGGGATGATTCAGTCATTACCGGTGCCAGAGTGGAAATGGGAAAATATATCCATGGACTTCGTTGTGGGATTACCAAAGACATCTCGAGGTAATAATGCAATCTGGGTTATTATTGATCGCTTGAATAAATATGCTCATTTCCTTCCTATTCAAGATACTTTCTCTCTAGATCAACTTTCTCGATTGTATCTTAAACAGATTGTCAAGTTACATGGAGTTCCCATCCCTATCGTATATGATCGTGATCCCATGTTTACTTCTATCTTTTGGAAAGACCTTTAGAAGTCTTTGGGTACAGAATTAAATTTTACTACAGATTTTCATCCGCAATCAGATGGGTAGTCAGAACAAACAATTCAGACCTTGGAGGATATGTTACGTGCTTGCACGATGGATTACCGGGGAAATTGGGACCAACATCTTTCTTTGGTTGAATTTTCTTATAATAAAAGTTTTCATTCCAGTATACTGATGGATCTGTTTGAGGAATTATATGGTAAACGATATCTAACTCCAGCTTTTTGGGTTGACGTATGGGAAAGGAAGTTGATGGGACCAGAATTGGTAGAAGAGATGGTAGAGAAAGTTCAATTGATTTAGAAGCACATGAGAATAGCTTAGAGCAGTAAGAAAGGTTATGCGGATAACCGGAGGAAGGATCTATCTTTTGAGGTAGGTGATCATGTTTTTCTCAAATTTTCTCCATGGAAAAGTGTGATGCATTTGGGAAAGAAAGGAAAGCTGAGTCTGAGGCTCATTGGATCTTATGAAATCTTGGAGAAAGTTGGATCAGTTGCATGCAAAGTTGATTTACCTCCACTTTTATCCTAGGTACACAATGTTTTTCATGTTTTTATATTGAGAAAGTATATTCCAGATCCATCTCATGTTTTTGAGCCTAGAGGTAGTTTAGTTGGAAGAGAATCTCTCTTATGAAGAACAACCTATCCAGATTATTGACCAAAGAGAGAAAGTGTTATGAAATAAGGTAATTTATCAGGAAAAGGTTTTATGGAAAACCCATATGGTTGAAAAGGCAACATGGGAATCTAAAAATGCTGTGAGGGATAAATACCCCCACTTATTTTGATAAGTGAATAAAATTGTGAGGACGTAATTCCCAAAAGGGGGAAGGATGTAACATCCCAGGTAAATAAAGAATAAGACATTTTCATATTTATTAATATTTGTGAATTAAATATTAATTTTACTTTAAAGGGGTTTCTATGTTCGATAGCGTACCCAATACGCAACAACGAGTTTCTTTGAAATCTTACGTTGCACACAAATAATATAATAATATTATTTTAAATGGTAGTTAACATGTAGTCTTTGTATTGGCAGGAATTAATAGAAATAACTAAAATATGATTATATATGTTTGTTAAATGTTTTTACATTTATCCAATAAAAGATAAAGGATTAAAATAAGTAAAGAATTCTATTTTAGGCAAAGATACTCTAGTATTCACTAAAAGGTCGATTTATCGCCTTTTGATGGTGAACTCTCTTTAAAATAGTTTTGGCCACTATTATAAATTCTATTGTACCAAATAGAGTCCTTCATTAGAATCGGGACATCAAAATATACTTTGTGTATGTTTTTGGTATTTTAACAATACAGTTCATTTTTTAATGAATAGTGAAAAATGTTTTATTTTAATTCAAAACCTCATTTTAGTCTAATTTATTTTTATGGTGATATTTTTTTAGTTGGTTTTAAAGTTCAATTAGAATATATTTTTACCATTTAATCCAATGGTGGTCATTGGAAGTAATTTCACTTTGAAATTGGACTTAAACAAGTGTCAATCTTTTGATATATATTGTTTCTTAAAAACACGCTATTTGTTTTGACAATGGGAGTAAATTATTAAATTAATTAATGAAACTTATATGTTTTGAATTTTGTAAAACAGACGTCAATTTTGAATAGGGAATATTAAATATATCTTAGGGTGAATTTTTGGTATTTTTCTAAAAAACTTCAATTGTTGATAAATAGTTAAACCACTAAGTGGTAGTTAAAAAATGGATTATTTGTTTAAATGAAACTTTACCACATCTGTAAATTTAATTTCAAAAATCTGACATACATTTTTGCCATTAGTAAGTAAAATTTGGTTCAATGGGATGAAAATATTTTTTTTGCTGAATTGTAACTTTTATGTTTTATTAATCATGATTAAAGGTAATTAGTGCAATTTAAGGTAAAAATAATGTTATAATAATACAAAATCTCCTTGACACATTTCCTACACTCATTGGATGATTCATGGCCGACCAAGACAATCCTTGGGTCAATTTGGGGACACCATGGAGCCACTTGGTTAAGAAAATGATATTAATAACTTTTTATTTAAAGTAAAAAATAAAAGTGTCACCAACATGTATTGTTTTACTAAAACAATTTTTTACATGGGGTTATATAATTGATATATTTGACTATAAATATTAATTATAAAGATAAAAATATTTCCTACAAAATAGTAATTTTTTATAATATTTAGACATCAAATGAATAATGTTATTTATGACACAATGATGATGGAGTGTTTACGTCATTAATGAATGATTTAAATAAATAAGAATATAAGGTTTAAAATAATATCCAACACTTTTCCAAGTTTTATTGGATGATTTTATTTCTAACATGGGCCACCTTATCTTCGACTTTAACAATTTTTGGACCTTAAGAAACCGAAAATCATTATATAATTAAATAATAGTTTCATGCTTTCCAAAAGAGCCCCTCCTCTCCCTTATAAAAGACCCCAGTTCCTACCCATTTCATACACTTCTTAAGCCCTTTGGCTCGTCCAAAATCTACTCACATAAGCTCCCAAAATCCCTCTATTCATCTCAGAAGCCTTACCTTAGGCTGAAATCTCTTCAAGAAACTCTTTTGGTTCAAACCAAGGGGAGTTACCCAATTTAAAGGTAATGTCTTCTCTTATGTTCTTTTGTTTTATTTCGCTTATCCAGCCCCCTAAATTTTCTTTATTCATTTCTTTAGTAATAACACCAGTATATTCAATATACTAGGATGTTGTTATGATAAGGATTTGAGCTACACTTACACACACCTCCGTCTAATGGTTAAAGAACATACTGTTTCTGTGGATAGCGAATTACTACCTCACAAAACGATGATTGTTGAATATTCTCTTAACTCCTTTCATGGTGGCCATTAAGATTTCACTATATTTATATATTATATATATTATTCTTATGTTTTCCTTATTCTTCTTTATTTTTCATTTATTTCTTACCTTTATGGTTTCCATAATGGATAAACGCGATAATTTCATTTTTGGAAGTGCGGACTACCGCCCCCTCAAAGTGATTTGAATTGTTAATGCCCTATGTGGGATGTATAAAGGATGGATTTAATAATATTATATATGATATTATACTTGAATTATAAAGTAACTTTATATAATTTTTATTTCATTCATTAAATACGAAATAGAAATGAAAGTAGCGTTCATGCGTACATACGGCTTACCGTCTCCATGAACGGTGCATTTAATTTCTTACCTCTAAATGTTATGTACTATTATAAATACATGTATATGCTGGATATATATGATATATATTATATCCAAATCATGAATATAATTCTGGATATAATGAACCTTTGACAACATGAACAACATGTAATTGTAAGAAGTCCATTTTTAACTCCAGTACCAAATATCAACAAAACGAACATTATTAACTTAAATGATTACATAATGTTTATAAAATGGAAATAAGTGATATAAAAGGAATAATAAACATGAAAAATGTTCTTAATCAAGTATAAATTAACTTTAGTTTATTATTCATGAGTTTAAAGAGGGATCGAGTCAAGTCGGACACGAGGTAAAGGACTTCGTCTCAATCTCCATTCATTGAGGCATATTTTGTTCTAATACAAGAATTTATTTTATACGCTATATAAACAACTTTGACTTTTCATTTCATTCAAAGGGAATCTTTTTCTACAAATCGTTTTACGAAATGACAAAAAGGAATGTTTCTTTAACGTACGCAGTGACAATGACCTTTTCCACCACCGCGAGTACTGCTTGATCTTTGGATTCCTTAACAAGCCATAATGTTTTTAAAAGAAAATAGATACCATATAGAATTTTATGTATTTTGGTATTGAAAATTGTTTTGATAATGTATTTTTTATGTCAATTTATTTAAGTGATATATTGTGATTGAAATGTAGAAATTTTTTCTTTCCATTATATTTGTTTTATTTCTTATGATTTTATAATGGTACTTGAACATTTGATGGGTGGTTACATGATAATCCAAATGATGGGTGGTGCCATGAATAACAGGATGGGTGGTTAAGTTATAACCTCCAATGCATTGTGTATGGAAGTCGGCCATATGGAAATTCCATTTAGTGATATGTGTGGATGTTGACCGTATGGTTATTCCATTTAAGTACGTTTATGTCCCAAGTTACCTCTATATGTTATGTGTTCTTTATATGGGTTTTATGGTAATCTTTTGGTTACAAAAGGGTAAGTAATGATATTTTATTTAGTGAAGAGTACTTACTATTTCATAAATGTGAAAATTATTACTTTTGATAAAGTATTCATCGTTTACCTGTTGTTTTGAAGAAAACTAATTGTTTTCCTTCTTTGTGTATCCCTGACTGAGCTTTTTATGCTCACCCCACATTTTTGAAATGTTTTTCACAAGACATAATGTGGAATAGGGTCATGGATGTGATCATGTAAAAGTCATGATGTCTTAAACATGGAACTATACATGACTCTTTTTTTTCAAGAGTTCATTTTTTGTAAAAAAATTGAAACTGTGTAGAACTGTCTACTTTTTAATATTTGTAGATGTAATAGTTATGTCCTAATTCTCTATTACTCTTAACCTGAAAGGATCCTTAATGTGAATTATTCATTTAATTAAATATTAAGTAATGTTTTAAGGCAGGTTCCTTATAAATGGAATGATTCAAAACAACATTTCATAAAATTTTAATGTTTATATCATGTTAGTTAAATTATGACCAATGTGATAAATCAATAGAAATTTCATTATCTTGTTAGTCAAAATATTTCTAATTTGAAAAATATCTTTATCATGTCAGTTACTATATAAAAAATGTGATAAAAAGGAATACATGTTTTTTCACATCAGTTATATCTAAATGATGTGATAAATAAATATACATTTCTTTTTCATCATGGTTATGGATAACCAACTTGAAAAATCCAATGCACTAAATATATTATATACTAGTGACATGTGCGGTTATTGAGGTAAAAGTAGAATTTTTTACAAGTTTCTTTCCTGGAGGTTTTCTATATTATTTGTAGTAGCCATAATTTCTTCATACATGACAACATTCCATTATTCCTTGAGTCTGACTTAGCACGTATCATTGGTGCTGTTAAAGGGGTGAACTCCATTCAAAATGGTAAATGTAATAACTATTTATATGATTTTTTCCATAAAAATTTTTCAATTTTCGGAAATCTTTATTCTCCTCAGGGAACTTTTGATGTTTTATGGATCCATCCTATTCATGGATGGATCTAATGTAATAGGGATGGTTCTTCAAGATGAAATCCAGGTCCATGTAGTTATGATACTATCTTTAGGGACCACACTAGATATTCAAAAGGCTGTCTCTATTTCCCTAATGTATTCTCTACTTATTTGGATGCTGAAATGCTTGGGATTATCATATTGGTTGAAGTATCAAAATAATAAGGATGGTCCAATATATGGATGGAATGTTTCTCTAGCATGATAATTCAAGAAATTAGAAATGAAATTATTAATTATTCTTGGAAACTCTTTCAAATGAATTGGATGCCTAGAATATCCTTTGACCATGAATTACATTATCACATGTGAATTTAATGAATAAAATTTTGTGCCTCATGGATTGGATAATAAAGGGGTGATAGAAAATAGTTTGAATTGGATCAATGAGGTTTATAAAGATATTTTTTTTGGCATGATGAATTTTGTTAATAACCACACTTTAGACTTCCGTAACTTTATTTGTTTTTGGGTATCTTGTAATTTCAGGTAAGTACTCATTATAAAAAAACTTGATGTTTACTATCATTTCATCTTTGAGTATTATGAGACAAAAATGATCACCCAATTCCATTATCGAACTACATATCAATTCGTAGATATCCTTACAAAGGAGTTTTTTAGGGAACTTGTTCATCTTTTATGTACAGTTCTGAGCATGATGAATATCCCTTTCCCATCATGAGGGGGGGGGGGTATTGAAGTTATTTATGTTCAAGTAGGTTTATCTCTTTCACAAACATTTTGAATTTTGAATTTTATATTTTTCATTTAACGGTCATATATATATATATATATATATAAAGAAAATGGTAGGCCTCACAAGAGAGGCAAGGATTCCAATACCATATTTCTATGGTTTGATATTATAATCATTATAGGTTATTAAAATGGAGTTGGGTAACTTTAAATCATCATACATTCTGACTAATAAATATGATCGAGCACTATATTATATTATTTCAATTTATTTTCATGTACTATGAAAGAAAAAGTTCATTCATTGAATGAAAAATCAATTATTATTAAACATCTTTTATAGGTTATAAATGAATAAGTTAACACCAAAATTCCTTTTCAATGTTTTAAAATTAAATTAAATTTATTTTCCCTTTAGTTTGAATGAGGTTAATGATATTGAAAATATATATTTATATTTATTTAACAGGATAACCAACTATAAGGGATGATTATATGGGGAAACTATATTTCCATCAAAAATAACCATAAATAAGAAGCATCCTAGAGGGAAGCCACTATTATAAAGACAATGTTGGAGATTCAGATATAGGGTTTTATTGGAATTATATTGTGTTAATTAATCACTCTACATTTATCTTGTGTTTTCATAATCATTATTTTTTTAAATCATTATCTCTAAATTCATTTCCACCCATCTATTTTTTTTCTTTTGGGTTTTACTAATTTGGTAAATCCTAAAAATGTAATGTGAAATTTTCACAATATTTCTATCTATAAATCATTTTCCTTTGGACCAATGGGAATTTAAATAGGTATATATTTTCATATTGTATTGATACCTAAATTTAATATATCAATTTTCATTTTTAATAGCGATTCTAAATTTTAAATATTAAATATTTATTGAAAGTTGAAAAAATAAAATGTCATGAATTATTGTCATACAATTAAAAAAAAAAGGATGCACACCTTTTTTAGGTTTAAAATATATAAAGATGATGTTTTAAAAATTTAATAATCTCTAAAGCGTAATTTTAATTTTTTGAAAATTTAAAAATGAAAAATATAATGCTATATTTATTCCAAATATCGCATCTCATCCATCTTATCATCTATCTCTTTTAACATATTGATTTTTCCATTCATTCTGCCTTTGTCTAGATTCACCCCACCACCCTAATCCCCATCACACATCCATTATATCATCTCCCTTCTCCCCACTACCCTAATCTTGTGGTTTCATCCGATTATATCCCTATTCAATCATCTCCCATTACCCCACCTCCCTACTTCTATAGTTTTATGCCCATCACATCCTTATTCCTTAGTCTCCCCTTACCCAACCACCCTACTCCCATGTGTTGTCATGTAATCTGTCACATAACACTCAACCTCACCCCACTGCTCCCACTTCTCCCACTAAACATAGAGAGAAATGGTCTCAATTGAGATTTATGTAATGCTTAGAAATGGAATGGGGGAAGGTCAAGGATATTGTAAAAGAAGAATAGATTCCAAAGTAAAATCATGTTCCTAATTATTGAAGAATCTTGATACCATTTCTATACTGTACATAAAGCTCAATTGAGACTTGCTCCATTGTGTCGCTTTGACCAAGTTCATGCTGCCTGTGGTTTCGTCCTTGTCCCTACTTCCACATTCTGTTACTCACCTGATTACACAATCTGATTTGTTTCCTCATTCCACCTCTCCTAGTAATTGAGCTTCAGTTCATCGCTACAACATTCACCCTAATTTTATTCATTTCCACATCATCTATCCTACTTCAATTCATTGCTAGTACATTTATCTTCAGTTCAACCCCTTCGGTTCATCCCCTAATTTAGATACCAATAGAACCCCTTTGGTTCATTTCTTTCCACAACATTTTTATACAACTATTCCACCTTTCACCAACCACCCCTTCTGTATGTCATTATTGTAAGTGGGAGGGAATATTTATCTATGTTCAATTTCATCCACTATGCTTAAAATTTTAGATTAATTAGACTATGATGATTATGTTTGATGTGAAAAATTGTTAAATTTATGTAATAATTTCACTATTTTAATCCATAAATGTTGAGTGAATGCTTCCATGACAGTTGTATAGTTAATTCTAATATACGGTTCTCATTTTTTGTAAAAGGTCTCTGATTTTTAATAAAGAGCCCCTTGATGATGGATGAATGATTTATCAAAATAAAGATTCAATAGACTACTTTATAAATTTAATTTTTGGTATGAATGAAACCGTAATTGATATGAAATTTCTTCATTTAATATATTGTAGTAAAAAATATATTCCGCATAGAAATTTAACCCCTCTAATTAGTGGATATGAATTTTTTACACATGGTTTCACCCCAAAATATCTTATTTGAAGGGGATTCATTCATATTTTTATGAATAATTCCAATATTTTTTTAATTGGATATAATTCATTTTTTGATTTGGTGTTTTTAATGGCGCAATTCAATGTATTTTCTTAATTGATACATGATTCCTATTCACTTCTTGAAGCATGATTAATTCACTTAGTGAAGCATGATTTATATTCCCTTTTAAAAATTTATTTGCAACTAAAAATGTAAAGATCAGTGATAAAAATGGATTTCAAACTACTGAATTACTTGAGTGACACTATTAGGTTGATTGTCACAATTGGGAGATTAAATTTTCCATTCAATATTTTTCATTCAACTATCAAACATGTTAATTAATTAATGATAATACTAAACTTTTTCATGATTCATTTCTAATGATATGTTTACCTAATTATTGGATCTCATTAAACAAAGTGGAGGGATGCATAATCCGTCACAATTGTTTTATCCCCATGAGCATCTCCTATTCACTCTATAATACCATCATTTTGTATGCATAGTGATGCCATGGTGATGAAGCTGTTAAAAAACCTTTCTCTTCTACGAGTCTTCACAAAAAATAACACCAACTCTGTACAAAAAATAATATGAATGATAAGGGTCTATTTTCATGATCCTTTTTTAGATAAAAACACTATTCATGAAAATAATTTTTTAATAGAACTTGTGTGCTTGTACCAACCTTTATTGGTGCTCTATAGTCAGCCCATGCAGAGTCCACTATTATTTACTACATGGAGAATAAATCATTTGGTGAGGCCCTCTTTTCTATATATTCACTGATACAGTCATTGTAAAAAAATAAATTTCTTCCTGACTGTTTCAAAATTCATCCTTAAGGTAGAAAATCCATAATATTTTGGTAGTAGAGACATCCATATTGTCGACAAGTATTTATTTACAGGACATTACTACCCCCTTTATTTTTCAAGGGAGGTGGGCATGGATGGTGGTAGCTGATGAAGTGGGTGGCCATCCCCACAAACGAGGCTATATCAGGGAAATGAAGTTAGGGGGAGAGGAAAGATATATAAATGGATCTATGCCATTAGTTTTATCTTCTCATCCCATAAACTTAACCAGGTTCTCTTCATCATTGTGTGTAGTATTTTGTGAGGTAGTTTCCCCACTTATTCGGGAAAGATAATTATAAGGGTTTTCTTCCAGTAATAGTGAGGGAGTGTGTAACCATATTTAAACATAGTGATCCTTATATTTTCAATGGGTTTTTACACCTTTAATTTTTGGGGTTTTCCCACATTATATACGGTGCCCATTTATTTCAACATTTTCCACTTCATTTTATCCTATGAATAGGCCTTCACCAGTGGGCCAATGATTTTCCGATCTCAAAAAGTGGTATCAAAGAAAGGTTATGGACCGAAGTTGTTTAATTTTTTTAGGTATTAATAATTCTTTTAAATTTGAGTATGCTCTGTGATTATGAATATGGTTGATCTTTCACATCATAAAAACATAGTGAGATTATTAAATACACCGTTTTGAAACAGAGGAGGTTCTGGACTGATAGTATATCTAGATGGTGGTGAAATATGAGATCGAAAAATTCCATAGGAATAATTTTTGTTGTGAAAAATGAATATTCAAGTAGTGTTTTGGAGGAATAATTAGCAGTTAGGAATTGGTGAATGATTGGAAGATGTGATGATGGAGTGTGGTTCTAGTGGGAGCCAGAATTATGACTTGGAAAAAAATGGGGTGATTACTTCTGGAAATGGATTTATATTAGTCTGAAAAGCAGAAACAACTACTAGAAGTATAAAATATCTCAATTATTCATAGATAATTTACTTGGGAGAAACATGACACATGATTTCTCGAGAGGAATGGTTTGAGTAGTTTGAAACTATCCTGAAAGGACTTGTGTACATTGGAAATGATCACACACTAGAGATCATTGGATTTAATACCATCAAATTGAAGATGTATGATGGAATGGTATGGACCCTATATAGAGTATGCAATGCGAAGGGATTGAAGAAAATATTGTCTTTCAGAAAATTTGATGACATCAGAAGCAAGACACATACCAAGATTGAAGTGATGAAAATTGTGAAGGGTGTGCTTATGGTAATGAAGGTGGAGAATATTTCTAAGAACCTGTATATACTTATTAGTGAAACTTACAAGTAGGTGGAGATATTTTTCACATTAACTACCTCGACAGAAGCATTAAAGTCGTTATCGAATCAGAAGCATGTCTATATGTCATAAAGAGGCATAAAGATCCTTGTGGATTAGAATTCATTCATGGGCTTACAATGGTATCCATACCATTTTTTGAGCATTGTGTTTTGGTTAAGAAACATAGGTAGAATTTTAGTACGTCAACAATAAAAATAAAAGATATTTTAGTGTTGAACTATTCTGATGTTTGTAAAGCACCAATTATATCCCTAAGAGGAGAGAGGTAAATTGTATCATTCATTGATGATTATTCTTGGAGATGTTGGGTATGCTCAATCAAGAGGAAATAAGATGATTTTAAAGTCTTCAAAAAATTCAAAGCAGGAATGGAACTTGAATCTATAAATAAGTTCAAGTGTCCGATGACTAAAAATGGTGGAGAATATACAAGAGAGGAGCTTGATACTTTTTTTTCAATGAAAAAGAATAAAGATATAGTTCATGGTGGCATATAATTCTCATTATAATGATGTGGTGGAGCGTATGGATATAACAATGTTGGATTGTACAAGGGTAATGTTGATGACTATAGGAATTACCAATTTTTTTTTGTAGATAGAGTGAATAATAACTTTTATGTGATCAATAGACCTCATTCATTTGCGGTTGATTTTAAAACACTAATGGATATGTGGACTCATAAACTCGCTGACTATTTTTGGATACATACCTTTGGAATTCTTGTATATTTAATATTAAATGACCAGGAACATTCAATGTTGGATTCAATATCCAAGAAATGTATATTTTGGGGTGTGCTTATGGTGTGAAGGGGTATCACTTGTGATACCCCACTACCTGAAAAACTACCATTAGTAGAGATGTCATTTTCATAGAATACAAGGAGAAAATGACAACAATTCATGAGATGGAGAAGAGAATACATAAACCACAACAATCAAAGTAGATGGAAAATCCAAAGAAGAACTAGTTTCCTCTAAGGAATTATTAGAGAACAAATTTCAAGTACTCATTGTGTAACACCCCGAGCTTCCACGATACGCTTCTCATTCAATAATGCAATAGCTTGTATTGTACGCAACTTCGAGTTCTAAAACACCGCAACTAATCAAAGTAGCCGTTATGAATAGTAATAACCACTTTTTAAAATTATAGAAATTTTATATTTCAAAATGGACTTCATTTTTGGATTTGGAATATCGAAATTAGCCTATGTTGAATTTTTGGTATTTTTCTGAGAACTAATTTTTTATGAATAGTGAAAAATACTTTAAAACAACTTTTTTAATCAAAATAATTTATTGTGATAAATTATAATATTTAGTGGTTTTAAGGTATAATTAGAATATATTTTTACCATTTTATCCAATGGTGGTCATTAGAATTAATTTAACATTGAAATTGGACATAAACAATTGCCAATCTTTTGATATAAATTGTTTCTTAAAAACACGCTATTTGTTGTAACAGTGGGAATTAATTATAAAATTAATTAATTCAACTTATATGTTTGGAATTTTGTAAAATAGACATCATTTTTGAATTCGGAATATCAATTATAGCTTAGGGTGAAATTTGGGCCTTGTTCTGAAAAACTTCAATTTTTGATGAATAGTGAAACCACTAAGTGGTAGTTAAATAACTGATTTTTCGTTTAAATGAAATATTACCACTTCTGTGATTTGATTTTCAAAAATCCGACATACATGGTTGTCATTAAAAAGTAAAATGTGGTTCAATGAGATTAAAATAATTTTTTGGTGAATAGTAACTTTTAAGTTCTTAATCGCGATTAGAGGTAATTAGTGTAGTTTAAGGTACAAATAATGTTTTAATAATATGAGATGAGCATGAAACTTGTCCTACTCCTATTGGATGAGTCATGGCCGACCAAGAAAACCCATGGGTCAACTTGGGGACCCCATGGAGCCACTTTAGTTGGAAAATGACATTAATATATATTTATTTAATGTTAAAATTAAATTGACATAAACATGAGTTATTTTACTAAACCAGTTTTTAAGTGGGGTTACACAAGTCCACATTTTGTCTATAAATATTCATTAGAAAGATAAAAAGATTTCCTACATCATAGTATTTTTTTTATAATTTTTAGACATTAAATAAATTAAATTATTTATGACATCATTATGATGCAGCGATGACCTCATTATTTAACGATTTAAATAAAATGAGAAGAAAATGCAAAATCCAAGGCTTACACTTGTCCAAAGCCTATTGGATGATGATATTTCGAAACCTTATCACCTTAGTCTCTAATTATATAAGTTTGGGACCTTTATAATCCGAAAAGCATTGTGAAATAATGTAACATTTCAATCTTTCCAAAAGTGCCCCTCCTCTCCACTTATAAAAGGCCCCCACCTCTCCCACCTCATTTACACTTTCAAGCCATTTGGATCGGCAAAACTCTGCCCAAATACTCTCCCAACTTCCCCCTCTTACTTCTAGAAGCCTTCCTTTGGGCATAACTCTTCCCAAGGAAGCGTTTGGATCAAATCAAAAAGAGTTACCCGATTTTGAGGTATTGTCTTTTCTAATGTTGTTTTGTTTTATTTTTCTTCTCCAACCCCCTAAACTCTTTTTATTCATATTTTTTGTAACAACACCAGTATCCTCAATATACTAGGATGTTGTTATAAGAAGTATTCGAGCTACACTTACACACACCTACATCTAATGGTTAAAGAACATACGGTTTCTGTGGATGGCAAATTTTTTCCTCACGAAATGATGATTGTTCAACACTCATATAACACCTTCAAAGGTGGCCATTAAGATGTCACTATTTTTATATATGATATATAATATGTTTATGTTTTACTTATGCTTCTTTATTTATCATTTATGGCATACTTTATGATTTCCATTATGGGTAAAACGCGATAATTTCATTTTAGGAAGTGCGGACTACCGCCCCCTCAAAGTGATTTGAATCGTTAATACCATATGTGGGATGTATAAAGGATGGATTAAATGGTATTATACACTATATTATACTGGAATTATATTATAAATTTATATCATTATGATTTCGTTCCATTAAATACGAAATAGAAATGAAAGTAGCGTTCATGCGTACGTACGGCTTACCGTCTCCATGAACGGTGCATTTCATTTCTTACCTCTAAATGTCATGTAACATTATGAATGAATGTATATACTGGATATATATGAGATATATGATATCTATATCATGAATATAATTCTGGATATAATGGATATTTCACCACATGAACAACTCATAATTATAAGAAGTCTATTTTTGACTCAAGTTACCAAAGATCGACGAAACGACCGTTATTAACTTAAATAATTACATAATGTTCATAACATTGTAATAATTGATATAAAAAGGATAATGAAATTTAAAATGGTTCTTAATAAGGTAGATATTAACTCTAGTTTATTATTCAGGAGGTTAAAGAACGGTTGAGTCAAGTCGGACACAAGGTAAGGGAACTTCTTAACCCAACTTCCATTCTTTGGGTTAATCTCCTACTTTCAAATTATGTCATGATGTTATTATGTCCTATTTTGTATTTTTACTTTCTTTATGTGTACCTATAGTTAATACACATAATAGATCTATTTTATTTTAAAAATGATCTTTTTAAGGACTTCGTCTCAATCCCTTTCATTGAGGCATATTTGGTTTTATACAAAATTTTCTTTTATACGGTGTTTAAACCCCTTTGACTTTTATGTTGATTCAAAAGGAATCTTTTTTATACGAAGCGTTTTTCTAAACGACAAAAGGGAATGTTTTTCTTTCCATACTTATGCGGCGACAACGACTTCTCCGCCGCCGTGACCATTATTTGAGTTTCGGCTTCCTCTACAAGCCATCTTTTTTTTAATGAAAAATAAATACAAAGTTTTAACTTTCTTTTATCTTGGTATTGAAAATGGTTTTGAAATCATTTTTATTATAACAATGTGTTGTGTTGATATCTTGTGATTGAAATGTGGAAATGTTATGTTTCCTTTATGCATGTTTTATGTGATACGATTATGTTATGGTTTATGATATGTTTAAACCTATTCATATGAGGAATGTATTGGACTTAATAAGTGACGGGTGGTGCCCGCTATAGCTCCTCGATGCATCGGTAGGTCTCATGAGACAACTAGACGTGGAATTGGCCGAGGCCCTTTCCCAATTAGATTTATGGTTTTGGCCGAGTCCTTAATCATTTTAGACGTCTTGGATGAGGCCTTGACAAAATGTTTCAGAATGTCCGGCATTATACATTCCATCATTATGAAAGTTGTTATTGATATTGCATGTGATTATTCGACCAGTAGAATATCCATGTGAATAAGTAAATGGCATTATCTCATTTTACTTTTGCCATATTAGGTTGAAGTTCATGTTTAAAAGGCTTTTGTTTTAGTTATACATTGCCTTAAATGTTAATGTTTATTTATGAAAGCTTCTGCATTATTGTTATCCTTACTGAGCATCTGAGCTCACCCCTTTCAATGTTTTAATATTTTACTGGATGTGAAGAAGTATTTTATGAATGACCTGCAGGGGTAGTCAGAAAGGGATATGAGTGTGGACTATGAAGACCATGTTATTGTAGTTTGTTTACTTTTTGATGTAATGAAAGACTTATGAATGTATCTAGTGTTTCCAAGGCTACTAAACTAATTGGTCTTTCGAGACTTGATCTTTTGTGATCATGCCAATGTTACGAAGTAACGCACCGGCTCTGGGTAGCTGGGGTCGGGGCGTTACAGTTGGAATCAGAGGCAGTTTAGTACTAACCTTAGAAGCTAGATTTAGATAAACTCTGATTAGAGCACATAGCCCAAAGATAGACTTTGAGGATTAGTATAGAAGAACTTCCTAGAATTTTGTTATTGTAGAGATTTTGTGAGTTTTCCGAGCAATACATCCCTGTCTGGATATGATCAGGTAGTGGCGGATCTGGCACAGATTACCTAGGGGTAAAACCCGAAAACACCGCTTTGAGCTAGACTCGAACGGGAACTGGTGCACGACAACGGGCCTTGCTGCACTCTTGGTTACGACACTCCCGGGGGATATGCTTAGGATAATTCTCATTTCCTTTACAAACCACTATGAAGGGTTATGAGTATATACTTCCTCAAAGGAAACATTTCTTTTTATGATTATGGATTATATCCATAAATAGTTCAATTTATGTAAAGTTTTTTACAAGTATGGAATTATGTATTTTGATTCATAAACTAATCTAGTTTATGCCATTGTTTAGAAATGGCGCATAGTGGAAGGAATGGAAACCGTATCAATGCACGCACTCCGTGTAGGTATTGCCCTCCTGCTCAAGATAATTATTGTGGATCTGGAGATACAACTGGTGCTGATCAGCTTCTCACCGTACTAGGACAACTCACTCAGGTTATGAATAATAACCTTACTCGTATGGAGCACCCTGATCTGCAACGTGGAGGATCAATGCTAGACCGTTTCATGAGGCAACAACCACAAACCTTCAATGGGAGTACAAATCCTATATTAACTGAGCAATGGATAAATTCCTTAGAGAAAATATTCCATGCCTTGGGGAGTAGTGAAAGGGAGAAGGTTGTCATGGCAGTTTACCGCCTCACTGGAGATGTCGATCAGTGGTGGTCGCTGATTCAAAACACAAAGGAAGATGATGACGTATCGAATATGGAATGTAGGGAGTTCAAAGAGCTTTTCTTAGAAAAATACTTTCCTCGTGACCATCGAGCAGATATGGAAAGGCAATTTTTGAGTTTGAGGCAGAAGGAGGATGAGAATGTCGCAAAGTATGAGGATAACTTTACATGGTTAGCGAGGCATGCTTCCGATTATATACGTAACCCAAGAAGTAAGATTGATCGTTTCTTTGATGGGTTAAAACCATTTCTCCATCGAGCTTTAGTATCACAATCCTTCTCATCATACGAAGATATTGTCTCGTGTGCTATCAAGACAGAAAAGGAATTCTCTAAGTCTTATGACAACAAAGTAAAGCAAGAGAAGAAGAGAACGGTGGAACAAGAGACAGATAAAGGGAAAAAGGGAAAGAAGGATTTTCCATTATGTGATAATTGTGGGAAGAATCACCCAGGTATGTGCCTAAAAGGAATGAGAGTTTGTTATAAATGTGGAGAAAAGGGTCACCAGGCTCGTGATTGCAAGGGAAAGAAAGAGGCTGTCAAAGTTGAATGCTACAATTGTAGGGAAACAGGGCATTATGCAAATGAATGTCGTAAGCGTCAAGGAAACTTACCTCAGAAAAGGCCAAGGGATCAAGGCCAATCTTATGTTATGACTACAGTTGAAGCGGAATAATTAATGTATTGGTGCTTTTGGACTCAAGGATTATATTCTGGTTATAAGAATAATGTGATATATATATGGATTGTACTGCAGTGCTTGTTGATTTCATTAAGGTTTTAATATGATTAAGGTAATCATATTTTTGTATGTGACAATAAGAGAAACTTTACTTTGTTTGGGAAATCTGATAAATTGATTTTGGAATTAAGAGACCTTTTAGAGAAAGTTTGGACAGAGGTATTTTGGATAACTATAAATGTTGGGATGGATTAAGTTGAACTTTGAATAGTATTGTTTAAGGTTAAAACATTTCTGAAGATTATTTTTGGAATACTATAATACTATATTTTTAGAAAAAGGACAACCTGCAGGGTGGGGCATAACCCGTCGCGTCGGACAAAGCTTTGTGAATCGAACCCACAACCATAGTGCGACAAGCCTTTATTACCTACCACTAGCCTACAGGAAGTCCCTGGTTATTACAAAATAGTTTTACTAATCTAAATGGTATGTGTTAACATTTTTAACCTTATACAATTAGGATAAATAGAATATTTTTGAGTTCTGTTACCATTTGGAGTAAAAGTTGGGTTTGTGGTAAAAATTTATTAACGAATGAAAGTATACATAACAAGTATGTATATTCCCTTACGTTCTTAGTAAATCTCCTAAATAAATTCCTCAACATTATAAAAGGTAACTTAAAACAAAAATGTTGTCGGTTAACTTTAACAACTGGGGATTCAATGACCGTTTAACCAATCACAAGTTTGTGATTTTCTTGTGGTTAAAATTTCTCCTAATCCTGTTTTCTATAACTCTCCATCAGACCATGATGGTTTGTTTCTCCTCCATATCCATATTTTCATATAATCCTAGAATGGGCTATATCGGGTGACCTTTGTACTTATCCTGCTTTCTTTTAATGTTATATATTTATTAACCTTATTTCCGATGTGGGTTTTCCTCAAAGGTATTTTCTATTTTCAACCTTTTATTTTCAAAGAAAAATTTCAAATTGCGAGGACGCAATTTATTGAAGGAGGGGAGAATGTAACAACCTGAGCTTCCACGATACGCTTCTCATTCAATAATGTAATAGCTTGTATTGTACGCAACTTCGAGTTCTAAAACACCACAACTAATAAAAGTAGCCTTTATGAATAGTAATAACCACTTTTTAAAATTATAGAAATTTTATATTTCAAAATGGACTTCATTTTTGGATTCGGAATATCGAAATTAGCCTATGTTGAATTTTTGATATTTTTCTGAGAACTTCTAATTTTTTATGAATAGTGAAAAATACTTTAAAACAAATTTTTTAATCAAAATAATTTATTGTGATAAATTATACTATTTAGTGGTTTTAAGGTATAATTAGAATATATTTTTACCATTTTATCCAATGGTGGTCATTAGAATTAATTTAACATTGAAATTGGACATAAACAATTGTCAATCTTTTGATATAAATTGTTTCTTAAAAACACGCTATTTGTTGTAACAGCGGGAATTAATTATAAAATTAATTAATGCAACTTATATGTTTGGAATTTTTTAAAATAGACATCATTTTTGAATTCGGAATATCAATTATAGCTTAGGGTGAAATTTTGGCCTTGTTCTGAAAAACTTCAATTTTTGATGAATAGTGAAACCACTAAGTGGTAGTTAAATAACTGATTTTTCGTTTAAATGAAATATTACCACTTCTGTGATTTTATTTTCAAAAATCCAACATACATGGTTGTCATTAAGAAGTAAAATTTGGTTCAATGAGATTAAAATAATTTTTTGGTGAATAGTAACTTTTAAGTTCTTAATCGCGATTAGAGGTAATTAGTGTAGTTTAAGGTACAAATAATGTTTTAATAATATGAGATGAGCATGAAACTTGTCCTACTCCTATTTGATGAGTCATGGCCGACCAAGACAACCCATGGGTCAACTTGGGGACCCCATGGAGCCACTTTAGTTGGAAAATGACATTAATATATATTTATTTAATGTTAAAATTAAATTGACACAAACATGAGTTATTTTACTAAAACAGTTTTTAAGTGGGGTTGCACAAGTCCAAATTTTGTCTATAAATATTCATTAGAAATCTAAAAATATTTCCTACATCATAGTATTTTTTTATAATTTTTAGACATTAACTAAATTAAGTTATTTATGACATCATTATGATGCAGCGATGACCTCATTATTTAACGATTTAAATAAAATGAGAAGAAAATGAAAAATCCAAGGCTTACATTTGTCCAAAGCCTATTGGATGAGTAGCTTTCGAAGCCTTATCACCTTAGCCTCGAATTATATAAGTGTGGGACCTTTAGAATCCGAAAACCATTGTGAAATAATGTAACATTTCAATCTTTCCAAAAGTGCCCCTCCTCTCCACTTATAAAAGGCCCCCACCTCTCCCACCTCATTTACACTTTCAAGCCATTTGTCTCGGCAAACCTCTGCCCAAATACTCTCCCAACTTCCCCCTATTACTCCTAGAAGCCTTACTTTGGGCAGAAATCTTCCCAAGGAAGCCTTTGGCTCAAATCAAAAAGAGTTACCCGATTTTGAGGTAATGTCTTTTCTAATGTTGTTTTGTTTAATTTTTCTTCTCCAACCCCCTAAACTCTTTTTATTCATTTCTTTTGTAACAGCACCATTATCCTCAATATACTAGGATTTTTTTATAAGATGTATTCGAGCTACACTTAAACACACCTACATCTAATGGTTAAAGAACATACGGTTTCTGTGGATGGCGAATTTCTGCCTCACGAAACGATGATTTTTCAACACTCATATAACACCTTCAAAGGTGGCCATTAAGATGTCACTATTTTTATATATGATATATAATATGTTTATGTTTTACTTATGCTTCTGTATTTATCATTTATGGCATACTTTATGATTTCCATTATGGGTAAAACGCGATAATTTCATTTTAGGAAGTGCGGACTACCGCCCCCTCAAAGTGATTTGAATCGTTAATACCATATGTGGGATTTATAAAGGATGGAGTAAATGGTATTATACACTATATTATACTGGAATTATATTATACATTTATATCATTATGATTTCGTTCCATTAAATACGAAATATAAATGAATGTAGCGTTCATGTGTACGTACGGCTTACCGTCTCCATGAACGGTGCATTTCATTTCTTACCTCTAAATGTCATGTAATATTATAAATGAATGTATATACTGGATATATATGAGATATATGATATCTATATCATGAATATAATTCTGGATATAATGGATATTTCACCACATGAACAACTCGTAATTATAAGAAGTCTATTTTTGACTCAAGTTACCAAAGATCGACGAAACGACCGTTATTAACTTAAATAATTATATAATGTTCATAACATTGTAATAATTGATATAAAAAGGATAATGAAATTTAAAATGGTTCTTAATAAGGTAGATATTAACTCTAGTTTATTATTCAGGAGGTTAAAGAACGGTTGAGTCAAGTCGGACACAAGGTAAGGGAACTTCTTAACCCAACTTCCATTCTTTGGGTTAATCTACTACTTTCAAATTATGTCATGATGTTATTATATCCTATTTTGTATTTTTACTTTCTTTATGTGTACCTATAGTGAATACACATAATAGATCTATTTTATTTTAAAAATGATCTTTTTAAGGACTTCGTCTCAATCCCTTTCATTGAGGCATATTTGGTTTTATACACAATTTTCTTTTATACGGTGTATAAACCCCTTTGACTTTTACGTTGATTCAAAAGGAATCTTTTTTATACGAAGCGTTTTGCTAAACGACAAAAGGGAATGTTTTTATTTCCGTACTTATGCGGCGACAACGACTTCTCCGCTGCCATGACCATTATTTGAGTTTCGGCTTCCTCTACAAGCCATCTTTTTTTAATGAAAAATAAATAAAAAGTTTTAACTTTCTTTTATCTTGGTATTGAAAATGGTTTTGAAAGTGTTTTTATTATAACAATGTGTTGTGTTGATATCTTGTGATTGAAATGTGGAAATGTTATGTTTCCTTTATGCATGTTTTATGTGATACGATTATGTTATGGTTTATGATATGTTTAAACCTATTCATATGAGGAATGTATTGGACTTAATAAGTGATGGGTGGAGCCCGCTATAGCTCCTCGATGCATCGGTAGGTCTCATGAGACAACTAGACGTGGAATTGGCCGAGGCCCTTTCCCAATTAGATTTATGGTTTTGGCCGAGGCCTTAATCATTTTAGACGTCTTGGCCGAGGACTTGACAAAATGTTTCAGAATGTCCGGCATTATACATTCCATCATTATGAAAGTGGTTATTGATATTGCATGTGATTATTCGACCAGTAGAATATCCATGTGAATAAGTAAATGGCATTATCTCATTTTACTTTTTCCATATTATGTTGAAGTTCATGTTTAAAAGCCTTTTGTTTTAGTTATACATTGCCTTAAATGTTAATGTTTATTTATGAAAGCTTCCGCATTATTGTTATCCTTACTGAGCATCTGAGCTCACCCCTTTCAATGTTTTAATATTTTACAGGATGTGAAGAAGTATTTTATGAATGACCTGCAGGGGTAGTCAGAAAGGGATATGAGTGTGGACTATGAAGACCATGTTCCTGTAGTTTGTTTACTTTTTTATGTAATGAAAGAGTTATGAATGTATCTAGTGTTTCCAAGGCTACTAAACTAATCGGTCTTTCGAGACTTGATCTTTTGTGATCATGCCAATGTTACGAAGTAACGCACCGGCTCTGGGTAGCTGGGGTCGGGGCGTTACACATTGAGCCCGGACAATGTTGGCTAACTCAGTAGAAAAGAGCACCAATTAGGAACTCAAACTATGTGGTTGAGAGAAATATTATGTACTGCATATTTATGGAGGATGGAGAGCCATCTTCTATTGTGAAGTCAACTGAATGTCCAGATGTATACTCATGGATGGTGGTGATGCATGAGGAACTTGATTCCCTATTCAAGAACAAGAGTGGGATCTTGTTCCACTACCTCAAGGAAGGAAGGCTATTAGAAAAAAATGGGTCATTAAGATCAAATGGGATAAAAGGACTATGTGGAATGATATCATGCAGGACTAGTGGTCAAAAGATATGCACAAAAGGAATATATTGATTTAAATGAAATATTTTCTCTTATTGTTAGACTGACAACTGTTGGGATAGTTCTAGAAATGTGTGTTACATATGGTTTACATCTAGAGCAGCTAGATGTAATGATTATTTTCATCTATGGTGATCTTGATTAAGATATTTATATTCTTTAACTAGAAGGTTTTATATACGAATACAAATAGAATATAGTTTCCAAGTTGAACAAATCTTTGTATGGTCTCAAGTAGACATGAAGTTGTTGGTATATGAGATTGGATTCCTATATCACTATCCTTGGATATATCAGACTTCATTAAGATCCTTTTTCATATGTTAGGGGTTTAGATGGTAATTATTTCATCATTATTATATTGTATGTGAATGACATGTTGGTTGCAGGCCTAAAAATTGATCAGATCCTGGAGACGAAGGCACAGTTGGTTAGGGAGTTTGATATGATGGAATTAGGACATTTAAACAAGATTCTTAGTATGTAGATTTACCAATATTGAAATAATGGGATTATTTTAATATCGTTGAAGAATTAATTATTGAGATTTTTGAAACTCTTCAACATGCATGACTGTAAGAAAATATCTACCCAAGTTCCCATTAATCTCAAGTTATCCTCAATGATGAGTTCTAGTAGTGAAGCAGAGAGGAAAAAGATGTCTCGATTACTATATGTATCAGTAGTTGGTAGTATGATGTTCGCTATGGTTTGTACAAGAACAGACATAGAACATATATTGTGAGAAGTTAGTCGGTACATAGAGAATATAGTATGGAAGAATTAGAGCATGTTGAAGAGGATCTTGAGATATATCAAGTAGACCTCAAATGATGCATTATGTTATTGAGGAAAGTATTTCACTATTAGAGGCTATGTTGACTCAGATTTTTCAGGTGATTATGACTAGTGGAAATCTACTAGTGGTTATGTGTTTACTCTTTCAAGAGGATTTGTTATCTAAATTTCAAATATGTTGTCCTTTTTGGAATTATACGTGATGGAGGTGGAGTAAATGGAATCTATACTGGCCTCAAATGAGGCAATTTTGATTTAAAGGTTGTTGGAGGATCTCTATGATAGACATGTGTAGATTCAATTGTTTTGTGATAGTCATAGTTCGTTGAACTTTGCAAGGAATCCATATTTTCATTCCAGGATGAATCACATTGTGGTATAATTTCACTTTGTCCTAGATGTGGTAGAGAAGGGATGTGTGGACATGAAAATGATTCACACTAAAGAAAATATAGTAGATTTTTTGAGGAATGAAATTAACTCTGATAAGTTCAGATAGTGTAGATCCTTAGGCGGTCTCATAGAGACACGAGGAATGTGTTTGGAAAATTGAAAGGAAGTGCAGAGATGTGATTTGTAATAAATACAATCTCTAAGTGGGAGATGTGTCAAACATTATTCATTGTCAGGACGATTTGTCCCCCTTTATTTTTCAAGGGAGGCTGGTGTGGATGGTGGTATTTAATGATGTGGGTGGCCAACCCCACCTAACAGGCTATAGCGGAGAAAGGAAGGTAGGGGGTGAGGTAGCCTATATAAAGGGCTCTCTCCCATTAGTTTAAGCATCTCATCCCATCAACTTCACCAGGTTCGCATCACCACAGTATGTGGTATTTTGTGATGCAATTACCCAACCTTTTCAAGAGAGATACATATGAGGGTTTTCTCCATATAACAGTGAGGGAGTTTATACAAACATTTACCTATAATGATCCTTTTATTTTCATGTGGTTTTTACCCCTTTAATTTTTGTTTTTTTCCACATTACTTCTGGTATCCATTTATTTCTACATTTTACATGTTATTTTATTGCATGATTATTGATGCACCAAAGGTACAATAATATTTTGTACTCCACACATATCACTATTTGGATGCAATTTAATGTTAAAAATTGGGGGGGGGTGTTAATTCAATATCTACAAACTACCATCAAGATCCTAAATGAAATTAATTATTAGATAAATAGTAGGTAATGAAGATATGAAAATATATTATTAGATTTATTACAGTGAAACGTTAATTAATGAACTCAGAAAATGAAATTAGTAAATAGAAAATGTAAAAAAATAGATCACGAAACCATTTTTATATTGCTAAAAGATCTCTTCATTTATTCCTATTTTATATTTCATTAGATAACAAAAAATACAAGTATTTCCTAATCACCTTACTGCTGGAGTGTGTGTGTGTGTGTCGGCCCCACCCCTCCCTCTTGCTATAAAAAGAATATGAAATTTCATGCAATAACACATAAGGGATGAAGATGGATATGTAATGGAAGTCTTGGAACTGATAATGAGAACCTAGAGTGAAATATGAGTCTACACTAGAGGAAGGTACAATGATGACATTATCCAAATGAGATTTCATTGTCATCTATTTTTTGTGGGGTTTCTACTCATCATTTTTATGAAATTATCATCCTGCGTCCTCTTCTTTTAAACAAGTCCACAATATGAAATTCCCCTATCTTTCTACAGCACAAATGATTGATGTTTATGTTCACAGGGATTCTTCTATATTGAATTATCTCTTATAATAATATTAGGATATTTAAGAGATTGTTAGAAAATTTTTATTGTCATGTTGTGACTACAGAAAAAAGGAAAAATATTTTAAAGCACAAGAAAGCCTCAAGATTCTTAAACAATTGGAGACTTTATTACACCTAGCTTCTCTTCTACTCATACCATATCCTTGACCTTATATTTCATCTCCATGATATAAATAATGCTCAATTGAGACCATTTATCTCTCATTATTACTATATGTCACTTTAATTAATTGAAATATGGGTAATAGTTGATATATATATTGAATTTAATTTATATTTTTTACATCATAATGATATATTTAGTGATTAAATATTATCAAAATTCATGTTAATAACATTTTTACTTTCATTATTTTTAACTCATTATTATATAAGTTATTTTAAAGTTAGTTTCTATGTGAATATATAGTTATTACATTTTAGTAATTTATAAAAATGTTGTTTTACTAAAATTTCATTCCCATATTAATGGATTTACATGTTAGAAGTTGTTAGTTCTTCAAGGAGTGTTATCTATTAGATCTTAATTGTGATCCACTTTCCATGTTAGTGGATTTAAATTTTTGGGTGTTCTCTGACTCTTTTTCCCATAATTCTATATTTTGTTCATTCAATAGTAAAACTTTATTATATCTTTTTAATTTTTTTCCATTTTCATTGTCTTGATTTTCATATTGAACAATATATTGAAGATAGTTTGGCTTATTATTAAAACTTCTATTGATTGAGATCATCTAGAACATAGTGAGAATATTATTTAGTTTATTGATTATTGGTTGATCCTCAATTTCATTAGATTTTCTATAGAAATATCTGTATCATTTTATGGTTTGCTCCTATCTCTTGTAGGTCCTATGAACAAAACCTGTAATTTAGATGAATTTCTCATTACACAATTACATCAGATAATTAAACGTGGATTGGATCTAAAGAAACTGAAATAGAAGGTTCTTTTAGACCACATATGTATCTTTATAGTATTTATTCCTAGTATGGAGGCTTCAAGGAAACTTACAGATCCATTGAGAACACTGTCCAAGAACAGTGTCTCGAAGAGAGATAATAATAGTTATTCTAGATTATTTTTTTGGGAGATATAGTAATGACTGATTTTAGAAAATGTTTTGGGGGAGAAGTCAGTGTATGAAAATTATGATTATGTGCTTTGGTTATTAGTGTCTTGCACATTGTAATGTTATCATTCATTTTTATGACTATTTGGTAATTTATAAGAAAGAAATAATTATTGAGTATATAGTAGTAGTTTTTTTTCCATTCATGTGGGGTGAGGTTGTATATTTATTTTTATTATATATTGGGATCATTTATATATATTAGTTATTTATTTAGTTCATTATTTCTGTCATTTAAATTCATTTTTTTATTTTTATGATAATTTTAGATGTTATTCAATAAATGTATATATTTTTTATAAAATCAATATGTAATTTTACATAAATTAAATTTACAATTATTTTATATTATTTATATTAGTAATATTTTATATATTTATATTTTTGAAATATATTATAATGTTTTACATATCTATATGATAACTTGAATTCTTTATTATAAAATTAATTAAAAACATTATTATTTGATAGAATTATAAAACCCTTTATGTTTCCATTTTTTATCTATAATATCCAATGATATTATGAGACCAATTTCAAGTCTGCTAAATTTATTTATACCTTTTTATTAAATGATTACTATTTTAGTTTTACAAAATTTTTATTCTTTTTTTTTCAGTTATTTAATGAATGAGAGCTCTATGGGTTTTGAAACCAGTGGTCATCCCTCTCCGGTCCATCCAACTTCAGTATGTTCCAGTACGTTGATTTCCCTATTCTCATGTAGGTTTTCTAAGTTGTGTACTTAGCTAGAGGATAAATCTAAAGTTTAATTGTTGGTTCAAGGGATGTTATCATTAGAAATTCCTCTCTCTTACCAATCAGTGCTGGCTAGTGGTTAGGATTTCACACAAGTTCATCTGATTCCATTTATTCCATCAATTCTATATTTGAGCATGGCTTCGAAAAACATTCGTGATGACCCTATGATCTCCTACTATGTGGAGAATTTTGGACAAACGTGACTTTCCACAAATGGATTTTTGATTTTGATGTTTGGTAAGTATCACTAATCCCTTCATGCATTAAAATTCTTTGTTGGATCATGATATATTTCTATCATCAACCATCCGTAGATCTTTCAGAGTTGAGCCAAAACCACTGGTCCACCACTTCCACTACTAAGTAACATCACCCACCATTAATTTGGTAATTTTGAGTTTATTTTTAGTAACTTTTATTTTTATTTCAATAGGATCATGATCCGAAGATGTCCAAATTGCTATAATTGTATCCAGGATCACACAAGAGTATTACTTGGTTATTACCTATTCCTTGATTATGAGGTTTGTGTTGGTTCATTCTGGTTCTTCAATTGTTTGTTATTATTTTCCACTGTTGGTGCATTCTCAATGTTTCCACACAAGAAGGGTTTAACAATCCCAAACACATTGAATCCAATATCATGCTAGTTTTAATGTCTCCCATTGGATGGATCATAATTTCAACAACAATGTTGGCCATTGATCCATTTCCCACCTCTAAGGTCACTCTTCCAATGTATGTTTTTTATGTGGATAATCATCTGTTTGACACATGGAATTCTACGATGATCTGACCTCATGTGTTTTCCTCCTCTATTTCATCCCCATATCTTCTTGGGGTTGATCCTACCAACTCTAATCATCCCCTATGGTTGGTATGCCCTAATATTATAACTGTCCAACCCCTAGGAAATCTCTAGGTTGGGTGTGGGGATTTTTCTTCTTCTCCCCATGTTGCATCCAACATCATGGAACTTCACTCAATTATATATGCTAATTTTATTGATCAAACTAATATTACTAGCTCAGTATTTATTGGTGGTGGTGCTGAGGTGTCCAATCCTATGAAACATCCTATCTTTGTAGACTCTCCCCAGCCTTTACTTCCCCTTCTTGAGGATTTTCATTATAATGAGATTTGAGCTTACACTAATCCTAACATTGTTAGTTCTCTTTCCAATAAGATATCTCTTGTTCCATCTTCATTGAGGGATTTTGCGCCAATAATCATCCTATCTTAGCTACTTCTAATCCTAAGGTTCCACCTATGGACATGATAGATGACAGATGTATATTATCCTATAATTCTTTTACTCATTTGATCTTAGATGATGTGGAATATCCTATGGATTACCCTTCAGGAAATAAAATGGTGAAGAAGGGATTTTCATATTCATTTTTTTGGGAGCATGAAAACTAGATTTAGGTCTTGATCTATTCCAAATACTCCTACTACCTAATCCTAGGATCGATGGGTTATTGGTTCCAAGGAACTCTCCCTTTATTTCCCATGATATCCTCCATCATTTAGTACATCACATGCATTGGATAAATGTGATTTTAAATCTAATTATTTATATACAAATAATATTTCCAAGGATTCTATCCTTAAACTAAAACATGAAGCGGGTGTTATACAAATGTTTGAATCCAAACTTCTCATGTGAAACAACATGCATTGAAATCCAAACAATAAATATATCTGGTCTTATAGAAGACATGTGTGTATATGGAATTGATAGTCCTATTTTAACCATATATAGATCAAAAGTTTTCATCACTGCGATAGATTTTTGGCTTCACAACATTGCCATTTATCATAATTTAAAAAATCATAGATAAAAGTCAGTTATATATAATATACACCCATTTATCAGTGCTTTATAACTGTCATTTATCAACTCTATATTCCCTACTCACACAACTATACCTAGAAGTATTTGAACGTCAACCCTCCTTATCCAAATAGACCTCCGTTACCACAACACCATCCTATTTGTTTTTTCTATTTTTTTGATATATTTAATAATTTATAAATATTTCCACACATCTTGTTTATACATGTATTTATTATATAATTATATAATTATTTTAAAATACATTTATAAAATATGTTTATATATTTATATATATTTGCATATAATTGGGTATCTACATATAAGTTTTTTTAATCTATTGATAAATTACTCATTTATTTTAAATACATTTATATAATATATTTCTATTATATGTTTAAATAAAAAAAATCATGGCTCTTTATAAACATTTATATTATATATTAAAAGATATATTTATATAAATACATTTATATAATGTATTTACACTATAATGGCACACACATAGAGACACATTTATATATTATATATATATAATTATAAATAATTATAAAAGCGTAAATGAAATTATAAATGATTATATTTATATATAATGTATTTATATAAATATATATTTATTTTTATATTATACATATTTAAGTATATATATATATATAAATAATGTTGATAGTAAATATTTTTTCTGTATAGTTTATATATTTAAAAACATATTTTACCCACTCGTTGAGAAAATTCTCCAAGGGATTTCTATGGTTTGTTGATTCCTAGGGACTCCTTAGTGCGGCTATGATTTGATAGATTCCCAAAATTATTTGATAAATCTTTAGTACCTCCTTCCAATGATGTTAACTGGAATCCCTGCTTGAGGCATGGTTCTATTGAATATGATCTAATAATTCATTGGTCAAAATTATTGCTAACAGACAAAGGGAATGTTTTAGTCATGGCCAAGAAGGATGGTGATGCATTTCTAATGTGTTGAATGACATTTCTGATCATTAGAAAGTTTGTAGGCAATTGAACATTCAATATGGGAACCTTAAAAAGCACATTAAAAACATTTGGCACTTAGAATAGGGTGCAGCCATAAGAGATGTTATAGATGGCTATATTATCTTTGAATTAATTAATGTTATATATAAATATAAGGTACTCAAAAGAAGGTCATGGTATTTCAATAACCAACTAATTCTAATGAAGGATCAAAGAGATGGAGTGGATATCCAAAAGACCAATTTTTTTAAAGCCCCATTTTGGATATGACTTAATGGGATCCCATTATATGGTGGAACTGAGGGAGTTAAGTGTGAAGTTAGAGGCCGCATTACAGAATTTATGGAATGGGATATAATAGATCCTATTCATTGGGGGATGAATATGTGTATTAGGTATTGGTTGATGTGGCAAAAGCAATGATGATGGGGTTTCTTATAACTACAGAGGAATCAATAACATTGATATCATTTGAATTTGAAAAGTTAACTATTTTTTTCTTCTTTTGTGGGTGTCTAGGGAACATAATGAAAGGCTATGTGTCATGTAGGACAGATGAAGAGGTCCAAATCATCATGCTGTATGGTCTCTAGATCCATGAAAAACATTTCTAGGAGTCCTTCATTCTTGAACCAGAAAAAAGGGATCGTGAAAGACTTACACAAGTCTTTTATAATAAATTGGATCAAAATCATAATAATATCATCATCCTTGAGACTTTTGTTTTCAGATCACCATGAGGATAAGATTTCCTAAGAAGGGGCGTATCAAACCATCAATGTGTGCTTAGGATACCCTGGTAAGAGGTACAATAAACTAGGTCTATTTACAATATAAAAGGTTTTCCACTTATATGTATTCCAATAATTGAGGAGGGAATGATTAATCCATACTCCATCTTAAAATAAATTTTCTCAGACCCTACAGATTTGTGTTCTCCATAAATTCATGATGACCCCCCATATCCCTCCATGCATGGGGTAGATTCTATAAAATCACTTATGGATAGTCCAATAACACAACAAAGGTGGAAGGGGAACATTATAGAGGAGAATGAGAATGGTGATGGAATGAGCTCAGGAGGAAACTATGGATTTAAAATATGTCTAGAGGGCCCACAAGTTAATGACAGATATTATAAAATATGGAATGTGGTGGGGGATAGAAATTACTTCGAATGTTCATAGGTAGAGGATGAATTGAGTCAGCCGCACCTATCCCCACAAACATGATCTTGGAGACCCATGATCAATCCAGATGTTCTAGTACCATTACACTAAAAGTACCAATAATATAGTTTTTCTAACTAAAACATACTATAAAGCAAAAACATGAATGGTATCAGAAAAAAATATCATTTCATTGGATATTTCTTAGTTTCTCGGTAAGGTCATTTGGGTGGAATTGTCTTGCGATAGAGGAAGGATATTGATGTTACAGTTAAACATGTCTCTCCAAACCACAATGGTGTAATCATCCATTAATCAGATGCACTAGTGTGGGATGTTGTAGGATTTTATGGATAAAACTCCAAGAGAGATAAATGGAAGTCCTGACAGTTACTAAAATCCCTTCGCGAGAACCCCCATAGACCTCTCCTTACGTGGGGGGGATTCAATGAAATTCTATTTCAAAATGTAAATAATGGGGAAGAAATAGGAATTATACAACTATGATGGATTTCCAACAAGCAACACAGTTTTTATGGTTTGAATATCTATGTTATTCTAGAAATCCTTTTACATTTTTTCATGGGAAGTCTAAAACAACCCGCATTATAGAACAATTACATAGATTTATGTAGTTGGATTATTGGATTAGAATTTTCAATTCCTTCTATGTATCTCATATTTCTCATACCATATTAGACCATTTTATGATGCTCATTGACATACCACTGGGTTCAAGGAATCTATGGAATCAAAGAATCTTCAGATTCAAGAGCTTTTAGGAGAAGGAAATGGAGTGCAAAGAGATGACCCTCTCTTATTGGAAGGCTGATGATCCTAATATCGGAAATAAGAACCATTATATGAATTCCAATTTGAAATGTTAGACTAATATCAAATTTCTCCAACCTGACATATAATGTGATGCTATTGAAATTAAATAGAAATAATTTTATTCTCCTTCCTTCTGATTATGCTCTCCCAACTCTCTCAAGAATTGAAGTGAAACTATATGATGCCATCATAATTAAAGAATGTTTTTGGCCCATAAATGCTTGAGAATCCCACATAAATTATGAAAATTATAATATCTTCTATTTCGATCAGAAGGCCTCTTTGAGGAGTTATAAGAACTATATTTCTTTCCTCAATGATTTTGATGGTAGAAATGTTTTTTATGAGAGGGTAATCCAAGATCTCATCATGTTTTTTATAAAGATATTTTTATGATGGGGGTTCTATCATTAAAAAAAGAAGAGAAAAATAATGTTATATATAATATACACCCATTTATGAGTTATTTTTCCCTTTCATTTACCAACTCTATACCACCACTATGTGTGTGGTGGCCAATGCTATTGTGTGGGTAGTTTGCGATGTTCCCCCGCTCGATGGCAAGGAGTGATGTCACTCGATCGGTTGGCCAGATGAGATCAGCATATAGATTGGTAGCATGTGGCATGTGAATCTTCAAAGACGATAGTTAGATATTGGTCATCAGTGATAGTGATTAAGGTGGTAGTGGCATACTATTGATGGCCATCTTTGATGATGATTGATGGTGTCGGTGGCTGACGACACCATGACTATGGGAAGAAGGTTTTATGGGCTAATGGAAAAGTGAAGAATGATATGGTGGTTGGTGAATAGGCAAGAAATGCATGTCTGTGGTTGAGACGAGTGTGGTAGATGTATTCGGGGAGCCACGATGGTCCATGCAGTGGCATGGTGGTTGGCCATCTGTAAGGAAACATGCATGGATGGAGGACGAACAACCGTGTTGAATGCAGCGATGATGGATGAGGATATGAAAGGAAGGTAGTTGCTACTCTCAACAGTGGAATTGGTGAATCCACGCTTGATAGTAGGGGTGGTGGTCTGGCGGGCATCTTTTTAACTGTCATGGAATTCTAGTGAGATGATGTTTGGGCTGGCACTATCATCACTAATTGTAGGGGAGTCCCATTTGTGGAGATCCTCATGTGGTTCTAGTTTTAGTGGTTACTATAGGGTGGTTTTTGTTGGGGTTGAGTCCTACAGGTCAATAATTAATGGGACTTCATAGGACATAGATAATGGATCATGCAGGTCATTATGTGGGTGAGTTATCCCTTAGGGGGAGCTATGACCCATCCTTTCGGGATGTGTGTATGTTGCATTTGTCTCCATTATTGTATTTATACCCCAAAATACCTAATATAAATATATATATATACATTTATATTATATGTTTAATGATATATTTATATAAATACATTAATATGATGCATTTACACTATATTGGAACACACATATAGACACATACGTATATTTATCTATACATTTAATTATAAATAAAAATAAAATAATAAATGATTATATATATATAAAATAAATCTTTATAAATATATATTTATTTTTATTTAAACCATATTTAAGTATATATATAGAAATAAATTGGATAATAAATATTTTTTCCATATGGTTTATATATTTAAAAATATATTTTACATGTAAATATGAGTAAACATTTAATTATACAATTAAATTTCTATATATAATTATGTGAAAATATGTATATATATTTGTTTGAAAAAATAACAGAAGCCTCTTTTCTTTTTGAGAGAATTATCCTATGGTTTCCTAGGGTTTGGTGATTTATAGTGTCTCCTAGGTGTGGTTGTGATTCACCAGAATCCCTACTTTCTTGGATAATGTATTTGGAACATCTTTATAATGATGTCAACCTGAATCCATTATTGAGGTGTGGTATTATGGAATAATATCTAATAATTAATTGTAAAAACTTATTGAATATAGAAAAAGAAAAAGCAGTTATTGTGGACAAGATGAATGATGATGTGTTTCAAATACGTCGAATGACACTACTAATAATCAGAACGTTTTTAGGCAATCATCCATTCAATATGGCTGGCTTAAAAACATGATGAAAGTCATTTGGAATTTGTAAGAGGGTGTATCCATAAGAGATATTATGGAGGGAAATATGATCATTTAATTATTCAATGAGAGAGATAAACATAAGGTACTCGAAGTAAGGTCATACTCCTTTAATTACAAACTCATTCTAATGGAGGATCTACAATATGTAGGGGATATTTAGAATAATGGTTTTTCCAAAACCCCATTTTGGATATGAAATAAAGGGATCTCATTTTATGGTATAATTGAGTGAGTTATGTGAAAAATTGGAGGCCACACAAGAGAGTTTATGGAATGGGATAGATCATGTACTATTCATTGGGGGCCGACTGTGCAGATTAGGGTGCAGGTTGATGTGAATCACTAACTTTTGAGGAGCTTGTTTTTGAATATAGAGGAATTCAATAATTGGATACCCTTCGAATTTGAAAATCATATTTCATTGGTGTCTCAAGAACATAGATAAAGACTATGTCTCAAGGAAGTCTGATGATGAAATAAACATTATTAGGTATTATGGTCCCTGGAAGCATGAAAAAAATGTTTGGATGTCCTTAATTCCTAAAATAGAAAAAGGGATCATGATATACTTGTGAAATTATTTTCTATGTAATTTGATCAGAATCATAATAATATCATCATGAAGGGGACTTCCATATTTTTTGAAGATTATCAAGTTTAAAATTGGTTAGAATAGGGGTGTTTCAAACCATTGGAGTGGTTTTGGAGACCTTGGGAAGAGTCATGATAAATATGGTATGTTTAATATAGAAAATACCCCCAGGTTTTATTCCTATAACCATGGAGGGAATGAGAAAACCATCCACCAACACAAAGAGAATATTATTGGACCCTTCAGATCCAAGTTCTCTCTCAACACATGAATTCCCCCTATATCCCTATACACATAGGTTATATCCTATTGAATCCTATATGGCAGTTTCAAAAACACAATGGAGGTGGAGGAGGAAAATGAGTGAGGATAATGGGAATGGAAGTGAAATGATATCTATAGAAAACTGTGGTGCTAAAATGAATGTGGAGGTCACACTTATTAATGAGAGATATCCCAAAAGATGTAATGTAAAGGGGGATGGAACTTACCTCAAATGTTAAGTGTCAATGGCTTGATTAAGCCAGCACCGACTATCGTATTGAAAATCCTATGTTGGAAATTTCATGAAATGGGAAACCCATAATCAGTTCGGATGCTCCCAAACTACTATGATAACATTATACATGATATGGTTTTACTATCTAAAACCAATTATAAATAATGTACATGTATAATATCATAAAAATATGGTTTTGTTGGCCATTTTCTAGTCTATTTGAAATTCCATTCAGGTGGAACCAACTTTCTTTGGAGGGAGGATGTGGATTTTAGGGTTAAATCCTTTTCTAGAAACCAAATTAGATAAATCAACCATCAAATTGATGCATAAAAATGGGATTTTTTGGGATTTTATGAATGATTCTCTTAAAGGTAGAAATGGAAGTCCAAGAAGTTACTCAAACCCCTTCACGTGTGCCTCTATAAGACACTCCATATTGGGGGAATTTTTATGAAATTCAATTTCAAAATGGGAAGAATGTGGGAGTAGGAAGTTATTATGAATCTATGATGGATTTACAACAAGAACCATATTTGGATTTGATAGTAGTTCTGGGATATTTTGGAAACCCTATTACATGGTTTCATGGGAAATTTAAATAAATCACATTACAGAATTGTTAAAATGATTTTTGGGTCGTTTTATTGAATTTTCCATTTCAATTATTTCTAAGTCACTCTTCATGATCCTGCCTTGTCGGACGGTTGACTAATCCTCCTTGAAATATCAATGGGTTCAAGAAAACCAAGGCGTGAAATAATGTTCATTTTATAGAGTTTTTTGGTTATGGAAATGGCGTGTGACGATACGATGAGATCCTTTTGGAAGGTTGGAAATCCTAACATCAGAAACAAGTTCCATTATATAAAATTAAATACGAAACATTGGAGTAATATTAAATTCCTCAAACCTGAAATTCAATGTGATTCTATTGAAAGAAAACTAATATAATTGTATTCTCCCCCTTATAATTATGTTCTCTCCATTATCTCAACAATGGAAGTAGAACTGGATGGGGCTCTTAGAATTAAAGAAAATATTTGATCTATACATTCATGATAAGTGCTCATAAAATATGGAGACTCTAATTCATTTTATTTTTATTAGAAGGCCTCTTTGGGGAGCCACATGAACTCTATTTATCACTACACTAATTTTGAGGGTATAAATGTTTTCGATGATGGGGGATCCATGATCTCATCAATATTTTTTATCAAGTGATTTTTTTCATAGATGGTTCTGTCATTTCTTCTGATATTTCTACATGTATCGAACAAATGGTTCTATATATGATGAACTTCCTGATCACACATGATTATACTGATGTGGAGATTTTATTTTATCTAAAATTGATTATTTCAAGCAATATTCCTAGAACATATGGATTCCATGCCTTTATTTTTAAAAAATATTGAAACATTGTTGAGCCTGACATTTTGGGAAGCATTAATGATTTTTGGTTTGGAAAATCCTATCTTTATTCCCTCAATGAAACCATTATCACACTCCTTATGAAAATAAAAAACCCTCTTTGGTCTCAAACTTCAGGCCCATCATCTTATTCAATGTGACCAATAAAATCTTTTCCAAAAAATTGGTTAATTACCAATATCCATGGTTACCCTCAATTATTTCTGAAATAAAATGCACTTTTGTGGCTAAGATACCCATATATGATAATTCCATTATTTTCCCTAAAGTATTTAATTCCAGGAAAAATAGATATATGGATAAAATATTTATTAAGTCCTAGAATATCAATATAAAAAAGTAAAATGATAGAGTTTAATGACCTTTTCTCTAGTCTATTATGAGTAAATTGGGTGTCTATTCCAAATGGATAGAATTCATCATGATATATGTATCCACTATATAATTCAGGATTAAAATTACTGCAAACCTCTCTTAGAGATTCCTCTCTTTTAGGGGTCTTTGAAAAGGTGATTTTCTATCCCCTTTTCTTTTTATTTCGGTGGTTGGAATTTTTTACAAGTTAAAATCTATGGGGGTTATGGGTAATCTGGTTCACGGGGTGACAATTTGTTGGTAGGGTCCTCCTATTACATACATATTATTTTCTAAGGATAGTTTACCATTTTCATGATCTACCTTCAAACTATGTTTCAATTTATTCATAGGTATGACATGGATTTTGGTTAGTTACTTAACACCTCCAAATCTGATATCTATATTATCTCGGGAGTGATTTTGAGTAAAAAGGATGACATCCTCATCGCTTTTAGTACCCGTGTTGTTGAAAAACACCAAAATTTGATACGATTATCACTATCTATAGGTGATCAAAAAGAGGTGTTTTTTGGTATTTTTGATATGGTTGGAAAAAAGTTCATAGGTGGACCAATAAAAGGGTCTCTAAAGTAAGAAAATCCTCAACAAGTTTGTGGAATAGTCTAAACAAAAATATGTTATGTCCCTTTTCAAACTACTTTGTTTATTTATTGAAAAATTAAATACTAGAAAAGAAAATTTATAGCGGGGAATTAATCATGGAAGGAATAAAACCCATTAGGCTGCTTGGGATAAGATTTTCCTCCACAAATATTTGTGGATAGGGTTTTAGATATCTCATATTTTAGTAATTCCCATCTCACCATAAGAAATAGAGGATTTTGGAGCACCCTACTTATCTTTATGACAATCTCTTTCATGTGAAAATAATTTCTAAAAACGAAATTTTGATGTTTTAACTTTTTCTACAACCTAGATGTTTTTGGAAGAGTTTTTGGGGGTTTCACGACATGCTTAATAAAGGAATATACTGGAGGATAGGTTATGGTTCTGTTGTGAATATATGGTATAACCCTTGACTGGTTGATAATAGTGGTCCCATGGAAACATAGATGGTTGCTTCTAGTTCAAAAAATGAAAAGGTTGTCTCTTTGGTTAAATTTGATAGAAGTGTTTAGTGTAATTAAACATTGAACTCCTGGTTCAAGGGAAGAGAAATTATCTACTGTATTCAAGGTGTATGATATTTGGGATATGACTATCTATGACGGATTAACGATGCCTATGGTGCATACTATATAAATTATGGTTACTTTCTATAACTATATGTGGTAAACAAGAATACTATAGTGACCATGAATTTTTTTGGCATCTCCGTATCCCTCTAAAGGAATAATACTTATGGTGGAAAGAATGCTTCAGCATTCTTCCTATTAAGAAGTGTCTCAATATTCACCATGTCTTTGAGGACCCTATCTTCCCCCTATGAATGGATACATCAAATTCCAATATTCATGAAATTTTGGAGTACCCTAGTTCTAAGCATGTTTGAAATGTATGTAATGATAAATCTGATTCTATTCTGCAGTCTTTGTCCTAATTTTCAGAGATACAGGGGAGTGGTCTTCAACCCTACTTGTGGAGTCCGTGAATATCATGTGTATGAGGGAATGAATAATATGGATCCATATAAATGATTTTTTATTAATCTTATGATCATGAAAAGATTCTTCTAGGCTGAGTAGTACACCTCCTAGCATACCATATAGAGTCTTAGCGATTCATAGGTCTACAAAAATGGTGCTCATTTAGGTTAAAACACATGGTATCTTACTACAAATGATGTAATGAATATTAAAATGGATGATTCTACTTCTGGTGAAGCCTTTCAAGGTGTTAGTGTGGTCTTCTAGGACTCATATAGAGTACTATTGGTAGCTTTCCAAAAATATTTTTACCCTTGTTGGACAACACATGTGGAGAAAGCGCAAGTGATTTATTATGGTATAGAGTTTTCTTTATAAATAAGATGGGGTTCTATTATTCTAGATTCAGTCTTACATATTATTCACAATGCCATCTCATCCCTAGAAAATGACCTTAAATCATTTGGTCTATTGGTTGGGTGGATTTGATCTTGATGTCAACACTTATCATATTGTTTCTTCTTGTTCATCAAAAGGGATATTAATAGGGCTGCACA
Source organism: Viscum album (assembly GCA_963277665.1). Lineage (NCBI taxonomy): Eukaryota > Viridiplantae > Streptophyta > Magnoliopsida > Santalales > Viscaceae > Viscum > Viscum album. The sequence continues at coordinate 1,188,954,657 of OY728121.1, read as the reverse complement.
CATTTTGGCCACTCGTGGTCTGTTAGGGGAATTACATGTATGGTTTCTTGATTTCCTTATTTCTATTGGTTCCATTGTATTTTATGCTCTCTAATGTTCTTTTTAATGAGTATTCTTATTTCATAAAAAATGTGTATATATATACACACATATATATTTTTCACTGGAAATTTCTGATGTGTTTTTGAAGTATGTGCAGGATATAGCATTACATTATTAAATATGATTATTTCCAATCAAATTAATGGGAATTGATAATTTATATGCTTGATATCACATATGAATATATGTTATGGATAGCTTAGAAAACCATAGTTATTTCACTCTTATTTTATGCACCAGTTTTTCCCACATAGACTCAGAGTTGATTACTTAATGTCTCTTTGCTAAGTATCTTGTGATATTATCCCTTTCTTTAAAATATGTGATGAAATTTTTGAGAAGAAAGACAAGATAAGATGAACCCCCACTCATTATTTTCATTTGATTGTAAAATGGGGTAAATATTGAGCACACATATTGAATTATTGAATATGTGAAACGATATTGAAAATTAAATACTATGGGGTAGATTATTGAGACCATGCTTCATTTTTTTCAATTAGTCTATATGTGGACGATATAATGTGACAATTTTTTTTCCATTCTTTAATTCTTAAATTCATGTAATTAATATTTTTCACATTGCATAAAAAAAGTGCAATTCCATGAAAAAAGTTATTTATATGATGTGAAATAGTGGAATCAATGATGAAGATGATTTTATGTTTTGATAATATTTATTTGAATGAGAAGGATGGAGAAGATGGACTTTTATTTCCATGAAAAAAGAGATTATATTTTTCATGATGCTTGGGGCTTGGAATTTTAGAATTATATATTGTTTTTATTGATTATTTGATAACTCTTTATGATTGTTTACTAAAAATATAGTCCTTAATCTAGTGGAGGTAACCATGTTTTAATTATTATGATATTATATTTCATGAAGTGTACTTAATTCCTTTAAATGGTAGAAAACTATGCATCCCTTAAGTGGGAGCTTAAATGAGTTTTGAGATATGTTAATCACACGTTCATCCCTTATTCTTAATTTTATTAGATTTTCAATTAAGGGGTAGTGATTTATTAATTTCATGATGAGATAAAGGGAAAGGTTTATCTCTATTGGTTGAGAGAAAAATCTAAAGGTTTCCTAAGGTTTGGTGATTCTAAGGTTATCCTTGGTGCATATGTGATTCATCGACATCCATGCTTTCTTGAGTAATGTTTTAGAACCTCCTTATGATGGAGTTGACCTCAATCCCAACATGAGGCATAGTGTTATAAAATATGATCTAATAATTAATTGGAAAAATTTATTACTAATGTATTTAGAGAAAGAAACAGTAGTGGCCTAGAAGGATGATGATGTGTTTCTAATGTGTTGAATGATACTAATGGTCATAAACAAGTATGTAGGTAATTGTCCCTCCAATTTGGGCAACATAAAACCACAATAACAAATGTTTGGTATTTATAAAAGGGTGTATCCATAATAGATGTTGTAGCAGGCTATATAATCTTTGAATTATTCAATGAGATTGATTAATAGAAGGTAATCAATAGAAATATGTGGTCCTTTGATAACCAAATCATTTGGATAAAGGATATAAGATATTAATGGAATATCTTTAAGACCGGTCTATCCAAATCCCCATTATGTTTTCTACTTAAAGATAACTCAATCTATGGTAGAATTGAGTGAGTTATGTGGGAAATTAGAGGCCACATCAGATAATATAAGGAATGAGATAAATTATATCTTTTTCATTGGTGGGGGGACTGTGCTGAATAGGGTACTCATTGATGTGGTGAAAAAACTTATGAGATGATTATTTCTATTGATATAGGTGTTAAGTTAATAAGTTTTCATAAAAATTTTCCATTACATTATGTTTTGAAAACCAAAAACACATTTTTTAATGAAAATTATCTTTCTCTAAGAAACTTGCTCTTAAGGAAAACATTCTTTTCCTAAGAATGTTTTCGTCTTTACCCATGAGTTTCAATGCCATATCCAGTGTTTTCTTAAGCCAAGTCAAATAATTTTTTTCCCTATGTTAGTAATCATATCTTTACCATACTTAAAACATTATAGTTCCATTGAATCTTATTTCTAGAGATTTGTGAATCTAGTTACTATGAAAATCAGAATCCAATATCTATGGAAATAAAAATCAAATTTTTCTAAAAATCCGAATCTGATTTCTTCTAAAATGAGACTCTGATTCATTCTAAAATTAGACTCTGATTCCTCCTAAAATTAGAATCTAATTTCATGTTAAATTAGACTCCTATTTATTCTAAAATCGAACTCTGATTTCTACTGAAATCATACATTGATTTCTCTTGAAATCAGACTCTGATTTCCACTAAAACCGGACTCCGATTTCTCCTAAAATCAGACTCCAATTTCATCTAAAATCAGACACTGGTTTCCTTTAAAATTAGTCACCAATTTATTTTGAAATTATACACTTATTTCTTCTAAAATGAGACTCTTAATTCATTATAATTCTGAGTTTGATTATATTTTCTTTTAAAATCTGATTGTCAATTTTCTAGATTCCGATTATCACTTTTTTAAAATTCCGATTAAATGATTTTCTTAGAGTTACCTCATTTCCATAAAGTAATGTTTCATTTTATAAAATCCTAATATAGTTAATGTATATTAATCTTGGTAAAGTTTCTCCTAATTTTCTTATATGAAATGATGTCGTATAATCTATTTTTAACTAATCATTGGGTGAGTGAAATGTGTACATGTCCCACCAAAATTTAAGGAAAAACATGGCCATTGGAGGAGGAAGTTGACTGTTGGAATACATGCCTATAAATACCAAAATATTTTAATGAGTGGAGTATTGATGAGTGATAGAGTTTTCATGGAGATCTATTGATATCTACAACGATTGTGCCGAATTCTAGAGAGTGAATTTATAATGTGAGAAATCTTCTCAAATCTTCCTTGTAAGAATGTTGTGATCAACTTTTTCGGCCTACCTAGTGTGAATCCAATTAATACTGATCAATTGAGGGCTTATAGGGATATGAAGATAGAGGTTTTGATCACCTTAATGATCGAGGGCAGGTGGGGATAACAAGATAGATTCTGATCTGCATATGGAGGGTCTACCTAGGTGTGGGTATGATAGAATTTCAGGAAATTATAAATCAAGGGGCCTTTATCCATGGCTATTGGATACCCTTCTCATCGATTTAAAAGATTTTCTATACTTATTTACTTGTCTTTGTTACAATGTTTTATTTCCATTATATTTTGTTAAAGAAATAAAGTATAGAATTTTATACTTTCTTACACTTGTATATCATAAATATGATTCTATATTCTTTATGGTAGAATCTTTACTTAAGTAAATGTTTATTAAGATTCTTTATTAGAGACATATTGTTGGATCCTTAGAAAGTTAGTTTCTTTTTTAAGAACTAATAAGGGTTTGTGAATCTATATTGTTTATCTTTGTTAAACATAGATTTTCTTCGAGGAGAAAAATTAATGTCTTAAAACCTCTAATTCAACCCTCTTGTAATTTAGCATCTACATATATATTTCAATCCAACAGTTGGTATCAAAGGAGTTCTCTGAAATTATTATACATTCATATAAGTTTTCTTGCTCATCTTTCCATGCTTAACTTTACTGGTTCTGGTTTTTCTTAAATTTTTTTTTTATAAACACTTTGTTTATAAGAATTTTCTACTAATCCTTTTTTGGAGAAGTTTTTCATTTAATAATATCAAGAATGAATGTTTGATAAATAAGCAATCTAAATTCTACCAGACCACCAATTTTTGATAGTAATGATTCTGAGTACTAGAGAGATAGGATGTAGAATATTTTTATAAACACTGGAGTGAATAATTTTGTTCTGCTCACCGATGAATGCATAATTCATTCCATGGAAATCATAACATTAAAATATTAGAAAAGAAAAGGATATTAACTAAATTACATGGTACCTAATACTATTTTATGTTCCTTGACCTGAAATATCTACAGCCAAATATCCTCTTGTTATGCTGATAATAGTATTAGGAAGAAACTTTAAGTTACACACTTTGAAACAACAAATGTGATATAAACTAGAGGAGCTATGTAAAGAGATAAATATCATGGATTTGTATTTCCATATTGAGAACCAGTTTTCAAAGTTCAATAAATATTTATGAATATCATAAAAAGTATTCAATATATGAGATAAAAAGTATTTTATGATGAAATACTTGTGGACAAGATAATTAATATCATGCCCAATGAGTGGGAATCTAAAAGGAAAACTATTGATGAAAATAGGAAAGTATCTAACATCACTATTGATGAGTTATTTGGAACTCTTTTTCAGTATGAAACAAGAATGAAGAGAGATGTAAGAATTAATACGAAGAAGAATGGTAATGGTAGAATTGCTTTCACTACTACATCAAAACGCAAGACTCCAGAAAGATTAACTAGATCTAAAGTAAAGAGAGTTGTTGTAATATATAAATCAAGTGACAATGATTAGTGTGAGAATGTACTAGCCAATATTTCTTGAATGATGAACAATATTGTAGGAAAGAAATATTTTTAGTACATATATTAGAAGAAAGAAAGAAAGTATAAGAAAGACTATGAAGGAACTTATTATGAATGAAAAATGGCTGAACATATTAGACCTGATTATCCTAGGCTCAAGAGAAAAGATAGAAAGGATAAAAATTCTCTAAGAGACAAAAATAATTACTAAAAATATAAGGATAAGAAATTCCTAAAGGAAAATGATAACTAGAGTGACAGTGGTGGTGACTCTTCAGATGAATCCTCTGAATATGAATCTTCTAGTTAAAATAATATTGGTCTTATAGCTATATTACCAATTGAAAATCATTTTCTTATGGATAAGTTACACAATGCTGAATCATTCGCCAATATTTCATTAAATTATAATTATCCAGATGATGAACTTTTTGAATCTTCAGAAAAATAATCTTCCTCATAAGAAGATATTACCATACCTTCATTTGAATAAGTCTCTAGATTTTCTAAATTACTTGAGAATAAAAACTGTAAGATAAAAATAAGTTAGAGAAAGACAAATCTAGAATATCAATATTAACAAAATGAATATTAGATCTTTAAAAATATCATGATAAAAAGACTCTTGACTTTGATAATATTTCTAAAAACCTTATTGAAGTTAATTCTGAGAATCATAAACTTTGTAATGATCTTGAAAATATTATTTCTAAGAAATTTTTTTAGAGATTAACTTAAATATTAAGAATAATGACTATGAGGATAAGAATTTAGTCATCAGAATAAAATGTGAAATATTTTTATTATAGAAATTGTTTGTCAATTTAACTTTTAGAAGGAAAGAATTTGATAAAATGTATTCACAACATCATCCTCCTAGAAATATTTTAGGATTTAGTTATACTCATTCAAAAATAGTTTTTATTCATAATTATTTTGTTCCCCAAAGTGTTCCTTTTTGAACTAAATGTCTATGTGGTCGATATTACAGGTAAAATTGTTCTCTAAGTATAACCTAATCCTTAGGTTTTCATAAATCTTATTTTTCTATGAAAATTTGGATGCCTAAGATTTTGAATTTCTAAAAAAACTGTATCCAATACTGTTTGGATTCAGAAAGTATATCTATTTATTTTTCAAGAAAACAAAGGAAGTTTCAACAAAAATACATGGTGCATGGATAATGGATGTTCCCAACACATGACTTGTAATAACAAATTATTTAAAAATATTATCATGTTAAAAGGATGAATAGTTAATTTCGGAGATAATGCTCAAGGAGAAGTTGTTGGTACAGGTAACATTGTTCTTCTTGTAAAAGATTTAATTTAAAATGTTTTATTTGTTAAAGGCTTTAAGAACAAACTTATAAGAATAATACACTTATTTGATGAAGGTTAACTTATGAATTTTAGGAATGATAAATTTATAGTACACAATTATAAGGAAGAGTTTATTCTCTCTTCCCATAGGCAGGAGAATATTTATACATTGAACTTATAAGACCTTAGGAGCCAAGACCTAACGTTCATTAATGTAATGGAAGATCAATATTTGATATGGAATAGAATAATGGGATATTATAACCATAGTAACATGTAAAAACTCTCAACGAAAAGACTTGTTAATGATATACTAGATCTTATATTTTATTCTTCAAAAGTTTTTGATCCTTGTCAATATGGAATGAAACATATGTCAAGATTTTAATAAATCAGTGAAGTCTCAACTTCTGATACATTACAAATAGTGCATATGGATCTTATTAGTCCAAAAAAACTTGATGTATTAGAGGAAAATACTATATATTTATTTTAGTTGATTACTACACTAGATTTACAAGGGTTTATTTTCTAGAAAATAAATCTGAATCCTTTTGATATTTTAAATATTTTTTCATCCAAAGTTAATAATGTGAAAAACCTTCCATTGATAACTATTCATAGTGATCATGGGGGAGATTTTAAAAATTCAGATTTTGAAACATTTTTTAGTAAGAAAGGAATTACTCAAAACTTATCATCTCTAAGAACTCCTAAAAAAATGGTGTTGTTGAAAAAGAAACCGAATTCTACCAAAGATAACTAGAACCATGTTGGGTGAATATTCTATGGCTAATTTTTGTTGGGAAGAATCTATTTGTAATGCTTTCTATACTGTAAATCATTTTTTAATCAGACCATTTCTTTATAAATTGCCTTATGGGTAATGGACTAGCCGAATATCCAATGTTTCTTACATAAAATAATTTGGATAGAAAGTATTAATCATGAATACTAAAGATAACTTACAGAAATTCACACCCAAATCTGTTGAATGAATTTTCTTAGGCTGCTCAAATACTTTGAAGGCTTATAGAGTTTATAACAAAAACTCTTGTACCATTGAAGGAAAAGTACATGTTAAATTTGATGAAACTAGTCCTTTTGTTTTTAAACAACCCCAACCTACATCTCCAAATGTGTTTTTAGAACATGATAACCCTCCTTTGGTTTATGATTCTTCTAATAAGGAAAATACTCAAGAAAATGTTTCTGAATTATTAAACAGAGAATATTTTTTACCTTATGTTGATGAAGATATTTTACAAAACCAAAATCAGTTGTTTCTTAAGAATCATCCCATTGATATTATCATATGTGATGTAAATAAACCTTTAAGGACTATATGTTCTCTAAGAAATGAATTATAACACTTATCATTTCATTCCCAATTAGAACTCAAAGTCACTAATGAAGATTTAAGTGATTATGATTGGATTAAATCCATACAAGAATAATTAAATGAATTCAAAAATAACAAAGTATGGAACTTCGTTGAAAGAGCCAAAAAAACATTTGTAATTGTAGTAAAGTGGGTCTTCATAAATAAATGTGATGAAAATAGAATCATTGTAAGAAATAAAGAACAATTAGTTCTTAAAGGCTATAATCAACAATAAAGAATAAACTATAAATAATCCTATTCTATAGTATCTAGACATGAATCTAGTTATAGTCTAATTGTTTTTATAACATTCATTAATTTTAATCTTTTTCAAATGGATGTGAAGTGTGATTTCATTAAAGGATATGTTCGAGAAAAATTTTATGTTAAAACAACTCTTGGTTTTTTAGGACACAAAACATCCTAAAAAAGTTTACAAACATACAAAATATTTATATGGACATAAACAATCCCCTAGAGCCTAGAATGTCATACTTACTTGAATTTTGTTAAAAAAAATATTATAAGAGAACCATTGATCCAACACTTTTTATAAATAAAGATAATAATTTTTCTAATTTTTTAAATTTATGTGGATGAAATTATTTTCAGATAAAATGTACAGTCTTTAACTAATTAATTTGAGAATCTCATGAAATCTGTGTTTGAAATGAGTATGATGGATGAGTTAACATTTTTCCTTGGTTTTAAAATTTCTCAAAAACTAGAAGGAATGTATTTATCTCAACATAAGTATATTAAAGATATTATTAAAAAGTATGGATATGACTATAGTAAATGTATAAGTACTCAAATTAGTACATCAAACACTCTTGATCCTGATGAAGGTAGGAAACCAGTAGATCAAACATCTTTTAGAGGTATGATAAGAAGTGTATTATACCTAACTGATAGTAATCTAGAAATTATGTTTTTAGTATGATTATGTGTAAGATATAAATATAATACAAAGGAATCTCAAATAAAATTAGTAAAAATATTTTTTAGCTATTTAAAGGGAACCATGGATTTAAGACATTTCTACTCTTCTAGAAATGATTTTGCGGTAAAAAGTTTTTTGGATGCTGATTTTGGTGGATGTAGAATGGACAGAAAAATTAAATCTGAAACATGTCATTTCTAAGGAGATTAATTAGTTTCTTGGTAATGAAATAATTAACACTTAGCATATATTTCAACTGCTGAATTAGAAGATGTAGAAGCTGGAAGTTTTAGTGCTCAAGTGTTGTGGATGCAGCAGACACTTATTTATTATGGAATGAGTTTTACCAAAACAAAAATAATGTGTTATAATACTTTAGTAGTTGAACTAAGTAAAAACCCTGCACATCACTCTAGTGAAAAACACATAGAGATTTGGTATCACTTTCTTGGAGATCACACACTTAAATGAGATATCACTTTGCAGTTTATCATCACACAAGACCATCTTTCTGACATTTTTACAAAATCATTACCCTTCTATAGATTTGAATACATTAAACAGAAGTTAGAAAAGATAAACATATGGTAATAATCAATATTAATGTTTTTTTGGAACCAATATCCTTACATTATGTTACCCCTTTTCATTGGGGAGTACATATTATAATATATTCTATATTTTCTTTTTTCAAAATTTTTTCCTTGAAAATAAAATTTGTAGATGGTCAAAAATTTTTCTTTCCCTAATAAACATATCAAAAACCTCTTTTCTTCAAGAAAAACCTTGTCAATATTGAAAATTATTTCTAATGCATATAGAAGGTATGTTTACTTACCTTAAACTTTCAAAATGATTTTTTTTTACTTTTTGGTATTTATATCTTGTTTTAAGAAAACTTTATCCCATTCAATTTCCTTAAATCTAATTTTTCCTTAAAACCTCAAAAGATCAGAACCTTCAAATCCTTCTTTATAATTGATATCAACCATAAAATTAGATCAAGATAATCTCAACCATTGGATTTATTTGGGGATATTATTTGTCACCGTGATGCCAATATAAAGAACCCCCCATTTGTGTCTCACATCAATTATCTAAGTGATTTTGCGTCAAAACTCTGCCGCTCTTCAATTCAGTTGTTCAATTTTCCTTTTTTCCCTTAAACATAGAATTTCTTTTGATGTTTCCTTAAAAACTATGATGGAATCTAATAAGGAACTAAAGTATTGGTTAATTAACCAAGAAATTTTGTTAGACCCAAATTTCTTTACGAAGTATGATTATTTGATTTCAAAAATCATAAAGAAAAATAGTTGGGAAACTCTATGCATAACCAAGGAAAAGAATCAGTATCCATATTGTACTAATATTCTTATAGAATTATGTGATATAGTTTATTTTTATGAATAAGGAGGAATAGGAATGTTTTCATTCAAGATTTATGGAACGACTTATTTGCTATCTTTCAACAAGGCCACTAGTATCTTCGATATTACTTATGAAGGAGATGCTATCTTTTGCTCTCACAAAATACCTGATAAAGAAGGTTATTTTGAGAAGGTTAAATCAATTGAGTTCCTTGGAATTAAAGGAGTGAAGTCACTGAAGATATCTCATATTTCAACCAATCATAGATTTCTATCTCAATGGATGTAATGTTTTGTGATTCTAAGAATGGGAGACAAGGATTCCCTTATGAAATGAGATATCTTCATGATGGATTTTTTAGTAAATGTAAGTAAGTTGAAACTTATCAAGTACATCATTTTAACAAACATAAATATGTAGAATGGAACAATCAAGTCTCATATCATAATATATCCAGAAATCATGTAAAAAATTATTGTCTTGTATTTATAATCCTTCAAAATACCTTATATCTCATAGGCCAAAGTTCTAAATATTATGTTGTTGAGTGATGATACTCTAAGAAGGATGAAAATTGGTTTTAGTGTTATGTATTATGTGTTATTTGAACTTAATGATAAGGATGATCAGGGCTATCACCAAGAAAGGTGAAATTGGTGAATGTTCCATGAAAACACCCATGAAAAGAAAAGGTAAAGAGTCGAAACCTCAAAATAAAGCACCAAAACTGGAGTCAGTATATACTCCACCAAATATGAAAAAGGAAAAAGACATTTTTTGGTGAAGTGGTATCCAAATGGATAGGGAAAAAAATAAAAAGAAGGAACAAGATTTAGTCTTTAGGTTAGACCCTGCTGAGGCAAAGGACATATAGATTAAAGAAGCATAAGAGCTTGAGAGGCTAGACAAGGAGACAAAGTTAGAGGAAAAAATATCAGAAGACATGATTGTTCAAGATTTTATTAGAGAATTATAGAGATAAAGAAGGCATATGAATAAGTTCAGCTACCAGAATCATTTTTACAAGAATCAGTGCTATCTAAGACTTCGATTTCACAAAGGAGGAAAAAAATTACTTCAATTATAGAGCCAATTGTTAATGAAGAAGAAGTTTAGAAAGAAGAAGATATAGAAGAATATGAAGATGAAAGGGATGATGTGATAAGGATGGTGGAAGAATATCATGAAAAGAAGATCCCTTATGACAATCTATTTATAAGAACTTCCCAAGATGAATCCACTAAGATAATATCAGAAGGACAATATGTTTCGATAAATGATGACAATTAGGATGAGGTTAATAAACATTTAGATGATGAGAGTAGTGATCATGATTTTATTCATCATGATGACTATAATGAAATTGTTGATAAAGGTGCTGATAAAGAAATTGATGATGATGATATAATAATTCATGTTTCAAATAGTGATAATTTGACACAGAAATTTGAGATAGAAATATCTAAACATGATAAAGGTAAGAAAGTCATTGTTGATTCACCAAATAAAGCTGCAGTTGAAAAACAAAAAAAGGATGTTGTTGGAACATCAATGAGTAAAGCGTATGAGCAAGATAAATTCCCCTCACCGAAACATAATCTAATTTAGTGTCTTTATCTTCCTGAGGACATGATCTTTTTATTTATTCCTTGAAGAAACTTGAAAATAACTTTTCTTTATTTACAAGCATTGATTCTAGATGTCATCTACTTCAAAAAAGATAATCATATGTTCGATTAAACAATAATTCATATTTAAATGTTTATCAAACATGAAGCTGAGTTTAATAATTTTTAAATCGGTTATGATTATAATAGAAAATATTACAAAGAGATAACTTAGTGGTAAATGTCGTTGATCGATGATCTACAAATTAGGGACGATTTCAATGATTTAGTGACAGATTCCCTTGATAAATCCAATAAAACAATAAAGAACCTCTCAAAAATTCTTTATAAGAATCTAAATTGAGATAAATATACCAGGATCTAAGAGGAAAAATATCTTAATGGAAAACTCAATTTAGTTTCCCTCAATCTGAAGAGAGAAAGGGAACCCACGGGTGAAATGGCTGAAAAATGAATAGAGCAAGAAGAAGTTATTAAGTCTCAAGGTGAAATTCTTATGTCCTAAAAAGAAAGAATAAATTATCTCAAAATCAAAAATCTAGATTAGGAAAAATTGATCAATAAGTATAAAGATTATCATAAATAGATGAATAAGCTAAAGGCAACCCTAAGAAAGCTGATACCAACAGGGAAGAAAAAGGATGAATGATTTTCATTAATCTATGATCATTAGTTGTATTTTCATTATAATAAAATTTTCCATCTTAATGAAATTTTTATCTTTCCATTATCCTATTTTTACATCCCCAACCATTTAGGTACATTTTTTTTCTTTCCCTCGATTCATTTTTGAAAATCATAAAGGGGCATAAAATAATGATAAAAAAGAATATTATAAAATAATGTGCCTATGTAATGAGAAGATTACTTAAAAATAAATTATTAAGTAAGGAAGAAATAATTTCTCTAAGAAATACATGAATACAATCCTTAGGTATTTTAAAAACTAAGGGGGTGTTAGTCGTATTCATCATTTGTCCTAAACAAAGGGATATATGTATTTCTTTTAGATTTCAAAAAATAAAAACCTAATTCCTTAAATGCATTTACGAAAAGTTTTTTTGTGCTTTCCAAAAAGGGAAAGATTATTAATTCAATATGGTTCCATATAAATTTTCCAGTTCTTTATGTTTTGAAAATTAGAAACACATTTCATAAAAAAAATTATCTTTTCTAAGAAACATTATCTTAAGTAAAATTTTATTTGTCTAAGAATTTTTTTACCTTTACCCATGGTTTTCAATTCTATATCTAGTATTTTCTTAAATCAAGTCTAATATTTTTTTTCATAAGTTAAAAATAGGATCATTACCTAACTAAGAACCTTAAGATTCCTTTGAATCTAATTTACCCTGATTTGTGAATCCAATTTCATTGGAAATCAGAATCCAATTTCATTAAAAATTAGACTCAAATTTCTTTTAAAACTAAACTCCGATTTCTTCAAAAATTAGAATGTAATTTATTTAGAAACTAGACTTTGATTTATCTTGAAATAAGACTCCAATTTCTCTTAAAAACAACCTCCAATTTCTCAAAAAATCGAACTCAAATTTCACCTGATATCAAACTTCAATTTCTCTTAAAATCAGACTCTGATTTCTCTAGAAATCATACTCTCATTTCTTCAAAAATCAGACTCCAATTTCACATGAAAGAAGATGCTGATTTATTTTAAAATCAGACTCTGATTTCTTTTGAAATCATAATCCTATTTATTCAAAAATTATACTATGAATTCATCATAATTCAGTCTCCAATTCTCTTTTATTTCAGGATTTTATTGTCAATTTTTCTAAAATCTAATTCAAACATTCTTAGGAATCAAATTAAATTATTTTATTAAAGTTTCCTTATTTCCTTAAAGTAATCTTTCAATTTATTGGATCAAAATATAATTAATGTTTCTTCATAATTGTAATGTTTCTCATAAGTTTCTTACCTGAAATGATGTCATACAATCTATTTTTATATAATCGTTGGCTGAGTGACATGTGTACAGGCCCCTCTGAAATTTAAGGAAAAATTTGACCATTGGAAGATGAAGTAAACTATTGGTATACATGACTATAAATACCCAGCCATTTGAATGAGCTATGTACTGATTAGAGAAATAGTTTTCGTGGAGAGATATTGATCTCTACAATGATCGTGATGAATTATAGAGAGTGAATTTGTGCTGCGAGAACTCTGCTCAGATTTTCCTTGTGGGAATGCTATAAACAACTTGTTTAATCTATGAAAAACTTATTCAGTACACCTAGTACTAATAACATTGTTTCACATAAATTAGGGGCTTCTGGGAATTGGAAGATAGAGGTTTCTATCACCTTAGAGATCAAGGGCTTTCCAGGATAGTAAGATAGATTCTGATCTTCATATCGAGGTCTTACCCTGGTGTGGGTAAGGAAGACTTTCTTGAAAGTATAAATCAATATGACTTTATCCAAAGTAATTGGATACCCTACACTTTGTGTTAAAAGATCTTCTATAATTTTTTATTTTTATTTGTTATAGGTTTTAATCTCTTCTGTATTTTTTTAATGAAATAAGGTATTACTTTTTTATACTTTCGTATAATTTTATACTTAAATTAATAAGATTATATAAACTTTAAGGTCGAGAATTTCCCAAAGTAAAATTTTATTATGTTTCTTTATCAGGTCCATATTATCAGATCCAAATCAAGTTAGTTTCATTGATGAGAACTAATGTGGGTTTGTGAATTAATCTTGTTTAAAATTATTAAACATAGATTTTTTTAAAGGATAAAAATGAATGTTTTTAAACCTACAATTTAACCCTCTTGTAATTCAACATCAATATCTATATTTCGATCCAAAAAGTGGAATAAATTTCCTAGATGTCCTTCAAATTTGAAAATCTACCAATTATTTTCTTATTTTGGTGGTGTGTTGGGGACAAAAAGAAAGAATATTTCTCCTAAAAGGTAAATAAAGAAAGAAACATCATCATGTAGTATGGTCCTTGGATCTATGAATTCTGTTTGGGATTTCCTTCCTTCTTGAACAAAAAAAAACAAAGAGACCATAATATACTTTTAATGAATTTTCTAAGAAGTGTGATTAGAATCATAATTATATCATCCTGATGGGGCCTCTGGTTTTTTATATAGATCAATGTGAGGATAAGAGAATAAAATAATGGGAGTATCAAGCCATCTGAGTGAGTTCATGTGACCCTGATAAGAGGTATGACAACCAGGGTATGTTTCCCATATAAAAGGTTGAACCACATGTTGTATTCCGATAACCATGGAGGGAATGAGTAAACCATCCTAGACACCAAATATAATCATCTTAAACCCTCCAGATCTATGTTCGCCTTCAATACTTGAATCCCCCCTATGCCCTAAAATGCATGGGGTATATCCTATCTAATCCTCTATAGCAGGTCCAAAACATAGAGGTGGAGGTGTTAAATGAGAGTGGATAATGGGAATGGGAATGGAATGAGATCAAGATAAAAATGTGGAGTTCAATGGTGTGTGGTGGGTCCACTATTTAATGAGAGATATTCAAAAATATATAAAGTTGGAGGGGATGGAACATACATTTAATGCTCTAGGGTGGAGGTTGGATTGATCCATCCCCATCTATGATCATGAAAACCCTGTTTTGGAACATTCATGATCATGGAAACCCATGATCAGTTTGGAAGTTCCAGTACCATTTAACTAAAAGTAACCATGATATGGTTTTTATATCTAAAAATATATTATTATTCATGGACATGAATGTTGTCATTATAAATGTAGATTTTTTGGTTTTTTCTTAGTCTCTATGTATATCCATTAATGTGGACACGAATTGATTTGGGGATAAGATGGGAACAATATGGTTAAATACATCTCTCCAAACCACATTGGAGTAATCATCAATCCACTAGATGTATTAGTGTGGTATTTTTTGGATATTACAATTAAACCCTCCAAAAGGAGTAATGAATGTTCTGGAAGTTACATGAATCCCTTTAAGAGTAACTTACTAGACCTCCCCATATTGGGAAAATTTCAATGAAATTATATTTCAAAATAATAAGAATGGGAGAGAAATTAGAAATTATGTATCTATGATGTATTTCCAGCAAGAAACATAGTTTTAAGGGCTTGTATATCTAGGGTATTCTAGAAAACCTTCTACATTATTTCAAGGGAAATCTAAAAAAACCACCATTGTAGAACAATTAGACATATTTATGGGGTTTGCTAATTGGATTAGCCTTTTATATTCTTTCCAAGACTCTCATATTTCCCCTTCAATGTTGGAACATTTTCCAATCCAAATTGACATATCACAAGGTTCAAATAAACCAAGGCACGAAAGAAACAATAGATGGGAGTACTTTTAAAAAAAGTAAAGAGAGTTAAAACAGGTGATTATATCTTGTTAAAAGGTTTAAATAATAACATTGAAAATAAGATCTATTATAAAACGTCCAATTTAAAATGTTGGATTAATCTCCCATTTCACCAGCCAAACATACAACGAGTTTCTATTTAAAGAAAACCAAAAGAATTGTATTCTTTCCCATATTTGATTATGTTAACTCTACTATCTCAAGAAGGGAAGTAGAAATAGATGAGGATATCATAATTAAATAATTTTTATGGCTTATATGTGCCCAATAATACTACCTCAAAGATGGAACACTAATTTCTTATATTTCTATTAGAAAGGTTCTATGAGGACACATAATAACCCAATTTCTTACCTCACAAATTTTGAGGGAAGAATTGTTTTTGTTGAGAGGGGAATCCATGATCTCATCATGATTTTTTATTATGAGATTTATACGATGTGCGGATCTTTAATTTATTCTGATACCGCTCCATGTATCAAACTGGTGGTTTCAAATATGATAAACATTTAAATGACATATGATTTTACTAATGAAGATATTTTATTGGAACTAAAGCACATTCAATTAACTAAAGCACATAAACTAGATATATTCCAATCATTATTTTTCAAAAAATATTTACACATTATTAGGCCTGACATTTTGGGACTCATGAAACACTTTTGTTTAGGAAAATC
Source organism: Viscum album (assembly GCA_963277665.1). NCBI lineage: Eukaryota > Viridiplantae > Streptophyta > Magnoliopsida > Santalales > Viscaceae > Viscum > Viscum album. The sequence goes on along the minus strand of OY728121.1, from coordinate 1,188,938,367 downwards.
CAATCTTTATTCCCTTAATGAAACCCTTATTAAACATAATCCAAAAAAACCCTCACTGGTCTCAAACTTCAGGGCCATGAGCTTGTGCAATGTGACCTAAAAAATCTTTTAAATTTTTTATAACATATCTATATGCACCATAACCCTTAATAAAATGAATTTATAATCCAAAATCTATTATTAAAACTGAAACCACTCAAATACCAATGTAATAAGGCATGACCCCTCTAGATCCTACCAGGGATGACTATTGGCTACATTGGACTATGTAATCACACATATAATAGTCTTGGGGAAAGAGACACACAAAAAAGATGATAAAACAAAAATACAAACACATGAATCTGTAATAATATATAGTAATATAATATATATATATATATATATATATAGTGATACCCAACCTAGAATAACTATGAAAATTGAACACCTTAAAACATCACCGACTGAAGCACAATATGCAATGAATACAACCACAATTTAGTATGAATGACCTTTATAGATATCACATACCTCAAATTCAACTCAAAACATTGCATCCTCTACATAGAACCCCATTGTGTAGGATCAAATACAATTCAATGGTGTGTCAAAATATAAAAAATATGATGCCTCGCATACACAATAGAAAGAAGAAATATAATGTAAGCTAAAACATAATTGATATATCTATATTATTTAATGGTATAGTCAACATGAAATATGAAGAATATAATTATTCAATACTCTAATCCATTGGTATCAAAACCTAATTGAGACTTTTAATATCATAGGTTTTTAAAAAACTAAAATTTCAAATTTCCCAACTCCAAAAACAACTACATTCACTCTGTAGGATTCTAGTTTTTGATTTGGGAGTCACTGGCACATCTAAAAAATAGGCCTTTACTGGTGATGGAAATGACCTTTTTTAGCATTGAATAATGGAGTGATATTAAAAGACCTAGTCTTTTATCAGCACTAAAAAAGCACTGATAAAGGGATATACTACAGTGTAGTACAAAGACACACTACAACACCAGTGCATTGTGCTGTAACAACACACCACATCACTAAAAATACACTAGATATCAACAAAAAAAAGTAACAATACCGAATTTAAATGAAATGAAATTTACAACACAAATACATAAAAAACTCTATATGATAGAAATTTCAAACATTGATTTATACAATTATATAAATACAAATTACTATATACATTCAAAAGCATAAATGTTCCTTTCTATTTTATTCCTGACCTTGACTCATGATATTTCCAAAAAAACCATACCTAATCGAGAAAAATAACACACCTATATAGGGAAAAAAATTATGTTATTAATTATATAAAGAAATAAATTAACAAAAAGTGTTACTTTTACTAAAATTGATGTCAATTTAAAATAAAAAGATGCATTTGGTGTTATACTCATCACAACATGTGTCAGATTGAGGTGCAACTAATTTAAACATGTCTCAAATGAATTGTGTGTCATTTTACTAATGTAACAAAATAATTCAAGTAAATTTTCTTGGTTTTGAGTATGAAACTTGTCTTTTATACTAAAATTTCATTTTAAACTAGAAACACACAATTTTACACATATTGATCATGTCATGTCTCGGTTTGATGTGACACCAATACCTACATGTCAAAAATGACTTATGAATTACTTTACTAAATAATCAAGGGAATTAGAGCATGTTTTCCCAGTTTTCAGGGAGTGACCAGTTTTGAACTAAAATGTTGATTTTAAACTAATAACAGACATATTGAGACATACCTGCAACATCATGCATCATATTGAGGAGTGGCTAATTCCTAAATATCTAAAATGACTTATGGAACATTTTTCGAAAGAATAAAAACAATACGAATGAGTTTTCTCGGTTTTGAGTAGGCTAGTCATCATTCCTACTAAAATCGATGTCAAGTGTAAATAAAGATACACTTATAGTCATACCAGTCACACCGTGCATCAGATTGAGGTGAGGATGATTCATATACATCTCGAATGACATAAGGATCATTTTTATAAAATATTAAAACAATATGAATGTGTTTTCCTGGTTTTGAGTACGTCACTTATCTTTTTTACGGAAATTTCATTTTAAAATTGATCCACATTTTTTGAATCATACTGATCACATCATGTATCAGTTTGATGTGAAACTAATTCTAACATGTCAAAAATAACTTATGAATATATTTTTTAAATTATCAATAAAATAAGAGTGTGTTTCTTGATGTTGTATTGAGTCACCCTTTTTGAACTAAAATTTAAATTTTAAAATGATAACATACACATTGAGTCATACCAGGGAAATAATGTATTAGATTGAGGTGTGGCTAATTTTGATACATAGAAAATGACTTATGGATAATTTTTATAAAGTATTAAAAAAATAAAAATGTGTTTTTTTGTTTTTGAGTAGGACATTTGTCCTTTTTCCAAAAACAGATGTAAATTTTTAATAAAGACGCACATAGGGTTATATAGGTCACACTGTGCATCAAATTGTGGTTAATCAGAGTCCAACATGTCTCAAAGGCCTTTTTTACTATTCTATTAAAGTATAAAGTCAATGCGAATGCATTTTCACTATTTTGAGTATGTGACTTGTCTTTTTTTACAAAAATGTTATTTTAAAAAGAAAACTAGCACTTTGAATCATACCGGTCACATCATGTTTCAGTTTGATGTGAGAGTGATTCCTACAAGTCAAAAATGAATTATGAATCAATGTTATAAATTATCAAGTCAATTTGGGTGTGTTGTCCTAGTTTTCAGTGAGTTATAATTTTTGAAATAATATTTCAATTTTAATCAATTTACAGACACATTGAGTCATACTAGGCATATCATATAATAGATTGATGTGGATATGATTCCGTAATTTCAAAATTTTAATTATGGATCATTGTAATAAATTATTTAAATAAAAATAATGCATTTAATTGTTTTTGAGTTGGTCAGTTTTTATTTTTACTAATATTGATGTTAATTTTAAATAAATATGCACTTGGAGTTATACCGGTCACACCTTGAATTAGATTGTGGTTATACTAATTCATACATGTCTCAAATGACATATGGATCGTTTTCCTGATGTATCAATAGAATCTGAATATGTTTGTTTAGTATTGAGTAGGTCACTTGTATTTTTTATTAAAATTGATGTTAATTTTAAATAAAGATGGAGGATGATTTATACTGATCACACCATGTGTTGGATTGACATGTGGATGATTCATACATAATTCAATTGAATTATGGATGGTTCTCCTAAAGTATGAAAAAAATATGAATGTGTTTTCTCAGTTTTGAGTACGTATCTTGTCTTTTTTTACTAAAATGTCTTTTTAAACTTGAAACATGCAATTTGACTCATACAAATCACATAATGTATCAGTTTAATTTTAGAAAAATTCCTTAAAGTCACAAATGATAAATGAATATATGTACTAAATTATCAATAAAATCCAAGTGTGTTGGCTTAGTTTTTAGTGAGTGAAGCATTTTAATATAAAATGTCAATTTTAAATAGATAATGGTCACACTGAGTCATACTTGGCACATAATGTATAAGATTGAGGTGAAAATAATTCTTATACATCACAAATGACATATGGATCATTGTCTAAAATTATCAAAACAATATGAATATGTTTTTTCAATTTTGGGTATTTTAGTCTTCTTTTTTACTAAAATTAATGTCGGTTTTATATAGAAATAAGTAATTAGAGTCATACAACCCAAACCATGTGTCAGATGGAGGTGTGGATGATTTCTACATGTCCCAATGTCTCAATGAAATCCTAACTATAAATTTCACCATGATTTACATTAGCTTTATTTATCTAACTGGAAACACATCATATTGACATGATGTTCTTATCTGAAAAACCTTTCTTGTTTTTTAAATCCAGAAGAGTAGAAAATGATCAAGTTCCAATTATATCAGGAGAAGTCACTAAAATGGGAACATAAGATTCATGTACTCTCCATCCATTCAATAAGAATGGTTTTTTGGCTAAGAACATAGGCCAAATATATAGTGTTGGTAGGTCAACAAAGAAAGGCAATGAAAGGCATGGTAACATTATTAGAAAGAAACATTTTATCTATTTTGTGGCTTGTTATAGATAGCTAAAATGAAATTATTTCTCCACAAAATATATTTGAAAAAAAAACTTATAAGTATTAGACAAAAATGATATGGATATTAAATTACCAATAACAGAAAAAATGTCAAGAAATTTAATTAAATAATTAGTAGGAATTCACTTTTTCTTGATGGTTGTATGCATTTTTGATGCATATTTTTGTTATCATTATCTCGGTTGAAGGCTCGAAGTCCAATATCTCATGATCATGATTTTCATTGGACAAACCACCCCAACTCAAATAAATTAATTCTCATGTATAAGAAAACCATTACTATATGATTAATACTAAAATGAAATAAATTAAACATAAATATGATATAAGACATTAATTCTATGGAAAATTATTTTATTGAGGAAACATCAAGATTAAATCTATGATTGAGTAGTAGAGGGAACAAAAAAGAAAGTGATAAATGATTTCACTGCATGGGTGAAAGGTTTTGAGAGAGAATAAGTTTATGGAACTTTTTTTTTGCAGAAAGGACTGAAATATAGACAGATCACCCCAACTCGAACAAAATAGTCATCCTATATAAGAAAAAAATTCTTATATCAGTAATACTAAAAAGAAATAAATTAATAATAAATATAAATTAATAAATAAATTCTATGGATTGTTAGTTTACTTTGAAAACATCAATATTACCTCTGTGATTATATAGAGGTAGCATTTTTTATCTTAATGCAAAGGTAGTGGAGGGAGCATGAAGGAAAGTGATAAATTCCAACACTGTATGGGTGAAAATTTTTTAAGGGGGAAGAAGTCCATGGATGTTTTGGTGAATAAAGGCATGAAAAATTGATATAAAAATTCTAAAAAATGAACACTAGAAGTAATAATGAAAATTAATCGAATCATTCATTATATAATTAATGGGTAAAATAGATAAATCATATCATAACATTAAATTTACATCTTCTCAAAGGGTTTTATTAATTATATTTTGTCTTTTTAGTGATTGGTAACAACATCTTGTGTAAAATACATTGTCAACATGTGTTAATAAAAATTTTAATTTATGTTATGATAATGTTGTATAGATCTATAATATTATAAAAAAACATAGTATATTAAAAAATAATTTTACCTTCCCATTGAACTCACCTTATTCTTTTAATGTTTTTATGGATTCGGTTCCTCTATTGATAATCCAAATCCCATCTATCTGGCACCCAATAACTCAAAAGACATTGTCTACATTGGGACTAACATAAACTGATTGAGATCTCCCAATGAAAGGGTCATCCCCAATGGAATTTTCATCTGACCTATCTTTTTATTTAGTCACCAATAGTACAATATAAAAATTCTTGTTTACTAGATCTCAAGGACATGATATACTATCACTTCTTGTGATTCCATTATGAAAACATTGTCTTTCTCCCCTTCCACACTAAAATTCACTTTCACAAATCCCATTTCATTAACTTTCACTACACTTGTATTGTCTACCCATTTTCAATGGAAAATTGATTCTTGAAATGTTTTATAATAAAAATAATATATCTATTCTATAATGCGAAATATGATATATTTTCATAAATTGGATTTCTATCCACGGAACCTGATATGTGCATATCTTTAGCCATAAGTGTAACACCACTATTTTTCATCATACTAATTTCCTCATATTCATTTATATAGAATTTATAATGATTGATTACAAAACCAATGTAAGATATAAAATTTGGAAAATAATGTATTTTGACCCAGTAGTTCGGTAAAGATAGTGTCACTCTATCCACTATAATATTTCAAATTATATAAGTTCAATATAGATGAAAATTTTGGGTATTTAGTAAAACCAGTATACAATGGTCTCTTCAAATAGTTATTTAAATTCTCAAACAAATTTTTACAATCAAGAAGTTTGCCCTTAATATCCATTGCCATTTCATCTATGCGATCTCCATCATCATTTACTTGGGTATTCATATCAAATGATTCATAAATTTCAGTATCATCCTAATCAGTGAGCATGTTCATTTTCCCTTTTTTTATTTCAAGATTTATAGATATGATGTATTTCTTGAAAAATAAAATGTTCTTCCAACTCTTCTAGAATTTTTTTTGGAATAACAATAATGTGAACACAGAAAAAGAATTTGACAAGGGTCGTATGCTTGCTCTATTGCAAACATGATGAACTCTTTAACTACATCTTCATATTATTTGTTCAAATGATTAGCGTCCATCCATTTTTTATTCATATCCATCGTATTGGATTCATAAATTATTCAATTTTTATAATAAATAAATAAATACACATAAGTTATTCATTATCACAGGTTAAGTTATAGATAATTTAAAAAATGAAACGCAACATCTGATCATTTTAATGAATTTATGTATGCTTTAAAGAAAATGTGTAATTGAATTTAAGAAAGTAAATACTCTACTATTTTATTTTTTATCCTCTAAATTCATTCAAAGGTGGAAGTTATAAACAACTTTAATCCTCATCAACTCATCCCTAGAATATTCATCATTGAATTTTGTGGTTTGACACACATCCTCCATCTCTTATGGACATGAAACAATGTGTCTTGAAATATTCTAAGAAATAGTCATTCGTGGGAGGAATAATTATTAATGTAGAAAAAGTAACCAAAAATAGGTGGGGGATGAGTCTCAAGTAGAAAATTAAAATAATAAGTATTCAAGAGATGTAGTTGATGAGGATGAAAGTTGTACTACAGGAAATAATATTATGGATAAAATCAATTAATAAAATATCATTTTTTATCGAATAGTTTTAGTGAAAAATCAAAGTATGTATCAATAAAAAATCTCATTTTTTCCAAAGTAGAGCCTAAATCATTTGGAGCGGTTAACAAAGATGATAATTGGATCAAATCTATGAATGAGGATCCTGATTAGAATAAGAATAATGCAACATGGGATATTATTCCAAGGCTAGAAGACATAGATGTTATTAGAACCATGTTGGTGTTCTCTAATAAACTAATTGACTAAGGAGAAGTGGCTCAAAATAAAGAATACATAGTGTGCAAGGGGAATTCCTAGATCAAAGGGATTTATAGTTATAATAAATTTTCAACCATAGTATGGTTGGAAACTATTTGAATTTTCTTGTCTATTTTAGTGAAAATGTTGTTATATGTATATCAAATGGAAGTGAAATCTATGTACTCAATATAGATCTTAAGGGGGGAGTATACATTGAGAAACTGGATGGGTTTATTATCAATGAAAATGAGAGAAAGGTGTTCCAGTTAAATAATTATGTGTATACAATAAAAAAATCAATGAGGACCTAGTATTTAAGGTTAGATCAATACCTAAGAATGAATTCTTTGTAAGGAAGAGTAAATCATAGCCACTACCACAAGAAAAAGAATTATCAAAAGATTTTGATACACATATATGTTGATGAAATAATATTTTAGGATTGGAAAATCATAATGAAATTTTTATGTGGATCATATGAGGTACGATATCGAGATGTCAATGATCAGTGAGTTAAACATTATCCTTGGTTTATAGGTGAATTAAGGAAATAATAGAACATTAATTTCTCAGTCAAAATATGAAAAAGAGGTCCCCAAGTGATTTTCAATGGAATATTCCTAACCAATGACAACACTGATAGCTATATGGAAATTTATTCCCAAAGTTGATGATTGCAAAGAGGTATATATCATGGAATATAGATATTGGGAGCCTATTATACCTCACAAAAATGGGACCCAACATTGGGTTTGATATATTTCAAGTTGCATAGTACCAATGTTGTCCCATGTAGATCCACATACTATCACGGAAGATGATACTTCAATAAATCTAAAAAATGATGAATTTTGCATTGTTTTTTTATAGGATAGTGGAACTCTTGTTATTGGGATACATAGTTGTGGGCTGAAAAGGTATAGTGGAAAACCGAGGGAAAGTATATATATCAAAAATATGAATACATTTGAAAAAAATTAAAACAAAGTAAACAAATATATATATAATAAAAAACAGAAATTGATTAACTTCTAAAAAACAAAAGTATTAAAAATGATTAAATAATACCTAATTTTAATAACATTAATAGTAAATAAATATAATTTATTGATACAAAAAATAATATATTAAATTGACAATGTTCTAACAAAATTATAAATTGAATACTAAAATTTGATTTTTTTGCTCGAAGGAGTTATTTATTATTTTATTATGGATAATACCCTTTTTAAGGGTTGAAGGGGAACTCGTACATGAACCTTAGGCCCAATTCACAAGGCTTGACATGACTTGAAAATACATGAACCGAAGGCCTAGAGGCATACCATGCCCAATACATGACCCATAGGCCCAACCCACTTGAAATGCCCTTCCCTAGCTTCTGCATCATTGATCGCCTAGCTCCCCACATTACATTTCTGATTAGCTAGCATTTCCCCATACAGATCTGCATGGTGCCTGGTCCCGATGGCGGTTTCCATACCCTCTTATTCTTCCAATCTGGTTAGCTCTGCATCTGGTGATTGCTATTATTGTTGCTCTGATCCTCTTTTAGGGACTGCTCTGTGTGAATTGGGCTACTCCATGGTCTCAATGGCCCGAAGGCCCTATGGCCCAAAGGCCTTTGATGGCCCGAAGGCCCTTGAGACCCATAGGCCCAAACTGGTGGCCTGAAGGCCCAAATCGGGTGAATAGTTCTAGCAGCTACAGTATCGAATAGAAAGTGCTACAGTACCTAGAAATTCGCCTCCACCCGGTTCTGAACCAGGGTTTGTTGGATGCCAAGAAGGAGCCCTTACCACTCAGGTACGGGCTCATTGGAGAATATTAAATTTGAATAAATTACATAAATATTAAGTGTTTGTGTTTCTATATATGATTTCATTAATTGAATAAATATTTGTGTGTGTGCGTTGTAATAAAAATGAATTAATTACACATATGTATGGGAAATCAATATACCACACATTTATATATATGTTAAATTGAAAAATCAAATGGCATTCAATTATGTCCATTACTCGATGGAATTAGTCAGTATTTTTAATTTATATTAATTATTAATTATAAACAACCATTCACTAAATATATTAACCATTTAATATAATGAATAAATATTTTTTATTATATAAATCATATTTATATACATTCATATATAGATATACATTTAATATATATACTATTTATTGACAATATCAATAATTATTGAATTAATAAAATGTTTAATATTTATCTATGTTATCTTATTTTTAATTTTTAATTGTTTAATTTTCAATTTGTATATATCTATATATTTAATATATACTATTTATTAGTATTTATAATTTATATATATTATAAATAGTTTATTCATTTTTATCAATAATTATATTACTAATAAATTTTTAAATATTTTTTAATAAACATATTTTTATTTTTTATTTATTTTATTATTACTATGTTTTTGAACCTTTAGCTGTTCTAAAAAAGCACAAATAAGTGATACCGTTATTGGTGGAAAAAATAAAGAGTGGCAAAGGGTATCTTTTATTATAAATAAAAATAAAGCCCTGATAAAGTCACCCTTTATCAATGGTAAAAATGCGTTGATAAAGGGTATCCATGATCATGAGACACCTCATATTCTATGTTATTTAGATGAGTGGGATATATACTCTATAAGTGGAGTACCCATTATTTTTTTAGGAATTGGGTTACCTACTTCACTAATTATGTTAGGGGCGCATACCATTTTTATCAATGTACCCCTTGGGGGATACTAACATCATGTATATTCACAAATCTTTCCCACACCCTTCCATTTTATCCATAATGTTAAATAACTCAAACAACCCAAAATTCCATATAAACATCAATATGTTCACAATATTTATTATCTATTCATTTTTGGGTGAAAACCCACTCAAAAATATCATCTAGCAAGTTCAATTATTACATAAGGGAAATGATTTTGGAAGCACGAAACAATGACACATGAAAAGATCCTTCATGAATACATATCTTCTTTGACTCTTTGTTTCAAATATTTTGGATCTCTCTCACTTGATGTGTAGTTCATTAATTAAATTAAAATTGTAGGAATCAAGGTTTTTATAGAAAAAATGAACCAACTCATGTTTGAAACTAATGTTTAATGCATACATTTGATCTTAGGAAGAATCCCTTCAGATGAAGGCAGAAGATGATGCTGGCATGATCAAATGGATCGACCATTTACTAATGGTTGTGGTGCATGTTAACCCCTCAGACATCCAAATGTAGAAGGCAATGCAACTGGATAGATCGAATGTCTCAGATAAACTAGATTAGATGGTTGTATTTATTTATATATCATTTAATGGTGGTTGTAAACAATGTGCATTCTGTTAATGTAATTGATGCATCGTGTGGTTGAGGTATCCTCCCACATGTGATAGGTGTTGATCTGTTTCCTTTTTTTAAGTAGTCGATCTCTTTTTTATGTAAAGTACCACAAAAATTTACTTAGTAATATATTTTCCATTTCATAAAAGAACCCTCAACTTAATTATTTAGATCATTTTTTATTCCTTTAAAATCATCACTCTATATTGTTAAAAATCAACTAATATCATCAAAATATGATCTCCTCTTCTTCTATATTTCCGAAAATATAATTATGATTGATAGACATCGTCAAAATTTTTTCTTCAAATGTTGTAAACAATGTGAATTATCCAAATTTAATTGACACATCGTGTGGTTGAGTTATCCTACCACACTTTTCAGGTGTGGAGTTGGTTCTTTTACTTTTGAGTAGTTGGTCTTTTTTTATATAAAGTTCCAAACTAATTTGAATATTGATATTATTTCCATTCCATAGAAGTACCTTAAAAATAAATCTTTAGAAAATCTTTTAAACTTCTCAAATCATGACTCAAAATAGTGGAAAATCATCCAATATTATAAAAATATGCTCTCCACTTCTTATATATTTACTCAAATCTAATGATGATTGGTAAAAGTCATCAAAATTTCTTCTCCAAATGTTGTAAATAATGTGCATTCTATTAATGAAACTGAAAAATTTTATGGTTGATGTATCCTTTCACATGTTCTAGTTGTTGAGCTGGTTCCTTTAATTGTGAGTAGTTTTCATCCCTTCCATATAAATACCAAAAAAATTAATTATTAATATAATTTCCATTCCAAACAAGTAACATCAACATAATTCTTTAGATCATTTTTAAAATTTCGAAAATCACCACTCTAAATAAGGAAAAATCATCAAAGATCATCAAAATATGATATCTACTTATTCTTTATTTCCTCAAATCTATTGTTGCTTTATAAAAATCATCAAAAGTTATTCTTCAAATGTTGTAAATAATGTGAATTATCCTATCGAAATTAACAAAAGCTTTGGACATAAAGAACAACTCTATAATTCTCATATTTAAAATGCAAAGGATTTTTAAAATTCTTATCTAATTAAAAAGAAATTCCACACCAGCATAATATCAACTTCAATAAATCACTTGGGTTATTCCGAAAGAATCTAAGTCTTATTAGTATAAGGATGTTATTTTGATGAATTTGTGTTTATAAGTATGAAGATTTTTGCACAAATATTAATGTCTAGAACAAGATTCACTATTTTCTTTGACACAAAACATTGTTTACAACAGTCTTTAAGATGAAAATAAAGACGATTGGATTTTGAAGTGATATTTGGAATTTATATCACAAAAATTATCACAAGAGGAGAAATATCAAGATCATGCAAACTTTTATTTTTCTTGAGGAATGAAGAAGGTGTAAACATATAGGTTTTAGAGAATAAGACACACATTATATATGAAAGATCATTTTTCATGGGTTGTCATTTACATTTTATTTTGAATATTTAGATACTAACTTTAAGGGAGTTTACCAAAAAATTATCCAACCATTACTGTAACGTCCCTGTTCTAGGAGCCACCTAGAGGTTCCCCATACCCAGTTGGTCACATGGAATTATGCTTATTTCCTCAAATTCTAGAGGCTGCCGACTAGAAACGATGGCATTGGGTGTGATAGTGGGGAAACTATGACCTCATTGGAAAAGTAACATAGTGGAAGTAAAACAAATAGAAATAGCGAAAGTAGTAAATCATGCAATAGGTAATCAACAGAAGTAAAAAAAATTGCAGCACACACATATATATGATGCATGATACATATGTCTTGGAAAGCATCCAAACAAGTCACAATCCTCAAATACAATACTAAACTAATGTACAAAAGAATACTGATAAACTTCTCTATAGAATTAGAATCCTAAGCTTGGTTTCATGCTCCCCAAATCCACAAAAATCATACACCTGAGGTAGAAGGGCGCTTGACCTTTTTTATACCTATAGAAATATAATTGGTTTGGGATCGAAATCACGACCCTAATAGGGTGTGAGACTAATCCCATTAGAAAACCACTCAAATATCTAGGCCTAACAGTCAGTGAATATATATGGAAGGAAATAAGAAAAATGAAGCAGTACACAAGGATGTACCCAGAGTAACAATCCTACAAATTCAATTACACTCATTTCCAAATATCAAGTAAGTATCTAATCAAAAGAAATTAACCCTCTGGGAAGTACTAACTACCAAACCCCTCTAGTTCAACCAAACAAACACATGCCACTCTATGGGAAGTACACACAGTCTAACCCCCTTGGTTCAATTTTAGCAAAGACACTCTAAGGAAGCACTCACCGTCAATTCCACCTATGGTATCGTATTGGTAACTAATAGGCACTCGAAAGAAGAACTCAATGACCAATTCCCCTTGTGTCACGAATATAGTAAACTACAAACACTCTGAGAGAGCACTTACATCCATCCCCCCTATGGTCTCAAAACGTAAAAGTAAACAGACACTCTAGGGATGCCCTCAATGTCAATTCTCCCTATGGTCTACTACACTAGGTTCTCACGACCATATGCAAGTCAAACTTGCACAAACGATATATGGAAGCCAAGATAAACCTCATGAACTACATGGCTAAACAATATACAACATATCATATCATGTTAGATAATAATCACTTCATCCTAAAAATACATGTCATGGAAGGAAAGCAGCCCAACAGGCAAGCTAGACCAACAGTCAAAACAAGAAAACATGGGAAAAACATCCATTGCATGGAAAAGTTAACCCTATTTACAAAGAATTAAACTCTCTATATACAAAGAAGGCATTACAGTCAATGAACAGGCTAAAAACCATAAACATGCGACACCCCATTCATGGGTATTGGGAACTTTTTCACATTAAATTCAAAGACTCTATAGAAACACACAAACCACCTACCTCAGCATTGTACGATCGATATACTCTGGTGTCGACCCTTTGATCGACCTAGAATGTAGTAAATCTACAAAAACATCTAAAATGTTCAACTAAGGATAACTTGAGAGAGGAAAAATCAAGAGATGATGTTAATGAAGAAGGGAGAAATCATCGATGTGATTCCAACACAATCAACAACATTAATATCGGAGAATAGATAGTGATTCAGGGGCTCATAGAAGATCCACAGACGTTCGGATGCTCCTGGATGAGATGGACGACGAAGAATTGTGTTCTGTCCATTAGACACGACCCCGGTCAATTTAATGAAAAAATAAAGTACACAAAATGTATTTTAAAAGTACACGGTGTGTAATTTCCTTTTTTAGCCTCCGCTTTAGGTGGTCTCTAGGTCACCACACACGAACCTATACTCGGCTGTTACCTAGCTAGTACACGGTCACCCGTGACAACGGAGTACACAACGTGTACACATGAATTTTCTAGAAACTACTCTTTTTCCTCAAAAACAACAAGAAAAGAAAAAAATACCTGAAAAGAAGATATGGGTATTTAAAAACTTCCCCCCTTAAAGAAATTCGTCCCTTAATTTCCCTAGCAATGCGGCGTAGAAGAAGAAACGCCGAATAACTCTGACCACTACAATCATACATTGGCCTCCCTCTCCCAAGTCTCATCCTGTACACAATCGTGCTTCCCTAACACACATACCAGAGGAACATGTCAGCCATGGATAACCTTCACACTTTGATCAACTATCCGGATAGGATGCTCCTAAAAAGATGCATCCACCTCAAGGTCAACCTCATCGGGTTGGAAAACATGATACATGTCTATGAAGTAACCTCATAGAAGAGAAAAGTGGAAGACATAATGCATAGCTCAGTACCTCTAAGGTAATTGCATCTGATAGACAACCAGAATAACTCTCTCCAACACCTGAAATGGCCCAACGTACCACGTTGAAATATTTCCATGTCTCCTAATCCTCCTATATCCCAACCACAGTGTGACATGGAGGACAACCTAATATGTGACCTCGAACTCTAGAGGCCATCTCTGTAGATCAACATAAGAAATTTTTCATGACTGTGCAGTAGCCATTCTCTTTAGAATCAATTCTATCTACTCTGTGGTCTCATGAACAAGATGAGGTCCCAACATAGCTGCCTATCTTGCCTCTACCCAGTATAAGGGTGATCAACATGGCCTACCGGACAAATCCACATAAGGTGCCATTTGAATAGTTTCTTGAAAACTATTATTGTAGGAAAAATACTTAAGAGGATTGCGATTATCCCAAGAACCTCCAAAATCCAAGATGCATGCTTGATGCATGTCCACAATTACCTAAATTGTAGGCTCGGACTGGCCATCTGTCTGGGGGTGGTAAGCTGTTCTCAGAAGTACCTGTGTACACAAAGCCCACTGAAGTCCCTGCTAGACCCAAGAAGTAAAAAAAGCATCCATGTATGAAAAAATGGAGTGAAGAACACCATGTAAATGTACAATCACTCAGATATAAATCCTCCCAATATCACTAACACTGAAGGTATCCTTGGTCAGTTGAAAATGAGAAAAATTTGCGAGTCTGTCAAAAACAACCCATAATGCATAATTCCCTCGAGGCGACCTCTAAAAACCTGTCAGAAATTCCATCACGACATCATTCCACTTCCACTCGAGAATGGGTAACCACTGCAAAATCCCTTCTAGTCACTGATGATCCGCCTTCACCTACTGAGAGGTGGAACAACTCATGAAAAAACTATCAACATCTCTCTTCATACCTGACCACCAATACTGACTGTGTAAATCACGATACATCTTGGTGACACCAGGATGAACTGCTCAAACTAAGGAATTAAAGTCCTGTGTCAGCTCCTCGTGTATGTCTGCTGACACCCATACGTGGCCATGAAAATGAAAGATCTCATCCTCACCTATGCTCCATCCAGGAATAGAGTCCTCTCCTGACACACTCTCCCAGAGGACAAGGACTTCTGAATATGATAGATGCCTCATTCGCACTTGATCAAGAAGAGTAGAGGTAATATCTATAGAAGATAGAAACATCGGCCCCTATCTGTCATGCACCTCAAAATGCATCTCAGATAACAGAGCCATAAGTTGCCACTTACCGCTGCCATCCTAAACTGTCTATGTCTGAGTCCTCCTGCTCAATGCATCAAGTACTACAATGCCTTTCCCAAGCATATATGCAAGTTCAAAGTCAAACGATTGGTCGTACTCAACCCAGCTTCGCTGTCTCAAATTCTGATCACACTGTGTGAAGATATACTTGAGACTTTTGTGGTCAGTGAAAATCACCAAATACTCTCCCAGAAGATAATATATCCAATAGCATAATGTGAAAACAACTAAAACCAATTCGAAATCCAGCATCAGGTAGTTTTTCTCATGTGGCCTCAATATCCGAGATCCCTACGCAACAAATCCTTCCCCCTATATAAGCACAGACCCAATTTTGATACCTGATGCATTGCATTATATAATATATCTATTTCTTAGCTCTGAAAATACTTGTATCGGTGAAGAAGTCAACTTTCCATTTAGCTCCTAAAATTCTTACTCAAAAGAATTTTACCATAAGTACTTCACACCATTTTTAGTCAGACCCATCCGTGGTGCTTCTATGCCTGAGAAGTACTGTATGAAATGTCTGTAGTATCTAGCCAGCCCTATAAAACTTAGTTCCTCAATGAAGTTATTTATACTCTCCTAGGAAACTACTGCTCTCACATTCTCTGGGTCTACTAATACTCCTTTCTCTGAGATAACATTACCCAAGAAATGAATTTGGTCCATCCGAAAGTGGCATTTTGTGATCCTAGCATATAACTGATGCTCTCTCAGTGTACTCAAAATGAACTCAAGATGGGTAGCATGTTTGTGTCCAATGTGAGGGTACACATAGATATCTTCCATGAAAACCACTACAATATAATCCATGTCTGGATGGAACACCAGGTTCATCAGTTCCATGAAAACTACAGGTGTGTTCGTGAGACCGAACAACATAACCACATAATCGTATGGACCATACCTACTCTGGAAGTTTTTAATGTGGTATATGAGATGATCTAACATGAAACTGATGATAACTGGATTTCAATTCAATCTTTGAGAACACTCAGGCTCCTCAAAGCTGATCAAAGAGATCATCAATCCTCGGTAAGGGATATCAGTTTTTGACCATGAACTAGTTCAATTTTCGATAAACAACACAAAGTCTGAGGGTACCATCTTCCTTCTTCGCAAATAGGATAGGCGAACCCCAGGGAGAAGTTTTGGGTTGGATGAACCATTTTCCTTCAACTCCTGTAACTTCTTATTGAGCTCCTGTAACTCAGGTGTAGCCATCCAATAAGGAGGAATGGACACCGGTGCTTCTCCTGGCACAAGCTCAATAAAAAAGTCCACCTCTCACTCTGGTGACAAACCTGGAACGATCCACCACTAGAGGAATATCTTTATGTGAAGTCCCTTGGTCATCCAGATATTGACCAGCAATCTGTTCTGTAACTCCTCCCATCACACGATGCTCGGGTCCCGCTCTACTTTCCTTGCCATCCCATTCTCCCTTACGAAGAAACGATCTACCCTCTGGTGATGTGAAACTCACCCAACAATGATAGTAGTAGAGGAAATCCTAGAAGGGAACTAACTAGTCCATTATAATAATGACATCATATCCCATCATCTCTAAGACATAGAGGTCCCATGAGAAGTGACAACCACTAAACTCTAGAGGAAAATCCTTGCACTAACGTACACTAGCCATTATAGTCCCCAACAGAGTTTCTAACGTAAACATATCCGTAGAGGAAATGATATAGATCCCGAGGATCTCCACAATAGCAATAGATGTAATGCTATGAGAAGCCCCTGTACCGAAAATTGCAGAATCTAAAACCTAGGTAATTAAAATGGTACCTCAAGCTATAGAGGGTCCGAGATCCAACTCGTACTGGGTTTTCTCTACTACAAAAGTCTAAACTACACCGCAGCACTGTGAACCTACCTGACTACTCTGAGCTGATCCACCCTATTGTCGCTGAATGCCTGGAGACTGGCTACCCAGGCCACGACCTCCACCTCGGCCAGAATGGCCTTATGAACTCCAGTTCCCTGATTGATGAGAAACTGGTGTTGTTTCTCCTAAATAAGGAGTCATAGAAGAAAACTTGTCACCAGATTCTGATGATAAGAACTTTTAGAAACAATGAAGGTGACCCATCTTGCCGCATGATTGGTACTCCACTAGGTCTCTTGGGAAATGTGTCCTTGTATGACCATAGTTCCCACACTGGTAGCACACCACCTGACTATCAGAAGAAGTCTCTCACCTCCTTGTATCTTCACACGTAGAATCCCTGCGGTGCTTCCGGCTGTCAGTAGGATGGGTAGAAACTCTAGATGTCGATTTTCCCTAGCTCACAACTCCAGAATCCCTCAATTTTCCCTCCGTGATTAGCACCTAGTTGACTATAGAAGAGATAGAAGTCAACATGAAGATGTTCACCTGAGATCATATGTCGTACCTAAGACAATCCCCAATCTTCCTCTCCAGGAATAACTCATCACCTCCTGGGATAGGTGTGATGCACTACAACTCAGTGAAGCGAGAAGAATACTTTATGACTGAGGGGGTACCCTTCTCTAGACTCATGAACTCTTGGGCTCGATCGACCCTCAAATTCACTATGTAGAAGTACTCATAGAAGGCATGTTGGAACTCTTCCCAATTCATAACTTGTTGGCATCCCACCAGTGATATCACATCCCTCTATCTCTTGGAGGAATCCCGAAGAATATACGTAGAGAGATTCACCCTCTTCCTTGGAGGTGTTTCCATGTGCTCAAAGATAGAAATCATGGCTTCAAACCATGAATCTATAGCCTGAGGTCCTCCTTTTCTTGTGAAGGTGGGAGGATACTGCTGATAGAAAACATGTGACAACTATGCCATAGAAGGGGCAGGATGTGGTGCACCTAGGAAGGTATGCATGAAACTCATGATGCCCTCTAGGAACTATGGGTTAGAACCTGTGTCTAGAATGAAAGATGTGGCCAAGAATGGAACAACTATAGGATCTTCTAGTAGTCCCTGATCAGCCATATACCACGTCTGATCATAGCCTTATAACTGGTGGACAACCAGAGGATGTCTCGGTGGCATGACTCTCTACGGTCAAGCACACACCTTGGATCAATATTATCAAGGACTGAACATAGAAGTGTAAGAAGGGATCAATAGAAAGAAAGCATTAAATTTATTCAAAACATGGATACATGACATGTATAACCCTTACATGGCATGTTCCTTTAATCATTAACATGGGTGTGTACTTCTACCAAAACTGGTTGTGTAACACCTCAAACACACAGCGTGTTGTCCTAACACACGGCGTGTACTTGAATCCTCTTCCCCTGCCCAAGTTCTTTGAAATGGCTAAGCCATGTGGTTCTCCTAGAACAAGAATACATGGCATGTATGTTCCAGACATGATGTGTAACAAAAAAACTTCACCGACACATTTTTTTGGTCACACGGCCGGTTACAAGGCTCACTCTACACGGCGTGTTCCAGATGGACACAACGTGTACTAGAAGGGTTTCACCATCTCATGTTGTTCGTTACATGACTGGACACATGACTGAAACTACACGACTTGTTTTAGTTGGACATGCCATGTACTTCCTGAGCTTTATCCATCTGTGTCGTTAGTCACTTGGGTGGACACCTGGTCTACACAACACGGCGTGTAAAACTGTTACACGTCCTGTTTCCCCAAAGATTTCACAACCTCGTGTCTCTACCCACATAGCCAGTGAAACAGTTAGAGACTACACAGAATGTATATAAATTACACATAATGTACTTATGAAAAATAGTTCCTTCCCAAATAGAAGGACACATGGAATGTATTCATCATTACACGCTGTGTATTCTGTGTTTTTTCAGACAGTAAGCCTCAGAAACTACTCTGGAAGCCAGACAAACACCGAAACGAACATTAAAGTTCCATATTCTAATCCATGATGTCCGATACTCCCTGAGAATCAATGTTTGGAATCTTATACGTGGAATATATAGGAAAAAAAGAACAAGGAAATGATCAACCAAATTCTGATCCATGATGGCCCACATCACCTCAAGAAGCGACGTTTGGCGTTCATTTAAACGAAACCTTTACATAATTCAATACCCTATAAAAATGTAGGTATTATTATCAAGGAATCTATCACAACAACGTGAATATCTAGCACAACTTCTATTACAATAACATGAAATTGAAAATTCACCCTAAATGGCATGACAAGAATACATGACATATGATTTCTAGAAAGTTCCTATATGATGCATGAGATGGCATACCCTCATTTTATTGGGTTGAAACAAAATTAAAACATCAATAATATAAATAATAATAGAAAAAAACATGTGAATCACCTAATGGTGAAATAAAATAAAATGTAAAATTGAAAAACAAGAAAAATTTCAATAACGAGGTAAATTGGCTTTTCCATGTACATTGGTTAGCTACTCCCGGGCATAATTTATTACCAAGTACCAATTTCCTTCTAATCCCTAGCTATAGGCTCAAAACAGGTTATCAAGAAGAAAAGAATTCCTCTCATACCACTTCATATCGACTCGGTTCCTGGATCCCCCAAGAGGTGCCCTGTATCCGATTGGTCACATGGCATCAAGCACATTTCCCTGAATGTCAGAGGTTTCTGAGTAACAGCAAGGGACTTGTGTGTGATGGTGGGAAAATATGACCTCATTGGAAGAGTAACATTGAAGAAGTAAAATATATAGCAATAACAGAAGTAGTAAAACATGAAACAGGTAAACATTGGAAGTAATAAGCAACTAGAGCACACACATATATATGATGCATGATACATATGTCTAGGAAAGAAGAAAAAAAAGTCAAAATTCTAAAATACCATAACAAATCAGATTAAAAAAGAAAACAGATAAACTTATCCACAACATTGCAAACCTCATCTTGGTCTCGTGCTCCCCAGCTCCACAAAAATCAATTACCTGAAGTAGAAGGGTGCTTTCCCTTATCTATACCTGCAATAATATAATCTGTTTGGGCCCAAAAGCATGACCCAAAATGTTTTTGAGACTAATTCTAGTAGGAAAACACCCAAATATCTATGCATAATAATCAGTGAATATATATGCAGGCAATAAAAATGAAGCAGTATACAAGGTTGTAACCATATTAAAAATCCAACAAATTCAATTGCATTCATTTCCAAATATCAAGTATATAGATAATAAAAAACAAGTAACCCTCTGGGATGTACTCACATTCAAACCCCTATGGTTCAACCAATCAAACACAAGCAGCCCTCTAGGAAGTACACATAGTATAACCCCCTCTGGTTCAACTTTATCAAAGACACTCTGAGGAAGCACTCATTGTCAATTCCCCCAGTGGTCTCATATCGGTAACTAATAGGCACTCTGAGGAAACACTCAACATACAATTCCCCCTATGGAATGAATCATGGAAACTACAGACACTCTGAGGGAGCACTTATGTCCATCCCATATATGGTCTCACAACATAAATGTAAACAGACACTATAGAGAACCTCTCTACATCAATTCATCCTATAGTCTACTACACAAGGTTATCATAGCCATGTGTAAGTCAATCATGCACAAACGATACATGGAGACCAAATTAAACATCAAGAACTACTTAGATAAACAATATACAACATATTATAGAATTTCATATAATAATCACTCCATCCTAACAATACTAGGCATGGAAAACAAGCAGCCTAACTGGAAATCTAGACCATTGGTCAAAATAATAAAACATGGGAAAAACATTTATAACATGTAAAAGTTAACCCAATTCATAGAAAATTGACCTCTATCCATACAAACAAGGCATAGCAGGAAATAACAGGGGTAAAAACCATAAACTGGCAACACCCCGTTCTTGGGTATTGGGAACTTTTTCACATAAAATTCAATGACTATATACAAAAAGGCACAATCCACCTACATTGGCATTGTACAATCGATATATTCTAGATTCGACCATTGGATAAACCTAGAACATGGTAGATCAACAAAAACATCTAAAACATTCAACCAAGGATTACTTAAGATAGAGGAGAAATCAAGAGATGATGTTCCAGAAGAAGGGAGAACTCACCGATGTGATTCCAACACAATCGAAAACTATCAAATCAATGAACAGATGGTGATTTGGGGGCTCGGAGAAGATCCGTGGTCATACAGACACTCATGGATGAGTCAGATGATGAAGAAGTGTGTTCTGTCCATTAGACGCGACCCCAGTCTATTTAATGAAAACAAATAAACACACTAATTGTATTTTAAAAGTACACATCGTGTACTTGCCTTTTCCAACCTATTCTTTTTGAGGTCTCCAGGTCACCACACATGACCATGTACTCGACTGTTACCCATCCAGAACACGGTCAACCGCGACAACCATGTACACGACGTATACCTATAAGTACACCGCCTGTATTCCTGAATTTTCTAGAAACTCCTCTTTTTAATCAAAAAACAACCATAATAGAAAAACATTCTTGAAAAGAATACCCGGGTTATTAAAATTACAATCCACACATGGGAAATTCCATCAACCAAAAACAAAGGACCTAAGGGTCAAAATCAAAGGACATCCATTATAAGGAGAATTCATTTCTATAGAGGAGTGCGAGTGGATGAAAAAACCCACATAAGCACGCATGGTGGTGCTCATAGTGGGTGAAAATTTCAGCCACTCTCTTTGTATGTTTGTGTAGTGTATATCAGTGCAAACCTCGATGATGGATCAATGGTGAATAAGGAATGAGATCGTTGATGTGGAACTAGCCAACTATGAAAATATTTGAGGTGGTATGGGTTCTTACAGTTTAGAGTTTTTTGCATTAAAAAATTATTCATATAATCATAACCATCAAATCCACTGCACAGGTGCTATCTAGTACCTAGAGCACCACATGCCAGAGGAGAGGGCCACAACTGCTACCACTTCCTATTTTCATTTTTGTTCTATAGTTATTGTCATTTTTTTATATTTTAATGTAATTGTAATTATTATATGAATTTTTTTAATCATTAATGTTTGCAATCCTTTTCTACTACTATATATCGAATTCTATCTCTATTTCGTGATTTCATTATTATTATTATTCATTTTTTTCCTCTTTTAATGCATTTTCTCTTCTATCAATATTTTATTTATTTTTTTATTATTATTCTTAATTGATATCTATTTTTTTATTTTAAATATCATTCTATTATTCTTCCACAATGACCTATTACCCTTGGTAATGAGGGGATGACCTGAGGATTGGCTTGGGGGAGGTATCTGGTGTTTCTTGATTTATATGCTTAAATTCCACATGTTTTATTTCTATTTGTGGTGTATGTGAGATTATTTTATTGGTGGGTTGGTAATCCTACACGAAATTATTTTAAAATCCATTATATTTCTTAGATTAATTCATTTTATATCCCTTATCATAGTTAAACTCTTCATACAATGGAGTTGAGGATACATGAAGGGATGAAATGACATACATTGGAGCCATGTCTTTTATGAATTTCACTCTTGGTCATGGTGTTAGCCTATTTTTCTATTGGAGGAGGTGGGATTTTGTATTCAAAATCGGTTTCCTTGGCATGATAAAATTCCAAAACTAATAAATCAAATTAATGTCATTTATTTATGAGGTATCAAAAATTAAATTATCATATTTATTTTTAATAAAATATTGTGAAGGAACCATGTAACCGTACCCTAATGACCATGAACACTATTCATAACCTACATTCTATCTAAATATGAATTTAGTTTATAATTATTAACTAAATTATTTTATTTCCATATTTTTCAAACCCCAAAAATTTATTTCTTTCATAAAACAATTAAAACAACACGGAAATTAGATTGGGAGAACTAGAAATTTGTGATTGATGTGCTACGATGCTCTTTTAGTGAGATGACTCTGGTCATCCTCAATTCTATGTTACCAAAAATAAATTTTCATTTTTCCATACCATATGATAGGTGTTCATTAATTTTCCTTTATAGAATACTTTAACATAATAATGAACATTTTTACGAGAAGTTGATTTTTTGAGAATTAGACATTACAAAATTCAGTTACACATTGTGTGTTAATATATAGAAGAAGATGTAATCGATTTCATATTTGAAAATAAGGATTTGGTATGAATAAAATGTTACAATTACTAGTTCTACTGTATATTTAATGGAATAAGTAATGGACTTTATGTTTTCTTGTTTACACAATAGGTAACTACACGAATAATGAAAACTGTGTACCTATATCTGCTTGGAGATATGCATGCATATAATCACCAATAACTTGCACATGAATTTGTAAAATTAATGGTCAAAAAAATATTCATATTATTATGACTAAAGTTATAATAAAGAATAATTTTTTCTTTCAGTTCTCTATTCTGATGAAGAAGAAGAGTTTATTACCTATTATTGTGAAAGTAAAAAAGTGAAGAAGTTGTTTTTGGATGAAAAAAGAGGAACAATGCCATCCATTAGAAGTATCAATAGGTTTAATAATTTCATGGGATTACAAACCTTCAGTAATGTGAATATTTTCATCAGAGGAAATATAAATAACCAGACAGGAGCTTTAAAACAAGAATTTCGTAATACTGAGATGAAAGTGAAGGGTTATTCCCTACTAGTTGTAATATTTTTAAAAGATTATTTTCTATTAGTTGTGTGGTGTGAGATTATTTCCAAACCATTAAAAAGACTAAATACTCTTGTTGAGCATATAACCTTTTAAAAATATCATGTTCCATCTTTAACTTCTTTGATATAGTTGCATATGATAAATAAAAGAGAATAAGATAATCAAGATCCTAACTGGTCTAAGAGGTACAAGGTATAAAATTTGGAATTAATGAGAAATTTCCTTACAATTATTTATCCCCCTTATAGTATTAATAATGTCTCAAAATAATTCCATCATATAGTATTATAGGGAATATTCAACTCTATTATATTCTCTATATTTATATTATGATCTTTTGAAGATTTGAGTTTCATTCCAATGTTAAAAATAAAGTGATGTTTGATGAAGATTAAATTATCTATAAAAAGAAGTATATATCTTCCAAGACCATGATGAACTAGGTAATAGAAGAGAAAAGAATACTATAGAAGATATATTTCTTATCTAAAGACTCATATGTATTTGTGTCCCCATGCCTTTCCAATAATGAATACATATCAATATTAGAAAGTAGAGAGTAGGTGGATAAAGTTTCCTCCAAAGAGAGAGACAACATTTCTACCGTAATTGAATCAATAATGTTAAGTGATCATGAGGTTTAGGGAAATTCATATAAAAACTATCCATAAGATTAAGATCCTTTCACATGTGGTGATTATGAACAATCTAAAAATTCAAATGATATATCATATAATGGATTTAGAGACGTTCTACATTTTTCCTAAATAAATATCCTCTCTTATTTGAGGAGTCTTTAACTGTTTGTAGGAAAAAATCCCCTAGCTGGAAGAAGAACCAGATAACATGGATACAGAATTACAAGAAAAAGTTCTAGAATGTTTAAAGCTCTCCAAATTTTTTTAACCTTTTAAGTAATAATGTGGGAACATGTAATAAGTTCCTAAAAAGGATCGAAGATGTTGAAGTGAAATATGGATTTAATAAGTATTTGGAAGAAGTTATCCATGAAACTAAAAAAAGGTTAAAAATATAACTGATGGAAACGATTTGCAATTGGAAAAAAATAGAAGAAGATTAGAGAACTTTACTCTTTGTCAGAAATCAAAGGAAAGATATATAAAGAATAAGTTGGAATAATGAGGATAGTTTGTGAAGATAATGTGATTATTATTGAAGATCATAAAAATACCATTGATATTAAATATTTAGAATTGTATGCTTGGTTAGAAAATCTTGAAAAGGCATATATTGAGACTTAATAAAAGAAGGATATAGTTTATTTCTACTCAGTGGTCACTAGAGTATACTAGTATTAAAATACCTCTAACATATGATAAGAAGATAATGGAATCATTTGATGATTTATCTCAAGAAACTTTGGATAAAGAGGTACTGTCTATTCCATCCTGTAAAGATGTTTCTAATTTTTTCATCAATAACATATGTTGGAAAAGAAATTATGAACAAGTATGGATGAATGAAGGTGATAATAATCCACCACCATGATTGGGGTGGATAGTAAAATGATCGAGGAAGATGGTTACCCACAAATAATATAACATGGTATGAAGAACACCCTAAAACATCATACATAATAAATAATATTATTAACTTTTTTGCGTCAATGTTAGTGTGGAAAGAGTTATGAAAATTGTGCACTAGATTGTTGGTACATTCCTCTAATTGAAAACGAAAGAAAGAATCCTATTTCAAGTTGTGTAAAGATAATGATGAATAGGAAAAATCCATAGGTTAAAAAAGACTTGTATACATAAAAAATGTTAGTAAATATTGAAATTATTGTTTATATATACAATAGTTTTTTTCATAATGTTGGTAAATTCTCATCTTTGCATGTATCAAAATAAGATATGAAAAAATGAATAGAGAAGTTGGTTAAGAAGGAAAAATAATCTTTAGGATGTAAAAAAAATAATGTTCCAAACAAAAATTATCCCAAGAAGATATCAATTAACAAAAATTATATGATATTGGATTAAAAATCCATGAATTTTACAGAATTTGATGAATAGAAAAGAAAAAATAAGAATGATGATACTCTGAAAAAACATGTGTAAAATCAAAACATATTATTAATTTTCATAATTATATGTTACTTTTATAAATTGAAAATTTAATGAAGATGAGGAAAATGATGGAATTAAAAGAAAATGTCCATGCAAAGTTAAACTAAAAGGTTTAATATGAATAAGAAGAAGTTATTTGTGCAAGGACCAGCATAAATGGATATAATCCCAGAACTTTCTCTATACTAATTCTAGTAATAGAAATGTTCTTCAAGAATATAATAGTTTCCCTAGTTGATAAAAGTTCTTTAATATCAATTAAGAAGATAAAGTTACAACACAATTAAATTAAAGAAGTTATAAGATCCACACATCCTTAATCATAATTAAAGACCAAATGTGTTAATATAAAGTGTTAAGGAAATGGAGAAATTTGGATGAGAAAACCAGCTCAACATTTCTATTCACATTAATGAAGCATTGAGGATCCACCTTATTCCCTTAATATTTTTGTGTAGTATTTGTGATTAAAATATAATGAATTGAAGGTGAAGCATGTTTTTAGGGGAAGAACTTGAGAAGCTTGATTGTTGTTAATTCTTGACAATAAAATTAAAAAAGTCACGATCCTTGAATGATTCCTCAATTAGAATAGAAAAAAGAGAGGACCATATTTGAAGAAGCTAAATAATGTTAAATCATATCTTGGATAAAAAGTGTAATGAAGATACCATCTTGGGTTAATCTTATATTTGGTATCCATAAGCACAAGTATCGAAGAAGATAATACTTTTTGAAGATGTGGAAGTTATCAAATATAGATTGTCATAAGTTCAACATAAATTTTTGTGTACTCTACAAATATGAACATATTAATATCCATTATTGAATATATTCACCCTTTTGAAGATATAGAGGTGTTTTTACCTGTAGGGGGTGAAAAATGAAGAAAGATTAAGTCACTTCTAGAACCATTATTTAAATTGGTATGAAATATAATTCTTTATGAAGTTTTTTGAAGATCTTGTCTTTCGAAAAGGTATGTTTTTTTTCATAATATCTCATTCTTGGTAACCAAAAAATAAAAAACTTATCATAGAGTTGGAGTAATTTAATTAATCTATAACATAATAACTGTGGAATTAGGGAAGTGGTTCAAGGATAATTATCCTGTTATTTGTACTTAAATGTTTTTGATATGTGTTTGGAGGATAGAACATGAGTTTCAGGATGATATTTCTTACAAAAGTTTTAATATCTCAATCATCATCATTGTCCAGAAATAAAATTGGTAAAACTTTTGAATACTACTTTAAGAGTTCTTATTCTATGAGGTATCATGATTAGTAGGTAAAGGGCAATTTTTTTGTCGGAATAAAACCCTCTTGTTTTCTAGACTAGGCATGGATCATATAGACTTGGAGTGAAATTTTATATGGCACATTTCTTAATTATGAATTGATACACTTTTCCTATGAATTTCTTTTTCTTTTCAATATGAGGAATATAATTTGAAATGAATTTCTTAAAAGTAACAAGGAGAGAGAGTAAATGTTTTTAAAGGATTCACATATTTTCCTATTCATTTGGAATGTTCTTTGAATGTATTCACAATAAATACAAAGGGGGAGATTGAAGATACCACTTTATGTATGACTTATATTTTTTTCAATGGATATCATTTTTTGCCAATGGTTTTCAATGAAATAACAAGATTTCATTGATGTAAATATGTTGGAAGATGTTACTGGAAGGTCATCTGAAGTATCCACGATATCCAAGATTGATAAAAAAGTTAATGTTATTTGGATGAATGGATGAAGACAAAATCATTCAAGTATTTTAATCATAAATAAGTTCTCTTTAAAAATTTAATTTCATAACTCTAAAGATTGTTACACTAATCCTAATGTCTAAAACATGTTTCACTATATAGATTGACATGACACACTGTTTACAACAGTGTTAAATATATAATGCAAAAATGGTTGGATTTTGAAGAGATATTTGAAATTTATATTTCAAAAATAAAAGAGGATGGGAAATATAAGGATCCTAAAAAAGTTTATTTTTTATAGGAATGAATATTGTGTCCATGCATGGTTTTTAGAGAATATGGAATGCATTATAAATTCATGATAAATTTTCATGGGATGGAATTTTTATTTTATATTGAATATTTGTCTAAATAATTTTTTCAGAGTTTTCCACGTAATCGAACAACCAATACAAGCCACAAAAAGGCCATGCCATTAACCACACATGTGAAAACCAAGGTTCAACTACATGGGAGAGCTGACCTAATGAGCCTGAATGGAAGAAAAAGAGTGTGGGTGTATTTATAGAGCTTGTAGGATCACACACAACACAATTCATTGTGGGTAAAAATGTTGGTCACACCCCATGTATGTGTGGGTAGTTTATCTGGGTACAAACATTGGTTACACCTCAATGATGAAGTTGGAATGATATCATCGACATAGGGTTTCCCTATCGTGTAAAGAATAGATGTGGGATGGGTTCTCATCGGTTACTATTTCCACAATATAGACATACACCAATAAACGAAGTCATCTGATCTGTTGGTCGGAGTAGAGCACTCAAGAGGGGGGGAGGGTGAATTGAGTATCTATTAATATTTATGTTTTAAAAGTTTTCTTAAATATTTCCCCATTAAAAATAAATACGCCCTAGTTAATCAAAGTAGTAAACTAATAAATGTTGGGCTGTTTAAATAACTTTTCAAAAGATTGATTAATTCTCAGTAATCTTAATATCAGTTATTAATATTACTTTTAAAGCTATTCTAATAATTATAATTTATTTCAAAGATTAAATATCAATGTAAATTTAGTTATTTTTGAATTATATAGTAAAAAAATATATAAATTAATTAAACAACACAACAGATACAAAACAAGTTGTTCAGTCTAATGTCGAGACCTAATCCATTACACTTGGTGATCACCTGCCACTAAGATGTTTATATTAATAATCATGATCCACACCCTGGATCAGGGTAAAAAATAGTTCATAGGACAATCGAGGTCACACAACCTCTTCCACAGTTCTTCATGGGTATAAAATAATAGGTCACAAAGGGACCTCTTCCACACTTATATGTTGGAGACAACAAGTGTATAATGATGTGAAATGAAGGATATCTTGTATCCTGTAGGTTAATAAAGGATAAAATGTGTTTTTTAATATAGACACACACACAATAATTGAAATATAAAAACAATACATAATAGAGAAAAGATTATGAGATATGGTTAGGATTTCTCTGAGTGTTAGTCTATATAGATCTATACTTCTATGATGAAGCAGATGCTGGAATCAAGTCCTCTTGTGAGAAACAGAGTATGAAAAGTCAATTAGATCTGGCTTGTGTTCCTTGTGGAGTTTGTATTGTGAAGATGTTCATGATTATGATCTATGGTATATACGAATTTGGATTCGTGAATGATTCATGTGTTCTTTTGATGTATCTTGTTGCATGTGTCAGTTCTTTTCTCAAGAATTCTCGTGCGTGTGCAGCTATTACACCAGGATTCTGGGAATAATTTTCATTTTATTCTTGAGTGCATGTGTTTGAGCCAATTGGATGCATGAATTCTACACCTCATACCTCATAATATCAGGTGAAATTTATATAATGAAAAATTAATAATGTCAGTGCAATTAAAAGACTAAAATATGACCATTAGAAATTAAATAAAAAAACAGGTTAAAGAATGGTGTCACAGTCTGTCTGGAAAAAATGCTACTTGGAAACGGTTTCACCACAAAATGGTGTCTTCTTATTTTACTTTGATTGGTGAGACAGTCATGATGACATAGTTGTATAAAGATCATGAACCGATAGTACAAATGCGGTGTCTGGTCTCAGTGTCTGGGTCACGGTGTCTGGTCACAGTTTCTGGGTCACAATGTTTGGTCACGGTGTCTGGGTCACTGTGTATGGGTCACGGTGTCCGGTCACGATGTCAAGGTCACCGTGTCTAGTTCACGGTGTCTGATTCACGGTGTTTGGACACGATGTCTCGGTCATAGTGTCAGGGTCACGGTGTCTAACTCATAGTGTCTAGTCACGGTGTCTAGTCACTTTTCTAGAAAACTAGAACCGGTGGCAGACTCACAGTTTCTCAGAATTATCCAAATAACTATATATAGACATAATTAGTAATACTCACAAAATGAGTTAGACATAATAATTCTTCAAATAAATTCATTATAAAACAAATTAAATATAGTTTAAAAAAATAAGACATGATTTTTAGCAATTAAGATCTTGGGTAGGTTTATTTAAAGAATAAAAAACCAACAATCTGTACACATTAATTGAGACAGATTAAATAGGATTAACAATTTTTATATGATGTATAGGATTTGTGATCATTAAAACATGATTAAAATAGGATATATATGATTTGTGGTCATTAAAACATGAGTAAGACATCATTAGTCCAACAATCTCCACCCTTTTGATGATCAAAAATCATGTGAGTGAGATATCTATTCATAGTGAATGTGTCTCTTTGTTAGGGTGAATTTAGAGTTCATATCTCTCCCCATTTTGGAATTATCTAAAAGAGTAAAAAATTAAATAAGAGAATAGATTAGATGAGTTCACAATGCATTAGATAGATAAAGATGTGTCATTACACACAGTATGCAACAAAATAAAAAAATATTCATATGAAAAGATAGTATTCAATTTTCTTCGGAACTGGATATCTTCTATTTTCTCTTGGCAGAAGCATCAGGAGAATCCATAGGAGTAGAGGTGGATGTTGAAGAACAAAGTGAACTAACTGACAAAGAAGGTAAAGGTAGGCCTCCAAAAATTGAAGGGGCCAAGGAAGGTTTACTGTAAGACTAAGGTAATTGTTGTTCAAGGATAACAAGTCAGAACTGACTCTGATCCTGAGAGACAAACATAGATTAAAAGTCAAGGGAAGAGGATGAGAAGGTAGGAAAACCAGGTCACAAGGGTGTAGATGCAGGAGCCACAATAGCAGTGCTCTACACATGAAGATAAGGGCTCAATAACATGATGAAGTCACCAATAATCTCACCACCATACTATAACGCCCCAAACATGATGAACATGAATAATATTATATTGTGGTGCTTAACAATTTATCCCCTTGTTTTAAGATGGTTTATTTACAGTGCAAGAAAATTAATTCAAATTAAGTGAATGAGAAAACAAAAATAATAATGAAGATCTTGCATTCATTGAAATATGACATTAGAATAGATAAAAACTTACAATTAAACGAGAGATCAAAACTTACCTAAAATACCCCCCAAAAACCCTATTATGATTACTGGGAGACTGCTTAAAACAACGAGAACCCCAAGTAGACGATAGGGGTCTTTGGGATCCGCTATAACAAACATAAGAATGGCCAAGGCCACTACGGCCACACTGAGCACCAAAGGTATGACGCACACCATCTTCTCCTTCTTCTTCTTCAATCACCTTAATCTTAAGACACCCAAAGTTTGGGTTTTATAGAGCACCGATCTGACTGTTACCCCATGTAGCTGTTGGAAACTTGACAGTTATAATTATAGCCATTAGTCCTTTATGGTTTTAGCTAGAGAACAATTAAGTACTCAACGACTTGTTAAAATTACTTAAATATATTTAGTAATAATAATAAGCAATGTATTTTATATATGTAATTGTTTTATATATATATAGTTCTGGATTATTATCATCATAAATATGATTAAATTAATTTGATATAAAATTATTAATAAAACTATTGTTATTATAAAATTATAATTTGACTATGCATGCAATTTTGAAATTATTATATGACATTATGTAGTGATATACATTATTTTAATTTATTCTAACGGATGAATATTTATATGCTTTCATACATTTTCAAAAAAAAGATATATATATGAAATTATAATTATTATTTTTAGATTAGCATTTTATAAAAATTTTAATAATATGTATTTTGTTTAAAAATTATATCTCTTCAACTTAACCATTTATAAAATTAGTTTATTATTTGTTTTATTAAATCAAAATAACATGACATAATTATGTTTTACGAAAATAAATAAATCTAATAAATTGTTGTTATTAATTTTGAAATTTCATTTATATAGATATATGTTTTTAAATAATAATAAACACATTTTTATTGGTTTGCAATTGATTGAAATGTAATTTAATAAATCAAAATAATATTAATATTTATAATATGAATTATAAAGATAAATTTTATTTATAAATTTATGTACTTATATATATAATTGGTTTCATTTATTTTATGATTTATATACACATGTTTAAAAATTTAATTAGCTTTACTTTGAAAGAAGTAGTGATTATTATAAACTGTTACTTTTTTAAAAATATTATTATGATAAGTTAACTTTTGACTAATTATAATATAATTAATAAATGATAAATAATAAAAGATATAATAATAATATAATAGGTTGATTGAAGAAAAAAATTGGAAACATGGTTAGGGTTAGGCGCAACAGACCAAACAAAAATGAAAAAAATAACACAAAAATAAATAAAAGGAAAACAGGACAAAAGAAAATAAAAAAGAAGGGAGAAATCTCGTAAAGGGATACGGGTGTCACGTCGTACATGAAGATGGCTTCATGCAGTTCCGGCACCGGGATGTCGAGCAAGTCGGCCTTGGATCATGTGGCGCTGTCCAGATCCGATCAAGTCGAGGCGAGCTCAGGGATAGAGTTGAGCAGGTCCGTGAGGTCACGCCACAGCTGGAGGTGTCGAGTGGGTCAGTTGAGGCTGAAGGATCTGAGTGGTGCCATCGGAACCAAGTGCATTTAGGATTTTCAGGATTTCCAGTCATGGAATATCTAATTAAATTTCCACTACTTCATTTATCGGATCTTGATTGAAGTAGACATCTTAGTTTTGAGTCTTTATCCTCTTCTTGTGGCGTGTCCTATTACAATAACCATACACCGCATATTTTCACCATTGTCTACACCTTTCAGCCGCCAGACCCTCCACTCTCACAAAATTTCCACAAAGGATCTCTTTACCAGTATTTTTTTTGGCAAGTGGCCTGGTTTTCCTTCCTCATTCATTATGGGTATATTTTATAAAACCCATCCAAAACATTTTTCAGTACCAGCAGCTCCTTGCTCAAACTTTCAGCTGACCTCCATTCTTCCTCCAATTTTTTTTCCAGAAGTCTCATGTGATCCACCTCCTCTTCCTAGCTTTCAAGCATCACCACCTCCTCCTCTAGATAATGTAAGGGGATATTATCACTTATTTTATAGTGCAAAACTGATTTTTACAGACACTGTGTTTAACGGGTTATACTATATGAATATATATATATATATTTTCAGTATTGGAATCGTCACCCTTCCACTTTTAAGACAGAGTGTATGGTTTTCTTTAAATGGAGTAAGGGCATAGTTTTCATTAGTTTTCAATTTAAAAAACCCCTGTATATATATATATATATATATATATTCTTGTATATATGTTTTTATGTAAATATATAAATATATATATATATCACCCTTCTTATGCAGTTCCAGAAATAATCATCAAGTTTCACAAATAATGTTACATATATATGGGTTGTTTTTAACATGTCGTATAATGAAAAAACCCTTTTTATATACAGTGTATATGCGGTTGTTTATATATGTATATATGTAGTTCAAAACAAGTCCTTTTTCTAGTTTTAAGAGATTATTTACAAATCTTACATAACGATTTAGATGAAAATTATATTTTGGGTTAAATAGGATTTGTAGTTCTTATAAAAAAAACCAAATTTATACTTATGTGCATATTTGGGTATATACATATTTACACGTATTTCAAACCCAAACTAAACTATATTTTCAAAGGATGGATGTTATGATGACAATCATTTTATGGTTTAAATGATGCAAGGGTTTTATTTTGATTTATTTTACTAAATCAAATCCAAATATGCACTTCCGTATATTCATATATACACGGGTAGCTAATTAAAGGCTGAATACCAATCTTTAAATAATGGGTTGGATGTGAAATGTGTTTTGAATTTTATCAGATTTATATTTAGTATCCAAAACCCAAATTTTTACATATTAATATACATTCGGTCACACAAGTTATATACCCAACATGGTTTTGCTTTCGATCAAGAAGTATTAATGATTAATTATGTTTTGAAGTATTTATTACAAATAAGAAATT
Organism: Viscum album; assembly: GCA_963277665.1. Classification (NCBI taxonomy): domain Eukaryota; kingdom Viridiplantae; phylum Streptophyta; class Magnoliopsida; order Santalales; family Viscaceae; genus Viscum; species Viscum album. The sequence continues at coordinate 1,188,903,891 of OY728121.1, read as the reverse complement.
ATTAGTTAAGAAAAACTTTAATGTATACACCTTGTGTATATTTAGATATATGTATATATTAAAATATTTATATAATTCCAAAACCCTAATTTCAATATGATGACCGTCAATGTATAATTGGTGTTATTAATGCAATTATTATTTAAAGGGTATTCAATAAATGTTAATTTTGGTGTTTACTAAATTAAAATGTATGGTTCAAACATAATTTAATTTAAAATGTTTTAATTATATTAATTTAATATATTTTGAATTCATGAGATTATGTTAAAAATTATTTAACGTAACATGACCAAATGGGCTTAACCTAATGTAGTGAATGTTGTTGATAAATCCAGTTATGTTTGAATCTAATTTCATGTTCATTGACATTTTTATCATCATAATGAATGACATGTATTTTTTAAGTAAGGATTCATTTCCACAGATAAGGTTCTTTAATTAAGAAGCTATCATTTCATGTAACAAACCCTAATCACCCGTCATTTTATGTGTATCTTATGTGAAAAGAATGTTTACAATACTATGTATGCCTTTGATTATTTATTTCCATATCTTCAATGTTATGTCGATGTGTAAATTGAATACTTCAGAACAAGAAGATAAATTATTTTGAAAGTAAATATATATATATATATATACATGCGAATATGTATATGCATTACTTATGTATCAAATGTTGTTTACAAATTTTAATATATGAAAACCTAGTGCAAATGTATACATATTTAATGAAAGCTTAATTTTTTTTTCAGAAAACCCAACTCTTGAGTGTGGTATCCAAGAAGGGATTGGGCGTGGACTCATCAAGGCCTGTCATTAGTCGAGCAGTCTCAGAATTAGTTATTTTATTTTCAGAAGCTTGCCTAATTTTTTTCAAAAAAACACTGGAGTATTTTCGGGTAATATCAATTTGAAATTAAATATTCAAAGTGGTATGGGACACCTTGAATATCAGAACTTATTTACATATGAGGAATGTATTGGACTGCCGGGTTGGGGTCCAGTTTAAAGAAAGCCCTCAAGGTTGGGGACTGGTTAAATTAAGCTTCTCAATGCATCGATAGTTCTCGAGACAATCAGATTGGCTTTTTACCCGTAGGTCATGGCACGAGGCCTTGATGCAGATACCATGAGTCTCTTAGTATACATTTTATCATTATGTTTCAGACCAACCAAGTGATTATTTCGACTAGGGAAATATAGTTGGGTAAAGAACCAATACCTATGAGTCTGAGATTAAAGTGCACATGGAATATGATGAGATAGTGATGATGCATGAGCAGTATACCTTTCTAGAATTTTAATTAAAATGTTATAATTACATTAATTATGTCACAAGGTGCATTTTTATAAGTTGTAGTGAAGTTGTTTATGCACAACTCTGATAATGTTCATGCTTAGTAGTTCTTTCATAACTTGAAAGTTATGCTTAATTTACATGATAGAATTCATGCACTTTTTTACAAACATGCTTACTAGATTTCAGTTAAATGTTCAAATACTTGTGTATGAAATGCATTAATTGTTTTATAGTGACCTTTGAAATTTAATGATTTTTTCTTCAACGGAATAATTTTGATGTATGTGAATGTATTTTCAAAGGAAGTTTTCAAAAGATGTATTATGTATTTTCTAAAACCACTTACTGAGTATTTGAATGCTCACCCTACATTTTAAATGAAAATTTTTCAGGTATCAGTCTTGACTTCAATGAAGTTTTAGAATGCAGATGGTTTTCATAGAACCTGAACCTCACGAGCCTCTATAATTTTGGGACATGATGCATTATTTTTAAATGTTTTTAATGAATTTTAGTACATCATGTCTCATGGGCACCAACTTCAGGAACTCGATGGCTGGGTCCTTACAGTTGGTATCAGAGGATAGGTTCAGATAACTCTAGAAAACCAGGTAGTATAAATATATGATTTATCATTACTAAGTAATTATATTTCAATTTTCAGATGGCATACAAAAGATCACTAACATGTCTTTTGTCCCTTCCAACTAAAATCCTCAAGACTATAATAGTTAAGTCTTGTATGGAAGACTATGAACTCTTTGGAAACCACCGACTATCCTGTAAGCTTCTTTACCTGGTGTTGAGCAACTCAAATATCCTTCCACTCTTCTGAGGACTGAGTCATGTTTACTATCGTATAACTTATGCACAACTTGCGTACAATACACGTAGGGGGAAATATTATGATGGTATTTTCCTATGTTTTACCATATCTTCAAAATATCTGGATAAAAGGGTTTTCCAAGAATCTGTAGAGGGGGGTAATCTCTTTGTAGCCTATCGTTTTAAAGTCTTGAATTTCAGTCAATACGGGAGACTCTATTATATCAAACCCCTCAACTTTGAGGTAGTACAACGAATCTATAGGGAAAAGTTCATCTGGATATCACTAAGCTTTACACCACTCATGCCTCTATCTGGAAGCCCAATTGTTTTATGCAGGAGTTTAACCCCACTTGCCCAAGGTGTTGCTGGAAAAGAGAGATCAAGGAACTGGGAACCACCCTAGGAATAGAGTTGAGGACATCAACGAGATGGATACGGAAGTGGGCTCTGTAAAAGTACAACCTAGTTTCTTTAGGCTCTTTTCATTTTTAGTTGGTAAACCCTAGAGTGTTTGAGTAAGGACATCACTAAGGATGTTAGGGAGGCTGTGTCAGCGAGTCAGTAGAAGTTTGTGTGGTAGACTCTGGAACTGATGTATATACTTATGTGTTATTAAAATATTACTTGTTTTCCTTTCCTGTATCTACTTTATCTGAATTGTTAAGTGATTTATCATGAATGTATTTTCATATGGCTGGAAAAACAAATATCGCATCCATACCCAATGAAATTTTGGAGGAATTCTTAATCACGACGTGCACCGTGGACTATCCTTCGTTCCTCCATATGCAAGGATCATTTCAACGAATGTCTGATTTGTCCAACAGTCATGAAATTATTCACTCTTTTCAAGGGGTCAACCATGTATTCCACCTCATCATCAATACCCAACTCCCTTATTATAGGAATAGGGGGAGATACTTCAATGTTCTTTTTTGATGTTTCACTCTGGCATAGAGTTTTTCTGCCAAAGCATGTTTCCTGGTAGCTGCCCAAGATGAGAACCGCAGAGCAGCCTTCATGTACCAGATTCTAAACCTTAGTCTATCCGATCGCGTCATTCCAATGGAATATCTTGAGCGTGATATAGTCTAGCGGAGTACCAGAGAATATGTCCATTCGGACTTCCCCAACTTTATTACCACTCGAGTTTCCCTATGGAAGCCAGTGTGTAGAACACATGATCAAGAGTTCAGAACATACTTCCAAGGTGTATTTGGCCCAGTGAAGCAGAGGAACTATGTACCAACTTGGGTATTCCATTAACTAAACCAAATCATACATTTTGGTGATGTTGACCATCTAGGTATATTTCCTTTCCAGTTTACGAGGGGAATTGTGAGGATGCAATTCTTTGTATGGAGGAATAATGTAATGCCCCAAGCTTGATGAACTTGAATAATATTATATTTTGGTGCTTCACCTTGTATCCCCTTGTTTTAATATGGTTTATTTACAGTGCAAGTAAATGAATTCGAATTAAGTGAATGAGAAAAAAATAATAATAAATAAGATCTCGCATTCATTGAAATATTACATTTAAACAGATAAAACCTTACAATGAAATGAGACATCACAACTAACCTAAAATACCCACCAACAACCGTATTAAGATTACTAGGAGACCACTCAAAACAACAATAACCCCGAGTAAACGATATCGGTCCTTGGCATCCGCCATAACAAACATAAGATTGTACAAGGCCACTACGGCCACACTGATCCCCAAAGGTATGACGCGCACCATCTTCTCCTTCTTCTTCTTCAATCACCTTAATCTTAAGACACCCAAATTTTGGGTTTTATAGAGCACCAATATGACCATTACCCCAAGTATCCATTTTAAACTCAACGACTATAATTATAGTTGTTAGTCCTATAAGATTTTAGCTAAAGAACAATTAAGTACTCAACGACATGTTAAAATTAATTAAATATATTTAGTAATAATAATAAAAGATGTATTTTATATATGTAATTGTTTTATATATATATATAGTTTTGGATTATTATCAACATAAATATGATTAAATTAATTTGTTATAAAATTATTAATGAAACTAATATTATTATAAAATTATAATTTGACTGTGCATGCCATTTTGAAATTATTATATGACATTACGTAGTGATATGCATTATTTTAATTTTTGATAATGGGTGAATAATTATATTCTTTTGTACATTTTCAAAAAAAAAGATATATATATGAAATAATAATTATTGTTTTTAGATTAGCACTTTATAAAATTATTAATAATATGTATTGTGTTTAAAAATTATAGCTCTTCAATTTAACCATTTATAAAATTATTTTATTATTTGTTTTATTAAATTAAAATAACATCACATTACTTTGTTTTATCAAATTAAATAAATCTAATAAATTTTTGTTATTAATTTTGAAATTTCATGTATATAGATATATGTTTGTAAATAATAATAAACACATTTTTATTTGTTTTAAATTAATTTAAATTTTATTTAATAAATCAAAATTATATTAAGATTTATAATATGAATTATAAATATATATTTTATTTATAAATGTATATACTTATATATATAATCGGTTTTATTTATATTATGATTTATATACATATGTTTAGAAATTTAATCATCTTTACTTTAAAAAAAGTAGTGATTATTATAAACCTTTACTTTTTTTTAAAATTTTATTAAGATAATGTAACTTTTGACTAATGATAATATAATTAATAAAGGATAATAATAAAATATATAAAAATAATATAATAGGTTGATTGGAGAAAAATTATAGGAAACCCGGTTAGGGTTAAGCGTAACGGACCAAATAAAAAGAGAAATAAGAAAAATAAAATGACAATAAATAAAAGGAAAAACTAGACAAAAGAAATTAAAAAAAAAGAATGGATAAATCCCATAAAGGGATACGGGTCTCGCGTCGCGCATGAAGATGGATTCATGTAGGTCCGAAGTCAGGATATTGAACAGGTTAGCTGTGGTTCGTAAGGCACTGTCTAGGTCCGGTCAAGTCAAGGTGAGCTCGGGGATAGAGTCGAGAAGGTCCATGAGGTCAGGCAACAGCCAGAGGTGTCGAGTGGGCCAATCAAGGCTGAAGGATCTGAGTGGTGTCGTCAGATCCAAGCACGTTTAGGATTTTTGTGATTGCTAGTCATGGGAGATCTAATTTGATTTCCACTGTTTCGTTTCTCAGATCTTGATTGAAGTAGACATCTTAGTTTTTAGTCATTATCCACTTCCCGCGGCTTGTCCTGTTACAGTAACCATACAATGCATATTATCACCATTTTCTACATCTTTCAGCCACCGAACCCTCCACTCTCAGAGAACTTCCACAAAGGATCTCTTTCCCAGTATTTTTTTTGGCAAGTGGCCTGGTTTTCCTCCCTCATTAATTATGGGTATATTTTATAAAACCCATCCGAAGCATTTTTTAGTACCCGCAGCACCCTGCTCAAACTTTCAGCAGACCTCCATTTTTCCTCCAATTTTTTTTCCAGAAGTCTCTTGTGATCCACCTCCAATTTCTAGCTTTCCAGCATCACCTCCTCCTCCTCAAGATAATGAAATGGGATATTATCACTTATTTTATAGTTAAAAACTGATTTTTACATACACCATGTTTAACGGGTTATACTATATGAATATATATAGAGATTTTTTCAGTATTGGAATCGTCACCCTTCCTCTTTTAAGACAAAGTGTATGGTTTTATTTAAATGGAGTAAGGTCTTAGTTTTCGTTAGTTTCTTATTTAAAAACCCCTTGTATATATATAGATATATTCTGTATATACAGTTTTATGTACATTTATATATCACCCTTCTTATGCGATTCTAGAAATAATAATCAAGTTTCAGAAAGAGTGTTACATATATATGGGTTGTTTTGAATATGTCGTGATCATGCAAAACCCCTTTTTATATACTTTGTATATACGGTTGTTTATATATGTATGTACGTAGTTTAAAAAAATGGTTTATAGTTTTAAAAGATGATTTAAAAATCATACATAATGGTTTAGATGCGAATTATATTCTGGGTTAAATAGGATTTTTACTTCTTATAAAAAACTCAATTTATACTTATGTGCATATTCAGGTATATACATATTTACATGTATTTCAAACCCAAACTAAACTATATTTTCAAATGATGGATGTTGTGTTCACAATTCCTTTATGGTTTAAATGATTCAAGGGATTTATTTTGAATTGTTTTACTAAATCAAAGCCAAATACACACTTTCATATATTCGAATATACATGGGTAATTAATTAAAGGGTGAATACCAATCTTTAAATAATGGGTGGATGAAAAATGTGTTATGAATTCGATTGGATTTATATTTAGTATGCAAAACCCTAATTTTTACATAAGAATATACATTCGGTCACACATGTTATATACCTAACATGGTTTGGCTTTCAATCAAGAAGTATTAATGATTAACTATGTTTTGAAGTATTTAGTACGTATAATAAATTATTCATTATGAAAAACATAAATGTATACACCTTGAGTATATTCAGATATATTTATATATATCAATATTTGTATAATTCCCAAACCCTAATTTCAATATGATGATCGTCAAAATATAATTGGGGTTTTCAATGCAATTACTATTAAATGGGTACTCAATAAATGTTAATTTTCATGTTTACTAAATTAAAATGTATGTGTCAAACATACATTAATTTAAAAAGTCTTAATTATATTAACTTCATATGTTTTGAATTCACGAGATTAGGTTAAGAATTATTTAAAGTAACATGACCAAATGGGATTTACCTAATGCAGTGAATGTTGTTGATAAATCAAGTTATGTTTAAATCTAATTTCACTTTCATTGACACATTTATCATCAAAATGAATGACATGTATTTTTTAGTAAGAATTTATTTCCACAGATAAGGTTCTTTAATTAAGAAGCTATCATTTCATGTGGAAAACCCTAATCACCCGTCATTTTATGTGTTGCCATATGTGAAAAGAATGTTTACCATACTATATATTCCTTTGATTAATTATTTCCATATATTCAATTTTATGTCGATGTGTAAATTGACTACTTCAGAACAAGATGATAAATTATTATGAATATATATATATATACGTGAAAATATGTATATGCATTACTTATGTATCAAATGTTGTTTATAAGTTTAAATATATGAAAACCCAGTGAAAATGTATACATATTTAATTAAAGCTTAAAAAAAGTTTTCAGTAAACCCAACTCTCGAGTGTGGTATATAATAAGGGATTGGGCATGGACTCATCTTGGCATGTCATTAGTCGGGAAGTCTCATAATTAGTTAATTTATTTTCATAAGTTTTCCTATTGTTTTTTAGAAAAACACTAGAGTAGTTTTGGGTAATATCAATTTAAAATTAAATATTAAAAGTGGTATGGGACACCGTGAATATCAGACCTTATTGAAATAAGAGGAATGTATTGGACTGCCGGGTTAGGGTCCGGTTTAAAGTAAGCCCTCCAGGTTGGGGACTGGTTAAAGTATGCTCCTCGATGCATCGATAGTTCTCCAGACAGTCATATTGGGTTTTTACTCATAGGTCATGGAACGAGGCCTTGACACAGATACAATGAGTCCTTCAGTATACATTTTCTCATTATGTTTCAGACTAACCAAGTGATTATTTAGACTAGAGAAATATCCTTGGTTATAGAACCATTACCTAAGAGCGCGAGATTAAAGTGCACAAGGCATATGATGAGATAGTGATGATGCATGATCAGTATACCTTTCCATAATTTTAATTCAAATGTTAGCATTACATTAATTATGTCATAATGTCTATTTTTATAAGTTGTAGTGAAGTTGTTTATGCACAACTTTGATAATGTTCATGCTTAGTAGTTCTTGCATACCTTGCATGTTATACTTAATTTACATGATATAATTCATGCACTTTTCTACAAACATGCTTACTAGCTTTCATTTAAATGTTCAAATACTTGTGCATGAAATGATTTAATTCTTTTATAGTGACCTTTGAAATGTCATGATGTTTTCTTCAAAGGAATAATTTTTATGTATTTGAAAGTATTTTCAAAGGATGTTTTCAAAAGCTGTCTTAAGTATTTTTAAATACCCCTTAATAAGTATTTCAATGCTCACCCTATGTTTTAAATAAAAAAATTTCACGTATCAGTCTTGACTTTAATGAAGTTTTAGAATGCAGCTGGTTTTCTGAGAACCTGAACCTCATGAGCCTCTATAATTTTGGGACATGATGCATTATTATTAAATTTTGGTAATGAATTTTAGTACATCATGTCTCATGGGAACCGGCTCCAGGCACTCGGGGGTCGGGTCCTTAGAAATACCACATCACTTTATCAATTTAATATTTGTTCTCTAGGAATTTTTCCAACAAAGGAGTGAAATATTTAATCTTTTGAACTTGAGTTTTGAAAACAAGAGTGATAGGAGGGATTTTTATATTCCCTACAAGGTACTTGAAATGGTTTTTCATATCATTCTTTGAAAAGATCCTATTGATGTAGAAATACACCTTCTTATTAATTAATTTATGAGGGTCATTTGTAATCTTGGAATGAATTATCACCAAATCAAGAACTATGTCACTATTCTAGATAACCACAGATTGAGACACTTTTTCAAAGACACTGAGAATTGATTGAAGTTCCTCTTTAACAACTATTCTGAGTAGATCACTAGCCTAGAAGGGTTGAGATGACTGTCCAGAGGAATTAGAAGCTGGAATAGCTTAAGTAAGGGAATTCAATTGATTTAGATCTTTCTGGAGACAACCCTTATACTCATCAATCAACTTGTTGAGACCAATAACAAGCTCACTCATTTCTTGAACAATTTTTATATTTCTTTCATCCACCTTTTCAAAAAATAAGATAGGCTAGGATGAATTAGAGGGAAAACATCCTATGGAATATGGCAAATGAAATCCTTAATAGAATGAGAAATAGGATATGATCTAGATTTTAACACTCTCTGCACATCTTCAACCATAGATCTGAGAGACTTCACTTCATCACTTAGCAGTTTTTTCTCAATTATGACCTCTTGAATTTCAGGAAGCATTTCTGGCTGAATCTTCCATATGATATTTTCTAACAACAAGGAAACATCTCTTTTACTCAATTTGGTTATAGGAGTATGTTGGGGATTAATGAGCTTTTCAACCCCAACAAATATGGTGGCTCCAAATTTTTTAAATTCATCCCTACATACCAAGGTGGAAGGTTCTTGTGAAGGTTCAAGAATAGAAGCTGAGGGAGGCTTAGGTTCCTTTATAGAGGTAATTTCAAAAGAAGATACTGGTTTCAAATGAAACATAGTAGACTGGTCTATACCTTTAATTTAGGATTCTTGGGAGTCATTCGCATCAAAATAGCTAAGGAATTCATACCATGTATCCACATAGCTAGGATCAACCACATTAGGAATATCAATAGTTTCCAGATTTGGGTTATGCTCCCCTTCAACAAGATCATGTCTCTCAGGACTAAGAGATTTTGTTCTTTGATCTACTTCCAATATTTCATCCCTAATAGTCTCAGCCAATTATTTTATAGCCAACTAAAAGACTTTCTCCATTCTTTCCTCAGAAGATGGGATAATCTCAATAGCAACATATTCCTCTAAATGTTCATCATAAAAGCTTCTTTATCAATAGAAATATCTTCTTCTAGATTCTCTTATAGAATAACCTTTTTCCTTACACTAACAGTAGACTCTTCTTTAGAAACAGGTTTTTCTCTAGATCAACAATTTATTCAAGAACATGAATTTCTTTCACAGTTATGTCTTGGAGAACTAGTTTAATGTCTTCTTCATCCAAGACAATTTTCCCTATAGGTGAAACTACCTCTTCTTCTTCCTCTTCATTAGAATAGACAATGATTTCATCTGGATCCAAAGAAGGATCCGAAATGTCCTTAGGTCTTGAAGAATGCTGAACCGGGATGAACATTCCATAAACCCTATCATTATATTCCACCCATTCTTTTCTCCATGAATTCCAATTGATTTTCATTCTCTTGAGTTTAACATTTGAGATACAATATTTATAGTCCTTAATGAATTATTCATCTGGTCCAACCAATCCTTTTTCATGAAGCATAACTAAGATTAACCTTGAATATAATAGAGAGGTTGACTTTGAGGTTATCTTTATCAACTCACACATATAAAGTATAACATACTTACATAGGTTAATCTTGTGTCCATTCTTCATAAGATCTATCAAAAATACATCCTGATACTTGTGTGTAGAAAAATATCATTTTCTTTCTCTAATAAAATTTTGGAAAAACATAAACAATAACTATTTTCACTCTCTGGCTTAGGGTCTATAGCTCTTCTCTTTGTTTCATTCCCATTCAAGCTTCACAATGCTTCTTATAAAACAAATATCTCACTTGGAGGAAGAGGGAACTATCTGGTAGTCCTAAAAAATTCCCTCATGAGGAACCCTTAGGCATGCAGCCTATAACCTTGAAGAAAAGGTGCATCTCTGGCAATTGATGTAGCTTCTTACAACGAAACCATCTTCTGTATCAAAAGAAAATTGAACAAACAGATAAAACTATACAACTATCTTCGAGTAAATAGGACTATTCTCCCTTGTGAACTAGTGCAACCATCCTTGATCTTTTATTAATTTCAATACTAAATACTTACATGACATTATCCACTCGGGGCAGATTTCCTTTTCAGGTACCACTATTATATTCACCAGGTTTGGATTCAAAGGACCTTCAGGTGCTATCTTCGGTGCTATTTTTATCTTCTTCTTTGATATTCGCTTCTTCAGAGTTGATGAGGAAGATCGTTTCATCCTGGGAATTCCAAAAATTCTTGAGATAGAGGGAGAGAGAGAACCTAAGGGATGAAAGAGGGATTATGGTTTGAGAGAAGAATGCTCGAGTGATGAAAGAAGTGAAACTTCTTTTGTTTATATCATTTAGGGATATCAGGAATCACAAAATCAAAAGCATAGGAAAGTAAAAGAATAAAATAATTAATTACAATGATATAGGTTATAATATATAGATAAAATGAAAATGTGTCTTTATGGTGAGAATGGAACAGAATTTCATGGTGAGATCGTAACAGGATTTCACAGTGAGACTATAATAGGTTTTCAAGATGAGACCGTAATAGGTTTTCACGGTGAGACAATAACATGTTTTCACAGAAACATTTTTACTATGTGTCTTCTAAACTGTGTGACCATAATGTTTGAAATAGTATGCTTCAGACAATAACTGATAGATAGTAACTATGATACCTCAAACATGAAACATCAACTTTTAAGACAGTAAAACTATAGAACTATTAGAGTTAAATAGTAATCTTAAGACAATGACTTGTGAAACTGTATACTATGAAACTCTAAGATATGATACAATACACTTACTAATAAAGATTTATCATTCCCAATAAATGTATTATTTAATCTATTATTTCATAATTTAATAGTTTGGGGAATATATTTGCGAGATGATATTCAGTTCTAATGAATTCCAAAGTGATATCACCTTTATGATAATGGTCTCTCAAAAAGTGATGTCTTACATCAATATGTTTTGTCCTAGAGTGTAAAATTGGATTTTTTGAGATGTTAACATCACTTGTATTGTCATAATTTAGGGGTACATACCTGAATTGATATCAATAATCTAGTAATGTGTGTTTCATCCCCAAAATTTGTGCACAACAACTACCAGCAGCTATGTATTCCACTTCGACAGTAGATAATGATTTTTTTTTGTTTCTTACTACACCATGATACTAGTGACTTTCCTAAAATGTTTCATATTATATAGCTTCTTTATATATCTAACTTACAACCACCGAAATCAGCATCAGAATAGCTAACTAACTAGAATGATTGTCCTCTGGGATAGAACAGTCTGAAATTGGTTGTATGCTTGAGGTATTTGAAAATTTTATAAACAACATTTAAATGAGATTCCTTAGGGTTTTCTTTAAAACGATCACACATATATACACTATACATAATGTCATGTCGACTAGCAGTTAAGTAGAGTAGGCTTCCCATCATTCTTATGTAAGTGGTTTGATCAACATATTTTACATCTTCATCAAGATCCAACATACAGGTAGCACTCATTAGAGTGACGCCACATTTAGTGCTATTCAAGACAAAATGTTTTAGAATATCACTAGTATATTTGATTTTATTTAAAATAAAACCATCAATATTTTTGAAACATTTGAAATCCACTACATAATTTCAGTTCACCCATTAATCTCATTTTGAATTTTCTTTGCATCATTTTAGAAAATTCAATATATAGAAATTTTTTTGAATATCCAATGATAATTTTATATACATAAATTTGAACAACTAAAAAATCATTGGACTTTCATTTTATAAAAAGGTTAGGATCATCTATATCTTTTGTAAAACCATTGGTAATAATAAATGTACTTAATCAATCATACCAAGATCTTTGAGTTAATTTTAAACCATATAATTATTTTGATAATTTATAAATATGATTTGGAAAATGAGGTTTTTTAAAACCAGGGTGTCACTCAACAAAGACATCCTTAGCTATATACCCATTTAGGAATGCAATTTTAACATCCATTTGATATAGTTTGAAATTCAAATGTGCAATATAAAAAAGCATAATTCTGATGGCTTCAAGTCTTACTACAGGTGAAAATGCCTCTTTATAATCATTTACTTCTTCTTGACTATAGCCTTGTGAAACCAATCTATCCTAGTTTCTAACTATGTTACAATCTTCATCTAACTTATTTCTAAACACCCACTTAGTGCCTTTGGTAAATGTGTCTTGGAATCTGTCAACAAGTTTCCAAACATTGTTCCTTTCAAATTGATTAGGTTCTTCTTACATAGGCATCACCCAAAATCCATCATTGATAGCATCATTAATGTCATTAGGTTCAAGTTGTGACAAGAAGACTTGATGTTCAACCCAATTTCTAAGAGAATCTCTAATTTGGGTTCCTTTATCTAAATATCCTACAATAGCATCTAAAGGATGGTTCTTAAGAGTTCTACTAGTTCTCAAAAAAAAGGACGAGTGATTTTAGGTTCCTTAACTGGTTCAGATTCATTGTGACTTGAATCTAAATAATTTCCAGAACTGGAAGTTTTCACAGATTCCTTTACAGGATGGTAAGTGGATTTTGAATTAATGTCCAGATTTGTTACCTCATCCTCTTGGTTCTCCAGAGTGGTCTTAGGGTCATGTGGATCTGTTTCATTAAGTTTGACATGGATAGATTCTTCCCCACATTTTCTTCTTTTATTAAACACTCTATTGGCTTTACTAGAGATTGAATATCCTAGAAATATTCCATAATCACCCATGGTTGAAATTTTTTTAGGATTTTCCTAAGTATTAGGGATATAGACTTTGCAACCAAATACTTTGAAGTAGTTTACTTTGAGTTTTCTATTGTTCCCTAGCTCATATGGATTTCTTTTAAGAATAGGTCTAATCAATACTCTATAAATAATATAGCATGCTGTATTTACACCTTTAGCCCAAAGATAAATAGTTAAGTCATATTCACTAATAATGGTTCTAGATATCTCTTACAAGGTTCTATTTATTCTATCTACAAATATACTATATTGAGGAGTTATAGGGGTAGAGAAATTATCAATATAGATGTTTTGAGAACAAAAAGATTCCAACTTTTGATTTTCAAAATCACGGCCATGATCACTTCATAAAGATTTAATTCTATGTCCACTAATATTCTCTACAGTTTTGGCATATTTGGTAAAATGAGAGTAGGATTCACTTTTGGGAGCCAAAAATAAAGACCATGTATATCTCAAAAATTAATCTGAAATATCCTAAACATAGTGATTCCCATTTAAACTAGAAACTCTAAATGGTCCAAAAAAATCAATGTGAACCAATTCGAGAGGTTGAGAAGTTGTCCCTTCTTTATTTGCTTTGAATGAAATTTTGTGTTGCTTTCCCTTTTGATAAGGATTACAGACTTTATCATTTCGAAACTCAAGTTTAGGTAGATCTTTGACAATGCTTTTTCCAGTTATATTTTTAAGGGACTAAATATTATAGTGTCCTAGTATTCTATACCAATGCCATGAATCTTTGTGAAATACACTTAAACATGAATCATTTCGAGAAACTAAATAATCAAATTTAACATGGTATAAATTTTCATTTCTTAAGGAAGAAAAAAATAATTAATTTTTATAATTGAAAACATTTCAAGAATCATTTTCAAATTTAACATGAAATCTATCATCACATAGTTGTAAAATACTAAGCAGATTATATTTAAATCCATAAAAAAGGTACTTTGGAAATTAAAACTGAGGTTGAATTACCGATTTGGACAAGGACAATGATATTTCATTTGGAATTTTCACCAAAGGTGAAATGTCCATCATCAATTTTTATTAAATTCTTGAAGATTGAATAATCTCCTATCATGTGTCTTTAACACCCACTATCCAAGTACCATAAGCATTTACAAGAAATCTTAAAGAAGATTTCCTACAAAATAGTCAAATAAAAACAAAATTTTGTACCCATATTTATTTGGGTATAGTAATATTAGTGACTAGTGGTTTAGGAACCGACATATGCCTCAAAGGTTTCCTATAAGACTTATTTAATTTTCTTGAAAAATAAACACTATTTTTTCCAGAAAATCATTTAACAGTAGAGAGTGTATCATAATTTGAACTATCTGAATTTTTTCCAAAACTATGAGTAATGTTGTATGTCCTAGACATAGAAATGAAATTATTTCTTCCAAAATTTCTTTTACCAGGTTGATAGCCAATACCATTAATATATTTATAACTAATATTTTTACTGAGAATTTGAACCAAATTATCATTAACATTTATAAACATTTCAATATCTTTTTTCAATTTCTCATTAAATAGCTTTAGTTCATTGTTTTCTTTGAGTAATTGAGCATTTTTCTCTCTTTCTACAGTAATTTCAGATTTAACAGTTGAGGCAAGAGAATGTTGTTTCTTTAAAGACATGTATTTATCTTCTAGTTTATTACATGTCTCTTCAAGAATATTACCATATTCCAAAATTTCATTAGTTGACATATTTTTAGAATCACTCTCATCTCCAAAAAAATAGGAATTGTGTACAAGTGATTCCAGTGTTACCTTAGATGTGTTTGTCATAAAACACATAGTGTCTTTGTTAGCCTGTTCATCATGGGATGATTCTGATTCACTTGAACTTTCCTCCGAAGCACTCCACATTGCTTTCATTTCCTTTTAATAGTTTCTTTCATTGTCCTCATATTTATTTTTGTACTTGAGATTCAGATAGTCTGATTTTATATGTCCCTTTTTCTTACATTCATAGCATATTATCTCATCTGACTTGTCACATCTTTTCCAATCATTCTTCTAGTTTCCTTTTTTATCATATCTTCCCTTGAAGTTAGGATTTCTATAAAATTTCTTTTTCTTGTAAAATCTATTATTACTTATGGATAATTGAGCCATATCCTCATCACTGTCAAGTGATGATTGTTCACTATTAGAAAATTCTATAGAGACTTCCAATTTCCCTTTCTATTTGTATTTATAGGTGGTGGTCTTAAATGAAACATATTTTCTTTTGGGTTCATCCTCCTATTATTTGTTTTATTTCATCTCCTATTCATACATCATTTGTTTCCCAATGAGTTCATTTACAGGTAACATTCTGATGTCGCACTACTCTCTAATAGAGACAGAGGTTCCTCTCCATCTGTCATGTAGGCATTTGAGAATCCTCATAATTTGTTATTTTTCATTAACTTATCTTTCAAGAGAAACCATTGTGTTTCAAATTTCATTGAACCTAAGATAAATGTTAGAAATAGGATCATCAGGTTTCATATTAAATTTTTCATATTTAATATTATAAGTATTAAGTCTCATTTCTTTCACACTAGTAGGTCCTTCATATGAAACATACAAAGTATCCCAAATTTCATAGGCAGTTTTACATGCAAAAATATTGTTAATTTTATAATCTCCTAAAGAGAAATATAAATAACACCTAGATTTTCAATTGTTATTGTAGGAAGTCTTGGTTTGATCATCCCAAGTGATTCTATCCATATCAGGAATCTTATAATCATCTATAATTGAAGACCATATTTCAAAACCCATACATTCTAAAATAATTTTCATTTTAATTTCCATTGGGCATTATTGGATCCATTAATGAATGGGGGTCTGTTTATTGCAACACCTTCCATTATATTATTTATAATAAAGAAATACTTTTAACGAGATAGAAATTTTGAATTAACTTAAATTTATAGATCATTAAATTATAACTAAAATCAATGTTCAATAGGGTAAAAAACAAGGTCTTAATAAAATCCATTGATACCAACTGTTGGTCGGAGTAGAGTACTCAAGAGGATGTGAATTGAGTATCTATTAACATTTATATTTCTAAATTTTTCTTAAAAGTATCGCAATAAAAATAAATACAACCCATTTATTTAGTGTAATATGGTTATGAAAGTTTTCCTATTTAAAAAACTTCTCAGAAGATTTATTAATTATCAGTAATCTTAAAATTAGTTATTAATATTACTTTTGAACCTATTCTAATATGAAAAACGATTATAACTTATTTCCAAGATTAAATATCAATGTAAATTTAGTGATTTCTTAATTATACATTAAAAAAAGAGAAAACAAAATTAAACAACACTGCGGATATAAAACAAGTCGTTCAGTCTCAAGAAAAGACCTAACCGGCTTCACATGGTGATCACCTGCCACCAAGATGTTTATATTAATAATCTTGATCTACACCCTAGATCGAGTTAAACAAAAATTCATAGGATTTTCGAGGTCACATGACCTCTTCCATAGTTCATCATGGGAATAAACTAATAGGTCACTCGAAGACCTCTTCCACACATATCCATGGAAGAAAACAAATTTAAAATGGTGTGAGAGGAAGGTTATCTTATATCCTCATGTTTAATGTTGTAGATAGTGTGTATCTTTATACAGAGAATCACACACTTATCGAAATATAGAAACAATAAACAATAGAACAAAGATGATGAGATAAGGTAGAAGTGATCTAAGTGTTAGTCTATAAAGATCTAGACTTCTAGGATGAACCATATATACGAATTGTGTTCCCTTAAGAGAAACAGAGTATCTCAAGTCATTTAGATCTGGCTCGTGTTCTTCGTGGAGTTGGTATTGCGAATATGTTCTTGACTCTGGTCTGTGGTCTCTCAGCTTTTGGATTCATGAATGCTTCATGTGTTCTTGATATGTATATTTTTGCATGTGTCAATTCTTTTCATAAGAATACTTGTGTGTGTACTACTCTCACACCACGTTTTTGGCCACATTTTTATTTTTATTCTTGGAGTGCATGTGTTTGAGCCGACATCATGCATGCATTCTTCACCTCGTACCTCATACTATTAGGTGAAATTTCTACAAAGAAATATTAATTATGTTTGTCCTATTAAAAGACTCAAATAAGATAGTTAAAAATTAAATCAAGAAATGAAAAAAAATTAATGAACGGTGTCACAGTCTGTCTGGAAATGGTTTTACATGGAAACCATGTCACCAAGAAACAATCTCTTCTTCTTTTCCCTTGAGCGGTGAGATAGTCATGATGGAGTAGTTGTATAGAGATCATGAACTGGTAGCACAGATGCAGTGTCTGGTCATGGTGTCTGGTCACAATGTCTTTGTCCCGGTGTTTGGTCATGGTGTCTGGGTCACTGTGTCTGGTAATAGTGTCTAGGTTACAATGTCCTAGTCACGATTTCTAGTCATAGTGTCTGGGTCACGGTGTCTGATTCACGGTGTCTGGTCAGTTTTCCCAAAAACCATAACTGGTGGAAGACTCACGATTTCTCAGATGTAGCCAATATCTATATATAGAATTAATAATTAATACTCATAGAATGAATTATACTTAATCATTCATCAATGAAAGTCATTATAAAACAAATTAAATATTGTTTACAAAAATCACTCATGATTTTTAGAAATTAAGATCTTGGGTAGGATTATTTAAAGCATAATGAAACCAAAATTTGTACACATTATTTGAGGTAGTTTAAATACGATTAACATGTTTTATAGGACGTATATGATTTTTGATCATTAAAATATGATTAATATAGGATATATCAGATTTTTGATAATTAAAACATGAGTAATATAAGAGGATTCCAACACGATCTACTGCACGAGTTTCATCATATCACTACAAAACATCATATTCTTCCCCAATATTAACCTTAAAACCCCAATATTTCTATTCATTATAGTTATTCTTCTTGAATATTCCATGATTGTGTAGAGATTGATAATGTTACATGATTGAGTTATTAAAAAAAGACAATTTTTAATGTTTTATATCTTTGTCTTACATGGATGCTATTGACCAAAAAATTTGACACTATTAAGGAAAATATGGTGCTATAGAAGGCTGATAATGCATTGATAAAATTAGAATGTGTTTATTATAATCGCCCAATATGATTATAATTTGGATGAGAAAAATGTTACTCACATAAGAGGATATTCCGTGAATTATGACATCCTAAATATTACAATTACAAAATCCATAGGTGATTCTTATATTGGAAATTACATAGTATAATTATAGGAGGACTTAAATAGATGATTTATCAAAATTTAAAGTGATGCAATGGTGGGGTAAACCCCCCTATTAATTTCTAACCACTAATTCATGTTGAAACTATTTTCTCTCGTGTTTTATTTTGAGAAATCCTGGTTTTTATAAACTTGATTATCCTATGTTTATATTACATGAAAGGTATATGTTCCATAATCTTATTGTCTACATGAATATGGGAGTTTCATGCACTTCACATTTAATAATGGATTTTCACAAAAGCACATTTCTTTCATGAATATGATTCATCACTTCTTGATATGTGATTCATACAATAAAATGTTTAATGATGATACTGAGATACCATGCGTACGAGTTTAACACATACTATCATTTACAAAAGGAACTACCTTATAGTCTAATGTTAGTATCATACTAACTCATTGTGACATGTTAGGGAAGTTTTCCCCATATGAAACCTTATGCAATAAATAAGGGACCACTTTCATTGCATTGACACTATTAGAGACATCGTAATATTGAAGAAATTGTGCCATAAAGTATAAACCTTCATAAATTTGAATAACCAATTCCTCACACTTGTGTTTCACAATATATAAGGTAGCCATGTGATACAATACTGTGATACACTAACAGGAGAGAAGATATAGTAGTGATATTTGATTCATATACATGCAATATTATTTCATGAATTAAATACATTGAGAGCTTTCAAAACCTTCACATGAAGCACACGAAAGAGAAGAGAACTCCATATGATAATGATTTCATGAATACTGACTAATAATATGTTGATAATATAAGAAAATTATTTTATTAAGGGTTTATTGATTGCACTATGCCTGAACCAAATACATGTATGAAGTTCATTTAAATACTACATTAAAAAAATAAGGGATATTTGTCCACGAAGTTGATTTTCAAGAATCTGGAACTAGAAAACTATATTACAGTTTACGTCTTAATGTTTATAATAATACTACTTTAAATCAAGTTGATATTTGGAAAATATAATTTGTGTTGAATAAGAAGTAACACAAACCAGTTCTAGTGTATTTGAAAAGGAATAAAGAAGAGATATTGGGTGTTCTTGTTTACACAATAGGGAACTACATGGGCTGGAAAGACAATGTACATATATTTACCCAGACTTATGAATTCATGTGATCACCAATCAATTACAGATTTGTTTATGAGATTAATAGTCTATAACATATTCATATTATTATGATTGAATTATGATTATGAAAGAAGTGAAGCTTTTGATTTTTTATTGTGCAGAATAAAAGGAAGAGTAGCTTGCATGTTGTTGAGAAAGTAACTAATTGATGATATAGTCAGTATAAGAATATAGAAAAATTGTGACATCCATTATAACTCTCAAAAAGTGGAATACTTTATTGGTGTTTCAAACCATTAAGAAGTAAAAGACTATTTTCAGAGGTTGTATAATGAACTAGCCAGGAGCTATAATCAAGTACTATCAACTTACTACAGTGCGACAAAAGTTAATTATTATTCCATGTTTATTCTAACCTTGTTAAAAGGTTTGTTTTATAGTGTATGTTTGGTATTGTATTATTTACAAACCATTCCAAGTGCCAACTACACATTTGGAGTAATGAACCTTGTAAAAACATCATTGTCCATATTTACCTTCTTCAGAATAATTATATATGATTAAGAAAAGATAATAATAGAAAAAAGATCCTATAATGTATTATAGGTAAATGGGAAAAAGATTAAATTACTGAAAAAGTTCCAATATACTGATTCACCCCCTTAGTTTTAAGAATATCCCAAACTAGTTCTCTCAATAGACACCTCTAAAACATTAATAAGTATGTTGGGAAGATATTTTTATTGTGTTTGGTTGATTAAAGTGGCTCATGAGGTGTCAGGAGAATATGAGGGGATGTATCCTTATATGAGTGATGGGAGGGGAATCTTTAGAAATAAATGATTAAATATTATTTAATATATGTCTAACCCATTTAAAATGGATCCAAATCCACATTGATTCAATGATAAGGAGGATATGGTCTTAATATAATCATATAATCAAATTTAGATAGTTTTATATATCATTTTAAACCTTATATTTTGGATTAACCCATTTTTTGACCACTATTAACCATGGTAACAAATTTATCATTCTTAAAGGGATATAAATTTACCTCTAGGGTAACCATTTCTTCATAAATTGTCAAATGATGACATTTTTTTACAATATCCCATCCCCCAGGCCCCCTTTCATAAATTTTATGATTTTTAGTTCATTTAATAAAATATTATTTAACATAAAATATCATTGATTTGTTTTTAAGAACTATTCACATATTTTTACTTTAAATACATAATAACTTATTATACCTAAGTGAAAATATGAGATAAATTAAAAGCAAGAGATTGACATTGAGTATTAATATTTTATTGAAAACAAATAAAAGTCATAATAAAATGATAGTGGTAAGAAAAATCCAATGATTTGAGGATAAGATGATTATGGTCATACATAACCTATAAAATAAAATAAAGGAATGTGTTTTGATGATTTATAGGCCTTAACAAATTGTTTTAACCATGTTTTACCTATTATACCCTTACCAAGGGGACAAATAGTTACTTTGTTACAATTTATAATGACATAAAATAAAAGGGGTCTATTTACCAAATTTTAAACCGATGATCCCAAATATTTAATTCTTTTTTTAATATTAAATATATAAGTTTCATAAATTAATTTAACATAAGTACATAAAAATAAAACAAATGTTTTTTAAAAAATTGATTTTAATCTTAAAACATAATTACATTTCATTACATTTCTAATGAAAAAAATAAATAATTATTTAAACATTTGACTAAATATGATATCTATACCTTCAATTAAAATTATTTATCAATAATTATTTATTTATATTATTAGGATAAAAATTCTCTGTGAAAATAAAACAATTTTTTGGAAAATAACTCCTTTTAACTTCAATTGATTTTTTCTATTTTTATAACCATTTTTTAACTAATTAATACTTTTTATCTATAAATTATCTATACATTTAATTGAAACCATTTTTTCAAAAGTTATGCACATATTATGTTTTAATAGAAATACATAACTTATAATAATCAAATTTATTGAAATAAGGTCTTTTAATTCATTAAATAGTGTTATTAAAAAGTTTTATTTATTTCATTGGTATGGACACATAATCATAAATAATTTTTCATATATTTCATGTTGTATTTAATCCAATTCATGCCTTCCAATATAATGGCTAGTTAATAATGGCCATTATATATCACAGTTCTTTTAGAGTCAACTTTGGGTGTAAAATAACCTATCAAATACTTAGAGTTTGTTTCAATAGAAATTATATATACAAAATCTTGAGTTGTTACAATATATAAATATATATGTATTATATTTATATATGGTAATCAATATTATTATAATATATAATACTATTAATATTATAATATATGTCAATATGATAGAGATATTTATTTACGTTAATATTATGATAATCGTAATGTTAACATTATTATTATATTAATATTGGTTAATATATATATTGTAATATTATATTATATTATAATATTACAATATATATATTATTGTATTATATTAATAAATGTCAACATATATTATTATTATCATAATATTATTAATATAATATTATATATATTATTATAATAGATGAAATATATAATTTTATTATGACACAAAATATATTTAAATATATATATTATAAGAATATTTAAGATTGATTACATCTGCAACAAGAGAACATGACTCAAGGAAATAAAATTGAACTTCATGTTTTCATGAGTTTATTTGATGTAATCATAATCGGTGGATCAAATATTTAATTTTAAACATCATCTATAATCCTAACACCATAAATTTCAGATATCCTCAATGTAAAAGGAACAAAGTTGTTTATAATTTTTTTTGATAATGAGTTAATGTTGGGGAAGATTTAGGGAATTCTTAATCTTTCATTAACTTTAATCTTTAGAGAAGAAAATTTTCTACAATCAGGTTACTGGAAGAACCATGGACTAATTTAATTTCATTTTCATGTTGGAATAAGTCTAAAATGTGGTAAATTATTTAGGTATTGTGTTCCTTTTAATTTCTATGAATATAAAATTAAAAAATAATTTTTGACCAAACATTATTTAGTATTATCAAATCACCTATGTTTCTTTTTTAATTTTTTTAAAAATTCAAATCAAAACTGTGAAATATTTAAAAAATATTCCATTATCTAAAAAAATCCAACGATTATCATTTAAATAATATGTGAAAACTTTTAGAGACTTTTTTGCAATGAAGTTGTTTAGATAATCTATAATCTACATGTAATGTATTGAAATCCTAGAGGAAATATTAATATGTGAGGGATGGTAATATTAATATAAGTACATATTTTCAATTGCTATATTCAATTAAAAAAATAAAAAATTAATAAAAAATTATAATGAAATATATTGGACAGAAGTTTTTTATTTCTTGTTAAATTTTGTTTTATGTAATTGATGTGTTTTGTGAAAATTATAAATATTTTGTTGATTATATACCTTCATATTTTTTCACTAAAATTAATTTTCATTTATATATTATTTTACTTAATTTTGTGTTCTTAATGATTAGAGAGTTTGGGTAGGATGTTGTGGATGATAATACATGGAAAAAGTTGACCTTGATGTGCATGAGATAGATATCTTTTGTGAATTTCTTTAATTGCATGGTTTTATTTTGGAGTTTTTTAATAAATTTCATTTCAATGATTAATTCGTTTCGAAATTCTTTCATCAATATGTTTTGTTTAATTGTATTTATCCATGATTTTATAAATACTGAATTTAGGAATCAAAAATATTTTTCCCATGTAGGTCAATGATGCAATTGGTTCATTAGAAGGATTTATGTATTATTATAATATTATCATAGCTATCTTGATCTTGGGTACCTTAAAAGATTATCCATTTTTTGAGTACGCACACAAAATTTTAAAGAGTAATGGACCCTTACCCAAATATAGAAAAAGTGTTATATAAGTAATTATTCATACTGATCAAATGAGTCATTATTTTAAATATAGAACCAAGTATGAATCTTTATCTCAAATGACAATCATTATGGTATAATTATTTATATTTTTATAGAATTATCCGATACCGAGTCATTTTTAATTTTTTCTTTACCACTCATCTATTTTATTTGTTTTTCTAAAAAAATGGTTGGACTCACTTGAGAGGCATAAATTTTGGTATCTTATTTCTATAAAGTATCATAGAAGGTCATTTTTTTGATAAAAGTGAAATTTTTTATTTCCCACGTGCTAGGGTTTTCATCAATATCCCTTATTAAGTGGCTTGTTTCATCATCTCTCCCCTTCTATGAAAACTGTGCATCGCTGCCTTCCCTACCACGCTGCATACCATCACTCATTGCGTCATCACACACCTCATGCCACTTCAACCAAACTACCACATTTCCTATTATATTATGTTCTCCTCCACTATCATAACATCCCACCACATTCTATTTTACCATCCATCCCTACAACCCTCTAGATTTTCATTGTTTTTACATTGGACAACCATATATTTTCTGCCTTGATAGTTTGTATATGTTCATCTAGTTTCTTTAAGATTTTTCACTCTTTCTACAACTAATTGTTTAAGCTCTACATCATGTCCTTCTTATTCTACCTTATATACACTATAACTGCTTTGACCCATCTTGTGGATGAGCGCCTCAAATCCACCAATTTCATTGTATAATAGAAGATGCTTACTGTCACGCTTAAAGAGATTAACCATTAAAGTCACATTTATTTTTTACTTTCCTTTAGATCCTAATGTTTTAACTTTTAGGAAATGGGAACATAAAACAATAATAATTTTTACAAGTTTCTTTATTTTATGTATTTTTATGTCAATAATGTTTCTTAGACTACTAATAACTGTAAAGAGTTGTATGATTCCTTATTGTTAATGTTTTTTGTTACAAACAATATTATTATATCTTTTTTTTGTTTCATAACCTTTTCAAACTATAGTAGAATTTTCATTTAATTTCATCTTATTATAATGATTGGAAATCTTCATTAATGAAATAAATGATTTATGATCGATTTGTTAGAATCCTTAGGGGGCTAGGATGTTTCATGACCACTTTTTTTATTTTCTTTACTCTATGGTCTTAATCTGCAGTGTTTTTTGATAGTCACAGAGATGTTTTCCCACCTCACAACGTTACATATCTTGCTGGTTTATAACATGGCCATTTATTCCTAACTCTATGGAAAAACATGAAATATCACACACAATTGATATTTTTTTGAGGAGTATTGGCTCCTCTAGTATCAACACACTTTATCATCCTCCAGCATAGTTGTTATTAATGGAAAGATAACTACTTCCTCTCTCTCCTAGAAATATACTTACTCATTCATATATTGTTGTATATCCACATATCTTATCATGAATTTAGGTATTCTTTAAACCTACAGTCAAAATTTGACTAACAATTTTATCATGTTACATATAGATCCACCATCCAAATTACTAGTTATAAGAGACATTTCAGTTACATCCACTATAAAACTATAGTCATTATTTCTTGTTCCACAAAAGCAATTTAATTTATTGTTAATTATAAAACCTTATTATCGATTTATAGTCCCATACCATCTTCTCACATACTAGAGTTTTTAGGATCTTTTAATTACTTGTGTGCTTAGTAGTCTATGACACTGTGGTGGTGAGTACATGCCTGATTTGATCTCTTATATTTCCTCCTTAATGATTTCTACATCATTCCTCAAGATTCATCTTTGGATCGACCATCATATCATATCTATTCCCCAGAAATTATATCATGATTTGGGTCTTGTTTCTCATTTTTATTGTTATCTTTTCATTACACCAGGAATCATCTATTTAGTTATGTTCTTTGGGTGTTATTACGTGTCATGATTCTGTTTGATGTAGTATATTTTAACGTGTGGGGACTTATCCCAATTCCCAAAAAAATTATTTGTCATTAATTTTATACATTCAATAAGGATTTTTATCATATGACTTGGGTTTATTTTTTTAAAAAATAATAATTTTATTTTTCTTTCACTAATTTTTTCATGAAACCCAAACCAGATCTTCATTCCCCTTTAATTTTTATATTCTGATAATAGTCAGGAATACTTCCCTTGATGAATTCAATTATTTATTAATAACCTTGGTATCATACATTAGAGTTGTTGCGATGGTAGAACCTAATAAAATAGTGTTGTTGAATGCCAGAATTGTTATTCGTTGAACTCTATTTGGGATCTTCTCTTTCATATAATATTATTACCAAATTTTGGAGTGGCACAATTATAAATTCTACCTATTTCATTAACCACCTTCCCTCATTCATTCTTCAAGGGGAGGATCGTTTTCATGATTTATTCCCTCAGTAATCTCCACATGAATTAGTTATTAATATATCTATATGTGCATGTTATGTTCGTAATACTCTCATTATTATTAACAAATTGAAAATTCTTGATCTTAAGTGAATCATCCTAGGTTACTCCTGAACCCAACATTGTTATTATTATTTATCCCAAAAATTAGAATTTTATATCATTTTAATAGATGTATCATTCATTTTGTTCTCCATTTTCCCTTTCAAACATCTATCCCCATCTCCATATCTTCCTAATCTCAGGGTGTCCATTTTATATTCTCTCACACCACCAACACAGAAAATTACACCTCCAAGAGGATGTTCATTGTGATTTGGTTGAATTTAACACTACATGTCCATGAATTTACATTCCATCTGAGTATCATGACACTCTGGAACATGATGAACGGTCATCTCTTGACACTCAATCGACTGATTTTCCTATCACACTTTGCAGAGGAAAATGTTCTTATCATGACTTCCCGGTTTATTATTTTTCATTCTAGGGAATAATAGTGACTACCACCCTATTTATTTGCCCCCATATCGAGGTTACCTTCACCAATACCATTTATAAGGATAAATCTAATCCTTGGTGGTAACATTCTATAAAGTATTAGAGGTGAATCATATATGGAAACTTGTCTCCCTCCCCTTTAATAATAAACTTCTGGGATGAAAATTGATATATGCTATTCCATCCAATGTTGATGGCACTCCGAATCACTTGATGTATTACTTGGTTGTAAGGGAAAATGATCTAACATAAACCATTGATTACTTTGACACATTACACTATGTATAATATGGAATTGGTGCACATTTTTACTTCTCTCATCACCATTTACAATTGGCCTCTCTATTAGAGGTCAATGGAGTAGTTTAGGATATTCCTAGAACTGAGCAGGGGGTGAATCAGTGTTGATGAATTTTTAACCTTTTATAGCTTCTTATCCCTTTAACTCTTTGACATATTAGGATATAAATTATCTAATTATCTCTTCCCTATCATGTGAAAATATATAAAAGTATTAAAATAAAGAAAACGATATTTGTATAAGGTTCACTACTCATTCATATTAGCAAGTCCTTGGCATGGTCTGGAAGGGATCCTGACCACAAAAAAACAAAAAAGTAATAATTTTAATGTGGTCAAATGAAGTAGGAAATAACATTTCCATTTTCAATAAATATATTCAATTGAAAATGATTGTTTTACAGTCAAGGATTGATATTTATAATACCTCTTTATGAATTATTCACCTTCTTGATAAGGGTATTTATAACCCCAATAAAGTCTTCCGACAACGTTGCAAAAAAAATTTAGAAGATATGGATTTTTGATCTAAATCCAAACTGGAATGGAGGTAAATGGATGGTACTATAAAAAAAGATGGTTTTGTTGGCTGTTTCCCAGTCTCTCGGAAAGGAAATTTGGGTCGACTCCACTTGCCAGGGGAGGATATGGACGTTATGGTTAAATAATTCTCTCCAATCCACATTTGTGTAATCATACACCAATCAGATTCACTAGCATGTGATTTATTGGGATTTTTTAGTTGACCCTCCTAAAGGGAGAAGTGGAAGTCCTTGATGTTACTAAAATCAGTTCATAATAACCTTCCTAGACCTCTCGTTGTTGGGGGGGGTCAGTGAAATTATACTTAAAAATTAGAATAATGGGGGATAAATCAAAAATTATGCATTAATAATGGATTTCCAACAAGTAACATAGTTGGAGGGGCTAGAGGACTTGAGATATCCTCAAACCCCTTTTACAGGGTTTCATGGGACGTCTAAAAGAACATGCATTACGGAATGGTTAGAAAATTTATGGGGTTAGTTGAGTGGATTAGACTTTTCAGTTCTTTCCAAGTCTCTCATCTTTCTCCTTCCATGATAGACCATTGTCAGATCCTCATTGAAATATCAATGTGTTCAAGAAAACCAAGGCATGAAAGAATCTTCTTGTTTGAGAGATTTTGGGTGAAGGAAAGGGAGTGAAAAGGGATGATCCACTCCTGTTGGTAGGTTGGTGATCCTAGCATCAGAAATAAGATCCATTATTTGATTTCAAGTTTGAAATGTTGGAGTATTCTTAAAATTCATCCACATGACATACAATGTGATGCTATTTAATGAAAACTAAAAGAATTGTATTCTCTCATGCTTATGATTATGTTCCATCCAATACCTTGAGAATGGAAGAGGGAAATGATGAGGCAATCATAATTAAAGAATTTTTTTGGAATACACATCCTCAATAATCCCCCCTGAAAGATAGAAACTTTAATTCCATCTATTTCGATCAGAAGGCCTCTGTGAAGATGTACAAGAACATTATTTCATACCTCACTAATTTTTAAGGTAGGCATGTTTTTTATGAGAGGGGAATCCATGAACTCATCAAGATTTTTAATCAAGTTTTTTTATGGTGGGGGGTCTGTGATTTGTCTTGATAATTATTTTTTATTGAACTAGTGGTTTTAGATACTATGAACCTCTATCTCACAAAATATTTTTCTGATGAAAAGATTTTATTATCATTGAAAGAGATTCACTCATCCAAAGCACCTAGACCAGATGGATTCCCGACATTATTTTTTTTTAAATCAATAAAGTTTTTAAATAAAAAATATACTAATTAAATAATTGATATACTATTTTTTAATTTTTATATATATGTATATTTATATTATTCATTTTTATTAATACAAATTTTTTTAATAATATTGTTAACATTTTTTAGTATTTAATGTTTTCAATATTTTTAAAATTTTGTAAAATTAAGATATATTCATTTTTATTTAAACATATATTCATAAGGGTTCATGAGATAGACCGATCCAACCCCACGATTTTATATAAATAAATTTATTATATTTATTATATATATATTAATAAATAATATATTACTTATATATGTAGAATTAAATAATTAATATTCCATTTATAATCCATAAAAATGAATAAAATCAATAAATACTTAATGTAATAATTAAATAATTAATATAATATTTGTTTCTATATACTAATTAAATACTTAATATCATAATTAAATAATTAATATGCAGATTAATTAATTAATATACTATTTGTTGATATATATATATTACATTTATTCTTTTGATAATAACATTATTCAATTTTCATAACTATAAATAGTATATTAATTAATTATATACATATATATATAATTAAATTTCACTCATTTTAAACATGAATTCATTTAATAGAATTTATTCATTCATAATGATAACTGTGTGATTATTTGTTTTATACTTTATAGAATTTAAATATTTATTCATTTAATATTTTTTCAATTTATTTGTTTTGAATGTTTTTTTATAAATTAATATTCATTAATATATTTAATATTTTTTTTGTAATTTATTCATTTTCAATTTATCATTAATCAATTTTTTTTTGAAATTTAATCAATTTTTTAATATTTATTTAAACATATTTGTTCAATAACATTTAATGTTTTTAAATTTTTTGTAATTGAAGTAATTAATATTTATTAATTTCCATTTTAAAATATATAAATTTACAATTGTATTTTTTTTATACGATCTATATAATTAATAACAACTATTCATTTTTTAAATTTATTCATTCTTCTTATTATTTATTTCATTATTAGTTTCTACGTATAATGTAATGTCATTTCTCAACTTAATATATATATGAAAATAGTATATATATACACATTATTTTCCCACAGAAATATTTACTTAATTAATAAAATCTTAAATAGAAACACACAAACCTTAAATTTATGTAATTTTTCTGAATTTCATTATATTCATTTTATAATTTCATTAAGTAATGTAATATATAAAAATATTGTGTGTTTTTAATCGGAAAATTTTATTTATTTATTTTTAATATTATTTTAGTTAGTAATGTTTATTCATTATTATTATTTTTTATTTTTTATATTTTAATAATCTTCTAATATTTATTGATACGTATTTATTTTTATTTATTAATATTTACAATATATATTTATCTTCATTTCAATATATATCTATATTTTATTTTTCAAATAAATTGTCTAATTAATAAAAAGTATCCATTTTTTAATATTTTTAATGTATACTCACTTTTAATTATTCAATTTAACTTATTTTTATCAATCATGAAATTAAGATTATATATTTATATAATGTTAAAAATAACTTTTTAAATAAATATTTATAAATAAATATATTTTTAAATGTATATTTACTATATTTATAAAATTATATATTTATATTTATAAATAAATAAATATAATTTTCATTAAGAATTATTTATATAATTTTCAAATTATAATAAATATATTTAATTAATGAATATATTGTCTATAGTTATATATATTTATTAAATATATATATATAACTATACAAATATAATTATAATTATATAAAAATATTTATAAAAATATTTAAAATATTTATATTTTTATTATAATTATAAATATATATCTATAATTATACTTATAAATACTTATTTACAATTCTTTTAATATATTTATACTTATATACACTAATATTTATTTATTTATTTATAATTATATACATTTAATTATTTTATTTATATTAATTAAATTATTAAAATTAATTATATTGGTCTTTAACAATACTTTTTTAGCACTGATAATGAATTAATTTATCAGTGCTTATTATTTTAGCACTCAAAAACCCTTCCTTATCAACAGTTTTTTGGAAGTGCTTATATAAATCTTCCCAATCATTTAAATATGACCCTAACCAAACTGATTTCCCTTGGGTCATTCTAGCTCTCATGTAAGTTCAGCTCCACTAACTCTCCCCCTCGTCCTTCTCTCAGATAAATCAACTCTCTCAAATATACGGTTTGTTATTAATTCTCATCCTCTCTCATTTATATGTGTCTTCGAACACCTCCCTCATGCATAATTCATCCAAACCACACTTATTTATTGCTTTTTATCACCTCATCTTATCGTTATCACTATCTTCCTCCTTGGACAACCACCCACCTTCATGAAGTATCCCTCATAAAACCACCCATTCCCCATCTTCCACTACCTCACCTAACCAACACATCAAATCTCCCCCTTTCCCTTCCATACCGCCTCACGAGTGGAAACAGTTTAATATATATTTCTTCATCTATATAAATTATATTTTTTAAATTCTCATGTTGTATTTATATAGTTATTTCTATATATTAGTTGAACACTACTTTTGAGATATTTAATTATTGTTATGCTATAATACTATTTTAATTAAAATATATTCATATTCTACTTCAATTATGTGATTTACTAGGAGAAATGGATTTTATATTTTTTGGAATGGAATTGAAATAGAAATGAAGAATATGATAATAACATTGATGTGATTTGATTAATAATCATTTATGTGTTTTTCACAATTTTTTTATATTATGAATATTTTTTGTATATTTTTTTGAGCACATATTTCAATTTTTTTAATGGGTCAATATGTGTATGATATAAGGTGATGATTGATTTTATATTTTTTAATAACTAATGTCATGTGATTTAGAGTTTTGAAATTGAATACAACAAGTAGAATTCCATAAAAAATGTATTTACATGATGTGAATAAAGTGAATCAATGTTAAAGAATATTTTTTTTCATGGAAATATTGGTTTTCATGATGAAGAATTAGGATGAATAATAAAAAATGATGTTTATGGTGTGGCCTTTGATAATTCTATATTGTTTCTTATTCATGATTGGATAACTCTTTCTGAGATTTTACTAAATGTACAGGCCTTCAGCCAGCAAAGAGAACCAAGTGAAACAACCACTCCTATTATGGGTACTTGGTTAAACCTCAAGCTATCTAAAAAGGTAGATCAGACAAGAGCACCCATATGGGAGCACAATGGAAGAGTGTTAGTGCCACAGTGTGTGGCTGACGATGGTAGGGACAACCGGCACATGGTGCTGCCCAGGGTGGTTCATGATTTATGGAAACTTGTGGCATGCCATGATTTAAAGAACTAGTGGCCAGATTCATCTAAAGACCAATGTGGGATGTAGGAAGTTCAAGTACTATTCCCCACCTTAAAAAATAATATACATAACATAGGCCATATGATCCTTCTGAGTAGGACCATCCAATCTCCCGCACAATAATCATTCAAAAGTGACATTCTTATTTTCCTCCATTCTGCCTTCTACATTCCCACAAACACTAGTTCAATGGAGAGATTCGGACATCCATCCATATCTAGTGATCCCCTAACGTGAATGAGTCCCCTATATACAAACAAAATCCATGCATTTAGTCTCCATCATGTATGAAAAAGAATAAATCGATAATGATCCTTGGATGAAATCAAATTTTGTTTTAGGATGTGTTAAATTATTTGATCCAATGATGTATTTGAGATTCTCTAAATAAGTATCATGTGATAATTTCATGAACATAGGGATTTTATCATGTGGAATAAAACAAATCACAATGATTTTGAGATGTACCGAAATCCTCAATATATATGAATGTCATGACTTTGCAGTGGTGGCATGAAGCAACATGAATTGATCAGGGTGGTTGAATCTTTATTAGATGATGTAGGTAATAAAATGAGTTTTTAATGTATGATTTTGAAACTACATTAATAGGTGATTTTTTTCATGATGAGATGTAACATCATTTTGTTATTCTCATGGAAAACTTACAACCAATCTCTGTGGGTATTGGATGAGCAGAATGATGAGAATCCCAAGTATTCATGTATTTAAAATGATAATGAATAGGGTGAAGGTAAGTGTGAATAGAAATAAGGAACATCATAGTCATTTTGGTGTTTAAATCTAGGATTTTCACTATCTTTATGCTTTATAACATGTGAGTTTCCATATAGTTTACAGTGTGGGAAATAGAATAGGGAACACAAACGCCGGATAGATGTTGTGCATGAAGATAGCATGAATCACATGCTTGAGATTCACACAAATGAGGGCATTCCATAGCTCAATCAAATCGGCATGATTGGAATACAATACCCTCTCGATTATTCATTTTTTAAGATGCATTGCACCCATTAGGTTTTCATATTTACACATGAAGACACACTATAATCATGTGTATAGTGAATTTCATGAATATAAATACCCAAAAACTTTTACGAGGGATTCAAATATGATAAATAAATATCCTCAAAATTAAGGGGTATTATAATTTTAAAATATAATACCTTATATTCTTCTGATATTTATATTTATAATGAGGATTAAAATAAATAATTTAAATCACATAATTTATTGAGACCCCATGCACAACATTATTTTTTGTATAAATATGTAAATGTAGGACACGAGAAATTTTCACAACTATTATAATACCCGTTGAGACTCCTGGAATCCTTTATACAAGAAGAATTTTGACAGTGAGCCAAAGATGGGTAATTGTTGAAGACATTGATCAAATGGTATTGAACATTTGAAAGCAAGTTTCAAGACCAACATTACCAAATTTGTTTAAGTAGTACATAAGGAAAGAGGACCATGTTTTCTTCTCAACAAATATTACCTTTAAGAACTTGAGGGATTCCATTATAGACAAATAGAGATGTGTGGGAGATAGCCCAACTAGAGGGAGTCAGTATAAACAAAAATGGTGGGATTCCAATCTAGAGATCCCAATAGGAAATGATCCAAAATATTTAATTGTGACAAGTTATTATGCGAGTATATCTTTTAGTAATTTTGGAATTTTACCTATACTTGTAATAAAA
The DNA here is from genome assembly GCA_963277665.1 of Viscum album. NCBI lineage: Eukaryota > Viridiplantae > Streptophyta > Magnoliopsida > Santalales > Viscaceae > Viscum > Viscum album. The sequence continues at coordinate 1,188,869,864 of OY728121.1, read as the reverse complement.
TTGTTTTATTATTGGAGAATCCATGTTGATAAATCTAAGAAACATGGAAATGATGCAGTCCCCCAATCCATTGGGGGGAATGTTGTAAAACATCATTTTCCATTTAGAGATTTCCTTTGTTATCCTAAGGAATAAGTGTGGCTTTTAAGAATAAGGGATTTATATCTTCACCAATAATATAGGTAGATTTAAAAAACATTAAATTATAAAATATACAACACTGACTCACCCCTCCCCCTCTCAGTTATTTATATGAACCCATACTCTTTAAGTGGTATCAGAGCATAAGTTTACCTCTATAATGATCCAATCTTTATTAAAAAACTAATGATAGAGAATTTAAATTTTTTCAGAAATATAGGAATTAATTTCTTCTATTTAAATTACTATTATGTATGGAATAACAAAATGCATTCATATATGATTTCACAAGGCCTTGAAGTTAGTGATTCTGTAACAGTTGGTTTTATTTCCCATGGAGTTGATGCTCCCACGAAATATGCTGGTAAAACAAATATTAAAGTATATGGTAAAGAGAGACATTTTATTTTGTGATCCATATTTTATATTTTGTTCACTAAAGGGATGAGACTAAAAATAACAATGGGTATTGGGATAAACTCAAGAATATGTATATAGGGAATGTGACGATCAATGAAGCCAAACTAAAAATCTACAGAGCTATGATTGAAGATATCTGAATAATTGATTATGAGATTGTTTATGACTACATTACTAGAGTAAATGAAATATTAATACATTTCACAGATTTTGGATATACTTTGGAAGATTCATATGCTGTCATGAAACTGGGGTATAATTTCTGTGACCAATTTTATTCAAATATTTCATCCTTAGAAGAATTTAGAGACTTTTCTATTGATTAGTTGCATATTACACTTCTTAATTATGTGTTGAGAAATTCTCTATTGTTAAAAAATTAAACAAAATGAGGAAATAACCTTCAAGGAAATGAAAAATCGAAAACTGAGTAAAAAAAGATGAACCATCCTCAGATTCTGACTAAGATAAGGTAAGTGATAAAAATTAAAAAATATTCAAGACCTTTATGTCTAAAATTTTCAGAAGAGGAAATTTAAAATTTAAAGGTTTTCTTTCTCTAAAGTGCATTAATTATTGTCAAATTGGATATTTTTCAAATGTTTTTCCATATATATAATTTTATTATTTTGAGATTGATGATGAAGATTAATAATACTATAAAATAATATTTAGAAAAGGTGATTTCAGAAAGAAAAACAATTCTCAAGGAAGTAAAGAAGAAATTTTATGAGTAAGATATTTTTTGAAGACACTTATTAATGGGATGAATTAGAAGTTGTAGGTTTAACAATAAATCTTATAACCTTCATATAAAAAATTATGAGATATGAATATTCTTATATTTGTGATGATAAAGTATAAGAGAGAGAGAAAATGAGTATATTATAAGATTTAAACATAATGTATTTCTTGATCAAAACAATAATATCAGGAATAAAATGAATATGTTTTATAAAGAAGACAACAAATTAAATCCATAAAATAATAATGGATAAACCATTCCTACCTATGATGAAAGGAATAACTAATCAAAAGAGAATTATTCGTTGTTAATGAGATTAATAGAAAAAATTAAAAATTGTTGAACAATATAAGATGATATGTAATCATGAAGTTGAATACTAGTGAATAAGGGTTTTTTAAGACACAATCCATATGTATCATAGTTAAAAATGATTTTAATAAGGCTAGAGAATATAGTAATAAATCTACCCAGATCAAGGAAGAAACTTCTCAATCTAGAGAGAAGAAAGGTAAAATTTCTGTTAATGATTTTGAAGGATATGATACTTCTAATAGTTAGGGTGTGGAAATTAAAATTGAGGAAGTTAAATTCCCCATGGAAAGAGAGGATTGGTTGAAAATAAAACAATAACAATGATTTGTATTCATCTATAATTAATTTGGCTGAATAAATTTTCTAGTCTTTTGTTGGTGTTGTTTTATGTGTGGTCGTAAAGCCTATTATTTCTAGTTAAACATGTTTTTAATAGGAATGATTCCTGAATAAATGGGTAGTTTCAATGAATACATAAATGAAAAATCTTAGAGATAACAACCTGTGAAAATATATGCTCCAAATTATCTACATAAAACAAATTTCGTACTATTGATGATGTTTTTGGTAGATGTAGTTTAGATGTTCACAAGGATATGTTGTTCATGAAAATATTGGAAGGAGAGGTTCCTATATTGTGAAAGGGAATATGTTTCTAAATAAAACCAGAGGAAAGTCATATAAAAAGGTTTAGATTATTAATAATTAATGGAATGGTTGCTTAGTTGTTTGGCCAAACCAATTGAAATTTTCTAAACAATTGTAGGAGGATAAGAAACTTTCTAAATATAAATAAAATGAAGATAATGATGATGAGAAGTAATCCAAAATTTGAAATTTGAAGATTAAAAATATTTATGATGAAAATTTTATTTAACATAAAGACAAATAAGGTAAGAAATATGATATTAAAATTAGAGATACTCAAAACCAAGAGAAGTTTCCAAAGTAATATTTATATTCTGAGATTGGAATAAAACAATTCCCTAAATTTAGAGTAAGATATTATTATAATTTTTACATCTAATAAACCAATATTTCACTCCTTATTCACATTATTTTATATGTTTTTAACATAAAATATAGGGAATTGAAGGATATGATTGAGGCTTACACCACTAGAAAATATGTTGAGAAGGTTTTTCATAATTCTTACTAACATCCATTAAATGGAGGAAAAGTATTCATCCCTTGAGGGGAATCTTATATGAGTTTTGAGGTATATCATTCTCACTTTCATCCCTTATTCTCAATCATATTATCTTATTAATTAAGGGGGACTGCTTTATTGTTGTCATGATGAGACAAAGGGGGAGCTTTATCTTTTTCACTTGAACATTCTAATGTGTTTTTTGAATTATATATTGGATTTATCATTATATTTATAAATCTTATTATTTCCAAAACCATTAATGAGAATTTAGATTTTATACACCTAATATAAATTGTTAATATATTTTATTGACAACTTAGACAACCATTGTTATTTCACTTTTTTCCACAATGGATTTTCCCTTGATAACCTATAGTTCATTATCTAATGGATCTTTGCTAAGTATTGTGTGATATTATACATTTATTTAAAATATGTGAGTATTTTTTTTTGAGAATATATATGATATAACAAGAATCCCCACTTTTCATTTTCACTTGATTTTAAAATGGAGAGAAGATTGAGCACATATATTGACTTATTGGATATTTTAAAATCTATTGACAACAAAATAAGGGGGCAGATTTTTGAGGCCACGTTGAATTTGTTTTCAATCATTAAATATGTGGATTATATAATGTGATGATTTTTTATATTCTTTAATGCATAATTTTATGTTCTTAAGAGTTTTCACAATGCATAGAACAAGTTTAATTCCATGGAAAAAAATTATTTTCATGACATTATGTAGAGGAATCAACATTTAATAAGATTTTATGTTCATGAAAATTTTTATTTGAATGAATAATGATTAGGAAGAGGAATGTTGGTTCCATGAAAAAAGATATTATATTTTACATTATGTTTATGGTGTAGAATTTGGTAAATATATATATCTTTTTATTGATGATTGGATAAGCCTTTCTAATATTTTAATAAATATATAGGCCTTCATCCAGCTGAGGTAACCATGTTCTAAGGAATATGAGATTGTTTTTACAAGAGTCTACTAACATCCATTAAATGGATGAAAAGAATTCATCCCTTGAGAGGGATCTTATATGAGTTTTGAGGTATGCTAAGAATAATTTGAGACATTATTCTGATTTACATTATCTTATAAATTAAGGGGGGGAGCGGTGGGTTCTTGAATGATTTTAATATAAGAAAAAGGGGTATATTTGTCTCCACTTGTTTATAGAACACTCATAGGGTTTACTAGGATTTTGTGATTCATATTGTATCTTAGGTTCGGCTCTAAATCACAAGTATCCTTGCATTCTTGGATAATGTTTTGAACCTCCCTCTAATAACATTAACCTAAATCAACTTTTGAGGAATGTTTTAATGAAATATGGTCTAACAATTCATTATAAAAAAATATTATGCATGGAAAAATAGAAATTAGTAGTTGTGGACATGAAGGTTAATGTTTCCTTCCTAATGAATTAAATGACACTACAAATCGGCAAAAAGTTTTTAGGAAATCGACCCTTCAATCTGCATGCCTTAAAAACATGCACCAAATTTTTTGGCATTTAGAAGTGGGTGTATACATAAGAGATACTGGTATGGGCTATAAGATCATTGAATTATTCAATGATAGAGATAAATACAGGGTACTCAAATTAATGTTATGGTCCTTTGATAACAAACAAATTATAATAGAGGATCTTAGTGATTAAGGGGATATCTAGAAAAAAAGTTTGTCTAAATATAGATTTTGGATATGACTTAAAGGGATCCCATTCCATGTTAGAACTAAGAATGTTATGTGTGAAATCAGAAGTCGAATTGAAGAATTTATGGAATGGCGTAGATCAGATCATATTCATTGGGGGTCAACTGTGTGGATTAAGGTGATAGTTTATATGGAAAAAATAATTTTGAGGGTGTTGATTCTAATAATAAAGGAATCAAACCCTTATATATCCTTCAAATTTGAAAAGTTTCATGTTTTATACATCTTTTTTGTGTGTATATTGTGCATAGAGACAATCTATCTCTCATTAATGGTAGATGAATATGGAAACATAATCAATGTAGTTTGGGCCCTGGGTCTATGAAAAAAATTCAAGTTGTTACTTATTACATACCAAGAAAAAATATTTCTTGATAGACCTATAAAAGCATTTTCTATGAAATATGATTAGAATCATAATAATTTCCTCATGATGGGGCCTCTGATTTTTTTGCAGATAAGTGTGAGGAAAAGTAGTTAGAATAAGGGTTATATCAAACCATCATAGTGTATTAAGGGTACCCTAGGAAGAGGTATGATAACAAGTATTTTTTATGAAATAAAATTTTCCCAACAAGTTGTATTACTATAACCATGTAGGGAATGAGTAAACCATCTTCCAGTCCAATGTAATTCTATTCAGACCCTCTAGATCTATGTTCTCCCTCAATACTTTATTTTCACACATATCCCTCCATTTATGGGGTAGATCCTATCAAATCCTCAATATATTTTCCGAAAAAAAATGGAGGTGGGGGAAGAAAATGAGGGAGGATAATGGGAATTGAAATATAATGATGTCATGGGAAAATTATATAGTTAAAAGGTGTGTAGAAGGAACACTGTTTAATGAGAGATTTTACCAAAGATGGAAAGTAATGGGGGATTAAACTTACCATGAATGTTCATATGTGGATGATCGATTGATCCAACCACGACTATCCTCATGAAAACCCTATGTTAGATTTTTTTTTAATAATTGCTACCCTTGATCAGTTTTGATGATCCAAAACCATTTTCCTAAAAGTTTCATTGATATAGCTTTTCTATCCAAAACAATATTATACTTAAAGGAAAATTATTGTATCACAAAAAAATATGGTTTCATTGGCTATTTCCTTGTCTATTTGAAAGTCCATTCAGGTAGAATCAACTTATTTTTTAGGGATAATATGTATGTTAGGGTTAAATCTTGATCTCCAGAATAAAATGGTGTAATCATCCTCCAACTAGATGCACCAGTGTGGGATTTTTTGTAGTTTTATTTATGAATCTCCTAAAGGGGAAAATAAATTTTTTGGATGATACTAAAATCCTATCCTGAGAAACTCCTTGGAACTCTCTATATTGTGGGGATTTCAATGAAATTTTATTTCAAAATGTGATTTATGGGGGAGCAATCAAGCATTATACATCTGTGATATATTTATAGTAAGCAACATAGTTGGTGGGGCTAGAAGATCATGGATATTCTAGACACCCTTTTACATGGTTTTGTGGGAAGTCAAGAGCAACGTACATTACATAAAAGTTAGATAGATTTATGGGGTTGGCCGAATGGATTATCCTTCCCCATTCAATATAAGTCTCTCATCCAGTTCCTACCAAATCAAACCATTTTCCTATCCAAATTGACATATCACCAGGTTCAAGAAAACCATGTCATTAAATAATCTTTAGGTCTGACGGATTTAGAGAAAAGGAAAGGGAGTGTGAAGAGGTGGTTCACTATTTTTGGTAGGTTTTAAATATTAACATAAAAAATAATATCCATTATACATCATCCAATTTGTAATGTTGGAGTAATATTAAATTTCACCAAAATAAAATAAAATGTATTTTCATTTAAATAAAACTAAATAAATTGAATTCTCTCCCCCTACTGATTTTGTTCTCTCCACTATCTTGAGAATAGAAGAGGAACTCGATGAGGATCTCAAAATTAATGATTGTTTTTTGTATACAAATACCAAAGAATCCCACATAAAATATGGAAACTATAATTCCTTATATTTAAATCAAAATGCCTCAATGAGTAGTAAGAATAACTCTATTTATTACCTCACATATTTTAAGGGAAGATATGTTTTTTATGAGAGGGTAATCCATGATCTCATCAAGATTTTTAATTAAGATATTTGTACGATGGGGGGGGGTTCTTCCATTTCTTTTGATATTACCTCATTTACTGAACCATTGGTTCCATATATAATGAATATCCAACTCACACATGATTTCACTGATGAAGGGATTTTATTAGAATTTAAACTGATTCTCTAAACATGTGCACCTAGACCAGATGGATTCCATGCTTTTTTTAAAATATATTTACACATTGTGGGGACCGACATTTTGGGACTCATGAACAAACTTTGGTCATCAAAATCGAATATTTACTCCCTTAATTAAACCATTAACATTCTCATTCAAAAAATAAAAAAACCTATTTGGTTCTAGACTTCATGCCCATCATCTTGTGCAATCCGATGTACAAAATCTTCAAAAAAATTGGGTCAATTTCTTAGTGTTCGAATTGAACTAATTATCACTTAATGAAATATCTATATGCACCCTAAATATTAATAAAATTAATTAATAGTCGAAAATATAATACTAAAACTCCAACCACTCAAATACCATTTGAATAATTCCTAACCCCTTTAGATCCCACTGAGGCTCACAGTGGGTTTCATGTGACACTATAACCCCACCTATAACAGGCTTGAGCTAGGAGACTAACAAAAAAGACTATAAAATTTTCATATAACCACATGTATCTAGAATAATATGTAATAATATAATCATTATTTCTACATATATATTTATTTAGTGATTCCCAACCTTGTCTAACTATCGAAAGTGAACTCCATTCTATAACATCGCCAACTGAAGCACAATATACAATGAATACAATCAAGATTTAGTATGAATGAACCAAAAAGGTATCACAACCACAAAATTTAACTCCAAAGACTTAATTATCATCAACGAAACAAAACATGTAGGCTTAAAGACTATGAAATAGTGTGTTAAAAAAATAAACAATATATTGCCTCTTATACAAAATAGAAAGAAGAAATATAATGTCACCTCAAATATACACGACACATATCTATTATTTACTTTTATATTCAATATGAAATTTGAATAATATCATTCTACACTACTCTAATCCATAGGTATCATACCCAACAAGAGACTTATAATACATTAAATTTTGAAAAAACTAAAATTTCACCTTTCCCAAATCCAAAAACATATACATCACCTCTATAGGCTTCTAATCGGTGAAATGTGCCTCACTAAAGAGTAAATATAAGTTAATTTAGTACATAAACCTATCATTAAAATTCACTATATCATGATCTATATTATTTTATTGAGTGGGTTACATAGTCTATAAGTGGACTACCGATTATATATGAGGAATTTGGTTACCTTCTTCACTAATTATATTAGAGGAATAGACCATTTTATCAAGGTATCCTTAGGGGGGATACTAAAATTGTGTCTATTAATACTTCTTTACCACAATCATCTATTTTATCTAAGATTTTAAGGAACATAAATAGCCAAAAATTAAATAGAAACGTCAATATGTGCGGAAAATTTATGATATATTCATTTTTGTGAAAAACACTCATAAATATCATCTCACAAGTTCAATTAAAATAGAATGGAATGTATTTTGGAAGAAAAACACAATGACACAGGAAATTATCCATTGGGAATAAAAATATAATTTAAGTCTCTATTTTGAGTCTCTTGGATCTCTCTCATTATTTGAATCTTGATAATTCTTCAAAATGATGTGAATTAAGGTATTTAAATACAGACCACCCTGAATCTGGTATGAAAATGAAGTTGAATGAATAATTTTGATTAAAAATAATATAATATCATCAAAATATGATCTACCCTTCTATATTTCTTCAAATATAATGACAATTGATAAACACAGTCAAACTTTCTTCTTAAAATTTTGTCAACAATGTACATTCTTCTAATTAAACTCACACATTATGGGGTTTCGGTATCCTCACATATGTTCTAGGTATTGATATGATTCCTTTTCTTGTGATTAGTTGTTTTATTTGTCATATAAAGGCCAAAAAAAATTTACATTGAAATATAAGTTCCATTCCATACAAGTAAACACAACATAATTCTTTAGGAATTTTTTTTAAAGTCCTCATATCATCCCTTAAAATATGAAAAATCATCCAATATCATCGAAATATGATCTCAACATCTTCAAAATTTCCTCAAATCTAATTATTATAGATAAAAATAATCATAATTTCTTATTCAAATTTTGTAAACAATTTTTATTCTCCAAAATCAATTGACCCATTGTGTTGTTGAGGTATCCACCCACACATTCTAGGTATTTTGTTGGTTCCTTTGGTTTTTATTAACTGGACTATTTTTAATACAATGTCTCAAAAAAATTTCTGAGTAGTTTAAGTTCCATTACCAATAACAACCCTCACCATATTTCTTTATATTATTTTATAAACATCTAAAATCATCACACTAAATGATGAAAAATCATCCATGATAAAAAAATATTATCTCCACTTCTTCTATATTTCCTAAAATCTTATTATTATTGATAAACATCATCAAATTTTCTTCCAAAAATGATGTTATCATTGTGAATTATTGTTATAAAATTAACACGTGTTTTTGATGTTAAGAATAGCTCTTCAAACATCACATTAAAAACGATTTACTATTCAAACTTCTAAACTTATTGACATAAAATTCAACATCAACATAATTCCAAATTCAATAAACTTCTTGGGTTTTCTAGAAAGAACCCAAGTCTTATTAGAGGGAGGAATTTATTTTAAATACATTGTGTTTATAATTATGATGATTTTATCACTGATTTTAATGTCTAGAACGTGCGTCACATTGTACTTTGACATGAACTATTATTTATAATTATTTTTAAGATGCAAAGAATGGTGATTGGATTTTGATGATCTAATTAAAACTTTAATCCAAAATGAAAAGAAGAGAAGGAATATCAGGATCATGAAAATTTTCATTTCTCATGAGGAATGAAAAAGGTGGCCACACAAGGTTTTTGTAGAAGAGGATATGTATTATAAATTCATGATCATTTTTCATGGGTTGGAATTTATATTTTATTTTAAATATATAGATAACTCCTTTTAATGGAATTTAACAATAAATTGTCTAACCATTAGAATTCAAACATGGTCTAGCCCATCAACCATGCATGTGGGACCCAATGGTCAACATCTTGTTAGATCCTCCCCAAGGATCATCCATTATTGTAGAGGAGTTATAGTGAATATATAACACCCACAAGAGAATTCATAATGGTGCGCAAAGGGGGAGAGCATGTTAGCCATGCTCTATATATGTATGTGTAGTGTATCTGGGTGCCAACCAAGACAAGCGTAGCTATTTGATCCATAGAGAAACAAATGTTGGAGGAGAGGAGCTTGGCTGCTGCTACTTCCTATTTTCTTTTTTCTAATGTAGTTTTAGTTAGGTTTTATTATATTTTAAATTAATATTAATTCATATATGAATTCTGATAATCATAAGTGTTTCCACTAATTCTCTACCACTATATAATTCGTTATATATCTTTTCATTCATTATTTCTCCTTCTTATTATTATTGTTATTCTTTTCATGTTTCTTGACTTCTTCCACTATTATATTTACTTTATTATTATTCTCCTTTCTCTGTTTGTCTCTATATTTATTCTTCTTTCTATTTTATTGCATCTTCTTATGTTCTTCTTGCACAATGACCTATTACCCGCTATAATGAGGGGATAACTTGAGGCTTGGAATGCGGTAGATATTTGGTGTTTCATGAATTTCATACTTAAATTCGATATGTTTTATGTATATTTTTGTTGGTTACAAGAGTATTTCACTAGTGTGGAATTCATCCACCAAAAAATTATATTCAAAGCTATTCCATTTCTTTGATTAATTCATTTTCCCTCCCCTCCCACTTGTAAGCACTTCATAAAATAGAGTTGGGATACCCAAAGTGATGAGTTAACATACGATGGAGCCATGTATTTCATGAATTTAACTCTCAATAGTGTTTTCATCCAATTTTTATATTAGATGAGGTGAGATTTTGTGTGACCAAGAGGTTTAATAAGAAGGATAAAACTCCACAATAAATAAATCAAAGGAAATAAATTCTTTTATGAGGTATCATAAATTGAATTATCATATTGAATTTTAAAAACAATAAATAGTGAAGTACATGTGTTTCCAAACCCTAAGGACCAATACCTGTCTACCTAACCTAAATTCAATTTGAATTTAAATTTATGTTTTAATTATAAATTTCATTATTTAAATTCATCATTTTCCAAAACACAAAAATTTATATATTTAATAAAATAATTATTAAAAAATTAATTATATTTGGTGAATTAGAAATTTTTGGTTTATTGAACGTGATGCTCCATAAGTGATTCAACTCTAATCAGCCTCTATTCTAAATTATGAAAAATAAATTATTCATTTTTCCATGCCGTATGATAGGAGTGCATCAATGTTTTTTTATAATCTACATTAAAAGAAAAATGAACATTTATCTAAGTAGTTGATTGTTTGAAAGTCTAACACTCCCAAACTCTATTACACATTGTGTGCTAATTGATAGAAGAATAACAATTGAAATCAATGTTATATTTAGACGCATAATTCGAGATGAAGATGAAGCTACATATATTAGTTCATGTGTGTGTGAAAATGAACAAAGAATATATTTTAGGTGTTCTTATTTACACAATAGGGAAATACATGGACAGTACAGACTATGAACACATATTTTCTTGGATATATTCATTAATGTGATCACCAATCACATGATGATTCATTTTATAGATTACTTTTCCACCACATATTCATAATATCTTGTATAAAATTATAATAATGGTGATTTGTTTCTTTAAATTTGAGGTTTTTAAGAAGAAGAAGAGTTTCTTTCTTACTATTATAAAATTGACAAAGTATAGAATAAGTTAGTTGAAGAACAAATAAGAACTGTGATATCTATTAGAAGAATCAATAGGTGTAAGAATCTCTTAGTGTTATAAACCTTTAAAAAGCTGAATATTTTCTTTAGAGGTAGTATAAAGAACCCGCCATGATCTATAAATCTAGAATTATCAATTTAATATATAGTGGTGCATGTGAATGCTTATTACCTTCTTTCTATAACCATGTTAGAGGATTAGTTTTCTAGAGGTTATCTGGTATAATATTATTTCCATACCATACTAAGGACTAACTACTCCTGTTGAGTAGACAACCTCATAAAAATACCATGGTCCATATTTACCTGCATTGAAATATTAGAATACATCAAAATAAAAGATAATATGAAAATCAAGATCTAAATTGGTCTAATATGTAAAAGGGATAATTTTTTTAATTTTTGAAAATGTTACTAACACTGATTCAACCCACCACTCAGTGTTAATAATATCTCAAAATGGTTGCCTCAAGGATGATTGACGTCTATTATATTTTCTACATTTCTTTTATTGTATTTTTATAATTTTTGTTTCTTTTATGTGTTCACAATGAATTAAGATTTGGTGAATATTCAGTTATCTTTGAGAATAAGTCTATATCTACTAGGATCACGACGAACATGATAATAGAAGAGAAAATAAAGTTTTAGAAGTGAGATCTATTTTCTAAAGAAGAGGAAATAGTTGTATATCCATTACATGTCAACAATGAAGACATATTATGCCTTGAAATTGAAGAGTGGGTGGATTAAGTTTCCATCAAGAAGAAGGGAAACATTCCAATCTTAAGTGAATCAAGAATTCGAAGAGATCACAAAGTTTTTGAAAATTCTTGTACAAAATATCCTCAAGATGAAGATCCTTTAAAAAGTGGTGATAATGAACAATATATAACTTCTAAAGATTTATCATAAAGTGTATTGAGAGATATTCTATAATAGCTTCCTAAACAAACAATGTTTCTTGTTTGTAGAGTGTTCTAGTACATGTAGGTATAAATCATCTATATGGAAGAATAATCAGACAATATAGTAAAGGCCTTACAAGAAACAATTCTAGAATGTTAAATTCTATCTAGAGAGGTGATAACCCTTGAGGAAACAAATAGGTAACATTAATAGGGACTCAAAATGGATCCAATAAGATGAAGAGAAATATGAATTCAAGAAGAATCTACAAGAATATATTCATTCAGTTAAATAGAAGATATAAATTTACTCTAATGTCAAAGATTTATAATTTGATGAAAAATACAAGAATATTAGAGAACATTACTCTCTGTTAAAAAAATGGTAAGCTAAATAAAGAGGAAGATGAAATAATTAAGAGAGTTTTTAAAATAATTTGATTATGACTTATGATTAGAAAAACAACCACAATATGAAAAAACAATAATTGGATGTTCAGTTGGCCAATCCCAAGAGGACACATATTGGGACTTCATAATAGAAGGATATATTAGTTGTTGTTACACAGTGACCACTAGAGTATTATACTAATAAAATAACTCTAATTGGTGATATGAAGATTATGGAATATTTTGATGATTTATCTAAAGATGATATAAAAAAATATGCACCATATATACAATCCTATAAAAATGATTCTAAATATGGTTCCATGAATAACACAGGTTTCAAAAAAAATTACGAACAAGTGTGGATGAATAAAGGTGATAAGAATCCACCACCATGATTAGTGTGCATAAGAAAATGATTTGGGAAGCTTTTTCCACAAAAAATCCTAACAAGCTATGAAGAAGAACCAAAATCCTCATACATAAAAAATATGAAGATTAAGGTTTGTGGGTCAATGTTAGCACTGCAATAGATTCAATAATTGTGCATTAGATTTTTGGTACAATCATCTCATTGAAAAAGAAAAAATGAAACCCATATCAATGTGCACCAAGAAAGAGATGGATAAGAAACATAAAAAGGTTAAAAAAATATGTTTAATTCAAACAAATTTAGAAAGATTGAAAATATCAATGATGTATGCAATAATAATGTTCATAAGTTTAGAAAATTATTATCTCTATATATATCAAAATAATATTTGAAAATAAAACCACAGATGTTGGTTAAGGAGGAAGAAGAATCCTTTGTATGCAAGTAGAGGAATGTTGGAAACACAAATTCTCCCAAGAAGATATCAAAGAATAAAAGTGTGAAGACATTATATTCAAAATACAATAATTTAAAGGAATTCTATGATCCCCAAAAAAATAATGATGAAACTATGAAGAATCTAGGAAGAAAATGAAAAAATACTTCCAATGTTCATAATGATATTTTTCTATTCAAGATATAATATTTTTATAATCTTAGGAAAATGTTGGAATAAAAATATATTTCTTGAAAACTATTAAAAGAAAAGGTTCCTCATGAAGAAACATAAGTTATGTGTGTGATTTTCAACATAATTTGATATACTTTTAGATATTTCTCATTAATAATTCCAGAAAATGAAAATATATTAAAGAAGATAAAAGTTTCACAATGTGATGAATGTGCTTTAAAATATCCTGAGAATAATAATTTCATACACAATAAGATTAATGAAGTGATAAGATTGAAAAATCCCCAATAAATATTAAAGATCAAATTTTCTAGTTTGAAGTGTGAAGGAAATAGAGAAACATTGTTGAGAAAACAATCACAACCTTCTTGTTCATGTTAATGAAGCATGGAGGATCCACCTTATTCCCTTAATCTTTGTATAAAATATTTTTGATTATATTATAGGGAATTGAGGGTAAAGCATGATCTTTGGGGGAGAACCTGAGAAGGTTTATTTTTGTCAATTCTTGATAGAAAATATCAAAAAGTTATGTTCTTTGAATGATTAGTGAATTGGAATTCCAATTAAAATGTGATATATAATCGCCTTTGATGAGGCTGAACAATGTATTATCGTATCGTTGATAATAATGTAAAAGATGATACCATCCAGGGTTTAATTTATATTTAGCATCTAGATGATCAAGTATTGAAGATGATAAACCTTGGTGAATATGTGAATGTTATAATATCTATAAATTTATATGTTCAAGATACATTTTGTTTTACTCTCTAAATTTGAACATATTAATATCCATTATTTAAGCAATTCACCTTTATAAATATATTGAGGAGTGTTTCCCTTGAGGGGTGAAAAATGAAGATATATAAAGTTACTTCCAAAATCATTATTTCAATTGGTATCAAATATAATTATTCAGAAAATTTTTTCAAGATCATGTCATTGGAAAATGATTTTATTTTTCATAATATCTCATCATTTCCTAACAAAAATAACAAACATTACCCAAATTTTGAGTAATTGACTAAATCAATAATATTAGAAATGTGTATATATGGAAGCACTTGAAGGACACTTATCTTGTTATTAGTACTTGAATGATTTAGATCTATTTGTGGAAGTAAATGCATGATTCTTAGGTATATGTTTCTTAAAAATGTTTTCATATTTATATTTGTATCATCATCTATAAATAAAATCATACAAACCTTTGAAGACAAGTTACAGACTTCTCATTCCATAAGGTATCATGATTTGTTGGAAAAGGAAAACTTTTTTTTTAAATCAAATCCTCTTTTTTTCTACACTGGCCATGGATCAGGTATACATATAGTGAAATGATGGCTTAAACTTTTATTAAGTATGAATTGAATCAATTTTGAAATGAACTTTTAATTTCCTATCAATAATGGGAATATAATGTGAAATTAATACTTAAAAAGTAAAGGGGATAGAAATTAAAAGTGTATTGAAAGATTGGAATATATTCATATTCATTTGGAATATACTATGAAGGTATCAACCAGAAATACAATGGGAGATATTTAAGATCCCACATTGTGCATGAGTTGTATTTTTTTCAATGGATGTTATTGGCTGTTATTGATTATCAATGAAAGAACAAGATTTAATTGATGTCAATATGTTGAAATAAGATACTCAAAGGATTTCTAAAGTATCCAAGATATCCAAGCTTGATAATAAAAGTTAGTGTTATTTGGATTAATGAATGAAGAAGAAATCACTCATATCTTATTACGATAAGGAATTTATTTTGAAGACATTTATTTTAAAAGCATGATTATTTTTTAAATAATCTTAATTTATAGAACATATGTCACTTAGTGCTATGACTCGACATTTTTTTACAACAATGATGAATTTGTGAGGAAAAATGGATGGATTTCGATGTGATATTTGGAATTTATATTCCAAAATGAATATAATAGGAGGAATAATATGACCATTAAAAATTTCATTTTTCATGAGGATTGAAGATGGTTTCCATGCACGGTTTTTAGATAATAGGCTATTAATTATAGATGAATGATAGTTTTTCATGGTTTAGAATTTATATTTTATGTTGAAGATTTATTGGAAAACCAATACAAGACACAAAAGGGAAAACCCGTCAACCAAACATGGGGGAAACAAGGGTCAACCATGTGGGAAAGATGGCCCTTGGAGCTAGCCTGGAAAAATAATTGCATGTTAATGTGTAAAACATGCAAGAGAATGTATAGTGACATGAATTAGGGGTCATAATGCCAGTTAGGCCCAATTTATGTGTGCATTATATCTTAGTATAAAACTCGGTTCTAGCTCAATGAAGTAGTGGGAATATGATCATTGACATGGATTTTCTTATTCATTCGACGAATCAATGTGGAATGGGTTTTCATGGGTTACTGTTCCAATGTTAAAATGTACACATATAAATATATTATTCATATCTAGTGCACAAGTGTCATCATAGCACCACACAATGTCATATTCTTCCTCAAGATTAACATAACAAGACAAATATTTCTAATCATTAGAGTTTTTTATGCAAGGCTTCGTGATCATTTTGATATAGAGACTATTACATGATTAAGATATCAAGTAAAAGAAGATGATTTCTAATGTTTAAAATCTTTTTCTGTCATGCATGTTGGTAAGCAAGGATGTTGACACTGCTGATTAATATATGGCTTTGAATAAGGATGATAATTTATTGATAAGAAGAGAATGTGATTTTTATCATAGGCAAATAAGATTTTTACTAGGAGGATAAAAATGGTTGTTGTGTAGGAGGAGACACCATAAATTATGGCATCAAAAAAAAATAATTACTAAAACCTTAAGTGATATTTATATTGGAAATGATGCATAATAATTTTTAGAGCTGTGAAATAGCTGATTTATCAACGTTTGGGGTGACGCAAAAACAATGTGAATTTATTTAAAAATCACCAATTTCCAATTCAAGATCAACCTATTGTTTGTCATGTTTTATTTTTATATCTCCTATTTTTTATAAAATATAGAATCCTTGGGTTTCTATTACATGGATGGAAGAAGATCCATCATCCTCTTGGGTACTTTAAGTGGGGATTTGGTTCAATTCTATTTTCACAATGGATTTATGCAAAGCACATTTCTTAAAAGAAGAATTTTCCTAGCCTCTTGATATTTGATTCATAAAATTAGGTATTTTGTGATGAGATTGAGAAATCACACACATGAGTTTAACAAATACTAATAATCCTCACAAATAACAATGTTGTGGGATATTGTTAGTATAATTCTAACTCATTATGTTTTGTGAAGTAAGTTTTAATCATATAACACCTTATGCAATAAAGAAGAAACCATTTTCTTTGCATCCCCACTGTTAGAGTTTGTGTCATATTGAAGAACTTGTTCCAAAAAATATAACCATTCTTAAAGTTAAGGAACCAGTTCCTTATAGTTGTGTAGCATGATATATAAGGTAGTAATGTGATATATCTATATGATACACTTTCATCAAAAATGTTGAAATAGTGCTATTTTAAGCATATATATGCAATATGATTGCATGAATGAAATAAATTAAGAGATTCCAAAACCCTTATGTGATTCACAATAATGTTAAGAGGAAACCAAATGATAATGCATGCCTGAGAAGTGAATAATAAAATATTGATAATTTAAGGAACATTGTTCATGAGGGGGTTGGTGATTGTTCTATAAATTAAAAAATATAGTATTATGTTCTTTTGAAGGCTACGTTAATATAAGATGGATGATTTTTATGAGAAGTTCATTTTCTGAGAATATGACACTAGAAAACTCTATAACACATTGTGTGTTAAATTACTGAAAAAGAGGATTTGTAAATGAATAAATATTTGGTAAATATAATTTGGGTTGAAGAAGATGTTACATGTGCCAATTTTAGAGTACAGGAAATTGAATAAAGAAGTGACTTCAGGTGTTCTTGTTTTCACAACAAGTAACTATGTGGTCTTTACATACAATATACATATATCTACCTAGAGATATGCATGCGTGTGGTCATAATTAAATTACAGATGTGTTTATTAGATTACTTGTCAATAACATATTAATATTATTGTGACTTAATTTAGAATAATAAAGTTGTTTTTATTTTAATTTTTTTGTGAAGAAGAAGAAGACTAGCACGCCTGCTACTGTGAATGTAACTTAGTGAAGAATAAGTTACTATAAGAATAAAGGAACACTATGACATCCATTTTATCTCTCAATATAAGGCCCCAGCCTTAAACCTTACTTAATCTTGAGTTATTACAAGATTACACGTTGAGGATCTTTTCAGGTTTAGAGTTTTAGAGAATTAGATCATGAAACATGCATTACATTCCATATTTAGACAAAGTGGTTACATGAAAGACAGTATTCATTCTTCCCATCAACGGAAACATATTTAAAATAAAACATGGATTCTTTCTTGACACATCCTTGACACTGTCATCACATCATGTACATTTCCCTTGACCTGTGAAAAACATTTCAAAAACTTGGGATGAGCATAAAAAGCTCAGTAAGGGATATAAAAATATGGAAAGGAATCATGAGTACATGTATACATAAGAATGAAATCATACTTTACCCATAAAACATAGGCACTTTAACATACCTCATAAAATCATAGAAAACATAAGACATAAAGGTAACTTGAGGCATTCATAACATTCTTACATAGGGAGTAACCCTCTTGGTTACGTTTGGAATACCCATCACAGTATATTCCCTAAATCTCTTCGGAGAAACCTTATCATTTCACTCCTTCGCGTTACCCAATGCATTGGAGAGCTATATCGGGCTCACCCGCCCTTAGTTTATCACAGAACCACCCGTTCTTCATAACAATGCCCAAGAACCATAACATAATCGTATCACATAAAACATGAATAAAGGAAACATAACATTTCCACATTTCAATCACAATATAACATTTTAGGATATTGAAATAACGAATCCATTAAAAACCATTTTCAAAACCATTTAAAACATTTAATAAAGAGATTTTTTAATCAAAGTGTCCCATACCACCTTGAAGCTCAAAATTTTAAACCATTAATATCCATATAAGTAAATCCTTAAAACCATTTTGAAAACATGGATATTGATAAGAACAAATAATTAAAAAATTTAAAATGATATTTTGGTTAAAGGGGTTTTACCAAAATTAGAGACACTTGAATACAATAATTGAGGAATAACACTTAGTCAGAACTTTATAATATCATGAGAATAAATGGATTCATGATATAATACTCCAAAGGACAGTATATACACCATATAAGAGTGAATTGGTGCATAACAACAATGAACCCTCAATAGAAATGTCAAATGTGATGAAATCCCTTATAAAGAAAGTATCCTTAAATTAAGGACTAATCAATCTCAAAAATATGTGTGAAAAATATAAATACACCCAATATAAGTGGATATTAAGTGTAAAACAATAAAAGTTCATTCACACATATTCAATGGATGACATATTCAATGACTACATGTTGAACCCAAAGAAGTCGAAATTGGGTTAAAAAGTTCCCTTGACAGCCTAACGGCATCACATCAAAATGAGTTGATGAGAGATAAAAAGTTTATCTCATCACTTGGAAATAAAATTTTCATCAATAAGGATATATGAGAACATATCCCAACATAACAATATGTAAATTAAAAGACCCAACAAAAGAAGTCTTTTAAAAAAGAAGAGGGTGAAAGATTCCCTTACCGACTTGGGTATCTTTCAAAACATACACCCCATGAAAGAAGGACAATAGATCATTGATGTAAATACTCATAAAAAAATTATATTACACAAATAGTAGAATAATGGGCAGTACATACACCACTCAATGGAATTTGTGGCAATGTAGCATAAATCTCACGGGAATAAAAGTGATATGAAAAATCCCTTACGAAAACTCGGCAGCCTAACGGCGCCACATAAAACTTTCGAATATGGATTGATGAGATCAAATAGGGTATCTCATCACATTACAATAAAATGTACAGTAATAGGAATATAAATTAACATCCCCCAATATCACAAAGAGGATCTTAAAATAAGTGACATAAAGGAGAGTACTTAAAAAGAAAGAGAGAGGTTAGATCTCTTACGAAAGTTCGGCAGCCTAACGGCGCCACTCAAAACTTCCAAAATGGATTGATGAGAGAGAATAGGGTCTCTCATCACATGAACATAAAAATTACAGTAAGTGTAATATAAAAGATCATCCCAATAACAAGAAAGATGAGCTTTAAAAGGAATGACATAAAAGTGTGTACTTAAAAAGAAAGAGAGGAGTAGGATCCCTTACCTCCGGTCCGACTTGACTCGATTGTTCTTTAACGTCCTGAATAATAAACTTGAGTTAATTTCTACTTGCTTAAGAACCTTTTCAAAGTTCATTATTCCTTTTATATCAATTATTGACATGTTATAAACATTATGTAATCATTTAAGTTAATAATATTTGTTTTGCCGATATTTGGTTCTTAAGTCGAAAGTGGACTTCTTACAATTACATGTTGTTCGTGTGGTCAAAGGTTCTTTATATCCAGAATGAAATTCCTGATTTGGATATAATATGTATCATATATATCCAGCATATACATTTATTTATAACATTACATAATCATTTAGAGGTAAGAAATGAAATGCACCGTTCATGGAGATGGTAAGCCGTACGTACGCATGAACGCTACTTTCATTTCTTTGTCATATTAATGGAATTAAAACTAAATGAGAGGTATGTATATTTTAATTCCAGAATTATATTCATCATTTAGATATATCATTAATTATATATATCCATTATATACATGTACTTTTAATAGGACATTACATTTGGGGATAAGAAATGAAATGCACCGTTCATGGAGACGGTAAGCCGTACGTACGCATGGATGCTACTTTCATTTCTATCTCATACTTTAATGGAAAGAAATAATAATGATATAGAGGTATATTATAATTCCAGTATAACATAATATATAATAACATTAAATCCATCCCTTATACGTCCCACGTATGGCATTAACGAATCACATCACTTTGAGGGGGCGGTAGTCCGCACTTCCTAAAATGAATATATCGTGTATACCCATAATGGAAGCCATAAAGGTAAGGCACAAATGAAAAATAGAGAAGTATAAGTAAAACATAAACATATTATATATCATATATAAAAATAGTGACATCATAATGGCCACCTTTGAAGGTGTTAAATGAGTATTGAACAATCATCGTTTCGGGAGGCAGAATTTCGCCATCCACGGAAACCGTATGTTCTTTAACCATTTGATGTAGTTGTGTGAGAGTGTAGCTCGAATAAATCTTATAACAACATCATAGTATATTGAAGATACTGGTGTTGTTACAAAAGAAGTAAATAAAAAGAGTTTAGGGGGTTGGAGAAGCAAAATAAATCAAATGAACATGAGAGAATGAATTACCTTTTAAAAGTGTAACTCCTTTTGATTTGAGAATAAAGGCTTCCATTGAAAGGTTTCTTCCCAAAGGGAATCCTCTAGGATGAGGAGAGGGATGTGGAGAGAGTAAATGGGCAGGGTTTGGCCGAGCCAAAGGCTTAAAGAGTGTGTGAAATGAGGTAGAGGTGGGGGCCTTTTATAAGAGGAGAGGAGGGTCACTTTTGGAAAGTAAAGAAATATTACTTTATTTGAAAATGTGTTTCGGTTTTAAAAGGTCCCACATTGATATAATTCATGGATAAGGTGATAAGGGTTATAAATCCACCCATCCAATAAGTTTTGGACATGTGTAGTTCATAGATTTTACATTATCTTTCCATTTTATTTAAATCGTCAAATAATGATGTCATCGCTGCATCATTATTATGTCATAAATAATTTAATTTATATAATGTCTAAAAATTATAAAAAAAATACTATGATGTAGGAAATATTTTTATATTTCCAATGACTATTTATAATCAAAAATATTACTTGTATAACCCCACTTAAAAATTGTTTTAGTAAAACATATCATGTTTGTGTCATTTTTACTTTTACATTAAATAAAAAGTTATTTATGTCATTTCCCAACCAAAGTGGATCCATGGGGTCCCCAAGTTGACCCATGGCTTGTCTTGGTCGGCCATTACACATCCAATTAGGTTAGGACATGTGTCAAGTTCATTTCATTTTATTAAAGCATTATTTTTAACTTAAACTACACTAATTACCACTAATCGCGATTAAAAACTTAATAAGTTACTATTCACCAAAAAATTATTTTTATCCCATTGAACCACATTTTACATCTTAATGACAACCATGTATGTTGGATTTTTGAAATTAAAAACACATAAGTGGTAAAATTTCATTTAAACAAAAAATCAGCTTTTATAAGTACCACTTAGTGGTTTCACTATTCATCAAAAATTGAAGTTTTTCAGAAAAATCCCAAAAATTCACCCTAAGATATATTTGATATTATGAATTCAAAAATGAAGTCCATTTTAAAAAATTCAAAACATATAAGTCACATTAATTAATTTAATAATTAATTCCCGCTGTCATGTCAAATAGCGTGTTTTATGAAACAATAAGTATCAAAAGATTGACACTAGTTTAAGTCTGATTTCAAAGTGAAATTGATTCCAAAGAAAACTATTGGATTTAATGGTAAAAATATTTTCTAATTTCACTTTAAAACCAATTCAAAATATAATCTAATCATATAAATAAATTAGATTAAAAATTGGTTTTGAATTAAAATACAACATTTTACACTATTCATTAAAAAATTGAACTTTATCGGAAAGATACCAAAAATTTACACAAAGTAAATTTTGATGTCCTGATTCTTAATAAGAGTTTTATTTGGTCCAAAAGAATGTATAAGAGTGATCAAAACTATATTTAATGACAGTTCTCCATTAAAAGTCGATAAGTGAACCTTCAGTGAAAACTAGGGCATATACACCTAAAATTTAATTCTTTCCGTATTTTAAGCCTTTAGCTTTTATTGGATAAATGTAAAAACATTAAAAAAACATATATAATCATATTGTAGTTATTTCTATCCATTCCCGCCAATACAACGGCTACATGTTAACTACCATTTGAAATAATATTATTTTATTATTAGAGTGCAACGTAAGATTCCCAAGAAACTCGTTGTTGCGTGTTGGGTACGCCACCGAGCATAGCGTCCCCTATAAAGTCATTTAAATATTTTATTCACAAATATGGATAAATATGAAATGTCATATTCTTTATTTACCTGGGGTGTTACATCCTTCCCCCCTTTTGGGAATTGCGTCCTCGCAATTTTAAAATTGCGCTTGGAAACATCCTTGAACGTCCCACATCGGAACAAGGATCGGTAAAACAATCACTTTAAAATAAAGAAAGATAAGTACAAAGGTCACCGAAGTTAACCCATACTAGGATTCCAAGTATGAAAACATGGACATGGAGGAGAAAACATAGGGTCATGTTCTGATGGAGAGTGATAGAAAACATGTTTAGGAGAAAGTTAACCATGAGAGAATCACAAACTTGTGATGGGTTAAACGGTATTCGATTCCCCAGTAGGAAAAGTTAATAGACAACATTTTTGTTTTAAGTTACTTTTTATTGAGGAATTTATTTTTGATCTTAAGGAAACATACTTACTTGTCATGTTGACTTTCAACTCTTTCTAGGTTTCTTACACAAACTCATAATAACATACCTTGATCATGGAGTCCACTCGATTTCATCGTCATCTTGTTCACGTAGGTAGAAGTCCCATGCATTACAACAATGATTTAGAGATCCTTCAAAATCATTTGCTTCCTCCATCCAAATACACCTCGTACAACATGGGTCATATGGGTGTTCACAGAAAAACAGTTTTGGAAAATAATCATGTATGACATATAATTCCAAGACATCTGATAAAACATGATTTCTATAAAATAGTCGGACCGAAATTGAGTTGAAACTTTCTATTATTGGTCCTTTTAAAATACCATAAGTATGTGATGTGAGACTATATTGTAAAAGAAAATATAAATAGGTTGCGCAAGGGTCTCCTTCCTCGGCACCCTTTTTAAAATCATAATATGCTTCAAATTCTTGTGATAAGGTAAAATATTTGAAAATACCTTGATAATATTTAACTTTCTTGAAAATATGAGAATATTGTGAAAATAGTATTTGTCTAAAAACAACCCATGATCCAAAATGATAACGTGGTATAGTGGAGGTGTTTTATATCTCAAACAACTGCTTGCAAGTGAGTTGTATGCTAGAAAAAGTTTCACAATCATCCGAAGATGACTTTGCAATAATTATTGCAAGCATCTCATCAGGAAGAGATAGGAATGTCGTTTGAGATCCTTCTCCTTCCATTCGTAACCTACATTACTTGACCTGAAAAAAGGTTTTAAAACAAGGATTTAACTGAAATAATAGATATAGGGACTAATCATGTGTCTCACAAGAACTCTTAATCCCTAAAGTTGTCTAAACCGACCTCTGATACCAACTATAAGGCCCCATACTTAAACCTTACTTAATCTTGAGTTATTACAAGATTACAAATTGAGGATCTTTTCAGGTTTAGAGTTTTAGAGAATTAGATCATGAAACTTGTCCATATTTAGACAAAGTGGTTACATGAAAGACAGTATTCATTCTTCCCATCAACGGAAACATATTTAAAATAAAACATGGATTCTTTCTTGACACATCCTTGACACTGTCATCACATCATGTACATTTCCCTTGACCTGTGAAAAACATTTCAAAAACTTGGGATGAGCATAAAAAGCTCAGTAAGGGATATAAAAATATGGAAAGGAATCATGAGTACATGTATACATAAGAATGAAATCATACTTTACCCATAAAACATAGGCACTTTAACATACCTCATAAAATCATAGAAAACATAAGACATAAAGGTAACTTGAGGCATTCATAAAATTCTTACATAGGGAGTAACCCTCTTGGTTACGTTTGGAATACCCATCACAGTATATTCCCTAAATCTCTTCGGAGAAACCTTATCGTTTCACTCCTTCGCGTTACCCAATGCATTGGAGAGCTATATCGGGCTCACCCACCCTTAGTTTATCACGGAACCACCCATTCTTCATAACAATGCCCAAGAACCATAACATAATCGTATCACATAAAACATGAATAAAGGAAACATAACATTTCCACATTTCAATCACAATATAACATTTTAGGATATTGAAATAACGAATCCATTAAAATCATTTTCAAAACCATTTAAAACATTTAATAAAGAGATTTTTTAATCAAAGTGTCCCATACCACCTTGAAGCTCAAAATTTTAAACCATTAATATCCATATAAGTAAATCCTTAAAACCATTTTGAAAACATGGATATTGATAAGAACAAATAATTAAAAAATAAAATGATATTTTGGTTAAAGGGGTTTTACCAAAATTAGAGACAGTTGAATACAATAATTGAGGAATAACACTTAGTCAGAACTTTATAATATCATGAGAATAAATGGATTCATGATATAATACTCCAAAGGACATTATATACACCATATAAGAGTGAATTGGTGCATAATAACAATGAACCCTCAATAGAAATGTCAAATGTGATGAAATCCCTTATAAAGAAGGTATCCTTAAATTAAGGACTAATCAATCTCAAAAATATGTGTGAAAAATATAAATACACCCAATATAGGTGGATATTAAGTGTAAAACAATAAAATTTCATTCACACATATTCAATGGATGACATATTCAATGACTACATGTTGAACCCAAAGAAGTCGAAATTGGGTTAAAAAGTTCCCTTGACAGCCTAACGGCATCACATCAAAATGAGTTGATGAGAGGTAAAAAGTGTATCTCATCACTTGGAAATAAAATTTAAATCAATAAGGATATATGAGAACATATCCCAACATAACAATATGTAAATTAAAAGACCCAACAAAAGAAGTCTTTTAAAAAAGAAGAGGGTGAATGGTTCCCTTACCGACTTGGGTATCTTTCAAAACATACACCCCATGAAAGAAGGACAATAGATCATTGATGTAAATACTCATAAACAAAATTATATTACACAAATAGTAGAATAATGGGAAGTACATACACCACTCAATGGAATTTGTGGCAATGTAGCATAAATCTCACGGGAATAAAAGTGAGATGAAAAATCCCTTACGAAAACTCGGCAGCCTAACGGCGCCACATAAAACTTCCGAATATGGATTGATGAGATCAAATAGGGTATCTCATCACATTACAATAAAATGTACAGTAATATTAATATAAAGGAACATCCCCCAACATCACAAATAGGATCTTAAAATAAGTGACATAAAGGAGAGTACTTAAAAAGAAAGAGAGAGGTTAGATCTCTTACGAAAGTTCGGCAGCCTAACGGCGCCACTCAAAACTTCCAAAATGGATTGATGAGAGAGAATAGGGTCTCTCATCACATGAACATAAAAATTACAGTAAGTTTAATATAAAAGATCATCCCAATTACAAGAAAGATGAGCTTTAAAAAGAATGACATAAAAGTGTGTACTTAAAAAGAAAGAGAGGAGTAGGATCCCTTACCTCCGGTCCGACTTGACTCGATCGTTCTTTAACGTCCTGAATAATAAACTTGAGTTAATTTCTACTTGCTTAAGAACCTTTTCAAAGTTCATTATTCCTTTTATATAAATTATTGACATGTTATAAACATTATGTAATCATTTAAGTTAATAATATTTGTTTTGCCGATATTTGGTTCTTAAGTCGAAAGTGGACTTCTTACAATTACATGTTGTTCGTGTGGTCAAAGGTTCTTTATATCCAGATTGAAATTCCTTATTTTATGTAATATGTATCATATATATCCAGAATATACATGTATTTATAACATTACATAATCATTTAGAGGTAAGAAATGAAATGCACCGTTCATGGAGACGGTAAGCCGTACATACGCATGAACGCTACTTTCATTTATTTGTCATATTAATGGAATTAAAACTAAATGAGAGGTATGTATATTTTAATTCCAGAATTATATTCATCATTTAGATATATCATTAATTATATATATCCATTATATACATGTACTTTTAATAGGACATTACATTTGGGGATAAGAAATGAAATGCACCGTTCATGGAGACGGTAAGCCGTACGTACGCATGAATGCTACTTTCATTTCTATCTCATACTTTAATGGAAAGAAATAATAATGATATATAGGTATATTATAATTACAGTATAACATCATATATAATAACATTAAATCCATCCCTTATACGTCCCACGTATGGCATTAACGAATCACATCACTTTGAGGGGGCGGTAGTCCGCACTTCCTAAAATGAAGATATCGTGTATACCCATAATGGAAGCCATAAAGGTAAGGCAAAAATGAAAAATAGAGAAGTATAAGTAAAACATAAACATATTATATATCATATATAAAAATAGTGACATCATAATGGCCACCTTTGAAGGTGTTAAATGAGTATTGAACAATCATCGTTTCGGGAGGCAGCATTTCGCCATCCACGGAAACCGTATGTTCTTTAACCATTTGATGTAGTTGTGTGAGAGTGTAGCTAGAATAAATCTTATAACAACATCCTAGTATATTGAAGATAATGGTGTTGTTACAAAAGAAGTAAATAAAAAGAGTTTAGGGGGATGGAGAAGCAAAATAAATCAAATGAACATGAGAGAATGAATTACCTTTTAAAATCGTAACTCCTTTTGATTTGAGCATAAAGGATTCCTTTGAAAGGCTTATTCCCAAAGGGAATACTCTAGGATGAGGAGAGGGATGTGGAGAGAGTAAATGTTCAGGGGTTGGCCGAGCCAAAGGATTAAAGAGTGTGTGAAATGAGGTATAGGTGGGGGCCTTTTATAAGAGGAGAGGAGGGTCACTTTTGGAAAGTAAAGAAATATTACTTTATTTGAAAATGTGTTTCGGTTTTAAAAGGTCCCACATTGATATAATTCGTGGATAAGGTGATAAGGGTTCTAAATCCACCCATCCAATAATATTTGGACATGTGTAGTTCATAGATTTTACATTATCTTTCCATTTTATTTAAATCGTCAAATAATGATGTCATCGCTGCATCATTATTATGTCATACATAATTTAATTTATTTAATGTCTAAAAATTATAAAAAAAATACTATGATATAGGAAATCTTTTTATCTTTCCAATGACTATTTATAAGCAAAAATATTACTTGTATAACCCCACTTAAAAATTGTTTTAGTAAAACATATCATGTTTGTGTCATTTTTACTTTTACCTTAAATAAAAAGTTATTTATGTCATTTCCCAACCAAAGTGGATCCATGGGGTCCCCAAGTTGACCCATGGCTTGTCTTGGTCAGCCATTACACATCCAATGAGGTTAGGACATGTGTCAAGTTCATTTAATTTTATTAAAGCATTATTTTTACCTTAAACTACACTAATTACCACTAATCGCGATTAAAAACTTAATAAGTTACTATTCACCAAAAAATTATTTTTATCCCATTGAACCACATTTTACTTCTTAATGACAACCATGTATGTCGGATTTTTGAAATTCAAAACATATAAGTGGTAAATTTTCATTTAAACAAAAAATCAGCTTTTATAAGTACCACTTAGTGGTTTCACTATTCATCAAAAATTGAAGTTTTTCAGAAAAATCCCAAAAATTCACCCTAAGCTATATTTGATATTCTGAATTCAAAAATGAAGTCCATTTTAAAAAATTCAAAACATATAAGTCACATTAATTAATTTAAGAATTAATTCCCACTGTCATGTCAAATAGCGTGTTTTATGAAACAATAAGTATCAAAAGATTGACACTAGTTTAAGTCTGATTTCAAAGTGAAATTGATTCCAAAGAACACTATTGGATTTAATGGTAAAAATATTTTCTAATTTCACTTTAAAACCAATTCAAAATATAATCTAATCATATAAATAAATTAGATTAAAAAGTGGTTTTGAATTAAAATACAACATTTTACACTATTCATTAAAAAAATGAACTTTATCGGAAAGATACCAAAAATTTACACAAAGTAAATTTTGATGTCCCGATTCTTAATAAGAGTTTTATTTGGTCCAAAAGAATGTATAAGAGTGATCAAAACTATATTTAATGACAGTTCTCCATTAAAAGACGATAAGTGAACCTTTAGTGAAAACTAGGGCATATACACCTAAAATTTAATTCTTTCCATATTTTAAGCCTTTAGCTTTTATTGGATAAATGTAAAAACATTAAAAAACATATATAATCATATTGTAGTTATTTCTATCCATTCCCGCCAATACAACGGCTACATGTTAACTACCATTTGAAATAATATTATTTTATTATTAGAGTGCAACGTAAGATTCCCAAGAAACTCATTGTTGCGTGTTGGGTACGCCATCGAGCATAGCGTCCCCTATAAAGTCATTTAAATATTTTATTCACAAATATGGATAAATATGAAATGTCATATTCTTTATTTACCTGGGGTGTTACACTCAATAGGTGTAATACTTTTTTGGTGTTATAGACCTTTAATAAGGTGAAGATTTTCTTCAGTGGTAGTATAAAAACTATCCGTAAGCTATAAAACATGAACTCTCAATTGACTATATAGAAATGAAAGTGAATGATTGTTCCCTTATTTTTGTAACCACTTTAAAATGATTATTTTTAGTGGCTGTGGGGTATTGGCTTATTTCCAAACCATTCCACATAAAAACTAAAATAATGAACATTGTTAAAATATTATGTTCCGACTTTACATTCTTTGATATATTTGTTTATGATAAATAAAATAGAATAATATAATTTGGATCCCCGAAGGTCTATGAGGTAAAGAAGGTAAAAGTTGTAATTTTTGAAAAAGTTTCAACATACAAATTCACCCCCACTCATTTTTATGCTTATCCCAAGATGGTAGTATCAATAGAAACATCTAAAACACAGATAAGTATGTTGAGAATATATTTTTATTGGGTTTGGTTAACTTAAGAGGATCATGAGGTTTAATGATAATAAGAGGGGAGGTGTCCTTATATAAGTGAGGGGATGGGAAACTTTGAAAATAAATGATATATTATTATATAATAAGTGTTTAAATAATGTAAAATTGATCCAAAAAAACATGGATTCAAATATAAAGATAATATTGTAATAATATAATAATCCAATCAAATTTAGATAGTTTTATATATCATTTTAAACCTTGTCTTTTGTATTAACCCCATTATTTACCATTTATAACCGTGGCTAGAACCCTTTCATTCCTAAAGGAATATAAATATACCTATAGAGTAAAAACTACCTAAAAATGGTCAGGTGATGAAATATTTTACCATATCCCATCCCCTTATCATGTATCATGAATTCTACGATTTTTAAATCCTTTAATAAATTATTATTTTACATAAAATATCATTGGAGTAAACTTAAATACTATTGACATATTTTGACTTTAATGAAATCAAAACATAAATGAAATTGTAATATAAAATATTTCTCTATAAATTATAAATTATTACCAAAATAATGTTACATTATAATTCATTTAAACAATAATCATTTTGATGATTTCAAAATCATTTACGTTTTATTCTACTGCTTGAAAATCATCGTATTAGCGTTGTGTAAGCATTTAAGGTAATTATATCATCACTAAATATTAGAAATAAATTAAAATATTAAAAATAAATTATTTAAGTTCAAAATAATATTTTATATTCAACCATAACATCTTATTATCCCTATGTGAACATATGAGATAAATTAAAACTAAGAGTGTGACATTTTGTACTTATCCTTCGTTTTGAACAAAATAAAAGTCATAATAAAAGGATAGTGATATGAAATTGCTAATAATTTGAAGGGATGTTGATTAAGGAAATAAATAACCTGTAAAACTAAATAAATGAATGTGTTTTTTAGACTTCTAGGCCTTATCCCATATTTTTATCCTCTTTTACCCGTTCTACCATTACTGAGGTGAAAAGTATTTACTATAGCTACCATTCATGATGAAGAAAAATAAAATGGGTCTATTTATAAAATTTTAACATTATGATTCCATTTATTTAATAAATTTTTTAATATTATATTTCTATAATATTCATAAATATATCTAAACAAAAGTGCGTAAAATTAAACAACAAATGTTTATCTTAAAAATTGGGTTTTAAGATTAAAACTCAATTAAATTTCAATACTTGATTCATAAAGAATAATAAATTCTTATTTAAGTATTTCATTAAATACAAAATATATACATTTACTTAATTTTATATAACAATAATTCATTATTAATGTTATTATGATAAAATTGCATTGCGCAAATAAAACAGTTTTCTGAAAAATAACACTTGTTTTCATTTAAATGATTTTATTATTTTTTATAACCATTTGATAACTAATAAATAATTATATATATATAAATTATCCCTAAATTTCATAAAACCCAATTTTGAAACGCGATGGATAGAATCTTTCAATAGAAACACATATTATGTAAAAACACAATTTTTTTAAAAATGGTCTTCTAAATCATTAAATTGTTTTATTTATTTATTAATAATGAATACATTATATTAAATAATATTTCATATAATTCATGTTGTATTTAAACCTATTCATACCATCCAATATAATGATTAGTTTAAAACAATCATTATATATCACAGTTCAATTAGTGTCTCGGTTGCGTTCAAAATAAGCTATCAAATACTTAATGTTTATTTTAAAGGAATGTATATATACAAAATCCCAAGGTGCTACATTATATATATGTATATATATATATATTATATTGATATATGGAAATAAATATTATTATAATATACTATACTATTAATATTATAATATTTTTTAATATTATTATAATATTTATTATGTCAATATTATGATAATATTAATGTTAATATTTCTATAATACTAATATATGTTAATATATATTTTATTATTATAATATATTATATTATTACAATAATAATATTATTGTATTATGTTAATATAAGGAAATAAATATATTATTATTGTTATAGTACAAATATATTATTAAATATATTATTATAATAGATGTAATACATATTATAATTATTATACAACATATATTTTTATATATATATTATAATAATATATTAGGTTGATTAGATCCTCCCCCACAAAACATGACTCAAAGAAATGAAACTACACTTCATGTTTAAATAGGGTTTCTAAGTCATCTTAACTGATGGATCAACTATCTTATTTTAAACTTCATCAATTATTTTTAACACCTTAGATTTTAGATATCATCAATCTAAAAAGAAAAAAGTTGCTTCAAAATTTTTATTGATAATGAGATCACTTTGAGGAATATTTATTTAATTATTAATTTTTATTTATCATTATCCTTTATTGAAGATATTTTTCAAATATTAGATTACCTAAAGAACCATCGCGTATTTTATTTTCATGTTCAGGTTGAAAAAAAAGGCTCAAAATGTTGTAAAAACATTAGATATTGTGTTACTTTCACTTTTTACATTTGTAAAATGTACATGAAAATTCATAATGAACAATATTTAGTATTATCAAATCACTAATATTTAATTTTTAATTCTTTTAAAAAAATTTAATCAAAAACTTGAAGTATTCAAGCAAGATTCCATTATATAAAAAAATTCCAAATGTGTTCATTTAATAAATTAGTTCAAACTTATAGAAACTTATGTAAAATGAAATATTATAGATAATCCATAATCTACATGAAATGTATAAAATTCCATGAAGGAATTTTAATATTTTAAGAAAGATAATTTTAATATAAGGATATATGTTCATTTTTTATGTTTTCTACAATAAAACTAACAAAATATTAAAATTTTATAATGAAATATATTAAAAAAATATTTTTTTTTATTGAATTTTGTTTTATGTAAGTGATGTATTTTATGAACATTATAATGATTATGTTGATTATGTAGATTGAATTTGTCACGACCTGTCCTCGGCACCCGTGTTGTGACTACCCCATGCCTGCCTCCCATAGTCTAGGGGCTGGCGACTAGCACCAAGGCGTAAATCCTGACAAAAAGGTGAAGGCATTGCCTTTATAAAGTAAACATACACCACAGAGTAAGCTAGCAGAATTAAACACTAAGTAAACTAGGTACAAAAAGTAGTGCGGAAAAGTAAGTGGTCCAGAATACAAACCCAAACTGAATGTAAAGTACACCTGGAAAGAAAGTGCAACAAATGAACATAAAGTAGCAATGTAGAGCCGTCCACTAGAAGTTCCACCTGAAGGGTGGGTACATATGGACACCTCAGCTCCTCGGTCCAGCCATCCATGCTGTGTAAGTCCCGCCCAGTGGTCCACCTCCAGGTACCGACTGCTCCACTAGCCTCAACCACGATCAGCACTATCCGTTGTCTACATCCAACACAACGTAGTGCAGACATAGCCCGTTCAGGGGTGAGTATACGCTACTTAGTAGGGACCCCGAGACCCTCTAAGGTCTCCCAAAATCCACAAAGGATAATCCAAAAAGTAAAGATACAATCACAAAGTAACAACCAACAATACTTAGGTAGATGTCCATACATATACCTAAGTCATCAATTCTAGTTCGGCTCAAACATCCGAGCCCAAGTCCGATCACATCCACACAGGATAATACAACCCAACCCACACATGATAACACAACGCAATCTACATAGGAAAGAAAGTCAATCATACAGAAGATATTGATTGAAAATCAAGACTCAACACACACAGGTATACTATTTTGGTGATAGAGATGATCATATATAGCCAGTGAATAATCTAAGCCGGGACCCACGTAGGATACTAAACCATCCAAGCCACCGAATGCACATAGGATTTCAGTGCAGTCTTCATTGTCGTCGAACCCATAGAGGATTTCAGTACAGTCTTTATCGCTGCCAAACCCACATAGGATTTCAGTGCAGTCTTCATTGCTACCGAACCCACATAAAATTTCAATGCAGTCTTCATTGCCGTTGAACCCACATAAGATTTCAGTACGGTCTTCATCGCAGCCGAACCCGCATAGGATTTCAGTGTAGTCTTCACAGTCGCAGTTATAACCAGCTCTAGTGTTCCCGCACACAACATGCTCATTTCCGGGAGGGTCCACTCCACGAACCAAGGGGCTGATACATCAACTGACACATAGTCCAGAGTTTATTTATCTCAAAGTTCCATCTCGACAAGAGGAACTCAACGTGACAGACGGGTGCATCAATCAGACGCCCAGTCTGAGGGTTATTGGCTTTTTTGTTCCAGGGGCCCGATTGGTTTTTAAGTCAAAACCAACCCGACCGCACTCCAACTACGTCCAAACCTCAAGAGGAGTAAGACAAAAGGTCTGTCTCACTATGAGGAATCAAACAAAGTCGACGACACGTCAATCGGACGTCCGGAGCTCAAGTTACAAGCGTTTCCGCTCCGAGGTCCCAGCTGGTTTCGTAGTTTGAACCAACCCGGACGTACACAAAGTTCTCAGAAACCTTGATTGTAATATACCGAAAAGACCGTATCGATCCAAGGATCGCATCTCAACTGACGTTGTGTCGATCGGAGGTCCGTAGCCCATGATACAGGCGTTTGAATGGAACTATCTGGAAATAGGGGGTCTTGGGCCCGGACAGACCTGGCCCAAGACCCCCCCTGGGTCAGCCCGAACCGGGGTTACCCGAACCAGGTCTGAGTCCGGCCCATTAGGGTGTAGCCCGACCAAGTGGAAGCGGCCCAGCCAGGCCTGGGCGGCCCGGCCCGATGCGGCCGGTCCGGCCAGGGGTGGCTCGGCGCTGGCCGAGCAGGGTCGGCCCGGCGCTGGCCGAGCGGGGTCGGCCCGGCGCTGGCCGAGCGGACGTGCAAGGGGGTGGCTGCCCCTTGATTGAAGTTGTGACCCCACATGGGAGTCGCTCCCTTCTGCCAACGGACGTAGCGCTGGGCGCCACATCTCCCCCGGGTCCCTTGCGGCGGCGAGACTGCTCGCCTGCCGATGCGGCTTCAGTCGCGGCAGTCCCTCCTGGCGGCGTGCCGGGACGCCGCTGCCTCCGGGCGGCCGGCCATTTCCGGCCGTCGGCACCACCGCGCTGGTGCCCTGTATCGCTGGTGTAGTCCGCGGGCCACTAGAGTTGCTCCGGTGGTCCGTTTTCAAATCCGTCTGCGCCGGTGTTCATCTCGGGTCCCGTACTTTACTACAGAATCATCAAACCGCCTCTGTTATAATGACCCATAATTTACATACACTGTTAATACCTCAAAATTGAAGCACACTTATTACAACATATAATAAAACCATGAAAGGACAGTATAGGTATAGTGTCTTTAGAAATTGGGAAACATAAACAACTGGTTCATAAAGTATCTACTTTGCCTCCCATTCATTTCATCATATCTAGAGTCCCTTTTTGGCATATCCTACTTAATAACCTTCTTCCTGGCCTGGGGAAATAAAACATACAAAAGGGTGAGCTCAAATTCTCAGTAAGGGTAATCAAAAGAAATATCAATCACATCATATACATAAGAACATAACTTTTGGAAATCTTAACCTACAAAAGAGATCATAATTTCATAACATGGGATAAATCATAGTAGTGAAATGTAATCCAAATAATCATAAATTAAAACATGAAACTTTGTGGCACACACAAATAATCATAGAGAATCATTTCTTGTTAGTCAAGACTCATTTCCAATACTATCTTAGTGGACAAAGTCCATTTCTGAACCGAGTTCACTCCTCGTTTCAGTCCTGTTTCACTAAACCAGTTTAACCTGCCGTTCCAGCCATGTCTATCTCATGATATATAAAATCTTTACCCAATGCATTCATAGAGATATAGGTCCCACCCATCTCATAATTATACCATTCTTATGTGTGCCACAAAATCATAAACCATGCATCATAGCATAACCCATGTAATAAAAATGGGAATCTTAAACATCATGACATCATAAAACAATTCATATAAGATAAAGGAATTAATTAAAATAATTCCATCACAACATAATCAAATCAATGTAAAAATAGAGATAAAAACATAACCCTTTATTATCTTAGATGGAAAATAATTTTGATAAAACACTTGAACTCAATTCTTGAGGAAAATATCCTTTCTACTTCAAAAACACTTTTCCTTTCTTAACTTGTCATACATTTATAAACTAAAAGAAGTTGATTAAAAATTAACTTGAAAACTTTTAAATGAGGCTTCTTGGAAATTATGTTTTAAAAATCCATTTATGTCGTATAAGTTAAAAAAACATTCTTCGTACTTTTGTCGGAAAAGTCAAAAAGTACCTCGTACGAAAAACGACAAAATATTCCTTTCATATCCTTTACTAAAAACTCACCGAAGGGTAAAATTGTATTTAAACAATTGTAGGTGGATGGAAATAATATTACATATTGAGGAAACATGGATTTGGATGATAAAATACACCCCAGTAAATACTAAAGTATAAACAATCTCAGATAAAAATGAGATTATGATATTTCCCTTACCTTAGGTACAATTTGCTTCGTAAGAGTCCGATCCTCCTGTATAATGATTTAAATAATGTCATTGACTTATTAAAGAATCATATTCATTTTAATGATATCATATATGGTTCACTTATGACTTTATATTACCCATTCTTATGTAAATTAGTGTTAAAGTAGCGTTTTGGGTAGAATCATCTTATTTATCGTACGTGTTTGGACTTGTTGTTCTTGATGTTATTATTACTTATATCATGATTTACTTACCTCCAAAATGTAAATAATGATTTATATATCATATAAATTCATTATATATCCAGAATATACAAGCATTTATAATAGTACATAACATATGGAGGTAAGAAATGAAACGCACCGTTCATGGAGACGGTAAGCCGTACGTACGCCTGAATGCTACTTTCATTTCTATTTATTATTTTAATGGAATTAAAACATAATGATAAATAGCTATATTATAATTACAGTATAATATCATTTATAATATCATTAACCACATCCTTTATACATCCCACATATGGTATTAACGAATCACGTCACTTTGAGGGGGTGGTAGTTCGCACTTCCTCAAATCAGATTATCGTATTTACCGACTATGGAAATCGTAAAGTCTTGATATAATTGGGAGTTAAAAAAGAATAAAGAAATAATAAACATAATATATATTATATATAAATAAATTTCCATCATAATGGCCACCATGAGACGCGGTAGGGGAAAATCGAACAATCATCGTTTCGTGAGGCGTTAGTTTGCCATCACAGAAACATTATGTTATTCATCCATTAGATGGAGGTGTGTGTAAGTGTAGTTATAATCCATCACATAACAACATCCTATTATTTTCAGGATACTGGTGTTGTCACAAAATAAAGGATTAAAAAGATTTTAGGGGTTGGAGAAGTAGAATAAAAGAAAACAACTTAAGAGAAACTGTTACCTTTAATTTTGGTAACTTCCTTTGGTTTGAACCAAAAGGACTCCTTGGAGAGTCTTCTGCCTAATGTAAGGCTTCAAGGGGGAGGATAGGGATGTAGGGAGCATAGTTGGGTAGAGTTTGGATGAGACAAAAGGCTTGAGAGGTGTGAGGAATTACATAAAAGTGGTCTTCTTTTATAAGGGAGTGGAGGGGCTCTTTTGGAAAGTGTGAAAACATTATTTTATTATAATTTTATATTCGGTTTTAAGAGGTCCAAAATACATTAATGTCGACTATAAGATGACTAATATTCTAAATAAAATCATCCAATAGGAATTGGACTGGTTTTGGATGATATTTTAATCATTTTAATCTTATTTATTTAAATAATTTATTAATGAGGTAAATACTGCATCATTATTGTGTCATAAATAATTTAATTTATATGATGTATAAAAATTATAAAAAAACTACCAAAATGTAGTAAATATTTTTTAGCTTTCCAATGAATATTTATAGTCTAAAATATAATTTATATATCCCCTTATAAAAATTAATTACTAAATGATATTTGTTAATTCCAATTTTGTCTTTACATTAAATTAATTAATCTAATGTGTCATTTTCTTTCATAAGTGGCTCCATGGGGTCCCCAAATCGACCCAAGGATGCCCTTGGTCATCCAATACTCATCCAATATGGTTTGGACAAGTTTAAATGTAATTTTGAATTATTATAATATTCTTTTAACGTTGAATTACCCTATTTACCTTTATCCGTAATAAATAAAACTTATCGTAGTTACTATTCATAATATCAAAAAAAATAAAAGTAACCTATTAACATAATTTGGACCCACTTATTCCAAATATGGAATCCATTTTTCAAAATTCAAAACACAGAAGTTGTAGTAATTAATTTAAAATAAATCCCGTTGATTAGAAAACGGGTTTTAGAAGTTAAAACATTGCCAAAGATTGAAATGTTTTTTTCCTATGAATTCAATGTGAAATTAATGCTAATGACATAAATTATATTAAATAGTAAAAATATATTCTATATATACTTTAAAACCATTCAATATTATAATTTAACCATATAATTTATCTCAATGAAAAAATTTGTTTTTATTTAAAAATTATCGTATTTTACTATTCATCAAAATATGAAAGTTATCAGAAAAATATCAAAAATATATCCAAAGTAAATTTTTATATCCTGATTCAAAAGAAGAATTTTATTTTGTCAAATTTAACTTATAAATGTGTCAAAAACTAGATTTAATGTGGGTGCGCCATCAAAAGGCGGAAAAACTGCATTTTTTATAAATACTTATTTTACCCAAAAAAAAATTTTTGTTCTCTTACCATGTTCTAGAAAATGTGTAAGATGAATAATAATGTTGTAAAATTTAAAATTCAGTTAATACTATTCATAACAGCTAGTTTATAATATTATAATAATATATCATTGTTTAGTGAAACTCGGTATTGCGTACGACGCAAGCTATCGAGGAAGGCCGTGATTGCGTGTAAAGCAAGCCAAAATAGTGTTGTGTGTACTGAAAGATTACTTTGATGATTTATATAACATAAAAACAAAATATTTCTCATAAAAGTCTCGGGTGTTACATTCTACCCCCCTTAAAATGAATTTCGCCCTCGAAATTCTTCACTTTGTAACAAACAGATGAGGATACCTCTCCCTCATCATATCCTCAAGCTCCCATGTAGCTTCTTCTAATTGGTGGTTCCTCCATAAAACTTTCACCAAGCGGATGGTCTTGTTTCGTAGGACTTTTTCACTACAATCCAGAATCTCTATCGGCTGTTCTTCATAAGAAAGATCTTACTCCAGCGGTACAACTTCTGAGTTGAGTACATGTGAAGGATCGAGTATGTACTTTCTCAGGAGAGATACATGGAACACATCATGAACTTGAGAGAGATTCGGTGGAAGCGCCAATCGATAAGCTACCTTCCTGACACGATCCAGTATTTCGAAAGGACTGATATATCTAGGGCTCAACTTCCCCTTCTTTCCAAATCTCATGACCCTCTTCCAGGGAGATATTCGTAAGAACACTTTATCACCCACTTCAAACTCTAGGTATTTTCTTCGGTTGTCGGCATAACTTTTTTGTCCACTTTGAGCTGCTCTTATGTGTTGTTGAATAGATCGGACCTTTTCTGCCATCTCATCAACAAGACCAGGTCCTAATAGCTTTCTTTCCCCAACTTCATCCCATAAAGTTGGAGTCCTGCATTTCGTTCCATAGAGAGCTTCATAAGGATCCATCTGAATACTGGAGTGAAAGCTATTATTATAAGAAAATTCCACCAAAGGTAGGTGTTGATCCCAAACACCTTTGAAATCCATAGAGAAAGCCCTCGACATATCTTCTAGAGTTTGAATTGTTCTCTCAGATTGACCGTCTGTCTGAGGATGATAAGCAGTGCTGAAACACAACTCTATATCCAGAGTATGCCGAAGACTTTGCCAAAACATTGAGGTAAACCTTGGATCCCGATCAGATATAATAGAAAGTGTTACTCCATGCAATATTACCACTTCTTTCACATATATCATGGCAAGCAGATCTAGATAGAAATCCACTCTAATTGCAATGAAGTGTGCAGAGTTTGTAAGATGATCAACTATGCCCCAGATAGCATTATTGCCTTTGGATGTTTTAGGAAGTCTTGTGACAAAGTCCATAGTGATGTTTTCCCATTTCCATTCGGGTATGGGTAATGGTTGTAACATCCCCTTAGACTTCTGTCTCTCAGCTTTAACTTGCTGACAAACCAAGCATCGAGAGACATACTCAGCAACATCTCTTTTCATGCCATCCCACCAGAAGTACTCTTTCAGGTCCCTATACATCTTCGTGCTTCCAGGATGAATAGAGAATGATGAACTATGAGCCTCATCCAGCAGCTCCTTCTTTAATTCGGGGATGGGAGGAACACAAACCCGATTCCTGAACATTATTATCCCATCACAATCAAGGTTGAATTCAGGAACATTTCTCACCTTCTTTTGTAACTCGACGTTTTTTTGTGCCTCTTTAATATTCGCATGTATAGTTGGTTGAACATTCATTTGAGAAAGATAATATTTTTCTCCTTTCATTATAATTACAAGATCCATCCTTTGTAAATCCTTAAATATTGGATCTTTTGTGATCCTCATCATGGATAAACTGGCATGGTCTTGTCGACTTAATGCATCTGCCACCTTGTTTTCTTTCCCCTGATGGTAATGAATTGAGCAGTCGTAATCCTTAATCAGCTCCAACCATCTTCTTTGGCACATATTCAACTCCTTTTGTGTGAAAATATACTTTAAACTTTTATGATCAGTATAAATATTACACCTTTCACCATAAAGGTAATTCCTCCAAATATTTAATGCAACGATTACCACAGCTAACTCCAAATCATGATTTGGGTAATTTTGTTCATGTATTTTCAACTGCCGTGAGGCAAAAGCTATCACCATATCATTTTTCATAAGAACACACCGAAAACCCTTCTTGGATGAATCATTGTAGATCACAAACATTTCTCCACTACAAGGCAGTGTGAGCACAGGTGCACTGGATAACCTTCTTTTCAACTCCTTGAAATTCTCTTCATATTCCTCCATCCAAACAAACTTAACTCCTTTCTGAGTCAACTTGGTGAGTGGATTGGATAATCGTGAAAAATCATTCACAAAATGTCGATAATATCCAGAAAAAACAAGAAAACTTTGGATCTCAGTTACTGTTGTTGGTCTCGACCATTTTTTGATAACCTCTGTTTTTGCTGGATCTATAGATATCCCCTCTTTTGAGATTATGTGACCCAAAAATGAAACTCTTTGAAGCCAAAATTCACACTTTTTAAATTTGGAATAAAGCCTCTCCTTTCTCAGGGACTTAAATATAATTCTCAAGTGATCTTCATGTTCTAACTTGCTCTTTGAATATACAAGAATATCATCTATAAAGACTACCACAAACTAATAAAGATAGTCTTTAAAGACTTTATTCATCAGATCCATGAAGATAGCAGGGGTATTAGTAAGACCAAATGACATCACTATAAATTCATAGTGTCCATACCTTGTACAGAAAGCCGTCTTTGGTATATCCTCCCTTATGACCTTTAATTGGTGATACCCTGAATGAAGATCAATCTTGGAAAAGTATTGAGCTCCTCGTAGTTGGTCAAATAAGTCATCAATGCTTGGGAGAGGATATTTGTTCTTGATAGTGATCTTGTTAAGTTCTCGATAATCAATGCAGAGTCTCATTGATCCATATTTCTTCTTAACAAATAGAACAGTTGCTCCCCAAGGTGACGCACTAGGGCGTATGAACCCCTTATCAAGATTCTCTTGGAGTTGCTTCTTCAATTCCTGCAACTCAATTGGGGCCATTCTATAAGGTGTCTTTGAAATAGGCAAAGCACCTGGTACGAGTTCTATTGAAAACTCAACTTCAGGATTTTGTGGGAGACCCAGTAATTCCTCTAGAAAGACATCATCAAACTCCCGTACAATGAGCATATTCTTAATCGTGAGTTTCTCACCAAACATTTGAGATAAATAACCTTCATTTAGTGGAATCTATACCCATAAAATGGAAGAAATTTCCACTGGAAGGTTATGTTCATCCTTGCATCGATAGACGATCATAGATTGATCTAGAATATGAAATGTGACTTCCCTTATTTGGAAATTGATATGAGCTCCATATAAAGAAAGCCAATACATGCCACGAATCACATCAAATTCCACTATAGGAAGGATAACAAGATTTGCAGGAAGCACTTTCCCACAAACTTTAATCGGAGAAGAATTATAAATTTTTGATGCGATTGTTGTGCCATTAGGGGTTGTCACAGCTAACTCAACATCTAATTGTTGAGGTAATATAGTGATATCCTTAGAAAATTCCTTAAAAATAAAGGATTGGGTGGATCCAGAATCAAATAAAACATTTTCTACTTTAGAGTGGATGGTAAGTGTACCTTTCACCACATTGTTATCATACTCCACATCGCTGATAGAAATTGCATGTGAATTTCCTTTGTCTTTATCCTTAAGAGTTTTTTGATGTCAACCATCATCATCAACACTAGGATTTGGGAATTGATTGGCATAATGCCCCATCTCCTTGCACTTGAAACATTGAAGTGTATTAGGTTCATTATGTGTGTCCCTTCCTTTATTTGCATCATTAGACATCTTCTTCCCATCATTGCAGCATTCAAATGCCCGATTACCTTCCTTTCCACATTTGAAACATTTACTTGTCCCTTTCAGACAACTCCCTCCATGTTTCTTTCCACACTTTGAGCATAAGGGAAAGCTCATCTTATTTTCAGTGTGCTCTTTAGATTTTCCTTTGAATTCAATTTTACTCTTCTTATCAAACCCATATGATTGATGGGTTACTCCAATCTCTATCTTGACTTTGAGAGCACATCGAACGATTTCCTTGTAGCTATTGAAGTCCCTTATGGCTAACACCCTTCGAAGACTTGGTTTTAAGCCACTAAAGAATCGATCGATCTTACTCTGAGTTTGGATAATAATTCCAGAAGCGTACCTTGAAAGTCTTGTAAAATTTGCTTCATAGGTACCAACAGATTCATCATCCTTTTGCTTCAGTTCCAGAAACTCTTTCTCCATATTTGTTCGGAGAATACGAGGGAAGTACTTATTGAAAAATAAGTTCTTGAACTCGTCCCATTCCATGGACTCAATTTCATCCCTTTGCCTCATATTCTTAATAAGATTCCACCATTGATCAGCATCTCCTTCCAAACGATACACTGCTAGGATGACTTTATCATGTTCAGAACATTGAAGAATTGAAAATATCTTTTCAGTAGTACTAATCCATTGTTCAGCAACTAATGGATCAGTAGACCCACTGAAAGAAGGTGGACACTACCTCATGAAGGATTCAACAGAATGTTTCTCCTTCCTTTGCTCGTTTAGAAGTCCTACATGACTCATAGCTTGATAAAGTTGTGTGAGCATGGCTATATGATTTTTCATTCCATCTCCCATAACGTTTGGTTGCTCAGGGGGACAATCATTGCATTTCCCGTCGCATTCCGCATTAACACGGTTCCTTCGGGTTCCA
Organism: Viscum album; assembly: GCA_963277665.1. Taxonomy (NCBI): domain Eukaryota; kingdom Viridiplantae; phylum Streptophyta; class Magnoliopsida; order Santalales; family Viscaceae; genus Viscum; species Viscum album. The sequence continues at coordinate 1,188,826,370 of OY728121.1, read as the reverse complement.
TCCATTGACTAAAACCAAGAAGAATAGTGTGAGAAACACTAATTATAATAGGAAAACCACATAATCAATAATAGATTTCACACTTAAGGTCTTATCATAGGTTATTCATGGAAATTTCTAAAACACTAAGATTTTGTTCTATGCTTAGACTTATCCTTAGGATTCTTACTAAGGCTTTCACATCCTAGTTTCTAAAGGTTGATTATACCTTTCCTCTGATACCAACTATAACGACCCATACTTTACATACATTTTAAATACTTCAAAATAGAAGCACACTTATTACAACAAATAAAAAAACCATGAAAGGACCGTATAGGTATAGTGTCTTTAGAAACTGGGAAACAAAAACAACTGGTTCATAAAGCATTTACTTTTCCTTCCATTAATTTCATCATATCTAGAGTCCCTTTTTGGCATATCCTACTTAATAACCTTATTCCTGGCCCGGGGAAATAAAACATACAAAAGGGTGAGCTCAAATGCTCAGTAAGGGTAAACAAAAGAAATATCAGTCACATCATATACATAAGAACATAACTTTTGGAAATCTTAACCTGCAAAAGAGATCATAATTTCATAACATGGGATAAATCATAGTAGTGAAATGTAATCCCAATAATCATAACATAAAACATGAATATTTGTGGCATACACACATAATCATAGAGAATCATTTCTTGTTAGTCAAGACTCATTGCCAAGACTATCTTAGTGGACAAAGTCCATTTCTGAACCGAGTTCACTCCTCGTTTCAGTCATGTTTCACTGAACCGGTTTAACCTACCATTCCAGCCATGACTATCTCATGAGATATAGAATCTTTACCCAATGCATTGTAGGTAGATATAGGTCCCACCCATCTCATAATTATACCATTCTTATGTGTTCCACAAAATCATAAACCATGCATCATAGCATAACCCATGTAATAAAAATGGGAATCTTAAACATCATGACATCATAAAACAATTCATATAAGATAAATAAATTCATTAAAATAATTCTATCACAACATAATAAAATCAATGTAATAATAGAGATAAAAACAGAACCCTTTATTATCTTAGATGGAAAATAATTTTGATAAAACACTTGAACTCCATTCTTGAGGAAAATATCCTTTCTACTTCAAAAACACTTTTCCTTTCTTAACATGTCATACAATTCTAAACTAAAAGAAGTTGATTAAAAATAAACTTGAAAACATTTAAAGGAGGCTTCTTGGAAATTATGTTTTAAAAATCCATTTATGCCGTATAAGTTAAAAAAAACATTCTTCGTACTTTTGTCAGAAAAGTCAAAAAGTACCTCGTACGAAAAAAGACAAAAGATTCCTATCATATCCTTTACTAAAAACTCACCGATGGGTAAAATTGGATTTAAACTATTGTAGGTGGATGGAAATAAAATTACATATTGAGGAAATATGGATGTGGATGATAAAATACACCCCAGTAAATACTAAAGTATAAACAATCTCGGATAAAAATGAGATTGTGATATTTCCCTTACATTAGGTCCAATTTGCTTCGTAAGAGTCCGAACATCCTATATAATGATTTAAATAATGTCATTGACTTATTACAGAATCATATTCATTTTTATGATATCATATATGGTTCACTTATGAATTTATATTACCCATTCTTATGTAAATTAATGTTAAAGTAGCGTTTTGGGTAAAATCATCTTATTTATCGTACGTGTTTGGACTTGTTGTTCTTGATGTTATTATTAATTATATCATGATTTACTTGACTCCAAAATGTAAATCATGATTTATATATCATATACATTCATTATATATCTAGAATATACAAGCATTTATAATAGTACATAACATATGGAGGTAAGAAATGAAACGCACCGTTCATGGAGACGGTAAGCCGTACGTACGCATGAATTCTACTTTCATTTATATTTCTTATTTTAATGAAATTAAAACATAATTATACATAGGTATATTATAATTCCAGTATAATATCATATATAATATCATTAACCACATCCTTTATACATCCCACATAAGGTATTAACGAATCACATCACTTTGAGGGGGCAGTAGTCCGCACTTCCTCAAATGAGATTATCGTATTTACCGACTAAGGAAATCGTAAAGGCATGATATAATTGGGTAGTAAAGAAGCATAAAAAATAATAAACATAATATATATTATATATAAATACAGTGCCATCATAATGGCCACCATGAGAGGCGGTAGGGGAAAATTAAACAATCATCGTTTCGTGAGGCGTTAGTTTTCCATCACAGAAACATTATATTCTTCATCCATTAGATGGAGGTGTGTGTAAGTGTAGTTATAATCATTCTCATAACAACATCATAGTATTTTCAGTATACTGTTGTTGTCACAAAATAAAGTATTAAAAAGATTTTAGGGGTTGTAGAAGTAGAATAAAAGAAAACAACTTAAGAGAAACTGTTACCTTTAATTTTGGTAACTTCCTTTGGTTTGAACCAAAAGGACTTCTGGGAGAGTCTTATGCATAATGTAATTCTTCAAGGGGGAGTAGAGGGAATTAGGGATCTTATTTGGGTAGATTTTGGATGATCCAAAAGGATTTAGAGGTGTGAGGAATTGCATAGAAGTGGTCTCCTTTTATAAGGGAGTGGAGGGGCTCTTTCGGAAAGTGTGAAAACATTATTTTATTATAAACTTATCTTCGGTTTGAAGATGTCCAAAACACATTAATGTCGAAGTAAAGATGACTCATATTCGAAATAAAATCATCCAATAGGAATTGGACAGGTTTTTGATGATATTTTAATCATTTTAATCTTATTTATTTAAATCATTTATTAATGAGATAAATACTGCATCATTATTGTGTCATAAATAATTTAATTTATATGATGTCTAAAAATTATAAAAAAACTACCACCATATAGGAAATCTTTTTATCTTTCCAATTAATATTTATAGTCCAAAATATAATTTATATATCCCCTTATAAAAATTAATTAATAAATGATATTTGTTAATTCCAATTTTGTCTTTACATTAAATTAATTAATCTAATGTGTCATTGTCTTTCATAAGTGGCTCCATGGCATCCCCAAATCGACCCAAGGATGCCCATGGTCGGCCAATACTCATCCAATAAAGTTAGGACAAGTTTCAATTTAATTTGGAATTATTATAATATTTTTTTAACCTTGAATTACCCTGTTTACCTTTAACCGTAGTAAATAAAAATTACCGTAGATACTATTCATAATATCAAAAAAAATAAAAGTAACCTATTAACATAATTTAGACCCACTGATTCCAAATATGGAATCCATTTTTCAAAATTCAAAACACAGAAGTTGCAGTAATTAATTTAAAATAAATCATGTTGTTAAGAAAACGGGTTTTAGAAGTTATAACATTGCCAAAGATTGAAATGTTTTTACCTATGAATTCAATGAGAAATTAATGATAATGACATAAATTATATTAAATGGTAAAAATATATTCTATGTATACTTTAAAACCATTCAATATTATAATTTAACCATATAAATTATTTCAATGAAAAAATTTGTTTTTAATTAAAAATTATCGTATTTTTACTATTCATCAAAATATGAAAGTTATCAGAAAAATATCAAAAATTTATCCAAAGTAAATTTTTATATCCTAATTCAAAAGAAGAATTTTATTTTGTCAGATTTAACTTATAAATGTGTCAAAAACTAGATTTAATGTGGGTGTGCCATCAAAAGGCGGCCAAACTGCATTTTTTGATAAATACTTATTTTACCCAAAAAAATTATTTTGTTCTCTTACCGTGTTCTAGAAAATGTGTAAGATGAATAATAATATTGTAAAATTTAAAATTCAGTTAATACTACTCATAATGGCTAGTTTATAATATTACAATAATATATCGTTGTTTAGTGAAACTCGGTATTGCGTACGACGCAAGCTATCGAGGAAGGTTGTGGTTGTGTGTAAAGCAAGGCAAGGTAGTGTTGTGTGTAGTGAAAGATTCCTTTGATGATTTATATAACATAAAAACAAAATATTTCTCATAAAAGTCTCGGGTGTTACATCTGTGGCCCGTTCCATTATCACCCATTGAACCGCCTTTAAATAAACAATCTGCAGAGTCTTCGAATCGCCTCAACTGCGCGGCGCGACGGCGCTGCACTTCTTTACCCATTTTTCATTGTTTCTGTGTGGTTCCATTGCACCGCGCAGCCTTTTCTTGTACCGCAACAAGTACAATCAACCAAAGGGGGAGGAGGGTCGACCGTGTTCGTGCGGTCTGACCTCCTCTCGTTATTATGATAATAGGCGGCCCAAATAGAAGTCGATGAATGGCAAAGAAATAATTCACGGGTAAAACAAATAACCCCTACCTCAAGGTGTCGTCGAATGAAGGTTCGTCGTGGAAAATATTTGTCAGGGAAGACGGCGTCGCGGAACAAGGTTCCGTAAATGTTGTCAACGAAATGGAGAAGAGAATCATCAGCATCATGGTACCCGACATCACATCGTCGATCTACGAGGATTCGGCGTTCTTTGTCGTCCTTCGTCGGAGGCCGGTGTTCTTCATCGACGACGGTGCGTTCTTCGCGTTCTTCAAGGAGGAAGAAGAGGATTCCAAGGGTTGAGCAATTCCTCTCCAATCCCTCTCGCACAACAAACCCCCTTAAGGAAATAAGACTTGTCTTATTTAATTAACACACAATCCAACATCTCAATTTAAAATTAAGAATCAGATCACGATTTAATTATCGAGAGTTGACCAATTAATGATGCGTTTAATAATTCAATTAAATGCGAGAGTTGACTTGGAAATTAAGAGGGGGTGCGGGTGAGTTACAAAAATAAATGCACGTGGGAGGTAAAAAGGAATAAAGGGGGTGGAGATTGTGTGGGACCCACCTCACTAATATCTTACCTAGGATTTAGGATATCAGTGGGTCCCACTCCAATATTTTATTACATAAACTTTCAATATATTACACAAAACTAAGGATCTTTAAGGTTTAGTGTCTTGGAAACCAGGAACATAATACATGAAAAAAACATAAAACCTTCTTATTAAACACTTGAAAGGCTTCTCCTTAAGTCCATACTAGGTTCATTACTTATAGCATCCCATCTTTTTATCACATAAAATTTCATTACATTACACATAACTGAGGATCTTTAAGGTCTAGTGTCTTGGAAACCAGGAACAAAATACATGAAAGTAACATAAATAATTATTCTTAAACACTTGAAAGGCTTCTCCTTAAGTTCATCCTAGGTTCATTACTGCATCTCATAACCTGGGGACATACATCAAAAGAAAGGGTGAGCAGAAGGCCCAGTAAGGGAAACAAGAGGAACATTTTACATGTGAACTTGATATACTTCAATAAGGACATGAAAAGAACTTTAAGGCATGAGAAGGAAATCATGAGGCATTTCATAATAAAAACAACATTTTTCATAACTTTAAGATGTGGCTACATCATTTAACATAGACAATAATGAACATATCACCAAGGTCCATCCCCAAGGTGTCATTTGAAAATTACCAAGGTTATTCACCAAGGTATCGTGAAAAATTGTAATCTCTAGTGGTTACATCATTACCCAATGCATTGGAGCGCTATCAGGCGCACCCTTAAATTTGCCTTTATTATCATGTGATCCACATATATCATCATCATAAATTTCATAAATAGCCCATATAGCATAAAATAAATGGGTTTCATTTCATAATCATAACATTTTAAAAACTGCTTTAAAGACATGATCTTTACGTCACTTTAAACCCACGGAAAGGGAAAGAGGGTCTCATGTATGTAAATCCCAGAATTCAAAATAGAACATTTTGATATATATGTGAATACCCTTGTATAAATAAGATCTTTGAGTATTCACTTTATAACATAAAATAATTTTGAGAAAAGAGAGAGGCATTTTGAGATGAAAATTCTGCAGCATAACGGCTATGTTACAAGGTTTTAGGAAACATTGAAAAGAGAGGGGACATGGGTCACCCACTCATAAATGATCCATAAAACAGTAGGGGGACAGAATATAAGGGATTTAATAACATGTTAATTAAATTTTAAAGATATACCATATGAAATGAAAAACATGGAAGTGAGACAAAACAAGATTTCTCTTATGAGAATTCGGCAGCCTAACGGCGTCACTTAACTTCAAAGAAAATGATTTGACAAGATCAAATAGGGTCCCTCATAATATGTTCATAATAGATTAGTATGATAGATATAGAGATCATACCCCATCACAAAAAAAAGAACTTGAAAGACTTGACATGAAAATCAAACTTGAAAAATGAGAAGGGTGAAAGAATCCCTTAAAAATTCGGCAGCCTAACGGCGCCACTTAAACTTCAACAAAAATGAATTGACAAGATCAAATAGGGTCTCTCATCATAGGAACATAAAAGTCCAGTATGATATATATAGATATCATACCCAAACATAAAATAAAGTAACTTTAAAGAATTGACATGAAAGTAGAACTTCAAAACGAGAAGGGTGAAGAACCACTTAAAAATTCGGCAGCCTAACGGCGCCACTGAAACTTCAACAAAAACGAATTGACAAGATCAAATAGGGTATCTCATCATATGAACATAAAAGTCCAGTATGATATATATAGAGATCATACCCCAACATAAAAGAAATGAACTTGAAAGAATTGACATGAAATTAGAACTTCAAAACGAGAAGGGTGAAGAACCACTTAAAAATTCAGCAGCCTAACGGTGCCACTTAAACTTCAACAAAAATGAATTGACAAGATCAAATAGGGTTTATAATCATATGAACATAAAAAGTACAATAGGATGAATATAAAAGAACATCTTACAACATAAGAACATGGAGCATAAAAGATATGACATAAAAGAGAGTACTTGAAAAGAATGAGAGAGGTCGGATCCCTTACCTTAAAATGTAACTCTTAAACCTCAAAGGTTGGGACCTTGAGGGCTTGGGGGAAACTTGGGAGGTAAGAAGACCAGAACTTCGTTGGGGGAGAGTTGGGAGTGAAAACTAAAGGAGGAAAGGGTGGGTATTTATAGGGAAAGTGAGGGGACAAGGCATTAATGGCCAAGGGACACCTCACATGTGCTTTTCTCAAACCCATGTGCTCTCCCTTGGCATTTATCATGGAGTTAGGCCACATGGGGCCCCCAAAACAATAATTCATCACCCATGGCCGGCCAACCCTTAAAAGATCTCATGAAATCATCATAACATAATTATGATGTCATTAAACATACCGAAACCCTAAAACTGCATTTTTACTATTCACTGAAAAATTCACCTTTCTCAGAAAAATCCCAAACTTTCACCTTAACTAAATATTGATTCCCTAATTACATTTATGAATTCAATTTTATAAAAATATTTTTCTAAATATTTTGAATTTAATTTTTAAATAAAAACACTATTCACCGAAAATTCATTTTTTCAGAAACAATCCCAAAAATTACCATATCATAATATCGGTGCTCTGAGTTCAAAAATGAAATCCATTTTATAAAAATAATTTTCTAAATATTTTTAATTAATTTTTTAATTATAAAAACACTATTCACCCGAAAAAACTAATACTTGAATAATAATTAATGAAACCGTTATTTAACTATTTTATTGAATCACATTACTTAATCAAGGTGCCTAGATTATTTTAAAACTTTCTTTAAGTGAGGTTACTAATCCATTTGGTCATATTACTAATCCTAATCATAAAATCACTATTCATAATTTACTATTCATTAAAAATCAAGTTGATCTTATTAGACTCCAAATTTTGTACTGAACATAATTGTAGAAGACCATTTTTTGAAAATCATTACACATTTTTAATTATTTAAGGTTTACATAAACATTTTTAAAATATCCTTTTTCTAAAATTTATCAAAAATATGCATACTATATTTATCCGGTCATTTCAAAATTCATAAACTTCATCATAAGAAGAAATCCCAATTTTTATTTAAAACAAGGATTACACAAGGTAGTTACGGTCTCGTTACATAGCCCCTTATAATACCAGCATAGGACCTAATAGTAAGGTGTGCTAGGGTGATAGAAGCTTGGGGCGGCTCAGTCAACATTGCCCGAGTAGTAATTTCTATCAGTTTGAACTTCTCACGAAGGCGATTCCGTTCTAGCTTCACATGATGAAGTTCGTCTTGGATTTGATCCAGAGAAAAGCCCAATGGTGCTACCTCCTTCCCAAGCTCTATTAGATGGGCTTCGATCGGTCCAAGACTACTAGGTGAGGCCATCGAATCTTCTTTCTATAATAATTAACCAAGATTACTTATATTTAGAGACAATAATCAAAACATTTTGTTCACAGCGGTCATATTGACCGATGGTTATATAATAGTCAAAACCCACTGGTCTCATTTTAATTATAATCATGTTTATCAAATAAAACATTTTTGTTGAGTATAAAAATAAAATAAAATAACACATGAAATTAGTAAACAAGATTTATTCAAAATTTCGGGTCGTTGCAATCTTCCCCCCTTAAGAAATTGCGTCCTCGCAATTTTAAAAAAAAAATTGGGTTTTGAAATTTCATTGAAAGTCCCACATCGGAAAAAGAGTCTGTGACACCATTACTTTAAAATAAAGAAAAGGAAGTACAAAGGCCACCCGAGTTTACTCATACTAGGATTCCATGTAGGAAACATGGACATGGAGGAGAAAACAAAGGGTCACGTCCTAAAGGAGAGTGATAGAAAACATGATTAGGAGGAAGTTAACCACCAGAAAATCCCAAAATTATGATGTGTGCAAGCGGTCTTTGATTACCTAGTAGGAAACGTAAACCAACAACATTTTTGTTTTACGTTCCTTTTCATAACTTTGAGGAATTCATTTACAACATAGAACAAAAACATAAGGAAATATATCTACCTTCATGTAGAGTTTCATCCTTTAATAAGTTTCTACCCAAAACTAATCTTTTCTCTAAACTATGAGCATTCAAAACTACTTGGTCTCATCAAAACACAAGAATCATCTTCTAGAGAATCACATAATCCACAAAAGATCAACTATCTATTTCTTCTATCTTTAGACATTATCCCAAAAACAGAAAGAGTAAGGTAAAAAAAACTCTTCAAAAAGAAATAATCCCATAGGAATGGAAACTACTTTTAAATCTTCAAGTTCCATGGTACTACCCAAAGTTCATCATAGTCCATTCCGTAAATAATGGTCCTTAAGATTCCTCAAAATAAACCAAACTAAGATTGAAACCCAAATACAAGAAAGATTTGATAACATAGTCTTCCAAAATAAACTTCATTGTTCATCTCCAAACAACATTAACCACTCCTAACATCTTATAAAAAAAGTAGCTAACCTAAACATATTTTACCCAAGATAGGTTAATCATTCCCGTAAGTAACCTAAATTACTATAAGTCCACCTTAAATTCATCTATTCTTCAAAATATAAGTCACCCTTACTCCTCAATGAAAATACCGTTGTAATCTATTTACCTCGATCATATAGGGTCCCCAAAATAGTGAACGTCTTCCAAAATAAAAATCATATTTTAATCCCCTAATCATATCTGTCATCTTAATACAGCAATCGTAGCATTTCCTATCACATTGGTTGTTGAGACATGTTCTTCCATTTCCCGCCATTAACTAAGAAAAGAAACTATAATTAGGGGCTTAAATACTTAGCCAATAATCAAGAAAAGAAACTTAAAGCATATAAGGATAACTTGTTGTTGAAAAGTATACCCTAACTTGTGATCCCCTAGGTTCTCATCTAGGTTATCCATGATCATATATTCTTATGTGAATCTTCATTTTATTTTATCTTTGTTCCTTTAACAATGGTTCATACTAAGCTTATGATTTTACCAAAGCATATCCCCCGGGAGTGTCGTAACTAAGAGTGCAGCAAGGCCCGTTGTCATGTACCAGTTCCCGTTCGAGTCTATCTCAAAGCGGTGTTTTCGGGTTTTACCCCTATGTACATCTATGCCAGAGCCGCCTCTACCTGCTCGTATCCAGACAGGGATGTATTTGTTTGATAAACCACTTACTCAATACTTACCAAAATACCAGGAAGTTTTCCTATATTTAAACTTTTCTATAGGGTTCTTCCTAAAGTTTTTATATCCTAATTTCCAGAAATAACTAAACCATCCTCTGATACCAACTATAGCATCCCGTCTTTTTATCACATAAAATTTCATTACATTACACATAACTGAGGATCTTTAAGGTCTAGTGTCTTGGAAACCAGGAACAAAATACATGAAAGTAACATAAATCATTATTCTTAAACACTTGAAAGGCTTCTCCTAAAGTTCATCCTAGGTTCATTACTGCATCTCATAACCTGGTGACATACATCAAAAGAAAGGGTGAGCAGAAGGCCCAGTAAGGGAAACAAGAGGAACATTTTACATGTGAACTTGATATACTTCAATAAGGACATGAAAAGAACTTTAAGGCATGAGAAGGAAATCATGAGGCATTTCATAATAAAAACAACATTTTTCATAACTTCAAGATGTGGCTACATCATTTAACATAGACAATCATGAACATATCACCAAGGTCCATCCCCAAGGTGTCATTTGAAAATTACCAAGGTTATTAACCAAGGTATCGTGAAAATTGTAATCTCTAGTGGTTACATCATTACCCAATGCATTGGAGCGCTATCAGGGCGCACCCTTAAATGTGCCTTTATTATCATGTGATCCACATATATAATCATCATAAATTTCATAAATAACCCATATAGCATAAAATAAATGGGTTTCATTTCATAATCATAACATTTTAAAAACTACTTTAAAGACATGATCTTTACGTCACTTTAAACCCACGGAAAGGGAAAGAGGGTCTCATGTATGTAAATCCCAGAATTCAAAATAGAAAATTTTGATATATATGTGAATATCCTTGTAGAAATAAGAGCTTTGAGTATTCACTTTATAACATAAAATAATTTTGAGAAAAGAGAGAGGCATTTTGAGACGAAAATTCTGCAGCATAACGGCTATGTTACAAGGTTTTAGGAAACATTGAAAAGAGAGGGGACATGGGTCACCCACTCATAAATGATCCATAAAACCGTAGGGGGACAGAATATAAGGGATTTAATAACATGGTAATGAAATTTGAAAGATATACCATATGAAATGAAAAACATAGAAGTGAGACAAAACAAGATTTCTCTTATGAGAATTCAGCAGCCTAACGGCGTCACTTAACTTCAAAGAAAATGATTTGACAAGATCAAATAGGGTCCCTCATCATATGTTCAAAAGAGATCAGTATGATATATATATAGATCATACCCAATCACAAAAAAAAGAACTTGAAAGACTTGACATGAAAATCAAACTTGAAAAATGAGAAGGGTGAAAGAATCCCTTAAAAATTCGGCAGCCTAACGGCGCCACTTAAACTTCAACAAAAATGAATTGACAAGATCAAATAGGGTCTCTCATCATATGAACATAAAATTAAAGTATGATATATATAGATATCATACCCCAACATAAAATAAAGGAACTTTAAAGAATTGACATGAAAGTAGAACTTCAAAACTAGAAGGGTGAAGAACCACTTAAAAATTCGGCAGCCTAACGGCGCCACTTAAACTTCAACAAAAATGAATTGACAAGATCAAATAGGGTCTCTCATCATATGAACATAAAAGTCCAGTATGATATATATAGATATCATACCCCAACATAAAAGAAATGAACTTGAAAGAATTGACATGAAAGTAGAACTTCAAAACGAGAAGGGTGAAGAACCACTTAAAAATTCGGAAGCCTAACGGCGCCACTTAAACTTAAACAAAAATGAATTGACAAGATCAAATAGGGTTTCTCATCATATAAACATAAAAATGAAAGTAGGATGAATATAAAAGAACATCCTACAACATAAGAACATGGACCATAAAAGATATGACATAAAAGAGAGTACTTGAAAAGAATGAGAGAGGTCGGATCCCTTACCTTAAAATGTAACTCTTAAACCTCAAAGGTTGGGACCTTGAGGGCTTGGGGGAAACTTGGGAGGACTCCTTGGGAGGTAAGAAGACCATAACTTCGTTGGGGGAGAGTTGGGAGTGAAAACTAAAGGAGGAAAGGGTGGGTATTTATAGGGAAAGTGAGGGGACAAGGCATTAATGGCCAAGGGACACCTCACATGTGCTTTTCTCAAACCCATGTGCTCTCCCTTGGCATTTATCATGGAGTTAGGCCACATGGGGCCCCCAAAACAATAATGCATCACCCTTGGCCTGCCAACCCTTAAAAGATCTCATGACATCATCATAACACAATTATGATGTCATTAAACATACTGAAACCCTAAAACTGCATTTTTACTATTCACTGAAAAATTCACCTTTCTCAGAAAAATCCCAAACATTCACCTTAACTAAATATCGATTCCCTAATTACATTTATTAACTCCATTTTATAAAAATAATTTTCTAAATATTTTTAATTTAATTTTTAAATAAAAACACTATTCACCAAAAATTCATTTTTTCAGAAAAAACCCCAAAAATTACCATAGCATAATATCGGTGCTCTGAGTTCAAAAATGAAATCCGTTTTATAAAAATAATTTTCTAAATATTTTTAATTAATTTTTTAATTATAAAAACACTATTCACCCGAAAAAACTAATACTTGAATAATAATTAATGAAACCGTTATTTAACTATTTTATTGAATCACATTACTTAATCAAGGTGCCTAGATTATTTTAAAACTTTCATTAAGTGAGGTTACTAATCCATTTGGTCATATTACTAATCCTAATCATAAAATCACTATTCATAATTTACTATTCATCAAAAATCAAGTTGATCTTATTAGACTCCAAATTTTGAACTGAACATAATTGTAGAAGACCATATTTTGAAAATCATTACACATTTTTAATTATTTAAGGTTTACATAAACATTTTTAAAATATCCTTTTTCTAAAATTCATCAAAAATATGCATACTATATTTATCCGGTCATTTAAAAATTCATAAACTTCATCATAAGAAGAAATCCCAATTTTTATTTAAAACAAGGATTACACAAGGTAGTTACGGTCTCGTTACATAGCCCCTTATAATACCAGCATAGGACCTAAGAGTATGGTGTGCTAGGGTGATAGAAGCTTGGGGCTTCTCAGTCAACATTGCTCGAGTAGTAATTTCTATCAGTTTGAACTTCTCATGAAGGCGATTCCGTTCTAGCTTCACATGATGAAGTTCGGCTTGGATTTGATCCAGAGCAAAGCCCAATGGTGCTACCTCCTTCCCAAGCTCTGTTAGATGGGCTTCGATCGGTCCAAGACTACTAGGTGAGGCCATCGAATCTTCTTTCTATAATAATTAACCAAGATTACTTATATTTAGAGACAATAATCAAAACATTTTGTTCACAGCGGTCATATTGACCGATGGTTATATAATAGTCAAAACCCACTGGTCTCATTTTAATTATAATCATGTTTATTAAATAAAACATTTTTGTTGAGTATAAAAATAAAATAAAATAACACATGAAATTAGTAAATAAGATTTATTCAAAATTTCGGGTCGTTACATTACTGCATCTCATAACATGGGGACATACATCAAAATAAAGGGTGAGCAGAAGGCCCAGTAAGGGAAACAAGAGAAACATTTTACATGTGAACTTGAGATACTTCAATAAGGTCATGAAAAGAACTTTAAAACATGATAAAGAAATCATGAGGAATATAATAATAAAAATAACATTTTTCATAACTTGAAGATGTGGCTACAACATTTAACATAGACAATCATTTTCATTTTACCAAGGTCCACCCCCAAGGTGTCATTAAAATTACCAAGGTTATTCACCAAGGCGTCGTTAAAAATGGTCATCTTTAGAGATTAAGTCTTTACCCAAGGCATTGGAGCGCTATCAGGGCACACCCTTAAATTTTTATTTATCATAATGTGATCCAAATATATAATCATCAATAATTTAATAAACAACCCATATAGAATAAAAGAAATGGGTTTCATTTCATAATCATAACGTTTTAAAAACTGCTTTAAAGACATGATCTTTATGTCACATTAATCCCACGGAAAGGGAGAGCGGGTCTCATGTATGTAAATCCCAGAATTTAAAATAGTACAACTTGGTATGTATGTGAATACCCCTATATAATAGATAGATTTGATTATTCACTTAATAAAATAAAATAACATTAGAAAAAGAGAGAGACATTTTGAGATGGAAATTCTACAGCATAACGACTATGTTTTGGGGTTTTAGATAACATTAAAAAGAGAGGGGAAATGAGTAAAACATTCATAAATGACTCATAAATCAGTAGATGGAAAGAATATGAAGGATATATGAACATGGTAATTAAATTTTAAGGACATTCAAATTGAAATGAAAAACATGGAATGCGGACGAAAATCAGATTTCTCTTATGAAAATTCGGCAGCCTAATGACGTCACTTAAACTTCAACAAAAATGAATTTGACGAGATCAAATAGGGTCTCTCATCATATGAACATAAAATTTCAGAATGATAGATATATATATCATACCCTAACATAATAAAAAGTAACTTGAAATACCTGACATGAAAGTAGAACTTTGAAAAATGAGAAAGGTGAAAGAATCCCTTAAAAAATTCAGCAGCCTAACGGCGCCATTTAAACTTTCATAAAATGAATTGATGAGAGAAAGAGGGGTTCTCTCATCATATGAAAATAAAAAAGTCTGTAAGAGGAATATAAAAGAACATCCTCCAGCATAAGATCATGGAGCATAAACGAAATGACATAAAAGAGATTACTTGAAAAGAAAGAGAGAGGTAGGATCCCTTACCTTAAAAGTAACTCTTAAAACTCAATGGTTGGGACCTTGAGAGGCTTGAGGGAACCTTGGGAGGACTACATGGGAGTTAAGGAGACCAGAACTTCGTTTATAATTATTCTGGAGTCAAAAGGATGAGAAAATGGCTCGGTATTTATAGGGAAAGTGAGGTGATACTTTAAAAATTTCAAGGGACACCTCACAAGTGGTTTTCTCAAAACCAGGGGCACTCCCATGGTATTTCCCATGGAGTTAGGCCACATGGGGCCCCCAATACAATAATTTATCACCTTTGGTCAGCCAACCCTTAATATATATCATGACATCATCATGACATAGTGATGATGTCATTGAACATACAGAAACCCTAAAACTGCATTTTTACTATTCACTGAAAAATCACTTTTTCAGAAAAATCTCCAAAAATTACCATAACATAATATCGATGCTCTGAGATCAAAAATAAAGTCCATTTTATAAAAATAGTTTTCTAAATATTTTTAATTTAATTTTTAATTAAGATACACTATTCACCTGAAAAACTAATACTTGACTAATAATTTGTGAAACCGTTATTTACCCATTTTATTGAATCACATTACTTAATCAAGGTGTCTAAATTATATTAAAACTTTTTATAAGTGAGATTACTAATCTATTTGGTCACATTACTAATCCTAAGCGTAAACTCACTATTCATCAAAAATTAATTTGATCTTATTAGACTCCAAATTCTTTACTGAACACTTTTGCAGAAGACCATTTTTTGAAAATAATTACACATAATTAATTATTTAAGGTTTACATAAATATTTTAAAATATCCTTTTTTTCAAAATTCATCAATAAAATACATCATAAAATAATCTGGACATTTGAAATTTCACAAACATCACTAAAGGAAGAAATATCAATTTAGTCATCCCAAAGGATTACACAAAAAAGCTATGGTCTCATCACATAACCCCTTATAACACCAGCATATGACCTAAGTGTAAGGTGTGCTTTGGTGAGTGAATATGAGGGAGGCTCAGATAACACTGCCCTAGTAGTAATCTCTACTAACTTGAACTTCTCCTGCATGTGTTTCCGTTCAATCTTGACACGCTGGAGTTCGGCTTGGGCTTCGTCCAAATCGAAGCCCAAAGATGCCACCTCCTTCCCAAGCTCTGATAAGTGGGCTTCATAAGGCTCGAGTCTATTGGATGAATCCATATAATCTTCTTTCTACATTAACCATTAACATCTCCATTAATCATTAAGAGTACATTAATTTACTATTCCAAAAGTTTGTGTTTTTACAAATCTTTACCACACTACAACTAGAATGTAATCCTTTGAATCTAGTTTAGAAAGTAGGAAATACCCCTAGACATTCAAATCAATAAATTCAATTGAAATTTAATATTTATCAACTCATGGATGGATCTCTATACGACAATTGAAGACAATATTGACCTTATTTATTTGGTTATTTATAACACCATGAATGTCTTCCACTAGATGATAATTTTATTGGATGTCATAGTCTGCTTTGATCTTCCCCTTCTTCAATTGTTATTTTCTCAGTAGCAGAAAAGAAACCATTCTTCATCCCATCAAAAAACTGAAAGCCACACATTCTTCTTCTTCTACCACTCACAATAATATAAATATAGTGTGTATTGATAATCACATAATTAATCCTTAACCAAATGATAATCAACTAAATATGGATTGTTCTGATACTCTTTATTCTTAAATGAAAAATTCACTACAATAAGCCACCTATTTCCAATTTTTCTATAATCACAAACATCTTTACGATTATTAAATCAATGAAGATCAATTCAACACAACATCATCATAATTTAACTTCCCCACTTAATAATCCAAGGATAATTGGGAATCTTTTTTTCTTCTTTAGTCTCAATGATCTAAATGTTATTGTGGACTAAGATCTCAGACTTCTTCGATACACAATATAACCAATTGAGTGTAGTATCAACTTCATATTATTATAATTGATTTCTTGCAAACAATTATTACACTGCATTGAACATATCACATCATCCAATGCATGTTTGAAAATCTTATTGGGTATTATAAAACTTTTAAACCTCGGCACATAGTTATTCTTGATCAATAGTTGAAGAGTTTATGGTCTCATGCGCATATGGGTTTAAATATGCATGAAAGCACTTTTTATGTTCAATTTATATTTTTTCATTCTTTACGTAAGTGAAAAAAATGTCTCGATTAATTCATCATGTGCATGTGCATTCAAATATCAATACATATATGTACTAATTGTTCATTTTCTATTCACACACATTGAAATATGAACACATTGTATTTTTGTGTTTATTTCCTTGTGTGAAATCCACTTCTATCACCATCACACAATCCAAACATTCCAGAAATATCAATACTTTGTTAGAACATAAGTCATGTTTGGATTAGTTCTTATTCAAAAAACCTTCTAGAATGTATGTCACATGGCTTATTTCTCCTTCACGCAACTCACAGTGAGCAGTTATTGTAATTGTTCATCTTGTACCAACAGGATACACTATAAGTGTTCACTTCACATAACACAGTGAAGGTATAATACTCAATAAATAGTATGCAGAAAAATTCTCCTTCATGAAGAATAACGAGGGAGTACATACACTAATCTTGTGTCAAGATATTCTTCACATAGGATTTCTGTGGTTCTCCATTGTGTAACCAAAGGGATTTTGAAATAATCCTTCTTCACATATCATAGGATGTTCACGGAACTAGTTACTCCTTCATGTAAAAGAGTGATCCAAATATATGCTATTTCTTTTGAAAACAAGATCTCTCAGAAGAATCCCTGAATAATAGCACCGTCAATAGGCTTAGTGCCTCTTCTTTTATAAGACTGGATCACCACCTTTTTTTCATTTATTCACCACCTAAAACCATACAAATAAGTCTATGTCATTGACCCATTTTATGATCCAAGGATCTCAATGCACCTTATGAATTTCCAGAGGCAATAAGTCTCATATTTGAATTCTTCAATATTGAGTATAGGGTATGCTGAATATCATTGTGTTTTTCTCATTGTGATTTAATATTCTCCCTTGTAAAAACGAACCATCCAAACATCCCCATTTCATCTACACTCTTTCATATTAATTCAGTAGTGGAACATCCTGAAACAAATCTTTATATGAAAATCAAAGCATGCATAAATATTGTTTCATAAATCAAGTTCGGACACACTTGTTTTGATCAATGGTTGTGATGTTCAGTGCGAAGTTTGATCATTGGTGGTGTCCGATCATTAAATTGGCTAGAGTTGATGATCTCTCATGTCAGGTTGAAGATCATTACTACGTGGAAACTTGGTGATCATTAGATCCCTATAAATCAAAAGGATGTGTTATATCTGTCACAACCCATACCAGAGAGGCCCATTCTATGACTACCACAAGGACACATATAATAGGACATGGGTTGGAGACTATCATTGAGTAGGCATATCCATAAATGGGAGGCATTTTCCTAAGTACATGTACACACACACATCTCCAACCACAAAATGAAGAAATGTAAAATCCCTAAGAAGAGAATGAATGCATACACTAAGATACCAACCAAATAGTATGACAGTTGGAAAAATGGAATGTAAATTGGTCTAGAAGACAAGCCCAGTAAAATAAAGAGTCTGGAAATGTAAATTAAGATGTTCCTGAAACTCATCTGCAGATTTCCCTACTAGAAGGGTATGTTTAGGACAACTATATGAATCCATAGGATCAAACCTCAGCCATATTATATCCATACGCACCACCTAATCCTTGTCCACATAAAACTCCATAAAATCATCATTGATCTGCACAAGATGCCACACATGCGAGTGAAGCCCGTGCAGGGGTGACTAAAACAATACTCAGTAGGACACCCCGAAACCATAAATGAAAAGCCACAAAGGAAAATACTACAAGGGAATACTAAAGTCATCTCTATACATGTTTATGTATTTAACACATATACCATGGATATCCATAAATACTCATAAATATCCCTAAATGAAAGAGTTAAGTTACAACCAATCACCACTATAGGATTCTACTTGAGGCACACTCATTCTAGGAGAACTCACTCCTCAAGCCATGATATCATCTGAGAATCTCAAAAGAGGTCCCACTAATTTGGTCCCCACCTAAAGAGAAATACACTGGTCAATGATCATAATATTTAGAGAGGGGATCCATCCTAGAGAATACAAACAACCCAATATGTATTATCCTTCAACATAGGTGATCCTTCTTAGAGAATACCAACAACCATTCTGATTTATCTCATAATGTAGGGTATCCTTCTCAAAGAATACAAAAAAACCTATCGATATGACCCATGAGATGAAGTAATAACACCCTATGATTGGAGGTCATGTTAATTCCCACAAAACTCCATCAAGGGTGATAGAGGATCACTCATGTCCCAAGAGGGATATGAAAAATCTATCTATGAATCATCCTCTAGATGGGACTACTATCCAGTGACGTTGATTTGAAACCGTACTGAACCCTTAAAGAAAGGACCTAGGGAAACTATCCACATATATTGGTTTAATATAAAATATCATCAATCCATATAGAAAAGATTATCTCTTTTAAAGGATACCAACACCAAAAACAGATCATTAAACGAGCACATAGTTTGAATTTTATGGTTGTTTTCATAAAAAGGTCCATCCAGGGTATGGTCTGGGTCCGAACCGATCCACAGACCGACCCGACCCACCCAAACCTAGTTCCGTCTAGCCCGAACTGGCCATCCCTCTAAGATCATCCCACTGGGACTTTTGGACTGTATCCTGACTCCCAATGTTCTAGCCTGCAAGTGTGTAGTCTAACCTTCCCCACCACACATGGTCCACCCCAACCACACTCCACTAGGATCCACACTGTGCCGCACTACGTCCATGCGGTCAGCCCATCGTCTACCGGTACTATAGTCTCACCACCCTTACGGGATCCATGAAGCCCACCTGACATATTCAAGACCTTCCTTCATTGCATCCCCCAGTCAATAATGCATCCGCCTTCCATTGAACCTTTGTGGTACCATCATGGGGTCAACTCTTTGACCTCATACCATTTCACCATGAATCGAGGGTGAAATGATCGATCATTAGTAACGGGGTTTCGATGCATGGGGTGAATAAAAAGAACACATGAAGAAATTGATAGATTTAGGGGAGTTAATAAATTCATATGAATTCCCAAATAACAGATATTATCTTTTTTTTATATCGGAATCGATTTGTTTTTGTTATAAGTATGAACGAATAAGTATTATCACAAAGATATTTCACCCATCAAACCCCACAATTTAGCCATCCCACCAGAATGACCATACTATGAATCAACCCATTATTTGATTGGTCAGTGTTCATCCTTGAATTTATGAATGGGAAAAAGAAACCACAAAGTGATGAAACACCCTACCTCAATTTGGTTCTGTCACTGATGAAGAACAGTTGATGTGTTATTGATGTGGGAAAGATCCTTCAAATTCGAGGTTCTTCATTCTCGATTTGTCAATCCATTGGAATTTTTTAGGGGGTATATGTCTCCTTGTCTCAGAGGATTTCTAGGGTTATGTCATAACCCTAGATTCCTAAAAATATTCAACATCAAAATGAAACCAATGCTACTCCAAAAAAATAATTTCTATTAAATTATTTTAATGATGCTTATGTCCAAATAATTACATTAATGGTTATCCCACGTAGGTTGAGTTTATGCCTATCCTAACGTAAATCAACTAATATGAATTCAATGTCACCCTAAAATGTATAATCCATGCCCACATTTAAGAGTTATTCTAGTTTTAAAGGAAAAACTCCCACATGCTATATTAAGAACTGAACATTTTTAAACAAATTGTTCTGGGAACAACGAGCCTAAGAATCACATGCCACCTTAGTTCCTGGTCATAGAAGTTTTTAAATTAATATCTAACATTAATACCAGAACAAATATGATTCATTACATTCTCCCTACCTTAGGGATTTACATCCTTGAAATCCAAACTGGGGAGTATAAGAGTACTAAGAATGAATCTTAGCCTACAACACCTCCCCTAGAGATTCTCATGTTGCTACAGAACACGCACCATAGGAATCCACCACCCATGAAGGATACTATCCTATCGATCTTCAATCTCCATCAGGTACTCCACAAAATGTGCCCCATCGTTAATGACCATCTTGACCTAATCTATTTTGTGAGAGGGATCATGCACATACCTCCTCAGTTGAGGAACGTAGAAGACATAAGGTACCCGATGCAATTGCGTGGGTAGAGCTAGGTGGTACACCACCTCACAATATCTATGTAGAATCTGAAAAGGGCTGATGTATATCGAAAACAAATTGCCGCCCTAGCAAAATCACTATAATCTGTGTCGAGGTGAGACTCAATGGAACAACTGGTCTCCTTAATCAAACTCTAGAGGCCCCTGTCTCCTATCAACATATGACATGTTTATGCTCTATGCTATCTTTATATGCTCCTGGATGATCTGAACCTTCTCAGTGGTATCTCGCACTAGTTTTGGTTCCCTTTGTGCTGAATCTATTAGGTCAGTATAGAAAAGTGGTGACCTTCATGCTCACATGTAAAATGCCTCAAATGGCTCCATACCAATGGTGGAGTGGTAGATGTTGTTGTAACAAAACTCCACTAGTGGTAGGTGATCCTCCCAACTACGACCGATGTGCAAGATAACGTCCTACAACGTATCCTCTAGAATAGGAATGGTCTTTTCCATATTTCCATTCGTATGGGGATGAAACACCGTGCTCAGGCATAACTGAGTCCCAAAAACCTCCTATATTCCCTTTTATAACCAGAATGTGAAATGAGAATCAAGATTTGAAACAATCGTCGATGGAACTCTGTGTAGCCAAACTATCTCCTACATGTAGAGGCATCCCAAGCTATCCAATGAACAATGCTCCATGATTAGTAAAAAATTGTACAGCTTGGTGAGTAATTAAATGATCACCTTGATGGTATTGTTTCCCCAACACATTCATGGTGAAACCACAATGAAGTCCATAAATATCCCATAACACTTTCACTTTGACACCTTATGTGGTTGGGTCATTCCCATAGGAGCTTGGTGCTCAACGTTCACTTTCCTACATGTGAGGAATTGAGAAACGAACTCTACCACATCCTTCTTAATCCTCAACCACCAGAAATAACTTTAGAGGTCCAGGTAAATATACTCCACTCCCAGATATACCGCAAAATGGGATATATGAAACTCCCTCAGAACCTCCTCCCATATTAAAACTAGTAGCGCTGTGCACCCTCTGAAAAGAATGACATGGTTTTCACATTTATAACATCCTTCTTGGGAATGCCCTATGGAAAACTGTGCATGTTGGGTCTCTTAGTTGGTATCCCCAAGATATGCCTCCCAAAATTATTCTAAGAGTGGAGGGGTCAAAACCATTGTCTTGAGGTAAGAAACTCCATCTCCATCCAAAAAGTATATCATCATTGAGGCTAACTTCTCCAATTCCTCACTCAACAACTGGAAGCCGGATCTTCTGCAGGGAGCCTCATCCTCCACGTTCCCCTTCCTAAGAGTAAAAATAATCTCAAAATCATAGTCCTAGAAGAAATCTAGCCATCAACTCTATCTCATGTTCAGATCTTTCTGGGAGAAGATATACATTAGACTCTAATGGTAAGAGTAGATGATAAACCAGTCACCCCTTTGGTAATGTTGCCACATCTTCAACGTGAAGACTACCACTACTAGCTCAAGATAACGGGTCATGTAGTTTTTTTCATCCAGTCTTAACTGAAGTGAACCATAAGATACCACCACTTTCCCCTATAATAGGACACAACCAAGCCCAGTACTTGTTTCATCACAGAACACTCTATACTAGACAACCTCCTCTGGAAATCTCAATATTGGATCCCTCTTCAACCTCTACCTCAACTCCTGATAGAAATTATGACACTTCTTTTCCCACATAAATGGATTCCACTTCCATGTAAAATCCATCATGGGAACTTCTAATCAATAATATTAGGGTAAAAAATTCTAATAATACCCAACCAAAACCAGGAAACTCCACACCTTGGAAACACTCCTAGGTGGTTCCTAAGAAATAACCGCCTCAATCTCTTCCATATCCACTAAAACTCTTGATTCTGAAATTATGTCTCCTAGAAATTGGACCTCCCGATTCTAGAATCGACACTTCGATATCTTCCCATTAAGATGATTCTCTCTATGTTTATCTAGGACCATCCTCAATTTTATTACATGCTCCTCTTCGTACTCCGAGTATACTAGGATATCATCCATGAAGAACACAACGAACTGATCTATGTAAGGCTAGAAGATCCTATTCATGAGTACCTTGAACACTTTTGGGGAATTAATCATGAAAAACAACATAAAAAAGTACTCATAGGGTTCATACCGACAACTGAAGGAAGTCTTATATACATAATCATTCCATACAAGAAGCTAGTTATAGACTGATCTGAGGTCTATCTTCGATAACCACCTCACTCCCTTCAGCTGATCTAAGAGGTCATGCATACCTGGTAGTAGATACTTAGTCTTCAGGGTCACCTAGTTCAGGCACCAAAATTCCACACATAACTTGAAGATACCTTCCGCTTTCTTGGATATATAGATTATGGCTTCCTAGGGTGAAACAATGGGTCTCGTTAATCACTTACTCTGCAAGTCCTCCAACTGTACCCTAAATTCACAAAGCTTTGCAGGAGCCATCCAATTTTTTAGTGTAGATATCAGTGTCGTCCTAGGGTATAAATCAATGCATAACTCTATCTCCCTACATGGAGGTAATTTGAGGACATCCTTAGGAAATACATACTCATACTCCACCAACATTATAGGAAAATGAGGACTCCTATCATCAACTACACTGAGGGTGAGGATATCTAACTAATGAGAAATCCGCTACACGCTCCTATAAGAAAATACATCCTACACGACATGTATTTAATTTTCTATAATAAAGGAATACATGGTCCCATCACCATAGGCACACAACAATCTATACCCAAAATAATCAACCGGATCACGAAATGTGGATAACTAGTCCATTACAAGAATGACATCATAAGGGCCTGACACTGCTTCCAGAATATCCCAACTAAAAATATTTCCTCACAAGATTAAGGCAACACTATTGAAACAAGTGTGTAATCATCAAATCCCCTCCCGTAGAGTCTCTAAGCATAATGGTCGATTCAATGGTTCAACTAGAATATCAAAGACCTGAACAAGGTATATGGAAAGAGAGAAAATACTAGTACCTATGTCTATCAAAAATATATCTAAGGTGGAAAAGACATAGATTTTACCTCTAATCATCCCTAGAGCACCAAGGTCATAAGCCTCCATTTCCTGAAGTTGGCCTCGAATCTATCCATGTGTTTCTTGTGCCTGGTGTGGACAACCTGGGGGTGGTCGTGCTAATAAGTTGAATCCTCTCCCATATCTTACTACCCTACCTTCTCTAGTTCCATGTTATCTACCTTGATGATAACCCTAATCCTTTATTTTCCTCTACCTCGGTTTTACCTCGATCATTCATCGATCAACTATATTTTGAGTCAGGAAATCTCATTCCCGATGCCCCGACCTCCACATGCGTAACACCATCTATCTCCGGGCTGACTCAATCTACCTTGGGAGACCTGAACCACTAACCTAGTATCATAGGGTCATCTCTTAATGTTATTGACCCTCTTGGTTCCCTACGACTGTCGTTAGTGACCTACTACTAATGTCTCAGCCACCTGGTCTCTGCTGGTAGCTCCCACTACAAGTGTCTGCTCTACTAGGAATATCTTCACTAGCAGAGCTCACTCTATTTCCCCATCACATGTAGGAATGCTGACGGATATCATGGATTCTCTAATATCTATTTTAACCCCTAATCGGAGGACATATCCAAGAATAACAGATCCTGCACCATATCTATGGAGCAGTGAGAAATATTAACAATGCTTACCGAGTACTTCGCCACAATCTGACTGCCCTGCTGCTGATGCAGGAGCTCATGGATGCTCACTGATCACAACATTTCTAGAAAGAACTCTTTTATGAATAGAAGCTTAATGTATACCCAATAGATAGTTTCCTCATCATGAGTCTAGGTCACTATGACCCACCATCGCCCAACAGAGCCCTAGAGAAGACTCATGGAAAGGACTACCATCTAGTCGGTATGTGTCCTCGTAAGGTGGAAGACACATGTAAATACTTCCATCAAATCCAAAACTACCTCATGTTCTGTCTAATCCCTAAACCTATGAGGTAGCTGCCTATAGAACTCAGGGAACACACTCAGCCTACATCCATCCTTAACCAGTATCACTGGTAGTAACTGCCGCTCGATAGGTGGTGGTATCACTAGTAAAGCAGTTAGAGGTGTTATCTCTATTACATTCCTATATACCAATGCCTCATCACTAAGTGGATCATCCTCATAATCATACAACAAAATCATAGCTATCTATTTGTGTGGGGAAATATAGAAATGAAACAAGATGTACCATGTTCAATATATTATAACTGGTGAGATGACTCAAGAAGTACTTGAGAACTCACACTAGTGCAAAAACACTTATTAACATCGGTTTTTATTGATTTTTGACGTCGGTTATAGACCGACATCTTTAAAGGTGATGTTAAAAATATGGTTTTCCCATCGGTTTTTCAAAAACTAACGCCAAAAATAATTTGCTTACGAGTTTTGGCGTCATTTTTATAGAAAACCGACGCTGAAACTTCATTTAGACATGCTTTTTAGAGTCGATTTTTTATAAAAACAATGCCGAAAACAGATTCGACTGGATTTTCAGCGTCGGTTTTATAGAAAACCGACACTGAAACTTCATTTAGACATGCTTTTCTGTGTCGGTTTTTTATAAAACCGACACTAAAAACTGAGTCGACTAGATTATTGACGTCGGTTTTATAGAAAACCGACGCCGAAAATCAGGTCTTCAGCGTCAATTTACAGGAAAACCGACGCCGAACCTCCATCCAACCAATTTTCGGCATTAGTTTTTTCTAAAACCGATTCCATATGTCAATTTTTTTAAAAAAAAACTTTCAACGTCAGTTTTTAAGTTAACCGATGACATAAATAAATTTCTTTTAATAAAATAATGACAATTTCACTTCCAAAAAAATCAAAACCCCTGAACAAAAAAACACAGTATACAGAAACAATCAAACAGTATTTTTGCATTGGCACTTGAGAGAACTTAAAGTAAAGTAGAATTAAAATACACGTACCTGAAATATATGACATGCTCATTATTGGTTATTGTTGAAGCATTCATTTGTTTATTAGTAGGTTCAAACACCTGATATATTATAAGAGTTAATTTTTTTAAACCCATGTGTATTATTATTTATAAATATTAGAATATACATACCTCAAATCTTAATCAGACGTAACAAAAAGTTCGCAAAAGTAGATTTCATATGGATCATATTAGATTGGGAATGAGACTATGAATCATTGAATGCCTACAATAATATTGAATGATATGAAATTAATAAATAGAATGAAGTGGTAGAAAATATATAAAAAAATTAATACAACTAACCTTAAGAAAATCAGTAGTTTCCCTAGTTGTGATTATCTCATACATGAATCGTAGAATATAATAACCACATTCAACATGTCCATTTTGACGATGAAAATGTAGTTATAAAACATTTAACTAATAATAAAAACCAATATATAACAAAATATAAAAACTAATTACTTGTACGTCCACATATTTGATCTTCATTGGTTTTTTACTAACATGTTTTCCTTTGTAAAATGTTTCCATGAACTGCATTTTTTTATATAAGAACTAATAAAACATGTGTAAACAATGAAAATTAAAAATAAAAAACTTATAAAAATAAAAAACAACTTACCCGTTTAATAAGTTGGAAAATGGTTTACACACTTTTCCTAATTAAGAGCAAAACCAATATAAGGTGCATTCATTTGGGAAAAAAACACCTAACATCCAATGCCCCCTACAATACAAAAAGTTCACAATTAATGACATTATAATGATCATTAGTTCAAAATTATGTTTATGTTCTTACTTATCATGAAATGGAAAAAACCAGCATTCAATCTCTGTTTTTGATAATCTCTCAGATATATATTGAACTCTTTCATCATTCTTCACATGTTTGACTTCCAAGGAAATGTACTCTGGATATATAAAGCTGTAAATTCTTGTAGTTTCATTTTGTAAAGGAATGTTGTGTAGATAACTAATTTAAAAAGAATATATAGTTAGTCAATGACATAATAATATTTTATTAAAGAAATAACAATTCAAATGTCAATTTACTTACATAGAAAACAACTGCACCACATTCAGCCCGATCTCATCAAAATTAACTAAATTCATGATATCTTCTTCTAGTATTCTCAATTGATAATTTCTTCCACATATATCAGGTGTTATCGGAAACTCATAGATAAAATTCAAGGAAGAAGAGGACTCAGATACTCTTTTCAACCCATAATAAATATCAGAAGTATCTACAGCCGACTGTTCCTGAACATTTTGTTGCAATTGTACAGTTTTTTTTTGCTTTTAGATATTCCTATATACGTTAAATGTCAGAAAACATTATAAGTAATTTTTAATCATTTGTAATTAATATTTAAAAAAATTAATATCTCATGTGAAATATAACGAAGAAGGGAAGTTGGACAAAGTAAAAAATGGCCCATACATTCCCCAACACTGGTGATCTCCACAGTAGGAAATGGTAGTAGAGCAGTAGGATGTATAATAACATGTACTGATACTTTAACCTGACCCATCTGCATAGGCTTATGATGTACCTAGTCCCCCCAAAAAATACACCTTTCCTAATGCAACAATATGTACATGATGATCTCCCACAAACAACTCGCAATATAATGCTTGATCCGAGGGAGGAGGTGGAGGCTCAAAGTTAGCAAGTGGGGAAGGGTAGTCCGAGTGAGCAGGCTGAGAAGGCATAAAAATGAAAAGGGTATATTAGTGTTTAAATTTTATAACATAGAAAAATTGATTAAAAATTAAATAAAATAATATACCTCAAAAGGTTGCGCAGACGGGGCATGGTAAGCAGATGGGGCAGGGTAGTCCGGGTGAGTAGGCTGAGAATGTTGAAAAATGAAAAAGTTATATTAGTGTTTATAATTTATAAAATAGAAAAATTGATGACAAGTAAATAATATACCCTGAAATTCTTCTCAGATGGGGTTGGGTAAGTAGATGAGGCAAGGTAGTCCGGGTGAGTAGGCTGAGAATGTTAAAAAATGAAGAATTTATACAGTGTTTATAATTTATAAAAAAAAATAATGAAAAGTAAATAATATACCTCAAAAGGCTGTGTAGACTGTGACTGTCTTGCCATGTGTTCTAATAAAGCCTTCTGTACTGCTGCTTGAATTTGATCACCCATAGACCGTTTCATATCCTGTAGCTCTTCTTTTAAGGATTCGATTTCTGGGTCTCTCGATTGCTTACTCTTACCAAAAACCTTCCGAATAATAACACCCGCCTGATATCCTCCAACATGGCCAGGGTGTTCTGCCTTTCCCATAGTAGTGTCTTGGATATCCATCCTACCCTCGGGGATAAAAGAGCCATGTGTCTCTTTCTCCGGAAGTTCATCCTGAAATGAAAAATAAAAAAGTTATATTAGTGCTTATAAGTTATAAAATAGAAAAATTGCTAACAAATAAAAAATATTTACATACAATTCTATCAGCCACTTGATGAGCTTCCTCTGTAAGACATTATTCATCTTTTTTTCTTCTTGCTCGTTTCCATTTCTCATGGCGAGTGGGAGGAGATGGAGGACTATACTGGACCTCTTCTAAACCACTACTTGATTGATCTCTTAATGCTTCAAATTTTTCTTCAATCATTTTATGCTCTAAATACGAGTACACTCCATGTGATAAAGTAAGAGGATATACGTTCTGCAACTGGATCTCCTGATGAGATCTCCTGGAGGCCTGTTACATAAAAATAAACTACTATGTAATAAGGAAAATATAGCATAAATCTTAAAATATAAAACAATTACAAATACCTGAAATTTATCTCCCTGACGACTGTCAAAAAATCGCTTCCATGTTTCTTCATCTATATATAGATACTTAAGACATGGGCTATCAAACATTCTCTTTCCAAAAAAATAATTTTTTTTCAATTTGGTTTTGAAATATCTCCATCGAACTGCTGCTAAAGAGAGATGTCTTTTCCTAATTTCTTTGGTTTCCTCAAAAATGAATGTCATCCGTAATTGAATAAATTAAATATGTCATTTAAACTATATAATATTAAAAAAAAATGTGATAAAATATATAAATAAATATATTTTACCTTCACGGCATCCCAAAGCTGTTGCTTTGCCATCCTGTCCACTGACTTCCAATCAGGATATAAAATACTAATCCAGCAATGACTCTACATTGCTATATAATTGAAAAACTGAACTGAATTTGGGCCAACTGCATTATTATCATCATCATAATCGATGTGTACTTTGTTATCATCACAAGCATGTGATAGTTTTGGTAAACATGTAATACCACATTTACTAAATTGTGAAATTTATTTTTGAGTAGTAATAGGAGAAGTCTACTCTGCTGAGGACGCATCAGTAGTCCTGTAATTTTTCTTATAAATTAATAGTTTTATTTCATTAAATAAGTATATTACTGAATATTTAATAATATTTCAAAATAGATATACCTTGGTAACTGTTATTATCTATCTGTATCTGACATTTCTACTAGAAAGTGTAATGAAATTTTGTGTACCTGCATATCATTAGAAAAAAGAATAATTATAAACAAAGGAAAGAAAAATAAGAAAGTAAAAAAAGATGTATGCATTTGAATGTTTCAAAAATGGAAAAAATATAAATATTTACTAGAGAAATTAGGAGACTAATTTATTTTTTTCCCACATGCCTTCATCATGATCAGTATGTACTGCATGCACTATGTCTGTCTTATACACATTGTAATCATCTTGAAATTGCATAACAGATGAATAAGGTTTATGTAAATCATCACCCAAATGATATCTGTTTCCATGCAAAACAACTGACCACTGATCATTTGACAGATAAATGACATAAAATACTTGTTTTTCATGTGTCTCCATGATAAATGGTTCCTCATTGTAATTAAATCTTTTCAAATCAACCATTTTAAACCCATATTCATCATGTTTCACACCACTATTACTATCAACCCAATTACACTTAAAAATAGTGACTCGAAATTTAATATAATCAATTTCCCATATGTCTTCAACAACTCCAAAATATGACGTTGATGTAGAAATTGGGTTTTTATCTTTGGCACTCAAAAAATGCACTGCTTTAGAGAAAACCATCACACCACTATTCTGAACGGTACTCTTGTCATCCAGGTTATCTGTGTAAAATGTGTAGCCATTGATATCAAAACCAGACCATGTGATCACATTAAGAGATGGTACCCCTGCTAACCACTTCAATGTTTCTGATGCAGATATATCTTGGGTGACATTCTCTTTAAACCATGAAACAAATGACTTCTTATTCTCAATCATCAACCACTTTTTGTTTCTTTTCTGATATCGTAACTTTAATTCAGCAATATGTGAGGATATATATGATTGAACCTCATTTGTGTTGTTCAAAATGTATAAATGTGCCTGCATCACTTCATCACGTGGAATGAACTTTACCTTTAAGCCTCGAACCCCTCTACCTTCACTATCAACTCTCATATGTCGAGATACAGGGAGACCAATATGCTCCACCTCATTCAAATAAACAGTACAGAACTCAATCACCTCTTCAGATACATATTTTTGAAAATAGAGGCTTCTGGTTGATCAGGATTTTTATCATATCCTTTCAAAATTTTCATATAACATTCAAAAGGATACATCCATCTCAAATAAATAGTCCCACATATTCTAATCTCACGCACCAAATGAATCAGCAGATAAACCATTATATCAAAAAATGTCGGTGGGAAATACATTTCTAGTTGACAAAGAATAAGAGTTTCTTCATTCTCCAACACATCTAACAAATTTGGATCAACGACTTTGCTACAAATGGATTTGAAGAAATTACATAACCTGATGATATTCTTTCTGACAGCTATCGGTAATATACCACGCACTGCTACTGGTTGAAGTTGTTGCATCAACACATGACAATCATGAGATTTCATACCTATTAATTTACAATACTTCAATGACACCAATTTATTCACATTTGAAGAAAAACCACTTGGTACTATAATACCATGAAGACATTGACAAAAATTCATGTTTTCAATATTGCTTAATGTGTGACAAGCAGGAGGAAATATGTTCTGTTTCTTTTCACAGTGGGAGCTAACTCCAAATTTATTCTCATTAATATCAAGTCTAATCTAGCATGAAATCTATCTTTTGTATTTACTTTTATGTCTAACAAAGTTCCAATAAAACTATCACATATGTTTTTCTCAACATGCATAACATCAATGTTATGTTTTATCTCTAAAAATATCCAATAAGGTAGTTCAAAAAAAATAGACTGCTTCTCCAGATATGTTTTTGAAATCCAGAACTTCTTCTCTTTCCAAATGTTGAATCAATATCTCTCACCCTGTCATCGTATTCTTAAACTGACAATGGTCGAGGGGGAAGGTTGTATTCATGTAAACCGTTAAATGCTTTTTTCAATCAACGATGAGGATGATCAATTCGCAAAAATCTTCGATGTCCCATGTACACTGTCTTTCTTCCATTCTTCAGTTGATAATATGATTTTTGTTCTTCACAAATTGGACAAGCTTTATGTCCCTTAACACTATATCCAGATAAGTTTCCATATGTAGGAAAGTCATTTATATTGAACATTATCATAGCACGTAAAAGAAAATACTCTTTCTTGTATGCATCGAAAACATTAACACCTTCCTCCCATAGTAGTTTCAAATCATCAATCAATGGTGAAAGATACACATCTATATCATTTCCCGGTTTTTTTGGTCTAGAAATCATCAAGCTCATCATAACATATTTTTTCTTCATGCATAGATGTGGGGACAAGTTGTAAAATACCAGAAAAATAGGCCATGAAATATGATTGATACTGAGCCTCCGATATGGATTCATTCCATCAGTAGAAAATCCCATTATGAGATTTCTAACTTCACTTCCAAAATCATGAAATTTTTTATCAAAACTCTTCCACTGTGGTGAATCAGCCGGGTGACGTAAGTTACCATTAGAGATGTGCTCATATGAATTCCATCGTAACCTTTTTGCATTAATTGAATTTGCAAATAAACGCTTCAAACGAGGAATTATTGGAAGGTACCAAATTGATTTACCAGGATTTTTGATTCTGGTACCTAAAAATGAATCATAATTGAATTATCAGAATCATATGCAAAAAATATTGGATGATATCATTGGAAAGTACAAAATTGATTTTTCATGATGTTAGATGACATCACCTGAGAATGAATCTGGGTTGACTTTACAATCTATCTTATAGCGTGATGTCCCACGTGTATGACAACTTGATAAATATTTATTTTCTTTCCTATACAATACACAATCATTGGGGCAATCATGTATCTATTTATACCTCAATCCCATTAGGCATAATATTTTCTTCACCTCATAATTAGAATCTGGAATCCCATTGCCTTCTGGAAGTAGCTATTTTAAAATCTCAAGTAAACTGGAGAAACTTTTTTCAGTCCACCAATTTTTTGCTTTTAAGTTAACTAATCTCAAAACTACTGATAACACTGTATATTTACTGCAACCTGGGAATAATGGCTTCTCAGAATCTCCATACAATCGTTCAACAGGTGGAGTTTTTCAATGGTTTCAACACCTAAATCATGAATTAATTCTTCAATAGGATCCTCTGCCTCATTGTGAATATCATCATCAACATTGGATGTTGAATTTTCAGTTGTTTCACCATGCTAGATCCAACGTGTATAATTAAAGCTAAAACCATAACAAATGATATGATCCTTGATTTCTATGAAGTTTAACTTTCTCATATTTACACACTTTACACATGGACAGAAAATCAAATCACTATTTTGAAGATGTCGTTTAGCGAATTCCAAAAAATTATCAACTCCATTTTCATATTCACTAGTGGTTCTTCATAGATGAATCCAATTACGATCCATAAAATAGCTAATATAACAATAAATCTGATGAATATATTAAAACATATAAACATTTAAATATCTATCAGATAATTTGTAAACAAAAACACATTTAAGAATTGAAGATTGCATTAATTTAAAGGATGTACTATGTGTATTGGATGAAATTTGATAGCAGTCAATGTAAAAATATAATATTTGTTGAAAGGATATTTAAGAATGTTTGTTGAAAGAATATTTAACCATGTCCTAAGACATTTAAAATAATATATAAACTAATAATTAAAGAAAATCAATAACAAAATTGAATGATAAATGATTTATCTACTAAATTAAAAAAACTTACAAAATTTGAAGTTCAACCTGAATGGAGATCCTCAATCGAAATTGCGTTCGGTATAATGACTTCTAAAAAAACACTACAAAATCTATAACAACAATGATAATACGAAACCAAAAATAATGCTAAACAAAAACTAAAATTGAACCAACATTGCATGTCGCGTAATTTAGGGTTATGGAAGAATATATAAAAAAAGGATGATAAAACAAGAGATAAAAAACAAGAACGGAAAACCAAAAAATTTGAAAACCGAACAAAACCATCAACAATGGCCTCCGAAGATCAAAAATAGAGCTTCAAAGGTCATCGTGAGTCGAAGGAGCCGTAGTGGGTTTCTATTTCGATGATCCAATAGAATGAGGGTTTCACCACCCTGATAAATTATAAAAGATTTTCAGTGTCGTTTTTTAACAAAACCGACCCCGAAAATCAATTTTTTTTTATGTTTTGGCATCGGATTCTTAAAAAACCGACGCCGAAACATCAATATATGGCGTTGGTTTTAAAAAAACCAATGCCGAATGTTTTTTTTAATTTTCGGCATCGGTTTTTCTGAAAACCGATGCGAGAACATTTTTTTTCATAGTCCTCGTCGATTTTTAGAAAACCGACGAGGAAAATCATGCTGAAATTTTTTTTATTATTATTGGAGTCGGTTTTTCTGAAAACCGACACAAAATTTTTTTTTTCATATTCCGCGTCGGTTTTTAGAAAACCGATGCATAAAATCATGCCGAATAATTTTTATTATTATTGGCATCGGGTTTTTTGAAAACCAATGCCATAAATTTTCCTCACATACTATTGGAGTCGGTTTATGAAAAACCGACGTTATTACGTTGATGTTAAATCCTGTATTTCCACTAGTGTCACCAAAATACTATATGATTCATGTAAAATTGATTTCACTAAGACAAGTGTTTTCTTGTACCATGTCTAAAATAATGCATTTAGATTCCTTGTGTATGGATATGTCAGCCTCTATACTGAAACTAGAATCCCAATCCAGAAATCCGAAATCAAACTACTCGAAATTGTTGCCCCTAACCAACCTCACAATCTCCTGGTTCCTAAGAAGAACCAATGAGCTCTGATACCACTATGTCATGACACATCCCAGATGAGCCCATTTTTTCACTACCCTAATCCCGCCTCTAATAGAATAGGGAATGGTGACTTGCACTGAGTAGTCATATCCCACAAATGAGGCTCATTTTCCTAAGTACCTATACACATGAAAATATCTCCAATTCCAAAATGCTGAAATATAAAAAAACTAAGTAGAAAATTCCTGAATACAATAAGATACCAAAAAAAGTATTAAAGTAAGAAAGTGGTAAATTAAACCATTTAAAAATATAATCCCACTAATTGAAAGAGTTTGTTAAAATGAATATAGAAGTTCTTGAAACTCATTTGTAGGAAACCTTGCATGAAGGGTAGGTGTAGGACAGCTGTCTGAAGCAGTAGAAGCACACCTCATTTGTTTGATCTCTCTATGAACCGCCTACTCTTCGTCCACCTAGAACTCTATCAAAGCGTCAATAGTCCATACAAGACATGACATGTGTGGGTGAATTCCATTCAAGGGTGAGTTAAACAATACTTAGTAGGACACCCCACAACCAAAAAAGAAAAGCCAGAAAGGAAGATACTCTAAGGGAATAGTATTGTTAGATCTATAAAGGTATATGTCTATAACAGATATACTACGGATATCTTGGTATTCTCACTACCATACACAATTAAAAGACGTAAGTTACAACCAATCGCAGACACATGATTCTACTCGTGGCGCGCTCGTTCTGGGAGAACTCACTCCTTGATCTCAGATATCATCATAGACTCTTACAATGAGGTTTAGCTAATTTGGGCCACACCAAAAGAGATCTGAACTGGTCAAAGATCATAATATATAGAGAGGGTATCCTTCCCAAAGAATACCAAAAACCCAATCATTATTATCCCACAATGTAGTGGATTATTCTGAGAGAATACAAATAACCCTACAGATGCATCTCGTAACATAGGGGACCCTTCTTAAAGAATACCAATAACTATATCATTCTTTCCCACTAGATGGAGGAATAATGACCTATACTCAAAGGTGAAAACAATTCACACAAAAATCTATCAGGGGTGATATAGGATCACTCTAGTCTTAAGGAGGGATACCATAACTTCATCTGGGAATTGGCCTCAAGAGGGGACTACTATCTAGTGATGTCAACATAAAACCATACTAAACCCTTGAGGAAGGATCCAAGGTAATTTCTACACCTATAGTGGTCCAATCTCGAAACCCACCATGCCATATAAATTGTACCTTCTCATTACAATGGTTTTAATTCTACAAAAATCTCATCAAACAAGAACATGGTTTGAATGTTATAATGATTTTCATAAAAAGGCCCGACCTAGGTCCTGTCCATGTTTGACCCAACACATTGGCTGACCCCACCCACTAGCCAACCTGACCTAGCCTGACCTAGTCCAGTTTGGCATGAACCAGACCATACCACTAGGCTAGGCCCGAACTGGCCCATACCGCTCTGCTTGCTGGACTGTGGGCTGTTGGGTTACTTGGTCTAGCCCGATGGGCCGCTAGAGCAGCCCAGATCCCCCATTTCCCACCTTCATGAAGGTGGGCCAGCCCTCTCTTCTGCACATGATCCACCTCTTTGGCATGGATCTAGGCTCCACACTGTGTTTCAATGCATTTTCATGGTCATCCTATCGCCCACCTTCCCTACGGCCTCGTCGTTGCCAACGGAACCACGCGGCCCTCCTACCATGTATGTGGCCCATCCTCTCTGCATCCCTTGGTCAATGATCTAGCCACCTACCATCAATCCTCCATGGTACTATCACGAGGTCATTTCTTTTTCCTCATATCACTGTGACATGAATTAGTTTTTCATTTATTGATCGTTCACATAGGGGTTTCAAAGCGTAGGTAGAAGACAGAGAACACCCAAAGAATACGAGAGATTGAGGGGAGAGAGTAAATGAACATGATTTTCCATTGAATGGATCTTGGCCTTTGTTTTTGTTATCCATTATTTTTTCTTATTATAAGGATGAATGATTTAGTACAATCATAAAGATATATCACATGTCAAACCCTATAATTTAACCATCCTCCAAGAACGACAAAACTATAGATCAACCAATTCATTGGTTGGTCCATGTTCATCGTTGAATCTACAAAGGGTGAAAAGTAACAACATTGAGGTAAAATTCCATAGTTCAATTTAGTTCGATCTTTGATGAAGAATGGATTCGGAATCATTTCCGTTGGAATGATCCTTTGAATATGAAGTTCATCAATCTCAATTTTCCAATACGTTAGTGTTCATTGAAGAGAGATCTGTCTCCTTGCCTCAAAGTATTTCCAGGGTTATGTCATAACCCTGGATTCTTGACAATATGAACTATAAAAATGAAACCCATTGGGAGTCAAAATAATTATTTCAATTAAATGATTTTAATGACGTTTACGTCCAAAAACTAACTTTTATGGTCGACCCGCGCCGATCGAGGTTAGGCCCCACATAAGGAAAAACGACTACTCTAAACAAAAAGGACCCCTCAGATTTCTAATCTGAGCACCCATTTAAGATTCATTATAGTTTTAAATAAAAAATCCCACACACTTTATTAAAAACCTTCCATTTTAAATAATTTTTTTGAGGAAAACTGGACCACAAAATCACATCTCGTCTCTGTGCCAGGTCTTCAAATTTTAACAATAAATTTATAAAAATAAGGGCCAAAAATCATAGTCATTATAATGTTCATAAAATATTAATACACGTGAATAGTGAATCTGTGTCTGTGTACCACATTGGTCCTCCCCATTTTTATCCATAATATATAAATGATTGTGTTCCCATTACACCTTCGAGAAACATCCTAAATTCACAGCACACACCTTTCCCACATAGGGAATGCCTCACATGGTCCACAAGCTTTCATGTAGGTTTTTGTCATAAACCTATGGGTGTGCGCACTTTGGGCCTTACACATGGGATGAATGAGGGCATATACAAGACCCTCTATTCCTCTACTACTATAAATGGTGGCTCGAGCTAACCTCTAAAGGGTATAACTGACACGTGGATCCCACATAAGCTGGAGTTGACACTGTATTTTCTACTGAGTGTGGTCTTCCATATTTTTAATAAGATACTCCAATATATATACTTTGAAAATATCTAAGAAAATAATGGAAACCAACAAATTCAGGGAAACATATTCATCAATCTCCTGGGAAATTGTATGATCTTGTATTTTTTCATGGTCACCATTAATCCTTCTTAAAATTATCTTTATGAAATTAATGGATTTCATGGAAATTATTCTATTCCACTTCCTTTATTATTCTTGGTTTATAAATTCCATATAACTTCTTCGACAACTAATAAAAATTCATGTTTGTAATAAAAAATATATCACCTATGATACATGTAATTCAAATGAAAATTACTTCACCAATTGTTTAATATACTAGGATAATTATTAACGCATGATATCTGATTTCATTTAAAGAATCCATAATAATTATTCAAGCATCACCTTTGAAACTCAAATCCTTCAAACCAATAATATGTTTCTTCAAATTATATGATTAGATTGAATCACCCAAGATCCATTAACTTTAAAAATTATTTATCATATTAACATCAATAAAGTATTCTTATCTAATTTAAATCAATGAAATATTCATATTTGATTAAGCAACATAGAAAACCAATGACAATTGTTGAAAACGAATACAATTCAAATAGAAAGTGGGCTTTTCAAGATGGATGTTAAGAATTCCATTCTCTGATACTTTCTTTATTAGGAGGCATAGTTATTTATGGTGAGTGGAATATTATGGTGATGAGGAACCCCAAATAAAAATATTATTTTGTGGTGCATGAAACATGGAAATATTGATTTATAATGAAGAAGAATATATAAAAATGTTGAAATAATAAAAAATAATAATAAATTTCACAACATATGATTGTATATACATGAATATTTCAATAATTTATTGAACATATATAAAAAATAAAATCAAAAATTTTACTCATAAAATACAATTACAAACAATGATTAAAACACTAGACAAATACCTTGTTATATTTCCATAGAACTATCATTTCACTATTTTTTCATCAGTATTTTCCATATGAAAATATTTCAAATAGGTATTTTTATTTATATAACAGTAAATTTTGAAAAAAATCACTTTTCCCAAATCATAAAAAAATTTGCAAATAGAAATGCATAATTAAAACAAATTAAATTAAAAAATAAATACAAAATCAAATAAAAAACATATTGTTTATTAAGCATAAATAATAATACAAGACCTAATCAAAATTCATAATATAATAAAAAACAAAAAATAAAAATAATTAGAATATAAGAATAAATAAGGAATAAATATTAATATTTAATAGAAAACACTAAAAAAAATTTAAATATAAAAAATGTAAAAATATTGAAGAAAAAGAAAAATAAATCAAAATGAATTAATAAAATTGAAAAAAATGACGTTAAAAAATAAAACATATTGGAGAAACCCAAACTAGAAGTCCTGGAAATTTTGGAATAGGTTATGTTTTTTATCTTATGTTGTGAAATGGCCCGGACCTCTCCGGTCCATTCCTTTGTCAAAAAGAAGGTCAAGAAGTGTTCGGGAGGGTAAAATGGAATTTTCCCACACTTTCCAGAATTTTGAAACTACAAGCCGTCTAGTTTGAGTACACGCTGTGTACCCCCTTCCCGGGTATACACCGTGTTGCAGACCGTGTCCTTGCTGTGTGGAATAATGGGTGCACACCGTGTGACCAGTTCTACATGCCGTGTAGTCCCTCCCTGCGTATGCGTTACCAGTCAATGGTCGTGTACCATGTTGGAGTCGTGTCCTTACCGTGTGCAATAAATGAGTACACTCCGTGTTTCTAAACTACACGCCATGTGGTCCTTCCCCGCATATGCGTTATCCTCAAACTGTGTGTTGACCAGTCAATGGTCGCAGAGCCGTGTTGGAAGCCGTGTGGAGACCGTGTGAAAGAACCGAGTACAAACTGTGTACCATAAAGTACACGCCGTGTACTTTTTCATTTCATGCCTATAAAAGGATGGGTCCCCTCTTCCTTCCAACTCACCCCTCTCCTCTCCTCTCCTCTCCTCTCCTCTAAGAAGAGCTCTCTCAAGAGACTCTAAGGCTCTTCCTTCCATAACTTCTTCATCCGAGCTCTGATTTACGATCCGTCAGCGGCCACTAGATCGTAACGATGAAGCGGAGCTTCCGAGTTTGGATCTGTTGTCTTCCCATTGGCCTTTAATTTCCAAATTCCAACCGAGGAGGTTTTTCCAGGACCTGACAGAAGTGACGTACGCCGACGGACGTCTTCTAAGGTTGATCCAGGGGAGAGTTGCGATCAAGTACCCGTTGAGGTAGGGATTTTACCTTCATCTCTCTAATTTGAGCATCATGTGAGGTGGGTGTCTTTTTGTTACGTGAAAAACTTTTGAATATGTTTTAATAAAGATAATAACTGGTTAAAGAATGTGGTTGGGAAGTTTGTGATTTGTTGTTACTTTATATCCTTTTGATATGTTACGAATTGAATAGGCTTATGCCCACTGAAAATCACGGTCGTTGGGGGCCTTTTATTGCGCAATTAAATGTTGCCCTATCTTTCTAGACCATTTTGTGGATGGAAACTTCGTGGAATGTGGAAATTGGTTAATCACGTAAAGTTGGCTGATAAAATCTGGAACCCTTTTCTGATCACCCCTGTTAAACAAAAATGGAATAATGAACATGTGGGTGTTGGCTTGGTTACGTGGAATGTGATGGGGGAGTTTTGTGGGTTGTTGTGGATAGGGTGAGCAACGGGGCTACGGTTGACTTGGTTATGGGTTGGTGTGAATGTTGTGTTAGTGATGGGCAGCGGGGCTGCAATAAATGGTATTAAAGGGATGATGATGTGCGGGTTCAGTGTGGTTGTGGTTATGGTGGTTGGCAGCGGGGATGCAGGGATGTGTTTAAGTGTGAACGGACAATGGGTTGTGTTTAATAAATAAAAGTGGAAGAGTTAATGAATGGTGGGGCGTGGTAATGAAATGGAAATAATAATCGATGGGGTTGGTTGGTTGATAAGAGGGACTTTGTTGTGCTGCTTATGTTTTTTCTAACTTGATCTGTGGATGGGAGGGATATGTTTTACCAACAATCGATGTGGTTGGTTGTGGATAGTTTCCCAGTAGTTAAGAAACTAAATAAACTAATTCTGCTGAGATTTGAAAACCTAAAGGGGGTTGGGTTTATTGTTTTATGCATGATTCGTAGTAGCAGTGCCGAGGCACGTGCTCAGTTTATCTTTTTAGAAGCCATAGTTTGGGCTGTGTGGTTGGTATATATATATATCTGAATCTTTTGTGTTTTATCGCTCC
The DNA here is from genome assembly GCA_963277665.1 of Viscum album. NCBI lineage: Eukaryota > Viridiplantae > Streptophyta > Magnoliopsida > Santalales > Viscaceae > Viscum > Viscum album. The sequence goes on along the minus strand of OY728121.1, from coordinate 1,188,785,434 downwards.
CACCCATGTTGAGCACTTAGTGCTGAACACTCCCATTTTATGGGAGATGGTGTTTTTCTCTTAGTTACTAGTTCCTTCCTGCTCCTTCTCCCCTAGTTTGTAATGGCATGAGGTGACCTTACACCTAAGACTCTTCGGGTAGGTTTCGATTGGGGTGGTTTTAGCCCAAGACTCTTCGGGCATGTTCTACTATTTCCCAAGAATCTTCGGGATGAGGCCCAGGTGTGTGCGAGCAGGATACATGGTTGTGAGGCCCAGGTGTGTACGGGCGGGATACGTGGTTGTGAGGCCCAGGTGTGTGCAGGAGAGATATGTGGTGGTGAGGCCCAGGTGTGTGCGGGCGGGGATAGTGTGGCAGCGTCAGGGCGTTCCTCGTTAGGAAGAGCAGCTAACTAAAGGGAACTGATGCGGGGTACCCAATACTCTTGTTTCTTATATACTACTACCTATTGTGCTTGTGTTTTGGTGAGTGTGGCTGGTGAGGTTGGGTGGATAGAATTCCATGGTAGGTTTCCTCTGTTGTTCTCACGAGACATTAGGATGTCTCCCCACTTGTGCACGAGAGCTTTAGGTTTCCCTACTGAGTATACTTGTATGCTCACCCTACATTTACTTTCAGTTTTCCAGGAGGACTACCAGGGCCATGTGGGACCCTACTAGTTGGGTAATTGGAGTTGTTGCAGTTTTTGTTCTCTTTTTTTCTTTTGGTATTGTACTTTGAGCTTCTTTGTACCTGTACCTTGCAATAAAATTGTTTAAACATGCATGTGGGCTTGGTTTGGGATTATTTCTATACACTTGTTCTTTTTTCTTTTTGGTGGTTGACTTGTCCTATTTCCCGATCTTAAATAAATAAAAAGGTTAATGCCTCCCATAATTGTGAAAACTCATACCCTTGGTGCTAGTCCCCACCCCGGGGCCTACTGGAGGCAGGACTCGGGGGTCATTATCTCCCTTTCACTATTGCCAGCTCAGGAGGGGCATCTTTGGTGGGAGGGGGTCATGACAGAATGGTATCAGAGGTGATGGTTGAGAGATAGGATGGAGTCTGGAGTTAGGCACAGTGAGGATTGCATGGGATGGTAGGGCAATAGTGTTAGTCAATCTTGGTGCATGACATAGGCCAGGGAATACCGGATAGGACACGGGATTTTAGGGCCCCCCGTGATCCGATGCAAGGACTCTGAGCCTATCAAACGACCAAGTGAGACTACATTGATTGAAGGGTAGAGACCCTAGGGAAGGTACATGCATCATCATGATTGTGTTTTACTTGATTTGGGTGTTATGAGAAAAAATTGAAATAAAATGATAAAATAAAACCTTGAGTTTTCCTTACTACTTGGGCATAGTCGATCCTTGTTTACCGTACAACTATGGCACCTGGACATCATCCCCGGGTGGCTCAGACGACTGAGGCCCAGCATATTCAGGCGGTCGATCAGTTGAGGATTGACCGAGAGGAGGAAGATAGTCAGTGGAAGAAGTCTCTCCGTTCCTTTCATTGGCAGACCCTCAAGAAGTACAAGGGTAGTACTTCAGATACAGAGACGGAGGGGTGGATTGAAGATCTAGGGATCGCTTTTACCTTGATCCGTGCTCCGAGGGAGTACTGGGTTCCCCTAGCAGTCAGTCAGCTGAGAGTTGCGGCACGACAGTGGTGGACTCTCTACCTCGGAGAGAGGATAGAGGCAGAGGTTCCATGGGATGACTTTGAGAAGGAATTCTAGGACGAATTCCTTTCTTCCATGATCAAGGTGGAGAAGCGGCAGGATTTACTCTCCCTTCAGTAGGGGAGTATGACGGTACGAGAGTTGGGGATCAAGTTCAAGGATCTCCTGTGCTTTGCTCCGGATCTGTTTCTGGATGAGGAGTCTTGGGAAAGATGTTTGGAGGAGGCGCTTTGTCCTTCACTCTAGTATGCTGTCACCCCCATCACCCTTCTGACGTACTTGGAGGTATAGAAGAAGGCAGAGGTTGTAGAGAGGATGCACTCGCTGGGAGGTGCACCCCGAGAGGGGATCCAACCAGGCTCATCGAAGGGGAAGGCAGTCAGCAGCAGGTCTCCTGCAACGGGACCTTCCAGGTTCAGGCTAGTGGGGAGCAGGCCCTAGTAGTTCCAGTTCAGATCCTTGGGTCCTCATCCTTTTTTAATGAGCCTGTGACCGAGGTGCTTTTCTTGTGGAGGTTTCGGGCACGTTCAGATTCGTTGCCTGACCCGAGCTCAGTACGGTGGAGGTGGGCAGGTTCAGCACCCACCTCAGTAGCAGCAGTTGCCGGCAAGGCCCTTCCAGCAGCAGCAGGACCATGCTCCACCGAGGGCAGACATTGCGGGAGGAGGCCGACCTCAGGGTGCTCCTTAGGGACCTTGAACAGGGCGTGGTCAGGGAAGTGGACAACATCAGAGAGGTAGAGGAGGTGGGCGTGGACAGTTGCACGCAGCAGAGTTGACAACTCCAGCAGGACCAGAGGTGGTGCGATGTACGATTTGTTTATTCAGCACTCTTGTTTTTTCTTTGTTCGATTCAGGAGCTTCGCACTCCTTTGTTTCACCAGGTCTATCCCATTCCTTGGGACTAGACTTTGAGAGAATTTCCGTACCACTGGTACTGAGTACACCTGTTGGAGGCCAGACCAGCGTATCTTGTGTTTGCTGGGGATGTGGGCTGACGTTGGGACCACATCGATCTAGTGGGGACCTTCTTCTGTTACAGATGCAGCCATACGATGTCATCCTAGGAATCGACTTGTTGTTTTTTGTTGGTGCCGTTATCGACTGGTTCCGGAGAAGAGTCGTGTTCTCCGACATGGATGGGCAGCGTGTAGCTTTTGTTGGCGAGAGGATCTATCAGGTGGGAAGATGGCGTGTGGAGCCTCTCCTTTCCTTGTTAGGTGGGCTATCAGTGGTTCCAGCTGATACAGAGATGACGGATGTCCCGAAGTTTGTTGGGGAGTTCCTAGATGATTTTCCTGAGGAGGTTGTGACTCTACCTCCCCAACGTGACATTGAGTTCGGGATAGACTTACAACATGGTGCCCGTCCGATTTCGATGGCCCCTTATCGGATGGCACATTCGGAGTTTCGGGAGTTGCGGATTCAGATTGATGATCTGATGGAGAAGGGTTTTGTTCGACCCAGCGTATCGCCATGGGGTGCTCCAATTTTGTTCATGAAGAAGGATGATGGTGGTCTCAGGCTATGCATAGACTACCGAAGGTTGAACTAGGTAACGGTCAAGAACAACTATCCCCTCCCAAGGATATATGATCTCTTCGACCAGCTGAGGGGAGCAGGTTGGTTTTATAAGATTGATCTATGATATGGATATCATCAGTTGAGGGTAAAGGATAGTGACATCTCGAAGACGGCTTTCAGATGCAGGTATGGGCACTTCGAGTTTGTGGTGATGCCGTTTGGAGTAACGAATGAACCGGCTGTGTTCATGGGACTTATGAACTTTGTCTTCCAGGTGTTTCTGGACCGGTTCGTCGTTGTGTTTATCGATGACATCCTGATCTACTCAAGGTCAGAGGAGGAGCACGTTGAGCATCTTAGGGCAGTCTTGGAAGTCCTTAGACACCACCAGCATTACGGGAAATTGTCGAAGTGTAAGTTATTGACACAAGAAGTACAATTCCTTGGGAACATGGTGTCTCAGCATGGATTGTCAGTGGACCCGTCGACGGTGGAGGCAGTTGTTTCTTGGGTAGCACCCAAGAGCATGGCAGAAGTTCGTAGTTTCTTGGGGTTAGCAGGTTACTATCAGAGTTTTATTTCGGACTTCTCTCGAGTTTCATCTCCTTTGACAGCTTTGACGAGGAAGAACCAGGTCTTCCTATGGAGCGATCAGTGCCAGAAGGCTTTTGACTACCTGAAGGATAAGTTGGTCAGTGCTCCCATACTCAGGTTTCCAGAGGAGGGGTTGTTGTATGAGGTGTTTTGTGATGCTTCTGGCCTTGGTCTGGGATGTGTGCTGATGTAGAAGAAGGGAGTGATCTGTCTAGGCAGCTATGCCCTCACGAGCGTAAATATGCCACCCATGACCTAGAGCTTGCATCAGTAGTGTTTGCACTGAAGTTGTGGCGACATTACCTATTTGGGGAGCGCTTTTTGGTCTTCTCAGATCACAAGAGCCTACGTTATATTTTCTCCCAGCATGACCTGAACTTGCGGCAGCAGAGATGGGTCGAGTTTCTCTAAGACTATGACTTTGAGATATCTTACACTAAAGGTAAGGGCAACGTTGTGGCTGATGCCCTAAGAAGGAAGTCACATCAGGAAGTAGTTCGGGAATCCACTGATTCTTGGAAGGCAATGGGAGAGTTGACCGCCTTACACTTGGATTCCAGGGTAGAAGGTTTTAGAGGTTGTTTGTTTCAGATGACGGTGCATTCCTCCTTACTGCAGCAGGTGGAAGAGTTCCAGTGGGGGGGACTCTGAGGTAGAAGTGATGCGGGATCGTGTCGATTAGGGGAACGCTCCAGAGGTGTGGTCAGAGGATAGCCGACATCAGATGCTTTTCCATGGAAGGATGTTTGTTTCAGAGGCAATGCGTGAGGGAGTACTCCGTGAGTTCCATAGCTCAGCCTTGGAAGTACATCTAGGAGATTCAAAAATGTACCGAGGCCTAAGGGAATAGTTTTGGTGGCCCAGGGTGAAACGGGCAGTGGCAAAGTTTGTGGCTAAATGCCTAGTGTGTCAGCAAGTGAAGGCTGAACACTGTGTTCCCAGTGGTTTGTTGCATCCTTTAGATGTCCCCGAGTGGAAGTGGGATGAAATCTCAATGGAATTCGTCATAGGACTACCCAGGGCTCAGGGTGGTTATGATGCTATCTGGGTAGTGGTGGATTGGCTGATGAAATCAGCTCACTTCTTAGAAATTAAGGAGTCGGGCTCGGTTAGTTCCTTAGCACAGAGGTACGTAGATGAGGTTGTGTGGTTGCATGGAGTCCCAAAGACTATCGTCTCAGATCAGGATACTCGGTTTACCTCGCGAGTCTGTAGGAGGCTACAACATGCTTTTGGCACCCAACTACACCTTATCACTGCTTTCCACCCCCAGACCAGTGGTCAGACGGAGCGGACTATCCACACGTTGGAGGACATGCTGCGAGTATGTGTTCTAGATTTTGGAGGATTATGGGTACGACACTTGCCTTTAGTAGAGTTTGCCTACAACAACAGCTTCCACTCTACTATTGGCATGGCACTATTTGAGGCTTTTTATGGAAGGCCATGTCTTTCTCCCATTTGCTGGGCAGAGGTTGGTGAGACAGGTTCTCTTGGGCCGGAGGTAGTACAGAGCACCACAGAGAAAGTCCAGCTTGTACGTGAGAGGATGAAAGCGGCTCAGGACCGAAAAAAGTCTTATGCTGACCGTCGGAGGAGGCCCTTGGAGTTCTAGGTGGGGGATCATGTGTTCTTGATGGTTTCCCCTCAACGGGGGCAGCGGAGGTTTGGGAAGGGGAGCAAGCTCTCACCCAGGTTCATCGGACCTTTTGAGGTGTTGAGGCGAGTTAGCGAGGTGGCATATCAGCTGGCCCTGCCACCTCAGTTGGAGAAGGTTCATGATGTCTTCCACGTCTCCCAACTTCATCGGTACTTAAACGATGACTCCCACATTACTGACTGGGGAGAGTTAGATATGGGAGACGATGAGACCGTTGAGGAACGGCCAGTCAGAATCGAAGATCGTAAAGAGAAGTTGCTCCGTGGATGAACAATTCCCTTGGTTCGTGTGTTGTGGAGGCATGGCGGCCTAGAGGAGAGAACTTGGGAGTGGGAGATCCAGATGCATGCTCAGTACCCAGAGTTGTTTTGACTTGTGTTTTTCCAATGTTCTTCTGAGCTTTGTGTTGATGTTGTACTTTGTACCTTTGAGATATGGAATGCTTTCCTTGTTAGTTGTGACACCTTTTGTTTCCTTGCTCCCTGGTAATATGTAACATGTATGAATGTGTGGGAAAGGAAAAAACCTGACCCTTAATCGAGACGCATTAATCCGGATGCGATTGAACCCGTGCGGGCGAGTCAGTGCTGCCTAAAGCGGATAATATCTCGACGTAGGTGAATTAATTTCCCAAAACCACGTGTTTGGGCAGTGTGTTGGTTTTGTGATGTTTGGGTTAGTGCGAGTTGAAAAATCCTAATGTATGAAAGTGGGAAGACCCAATTCTTAATCGAGACGCATTAACGAGGATGCGATTAAACCCGTGCAGGCGAGTCAGTGTCGCCTAAAGCAGATAATATCTCGACATAGGAGAAGGAATTCCTAACACATATGATTAGGGTTGTTGGTTGGGTTCCTGTTATAACGAGAACCCTAAGAGGTATCTTGTCGGGTTCCTCTGGGTTGGTTTTTGAATTCTCGGGGATGAGAATGTTTTAAGAGGTATTTGATGTAATGGCCCAGACCTCTCCGGCCCATTCTTTTGTCAAAAAGAAGGTCAAGAAGTGTTCTGGAGGGTAAAATGGACTTTTCCCACACTTTCCAGAATTTTGAAACTACACGCCGTGTAGTTTGACTACACGCCGTGTACCCCCTTCCCAGGTATACCCCGTGTTGCAGACCGTGTCCTTGCTGTGTGGAATAATGGGTGCATGCCGTGTGACCAGTTCTACACGCCGTGTAGACCCTCCCCGCGTACGCGTTACCATTCAACGGCTGTGTACCGTGTTGGAGTTGTGTCCTTGCCGTGTGCAATAAATGAGTACACGCCGTGTGTCTAAACTATATGTCGTGTAGTCCTTCCCCACATATGCGTTATCCTCAAACCATGTGTTGACCAGTCAACGGCCGCGGAGCCGTGTTAGAAGCCGCGCGGAAACTGTGTGAAAGAACCGAGTACACGCCGTGTACCATAAAGTACACGCCATGTACTTTTTCTTTTCATGCCTATAAAAGGAGGGGTACCCTCCTCCTTTCAACTCACCCCTCTCCTCTCCTCTCCTCTCCTCTCCTCTGAGCAGAGCTCTCTCAAGAGACTCGAAGTCTCTTCCTTCCATAACTTCTTCGTCCGAGCTCTGATTTACGATCCGTCAGCGGCCACGGGATCATAACGACGAGGCGGAGCTTCCAAGCTTGGATCTGTTGTCTTACCTGTGGCCTTTCCTTTCCGACTTCCACCCGAGGAGGTTTTTTCAGGACCCGACAGATGTGACGGATGCTGACAGACGTCTTCTATGGTTGATCCGGGGGAGCGTTGCGATCAAGAACCTGTTGTGGTAGGGATTTTACCTTCGTCTCTATAATTTGTGCATCATGCGGGGTGGGTGTCTTCTTGTTACGTGAAACACTTTTGAATTTGTTTTAATAAAGATAATAACTGGTTAAAGAACTGGGTTGGGAAGTTTGTGATTTGTTGTTACTTTATATCCTTTTGATATGTTATGAATTGAATAGGTTTATGCCTACTGAAAATCATGGTCGTTGGGGGCCTTTTCTTGCGCAATTAAATGTTTCCCTATCTTTCTAGACTGTTTTGGGAATGGAAACTTCATGGAATGTGGAAATTGGTTAATCACGTAATGTTGGCTGATAAAATCTGGAACCCTTGTGTGATCACTCCGGTTAAACAAAAATGGAATAATGAACATGTGGGTGTTGTCTTGGTTACGTGGCATGTTATGGGGGTGTTTTTTGGGTTTTTGTGGATAGGGTGAGCAGCGGGGCTGCGGTTGACTTGGTTATGGGTTGGTGTGAATGTTGTGTTTATGATGGGCAGCGGGGCTACAATAAATGGTATTAAAGGGATGATGATGTGTGGGTTTGGTGTGGTTGTGGTTATGGTGGTTGGCAGCGGGGATGTAGGGATGTGTTTAAGTGTGAACGAAGAGTGGGTTGTGTTTAATAAATAAAATTGGAAGAGTTAATGAATGGTGGGGCGTGGTAATGAAACAGAAATAATAATCAATGGGGTTGGTAGGTTGATAAGAGGGACTTTGTTGGGCTGCTTTTGTTTTTCCTAACTTGATCTTTGGATGGCAGGGATATGTTTTATGAACGATCGATGTGGTTGGTTGTGGATAGTTTCCCAGTAGTTAAGGAACTAAATAAACTAATTCTGCTGAGACATGAAAACCAAAAGGGGGTTGGGTTTATTGTTGTATGCATGCTTCGTAGTAGCAGTGTCAAGGCACGTGCTCAGTTTCTCTTTTTAAAAGCCATAGGTTGGGCTATTTGGTTGGTATATATATATCTGTATCTTTTGTGTTTTATCGCACCCCACCCATGTTGAGCACTTAGTGCCGAACACTCCCATTTTATGGGAGAGGGTGTTTTTCTATTAGTTACTTGTTCCTTCCTGCTCCTTCTCCCCTAGGTTTTGATGGCTTGAAGCGAAAATACACCTAAGACTCATCGGGTAGGTTTTGATTGGGGTGGTTTTGGCTCAAGACTCTTCGGGAAGGTTATACTGTTTCCCAAGAATCTTCGGGATGAGGCCCAGGTGTGTACGGGCGGGATACGTGGTTCTGAGGCCCAGGTGTGTGCGGTCGTGATACGTGGTTCTGAGGCCCAGGTGTGTGTGTGTGGGATACGTGGTTGTGAGGCCCAGGTGTGTGCAGGCGGGATACGTGGTTGTGAGGCCCAGGTGTGTGCGGGAGGGATATGTGGTGGTGAGGCCCAGGTGTGTGCGAGCGGGGAGAGTGTGGCAGCATCAAGACATTCGTCGTTAGGAAGAGCAGCTAACTAAAGGGAACTGTTGCGGGGTACCTAATACTCTTGTTTCTTATATACTACTACTTGTTGTGCTTGTGTTTTGGTGAGTGTGTTTGGTGAGGTTGGGTGGATAGAATTCCTTTCTAGGTTTCTTCTGTTGTTCTCATGGGACATTAGGATTTCTCCCCACTTGTGCACGAGAGCTTTAGGTTTCCCTACTGAGTATACTTATATGCTCACCCTACATTTACTTTCAGGTTTCCAGGAGAACTACCAGGGTCGTGTGGGACCCTACTAGTCGGGTAGTTGGAGTTGTTGTAGTTGTTGTTCTCTTGTTTTGTTTTGGTATTGTACTTTGAGCTTCCTTGTACTTGTACCTTGCTATAAAATTGTTTAAACATGCATTTGGGATTGGTTTGGGTTTATTTCTATACACTTGTTCTTTTTCCTTTTTGGTGGCTGACTTGTCCTATTTCCCAATCCTAAATAAATAAAAAGGGTAATTCCTCCCATACTTGTGAAAAATCATACCCTTGGTGCTAGTCACCACCCCGGAGCCTACTGGAGGTGGGACTCGGGGGTCATTATCTCCCTTTCACTATTTCCAGCTCAGGAGGGGCATCTTTGGTGGGAGGGGGTCGTGACATGTTGAAGGAAGAATGAAAAGGATTAATTGAGAATTTCAGTCATAAGCTCACTTGATCAATCATTTGAAGGCGTCACGGATGGGAGAAAGTAGATGGTCAACTTTTATAGGTGATTATGAGTATTTTCCCCAAAAAACAATGTGTTGGATTGAAAGTGTTAGAAAATCCAGATGATGCAATTGTTTATGAAATTCCATGATAAACTAAGGAAAACCAATGTTCACACCATAATATACCATGTATATAATGAAATAACATAGTTATTATATGGTTTAAGGGTTTATGATGATATCCGTGGAACTATATAGTGTGCTTTAGAGAAACATTAATAACTATGTAATGAAAGATATATGGAATGTCTTATGATGTTTGTTTCTCAAGGGGAGTCATCGATGGTATGTGGCCTTTATCATTCATTTTATACCCTTAATTAGTTCTAGTGATCTTGGTTTAGACACTTTTGAAAAAACTGTAATAGGTTTTGGGATATTCGAAAGAAGGAAGGATAAATTTATTTTCAACCATCCATTCACTATATACAACATTATCTTGGTTGTCTATATTGATGATATTATCATTACATGCAGTGATGATACTTAGATTACTCGATTTATGTTCTTTATTTACGAGTAATTTTGAATGTAGGATCTAGATCCACTAATAAATTTATTAGGGATTGAGGTTTCTATATTTTCATGATATATATTCCTTTTTTAGAGAAAATATATAATTTATCTATAACAAGAAACTAGTATATCATCGGTAGATTATATGGAATCACCAGTTTAGGCTAGATAAAATTATTTTCATGCAGATAGTGAGACTTTTTCATCAGCAAATGGGTATTAATATCTTCTTGTCAAGTTGAATTATCTTAAGATGACTAACCCTAGAATTTCACGTGTAATGAGAAATATGGAATCCCCAAAAAATATATAGTGATAGGTGGTCCATTTTTTTGATAGATATGTGTAAAAGGAACCTGGGATGTGCTTACAATATTAAGATTTTGAGCACATGGATATTTATTCATTTTACGATCACTGGTTGAAATAGTGGTTCCAACATCAAATTTATGATGCAAGTTCCCTACATGCCAATGTAATAGGTTTAATGGGATATTTATTGTTGTTAGTTATTCTTAAAACTGATGCTAGATATATTACGGTAACATTTTTGGAATATGTTTTTATAAAAACTAACCCCAAAAATGTTATGATTATATGTTTTTGGTGTTTGTTTTAGGAATAACCATCACCAAAAAAATTTCTAGATGGGTATTTTGGCCTCATTTTTTTTAAAATACCAATTCCATGTAGAATTAAAAAAATAATTTCATGTTGTTTTAAATAAAAAATGATTTGAAACTAGATTCTTGGTATTTGTTTATTAGAAAACCAACGCCAAAAACTTTTTCTTAAAAATATTTTGGACTTCGGTTTTCACAAAAAGTAAGTCCAGGAAAGTTTGTTCAAAAAAATATAATGTTGGTTTTGTAATAATCCCACATCAAAAAACATTTTTAAAAAATAACACATGAAACCCTCATACTTGTTTTTGACTCCCCCTTTCACTCATAGTCTACGACACCTCTGATGGCTCAGTGATTTTATTATAATACTATTATATATGAGTTTCATTGATTTTATCCATATCTTCATGATCATTTTCCAAAAAACATTAATCCTACTTTCTTGGTTCTTGATCTGTGGTATTATTTTATTACATGGTAACACTATTCAGGATGAGAAGCACAAAGGTTTGTAGTTTCTTTTATTCTTCATTCTTGTTTGTTTTTTTTTCAAATGTTATTATTTATTCTTGTAGTGTTCACTCTTCCAAAAAATTCATGGGTCCAAACCTATATTTGGGATATATTATTCATTGTAAAAGTCTAAATTTTGATTTTTTTTAATTTTAATGATAAATACATTATCTATTAGTTATGAAATCATTTTTTGTAGGCATTTAATTATTAATTATTTAATTTTGATAATGTTTCCTTAATTTTATAAACTTTTTATTTGACGAAATTATCAAATAGTTTTTCCAAAAATGATATATATATATATATATCATTAAAAATTAATATCTATAGTCTTTTTTATTTTTTATTCTAACAAAATTATATATTTCAAGATTTTCATGACAAAGATAAAGCATATATAGTCTCATATATCATATAATATAAGTATTAAAATTCCATAAAAGCTCATGACACAATACATCACATTTTTTTCATTAATGTTTTTTAATGATAATGATAATTACTCATATTTAATCATCAATAAATGTTTTGGTCTTTCTTACTTATTCACTCCACAAATCATACATGTTATTTCTAGGTAACAAACACCGAAAGCGATGTTATTTTTTATAAACCATTGAATCTAGAAACCAACAACATAGTATAAACACCCTATTTTCTAGTATTACCTGATTTGAAACATTTTCAAAATGAAACCACTATATAGTTATGTATTTATTTCCAAGAAAATAGAACATCCACAATGGTGATCATAAGGTTTTATTACTTAAATATCCTTTCAAATTGGTTTCACGGTGTGGTGGAAAAATAATTTTTCCACAATCATTTCATGTTTCATTCAAAATATAGGTCCATTTTATAATTTTCAATTCAACACCTTTACCAATAACATCTAAAAACTTAAATTTAATTTACCATAATGAATCTTATATAATTCATAAAAGTTTATATATGATTAATATTTTTTAAATGTGTTAGAAAAAAATTGACTGCAAAAAAACTAAATCAAACAATATATCCAAATCCAATCACTATAAAGAATTATACCACCATTAGTCATAAAAACCACTAAATTGGGTATATAAGCCTTGAATCATCTTTATCTTCTAAAAAGTGTCACTATTTTTTGTTGACATTGATAAAAAATCACTCATAAAATTATTACTAATTAATAATCAAAATATTTTAAGATAGTTTTTGTTAACATGGGGTTTGAAATAAGAATTAATAATTGAAATTATCATTATTATCCATAATGATTATTGGCACACACTTATAAAAAACACTTGCATAACTCCTTAAACCAAAATTTTTCTTGAAAACAAACTCAATAAAAAGGTCAGAATAGATTATAAAATTCCCAATACAGTCATGAATATATACATAATGAATTTTGGTTTAACATTATTTACTATAGGTTATTTAATGAGTAATATTGATGTCTATATAGAAGGATCTATGTTGAATAGATTCACTATTGTCTCATATTCATTTAGAAAAATCTATATAAACTTAAAAAAGAATCTATATTCTGTACTTGTGTAATGAAGATTAGTTTCTAATTAATTATTTAAATAAAATAAATACCTAGTGTAACTTATTTTTTATTTTATTCCTAATAATCATTGAAATTTCCCTTCCAAATCACTAATCATTTTGATTATATGTTATTATGTTTAAAATGTATCTATTTATATTTATATATATTTTTAAATTTTTAAATATTTTAATATATTATACTTTTATATTATGATCTTAGGTATTTAATGGATCATTATTGGATAATATTGTGAAGAACCTCTAATGAATATGAAAATTCAGTTGATGATTAATTAGAAATATCTATAGAAAATCTTCAAAACATAGATTTGATTTTTTGTCGTTGTGTGAAGTGTTTGATTACAAGAATGTTAAATTCTAGAGAATGATAGGATCATCTAATTCTATATGGTTTTAGAGATAATTATACATGTTGGATCTAGAATATTGAAAGAATGAAAAAATAAACATCTGATGTTGATGAAAATATTCAGAATGAGATAGATTATTTCATTGATGAAATAATTCATTATGTACGTGTTGAAACCACCGAAAAACAACTAATTTTGAATGATTGTATGGATATTCTAAGAAAAAAATATTCATAGGTTTCAATAAATATATAGTGTTATTAGTAGTTCTACGATTAGTTAACGTTAAATCATGAAATTGGTGGAGTGATAAAAGATTCTCTAACTTTCATGAACAATAAAAAGTGCTACTTCTAGAGGGAAATGAGATTCCAAAATCAAAATATGTGGTAAATAAAATATTATACCCAATGGTATTGTGGTATAAAAAGATACATTACTACAAAAATGATTATGTGTTATATAGAAAGACATATGAATATTTATCCAATTGTCTTCAATGCGGTACCACATGCTACAAAATTTATGTAAAATTCAACTTCAATTCTATTTTGAAGTACTAACATCGAACATCCTGCTAAATCGATTTGGTACATTAAAGTAATTACTTCTAACAATTACAATAATTAAACTATAATTAATTCTAAGGTTCTCAAATCCAACCTCTTGGTAAAGTAATTTGGAACCTTTTTGTTACTCATTTGTTTGAAGCATCTATTTTCAAATTCAATTGATGTGAAAAGGTCGAGATGGAACAATGAAAATCACATATCTAATGGTAAATTATTCCACCATGATGATTCACCATAGTGGACAAGATTTGATAAAAGAATTTATGATTTTCAAAGTGAAGTTAGAAATATCTGAATGGGATTGTGCATAGATGGAATAAAACCATACCAGAGCCTAAGTGGATACCATTTTTTAGGGCTTGTTTTCTTGGTAGGTAAAAACATGACCCATAGATATGTAGGAATAAAAAATATTTTATGATTAGATTGACTACTTCTAGACCCAAAAATCTTAGAAATAATATTTATATGTATCTTTCACCAATGATTGATGATTTTAATCTTTTATCAAAGACATGTGCAATAGTTTTTGGTGCATACAAGAAAGAGTATTTTATGTTGCATGCTATGATAATGTTCAATATAAACAAATGTCCAACATATGGAAACTTATCTAGATATTATGTTAAGGTACATATGTCAAATCAAATTTGTGAAGAAGTGAAATCATATTATCAATTGTAGAATGAATGAAATGCAGTGTACGTGGTACATTGATGATTTTTGTGAAATAAACATCCTTATCGTAGATTTTAAAAAGAATTTAATATTTTATAGAAATATAATATACCACCAAAACCATTTTCCTTCAAAGAATATTATTATATGACAAAAAATATTGATATCACATTTTTGAAATAAAATATGTTCTGTTAATTAAAAATATATCTGAATGAAATATTCTAACATGTTCGAACTACCTTATTGGAGATTTTTAGAGATAAAACATAACATTTTTTATTTTTAATAAGGGAATAACTTAGTGTGGACTTATTGAACCCTGCACAAAATTTAATCCCCCTCCCCATGTAGAGGACACTCCAAAGTGAGACCCAACTAGGATGGTTCCATTTCTATCCAAGATGGATGAGTTTCCTAGAGGGAAACAACTTGGGTGGTGATGGGTCGGTAAAACAATACAAATCCCAGGTGGGTTGTGCCTCATTTAAGCCACCCACTAAAGGACCAAGTGACCTGAAAATATTATTAGAACCTAGGGGAAGGAGAAATAATCACATGGGAACAAATATGTAATTGATATAAATGGGAATACATTTGGAGTTATCCCCCACTATGAAAGGAAGTATAATATATTTACCTCCATCTTGTCTCATAACAAGGAAGATTGAGAATTTTAATTTTTGTCATCATATGTAGTCTATTAAATTACCTAGTGGATATTCATAAAATTTAAATAATCAGGTGTCATTTAAGGATTGTAATTCAATTGGTATGAAATCTCATGACTATCATGTATTGATACAAAAAACTACTACCATCCACACTTCATGGTATATTTCGAACGCATGTTTGAAATAATATCACTAGGTTATGTAATTTTTTCAAATCCATTTTTAGAAAAATCATTGTTCCAAGATTTTTAGTTATGTTAGAGAATGAAACTTTTCATATTATTTTTCAAATAGAAATGTATTCCCCACCTACATTTTTTTATATGATGGTCCATATGGTGATTCACATGGTTAGTAAGATAAGAATATGTAGGACTATTTATTTATGTTGGATGTATCATTTTAAAATATATATTAAATGTTTGAAGGGATATGTTAAAAATCATCATCAACCAGATGCCTCTATTATTAAAAAATATGCATCAAAAGGGGTGATTGAGTTCTTCAATGATTATTTGTATGAAGTGGAGCAAGTTGGTCTCCCTATATATCAATATATAATATTTGATGATGAAGATATAGGGATTATTGGTTTAAAGGTAAATTTCATTTCACATGATGATGTGATGTGGGAAGATTTAAACATTTTTGAACAACAGATATGAGGTTCAACCGTATATATCATCAAATATTGACGAATTAATGTACACTGTCTTAATAGAAATGAAAAGTAGTTAGTGTTTGAGAATAAATATACTTTTTTTCATGGTTTATAGAAATTATAATCACTGAAATAGTTCATTTTTGAGTGAAAAAGATAAAAACCCAATTTATGCATCAATGAAATATTTTGGAGTTCTTGTGGATATATGAAAAATGGATTATACTAAATTTATAGTAAAAAACTTTTAATATAAATGGGTTGATAGTAATAGTGTTGTGAAACATTCTAATTATGGGTTTACATGGATTTATTTTAAATGATTTATGAGAAAAGAGGAACCATTTATCTTGGTGAGACATAACAATAAAATTTTTTATGCCCTTTATCCATTGAATTATTAGTGTTCCATCAATTTTCAAGGGAAAATAATTCATTTGGCTGATGAGGATAATGATGATGTTATGGATTTATATGAGTCATATTCATCTATTGAGTGATTTTCATATGATAACAATGACTATAATACTGACATGGTCCATGCTCTATGAAATGATCACCTTGAAGTGATATAGTATAACACTAAATTAATATCCTAATTTTTCTATTAAATAATTAAATAATTTTCTTTTTTTTAAATTTACAATTCTAAAAACTTTACTTTATTAATTATTAGATGTATAATTATATATATATGATTAATCATATGTTTTTTTGTGTTAATTATTATATTCAACGGCTATGGTTAAATAATTTTTTATTGAAAAACCTAACGTACATCATTATGATTTGGTAAAATTTATGTATATAATAAAACTTTATAAAATGTGGTATTGAAATTAATAATTGATATATCATTTTAGAATTACTTTTTTTATATAATAGTTTTGTATTCATATTTGTTGTTTAATAATCATGAGATTATTTTTTAAAACTTACATATGTGTGACAATTTTTTCAAATAAAAATTTTGTTTAAATGTTTTTAAATATTCACATGTCTAATAATATGCTTGTGCACAGAATATCATTAAATTTTCATATTTCATTGAAATACATGATGGAAGAGGAACATTTAGCAAGGAATATGTTTTTATCTTATTTTTAAATATTTATTAATAGATTTATTTCATTAAATAAGAATTAATATTTACAAAAAATAAAATTTCAATACTACTGATGAACCTCCTACAGAGGAGTGTTGTCCTTCTCCTACCAAGAAATATATTTCAATGGTTTGTAAACACAAGATTGCATGTTTAAAAATTCTGTCAATTTATCATGAATACTAGATATTAAATATTATTATTGATGAAAATAATAAATCAAATAGTCCAAATGTGATGCAATTCACCAGTTATATTTCCATAAAGATTCATTTTTTGATGGAAATTTTATATCTTGATTAGCTATCCATCAAAAAAATGTACATTGAGTAGCTATGAGATTATATAATAGATAAATATCTGATATAATTTATTTTTATATAGTTTTTCAAATATTATATATTTTACATGAATAATATTTAATTTATTTTATTACATATGACATTTATTTGGAAGAAAAAAAATAAATTAAGAAAATATTACAATATTTGGTGTGGTTTCCTGGATAGATTTTGAAAAAACATTTGTTAAAAAATATTTTATTGTAGGTTACAGAATGATCCATGTATCAAGTATGAGTTTTTAGAGGAAGATACAAGGATTAATTTTTTTTTATTTCTATCATGATGAAGAATTTATGGTAACATAATTATTTTATAATATAAAATAACTTATAAATTACTTTATTATTTATTAGTTTATTTTTATGTAATTGGATTTTAGGAGATCTCATTAATAAATCAAATTGTAGAACATATACCCTCATACTCTATAATGTTTATGGTATCACTTATAGGCATAGTTAATGATGGGAGAAAAGTTTGATGAATTAAGATCTCAATATAGTAGTGGTTCAGAAGAGGTCTAGTTTGGTCCTCTATCTCCCTCCAACATGACATGAAAATGGAAAAGAGTGAGAAGAAATAAAATAAACAGTACCATATAGAGTAATATAATGATGTAGACAAAGTAATTGTAAGAAATTAAAATTTATTTTCTATTAATGTTACTATTTTTTTAATTGAAAACACTAATATATAATATTAATTTTTCATTTCAGGATGAACTTTAGGAGAATGTGATGCATGACTCTTTTATCGCTCAGGGTAGGATGGACATCTGATCTACCTCTTTTAGAAATCAAGACCACCCAAGATGTGTAAGAGGATATGAGGTAGGTGTTAGTATTAATAAATTTTTTGGTAGTCATAGTAAGAAACAACGATACCCATAAATAGATTCCTTAAAATATGGGACGAAAGGCCTAAAAATGTCCATGGGTGATCAAATTAAATCAGCATTGCTGGCTATGTTTTAACAATCGACGAGAAAGTTACAGCCTATGTGGTCTACAGAGCTTTCCAAACTAACCCATCCCTCTCCACTAGGCCGTCCTACCCAACTTCCCAGCCTTCGCAGCCTTCCCATCCAACCCAGCTAGCCTAACCTTCCTAGCCAACCCAACCTACCTAGCCTACTCATCTTTCTACTATGATCCTCCACATCCTTATTCAATCCTAATAAAATAATTTGAGTTTTATTCTAGAGATACTCATTTAAATATTATAAAATATGAAGGAATACATATTTTTGGGGACTTTGTACACCAATAGACTTTTCATTTGGGTCTAGTGAGAATATCAAAAAAATGATATTATTGATCTAAATTGTTTACAGACATTTCCTACTGAGGAGGTTACTATAGTTGGAGATTGTATGGGTCATTTGTCACATTGACCGGCTATCCTTCAGCAATATCTAACATAAGGGGAAACCATTATTTATGTAAACATTATTTAATATTAATTAAAAAAATGTTATACTATTTTATGACAATTATTTTATATAGGAATATATAAAATCAAAATAATTGGTATAAAAAAATACTAGTTTAGGAATCAAAAACTTTAAAAACATATGATGTTTCTGGGGGGCTATAAATATTAACTCAGGTTTCCTCTTCATTTGATAATATTTATGAGTTTCAAAAGAAATCTGATATATGAGGAAGAGACAAGCTGTTGAGAATATTCATAAAATATATCAAGAATTTTATATTTTTGATCGGATCAATTTGCATGTGTTACATTCATTTTCAATGTAAGTAAATTTATGTTTCAGTTTTTCTTTAATTATTTAATTAATGAAGATTCCAAGTGACTTACAATATTACTTATTTAATTAGGTTTCTACAGAAAATTATAATTCACAATGATACCACTAGTTTTTATGGTTTTATGGATCCATAATTTATTTCAATGGTTGTGAAATATGTGACAACTATTGTGAGATATATATATATAAATATATGTGATATATTCTCAAATATAGATATTGGGTGATGGTTTTCCCATTCCATGATGGGTAGGAAAACTAAGATAATTATGATATAGTATTCATTATAATGTTATTAATTGTTAAAATTTTAAATTATATAGGTTATTGGATATAGGGAATATTATTCACAAATTAATATACATTATATTATTTTTTATCTTAATTTGGTCCAGTTTATGAAAATATAATTTTTTTAGAAATTACAGGTCAGAGAAAAAGCATTATAAAGAGAAGGTGTCAGTAAAGCAACAAAATCCAATCAATTATGTGAAAGTGAAGTTAAATTATTTTTTATATTATATAATATTTGGTTTATATATATATGTTGGTTTTTATTTTCAATTTAATATTTTATAACCCTAGTTTCATCAAAAAAGTGTGTGGAATGTTTTTATTGTGTATTAAGTTAGATGTATTAGATGATCACGATTAGAGAAAAAATGAATTTTATAAGGTTATTTATATTAATTATTTTTTGTTTTATTTGAAAATATTCTATTTTTTAATAGGATAATATTTACTGTTGTTGTATCTTTTGAATGATACTAAGAAATATATGAATGAAGAACATACCATTCTTGATAATTTGTTTGAAAACTATTTCTTATGTATGATTGTGATTTATATTATTAGGTATGTATCTCTTAATTAAAGTTTAAAAGTTTCTATTTAGACAATAAATTTTTTATTTAAGTTGGTATATTCTATTTTTTACATTGTTATCTATTTTATAATGTGTTATTGATTTATAAAAAAATATCCACAAAACACAAGCCTTTAAAATTTCATGTATGTACCATTTAGTAAATGTTCTAAAAAAATGAGAAATCATGCACTTTATTTGCCTAATGTTTTTATATTTCATTTTTTAGAGGTTTTAGATTTTTCAGGCATGTATCATTTCCACATGGTGGTTTTATTAAACACATGTTAATAAATTCTAGTTGTAGAAGTCACACCATAAAAGCTGACCTTTTCAACTCACATAACACATATTTGACCATGAAATAATGTATTTTTCCTCTATCATGATATCCAACTTATGTTGGTTTATACCCAAGGTATATTATCCAACATATTCACCAACATATTATGAAAGAATGCTATGTTTTGACTTCTCTGTGCGATTCATCCACTTCAAAACCAGAAAATCATCATATTGATTGAAAAACATGTTAGTTTTCATATGTTATGTGGTGTTGAAAAGATACACATGGTGGTTTTGGTCATATACATTTTCCAAAAACTTATGTCATATTTTTTTAAGATCAAATTAATCACAAACACTCAAAGTATTTTCCAAATATTTTAATGAACCATTTTTGAGAATTTTTTGGGACACTTTAGTAGGTAAAAACTAATATCATATTGAGGAATATATATATAAGATAAAATAAAATATATTGAATATATTATTTCACTTATTCAACTATTCAATTAATTATTTTGGGGTTGGGTACCCTATTTTTTAGGTCTTAATCAATTTTTAATACAAAATGCTATAAAAAATTAAATATTTGGTCTGAGAGAAACTGTTTTCATTATTTGTTGATTTATTTATTTTTTCATGAGATCATTGATTTATAGTTGTATTTTTTATATAGTTGATTATTATCTAGGTATTTGTGTTATAGTTAAGGTTAGTATTGTTGATGGCATGAGAGATGATAGAATGAGGATGATTCATGAAGGATATTTTTTATGCTAATGTACTGTTGTTTGTGTTTTTGTTATGTTTTTTATTTTATATAATCCATGTACATTAAACTTACTAGTTTTCAGATAATACGGATATTATTTTTATACTTATTATTATTAAAAAAATATAATAATTTCAACTTTGGTTTTTATAAACCGATGTTGAATCAACGATGAATGAGTATTTCTGCATTGATATTAAGTTTTTGGTGTCCGTTTATATGAAAACTGATTCCAAAGTCAAATGAAGACCAATTTAAGGCATCCATTTATATGAAAGCTAATTCCAAAGTTCACCAAAGGTGGAGCTTCAGTGTATGTTAATATAAAAACCAGCACTGAAGACTAATGAAACTTAAGTTTCAACATCGATTTTTATGAAAACCAATGTAGAAGACCATAACAGCCCATGTATTGGAATTAGTTTATTTGAAAACTGATGCTAACGACCTAGATTCATCATCATTTTTCATGTTAAAAATATAATGAAGACTGCGTTTTAGAATCAGTTACTAGTTAAATGAACACTAAAACATTGTGAAAGCCATCTTTTAGCGTTGGTTTTCATATAAAATGACATTTAAAATCTATCAAAAAAGAGATTCAGTGTCAGTTTTTACTAAAGTAGACTCTTAAAATATAATCTTTGGGTTTTAAGGATTAGTTTTTGTAAAAATTAATGCTGAAATTATTTTTCGACATCGGATTTTTTTAAACTAACACTGAAAAAGAAGTTTAAGTAGATTTTAAATTTAATTTTAGATGTTGGGTTTTATGAAAACCGATGTTGAAACTTATTTTTTAACATCTCCATTATACACATCAGTTAACAACTAACATCAAAATGTTAAAAAAATTGTGTCGAAATATATTTTTTCAATAGTGGATATAGATTATGCATTATGTCACTCATCTAGAAGATCCATTGTTACAACCTTAGAAAGATGAGTCTTAAATGCTAAATATTGCTACTCAATTCAATAAGGTGCACTTTCAATTATTTTTTGGTTCCTAACTGATTATAACTCCAATGTTATGAATTATTTTCATAGAGTAGTTTAAATATGGGTGACCTCCTAGTAAGTGTCCCATGGTGTGTGTGAGTGAGGATAACACACACTGAAATAATATGTGTTGTCCTGTTGGGATAATCATTAAACATACAAGTGATTGTAGTGTGTAATAACGTTTTGTGTGTTGGGAATAAAATTAAATAATTACAGGAAACCCGTTAGAATAGATGACTAGGATCATGTCCCAAGGTGGCTTGGTCTTGAAATATATGTTTTTATTTTCTATTTACATTAGAGGTATTCTAGTATCCCTGGAAAGAAAAAAATCTGACAGTTATCTCCCGATCCAATACAGAGTTAGAGTGTCATGTTATATCTCATTTGACTATAAAAAGTATTTGGGGACTAAAAAACGATTGAAGATTAGTTATCTTATAAGGAAGCATGCATACATATGTTTTGACAATCAAGAGTCAATCAAAATTTCTACCAATAATGTCTTCTATTATTGGACTAATCACACGAAGTTGGCTTTAATTTTATCTAGGAGTATTATGAGAAGAAAATTATTACCCTTTTTCATAAAAAAACTATAGATAAATTTGAATATATCATTAGAGAGTGGTTTTTTTGATCACATATTTAGGATTTATGTACCAATCTAAGCATGATAAATATTTATGTCCCAACACAGGGGGGAGTATTGGAGTTATTTTCGTTTTAATTAGTATATCTTATTCCTAGTAATTTTTTATTTTTTATTTTTTATTTTTATTTAATGATCATATTTTTATTTTTTATATATAAATAAAATGGTAGGCCTCACTTGAGGGGAAATGATTCCAATACAAAATTTTTATGGATTGGTATCATAATAACTATAGGTTATAAACATGGTGTGAGGTAACATTCAATCATATTAACGTCCACTAACTAAATATGATTATTTAATGTATTATATTATTTCATTTTTTCTTCCTATACAATGGAAAGAATATACTCATTCGTTAAATTCTGAATAAATTATTATTTTACTTCTTATCTTGGGATTAAATGAACAAGTTAACATTGAAATTACTTGTCCATGTTCTTGTTTTTCTCATTTAATTTTAAAGTAACATTAATTAACTGTACCATTAGTTTGAATATGGTGAATGATATTGAACATATTTATTTATGTGTTCTGTAAAAACATCAACAACTCTGAAGGATGATTATATGGGGAAACTATATTACCTTCTAAAAGAATTAGGAATAATAATCATTTGAGAGGGAAGAAACTATTTTCAAGAGAATATAGGAGTTTCCGATGATGGGTTTACTTGGAATTATATTTGTGTTAAATAATCGCTATATATTCAACATGTATTTCACTAATCATTAATTTTTATTTCTAAATCATGATTGCTAAATCCAATCTACCCAAAACAATTTCTTTTGGGATTTCACTTATTTTTGGAAATCCTATCTGAAAGTTGCACAATATTTATATATATCAATCATTTTAGTTTGGAAATATTATAATTTAAATAGAAATATATTTTCACTTCTAATGGATACCTTGATTTAATATATCAATTGTCATTTTTTAATAGTTATTGTAAATTATAAATATTAAACATTTATTAATAGTTTTAGAAAATAAACTGTCAAGAATTATTGGTAATCAATTTTTAAAAAAAAGGATCCACATTATTTTGGGATTAAAATATATGTGGGTGATGTTTTAAATTTTCATTAATATTTAAAGGGTAATTTTAAACCATTGATAATTTAAAAATGGAAAATATAATTCTAAATTTATTCACAATATGAACTATCATCTATCATGTCACCTCTCGTATGTTTTCTCACCTATCTATTATGTCACATCGACTATCGCTTCATCACAAAAACCTCACACCACTCATTCAACATTCTTCTTGCTTCTCCCCACCACCCTACTTCTATGGTTTCATCCTCATCACAGCCCAAATCCGTCATCTTACCTCACCCCACCACAACATTCTTTTGGGTTCATCCCCATTACATCCGTACTCTATAGTATCCCCTCCCCCACCACCCTAATCCTATGGTTTCCTCCCCATCAGATACCTACGCCATAATTTCCCCTCGCCCCACCACCCTACTCCTATGGTTTCATCCCTATCACAACCCTACTGCTTTATTTCACTTAACCACACAAACCTACTCTTGTGGTTTCACACCCTTTGCAGCCATAATCCATCATCTTTACTCACCCCACCACCGTAATATTGTGGTATCATCCCCATCACAGAACTACTCCATCGTCTCCCCTCACCCACATTCCTACTCTCGTCTCCTATTGTGTTTCCTATCACATAACAGTTGGCCTCACACCACTGCTACATTTTACCTCACTCAGCCTAGAGTGAAATGGTTTCAATTGAGCTTTATGTACAACTAAGGGATGAACTAGTTGAAGGTCGGGGATATGGTAAGAGTATAATATGGTCCAAAGGACAAGAATCTTTCCAATTGTTGAAGAATGTGGGGACCATTTATATGATTCACATAAATCTTTATTGAGACTATTTCTAAGTTTTAAATCACATTTACCCCCTCACCCATTCTGTTGTGGTTTCATCTCCATCACAACCCTACTGTGTCATCACCCCTCACCCCACTGCCCAACTCCTTTCTGTGGTCGTGTCAACTATCGCATAATACTTATCCTCACCCACTACTCGAACAACTCCCACTCAACCCAATAGGAAAGTCTTCATAGACCTACACCATAGTCTCACCACACCCTAGTTTACACCTCCTGTGGCTTCATCCTCATCTCACCTCTTGAGGTTTCATCCCTATCGTTGCCTTAATCTGTCTCCAAGTAAGGAATCCTCTGATGGTTTCATCCCCTTCCACGTATTCTCTTTCCTATTCAAGCTTCCATTACTCACCCTACAACATAGTACGATATTCCTACAGATCCATCGTCTCACCACACACCACCACTTCCTATAATAGAGCTTCTAATCATCACTATAATTTCTATCCAACATTGATTCATTTCCACATCATCCTCCCCACTTCGATTCATCGACAAGACATTCCCATTTGCTCATCCCCCTTCATTTTATACCCTATTTTGTATACCATTTGACCTATTTAGATTCTTTTCCACATCTCTCATTACTCAATATTACACCTTTCACCAAAAACCCCTTCTATAAATCAATATCACAAGCGGGATGTAATCTTTATCTAGGTTTAGTTTCATCCATTATGTTCAAAATTTTAAATGAAGAAATCGAACAATGAAGATCATGTTTGAAGTGATATTTTTTAAAATTTTGTAAAGATTTAACTATATTGAGTGTTAAATGTTGATTAAATGATTTCAGAACATTTATATAGTTAATTCTAATATATAGGTCTAATTCATTGAAAAAGAATATTATTTTGAATGAAGAGCCCCTTGATCAAGAATGACTAATTTATCAAAATCATGATTCAATATATGGGGGTTTAAGTGTCATTTTTTCTATGAATGGAATTTTAATTGAAAAAAAATCTCATCTTCAATATACTGTTATAAAAATATATTATTCATAGAAATTTAACACCTTTAATTAAAGGGGAATAATTCTTTAAATATGGATGCACCCCCAACTATTTAATTAGAATGAGATTCATTCATACTTCTATGAATAATTCCAGTCAATTTTGGGTTTGGATATAATTTATTTTTTGATTTAGTGTGGGGAATGCCTCAATTAAAATACTTTTCTTAATTGATATTATATTACTATTCACTTATTGAAGAATTATTCATTCCCTTATTAAACCATGATTCCCATTCCTTGATTCATGTAAATACACTATACTCATTTTATTACATTAATCATTTGGAATACTGTTAAATTTAATATTTCATAGTGTTTTCACAATTCATGCATCATGATGATAAATTAAATTAATTTAAATATGTGTAGGAGTTGATATCTATATTGAATTTTATTGATATTTTGTTACATCATAGTGATATATATTTTTTGATTATATATCTGTATCATTTAATGTTAATATCATAGTTAATTTCACTATTTTAAATTCATTATTATATATGTTTTTTGAAATTTATTTTCTCAGTTAATATGAAGTTATTAAATTTTTGTAATTTATCGAAATTTTATGTTACTAAAATTCCATCCCCACAATGATGGATTTATGTGTTAGAAGTTTTCAGTTTTTCATGAAGTGTTATAAATCAGAGTCTAATTGTGATCCACATTTCCATGAATGATATTTTTCCAGGGCTGTTGACCGTTTGTTTGTCATGACCCACCTTTTTATTTTCAATGTGATTATTTTTTTTGTGTTATATTTATTTATAATTGATCTTTATATTTCTTTTTGGTCCCATGTGGATATTAAAATATTACAATATCTCAGTGGATGTGTGATAGATTATCTGGTGATCATCAATTTCATTATATTTTTCTGCATATTCTCTGCAGTGTTTTCTAGTTCGCTCCCACCTCCTTTAGGTCATATGAAACAATAGGTAATTTAGATTCATTTACCATTTCACAATTATGTTAGATAATGAAATGTGAATTGGATCTAATGAAATAGAAATGGGTGGTTTGTTCGGAACACATATGAAACTTTATAAGATTTATGGATTGTTTGGAGGCTTCAAGGAAACCAATAGAGCCACTAAAAACACTTTACATGAAGATTATATCAATGAAAGACAGTTACAATTGCTTCTAGATAAATATTTTACAAGAGATAGTAATATTTTCTTATAGATAATTATTCAGGGGGAGAATTTAGTGTATGGAAGTTCTGATGGTGTGCTTTGAGTAATAGTATCATTTATATTATAATGTAATCATTCATATTTGGATGGATATTTTGTAATTTATAAACCAGACATAATTATTGAGTATAAAGTAGTGGTTTCTTCCATTCACATGGGGTGAGGCTGTATATATATTTTTATTATATATTGGGATCATTGAGATGCATTTTTTATTTATCTAGTTCCAATATTCTATCATTTAAATTCAATTTTATTAATTTACTCAAGAATTTTGAATGTTATTGACTAACTATATACTTATTTTTATAAAATAAATATGTAGTTTTCATTAAATTAAATACTGTAAAATTATTTTATAATAGTAATATTCGGTATATTGAATATATTTATATCAATAAATATAATAAAATATTTTACCTGTATGTAAGATAATTTGAATTCATTATTTAAAAATTAATTAAAAACATCATAATTTTTTGGCCTTCTAAAACCCCTTATGTTTTTAGTTTTGATATATAATTTCCAAATATATTATGATAAAAATTGTCTGAAAGATAAATTAATTCAAAATTTTCAAGAACTGATGACTATTTCGGTTTTACACAATTTTTTTGTTATTTTCAATTTTTTTTAAACAATTATTGCTCTATGGGTCTGGAAACAGATGGTCATCCCTCTCTAGTCCATCCATCTTCAGTAAGTACCAATGCTTCTGCTTCCCTATTCTCTAGAGGGTCTGCTAAGTCGTTTTCTCAGTTGGAAGAGACAACTCATGTTTCATTGTTTGTTCAAGGGAAGGTCTCATTGGAGATGACTCTCTCATTCTGATCAATGCTACATGGTGATTTGGATTCCTTGAAAGCTCTTCTAATTTCACTTATTCTCTCAGTTCTAGATTTGAGAAAGGATTCAAACATCATTGATGATAACCTTGTGACCTCCAAGTCTGTGGATAATTTTGGCTCAACTACCGCTTCCAACAAATGGATTTTGATTTCAATGTTTGGTAACGATCACTAATCCATTCAAGCGTTCAAATACATTGTTGTATTGTGACATCTTTATATCCTCATCCAAACATAAATCATTCAAAGTTGATCCAAAACTACTGGTCTTCCACTACCAAGTAACCTCACCAACTATTGTTTTGGTAAATTTGAGTATATTTTTAGTGATTTTTTATTTTCATTTTAATTGGAGTTTGATCAATAGAGATTCAAGGTGTTGTAAATGCAATGAAGATCACATAGTAGTATTAATTAGTTGTTTTGTGTTCCTTGATTGTGTCATTTTTGTTGGTGCATTTTGTCTCTTCAATTGTTTTTTTATTTTCCATAGTTAGTGCATTCTCATAGTTTTCACATAACTAGAGGGAAACAATCCGAGACATGTTGAATCTGACACAACAATGTCATCCATTTCTCTATTTTCCACATCTAAGGACACTCTTCCAATTTATTCTTATTAATTAATGGAAACAATGATTTTACATGGGGATTTCTATGATGATATGACCTCATGTGGACTCCTCCCCTGTTTTATCCTTGAATATTCTGGGGGTCCATCCCACCAAATGGAATCACATCATGGGGTGGTTTTTCCCTATTATATTGATTGTCTATCCCCATTTCATTCTTCATGTGGAATTTAGGGATTTCCCTTCCTCTTCCCATGTTTCATAAGACATCAAGGAACATACCCCACTTATACATGTTCATTTTTATGATGAAAGTGATCCTACTATCTCAGTATTGGTTAGAGGTGGTACTGAGGATGCTTATCCTTATTAGACACTATTTTCATATCTACCATCTATAATTTTAGGCTTATTATTTCCAATTTTTATAAATAAGAGATGTGATATCACACTGATCTAAATAGTGTAACTTCTCCTTCCAATAACTGATCTCTTGCTCCAACTTCATTGAGGGATTTTGAGCCAATCAAATTCCAATTTATCTTATTCAAACCTTCAAGTTCATTTTATGGAAAATATTGGTAATGGAAAAATATAATCCTCCCATTCTTTTACTCCTTTGATCATATAAGACGTTGAATCTCTTATGTATTACCATTCTGGAAATCAAATGGTAAATAAGGGATTGTCTTATACATTTTCTAGATGCATGGAAACTAGATTCTGGTCCCTATATATTCCACAGACTCCTACTTCCTAATCCTATAGTCAATGGGTTATTGGTTCCAAGGTACTCTCCCTTTCTTTCTAATGATCTCCTCCGTCATCTTGAACATCACATGCATTGAATAAATTTGATTTAATCCCTAATGGTTTATAAAAAAAAATAATATTTCCAAGGTTTTTTATCCATGAAATAATACCTAAAGTAGGTGTTATAAAAAAGTTTTCATCTAACCTCTACATGTGAATATTCATGTATGGAAATCCAAATAATAAACATATTCGATATTTAGGGAAGGCACATGTTCCTGTGGAATTGAAAGCCCTTTTATCACCATAATTAGATCAACATTTTTCATCAATACTAATGATTTCAACTTCATAATGTTACTATTTTTCATCATTAAATAATGTTTGGATAAAATTAACTTTTATATAATATAAACCAATTTATAAGTGATGTTACCTATTATTTATCAACTATATGTGCCCTTCTCACCCAATTTCACCTGGTAGGATTTAAATGTTAGATCCCCCTATCAAAATTAACCTCACATACCACTACACCATCATATTTTTTTATATTTCTATGATATATATTTGATTATATATATTTCCACACGTAATTTATATACATGTATTTATTTTATAATTATGAAATTATTTTGAAATACTTATATAATAAATGTATTTATAATATACATGTTTATGTTAAATACATTTATAGAATATATTTCTATAATATGTTTAAATTAACTAAATTCATGTCTGTTTATATAAATGATTGAAAATTTAAATAATTTATTAATAAAAATACATATTTATTTTTATATAAATCATATGATATATGTATATAAACATATAAAATTGATAATAATTTTTTTCTATATAGTTTACATATTTAAAAATATATTTTTACATGTAAATAAGAATAAATAATTATTTTACATATAAAATTTTTATATGTAATAAAGTGAAAATATGTATAAATATTTTTATGTAACATATATTAGAATTTGATTCGCTACTTGATAAAATTATCCTAGGGTTTCCAAAGTCTTGATGATTCCAAGGGTCTACAAGGTGTGGCTCTGATTTTTCAATATCCCTACTATCTTAGATGAGGTTTTAAATCCTCCATCTGACAGTGTTAACTATAATCCTTAATTGGGGAGTGGTGTTTTGGAATATGATCTAATAATTAATTCAAAAAACATATTGCTGAAGAACAAATAAAAAGTCACAGTCATGGAAAAGAATGATGATGATGCATTTTAAATGCATTGAATGACGCTGCTGTTCATTGGGAAGTTTGTAGGAAACTGGCCCATCAATCTAGGCACATTAAAAAACACACCGCAAAATGTTTGGCTCTTAGAAGAGGGTGTATCCAAATGTTATTTTTGATCATGTTATATTATCTTTTAATTATTCAATGGGAGAGTTAAATGAAAGGTACTCAAAGGATGGTTGTGTTCAATTTTTAACCAACTAATTCTAAGGGTGGATGTAAGAGATGTAGCAGATATACAAAAGAACAATTTTTACAAAGC
Organism: Viscum album; assembly: GCA_963277665.1. Classification (NCBI taxonomy): domain Eukaryota; kingdom Viridiplantae; phylum Streptophyta; class Magnoliopsida; order Santalales; family Viscaceae; genus Viscum; species Viscum album. Next base: position 1,188,755,223 of record OY728121.1, on the reverse strand, counting down.
TCAATTTGGGATATAACATAAAGAGATCCCACTCTATGGTAGAACAGAGAGAGATGTGTGAAAATTCTAGGGACGCATTCAAGAATTTATAGAATGGGATATATCATATCTTATTCATTGGGGGATGAATTTGCAAACTAAGTTACTGATTGATGTTTCAAAACAACTTATGAGGGGATTTATTTTAAAAATAGTGGAATAAAACTCTTTGATATCTTTTGAATTTGAAAAGATATTTTTTCTATTTTTTTGTGGGTATTTTGGGAACACAGAGAAAGACTATTTTTTGAAGATTTCATATTAATAAGGCAACATCATCATTTATTATGGTCCCTCGAACAATGAAATTTTTTTGGACGTCCTTCATTCTAGAACTAGAAAATCAATGGGACCATGATAGTATTTACAAACCCTTTTCTATGAAATTTGACTAGAATCATAATAATATCATCATCTTGGGGACTCCAATATTTCTATAGATCAGTGCGAGGATAACTAGCCAATAAAAGGCCATATGAAACCATCATAGTGGGTTAGGGAGAACATGGGAAGAGGTTTGAAAACATGTGTGTGCTTTCAATGAAAAAGGTCATCCGTAGAGTTTTATTCATCTAGCCATGGAGGGAACAAGTAAACCATCCTAAAATGCAAATAGAATTATCTCAGACCCTCCATCTCTGAGTTCTCCCTCAATAATTGAAGTCCGCCAGTATCCCTCCATCTATGGTGAATATTATATCAAATCCTATATGGAAGTTCCAGTAACACAAAAAAGATGGAGGAGGAAAATGAGAGAAGAGAATGTGAATATAAATGGAATAAGCACTAGATAAAACTAATGAGTTAAATGGATTGTAGAGGGACAATAGGTTAATGACAGATATTCCAAAATATGGAATTTGTTGGTGGATGGAACATACCTTGAATTTTTTGAGGCATATGATGGATTCAGTCAGCCCCATCTATCCCCATGAAAATCCTGTGATGTAATTATCATGATCTTGATAACACACAATTAGTCTAGATGTTCCTACACCATTACACTAAAAGTATATATGATATGGTTTTTATATCAAAACCCATATTATAAATCAAGGACATGGATGGTATAAAACAAATATGGGTTTGTTGGCTATTCCTCGGTCTCTCGACAAGGCTATTAGAGTGGCCTCAACATTCCATATAGGAATGATAAGGATTTTAGAGTTAAGTACTTCTCTCCAAACAACATTGGCACAATCATCCCTTAGTCAGATGCAACTACAAGGGGTTTTGAAGGATTTTATGGGTGACCCTCTTAAAGGGAGAAATGGAAGTCCAAGAAGTTACTAAAAACCAGTATTGAGAACATCCATGGACCTCTCCTTATTTGGGGGTGGGATTTCATTGAAATTATGTATCAAAATGAGAAGAATATGGGAGAAAGAAGACATAATTCAACTATAATGGATTTATAGCAAGAATCAAATTTGGAAGGGCTGGAAAATTTGGGACATTCTGGAAACCCATTTACTTGGTTTCATGGGATGTTTGAAATAAACCACAATGTTGAATGGTTAGACAAATTTATGGGGTTGGATGATTAGATTACACTTTTCAGTTATTTCTAAGTCTCTCATCTTTCTCCTTTCATGTCAAACCATTGTTCGATATTACTTTACATATTACTAGTTTCAAGGAAGCCAAGGCATGAAAGAATCATCAGCTGTGAGAGATTTTGGGAAAAGGAATGGGTGTGTGAAGAGGTGACCCACTATTGTTGGAAGGTTGGGGATCCTAACATTAGAAAGAAGATCCATAATATGATGGACAATTTGAAATGTTGGGATAATATCCAATTTCTATAGTCTGACATATGTTGGGATTCTATTAAAATAAAATAGAAATAATTGTATTCTCTCCCACTTCTGATTATATTTTCTCCACTTTCTCAAGAATGGAAGCATAACTATGTGGGACTCTAATAATTAAAGAATGTTTTTGTTCTATACATGATCGAGAATACTATATCAAAGATGAAAAATGTAATTTCTTCAATTTAAATAATATGGCCTCTTTGGGGAGGCACAAAACTCTATTTCTCCCTACACTAATTTTTAGGGGAGAAATGTTTTCAGTGGAATGGGAATCCATGATCTCATCAGGATTTTATATTAGGATCCTTTTACAATGGAGTACTATCATTTCTTCCAATATTTATTCTTGTATTGAACAAGTGGTTTCAGATTTGATGAACACCTATCTCACAAGTGATTTTACTAATGAAGTGATTTTAGTGGAACAAAAATGTTGTTGAAAATTAAGATTTTTTTATCAATGAAACACTTTTAAGGAAAAAAATTTGAATCAAAGAACATGACATCGTCAACAAAAAACATCAAACCGGGCCCAATGGTCCAAAATCCAAAAAACCAGATTCAATAACAAATAAAGGCTCCGAAGTAGTCTGAAGATCATCTAGAATTAATAACCTTGAAGACCATGCCACAGCCGAACACCATTCAAAGGCGAACACCATTCCCAGGGAGGAGAAGGATTACCCAAATCATTCATTCCTATGGATCAAATTCCAAACCAACTTAACATCATCAAAACTTCACAGATAGGTTGTTGCTCATCCGACAACAACTTTTCATAGAATCAAACAACAGAAAAAAAAACATAAATCCATTCCAAAATCAAAAACAACATCAGCCATCGAATAATCAACCCTTCTCGAATGCTGTCCCATCACTGACAGCGCCCCGGTCACTGGAACCAAGGTCGGAAGAACACTTACACCATCTATGAGACCTCCACCAGCATCAGCCACGGAAGGGACCCGAAGAGGAAAGCATTCCAAGAATCAAGAAGCCGAACCACCATCTCCCAGGACTGGGAGGCTGACCATCATGCCTTTGTAGCCTCACCGACGAGGAGATCCGAGCAGATCTGACCTAGAAACACTGCCCTGGGCTTGGATCTGGTCAGATCTGAACTGCAGAAGGACCGTCATCAGAGACCAAATCTTTCCGACCACGAGAAGCAGAAGAATCAAGTAGAGGCAGGGGAAACCGATGGTGGAGGTGCCGCAAGAATACCTCCCGATCATCCAACCTCAAAGCTTCGACAAACCAGTAGCAATGCGGAGACCGCCGAACGCCAAACCTGCAACAGAGAAAAGATGAAAACCCGAGGAAGAAAGAAGGGGGAGGCGTCACCGAAGTTTCCAGCCCAAAGCCGAAGACGCGAGCCTCCCCACTCCAGATCGAAGGTGAGGGAAACCGTAGACCATGATAAGGGGAGAGAACCACCGCTTAGAGGCCCCTCCAAAATAGATTCACTCAACCAATGCACATAGACCAGATGGACAGACATTTGGTTATAAAAATATAATCTTCCTACCCTTAATGAAACCATTATTACTCTCATTCAAAAAATAAGATAACCCTATTTAGTTTAAAACTTTTGGACCAATAGCTTGCGCAATTTGACATACCCTAACCATTCATAAAAGCATGAATGTTCGGATCTTAGAGCTGTTCGTCTGAAACCCTATTTATTTCCACTTTTGATCTATAATTTTCAAAGATATTATGAGACCAATTTCATGACTTCTAAATAAATTAATACTTTTTATGAAACGATGAATAATTTTGTTTTACACAATTTAGATGTTGTTTTAATTTTTATTTTGATTTAATGAATGAAAGATCTAAATTTATAGTAATAACACTTCTCACATGCCTCCATCTATATGTAAATTTTCAAATGTGGCACATGATCCTCTTAGTATTCCTTCTCCTTATACATCAGTGGTGATATCATTGGGTGACATTGAGGCTTTGTAATTCCTCCCTAGGGGTTTAGAAACTGATGGACATATATCTCCTGTCATTCCACCTTTAGTGGATGATAGTGCGTCAGCTTCCCTACTCTCTAGCAGTAATGGTGAGTTTTTTGGTCAGTTATTAGAGAAAACTTATGTTTCATTGTCGGTTCAAGTCAAGGTCTCACTATAGATTCTTTACTCTTTCCAATTGGTTCTATCTAGTTGTGTGGGTTCCTCTCAAGATCTTCTGATTCCATTCATTCCTCCATTTTTTTTTATTTTATTATGGATGCAGACATCCAGGATAATACCCCTATGATCTCATAGTATATAGAGGATTTTGGATCATTTTACACTTTAAAGAAAAAGTTTTTTATCTTGATGATTGGTAAGGATCACCCATCCCTTCATGCATTAAAATTAATTGTTTCCTTATTCCATCATTTTGTCCCCAACTATGCATAGATCTTTCAGAGTTAATCCAAATTAATTGGGTCACAATTTCCACTACCTAGTAACTTCACCCACAACTTAATTTTATATTTGAGTCTACTTTTAGTCATTTTTATTTTACATTAAATGGGAGATTGATTAGTAGAGCTTGGAAGTGATGTAATTGTATCGATGATCATGTAGTAGTATTAGTTATTTATTCCCAGTTTTTTCATTGTGTGGTTTATGTTGGTATATTCAGGTTATTCAATTGTTTGTTTTTATTTTCCATGGTTGGTTCATTCTCATAGTTTGCACACAAGCAGAGGGAAATGATTCAAAACATGTTTAATCCAAAATCATACTGTTTTTCATGTCTCACATAGGGAGGCTCTTCATTTCTACTACAATTTCGACCATTGATCCATTTTTGACCTACAAGGACACACTTCTAATGTTTGCTTGCTGATGTGGGGAAACTTTGTTCTACCACAAGGATTTATATGACGATCCCACATCTTATGGATTTATCCTACATTTCATCTCTATTGCTTCATGGGGTTATTCTACAAACACAAATCACCCCTTGTGGTTGCTCTTCCCCAGTATACGAATTTCCTACCCCTGATAAGTCTCTTGGTTTCATGCATGGATATTTATTCTTCTCCCCATGTTGCATCAGAAATATAAGAACATATCGTAGTTATACATGTTAATTTTAATGATGTACCTTATCTTGATAGATTATTATTGGTTGGAGGTACATATATGGATACATGTACTTTGTAACATCTTGTTTTTATTTCTTCTCCCCAGCAATTTCCTCATATTCTAGTCTATTTTGATTAATCTAAGATGTGATCTCGCACTGATCCTAGTAGTGGTACATCTCATTCTAAAAGGATTTGTCACGTTCCAACTTCACTGAGGGATTTTGAGCCAATCAACCTCCTATCCTAGTTTCTTCTAATCCATATGTTCATCCTATGGATGAGATAGATTGAGGCTACATCTTATCTCGCATTTATTTTTCTCCTTTGGTCATAACAAATGTTTACTATATTATGGATTCCCCATATGGAAATCAAATAACTATGAATGGATTTTCTTATCTGTATTAAGGGGGCATGCCAACTAGATTCAGTTCTAGGTCTACTCCATACACTCCTTGTAACGTCCCGGTTCCAGGTGCCTCCCAAAGGTGCCCCATAACTGGTAGGTCACATGTCCTCAAGCACAATTCCCCAGACTACAGAGGCTGCTGACTAGTAGCGAGGGCCTTGGGTGTGATAGTGGGGAAACTATGCCCTCATTGGTTGAGTAACACATCAGAATGGAGATCAGATAACAATAGTCGAAGTAGTAATAATACCATACAAAAATGAACAGTGGAAGACTGGAACTAATAAACAAATTGAGCACATATATAAATTATGCATGCCAAATTTTAATTGGAATGGAGCCAAAAAAATAAAAATGCTGGAAATACAAAACTAAACCAATGTACAAAAGAAAACAAATGAACCCCAGCAGCATCACAAGCCTGATATTGGTCTCATGCTCTCTAGATCCACAACAATCAAGTACTTGAAGTAGAAGGGATCTTTCCCTTATCTTTACCTGTAACAATATAGTCTTTTTCGGTCCAAAATAATGACCCAAAAAGGGTGTGAGAGGAATCGTAGTAGGCAACCACACAAAGATCTTTTCCTAAAATTCAATGATTATATATGGCATTTAATAAGATAAAAGAAGCAGTAACAAGGAAGTAATCAAAATTAAAAATAATATAGTTTCAAATAAATTCATTTAAATTTATTTATTAATCAACCAAAAAATCAGAACCAACCCTCTGAGAACGTTCTCACAACCTATCCCCTATAGTTCAATTGTTCAATATCATGTAACCCTTTGGGGATGTTCTCACATCCAGACCCCTCTTGTTCAGCTTAAACAAGGATATAATGACCTCATGGGTATCTCAAATGATCTAACCCATTTGGTCTCTTGCAATTAAGAAACTTTGAGGAAGAAATCACCATCAATTCCTCCTATATCCTTTTAATGATAAACTATAGACACTCTGAGGAAGAAGTTAATGTCAATTCTCCATGTAGTCTTGTAATGACAACTATAGACACTCTATGGAAGCACTAAATGTCAATTCCCCCTATGGTCTCATAACAGTACCTATAGACAATATGAGGGAGAACTCAACTTCAATCCCCCCAATGGTCTCGCAAAGTGATTTAATATAATAGACACTCTGGGGAAGCCCTCAACATTAATTCCCACTATGGAATCACTACAACAGGTTCTGATAGCACTATGTAAAGTAATCATGAACAAATGATATTCAAAATCTAATTTAAACCTCAATGTACTAATTGGATAAAAATATATAAATCATCAAACAACATGAGATAATATCACTCCTTCTTAATAGCACAAGGCATAGAAAACAAGATGTCTAACAGGGAAAACTGGTCCAAAAGGTCAATAACAAACAAACATGGGAAACACATCCACAACATGAAAAAACAATCATATTCACAACATAAACAACCTCTACTCAGGCACTCAAGGCATAAAAGGCATTAACAAGGCTATAGACCTGACACACGCAATACCCCGTTCTAGGGTATTGGGCACTTTTGAACATAATATTCAATGACTAATGACAAAAAGGCACAAACCACCTACGTCGACATTGTATGATCAATATACTCTAGTGTCAGCCCTTGAATTGACCAAGAATGTGGAAGATTTACCAAAAATGACTAAATTTTTTTTCCAAGGATATCTCACAAAAGAGAATAAATAAAGGAATGAGTCTCCAGAAGAAAGAACAACTCACCATGGCGATTCTTACAAAATCTACGGTGGTTGAACTGGAGAACGAATGATCGATCAGGGGATCAGAGAAGATTTTTCAGCTTCAACTACTTCTATATGAGACATGATAACAAGAAGATGTTTTTGCCGATTTGACACAACCCCGATTCATTTAATCAAGAAAAAAGAAAAGTACACGACGTGTTCTTCAAAACTACATGGTGTGTACTTGCCTTAAGTGGCCTATGCTTTAGGTGGTCTCCAGGTCACCCCACATAGCCATGTACTCAGCTATTACACGTCCAGTACACGGTCACCTGCAGAAACTGGGTAAACTACATGTACTCAAAATTACATTATGTGTACTCCTTAAATTTCAATATTATCTTATTTTTCTTAAAAACACCAGAAAGGAAATCCCATACCAGAAAAGGAGATCTGGGTTCTTACAAATTCCCCCCACTTAAAGAAATTCATCCCCAAATTTCCCTATCAAGGTGGTGTAAAAGAAGATTCTTCATAATGCTCTGAACACTACAATCAAACATCATACTCCCTCTCCAAAGTCTCATCTTGTACATGCCCATGATTCCATAGAACTCATAATAAAGGAACTGACTTTCCACACAGAACCATAGCACTGCGATCAACAGTACAAATAGGATGATCCTTGAACGATGCATCCACCTCCAACTCAACCCCCACTAGATGAAGAACATGAGATGAGTCTGAGATGTAACTTCATAGCTGAGAATCAGGGAAGTCATCATACATTTCTCGGTACCTCTACGATAACTACAACCGATAGAAAACCAGTCCGACTCTCTCCAAAACCTCAAATGGTCAAACATATCTTGGAAAAATATTTCCATATCTCCTAATATTCTTATTTCCCAACCTTGGTGTGACAAAAATAACAACATGATATCTGACCTCGAACTCTAGAGTTCATCTTCATCGATCAACATAAGATTTTTGTCGCGACTGTGCAGTAGCCATCATCTTCCGAAGAAACTCTATTGCTTTGTGGTATCATGGACAAAATGAGGTCCCATAATATCTGCCTCTCCTAATTCCATACATTTTTGTGGTGATCAGAATGGCCTACTGTACAAAGCCAAATAAGGTTGCATCTGAATAGTTTCATGAAAAAAATTATTGTAGGTAAAATCCACAAGAGGTATGTTCTTCTCCCAATAACCTCAAAAATCTAGAATTCATGCTCAATGCATGTCCTCTAGCACTTGAATAGTACACTTGTACTGGACATCTATCTAGGGGTGGTAAGCTGTACTCAAGAACTACCTATGTATCCGAAGCCCTTTGTAATCCCTTCCAAAACCGAGAAGTAAAATGGGCAACCCTATCTAAAATAACGGAGTGCATAACTCCATGCAAATGTAGAATCTCCCAAATGTACAACCTTCCCAGCTCATCAACATTGAAGGACTCCTTAATTGGAAATAAGTGATCATCCTTCATGAGTCTGTCAATGACAACCCAAATTGCAGCATTCCATCGAGATAATCTTGGTAAGCCCATCCCAAATTCCATCGCTACATCATTCAGCTTCTACTCGAGAATGGGTAACTACTACAAAAAGCCATGCTAGTCGCTGATGCTCCACCTTCACCTCTTGACAGGTGGAACATCTCATCACAAAACTATCAACATCTCTCTTCATACCTCGCCACCAATACACATGGTGTATATTTCAATGCAACTTGGTGACACCAGGATGAACTTCCCAAAATGTGGAATGAGTTTCCCGCATAAGATCCTCATGTTTGTCTGGTGAAAACCATACGCATCCATGAAAACACAAGATCTCATCCTCACCTACTTACCATCCAGGAATAGGGTCATCTCTTGATACATTCTCCCATAGGACTAGGCCTTCAGAATCTAATAGCTTCCTTAATCACACTCAATCATGTAGAGTAGAGGTAACAACCACAAACGAAAGAAATGTCTCCCCTGTCTATCGAGAACCTCCAAATGCATCTTATAGAACAGAGCCATAATATTCCACTCACTACTCAACTCCTAAACTACCTGTATATTAGTCCTTATACTCAACAAATCATCTACTACGTTTCCTTTCTAAGGCGTATTGGTGAGCTCAAATTTGAAGGACTGATGGTATTCAACCCACCTTCACTATCTCAAATTCAGATCATGCTGTGTGAAGATGTACTTGAGAATTTTGTGGTTTGGGAAAACCAAAAACTGCACTCCCAACAGATATTGTCACGAACATCTTAAACCATGAACAACTATAGCCAACTCAATATCGTCTATCAGGTAATTCCGCCCATGTGGCCTCAAATGCCGAGATCCGTATGCAACGACTCCTCCCCCCTGCAAAAGCAGTGCTCCCAGACCGATTCATAAAGAATCATATAAAACTGTATAAATATTTCCTAGGTATGTAAATACTAGTATCAGTGCTAAATTCAACCTCTCTTTCAGCTCTTGAAAGGCTGACTCATCATAATCTATCCATAGATACTTCACACCCTTCTTAGTCAGGCTCATCAGTGGCCCTTCTTAGCTTGAGAATCCGTGAATAAAACCTTCGTAGTATCCATCCAGCCATAGAAAACTCCGTACTTCAAAGAATTTCTTTGGATTATCCCTGGAAACTATTGCTCTCACCTTCTCTGGGTCTACTGATACTCTTGTATCTGAGTTGACATGACCCAAAAATTGAATATGGTCTATCCTAAAGTGGAATTTTGAGAGATTAGCATATAAATGACTCTCTCTCAGTGTACTCAAAACTATCTCAAAATGGGTAGCATGGACTTGTTGACTATGAGAGTACAACAAGATATCATCCATGAAAACTACCAAGAAAGAATCCAAGTATGGATAGAACACTGGGTTCATCAGTTTCATAAAAACTGCAAGCGTATTCGTTAGGCCGAATGGCTTAACCACATACTCTTATAGACCAAACCTGCTCTGAAATGTTGTAAGATGTATATTAGATGGTCTAACATGCAACTGATGATAACCAGATCTCAAGTCAATCTTCGAGAACATCCAGGCTCCAAAAAGATGATCAAAGGGATCATCAATCATCGACAAGAGATATCATTTCTTGACCATCAATTGGTTCAGTTTCTGATAATCCACATAGAGTCTGATGGTACCGTCTAGCATCTTCGCAAACATGATAGGTGAACCCTAGGAGAAGTACTCAGTTAGATGGAACCATTTACCTACAACTACTCTAACTGCTTCTTGAGCTCCTATAACTCTGGTGTAGCCATCCAATAAAGAGGAATGGACACCGGTGCTACTCCTAGCACAAGGTCAATAGAAAAGTCCACCTCTCTCTCTGGAGGAAAACCTCAAAAGTAATCTAGAAATACATTCCTAAAATGATCCAATAATGGAAAAGAGTCCAACTATGAAGTCCCCTAGTCATCCAGATATAGACTAGCAATTTGGGTTGTAACTCCTCCCAACCCATGATGCTTGGGTCCTGCTATACATTACTGGACATCCCATTCTCCCTAATGTAAGAAAAAACCCCCCATTATTGAGGTGAAACACACCCTACAAGGATAGAAGTCAACAACAGCCTAGAAGGGAACTAACCAGTCCATCCTGAGAATGACATCATAGGTTGTCATCTCTAGGACATAGAGGTCCCATTAGAAGTGACACCCACCAACTTCAAGAGGGAACTCCTTGCACTGACGTACCCTGTCCATTATTTTCCACATCGGTGTGTCCAACATCAAGACATCATCAGAAGTAAAAATACTAAGCCCAATGATCTCCAAAATAGTAAGAGATATGAATCTATGGGAAGCCCCTTTTATAAAAAAATGTAGAATCTAAAACAGAGGCAACTAGGATCACACCTCAAACTGTAGGAGGTCTAGGATCCTGCTTCTTTTGGGTCTTCTCCACTGCAAAATTCTGGCTTGTACCGTAGCCCTGTGACCCTGCCTGACAACCCTGAGCTGATCCACCATGTTGTGGATGAAAGGCTGTCGACTGGCTACAATGGCTGCGACCACTACCTCGACCAGAATGAATGAAAGAACTCTAGTTCCCATATTGATGAGAAACTGGTGGTTCTGCTCCTGAACATGGAGTCAAAGAAGAACCTCTATCACTAGATACCCGTGAGAAAAATTTACTGATGAACTAAAGATGACCCATTTTTCCACAATATCGACACTCCACCAGGTCTCTCGGGCAATGTGGCCTCGTATTACCACCCTTTCCACACTAGTAGCATACTACATGGCTACCAGAAGGTGTACCTTGCCTACATAGATCCCCACACAAGGACTCCCTACGGTGCATTCCACTATCATCTAGAGAATAACTAACTCTAGATGTCGAACCAACCAGGCTCATGGCTCTAGAATCCCTCAGGTTCTGCTCTGTGATCAGTTCCTAGTTGACGACAGAAGAAACAAAAGTCAACCAGAAGATGTTCACCTGATATCGGATGTCATGCCTAAGACCAACCTCAAACATCCTCTCCAAGAAAAAAGTCATCACCCCCTATAATGTATATCAAGCATTGTAGCTCTATGAAGCGATAAGAAGACTCCTTGACCGAAAGTGTACCTTTCTCTATGCTCATGAACTCTCGGGCTCAATCGGACCTCATGGTATCTGGGTTGAATTAATCGTATAAGGTATACTGAAACTCATCCCAATCCATAACCTGCTGGCATCTCACTTGTGAGATCACAACATACCATCTCTTGGCAGAGTCCCGAAGCATATATGTAGTGAGTTTCCCCCTACTCTATAATGGTGTATTTAGATGTTTAAAGATCAGAAACATGGCTTCTAACCATGAATTTGCAGCTTGAGGTCCTCCATCTCTTGATAAAGTGGGAGGATACTACTGCTGAATGACCCACATCAACATAGCCATAGACGGGGCAGGAGGTGGTGCTCCCTAGAAGGTCTGCATAAACCTCATGGAGCCTTCTCGGAACTGTGCATCGACACCTGTATCCAGGATAACAGATGGTTCCAAGACAAGAACAATGGGAGGATCTGCTTGTAGTCCATGATCTTCCTTGTCTAGGGTCTAAACATTGCCCTATATTTGGAGGACAAACGGAGGTCATCTCGGTGGCAGGACTCTGCAAGGTCAATGACACACATTAGTTTATGATTATCAGGAAGTAAAACTTTGAATAACATGAATGTAACAGGAAAAGAAAACAATCACGTTTTACAAAATAGGGATACAGTACATGTATGTAGACTACACGACATGTTCCCTTAAGCCTTTTCATGGGTGTGTACTTCTGCCAAAACAGGTAATGTAACACTCCTACACACGGCGGGTTTCCCAAGACACGATGTGTACTTGAATCATTTTTCCCTTCCTGAGTTCTTCTACACAACTATCCCACATGGGTTTCCTAAGACAAGACTATTGGACGTGTTCATTCTAGAAGCATCGTGTACTAAATGGATTTCACCAACCCATATTGTTAGTCACACAGCTGGTTACATGACTGACTATACCAGGAGTGTTTGAGTTGGACACAACGTATACCGTCTGAGTTTCATCAATCCGTTTCATTAGTCACAGGATTGGACACATGGTCTAAACAACACGGCATGTACATCCTGTACATGGCGCGTTCCACCAAATATTTCCTAACCCTGTGTCTCTTACCACACTGCTAGTTACACGTTTAGAGACTACACAGAGTGTAAAGACAGTACACGATGTATACTCAAGAAAAATATTTCCCTCCCTAATAGAAGGAGACATGGAATGTATTCAACAATACACACCGTGTATTCTGGGTTTTTCCAGAGAGTATGCCTCAGAAAATACTCCAGATTCCCATAAAAAGACTAAAACAAACATTAATGTGAAAAATTTAGATCAGTGAGGGCCCATATTCTCCATGAATCAAAGTTCAGCATCTTATTCATGTCATATACAAGTAATAATAGTGTAATAAATGAAATGATCCACCAAATTTCGATCCATCAGGGCCCATAACACCTCAAGAACCAAAGTTTGGAATTCATTCAAAAGAAACCTTACACAATCCAATACCCTCTTAGTAATAGGTATTCTATAAAGGCATCTATCACAAAAATATGCACATCAAGAAAAACATCTATCACAACAACATGAAATCAGTAATGCACCCTAAATGGCATGATAAGAATGCATGACATGTGATCTCAAGAAAGTTCCTATATTATGTATGAGATGGAATACCCTTATATCATTGAGTTTCCACAAAAAAAAGAACCTTAATAATATCAACAATAACATCATAAACCATGTGAATCTCCCAATAGTGAAATAAAATCAATTGTAAAAATTGAAAAATGAAATAAACTACAATAACCAAGGTAGAGTGTCTTTTCCCTATTCACGGGTTAGCTACTCCCAATAATAGTTTATTACCATGTACTATCCCTGTATATAGGCTCAAAAAAGTAATTCAATAGGAATGAAACCCTATGATACCACTTTGTAATGTCTTGGTTCCTAGTGCCTCCCAATGTGCCCCATAACCGGTTGGTTACATGGCCTCAAGAGCATTTCCCAAAATGCTAGAGGTTTCCGACTAGCAGCGAGGGCCTAATGTGTGACAGTGGGGAAACTATGCTCTCGTTGGTAGAGTAACACAACAGATTGGAAATTAGATAACAATAGTAGAATAAGTAATAAAACCATACAACAATGAACAGTGAAAGAATGAAAGTAATAAACAACTGGAGCACATATATAAATGATCCATGTCACATTTGTCTAGGAAAGAAGCCAAAAAAATCACAATGTTATCAATACAGTACTAAACCAAATTAAAAAATAAAACAAATGGACTCCAGCAGCATCACAAGCCTCAACTTGGTCCCATGATCTCCAACTCCACAACCATCAAGTACTTGAAGTAGAAGGACTCTTTCCCTGATGTATAACTGCAAAAATATAGTTTGTTTGGGCCCAAAATCATGACCCAAATAGGGTGTGAGATGAATACCAGTAGGTAACCACCTAAAGCTCAATTCCTAACATTAAATGAATATATATAATGCATGAAATAAGAAAAATGAAGCAGTAATGAGAAAGTACTCAAATATATACAATCCTAGAGTTTCAAAAAAATTAATTTACATTTATTTATTAATCAACTAACCATTCATAAGAAACCCTCTGATAAATCTAATCATACTCAAAATAATATCATCATCCTGGGGATTAAATTTTTTCTAAAGATTAGTGTGCAAAAAAATGGTTTGAATAAGGGTAATATCAAACCAACAGAGTGGGGTTGAGTGAACTTGGAAAGAGGTATGATAACCCGTGTATGTGTCACATAGAAAATACCCCAAGTTATATACCTATAACTATGGATTACAGAGGTAAACCATCATATATCCCAAATAAAATATGATTGGACCCTCTAGATATGATTTCTACATCGAAACATTATGTCCCCCTATACCACTCCATACATGTGGTAAATCCTATAAAATCCTCTATGGTAGTTCCAATTAGACAATAGAGGTGGAGGATAAAAATGATAGGGGAGAATGGGAAAGGAAAAGGAATGAGATTTGGAGAAAATTATGGTGTTAAAAGGTGTATGGAGGGACCACATGTTAATGAGAGATATTTTGAAATATGGAAAGTGGTTTATCATGTTACTTACCTCAAATGTTCTGAGGTAGAGGCTTAATTAAGCTACCCCACCTATCCCCAAAAAAATACAACGTTAAAAATATCATGAGATGGGAAAACAAAAATTAGTTCGGATTCTCCATCACTGTTGTGCTAAAAGTAGCCCAAATATGGGGTTTCAATCTGAAACCATATTATAAACAAATAACATGAATGGTATAAAAAAGATGGTTTCATTGGCTATTTCACAGTCTCTTTGCAAGGCCATTTGGGTGGACTCAACTTTATTCGGAGGGAGGATGTGGATCTTAGGGTTAAATCCTTCTCTCCAAACCACATTGGTCTAATCATCCATCCACCAGATCCACAAGTGTGAGAGTTTTCCAGATTTTATGGATGAACCTCCTTAAGGGAAAATATAAGTCTTGAAATTTACTCAAATCCCTTCTAGAGAACCTCCTTAAACAACACCAAACTGAGAATTTAGTGGTGGTTTAGTAAATTCCCCTATTTTTTTTAAATAATTTGGTGGTAGGTTTTTATAAATCACTCCAAACAGTTAAAAAATTTCGAAATGCTGAAACTTCTACCCCCTCCCCCCAACACCCCGACTCTGTGACACCCCTGACCCCCACCCCATCGACTACCCGAATCCCTAGCCTTGTTGCTGCCAGTCATCGCCCATCACTCTCACTCGCTGGCCCTCATTGCACCATGCCTCACTATTCCTTGTTGGCACTCACTGCACATTGCCTCACCATTCCCCACCGTGCCTCGCCACACCAACCCTCGCCTCACTTCCAGTCACTTCTCATCATTAGTATGCTTTCATTTACATCATGATTCTATTTTTTATGGACTAATATGAAAGATAAATGTTAATTTTACATGATTATGTGTGTATATGGCTGGATATAATTATGTTTTTCATGATTATGTGTTTACCTCTATTTAAAAAAAACTTCTATGTTAATCATTTACCATTTTTCAATGATTTTGAAAGGAGGTTACACGTTTTCAGAATATAAGGTACTTTACCCTTATAACATGATTATGGAAGGAGGGAACCGTAGTATTATATGATATTTACATCACTATTATTTCATAATTATGAAATTATGTTTCTTTAGTTTACAGGTTTTCTTATTTTCCCTCATTGGTGGACATTGAAAAAAAGTGGCCTTATAAAATTCTATTTGGTTCATACGATTAACCTAGGAGTGACCTGATACATGTAAGTTTGAGTTATATGGTTCCTAGTAAGAACATTGATGCATTATAGTGGTCTAAAAAATATTTTTTTCATCACCATGTATTAAATTTTTTGTGTTTTTCTATCATTACATATTTGGAAGCATATAAAATACTACATGATGCTTACATATGCCTAAATTATTGTACCACTAATGATATTTAGGAGAGAATTTCGAAATCATCTGGGTATTTTATAGCCACACCCAACATGAGAATTTTACATATTTGTGTAAACTTTAAGTATCATTATTCATATTATGGAATGGTCCAATTGATGAATGGTGGATGTCAAAGAAATTTTAGAAGAAGAGAGTGGAGAGATCAATCAAAGTTGACATTGACTACTATTTTTATGGATTTGGTATATGATTATTTAATATATTTTTGCAAACATAATTGTATATATGATTAACCTAATATGGTATATCTAACAATGTATAAATATGAATCTTGTCATGTATTACTTATATATCATTTTTGGATGTGTCTATATGATCGTAGTTTCATTTCCATTGACTCTGTACATGGGTGATGGTTTTTCTTATTTTTATTTATTTGTTTATGATTCACCCATTATCTATGTCTTATAAAAACTATGTAATAAAATAGACAGGATTTTATAGGGGTCCCTAGTGGGTCCCTATTGGATTTTTAACTCTTTCTACAAACACTTTATTCTATCTTAAGTAATGGGAGTGACCTGACATGGGGATTCTGACTCTAGATCAGGATTCAATTAAGGTTTTTGAACCTCACATACATTTTATCCTCATTCCTTTTGTAGTTTATGGTCATACTTGTTGAACTAAGAAGTTAAAAATAGTTTATGGTCACAATACTTTGACCACATGGTTTCATATTATCTAATCTCATAATGCACGAAATAAGAATCCTAGTGTAATGTCATAGACCATCGACTATGGTTCCACAAATATTTTAGGGTAATAATTCATGGACCTATGTTGATCCCCTAAGAGTGGTTTTCATGACACTGGAGGGCTTAAAACCAAGAAAAATGGTTTTCCAAGGGGTACCTACACCAATCAAAATAATATAGGGTTTTTCCATAAATAATTCGAAATTAGGGATTTATGAACCTATGAATTAATGTGCTAATGATGGTGGACTAAAAAAGGGGAAACATTTACTCATAAAAAATATTACTCTATTACTTGGGAATGATGACCCATATAACTAATAAACATTTACTCATAAAAAATATTACTCTATTACTTGTTAATGATGACCAATATAACTAATTAACATTTACTCATAAAAATATTACTCTATTACTCGGGCATCGACATGTATAGTTTTTTGAAACCACTGAAACTCGGTTCGCCCTCTTAAAACACAACACTTCCATTATGAAATAGAGATACCTGAATTTATATTTCCATTAAAGATCATAGGACAATCATATATAGTTTTACATCCATCATGAAATGTGGAAAATATGGTTTCAATACATCCCCTTATATATGGAATTTATTTATTTATTTTACATCTTACTCCAACCACATAAAAATATAGAGTATGAAATATTGCATTCATTGTTTTCTGAAGGTGAAACCCAGTTCTATTTCTATGTTACCTACAACACCAAAACTCACTACGTATACACTATATAACCTAGCTAAATATTAGGGCTTAAAAGTTCCTCACTCCATGGGCACATTTCTTTTTGGATTTGACCTTTTTATATGATACTCCACCTATCAACCATTTCATCATTTACCATGGGTTTCATGTCTTATTTTAGTATTTTTCAACTATATATAAACTTGTCTAACAAAAACATCTTTGATGATTCATTTTTGACCTAGAAAATATTTTATTTCATTTCATGATATTTTATAAATACAAAAAATATTAGGATTGAATAATCAAGAGATGTCAATACATTGGTTGTAGTAAGAAGGAAATAGAAAAAATTATTTAAAATGAATCATTATTTATCATTGTTATGTATATTTTGTTTATCAGTACAATGCATATGTTATCATATATAATTTTTTTCTAATTTTTTTTGAAATATGTGTTTTGAATTTAATTTTATTTGATTAAATGTAAGGAATACAATGGAGGAAGCGTTATACAATTCTGTCGACCACACTGAAAGATGAAGATCCATCGATATCCCTACATACAACATCTAATACAGAATCTGACTGCCCCTTCACTATCTATCACACCCTCATTGAGCATCCCATCAACAACTTAGTTGAATCCTTCCCATTCAGTGGCCTCATTATTGATGGATCATGGAACCACTCCTTGTTCATCATAGGGATATTGGAGGGTTACTGTTATAGGTACAAATTTCAATATGGATAAATTTATTTCCACTTTTCTTAAACAATGTATTTGTTCATAAAAGATAAAGACAATGAAACTATGGAGAAAAATATGAAAAGTTCAGATTTACAGAATCCGAGTGGACTGAAGATATTTGTCCTATTTTATTCATATGGGGTCCCTATGGATGATACCACATGATTACTTTGACCAATTCTAGGCCAACTAGACACGGAGCAAGTTTCCCTTCATATTACGTATGTTTATTAGAGGAATATTCCTTCATCTTTGAAGAATGATGTTTTGATTCAAAAATAATGGAAATATTAATACATCATGGTGTAATTTAATGTCATAATGTTATTAAATTCTAATATTTTCAAAATGAATTTCTATGTATAGAGGTTTTTCCACATTACGGTTTAAGATGTGCTGGAACGAAAGTGGATATTGAAAATTCTAGGCAAGAAAGAGAATAACTTTAAATAGAGATTATGGGGTGATGTCAATGATAATTCGTTGAGCGCCCAATTGATATATGACAAGGTACCCAATGGGGTACCAAGAGAGAAATGGAATATTTTAATTGATAGGAATCGTAATGAGAAACACATGGTATTTAAATATCTATTATTATTTTCATCTCATTTTACATTTATACATGTCTATGAAATGGAGATGAAATTTCATAAATTAATATTAAAATACATTTTATTTATTTTAGGATCTTCCAAGGAAGAATTCACCGAGCCAGGATAAGAAAATAATCCTTCTAATTATAGGGTAAAAGTGTTTTTCTAGAAGTTAATCGACTCTAATAGTCCTTTAGTTATTTTAAATATTTATAATACAATATTATCTATTTCATATATGAAATTTTTTAGTTATCTTTGTTTAATATAGTCACAGATTTTAGGGCACCGAATCAACCCAATCAGAAGTGTGGTGGGATGTTCACAAAAAATATGATGGGAGTTTTGTTAATGAGACTGCCATACAAGATGGGGTATGAATTCATTTTTCATTATAATAACATATTATCAATTTTCACTATGTTAATATATATTACTTATATTATGACTGAAATTTGATTTATAGGTAAAAATTAATGAACTATGGGATTCCAATTCCATGCAGTCCTACTCAGTCTCCCAGGATGACCCGGTTGGTAAAGTTCTTGGGAAGGATCATCCTGGTCGAGTGCATAGGATAGGGATTGAACCCTTACCATCTGAGGTATTTAGAAGGGCATCAGGGATTAAATATGCTTCTACACCTGGTTGTATTCGAGATGATCAAAGATATTATGTTTCTATGCAGAACACAAATCATGAATGGAGGCTTAGGTATACACATTTCAGAAAGTGTTGGTTGATTTATGTCAAAAGATGACCAAATCTATCCCTGGTGATATTGCATCCAAGATAGGTGGTGAGAGGTTAAATCACACAACTTCATAATCATTTAGTTTTCAAACATTAATTGGTTTTAAGATTAAAAATAAATATACAACATTATTTAAGTTTCAATATAATATTCTTAAATGTTTCAGTAACATGAAGTAGAGAAGGAGGTGGAGAGGGTGTAACTAGTGTTCATCATCGAACAATGATTTGTGGTCTTGTATAAATGTTGGAAAAATATTGAAACAGAGGGTTTGTTCATGTATCTTGTATCATATGTGGCACAAAGAAGTCACCTAAAATTTTCATGACCTAACATTATCATGATTTACCATGTTTGATAAGGGCATTAGAAATTGATATGGATTGATGATTTTGTAAGGCAGTGAGTCTAGAATTGGTGGGGTATGAAGTTTGTGGAGTACGAAGTAATATATGTTATATATGAAAGATTGATATATTTAATATTTTTATTTGAGTTTTGTTAGTATGTGTATATTTTTATTTTGGACTAACTATTTTTTTGTTTATTTGATTCATTTTATTCATGTTGGAGACACAATCCCCAAAACTATATTATTCAAGGATGGGGATCACAAATGTTGGGTCGACCATTGTCCGCATTCAAAACATGGGAATGATCACTTATCACAAGATATCATTTGAGGTGTGTGCACTCGATGGTAGGAGAGCCTATTTTGGCCATGCTCTATCAATATAGGGGAGAATAATACTTGGAGGATGATGGGGATCCAAATTTAGGGAGGCCTAAAGTGTGGAGTTAAACATTAGTTAATTATTTGGTAGATTTCAACGCTTTGGGATCTACGAATCTATGTTCTTGAGCACATTGAGTTAGCCTATATATAAAGATAGTCAAACCCATTATCAAGGGGAAGTCCTTGAGGTTGTCGTTGTTTGGGATGGGACTAAGATATGAGATTTTGGAAACCCTTTTGTATCCCACCAAACATAGAATCTAGCCATATTTAGTTTAAAAAATCATTGTGGTAGATGGCCATTATTAGAGTAGAGTCGTGTTAGGAATGGGATAAAATATAATGCTCATTACATACTAGTCTAAGATAGTCAATGTTAGGTTAAATAGTTTAACTACTTATAGATCATCAGTTTGTTCTATCTAAATTGAAGGATTATAGCTCATACATTGGTTCTATACAGTTTCAAGTCTTTTATTTAGATCTATGAAACATTGTTAGATGGTTGAGAGGCTATGGTTTAGATTATTATATTATATGTTCTCTGTAAATGGCATTTTTTATGAAACATTGTTAGATTTTTGAATAACGAACACTGTTATATAGTTTATATTATTCTATTATATGTTCTCCACACATGGTTTTTTTAGGTACATGTACTTGGGATGTAAAATCTACAACATTTTTTTATTTGTAAATCTACATTTAGTGGTGGTTTAAACCACTACTAGTGAAATGGACCATATTTAGTTAGGGATTAAACCACTACTATATGTTGTTATTATATTATCATTAGATGTTAAAACCACAACTTAATTAATGTGTGTTATTTTTAGCAGTGGTAATGGTTGTTTTAGAGGTGAATTTAATTAAAAAAATGGGAAATTTATAAAAATGTTTAAAACCTCTGGTAAATGTATTTATTTATTTTTCACATAAGGCTACCACTAAAACCCCCATAACCACGACATATTGGATTCAAATACCTGATTTAGAAATGGTTTTATTACACCATCACAGAATCATATGGAGGCGGTTTGAACTGCTGTCATATTAAAAAATGCCGATATGAAGAGATTTTCTTATAGTGGTAATCCTATCCTTATTGGGGGTGTGTGATTTACATGAAATTATTCTTCAAAATAGGATTAATGGGGGAGTAAGAAGACATTATGCATCTATGATGGATTTCCAGCAAGAAACAATGTTAGAAGGGATGTTAGTTTAGGGATATTCTAGAAACCACATTAAATGGTTTCATGGGAAGTCTAAAACAAACCGCATTGTAGAACAATTAGACATATTTATGGGGTTGTGTGATTGGATTATCATTTTCAATTCTTTCCAAGCCTCAAATATTTTTACTTCCACATCAGAACATTTTTTGATCTTTATTAACATATTAATTATTTCATGGAAACCATGGCATTATTAAATCTTCAGGTTCAAGTGTTTTTGGGAAATGGAAGGGGAGTGGCAGCTGGTGATCTGATCTTATTGGAAGGTTGGAAAACCTAAAATCTGGAAGAAGATCTGTTATAGGATAATTAATTTGAAATGATGGAGTAATATAAAATTTCACCAGACTCAAATTCAATGTTATTATATTGAAAGAAAAATAAAATAATTTTACTCTCCCCCTTATGACTAAAACCTCTCCAATATTAAGAGAATATAAGTACAACTGGACGAGGCTATCCAAATTGATAAATGTTTTTGGTCTATATGCGCCTAAGAATCCCTCATAAAAGATGGAAAATCTAATTCCTTATATTTTGATAATAATTCATCTTTTAGGTGACACAAAAACTCTATTTCTTCCATAACTGATTTTGAGGGTATACATATTTTTTATGATAGAGGAATCTAGGATATCATCAATAATTTTTATTAGAAGCTTTTTAGGGAGATTAATTTCAGTACTTATAATATTTATACTTTCATCGAATAAGTAGTTTTAGATATGAAAAACATCCAAATCACCCTTCATTTTGCTGATGAAGATATTTTTTTGGCACTAAACCATATTTACTCAACCAAAGCGCCTGGACCAAATGGATTTAATACCTTGTTTTTTAAAACATTGACACATTTTTAGGCCAAACATTTTGGGAATCATGAATGTTCATTAGTTTGGAAAATAAAATATTTATCCCCTTAATGAAGCCACATGTACAATAATTCTAAAAATAAAAAACCCCTCTTTGGTCTCACATTTTAGGCCCATTATCAAATGCAATGTGACATAAAAAATCTTTTCTAAAATATTTGTCAATTAGCTTCACCCATGGTTACCCTTAATTATTTATGAATTTTATTTATATTCCCAAGAGACTCATTTATGATAATTCCATTATTTTCCATGAGTTATTTCATTCCATGAAAACTAGATCTATGGATAAAATAGGTACTATGTCTTTGATGTTGGATATAAAAAAGTCATATAATAGAGTTAAATGGCCATTTTCTAGTTTTTATGAGTAAATTGGGTTTATGATCCAAATGGATTGAAGTTATCATGAAATACATATCCACCATCTCATTCAGAATTTAAATCAATGGTATCCACTCTCAAAAAGTTTCCCTTTCTAGGGGTCTTTGGCAAGGTGATCTTCTCCCCCCTTTTCTTTTTATTTTGTTGGATGTCATTTTTTCCATGTTAATATTTATGGAAGCTAGGGAAAAATTTAGTGCATGGGTTTAATGTTTATTATAAGATCCCAATTATTACCCAACATTTCATTGCTGATGACAATTTACATTTTTCAAGAGATCCCTAGGAAGAATGTGTTACAATCGGGAAAGTTATTCATAGGTACAGGATTACTTCTGGGTAGTTGGTTAACACCTCCAAATCTGAGATCTCTTATATCTCTGGAGGGATCTTGTGTAAGAAGAATGAACTCCTCATCACTTCTATAATCTTGGGGTTGAAAATAACAAAACAATATATTAGGCTTACCAATATCCTTGGGTGATACTGACATATGTGTTTTATGGTATTTAGTATATGTTGGAAAAAAATCAAGGGTGGAACAGTAAAAGGGTCTCTAAAGAAGGTAGGCAAATCATCATCAATGTAATATAGCATCCTATCCCCACCTATGTAATGTCACTTTTGAAACTAACTAGATTATTTATTGACTAATTTCATTATAGACTGGAAAATTTATGGTGGGGAATAAATCATGGAACTAATAATAACCATTACATGGATTGGAACAAGCTTTTCCTCCCTAAGAAAAATGGGTGGATGGGGTTCGTAGATCTATGAAATTTTAATGATTCCCCTATCCCTAGTTATGGAGAGAGGATTGCAGAGAAAACTTCATCA
Source organism: Viscum album (assembly GCA_963277665.1). Lineage (NCBI taxonomy): Eukaryota > Viridiplantae > Streptophyta > Magnoliopsida > Santalales > Viscaceae > Viscum > Viscum album. Next base: position 1,188,731,489 of record OY728121.1, on the reverse strand, counting down.
AATTTTTTCCTATTTCTTGGATGGTATATACATTTGGAAATCAACCATTTTTGGATTTAAACATGGTACAAGACCTATTTTTTTGGGGGAGTTTGTGGGGGTCTTGTGACCAGCTTAATAAAGGCCTATACTAAAGGATAGATGATGGAGTCAGTTCAGATATATGGAATAACCCTTGGATGATGGATAACATCAGTTACATTGAAACATAGATGGTTATTTCTGGTTCAGAATATGTAATGGTTCTATCTTTGTTTAAAGGAGATGGCAATGGATGGTGTAATGAAAATTTTAACACCTAGTTCAATGAAAGAGACAAATAAAATTTCTAGGGTATTATAGGTGTAAGAGATTTGGAAGCTGACCATATGTTATAGAGTATATATGAATCAGGTGTATACTTAGTGAAACAAGTTTACTCACTTATGTTGGATGAGGTGGAGAAGAAATACTACAATGACATGGAAAAAGCATTGGCATCTCCATATCCCTCCCTAGGCATAATACATGTGGTGGAAATAATGATATGGTATTCTTCCTATTAAAGAGTTTATCAACTGTTCTATGTCTTTGAAGACCCAATTTTCTTGATATATATAGATACACTAGAGTCCTCTCTTCCAATTTTTTTTGAGTTCCCCAGTGAAAAGGACATTTGGCATACATGGGATGATAATTTTGATTCTATTCTAGAGTCTTCGTTTGACTTTTCAGATATACTAGGGAAGTAGTATTCCACCCTTCTCATGGAGTGTGTGAATATCTTGTGAATAATGGACTTAATAATATGTATCCAAATAAATGATATTTTCATTAAACATATGATCTGAACAATCTTCTTCTAGGCCAATAGGGCCACCACCTAGCTTGAAACAGGGAGTCTAAAAAATGCATAGGTCAAAAAAATGGTGTACTTGTTTTTTCAAACACTTGTAATCTAATTCCAAATTATGTATTGATGATTAATGTGGATGATTCAGTATTTTGGAACCTTTTTAGGTGTCACTGTTGTGATTTGGTACTCCTATAGAGTAGTTTTTTATGCTTTACAAATATCTTTTTTATTCTTATTTTACTCAATAAGTGGTTGATGCTCGAGGGATTATATCTATTATAGTGTTTTATTTGGATAGAGGATGGAGTTATATTATTATGGAGTTATAATATCTTATTATTCAAAATACCATTTCGTCCATGGAAGATGAACATCATTCATTTGGTTCGTTGGATTGGTGGATTTGATATTTACATCACTACTATGATGTAGTTCATTTTATTTCATCAAAAGGGATGTAAATAAGGCTTCACACATTTTTTCCAATAATGGTCTCTTTGGAAAATAACATGTATGGTTACTTGATTTTCTTATTTAGATAAAATACATTATATTGTCTGATATTCAACCATCATTTTGATGAGTATTATTATTTCATAAAAAAATGTATGTATGTATGCATGTATATATATATTTTTTTTCACTTGAAAATTTTTATGTGTTTTTTTAAGTATGTGTAGGATTTAAAATTACATTGATAAGTGTGATGATTTCCAATACCTTTATTTAGAACTGATAATTTCTATGCTTGATATCACATGTGAATATATGTTATGGAATAATTAGGCAACCATTGTTATTTCTCTCTTGTTTTATACACCATTTTTCCCGTGTATAATTAGAGTTAATTATCTTATGGCTATTTTTATATATATCATGTGATATAATCCATTTCTTAAAAACACGTGAATATTTTTTTGAGAAGAAAGATGAGTTGAGAAGAAAACCCAGTTATTCTTTTCATTTTATTGTCAATGGGTGATAATATTGATCAGACATATTTTATTATTAAATATGTGACATTATTTTGATAAAACAATACATAGGGGATATTGTTGATCCCATGTTGCATTTGTTTTCAATGATTTAATATGTGGATGATATAATGTGAGAATTAATGATCCATTCTTTAATGCCCAAAGCCATGTGTTTGAGTTTTTTCACATTGCATAAAACAAGTGTAATTCCATGTGTAAAGTTTTTTGTTTGATGTGATGAAGGGAAATCATTGTTGAAGAATATTTTATGTTCATGAAAATATTGATTTGGATGATGAAGGATTGAGAATAAAAATTTTCGTTTCCAAAAAAGAGATTATATTTTTTATGATTTTTATGGATTGGAATTTAAGAATAATATATTGTTTTTTATTTAGGATTAGATATTTATTTGTGATATTTTATTAATAATATAGGTCTCTATGTGTTCGGGGGAACCATGTTCTATGTATTATGAGATTTGTTTATTAATTCTATGGACTTACACTAGATGAATAAAAGTATGAATCCCTTGAGGGGATATTTGATGAGTTATTAGATATGTGAATCACACCATTATCCATTATTATTTATTATATTATATTATTAATTAAGGGGGAGGGCTTTATTAATGTCAATATTAGATAAAGGGGGTGATTTATCTCTATTGGTTGAGAGAACAATATTAGGGTTTCCTAGGGTTTGTGGAATCCTAAGGTATCCTAGTTACAAATGTGATTCTATAAAAGCCTTTGTTTATTTGATGATGTTGTAGAACCTATTTCCTATAGTGTTAACCTTAATATCTACTTCAGACATGGTGTTATGGATTATGATATAATAATTAATTGGTAAAAATTATTTTTTGTGGAAAAAGAGAAAGAATTGTTCCTGGCTAAGAAAAATGATAATGTGTTTCTAATGCATTGAATGAAAATACTAATCGTGAAAATGGTTGCAGGAAACAGACACTTTATTATGGGCACCATAAAAAATACAATGTAAAACATTTAGTATTAAGTAGAGGGAGTATCCATAAGTGATGTTGGAGTGGTCTATATTATATTTGAATTCATAAATGAGAGAGATATATATAAGGTACTCAAAGGATGTATATGGTCCTTTTATAACAAAATCATTCTAATGGAGGATCCAAGAGATGAAGGGGATATCTAGAAGACTATCATGACCAAATCCACATTTTGGATATTTCTTAAAGGGTTACTATTCTATGGTATAATTGAGTGTATAATGTAAAAAATAAAAGGCCGCATCATAGAATTTTTGGAAGGGGATAGATTGGATCCAATACACTATGGTAATGAATGAGTGTATTTGGGATTTGGTTGATGTGGTGCAACCACCAAGAAAGATATTTTTGGATGATAGAGGAATAAAATTATTTTATATCCTTTTATGTTGAAAGTCAACCTATATTTTTTCTACTTTTGTGGGCGTTTTAGGCATACAGAGAAAGTCTGTGTCTTAATATTGGAATATGAATAAGGAAAAAACATCATGATGTATGGTCGCTGGCTCTGTGAAAAAGATGTCGAGACATACATCATTCATGAACCAAAATAATGACTATGATATAATTAAGAAATAGTTTTCTTAGGAATTTGATTAGAATCATAATAATATCATCATGATAGGGTTCTAGTATTATTTTTAGATCAGTGTGGGGACAAGAAGTTAGAAGAAGGGTTGTATCAAACCATTAGAGTGAGTTTTGGTGACCTTGGGAAGTGTTATGATAACCAGGGTTTATTTCCCATTGAAAATACTCCCCCATGTTATATTAAAACAACCATGGAGGGAACAATAAAACTATCATCCTACCCAAATGAATATGATTATACCATCATGATCTAATTTTTTACCCGAACATTGAAGGGGGGGGGGAACTTAACCTAAATGTTCTGAGGTAGTGGCTGGATTGAGCCATCCCATAGTATCCCCATGAAAATCCTATATAATAAATTTTGTGATCTTTGAAACCAATGATCAATTTGGATTCTCCAGCACCATTTCACAAAATGTATCCCGGATATGGTTTTCTATCCAAACCCATAATAAAAAGAAAGGACAAGGATGATATCAAAAGAAAATAAATTTTGTTTTGTTTATTGCTTCATAGTTTCTCGACAAGTCCATTCAGGTGGACTTGACTTTCTTTTGAGGAAGGATGCGGATGTTATGGTCAAATACTTCTCTACAATCCACATAGGTGTAATCATCCAATTACCAGATGCACCGGTATAGGATTTTTTTTGTATTTTATGGATGACCCATCCAATGGGTGAAATGATTGTCCTGGAATATAGTCATATCCAATCATGAGAACCTCTATAGACATATCCATATTAGATTTATTTCAATGAAATTATGTTTCAAAATGTTTATAATGGGGGAGAAAGAAGAAATCCATTTACATTGTTTCTTGGGATTCCTAAAACAACCCACATTGTAGAATGGTTAAACCGATTTATGGTGTTAGCTAATAGGATTGGGCTTTTCAATTCATTTAAAGCCTCTTATCATGCGCCTTCCATGTCAGACCATTTTCCGATCCAAATTGACATATCACTAGGTTCAACGAAACCAAGGCATGAAATAATATTCTGGTTTGAAAGATTTTGGGAAAGTAAAGGGAGTGAAGAAAGGTTATTTTAACTTATTATATGGTTAGTGATCCTAACATATAAAACAATATTTATTATAAAACATCCTATTTAAATCATTGGAGTGATCTAAAATTCCACAAGACTGAGATATTTTTTTTCTATTGATATAAAAGAAAAGGAATGGTATTCCCCCCCTTTATGATTGTGTTCTATCTATTATCTACAGAATGGATGCAGAACTTGATGAGGATCTTAGAATTAAAGATAAAATTTGATCTATATGTGTCAAAGAATCCCACATCAAATATGGAAACACTATTTTCATCAATTTTAATATCAAGTCCGCTACCAAGAGGAAAAATAACTCTATTTGTTACCTTAATATTTTTTAGGGTATACATGTTTCCCATGAGAGGGGAATATGTGACCTCATCAAGCATTTTTATCAGGTGCTTTGTATGGTGGGGAGGGGCTGTCTTTTTATTTTGATATTGCTACTTCTATCGAATAGGGGGATTTAGATTTGATGAACATACGAATAACTTGGGATTTTACCGATGAAGATATTTTATTATAACTGAAATATATTCACTCAACCAAAGAACCGTACTAGATGGATTCCATGCCTTTTCAAAAAAAAAATATGTACACATTTTCGAGTATGACAATTTGGGAATCATGAAAGTCCTTTGGTTAGGAAAATCCAATATTTATTACATTAATGAAACTATTATTATTCTCCTTCTGAAAATAGAAAAATCCTCTTTAGTATTAGAATTCATACCCATCTACCTTTTCAATGTGACCTATAAAATCTTTTAAAAAAATTTAGTCAATTTCTTAGTGCCTGAACAAAGATAAATATCCCTTATCCTCATATCTATATGCACCCTAACTATTTATAAAATTACTTATACTCCAAACTCTATTATTGAAACACAAACTACTCAAACACTAATATAGTAAGCCCTGACCCCTCAGGATCCAACAAGGGATGACTGTTGGGTACATGTGACACTCTATTCCCACCTATAATTGTCTTGGGGAAAGAAACTAACAAAAAATATTGTTAAACATATATATAGATACTTTTATTTGAACAATATAATATATATTTATACTTTTATATGTATATAGTGATTCCCAACCTAGAGTAACTATGAAAACTGAACTCCATACTCCCACATTACCGATTGAAGCACAATCTGCAATGAATACAACAACAATTTAGTATTAGTGAACCCCACTAGTATCAATTTCACCAAATTCATCTCCAAACATTGCATCTTCTATAAAAGTACCCCATTTGTAGGCTCAAACACTATGAAATAATGTGTAAAATTATAAACAATATGATGCCTCAGTCAAACAATAGAAAGAGAAAATATAATTTAACCTCCAACATAAGTGATATACCAATATTATTTAATGGTATAGTCAATCTGTAAAATGAATAATATCATTCTTCACTACACTAATATTTAGGTAACATACACAATGTGAGACCTATTGTACTTTAGGTTTTGCAAAACCTAAAATTTTACATTTCCTAACTCCAAAACATCTAAATTACCCTTATAAGACCCAATTTGGTGACATGGGACTCACTAAATAGTAAAATTTAGTTCATGTAGCACTGAACCCTATTGAGAACATGCATTATGTCGGGTTCTATGTGATTGAGCTGAGTGGGTTACATAATCTATATGTGGATTACGCATTATATTTCTGGAATTCAATTCTCTATTAATATAAGGGTAACAGACCGTTTTATCAATTTATCCCCATGGGTGATACTAACATCTTATCTATTCAGCCGTCTATCACTCACCCCACCAGTTTCTCCATAATGTTAAGGAACTAAAACAACTATGAATTCCATAAAAAATTCTATATGTGTCGAATATTTATGATCTATTTGTTTTTGGGTGCAAAACCACTAAAAAATAAGATATTTCAAGTTTAATTAAAATATAAGGTCAAAGCATTTGGAAGCACAACAGAAAAAAAAATGAAATTTTCCTTCATTAATAGAAAGCTACTTTGAGTATCTGTTTCATATCTCTTGGATCTCTCTATTGAGGTGCAGTTTATTATTTCTTCAGAATGGAATAAATCATGGCATTTTAGATAAACAACCCTAAATCATGAATTAAAATGACATTAAATTTATAAAATTTAGCTCATGAAGAATCCATTCAGTCAAAGGATGAAGATGATGTTGTCATGATCAACTAGATCAATCATTTACTTAAGGTTACAATGCATGCCAATCCCTCAAACATTCGAATTTAGAAGACGAAAGAAATGGCACGATCGAATGTCTCAAATAAACTATATTAGATGGTATGATTTATTTACATATAATTTAATATTCCTTGTAGAAAATTTTAATTATCATAATGCAATTGAAAAATCATGTGGTTGAGGTATCCTCCCACATGTCCTAGGTGTTGAGTTGGTTACTTTTCTTATGAGTGATTGGACTCTTTTTCATATAAAGGAAAAAAAAATTTACTTAGTAATATATGTTACATACGATTAAATTTCTCTAAAAATAAATCACTATATCCTTTTCCATATTTCACAAATAAGCAATCAAAATTATTAAAAATTATCCAAGATCACCAAAATTTGATCTCCACTTCTTCTATATATCCTCAAATATAATGATGATTGATAAACCACATCAAAATATCTTCCTAAAATGTTGTAAATAATGTGTATTATCCAAATTTAATTGACACATAGGGTGGTTGTGGTAACCTCCCACACATGTCAAGTGTTGAGCCGACCCCTTTCCATGAGAGTAGTTTGACTCTTTTTCTTATAAAGGCCCAACATATTTTACTTATTAATATTAGTTCAATTCCATACATGTACCATAAACATAATTATTTAGATCCTTTTTTAAACTTCTCAGATGATCATTCTATATAAGTAAAACTCATCCAAGATCATTAAAATACGATATCCACTTATTAATAATTCCTAAAACCTGATGTTGATAGATAAACATCATTAAAAGTTTTTCTTCAAATGTTTTAAACCATGGGGAATTGACTAAATAAACTGACACATTTGGTGGTTTAGGTATCCTCCCACATGTTCCTAGTGTTGAGCTAGTTTCTTTTCTTCTGGGTAGTTGAACTTTTTTCAGATAAAGGCCCAAAAAATTTACATAGTAATATAAGTTCCTTTCAATTCAATTACCCTCAATAAAATTAACTAGATCATTTTTTTAAATTCTCAAATCATCACTCTAAAGGATGAAAAATCATCCAAAATCATCAAAATATGAACTTCAATTCATATAAATTTTCTCAAACCTAATGATGATTGATAAATATCATTTTATGTTCTTTTTAAAATTTTATAAACAATGAGATTTATTCAAATGAAATTGACACATTTTTTGGATATCAAGAAAATATCTGCAATCCTCACATTTAAAACCTATTGATTTTTCATAGTTATCAATGTATTGATAACAAATTCAATATCTGTATAATTCTAAACTCAATATACCACTCGATTTATTCAAAAATAACCCATGTATTATTAGTGAAAGGATTTAATTTTAAAGAGTTTGTGTTTATAAGTAAGATGAATATGGCACAAATTTTAACGTCCAGAATACGTGTGACTAGGTGATTTAACATGACACATTTTTTACAAAATATTTTATGATGTAAATAAAGTTGATTTGATTTAAGAGGTATCCTTGGAATTTATATTGAAAAATTAATAGAAGAGCAGAAATATGAGGATCACAGAAAGTTTTATTTTTCATGCGTAATAAAAAAGGTGGCCACACTTGGTTTTTATAGAAGAGGCCACGCATTATAAATGTATGATCACTTTTAATGCGTCAGCATTTATATTTCCTTTTGAGTATTTGGGTAAATCATTTTAAGGTATTTTACCAAAAAATTGGCCAAACATCACAATACACACTTTATGCATCCCGCCAACCATACATGTGGTACACAAGTGTCAACATCTTCATAGATCCTACCCAAGAAGCATGCATTGTTGTAGAAGAGTTCAGGTGGATGCATTTAACCCAGAGGATCATGCAAAGTGGGGTGCATATGGGGAGAGTGTGTTATCCATGCTCTATGTATGTGTGTGTAGTGTATATTAGTGTATAGCATGATGCTTTATCAACGGTGAATCAGGACTGAGATCATTTATATAGCATTGGCCTACTCTCAGAAGGATCGATGTGGGATGGGTTCTTATGGGTTACTATTCCTATGTTAAAAACATATAAATATATGTGTTTCCATCCAATCTAGTGAACATGAGTTATTTGATCACCAAATAACCACATACTGGAGGAGGGAGTTGTGACTACTACTGCTTCATATTTTCATTTTTATTCTATATATTTACTCATATTCTGTTATCATTTAGTTTAATTGTAATTCTTATAGGCATATTGTTAATCATAGGTGCTTCCAATCATTTTATCCCTCTATGTATATCGATATCTATATTTTCTTTCTTTCTCTCTCTCTATGTCTTCTTCTTCTTCTGCTTCATTTCATGTTGTTTCTCTTCTTCCACTATTTTATTTATTTTAAAAAACTTATTATTTCTCATATTATCTCTATCTTTATTGTTAATTTTATTTTATTTAATATTCATATCTTCTTCTTCAAAAATGAACTCTTACCCTCGATAATTAGTGGTTGACCCAAGGTTTGGATCGGGGGAGGTTTGTGGTGTTTCATTAATTACGTTCTTAAATTCCATATGTTTTATTACTATTTGTGGTGGTTTTGAGAGTATATCACTTGTGAAATGGTAACCCAACATGAAATTATTTCAAATCAATTCCATTTCATTTATTCATTCCTTTTCCATCCATTTCTTGAGTAAAATATTTATATAGTGGAGTTGAGGATACAAAAGGGGAAGAAACGACAAATAGTGGAGTATAGTCTTTTATGAATTAGACTATCATTCGAGGTGTTAGCATTTTTGGCTATAGGAGGCGGTTGGATTTGGTGTTCCAAAGAGGTTTCCTGGATTTGCTAAAATTCAATACTCAATGAATCAATGGAAATTAATTCATTTTTGATGTATCATGAACTGAATTATCATACTAAATTTAAACAAACAATAAATAATGAATGAACCTATGTTACCAAACACTAAGGAGAAAAACCTTTCAACTTAATATACATTATATCAGTATCATCATTTAGGTTTGAATTATAAATTGAATTATTTAAATTCCATATTTTCCAAAACCCAAAAATTAATTTCTTTTAAAAAATAATTAAGACAACAAAAAAATTAGATTAAGGGAATTATAATTTCTAATTGATTAAATATGATAATACTTAAGTGAGACAAATCTAGTAATTATTTATTATAAATTAGGAAAATTAAAATATCCTTTTTCCCATAACCTATGATAGGAGAGCATAAATATTCCTTTATAAACTACATTAATACAAGAATAAACATTTTTATACGTAGTTAAATTTCTGCGAATCTTACACTACAAAACTCTATTACACATTTTGTGTTAATGTACATAAGAATAATACATGTAATTGAAATGATATTTTAACACCATAATTTTGGTTGAATTAGAATTTATACCTAATACTTCTTATGTAGGTGAAAAGGAATAAATACGAGAATTGGGGTGTTTATTTTTACCAAAATAGAGATCTCTATGGATTGTGTAGACTGGGTACATATATCAAACTAGAGTTATAAATGCATGTGACCACCAATATCTTTCACATGAATTTATGAGATTAATGGTCCACAACATATTCATATTATCATGACTAAATATATAATAATGAATAATTGTTTCTTATAGATCTTTATTAAGAAGAAGAAGATATTCTTCCCTGAAATTGTGCAGGTAACAAAGTGATGAAAAAGTTAGTGGAAGAACAAATTAGCACTGTGACCTCCATTATATGTCTCAATATGTGGAATACTTTCTTGCGGTAACAAAACTTCGCAAATTTGAAGATTTTAATTAGAGGTAGTATAAATAACTATCCACGAGCTATAAAAAAAGTTCTTTCAACTGATTATAATGAAACACGATTGAGTGGTTTTCCTTTATTATTGTAACCATGTTAAAAGGATTATTTTCTAATAGTTTTATGGTCTATTATTATTTCCAAACCATAAAATGACTAACAACTCTTGTTGAGTAGATAAACTTAAAAAAATATCATGTTCCATATTTACATACTTTGATATACTTTCACATGATAATGAATATATAATAAAATATTAAATATCCAAATTGGCCCCCCCGTGTGGTATTTAACACACCAACCTTCTACGGTACGCTTCTCTTTGAATAATGCAATAACATGTGTTGTACGCAACATCGAGTTCTAACACACACCACAACCAATCAAACTAGCCGTTATAAATAGTAATACATACTTTTTCAAATTTTAGAAATTTTATCTCTCAAAATGGACTTAATTTTTCGATTTGGAGTATCTAATTTAGACTAAGGTAAAATTTTGGTACTTTTCGGATAACTTTAATATTTTGATGAATAGTGAAAATTACTAAATTTTAATTAAAAACAACTTTTTTAATCAAAATAATTAATAGTGATAAATTATGAATTTTAGTGGTTTGAAAGTATATTTAGAATATATTTCTACCTTTTAATAAAATTTTGGTCATTGGACATAATTTCACAATTAAACCAGATATAAACAAGTATCAATCTTTTGATAGTTATTATATCTTAAAAACAAGCTTTTTGTTTTGACAGCGGGAATTAATTTTAAATTAATTTCTGCCACTTCTGTGTTTTGAATTTGGAAAAATGGATTCCATATTTGGAATAAATATGTCCAAATTGTGTAAATAGGTAAATTTTATTTTTAGACATTTTGAATAATTACTTCGGTAAATATTTTATTTACCATGGTTAAGGGTAAATCCAGTAAATAAGGGTTAAAAAATAATATTATAATAATACTAAATTACCCTAAATCGTGTCCTAACCTTATTGGTGGATACATTTCCGACCATGGTAATCATTGGGTTGATTTTGGAACCCCATGGATCCACTTGAAGGTGATAGGGACACTTTATTTTAATTAAGTTAAAATAAATACAAAAATGAAAAAAGCATATATCTTTTAGCAAAACAATTTTTACAAAGGGTTATATATGTTGGATTTTAAACTATAAATATTAATTAGAAAGATATAATTATTTCCTAAATAATTATTTTTTATTTATAATTTTTAGACATTAAATAAGTTAATTTATTTATGACAAAATTATGATGCAGTAATTACCATAATAGTGAAAAATTAAAATAATTGATATTATAAATACCCAAATAAATATAATTTGAGACTTTTAATGAATTAAACTAATTTTCTAGGATAATATGACATATTAGGATTGATTTAATTTACTTTTTTCGAAGTAATAATTCTGTTATGATTTTTAAAAAAATCAACTATTGAATAGTGTCAAAATTGACATAAAAGAGTTTTTAAAACAAATATTATATTATTAATTGATATTAAATTCTTAAAAATCTAAGGTTCAGAAAAGAGACTTATATAATGATATTTGTATCATTAATGGACCACTTTGGGGTCTCTTGGATGTATATAGTATGTTTATTAACTATATAATATAAAAATACAAAGTGACATGGTAAGTGTCAAACTAATTAACTAAGAGTTAAAACTTAATGATAAGGTTAATATAATGACCCAAACCTGTCTAAATTCTATTTATTGAATGTTTTCCGACCTATAACCACCTTAAAATTTAAATAATCCACTTTGGAGAAATTAGAAAAACAATATTAATTTATTATGAAATAATATTTCTAGATTTTCCAAAGGTGCCCCTCACCCCTATTATAAAAGGGCACTACTCCTTGTCATTACTTCACACCTTCAAAGACTTTTGTTTCGGCCAAAATCTTCCCAAATACTCTCTCAACTTCCCTCAATACAACCTAGAGGCCTTATTTTGATCATAAATCCAACCGAAGGAGCCCTTTTGATCAAATCAAAAGGAAGAACCCGAAGAAGAGGTAATGTTTTCACCACCCTTTTTCAAATTGATTTCTTCTTAAACTTCTTCTTTCATTGTTATTGTCATTCTAAAATAATGAATCCAGTATCTCTTATAAACTCTAATATTATTATAAATATGGTACAACCATATTCAATATTCTATCCATCCTTTGAATGCCATGTCACCATACGTGCGTACGTACGACTTACCGTCTCCACGCCATGGTGTAATTGTTATTCAATATATTATTATTATTTGGATGGGTATAATAATGATGTTTAATTCATGTAAATAATAAATATAACATGATAATGATTTTTTATATAAGATATATCATCCAATTAAATATTATTTTAATATCAAAAGAATGATATTGTCGCTCGTGCGTACATTCGGACTACCATTTCCACAAACGCGATGGGATTCATTCTCCATCGTATCCATTCAAGTAGAATTATCATTTGATGATTTAGAAATAATTTTTAATGACTTTATATCATTCTGTATAAGAATAAGATATATCCTATCCATGTCAAACATGGATTACGTAACAAAACATATCAAAGAAAATGAGTAAGTTAACACCCAAAACGACGATAATACTAAGATATTATTAACAAAGAAATGTTAAAAGATCATATATGATATCATATTAATATATATGATTCTTGTATAATTTAATAAAAATTATTTCACCATTATACAGGAGGTTAACCTACCCTCAACCAAGGAAAAGTACAAGGTAAGGGTTTATTTCGCAATCTCTTCATTATCCGAGGTTGTTTATACGTAATAATATACTGGGATCTCTTTATCATCCACATCCATGTTTCTTAAAAATGTATTTCAAAACATATTTAATATTTACAAGAATATGGGTTAAAGTCATTTATACCCTTGTTTGACTTTTTATAAGAGGTTTATGAAGGAATCTTTCCATCGTTTTCCAAACAAGGTGCTTTTTAACCTTTTCGAAAGAATTATGGTAAGAATGTTTTTTTAACTCATACAGCGAGTATGGCTATTTTCTACTGTTATAAAATCGTTGGAGCCCCCCTTATAATATTATAAGAATATTTTCAAATAAAATGTTATATTTTATAAATATATGAATCTTAAATGATTTCAAAATAGAAAGAGATATTTCTCTAAAAAGAGTTTTGATTTCATCTATGTCAACATCCTTTGATGGATTTTATGCTTATTTGAAGTTGATTTATTATGATACAAAACTTATATATTGTATTGAAGGTTTTGTGGTATGTTTTACCGTGGATGTGTTATTTTTATACCATTCATGGTTTATTGATGATGTATTTACATTTTGTATGCTAGTTTTAATTAGAATGTTTATGTTATGTTTAAACCTTTTCATATGGGAATGCATTGGACTTAATATGTGACGGGTGGAGCCTGCTATAGCTCCTTGATGCATCGGTAGGTCTCATGAGACAAACTAGTGTCTTGGCACAAGGCCTTGAGAAAATCTTCATTGTAGTCTTGGCACGAGGCCTTGGATATGTGGTTATGATAGTCTGGCATTATGCATTCCATCATTATGAAAGTGGTTATTGACATTGCATGTGATTATTCGATTAGTAGAATATCCATGTGAATAAGTAAATGGAATTATTTCATTTTATTTTTTCCATACTATGTTGAAGTTCATGTTTAAAAGGCTTTTGTTTTAGTTATACATTGCCTTCAATGCTTATTTTTATTTATGAATGTTTCCGCTTTATTATTATCCTTACTGGGCATTTGAGCTCACCCAATTTCTATGTTTTATTTTTCCCAAGATGTGAAGAAGTAATTTATGAATGACCTGCAGGGATAATTTGAGGGGATAAGAATCTGGAATATGGAGACTATATTGTTGTAGTATTCATTTTATGATGTAATGTAAACTTTATTAATATTTCTAGTGTTACCAAGGCTACTAAAATAATCGGTCTTTCGAGATTTGATCATTCTTGTGATCATGCCAATGTTATTTAATAATGCAACGGCTCTGGGTAACTGGGGTCAGGGCATTACAGTTGGTATCCGAGGAAGTTTAGTACAAACCTTGGAAGCTAGATTTAGATAAACTCTGATTAGAGCACATAGACCTAAGATGGACTTTGAGGATTAGTATAGAAGAACTTCCTAGAATTTTGGTATTGTAGAGATTTTGTGAGTTTTCCGAGCAATACATCCCTGTATGGATACGAGCAGGTAGAGGCGGCTCTGGCACAGATGTACCTAGGGGTAAAACCTGAAAACACCACTTTGAGATAGACTCGAACGGGAATTGGTGCACAACAATGGGCCTTGCTGCACTCTTGGTTACGACACTCCTGGGGGATATGCTTAGGATAACTCTCATTTTCATTACAAATCATTATGAAGGGTTTATGAGTATATACTTCCCCAATGAAAACATTTTTATGATTATGGATTATATCCATAAATAGTTCAATTTATGTTAAGTGTTTTACAAGTATGAAATTATGTATTTTGATTCATAAACTGATCTAGTTTATGCCATTGTTTATAAATGGTGCCTAGTGGAAGAAATGGAAACCGTATCAATGCACTCACTCAATGTAAGGATTTCCATCCTGCTCAAGATAATTATAGTGGAGCTGGTGATGCAACTGGTGCCGATCAACTAATTACCATATTGGGACAACTCACTTAGGTTATGAATAATAACCTTACCCATATGGAGCACCCTGATCCGCAGCATGGAGGATCAATGTTAGATCGCTTCATGAGGCAACAACCAAAAAAATTCAATGGGATTACAAATCCCTTAGTAGCTGAGCAATGGATAATTTCCCTAGAGAAAATATTTCAGGCTTTGGGATGTAGTGAAAGGGAAAAAGTTATCATGGCAGTTTACCGCCTCACTGGACACGCTGATCAATGGTGGTCATTGATTCAAAACATGAAAGAAGATGATGAAGTATCAAATATGGAATGGAGGGATTTCAAAGATCTGTTTTTAGAAAAATACTTTCCTCTTGACCATCGGGCAGATATGGAAAGGCAATTTCTTAGTTTGAGACAAAAGGAGGATGAGAATGTCGCAAAGTATGAGGCTAACTTTACAATGTTAGAAATTTATGCTAGAGATTATATACATAACCCAAGAAGTAAGATTGATCATTTCTTTGATGGGTTAAAACCACATCTCCGTCGAGCATTAGTCTCACAATCCTTCTCATCGTATGCAGACATTGTCTCATGTGCTATCAAGACAGAGAAAGAATTCTCAAAGTCTTATGACTTTAAAGAAAAGAAAGAGAAGAAGAGATCTACTGATCAATCTGGGAATGGAAATAAGAGGAAGAATGGAATGGTTGAATATCCATCCTGTGGTAAATGTGGGAAGAAACACCCCGGTACATGCTTAAATGGAATGGGTGTCTGTTACAAGTGTGGTGAAAAAGGCCACCAAGCTCGTGATTGCAAAGGGAAGAAGGAGGCTACCAATGTTTAGTGCTATAATTACAGGGAGATGGGACATTATGCAAATGAATGTCCTAAGCATCAGGGGAACTTACCTTAGAAAAGGCCAAGGGATCAAGGCCAAGCTTATATTATCACTACTAATGAGGTAGAAGCTCCAAAAGACGTGGTGGCAGGTAATTTAATGGTTTCCTCAAGTTTAGAAAATGCATTATTTGATTCTGGATCATCGCATTGTTTCATATCTCCAATTTTATTTAACAAGGGATTTTTCAGTTAAAACTCCCAAGGGAAGTATCATTGCAACAATGTTTTGTGAATCAGTCTCCATTAGAGAACATAAATGTTCTTTATCCGCTGATCTCATCATCAAATCTATGATTGAGTTTGATATAATCCTCGGTATGGATTGTCTTTCAGACTATGATGCGAAGAATAAGTAGGTTACGATTTTTGATGATGATGATAAGGAGCACCTTATATTTAGAGAAGAATCGTCACCACCTAATTCTTATCTAGATCCACCCCCAGTAGCTCAACTAAATTCAATTATTGGGGAGGAAGAGGATAAAATTACAGTGGGTGAGGAAAGGAATGTTCCAATAGAGGATGTACCTGTTGTGAAGGAATATGTAGATGTGTTTCCACAAGATTTACATGGACATCCTCCAGAACGAGAAGTTAAGTTTTCCATTGATTTAATTCCTGGATCAAGGACTATATCGAAGACCCCTTATAGAATGGCCACTGTATAATTAGTCGAACTAAAGAAACAACTAGAGGAATTTAGTAATAAAGGATTTATTCACCCTAGTGTTTCTCCATGGGGAGCCCCTCTTCTCTTTGTTAAAAATAAAGATGGATCTGTGAGGTTATGTATCGACTACAGGGAGATAAATGTTATAACAATAAAGAACAAGTATCCCCTACCTCGCATTGATGATTTATTTGACCAACTGAATGGAGATCAATAATTTTCAAAGATTGACCTTCGATCTGGATACAATCAGTTGTGTGTAAATAAAGAAGACATTCCGAAGACATCATTTCGAACCAGGTACGAGCATTACGAGTTTACAGTAATGTCTTTTGGATTGACTAATGCACCCTTTGTATTCATGGATCTGATGAATAGAGTTTTCAAGGAATATCTTGATGAATTTGTGGTGGTATTTATTGATGATATCTTGGTATACTCCAAAATCTACGAGTATCATGAAAATCACTTGCGCATTATTTTGAAGACTCTGAGAAGACATAAATTATATGGGAAGTTTAGCAAGTGTGAATTCTGGCTTCATGAGATTTCTTTTCTTGGCCATATTGTCTCTAAGGATGGAATTTCCATTGATCCTTCTAAGACCAAGGCAATCCAAGAATGGCCTGCACCGACGAGTATAACTGAGGTACGTATTTTTATTGGTTTAGCAGGTTACTATCGACGTTTCGTCCAAAATTTTTCCC
The DNA here is from genome assembly GCA_963277665.1 of Viscum album. Lineage (NCBI taxonomy): Eukaryota > Viridiplantae > Streptophyta > Magnoliopsida > Santalales > Viscaceae > Viscum > Viscum album. Next base: position 1,188,714,075 of record OY728121.1, on the reverse strand, counting down.
GATTGGCTAACCCATTAACAAAGCTCACACGTAAAGGGGTTAAATTTGTTTGAAAAAAAGAGTGTGTAGAATTTTTCGAAGAACTGAAGATAATATTTGTCAATGCTCCTATATTGACTCTACCATCGAGGATTGATGGGTTCGTTATTTACAGTGATACATCGAAGAAAGGGCTTGGTTGTGTTCTTATGCAGAATGATAGGGTTATTGCCTATGCTTCATGATAGTTGAAAATTCATGAACAAAAATATCCTACTCATGATCTCGAGTTAGAAGTTGTGATCTTTTCTTTGAAGATATGGATGCACTACATCTATGGTAAAAAATGCGAGATTTATACTGATCACAAGAGTTTGAAATATATTTTCTCACAAAAAGAACTCAACATGAGGCAAAGGAGATGACTTGAATTACTCAAGGATTATGATTGTACGATACAATACCACCTGGGGAAAGCAAACAGGGTGGTAGATGCTTTGAGCAGAAAAGATCATGGAGTTTTGAACAATATGAGAATTGAAAGGGATCCAATTTTCATGGATCTAGTGAATTTGGACATGGGAATAACCATGGAAGGTGAAACATCAAGGCTTTTTCAAATGGTTTCCAAACCATCTTTACTAGAGAGGATTAAGAGTTCTCAGACCGATGATGAAGAATTTCAGAAGAAGATTAAATCTTTGAATGATAGGAGATTGAGAGACTTTGTGTATGAAGATAGAATTTTGAAATTCGGGAGGAGACTTTGTGTTCCCGATATACCTGATCTAAAAAGGGAATTGTTGGATGATGAAAATAGTTCCAATTCCTATATACACCCTGGGAGCACCAAAATGTATAGAGATTTGAAGGAACATTTTTGTGGGACAACATGAAGAGGGACATTGCTGATTTTGTGTCAAGATGTATGGTTTGTCAACAAGTGAAAGCTGAAAGGCAACAGCCTGGAGGAGTCATGCAACCTCTTTCCATACCTGAGTGGAAATGGGACAATATTACGATGGAATTTTTCATGGTACTACCAAATAATCCTAGAAGGAACGATGAAATATGGGTTATTGTTGATCGTCTTACCAAGTCACCACATTTTCTTGCTATAAGAGAAGATCTATCACTAGAACGTCTAGAAAGACTATATGCTAATGAAGTTTTGAGACTTCATGGAGTACCTCTATCGATTGTTTCTGATCGTGATCCTCATTTTACTTCATGATTTTGGAAAAGTCTTCAGAAAGGCTTGGATACTAAACTTCATTTGAGCACTGCCTACCACCATCAAACAGATGGACAATCAGAACAAACTATTCAAACCTTAGATGACATGTTGAGATCGTACTCACTTGACTTTCAGGGTATGTTGGATCAATATTTACCTTTGGTATAATTTTCCTATAATAATAGCTTCCATTTGAGTATTCAGATGGCACCATATGAAGTGTTATACAGACAGAGATGTCTCACACCAACCTGTTGGGATGAAGTTGGTGAAAGAAAACTTGTAGGTCCAGAACTGGTGGAGGAAATGATGGAAAAGGTGAAGGTAATCCAAAATCACATCAAAGCAGCTCAAAGTTGGCAGAAGAGCTATGCCGATAATCTAAGGAAGGATTTGGAATTTCAAGTTAGTGATCATGTTTTCCTGAAGGTATCTCCCTAGAAGGGAGTCATACATTTTGGTAAGAATGGTAAATTGAGTCCCAGGTACATTGGACCTTTCGAAATTCTCTAACGAATTGGGGCTATCGCTTACCAATTGGAAATGCTGCTAAGTCTCTCCAAAGTTCACGATGTGTTCCACGTATCTCTATTGAGGAAATACATGCCTGACCCAACGCATGTACTCACCTACGAGGAATTACAAATAGAACCTGATCTGTCTTATTGCGAAGAGCCCATCATGATTCTTGATAGGAGAGAACAGGTACTGAGAAACGGGACGATGCATCTTGTAAAAGTCTTGTGGAGAAACCATATGATTGACGAAGCAACGTGGGAACCCAAGGAACTTATGATGAAGAACCACCCGAGTCTTTTCATGCTGTAGTATTCTAGAAATTTCTAGGACAAAATTATTTGAAGGAGGGGAGAATGTAACACCCCAAGCTTCTATGGTACGCTTCTCTTTGAATAATCTAATAGCGTGTGTTGTACACAACATCGAGTTCTAACACACACCACAACCAATCAAACTAGCCGTTATAAATAGTAATATCTACTTTTTGAAATTTTAAAAATTTTATCTCTCAAAATGGACTTCATTTTTGGATTCGGAGTATCAAATTTATCCTAACGTAAAATTTTGGTACTTTTCGGATAACTTTAATATTTTGATGAATAGTGAAAATTACTAAATTTTAATTAAAAACAACTTTTTAAATAAAAATAATTAATAGTGATAAATTATTAATTTGAGTGGTTTTAAAGTATATTTATAATATATTTCTACCATTTAATACAATTTTGTTCATTGGACATAATTTCACAATTAAGCCAGACATAAACAAGTATCAATCTTTTGATAGTTATTATATCTTAAAAACACGCTTTTTGTTTTAACAACGGGTATTAATTTTAAATAAATTTCTGCCACTTCGGTGTTTTGAATTTGGAAAAATGGATTCTATATTTGGAATCAGGATGTACAAATTTTGTAAATAGGTATCTTTTATTTTTAGACATTTTGAATAATTACTTCGGTAAATATTTTATTTACCATGGTTAAGGGTAAATCCGGTAAATAAGGGTTAAAAAAAATATTATAATAATACTAAATTACCCTAAAAAGTGTCCTAACCTTATTGGTGGATACATTTCTGACCATGGGAATCTTTGGGACGATTTTTGGACCCCATGGAGCCAATTTTAGGTGATAGGGACACTTTATTTTAATTAAGTTAAAATAAATACAAAAATGACAAAAGCATATACCTTTTAGAAAAACAATTTTTACAAAGGGTTATATATGTTATAGTTTAAACTATAAATAATAATTAGAAACATAAAAAGATATCCTACATAATGATAGTTTATTTATAATTTTTAGACATTAAATAATTTAATTTATTTATGACACAATGATGATGCAGTAATTACCATAATAGTGAAAAATTAACATAATTGATATTATAAATACCCAAATAAATATAATTTGGGACTTTTAATGAATTAAACTAATTTTCTAGGATAATATGACATATTAGGATTGATTTAATTGACTTTTTTAGAAGTAATCATTCTGTTATGATTTTTAAAAAAATCAACTATTGAATAGTGTCAAAATTGACATAAAAGAGTTTTTAAAACAAATATTATATTATTAATTGATATTAAATTCCTAAAAATCTCAGGTTCGAACAAGAGACTTATATCATGATATTTTTATCATTAATGGACCACTTGGGGGTCTCTTGGATGTATATAGTATGTTTATTAACTATATAATATAAAAATACAAAGTGACATGGTAAGTGTCAAACTAATTAACTAAGAGGTAAAACTTAAAGATAAGGTTAATATAATGACCCAAAACTGTATAAATTCTATTTGATGAATAGTTTTCGACCTATCCCGACCTTAACCTTTAAATAATACACTTTTGAGCCATTAGAAACTGAATATGAATTTATTATAAAATAATATTTCTAGCTCTTCCAAAGGTGCCCTCACCCCTCTTATAAAAGGGAACTCCTCCTTCTCATTACATCACACCTTCAAAGGATTTTGGATCGGCCAAAATCTACCCAAATAATCTCTCAACTTCCCTCAATACAATCTAGAGGCCTTATTTTGATCATAAAGCCAACCTAAGGATCCCTTTTGATCAAATCAAATGGAAGAACCCGAAGAAGAGGTAATGTTTTCACCACCCTTTTTCAAATTAATTTCTTCTTCAACTTCTTCCTTATTTGTTATTATCATTCTAAAATAATGAATCCAGTATCTCCTATATACTGTAATATTATTATAAGTTTGGTACAACCATATTCAGTATTCTATCCATCCTTTGAATGACATGTCACCATACGTGCGTACGTAAGGCTTACCGTCTCCACGTTGTGGTGTAATTGTTATTCAATATATTATTATTATTTGGATGGGTATAATAATGACGTGTAATTAATATAAATAATAAATATAACATGATAATTATTCTTTATATAAGATATACCATCCAATTAAATATTATTTTAATATCAAAAGAATGATATTGTCGCTCGTGCGTACGTACAGACTACCATCTCCACGAACGCGATGAGATTCATTATCCATCATATCCATTAAATTATAATTATCATTTGATGATTTAAAAATAATTTTTATGGACTTGATATCATTCTGGATATGAATAAGATACATCCTATCCATGACAAACATGGCTTACGTAACAAATGATATCAAAGAAAACGAGTAAGTTAACACCCGAAACGACGATAATACTAAGATATTATTAACAAAGAAATGTTAAAAGATCATACATGACATCATATTAATATATATGATTATTGTATAATTTAATAACAATTATTTCACCATTATACAAGAGGTTAACCTACCCTCAACCAAGGAAAAGTACAAGGTAAGGGTTTATTTCACAATCTCTTCATTATCTGAGGTTGTTTATAAGTAATAATATACTGGGATCTCTTTATCATCCACATCCATGTTTCTTAAAAATGTATTTCAAATTTTTTTTAATATTTAAAAGAATATGGTTTAAAGTCATTTATACCCTTGTTTGAATTTTTATAAGAGGTTTATGAAGGAATCTTTCCGTCGTTTTCCAAATAAGGTGCTTTTTAACCTTTTCGACAGAATTAAGGTTAGAATGTTTTTTTATCTTATACGGAGAGTACGGCTATTTTCCACTGTAATAAAATCGTTGAAGCTTCCCTTACAAGATTATAATAATATTTTCAAATAAAATGTTATATTTTATAAATATATGACTCTTAAATGATTTCAAAATAGAAAGAGGTATTTCTCTAAAAAGAGTTTTGATTTCATCTATGTCAACATCCTTTGATGGATTTTACGCTTATTTGAAGTTGTTTTATTATGATAGAAAACTTATATATTGTATTGAATGTTTTGTGATATGTTTGACTGTGGATGTGTTATTTTTATACCATTCATGGTTTATGTATGAAGTATTTACATTTCGTATGCTAGTTTTAATACAAATGTTTATGTTATGTTTAAACCTTTTCATATGGGAATGCATTGGACTTAATATGTGATGGGTGGAGCCCTCTATAGCTCCTCGATGCATCAGTAGGTCTCATTAAAAAAACTAGTGTCTTGGCACAAGGCCTTGACAAAATCCTATTTGTAGTCTTGGCACGAGGCCTTGGCTATGTGGTTATGATAGTCTGGCATTATGCATTCCATAATTATGAAAGTGGTTATTGATATTTAATGTGATTATTCGATTAGTAGAATATCCATGTGAATAAGTAAATGACATTATTTCATTTTATTTTTTCCATACTATGTTGAAGTTCAAGTTTAAAAGACTTTTGTTTTATTTATAAATTACCTTCAATGTTTATTATTATTTATGAATTTTTCCGCTATATTGTTATCTTTACTGGGCATTTGAGCTCACCCCTTTTCTATGTTTTATTTTTCCCAGGATGTGAAGAAGTAATTTATGAATGACCTGCCGGGATAATATGAGGGGATAAGAATGTGGAATATGGAGACTATATTTTTTTAGTTTTCATTTTATGATGTAATGTAAACTTTAATAATATATCTAGTGTTACCAAGGATACTAAACCAATCGGTCTTTCGAGATTTGATCATTCTTGTGATCATGCCAATGTTATGTAATAATGCACTGGCTCTGGGTAACTAGGGTCGGGGCACTACATGGTATGGGATAGAATATTCAAATCTGTTTGATTCAATAAATTTATGTTGTTATATTTTGATGATTTGATATTCCTTCCTATGTTAAAAATGAAGTGTAGTTTGGTGAAGAATCAGTAAAATCTGAGTAGAACTCTACATCCACTAATACCATGATGAAAATGATAATGGAAGAGAAAAAAAGATTAAGAAGAGATATATCGTATCTAAATAAAATAAATTGTTTTTATCTCCATGACCTTCCATCAATGAATACATATCAGGCATGGAATTTGAAGATTTGGTGGATCAATTTTCTCCTAAGGAGAAGGAAACCATTATTACCTTAAGTGAATCAAAAATTGTAAGTGATCATGGGGTTTTTGAATGTTCTTGTACAAACAATCCATTAGATGAATATCCTTTCAAAAAGTGGTGATGATGTCCAATAATTATCTTCTGAATATATATCATATAGTGGATTGAGATATATTTTTCAATTTTTCCTAATGATATAGTCTCTTGTTTCTGGTGTCTTTTAAATTATGTTGGATGAAATAACCTTATAGGAAGAATAAGCATATAACATAGAAAAATCCTTATAAGGAAAAATTATTCATTTTTTAATGATCTCCAAAAATGTTGGAAGCTTTTATGTAATAAAGAGTGAACTTGAAATATGTGCATCAAAATGGCTCAAATAAGTTGAAGAGAAATATGGTTTCACGAAAACTCTAGAAGAAGATATCCAAGAATTTTAAGAAAATGTTAAAAATGTCATTGATGTATAGGATTAACAATTGGATGAAAAATATAGGAATAATAGAGAAATTTAATCTTTGTAAAAAATTTAATATGTATGAATAAGAAGTTAAAATAATGAAGAGATATTGTAAAGAGAAGGTTATTATTATTAAATATCAAAAAACACCCTTAATATGAAATATCTAGAATTAGATGTTCAATTGGCCAATATTTATAAGACAGATATTAAGACATCAAAGAATAATAAGACAGTTGTTGTTTTTATTTTGTACTCACTAGATTGTTATGTTGTTATAAGACTTATAACATGTGATAAGATGCTTATGTAATATTTTGATTATTTATCTCAAGAAGTTGTGGAAAATGAGGTACCATCTATACCATCATATAAAAATTTTTCTAAAATTTTTTCTATTATTTAAACTTGTTGGAAAACAACTTATGAAAAAGTATGGATTAATAAAGGTGAGAATAATACTCCACCATGATTTGGGTGAATAGTAAAATTATTGAGGAATATGGTTCCCCACAAAGAGTCCAACATGCTATGAAAAAACCCAAAAACGTTATATATAAGAAATAACATGATTATGGTTTGTGGTTAAATGTTGGTGATGAAACAATTTCCTGAATTTAGCATCAGATTATTGGTAAAATCCTCCAATTTAAAAAGAAAAAGGTTGACCATCTCAAGGTGTACCAAGTTTGAGATAAAGAAGAAACATATACATATTAAGAAAAAATTATTTTCTTCAAATAGATTTGGAAAGGTTGAAAATATATGTTATGTATTCAATGATAGTGGTCATATAGTTGGTAGATGCTCATCTCGACATGTATAAAAAAAGATAAGAAAATAAGTCCACCAAATATGGATAAGAAGTAAGAAGAATCCCTGGGATGTAAAAAAAATTATGATGCAAAAAAATTGTCTGAAGAAGATATCATTAAATAAAATTTAGAATACATGGGATTCCAAAACCAAGAATTTGAAAGAATTTGATGTATCCCAATGGATAAATAATATTGAGGACACTAGGAAGAATCCAAGTGGAAATTATAAACATACTACCAATGTTCCTAATAATATGTTACTAGTTTTGATAAAATATTTAGAGAAGATTAGGAAAATGTAAAAATGAAACGCTATGTATAGTGGAATGAGTAAAGAAAATGGACCACTTGAAGAAGGAGGAGTTATGTGTATGAGGTGAAACACAACTGGATATACTCCCTAAAAATTTCACTTCAATAATTCTAGTAAAATAAAAGTTATTCATGTATATCAAAGCTTCAACCTATGAAAAAATTTCATTAAAATATATTTTTAAGAGAATGTTTAGACATAATGAAATTGAAGAAGTGATAGTATCCACAAAGTCTCATTTAGAATTGAAGATCAAATGTACTAAAGTAAGGAGTTAATGAAATGGAGAATACTCATTGAAAAAACCACATCTACCTTGGTATTCACATTAATAAAAAAAGATTTATCCACCTTATTCTATTAATATTGGTGCATAGTATCTATGATTATAAGATAGGTAATTTAAAGTGAAGCATGTTCCTAGGGGGAGACCCTAAGATGTTCTATTGTTGATAATTAATGATATAAAAAATAAGAAATCCATGATCCTTGAATGATTCCTCAATTGGAATTAAATTAATAATATGGAATAGAATAATCATTGATTGTGTTGAAGAATGTACTTTCATATCTTGGATTACAATGATAAATAAGATACCATCCTGGTTTGATCATATATTTTATATCCAGAAAAGTAAGTATTGAAGAAGATAATCCTTGGTGAAGGTGTGAATGTTATCAAATCTAGATAGTCACAAGTTCAATATACATTTTGGTGTACTCTTAAATTGGTGGGTATTAATACCATTTATTGAAGATATTCACCTTTATGAAGATGTTCAGTAGTGTTTCCTTCAATGGGTAGAAAAATAAATAATGATGAAGTTGCTTCCAAAATCATTATTTCAATTGGGAAAAAATATTATTATTCAGATTTTTTTTACAAAATAATATCATTGGAAAATGTAAGTTTCTTATAATATCTCATCCATGATTAATAAACCTAACAAAAATGACATAAATGTTAACTAATTAAATTAATCAATAACATATGAAATTGGGATTTATGGATGTGATTTAAGGGAACTCATCCTATTATTTTTACTTGAATGTTTTTGATCTTTTTTTTTGAAGTAGGTCCATATTTAGAGGATGAGATGTCATAAAAATATTTTCATTTCTCTATTAGTATCATCATCCTGAAATTAAAGTGGCAAACCCATTAAATAAAAGTTTAATAGTTACTATTCTATGAGGTATCATGATCAATTGGTGAAGGAAAACATTGTTGTAAAGATAAAATCATATTGATTTTTAATCAGGCATGGATCATGTAGAAATAGAGTGAAATTATTGACACCGCATTTCTTAAGCATGACTTGATAAAAATTTCCCATGTAATTTTTATTTCTTTTCAATAAGGGGATAGAATATAAAATGAATGTTTCAAAAGTAATGGGGAAAATGTTAAAGAGAATAGAATGATTCACATATTTTTATATTCATTTAGAATGTAAATGGATGGTATTGAAACGAAATAAAAAGGCAGAGATTGAAGATCCCACTTTTTCAAGGTGTTGTAGTTATGTTTTTTCAGTGGATGTTTTTTTCAATGGGTTTCAATGAAATGAAAAGATTTTATTGATGTCAACATGTTGAAAGAAGTTAATGGATGGTCTTCTAAAGTATCCAATATATCCAATCATTATAAAAAATTGAATGTTGTTTAATTAATTTATAAAGATGAAATTTTTTCAAATCACACAATCATAAGGAAGTTCCATTGAAGAATTTTGTTTATAATTTTGATAATTATTGCACTAATATTAATGTGTAAAACATGTGAAACTAGGTACTTTAAAATGAAACATTGTTTACAATAATTTTGAATATGTGATGAATTGTTGTAAGATTTAAAAGGGATCATTATAATTTATATTAAAAAATGAATTGAAGGGGTGGAATATTATGATCCTAAAAACAATTACCTTTTCATGAGTACTAGAGAAGGTATCCACGCATGATTTTTAGAGAATAGGCCAAAAATTATAGATTCATGATTTTTTTCATGGGTTGGAATTTATATTTTATTCTGAATATTAGGGTAAATACTATAATAGAGTTTACCAAAAAATTGGACAACCAGTACAAGACACCGAAGGGCCAACCCATCAACCAGACATGTGGGACCCAAGGGTCAAACACTTGGGAGAGCTGGGCCACGGATCTTCCATTAATGTAATGAAGTGTGTGTGTATGTATAGTTATTGAATGACCATACACAATGACACACATTGAAGGTGAGAATGTTGGTCGCACCACATGTATATGGGGGTAATGTATCTGTTTACCGACCTTAGTTCAAAAACAGTGATGAAGTGTGAATGAAATGTTTGATATTGCATTTTATAACCGCATGAAGAATTGATATGGGATGGGTTCTTAGGTGTAAATATTCCAACATTAAAAACATACACATATAAACAATGTAATCTGATCAAGTACACGAGTATCATCCTATCACTATATAACATCATCTTATTCCCCATGCATAAGCAAACGAGCCTATAATTTCTATTCATTCATGTTTAGCATGCTGAGGCTTCTATGATGATTCCAAGCATGAGACAATTAGATGGTTTAGATCATAAGAATGTTAATAAAACATGTAATGAATTAAATTTTCTTCTTACATGTAGTTAACGAACCTAGTTGACACTTTCAAGGAAAACATTGTTTTGTTGATGGCTCATAGTGCATGGATAAAAGGATCTTGAGATTATTAACAAATGTATATATGATTCTCATAGGGAGGAGAAAAATGGTTCTCATATAATATGAGACATCATTAATTACAACATCCAAAAGATTATAATTACTAAACCCATTGGTGATAATTTTATTCTAAATGAAATATAATATCTAATCTATCCCTGAAATGGACTATTTATTGACTTATGTGGCGATAAAAAGTTGGGATGAACTCACCTATAAATCCCCAAACCCCAAGTCATGATGAAGCTACTGTCGCTCATGATTTCTTTTGAGGGGTACAATTTTTTTTAAATTGATCATCTGCGATTTTCTCTTAAACAAAGGCATAAGGTCCATGATCATCTTAGATACCTGAAGTGGGGACTTTTTTGCACTTCTATTTACACAAAGGAATTATTTGAGGAACCTTTCTTCTGTGAATAATTTTGGAGGCCTCTTAATATCTGATTCTTGCAAAAAAATGTTTTTTTGATGAGATTGAAATGTCAGGTACATGATTTTGAAAAACATAATGCTCATTCACATAATGAACTATGCTACAAGTTAGTGTTATTATTATAATTATTCATCGAATTACACGGAGGAAGTGTTATTCATAAAAAAAATTATCCAACAAAGAAGGAAGAATTACCTCTAAATTCAAACTATTACAGAATGTGTAATATTTAAGAATTTATTTTATAATGTGCATCCTTTCATAAATTTGATGAACCAGTTCTTTAAACTTGTGTTTGATAATATGGAAGGAAATAATCTAATATATTTGTGTGATATTGTTTCACGAATGAAGCTGATTTAGTGCTATTTGAAGAATATACATTAAATATTCTTGTGTGAATGAAATACATTGAGATATTTTAGCACCCTCACATGAAGCACAAGAAGAATCAGAGGACACCATATGATAATAAATGGATGAATAACAAATAATGATATATAGATAATATAAGTAACATTGTTCATAAGGGGTTTAGTGATTTTTCTATGCATGAACCAAATACATGTATGATGTTCCTTTACAGACTAAATTAACAAAAGAAAGAACATATTTCCCAGAACTTTATTGTCTAAGAATATGAAACTGGAATACACCAGTATACTTTTTTTGTTATAGTATATAAGAATAATACTTGTAACCAAGTTGATATTTGGTAATTATCATTTTAGTTGAAGAATAGGTTACATGTTGTAGTTCTGGTGTACTTGAAAAAGATTAATGAAGAGACTTTTGGTGTTCATGTTTACACAATGGTGAACTATGCTGACTATATATTCAGTGTACATATATCTACCTAGTGTTATGATATCACATGATCACCAATAACTTATAGATGTGTTTCTAATATTACTATTCCAAAAATAATTCATATTATAATGACTAAATTAAATAAATTGAATAATTTCACCTTTCAATTCGTTATTGTGAAGAAGAAGAAGAAGAGTTTCTTTCCAACTATAGTTCAAGTAACTTAGTAAAGATGAATAAAGTATCCCCCTGAAATCCAATAGAAGTCTCTACTAGAGGAATGCTTTCTTGATTTTATAAACCATTAAGACAATGAAGACTATCTTCATTTGTTGTATAGGGAACATTCTTGGAGAAATAAAAAAGCACTATCAATTGAATATAGTGCGATGCAAGTGAATAATTATGCCTTATTTTTTATAACGAGGTTAAAAGGATTATTTTCTAGTAGTTGTGTGGTATTGGATTATTTCTAAACCATTGAAAGTGATAACTTCCCTTGATGAGTAGTAAACCCTGTAAAAATATAATATGTCATCTTCACCTAATATGATATACTTTTTTGTGATAAAGAAAATAGAATAAGAGAATCAAGACCCTATCTGGTCTAAGAGGTAAAATGGATAAAATTTGTAATTTCTAAAAAATTTCCAATGAAATGATTACACCCTCCTAGATATAATTATATCCCAAACTAGTCATCTCTACAGACACTACTAAAACAATGATATGAATGTTGAGAAGATATTTTTCTTAGGCTAGGTTGATTTAAGTGGCTCATGTGGGGGTAATGAGAAGATAAGGTGAAATATACTTATATAATTGAGGGGATGGGAAACATTGAAAATTAATGAAGTAATATTACATAGTATTTGTTTAACTCTTCTAAAATGTGTTGATAAAATGGATTCAGTGATAATGATGATTTGGACTTAATATAATCATCTAATAACTTTTATGTAGATTTATATATTACTTTAAAAAATACCTTTTTAATTAGCCCCTTTGTTAATAATTTGTATCCTTAGTAACAACTTTTTCATTCTTAAATGGATGTAAATTTACATCTTGTGTAACAATTGCCTAAAAAATTGTAAAATGATTACGTTTTTACAAAATACAGTCCCCTTTTATCTCTTTCATGAATTTCGTGATTTTTAAATAATTTAGTGAAATATTATTTAGCATAAAATATCCATAATGTAATTTTAATTAATATTCCCTAATACTGACTTTAAATATATTAAAATAGAAATGTAATTCAAATCTAGAATATTTCACCAAAAATTATTAACTATTATAGAAATCATGTGACCTCGTAATTCATCCTAATAATATTCGTTTTGATGTTTTCAAAATCACTTAATTTTATTTCTCCACTACTTGGAAAAGAATTGTTTTAGCCTTGCATAAGCATTTAAGGTAATTATATTATCACTAAAAATTACAAATAAATTATAATATTAAAAATAATTTTTTTATGTCAAAATAATATTTTAATTGATAATGAAATCCCATTAGTTAAATTTTAACACATGAGATAATTTAAAAGGAAGAGAGTGACATTTTGTACTAATCTTTAATTTAAAATAAGAAAAAATTTATAATCGAAGGATATTTGTAAGAAATTTAAAATGGTTTGAAGATAAGAAAATTAATGTAAAAAATAACATATACAATGAAATAAGGGAATGCGTTTTGATGATTTATAGGCCTTATCCCATATTTGTATCACTGTTTTACTGATTCTACTCTTATGGAGGTGAAAAATATTTACAATTATTACTATTCCTAATGACTTAAAATAAAGGGGCATATTTACAAAATATTAACCTCAAAATTAAAAATATGGATGAAATTTTTTATAAATTAAATTTCTATGAGTTTCAAAAACTAATTTAAACATAAGTTTGTAAAATGAAACAAAAAATATTTTTTAGAAAAATGGATTATTAAGCATAAAACTCAACTGAATATCATTACATGCTTAATAAAAATTAAACATTATTATAAAAACATATGATTAAATATAATATCCATAAAATTAATTAAAATTAATTTTCAATATACAATTATATAAACTATTAAGATGAAATTTAATTGTTCAAATAAAACAGTTTTCTGAAAAATAACACTATTTAAAATTAAATGATCTTATAATTTTTATGACCATTTGATAACAAATTAATAATTATATATATATATATATTATCCATAAAATTCTTTAAATCTATTTTTAAAAATAACTTAACATGTTTTTATTCAATAGAAACACATAATTTGTAAAAATAAAATTCTTTGAAAAAAAATTCTTCTAAATCATTAAATGGTTTTATTAAGTTTTTTGAATTTATTACTTAGGTATGAATACATTATCTTATTTTTCTTGATATATTTCTTGTCTTAGTTACCCCTATTCATATAATCCACCCTAATGGATTGTTTATATTGTTCATTATTTATAAAAGTTCATTTCTAGTCTATGTTGTGTGTAAAATGATCTATCAGATACTTCATCTTTATTTCAAATAAAAGCACATATACAAAATCATGAGGTGTCACATTATATTAATATATATGCATTATATTGATATATGTTAATCAATATTATTATTATATATAGTACTATTAATATTATAATATATGTTAATATTTTTATAATATTGATTTATAATAATATTATGATAATATTAATGTTAATATTATGATAATATTAAAATATGTTACTATATATATTAATATATTTAAATATATATTATTAGTATAATATTATAAATATATTGTTATGTATACTATTATAATATATGTAATATATAATATTATTATGATACAACATATATTTTATTATATATATTATAATAATATATAATGTCAATTAAACTCACCATCACATAACATGAATGAAGGAAAGAAAACTACAATTCATGTTTTCACATATTTTTTTGATCTTATCGTCATTAGCGGATAAACTATTTTATCTTAAACTTCATATTTTATTCATAAATCCTTAAATTTTAGGTATCACAAATCTAAAAGGAACAAAGTTGTTTTTAATTTTTTTGATAAAGAGATCATTTTGGGGAAGATTTATGAAATTATTAATCATTATATATCTTTATTCTTTGGAGAAGAAATTTTTCCACTATAAAATTACCTAAAGAACCATGACCTAAGATACACTCATGTATATTTTTGAAGAAGTAAAAAATGTAGTAAATTATTTAGATATTTTATTCATTTTAATGTTTATGTTTGTAGAATTTACATGTAATTTCATAAAAAAACATTATTTGGTATTATCCTATCACCTATATTTTTTTTTAAATTTAAATAAAAAACATTATATATTCAAACAAGATTCCATTATCTAAATTTATTCAAAAGTTGATCATTTATAAAGTTAGTGGAAATTTTTTGGAACTTATGTTCAATTCAACAGTTTAGAGAACCCATAATATACCTAATATGTATTGACGTCCTAGAGACAATATTAGTATTAAAATGATGGTATGATTAATATAAGTATATATGTTTAATTCTTATACACTCTACAAAAAAACTTAAAAATTATAATAAAAAATTATAATGAATTATGATGGAAATAATTAATATTTTATCATTTATTTTTTTAATGTAAATGATGTATTTTATGAACATTATAATGAACTTTTGGATTACATAGCTTCAATTTTTTCTATGGAATTAATTTTCATATATATATCCTTTTATTTCATTTTGATTGCTCGATTATTAGAGTATGGATAGGATGTAGTGGTTGAGCTGACATGGGAAGAGTTGAAATTGGTGTGCATGAGATAGATATCATTAGTGAGTTATTTTAATTGAATTGTTTTTTGGGAAATTTTTTGTCAATTTATTTTCAATGATTAACGATTTTATTAATTTTTTATCAATATTTTTTGTTTAATTGTATTTAGCCATGCTTTTATAAATAGTGAATTCTGTAATCTAAAATGTTTTTCCCATGTTGGTAAACGATGTAGTTGGTTCATTAGCATGAGTTAAGTATTATTCCAAAGTTGTCGTCACAATATTTATCTTGGGTACCTAAATTGATTCTCTATATATTGGCCAGAAATAGGAAATTTCAAAGTAGAATGGACCTTTACCCAAATATTGAAAAAGTGTTGTATATGTTGAATTTCATATTAATTTAATGAGTTATTATTTTAAATCTAGAATAGTGTCATTATTTTAATCTAAAATTACATTCATTTTGATATAGATATTTATATTTTAATATTATTATCCTATTTGGAGTCATTTTGATTTTTTTTACATATTAATCTTCTCTTGTATTTTTTTCTCTATGTAAAATGGTTAGACTCAGTTGAGAGTCATGGATTTCATAACCATATTACTATATGATATCAGAGCGGGTCCCTTTTTTGTTTGAGAAAAGGCCAAAAATTCATTTCCAAAGTGAAATATTTTTCATCACACTCCCTTATTGAGTTACTTGTTCCATTTTCACTCCCCATCTATCTAAACTATGCTTCGCAACATGCCCTACCACAATACATCCCTTCACTTGTTACAATGCCCGAAACCACATTTAAATACACTGTACTGCTGAATATCCTATTCCATTGTTACGTCATCCAATATCATGAAATCCCACCACATGATCTTTTTTCCACCAATCCCTACACACCATCCAGATATTCATTATTTTTAAATTGTACAACTATGTATCTCCTCTATGATAGTGTAACGACCCTGAATTTTAAAAATTGAAATTTTTCTTATTATAATTACAAAATATAGTATAATCACATAATATAATATTTACACCAAAATAAAAACATTATAAATGATGATTGAGTAAAATATGTAGTTCTTATAGAAGTTGGTGAACCTAAA
The DNA here is from genome assembly GCA_963277665.1 of Viscum album. Taxonomy (NCBI): domain Eukaryota; kingdom Viridiplantae; phylum Streptophyta; class Magnoliopsida; order Santalales; family Viscaceae; genus Viscum; species Viscum album. The sequence continues at coordinate 1,188,697,468 of OY728121.1, read as the reverse complement.
CTAATGAAATAGTAGCTTTACCTTAGGAATAGTAATTTGATGCTTCTGAGTAGTAAACCGAAAAAATGAATAGTAAACTCACCAATGAAATTATAGATAAAATTTAGGAATCTTATAAATGAATGTATGATATAATTATATGATCATAGAAGTTAATAATTTTTTTATAAATTATAAATTATGTGTTGGTATTTTTATAAGTCATAAATATGTAATTAAAATATTGTGATTAATTTGATAATTTAAAATAAAATTTATTTTCAAAAAATGTATTCATAAATTAATATTTTCTGATCTTATGATTATAAGATAATTTTACGATACCTTAGTTAATTTTTAAAAGTATTATAAAATCATATATATTTTTAAAATATTTATTATTTTTAGTAAATGGTTATTTTAATTAAATATTTAATTTCACATATTTAGAAAATTATCTTCATAAAATGGAGTTCATTTTTGAATTCTACAAATCAAGAAAGGGTTAGAGTTAATTTTAGGTATTTTTCAAAAATAGATGATTTTTTGGTGGATAGTAAAATATGGTAATTTACAATATCTATTAATTACATGTTAAATACAATATTCATTGAGTAATATATGACATAAGAAAGATAATTTAGAACTCCCCTTCCTTATTTTAACATTTTTTGTGATAATTCTCAAACTATTAATAGTCTAGAACCAAAATAAAAAAAAATAATGTAATGAGGAAACACCCCTCTCCTCCACTATAAATACCACCCTCCTTTAAATTTTCATCACAACTCTCAATTTTTGAGTCTTTTTGGAAATTATCCCCCAATCTCATCCTATTCAGTACCATAAACTATGAAACCATCCTAAATGTTTCTTATTCCACCCAATCCATTTATTTTTTTGGTAATTAGATAACCTTATAGTTGATTTATCGTGTCATATCATCCTATCACATACTATGGTTTTGATTCAGGATCCTTTAAAGACTTGTGTTCTTAGTAGTGAAGAATTTGAGGCGGTGTATAAATTCATCAGTTGATATCTTATCTTTCCTCCTCTATGATTTCTACGTCATATCTCAGGATTTACCTTCGCCTTGAACATCATGTAATTTCAATTATTTAGAAATTATACCATGAATTGGGCCATGTTTTTCATTTTGATTGTGAGTTTTGTCATTACACCAAGTATCAATAGGTTAGCTATATTCGTTGGGTATTATAAAATTTCTTGATTCCTTTTTTTTTAGTTTATTTGGATATATTGGGACTTAACACTATTCCATGAAAACATAGTTATCATTAGTTTTATACTTTCATTAACTATTTTCTCTTATGAATTTGGTTTATTTTTAATGAAATAATCTAAAATAATTTATTTCTTTCACTCATATTTTCATGAATCCTAAAAGAAGTTTTCATCTCCCTTTAATTTTTTTATTCTGATAATAGTCATGAATATTTATCTGGATGAATTCAGTAATTTCTTGATAATCATGGTATCATATATTAGAGTTGTTGTGCTGGATGACCCAAAAAATGGAGTTTTTAAATGCAAGAATCATCATTTTTGAGCACTATTTGGGATGTTCTCTTTTATACGAATGTTGTTACCATAATCTAGAGTGACACCATTTTAAATTATACCTATATCATTAACCACCTTCCCTCATTTATTCTTCAAGGGGATGTACATTTTCATACTTTATACCCCTAGTAATCTCCACATCCCTTACTTATTTATATTATTAGATGTGTGTGGTATATTCGTAATAATCACCCCATTATTAAAAAATTATGTATTCTAGATCTTAATTGAATCATACTTGGTTACTATAGAACCTAACATGGTTATTATTATTTCTCCTTAAACATACATCATTATATGGTTTTTAAAGATGTATCATTCATTGAATTTTCCGTTTTCCCTTTGCAACATCTATCCCCATCAATGTATCTTCCAAATCTCCATGTTTTCTTTTCATATTCTCTCATACCACCACCACACACACTTCTTAGTCCATGAGTTAGTGGGTCAATATTTGGTTGAATTTAACACTATTTGTCGATGAATTTTTACTCCATATGAGTATCATAATACGTGTTCACCTAATGACTGGTAATCTCTTAACTCTTGATCAGATGATTTTCCTACTGCACCTCATAGAGTTAAGTGTTCCTATTAAGACTACCCAATTTATTATTTTTCTTTCTAGGGAATAACAGTTACTACCACACTATTTATTGGCACCAATAACTTGGTTTACTTCCCCATAACATCACCAAGGAAAAATCTCATATAGGGAGGTTTGAGACTATGAAATATTAGAAGATAATCATATATGAAATCATATCACCATACCCTTCAGTATTAATCTTGTTGGATGAAAATGGTTTTATACTACATTTTTCCAATGTTGATGTCACTGTGAATCATTTAAAGGATCTCTTGGTTGCAGTGGAAAATGCTCAGACCTATGATGCTAATTACTTTGAAACATTCTCCAATGGCTAATATGCAATTGGTGGATATTTTAATCTCTCTCACCACTGCTTAGCATTGACCTCTATATTAGATGTGAATGGACTTGTTTATGATAATCTTAACAATGAGATCTATAGGGGGTGGGTGACTCGGTAATGTATAATTTAAAAAAATTTATAAATTTTTATCCCTTTTCTTCTTTGACCTATTATGATCTCAATTATATTATTCTCTATTCACCATTGCATGAAATTATTTTAATGTAGAAAAATATTTCACATAATATTTTTACATGGTTCACTACTCAATCAGATGAGCTAGTCCTTGGCATATCCTAGATGTGATTCTGGACACACAACTAACAAAATGTAATCTTTTAATGTAGCTATATCATGTAGCTAATACCCATAAATTTTCAAACCACCATATTCAATTGACTGTTATTGTTTTATATCTTTTATATGGATCATTATACAGTATATGAAAACATTGTTCCCCTTCTTGATAAGGTTATGTGTAACCCTAATAATGTCTTCCACTAGGTGAGACTTCTATTGGATGTCATTGTGTACTTTGTTCTTCCACTTTGTCACTTGTTACCTTATTAGTAGAAATCAATATACCCTTATGCTTCCCTGTATAAAACAGAAAGTTTCACTTTCTTCTGCATCTATTATTCAAAAAAATATGAATATAGTGTGGGATGATAAACACCAAATTCTGTAGGTACCATGTGGGAAAGATGTTTTTTGGAAGCTAAAAGATGTTTTTTATGAAAGTATTTTATTTTTTTCAAATAAAAGGAAATAAACTAACTTTTTAAATCATAATCATAATCGTATTCAAAAAGGTCAAATGCAAAAATATTTTAAAATTCCACCATTTTGTGAATTTTTTTCTAGGAAAAAAGGATCATCATACTCATCTAGGGTATGTAATGAAATGTTGAACCATAATGAGGATATATATTGGATTTTGATTGGAACTGATAAAAACATAATGATGCTTTGAAGATATTAGAGTACCGATAAATCAATAGTTTTCTAGGAAAACATTTTTTGAAATCCTAATGAAGGAACATGTGGGAACCATTTCTTCCAATCAGATTGGGGTTTAGTTGGAATGAAATAATTCACTGTAAGTATAGGAAGTTAAAATAATTACAATTTATGTCTGATGATGCTATGTCGGTTCTATAATTTCTATGTTTCATAAGGAATTCATGATACACAAATTAGTTTGTGGAAGAAGGAAGTCACTAAAGTAAAATCTTTGGAGTATCAGTTTATTAGGGGGAGATTAGTACATGAAGAATTTTTTGATGGCTGGGTAATTTTTTTTCCAAACATTTGAATATAGGATGATGTTTTTATGTTAGAACAATAAACCAGAACTTAAAAATCGTCGGAGAAAGAATTTGGCATTTACCATAAATCAGAAAATGAAAGAAGTTACTGATGTTCAAGTTGTAGATTCCGGTCCATCAGACGTGGTGATCCACTAATCATCAACGTAATTATGACACCAATCATGAGACTCTTTTATGGATACAAAATGGATTGAGGGTATGGAATTTTTTTTTATTCGGGGTTGTTGGGACCGATATGTGTATGAAAATTAGAGACCAATCAATTGAATGAAGATGAACAATGTTGGAAACAATTATCATTAGGTTGAATTGTTTGTTTAATTGGTGTCAAGAACAAAACAATAAATTTGATATGTTTTTAATTGGGTCATGAGAAATAGAAAAAATCAATTGATGGTATTTTTCAAATGGGTCAAGAGTCATCAGACTAGTGGTTACATAGATTCATCTGAGTGAGACAAAGACCAATCCATTAGGTGAATGATACCACCAATACGTCATCAGATGCAGGGTCACCAATATAAGTAATATAATAATATAAGAATTACATTAATATAGTTACAAAATTTTAGTAAATAGTTATCTTGAACGAATGTTTGAATAGTTTAGTGCAAGTGTTTTTTCAATGAATTTTTTAACCTTAGGTTGAAGTACTACTGAGAAGTGGTCATATCATTAGATGTTGCAACTGTGTTTTGGGAGTAATGGTTTCAATTCCTCATTTAAATTAGTTGGTAATAAATAGTGTAATGAGATGTATTCAGTTTTGATATATTAGAATGTGGGACAAGAAAATTGGAGTGGCCATATTTTATTATCATAATGAAGAAATTAGAAAGATAGTCAGAATCAAACTGAAGAATAACTAGAAATTCTGAAGTGATCTGAATTTGATAGAAGATTAAAAAAGGATTAGGAGTAAATTATAAGAGTTTAGAAGTGTTGAAGAAGAAAAAAATGTTTCTAAAATGTACATTAAGTAATTCTTTTGGGAAATTTGGTTATGTGGGAATACATTTCAGATTTCGACCTAAACCAATTTTGGAGAATCTATAAAAGGAGGAGAGTAATTTGTACTTTTTTAAAAATGTATTATTAATGGGTGAAGAGAGAAGGTGAATCGCTAAAAGTTTCTAGAAGGAAGAGGTTTTTGGATTGAGTTTTACAGACCAAGATTTCATGACAGAAGTAGAAAAAAGATCTTATTCATAGTTGTCAAATCAGATTGAGGAATCAGAGTGGGATTTCATATAAGGACCAGCCTTAAAACAATAAAATATCTTTAAATAATTTAATAATTCACATTGAGTATCTTTTTGGGTTTAGATATTTTGAGAATTAGGCCATAACTATTAATTTACATCTAAAAAATTAAAAAGTATTCACTTCTACTTAGTTTCCATTTTATCAATAAAATAAAAACTCTTGAAAAAAAGAGTCACCTTTATTTGCATGTTTTATACTGCATGACTTTTCCTTAATCACATCCTTGACCCTATTCATCATTAAGTCCAATGAATTTTTTTTAAAAACTACAGATGAGCATAAAAATATCAGTATGGTTTATAAAATAAGGAAAAGAAACATTAACCCACAAATAAATACAAATCAATGAAACTATATTTTTCAATCATAACATACCACCTGAAATCATATGTTTTATGAATAACACACAGAAAACATAAATCATAAAGGTAAATTATGGAATTCATCACATACTTACATTGTACCATTCATATCTATGTAGGGAGTTACGATTGGAATACCCATCATAGTATATTCCCAAAATATCTTAGGAGAAAATATAACATTTACCTCCATCACATTACCCATTTCATTGGAGAGCTTCATCGAGCTCACCCTCCCTAGATTTATCATGGAACCACCCGTATACGTAAACAATTCCCAAAAAAGATAACATATTCATAATAATCATAAATTAAAGATAACATTTACAAATTGTGGTTACAATATATAATTTCAAGAAATTGATATAATCAATGCTTTATCAAACCATTTTCAAAACCATTTAAAACATTTAATAAAGGTAATTTTGAATCAATGTGTCCCATACCACTTTGAATATTTTAAAGGAATTGACACTTTAAAACATTAATGTTTATATAAATAAATTCTTAATTTTTTTTAAAACATGGACATTAATGAGAAATATTTAGAAGAATAAATCTTTAAATCATTTAAAATGATATTTTAGTTAAAGAGTTCATTACCAAATGAGAGATGATTGAATACAAATAATTGAGGGATAAAAATAATCAAAGCATATAATATCATGAGAATAAAAAGATTCATGATATAATATGTCAAAGGGAAGTATATACACCATATAAATTTTAATTGCTGTATAACAACAAATAAGTCTTAATAGAATGTAAATTGAGACAAAGTCTCTTACAAAGATCATAACCATAGATTAAGGAAAAAAAAGTGAAATAATTATCTGTAACAAATAAGAATACACCCAATATAAGTAGATATTATGTATAAAACAATTATAGGTCATTCACACATATTCATATCATGACAAAATCAATATGTATTAGTTTAACCCAAAGAATTGAAATTGGGTTAAGAAGTTCTCTTAGAGAAATTCGACAGCCTAACAGCATCACATAAAAATAAAGAAAATGAGTTGATGAGAGAAAAAAGGGTCTCTCATCACATCGACATAAAATGTAAAAAAAAGGATATATAATAACATATCCCAAAATTTTAGAATTTAAATTTTAAGAAATAACATAAAATAAGTCTTTGACTAAAAGAGGAGGGTGAAAGGTTCCCTTACCAATTTGGTCACTTATGAAACATAAACCATATAAAAGAAGGATCATAAAATGAAGAAGTAAATAATTATTAATTAAAGTATATTACATAATTAATACAATCATGTGAAGTACATATACCATACACAAAATGAAATAGTGGAAAATATATCATGAATCTCACGAGAATAAAAAGTGAGATGAAACCCACTTACCTCATGACCGACTTGACTCGTATGTTTCGTGATCTTATTGAATAATAAAATTAAGTTAATTTATACTTCTGTAAGAAATTATTTAGATTTTATTATTCCATTTATGTCTCCTATTACATTTCTATAACAATTAGTTAATTATTTCAGTTCATATCGGAAATTTTGTCGATGTTTGGAACTTTAGTCAAAATGAACTTGTTATAATTACAAATTATCAAAGCAAAAAAAAGTACTTTATATACAGAATGGTATTAATGATATAGATATCATATGGAACATATATATCCAGTGTATATGTATTTATATTATTCCATATCATATGGAGTTAAGAAATGAGACACGCCGTTCATGGAAACAGTAAGCAATACGTCCGCATGAACACTAATTTCATTTCTATTTTATATTTAAAGGAATGAAAACATTATAATTCATAGATATATTATAGTTCCAGTTTAATATCTATGTCATGTAATTTAATTAACTCCATACTTTATATGTTCCACGTATTGTATGAATGAGTCATATCACTTTGAGGGGGCGGTAGTCTGCACTTTCTCAAATGAAATTATCATATTTACCAATTATGGAAACCATAAAGGTATTATATAAATTAAAAATACAGAAGTATAGAGACAATATAAATATAATATATATCAAATTTAATTATAGTTCCATATTAATGGCCACCATAAGAGGTTCTAGGATAAGATTGGACAATTATCATTTTGTGAGGCAGTAGTTCACCGTCCAAAGAAACAATATGCTCTTTTCCCATTACATTGAGGTGTGTGGAAGTGTTGTTCGAATACATACCATAATAACAACCTAGTATATTTAGGATACTATTGTTGTTATAAAATAAATAAAAAATAGTGTTTAGGGGGAGGGATAAGTAAAATAAAAGAAAATAACTTAAGAGAAGACGTTACCTTTAAATTGGGTATCTCCCTTTGGTTTGAACAAAAAGGTTTACTTGAAGTGCCTTATGCATAAGGTAAGGCTTCTAGGTTGAATAGAGTGATCTTGAGATCTTATTTGGGTAGTGTTTGGATGAGATAAGGGGCATGAGAGGTGTGAGTAATGTGATAGAGGTGAGATCTTTTTATAAGGGGGAGGAGGTGCTCTTTAGGAATGTTTGAAAATATTATTTTATTATATAATTATTTTCAGTTTTGAAAGGTTCAAAACGTATTAAAGTAGAATATAATATGACTATTATTCTAAATAAAACCATCCAATAAGAATTGGAGAGGTTTTGGATATTTTTTTAATTTTTATAATCTTATTTATTTAAATCATTCATTAACGAGGTTAACACTGCATCATTATTATGTCATAAATAATATTATTTATTTGATGTCTAAAAAATATAAAACAAATACCATGATGTAGTAAATATTTTTGACTTTTAAATAAATATTTATAGTCGAAGAGATATCCTATATAACCCCATGTATAATTTATTTACTAAAAGATATATGTTTATGTCATTTTTTTCATTACTTTAAATTAATTTATATAATGTGTCATTATCACTCTTATGTGGCCCTAGGAGGTCTCAAAATCGACCCAAGGATTCCCATGATTGGAAATGTATCATCCAATAATATTAGAACACATTTTAGGGTAATTTAATATTATTATAATATTATGTTTACCTTGAATTACCCTATTTACCATTAACCACCGTAAATAAAAGTCAAAATTTACTATTCACCAAAAATTATTTTCATCTTATTGAACCACATTTTATTTAATAATTACAACCATGTATTTCGTATTATTGAAATTAAATTTATAGAAGTGGTAAAATTTTATTTAAATGAAAAATTCGATTTTTTAACTATGACTCAGGGTTTTCACTACTCATCAAAAATTGATGTTTTCCAGAAAAATACAAAAAATTCAGCTTAAGATATATTTGATATTCCAAATTAAAAAATGATTTCGATTTTTCCAAATTCAAAATATTGAAGTTGAATTAATTAATTCTAAATTATTTCCCATTGTCAAAACAAAAAAACATGTTTTTTTACAAAAAAATAACTATCAAAATATTGACACTTTTTAAGGTCCATTTTCAAAGTAAAATTACTTACAATGACCACCATTGGATTAAATGGTAAAAATAAAATCTAATCTCACATTAAAATCAATTAAAAAGATTATTTTACCATATAAATAAATTACATTGAATTTTAGTTTTGAATTAAAATATAGTATTTTTCACTATTCATTAAAAAAATGAATTTTATCAAAAAAATGAATAAATTTACAAAAAGTAAATTTTGATGTCCCGATTATAAAGAATAATTTTATTTTTTCAAAAATAACATATAAAATATTCCAAAACTATATTTAAAGAGTGTTCGCCATCAAAAGGAACTAAATAGACTTTTTAATGAATGTTAGATTATTAATGCTTAAAATTAGATTCATTCATATATTAAGGCTCTAAAATTTATGGGATAAATGTAAAAAAATTTAAGAAACATGTTTAGTCATAATATGGTTAGTTCTGTTCATTCCCATCAATACAATGACTAGGCCTCAACTAGCATTTAAAATAATATTATATTATTATTTTACAGTATGACCTATGGTTGTGTTCAACATAAGATTTCAAAGAAACCCATTGTTACGTATTAGGTACGCCATCGAACATAGAATCCACTTTAAAGTCAAATAAATATTTAGTTCACAAATTTTAATAAGTATGAAAATTTATTGTTCTTTATTTACATGGTATGTTACATCCTTCCCCCCTATTAGAAATTGCATCCTCACAATTTTAAAATTCATCATGGAAACTTCATTTAAAGTCCCACATCAGAAAAAGAGTCAATAAAACTATCTCATTAAAAGAATTAAAGAGGAGTACAAAGATCACCCAAGATACCCCATACTACGATTCCCTGAAAACATGGATGTGGAGGGGAAACTAAGTGTTATGTTGTTGATGGAGAGTGACAGAAAACATTATTAGGAGAAAGTTACCAACCAGAAAATCACAAACATGTGATAGGTTAAACTATCTTTGGTTTACTAGTAGGAAAAGAAAATTGACAACATTTTTTTTGTTTTATGTTCATTTTCATAAACATGGAGAATTGTTTTATTATATTGACTAAGGACATAAGGAAATATGCATCTGTTTCTTGTAGAGTTTCATCCTTTAATATGTTTATACCAAAATCTCATATTTTCTCCTAATGATGAGTATTCAAGATGACTTGTTTATATCTGAAGAGCTAGAATCAACTTCTCGAGGATCACATAATCCAAAAAAGATAAACAATATATTTTCCCTACCTTTAGACATTAACCAAAACCAAAATGGTTAGTACAGGATCAGATAATCCCAAAAAAGTATAATCCTTTAAAAAAGGAAATATTGTTCTAGATCTCCAATATTTGACAAACAATACAAAAAGTTAAACAAAGACCATTCAATGAAAAAATGTCCATAAAATTATTCAATGTAAACAAAACTAAGACTAAAACCCAAAAATCAAAAGGATTTAATCAAATTGTCTTCCAAAATAAATATCACGACCCGTCCTAGTGGGGCCCGCGCTGTGACTCCCCAAGCCCTCCTCCAATAGGCCAGGGGCTGGTGACTAGCACCGAGTAGGCATCTTACTAACATGGGAGGCATTGCCTATGTACCTGTACACACGCACACATCTCTATGCCCACAAATACTGAAATGTAAAAACCACTAAGGAAAAAGAATGCATGCATACAACTAAACCCTACAAATAGAGTACGAAAAAAGTTAGAGTACTATAAAAGTAAACTGGGCCAAAATACAAGCCCACCAAAAACAAACAAACAAGAGTATGAAAACTGAAAAGTCCAACCTGTAAGCACAAAAGGTACTGTGACTGCTTCTCGTAGCCGTAGGAACACCTCGGCTTGTAGGGAACTCATAAATCTTGGTCTTTTCCTGGTCTTCCCTGGACTGTGTCAAAAGTCTGCTCGTCTGCACAAGACACCAGACGTGTGGGCAAAGCCCGTGCAGGGGTGAGTATAACAATACTCAGTAGAGGACCCCGAATACCACAAAGCAATACAAAGTAAAGGTACAGTTATCTATGCACAGTATATGTTTAAGAAACATATAGAACAAACCAGATATACTCAAAACCCAGACCCGTGGTCTAGAGACAAGTCACACAACTGTATATCATTGTAAGGGATTCTGTTCGAATATTACGTGATGCAATCGTTTTGGGAGAACACACTCCATGAGTCTTATAGCTCTGCTGACATCCGTCCGAGAATTGATGTTCATTGGGAACCGTCACGAGAGATAGCTACACTCATTATGGGAGACACACTCTTGAGTGGAAAGGTTACGGTAGATAGAAGCACTCATTACGAGAGACACACTCTTGAGTGGGAAAGATCACGATACAACAATGAGGATCACTGCCAGGGCCATGGAGGATACCGCGACTCATCCGGATTAACCAGTTAGGTGATACACCAGCTAGTTAGAGGATCAATGCCTGGTAAGGTTGGTCACATCGATGCCTGACTCTACCTAGGGTCAAGAATGGATAGAGGATCTCGATCCGGGCCTCTCGGATGGATGCCTGACTCTATCACAGAAACTCCTACTGAACGGATCATACTCCTGAGTGGGAAATGATGCCTGACCTTCAGGGGAACTAGAAGAAGGGGTCCCTAACCCAAACGAATGATGTCCAAGGTACGGTGAATGAAAGGACCATTCTGTTTTCCAAAAAGTACATGGCGTGTAGAAAAGATACACACCATGTTGTCTGACCCCAGGTATTGCCCGTGTACAACGGCCCGTGTCATAGGGTGGTCGTGTAGGAAAATCTATGTACACAGCATGTAGTATGGTGTACACATCGTGTCAGGGTAACTAGGGTTGGCTCTGTGTACTCTGGCCATGTGCCCGTACACAGTCATCAACCTGTGTACTCCAACCTGTCTAATCTGCACACGGGGTTACCTGTGCTGCTGGCCTGGCCTAGCTGTGTGATGGTGTACACGTTCGTGTACTTTATCCCTTGTCCGTGTATCCCCGAGATACATGTCGAGCCCCACGTAGCCGCTTCTGCCATGTTGCACACGTTGTGTCACCTGAAGCCGTGTAGATCATCTCGTGCCTGTGTATTAACCAATTTACACACCGAGCTTCGGGGAAGGTCCAACACACCGTGTGACTGGGGTCACATGCCGTGTGATTCTTCTCTGACCCCGAAACCCTAGCTGCCACCACCAATACTACACAAACTTTTCTTCAGAAGTACACGCCATGTATTCTGGAAACTTCCAGAAACGATGCCCTTCGTCTGCGTGCCTCCCATGGTGCTCCGATCATTGATCCGGCCATCCGATCGCCACACAACTTGCAGGTTTTGGTCGCCCCGAAACCAAGAAGCCACTTCCGTCGTTTTCAGGCCTCCGATCGGCTCCGAAAATGAGGTTTGATCTTCCCGCACGAAGAACACTCGAAGAACGCTCTTTCTGATCCGGTCCGATTCATCGCCAGCCATCATCTCCGCACCTCCACAATGTCTTTGCGGTGTCGAACCTTCGATTTGGGATCGTTGCCTCACAAAACGGATGCGCAATGATCTGTTGTTCGTCACCCCGCGAAGAACGAGAAGAACACGCGAGGAAAGGAGGAAGAAATCCAAATAAACAAATTGAGGAACGAACCTCCGCCATCGTTTGTCACAGCGCTGATCCGCTCCAATTAATAGGCTTAAACAGAGAAAGAATCAACAACAACATAAAGCATGGATAAATTCCCCAAAATCATCCCAAAGAAATCCCTCCCGCAAGGACGCACGAATCCGCGGGTCAACTTGTTCGATGTTGATCCACATTCGTGGTTTAAACTCAAAAATGGGGAGAGGGAATTGAAATAACAAACCCCTACTTTTAGAAAGGATTGATCATTGACGAAGGCTCCATGCTACTGTTGTCATCAAGATCCTTCAACGTCGGCTCAACGATTCATTGGTTTCGATCTGCCGTCGTTCGTCGCCGAGAATTCGCTCCAACACACCACAGATTCTGCAGAGTTTCCTCTCTCTATGTTGCCAACGATCAAAAATTAGTTATCCCATAAAAGGGGAAACATGTTGGCATTTAATTACACAGCAGTATTAATGACGTTGACTTGCCATTTCGAAGTCATTAAGACGCACCATTAATTTAGGAAACAGCTGCTCCGTTGTCGCACTGCAGCGGATGTTTCCTTAAAGGAAACAAAATAAACTTGTTAATTTAATTTAATTTATTTTACTTAAAATGCCCGAAAATTAACTTTTTCCCTCAACCCATGCCGGTCGAGGTTAGACTCATTCTTAGGTAAAGTAAACTTCCCAGACACAATGGTGCGCTCAGATTTTTAATCCGGGCATCTGTTTGGAAACTGCCACAACCGCACACAAGTTCCAACTCACTTAACTTAAAAAAAAGTTCAAACCACCATTCCGGGGTCACTGGATCTCGGAATGATGTGTTTTCTTCATGCCCATTCTCCAAATAATTCCATATAATATTTAAAATAATAAACGGAAAATTAAAGACATTTCATTCTCCCCACCTTGGGGCTTTACGTCCCGAAAAAGCCAAAACAAGGGCTACTCAAAACGATGTGGGTACTAGGCACGGATCTGAGCCTCCTGCTCCCACGTGCTCTCTTGAAGATTCCCATGCTACCACTGGACACACACAAAGGGAATAAATCACCCATGAAGGATCCTATCATGTCAATCCTCGATCTCCACCGGGTACTCAACAAAGGTCCCTCCATCCTCGATGACCAGCTCGCCCCAGTCGATGACGTGCGATGGGTCATGCACGTACCTCCTTAGCTACGACAGGTGGAAGAAATAATGTACCCGATGAAACTATGGCGGTAGAGCTAGGTGGTACGCCACCTCGCCAACTCTGAACAGAATATGGAAATGTCTGATGAACCTCGGAGATAGCTTGCGGCCTTAGCCAAATCTCCGCAACCCTCATCGAGGTGAGACCCGAAGAAAGACGTGGTCTCCCTCTTCAAACTCCAGAGGTCTCCTTAGCCTGTCAGCATAAGACTTCTGCCGGCTCTGTGCCGTCTTCACCTACTCTCGGATGACATGCACCTTCATTGTGGTAGCTCGCACTAACTCTGGACCCATGAGTGCTGACTCTCTGGGGTCAGTACAGCAAAGCGGTGACTGGCAGGGTCTCCCATACAAGGCCTCAAACGGTGCCATATCGATGGTGGAGTGGTATATGTTGTTGTTTGAAAAATCCACCAGTGGTAGGTGGTCCACCCAACTGCGACCAAATTCCATGATACAGGCTCGCAACATATCCTCCAGAACTTGAATGATCCTCTCCGTCTGACCATCTGTTTGGCGATGAAACGTTGTGCTCAAGCGTAGCTGAGTCCCAAAAGTCTCCTGCAATCCCTTCCACAGTCGAAATGTGAAGCGGGAGTCTCGGTCTGAGACTATAGTTGAGGGAACTCCATGAATCCGAATTATCTCCTGCACGTAGAGGCGCCCCAAGATCACCATAGAACTCTGCTCCCTGATAGCTAGGAAGTGGGCTGACTTGGTGAGTCGGTCAAAAATCACCCAGATGGAGTCATGCCCCTTGGACATCTGTGGTAAGCCTGTCATGATGTCCATCGATATTCCATCCCACTTACACTCTGGGACTTCCAGGGGTGAGCTAATCCCACTGGAACCTGGTGCTCAGCCTTCACCTGCTGGCATATGAGGCATCGAGAAACGAACTCTAATACTGCCTTCTTCATGCCCGACCACCATAACTGTCGTCGGAGATCCCGGTACATCTTTTCCACTCGAGGATGTACCACCAAAGGGAATGTACGAAACTTTATCAGGACCACCTCCTTTGATGCCACTGGTACAATAGTGCGTCCTCTAAAAAGTAGTACGTGCTCCCAACCTTGGGAATATCCATCAGGAGCATGTCCTGTGGATGACTGAGCATGTAAGGCCACACAGTATCCCCAAGATGTGCCTCCCTAACTCGCTGAAAGAGTGGACGGGTGACAACCATCGACTATAGGTAAGTTTTATCCTCTCCATCCATGAAGGATAACTATAACGCGGCTAACTGCTGTGTCTCCTCACTCAATAGTTGTGAGATCGACCTTCTGCTAAAAGCATCCACCACCTTGTTCACCTTCCCAGAAGTATAGATGATCTCGAAATCAAAGTCCTGGAGGAACTCTAGCCAATGCCTCTGTCTCAGGTTCAGATCCTTCTATGAGAAGATTTACTTGAGGCTCTTGTGGTCAGAGTAGACAATAAACCGCTCACCCATAAGGTATTGTCCCCACATCTTCAATGTGAAGACTACTGCTGCCAACTCGAGATCATGGGTCGCATAGTTCTGCTCATGTGGCCTATGCTGGAATGAACCATAAGCAATCACTTCATGTCACTGCATCAGGACACAACCAAGCCCGATCCCTGATGCATCGCAGAAAACAACGTACCTGACACCCTCCTCCAGCAATCTCAAGACTGGGGTGCTCGTCAAACTCTATCTCAGCTGATCAAAAGTCGGATGACACTTTTCTATCCACACGAAGGGTTTCCCTTTCCTGGACAAGGCCGTCATCGGTGCTGATATCTGGGAGAAGTCAGTAATGAACCTCCAGTAATATCTTGCCAACCCAAGGAAACTTCACACCTCCATTAATCTCCGAGTTGGCTCCCATGCTAACACAACCTCCACCTTGGTTCGGTCCACAACCACTCCATCTGCTGAGATGACATGTCCCAGAAAGTGGACCTTCGGAATCCAGAACTAACACTTCGAGAGCTTCCCATAAAGCTGGTGCTCCTGGAGTACGTCCATAACCATCCGCAGGTGTCTCGCGTGATCCTCCTCTGACGGCAAGTACACAAGGATGTCGTCGATGAAGACCACCATGAACCGGTCCAAGTACGGCTTGACGATCCAGTTCATCAGCCCCATGAACACTGTGGGGGAGTTCGTCACGCCAAAAGGCATCACCATGTACTCATACTGACCGTTGCAATATCTGAAAGCCGTCTTCGGTATATCGTCATCCCGCACTCGTAGCTGCTGACAGCCTGATCGAAGGTCAATCTTCGAGAACCACTATGCCCTTCTTAGATGATCGAAGAGGTCATCGATTCTCAAAAGTGGATACTTGTTCTTCATTGTCACCCGGTTCAGGTGCCGGTAATCCACGCACAGTCTCAAACTCCCGTCGGCCTTCTTGGCAAACAATACTAGGGCCGCCCAGGGTAAAACATCGTGTCTCAAGAAACCCTTGCTATGAAAATCCTCCAACTGCACCCTCAACTCGCGAAGCTCTACAGGAGACATCCGATATGCCAACGAGGAAATATGTGTCATCTCGGGGTGTAAGTCGATGAAGAAGTCAATTTCCCGGTGGGGAGGTAATCTTAGAACATCTTTGGGAAAGATGTCCTCATACTCCGCCACCACTATTGGGAACTGAGAGCTCACAACATCTACTGCTCCGAGGGTAAGGCTAGACAACTCATGAGTGATCGGATTCACCCTCTTATGCATGAGCCAATTTTGTACTGCCTGGGTTTCCTTTTCTATGACAAAGGATAACCTCATTCTATCAGGGCAGACACACCACACTCTTCTCCTAAAACAGTCAATCTGGGCATGGAACAAAGATAACCAATCCATACCAAGAATGACGTCATAAGGCCTCGATGATACCACCAAGAGGTTCCAACCGAAACTCTCTCCTCCAAAGGTAAGATCACCCTGTCTACAAAGGTGCGTGATCATCTAGTCTCCTCTAGTAGGTGTCTCCAAGCGTAAGGATCGAGTCAAAGGTTCTACCTGAATCTCATGGTTTTGTACAAGACATGTGGCTATAAGGGAGTGACTGGAACGTGTGTCTATGAGTATGGAATCTAAGGTTTAAAAGACAAAGATCGTACCTTGAATCATCCCTGGAGCCCCTGGGTCATATGCCTCGACCGCATGCAGTTGTCCCCGCCCCTGTCCCCCAGCTCCCTAAGCCTGGTGCGGACCTCCTGGGGGTGGTTGTGGAAGTAAGTCGAAGTGTCTGCCACCGCCTGCAGCTCTCCCTACTCCTCTTCCCTATCCGCCGCCTAGCGGGTCTGCCTGCTCTGTCCTCTGCCTCTGCCTCGGTGGCCTATCCACCGCTTCCCTGTCAGCAGCTCGACGGGTTAGGTAATCTCTAGTGAGATGCCCCCTACCGTCGCATGCATAGAATTTCTTATCCCTAGGCTGACTGGATCCAGCCTGAGAGTCCTGGATTGTCGATCCCCTATCCTAGGTCCTCCTATGACGTTTCCCACATCCAGATCTCTATGCCTGACGTCGGCTCCCTGCTGCCGGTGTCTCTACACCTGTCTGCCTACTGCTGATTGCAGGCAGCTGTCTCTACTCCGCCAAGAAGCTCTCGATCACCAAGGCCCGCTCAAGCACTCCAGTATAAGACGATATGCATAGAGGCACGACACTAGCTCAGATGTCTTGTCGTAGAACTCACTCAAAGGTCTGAGCTCTGAAGTACTGATCCCTGACCATATCCATCGAGTACCTGGGAAGGTTGTTGAACCTCGATGAATAGTCATCTACTGTCATACTTCCCTTCTGGAGCTGAAGAATCTCTTGTATGCACACAGTTCTCACCATAACCAGAGAGAACTCCTCCCTAACAAGTCGCTCAAACTCTGTCGACAAAAGAGTCTCCTCATCGTGAGTCTGTGTGGTCAGACTCTACCACAGTCTGGCCGAACCCTGAAGAAGGCTTGCTTCTAGGACCACCATATGGTCTACTGGTGTCCTCACTAGTCGGAAAACCCTAGTCACCGACTCAAGATAGTCCTCAGCCTCCTGAGGGTCGGGATCACCTCGGAACCTTAGGGGTATCTGTCTCTGGAACTCATGGAACGTTCTAAGACTGCGCTCGTCACCGGTCAGTACCGCGGGCACCACTGGATGCTCCACTAGTGGTGGTATAGCAGGTGCACCACCTGGTGGCAATGCCTGGGGAGATGGTCCCTGTATCGAAGCCTCATCACTGAGGGGGTCATCCTCGTGATCATGCTGCTGAACCCTAGCGGGTACGCGTCACGGAGGAATCCTATAATCAAACAAGACGTACTATGGTTAATGAGTATATCTGGATAGCTGACACAAAGGGCATGGAAAACACAACCCATTCCTATATGATGCATGTACCTTTTTATTTCCCCGCATCCAGTGTTTTCATGTACTGAGTCGAAAAGCACGTTATCAGAGTCCTGGTGTATGGATAAATCGACCGCCGCACCAGCACTGGGGTCCCTGGCCTAAAATCCGAACCTGAAACACTTAACACTGTTGCCCCAAACCAAACTCACATACTCTTGGTCCTAAGGTAGAACCGAATGCCTCTGATACTACTCTGTCACGACCCATCCCCGTGGGGCCTGCACCGTGACTCCCCATGCTAGCCTCCAATAGGCCAGGGGCTGGTGACTAGCACTGAGAAGGCATATTACTAACATGGGAGGCATTGCCTACATACCTGTACACACACACACATCTCTAAGCCCACAAATGATGAAATGTAAAAACCACTAGGGAAAAAGAATTCATGCATACAACTAAACCCAACCAACAGAGTACGACGAAAGGTAGAGTACTGGAAAAGTAAACTAGGCAAAAATACAAGCCCACCAAAAACAAACATACAAGAGTCTGAAAACAACAAAGTCCAACCTGTAAGCACAAAAGGTACTGGGACTGCTGCTCGTAGCCGTAGGTACGGCTCAGCCTGTATGGAAATCAGAATGCTCAGTCTTGTCCTGGTCCACCCTGAACTCTGTCAAAAGGATTCTCGTCTGCACAAGACACCAGACGTGTGGGCAAAGCCCGTGCAAGGGTGAGTAGAGGAACCTGAAAACCACAAAGCAATACAAAGTAAAGGTACAGTCAGCTATGCACAATATATGTCTAAGGAACATATAGAACAAACAAGATATACTCAAAACCCATACCCATGGTCTAGAGACAAGTCACACAACCACATACCCCGGTAAGGGATTCTGTTCGAAGATTCTGTGAGGCACTCATTCCGGGAGAACACACTCCACGAGTCTTATAGCTCTGATGACGTCCATTCGAGAAGTTATGTTCATCAGGAACTGTCACGATAGATAGCTACACTCATTACGGGAGACAAACTCCTGAGTGGAAAGGTTACGGTAGATAGAAGCACTCATTACGGGAGACACACTTCTTAGTGGGAAAGATCATGACACACAGATGAGGATCACTACCAGGGCCATGGCTGATACCGCAACTCATCCAGATTCACCAGTTATGTGATACACCAGCAAGGTAGATGATCAACACCCGATAAGGTTGGTCACGTCGTTTCCTGACTCTACCTAGGGTCAAGAATGGATAGAGGATCTCGATCCGGGCCTCTCGGATGGACGCCTCACTCTATCACAGAAAGTCCTGCTAAAGGGATCATACTCTTGAGTGGGAAATGATGCATAACCTTCAGGGTAACGAGAAGAAGGGGGAACTTACAAAAACGAATGATGTTCAAGGTACTGTGAATGAAAGGACCATGTAGTTTTCCAAAAAGTACACGACGTGTAGAAAAGATACACATCGTGTTGTTTGACCCCGGGTACTGCCTGTGTACAACGACCAGTGTCATAGGCTGGTAGTGTAGGAAAAACTAAGTACACGGCATGTAGTACGGTGTACACGCCCTATCTGGGTAACTGGGGTTGGCTCCATGTACTCTGGCCATGTGCCCATACATGGTCATCGACCCGTGTACTCTAACCTGTGTAATCCGCACACGGGGTGACCCGTGCTGCTGGCCTGGCCTGACAATGTGATGGTGTACACGATCATGTACTCTATCCCGTGTCCGTGTATCCCCAGGATACATTCCGATCCCCGCGTAGCCGCTTCTGCCAGGTTGCACACACCGTGCCTCTTGAAGCCGTGTAGATCATCCTTTGTCCGTGTACTACCTAATGTACACGCCGAGCTTCGGGGAAGGTCCAACACACCGTGTGACTGGGGTCACATGCCATGTGATTCTTCTCTAACCTCGAAACACTAGCTGCTACCGCCAGTTCTACATGACATGTTCTTCGGAAGTACACATCGTGTATTTTGGAAATTTCCAGAAATGACGCCCTTCACCAGCGTGCCTCCCGTGGTGCTCCGGTCATCGATCCGGCCGTTCGATCGCCGCAAATCTTCCAAGTTTTGGTTTCCCTGACACCACGATTCTGCTTCCGTCGTTTTCAGGCCTCCGATCGGCTCTGAAAACGTGCTTTGATCTTCCCGCATGAAGAACGCTCGAAGAACGCTCTTTTTGATCCGGTCCGATTCGTCGTCCACAATCATCGCCGAACCTCCACAAGGTCATTGCGGTGTCAAATCTTCGATTTGGGATCGTTGCGTCGCAGAACAGATGTGCAACGATCAGTTTTTCGTCGCCCCACAAAGAACGTGAAGAACACGCTAGGAAAGGAGGAAGAAATCCAAATAAACAAATTGAGGAATGAACTTCCTTCATTGTTCCTCGCGGCGTTGATATGCTCCCATTAATAGGATTAAATGGAGCAAGAATCAACAACAACATAAAGCATGGAATAATTCCCCAAAATCGTCCCAAAGAAATCCCTCCTGCACAGACGCATGAATCCGTGGGTCAACTTGTTCGTGGTTGATCTGCGTTCGTGGTTTAAACTCAAAAACGGGGAAAGAGAATTGAAATAACAAACCCCTACCTTTCGAAAGGATCGATCGTTGAAGAAGGTTCCGCGCTTCTGTTGTCGTCGAGATCCTTAAACGTCGGCACAACGAACCATTGGTTTCAATCCGCCGTCGTTCGTCGCTCAGAATTCGCTCCAACGCGCCGCAGATTCTGCAGAGGTTCCTCTCTCTATGTTTCCAATGATCTACAATTGGTTAACCCATAAAAAGGGAAAACATGTTGGAATTTAATTATGTTGAAGTATTAATGACATTGACATGCCATTTTGAAGTCATTAAGACATGCCATTAATTTAGGAAATAGCTACGCTGTTGCCGCACTGCAGCGGATGTTTCCTTAAATGAAATAAAATAAACATGTTAATTTATTTTATTCTATTTTACTTAAAACGTCTAAAATTTAACTTTTTCCCTTGACTCGCGCCGATCTAGGTTAGCCTCATTCTTAGGTAATGTCGTCGTCCCAGACGCAACGATGTGATCAGATTTTTAATTCAGGAATCCGTTTGGAAACTTCCCCAACCACGCACAAGTGCCGAATCACTTAACTTAAAAAAAGTTCAAACCACCATTCCTGGCTCACTGGACCTTGGAATTATGTACAGTATTCACGCCCGGTCTCGAAATAATTCCATATAATATTTAAAATAATAAAAGGAAAATCAGAGACATTATAATAAATTATAACATTTTTCTCCATATGACATTGAATACTCCTAATGTCTCATACTGAAGTGAAATTAACTTAATCAGATATTCTATATGATAGGTTAATCATTTCCATAAATAACCCAAACAGCTATGAAACTTAGATTCTTCCAAAATAAATTTTCAACCATTATTCCACCAATGAAATCCCATAGTATTCTATTTTCCTTAGGCATATAGTGTTTCCTAAAAGGACTGAACATCTTACAAAATAAAAGTTATCACATAATCACGAAATAATTTTCCTACATTAAGAAAATCCATATTATAAAACATAAGTTCCCAAAACAAACTTATTCTTGACCCATAAATTCATTTAACTAATGGAATAACTCATACTAACCAGGGACTTTACGTAGGCTAGTGGTAGGGGATGTTCCCTTGTCGCCCTTCGGTTGTGGGTACAATTCCCATAGCTTTTCCAGACGTGACAGGTTGTCACCCATCTTATGGGTTTTCCTTTTTTTAAACTCTAAAATAACCCTAACATATTTTAACCTCAAAGGTTGTCTAATAACTATAAGTTTCATCCCAACTCATTACGACCTCAACATTTTCACGAAGACATATATATTGTCATTTTTTATTTCACCTCCATATGGTAAAATAAAACTATTCCCAAAAGAACGAACATCATAGCCTGATCATGGTGTCCACACGGTTTCATTGTCATCTTTTTCACGTTTTTAGAAGGTTTATTCATTAAAGAAATGATTTATAAATCCTTAAAAATCATTTTCTTCCTTCATCCAGATATACAGTATACAAAATGGGTCATATGGGTGTTCCCAGAAAAATAGTTTAGAAACATAATCATGTATAAAAAACAATTTCAAAACATCTGATAAAACATTCTTTTATTAAAACAGTCAGACTGAGTTTGAGTTAAAACTTTTTATCAATGTTCGGTTTAAAATACCATAAGTTTGCGCTGAAAGACTATAATTTAAAAGAAAATATAAATAGGTTGCATAAGGGTCTCATTCTTCTGCACCTTTTCAAGATCATAATATTCTTCAACATCTTCTGATAGGGAAAAACATTTGAAAATGCCTTGATAATATTTACCTTTTAGGAAAATATGAGAATATTAAGAAAATAGGATTTGATTAAATACAACACATGAGCCATGTTGATATCATGGTGTAGTGGAGGTGTTTGATATCTCACACAATTTTTTACAAGTGAGTTGTATGTTAGAAAATGTTTTAGAGTTGTCTAGACTTATCTTTGTAATAATTATTCCAAGAAAGTCATTGGGAAGAGATACTAATGTCATTTTATATCCTCCTCCATCCATTTGTAATAGAATTTCATTAACCTAAAAAAGTTACAAAACAAGGATTTATCTTAAATAGTAGGCAAAGAGACTAACCATGTGTCGAATAAAAACTCATAATCCCTAAAGTTGTCTAAACCGACCTCTAATACCAACTATTAGGACCCAACATTAAAACATTACATAATCTTGAATAAAAATAATAATTCACATTGAGGATATTTTCAGGTTTAGAGTTTTAGAGAAGTAGGCTATAACTATTACATTACATCTCAAAAATTACAATGTAGACACTTCTACTCAGTTTCCATTTTTTCATAAAATAAAAACTCTTGAAAAAAGTGTCATTTATAGTTCCATGTTTTAGACAGCATGACATTTCCTTCATCCCATCCTTTACACTATTCATCTTTAAGTCCTGTAAAAGAAATTTCAAATCCTTGGATGAGCATAAAATTATCATTAAGAGATATAAAATAAAGAAAGGAAACATTAACCCATCAACAAATACAAATCAATGAAACTGTACTTTTCAATCATAAAATACCTCATGAAATCATATGTTTTGAGAATAACACATAGAAAACATAAATCATAATGGTAAATTATGGAATTCATAATATAATTACATTGTATAATTCACCACAACATAGAGAATTATATTTGGAATTCCCATCACAGAATATTCCCAAAATATATTAGGATAAACATTAATGTTTACCTTCATCACATTACACAATGCATTGGAGAGCTATCTTGGGATCACCCGCCCTAAATTTATCACAAAACCACCCTTGTACATAAACAATGCCCAATAACGATAACATATTCATAACAAACATACAAGAAAGTTAACATTTCCACATTTCAATAAAAATATTTCATTTCAAGATATTGACATAATCAATGATTTGTCAAACCATTTTCAAAACCATTTAAAACATTTAATAAAGATATTTTTGAATCAAAGTGTCCCATACTACTTTGAATCTTTTAAAGGAATTAAAATTTTAAAACATTAATTTCCATATAAATAAATCCTTAAAACAATTTTGAAAACGTGGAAATTAATGAGAAATATTCAGAAGAATAAATCATTAATAAAATTTAATTGATATTTTAGTTAAAGAGTTCCTAACCAAATGAGAGATGATTGAATAAAAATAATCTAGGAATAACATTAATCAAAGATTATAATATCATTATAATAATAATATTCATGATATAATATGTAAAAGGGAAGTATATACACCATATAAAAGTGAAATGGTGTATAATAACAAATTAGTCTCAATGGAATGTAAATTGAGACAAAGTCCCTTGCAAAGATCATATCCTTGGATTAAAAACAAATCAATGACATAATTATGTGTGATAAAAAAGAATACATCCAATATAAGTGGATATTATGTTTAAAATAATTATAGGTAATTCATACATTTTCATAGAATTACATAATCAAGATGTAGATGTTTAACACAAATAATTGAAATTTTGTTAAGAAGTTATCTTATAGAAATTCGAAAACCTAACGACGTCACATAAAAATTCATAAAATGAGTTGGTGAGAGAGAAAAAGGGTCTCTCATCACATGGACATAGAATTTAAAGAAATAAGGATATATAATAACATATACCATCATTTTAGAATTTAAATTTAATGACTTTACATAAAAGAAGTCATTGACTAAAAAATATGGGTGAAAGGTTCCCTTACAAATTTGGTAACTTATGAAACATACACCACATGAAAGAAGGATCATAAAATGAAGATGTAAATAAACATAAATTAATTTATATTAAATAATTAATACAACCATGGGTCTTAAATACCCCACACAAAAAATAAAATAGTGTTAAATATAGCATTAATCTCATGGGGATAAAAAGTGAGATGATAACCCCTTACCTCGTGTCTGACATGACTAGTATGTTTAATGTTCTTCCTGAATAATTAACTTAAGTTAATTTATTATTTATTAATAAAATTTTAAATGTTTATTATTACTTTTATATCACTTATTCTCTTTATATAACAATCAGTTAATTATTTGAGTTCATATCAGACATTTTTTTGATGCTCGGAACTATAATAAAAAATGAACTTGTTATAATTACAAATTTTCCAAGTTGTTAAAAGTCCAATATCTATAGAATGATATTAAGGATTTAGATATCATATATAACATATATATCTAGTTTATATGTTTTTATAATATTCCATGTCATTTGGAGTTATGAAATGAAATGCATCGTGCATGGAGACAGTATGCTGTACATACACATGAACACTACTTTCATTAATATTTTAAATTTCATGTAATGAAAATATAATAATAAATATGTATATTATAATTATAGTATAATATCTATGTTATTTAATTTAATTAACTCCATACTTAATACATTCCACCTATGGAATGAAGGAGTCGTATCACTTTGAGGGGGCGGTAGTCCGCACTTTCTTAAATTAAATTATCTTGTTTACCCATTATGGAAAACATAATTGTATGATATAAATTAAAAAAACATAAGTTTAGAGACAATATAAATATAATATTTATCATATTTAAACACAATTATATCTTAAAGTCTACCATAAGTGGTGGTAGGAGAATATTTAACAATCATCGTTTCATGAGGCAGTAGTTCGCTATCTACAGAAACAGTATGTTCATTACCCATTAGATGGCAGTGTGTGGAAGTTTAGTTTGAATACATCACATAAAAACAACATAGTATATTGAGGATACTGGTTCTGATATAAATGAATGTAAAAAATAGTGTTTAGGGTGTTGGAGAAGTAAAATAGAAAAAATACCTTAAGAGAAGATGGTACCTTTAAATCGGGTATCTCCCTTTGGTTTGAACCAAAAGATTTACTTAAGGTGCCATATGCCTAAGGTAAGGATTCTAGGTGGAAGATATGTATCATGAAATCCTATTTGGGAAGATTTTGGATGATCCATAGGGCTTGATAGGTGTGAGTAATGGGTTATAGGTGAGGTTTTTTTATAAGGGGGAGGAGGGGCTCTTCAAGAACGTTTGAAAATATTATTTTATTATGTAATTATTTTCGGTATCTGAAGGTCCCAAAATTATTAAAGTATATGATAAGATGAATATTGTTTGAAATAAAATCATCCAATAATAATTTTACAGGGTTTGGATATTGTTTTAATTTTTATAATCATATTTATTTTAATCATTCATTAATGAGGTAAACATTGCTTCATTATTATGTCATAAATTATTATTTTTATTTGATGTACAAAATAAATAAAAAATTCCATGATGTAGAAAATATTATTAGATTTTAAATAAATATTTATAGTCGAATATATAACTTATAAAACCCCATGTAAGAATTGATTTACTAAAAGATATATGTTTATGTCATTTTGTCATTACGTTAAATTAATTAATATATAGTGTCATTATCACTTTTTTGTGGCTACATGAGGTCCCAAGATCGACCCAAGGATTCCCATGGTCGGAAATGTATCAACAAAAAGGATTAGTACACATTTTAGGTAATTTAGTGTTATTATAATATTATTTTTTCCTTGAATTACCCTATTTACTTTTAACCGCGGTAAATAAAAGTCAAAAGTTACTATTTAGGAAAAATTATTGTAATGTTATTGAACCAAATTATACTTACTAATAACAATAATGTATGTCATATTTTAGAAATTCAATTCACATAATTAGTAAAATTTCATTTAAATTAAAATGTCGGATTTTTAACTACTTCTCTGTGTTTTCACTATTAATCAAACATTGATGTTTTCAGAAAAATACCAAAAATTCAGCCTAAGAAATATTTGATATTCTGAATTAAAAAATGATTTATATTTTATAATTTCAAAACATAGATGTTTCATTTATTAATTTAATATTATTTCCCATTGTTAAAACAAAAAGTGCGTTTTTTAAGAAATAATAAAAGTCAATAGATTGACACTTGTTTATGTCCAATTTCAATGTGAAATTACATACAATGAACAAAATTGGATTAAATGGTAAAAATATAATCTAATTAATTTATAAAACCAATTAAAAAGATAATCTAACCATATAAGTAAATTATATTAAAATGTAATTTGGAATTAAAATACAGTATTTTTCACTATTCATTAAAAAATGAATTTTATCAGAAAAATACAAAAAAAATTACCAAAAGTAAATGTTGATGTCTCTATTCTAATGAATAATTTTATTTTGTCAAATAAAACATATTAATTTTAACTAAACAAGATTTAAAGAGTGTTCTCCATCAAATGGCGGTAAATCGACCATTTAAAGTATATTTGAGTAGTTATTCTTAAAATAAGATTCATTCACATTTTAATCCTCTAACTTTTATTGGATAAATATGAAAACAGTTAATAAACTTGTTTAACCATAATATGGGTTTTTCTGTTCATTCCTTCCAATACAACGACTATGCTTTAACTACCATTTAAAATAATATCATATTATTAATTTTCAATATGACCCAACGTTGTGTGCAATGTAATACTTCAAAGAAACCGATTGTTTCGTATCAGGTACGCCATAAAAAATAACATACCCTTTAAAATAAAATTAATATTTAATTCACAAATATTAATAAATATGAAAATGTATTGTTATTTATTTACTTGGGATTTTATATTTCCAGACTAAAGAAGAAACTATTCAGAATTGTTTTTAGATATATTCTGGTATAGTTATAAGTCCATACTGGGTAATTAGACTGAAAAATTGGACTTGGAAATCAGACTAGGTAACATTACGATGTCTACAGAAGTTCATACATTCTTATGGGTATGAAAGTGAATATTTTTTTAATATTATATTTTTAGAAGTTGGAATGGTAGAACAATAATTTCTTTTAAGAAATTAGTGAAAGCATTTTAACTTTTTCACAATTTTTTATTATATATTATTGAACTACATGAAGCACCAGAACTATTATATTGAGTATATTTTTAGCAAAACACTAATGGTATATCCAACTTTTTATACCCTCACAAAAGGATTGTTTTCTAGTAGATTTTCTATTGTTATATGTTTCCAAACCACACCACACTCATCAACACTCTTTTTCAATTGTGAAAAATTTAAATTCATGTGTTCCAATGGATGTGTTATTTTTATGTTTATGGATTAGTGATAAATCTTTAACATGAGAAGGTTTTCTAAAAAAATAAATCTTAAAAGAAAAATATATCACTAATTTGACCCCTTTCCCTCCCAATGATACATTAATCTAGGTTTTAAATATAAATTGGTATCATAGAAAAGGTTCCATTCATTAACACTTTTATGATGTTTTTGAAATAGAAGTTGTGATGGAGGATTTGAATTGTGTGAAATAGTATAGGAGTTCAGGTCTTCAATGTAAAGAACAATCATATCTATAAATATAGAATGTTTCATTATTTAATATCTCGTGGGTATGATGTTCTTGAAGCAACAGTAGATGGGTTTCCCTCCATTGAGGGAAAATTTCCTCTTACATCTGTTGACAAATAGAATATTGAGTGTGACAGAAGAGCTAAGAATTACATACTCACACCACATTATAAAATTGAATTTCTAAGAGTGAAGGGTCTTTCCATAAAAAGGTACCTTAGATAAGTTGAAGAAAATTTATGAAGGTAATAAAAAAGTCAAGAAGGTAAAGTTACCAATCTTGAGACTAAAGTATGAATATCTCAACATGGTTGAGTATGAATATATAGGTGACTTCTTTTCCATGGTGAATGACAAGGTTAACACTATTATATGTCCTAGTGAAATGTTTAAAAATTCTACTATATTTGAATTAGAATTATTCACGACATGTTTGATTCCAATGATTCCTCACTGGAGGATAGATATCCAAAAACATTATCCATGGAATATTTTCATAGTACTCTCATCACTTATGAAATGAGAAGGAAGAAAGATACAAATGGAAACAATTTTTGATAGTGAAATGTCCTTCAAGGTTTCTAATAAAGGAATGTACAAGAAAGTACTTCAAGATATATATGTTATTGAATCCAATTATGAAAATGAGTTATGTAAAAATATTGATAAAAGTTTATCCTTGGATTATAAAAATTTGAATAGAGGTATATAAAATTATAAAGGGAAACATACCATAAAATGTTGTGAATGTGAATTATTTGGAAACTTTGTGGCCCATTTTCCTCTATGAAAGAAAGGAGAGGATAGTGATTATGATGAAAAAAGACCAAACATATCATGGAATAAATAATATGATATGAATAAATCTTATTCCAATGGGAAAAATAGAATATTATATAAATCCATTAAGATAAATTTCTTATCTATAGCTGATAAAGAATAAGATAGGAAAGATGAATATGATATGTCTGTTGAGAATTATAGAGTGAATACATTCATTTTAATAGTTAATAAAGAAGAGTTTCAATGAAATTATTCTGAAGAAGAACAATCCAAATAAGAATTTCATCTGAAATAAGAATTTAAATAATGTCTTAGAGAAATTGGTAGGCCTGATAATGAAATCAAGAAATTGAAAAATAATACTTCCATAGAAAAAAATAAATAATGTTTTCTTGATGAGAATGTTGAGGTCCTAAAAGTGATTTATTAGTTAAAGAAATTGGTTGACAAAAAAATTAATCTGAATGAACATCTAAAGGTATTGTTGATGGAAAAAAGAAAAAGATTTGAACTTGTCTAAAGAAAACATTCAAGATGAGAAAATGGTTACAACATTCAATAATTATATTTAAAATGTTGGTGAATATTCTGGAAAGGGTAATCCTAAGAAGGATCAAAATTTACCATCATAGGTTGAGAATAAAGTTGAAATTTTTTCTGAGAAGAAGGAATCATGGAATGTTATATATGTGGAAAAAACCGACAAAGTTGAGAATATAAAAGCTTCTAAAATTATGATTCTGAAAATTATTCTTCAACTTCTATGTATAATAAGGATGAACAGAAAATAGATGTGAAAAAGATGATTCTGGTCGATAACAGAAAGGTTAGTGGTCAATATTTCACTTTTATGAATGATAAAAAGGATTCTAAGAAAAACGCTCATTCGGGTTGTATGGAAGTTATAGAGAAAAATATTATTAGTTTGGATATTACAAGTATTATGGTAGATTCATACACACAAAAAATATGTGTTGTTTTAATAAAAAACATTAATACTATTCCAAAACGTACATAAGGAAAATATTTATGGGGAGTCAATAATCTTGAAGAAAGAATTACGAGAAGGATGTTTTGAATTAACCTAAGAATGTTAGTATGAAAATTGAATATAGGTTCCATCCTTTGGAAAATATTTTTCAAATATGTGAACTATCTTGGTATCTTGCGAAACGTTTTCTTGTTTTGTTATTTTCACAACAAAAGGTTTTTAACAATTCTCATAAGTCACATGTGATGAAATATAAAAATTAATAAAAAGTTATTATTATTGAAACAGAAATAAAATATACAAAAGGAAAATGACATGGTGAATCTGTCATAATCGAGAGTGTTGGATGTGTTGTAATTGGGGATGAAAAGTTAAATTCCTGGAAATATTTTTTTATTCTTAGATTGAAACTAAACATGATAAGTGTTTCACAAAATTTTGACAAAGGAAAACAAGTTATTATTATAAATGATTTTTTTTTGTGAAAAGAGAAGAAGATAGAAAGACAGTTACAAAGGGGCCACCATAAAAAATAGAAATTTTTTCAAAGTTGTTGAGATTAAAAACTCTTATCACATAGGCATGGTGGAATATAATATGTTGTGGAATAAAAGGATAGGAAATAGGTGTTAGATGAATATGAGTAATATATCATATTGATACAGTGTTTATTGTATTTATGATAATTTAATAAGAATATATTAGTGCTGCATAATTTTTTATAAATGAAATATTACAAAATCAATGCATAAGAATGTTAAATTTTGTTAAATACAACACCAAAAACTTATTCATTTAGATATTTACTTTCCATTGAGAAAACAATATACTCATAGAAACAAGAAAATCATTACTTTAATTGTTATCTTTACTCGTATTACTTGTGCTATGTATATGAAACAAAAGCTAGATTCTTTGAAAATGTTTCAAATATTTAGGCGGAAGGATAGGAAGGAATGTGAGTATTCAATGAAGAAGTTGAGTACATAAAATCGTGTTGAATACAATGATATTGAATTTTAAAGTTATCTTTAAAAGCATGGAATTCATCTTGAGTTTAGTACACTACAAACTCCTCATGAAAATGGTGTTTCTAAAAGAAAAACGATAGTTTGCTTGAAAGGGGTCAGACTATAGTACTAGACCATTTTTGCCCTCATTACTTTTGGAAGAGATCCATGGGCACTATTTTTTATCTTCAAAACTGGTGTATCTATTGAACAAGTTCATATATATACCCATATGAAATTATTTATGATAAAAATCCATGTTTGAAATAGTATAGATATTTTGGGAGTTCAAAAATTATAAATAAGGATGGTATAATCCATGAAATGTTTATCTAGAGAGGTTAAAATGGAATTTTCCTTAGCTATGATCTAGAAGGAAGAAGATATAGTCATTTAAACAAAGAGACAAGATGATTAGTCAACTCTATTGATGTGAAAGTTATTTAAAATACTGAATAATATGTTAAATAAAATCATACAGGTATGTAAGATGGAAAAATGAATTTATTTGTGTAAAGAATTATGATAAAGATGAAAATAATTGTAACCCTACTCGGGAAGAAGAATGGGACTCATCCATTTCTAGTGATGAGGAAGAATCGTTTAAATCACATCGAAGTATAAGGAAGTAAGTGGTAGATAAAAACAATATCATATATCAACATCAAAATGTTCTAACAAGGGGAAAATAAAAAGTTATTACACTAAATTCTTTATATTGAAAATTTTATTTGACAGATATGAATGATACATTAGAGCATCTAAAATGGGTTCTGGATATGAACTTTGTGTTGGATTATATTGAGATGAATAATTCCTGGAAACTCATACCTAAGATGAATAAATAAAATGTAATTGGTTAAAATTTGGTTTTAAGGAAAAATCTATATGAATATGGTGAAGTGATATGAAAAAAGTAATATTAGTGTATAAAAGTTACTATCAAATTGAAGGAATTGATTTTGATGAGAAATTTCCTATAGTTTAAAGGTTATAAATAATCAGAATCATTCTTTCTATTACTGTACAATGAAGTTAAAAATTCTCTAAAATTGATGTAAAATTTTAATTTTTTAATGTTGAACTCGAAGAGGAATTTTATGTTGAAAAAATGTATAGATTTATTGTTAGTAATGATGAAATTTATGTGTTCATGTTAAATAAATACCTGTATGGGATAAAAAATATCCAAGGGAATGGTATTCAAAATTGTATAACTTTTTACTAAGGATGAGTTATAATAAAGTACATTTTGAAATTAATATGAACATCAAGGAAAGTCCGGTGTTTTCCCTTATTGTAATTGTTTGTGTTGTTGAAATTATCTTTATTGGTAATGATGAAATAACTTCTTCAAGATTTGCGGAAGAGATGATGAGTTTCTTGAGATTTCCTTGTTGGGTGAAATTAAATACTTTCTTAGGTTACAAATCTCATGAAATAATAAAACCATATTTATTTCCCAATACAAGCATGATAAAGAACATTTTAAGAAGCTTGGAATAGAAAATTCAAATACAGTTTCCTCACCGATTTCAGTGGGAACCATGTTTTCTAAAGATAGAGAAGGAAAGGAAGATGAGTCTGAAGATTTTTGGAAAATGATTGGAATATTTTTTTTATTTGACTACCTCAAGACCCATCATTGCTTATGTTGTTACCTTATGTGCAATATTTCTGAGTGATCCAAAATAATCATATCAATTTTCTGGAAAAATGATTTCCAAATATATCAAAGGATTTTTTTCTAAATCAGGTATGATTTCTCAAAATGTTTTGACTTTTTTGGGTATTCTGATTGTGATTGGGTAAGTAATTTTGATGATAGAAGATGCACATATAGAGGAGTTGTATTTATGTACAAATGTTGTGTTTGTAGGAATTCAATGAAACAAAATTCAGTAACTCTTTCCATTGCTGAAGCTTAGTATGCAGTTTCCTCTCAAGATGTAACTACAATTATGAGGATGATTATTAGTTATATGACTTACTTATTGAATTAATGTTACCCTTTCTATTGAATTTTTATAATCAAAGCACGATCATCCTTATAAAAACCAGGTACAACATTATTTTTTAAAATATATTGACATTGTAAACCACATCATCTAAGATCACGTGGATAAGAATGAATTGAATATAGAGTATGTTCCAACATTATAATAAGTTGATGATATTTTCAAAAGACCTATATCAAAGGAATAATTTTTCAATCTAAGGTTGACCTTGGGAATCCAACCTCTCTCTGATCATGTTTGAGGTATGTGTTTTTGTCTCCTCTCTCATCTAGTCTTTTGACGGTGTAGTTAGGGGGGATGGTTTCATAAATATTTCCATTGATATGATCTAAAACTTTTGAGGATGTATGTATGTACGAGGAGTTGGGGGAAAGCTATAAACTCATCATTTCTGGGCGTAAACTATTATAATATTTTTATAGTTGATTAAGGAAACCCATTTTTATAGGTTAGTGGATGAAATGAAGAATTGTTTGAAAAAATGATGAATATGTTTCATGATTCACTACTTTTGGACAATATGGTTTTCCTGTCAATGAATATTGTTTAATATAATGAATCAGATCAGATAGACATAGAAGTGTTTATAATTAATTCATATTTTAAGGTTACAATGTTCAGTTATCATTGAAACGTGGTTGAAAACAAAATCCAAAGGGAGAGATTATTGTGACCATGAATGAAAGACATTTTTTTGAAGATAAAAGATATTTTTTCTAAAAGTTTTTTATTTTTTATCAAATAACAAGAAATCAATTAACATTGAAAATTAGACTCACAGTCATATTCAGATGATTGGATGTAGAAATATTAATAGACTGAAATAATTTTTGAAAAAGTTTTCTTAGAGAAAAGGTTCAAGAGTCTCACCATGGTTCCTGAATGAATGGATCAATCAAAATGAGGATAATTATTGAAGACCGATTGGATATGATAAAAACCAGATAATGCATTATTGATCTTGGAGTTCTCATAATTCATATGTTGTCTAGGAAAACATGTGTTGAAATAAATATTTATGAACGGGTGAGAACCGTTGTTTTTAATCATAATGTGGATTAGTAGGATAGAAAAAATTCATTTGAAGGATAGGAAGTTAGAATACTACCCAGAGTAAGTCAAACAATGATATGCTGATACTAAAAATTCTCAATTTCATAGGGAACTCATGATAAAAGAAGATGTTTATGGATGAAGAATGTTACTGAAGTCAAATATTTTTTGTCTCAATTTATCTATTTGAGACCACTAGATGTATTACTATTTAATGGTAGAGTAGTTTCTGATTGAAAGGTAATTTGAATAAGATGTCAGTTTTCTGTGAGACCAATAAGCCACAAGATACAATCCATTGTAGATAGAAGTTGGTATATAACATAATAACAATATGAAAGACGTTGATGATACTAGTACATCTATCAATTATCATTAGACATAATGATGGTTCCAAAAGGAAATCATAGGTTGAATTTTTTTTATTTGGAGTATTTGGGACCTTCGTTCATTAAAAATTTAGTGACTAGTCAACCAAATGAAGATAAAAAATGTAGTCAACAATTTTAATTAGGATTAATTTTTTGTATCATGTGGGTAAATAATGGAAGAATAAATATGACATGTTTCAATTGTGTGTGTTTAATTAAAACAAAAGTGTTGACTGTATAAATCAAATGAGTTAGAAGTCATCAGACTAGAGGAGGAACTAATTCATCTATGTGAGATAGAGACCGATCTATCAGGCATGGGAAGAAACTAAAAAATAACCAGACACTGGTCAGAGGTCTAAGGAAAGTTTGAAAATTATAACTATCCAATTGAAGTTACGAGATTTTTATCGTGGGGGGACCTAAAAGGATGTTTCAATAGTTTAGAGGAAGTTTTTGTTCAAAGAAGTTTGGAATATTATGCTAAAGTGCTGCCAAGAAGTGGTGATATATTTAGAAGTTATGACTATCATAATTGTTTAAAGGTTTCAATGTATTATTTCTCTAATTTTTTATAGAGAATTTTAATAATAATTATTCAATTATGATGTATTTTGAAGTGTGTTAGGAAAACTGGAGTGGCCATATGTCATTATTGTTATGAATAAATCAGAATGTCAATCAAAATATGAATAAAGAATGATTATAAAGTAAATAGAGGGATGATGTTGTGAGATGATTAGATAAGGTTCAAAAAATTAATTTAAAGAGTTAATAAGTGCATAATAAGTCATAGATGTTTCCTAAATGTAAGGGAATTTGATGTTTTGAGAAACTATTTGAGGATAGAAATTTTTTCAGATTCCTACCTAAACCATATTTGTGCACTTATAAAAGGTGTAGAGTATTTTGTACTTTCTAAACCCTATACTACTTTTAGGTGAAGTTTTGATGGTTTCTATGGAGAATACAATTGCGGACTGAGTTTTCATTACAAATATTTCCAAACAGAAGAAGAAGAATGATTATATTTAGTGTTTCGAGATCGGACTTGGATTTCTTTACTGAGGAAAAATATGTTTAGAATTATTTCAATGGTATTCTAGATGAGTTATATTTATAGACAGAGAAATCACACTGATAAATCAAAATAGGGAATCAAAATGAGTTTCATTACAAAGTTCAGAGAAGTTTTTTCCTTCATTTGGTTTGGAAAGTGAAGAATTATTTTTAATATTATATTTATTGAAGTTTACAAGGCATTACAATAGCATGTTTTGATGCAATTAGTGACTATTTATTAAATTTTTACAAAAAATTTGTATTATATAATTTCCCACTACTTGAAGCACATGTGTTGTGGTATTTAATCTAGTGTTATTCAATTGTAAGGGTGTATCTTACTTGTTGTATCCACACAAAATATTTTTTTCTAGTGGATTTTGTGGTATTTTATTGTTTCCAAACCTTATAAAGTACATATCTACTCTTGTTTAGTAATGAAACCTAAAAATTATTTTGTTTCTATTAGTGTGTGATTATTTTTTTGGTAGAAAAGTTATAAAAATTTATAATGAGGTTAATGTTTATTCGAAAAAATAAACATAAAAAAATATATTACTCATTCACCCCACACCTCTTAGTGATACATCGATCCTGGTTGGGTAATATAAAATTCTTCTTAAAGCAGATGATAATCAACTAAATATGGATTGGTCATGATATATTTTATATTTAATGAATAACTCACTACACCGAATCTCCTTCTGGCAATATTTCTAGAATCACAAACTTAATTTTTTATTATTAACTCAATGAAGATCATCTCAACACAAAATCATCACATTTTAACTCTCCTGATTAATAATAATTTGAAAGCGAGGAAACATTTTTCTCTTATTTATTCTCAGTGATTTTAATGTTATTATGGAATGAAATATCATAATTTCGTGATACACAATATAAACAATTTAGTGCAGTATCATTTTACTCTTAGTGAAATTGATTATTTGTAGCCACATTTTACACATCACTTAAAAAATCTCACCATTTATACATGTCTAATAATCTACATGGGGATTTTAAAACATGTAAACATCCTCAAATTATTATTCTTGATCAATAGTCTATCAATTAATGATCTCAGGTGCATATGACTTTAGGAATGCATGCCTAAATTTTTATGTTCACTTATTATTTTACCTTATCCACATAAGTGCACACATTGTATTTATATATTTCTCATGATCATTTTAATTCATATTTCATTTCATATATATATATATATATACAAAAACATTTCATTTTCTCATCACACACTTAAATATAAGAATAATCTATATTTTTTGTTTTTACAACCTTGTGTGAACTCCAATTTTTTTAGCTTCTTAAAAACCATACATTCCAGAAATATAAATCCTTCGCATTACCATAAATCATTTAAGGTATAGTTATCATTCATAAAACCTTCATGAAATTATTTCAAATTAATTAGTCCCCCTTCATGAAACTCATAGTGTGTAATTCATCTCAGTGGATGTTGTGTATCAATAGGATTCATGATAGGTGTCCACTTTATGTAAAAAAAGTGAAGATATATTACCCAAGAAGTAGTTTTTGGAACACTACTTAATTTCCAAGAATAATGATGGTATATAAACATTGTTTGTGTTTCCGTGATACTTCTTCATTCGTGATGTATGTGGTTCTCATTTGTGTAATTGATTGGCTTTTGGAACTCCCCTTTTTTGAATATCCTAGGAAGATTGCAGAACTTGTTACTCCTTTTCATAAATCAGAGATATGAATATTCTTTATTTTTATAAAAAACGGATCTCTCTAATGAATACAAGAGTAATTGTACCTTCAATTCGTACGGTGCCTATCCTTTTATAGGAGAGTATCAATGACTTGTTTTTTTCATTCCTCACCTCATACGCCATAAATAATGTTTTTTCCAAGACACATTCATGGAGATAAGGATATCTATATATCATACATATTTCTAATGGTTGGATGTCTTGACATTGAATTATTCTATCTCAAGTATAATGTACATCGAATATAATGATTTTTTTTCTTTGAGATATCGGCTTATCCTCTGACTAAATGAACCATACAACCAACCTCAATTCATCTAAACATTATCATCTTCATTTATCAATGTAACATCATCTAAAAAGGTTTTCTTGACAATAGAATCATTCATGAATATTGATCAATAAAACAAGGTCGATTATAATTTTTTTGATCACCAGGCATGATGCTCAGTGTAATGTTTGATTGAATGTGGTGGCTGATATTAGAATTAGATGGAGTCAAGGAGATCTTATGTTGGGAGGAAGATGATGAGTATATGGTGTCTTGGTGATCATTGGATCATTCTA
The DNA here is from genome assembly GCA_963277665.1 of Viscum album. NCBI lineage: Eukaryota > Viridiplantae > Streptophyta > Magnoliopsida > Santalales > Viscaceae > Viscum > Viscum album. The sequence continues at coordinate 1,188,659,836 of OY728121.1, read as the reverse complement.
GATCAAATAGATGTGTTACATCCATATAATTCTAATATGGGTGAATAATACATCCACGTCGATGTCGCACATCTGTCATCCCAATGGTTTAGATGATCTATATAAATGATCATTATCTATGTTCACATTCAGTTTGACACCTGGATTCACAACACACACCTTTCCAACATAGTATTGGACTCATGTGGTCCATAGGATTCTATGTGTGATTTTGGACCAAACCAATGGTCGTGCGCACTTTAGGCATTATACATAGGCTCTTTGAGGGATTATAAATGGCCTTCAATTCCTCTGCCACAAATCATTGTCCCTTGAGCGTACCTTCGATGGGAATGGATGATCATTGGGTCACATTTAATCCTTGGTTGAGGTTATCTTTTCAATTAAGTGTTGTTTTCTATATTTTTTATAAAATCCTCCAAAATAAATACTTATAAAATATATATGAAAGTAATTGAATCTAAAAAAATAATGGCCACCTCTACTCAATATCCCTGAGAATTATATGAACATATATTTTTTATTGGTCTTAGTTAAACCTTATTAAAATTATCTTTCTGCATTTAAAAACATTCGTGTACTTTCTTCAATTCCACTTCCTATATTGTTTTGGAATATAAATTCTAAAGAACTTGTTCATCATATAAACCAATTTCATATTTGTTGTAATAAATGTATTACCTTTGATCCATGTATTTGACATGAAGATCAGTTCACCCAATGTGTCAATTACTAATAGAACTATCCAATCCTGACATCCAATTTCATTTATTTAATCAATACAAATTCTTCAGGAATCAACATTGAGACTCAAAGACTTTAAACCAATTATATGTTTTTTCAAATTATAACACTTGATCACAACATCAAAGCACCATTAACATGGGAAATTTTTTAACATATTGACTTAAATGAAATATTCTTATCATTTTAATAAATAAAAAATCCATATATCAATAAAACCCATTGAAAACCAATGACAATAAATGAAAAAAAATAAAACTCTTATACAAAGTGGGATATTCATGATAGATGTCTAGAATACCTTTCTGTATTACTTGATTAGAATACATAGTTATTTATGGTGCATGGATTTTTATGTTGACGAGGGACCATGAAAAAAAATATTATTTTTCTTTACATGAAATATGGACGTATTTATTTTTGATTAAGAAGAATATATAAGAACATAGTAATAATAAAAAATAATAAATTGTACAACATATGTATGTATATACAAGGTTATTTCAATAATTCAACTAATATATATATAAATTAATATTAAGAATGTTACTCATAATTTATAAATACAAACAATGATTAAAACATAAGGCAATTCCCATGTCATATTTCTATTAAACATGCATGTTACTAATTTTTTATAGGATCTATTATATTAATGTTTTTCAACGTGGGATTTCTATTTATAATTAAAATTTTTTATAAAATCTCTAATCTTGATTCATAAAAACATTTCTAAAAATAAAATATTGAAGTAAAACATAATAATTTTTAATAATTATTCATAATTAAATAAAAAAATGTTTATTAAACTAAAATAATATCAAAAGACAAAATAAAAAATGATGAATCAAATACAAAATTGTAATACTCAAAAAATAGAATAAAAAAATAGTTAAAGAAAAAATAATTATATTAAACAAAACCAAACACTAGAAACATTAAAAATGTTAAAAAAATAAAAATGTTGAAAAAGAATATCAATCAATCAAAATTAATAAAAAAATAAAAAATCAATAATAAAAAAATAAAAAAATATGGAAGGATCTTTAAATGTATGTCATATAATGGTTGGTATTGGTTTGCTTGGATTCAATTCCACTGCTGGAATAATTCAAATGTTGATTTGGGAACATAGGTCACAAGATAGCCTAGATCTTGTATTGTATGGATTTAGGGATGTGAGAAAGGATATGGTTAAATTTTATAGGTGGTGATGAGTTTTTTCCTCAAAAAAAATACGAGTTGGTCTAATAGTGTAAAAAAATAAGGATGCTAAAATACTATATGAAATTCCCTGATGCACCAAGGTGAACCTATTTTCATTCCACAATACATCATTTCAAGTATGTAATATCATAATTATTGTATGGTGAAAGGTTCTATGATGATATCCATGTCACTATGGAAAATAAATTTGTGAAACATTCATAAATATGTGAAGAGGGATGTATAGAGTGACCTCAAAAGTTTGCTTCTGGGGTGGGGGGTCCTCAAAGGTATGTGTACTTCATCAATATTTTAATAATATTAAGTAGTTACAATGAGTATATTTTAGGAGCTTCTACAAAATTGTAATAAGTTTCATGATATTCCAAAGACAGGTGGATCCTTTTGTTTTTTATAAATTGTCTACTATATGTATCATTTTCATGGATGTCTATATTGATAATTTTATGTTTACAAGTACAATGATACTAGGATTACCAATATTATGTCTTTTAATCATTAAGAATTCCAAATAATGGATTTAGATCCACTAACACATTTCCTAGGAATTTAGATTTCAACATGTTCATGAGATATATTTATTTATTAGTGAAAATATATCATTGATCTTCATAATGAAACTAATATGGAAAAGGTAGATTCTATGGTATAACCACTCAAGTCTTGAAAAAAGTCTTTTCATGAAGAAAGTCTAAATTTATCCTCACTATATGGGTATTCAATGCATTTTGGCAAGTTGATCTATTTGATGATGACTGGACTAGACATTGCAGACATAGAGAGACAGATGGAATCCCTGAAAAAGATATAGTGGTAGGTTATCCATTGAATTTTCAGATAAGTGGATAAGGAACCTGTGATATGATTATAATGTTATGATAATGGGAATAATGATATTTAGTATTTTTATGATACATATTACGCAGCATGCTGCTCATCTTGGAGATCCACTATAACAATCTTATAAATTCAAGAACTAAATGAAAAATATTTCTACTCATGTAGGTAAAGTGAACCATTAATTAATTTTGGTATATATCCTGATTATAACTCCACATTAAATCATCCATTTCATAGAGATGTTTCAAGATGGGGGTGACCAACTTGGAAGTCTCCAAAGGTGTGTATTAATGAGGACAAAACATATTGAAAGAATATGTGTGGGCCTTTTGGGATAATCATTAGTAAGATATGTGACACAGATGAGTAATAAAATTTTGTGGGTTGGGAATTAAACTAAAGTATTATAGGAGATCCAATGGATTAGATTATTAGGCGGCCAGGTCCTGAAAATCTATGTTTGTTTTTTTTGTTTTTAGTGGATGTAATCGAATATCCTAGAAAAGGAGAATGTGGACTTTTTTCCAAATCCAATACATAGTTAGAGTATCATGTTATATCTCATGCAACTATAGAGATTATTTGGGAACTAAAAAACCTATAGGAGATCAGTTATCCTATAAGGAATCATACATTTATCTATCATGAAAATGTTATCATAATCAAAATTGCTACCAATTATCTATTTTATTACTGGACTAAACAGATCATGTTGACTATCATTTCATTTTGTATAATTATGCATAGAAAATGATCACCCACTATCATGATCAAAATAAAAATCAATTTGCAGACATGTTTATAAAAGGGGGATTTTGGAAAACCTATTCAGTTTTTATGTTCCAAGCTTGACATACTATATATCCACGTCCCGACATGAGGGGTAGTGTTGGAGTTATTTATGTTTAAATAGGTTTATATTATTACTAGTCATTTTGAATTTTAAATTTTAAATTTTTTAATTAAGGATCATATCTTATATATATATATAATGCTTAGTCTCACTTGAGAGGCTTGGATTCTGAATCCAAATTTCTATGAATTGATATTATAACCACAATAGGTTATTTACATGGAGTAGGGTAACTTTGAATCATCACACCTTCCACTAACTAAATATGATCAAAGAAATGGATTACATTTTTTCATTCTATATGTATGTATGGTGGAAATAATCTAGGAATTCATTGAATGATAAATCAATTATTCTTTAACATCCTATCTTTTTTATAAATGAATAAGTTAACATCAACATTCCATGTATGGGTTTTATGAAATTATCCTTACATTAAAAGTAACATTAATTTATTGTCCCTTTATTTTGTATAATGTGAATGATATAGAATATAGTTATTAATGTGGTTGCTAACAACATCATCAAAAAATTCGATCAACTATGATGGATGATCCTAAAGGGAAACATTATTAACGTAATAAAGAAGAATAAATAAGAAGATTCTGAGAGGGAAGTCACTATTATAAAGGGAGTGTAGGAGTTTCAGCTCATTGGTTTTATTGGATGTGTATTTTTTTAATAAATCACTATATATCAAACATGTGATTTCATATTCATTAATTTATCTTTGTAACTCATGATCACTATATCAATTCCCCCAAATTTGTTTTTCCATTTGGATTTTTATCATTTTGGAAATCCTGAGAAATGAATAAGAACGTTTTACAATAATTATATCTTTCAATAAGTATCTGTTGGACCTATGAACATTTAAATTAGACACACACAAATAAAACTCTACACAACATTATGAATTCAAGATGTAAGATTATGAAAAATGTTCTTATTTTAAAATAATAGAATATTTATAATGTTTTTGACATCAAATATTCAAAATAATTTTTTATGTACTAAGATGTTTGTATATTTCATAATGAAAGGAATTAAATACTATTTTTTTCATTTACGATCTTATTTTCCCATGTAATTTATGCAATATTATATTTTTTGACTAACTGAATGAAAATTAATTTTTTATTGAGATAGAAAATCATTAAAGGGTTGAGGGGGAACCCATCATGAAATCAAAGACTGAAATAAGAAACATACCCCAATAGACCCAAATATCATGACCAAAAACAACCTGCACTATAAGAGAGAATATCCTCCCAGTGACAAAAACATTAAATCCGTCTTCCATTTTCTCATCGCTGCACAACTAGCTATCCCATGCAAAAGAGACTTGGCCAGGTACTGATGTCCAAATACATACCCACTCAAACATCCAATTCCGAATAGCCAGGATACAGTGAAAACTACTTGACTTAAAACTCATCTCGAGATTCTTTTTTTTAGACAAATGGTTACAGAATCCCTTGAGAATAATAGAATTAAAATCTAGGAATATAGAGATATATAAAAAGGGATTCAATATCTATGACGTTTGAATAGGTATTTGAAAATTTTAAAAAATATATTAGTTCAAAATATAATGGTAAAAAGGAAAACAATGACCTATAAAAAGGTGTTTTACATTTTTATTATGGGGTTATAATTGAATTTCATCATTTTCTGTAATGGAAAAACCAAGGCCATAGATTTGTAACAATAGAGTTTATCTGAAACAAGGGAAACCATTTATGAAAAAGGGGCGAGACATTTATGTTATAGTTTTTATTTAACCAGTATTCAACAAAACTCATTTAATTTGAACTTCATCATTTCATATTAAATAACATAATTTTCTTAAAAAAACTCTATAATTATCTTTTGTGAGAATAAAATTGGAAAACATAATGTCTTTACTTTTATGAATGAAAACGTTAGTTGAAACAAAATTTTTTTATTGATTATTGTGGATGTTTTCATATTATTTCTTTTCTTGATGATTTTCTTTCCATATGTTTAATTTGAAAATGATTATATATAGAAATGTTTTTGAATGGTTTTCTTGTTTGACATGTTGGGAAAAAATACATTTTTTTGTGCATGTAGAAGCTATGTCACTAAACATTGAGGAATAAATAATTTCAATTTTCAAATTCCTTGCTTCAATATAAGGGACAGTAGTTTAGTGTTGAAACCTATTTTCTTATTGGATTAACATTTGGTGTTTCCAATTGCTGGTGTAAGACTAAAAGTCCCTCTACTTTTTTTCTAGATAATTTTATATCACTATTACCTGTATTATTCTTAAACACAAAATTTTGAAAGGCTTGTTAATTGTTGAATTTGAATAAAACTTCAGAATGTGTTTTCTACCATAGTGGTACAATATCAATGGTTCACATCCATAATTAACTGAATATAAATTTTATTAATGTTTCACAATTCCTTGATATATGATTTAAAGAAACTAGTAGAGTAGAAAAAACATGCCACATTTGAAGAGTATTTTTTATGGAAAGTCCCGTTATCAAATTCTAACCCCAACCAATAAACTATGTGAAATTTTTGTGAATAAGGTATGATTTTTGTACACATATTATAATGAAGATTGTACAAAATTATTCTAAACTATATTTTTATCCACATCTAGTTCTTTCATGAAATTATGTTTTTATTATAAAACCATGGGAACCCTAAATTCACTTTATTTACATTAGAAAATGCTTGAATTATATGTCATCAATGGTTTTCCCATTGTTTAATACAATTTTGGAATAATTTTTGAACATCTATTATTCCTGAAATCTAGTTGTAAGAATATTTTGAAGACTGCAATGTGTATGCATCCTTCTCCATTAAATGATAAAAAACTTGAATTATTAATTTTTAAGGAATATATTATAAGATATGTAGTATGAATCATGTTATGATGATCCACTCAAACAAGTATTCTATTTAAAATAATAGTGACTAGAAATGTTTCAAAGGTTTCACTCATCTAGGTGATTTTTTATTATTGTGATTGTTGATGTTATGTTTTTCATAAAAATCATCTCATTCATTTGGGTAATTTTGTTTTAGTATTTTAATCAACATAGAATGTGATTGAATTAAAAATAATAAATTTACATTTCTTGGTATCAAAACCATGGTTGATAACTAAAAAAAATAAATGTTTTCAAAAATTATAATCTTTATTGACTCCCACAATGATAGTGTAGAAATATTCTCTAAAGAGGTCCCTGAACTTGTACACATTGGACTTCTTATTTTTTTGAGATTGAATAGGTTTTATCCTATGGTAATTTATTTTTCGAGTGCATTTAACCATGGGATAACTATATCCTATGTAATTTCATCACATATTATCATGGCCCTTGGGATTTGTTTTCATTCACGTTTTTGTAGGCCATATGTAGTGTTTTTTTGGATTGTTTGGGAAATGTCCATAACTTTGGGTTCATTTTTGACAGTTTTTTGAATTCATGTGCACTGTTCTTCTCAAAAAAATTAGCACTATTTTTTTGATTAGGACCTACATGTTTTTTTACTTATTTTTGCAGTATTTTTTAATATTTTTTATGAATAGTGGAAAGCAATTATTTAAACTTAATATTTATTCTTTCATATTTTAAGTTAAATATTAAAGATATTGTGTGGGAATATAGTTAATAATCATCTAATATCTATTTCATATGTTGCTGAAAAGGTGGAAATTCATTGGATTTATGTCATAAACAATCCATTTACACACACCATTATGCAGGTCTTCATCGATGATGGTGTAAATAAAAGGAATAGTTGACTTGTTTTGAGATATTTAATACACTTATCGTCCATTTTTATATATTCAAAATTTTATAACATATTTTCTATATAGTTTTGAATTTTACTTTTAAAAATATTTATGAATTTATATTATTTTAAAATTTTTTGGGCTACAATTTAAGACAATTTTAATTTTATTTATGAATTTATAAATTTATATAAGAAATGATTTTATAAATATTTCTATGTTCAAATAATTTATAAACTTGTGCATTTTCATGTCCATTTTATATTTTATTCACAATATCACATACACCATTGGTCATCCATCCTATTTTCTATCAGCTGTCACGTCTGTTACAACCCGTCCCCTGGGGCCCATGCGGTGACATACCCGAAGTCCGTCTCCCGAAGTGAAGGGGTTAGTGACTAGTGCCGAATGAATCAACCTGTAAGTGGGAGGAATTTTACTGAGCACCTTTGTGCATGGACATAGAACAATGTTCCAAATATTATAAAGTAAACATGCATGCCACTTTAAAACCATTGAGTACAAGTACCAATGAAGGTCAAATATACCAAAATACTAACCCAATAAAAGGATAAATGGAAAACATGGATGTAACAAAGAATATCTAAAATTCATCCTCTAGAATCCCCACCTGGTGGGTCGGTACTATGTAGTTGCTGGAATCCAAAGAAGTATACCCAACCCACTTGGTCTCACTGGGCAACACAAAATCCTGAGCCACCACATCTTCAATCAAGGCGTTGGTCGTCTGCACTAGACACAACACATACATGAAAATACTATATAGGGGTGAGTAATAATATACTCAGTATGGACCCTGAAAAAATAAGGAAATACAACATATAAATCTAAAAAAACCACAAAGCATTATACCCATGCACGATCACGATGCAAGACATCTCACACCAAGTATATTCTAGAGTAGAAATGTTGAACCATTATTAACATCATTGAAGCCCATGGGATGTTGGAGAATCCCTCCTCAATGATTACTGTGGGCCTAGCGGATAATACAAAAGATCCATCCCACTAACCTTTAGAATGTTGTGGTACTCATCTCAAATGAGTAATGTGGGTATGTTGGGTCACTCAAAAGCTGCTCCCCCCATGGGCATGTAGGGTCATATAGAACCCTCTTCCCACATATGGAAATACTAAGGTACTTATCCTCTCAAGTAAAGTGGGTATTTTAGGTCACAAGAAATCTTCTCCCCACCATGGGCGTTCTGGGTGTCACAGAAGTCACTTCCCAGAGGGCAATAGTTTATGATTTACATAGGGTTGCTCGTCAGTAGTCTTTATGTCTCAGCCAACTATATGGTTTTCGCACGTAGCACGCTTGATCTTAGGATAACCTCTCCAGAATCCATTCATAAAATTACAACACACATGAAATACTCCATGGAGTATTCTGAAATATCCTCCTCATCACAAGGTATCCGAAACCACAAAAATATATTCAATCGAACACCCGGTTTGAAAGATATTGACGTTTTTACAAAAAAAACAGGCCGATGGGGTCTGGGTCCTATCCGACCTGGTTAGACTGTCTCAAACCTGCACGAGGTCAAATGACATGACCTGGGTTCGATGACTGAACTCAGACCTGGCCTGGCCTTGGTCAAGTCTGTTGTGCCACGGGTCCGACCCGTTGGGGTGGGTTCAGCCCACTGGGAAGGTCTGGCCCGCCGGTCTACCATGTCTGCTAGGGGTGGACTAGATCGTTTCCTAGATAAGATGTGGTATGCAGGCACGTAAAACTCCCTCCCTAACCCACAGGATCTCCGTGTGGACAGATCCCCCTATCGGTTGATCGTTGAGTCCTCTTGGTGCACCGTCATGGCGTGCTGCGTCGAGCCTGAAATCGCCACCAGAGTGCTCTTCCACGGACCACCAGTTTTGAACCGGTGGTCCGTTCTTCACACTGACTATGCCTTAGGCCTCCATGGGGTATCACCTCCCCTATGAACGCCTTGAATCTACCTTGATTCCCCTATAAAAATGCACTTCCATGAATAACAAACAACCAGAGGGACTCAGGCGTTGTTTGTATCAGCCCGCACCCTCCTGGCCTGAGGATTAAAATAGAAGGAGGTTTGGGGATGATGTTCTATAAATAATAATTCAATACTGAATAGAAATACATTGAAACAAAACCCTCCTAGAATAATGGATGATCTTCGTATGAACCTTTTCATTGTTTGATCTGTGTTCATCGTTTAGAATAAAGAATGGGGAAAACATAAAAAAAATAATCCCCTACCGGAGTCGACGTTTTTCATAGAAGCACTTCTCCCTCGAGTATTCAAGATCCATTGGCATTCGTCTCTTCCTAGTCCTGATATTTGTATATAGTTTAAATTTCTTGCATACTTCCTATGTTCGCCATTCATCATAGGGGAGAAATTTGTCCAAAAGTTCGTTAGATGAAATCCCACCAATGGATTTCCCCAAAATGTTTTAAAAAGAAAACATGTTAAAACATTCCAATTTGGCTAAGATGTCACTTTGTTATGCTATTTAATTTATGAAATATTGTGTCTGTTATGCTCAACAAAAATGATCCATTAACGATTTTTCGTTAATGTTCCTTATCACTCCACCGCAATGCCATCATCCGCCGCTCAATAGTGTGAAAGAAAATAAAATAAAAATTTAAGTTATTTTATTATTTTCGTAAAATTAAAAAAATTAACATTTCCACCCAATCCTTACCTGTCAACATTAAGTCCCTTCTAGGAGAATCCCGATTTTTTGATTTCAATGGTTTCCTCATATTTTTGATCCATGCATGATTTCAATAGTTATAAAAACCCATTCACACGTTTACTTAAGTGAACATAAAACAAATGTTAAAAAATTCTTTCTGGGCTAACTAGGCCTTGAAATCACGTTCCATCAAATTTTTTGGTCTTGAAATAATTCCATACAATTTTATAAATAGTTTATATAGAAATTGCAGGACATTAAATTCTCCCCACCTTAGGGATTTACATCCCTGAAAGCCAAAAAAAGGGCTTAAAAACAAATGGGGTTACTGAGAATGAATCTGTGCCTCCCGCTCCCATCTGCCCTATTGGATATTCCAGTGCATACACCAAACACACACTAGAGGAATATTCCATCCCTAAAGGACCAAATCCTGTCAATCATGTATATCAACTAAAACTCTTCCAACGACGCCCCATCATCAATGTCCAGCTCGCCCCAGAAGATTATGTGTGATGGGTCATGCACGTACCTCCTCAGTTGTGACACATGGAAAATATCATGCACCCAATGCATTTATGGTGGAATAGCTAGGAGGTATTCCACCAATCCAATTCATATAAAAATATGGAATGGTATGATGAACTTCTATGATAGAATGCTACACCGGAAAAATCTCCAAAATCCCTGTCAGAATGCGACTAGATGGAAAACATGGTCCGCCTCCTCAAACTCCAAGGGTCTCCGCCTTCTATCAGCATACAATTTCTGCCTGCTCTATGTAGTCCTCATCTGCTCCTAGATTATCTACACCTTCTTAGTGGTATCCCGTACCAACTCTAGACCAATGAGTGATGTCTCCCCTGGTTTTGTCAATTATAGAGGTGATCTGCATGGCCTCCAGTACAAGGCCTCAAATGGTGCCTTGCCAATGATGGAGTGATAGCTATTGTTGTTTGAAAAATTGATCCGTGGTAGGTGGTCCTCCAAAAAATGACCAAAATCAAGGATATAAGCACAAATCATGTCTTCCATGGTCTATATAGTCTACTCTATTAGACCATCTATCTGGGGGTGAAAAGTTATGCTCAAGTGTAGTTGAGTCCCGAACACCTCCTTCCACCCCTTTCTACAACTAGGATGTAAAGCCTGCATCACGGTATGAGATGATCATCGAAGGAACCATTTGAAGTAGTACTAACTCCTAGATGTAGAGGCATCCTAAGACCTATACTGATCCCTACTCCTGGTTGGTTAGGAAGTGAGCCGACTTGGTGAGTCAGTCAACGATCACCCAGATAGATTTGTGGCCCCTAGACATGCAAGGTAACACCATAAGGATGTCCATGGAGATACCATTAAAATTCCATTGAGGTACCTCAAGTGGCTGTGCCAAGCCTGCTAGGACCAAATTCTCAAACTTCTCTTGCTGACAAGAGAGGTATCGTAAAATGAACTCTACCACCAATTTCATCATCCTCGAACAGTAGTACTGACATCGTAGGTCTTGTTAAATCTTCTCTACACTTAGATGTACCACAAAATGGGATATATGGAACTCTCTCAACACCTACCCCCATATCTTCACTAGTACTATGGTGCAACCTCTTTAAATGATGATTTGATCCCCATCTAGCAAAAATCCATTAGGAACATTTCCTAATGATATATAAGAATGTCGGGCCTCACGATCAACATCTAAAAGTTGTGCCTCTATGAATCACTATAAGAGTGGGGGAGAGATAGTCATTGAATGAATGTAAGCTTCCCCATCTCTGTCCATGAAGGATGTCTACATCATGGCTATCTACTCCATCTCCTCACTCATCAGTTGTAAACCAGACCTCCTGGTGAGCATGTTATCAACCACATTTCCCTTTGGAGGAGTATAGACTATATCAATTTCATAGTCCCATAGGAACTCTAGCCTTCACCGCTCTCTCAAGTTTAGGTCCTTCGGTGATAAGATATACATGAGAGTCTTGTGGTTGGAGTATATGGTAATCCACTCACACATCAAGTAGTTCTATCAAATATTCTAGGGAAATATCATTGTAGCTAACTCTAGGTCATAGGTCTTGTAGTTCTACTCATGTTTCCTAAAATTACATGAGTCGTATGCTATCACTACTCGCTCTTGCATCAGTACACAACCCAGTCTGGTCCCTGATGCATCACCAGGAACTACATACCCAACACCCTCTTCCAATAGTATCAAGATGGGGCCACTCGTCAATATTTTCCTTAGCTCTTAGAAACTCTACTTTAAATTCTCCATCCTCACGAAGGTATTTCCCTTCCGCACCAAGGCTGATAAAGGTGCTGATAATTTGGAAAAAGCGGGCATGATCCTCTGATAGTATCTATCCAATACCAAGAAATTCTTCACCTCATTCACACTCCAAGGTGTCTCCCAAGAATTTAATACACCTATCTTCACCAGATCCACTACAAATCTTGCCTCTGAGATGACGTTTCCTAGGAATTAGACCTCTGAAATCTAGAACAGGCACTCCAACAGCTTTCTATAAAGATAGGACTCAAAGAGTGTATCTAGGACAATCCATATGTGTGTAGCATGTTCCTCCTCTGATTTCAATTACACAAAGATGTCACCATTGAATACCACCATGAACTGATCGAGGTCAGGCAAGAAGATCATATTGATGAGTCCAATGTACAATTCTAGGGCATTGTTCACGCCGAAAGAAATCACTAAAAACTCATAGTGGCCATACTGACATCTAAAGGTCATCTTAGAGATATTCTCATCTGGTACCCAAAGCTCGTGATAGCCCGATATGAGGATGATCTTCGATAACAAGGTTACTCTCTTCAGCTAATCGATGAGGGAATAAATCAATAGTAGTTGATAGTTTCTCTTCATGGTCACCATGTTCAGGCACTAGAAGTCCATGCATAGCCACAAGATCCCATCCACCTTCTTGGAAAACAACACTAGGACTGCCCATGGTGATATAATAGGACTTACGAACCCCTTCTCCTAAAGGTATTTCAACTATACCCTCGGTTCACAAATCTCCATAGGAGCTATCTAATATTCCGGTGTGGATATTAGTTCCCTCCTGTGGTATAGGTCGATGTAGAAATCCACTTCCCTACAAGGTGGTACTCTTGTAACATCTTTATGAAAGATATACTGATACTCATCCAACAATACTAGATTTCTTGGAATCCACTCGTACACTACACCAAGGGTGAGGCTGACCCACTGGTGAGTGATTGGTGGCACCCTCCTATGAGAAATTCCATCATGTGCTGCAATGGATCCCTTCTCATCGGTGAAGGAAAACCTGGTCTAATCCTCACGTTCACACTTCACTTTGTGACTAGATAATTCAATCTGAGCATGGAATATAGATAACCAATCCATAACCAAGATGACTTCGTAAGGCCTCAATGATGATTCTAGGAGATCCCATACAATTCTCCCACTTCCTAAAGTAAGATCACACTATCGAAAACAGTGTGTAATCATCAATTCCCCTCTCCCATGAGTCTCAAATCTTAAGGATCGACCCAACAACACCACCAGAATATCATAGGCTCGAACGAGGTATGTGGAAGGAATGAGTTACTTGAACCAATGTCTATATGAATTGAATCTAAGGTGGATAAGTCCCAGAGTGTAGCTCTAATCATCTCTCTTGCACTGTGTTCATAGGACTCCATTGACTGAAATTGGCCTTTCCCCTATCTGCCAGCACCCTAAGCCTGTGGTGAACCAAATAGGGGTGGTGGTGGTTACACTTAGAACATTCATCCACTGCTTAACACTCATCATTTTCCCCTACAATATTCTCTACCCTGCAGACCTCCTCGCTGAAACCTCTGCATCTACATCACATGTACCTCTACCGTCTGCTTATCATCTTTGTGGTGGGTCAGGAAATAACAAGCCCTGTGTCCCTTCCTTCAACATGTGAAGGATAACCTAGGTCACTATATACTCCTTCTACTCTATGAGCCCTGTACATCCAATGCTAAGTCATGGGGTCATCCACTGATTGACTTGGCCCAATTGGGCCCCTATGCCTACTGTCTTCTACTCACCACAACAGACACTTCTGCATGAGGTCTACTGGTTGCTCCAAATATTGATACATGCTCTACTAGGATGCTCTTCTCAATAAGGGCTCATTCCAGCACTCCATCCTGAGTGGGGATGCTAAGAGACATCATAGATTCTTTAATATCTCATATAAGTCCTGGATAAAATGTCTGGGACCTGAAGAAGGGGTCTCATACCATGTATGTGGAGTAGCAAGAGAGGTTTATAAACCTTATAGAGTAGTCATCCACCGATAGGCTTCCCTGTTGCAGGTGAAGAAGCTCTTGTATGCAAATAGAGTGCAACGTCACGTGAAAGAACTCATCCCTGAAAATACGCTCGAAGTCTGTCTAGGTGAGGGTCACCTTATCAAGATTCTGAATTTTCATACTCTACCATCTCCCTGCCAAACCCTGAAGAAGGATCACATATAAGATCTCCATATAGTCAAGTAATTTCCTCACTAAGAGGAATACCTGCATCACTACCTCCTGCTAGTCCTCAGTCACCTGGCGATCTATCTCTCCCCTGAACCTGGGAGGTCTCTATATCTAAAACTCACGAAATGAACTAATTCTGTGGATGTCCTCTACTAATAACACTGATAGTTACTGATGATTAAAAAGTGGTGGAAACACCACTGAACTACCCAGCAAGGCCATCTCTAGAACTAGTTCTTGAACCGACACCTCATTGATAGATAGGATATCCACATGATCAAGCCTTAGAATCCAAGCTAGCCATCTGTGTGGAGGAATCCTGATACAGATCAAGACGTACCACAGTTATAAGATTATACCTCGTGAGATTAAATATATCGAAAATATTGTAAGGTGACACTTATGAAACCAATGTTTTCTTGTATTGAGCAGAAAAGCAGAATTTATTGTCCTTGTGTATGGATACGTCACATACTGCACCAACACTGGACTCCCCAAATCTGAATGTCAATCTCGAAACATTAAACATTGTTTCCCCAATAAAAAAACAATGGGCTCTTGCTCATTGAGTTGGAATTGAACCCCTTTGATACCAAATTGTCACAACCCGTCCCCCTGGGCCAGTGTGGTGACATACCACATGCTCTCCTCTCTAAGTCCAGTGGTTGGCGACTAGCATCAAAGGCATCAAACTGAGAGTGGGATTCATTTTCCTGAGTACCTGTATGCATGAACACACTGAAGGTTCTAGGTGCAATAGAAGCATGGTTGGGATGGAACCCAACTTTGATTTTTACCATGATCAATGCTTATTCAAGGATTAATATGACGATGAACGCAGGTCTATACTGAATTGCATCAATGATTTAGATAAAGAAGTAAGAGGCCTAAAGACATTATAGAGGATCATTCACATCATGTTTATAATTTATTTATTTAATTTTTGGATGAAAATTATAAATGGATCTTTGGTAATTTTTATTGATGATGTTGATCATCCAGAATGACCCTTACAGATTATCTTGTTTTGAATTTAAGGATCCGAAATAGAATCTCTCTAGCGGTGATCCACACATGCTCTGATGTCCTCTGGTCGACACCGCTCATTAAATGGTTTCTAGCATGACAAAGAGAGTGTCTTTTGTCGGTTGTTTTTGATCAGTTGTTTTTTGGACTTGAAGAACATCTCCCTTTCTTAAGAGGTGTGGGAAGAGGATTCAAGAGAAAAAAATTCAGCTCAAAAATTCTCAAGTCACCGGGTGTACGGTTCGGTTACATGACACAATAGACGTATGTGTCTATTTATTGACCTGGGGCATCAGTAACAATATTTAATTGCGTAACAAAAAATTAAATACATTCATAATCTTAGAGATAATTCATGATATTAATAACAATATCATGTCCTTATTATGGTTCCCCAACATGAGCAAAATGGAATTATAAATAAATTTTCGCATCACAAAATAATAACTGCGTTAATTAAATTTGTTCCAACTAGTTAAATAATTATTTATCATCTTGCATATAATTATTTTAGTAACAGAATGACCTAGGTCCTCTCAAACTCCACATCCATTTATTGAACTCCCAAATAAATAAATAAATAATTTATTCTCTTAAATAAATATTTTATTCACAATCTAGTAAATACATATTTATTAAAAGTTCAATAAAATATATAATTATATTTTATCCACAATTTGGTGAATAAATATTTATTTAATATGTAGAATCATATTAAATTGAATAAAATTATTCCATTTTCTTGAGAATAATATTTATTAATTATATTCAAATAGAATTTAACCAAGACCACTAGAAACACTTAGTGTGTGACCCTCTAGGATTCTTTCTCATTGGAATTTGGAAAGCTTGCATAAAGTCCAAGGGTACTATCTAGAAATGGATCAAGGGACCCATGAGTAAGAACATAAAGTCGCTACAATGACATCCACATATGAATGCTCAATGTGCAATAGAATCCCTTTGTCTAAATATCTCATCAAGAAGGTTTCACGATAGTGTCATCATATTTTATGCATGATATGTTGTTCCTTGACTACCTAAAATAATCTCATCATTACAACCTCACCAGGGAATTTCACACGATAGTTCTAGGACCCCAAATCTTACAAACTCGTGACGCACCCAATGCTCCCTACTTCCCGGCAACTTCCTGCAGGACGTTTTCTATTAGTAAATCAAAGTGAATGAGTCATGAAATGTATTAATGATAATCTTAATGTCTAAGGATCATTAAAGATGCTCACCAAATTAAATATCTGATGAATCCAAAACATGCATTAATCCTATTGGTGTGGCTATTCTCATAATCTCCTATCTTGAAGATTACCAAATGGGAACATCATAAGAGGAAGTCTCATCTTCTTATGAGTACTCACACGTGATATTATGCATTCTATGTGTCCCATCATAGTATGTCATCCAAACATAGAAGTATATTTAAGAATATTTTTATATAATTTCAAGGATCTCATCATAGTGGGGAACTGACATGACCTTATCAATGTAAGAAATACTCTAGGACATTATTACATCATAGTCAAAAAGAACAATGAAAAATATGTAATAAGATGTTTAATTTTTAAATACATTAAATGTAAATGTAATCTAATTAAAACCAGTTGGTTCTAGGACACAAAATCATACAAACTCCCACTTGGACTAGAGCCAACCACCTACAACTTTCAATCCGCTAGACCTCACATGTTGATTATGATTATGCTGAGTAAAGGCTTCAGTAAAGGATTCAACCACATTGTCTTATGTGGAAATACAACTCACTACAACATCACCTCTCTTAGAATAATCCCTCATGAGATGATACTTATGAAGTACGTTCTTCATCCGCAGATTTGACCGTGGCTCTTTTGCGAGATCCACCACTATAGTATTATCAATGTATAGTACAATGGGATATTTACTGTTGGGTATCACATCAAGCTCTTGGAAAAAGCTTCACTTCTGAACTTATTCTTTAGCTACCTCAGAAGATGTGATATACTTAGACTCTGCTTTAGAATTTGTGACCACACTCTTCTTTGAGCTCTTCTAGCTCACTGCACCTCCATTCAAAGTAAAGGTGTATCCTATTTGCGACTTCATATCATCTTGATCAGTCTGGAAACTAGAATATGCATATATTAGGATGACTAGTTACTCATCTCCTCTATAAACTAGAATCATATCCTTAGTACGACTCAGATACTTTAGGATAGACTTAACTGCCATCCAATGGCATGCACCTGGGTCAGCTTCATATCTGCCTACCTCACTCAATGTGTAGGCAACAACTAGCCTAATACATAACATGACATACATGAATGAACTAATCACTGATGTATATGGATTTCTCTCTATTATCTTTCAATCCTCATGTGTCTAAGTACACAGTTTCTTCGAAAGATGAATTCCATGTGATGCTAGCAACAATCCCCTCATGGATTTTTCCATACTGAATCTCTTCAGTATCTTATCAATATTTGTAGTTGGACATAGGCAAAATAATCTCTTGGATATATCACGATTGATCTTGATCACAAGAATAAATGTTTCCTCACCCATGTCTTTCATAGAGAAGCATTGATTCAACCATGACATAATAGACTGTAATACTCATATCTCATTTCCATTACGTAATATGTCTTTAACATATACTATTATTAAAAAACCTGCACTCTTTTTAAACCATTTGTAGACACAAGTCTCACATTAATTCTTGATAAAACCAAATTTTGTTATGGCTTCATCAAAATGAATGTTCCATGACCTGGATGCTTGATTTATTCCATAAATGGATTTCTACAACTTTTATACATTATTGGCATCATTTGGAGTCATAAACCCTTCAAGTTGTTTCATTTTTACTTATTCTTAAAGGTTCCCATTATGGAAGGCTATTTTGACATTGATTTTCCAAATCTCATAGTCATGGTAAGCGGTAGTGTCCAATAGAATTGTGATGGATTTTAGTAGTACAACTGGTTAAAAGTGTTCGTTGTAGTCAATTATTTGATTCTATTTGAACCCTTTAGCAATCAATCATTTCATATAGGCGATAACTTTTCCTTCGATGTCCTGTTTCTTCTTGAATACCCATTTACAACCAACAAGCTTTACATCAACTAGAGGATCTAAAAATCCAAACATGGTTTTGGTACATGGAATCTATTTAAAAATTCATGGCTTCTTGCCACATGACAATATCTATGCCACTTATTGCTTCCTTCTACATCAGAGGATCATTATTATCAACTAATAATGAGTCACCATCTTCGATAGATTGAAAAAAACACCATTCTTGTTCTCTATCCTCTCTTGTACTCCTACGCAGCTCTAGTGTCTCTAGAATAGTTCTTTTTTCAACAAGGATTTGTGGAATCTATTCCTGTACCAACTCTTGTGTACCTTGAGCCTGAAATTCATAAAATTCTATCTCCCTCCCACGATCTCTTTTGGATATATGCTCCCCCTCAAAGAAATATGGAGTGTCTTGCTACCATAACCTTTTTTTTTCGTAGTGTTCGTATAGGTAATATCCCCTTTTTCCCTTGGGGTATCCTATAAAGGTACACATTGTGCTTTGGGGAGTATGTTTGTTACCTGAAGAGGCCATAGAAAACATATCACTTACCTACACAAGTAATTACTATAATATGGCTTTCTTTCAACTCCATAACTCATATGGAATACCATTTATCAATTTAGTTGGTACTTGGTTTATTATGTGCTCCGTTGTCTGTAACGCATATCCCAAAAAGGATAATGGAAGGCTTGCATGACCCATCGTTGATATTAGCATGTGCAATAGGGTTTGGTTACTCCTTTCACTCACACCATTACACTAGGGCCTGTATAGAGTAGTGAGTTAGGATAGGATCCCAAACTCCCATACGTAATTAGTGATCTTTTGATTAAGATATTCTCCCCCTCGGTCTTAGTAGAGATTCTTAATCTTCTTAGCATTCTGGTTCTCATATTCATTCATGTATTCTTTGAACATATCAAAAGAATCCTAATTATACCTCATTAAGTAGATATATCTATATCATCTAAATTCATTTTAAAATGTTATGAAGTATGATTGCCCTCCACATGCTTCAATAGGAAATGGTCCACACTCATCGGTAAGAACCAATTTAAGAAGTTCTTTAGACCTATCACCATTCCCAAAAAATGGGAATTTGGTCATTTTTCATTGTAAACATGCATGAAAAACAGAAAATGATTTTAGTTCGAATGAATCTATATATCAATCTTATTGTAAAATTACCAATCATTTCTCATTTAAATGACCTAGATGGTGGTTCCAAAGTTTGGTGTGGTATGAGTCATGTGAAGTATCTTTGTATTCTATTTCCATTACTTGTTTTGTGTAATCCAACACATAAAGCCCATTGTATAAATGTTCCCTGCCAAAACAAATTCTATATGTGTAAAAGAAGAAACAGTCCTTTACAAACATAAAAAAAATCCATATGTATCTATTCTGGATGAAGAAATAATGTTTTTAGTAACAGACAACACATAATAACAACCCTTTAACACCAATATCATCCTAGTTGGCAATGTGAGTTGGTAGTCCTCGAAAACTAAAAAAATTGTCTCACTCTATTGGATGCTTGTAGATCTACCTTCCCCCAGTCAATCTTCCTAAAAATAGATGGTTCCTGTATTTGGATACATATGTGAGAACCACAAGATGTATCTAATACTAAATTTGTTGAAACAAATAGATTAAGTTGATAACAAACACACCTAAAACTTCCACATTCTTCTTTGGATGGGTGAAGTTCATATTCTAGTGGCCTTTCTTTCGACATGCAAAACAAACAACCTCTTATTGCCTTACATCCCCTTTGATCTTTCTTTTCTTGGAAGGCCGTGAAGATGATTTTGGATTAAAGCTCTTTACCTTCCCTTTCTTCTTATTCACTATATGGGCCGAAGTATTTTCACGCTTCATATCATTTTCCACTTGGTGAATGAAGATAAGAAGATCAAATAGTGACTTCTCAATGTTTTTCATATTGAAATTGTCAACAATGTTAGAGATTCTCTGAAGGAGTGATGTGAGAATGAGATCGATACCCAGTTCTTCGGGGGAGTTTAAACCCTAGAACCTCAAGGTTCTCAATGTAGCCAATGAGCATGGCTACATGAGGCCCAACTGGGGAACCTTCTCTAAGATTACTATGAAATAGTGCCATAGAGATCTTAGGAATTTTCTATCTTGCTCTCTCTTGATAAAGGCCACAGAGGTGCTTGATTATCCTATTTGAATCTATGTTTTCATGAGACATCAGGATCTCACTAGACATTAATGATAACATCAAACACTGAACATCGACCACATCATTCATATGTTTCTGATAGACCAAGAAATCCTCATCACTCACCTCTCTGTCTAGAGGACCAGGTAATGATGACTCTAGCATGCATGTCTTCCATTCTTGGAATAGGATAACCAGAAGGCATCTAAATCATTCATGGATGTTACTTCTGGGGAGGATGTTGTCCTTCTATAGAAATGATCACAAGGATAGTGTGGTAGACAAGAATGTCATTTTTATTCTATAATTAAAGTGAAAATAATTAGTACATTATTGATTAACTTTTATGATAAATAATAAATTTTCATTAAGTCTCCCACTATTTTTTTATGTGTGAAAGGACCTTACCATTGAACATGGAATGTCCAGTTTCCATGACATTTTAGTGGAAGGGATCCATATTCCCCTTCGCATAATCCAAACAAAGGTTGGTCAAGATATTAGGAGGTATTTTGGTAGGATGGTCTTTGCCAACTATGGGCTTGCAACTCATTGATTAGTTGAGGGGACTCCCTAATCCTAAAATCATGACTTTGGATTTCCTCAACTCTTGCCTCTAATATTACACCATGTCTAGCAAGGGATACTCCTTTTGATCTAATATGGTTATGTCAACCCAAAACCTTTCATATGTGCTTCCTGTATTAAGGAAGTGTCCCCATAATGGTTAGTCAAACACATAGTTTTATTGAGTGTTTCCCTTAATCACGTAAAGAAAATATTGGTATGACTTAATATTTTATTTGAGGGATTATTATCTCTTATGCATGAATTTATTATTATAATTATCACATTCTTTTTAATATTATGTTTATCTTAAACAAGTCATTGACCATGTCTTGATAATATTTATTCATAGGACCGGTTTATTTTAGTTATATCTTGTATGCTTTTTTAATTCATTAATTATGTGAGCATGACAACACATCCATAGTGATAAACCATGCAACAGTAAGAAATAAAATAGAGAGAATGATCATGAGATTTTCTAATGATTATTTTATCTAGTTTTTGATAAACTAACCCGGACCCAGGGGAGGAACATCTTGAACCTTTTGGGTCTGTGTTTACAGCTTTCCACCTCTCCTCCTTTGTATCTCTTGGGATTGGATTCCTCTCAGCTCTAGCTTGAACTACCTCCAGTAGCTTTGGAGTTCCATCTCTTACATATGCCCTTTTTTTAACTCACATGGAGGTGAGGGGTAAAATGGGGTTTTACATAAAATAAACCTTGGCATGCAGGCCCTATATATTAATGATTAGAAGGCTCACAGAACAACCAATTTAATTTAAATAAACAAATTAAAAGAAACCAACACCATACAACGGTCTTGGTCTAGCTCATGATCATCCATACATGAAACAATATTTATGAATAAATAAAACTAGTATTTAATTATTTATCATTCTTTTTCAAGAAAAATCACACTTGAATCAATTAATTATCATCTTTAATTAATCAATTATTTTATCTAAAACCATTTTCTAAATATACTTGAGATTCTCATCCATTATAATTTTAAACAAATAAATTATTTTAAAATTATCATTTTATGAAACATGTACCATGGAGGAAACCTGTTGAATTACTATTAATAACTATTCAGTGAGTCGAAATGAACATTTCACAGCTGTTAAATTAAACACACATATATAAAACACCTATCACGTGTTGTTCCACATCTTTACACCTACACGATGGTACACATATCAAGGGGTTTTATAATATAATACTAAATTTTAATAAATTTGCATAATTTGGTTGAGTAGATGGTTTGTAGATCCAACAACACAATGTTTAATATTTTTCACCATCCATTCTAGTACACGCCCGAGGAAACGACATGTGAGTGCACTTCGGAAATATTCAGAGTACACGGCATGTCCAGTAGGCCACATGCCGATTAGTTCCTCATTACATGGTCTCTAGTCAGGAAATCCATGCATGGGGTTCACAGTCCATCCCTAACCTAAAGGGACCACACGTCGTGTCCAGTTGGCCACCTAGTGTGTAATCCGAAAACCGCGTACCACTGGTTTTTGTCCAGCAAACAGTGTCCTTATGACATAAACAAAATCTAATGACACAGATTGTTTTAGCGGACCATACCCAATGAATTGAACCTTGGATACATGAAATATACTACTAAATACATGTCGTGTGTTCTTGTGTTTATGTACCGGAACCTTTGGCATCTCCTAATGAGATCCTTTGTTTTATTTTAATTAAAATTAAAAGAAAATATCATTTTTTTAAGGTGAATGAGAAACAAAAGGGGAGGAAAAGATCTCGAGATTCAGATTTGTAGAATGATTAACTTAAATTGAAAAAACTAAATTATTAAATGTGTAAATCATCAAGGAAGTATTTATATAATTATAAACTAGGATGTAACTGCTCTGATACCACCTAAAGATTTCAGGCGCAGCGAAATCATGGTTGGGAGGGATCCCGAATTTTATTTTTACCATGATCTGTGATTATTCTAGGACCAATATGACGATAAACGACAGTCTCCATGTATTATAATCGAATATTTATATAAATAAAGAATATACCCTAAAAATTTAGGGATGATATTTCACATCATGTTTATAATTAATTTAATTACCTTCATGAAGAATATAATACATTGATCTTTTTTATTTTCTTCATTGATGATGTTGATCATCTGGAATGACCCTTCCAAATTAGATTTTTTCACTTGCATAGATCCAAACCAGAATACTTCTATTGGTGATACACACATGCTCTGATGCCCTCTGATCAATACCACTCGTTCTCCGAGTACTAGCGTGGCGATGTGAGTGTATTATTTCAGTCATTCTTGATCACTTGTTCTTTGTCCTTGATGAACATATCTATTTCTTGAGAGGGGAAAGAAGAGTATTCAATATAGAAAATTTTCATCTCAACAATTATCAATTCACCAGATGTGCGGTTTTTTTACATGGGACAATAGACGTATGTGTCTATTTACTGACATGGGGATTAAATTAAAATATTTAATTGTATAATAGCGATTAAATACATTCAAAACCTTAGATAAAATCCATGATATTAATAATAATACTGCAACATTATTATTTGTGTGTGAACATACACAAATCAGAATTATAAATAAAAGTCTGCATCACAAAAAAATAGCAGCATTATTTTAATTTTTACCTACTAGTTAAATAATTAATTATCATATTGCAAATAATTATTTTACTACCAGACCGGCCCTAGTCCTCCTGAACTCCACTTCCATTTATTAAAATCTAGAATAAATAAATAAATAAATAAATTATTCTATTAAATAAATATTTTATTTACAAACTTGTAAATAAATATCTATTAAATGTTAAGAAAAATAAATATATATATTTTACCCACAATCTAGTGAATACAAATTTATTTAATTTATAAAGTGATTTTAACTTGAATAAAATTATTCCATTGTCTTAAGAATAAAATTTATTGACTAAATTCAAATAGAATTTAACTGAGTCCACCAAAAACCCTTAGTGTGTGACCCTCTACGTTTCTTTCTCATTGGTATTAGGCATGATAGCTTAATGTCTAAGTGTAATGTCTAGAAATGTGTCAAGGCACCCAAGAGAAAGAACTTAAAGTACCAACAACAAAATCCATATATTAATTATCAATGTGTAATATAATCCCATTGTCACAATAACTAATCAAGCAGGTTTCATGATAGTTTCATCAACTTTTATGTTTGATACGTCACTCTTTGACTGCCTGAAATAAACTAATATTTACACCATGTCCTTGGAATTTCACATGGAATTTCTATTTCAATCAAATGGCTGAGATATTATCTTCTGTAAATGGATGGGACAAACCCTTCCTCAACTTATCCATTAATTACATGCCACTCATTACACACCCAACATACCCAACTTCTCGACAACTATTTGCATGATGGTTTTCATTATTAAATCAAAGTGTGTGAGTCGTGACACGTATTAATGATAATATTATATTCTAAGGATCATTACACACACTCGTAGATATAAATATTCGATGACACCAAAACATGATGAATTCCTACTTGCGAGTCTCTTCTCATAACCTTGTGTCTTGGAGATTACCAAGTGCAAACTTCATGAGAGGAAGTGTCATCTTCTTTATGAGTCCTCAAACCTGACGGTCTGTATGCTATGTGTCCCATCATAGCATGTCATCCAACTGTAGAACTATATTGAAGAATATTATCATTTTATTTCATGGTTCTCATCATATCGGGGAACTTCAATGACCTTATCAATGAAATTAATAATCTAGGATATTATTACATCATAGTCTTGTAGAACAATGAGAAATATATAATAAGAAGTTATATATTTAAGTAAATTAAATGTCCATGTAAACAAAGTACAACCTATTGGTTCTCAGGAAACAACTCTTACAAAAATAACCATGTGCCAAAGCTAGAGAAGTAAACAAGAATGACACTAAGAAACCATTGATTACAATTACCACTGAATGTCAAATGGTCCAGAATACAAACCCAATAAAAGAGTATCTGGAAAACAAGAATGTAAAAAAGAATCTCTGAAAGCGGTCCACTAGAAACCCCACTTGATGGGTAGGTACAGAGTATATTCTGGAATCCATAAGTGTATTCCCCACCTACTTGGTCTCACTGGTCACCACCAAAACTGGAGGCACCAATTCCTCCTCCAAGGTGTTAGTCATCTGCACCAGACACTGCACGTGTGGGTGAATCCCATGCAAGGATGAGTAACAATATTCTATGTAGGGACCCCCAAAGATAAATGAAAGACCACAAAGCAATCCACAAAAAACTACAAAGCATGATCACCATGCATGATCATTTAGCAAGACAACTGACACTAGGTATATTATTGAGTAGGAATGTAGAACCATTAGTCACATCGTTGAATACCATTGGATGCTGGATAACTCCTCCTCAATGAGTACAGTGGGAATGCCGGGTCATGTATAATCTATTTCTCACTAACATTAGAATTGCAATCGTACTCAACCTTGATGAGTACCATGGTTATGCTTGGCCACACAGAATCCACTCCTCACCGTGGGCATGCTTGGTCACACAGATTCCGCTTCCCACCTATGTCCATATATATGTACTCCTCTATGGGTTTGCTGGGTCAAATAGAAGCTGCACACCACTGTGGGCATGCCAGGTCACATAGAAGCTACTTCCCACTGGGACAGAGTATCTGATCCTCACAGGGTCGTTCGTTAGGAGTCTTTAGGTCTCAGCCAACTGCAGGGTTTCCGCATGTAGCATGCTGAATCTTGGGAGAACCACTTCCCAAGACATTAATTGAATTCCAACTTACTTTAAAACCTCAACAGACTAGTCCAAAAGATCAGCTTGGTTACAAGGGTGGCAATGCCACAAACGACTCATCAAAAAGACGCCTTATTTTTATGATATTGATTTTTTTTCCAAAAAGGGCTGGTGTCCAGGTTCGGGCTGACCCGACCCGACCCAACTCGTGATCCATCGACCCGACCCACGTCCAATGACCCAAACCAGACCCGCCCCGACCTGGGTCTGATTTTTTGGACTATGGGTCCATCCTACTGGGGTGGGTTCGGCCAACTTGGTGGGTCCGACCCACTGGTCTGCCCAGTCTATCAGAGGCATACCGGTTTGTTGCCTAGATGGGACACAGTTGTTGGCTTCATCCGCCCCCCTTCCTGCCCTGCAGGTCATCCATGAGGCCATATCCCCCAGCTGCGGTTGGTCGACCATGGGTTTTCTAAGTCCGTGGTGCACTAACGCAAACAGGTGGCAGTGTCCACTAACCACCAACCGTCGGCCTAGCCATTGGCCCTTTCCGTACTGCTGCGGTCTATTAACTGTGGCATCCTCCCGACATGCTGTTGTGGCGTGCCACCTCCTGCATAAGGATGACCCTTCAGGCCACCATTGACAGGCTCTTCCATAGACCACTAGGTCCACACCGGTGGTCTGTTATTCACACCAACTATGCCTCCAGCCTCTGTGTGGTATCACCTTCCCTATTATGGCCTTGAATTTGCCTTTCCACCCCATTCAATATTCTCGTCCATGAAGAACGCACAAGCGGAGGGGATCAGGCCTTGTCCGTGTCGACTTGCACCCTTTGTGTCAGTTGTTTATAACTTGGGGAGGTTTGAGGATGATGCTCTATCAAAAATAATTCAACCTAGAATAAAAATACCAAGAAACATCACCCTCCGCAAGAACAGATGTTCTGTGGATCAACTCATTCAGAAGATGATCCGTGTTTGTAATTTAGAATGAAGAATGGGGGAAACAAAAAACAAATAAACCCTTACCTCAATAGAGGTTATTCTATGAAGCTCTTTTCCCTCCAGGATTCAAGAACTATTTACGTTATTCAGTTCCTAGACTTGTTCTTCATAGAGTATTTACATTGCTAGCGATTCTGCTGGTGTTCATTATGCATCATTGGGGATGATTTTCACCATGGATCCGTTATAGGAAATTCCACCAATAGATTTCCCCAATGTGTTATTAAAAGAAAACATGTCTCAACATTTGTGTTATGCTACGACGTTGTATCATTATGCTATTTAATTTATGAAAAAACAAATCTATAACACTCCACCAAAATTAGACACTAAGGATTTTCCTTTAATGTGCCTCATCACCGTACCATAGCGTCATCATCCGACGCTCAACGATGTGAAAGAAAATAAAATAAATTTTCATGTTATTTTATTATTGATCAAAAAATGGTAAATTAACATTTCCATCTGACCCTTATGAGTTGAATTTAAGTCCTTTCTAGGAGAATCCCAGTGTTTCGAGTTCAACGGTACCCTCAGAATTTTGTTCCAAGCACCGGTTAAAAATTCTGAAAAACCTGCTCTCACGTATACATTAGTGAACTTAAAAAAGTTCAAAATTCCATTCCCGGATCATCGGTCCTAGGAATCATTTACCAAAAAGTGCGTGGTCTTAAAATAATTCCATACAGTTTAAAAAAATTATACAGAAATTCTGGGACAATAAAACATCACATATAGCATAACACTCAGCCTCTACCCCCATATCCCACAATACCACTCTACCTAGCAGGCAACCTATCCTAGTCCTACACCATCTCCCAACAAGGAATCCACCTATTGTTTCATCCCCTTTATAGACCAACTCTGCCGTCTCTCCCTTCCCTAAAAAAACCTGATGTAGTTTCATCTTCATATTTCCTCTTATGGATTTCCCCATTATATCCCTAATCCGTCACCTTTCCTCTCCCCCTGACATTATCCACTAGTTTTATCCACATCACATACCTACTCCATCATATCCCCTCAACCCACCAACATACTCCTGTGGTTTCATACCCATCGTAGCCCCACTCCATCATCTCGCCTTGCCCCCACCTTACTTCATCAATTTCATCCCCTTTGTAGCCTTACTCCATCATCTCCCCTCACCCCACTACCCTTATCTAATTGTTTCATCCCCATTGTAGTCATACTCTATCATCTCCCCTTACCCCACTACCCTACACTTAACTGTTGTCATGTCGCATGTCGCAATCACTCAACCTCACCCCACTACTCCCACTTCTCCAACTCATCCCTACAAGAAATCCATCATAGACCTACTATGTCACCCAGCAAGGAATCATCCTATGGTTTCATCATTTTCCTCATA
The DNA here is from genome assembly GCA_963277665.1 of Viscum album. Taxonomy (NCBI): domain Eukaryota; kingdom Viridiplantae; phylum Streptophyta; class Magnoliopsida; order Santalales; family Viscaceae; genus Viscum; species Viscum album. The sequence continues at coordinate 1,188,631,132 of OY728121.1, read as the reverse complement.
TACCTACCTAACATCTCACGTGGTTTCATCATCAGTATAGCCCTAATTCATGGACTAGTAGGGAGGCCTTATATGTTTTCATCACCATCGTAGGCCTTCTCGATCACCCCGTAAGGAAACCTTCTATGGTTTCATCCCTATCCCAACCCTAATCTATTTCCCTAATGGGAAGAATCCTTTGATTTCATCCCCATTGAATACCTATCCTATTGTCATTCCTTGAGCCACTACTATAATCCTATGGATTTATCCTTGTCGCACCCCTACTCTGTTGTCTCACCATACCCCATTGACCTACTCCTATAGTTTTATCTCATCACAACCCTACACCTTCATTTCCACTCATCCCGCCACCTTAATGTTATGGTTTCATCCCTACAACACCCGACTCCATCATATCCCCTCACACCAGTACATTCCACCTCTAGTTTTATACACATCTCGATGCTTATGGTTTCTTCCCCGTCACAAAAACACCCAATCTCCTAATAGGTAATCCTTCTGTGGTTTCATCCTAGTCTACCAATATGGAAGCCTCATGTGGTTTCATCCAAGTCACTGTATTCTCTATCCAGTACCCCCCAACACGACCATGATTTCTATCCCACTCTTCTTGACTTTCCCATCAACTACTCCATCCCTCCAGCAATCAAGGCTCCCCTAGTTTGATTCCTGCATCCCTATTCCAAAGAATGTCTCTTCCTCAAATAAACTCTCACTACTCACTCCACATTCTATTATTCACCCAAAACACTATTTGGTCTTCCACCAGGTAAATGTATCACTTGAACCATAAATCAAGCCTATTGTGTTTTCATCCCCATTCCCTGATTAATTCTTTTGTTTTTTCATTATATTATTTTTTTCAATTTTAGGGAAGATGGATCATTTCCACAAATGTTGGGATCTATATAACATTTTTTAGATAACACCTATCCAATTACAATCCAATGGTACATTTATTATTTTTATAATTTATGTTTATTTTTAATAAATGTTGATATAAGTATTATACATGTTTATTTATGTTGATACTGATCTTTGAATGGCATTCAGAGTCATTTATTATTTTTGAAATATTTAGAGAAAACAAATTGATGGAAACAATGTTTTATTTTCTATACCTGAAATAGTTTATTTGGTAGAGAAAATGAAAGGTTGTAGTAACATTGGAAGTATATTATTGAAATATATCCATTAAATCGGCCTAACTAATGAGTAAAGATATATTTTCATGGGATTAAAATTAAAGACATTGTGAAAGAATGTTCCCGCACTTCAAATTAAAATAATACACAGAAATCAATTAAAATTTTAAACATAAAATTAATAAGGCGTTTTATGGTCAAAATTACCCTTTGATAGTGGAAATTAACATCAATAATAACTTCACTATTGGTTCAGATTCTAGTGGAGTGAGTCTCAAAATATTTATTTTTTATTTACATATCTTCAATTTTTTTATATTTATATATTTCTTGTTTTAAATATTTTTTTATTATTAAGTAAAAATAAAAAGGAATGAATCATAAAATAATTGGTATACATTTTACTCTAAACATTGGATGGGGCATTGATGAATATGGAGTTAATTTTTTGAGATTTAAGATTGCACGGTGCACTCTCTTGAATAATTATGGGAATGTGAAATTGATAAGGGGTTCAAATAATTTATCACGTTTAAAAGTATATTCTACTTCTACAGTAATTGGGTTCAGTAATTGGAAATTTAAAATTTATTTTTCTTATTTTATCATTATAAATTTAACATTTATATACATGTAGAAAAAAATTCATGACATTGAAGTTGAAGAGTTAAAATTTCACAACAAATGAATTAGGTTCTTACTTCATTACCACTTTTCTATAAAATTTTTTATGGATATAAGAAATGAGGTGTGAAGTTCATATTTTATGTTATTAATTTTTTAATTATTAATATTACACTAATTAATTGATCTTTAGACAAAAAAAATTGTGACATACCCAAATAAAAAGTTCTTCATATAATATATTTGTTTTTAAAAAATTATAATTCCAAAAGATATTATATATTTTTTGATTTTCTTTAAAAATACTAACAACTAATTTTACAAACATGTATATCTGTTAATACTAATTGTTCAATACCAACAAATCCATTATCAACAATTAAATTTTTCACAATATCATAATAATATTTTTAATTTTATCATTGATATATGAATATATTTTTGTTAATTATCATCATCATCAAAACCAATTACCAATAGAAGGATATATTATTTTAAATTATTCAAAATCAATATATTTTTTACAGAAATACATGATTACATATTGAATGAAAATTTATATAATTTATTAATGTTTTATAGAATTTTTATATATAATTTAACATTACTATGTAGTAAAATGAAATTTTATAAATTTAAAATTATTAATTTATAAGAAAAATATATTTTTATTATAATAAACACTTACTATATTTATTAATACCATCCTCAAGAAAATCCATTGAAAAACAGTAGAAATAAAACCCCATGAACCAAACACTATGAAACCGTAAAAATTTTCATGAAGTCAAGCTCAGATTATCACTATAGCATCCAACCTACATCGATTCATTTCCACACCATCCACCAACTTCAATTCATCACCAATACATTTCCCTTCGATTCATCCCTCTTTGGTTCATCCCAAAATTTGGATACCATTCTACCCACTTCACTTTGTTTCCGCATCATTAATTTCCAAATACAAAACCATTAACCAACCACCGGTTCTGTAAATCATTATCATAAGTGGGATGTAATCTTTATCTATCTTCAGTTTCATCCAATACACTCAATATTTTAAATGAAGCAGACTTTGAAAATCAGGTTTGATGTGAAAAATTGTGAAATTTCTGTAATTATTTCACTATATAGAACTATAAATGTTGAGTGATTTATTTCATGATAGTTATATAGTTTATTATAGTATACCAGTCTCATTTTTTGTAAGAGGAATTGATCTTGAATGAACAGGAGTGAGATCCCATTAATGATGAATGATTTCTTCATTCAAAGCATGTTTGAATAGAATACATTATATGTCTCATTTTTGGTATAAGTGAAATATAAATTGAACTAAAATCCCTTCATTAAAAAAATTGAAGTAAAAAATATCTTTTGAATAGAAATTTAGAAGCTTTATTTCCTGGAGATTTTATTTTTAACATATAGATGCACTCTAAATTATGTTATTAGAATGGGATTCATTCACACTTCTTTGAAAAATTCCCATATATTTTTATTTGCGAAATATAATTTTTTTTGATTTTTTGTGTGGAAAGACTTAATTATATGTCCTCATATAATAGATATATGATTCCCATTCACTTATTGATGAATGAATCATTCCCTTAGTAAATCACGGTTCCCATTCAATGTTACTTGTAAATTAATTATGTTAATTTTATGAAATTAATCATTTAGAAAAGTATTTAATATAAAATTTATAAGCATTTTTACTATGCATTCCGCATATTGATAAGTCTAATTAAATAAAATATGTGTAAATGTTTATAACTATATTGACATTTATTTATATTTAGATCATCATAAAGATATATTTTGTGATTAAATATTAGTAGTGTTTCATGTTAATATCATAGTTTATTTCATTATCTTAAATTCCTTATTATAAATATTATTTAACGGTCTTTTATTAGTTAACTTGTAGTTATTGAATTTTAGTAATTTATAACAATGTTATGTTACTAGAATTTCATTCCCATATTAATGGATTTATATGTTAGAATTTGTCAATTTTATATGATGTGTCATCAAATAGATCATAATTGTGATCCACTTTTCATATTAGTGGATTTACCTTTGTGGTTGTGCTCTAAGTCCAGTTTCCCACAATCCCATATTCTGTACATTCAACAGTAATATTTTTTTATTCTTTTATTATTTTTTCTTATTTTCATTATACCGCTATTCATACTAAGGAACAAGTACATAATATTGAATCCACTGTTTTCAATTAATCAAATTATTGTTTATTGAAATCATAGAGATCATAGTGGGAATATTAGTGAGTTTATTGAGCGGATTTAACCAAATTCTCAATTCTTGGTTTTAAAGACCCCTTATCTAAAAATGAAATTTGGCATGAGACGATGGACTTTATTTGGTATTATCCCACTGTTTTATTTTCAATTTTTTGTTTGTATTTTTTTTATCATTTTGCATCCTTGAATATTATATTTCTATTTGGTCCTATATGGATATTGACATATTCTAGTATCTCAGTGGTTTTGTGAATGATTATATTTCGATCCTCAATTTCATTGCAATTCTGCAAAATTCACGACATAATCTTTAGGTTCTCTCTCATATCATGTCAATCCTATGACCATAACATGTAATTTAGATGCACTTCTCATTCCACAATTATGTTAGATAATGAAATGATCATTGGATCTAAATAAACATAAATCAATGGTTCTTCATGACCACATATGAAGTGTTAGTGGATTGATGGAGAGGATGGAGGATTTAGGGAAACTTCTAGATTCACATAGAGTACATTCCATCAAGAGCGTCTAATTTGAGATGAGAAATAAATTTAAAAATTTCTTAGACGTTAAGTATGAATCATTAAAATGTATTTTTCTTATATCATATTAATATATTAAAATTTATATTTTAATATTTTTGGAATCAATGAATATAAATATAAATATAAATATTATTTTATCTTTGATGAAATCACTCTTATGAGTACTTTATATTTATATTTATCACATAAATAATCACTTTTAACTTAGATTAGTATATGTAAAAGATGGAATGATGTCAGTGAAATCACTAGGTACTGACATGGAAGAAGTGGGGGTGGGTTTGGTTCATTCGTGACCAAGAAAAGACCATATTCTAGAGAAGTAATACTATGTCTATAATCTCATTGGTGTTTTGGAGGAGGTAGGGTGGGAAGCTGAACTATTACATTCTTCATTGTAATTTTGTTTTAATATAGTGACCCTTTTTCTATTGTTTGAGTTGTTTGTTTTTCTAAGAAGGTGGAAGTGGATTGGTAGTAATAGTTTCTTTTAGACAATGAGCTGGGAGATAATTCAACGTATAGAGATTATGATGGGGTGCTTTGATTATTTGTTTCTTTTACATTGTAATGTGATCATTCATTTTTGGATGACTATTTTTCAATTTATAAAGAAGACATAATTAGTGAGTATACGTCAATCATTTTTTTCATTAAATTTGGGTGAGGTTCTATATATATATTTATGATATATTTGGATCATTATGATACATCATTTATTTATTGCGGTTAATGATTTATCCATTTAAATTCATTTTCTATTTCCATGATAATTTGGAATATTATTCATTAACAATATAATTATTTTTATAAAATCAATGGGTAATATTCTTCAAACAAAATAATGTATAATTATTTCATGATAGTTGTGTTAGGTAAATTGTATATATCATTAATAATAAATATATTATAATGATTTAATATCATATAAAATAATTTAAATTATTTATTGAAAATTAATTAAAAAATTATTAAAAAAATAATTACATTATTATTTGTTGGCATTGATTATACTGATATATAAATCAATTATAATATTAGTAGATGTATAAATATTGGTAAGGATATTATCAAAAAATAAATCATTAGTGTAAATTTTTTTCTAAACATTTATATCAACATATATATTATATATTGATATAAAAATTCTTGTAAGAGAAAAATGTTATCTGTAATAATATAATTTGTCGATATAGTTTTTTCCCAAAATTTAGTAACAAAGATGTATTTCTTTGTAAGATGATTTAAAAATGGAAAATTATATTTTACCAACCAATACACACTTATCAGTACTATAAATATTCCCTTTAACAACATGCAAAATAGATTTTAACAGTGATAAGAAAACACTGTGCTCCTTAGAAACATTAAAGAGGAGGGGGTTATTGATTATGAAAAAGAACTGATAAAGACGAACCATTATTAGTGCTAAAATAAGTGCTGGTAATGGCCACACTTTATCTGTTCTTTCATTATCACTAATAATGACCCCTATATTAGTGCTTTAAATAGAACTAAAAAAGGTGGTCGTTTATCATCTGTAGAAATATTTCTTGAAATGCCCCAACCTAGTGTAGTGTTCAGTTTGTGTTATCTCACACTACAACAACCTGTAGACTCAATACAAATTATATAATTTAATTGAAATAAATTTTACATCAAGAATTAAAAAACAATACTATATAAATATCAAATAATGTTTTTTATAATTACATTTTCAATTAGTGTCCAAAAAAATTTAAAAACATTATTGTTTCATTGTCTTTAGCACCCGTGATACCCCTTTCAAAAAATTCTACCCATGGTATCAGTTGCTGAAAAAATAACCTCATATTAAGAAAAATAATCCACCAATATATGAAAATACATCATATGTTAGTAATACAATAAATAAATTAATTAAACATTCATATGATAAAACTCCTTAATAAAATGAAAATTTGAAATAAAAAGTAACACTTGGAGTTATACTGGTCACAACATGCATCATAGTGAACTTTAATTTATTCTTATATATCAAAAATAAGTTATATATCATTGAACTAATGTGTCAAATCAATTCAAATGAGTTTTATTTGTTTTGAGTATGCCACTTTTTCTTTTTTACTAATATTATTGTCAATTTTATATAACGACACACTTGGAGTTATACTTGCCACACTGTGTGCCAGATTGAGGTGAAGATAATTATTACACATCAAAAATTAATTTTGGATCATTTTCATATTGTATAAAAACAATATGAATGATTTTGGATAGTTTTTTGTATGTAACGTGTGTTTTTTTTACAGAATTTCAATTTCAAACTGGAAGCACAAACTTTGAGTCATACCCATCACGTCATATGTCAATTTGACATGATTTTTCTTCCTGTAAGTCAAAAATCATGAACGAATCACTAAAAAACATTTTTTGAGATGATGGAGTACAGAGATCCCATCCTTTTAAAAATATCATTACATGATTTTAATAATAATAAAACATCATATTACAAGGAAAGAATCGTAATGTCTAATTTCTTAGAAGACTAGGTACATAAAACTAAAAAGATGGGACTAAATAAAACATTTATTTATTTAATATTCATATAGAGATCATACCTTGAATTATGCTCATACATCTCCATATGGTAACTTGGGGATAACCTGAACAAAGGGATGAGTTAAAAATCATAGTAAGAGAATAAGCATAAGAATAAAGTATTTGTACATGGGTTAGAAGACATTCCATATTGATATAAAAATGAATGGAACATATGGAATCATGGCATATAAACATGGGATCATATAAAATTGGATTCAAATTAATGTTACAGAAACATGAAACAAGACTTTAGCATGATTCAAGGTTCGTTGCACATAGGTGATCCCATGTCAAGGTTTTCCACTATGACCGTTGCATAAAACATCTCATGAGACTCATATTTACCCAATGAATTGAAGCACTATATGGTTTCACCCATATTAACATGTTAATGAATATGTTTTCCACATAATGAATCATACATAATCAATCAAACATAAACATAAGGATACCCATGGAATGAAATGGGTATCATAATCATATCATAAAGCATAAAAAATGGGAGTATCAAAAAAATGTACATGAAGAAAAGGAATTTGATAATTCATGTACAATCATATGGTATTATTGGAATATATCATGAAAAGTGATGTGAACTTGAATTAATAACATGTAAAAAAGATTACTTAAGAAACATTATAATTAAAACATTTTAGTGCTATTAATGGAAAAAATCAAAGGTCATTTAAAACAAAAAAGGGAATAATATTTTATTTAAAAAAAGGGAATAATATTTTATTTAAAACAAAAAGTGAACACGTAAGTTTTTCCTAATAATAGTAGTGATTTTATAAAATTACTTTGGATTAATGAATATATTATATAGTATAGTTGAAAATGTTAATAATTAGGGAATTCCTCTTAAAAAGTGTTTACTTATCCGGAAGTATTGAGGAGGGAACCACATAAAAAAATTTATCCCAAAAAAAGAATGATGAAAGGATCTTGATACATGAGTTTGGAAAATATAAAATGAATTTATAATATATATATAAAAATAATAGATAACTTCATTCTGGTAAAAAGAAATATTAACAACCTGTGGGAATAAAAGAGGGTTGGGTAGAATCCCTTACCTTAAGTCCAAGGTGTCCTTCACTTGATCTTAATTTCATGGATGAAAAACATAATTTCATTAATTAACATTTATAGAACCTATTATTCATTCAATTAATTTATTATAAACTTATTATGTTCATTCATGACCATTTAGATTATTTAATATGTTCAATTTCATTTTTTGGAGCGTTTTTTCCCTTAGTTTTCATTATTGGTTTACACATATACATGTAATGATAAACATGTAAGATGGTAATAGTTTTCTAGAATTGAATTTGTATATTATTAGTGAACATATTGAAGATTAAATTTTTATAAAATTCATTTGTTTATTTTGAGTAAAAATAATCAATATATAAAACATTAATGATAACCCTTTTGGTTAATTGGGATTTTTTGATCACATCGAACACATATTTCTTTATAAATTAATATCATGTGTAAAAAAATATTTCATAACCTTAAATTAGTTAAAATATATATATTATAGTCTATTTAAACCATAAAAAAGGTTTCATGAGAATAATTGAAGGTGGTAGTAGAAATTATAAACCCTTATTCCTTGAATAATACAAATTAACAAATATCAGATGGCGTTTTCCTTTGTAGATTAAAAGGAGGGGAAAGGAGAGATTAGGATTAATTATTCCATTATTAAAAATAAATTATAGTAAATTTATGGTATTGGAGTTTTCTTAAAATTTGGATTAAATGAGGTGAGGAAAGAAAAAGAATGAATGGAATGTGAATGAAAATAAATGAAATGAAAAGTGGAATTTTCAACTTGAATATATATTCCTCGAGAACCCCTTTAGGGTAGAGGATTTTTTCATTTTAAGAGACCAATGGATTATGGACATGATATATAGGTTTATGGAGATATTTTAATAGAATGTAGACAAGGAAAAAAGATTTATATGTGTGAGGATAGGAGGTAAAGAGGGGTGATTTTTATAGTGGAGTAGAGGAGGGGGTTCTCATTATTTTAATCATTAGTTTACTATTTTTTCTCAAAAATATGGATAGTCATGATTATTGAAACCCAAAATAGTAAATAGATCATGTGAGTTTTTAAAAAAAGGACATTTAAATCATCTAGACTCAATCATGATGCATAAATTCATTTATTTGTCATCTATAATAAATTATCATGTTTTACTAATCCCAAAAAATTGAAGTATTATAGAAAAATCCCAAAATTTCACCAAAACATTTTTCAATTTATATAATTGAAAAATGAACTCCCTTTTATAATTTTTTTTCTAAATATGTTAAATTTAATTTGTAAAGACCCGGAAATTTCAAGGGAAATTTTTTCTTAATTTTCTTTGGTATTTTACAAGAACGCAGTTTCTGACAGCGCCTGATTCCGAGGCCCGGTGTGGCCAGATTCATTTTCCAAAGTTTAGCTCGAGTACGTTTAGTGAACGAACGAGCGTGAATTTCTAACTTTTGAACCGGTGTTCAGAATCAAATTCCGAGGGCACTGATGGAACCGCAGCGCCGGTATTTGCTTATGAATGCCTATTCCAGAGTTGCGTTTACTCGAGAGAAGTTGATAAAAATTGTGGAAGTTAAAAATTAAAATTTAACAACACTTTTTATTTTTCTATAAGTGTTTTTATCCTTTGGGAGGAAGTTGGGTAACTACCCAACATCCCTTTGTATGTTATGAAGGAGGTGGGGCCCACACGAACCCCACCCCTTCATATCCTCTAATCTCCTCAACTCCCATTAATTTTATTAACTTAAGATTATTATGTTATGGAATTAATGAGGTGAGTTAATGTGGAATTCAAACTCTTGAATTTCAAAAGGCTTGTTGTGTTAATAAAATAAGAAAGGAGCTTATTTTATTTTGTTGTTAGAGTTTTGTCATTGAGAGGTTTTGGGTAGAACATCTTCTTCTTTGACGAAGAACTCGAAGAACTTCGGTCTCCGACGAAGAACACCGAGTTCTCGGAAACCGATTACCGCGACGCCGCCGACGTCTTCTTCCACGATATCTCTTCCCACGACGTTTTTCCGCGATGAATTCCTCCGCGACGAAAACCTCATTCAAGCCGCGCTCAAGGTAGGGGTTTATTTAATTATTTTCGTTCATGATTTCTAGTTTGTCGTTCTTCGTGGATATACGACCAATTGATACCGATTAACGAGAGGGGGCTAGACCGCACAAACACGGCTGACCCCCCTCCTTTATCCATGTTTGATTCTTTGTGGATGGAACGGAATGGCATGGTGTCGTCGCACCATGCGGGAATTGCATGGAAAGTCATGCGCGACGCCGTCACGCTGTGCCGTGAAGAGGAACAAGGACGCGACGCCGTCGCGCCACGTCGAAGAAAACTGAAGACGCCGCAGCCGGAGTGGGGCCGCGGCGGAGGGGCGCGGTGCCGTCGCACCGCACCGGACGAACCAAGCCGCAGCCGGTTCCGGGCCGCGGCGGAGAAGGGTGACCGGCGGCCGGTTCCGGGCCACCGGTGTCGGCGAAGGAAGAAGGACCGGCCGTTGCCTGTCCTCGTTGGAAGAACCGGCCGGCCGGTGTAGGCCGGCCGGACAAAGGGGAGCTGGGGGAATTAATTCCCCCGGTCTGCTATACAAAAATGCCCCCCTTAATTGGGGGGCCGCGGTTACACCAGGGGGGCAGGCGCCCCCCACCCCCCTTGCCAAAAACGGCCGGCCCTTGGCCGAGCTGGCCAGCGCGCTGGGCGCGATGGGCCCAGGCCGGGCCGACCCGGACCCAAGGCGGGTCGACCCATTTCAGGCCGACCGGGGGGTCTCGGGCCGGGTCGGTCCGGGCCCGAAACCCCCGTTTTCAGACCGTTTTCGGTCTTTTGCCCTTAACTTGGGCTACGGACCTCCAATCGACGCAACGTCAGATGCGTAGTGATTCTTGGAATGAGATGGTCGTTTCGGTATATTGTACTCAAGGTTTCGGATTACTTTGAGTTCGACCGGGTTGGTTCGTACACGAAACCAACCGGGCCCTCGGAGCGGAAACACTCATATCTTGAGCTTCAGACGTCCGATTGACTTGCCATCAACTTTGATGGATTCCTCTATGTGAGACGGATCTTTTGGCTTACTCCGCTCGAGGTTTGGATGTCGTCGGAGTGCGGTCGGGTTGGTTCGCTCACGAAACCAACCGGGCCCCTGGAACGAAAAAGCCAATAACTCACAGACCGGGCGTCCGATTGACGCGCCGTCTGTCTCGTTGAATTCCTCTTGATGAGACGGAACTTTTGGCATACTTCGCCTGAGTTTTGGATGCAGTTGGATAGTGGCCGGGTTGGATTGTACCCGAAATCCAACCGGGCCCCTGGAACGGAAAAGCTGATATCTTTCAGACCGGACGTCCGTTTGACGAACCGCCAGCGGCGTTGGTGATCACATTTAGAAACGGTCCCTATGAGTATACCCTATGAGAGTTCGGGGTACGGTTGAGTTACGGCCAGATTGGTTCGCACACAAAACCAACCGGGCCCCGGGGACGAAAAGGCTAATAACTCACAGACCGGTCGTCTGATTGACGCGCCGTCTGTTGCGTTGAGACCCCTATGACAAGGCGGTCCTTTGAGATACTTCTTCATGGGGCTTTGAGATACTTGGAGTATTTACCTGTAGCTCATGGAGCGGACCCTCCCAGAGACGAGCGTGCGGAGTATGGAGATCGTGTAGCCGACTGAGACCTGACGACTTCTTGACCGACTCGACTTGGAGTGAGTCGACTAGCCCAGTGGACGAAGCACTACTTTGTGAGGTGCATACCCATGGCGGATGGAGCACTACCTGTGTGACGGTACAGACCCGCGGTACTCGTTCGGAGAGTACCTTAGCAGGCTACTAGGGGGTGTGCACTACTGTGTTTGGGTGACATACCCCGGTGGGAAGCACTATAGTGTTTGGGTGGCTGACCCGCGGTACTCGACAGGAGGATTACCTCAGCAGTCTTAGGTTAGTGAGCAGTACCTCAGAGTCGTGATAGGACCACTGTACACTCCAGAGACGGAGCTCATCAGCAGTTACAGTTTTGATAATGAAAATCCTGGTTTGAGCTGAGACTTTTGACCTTTGTGTGTACCTCTTGATTGAGATGGGTCACTTGATAACTTAGGTATATGTATGGGAATATACATGGGTGGATGTTATCCATTGATTTCATGATCTTGGTGTTTTTCTCATGATTGAGATGAGTTACTTGATAACTTAGGTATATGCATGGGCATATACCTAAGTAGTGGTTATTTGTTGAGATCTTCTTTGTGGTTATCCTTGTTGGTTTTAGTGTGAACATGAGGGTCTCGGGGTCCCTACTGAGTATCATTATACTCACCCCTGCATGGGATATGCCCGCACCTCGTTGTGTTGGTTGCAGACGACAGGCAGTGCTGACGAAGGCCGAGTGTTCGAGGACTGGACGGTACCCGGAGGTGGACTACACGATGAGTCAGTACCCGGAGGTGGACTACACGATGAGTAAGTACCCGAAGGTGGAATACACGATGAGATGACACACATAGGAGGTTGACGGGTGAGAGCATTGAGGAGGCTATCTGTACCTACCCTTCAGGTAGGATCCGTGGTGGACGATCCAGGAGCTGCGCCATCTGTACCTACCTTTCAGGTAGGATCCGAGGAGGATGACCCAGGAGCTACTTCCTTTCTTCTAGATGTTTTCTTTTTATGTTGTACTTTGTTCAGTGTAGTTGTACTTCCTTTTGGGTTTGTATTCTGGCCCATTTACCTTTCAGCACTTTTCTTTGTACTTAGTGTTTTACTTCCGCTTGTACTCTGTGGTGTTTTCTTTACTTTTATGAAGGTAATGCCTTCCCAGTTATCGGGATTTACGCCTTTGGTGCTAGTCGCCAGCCCCTGACCTATGGAAGGCGGGCTTAGGGTAGTCACGGAATGGGCCCCGAGGACGGGTCGTGACATATTTTTAATTAAATCCATAGTTTACTTGAAAATACAAATTTTAAAATTAAAACTAATTTTATAACACTTTTTAAAATTAATTATGGACTTTTAAAAATTATATTAAAATCACATGTCATAAAAATAATTATTTATGAATATATTTTATGAAAATAAATTTTATTTTAAGTTATTAAATTAATAATAAAATTATAATTAAATATACAAGACTAAAAAAATACAAACACTTAATTAATAATATTTAAAATATTTACTTACTTATACTATGATAAAATTATATCATGTTGTCACTTATAAGATGGATAAATTTTATTTATACTTTCATTAGTGAGGTTACTATTAAATTGGATGGTCTTCTATTCATAATGTTCACATTACTATTCCAAAGGACATGTTACTATTTCATTGGTATACGTTCTTTAACTTTTAGAGAAACATTTTGTTTCAGTCATTCTTTATTTATAAGGTATTTATTGTGTTCTATAGGTAATATTATATTATTTTACTATAATACATAATTATAAGAACGGAAATTTATTGATAAAACATTGGGTTGTTAAATTCTCCCCCCTATGAAATTTTACCCCCAAAATCTCATTTTACATTCTATGTCGTAAATAGGTGTAGGTATTTTTCCTTCTTTACTTCCTCTATTTTTTATAGTGACTCATTGATCATATGGTTCTTCTATAGTACTATAACCAGGTGATTATTCTTGTTTTGTAGAACTTTATCTCTATGATCCATGATCTTCACTGGCTACTTTGTGTATGAAAGATCATTCTCCAACTATACAAGCTCAGAAGACAGTACATGTGAAGGGACTAGTATGTACTTCCGTAAGAGGGATACATGGAATACATCATGTACTTTAGACCTGATATGTGGAAGTGTTATCGGATAGGCCACAAATCCAACATGACCAAGAATCAAAAAAGGGAAATATTCTCTTAGGACATATATTTATTTTCTTCCCAAACATCATGACCATATTCCATGGAGATATGTGGAGGAATACTATCTAACTTACTTCGAACTCAAGGTCCCATCGTTGATTGTCTGTCAAACTCTCCTATCGAATTTGGGATGCTTGGATGTGCTGTTGAATGGTTTTCACCTTCTCCACCATTTCTTCTACAATTTCTAGTCCTAGTATCTTACACTTAATGAATTCATCCCAACATGCCAGTGTTATGAACTTTTTCCCATAAAGGGATTCCTATGGTTACATTCCGATACTAGAGTGAAAACTATTTTTGTAAGAGAATTTGACCAATGGAGGATGTTGGACCCATCCTCCATTGATGTCCATAAAACATTATCTCAACAAATCAACCTTTTTAATAATATTATTCTTATATTGGAAATCATTTTTAGGATAATAGGCCGTACTGATATTCAGTTTAGTACCTAGAGCATGCTAGAGAATTTTCCAGATGTTCGAGCTGAATCTCAAATCTATATCAGATACAATAGATAGTGGTACTCCAGGAAGCCTTACTGCCACTTTGATATATATCTTTGAAAGGTGAAACTATTAGAGGTCCTCTAGAATTGAGATAAAGTGAGATGCCATTATAAGACAATGCACAATAACCCATAATGCATTGTTTACTCTAGATGTCCTTGGAAGTCTAGTGAAAATGTCTATGGTGATGTTCTCCCACTTCTATGTTGGTATGGATAGTGGTTGCATAAACCTCTTAGACATTTTCCTTTCATCCATCACTTTCTGACATACTAGTAACATTGATGTATACTCAGAAATCTCCTTCTTCATATTTTCCAACCAATAATTCTCTCGGAGATCAGGATACACCTTTGTGCTCCATAGGTGAATAAAGAAGGTTGATCTATGTGCCTTTTTTAGAAGCCCATTATTATCTATGGATCATATATTACACATAATCATGATCCAAATATTATGAATCCATCCCTATTTATATTGAACTCATAGGATTTACCATTTCTAATAGCTTCCACACTTTTTTGAATTTCCACATCATTTCTCTGAGTATCCATTATTTTCTCCATGAGGAGTGGTTGGGAAATATTTTGAGAAAGGATTTATGGTGTTCCCACCTTAATGGTTCCAATGTCTATCCTTTCAAAATATAAGAAGATTAGATCCTTTTCAATACTCATCATTGATAAATATATAGGATCTTTTCTAGATAGATAATCTGCCACCTTATTTTCCTCACCAAGATGGTAGTGAGTTGAGAAGTCATAATCCTTGATGATATTTAACCATATTAACTAGAATATATTAATCACTTTTTTTTTGTGAATATATATTTGTGACTCTTGTGATCATTATATATCACTCACTTCTTCCCATATAGATAATACTGCCACATTTTAAACAAAATGATCATATCCGCCAACTACTGATCATGTATGGGATTGTTTTTCTCATGTATTTTCATATGATTTTTGGAATATTTTTTCAATTTATCATTTTCATCAGCACTTGGGATATTTCATTCTTTGAATAATCTTTGTACACCATAAAGTGTTATCCACTTATCGATAGTGTGAGTACTAGTGCAGTGATAGGCCTCTTTTTGAGCTCCTTAAAGCATTCCTCACATTCATCAGTCCAAACGAAATTCACTCCCTTCTATTTTAGATTGGTATATGGATTTGAAAATCGTGATATGTTATTCATGAGTTTTCTATATTACTCGACTAGAAGTAGAAAACTTCAAATTCGTGTTACAGATGTTGGTTTATGCAACTCTTCAATTTCCTTTGTCTTGGAAGGCTCCACAAATACTCCTTTTCTAGTGATAACATTCTCCATGAATGATACTTCCTCCATAGATAACTCACATTTAATGTACATTCATAATGTTTATCCCTTATTAAATTCATCAAAACTGTATTCAAATTCTACTCATGTTCATCCTTGCTCATGGATTATATCAGAAGATCACTGACCAAGACTACCCCAAATTATTCGAGGTAATCAGTAAAGAATATATTCATTTAATCCATTCATATTGTTGGGGAATTTGTGAGTCCAAAGGTAATCACTGGGAATACATAGTGTCAATACCTCATTAGAAATTTAGTCTTGGGAATATATTCATTCCTAACCTTAAATTGGTGATATCCCAACCGAAGGCCCACCTTAGAGAAATAACTAGCCCCACATAGCTGATCGAACAAGATATTTATCCAATATAGGGTATACATGATCATTATAGTGATTTTATTGATCTCATTATAATCAATACAGAGCTATATTGATCCATCCATCTTCTTAACAAAGAGGACTTGTGAACCCCATGATGAAGAATTGAGGCATAAAAAACCCTTCCCCAAATTATCTGGCAATTTCTTCTTCAAATCTTCTAGCTCAATAGTGGACATTATATAAGGATTATTTGATATTGGAAGGGATACATGAATATGTTCAATTGATAACTAAACCTCATGACCAAGAGGAATACTAGGAAATTATTTACAGAATACATCACTATAATCCCTAACAATGGGAATATCTTTGAGAAGAATCATCTATATTGTCTCAATCATATGAGGTAGATATGAATGAAAATAAGGAAACATTGTCCACACATGAGATTATGATTCTGAAGGATATTCATCTTCCTTCCTTACACATGTATAGTATTGTAGGACACTCTAGGATGTGAAGAGTGATATCCCTATCCTGACAGTTAATGTTGGATTTGTATGAATGTTGAAAATACTTTCCCAAAATAGAGTCAAAATTCACATGAGGAAGTATAATAAAATTTTCTAGGATACTTAGTCCACAAACATTTTTTGAGGAGACTTTAGATACCTTAGACACAATAAATTTTCCATTATATGTTCTTATAGATAACACAAACACCAAATTTTTAGGTGGTGGGCGAATATTTTTACTAAACATACAAGATATGAAATAATGTGTAGAACCTTAATTAAATAGTATGTTTTCTATTCTTTAATTAAAAAATAGCATAGCTATCACAACATTTTTATTCGGCACCACCTCCACAGTTGTGATAGCATAAGCCCTTCCTTTTTTCCTGGGAGGTTGTTGTTGATTTCCACTTAAAACCCATGGCTTAGGTAAATTGTTCTGTTAATTACCTTGTAACTTGAAGTTTTAACATTGTACTAATGTTTGAGTGTCGATATTAACCTCCCTTTATTCTTTCACATTAGTGGGATTCTTCACATCCCTCTGACAGTTCCTAAGGAGATGTCTCATTCAACCACATTTGAAGCAATTCCTGGTTCCCATAAGATAGTTCTTGGATGCTTCTTCCCATAATTTTAACATGAGGGATGTTAAATATCCATTCAATCATGGGGTTTATTTGCTGTTCCACCCTTATTAGACTACATTTTCCAATTTTTGTCACTGTTCCCATGAGACTATTTGGTGTCTTCGATATCCATTTCATCCTTGAGGTAACAACTATCAATCTCCTCATAACTGTCAATGTTGTGAATTACTAACACTTTTAATAAACTCAGATTTAGTCCACTAAAAAAGTGATCCACTGTGATTTTAGTGTTCATGAAAAATCTAGAGGCATATCTTGCATGCCTTGTGATGTTTTCTTCATACTTTCCAATGGAATCATCTCCTCTCTTCTAATGTTCTAGAAACTCTATTTTAATTATGATATGGAGGGTTTGGGGAAAATATTTATTGATTTTTTTATTGAATTCTTCCTTGTCCATGGAATCAATTTTCTTCTTTGAATTCATATTATTTATCAGTGTCCACCACTGACCAGCTTTCCCATGAAAATGATAGACCACCAGTACGACTTTATTTTCTTCTAAGCACTGGAGAAAATATAATATCTTTTCAATGGGTTTAATATAATATTCTATGATGAGGGGATGAGATCACCCAATAAACATGGGATGCCTTTTATGAATGATGGATTTTATTACAACATTCTCTTTCCTTGGAGGAGCAGGGCGTTCCACATGATTAAAGGTATTATTTATAACATCAAAAAGTTGAGCTAGTGGTATCATAATGTTTTGAGAAACCATTCGCATCATATCAGGAATATCATTATAGAAATAATAACATTTCATATCACATTGATTATTGGAATTTGTTCTTCTCCTTCCCGATATTAACTAAGAAAAAGAACATAACATCAGAGGGCATGAATAATTGGATAACAAGGATAAAAGGGAAAAATTTACACAAAAAAGGATAAACTCTTAAAGGAAAAGTATATCCTATGTTTTGATTCCCTAGGTTTCAATCTAGGTTATCCATGATCTATTTCATTATATATATTCTTAACGGGGGTTTCCCTTAATAATTTTTCATAGTAATATTTTGAATTTACCAAATCATATCCCCCAAGAATGTCAAACCATGAGTGTAGAGAGGCCCATTGTCATGCACCAATTTTAGTTCTTGTCTAGATCAAAGTGGTGTTTTTGGGTTGTACCCTAGATACATAAGTTCCAAAGCCACATCCACTTGTTCAAATACATATAGGGATGTATGATCCCAATAAACTACTTTCTCCATACTTACTAAAATATAAGGATGTTTTCATATAATTAGTCTCATACTTAAGGTTCTTACTAAAGTGATCTATTCATGATCTAAAAAAATTACTAGACTATCCTATGATACCAACAATAGTGACCCGAACCTTTTACACATATCATTACATGATTTTAATCATAATAAAATAGTATATAACATGACAAGGATTGTAATGTCTAGTGTCTTCGGTGATTAGGTATATAAAAACAAAAACATAGGACTAAATAAAATATTTCATTATTTAATATTAATAATGATCTCATAACATCCATAGCACTCATACATATCTATTGGATAACTTAGGGATAAAATGAACAAAGTTATGAGATAAAAATCCAAGTAAGGAAATAAACATAAGAACTATTCTTTTTCACATGGGTTAGAAGACATGAAATAATGATATTGAAAGGCATGGAATATAAGGAATCATGAAATATATATATGGGATCATATAAATATGGATTAATAGTAATGTATAAACAATATAAAACATGAAATTTTCAAGATTCATGACTCATTGCACATATAGGAGCACTGTTCGTGGTTAACCACCAAGACTGTTGCACATGGTAGTAGGAGTCAAGGCTAACCTCCTACACCGTTGCACTTAATGTCTCATAAGACTCAATTTTACACAATTCATTGGATTGATATCATGGTTCAACCATCTTAATAAGTTTGTTAATATTATTTCCACATAATGAGTCATAAATAATCAATCATACATAAACATACGGGTACCCATGGAAAGTAATGGTTATCATAATCATGTCATAAATAATAACCAATTAGAGTATCATAAAAATGTCCATGATGGAAGATAATTATATCATTCATGGAAAATAATTTTTTATAATAGTAATATATCATGAAAAGAGATTTCAACATTATGTAATAACATTTAAAAAGAGAACTTATGAAACTTTATAATTTAAACTTTTTATAGTGGTTAATGGAAAATATGAAATATCATTTAAATGAAAAAGGGAGTAATCAATTATATAAAACCAGAAGTTAAATAGGAAGGTTTTCCAAATAAAAATAGATATTTTATTAAAATAATGGAATCTTATAAAACATATTATATAGATTAATTGAAAATATTAAGAATTCAAGAAATTCCCTTAAATCAGGATTGCTTATTGGGAAGTATTGAGGAGGGAACTAATTAAAAACATGTGTATCAATAATGGAGAATAACTAGTGGATATTTATACATGATATTGGATAATATACAAATGATTTATAATATTTCCATATAAATAATACATAAAATCATTTGGAAAATAAGAAAGATAGAACAACCTGAATGAATAATGGAGGTTCGGGTAGAATTCGTTACCTTAAGACCAATGTTTTTCTTTATCATGATCTTAATGTCATTGATAACCAAATTAAATTCAGTAATTAATATTTATATAACCCATTATTCGGGTAATTTATTTAGTATGACCTTATTATGTTCATTATTGACCTCTTTGATGGGTTAATAGGTTCAACTTCAATATTTGGGAGCGTTTGTTTCCTTGGTATTCATGATAAGTTTTCTTATATACATGTAAAAATAATCATTAATGATGATAATATATTTATAGAATTGAAGTTTATTTTTATTAGTGAACATCTAGAAAATTACAAGGTTATAAAATTGATGTGGTTATTTATAGTTAAGATGAATCATTATATAAAACATTAATGATAAACGTTTTGGTTAATTGCCGGTTTTTGATCACAAAGAATACATCTTAACTTATAAATTAATATAATTTATAAAAAATTATTTAAGAACATAAAATGAGTTATAATAAATATATTATATTATGGTTCAACTATAAAAAAGGTTTCATGAATAGAATTTAAGGCTGTAATAGAAATTGTAAACTCGACGTCTTAGAATGTGATAAATTAACAGATCTTGGATGGTGTTTTCATTTATAGTATAAAAGGAGAGTAAAGGAGAGATGATGATGAATTATTACATTATAAAAAAAATTACAGGAAATTTATGTTAGTATAGTTATCATAAAATTAGTATGAAAGGAGGTAAGGAAAGAAAAAGATAGAAAGGAACATGAAGGAAAATAAAAGAAATGAAAAGAGGAATTTACCTCCTGAATATATCTTCTTTGAGAACATCTTTAGGGGATATGATTTTGTTTTTTTCAGGAGGAAAAGGGATTATATACAAGGGAGAGTGTCTTATGGACATATTTTATTAGAATTTGGACTAGGCACAAGGCTTGAGAGTTGTGAGGAGAGGGGGTAAAGCGGGGTGGTTTTTATAGTGGAGGAGAGAAGGGGGGTTCCCATTATTTTAATCATTTGTTTAATAATTTTGATCAATAAAATGAATAGTCTTTTTTATTGTGATCAATAATAGTAAATAAACCATAGGAGTTTTATCTAATTTCCATTTACATCATCTATGACTGAAGCACGATGCAAAAAATTTTCCATTTATTATTTATCATAAATTATTATATATTACTAGTCAGAAAAAATTCTTGTATTTTAGAAAAATCCCAAAAATTCACCAAAACTATATTTTTAAATTTATAATTCAAAAATTGACTTTTTTTTACAAAATATTCTTCAGAATATGTGAAATTGAATTTTAAATTAAAATGATTATTTACTTGAAAAATATAAATTTTAAAATTAAAATTGCTTTTTTAACATGTTGAAAAATTAATTAATGTCTCTTAAAAATATATTATAATAATAATTCATTAATATAATTATTTTAAAATACATTTTAGGAAAATAAATTTTCTTTTAAATGATAAAATTACTCATAAAAATGTAATTAAATATACATGAATTACAAAAATACCCACACTTAGTTTATAATTTTTAAAATATTTACTTACTTCTACTATGATATAATTATATCAGATTTTCACTAATAATATGGATAAAATTTATTTTTAATCTAATTAGTGAGTTTACTATTCAGTTGTCCAGTTTACTATATATAAGGGTCACATTACTATTCCAAAGGTCAAGTTACTATTTCATCGGTATATGTTCCTTAACATCTAGAGATAAATTTTGTTTCACTCATTATTAAATAATAAGGTTTGTATTGTGTTATATATGTAATAATTAAAGATTATACTATAAGAAATAATTATAAGTATTTAATTTCTTTTGATAAAATATTGGGTTGTTACCTGGAGATCATTTTCTTGGTTTTCTTTGAGTGACATATATTTAGAACTAAAATGTCAGTTTCAAACTGATAAAAGACAATTTGAGTCATACCAATCACACAGTGAATTTTATTTGGTTGTGGCCGATTCTTACATGTCGTAAATGACCCATGGGTCATTTTAATAAAGTATCAAAATAATGGGAATGTTTTATATAGGGTTTTATTATGACACTTGTGATTTTTACTAAAAAATTTTCTTTAAAAAAAGACACATGGATTCATATCGGTCACACCATGAGTCAGATTGAATCACAGTTGATTCCAACATGTCACATATGACTTATAGATTATTTTCCACTATTATAAATATAATATAAATATTTTTTTTCCATTTTTAGTTTTTCAAATTTTCATTTTTCAAAAATAGATTTCAATTTTAAACAAAAAAGTCACACTTGGAGTTATATCAATAACACCATGTGCTGGATTGTGGTGTTGTTGATTCCTACATTTCACAAATGAATTTTGGATTTTTTTTCCTAAAGGATCAAAATAATACGAATGCATTTTCTTATTCTTTAGTGTGAAATTTATTCTTTTTACCAAAATTAATGTCATTTTTAAATTATTAGACACACATGGAATGATAGAGGTAACATTGTGCATCATATTGAGGTGAATCTAATTCATACACATCAAAAAAGAATTATGGATCATTTTTACTAATGTTTCAAAAAAATCAGAATGTGTTT
The DNA here is from genome assembly GCA_963277665.1 of Viscum album. Lineage (NCBI taxonomy): Eukaryota > Viridiplantae > Streptophyta > Magnoliopsida > Santalales > Viscaceae > Viscum > Viscum album. Next base: position 1,188,608,511 of record OY728121.1, on the reverse strand, counting down.
TCTTAGTTTTGAGTATGTTATTTGTGTTTTTTTATTAATATGTACTTTGAAACTGGAAACACACAATTTGTGTCATATCGATCGCATCGTGTGTCAGTTTGATGTGAGACTACTTCTTACACATCACTAATGACTTATGAATTTTTATACTAGGTTATCTAGATAATAATAGAAAATTTGTTTTATTTTCATTGAGTGACAAATATTTTATCTAAAACCACAATTTTAAACTAGCAATGGACAATTTGAGTAATTCCTGTCTCACCATGGGTATGATAAAGGTTAGATTGATTCCTACACATCAATAATGACTAGTAGATAATTTTTTAAAAGTATCAAAACAATCTAAATGTGTCTGCTCAGATTTCAGTATGTAGCTTGTAATTTTTGTAAAATTCAATTTAAATTTTAAATAAAAGGACACTCATTGGGTCATACTTGTTACACCATGGGCCAGATTAATGCTTTTTTGATTCCAACATATCAAAAACTAGTTCTAGATCATTTTCTAAGATTATCAGAATAGTTTGACTAAGTTTTCATGGTTTTCATAATTTCACTTGTTATTTTTTCCTAAATTAATATCATTTTTAAATAAATAGACACAATTAGAATTATACCGGTGAAATTGTACATTAGATTTTGGTGAAGATGATACCTACACATCAAAAATGACATATGGATTATTTTACAAAAGTATTAAAACAATAAAAACGTGTTTGATTAGTTTTTAGTACGTGACTTTTTTAATAAAAATGTTATTTGAATTAAAAAAACACCCTTTTAGTCATATCAGTTACATCATGTGTCAATTTGATGTGAGACTATTTTCTACACAACACAAGTGACATATGAATCATTTTCATTAATTATCAAGATAATTGGAGCATGATTTCTTTCTTTTTAGTGAGTTATAAGATATAAAATAAAATAGAAATTTTAAAAAAATAATGTACACTTTTACTCAAAGTTGTTTCAAAATGAAGTTTATTGAGGTTTTATTGATTCCTATATATCAAAAATTACATATGAATCTTTTTCCAAAAGTATAAAGACAATAAAAATGTGTTTCATCTTTTTTCAATATGTCAGTTGTAATTTTTACTAAAGTTATTTTCAATTTTAAATAAAAATAAATAATTTTGAGTTAAAATGGTCACACCATTCATCATATTGTGGTGGGGTTGATTCAAACATGTTAAAAATGTTTTATGAATCTTTTTCCGAAATTATAAGAGCAATCCAAATGTGTTTTCTTGGATTTACATATATCAATTGTTCTTTTAACTAAAATCAATTTCAAATTTAAATAAATGGATACTCATGGAATTATACTAGTCACACCATGTGTCTGATTTAGGTGTAGCTAATTCTTACACATAAAAAATGACATATGGGTTGTGTTCCTATAGTATAAAAACAATTATAATTTGTTTTCTTGGATTTTAGTATGTAACAAGTTCATTGTAAAAAAAGTAATGTCACTTTTAAATGAAAAGAAACATGGATTCATATCTGTCATATCATGCAACAGATTGAGGTGTAATTGATTCCTGCAGGTCAAAAAATTACTTATGGATCAGTTTCTTAATCTATCAAAAAAAATATAAATTTATTTTCTCAGTTTTGAGTATTTCAATTGTCTTGTTTTTAAACATAATTTCAATTTTAAATAAAAAGTCACACCTTGTGTCATACCAATTACACCACCCCATTTATTTTATTTATTGAACTTCCCACAATCCATATTGAGTCAATAATACTTAATTGAGAGACCTTGTTATACTATTCTAGTTTTAAGGAAAGAGAATGGGTTTTTAGATGGGAATATAGTTTCAATAAGTATTGTTGGAAGTTTTATAAATAATTGAAATTGAAAACATGGAAAAATTGGATGAAAGTAACATGTTATCTCTTTTTTAGATTTTTACAAATAGTTTTAAAAAATATGGATTGCCAAAATATTTGTGAAAAAGTATGTGTTAGATACAAGTGGTGAGGAAATTAACTTACGAATAGTAGATAAAATAATGATAGATTAAATTAAATAAGTTGTAGGAATTCACATTTTCATGATGGTTGTGTACATTATAGACCCATTGCCTTTTTGTCATTATCACACTTATATACTTGAAGTCCAATATCTCATTAGTATGAGTAGCTTCAAATAGACCACCATAATTCAAATAAAAGAATCCCCCTGTATAAGAAAATAATTCTATTAGGAGTAAAAATAAAAATAAATAAATAGAACATAAATATGTAACAATAAGTCACTTCTATGGATAATGATTTTACTTTGAAAACATCAATGATAGCTCTTTGATTGAAAAGCGAAAACACCGATACTATTTCCGCAATGTTATTGGAGGGAACCTGATTGAAAGTGATAAATTCCGACACTGAAGGTGTGAAAAGTATTTGGGAGAGATGATATTTGTAGAATTTTTTGTGAAGAAAGGCACGAATGATGGAGAATAAATATTCCAAAGTAAAAAAAATCTGTGATGAGTAATGAAAATGAAATAAATGTTTAATTTTATAATTTTTTGGTAAAATAGATATAATATATTGTAACATTACCTTTTCATCTTCCCAAATGGTTTCTTTCAATATTGTCTAATTTTCAATGGGATTGTACCATCATCATGTGTAGGAAATATTTTTTAGATGATTAGTAAAAAATTTAAATTATATTATTTTAATTTTTTAGAGAACATATAACATTATGGGGAAAAATATAGTTCATTAAAAAATTGTTCTCATTTATCACTATTTATGTAACGACCCAAAGTTTCATTAATGGAAATCCCTCTTGATCTTATTAAATATCTCTTTATATAAAATGTTTTATAAAATTTCAACTTCTTTGGTTTGGTGATAAGGGTTGTGACCGTTACTTTTATAGTCGTTGAACAGTGATCACATGATTAGTATAAATATAAAGCTTTAACGAACCAAATTTTACCCAGACAAAGGAAGCGATGGCCTCATCCCGTAGAATTACGCCATACGAAGCCCATTTATCAGAGCTTAGAAAATAGGTGGCATCCTTGGGCTTCGCCATTGACCAAGCCCAAGCTGAGCTTCACCATGTCAAGCTCGAACGAGACCATCTACGGGAAAAGTGGAAGTTTATAGAGATTACCACTCGAGCGATGTTATCCGAGCCACCCCAAGAGTTTGTCACCATCGCATACCTTACCTTTAGGTCTTATGCTGCTTTTTTGAGGGGTTATGTAACAAATAAGTAGTACTATGTTCATGTAAATTATTTTTGTATTTAATAATGAATATAATTTCTAGTCATTTTTTATACATTGTAAATAGTTTCTAAAGTACAAATGGTGTTTTTAGTTATTATTTAATTATGAAATATATTTTATTAAATTAACGGATTTTTGAATTAAATAATATTTTAATAAAATAATAATAATATTATTAAATTAATTTCTATTAAATATAAATGATCTTATAATTTTACGAATGCAATTAAAATTTTATATTACGGTTTGAAAGCCATTTCTGTCAAAACCCGTGAATATTCGATAAATGTTGGTTTTTATTCTAAAAGTGAAAATTAACATATTTAGAAATTTTTTTAGATAAAATAAATGTCATTTCTTGAATCAGGATGTCGAAGTTATCCAACGGTGAATTTTTCATAATTTTCTGAGACAGTCAAATTTTTGGGTAAAAATTAAATACCGTTTAAATATATAATGTGTTTTATGACGTCATAATGACCCAATGGTGATGTAATAAAATACCATAATCCTTATATTCGGCCAATATATGTTTTTTAATTAAAATAATGTGATTTTCGGTTTGTTTGACTTTCTTTTCAAAGCATTAATGGACCCCTCAAGACATATTCAACACTTTGCCTTTTTAAATTAATTTCCATGGGAGTGTGACTCACCTCCACATAAGAAACCTTATTATTTTAAGAAGTTCGGACTTGGGCCTTATAAAATATTGTTTTACTATTCCCTTTTCCAAAAACCATGGGCAAAAACCATGGTATGGTTTGTGGTTTGGATTAATTTAATGTAAGGGGACCCAAACCTAAATAATAAAGAATTCCCTCACCTTTCCTATATAAACCCACCCAAGATCCCACTTCCTCCTCACTAAAATCCCTTTTAGTTCGTCCAAACTCTACCCTAATATCTCTATAATCCTCCCATGGTGCCCCAAGCTCCCAAGAGGCCTCTCACAAGCCTCTCTCTAGCCTTTGGAAGCACACTTCCAAGTAAGGGTTTTTTCTTCCTTTCTCATTTTTTTCCAATTTTCTTTGAGATGTTTTTCCCTTTTAATTTCAATTATAAATGTTGGGGTATGATTTCTAACCTCCCTCATACTTACCTCTTTATGTTTTAATGATGGTAGACCCTTTCTCTCTCATTAAATGCCTCCCATGTACACCCGTTACTATGCCGAAATTCCGAAAGGAACTTCTCTCTCCTCTTTTACATTCAAGCAATACTTATGTATCATGAATCTAAATTCCATTATAATTGTTGGGAAATTTTTCTATATGACCTCCTTACTTTCCATTACATGTAAATATTATTAGGAACCTATTTCTCTCTCATCACCCATTTTTTTAATTATTATGTCACGCCGTTACGCTACCGAAATCGCACCGATTTTCTAAGCCAATGTCATTGTGTAGTGAATACCATACCCATTTCTCCATCAAGGGAATTCACCTTTATGAACATTTACTTATTGATTGTAAAGTTTCATGTATGAATTCCACATTCCTTTATCATGGAATAAATGACTATGTTTTATGAATCCATGTTTTATAATCCATGTGGCACACTTATGCAAGAAATGAAATGTTTAAGAAGGGTGCACCCTTATAGCGCTCCAATGCATTGTGTAAAGTATAGTATCATGATACGTCATGTGCAATGAGTGTTGACTCATTCTAATTCAAGTGCAACGATGGTTTACTCGCGCTTCATGTGAAATGAGTATTTACTCTTTCTTTATGTGCAATGAGCCTTGGGTCATGCTAATTCCATGTAAAGTGTTGTTGCCACATTTCCATGTTATGATTATCATGCTTTATCATGCCTTTATGATCATGTTTTTCTTATTCTCTATTGATATGCATATTGTCTAACATGTATTGTACTCCTCATGTTATTCCATGTGTACTCCCTTACAGGGCTTTATAGCTCACCCTTTTCTTATTCATGTCCTTAGGTTATCCCATTCAATGCTAAGTACGAAGGAATGTAGTGGTTATTTAAAGGAAGTTTTCAATAAAGATGTTGTATTTCATGTTTTAAGTTTTTATGTAATGATCCTAAGCCAGAAAGAAACTAAACCTCTCTATATTCTTTGTTGTATCAAGTGAATTTTTATGTAATAAATCATGTTTAAGTTGTAATAAAAAAGCAGGGTTGTCATAATTTATTTTTTTAATGGTAGTAGGAATTCTCCTTTTCTGGATGTTTGTATAAATTCTTGATCTATTTCCTTATTTTCATTATTTATGTAGTATCCTCGAAGTGCAATCTTGAATGAGGTAATTTATATTATTCCATCAGGTATTTTTCTCAATCATTTCAAAAAAAATCTATGTCATCTTTGGAATATGAAATTTTTTGACAGTTATAATATTACTGAAAAATATAAATACAAAATGGAATAATAAATATTTTAATTCAAATAGTAATTTTCTTTAAAAATGACATGTTAGGGATGCTAGTTTTTTATGGAATATGAACTATCTCAAAAATTTAAAAATTTATAACCACAATAATTTCATTTATATTTTTTTTAGAAAATATAAAAATATTGGAAAAATAACTAATTTTTTATATGTGTTTCGGTAGTAATTTTTTATATATATAACCTGATACACGTCCACATGTAAAACGTGTCCAGAACCTTGTGTGCATGGGATATTCTTATTCCATGATATTCATGATATTTATATATTGAACTATTATAAAATAATTCTCATTAAAAATTAATATAAGATATAAAAAAGATGTTTAGTTATAAATTTTTTGAAGTAGTTTATTAAAAATTTTCAAAAATCATCATGTGTGGTCAATTTATTGGGTATCCATGTAGTGAATCCAAAAAATAAATCTTTGGAGTATCCAAATTGACCATAATGGGAATCCAATGTTTCTAAAATGCATTAAAAATGAATACATAATGAATAAATTAAAATATATTTATATGATTATAATGTATATTTTTTCCCCTGAAATACTAGTATAAGGAATATTATATCATTCATAAGACCTTTTTCAAACAAAAATTATTTTTTTAAACTATTTCATTATTTTTTTAATTAATTTAATTCTGTTATTTTTATGTAAAATGAGGACTAATGAGTCCAAATTTCGCTTCATGGGTTAATACATTCTATTGGTATTGATATACATTCTAGAAAAAATATGAAATGTATTTAGTCATAATTAACATATTATTTCTTCTTTGAGAAAAACAAATCATGAAAACATAACTGATGAATAAATTTATAAATGAACCTCTTAACCATTAATAGTTGAGTATATCATTTACATTCTCATGACCAATTTATTCTATATCATCATCTCCATACATTTGTTCATCAAAATCAATTATGAGATTACTACCATTTAGTAACATTATATCCACATGAACCATTAAGGTTAGTAAATGCAGGTATTGAATAAGTTGGGTAATGGTTCTTTCTAAAGATATTTTCAATTAGTTGGTTCATGATTTAGATATTTTTTATCCGAAATTTTGTTTCACCCCTTCCCTTTATCTATAATAAACTTCATCAGTTTAGAACATTTTTAATTAATTGTTAATGGATTGTCATGAATAATAAGTTGAAAAGAAATACCTCCTTGCCCCCATGATTTTTTACTAGATTTGATAGACATTATTAGATTGTTCCTACAACATGATCAACTTTATTAATATCTACAACATAATGTGGAAAAGGTAGATTGACACTTAGTTTATCATCTTATGTAATCTCCACTCTCACAAGACATATTGTAAGTGGTCTGTTTTGTAGAGTGTATTTTTGGATATTAAACTTGGTTTTTCTCACTACAAGGAAATGGTTGGTTGTTGATAGATATAAATCATATACATTTTCATCCTTTATAATATCATTATAGGAATGGTATCAATGTCTATCTGATTAACATTTCATAGTAACAATTATTAGAATTTTTTCAAAAATTATCTAAAATAAATAAAGTATACGATGAATAATGAAAATTAAATCAATGTTTTATTTTATAATTTTTTTGGTAAAATAGAGAAAGTATATCAAAAAATTACAATTAAATCTTCCTTAAGTGCTTCCTTCATTAAGGACTACTCTTCTGTGCGATGGGTGACATCAACATGTGGAGAGACATTATCTGCATGAGTTGTAACAATTTTAATTTTTATTATTTAAATTAAGTGGAGATCAAATAATATTATGAGGAAAAATATAGTACATTAAAAAAAATCTTCCCATTGAACGCCATTTATTTTTATGGGTAGTAAGAATTTAATATTTTATAATGGGTTTATACACGTTTGAGCCATTTTTTATTCTCATTATTTTAGTTGTAGGCTCGAATTTCAATCCCACAAGAGGTCATTTCTATATGTTCAATTGGAACATTAACAAAATAGTAATCCTATATAAATACTTAAGAAAATAACTAAAACACCTCGGTAAAATGATGAGAAAATAAACTAAATATGAAGTAGGAAGTAACATCTTCATGATATATGTGTACATTCTGCCATAAGGTATATTTCTAAATCATTTATAAACAAATATATATCATCTTTTGAGTATGATAATTTTCCACATTCACAATAGTGATGTAAAAATTTAAATACAAAAAAGGATTAATAAATATTTTAAACGAAATAGTAATTATCTTTGAAAATACATTTTCAGGGGTGATTTTTTTATTGATGGAATATGATCACTATAATAAATTTATAAACATAATAAATCCAATATTTTATATTAGTTAGAATCAAAAACTGAAATAATGTAGAAAAATAAGTAATTTGTTTCGATATGTGTTTGGATAGTAAAATTTTATTATATATACACTCCCACATGTCCACTTGTAGAACATTTCAACCTCCTTGTACGCATGGGCTGTCCTCATGACTTGATTTTCATTATATTTATACATCACCCTATCATAACAGAATTCTCATTGAAACATAATATATATATATATATATATATTCATGTTTAGTTTTAAAATGTTGGATGTACTATATTACAATTTCCCAAACTGCATCATGTGTGGTTGTTCTGTTGGGTATCCTTGTAGTGAATGTAGGAAATAAATCTTTGGAGTATCGAAATTGACTATAATGAGTATCTCATGTTGCAAAAAAAAATATGAGTAAGTAATGAAATAAATTGAAATATATTTGTAGTTTTTTACCACTACAATGTTGGTATTAAGAAGATTCTGTCACCTGTAAGTGTTTTTTTCAAAATATATGGTTATTTTTTCCACCATTTCATTCATTTTTTTGAATCTTTTTTTCTTCTATAGAATTTATGTGAGAACTAATGAGTCCAAATTTATGATTATAGGGTCATCCTTTAATCTATAGAGCATATATATTCCTGAAAAAACTGTGAAATGTATTTAGTAAAAATTAAAATAGAATACCAGATTTTAGAAAAACATATCATTAAAACATCCCTCATGGATACATTTACAACTGAACCTCATAACCATTCATAGTTGAGGATATCATTAACATTTTCAAGATAAATGTATTCAATAACGTCCTATAAATACATTTATTCTTAAAAATAAATTATGTGAGTACTACTATTTTGTTACATTATGTCTGCGTGATCTTTAAATGTTAGAAAATATGGATATTGAACCGGCGGGGTAAAAGTTATTTACAAAGATTTATTCAATCATTATGTTGATCCGTTAGATGGTTTTGATTATACATTTGATTTAAATCCTTACCTTTGTCCATATTTTATATAATTTAGCTATTTAGACCTTTTTTTGTTATTTGTTAATGTTTTAGCATGAACAATAAATTTGAAATGAGTACCTACTAGTGGACATGTTTATCTGCAAGATCTAATGGTCATGCTAAGAATGTTTCAATAGGTTGGTCAATCATATGAATATATGTTTCATCAACTAGAAAAGGTTTCCCATCACATGGCTTATGATCTATAGTAATCCCCACTCTCATTGACAATTATAACTAGTTTGATATGTAGAGTGTCCTCTTGGATATTGAACATAGTAGCCCTCGAAACATGGTGATGGGTAGGCATTGATAGATATAAATGACAGTTATTTTCATTCTATTTAATATCAATCCAGGAAAGGTAACTATGTATGTCTGAATAACATTCCATAAAAATATATTAGAATATTGATTTCATCAAATAATACATATCTTTTATAGGAATTCCATGCCACAAATTTGGTGGCTATTGGGGGGGGGGTGGATCATTAAGAAATGGTTGTTCTTTAGTTGTTTCTTCTCTTCGAATACGACATAAAATTTTATTGAAAATCATTATAACAATGAAATATTTAATCAAGGGAATATAAATATTCTTTCATCTCTACCACTTATTTTTATTTATCCTCCTCTAGTTTTTTCTCAAAATGTGTTCGGGGTGTTACCCCAAATCCCACACCTCTAATGTGGCATGCTGTTTTGGTCGCTACGGTGCAACCGATAGTAGGTGTTCATCCAGTACAATTTTTGAAGTTTATTATTTATATATAGGAACGAAAACATAATAAAACATGTAATCATTGTCATGTAATATCAATTTGATGAAAAAAATTATAATTAATTAATACTTATAAAAGTTTCATACATTTTTTTGTGTATTTCCATCTATTACTATACCCTATTTATTAACATGTGCATCGTTCCACAGAACATGATGTGGGATGGAATTAGATTTGGATTCATCAATCTTCATATAAATAGAGGAAAAAATTTTGTTGTTCATTAATGTCCCATTAAAGTATTAAAATATATTTAAAATTCATACCAATTTTTTTCAAGTGATGCATACCCCATCCTTACTTTATGGTTGGGGTACGTTGGTCTTGTGGCTTGATCCTTATTTTCATCAATCAGTTTCTATTTTATATATAAAAAATCATCAATCAAAGTGATGAATACACATTTCATCAAACAATTTATTACCAGAAACAATGTACCAAAAAAAATATCTTCGCTCGATGACCAGTAAACACATCCCATGCTATATAGATTATCATGTGTGCATACATAGGAGCTTGGAGGAAATTAATTTTCTTCCAGTATCTCTAAGAAGAAATATCATTAAAATTTTGAAAAATAATCTTTGAATCCTTCCTCAAATAATTAATATATATTTCTTATGGGGGTCATGAATTATAATTTAAATATATAAGGGATGATGAGGAGTAATTCAATGTTTTATTATTTTATTTTGTAGTAAAATAAAAAATAACATCAAAATATTAATGTAATATATTCCCAATAAGTAAATTACATTTTGTAAAAACATTGTTCCACAAATCTATATCATTTGACATGCATTTCCAAGTGATTAACCCAATGTTACTACTAAACATGGTGTTATTAGGGTTAATATAATTGTGTCATAGATTCCATTGGACCTCTAATTTTATTTCTTTGTTTTTCTCCATAACAATTTTTTTCGAACACCATCTTGCTACAATACTCACATTTTTTCTATTTCATCACTTTTTCACCATCTACCATTTCATCTAATTCATCATTTTTAATATGTTTTTACTCTAGATTGGTTGAATTTTCATGTTCAGAATCTCATTGTTTTTATATAATAGGAGTAACAGGAGGTTGATAAATTATTGTTCCTTAGGAATGGGAGTATCTACATTAGAGAAATTCATTATTTACAAAAGTTGTTTAACATTTAATTTTTCTTATGTAAATGCACCGGAAAATAGATAATAACATGAGGTATCCCAACGTATATTAAAAAATATATATCATGATTATTTAACTCTATTAATTTATGCATGTGGGGATTTTACCACTCTAACATGTTTCAAAATCCCTTAATTTTGTTCTCCTATGATGCACAAAACCCCATCTACAATGGGAAAATTGTAAAATGATTTCAATGTCCAAATTAAAAGGTTATCGTTTATTAAATTCTTATTTGACCCTTCAGCTGGTTTGGTTGATAATAGAACAATTTACCACTTTCATTGTAGGAGATCTTGAATAAAAAATACTTGTAATGGCTACAATAACATTTTAATTAGTTTTTTTGTACCCTTCATTATTGAAATCCACTTTCAAGAATCATAATTCTTCTATTTTAAAAACATTCCTTTATCAACCCACTTCCATCAAAAAATTGGAACCTGAAATGTTTTATAATCCAACTCACATATTTTTTTAGTGATTCCAAATTATGACATATTTTCATAAATTTGATTTTTATCCTTACAACCATAAACATGCATCGCTTCAGCAACAAGTGTAACTACACTATTTTTGGTTTTTCTTCATTGACCAGGTTCATTTGTACACAGTGTATAACCATTAATTATATAACCATTGTATGATATAAAAACACACATGGTTCTCTGGCTAGAAATTAATGTCTTTTGGATATAGAATCCAAATTTTCATCAGACTCCTTTAAAATATAGTCTCATACCCATCCAATAAACTATTTATCATATGTATATGATATCCCCCAATCATCCTTGAAGGATTCAAATGCCTAATAATTTCATTGTTTGTTTAAAATTTTTGGGAAACCCCTAAATTGTTATAAAAAATATAATGTCAGGCCTCTGTAATATTGATTGGGTCAACATCTCTTCACGAAATTATGTCACCCACATACAACCCAGTGTGACGATATTTGAGTAAAGTAATGCTTTCCACATTGTACAATTTTTCAGTATAGCATTCAATATCCCCCTCAACAATATATCACTCTACAGTAAAACCCTTTAGATAACATTGATTTTTGACATAACAATCAAATTCTTTATATAGAATTCATTGGGGAACATCCATCTATAATGTATAGGACCACATAGTTGAATATCTCTCACCAAGTGATCAATCATGTGAACCATCACATCAAAAAATATTGGTCGGAAGAATATTTCCAATTCTCATAATATAATGGTAATTTCCATTTCCATAGTTGGAATTTTTTTGGGCCAATAAATTTTCATCATATAGTATTTAATGATAAATGTAGCTTTCTTATTGTATGATGAATATTCTTGGAAAAAATGAAATTTTAATCTATAGGAATTATATCTCTTCCACTATCACATACATTTTTTCAACATGAATAACATCAAGAAAATGTCTTATATATAAACAATTATAGTATAAAAATTAAAAAATACTAATATCTTTTTACCACCAGTTTTCATAAGGACTTTCAAAAAAGTTTTAGCAAATGAAATTTCGACATATTTTACATTCTCAAATATTTGATCACCTATTAGTGGAGTTTATGTTTTATGTTCTTTTATACATCCTTCAAATTATTTCATCCAAGATTAATAGTTATGTCATCAGGGTAGAAATTTGTGATGTCCTAGAAACACAATCATCGATGAATGTCTCAATGTAATTTACTTTGTACCTTTCCCATAAATGGGACACCATAGAGTTAATTTAATTATTTATGCTAGAAAATTTACTTAAGTATTTAATTAATTTATCATCTCTTAAAATGTTTCTATAAATGTGAAATATTCATTTCTGTAAGAATCATACAACATTACACTATAATATAACAATAATTTTAAAACATCTATCAATGGGTCCAAATAAACATAAATATCATTTCCTACTTTTTTTAGTCCTGATATAAGAATTTATGACACAATGTATTTTCATTTCATGAATAACCAAAATGTAATGTAATAGTTTACCAATGTAACCAGCCATGTGCTATGAATACTTCTTTGAAAGTAAAAAATATTCACTCTATCTATATATAAGTCATAGTGAATTATTCAAGTATCGTTTACAAATTCAAGATAATCACGATCAATTATACTCTATAGAGCAGAGTCTACTAGTTGATGAAGTTTCACATCATTATTTCTTGTATATATATTGCATGTCGATTTTATTATAGTATGTTCACTTGTTTATAGGTTCCTAAATATTTTAATAAATATAATTTACCATACAAATTTCATAAGAATCGATTCAAATTTTTTATATCGAGAAGAAGCATACCTTGTAAAATCATTATGTGATTTTTGGTCCTTGATAAATAATGTACATTCATTTGGATAAGTATCTATTCTTGCTATGATCATATATATAAAATGTAACATTATTTTAGAATCATATGTTTGGCTAGGGAACTCATTATATTCTTATAACATATCATTCAGGAGTTAATGTAGTTCAATAAAACTGGAGTTAGACCATCAGCTGGATGCTTTTAAATTATACAGATTTATTATGATTGACAATTCTTTATATTTAGTGCAAAAAACATATAATGGAATATTTTCCCAACTCTTAATCCTCAATTTTTTTTGGATAATCACAAAGTTCATCTTCAACTATCATTTTCATTTACTCAATATGATATCTATTATCATTCATAACTATAATCAAATCCTTGATATAGTCTTCTTCATTGTCCACACTTGTAATAAAATTAGTTGATCCATAAATTGCAGTTCTATCCTAGTTATTAGATACAATCACATTTTCCCCATGTTTATCCGGAAATTTATAAATTCAATCAATTCAATGACAGATCAAGTGTTTGTCCAACTCCTCAGGACTAATAAGTGTTGTCTAACAATAGCGTAAACATAAATAAATTATTTGAGAAGGGTCATATTCTTGGTCTTTTGAAAATGTGATGAACTCTTCCACCCCATCCACATATTCGTTTGTTATACGATTTCCATTCATCCATTTTTGATTCATATCCATTCTATTGATGGTTCTAGGTGAAGAGTAAGCATGTGAAAGTGAGAGATATATTAAAACATCTTTTAGAAACCATTTCTTGAAACCAAGAGCAAGTATCATTCATATCAAATTTATAATTAATTTATTTCTTATTTGTAGAAATAAATACCATGCCTTAATATATTTATTCATTGGTTAATTTTTGTCACCCTAAAGACCCTTTTAGATTACCTTCATTTCACGGTGGGGATACAAAGATATAATCCATCTAGTGGTGATCCACATGTGCTCCTATGATATCCGAGCAACAATAGTAGATCTCCTAGTGCTAGCGTGATGAGTCAAATATCTTGAGTTGTCCATACTTGACTACATGTTCTTCAATCATGAAAAAATATATCCTGCCGTTATCATTCATGAGAGGGAGAGATAATAATGAGTTAAAGATAGTTATTTTTGTGAAAATTTTTTCTATTATTACTTTTTAATGTTCAAAACAATAAAAATATCACCATATTTATAGAATTTATATTTAATTTAAAATCTGATTTATTTGGATACCATTAATTAAATAAAATTTATTACCTTTAATAAATCACATGCATCATAAGAATAATTATATAAATATTATTTTGTGGAATGAGCCAACTTTTTCAAAAATACTTATTAAATTATGGTCTTCTTAATTAATATTGGTCACCATACTCGGTATTGGACCCTTCTAAATCAACTAGCTTTTATGGAACAACTGAATATATATTTCATTCAAAAATAAATATTTTATTCTGAATCAAGAAAATAAATATTTATTGCAATATTTAATAAATAATATATGTTTTTTATTCATAATCCAATGAATAATTATTTATTTAATTTATGAAATCAATATAACATGAATAAATTTATTCTTAAAACTTGAAAATAATATTTATTCCATTAATTAAACTGAAATATTATTTAATTGAGATCAATAGAAACACTTAGTTTGTGACCCTATAGAATTTTTTCTCATTGGAATTAGGAAGAATTGCATAAAGTCCAAGATTACTCTCTACCAATGGTTCAAGGAAACGAAGGGAAATAAATTAATGGAAGAACATTGAATATCACATAATAAATCTCACAATATAATATAAAAACTTTGTCATAATATTTCTTCTAGATGGTTTCCTGTCTGTTTTACCAACCAATATGCTCGATATGTATTTCCTTGAATTTCTGAAATAAACATGTCGTTACACTATGTACATGGAATTTAATGAGATGATTCTATTCCAATCAAATGACTGAGATATCAAATTCCATAAAGATGGAAGGAAAAATCATATATCAAATTATTCATTATTTAAATGTCACTCTCGATGCACCCAACGTATCCATCGTTTCCATTAACTATTATCACAATGGTTTATGAAATAAATCTCAGTACATGAGTGGTAACATGCATTAGTAAGAATCATAAAGTATATGTACCATCACACATTATTGTAGATAGGAATATTTTTTAACACCAAAATATATAAAATTCTTTCTGGCGGGTATGTTATCATTATCTTTTATCTTGGAGATTACATAGTGCGAGCTTCATGAGAATAAGCCTCATCTATTTATGAGTACTTTCACCTGAGATTCTATGTACTATGTGTCCCATCATTGTATGTTATCCAACCACAAAACATTATATGATAATTTCTTCATAGCACATAAAAGTTCTCATCATATCAGGGAACTCATATAAGCTTATCAATGCGACGTATACTCTAGGAAATTATTCCATTTACTCATTCAGAAAAATATAAAATATGTAATAATAAGATTTATAAATATTCAATAGATTAAAATACACATTTAATAAAAGTAAAAAAAGTTGGTTATAAGACCCCACCAACAACAAACTACCACTTGGACTAGAGCCAACAACCTATGACCTTTAGTCTGCTAGACTTCACATGATAGTCATGTTTCTATTAAGTCATGGCTTCAGTCATGGTGTCTCCCATGTTGACTTCTATATAAATAATTCTTAATAAAACTTCACCTATATAAGAAAAATCCTTCAATATATTACACTTAAAAAGTATGTGATCCATCCATTGACGCGACCTTTCCTTTTTCACAAGAGCCACTATTGTATTATGATCACAGTATAGTGTTATAGGATCTTTACAGATAGATACCACATCATTCTTTTGGAATAAGTTTCACATCCATAATGATTCTTTAGCTTCTGTAAAGCCACAATATACTATGATTCTTCTATATAATCTAAAACAAAATCCCTTTTGATGTTTTGTTGCTTACAACACCTCAATTTAAAGTGAATATATATCCTGTTTGTGACTTCATGTCATATTGATTAGCTTGAAAACATGAATCTTCATATCTACTAATGACCAGTTCATTATTGTCTCCATAAACTAGAAACATATCCTTAGCACACATTAGATACTTAAGGATAGTATTGAATTCCATATTTTGACTGTCACATGGATTAGCATGATATCTTCCTACCACACTTAATGCATACGAAACATCATGAATAGTACAAAAGATATCATACATAACTAATCCAATCGACCGATTTGTATGAAAAATTTCTCATTCTATTTGTTTCCTCATGTGTCTGAGGAAACATATTTTTGAGAAATATGAATTCCTTGTAATGTTGGAAACAATACCCTCTTGAATTGGTACATACATAATCTCTTCATTATCTTTTTAATTTTTATTCTTTGATTTTGGCCACGAAACCCCTTAGATATATCACGATGGATCTTGATTCCAACAATATGCGCTGCCTCACCCAAGTCCTTCATGTGGAATCTTTTTTTCAACCACATCTTAATAGACTAAAATACTAGTTTTTCATTTATAATGACTAATACGTCATGAAAATATAATATTATGAAAATGACTTCACTGACACAAAACTATTTATAGACACATGTCTCAGAATCACTCATTATGAAACTAAATTCTATTATAGCCGCACCAAAATGAATGTTCAATGACCTGGACTCTTATTTTAACCCATAAATGAATCTTTGCAACTTTCATATCTTGCTGGAATCCTTTGGAGTCACAAACCCTTTCGAGTTGTGTCCTATAGACACCTTCGTAAAGGATCACTCTAAAGAAGTTGATTTTGATTTCCATTTCCCCAATTTCATATTCATGTAAATCCACATTTCCAATTATAATTATAATGCATTTTGACATTGAAACCGATGAAAATGATTTGTTGTATTGTGTTCCTTGATACTATTTAAACACTTTTAAATCGATCTCGCCTTATAGGCACTGGCTTGTCCATCCATGTCCTATTTCTTCTAGAACAACAATTTTAAACCTATGATATTTACATATACTACAGGGTCTACTAAAATATAGACTTTTTTAGGTACATGGAATCCATTTCATAATTCATGGCTCCTTGCCACTTAGAATCATCTCTATCACTTAATACTTTATTCTATGTTAGATGATCATTATTATCAACTAAGAATGAGTCACCATCCTTGGTGGAAAGAAATTCATACCATTCTAGTTCTCCATCCTCTCTAGTTCTCTTAAAAAATAATAGCGTACAAGGAATTATTTCTCCTTCAACATGGATTGGTTTTATTTGTTCCTATGCCAACTCTTGTATGTATTGATCTTGGAGTTCATCGATTTCTATCTTTTTCCCACTATTATTTTTTTAGATAATTTCCTATTAATGAAATGTGAGAATCATTTCAAACAAAACATTTTTTTAGAGGTATTGTGTAGTTATTATCCCTTTGTTTCTTTTGGATATCCTATAAATATATGCTTTGTGCCTTGGGGTGAATGATTGTTACCTAAAGTGGCCATAAACAAATATTCACAAACCCACACATGTATGTAAGACAAAAAAAGTTTCATTACATTACATAGTTGGAATGGTATACTATCTATTTATTTAGTTCAAAATTAGTTTTGTATGTAATTTTTTGTTTGTAATGAGTATCCCCAAAAGGAAAATAGAACACACACATGAATCATAATAGATATCACGATGTCAAATAAGGTGTGGTTCCTCCTTTCACTTACACCATTACATGGAGGAATACAAGGAAGAGTGAGTTGAGATAAAATCCCAAACTCCTATAAATAATCAATTATGTCTTGATTAATATATTCTCCATCATGGTATGAGTGAAGTTTCTTAATCTTAATTCTAAGATAGTTCTCAACTTCATTGATTTATTCCATGAATTTATCAATATAGTTCTACACATTCCTCATTATGTTGACATATCTATATGTAATAAAATCTTCCATAAAATTTATAAATTTTTAATATACACCAATTGCTTCAATAGGTTATACTACACATACATCAATTTGAAATAATTCAAGATGATCTGTAGCACTTTCACATTTCCAACTAATTTTTGGTTTGGTCATTTATTTATTGTAAACATGTGTGACATACACAAAGTTCTTTTAGTTCAAAAGATTATAAATATCCATCTTGATGTAATTTATTCAGGAATATTTCATTTACATGACTAAGAAAGTGATTCCAAAGTTGGGTGTGGTGTGAGTCATGTGAAGTGACATTGTTATCAATTGACAGTATTTTGTTGGTGTAATATAGCACATAGAGACTACCATTTAAATGTTTCAATCATAAAAAAATTCTATATTTATTGAAGAAGAATGATTTATTCACAAATTTGACGATAAATCCATCCTTATGAAGTTTGGATATAGAGATAATGTTTTTGGTAAATAAAGGCACATAATAACATCCCATTAAAAACAAGGTCATTCTGGTCAACAATGTGAGGTGGTAGTCCCCAAAAACTACAACAAAAAGTTTAACTCTTTTGTATTCTTGAAGATCTACCTATCCAAGGTCAATGTTTTTGAATCTACTTGGTTCATGTATTTGAACACATATGTGAGCACCACAAGATTTATATAATACCCAATTTTTAGAAACATATAAATTGATCGTGATAACAAATTCACTTGAAGAATCCCCTTACTTCTTTGTCCAAGTGTAGTTTTTCTTCTTGTGGCCCTTCTTGCCACATGAAAATTGAAAACATCCTAGTCCCTTACTTTCCCCATGATCTTCCTATTAATTGATGGGTGTGGAGATTATTTTTACTTAAATCCATTTTCATCCCCATTACATTTTCTCACTATAAAGAAGGCTGGGTTTTCACTCTTTGTATCCTTATCTACTTGGGGAATAATAGTAAGAAGATCTGTCAACGATGTTCAAATTAAAATTCACAACAACGATGGAGAAGCTCTGATGGAGTGATGCGCAAATGAGGTTGGTTCCCAGTTCTCTGAGGATTTTATACAATATAACCTATATGAAAACAATGTATCCAATGATCTGGACTATATGAGGCCCAACTAGGGAACCATCTCCAATATTTCTATGAAAGTGTGCCTCAAAAATCTCAATCAGTTCATGTCTAGCTCTATCTTGGTAATGATCATGGAGGTTCTCAAGCATACTACACACATCCTTGGTTTCATGAGACTTTATTAGTTCCCTAGACCTTGATGAAAGAATTAATAATTAAAGGTTTGACAAATTAATTAAATGTTTTTTTAGACAAGGAAATCTTCAGCACTTACCTCTTTAGCAGGTGGACTAGGCATTGAGGATTATGGCATATATGATTTATGTTCATGGAGTAGCACAATCCAAAGGTGTCTAAACCACTCATGTATGTTACTTCAAGTTATGATGTTATCATTCACCAATATTGATCGTAGTGATAGTGTGAATGTTGAACATTTCATTTTATTATACCATTAATAGATTAGATTGTTAGTAATTTTCTATATTTGAAAATAATTAATAATTTATAAATTAAATTGCATTATTTATTTAATTATTGAATTTCCACTATTTTGTAAATTATCAATTTCCCTCAACATTGAACATGAAATGTCTAGTTTCTTTAACATTGATGTGTCAAGGATCACAATAACATTTCTAAATAATCCATACTTTGGCCATGTAAACCATAATAATGTAATTAGGTATGCGGCCTTGAAAACTATAGACTTTGAGCTCCTTGATATTTTGAGTGAATTCCCTTATCCTGAATACTATCATGTACTTCCTCAAAACATGCCTACAAATTTTAATTGAATAGACTTTGGCCGCTTAAATCAATACCATTTCAGTAAAATCAAATCAAAACACTCATGAGATCTCCCGGATAAATGTATGTGTACAGACTTTGGAAATGTTATACACTATGTTCTATGGTTTCATTCCCAATCGAGAAATGGATGGATTAGTCTGACATAATAATTAATTGATGGTTTTTATGTTATTATGAATATATTTTATATTTATTTATCCTTTAAATGTCTTCTTAATATTATGTGGATGTTACTTAGTTAATTTACCATGTTGGATATAAAATTTACACATAATTTATTTATGTAATTTTCATCTGTGAAAATTAATTCTTTTATTTATGTGATCATGGAAATGAATCCATAAAATAAATAATTTCATATATAGAAATAAATAAATTTCTAATTAACCCATTCATGAGATTTATATAATCGTTGATTTAACGAGGTGACATTAAATCAAACTTTAACATGGGGTAAATAACACTTTTTACCATTCCTGGCATGAGTTACAACATTCCAGCTCTCCACCTATGTATCACCTAGGATGGCATCATTATAGTTCCATCTGGAACTACCTCTATGTGCCATGGGATGCTTCCTTAGTTATAAATATTTATTACCCACACACAGGTGAGGGGAACCAAACGAACTATTAAATGGAATTACATAAATATCCTCGGACATGCTAGTACTATATAATAATGGAAAAAAGGATGAATCATATGCCATCATTTAATTTGATATTAAATAAATAAAAACTCATGGTATAAATTAAATTTGAACATCCAACACATACACAGGTCTTGGTTAAGATCAAGAATGGTCATACATACAATCAATACATAAAGGTAAACGGCTAGAAATCATTTCATTATTTTTTTTGTTTTTTTAATTTATGATAAATTTTCTTTCATTAATTAATTATAAAATAAATAATTTAATTCTATTTAATCTTTAATGATCATCCAATTTTATTTGGTTATACTCAACATTAATGGAATTTTGGAAAAATAAATGGTATAACCAATAATTATATATTAATTACAATAAATTAATTGAGTATTTAAAATTAATTAAAACCATTATTAAAATTTTAATCACACAACAGTGTTCCAGTCAACAAAAAAGGCCCTTAATTTTGAAATTTTCAAATTTAATATAATTTTAATTTTTTTCATTAATCGAATACTACATGATATGTACATGCAGTTATAGGCCATGTACCTCAACTATCTTATATCCTAGTCACATGCATGGGGCTTCGGCATGTTAACTCTGACGGACTAAATAGTGTTTAAATGAATGTTACACACCATATATCCACGTTTTGTCTTCCAATATGGCCCAGTCAATATGTAACGTGGTATTAAATTACTACTTGTAACTAACTTCTCAGTACATTTATATTTAATGTTCATGGGTATATGGTGTGTGCTCCACCTGCACACCATATAACCTAATTTCACTAGGAAAAGATTAGGAACTTCTCGAGGGAATCTTCATTTGTTCTCCATTTATTGTTAATAATTTAAAGAAATGAAACACAGAATGAAAATGATTATTCTTTTTGTGACATGTTAATTCAAATAATATTAAATAATGAATATATTGAAATGAAAATATCACTATAATTTCACATAGATCAATAATCAAATAAATAATTATAAATTACAACATGACTTCTTTGAAAAAAATTGATGGTTCCATGATCAGATGAAGCATGTAGAGGTGGTAGATATTTAAAATTTTCCTTTAATAATCATTTCCCAAAACTAAGAGCCAAGATATTTCAGATCAAATTTATAATTAATGTATTTTATATTTGATGAAATAAATATCTAGGATGTAGAAAATTCATTGTTGGTGAATGTTGATCATTATAAAATACCATTTTTAATTAATTTCATTTAGTTTTGAGGATCAAAGGATATAATACCTCTAGCAGTGATCAACATATGATCCAAGGATCTCCAAAGAACACCACTTGATCTCTAGGTTCTATCACGTTGAGTCAAATTTCATGAGTTATTCATTATTGAACGCTCATTATTTGGTCTTGAATAAATCAACATAGTACTTCTCATTATTGAGAGAGAGAGGGAGGTGTAGAGAGAAAATTCGTTGTGAAACAAAATTATATATTATTAATGTTGGATGCTCTACACAATAGATATAGTTGCCTATTTATAGTGTTGGGATTGAAGTAAAAATAATATTTTATTTTATACTGGCCATTAAATTACATTTATTACATTAAAAAAATCTCATACAGCAGAATAATAATTATATAATTATTATTTTGTGGTGTGTGAGAAAATTCACAATGAAAAGTATTATAAAACCGTCTTGTTAATTAATATTTGTCATCAGAATTAGTCTTGTCCCATTTGAACTATTATTGAATTTATCGAACACCTGAATAAATATTTTATTTAAAATCTAGTCAATAAATATTTATTAATATATTTAATAAATAAGATAAATATTTTATTTAAAATATGAATAATATATATTTATATATTTATTAAGATCAATATAACTTGAAAAAATGATTCCTCAGACATGAGAGTAATATTTATTAAATTAATTAATCTCGAATAGAATTTATTTGAGATCAACAAAAACACTTATTGTGTTACCCTCTATGATTATTTATCCTTGTAATTAGGATGACTTATCTAAATTCCAACATTACTATCTAGTAGTGGGAAAAGGCATCTATGAGAAAGAACTTAATGTCACAATATTGAAAAAACACAAATGAATTATCACTGTGTAATATAATACACTTATCACAATATATCTTCAAGTAGGCTGCACATCCATTTCATTAACCAATATAATCGATTTTTCATTATTTTACCATCTGAAATAAACACGTCATTACATCCTGGACATGGGAATTTAATGCAAATATTCTTTCAAATAAAATGGATGAGATATCAGATTCCATAAAGATGGAATGTAAAAATAGTTCCTTTACATATTCATTATGAAATTTTACTTGTGATGTTACCAACGTATCTAACATCCCTATGAACTATTATTGTCATGGTGTACAAAATACGCCTACGTACGTAAGTTGCAACTGATCGTCCCACGATTCACTGTTTCATTTTAACCCTTACACCATTGTATTAAACTGAAATTTTATTTTAAATTCCATATATAATAACAAAATAAAATTCATGTCTGAATAATTTTTTTTGTTTATCACTGTTAAAAAGGTCAATGTTACTTTTTTTATAATTTCATTGAAGGTGGTGGTTATTTGGAGGACCCATGATGATGTCCAAAAAATTGGACCAAACTGCGCAAGATCCATGGACACTAGTGGAATCATCCGTGCACTGCTCCATAACCATGAATCCAAATGGGATGGTATTTGGTGGAATGGTCCAAAATTCATTAGTATACATTTCCTCTGAAGGAACCCAAGACACATTAGGCATTCTGGTGTCCCAAAAAACCTGATCCTTCTAGCACACCGAATTTGCACGTAGTCTATAGTGGTGTGCTATGATCTGTGCATATCTCAGGATCTAGTAATCCAACATGAGCCAAAAGCTAATTGGAGACAAAAAAGAGGTGGGGATAAAACTTTTTCATTTTCTACAAATTGAGATGAGGCTTTATGGAGGCAGTAACCCATGTGACAGGTGGTTTTAATAAATCTTTGTGCTCAAAACCACCTTCCCATTTTCATGTAAAATGGAACTTTGGGATCCCCATTTTAAGTTCAATCAAGAAGTGAAGATATGCCTTTTTGGATTCCTATAAGAGTATCCTCCACATCCTGGATGCTCTAGGGGCCCGTATCCTCATAGGGGGGTAAATAATAAAGAAGGAGTTCCACCCGAGCCCTCCCTCCTCTCGATGGAGAGCTAAACAGTGGATGATCATTTTTAGGGACATACAAAAACATGAGATATAGTTACGGCACATGAAATTATTCTGATTTTATTTAATTTGTGTGAATAATATTTCACTTAGGTTTAAATTTTATTCACTTGTCCTCTGATTACATTTATTTTGTTAAAATTAAGTGACACACTTTTTAACTCAACACCGAATGGGTTGAGATTTCAAGTGGGAATCTTGTATTGTTCCAATTGTAATAGATAAGAGACCTATTTATCTCACACATAAATATTATTTTAGTATGCTTTGATAGAATTTGTTTTCTATATTTGATACCCAATCCTTGACAACAAGATTATAGCGTCAAGTGGTGGTACATTGAGCATCATTTTATGAGGCAAGATGAAAGTCAAGATCTTGACAACCCTCACCCAAAGGGCTCCATAAGTCCATATGTATGTTTCAGAATTATTAACTCACAAATATGTGTAGTTAATAAGAAATGATCTCTTTATCTCATAATTATAAAATACCACCTTTATTTATCAATAATTAAACTCTTTAAGTTAATTTTTTCTCTTAAAAATGTGTTCAAAATCACCCCTATTTTAGTAATCTTTATTAAAAATAAACACAATAGGATACGAAATATCTTTGAGAGATGGCCCAGGGTCTTCCCTAGACTATAATTCAATCTTAAAATAAGAATCAATTTGACATGTCATGACAGCATGGTGAAATTTTGGCACAGTTTTTGGGGAGCACTTTGGTTTTAGTGTGTGTTTTTAAAAGTTTTTTGTAAATTTGTGAATGTTAATTTGTTAAATCTTCAACCTTTTCATATAATTTTATGTTATTATTTATTTATTCTAAAGGGTCTGTGCATGATGTGTTCAATTTTGGGACACCTGCCACCTTTCAAACCTGAACTGGGGATGATCTTATGTCAACGACCCCGAGACGCCAAAGAGAACCTTTCAAAGGAGTACACACAAAATATTGACACTATTCATAATCATTCCTATTATTCTTTTGGAACCAACATCAAAACTGAAATAAACATGCATAACATGGATGAAAATAACAAGATATTAGAAGAACTAACCTTGCCTGATGTTGATATCCAACCCACTTACATTCAAATGTAAGGAGATGAACTGAATTTTGAACTTAAATCTGGTTTAATTAATTTATTACCAAGATTCCATGGCCTTGCTCATGAAGATCCACACAATCATATTACAGAATTTCACACCATATGTTCTACATTAAAACCTGAAAATGTGGATGAAGAATATGTAAAGAATAGAGAATTTCCATTTTCATTGGGAGACACAACAACAAGATATATTTACTTTGTTAATTCCCCTATTTGTTGCTAGGCAGACATGAAACGCCTTTTTATAGAAAAATATTTCCTAGTCTCTTGAACTGAAACTATAAGGAATGAAATATATGGTATATGTTAATAAAAAGGGGAAACATTACATGAATATTGGTAATTCTATAAAAGGTAATGTTCAAGATGTCCACACCACCAAATAAGTGATAAACATTTAATTTGGTATTTTTATGATGGTATAATTCCTATTGATAGAAACATGATTTATGCTGTTGCAGGTGGTGCACTAGTTGATAAAACCCCAATCGCTACAAGGACCCTAATTGAGAACATGGAACAGAACAATAAACAATTTGGTTCAAGGTCTAGTGTACCCAATAGAGGTTTCCTTGAGGTGAAAATTACTCAATTTGAGAAGAAGGTGGACACAATGTTTGCCGAGGTAAGTACCCTTCTTTGAAAACATTCTATTTCCCAAGGGAAAACTCAATCCCCCCATCCCATCCATTGTGGTATATGTTCTTGTTATACCCACTTCTCTAATTAATTCCCCCAATTTAGAGAAACTTCTGAGAGTTGTGAGGTAATATTTCCAATACATCCATATAACTAACCCTTTAGACTGGACCATTACTATCCATCCAAACTTGGATGGAAAGAAAACCAAGTCTTTAGGCAAGGGGTATTCAAACCAACCTCAACAAAAATTGGACCAACCATGGTAGAGTAGTCATCTACCACCACGACCACCAAGAAATCTTCAACCACCAAAAATCCCATTCCAACCAACCCCTCGAATACCCGAACCTAGCATAGAAGATATGAAGAAAAAAATGGCTTCCAATAATCTCCAATTCCAACAAACCACTCAGGCATCCATAAAAGACAAAAAAACCCAATTAGGTCAAATTTCAAACATGGTGGAGGAAATCCAGAGCCAGGGGTTGGGTACACTACCTTATCAACCGGTAGTTAACCCTAGGGATAAGGGAATTGTCAGTGACATCACTATTCGTAGTGAAAAAAAACTAAAAATCCAAATGTCTCCTCCACTAGAGGCATACCCTCCAAAGGGAACCAGCGTCCCAAACCCTAGAAATGCTCCAAATGATGTAGAACCTTGTTCTGAGAGAATAACTTCTAAAGGAAAGAGTGTGTTTATCGATTAGTCACCTAGACCAAACATTCTGCTCCCATTTTCCTAAATTTCCACCCAACATAGAAAAAAAAGGAAATGGAACATGATAAGGAAATATTGGAAACATTCAAAAAAGTGCAGGTGAACATCCCCTTCATTGATGTCGTGAATGAAATTCCATGACACACCATTTTTCTAAAGGAATTGTGCACACACCAAAGGAAACATCAATGTTATGAGAAGGTGGGATTGGGGAGGAGTGTTTTCGCATTTATATATCCCTCACTTCCCATCAAGTGCATTGTTCCTGGAACATTCTCAATTCTATGCACCACAGGGGAGAATTCGTTTTATAATGCTATGATTTATTTAGTTGATTCTATAATATTGATTCCTCACTCTATTTACTCTATATTGAAGGTTAGGGAACTGAGGCCCAATGGAAATTTTGTTCAACTGGATAACCGAAATACTGCACACCCCACTGGTGTGTTAGAGGATGTTCTTGTGAGGGTTCAAAATTTTATTTTTCCTCCTAATTTGTATGTGCATAAAATGCAAGATGATAAGATGAATGGACATGTCATAATTATATTAGGAAGGTATTTCTTGAAAACTTCCAAACAATAATATTGTCTATAATGGTACATTATCTGTATAGGTTGGTGGTGAAATATTCCATTTCAACATCCTTGATTCCATGAACCACACCTCATAAGAACATTCCTATATCTCTGTTAATTCAATTGATGTACTCCCTTCCCCTAGAAACATTTCATTTGTTCCTTTCATCCCCTTTCTGAGTTTTACTCATTGATTGAAGTCATAGGTAATGAATCATTCATAGAATGTTGTACCAGTATAGAAAAATGTCATGACTGATAATTAATTGATTATTTCTTCATCACTGAGGATTAACTGACAATCGATGATACTACTAAGCTTATAAAATCTCATTTGTCATCTTAGGAAGATACCATTGAGATGTTAGATGTGATTGGTGACCTATCAATTTCACACACACTACCATTAATCCAAAATATACATATATTAGAACTGAAACAACTACCTCAAGATTTGAAATATCTATATCTTGATAATGGAAACATGTTTCCTGTCATCACTGCCAATTCACTCCCTCTTGAGCATGAATTGTGACTGCTTGATCTTGTGAGGGTGTATAAATAATATTTGGGATGTACACATGCTGGCATTCCATGTATTAGACCATAGATTTGTAAAAATCCTATTTTATTAAATGATGATGATAAACTGATGAGGTAGGAACAATTTATACTAAACCCAAACCTCCTAGAAGTTTTGAAAAAGGAGGTAAAAAATTATTGTTTTCTTGAATCATTTACCCCATCTCGGACAGCCAATGTGTCAATTCCATTCAAGTAGTTCCTAAAAAAACTGGCCTTACAGTAATCCAAAATGAAAACAATGAATGGGTTCCAAATCATGTGCAGAATAGTTGGCATGTTTTTATAGACTACCACTCACTAAACCAACACATGAGGAAGGACCATTTCCCTTTTCCATTCATTGACCAAATTATAGAGAGGCTATAGGGTAAGTCCCTCTAATTTTTCCTTAATGGTTATTCTGGATACATTAAAATCCATATTTCCCTCAAGGGTCTGGAATAGACAACCTTCACTTGCCCACTTGGAAAATTTTCATATAGGAGTTGGCCATTTGGTCTGTGCAATGCTCTAGGTACTTTCTGCGATTCATGGTTAGTACTTTTTCAGAATACCTGGATAATTGCATGAAATTTTTCATGGATGTTTTCACAGATTATGGATCATATGTTGATGAATGTTTATGTAATCTTGCTTCAGACCTACATTGCTATATTAAAAATAATCTTGCATTAAATTATGATATATGTCATTTCATGGTTCGATGATATATAGTTTTGTGGAATGTAATTTATGGGGATGGTATCCATGTATATTAATTTAATGTGGATGTCATTTCATCCTTTCCCTTCCTCAAAAATGTATGGGATGTGTGGTATATCCTAGTTCATGTTGTATTTTACCATCGTTTCATTCAGGACTTTTATATAATTGCACTCCCCCTCTTCCAATTACTCAAAAAAGAAAAAAATGAATTTTAATAAAGAAGGTGAAGAAGAATTTAATAATTTCAAATGGACTCTCATGTCACCCCCAGTAATCTAACCAACTCAGTGGGATTTACCATTTAAGCTCATGTGTGATGCCTCTAACTATGCAGTTGGGGCAGTATTGTCAGAAATGGTCAATAGAGCTCCACATGTCATTGGCTATGCTTCACATACACATGACCATTTCCAAGAGAACCACACCACAATGGAAAAATAATTTCCTACCATTGCTTTTTCCTAGGAAAAATTTAGTTCATACCTTTTGGGGTCCAATGTCATTGTGTTTTGGGACCTTGCATCCCTCTGATATCTCCATAAGAAACCAGAATCCAAACTACATATCATTCTCTGGATGATCCACATTCAATAATTCAATATAGAAAATTGATATAAAAAAGTAGAAAAGAATGTGGTGGCTGACCATATAAGTAGGATCCAACCATCCTCAAACACTAGCACATCCCCCTGTATTCCCATAAATGACATGTTTCTTGATGAGCAACTATACAAAGTGAAATATGTTATTCCTTGTTATGCTGAAATTGTTTATAATTTGGTAACATCTTTCATTCCTATTGATTTCAACCAAAACCAAGCCAGTCATGTAAAACATGAGTCTCGTTGGTACATTTTGGATGACCCCTACCTCTGGTGCACATGTAGTGATCATGTTCTTAGGTGTTGTGTTACGATAGTGAGTTTCGGTCTGTCCTTAGATATTTTCACACTCATGCTGGTGGGGGCCACATTGGTCCCCAATAGACTGCTCGTAAAGTCCTTGATTCTGATCTCTTTTGTCCAACACATTTTCGGGATTCCCATGATTTTTTAAATCATGTCCCTGTGTTCAAAGAAGAGGTAATGTCTCTAAAATAAATGAAATTCCACAAAAACCATTCCTCTTTCATGAAATTCTTGATGTTTGGAGTATTCAATTTATTAGGCCATTTCCAAATTCCTTTGGAAACTTGTAAATTCTATTGGTGGTTCATTACATGTCAAAATGAGTAGACGCATGAGTTACTAGGACTGATGATTTAAAGAAATTATAGAATTTATTAGAACCCAAATATTCTCATAGGTTTGGATTTCCTAGGTTCATCATTACTTACTAGGGTTCTAATTTATACCACCAAACAATGCAATCACTTTTGAATCGGTATGGGGTCTGTAATAGAGTATCCACATCTTATCATCCACAAAACAATGGTCCAGCCAAGGTTTCAAATAGAGAGGTAAAACAGATTCTTCAAAAAATGGTTCAACCCATCAGAAAATATTGGAGTCTTCGACTTGATGCTTCATTATGGGATTACCGTACTACTTTTAAAACAACAATTGTAATGTCACCTTAAAGGCTTTTTTTTGGGAAGAGTTGTCACTTGCCTATTGATATTGATCACTGGGCCTACTGGGATATTAAATAATGAAACTCTAATCTTTATAGTGTAGGTACTGAAAGGATGTTTTATATTTAGGATATGGAGGAAATGAGAAGTGATGCATATGAGAACTCTTGGATTTATAAGGAGCGAACAAAGGCTGCCCAAGACCGTCTCATCCTTCATCGTGTGTTATACATTGGAAAAAATGTCCTCCTCTATAATGAAAGGTTGAATTTGCATCTAGGTAAGCATTTTTCTCACTGGTTTGGTCCATAAACTTTTACTAACGCCACTTTATTTGGTGTTGTCTAGGTTCAAAATGAAGAAACCCATAAATCCTTCAAAGTCAATGGGAAATGGCTAAATCACTTCCACAAAAACCTTCTTGGGTCCCCTATGGAGGAACTCCATATTGAAGAAGCAGTCTTCGAATGACACCCACCAGGTTTTATCCTTCCTTCCTGCATTCTATTTTTACAGTGTGGACACTTCACACTCTAGGTGTGGGGTGATGGTTATATTCGTGGGGTAGTTAGGAATTTCTATCATCTTTCTTCGTTTTCTATTTTTAGCTTACTGAATTATAGTTTAAATTTCCCACATTTCCCTCCCACTCATCTTTGTGCCAGAATATTACACTTTTTTCCCACTTTATCATGGAAAATGATGTCCTTTAATCATGGAAGTTATTGAAAATTCTTGTGGAATGACTGTATTTCATGTTGTTTTAACATTTAAAAAAAATCCTAAGGAAATGTTCTATTCAATAAGAATTTAATACAATGGTGTGACATTCTTTTGAAAATTAGTTCTTTGTCGATGATATGAATGGTTATATCATTTTGATACCTTTGAAATGAATGGTTCCCTTTTTTGTGAATATTTAATATAAAATTGTGACCCTTAATCATTACAAACTTTTTTTCACCCAACCATGATATGTGAAAATTTATTACTTAATGGAAGGTGAATATATGTTGGGATTCATTTTCTCAACATTCCAATGTCTTTTTCCATACGTTTGTTCCTTATCGATCAAATTCATTACTGTACCAGATTGACCTATATGTGTGTACCAATTATCATACTGTTGTACCCCCTAAAAAATGGTTGTATATTGGGAAGCTCAAAAACCACCCTTCCTTGAATTTTGAACTTATTATAACTATTACAATTAGTGTCGTGAGGAGATCAAACACGGGTTGGGAAAAGAGTGTGAGATTTCTTCCAAGTGAAAAATTAAAAAAAATAATAAATGAGGGGAGTAATTAAATGTAATGAATATAGGGATATCTAGGTCAGGAGCTTATGGTTTGACATTTGGGAATGCTTAAGTGAGTGGGTCTTGAAATTTTATTGCAAAGTATGTGGTCCAAGTTCAGTGGAAATGTATTGTAAGAATACAATTATTGAAATAACTTATATTTACTCAATAGAAATTGGAAAGATGAGCATGAAATGGTTGTCACAGAAACACACACATGGAGAATCAGTGGCATGACTAACTTTTGAATTACTTCCATTTATTGGTATCATGCACATTTTTGAATTTCATTTGGATAAAATTTTTAAGATGTCTTTTTCAATGATCATTTAGAATTACTCCTCGGTGGGATTTTTTCTTTGATCACATTTCTATATGGAATAAATTTTCATTTAATGTTTAGTCATTATGATATTGGTAATATCTAAATGAATAATTTTTAGAAATATATCTTTTCCCAGGAGAGAAAATGTTTAGGTGTGGGAGTATGATCGTACAACGATTCACTATTTCATATTTACCCTTACACCATTGTCTTAAACTGAATTTGTATTGTAAATTCCAAATATAATAACAAAATTCAATTCATGTTGATTCAATTAGTTGGAATTTATCACTATTAAAATGGTCTATGTTTCTTGTTTAGATAATTTAAGTGATGGTGGTGGTTTTTTGGAGGACCCATGATGATGCCCAATAAAAATAGGCCAAACTGCGCAATATCCATGCATACCATGTGACTCATCTATGCACTGCTCATGAACTGTTCTAGAAAGGGGCTGAGATTTTATTGTCAGTTTTAGAATTCATTGGGCTAAATTTCATATGAAGTAATAAAAAACTCATTCGTCCATCTGGTGGCCCAACCAACTTGATCTGTGCAGCACACTGAATCTGCACGATGTCAAAAGTGGTGCATTGTGATATGTCCATATATTGGACTCTATTTGTCCAAATTATGCCAAATGTTCGGTGGAGACATCCAATAGGTGGGGCTAAAACTTTTTTATTATCTATAAATCTATACATGGATGTATGGAGGTCGAACCCATGTGAAAAGTGGTTTTAATAAATCTGTTTTCTCAAAACCACCTTCCCTTTTTCCAAAAAAATATAACATTGGGCTCCGCATTTGTATGATCAGCCAATAAGTGATGCTATGCTATTTTGGAGTTTTAGAGGAGTCTTCTCCACCTCCTTTTTGTTATGGAGGCCTCTATCCTCATAGGGGTATTAATAATGATGAAGGAGTTCCACTCGAGCCTCCCCCTCCTCTCGATGGTGGACGATCATTTTGAGGGTGCTACACAAAATTCAGAGGGCTTTCAAACACTTGATTTTATACTAGTTTATTATAATTTTTGTGATAAATATTTCCATTATTTTTATATTTTATGCACTTATCCTCTGAGTACATTTCATTCATTATAATTAAGTGAAACATTTTTTTATCTCAACACCAATTGGGTTGAGATTTCAAGTGGGAATCTTGTATTGTTTTGATTGGAGAAGACAAGGGCCCAATTTATCTCACACATACATAATATTTCAGTATAATTTGGTCGCCTTTATTTTATTTTATTGATTCCCAGACCTTGACAACATGATTGTTGTGTCAAGGGGTGGTACTTTGAGCATCAATTTAAGAGGCAAGAGGAATGTTGATATCTTGACAAACCTCAACCAAAGGGTTCCATTAAACCATGCATATATTTCAGAATGATGAACTCTCAAATATGGGTAGTGAAATTTAAATGATACCCTTATATAATAATTCTAATACACAACCATTATCTATCATCTATTAAACTCATTAAGTTTAGTTATTTTCTTAAAACTGTTTTCAAAATCACCCCCTCAATTAGTAATCTTTATTAAAAATTCACACTATAAGATACCAATGCTCCTTAAAAGACGTCATAGGGTCTTCCCTAGGCTATAAATCAATCTTAAAATCATAATTAATTTATCACATCATGAAAACATAGTTAGTAACATACAATAATAATAATTTTAATGTATAAGGAACATCCCACATGCTTATAGATAAGAATATCAGATGACACCAAAACATGATGAATTCATAATGGAAGGTATGTTCTCATAATCTCCTATATTGGAGTTTACAAAGTACAAACTTCCTTAGAAGAAGATTCAAATGCTTATGAGTACACACACTTAACTTTGTATGTAATGTGTGTCCCGTCATAGTACATTATCCCACCGTTGAAAAATATTTAAGAATATCATCCTAGAACATCAAGGTTGTCATCATATATGAGATATGCTATGACCTTATCAATTTCACATATACTATAAGACATTATTACATTTGATACATGCAGAATAGAAATAATGTAATACTATGATTTATTAATAATCAATAAATCTAATATACATGTAATCAATATATATAATGTTATTATTTGGACACCAACTAGAACACTTTTTTGATTCCTCAATATTAATATCTAAAAAGATTAGAAAGTACACAAAATGTGGTCTTTAAAATTAGGGGAACCTAAAATTTGAATGTTTCAGATAAATTTTTCATGCATTGAAGGAAATGGGTAAGTGAATTTTCTAAAATAATTACTTCACTGGTGATATGTGTTTTTATTTGAATTCATCAACAATGACCACCATCACCTATTATTCGATGACTACTACTTAGGGTTATTATAGTAACATTAGTTCATGTCCAGAAGTGATGGGGAATGAGTCATAGGAAATAAAATAAAATAATAATTATTCGAGAGATGAAGTTGATGAGGAAGAAATTTGTATCCTTAAAAATATTTGTCCTCTGGTTGGGTAGTTAACAAAGCATCTAACAACATTTCTTAGTTTGATGTCTAAAGTTGAAAAAATTATTATAAATAGTATGATCCTGATAGGGGTCCCCTTGATTGGTGTGATCATGAAAAGGCTCAGTAAAATGGTGCTACATGAACTCATGATGAGATATCCATTGCAGTTTCAACATATAATGAAGGCCTCCAATTACTCCTTGATAATTAAAAGGATTTTCATTTGAGGACTCAATTTATTGAGTAGTTAATTTCATCTAAGGACAAGGTTGTGATAGTAGGTTCACGATGGATATCCAATTGGATGGATAGATTTAGTGATATTCCCTTTCCATATAGTCATTATCAATCTATATTATAATGTAGGTGAGATTAAATGTATCTAGGAGGTATCTAATAGTTAATATTATCGTATAAATATAGATACCATCATTTTTCCTTATACATTTCTACATTTATAAATATAGATACTACTCACCACATTGATAAAGGAAATAACATTATAACAAAACTGGGGAATCAATTCACTATAATTTCTAATCATACTAATCGATTTCAAAATCAATGTGAAATTTAAAATATCTTTTATTTAGATCATCACTGAAATCCAAATTATCATTATCATTAGAAAATATTATATAAATACAATTTATAACTTTAAAACAATTAATTTTCCCTTTAAAATCACATTTAGATTATTAAAAAAACTAATGAATATTTTCCTAATAAATCATTTCGACAATTTTTATTAGTTTTAGAGAATTATTTTAACCAATATAAACCATGTTACCCTTTAATTAAATTCACTTTTTAAACAATTTTTTACCCATTAAAAAAAATAATTTTTTGGAAAATCCAAACCGAATTAATTTTCAAATTTCTTTAAAAACACACTATATAATTTAAAAACCAATCCCTTTCTATTTTGAACCACTATCTCAAACATTAAGGATTATAATACCCTGTTTATGAAGCATAGATAACATATTATACAATATAATATGTATAACAACTTACATGTATATATTTACAAGGAAATATTGAAAATTAATATCTACATTATTTGAAAACAATTTTCATAATATTAAAGACGTTTATTTAATATACTAATGGTTTTAAAAATTAAAAAATTAAATTAAAAAATTTTTTAAAATAATTTACAAACTGAAAAACAATATAAATAATAAAATTAGATAGTTGTTTACAGTAAAATTGAACAATAAAATGATCTCCCTGAATGAATAAAAAAAGTGGTAATGTCACCATAAGAAAATTACTTTAAATTATTCACAACTAGAAACCATAATAATGAATATTATTAATTAAAACAATCGATTGATAAATTAAAAACTAATAAATTTTAATTTTTTATTTGGTTGAATTATTCCAAATAAATTTGGATATAGGTTATTCAACACTAGAAGTCAGTTTAAAATATGTCAAGTATTAAAAAAGGAAGGATAAGGGAGTTTGATTCAACCATATAGAAGGTTGGATGATGAAGATTCATGAAACATCATTAAAAAGACCCGTTAAATTTGGGTTTCATAGTCATCAATAGAATTAAATAATCATAAAGGATTAACTCTAAAATTCAAATAACCCATAAATAATCAATATTATTACTTATTATATAAGTTTATACCTTTTCAAAAACTAAAGAACTAACATAGTTTATCATCCCACCTTCCCTCTCATTCTTGTTGATATCAAAACCTAGAAGATAACACCAAATTAGAGAGAATAGAGAGTTGTAGAAGACACCCCCAATTTAAACCACGTAGGTTATGTTTGATGTAATGTTGGTTAAATATTTGAAATAGTTTAAAAAATTAATTCACCTTCTGATTGTGGTATATGATTGTTGGTGAATAATTAGTGGCTATCTTGTAATAGGGATTATATTTTATTGTGAGGGTGGGATATTTAATATTGATTTTATTAAATAGGTCTTATATATATATATATTATCTTTTGTTTAAATTTTGTATTTTGTATTTATATTGAGTTGTATATCTCTATTTTCATCTATATAAATAGAGTTTCAACAATATTCATGTATTAATAAATTTTTTATAGTATATAACATTGAAATATTTACTTATATTCTTTAATCTTCATTTAATTATTTGATTCATATATTAAGGAAACATTGATCTAAATAAAAAGTGAATAATGACTTAAACAATCAATTTACGTTATATTATAGGTGTATTACTTTTATTCATTCTCTATTGAAAAACATTTATCATTAAATTATATGTGGATTATAATTATTCCTTCATATAGGTGGATTACTATTATTTATTCACCCAAAGATTTCACTAGTTATGTATTACATTACATATTATCTTGTATATGATTTCTTTTGGAAATGGGAAACAAAAGGCGGAGAGATATTAAATTCATAGAAAGGGAGGACATATAAATGATTCATAAAGTGGTTAGATTAAATATCATATTAAAATTAAAATTGAATCATAACACAATTCTATAAATCATTAAATAAAGACATATAATATCATGAGGTAATATATTTTAAAATATGAAAATAATGATTTTACCTAAACAATTTTTAAAAAAATACAAATATGGTTTAAAATATGCAATCCATTTTTACCAAAGATTGTTAATTAAATAAATTCTCATGACAAAATTGAAGAAATATATTGATATATGTATTTGAAAAAAACGAATCAAAATAATTTGAAAGTGTATCATAATACTTTTACCAAATATATCTCCATTATATCTTACCATTTACCCTATGTTATATTATTTTCAAACTATTTTTAAATTGGCATTGGGTTTGAAAAATATTATGATATCCTTTTAACAAAACAAAGAATAGGAAACAAACACCAATAACAAATAATATATACTTCTAATAATGAAGAACTAAACATAAACGTACCAGTCATCTGCAAAAAATATATAAACAAATAGCTTTGTAATTAAAGATTAATTCAGAAATATCTATACATGAAACAAATAAATCAATTCCAATTTTATTTGTATAAAACAAAATTATAAGATATTTAAATTTTCCTATGAAAATTTCATATCACATTGAAACAATTTTAAAATAATCTACTAAAACCCATATACTGATTTAAATCACAAAAAATTCAACCATAAAACATTCAAATCCATTAATAGAATGATAATATTTAATCATTTAATTTACAATTCATAGGACTTTGTAAGAGTAAATCATGAACAATTTAAAATATAAACAACTACAAAACAAAAGTAAATTATCAAATTGAATCATTAAATAGAAAAAATGATTATTTAAAAAATCATGAAAAAAATAATATCAGAAAAACACAATTAAAATAATCTAATATATTATGGATGTATTCATTTCTAAATAAAATTATGAGAAAATATAATTATTGAAAATGAAAACAACATATCCATAAAAGGGCCTCCATGGACATAAAATAAACGTTGATACTAATACTAAAATTAAAACATATAATTATCTCCACATGACCCACAATACATATGTTCATGACACCTATTTCGTAGAATCCCTATTGAACCTATGTTCAAACCCATATCAAAATGAAAATTTTCCAATATTGGAACTATAAATTAATATTAAATAAACCCTTACACTGTCAGTACACATGTATGGTGTGGATATATAATTAAGTTGGAAAATCAGGTTTGAACGACATGCAACGAGGTTGGAGGGAGAAAATACCATGATTGATTAAGATATTATATATGAGAAGAAATAATCTCATAACATAGAGTGATGATAATTCATTGGTGAAGGGTGATAAGGTTTTAGTTGGGAGTGACGGTATCAAGGAGCGACGGTGGGGGTTTGATTGGGAGCAACAACATTGTGGGTTTGGTTGGGAGTAATGGCGATGATAGGGAGCGACAATGACGACTTGGAGTACTCTTACTATCTCTTATATAGAATGCGCTAACAAAAAATCTCTTTCTGAGATATTTATTAGTGTTAATAAAGATAACCTTTTATAAGTGCTCAAAAATCACTGATAAAATGAGTATTTATAAGTGCAGAAATTCTAGCGCTCATATAGATTGGTTTTATGAGTTATTTTTTAGCACTGATAAAGGGGAATATTTATCTATGCTAAAAGGCAATGATAAAGATATAAATAAATAAATATATTAATTATAATTTTATAATTATTTAAATCTATAAATACAGTAACAATTATAATTATGTGAATATATTTTTCAATTCATTTATATAGTTATATATATTTATAAAAATATATATTTAACAAATATATTTTTCATAATTTTATTGTTATTTAAATAAATATATATAATTATAATTATAAATAAAAATATTTATAAATATTTGTATATGATTATATATATATATATATTTATAAAATTCTAATATATTCATTTATTGTAATTTTATAACAATTTAGGGATATATATATCGTGATAATTATAATTATAAATAAATATATTAAAAAATTATTTATATATAATTAAAAATTTATACTTATAAATATAATTAATATAATTAATATTTTAATATATTTATTGTAATTTTATATGTATTTATGGGAACATAATATGTTCATTGGTACACCATGAATTAATCATACCTAGTAAAGAATAGATCTAAAAAAATGAGTCATCACATATGTGGAAAGCATGAGTAATACCAAAGTCAATGTATAAATGAACATTCAAGAGTGATGAATACATGACATAAGAATGCATCATCATAATATAGGTAGTATTAAGATTTAAAATATAAAAACCCACAGTAATGTCCACAAATTAACTTATGATCATATATCATCAATTATACTCACAAATCAATATATGAACATAAATAATTCCAATCATGTCAATGAATATTATAATCACCTCATGATATATATATATATATATATATATATATTCATATAAAATATTAATTATAGAAATATATTTATATTCATTATTATAATTATATATATGACTATAAAGTATTTATATACAATTATAAATATAATAAATATATTTATTATTAAAAAATTCATATAATTCTATAATTATTTAAATAAATAAATATATAATCATATAATTAAATTTTATGAAACATTATATTTATATATTTGAATTATTAAAAATATATATATTAATATATGCAATTCATATTACTTATAAGCATGTATTTTTTTATTAATGTATATAAATATAATGTATTTTTAAATATAAATAAATAATTATATATATATATATTAATAATTGTTTTGTTAAATTTTTTTATCAATGTAATGAATATTTCTAGAAAATATATTAATTATCAGCGCAAAATAAATCACTGATAAAGGATACCCATTTATCAACACTTTTTAGCACTAATAGAAATTACCTTGTTTAAAGGTTTTAGCTAGTGCAAATAAAGTTGATGGTTTTATCAGTGGTTTCTGTTTAGCAATGATAAAAGCATGTGCATCCCTATGATAATATTTGGTAGCCTGTTGATAAAACATGCATACTTCATAGTGTTATCATATAATTAGAATATAATTATGTATTATATGATTAAAAATCAAGTCGAAGTCCTATTATTGATGTTCTTCATCTCGTATCTCATCGCCAGAAACCCATTATACTTATATTTTTTATCTATATTTTGAAATGATATTATGAGTCCAAGTAAATGATTGCTACATTTATTCAAATTTTTATATTAAATGATGACTATTTGAGTTTTTCACAATATATAAGTTGTTTTCAATTTCTTTAATGAATAATAACTCTAAATATCCACCACTAACGATTCTCACATGCCTCGATCAATTTCGAATTTTTCAAACATTGTGAAAGATCCACTCAATTTTCCTTCTCCTTAGACATATATAGTGACCCCCTCCGATGGTCTAAAGGCTTTGGACTTCCTCCTTATAGGTTTGGAAACTGGTGGTAATCCCTCTCAAGTCGTTCAAGATTTTATGAGTTCTAGTGCTTCTACATCCCTATTCTCTAGCTGGCATGATGTGTTGTATTCCCATTTTGAGGAGACAACTCGGGTTTCCTAATCAGTTAAACATAATGACTCATTATATATTCTTAACAAATTCCAATCAGTGCTGGATGGTGGTTGGGGTTCCTCAAAATATCTTCTAATTCCATATATTCCCTTAGTTCTGGATTTGAGTAAGGCTTCAAATATTTTGGACAATGATCGTTTGATCCCCTAGTTTGTGGAAGATTTTGGAAGCAGTGTTTCCTTTGAAAAATGTATTTTGATTTCAATTTTTTCTAAGGATCACTCATTTTTTCATGGGGTCATATTATTTGTTTCCTTATGACAATGTTATTTCCTTAACCATACATAGATCATTTATAGATAAGCCAAAACCATTAGTACACCAATTCCACTACTTACTAACATCACCGACCACATAGTTGGTAAATTGTTGTCTATTTTTAGTCCTTTTTTAATTTCCTTAAAATAAGAGAGTGATTAGTAGAGGTATGGAGTTATGTAATTGTATCCAAGATCTAGTAGTAGTATTAATTGGTTATTTCTCATTCATTAACTATGCGGTTTCTGTTGTTTCTACATGGTTCTTCAATTGTTTGTGTTTTTTCATTACTGGTGCATTCTTACAATTTGCACACAAGCGGAGGGAAATGATCCCAAACATGTTGAATCCAATATCATATAGGATTTGATGACTCCCATTGACGATATCTTCATTTCAAAAACTATGTCAGTCACTTATAAATTCATCACCTCAATTATTACACTTCCAATATATGCTATATAATGTATGGAAACTCTTTTATGAAATAGGGATTTCTGTTATGATCACAACTTAAGCGGTTTCCCTCCCTATTTCATCCCCAAATATTCATGGGTCTGAACCTCCCAAATTTAATCCACCCTTGGGGTAGGTCTACCCTAGTATACGGACTATCCATCCCCATGAAAATCTTGATGTTACATGCCATGATTTTTCTTATTCTCCCCATTATTCTTTAGACAACAATATCTTTCCTCCCTTACACATGACAATTTCTAGGATTATGCTAATCATGGTAGCTCAATATTGGTTTGTTCTACTACTAAGGATACATGCCCTTTGGAACCTGTTCTTTTCATAGCATCTCCCCACCCTTTGAATCCTATTATGGGGGGTTTTGATTAATCTAAGATGTGATCTCTCACGAATCCTAACAGTGTTACTTCTCCTTTCAAAATTTCCTCTCCTTTTCCAACCTCATTTAGGGATTTTGAACCAATGCATGTCTTTCCCTAGATTTTCCAAATCCCCAGGTTCCACCTATGGACAAGACAGATGATAGATGCATCTTATACCCTAATTATTTTACTCCATTGATCGTATCTGATGTTGAATATCATACAGACACCCCTTTTTGAAATAAAATGGTCAAAAAGGGCTTGTCATTTCCATTTTGGGCACATCACAACTAGATTTCGGTCCAAAACTATTTAATGTACTCAAACTACCTAATCCCCTGCTCGAATGGTTGTTGTTTCAACAAAAATATCCACTTATTTCCTATGATCTTCTATGTAATATAGAACATCAGTGGAATTGAATAAGTGTGATTTTATCCATAATTAATTATACAACAAAAATACATCCTTGGTTTCTATCCTAGAACTAAATCATGAAGGAGGTGTTATAAAACCTTTTTCATCCATCCTTCCCATGTGAAACATCATGCATGGAAATCCCAACAATAAACACATTTAGATCTTATAGAATGATCATGTTCATGTGGAATTGATATTTCTCCTATCACCATATCCAGATCAACATTTTTCGTCACTAATATATATTTCACCTTCAAAACGTTACCATTTATCATAATTTAAAAAAAAGTCAGATAAAGGTCACTTTCATATAATATACACACATTTATCAGTGATTTTTACACATCATTTATGAAGCATATGTTCCCAACTCACCCAACTACACCTGAAAGGATTTGAAGGTTAGACCTCCTTATCCTAATTGACCTCCCTTACCACTACACCATCCTAATTGTTTTTATATATTTATGATAAATATATTTATTTTTATATGTTTCCACATGGCTTGTGTAACACCTCGCCACTACCTCATTGGCTTGAGGAGGCGGTGAGGGCTACTTGGCCTTAAACGACATTTCCAAGATGCCAAAGGCTAGCAATAAATTCCGAGGGCTTCCAGATCATGTTGGGGAACGATTTTCCCTAAAGACAAAACCAACCAAACCATCTA
Source organism: Viscum album (assembly GCA_963277665.1). Taxonomy (NCBI): domain Eukaryota; kingdom Viridiplantae; phylum Streptophyta; class Magnoliopsida; order Santalales; family Viscaceae; genus Viscum; species Viscum album. Next base: position 1,188,566,228 of record OY728121.1, on the reverse strand, counting down.
ATAACAGCCACTATATGATGCATGTTAATTCAAATACCCATCCATGCATTCCCAAAAGGAAACCAAGTTGTTCCACAACACAACTCAAAACCAATACAACTAGACATGTCCACACAACATCAGAGTACACTGCAGAAACTAAACAACAAAACACCACAAGACATGACAACACCACAGATCCATGCCAAGCTCCAATCTCCAAGCTCCACCAAGGGATCAAAATGCTCCACTAAAGGAGGGTGATGCCTTACCTCAACCCATGTCACGGTACACGACATCTACAAAGACACCACAGTGCCAATGCAGGGGGTGAGTACTAGAACTCAGTAGGATTCCCCCAAATGAATTACTTACACATGCCACTAGGATAAAACCATTAGAAAATTTATATAAAATAGTTTATAAAAATTAAATCACAGGGGTAACCATTTTTATAAGCCAAAAATTCCCTTACAAAGCCAAAACACACAAACCAAGCAACCAAGGGAAAGCCAACCAAACATGCCACATGCCACCCCATCATTTACACGTTATCATAACAACTTCCATCTTGAAAAGCAGTGCACAACAACTTCTATCTTGAAAAGAAGTTCACAACAAACAACCAAAACAACCAAACAAACAAATGGTGGAGCTTCTGTCCAACCCGTTCACCCATTCACACTTAGTGGCACTTCCCATCCACTTACCAATGATGGTGGACCTTCTGTCCACTATCCATTCCCTTTTTAAAGTGGTACTTCCTGCCACTTCCACAAAACATTACAAACAAGACAAACCAAGCATATAACCCACCAAGGTCACAACCACATGAAATCAACCAATTCCGTTGCATATCAATCAATTTAAATAAATCATCGATTTATTGAATAAAAATTTCCATGATAGACAAAATTTTAATAAAACAACCGCTTTTATTGAAAACCATTTCCATCAAACATTTTCACAAATCAACCATATCATCCCATTTTAAAATTGACAACAATAGCATTTCACCACAAAATACTCTTTTTCCCAAAAATCACCAAAAAAACACCCAATGGATTTCTAATCAATTTCAAACATCAAAACAAAATTAATTTCAAGCACAAAAAATTAATTGTAACCAAAACCATTATCTCTAACCAAGTGGAGTTGATAGAGAAGCCACCTAACTTTATGGTTCTCGAGAAATCAACCCACAAGCCACTTCACCTCAAATCCGGCGAACACACCACTAAAACCTCTCTAGACCCCCTTTCCCTAACATCCACAAGCCTTAATGTTAACATAAAAGGCAACCACAACCCTATATCTACACATATCAAGTGTAGATATAGAAAACCATGAAAGAGAGGGATGTAGATCTAGAGGAAACACAAGAGAAACAAGAGGAGAGACTTACCCGGGAGATACCACCTTCAAACAGCCTTGAAAACCCTTTGAAACACTTCCAAATCGAGTAATAGAGACCCTCTAACCCCTGAGAACCCTAAATCCCAAATGAGGCCTGAGTGGGAGGAAGATTGGAGTAAAATAGGTTAAGCCTGAAGGATCCCATAACTTATAACTCTATTTTCAAGTGACCGCACAGTTAGCCCACATAGTTTGGAAAACCGTGTGCTAACCATCTACCTCGGAAGCAAGGGTCAACACAGTTTCCTCGCATGGTTTGGCAAACTGTGCGAAGGCTGTGTGAAGTCTACTATCTCCCCTGCACGGTTTCTGGGTGATCCCGCACAGTTTCCACAAATCGTGATCAAACTGTGCACCCCTTTAAAGGCCTCCAAACTCATCCAAAACAATTCCAAACTCTCCCAACCACTTCCCAACTCATACCATGCACATTAAACACATAAAAATGCATAAAAGGCCACATACCTCAAACCGTGGGTACTAAATTCTCCCCACCATTGGACATTCCGTCCTCAGAAAGTAGTGAACCTGACCTTTGCCGAAAGAGCTCGAGCCACTGCTTAACCATTTCTTTCTCCCGCTCCCAAGTCTCCACTTGAATTTAACCATGTTGCCACAAAACACGAACTAAACCGATGATTTTACCATGAAATAAATTCTCTTGCCTATCCACAACCCACATTGGCATGTGCACCAACAAAGCATCTTGTTCTAGCTCAACATGATCCCATCGAATCACTTGGTCACGATCCGGGTGATACTTTTTCAACAGCGACACATGAAACACATTGTGCACCACACTGAAACTTGGTGGAAAATCCAAATGATAAGCCACCTCACCAACCCACTCAAGAATCTCAAAAGGTCCTATATACCTTGGAGATAACTTTCCCTGCTTCCCAAACCGATGATGTCCCAACCTAGGAGAGATCCTCAAGAACACATGCTCACTCACCTCGAACAACAATGGTCGTCGACGATGATCCGCATACGATTTCGGATGAATCTGAGCCGTCTCCATTATATTCCTAGTCAACTTGATCTTCTCCATAATTTCCTAGACAAGGCTCAGTCCAACCATTGAGGACTCATCCGTTTCCACCCAACATAGTGGTGAACGACATGGACTCCCATAAAACGCTTCATATAGAGCCATCTGTATGGATGCCTGATAACTGTTATTGTATGATAACTCAACCAATGACAAGTGATCCTCCCAAAAGACACCAAAATCCATGACACAAGCCCACAACATTTCCTAAAGAGTTTGTATCATCCTCTCGGATTGACCATCCATCTAAGGGTGACAGGCCGTGCTCATAGTCAACAGTGTCCCAAGGGCTTGCTGTAAGGATTTCCAGAAAAGAGATGTAAACCTCGGATCTCTATCTGATACAATCAAAACTAGAACACCATGCCTCCTTACCACCTACCAGATAAAGATTTTGGACTGATCCTCCACCATAAGAGATTCACGAATCAGGATGAAATGGGCCGACTTCGTTAGCCGATCCTCTATCACCCATATAGCATCGTGCTTTATGACCATTCTTGGGAGTCCTATAACAAAATCCATCACTATCTGCTCCCACTTCCAAACAGGGATTTGTAAAGACCGGAACATTCCTGCTGGCCTCTGATGTTCTTCCTTGACCTGCTGACAAGTCTAGCATCTCGAAACAGAATCATCCATTGTTATTTTCATGCAAGCCCACCAGAACTGTGCTTTCAACGCTTTATACATTTTCTGAATTCCAGGATAAACAACCCAACTATAATGATGATACTCCTTGAGAAGACCCTCCTGACAAGAAATTGGTACAACCATCTGATTCTGAAAACACAAAACTGAATCTCCATTCAGTTTCCAACCCTCAATAGTCTCTCCACCATTGAGTCTCGACCCCATGGTGAAAAACTCAAAATCAGATATTTGTGCCTCTCTAACTAGGCCAACCAAGTAAGGAATCAACACAACCCAAAAGAATACCACTCTATCTCCCTGATCCTCATTTTAAAACCACATATAGGCTATAACCGACATCAACTGCCACTGGTCTGATGCCTGTTTCACCACCTGATCATATGATTTTCTACTTAATGCATCTGCCACAAAATTTCCCTTACCCGGTGTATACATCAAGTCAAAATCAAACATCTGGAGACATTCCATCCATCTCTTTTGCCTTATGTTCAACTCCCGTTGTGTGAAATTGTGTTTCAATCTCTTATGATATGTATATACCTAGAATTTCTAACCGAAGAGATAATGACGCCACACTTTCAAAGCATGGACCACTGCTTCCAACTCCAAATTATGAGTTGGGTAGTTCTTCTCACGCACTATCAACATTCATGATCCATATGAATCCACATGATTCCCTTACATGAGAACACACCCAAAATCTAATCCTGATGCATCACAGAACACCACATATGCTTTTACTTGTTATGGAAAAACCATGATTGGTGCTGATGTGATGCGACCCTTTATCTCTTCGAAACACTGATGGAAATTTTCATTCAAATAGAATGGAACATCCTTTCTTGTCAAAGATGTCATCGGTGAAGACAAACATGAAAAATCATGAACAAAACACCGATAATACCCAGCTAGACTAAGAAATGTCTGTTTCTCAAACACATTCTTTGGCTGTTACCATGAGACAACAACCTCTATATTTTCTGGATCCACTAAAACAACTCTTTCAGAAATCACATGGCCAAGAAAATGAACTTCCTGTATCCAAAAGTCACACTTTGACAATTTGGCATACAACCGATGATCCCTCAAGATCCCTAGAACTATCGTCAAGTGCTGCTCATGCTCCACCCTTGTATTTGAATACACCAGAAAATCATCTACAAACACCACCACAAATGAATCCAGATATCTCTAAAATATCTGATTCATTAATTCCATAAACACCGCTGGAGAATTCGTTAGACCAAAGGGAATAACCACATATTCATAATGGCCATATCTACTTCTGAAAGCTGTTTTAGGAATATCCTCCTTCCTCACCCATGATTGATGATATCCCGACCTCTTTTCAATCTTGGAGAACCACTTGGCTCCCCTCAACTGGTCGAAAAAATCATCAATTCGAGGAATTGGATATCTATTCTTTATCATAACATGGTTAAGTCTACGATAATCAACACAGAGCCCAAAAGTTCCATTCACCATTTTCACAAACAACACCGACGCTGCCCAGGGAGATGTGTTAGGCCGGATAAACCCTTTATTTTCTAAATCTTCCAACTGGATTTTCAATTCCTGCAATTCAGCTGGTTCCATTCGATATGATGGAAGTGAGATTGGACTAGTCCCCAGAAGGAGATCAATTGTAAACTCCACTTCCCTTACAGGAGGTAACCCAGAGAATTTTTTAGGAAAAACAACCATGAAACGTTCTACCACTGTTGGAAGAATAGTTTTCTCTACACCATATACCAATTCGAATGACAAAACAACCAACTGATACGATAACGTACCCACTGCTGGTGCCAACAAACCCTTTGCACGCTGCCTTTCATGCCTCTCTCCTCTAAAGATATGTCTAAATCCATTATGTGTTGTAAAATCCACTATCCACGCATCGCAGTCGATGTGGCCCTTAAACACCACCAGCCAATCCATTCCTAGGATTACATCATAGCCATCCATCTCAAGCACTGAGAAATTCCACATTATCTCTACCTTTCCCACAATGATACAACATTCTTTACACAAGAAGGCTCGACGCTCTATTCGACCCAAAGAAGTTTGAATTATCAAAACTGAGGGCATCATTTCTACCCTTAAACCCAGAAAATCAATCACAAATGCAGCAATAAAAGAGTGTGAAGCACTCGTATCAAACTGCACATGCATCAAGGTAGAATTTAAAAGAATTGTACCTTGCATCGTGGATGGTATCAACTGATCATCCACCACAACCTGATCAGCTCTGAAAACATGTTTTCTTACCACACTCTATTCTTTATTTCCCTGATGAGGCGTCATGGTATTCCAAGAATCACCATGACCCACTATAGTCTACTGACAAGGGGTGTGATTCTGTCCACGTCCCGTCTAAGCATACAATGTATGAGATCCATGAGGAGTGTCACGCACACCTGACCTTGGAGAATTCCGAAAATAACGCTGCAGATGCCCTATCTTCTTATAATTATGACATGATCGAGGTTGGGTCGTACAATCCCGCTTGATGTAGCTCGTAGAACCACACTGAAAACATCCCGGCTTGCTTTGGGGCTTCGGAGGAAGATTTACCATTCCTGCCATCAGATTATATGCCATATTCCAGCCCTGGGAATAAGATTACCTCTTCCGCTTGAACCCAACGTTAGTGTTCCAACTATTCCCCATCGGTACCACTATGCTTCCCCCCGGAGATCCCAACAGATCCCGCTCAACCACCGAGGCTCTATTCACCATCTTTGTGTAATCATCTATACACAACACCACTATATTTGAATGGATTTCATTCCTTAACCCCACGTCAAATATCCTTCCCTTCAATGATGTGCTACCCGCCACCTCGGGTGCAACCCACACTAAGTTCATACACATAGTTGCATAATCCGTCACAAACATAAGCTCTTGCTTCAAACTGAATAAATCAGTCGTACGCTGAATTTTGAACATAAGTGGGTAGAATTTGTTATTAAAAAATTCCTCAAAGCATTCCCACATCATACCCTTGTCTGTCCCCACTTGGACTACCAAATCCCACCACTTAAGGGAAAGATCTTCCAACATATACGTGGCCAATGTCACTTTTAACTCTACCAGAATTCCCAAGAACTCGAAGATCTTGTTAATTCTATTAAACCATGCTTCTGCCCTCTTAGGCTCTGAATCAACACTAAAGATGGGTGGATTCTACTTTTGAAACTGAACCACATGATCCACATGACTTGGTTCATCTATTTTATTTCCACTTTCCACAACATGGAAAGCTTGCACTATGCTGTGCACTAACTGTTGGTTCACCTGAAGCTCAGGTCCTACCACATTCTCAGAAGCCTCTTCAAGTTGTTCTCTATGATGCTTACCCAGTGCCGTTTCTATAAACAGAAAACAAACAACCATGAGTCTCACTTCCGTAGACATAAAAAAATCCCATTTCAAATCACATTACACAACACTTTCACAACAAGGCTTTCCAGAAGTTCACATTTCTCATGATTCACCATTTTGAAAATCATACCATTTTCAAAATATAAAATTTATTCACATTACATTTTCACACAAAAAATATTTCTCAATTCATCCCATAGTTCATTATACCCCAATGAAATATGCATCCTAGCGGGAAGTCATTTCCACAATGCATTTCTTGCTCATCTCATTGGCTACACCCATGACAATAAGATATCCAATGCCTATAATTGTCTCCAAAACACTTATGTACCCAACTCCCTGGTAAATTGAATTTTAGCATAAGTGGGTTAGATACGTCCTTTTATGCTATACATTCCATGTTTTGACATTCCTACGCCTTGCTACCATCCTGACTCAAGGAATGCAACACAACGAATGTCAACACCAAATCCGAGATTCAACTCCAAATGACCGAAAAAATTGATACCACTTGTAACACCCCTCCCCTACCTCATTACCTTGAGGAAGTGGTGAGGGATACATGGCCTTAAGTAATGTTCCCAAGAGGACAAAGGATGGAAATAAATGCTGAGTGTTCAAGATCAAGTTGCGGAACAATTTTTCCTAAAGACAAAACCAAACAAAACATCCGAAAATAGCCACTATATGATGAATGTCAAATCAATTACCCAACCATGAATTCTCAAAATGAAACCTAGTGGTTCCACAACACAAATCAAAACCAATACAACTAGACATGTCCACACAACATCAGTGTACACTACGAAAACTAAACAACCAAACACCACAAGCCATGACACCACCACAGCTCCACGCCATGCTCCAAGCTCCAAGCTCCAAGATCCACCATGTGATCACAATGCTCTACTAAATGAGGGTGATGCCTTACCTTTTCTCACGTCATGGTACACAACATCTGCAAAGACACCACAATTCCAAAGAAGGGGGTGAGTACTAAAACTCTGTAGGATTTCCCCAAATGAATTCCCTACACACGCCACTAGGATAAAACTATTAGCACATTTATATAAAACAGTTTATATAAATTAAATCACATGTGCAACCATTTTCATAAGACAAGCCTTCCCTTACCAAGACATCACACCCAAACCAGGCAACTAAGGGAAATCCAACCAAACATGCCACAAGCCATCTCATCATTTACACGTTAGCAAAAAAACTTCTATCTTTCAAAGAAGTGCACCAAAAACAAAAAAATCAATCAAACAAACCAACAGTGGATCTTCCATCCAACCCGTTCACCCATTCACACTTAGTGGCACTTTCCATCCACTTACCATTGATGGTGGCCCTTCCATCCACAATCCTTCTCCTTTTTATAGTGGTACTTTCCACCACTTCCACAAAACATTCCAAACAATACAAACCAAGAATATAACCCACCAAGGTCACAACCACATGCAATCAACCAATTCCATTGCATATCAAACCATTTCAATAAATCATCCATTTATTGAAAACCATTTTCCATGACAAACTAAATTTCAATAAAAAAACCCCTTTTATTGAAAACAATTTCCATCAATCATTTTCACAAATCAACCATAGCATCCCATTTTAAAATATCTATTTTAAAATCCACAACAATAGCATCTCACCACAAAACCCTCCTTTTCCCAAAAATCCCCAAAACATCACCCAAGGTATTTCTAATCAATTTCACACATCAAACACAATTAATTTCAATAATAACAAATTAATTGTAACCAAAACCATTATCTCAAACCAAGTGGAGTCGAGAGAGAAGCCACATACCTTTAGGGATCCCAAGAAATCGACCCATAAGCCACCACACCTCAAATATGGTGAACACACCAACGAAACCTCTCTAGATCCACTTTCCCTAATATCCACAAGCTTTAATGTTAACATCCAAGGCACCCACAACCCAACACCTACACACAAAAAGTGTAGATCTAGAAAACCATTAAAGAGAGGGATGTAGATCTAGAGGAAACAGAAGAGAAACAAGAGGAGAGACTTACTCAGGAGAAACCACCTTCAAACCACCTTGAAACCCCTTTAAAACGCTTCCAAATCGAGTGGGAGAGCACCCTTAACCCCTGAGAACCCAAAATACCGAGTGAGGCTCAAGTGGGAGGAAGATTAGAGTGAAATAGGTTAAGCCCTAGGGATCCCAGAACTTATAACCCTATTTTTAAGAGGCCATACTATTATCCCACACGGTTTAGAAAACCGTCCGCTAACCGGGCACACAGAACTACATCAGGAGCAAGGGTTCACACGGTTACCTCGCACGATTTGGAAAACTATGCACTGGCCATGCGAATCCTACTATCTCCCTTCACGGTTTCTTGGAGAACCCACACGGTTTCCACTAATCATGCTCAAACCCTGCACCCCTTTAAAGGCCTCCAAACTCATCTAAAACCATTCCAAACTCTCCCAACCTCTTCCTAACTCATCCCATGCACTTTAAACACATAAAAATACATAAAAAAGGCCACATACCTCAAACCAGGGGTACTAAATTTTTTTTATAAATGTATTTAGTATATAATAATGTATATTTGTATAAGTGTTTTATAATACTTCTATAAGATATATTTATATATTTATATATATTTACATTTAATTAGTTATCTATATATAAATTTTTCATAATGTATTTATGGAATTCATATTTATTTTGAATACATTATAAAATATTTTTATAAAATATTTTTAAATATAATAATTACATATATGTTTATATTCATTTATATTATTTATTTAAAGATATATTTTTATAAATACATTTTTATGATGTATTTACATTATATTGGCACACACATAGAGACAGATTTATATAATTATCTATACATATAATTATAAATAATTATAAAATCATAAATGAAATTATAAATGATTTAATATTTAATTTCTGTTTATAAATATATATTTATCTATATATAAAACAAATGTATATATATATAAAGTGGATAATAAATATTTTTTCTCATATGGTTTCTATATTAAAAAATACAGTTTTCATAAAAATATTAAAAATAATATTTATTTATAAAATTAAATTGTAATATTTATTTATGTAAAAATTTGAAGATATATATAGAAAAAATATAATAAGTCTCTCCCTTCATCTAGATAATTATCCTTGGGTTTGGTGATTCATAGTGTATTCAAGGTGCGTCTCTGATTCATCAACATCTCTATTTTCTTGGTTGATGTATTTGAACTTCCTTATGAAGATGTCAAACTGAATCCCTTCTTGATACATACTGTTATGGAATATGATCTAATAATTCATTGGAAAATTTTATTACTGATGGACAATGAAAAATCAGTGTTTGTCGCCAAGAAAGATAATGATTCATTTCTAATGCATCTAATGACACTAATGATCATCAAAAAGTTTATAGAAAATATTACCTTCAATATTTATTCCTTAAAAAACATGTTGCAAAATGTTTGGAACATAGAAGAGGGTGTATCCATAAGAGATGATGGATTAGGATATCTGATATTTGAATTCTTCAAAGAGATAGATAAACATAAGGTACTCAAAGGAAGGCTGTTTTCCATTGATAACCAACTCATTCTAATGGTGGATCTAAGAGACAGTGGAGATATCCAAAAGGCCATCTTATCGAAATCCCCATTTTGGATATGAAAAAAGGTGATATAGTTATCTGGATGAACTGAGTGAGTTATGTGTGAAATCGAATCCCACATTGAAAAATTTATGGAATGGGAAAGATCAGATCCTATTCATTGGGGGCTGACTTTGTGGTATTGGTGTTAGTTGATGTTGAAAAGACACCTATGAGGGGATTTAATTTGACAATACAGTAATAAAATGCTTTTATATAAATTGGATTTTAAAAGATATAGGTTTTTTCTTCATTTGTGGTGGTATCATTTTGTTAGAGACAGGATATGTCCAAAGCAAGGTTGATAAAGAAGGAAACATTATCATGATGTATGGTCCCTAGAAGTCATAATTTTTTTGGACTTCCTTTATTATTGGAAACCAAAAAAGTTATTATGATAGACGTCTGAAATCCATTTCTAAGAAATTTGATCAGAATTATAACAATATCATCATGTTGGGGCCTCCAGTTTCTTTCTAAAGATTATTGTGAGGATAAAATATCAGAATTAGGGGAGTATCTAAACATCATAATGGTTTCGAGTGACCTTGGGAAGAGGTATGATAACCATGGTCTGATAACCATAGAAAAGGTCCCCCTCATGTTGTATTCGTATAACCATGGATGGAATGGGAAAGACATCCTCTATCCCAAAGATAATTTTCTTGGACCATCCCAATCTGAGTTCTACCTCAATACTTGATGTCTCCATGTATCCATCCATTCACGGATTATAATCTACCAAATCCTATACAAAAAGTCCAATAACACAATGAAGGTTGAGGAGAAAAATTAGAGAGGACGCTAGGAATAAAAATGGAAGGATATCGTTAGAAAAATATGTAGTTAAATGGTTTATGGAGGACCCAAGGGTTAATGAGAGGTATTACAAAAAATGGAAAGTGATAGGGGATGTAACTTACCTCGAATGTTTAGAGGCACATGATGGATTGAGCCCTCCTTGTCTTTCCCCCTGAAAATCTTATATTAGAACTGTAATGATCTTTGAAACCCATGACTAGTAAATATTTTCTATAAATGTTTCACTAAAAGTTCCCTGATATGGGTTTTTTATTTGGAACCATACTAGAAAGAAATTACTTGGATGTTATGGAAAAAGATGGTATTATTGGTTGTTTTACAGATTCATGATAAGGCCATTTTCATGTACTCAACTTGTCCTGGGGGGGGGGGATGTGGATGTTTCTCTCTTAACCAAATTGGTGAAATCATCAATCAATTAGATGCACCGATGTGGTATTTTGTGGGATTTTTAGATGAACCTCCTAAAAGGAGAAATGGATGTTCTAGTTGATACTCCAATCCCTTCATGAGAATCTCCCCTGACCTCTTCTTATGGGGGGGGGGGGTATTTCAATGAAATTATTTTTCAAAATGAGATGAATCGGATATCAAGAAGATATTATGCATCTATAATGGATATTTAGAATGTAACACAATAGGTGGGGTTTGATGATCTTGGATATTCTAGAAACTGTTTTATATGGTTTCATGGTAAGTTTCAAACAATTTGTATTACAGAATGGTTAGACAGATTTACAGGGTTTTCTTATTGGATTAGCATTTTCAATTCATTTGAAGTCACTTATATTTCTCATACAATGTATGACTATTGCCTGATATTCATTGACATATCACTTTGTTCACAGAAACCAAGGCATGAATGAATCATTAGGTATATGAGATTTTGGGTAATGGAAAGGGAGTGGAAAGAGATGATTTACTCTTGTTGGAGGGTTTATGGTCGTAATATCCGTAAGAAGGTCAATTATACAATTTCTGATTAGAAAGTTTGCAGTAATGATAAATTTCACTACCTTTACATAAAATGTGATGCTATAGAATGAAAATAAAAAAATCTATATTCAATCCCCCATCTGATTATGTTCTATCCACTACCTTGAGAATGGATATGGAACAATATGAGGTTCTCAAAATTGAAGAATGTTTTTTGTCTATACATACTCTCGAATCCGACATTAATGATGGAAACTGTAAAAACTTCTATTTAAATCTGAAGACCTCTGTGAGGAGGCACAAGAACTCCTTTCGTACCTCATTAATTTTGATGGTATAAATGTTTCCAATGAAAGGGGAATCAATGATATCATTATGTTTTTTTATTAGGATATTTTTACAGTAGGGGGTTTGTCATTTTTTGATATTACTGCTAGTTTCAAACATGTGGTTTCTGATATGATGAATATCTAATTCACAAGTGATTTTATTGATGAAGATATTTTATAGGCACTGAAATAGATTCACTCAACCAAAGCACCTAGACCAGATGGATTGCATTCCCTGTTTTTTTAAGTCAATAAATTTATCAAATAGGTAACATACTAATTAAACAATTAATATAATATGTATTAATGTATATATATATTTAAATTATTCATTGTTATTAATAGTTATTTATTTAATAAATTTTTAATATCTTTTTTAACATTTAATGTTTTTAATATTATTTTATTTTACATAACTATATATATTAATTTTTATTTAAACATATATTCATGTAGGTTCGCAATATGGGCTGATCCAACCCCAATATTTTTTTTGTAATTTAATTTATTAAATATAATATATATATATTGTTATAAGTAATATTTAATTATATATATAATACTAAAAAATTATTATACTATTTATAATTCAAAAAATGAATAAAATACTTAAATAATTAGTATACTAGTTAAATAATTATTACACTATTTATTTCAATATACTAATAAAATACATAATATCCAAATTAAATAATTGATATACTAATTAAATAATCAACATCATATTTATTTCTCTATATATAATAAATTTATTCTTTTGTTAATAATTTTATTCAATTTAATTATTTATAAATATTATTTTAATTATTTATTTATATATATGTAATTACAATTTTACCATTTTTAACAAAAATTAATTTAATATAATTTACTCTTGGAAAATTTGAAGTGTGTGATAATTATTTTTTATAATTTTTAGATTTTAAATATTTATTCATTTAATATTTTTTTATTATTTTCATTTTTAATTTTTTTATAAATAAATATTCATTAATATATTTTATATTTTTTTAAATTAAATCATTTTTAGTTTTTCAGTATTCAATATTTTTGTAAATTTTTCCATGTCATAATATTTATTTATACATGTTTCATCATTAACATTAAATGTATTTTATTTTTATAATTTATATAATTAATTTTTATTCCTTTCCATTTTAACATATATACTATACATTATTTTTTGGAATGTTATCTATATAATTAATAACATTTATTCATTTTTTAAATTTATTCATTCTTATTATTATTTATTTCAATAATAAACGATACATATTGTATAATTTCATTTTTCAACTAAACATATATATAAATATTGTATATATATACACACAAAAATATTAATGTTTCTAATAAAATCATATGTATAAAAAGAGACATGTAAAATTTATGTAATTTATTTAAATTTTAATATTTATTTTAAAATATTATTTAGTAAAGTAATATATTTAAAATATTATGTTTTTATTTGGTAATTTTTTTTAATATTATTTCACTTAGTGTTATTTATTCATTTTTATCTAATTAAATCATTTTATAGTATTTAATTATATAAATATATATATTTATCATTATTAATATTTTCATAATGTATTCATCCTCATTTCAGTATATATCCATATATTATTTTTCTAATAAATTGTATAATTAACAAAACATAACATTTTTTGTAAATATTTTAAATGTATACTCATTTTTAGTTATTCAGTTCCACTGATTTTTAATAGTCAAGAAATAGACATTATATATTCTTATATAATGGTATAAATATACTTATAAATAAATATATTTATATAAATAAATTTAAAAATGTGTATTTACTATATTTATAAAATTTTATATTTATATTTGTAAATAAATAAATATAATTTTCTTTAAAATTTTTTATATAATAAAAAAATAATAATAAATATATTTAAATAATTAAATTTTTTACTGTATTTATATATTTCTATTGAAAATATATCTAACTATATGAATAGATTTATAATTATATACCAATATTTATTATTATATTTACAAATATGTATATATTTATATTTATAATTATAAATATATATCTATTAATATATTTATAAATATATACATACAATTATTTTAAAATGTTTATAATTATATACATGTATATTTATTTATAAATATATACAATTAAATTTTTGAATTATATTAATTATATTTCAAAAAATATTTATGTAGGTCTTTAACAATGCCTTTTAACATTGATAAAAAATTATTTTATCAGCATTTATTATATTAGGGCTTATAAAACTCCTCTTTATCAGCACTTTTTTTGAGGCGCTGATAAAATACTTCCAAATATTTAAAATATATCCCAAACCGAACTGCTTTCCCTTGTCTCATTCATGCTTCTAGGGAATTTCATTGTCGTTGCTTCTCCCCCTCAACCATCCCTTGGATGAATCAACTCTCTAAAATATAATATAAGTAATTAATTATCATCATCTCTTGTTTATCAGTATCATTGAAAATATCTATCGCACATAACTGGTCCAATCCACCTTTATTTTTTTTCTTTCTATCACCGCACCTCCTCGCCATCATTGACGTCAACATGGGCCAACCACTCACTACCACGAAGTAGCCCTCCGACGACCACCCTTTCCCCATCTTCCACTCCCTTGACCGACCTTTGTGTAATGTCTCCCCCCATTACTTCTTGACCGCCACACCAGTGGAAAGGGTTTAATATATATTTATTCATCCTTTAAAATTCTATTTTTGTTTATTTTTTCCTATTGGATTTAGATATTACTTTTCATATTTTATGTGAACACTAATTTTGAGATATTTCATTATTTTTAAGCAATAGTACTATGTTAATTAAAAAATATGCATATTATACTTCAATTATGTGATTTAACAAGAGAAATTGAATATATATATTTTTGGAATGGAATTTTATTTTAAATAAAAAATATGTTAATAACATTTATGTTATTCCATTGATAATTATTTATATGTTGTTGGATGATTTTTTCATATTATTAATTAGATTTTTATATTTTTTTGAGCCCATGTTGTGTAACACATAGTGTTCTTATGGAAAATTTATTATCTTTAATGAATTAATTTACATTCATGTATTGTGTTTGACTAATTAAAACATTCATTTGACATGTCACCGACTTGTCTTGGGCTACACGCAGCATCGACTTGGCGTACGTTACGTGCAACTCCAAGTTCCTATGAAACATAATTTTATTATTATAATTATTTAAACATGATAGTATTAATATATCCATAAAATAATGGAATATTAATTTTAAAAACGAAATTTAATATATATTTCTTTATTTTTATATATAAATAATACTTATTATGAAAAATATAATTTTTTGGAAGTATTATTTTCTCAAATGAACATCTTTACATTTCCTTCTGTGAAAAATAGTAAAATTAATTATAGACAATTTGATATATTTAATTTTATAAAATAGACTTCATTTTTGAATTTATATTGTTGAAATTATCTTATGGAGATTTTTTTGGGATTTTTTGAAGAAACATTATTTTTGGATGAAGAGTTAGAATTTCTAAATTGAAATTCAAAAATGTTTTTTCATATAATTTATTTATAAGGATGAATTATATTTTAAATTGGTTTAAATGTATTATTGGATAAAATTTCTATCAATTAATCCATTTTTTTCATTAGAATCAGTTTCACTATGAAATATGGGTTTAAAAATTTAGCAAACATTTGGATGTTTTTACGTTAAAACCCTACATTGTTTCCCTATATGTGGGAATAAATTTAAATTAATTTCTACCAATTATGTGATTGGAATTTTTAAAAATGGATTCCATATTTGGATTCCTAATAATTTATAATTTGTAACCATGTCAACTTAATTTTTGGCCAAAAATATTAGTGAATGTAATTAAAATTAATTTCATCAATTTGGGTAAAAGTAAGCTTAATAAGGGAAAAAATCTTAATCTTAAGGGAAATATTACCTAGAAACATGTCCAAGATCCATTTTATTTCCATATTTAGAACACATCCCCATTTTATCTTATTTTTTATCTGATGTTATCCACATTCCTGGGGAAAATGTGGGTGGAATTCCCAATCCCAAAATTTACAAGAGTGTCACTTATCCTCCACTATAAAAGGCGTCCTCTCCTCTCACATCCTCACACCTCTAAAACCACTTATTACAGACAAATATATTCCAAATTTACATTACAAATGCCCTATATTTTTCCTTGTATCCTCCATTTGTTCATAAATCCTTACAAATAATCCCTTTGGTGCAAACTAAAATGAGTTACCCCATTAATAGGTAACACCCGCACTCATGTTCCATTATTTTATTTTCTTTCTCAACCACCCCATTTAATATTATTAACTAATTATAAATAAAATACATTAACCTAAATATTCTTATATTTTGTTATGACAAGGTTTCTTTTACCACCATTCATTGTTGGACATTTTTATGGAAACTCTATTTATATATGATATATATGATACAAATTATGTATTTTATCTTATTTAATTATTTTAAAAGACAAATCTTCAAAAAATTTATTTTGTGTCAATATTGTAATTTCTTCTGTAGAAGTGAGGACCACCGCCCCCAAAACAATATGATTCATTTACGCACTACATAGAATATATTAAGTATGCGATTAAAAATATTATATGATATATATTATAAAATAATTATTCTTTAATAGTTATATATATACATATATATACATATATATCATTTAATTTCATTGTTTCAGAACAATAATTAAACAGAAACAATATTGATGTGTACATACATCCAAATGTATTCATGAATGGCGTACATAATTTCATACTGTAATTATATATATTATTATTATAATTCACATATAATGAATATAAATTTCAATTACATTATGTCTTACATTCTTTAAATTCGGATATAAGTATAAGGACCCACAATATAAAAAATTAAGACACATGTGAAGAACAAAGGGGTTATTACTTGAAGTGAAACCTTAACATATAATTGTTAACAAGTGGTTAATATAAATTTATTATAAAAAATATGTGGTATTAGTTATGGGAATATGGTTATATGATATATGTATAATAATCTTACATTTATTATACCAAAATTGTTTACGAGTACAATGAGTGTCAAGACAAAAGGTAATGGAATTTCATCTCAATTTTTATATTGATGAGATACATTCCTTTAACAACACTCTTGTATTTTTCATGGTGTAAATACTTCCCATGAATTTATTAAATGATTATTATTCTCAAAATTAGTAGTTTTTACATATTTATTATAATATAAATATTTCATGGGGTTTAGGTTTCCAAAGTTACCAAATTGGTATGATAGTTTTGACATAATTTGGCTTCTTTGAGACACATGTTTTGTTATGAACTCACAATATTTTTTTGTGATATATTTGAGATGATGTATCATGAATATAATTATTTTAATCATATTGTAAACATCATGTAATTTCATTTTCATACATGGACTGTATGATTGAATGTTACCAAGTGAAAAGATATTATTGAAAATGTCAAATCATTTAACATGGTTGTTAATGATTATGCATCCATTGATGTAATATTATCATACATATCTCAGAAAAACACATAATTTATCTTATTCTCAATTTACTAAAGATATATCCAAGTATTAGTATAATTTTCCTCTCTTTGGTAATTAATATAATTAAAATACATTTTTAAGAAATAAATGATCGTATTTCTCCCTTTGGTCAGAAATACATTTTATTTCAAAAACCATGATTTCAAAAATGATTTCAAATGACCTTTGAATAATATTTTCAAAAAAAATGGATTTTAATTTTTTTTATGATTTTCAATATTCAATTATAATTTATCAAATCTATTTAAAAAGAAAATGGCATCAAAAAACGTTTTATGTTTTTAATAAAGTTTTTCAATAAGGAAAGGATATTTTACTCAATAAATGTTTTTAAAAAATATTTCAATATTATTTCCCATATATGGTGATTTTTTTTGATGTTAATCATTCCTTTATATGGTAGTGATTCATTATTTCTTTCATATACTTTCTCCAAACTCACTATGTTTTGATGGCTTGATGTTTATAAAACCTGTATCTCTTTCATAAGTTATATGCTTTTGAAGAAGATTTATTTTCATTGGTTATCATTTGGACAAAATGATTATGAAACAATTATATTTTTAATATAATATTTGATATGATTTCATTTTTATGGCACCCATTTCATTTAATGGGATATGTAATGATTTTTAAGGATCTTGGGGCACTTGTTTTTATGTTTTAATTATTAGATTGTTAGGACCTAAACCACCCTTCAATGATTTTGTTAAAGATTTATATCTCATTATATAAACTATGATGGTCTTGGGAGTGAACATTACCTAAAATTATGGCCATGGTATTGAACCATGACTTCCAAGATGGTATGTGGAGTGAAATTAAACTACTAAGATGGCCATGGGAGTAACCCATGACTACTAAGATGGTTTGGGGATTGAACCCATTCTATCAAGGTGGCATTGGTAGTGATTCCTTGACTAATATAGAAATAATTTTATATGATTTTATGTTTTCTATAATTCTATGTCTTACTCATGTGTTATTGTTTCATGTATTATATTCTATATTTCATTATGATTAATGTCTTATAAACTGACATGATTTATTAAATGATTCATGTTTATTATCTTATAATATATAGGATTTGATCCTAAAATGATATGATGACATTATCATTCCCCTATGCTCATTCTTATGCTTACATGTGTCCCTTGTTTACCCATACAGAGCATTTGATCTCACCCCTTTTTATGTTTCTTTACATAGGTAATGAAGATATGTATTAAGTATGCTGTGTCTATTAAGAGTGAAAGTTATGAAGAACCTAGTGAGAGATAATTTATCTCACTTATGTACTAGTGTTTATGTTTCCTAGTTAGCAAAGGCACTAGACTAATACACAATTTGGGTTATTGAATCTGTAATGTATTACGTATTCTGAAAAATTGATATAATGGTAATATAGGTCAAGAATGGGTCTCTATAGTTGGTATCAGAGCAAAAATTTAGTAATCCTTTGGAAGATATAATGTTAAAACTATGGTGAGAATGATAAGGACATGTCGAAGGATAAGTCTATGGGTATGAAAAATTATAGGAAAATGTATTGGAATTCAGGTAAATGATAGAGTAACTGGTGTCCTAGCTGTACATCTCTGTCTAGATAATAAAAGTCGAGATGACTCTAGAAAAGTTTCACCTTGGGGTAACGACTCTGAAAAGGTGGGTCATGCCTGACTCTATGTAATATAGTACATGAAAATGGTCCTTGCTACACACTTGGTTTCACACTCTCGGGGGATACTATGTTAGAATTTACAAACACTTCATGATCCATTATGAAATATTTAAATATATATTATTTATGAATAACCATTTATAAGCCTTCTGTGTTATAGAATAATAAAGGTGTGGAAATTTAGAAATCATATAATTGAATTGTCTTGACTATGTGGTTCCTATTTTTGATTACTATTTATTATAATATACGTTTTGTTTTAGTCAATGACTAGAACCCAAAGGAACCACATTAATGGTGATTACGATGGAAAATTCAATGATTGTCCTCACGAGGAATCTAATTCTATGACATATTGAATTAAAATTCTTATTTATATGCTCAAATAGCTTTTATATGCTTTGAATAATAGTGTACTTCTAAATGAGAAAAGGAGGGAACAACATTCTATTGAGTATTTCAGGACGAAATTCCCACCTTCTTTAAGTGGGTCATCTATTCTAATTATTGATGAGAAGTTGATCAATACTACTAAAAATATATTCTATATCCTTTAGTGTTAAAAAAATTAGAGTTTTATTCTATCTATATATCATTGAGAAGGTGAAGCAGACCAGTGGTAGACTCTAATCAAGAATATAAGGAAGAAAGATGAAATTGAATCAATGAAATGAGATGAGTTAAAGAGCACATTTTTTTAAAAAGTACATTCCTCAAAATCTTTAAACAATTATTGACAAAGAGTTCTTTCAATTGAAGTAAAGGGACTATGAATCTTTCAGTACCTATGAGGCTAATTTCAAAAGACGTAGGAGATATGCTACTAAAATTATCATCAAAACCTAAAGTAATGTTGAAATGTCCTGTAGTGGCCTAAATCCATGTATCAGTAGGGAAATGGGCATATAAGACTTTAGTTTATATGACGATATTGTGCACTGTGAAATTATGATTGATATAGAGGATGGTGTCACGTATCAATTGCATGGTTTTGATAAGAAAAGGAATATGAAGTTTAAAAGAAAAATATACACTCTATGAATAGAATAATATTATCTTTCCTTTTTCTCAAATGTGTGGTATGCAGAATACAATAAGTTGTCTTATGGGGTCAAATTAATGATTTATATGTCGAAGGTAAGTCCATTGAGAATTTTATTTCTAAATATGGGATGAAGTTAGCTAATGGTGTGAATGGAGAATCCTCAGCATAAAATGATCCTCATATGTTTTGGTGGTACAAGTGTAAGGAGAATGGGAAATATAATAATCAGTTCCCAACCCCAAGAGATGTTGATAATGATTTATATAAACAACCTCTTAATTTGAGGTATAATGGGAAATCCCATGAAATCTATATTTCTGATGTGTGGTGCGATAACCACATTGTGAAAGGTACATTTACAATCCACTATAGAACAACTAACTATTTTTTTTATTTTGTATCTACCCACTCTTTAATATCTAAATAATTTTATGTGTGTTAAGATTCCACTAAATTTATTAGATATGGAATTTGTAGGGAATACCCCTAATGGTATGACGATTTAATCCCAATTCTATAATTTCTATCTAATTGATTTTTGTGGGAATATACTTCTTGGAAATCATATGAGTCTTCCTCTGGTTAGATTTGATGTTTTATTAAGCATGTATTGGATTTCTCTACATAAACCACATATCAATTTTCAAGGAAGGTCTATTATGTTTGATATTTCAAATCCTCCTATGTTCATCCATCAATGTTATGATAATTATGAACGTATTATTGTAATTTCATACTGTGTATGGTTCTTACTTACCATTTAGAAGGGAAATTTTACTCAAATTGTTGGGGAGAAAATCAACATCAAATATATGCCTATTGTTTGAAAATATTTGAATTCCTTTCCAGAAGAGTTTCATAGCCTTCCACTAAAACATGAATCTGAGTTATCAAAATAACCCATATTTTATGCCACACCTTTTAATATACTTCCCATAGAATATCCCTAAAAGAGTTGTAGGAATTGAAGAAGAAACTCAAAGAAAATCTTGATAAAGGATTCATTCACCTACCGTGTGACCTTGGTGTGAACATTCTCTTTAAAATAATGAATGATGGATCTATGAGACTCTTTATTGATTATCGTGAGCTCAACAATATCAAAATCAAGAACAAGTATCATATTCCTTGTATTGATGACTATTTTGATCAATTTCATAGAGTTATACACTTTTCCAATATTTACCTTCATTTGGGATATCACCAATTAGGGGTCAAGAAAAAGGATATACCCAAGAAGATATTCTGTAAAATGTTTTAACACTTTGAATATATTGTGATGGATTTTGGTATTACTAATTCACCTTCTATCTTCATGGATTGGATGAATAATTTATTTTGATATCCCCTTGATTATTTTGTAGTAATCACTATAGACAATCTTATAATATATATCTAAAGAGAAATAATAGCATAAAGATCACCTAATAAATGTACTAAAGACCCTAAAGAAAATATATAATGTATGTAAAATTTAAAATAGTGTATTTTGGCTACAAAATTTTTCATTTTTGTGTCACATAATAATAAGATATGGTATAAGAATATATCCATCAAAGATAGAGGCTATTAAAATATGGCCTATACCTACCATGGTGATTGAGATATGTAGCTTTCTTGGTTTAGCTAGATAAAATTAACGGTTTGTGAAGAATTTTTCATGACTATTTAATACTATAACTAAGTTAACTTGAAAGGGTTCTATGTTCTTTCTACAAATGAATGTGAGGAAAATGTCAAGGAACTGAAGAGAAGGTTAGTCATCACACATTTTCTTACATTACCCTATTGAGAAAAAGGGTCATTAATATATATTTATGTATCCAATAGGGGATTGGGATGTGTTATTATGGATAATAACATGGACACCACTTATTCCATGTGACAGTTGAATATTGATGAGAAAAAAATACTCAACCACTGATTTGGAGTTATTAGTTGTAATTTTTTCCTTAAAGATATGGAGTTATTATTATTATGGAGAAAACTATGATATATTTACTGATCATAAAATTATGAAATATATATTCATATAGAAGTATTTGAACATGTTCCATAGAATATTGTTTGATTTGATAATTGATAACAACCTCTCAATACTTTATCAACATGGGAAAGAGAATAAGGTGTCAGATGTTTTGATTGAAAAGGATCATTCTAGTATATCAATGATGGGGATCGTAAAAAATACAATATTTACAGACATTCAGAGGTTGTAATTATAAATACTAAAGGAATGGCGGAAATATTATCTTTCTCAAATTAATGTACAACCACTATCCAACTAAATGTTAAAGAGGCAAAAAAAGAAGATATTGATCTACAAAAGAAGGTTAGAAATGTTCTCGAGTTCATCCTTGATTAGGGTGGACTGATATGGTTCAAGAACCATGTATTTTTTTCCTTTTGTACCTTATTTAAAGAAATATCTTTTATTAGAAGCTCATAGTTCTTCATTTTCTATTCATCCTAGAGGTATGAATATGTATAGGTATTTGAATGAATACTTCTTGAGGGATGGCATGAAGATGGATAATATAGTGTTTGCATCTCGGTATATGATATTCCGACATGTTAAGGGTGAAGACAATAGTTTAAATGGATGTGGATTCCATTACCCATACAGGAATGGAAATGGGAGAACATCACTATGGATTTTTTATAGGATTTCCCAAAACCTCTATAGTGTTTATTAGTATATGGGTGATATTCAATCGCCTTACAAAGTCAGTACACTACATCACTAATGGGGATGACCGCAATTTGGAATATCCAACCATGGTATATATTATTGAAGTGGTAAGGTTTCATGGAGTACTTCATTACATTGTATTGGATAATGATTCATTATTTACCTGTATGTTCTAGAGAAGTCTTCAACTAGAACATGATTCAGAATTGAGTTTCAAAACATCTTATCATCTTAAAATAGATGGTTAGTATGAAATAAAAATTAAAACTGTAGAGGATATGTTGAAATATTGATCTTAGTATTTCAAAGGCGGTTTGGATTGTCACCTTCATCTAGTTGGGATTTATTATAAAAATAGATCTCATTCAAGCATTCATACGACACCTTAGGAAGCCCTATATGGGAAGAAATGTAGATATCCAACATAATCGGATGAAGATGGAGGAAAATATCCAATTAGACCTATGATTTCTAAATAAATTATTGAGATGGTTAGAACCATTCAGATACATATAAAGGCCACTCAAAGAGAAAGAAAAGTTATGAGGATAACTGATGGTGTGATCTATAATTTGAGGTTGTGGAGAAGGTATTTCTGTGAATATCTCCTTGGAAGAATGTTATGAGATTTAGGAATAAAGGAAATCAAAACCCTAGGTATGTTGGTCCCATTATGATTCTTGATTATATTGTGATGGTAATCCATTTCTTGAAACTTATACCAAATATATCTCAATTCCATGATGTGTACCTTGTATCTATACTTGTAAATTACATACTTTAACCTTAACATGTACAAATCACAGAGGTCATCATACTAGAGTAGGATTCTTCTTATGTGGAACACCCAGTTGAGATTCTGGATCATATAGAGAATTTTCTACAAAACCAGAATACTCACATAATCAATGTATTGTAAAGAAATCACAAGTTATAGAAAGCTATGTGGGAACCTTAAAATATTACGAAGTAGAAGTACAATAATTTATTTTTACCATAATGACATATTTAGGGGGAGATATTCATTTAAATGGGGGTAAAATGTAACACCCTGAGTTTTTATGGATGTTTTTGGAACTTGGATTTATTAACTTGTACTACATTTCACTAATTCAAACATTCCATTCACATGGAACTGACTTGGCTTGTGCTACCTGCTTGAATGGCCCGAAGGCCTTAATTTTTATTGATTTTTGATAACTCCACTTTCAAGGGATGAGGGGGAACCCTTACAAGATCCGTATTCTCATATATTACATGGATCATAGGCTTAGGAGATTACATGACCCGATGGTCTTAGGGAATTCAACCAGACTATCTACAAGGAACTGACCCTCCCTAGAATCTGTATCTTGATAGTTGTTCTCCACAATTGCATGACCATCTGGCCAGGATTCCCATGCAAGAACAGGCTGGTACCGATGGCATATCCATAACCTCTCATTCTGACAATCCATTTGGCTCTTCTCTGGTGAGTGCACCTGCTCTAAATCATCTTCTAGGGCTGCTCCTTTTTTGTAGTGTGTTTGGGGCCTACATTCATGTGGCCTGAAGGCCTTTGGGTGGCCCTAAGGCCTTAAGGTGGCCAGAAGGCCTTGATAATCAACTGGCCTGAAGGCCTTTGGTGGCCTGAAATCCTTGCAGGACCCGAGAAAAACTTCTTTTTCGGGTAAATAGTGAAAACTAGTCAATTTTTATTCCAAAATTCATTTTAATATAATTTATTTCTAATGATAAATTATATTTTAAATTAGATTAAAATGTTATTTATATAATATTTTTATTAATTAATCTAGTTTAGGTCATTGTAATCAATTGCATTTTGAAATTTGATATAAAAACTTAGTAAACATTTTGGCGTTTTTACATTAAAAACCCACATTATTGTCCCATCTGCAGGATAAAATTTATAATATTTTCTGGAAGTTGTATAGTTAGAATTTGGAAAATTTTATTCCATTTTTCGAATAATTTTTTATATACATAATAAATTATATTAATTTTTTATGAAAAACACTTTTGAATGTAATTAAAATTAATTACACCAATTAGGGAAAAATAACCTTAATATGGGACAAAAACATAATCTTAAGGTCCCAAATAACATATAAAAATTTCTAAGAGACATTGGATGACTTTATTTAGAAACTATCATACCTAATATATATTTGGTCCATTATTAGAGATACATTCCATGGTAAAAATAATGATTTAATTCCTTGTCCTAAAATTTACAAGAGTGCCACTCCTCCTCCACTATAAAAGGCCTTCTCTTCCCCCACTTCATCACACCACTAAAATCACCTATGTTTAAGAAATATGTTCCCAATTTACTTCCCAAAAAATCTAAATTTATCCTTGAATCCACCCTTTTTTAAAAAATCTTTTCAAGGATTCCCTTTGGTGAAAACCAAAATGAGTTTCCCAATTAAGAGGTAACACCCTCTCTCAAGATCCTATATATTATTTTCATTCACCACCACCAAAACTAATATTATTCGATGATTAAAAAAAACCAGTATAATTAATATATTTATATGTTTTTATGATAAGGGTTAGACCTACACTTACACACACTTCCATCTAATGGGCAACATATATACTGTTTCATTGTATGGTGAACTACCGCCCCATGAAATTATGATTGTTTGATTTCCTTTACCACCATTAATGTTTGGGAATTATGTTTGAATATATATATATATATATATGTGATATTTATGATTCTTATTTTTTTTCTATTCTACATTATTTAATTCTTCTAAAACATATATCATTATACTTTCCATCGTTTTTAAATATGATAACTACATTTGAGGAAGTGTAGACCGCTTCCCCCTCAAAATGATGTGATTTGTTCAAAAACTACATTGAATGTATTAAAGATGGGTTTTATGAAATTATACTATATATATGAAATAATAATTATATTTTAATAAGTATATATATACATAAATATATATACACATTTACATCATTTACTTTTTTTATTTCAATACCACAATTAGACAGAAACAACATTCATGTGTATGTACGACCTGATGTCTCCATGAATGGTGTATTTAATTTATACATATATATTAAATATATTATTATAGTAAAAATATAATTAATATAAATTCTATTAAAATCATGTATTACATTCTATAAATAATTATATAACTATAAATACCACAAATATAACAAATTAAGACACATGCAAAGAAAAAGAAGATATTACCCAAAGTGAAACCTTAATGTATAATTGATAAAATGTGAATAATATTAATTCATAATATAACCAAGAATGTTAATAGATATAATAATATGGTTATATTATAAATTTATAATAAAACTATATTTTTTATATATATCTAGTTTTTATGATTACAACCAGAGTGAAGACACAAGGTAAGGGAATTCCATCTCAATTTTTATGTTTGTGAGCGACATTCCATGTTAACCACTATTTTATCTTTTATGGTGTATATAATTAACATGAATTTATTATTTTACTTTTATTCATAAATTTATGGGTATATACATATCCATTCTAGAATATTTCTTTCATGGGATTTCTTTTTCAAAAGTTACCAAATCGGTAAGATAGATTTTTCTCAATTTTCCTTCTTTGGGACACATGTTTTGTTATACACCCACATTCATTTCCATGTTTTATTTGAAATTTTATATAAAAAATATATTATTGTAATGATATTTTGTGCTTCATTTAATTTCATTTTCATTCAAGGGGGGTATTATTCGGAGTTTTAGAGTGGTAATATTTTATTAGAATAATTTCTTAATTTATCAATATTATTTTTGATTATGAATCCAATAATGAAATATTATGATACATCATTCAAGAACAATCATGAGGTTTCATCTCCTATTTGTATTTTAAATTTTTCCATATATTATTAATATTTTCCACTCTTTGGTGCAGAAGATAAATAATTTTTTTTTAAAAATCAGACCATATTTCTCTCTTCGATTAGAAATAGATTTTATTTCAAAAACTGTGTCTAGAAAAATATTTTCTATTTTTTTACAAATGATAATTGAAGATCATTTTTATAGAATTTTTAAAATTTTTTTTCTTAGTTATAAATATTTCATTATATGTTTTTAAAGCTATTTTTAATAAAAAAGGTCTCCAAAAAATATTTTATATTTTATAAAAGTGTTTTTAAATGTAGAAAAGATATTCTACTTGAGGAATGTTTTTAGAAGATATTTAAAAATTATTTCCCAATTTGGATGAGATATATGGGTTCTATTCATTCTTGTTTTGGGAAATAATCCAATGTTTCCATTCATATTCATTCTCAAAATGGTTTTATTGTGTCAGGATGCTTATGAAACCCATATCTCATTCACAAATTATGTGCCTATGAAACCCACTTTTTTTCATGAGTTATGATTTTGAATGATTATGAAACCTGTATATGTTTTCATAGTTTATGACATGATTTCATGTTTATGATACCAATTTCATTACATATGTTATGATATGATTTTTAATGATCTTAAGGAACATGAATGTATGATTTTATTTTGAGATGTGTGGGACCTATATCTCCCTATAATGCATTCGGTAATGATTTACACATCATGAGATATATTGATATTATATTTAGAGTTAACCTTGAAAACAAATATGGACATGGGAGTGAACCATGACTACTAATACGGTATGAGGAGTGAACTCATTCTACCAAGATTACAATGGGATTAAACCATGACTACCAAGATGGTATATTGAGTGAAACCATAATACCAAGAAGTACATGGCAATGATTCCTTAACTACTATTTAAGCATTTTATATGCTTATCTGTTTGCCAAAATTTTATGCCTTACTCCTATGTTATTGATTCATTGTGTATGTTCTTTATTTCTGTATGATTCATGTATTAATAACAAACAAGATTTTTTCTATGATTCATGTTTGTGATCCTATTATATACATGGTATGATCTTCCAATTTTATGATCATATTCTCATTCCCCTATGCTCATGATTATAATTTCATGTCTCCATTTTTTACCCTTACTGAGCATATTAAATCACCCCAATTTATGTTTATTTACCTTGGTTATGAAGATATGAATTAAGTATGATTTTTCTAAGAGGTTTTATAACCATGAAGAACCTAATGACAGATAATGTAGCTCACTTATGTTCTAGTGCTTATATTTACATGTTCCAAAGACACTAGTGTAATATAGTTGTTAGGAATTTTTTGGGTAATGTATTAATTATTATATAATATTGATATAGAGATAATGTATGTTAGGAATAGATCATTATATATTTAATTTCTTTTCAACCATTAAATATGGGGATGGTATAGTGTGATCATTGTTTTTCGATTATTTAATCATTAAATTCACCTACTTAATAGTTTTGACATTGCATTCAAAAAGTGTAATTCCATGAAAAAAGATATTTACATAAAGTTAATTAAAAGTATAAATTATTAAAAAGATACAAATACCTTGTAAATATTGATTTTAATAATTAATAACTAATAATTAATATTATGAATGAAAAATGAAGATTGTGGAATGAAATTTGACAATTATATATTGTTTCTTATTGATGATTGGATTAATCATTCTTAGAGTATATAAAATGTACTGGCCCTCAACAAAATGAGAGAACCATGTTTAGCAACAAATGATGATTTGAGAACTAGGTTCAACCTCATTCCAACTATAATGTCATATTGAACAATAAAAATCATTTGGGAGGGCATGAGAGGAGTGGTTGTGCCATCGTGCAAGGTTGCATGATGGCTAAGACACCTGGCATGAGAAGGGTTCACATGTGGTTTGTGATTTCTAGCAAGTTGTGACATGACATGATTTTTAAAATGAGTTCTAGATGAATATAAATACCCATGTGGGATGCAGGTAGCACAAGTTCTGCTCTCAAACCATTAAAATGGATAGATATTATGCGGTCTATCAAATCCTATTGATCTGAGCTATCCAATCTCCCACAAAACGATCAGTCAAAACTTGCATTCTTATTCTCTTATTTGTGAATTCAACATTCCCATAGACACTGGTTTAATGGTGTCATCATGAAATATATCCTTCTCTAGTAATCACCTCATGTGAATGAGGCACCTAGAACCGAACTAAATCCTTTCATGCAATCTTTATCTTTAATGAATGAGTATAGATTAAAGATTCTATTCAGACGACTGCAAATATAGTTGCAGTAGGTGTTCTATTATTTTATCCATTGATTCATTTTAGATTCTCTAGATATGAATCATGTGATATTTTTGTGGCACATGAGGATATCATCATGAGGAATAAACCAACTCATGTTTATTTTGAGATGTATCAAACTCCTCAATATATATGAATGATATGACTCGACAGTGGAGGCATAAAGCATCATGAAATGATCAAGGTGGAAAAATATTCATTTGATGGTGTAGGTAATGAAATGATGTTTTAATGTTGGTTTTTAATAATGAGTTAATAAGTGGTTTTCCACATTATGAGAAGCAGTAACATTTTTTATTAGTATAAAAAACAAATAACTCATCACCACAAGTATTATATGAGCTATGTGATGAGAATCTTGAGTCATGGGGTATTTAAAATGAGAATGAATAGGGTGTAAGGATGTGTGAACAGAAATAAGGAACACATGATTTCCTTTGGATTTAAAATCTAGTAGTTTCAAAAACTCTATGTTTTATACTACACGAGATACTAAATTGTATACAGTATGAGAAATAGAATAGAAAATCTAAGCCTTAGGAAGATGTTTTGCATGTAGACAAAATGAATCAGATTCATGAGATTCATGAAGATGATAATGTGACACAACTCAATCAATTTTACATGATAATATGAGGATACCCTCTTGGGTATTCCTTTATTTAAGATTTAGTGCATGCCTTGGGTTTTCATATTTACACAGGAAGACACACTACCTTCATTTGTATGGTGAATTCCATGAAAATAAATACCCGACACCATTTATGGGGTATTCAAATATGATAAATAAATACCTAAAAAATTAAGGGGAATTCAGAATTATAAATATAATACCTTAGAGTCCTTTGGTATTTATATATATAAATAATATTTTAATAAAAAATTAAAATAATGAAATTCATTAAGACCCCATGAATTATATTGTTTTTGTATAAATATGCACATGTTGGACATGCTAAATATCCAAATTGCTACAAAATCCATTGAGACACCATGCATCCTTTGTGCAAGAGGAATTTAGAGAGTAATAAAAAGTTGGGTAATTCATGAATAAGGCGATCACATGAGCCTGAGAATTTGAAAAGAAATTTGAAGACCCGCATCACTAATGTCCTTGAAGAAATACACAAGGAAGGAGCAACCAGATTTCTTGTGTATTAAAACTATGTTGAAAACTGGATGGATCCCAGTATAAAAAACTAGAGAATTTTTTGAGATATCTCATAAAACTATAGTTTTTATAAACAACAATACAAGAATTCTATTCTGAAGACCCCATTTAAGGATAGTTCACGGTAATAATTTCTGATAAATTTTTATGGGAGCATCTAAGCTAGTCATTTTAAAAGATTTTATATAATTGAAGTCACATTTCATTACTAGTTCAAAATTGATCTTATTAAATCTAACAAACATGGAAATGACATAGTCACCCATTCCATCAGGGGTGAAACTTGTAAAAACCTCATGGGCCTTTTAATGCTTTCATTTGTTTGGATATGAGAGAAGTGAGACTTTTAATAATGTGGTATCAAGATCTTAATCTATAATAAATGCAGATTTAAAAATGCTAAAATTATAAAAATTATATTACTGACTCACCCCCTCCCCTCTCAGTGATATATCTGAACCAAGACATTTCATGTGGTATCAGAGGATAACGTTATCTAAAAAAATATACAACCTTTATTGAAGAACTAATGATAGAGAATGTACTTTTATTCAACAAAAGTGGAATTAAGTTATTTGATGAAAATAACTAATATAGATAAATGAACCAAATGCTCCCATATCTTCTTTTTCAAGGCATTGACATTTATGATGATATAACAGTTGGTTTTATTTCAAATGGATTTAAGGATCCCATAACGTATGCTGACAATAAAAATATGGAAGTATTTATGAAAGATAGAGTTTCTATTTTTTCATCCTTATTAAATGTTGTGTTTAGTAAATTTACTGGACTAAACTACCCAAGGGAATGTGGGATACACTCAATAATATGTATAAATTGAATACCAAGATCAAGTAATCCAAACTAAAATTATATAAATCTATGTTTAAAAATATCCAAGTGGATGATGGTGAGATTCATAATGACTACTTTACTAGTGCAAATGAGATAATAATTCATATCATGGATTTTGGAGACACATTTGAAGATTAATCCGCTGTTAAGAAATTAGTTATTAACTTCCTTAACTGGTTTGAATAATATATTTCATCATGAGAAGAACATAGATACTTTTTTGACGTGTTTCCTAGTATACTCTTTAATTATTATTCAAGAAGTGATTCTATGTTCAAAAAGAAATAAAATGAAGAAATAATGTTTAAATTAATGAAATATTTAAATCTAAAGGAAAATAAAGATGATGGATCCTTATATTCTGATGATGATAAGGTATGTGACAGAGATTATAAAATATCCATGACATTTATTTCATAATATTTTAGAAAAATAAATGGAAAATTCGTTGGTTTTATTTCTTTAAAGTGATTTTATTAATGTCAAATTTTACATTAATCAAAAGATATCCCAAATGAAGAATCAGATGATTCTGATAGAGAAGATGAAAATTAATACGACAATAAAAAATATTTATAAAATGTGGTGATGGATTGAAAAAATGTTATAAAGGATGTAGAAGAGAAATATTAAGAATAATAGGGTAAATGAATACTCTTTAGCATGGACGGAATCAGACGATGAAGATTCAACTAAAAATCATAAAACAAATATATCAAAAATTAAGAAACATGGATATTCTTCAAGTAGTTATGAGAAATAATCATTGAGAAACTATGAGTATATTATTATATTTAAACATTATGCATGTATTGATCAAAACACATATGACAAGAAATAAAAGATGAATCTTGAGAAGGAAAACAAAAAAATAACTATAGAAATGAATAAGGAATAAATAGTTCCTATTGATGAAAAAAATGTGGAACCTATAAAAAGAAAAATATCCTTTTCAATGACATCAAAGAACAAAAACTAAAAATTTATGAACAATATAAGTTGATATGTGATCTTGAATAGAGGTTAACTGGTAGAGAATACATTTTTTGGATGCCATCCCTATGTGTAGAGTTCAATGTGAGTTTAATAAGTCCAAAGAATATTTCAATAAATCCATTGATATCATGGGATAAACATCTTATATATGATAGAAAAAGGTATAATTTCAAATAATAATTTTGATGGATATGTTAATTCTTATAGTATAAGTGTGAATGTTAAATTTGAGGGAGAATGTTTTCACAAAGAAGTAAAAAATCCCCAGAAAAGAGGGGCCTGTTTTGCTACAAGAAAACAATATATATGTGGATTCATATATAATGATTCTAGGTGAATAAAATTTCATATATTTTTTTAGTGTTGTGGTAAACATGGTCGCAAGTCCTGTTTTTGTAGTTTCGACATGTCTTTTATATGAATTAGGCAAGAAAAATGGGGGATTTTCGATGATTATATAAAGGGAAAATATTATATAGAACTACCTATGAACAAATATGATCCAAAATTAGCTAAAAAAATCACATTTCATAACCTTGAAGATATTATGATTGATTTAGTTTAAAAGGTCACAATTTTGAGGTGTATATGAAAATAGTGTAATTAGAGGATTCATATTTTGTGAAAGGGATGATGATTCTATTGAAAATCAATGGAAAATCATATGAAAGGTTGAGATGATTTGGAATTAAAGGAAAAGTTTCTTGGTTGTTTGACAGAACCCATTCAAATTGTATAAATAATTAGAGGAGGCCACAAAACAATATAAATATAAATAAAATGTTGAGAAATATGTTTAGAAGTTTTCTATATATGGCCACAATAAAATTTCTAATAATGAGGATGAAAAAATTGCATAACATAAAGAAGGATAAGGGAAGAAAAATTATAGTCAAATAAATGAGACTAAAGAAGATGTTTCTAAAGAAATATTTCCATATTGGGGTTATAAGAAAAGAATGAACCAAATTGAGAGGAAGATCTCAGATTGAATTTTATTTCAATGATACAAATAGTTATCTCCTTATTTCCAATATTTTATGTTTTTTGATCAAACATTGTAGGGAGTTGAAGTTGATATATTTGGCTTTCACCACTAGACAATATGATCACTTTGTTTTTCCTGAATCCCATTAGCATACATTAAATATAAGAAAAGATTTCATTCCTTTATGGGAACATATATGAGTTTTGAGGTATGTCAATCATAGTTTTATCCATTGTCCTTAATTGTATTACCTTATCAATTAAGGGGGATTTCATAATTGATGTCATGATGAGACAATAGGGGATAGTTATCTTTTTCACTTAAACATTCTAATGTGTTAGTTGATGTTTGAAACTTATCAACCAATACATTGATGAATATGATTAATTACAATATCATTGATGAGAATTGATAATTTCAATAGTTTATATAACATCTTAAAATACAATATGGAAAACATATAAAACAATGGTTATTTTACTCATATTATCTACATGGGGTTTTCCTATGTAGACATAGACTGATTATCGAAGGGAAATTTGATAAGTATTAAGTTATATAATCCATCTTCTTAAAAAATGTGACTATTTTTTTAGAAAAATGTGACTATTTTTTAGAAAAATGATGTGAAGAGAAGAAACCCCGATTTTACAATATCATTTTATTATCAAAGGGGGAGATGATTAAGCAAACATATTGACTAATAGAATATGTGAAAAGATATTTACTAAAGAATAAATGGGTGGGGAGATTTTTGACCCATGTGAAATTTTTTACAATTCGTAAATATGGGTATGATACATTGTAAAGATTGTTTTTTCTCTAATGATTAAATTCATGTGCTTAAGAGTTTTCACATTTCATACAATAAGTGTAATTCCATGAAACTATTTATTTTAATTATGTGAAGAAGAGGATTCAATGATGAATAAGATTTTCTATTTATGAAAATATTGATTGGAATGAAGAAGGATTATGAAGTGAAATTTAGGTTTCTATGAAAAAAGAGATTATATATTTTCACTACGTTTAGGCTTGGAATTTGAGAATTATATATTGTTTTTTATAGATGTTTTCCTAACTGTTTGTGATAGTCAACAAAAAATATAGTCCATCATCCATCAAGGGGACAACATTATATGGATTATGATATCTTTTTAATTAATTCTAATGACATGTAGTAAATAGATGAAAGGTATGAATCCCATGAGAGGGAGCATAGATGAGTTTTGAAAGATGTTAATGAAAATTTCATCCCTTATTCTTAATTTTATTATCATATCAATTAAGGTGGAGTTCATGATTGATTTATATATATGAAAAAGTGGGAGATTTATCTATACATGTTGAGAGAACATAAATATGTTTTCCGGGTGTTTGGTGATTCCTTGGGTCTCTTAGGTGCTGTTGTTATTCATGAGTATCATTGATTTCAGGGATGATGTTTTAGAACCTCATTCTGATAATGATGACCTAATTCCCTATTTGATTCAATGTGTTACGGAATATGATCAAATAATTCATTGGAAAAACTTATTATTTGTGGAATAATATAATGTTATGTTTTTGGACAAGGAGGATGTATTTCTCATGCATCAAATTACACTGTTGATCATCAGAAAGTTTGTAGGCAATCAGCACTTCAATCATGGAACCATTGAAAACATGCCCAGAAAAATTTGGAATTTGGAATAGGGTATAGACAAAAGAGATGTTGGAGTAGGCTATATGATCATTTAATTCATCAACGAGAGAGATCAAAATAATGTACTCAAAGAAAGGTTGTGGTACATTAATATCCATATCATTCTAGTAGAGGATATAAGAGACCAGGATGGATGGGGGGATATACAAAGGACAAGTATGTAGAAAGTCAAATTTTGGATATGACAAAATGGGATCTCCTTTTGTGGTACAGCTAGGAATGTTATGTTCCAAATCTGAGGCCACCATAGAGAATTTATGAAATAACATATCAGATCATTTTCATTGGGGACCGACTATGCAGATTAGGGAGTTGGTTTGTGTGGCACAACTACATATGAGGGGTCTATTTATGATAATATTATAATTAAACACTTATATATCCTTCAAATTTTTAAAGATACATGTTATTTTCTTCTTTTTTGGGTGCCTCGAGTATGCAGAGAGAGAATGTGTCTTGTGGAATGTAAATAAAGAAGGAAACACCTTCATGAAGTAGAGTCACTAGATCTGTACTGAAAATGTTAGGACATTATTCATTCTACAACAAGGTAAAAAATGGACTCTGATGGACCTTTGAATGCATTTTCTAAGAAATGTTTTCAGAATCATAATAATATCATCATGTTGGGGCCTCTAATATTTCTATAAATAAGAATATTGATAATTGGTTTGAAGAAGGGGGATATCAAACCATCAGGGTGAGTTAAGGTGTATCTAGAAAGAGGTATAATAAAAAGGTTTTTTCCCAAAGGAAATGATCCCCCCAATTTGTGTTCCTATAACTATAGAGGGTCCCATTAATCTATCATCCAACCAAAAGTTAATCTTCTTGGAGACTCCAGATTTGCATTCTCCCTCAATTATTGTAGTCCCCTTGTATTTTTCCATTTATGGGATAGATCCGATAAAATCCTCTACGGATGGTCCAAAAACAAAATGGTTGTGGGGTGGAAAATGAGAGAGGATAATGATAATGAAATATAATGAGTATAGAAAAAACAATGGTGTTTAAAGGTGTGTGTAGGGTCTACCAGTTAATGATATAAATTCCCAAAGATGGAAAGTGATGGGGGTATGGATCATACCCATAATTATCAAAGGTGGTGGAAGGACTGAACCATCCACACCCATCCCCATTAAAATATTATGTTGGAAATTCCATGACATTGGAAACCCTCAATCTATTCAAATTCTCTAATAATGTTGTTTTAACATTAGCCTTGATATGGATTTTCTTCTAAAACCAAATTAGAAAGTGTGTAAAAGGATGGAATCTCAAAAAATATTGTTTCCATATCAATTTCCAAATCTCTTTGAAAGGATATTCCAGGTGAATCTTCTTTCTTTAGAGGGAGGTTGGTATTTTTGGGTTAAATCCTGATCTCCAAAACCACAATGGTGCAATCATCCCTCAACCAAATGCACTCATGTGAGATTTTGTGTGCTTTTATGGATGACCTTATAAAAGAGAGAAATAAATTTCCTAGAATCTACTCAAATCCCTTCTTGAGAATGTCCACGGACATCTCCTTAATTGGGGGGGAGGGTAATTTCAATGAAATTATATTTCAAAATGAATATAATGGGGTAATAAGAAGACATTTTACATCTATGATGGATTTAAATAAGGCAATAGAGTTGTAGGGTCCGACAGATCTAGGATATTTTTGAAACCCTTTTACATTGTTTGGTGGGATTTCTAAAGCAATCGACATTGCCGAAAAGAAAGATAGATTGATGAGTTGGATGATTGGGTTAGCCATTTCAATTCATTCCATGTTTCTCATCATGATCAAATCATGATGAAATATTGTTCTATAAAAATTGGAATATCACTAGGTTCAAGGAAACCGGGACTTGAAATAATCTTCAAGTTATAGGGCTTTTGGGAAAATGAATGTGAGTATGAAGGTGTGATTCTATAAATTTGGTTGGTTAAAAATCCGAACATAAAAAATACCCATTATAAATAATCCACTTTGAAGCATTGGAGTAATCTCAATTTTCACCAGCCTAACATAAAATGTGTGTCTATTAAAGGAAGGCTGAAATAATTGAATTATATCTCCCTTTTGATTATGTTCTTTCCACTATCTCAAAAATGGAAGTGGAACTCGATGAGGCTCTTAACATTTAAGACTGTTTTTATTCTATACATGACCATGAATCCCACATCAAAATGGAAAAACTATTTACTTCTATTTTGTTCATAAGGCTTATTCTAAGAGTCATAAGAACTATATTTCTTACCTCACATATACTGAGGTTAGATATATCAATACTGATATGGGAATCCCTGATCTCATCAACAATTTTTATCAGGAGCATTTAATGATGTGTTGGGGGGTGGATTTCATTTCCTTCTATTTTACAAACTATATCAAAAATGTGGTTTCATATATGATAAAAATCCATCTCACATATGATTTTACTAATGAAGATATTTTATTGGCATTGAAACATATACACTCAATAAAATTTCTAGGAAGTAATAGATTCTATGATTTTTAAAACAATCTTTACACATTTTTGGGCCGGATATTTTAGGACATATGAATGAACTTTGGTCAGGAAAATATAATATTTATTATCTTAATGAAACAATTATTAGTATCATTCCAAAAATAAAGAAAAATCCACTTTGTTTATGGACTTCCGCCCCATCATCTTGTGCAATGTGACCTAAAAAATACATTTAAAAATTTTGGTTATTTTTCTATTGTATGAACTAAACTAATTATCCCTTAACCTCATATCTATATGAATCCTAAAAATTCATAAAATGAATTTATACTAAAATATTCATTATTATAAGTGAAACCACTCAAATAGAATTTGAATAAGGCCCAACCCCTTGAGATCCCACCTAGGAAAACCATTATATACCTATGACAATATAATCCCACCTATAATAGTCTTGGGGAAAGAGTCTAACAAAAAAGATAGAAAAAAATTGCATTTAACCACATGTCTCTTGAATAGTATAGAAATATAATATATATATATATATATATATTTATATAGTGATGCACAACCTGGTCTGACATTAAAAGTAGAACTCCATACTTCATCGTCATAGACCGAAAAATAATATGTAGTGAATACATCCAAATTTTATATGAATGAACCCCACCAATATCACATCCAAAAAATTAAAATTAAAAAATTACATTATATTCAGATATACTATATGTGTGCGATCAAATATAGTGCAATAGTGTGTAAAAAAATAGACAATATGACACCTCATATATACAATAGAAAGATGAAATTTAATGTCACCTCAAACAAAAACGATATATCGATATTATTAAATGGTATCATCAATATACAATATGAATAATAAAATTCTTCACTACCCTAATACGTAGGTATCATATCATAAAAGATAATTAAAATACTTTTAATTTTTGAAAAAATCTATATATCAAGTTTCCCAAATCCAAAAACAAATACATCACCCCTATAGGCTTCTATTTGGTGACTTTGGCCTCACAAATGAGTAATTTTCTATTAATTTAGTACTGACTCCTATAGATAACATGCACTATATCATGTTATATGTGATTCATCAGAGTGGGTTACAAAATATATAAGTGGAGTATACATTATATTTTAAGAATTGGGTTACCTACTTTAATAATTATATTATGGGTATAGACAATTTTATCAGGTAACCCCAGAGGGCCACTAACATCATGTCTATTTATTCATCTTTCCGAGACCCATACATTTTCTATAGAATGTTAAGGAACTCAAATGGCACGAAATTTAATAGAACCATCAATATGTGATGAATAATTAGGATATATTTGTTTTTTAGTGAACAAAATCTGATAAATATCATAAAAAATGTTCAATTCTTACACAAGGGAATTGATTTTGGAAGCAAAATACAACGAATCATGAAAATATCCTTTTGAATACAGAG
This sequence comes from Viscum album, assembly GCA_963277665.1. Taxonomy (NCBI): domain Eukaryota; kingdom Viridiplantae; phylum Streptophyta; class Magnoliopsida; order Santalales; family Viscaceae; genus Viscum; species Viscum album. The sequence continues at coordinate 1,188,527,058 of OY728121.1, read as the reverse complement.
CTCCTTTGAGTCTCTATTTTGGAAACCATGGATCACTCTAATTATGTGAGGCTCATTAATTCTTAAAAACATTGTGAATTGGGATATTTATAGACAAACTACAAAGACTCAAGTATTAAAATGAAGTTGAATGTATCAATTTGATGACAAATTATCTAATATCATCAAAATATGATCTCCACATCTTCAATATTTCGTAAAATATAATTTTTATTGATAAAAATCATCAATATTTATTCTTCAAATATTTTAAACAATGTTCATTCTCCAAATGCAACATAAACATTGTGCGGTTGAGGTATCCTCACACATGTTCTAGGTGTTTATCTGGTTCCCTTTCCTATGAGTAATTGGCATATTTTTCATATAAATACACAAAAAAAGTTTAATTTGTTATGTAAGTTCCATTTAGTACAAGTACCCTTAACAAAATTCATTATATCTATTTTTAAATTTCTCAAATCCTTACTCAAATGATGAAAAATCATCCTAGATCAGAAAAATATGATCTCCACTACTTTTATATTTCCTTAAACCTATTGATGATTGATAAACATAGTCAAAATTTCTTCGTCGAATGTTGTAAACAATGTGAACTCTCCTAATAAAATTGACACATGATTTAGACATTATAAAAAACAATACAATCCTTTATTTTAAAACCCACTGAATTTTTAGACTTCTCAACTTGTTGAATATAAATTCAACAGAAACATAGTTCCATCTTCAATAAACTCCTTGGGTTCTTCAAAAAGAACACATGTATTATTAGCATAAGGAAGTAATTTTAAATGATTTTATATTACAATTATGATGATTGTTGCATGAAACTTAATTTATAGAACATGTGTTACAGTGATCATTGAAACGAATCACTGTTTGAAATAATTTTTAAGATAACATGAAAGATGATTGGATTTTTAAGATCTATTAAAAATTTTTATTCCAAAATCAACAGAAGAGGTGGAATATTAGGATCACACAAACATTAATTTTTCATGAGGAACTATGAAGGTGGACATGCATGGGTTTTAGAGATTCTTACATGTATTATAAATTCATGATTATTTTTCATGAGTTGGCATTTATATTTTATTTTAAATATGAGGATAACTATCTTTTAGAATGTTTATAAAAAAAATGTCCATCCATTAGAATCCACACATAGTCTAGTCCATCAACCATGCTTGTGGGAACCAAGGCTGAACATCATGGGATATCCTATCCAAGAAGAATATATTACTATATTAGAGAGTGGGTGGATTCATAACACCCACAACAATGTGCATGGTTTTGTGGATAAGGGGTGATCATGTTAGCCCTGCTCTATATATATATTTATAATGTATAAAGTTTTCAAGCCCAATACTAGAACAATGGTGAATTAATAACTTGATCATTAATATATAACATAAGAAATTTGTGGATAATTGATGTGGGATGGGTTTCTATGGGTTATTGTTACTACATAAAAAATATATTCATAAAATCATAGTCATCTAACCTGATGCAAAATAGTTATCTAATCCCTAGAAAACTACATGTAGGAGGAAAGGGTATCGACTTTTACTACATCATATTTTCAATTTTTCTTCTATACTTTTAGTCATATTTTATTATATTTTAAATTAATTGAAATTAATATATTCATTTTGTTAATCATATGTTCTAACACTCAACTTCTCCCACTATGGATCTCATTAGATCTCTTTAAATTCATTCGTTCTTATTTTAATTGTTCTTCTTATTCATCATTTTTTCATGTTGTTTGTATTCTACCACTATTTTATTTATTGTATTAATATTTTTTTTCTATTTATATCTATATTTATTATTCTTTTTATTATATTTCCCATTCCTCTCTTCTTCTTCCACAATGTCCTCCTACCCTCAATAATGAGGGTCTGACTTGAGGATTGGACAAGGGGATGTATGTGGTGTTTCTCGAATTTCATTATTAAATTCAACATGTATTATATCTATTTGTGATGGATGTGGGAGTATTGAAATAATGTGGTTGTCATCCACCAAAAAATTATTTTAATATCCATTCCATTTATTTGATTCATTCCTTTTCCCACCCTTATCTTAAGTAAACACACCATACATTGATGTTGAGGATACCCGAAGGATTGAAACAACAAATGATGGAGCTTTTTTTTTTGGAATTTCATTTTCGGATGAAGTTTTACCCTATTTGAATAATGGATATAGAGAGATTTGGTTTTCCAAATAAGATTACTAATCATTCTAAAACTCCACACTCAATAAATCAAAGGAAAATAATTCATTTACGAGGCATCGTAAATTTAATTATCATACTGAATATAAATAAACAATAAATAATAAATGAACATATGTTTCCAAAGCTTAAGAACCAAGACCCTTCTTCCAATGATTAATTATATCTTCATCTGCATTTAGGTTTCAATTATAATTTACATTATTTAATTTCAGTATTTTTCAAAACAAAACAATTTATTTCATTCATAACAAAATTATAACAAAAAAATAAATTATATTTTGGGAACTATAAATTTCTGATTGATTGAGTATGATTCTCCTCAAGTGATTCAACACTACTCATCCTATGTTCTAAATTATAAAAATAATATTTCCCTATTTTACATTCACTATTTCAGGAGTGAATCCATTTTTATCTACAGTCTAAATTTATAGAAGAATGAACATTTTTTTGAGGAGTTTATTTTCTAAGAATCGAACACTGCAAAACTCTATTACACATTGTGAATTAATGAACAAAAGTAGAATACTTTTAATCAATGGGATATTTTTACATAATACTTATGGTTGAATAAGAAGTTATACATACTAGTTTTGTTTCATGTGAAAAGGAAGAAAGAAGAGATTTTTGGTGTTGTTTTTTTACATGATATGGAACTATATGGACCGCACAACCTATGTACATAATTATCACTGGAGATATGCATTCATGTGATCCCCAATCACATGCACATGAATTTTTGAGATTAATGGTCCATAAAAATTTCATATTATCATGAATAAATTTGTATAAAGGGAGAAGTTATGATTTCAATTTATTATTGTGAAGAAGAAGAATAGTTTCTTACCTACTATTTTTCAGTTAACAAAGTGAAGAAGTAGATAGTGGATGAAAATAACAAAACATTGACATCTTATTTATGTATAAACATATCGAATACATTTTTTGTGTCACAAACCTTCAAAAAAGTGAATAATTTTGTTATAGGTTGTATAAGGAACCATCGAGTAGATATAAAATGAGAATTATCAATTGACTACAGTGTGACCCAAGTAAATGGTTTTTATTTCAAAACATTCCATGGACTAACTACTCTTATTGAGTAGATATCCTTATAAAAATATAATATTCCATATTTACATGCTTTGAAATAACATAGGTTAAAAAAAAATTCCAAACTTGTATAGATGATTAAAAGTGATAACATTCCACAACCAATATTAGGGGGTATATGAATAATATTAAGGAACATGTTTCCCAACAAAGATCCCAACAATCTATGAATAATAATGAAAAACCTCATAATAAAAAAATAACAATATTAATATTTCTAGGTTAATGTTGGTACTACAACAAATTTCATAATTGTGAATTAGATTTTTGGTACAATCAATTAATTGAAATATAAAAATGGAATCCCATGTCAAGGAGTATCAAGATAGATATGAAGAATAAATATCCACATTTTTAGAGAAATATGCATACTTCATACAAATTTTGTAAATCTAAAAATATCTATGATGTATGTAATGGTAGTGGTCATAAGCTTGGTGAATTCCAATCTCAACATGTATCAACATTAGATAAAAACATAAGACCACATAATTTGGTTAATAAAGAGGAATTATCCTCAATATTTATGTAGATGAATATTGTAAATAACAATTCTCCATAGATGATATCAATTAATAAATGTTGGAATACCTTGGATTCAAAATCCAAGAGTTTGAATGAATTTGATGAATCCAAAAAAAAAAAAATAATAATGTCGACACTATGAATAATCCATGTGGAATATATAAACATATTACCAATTTTCCAAAATATATTTTATAAGCCAAGATATAAGATTTCATGAAGATGGGGAAAATATAGGAATCACAATATAAGACTAGTTCAAATGGAAAAGAATTGTTTCCATATAAAGAAGTATAAGTTTTGTGTGTGAGGTGAAACACAACTAGACATACTCGTAGAAATTTATCATCAATAATTCTAATATAGGAAATGTTAGTCAAGAAGATATATGTTTCTCTATCTGATAAAAGTGATTTAAAATCTATTAATAATCTAAATCACACACAAAATGAAATTAATGACGTGATAATATTTTCAAATCATAAATCATAATTGAATATAAAATGTTCAAGTGTGTAGAGTGATGGAAATAGAGAAACATGGTTGAGAAAAGCATCTCAACATTTCTATTCACATTCAGGACATGAGGATGATCCAACTTTTTCATATTATCATTTTGAACACTATTTTTTATTATAATACATGTAGTTGGAGGTGAATCATGTTTTTAGGGGAGAACCTAATAGGTTGATGGTTGTCATTTATTAATATAAAAACTGAAAAACTAATGAACTTTCAATGATTTCCCTAATTGGGTTTCATATAAGAATATGATATAGGATCACCTTTGATGAAGATGAATAATTTACTAGAATAACATGGATAACTTGGATAAAGAAGATACCATATTGGTTTAGTATTACATTGGGAATAAAGATGAAATATTATCGAATAAGATAATCCTTGGTGATGATATTATAGTTTTCAAATCATGATAGTCCCATGTTGGTGATATATCTTGGTGTACTCTCCAAATTGGAAAATATTAATATCCACTATTATAGAGATTAAACATTATGAATATGTTGATGAATATATCACTTGAGGGGTGACAAATTAAGAAAGAAAAGGTTACTTCGAAAGTCATTATTTCAATTGGTATCAAATATAATTATTCAGAAAATTGTATGATGATTAGGTCATTGGAAAACATATGAATTTTTTTAAATATATCTACCTTGTTTATCAAAAATAAAAAACATAACACGATGTTTTAGTAATTTAATTATTCAATAAAATATGAAATGTGGAAATATGGAAGTGATTCGAGGAAACATATCATATTTTTTGAACATGAATGTTTTGGATATTCTTGGTGAAGTAAGAGAATGAGTTTTAGTATGATCATTCATAAAAAAATTTCATATATCAATTAGTATCATCATCTATAAATAAAATTGGAGAATCCTTTGAAGGCTAGTTTAAGAGTTCTCATTTTATGGGGAATCATGATCAGTTGGTAAAGGACAACATACTTGATTAAATCAAGTAATATTTTTTCTATACCTAGCATGGATCACATAGACATAGAGTGAAATTATGGAGGGAATTTTCTTAATAATGGAATCATACACATTTCCATTGAAATTTTTATTTCTTGTCAAAAATTGGGATAAAATGTGAAATGAATGTTTAAAAAGTAATGGAGAGGGAATGTGAAATATCATAGAAATATTCACACATATTTTTATACATTTTAAATTTACTTTGATTGAATACAAATAAAATATAATGGTCAGGATTGAAGATCCTAATTTGTGAATGATTTGTATTTTTTTTCAATGGCTGTTATTGGTTGTCAATGGTTTTTAATGAAATAACAAGATTTCAATGATGTTATAATTTTGAAAAAAGTTACTGGATGGTCTGCTGATGTATCCAAGATATCGAAGCCTCATAATAAAGTGAGGTTGTTTGGATTAATGGATGAATAATAAATTAAACTTGTCTTATTATTATAAGGAAGTTATTTTCAATGATTTTATTTTATAAGTCTGAAGAATGTTTCACTAATACTAATTTATAGAACTTGTTTCACTATGTTCTTTGACATGACACATTGTTTACATGAATGATAAATATGTGAAGAAAGATGGTTGGATATTGATGCGATATTTAGAAATTATATTCCAAAATGAAGATAATATGAGGAATAATAACATCATGAAATATTTAATTTTTCACGAGGAACAAAGAACGTGTCCATGTATGGTGTTTTGAGAATATGCCATGCAGTAAAGATTTATTTTAATTTTTCATTGAATTTCATGTATAATTTATGTTGACGATTTATTATCCAAGAAATTAATGCCACAAAAGGGTCATCCAATAACATACACACGTGTGGCCCAAGGGTCAACCACTAGCGATAACAAACCCAAGGAGCCTACAAAGAATAAAAGGAGTGTTTGTTGATGTATAACGCTTTCTAGAGCATGAAGTGTGGCATGAATTGGGGGTGAGAATGTTGGTCGGGCCCCATGTAGGTGTGTTCTGTGTATTATGTGATTGACCATGATTTTATCCCAATGATGGAGTAGAAATATTATCATTGACATAGTATTTCCCATTCAAGAAAAGAATCGATGTGGGATGGTTTCTCATGGGTTACTATTTCCCTATTTAAATCATGCACATATAAATGTAGTCATATGATCTAGTGCATGACTCTCACCATATCACCATATAATGTCATCTTATTTCACATGATTGAATTAAAGAATTTGATATTTCTTTTCATTGTAGTTTTTATGGAGAGGCTTCCATGATCACACCATGTTGGAGACTTTTACATGATTGAGATATTGTCAGGACCTGTCCCTCGGGGCCTGTGCAGTGAGTACCCCATGCCCACCTCCCATATGTCAGGGGTTTGCGACAAGCACCGAAAGGTATATCCCTGAAAATAGGAATGAATTTCATTCAAACCTACAAACACATAGTACCAAAACACAACAAGAAGCAGCCATGAAGTAAACTGGTATAGTAAAAAGTGTACTGAATGTAAAGGGGATGGAATACAAGAAAAACTAAAAATGAAAAGTACCACTGAAAAGTGAAAAAAACACATTGATCATCCACCTAGGATCCAACCTGAAGTGTAGGTACACATTATCTCCACAAAATTCCAATCCACCCCATCTACTCCTCGAACCACCTAGTCCTACCTCCCTCAAACTCAGCCTTGCTGCTCATTTTTTGAACAAGACACAATAAGGTTCAGGAAAATCCCATGCAGGGGTGAGTATAACAATAATCAGTAGGGATCCTGAGACCCCCGAAGGTCTTCCAAAGTTCCATAAAATAAAATAACACCAGGAATGACCTCAATAAAAAATCATGAAGCAATAGTTACCTCACACCAGGTGTAAGTGAAACATAGAAGTACAGATGATCAGTCGAGAATCTAGTTCATCTAATTCTGTCGAGAGGCACTCTGGTGACCATATGGAGTCTGACCCACATAGTATTGATTGGTACTAACACCCGCTGATACACATTGGATCTGATCTACCCATGATCGATAGGTACTAACCCCCACAAGACCTACATAGGATCTGGCCAACATAGGATCGTTATGTCACAGATCCCCGATGAGCAGCTCTATGGATGGTCCTCTATGGGCCGTGCTATACTGATCCACAGAGGTTTGCAAGAATGCTAATCCACACAGGGTGGCTAGAATGTTGATCCACACAAGGTCATTAGAATGCTAATCCACACAGGGTCACTAGGTTTTGATCCACACAGAATCTCTCGGTGCTGATCCATACTGGATCTCTAGGTGTAGACCCACAGAAGATCACTCAGTACTAGCCTCCGTATGATCTGTCTCCAAGATCCTCCTCACTATGTGTCACTAGATTCCTTCTCATAATACGCTTGATTCTGGGAGAACAGCCCCAAGGCATTGATAATATTTTAACTGGTACAATGTCCCATGAAGAAGTAACCTGATGATCTGTCACATCATAAGTGTTCCAACGCAACAGACAATAAGTCAACTGGATGCGCTGTTTGTAAGTTATTTTCATTTTAGTGCCGATGGCCTTTTTAAATTCAGGGCCGATCAAACCTGACCATTATCCTACTCTCGCTAAAACTCTTCTTAAGTATTTAAAAGGGACCAACTTGTCCCTAAGGTCCTTATTCCACAGACGATGCATCAATCAGATGCTCTGTTTGTTAGTTACATCCCTTCCTGGGAAATGGGGGGGGGGGGTGATCGCACCTTGGTTCAGCTCGGCTCGGTCGGGCCATTCAGAATATTCCATAGGGACTGCTTCCCTAAATGGGTTCCAATGCTACTTATAGTGTTTCAAACAGACACATGGTTTGTCATTTACATTGTTTTCTTAGTTTGGGGACTAGTTGGGTCTAGTCCTAGTCCAACTCGGTCAGAATAGCCCAACACAATGGGTCCCGAGGTCTACATTACCCCACATGGGTCCGACCTGTTAAGGGTTAGTCTGGTTTACTGGGTCCGGCCAATCGGGGTTGTTCTGGTTCGGTTCATGGGCCCAGGTCATGGTTGTCCTGGCCCACCAGGTGGGGCTCGGCCCACCAGCACTGGCTCACTAAGAAGTGGGTTTTCCCCTCTAGGCGTGTCCGACCAGCTTGGCCAGCCAATGCCTACTCAGTCCGCATGAAGGAAGACCATTTCATCCCGCTGGCCTTTCTCTTGTGAGGCCATTTTCCATCCCATGGGGCGCTTCCCCACCGCATTTAACGGTCAGTCGTTTGACATACTAGGTTTTTCAAATTAGTGTGGCGCGGGCTACGCCACCCAATCCTACCCCGACCTCTTCTGCTGGTGTCGCCTGCAAGCGTCACCCTTATCCCGCCCGGCTGGCTCGAGCCAGCCTCCCTGGGCTACTGCGCTGCACGAAGGTGCACCGCTTTCTACCACCTATGGCCGGTTTTCACTGGTCTCCTCCAGCCCCCAATGGCCGCCACAGTTATGGTGGGCCGGTGGTTTCTTCCGCGGGCCAACTGACATGCTCTGGTGGTCTATTTTGGATGTTGACTATGCCTATGACTCTTCCAGGATACCACCATCATAGCATGGCCTGCTATTTCTTGTTTCCATCAAGTTGGAAATTATTCTATGAAATTCAAATCAAGAATGAATTGCTGAGGGTCTGGGCCTTGTTCATTTGGCCCGATCCCTCCAAGTTACATAATAAGAAGAAGAAGAGAAAATAATTCATCAATGACAACATCAAAAACAAACCCCCTACCTGGAAGAGATGTTCTATAACGACGATCAACATAACCCCTTCATCATTGTTGTCAGTTCGTGATTTGGTGGTTCTCATCACCACTAACTGAAACCGGTCTCATCCTCTAAGTAGTTGGCGTCGGGGTGATTTTCTAGATCATCAACACTTAGTGATGTCGTGCCAACACTCTACCCTGAGCTACATATAAATTGGAGAGGGGATGGGTGAGTAACGCTCATGGAATTAATGGGGTTCATTTAATAAGGAACCTTCTTAATTCCAATGGTTTGGTTACAAAAACAAAGAGGAGTCAATCCATTTAATGACTTGACATGTCATTGGTCCCGCCTCCACAGCTCGTCCGTTGGAGGAAAATAAAATTGAAAATAAAATATCTTGGTTATTTTATTATTATCATAAATGTCCAAACGCTATCTTTTTCTTACGACCATCTGTGGTCATTGTGAAGCCTCATTTAAGTGAATCCCAATTGTACAGATACAATGGTGCCCTCATATTTTAATCCGAACACAGGTTCAAAAGATAGAAAATATCACCCTCACATTTACTAAACATACCATAAAAAAGTTTGGAAATTCATTCCGGGAACACCAGGCCTTATAATCACGTGCCGTCAGTTTTCATAGACTTGAATAATTACATAAAATTAAAAAATATACTTGTAAAATCAGGTTCTTTATATTCTCCCCACATTATGAATTTTTCATCCCCGAAAGCCACAACATGTTCTAAGGAATCAAATGAGGGTACCGAGCCCGAATATGAGCATCCCACACCCATGTGCTCTCCTAGAGGTTCACGTGATGCCAGCAAATATTCACCATAGGGATCGATCATTCACAAAGGACCCACTCTTATCAATTCCCAATCTCCCCTGGAACCTCCGTAAAAGTATCCCCATCATCAATGTCAAGACCACCCCAGTCGATAACATGCGATGGATCATGCACATACCTATTTAGCTGTGTGACATGGAAAAGACCATGAACCTGATGCATCTGTGGTGGCAGAGCTTGGTGATATGCCACCTCACCAACTATGGTGAGAACATGAATGGGGTCGATGAACCTTGGAGATAGCTTAGTTTCCTAACCAAAACTATACAAACCCCATCGATTTGAGACCCATTGTAAGACTTGGTATCCCTCCTTGAACTCTGAATGTCTATGTATCCTTTCAACATAAGGCTTTTTTCTACACTCTATAGTCTTCATCTTCTCCTGAATGATCTGAACCTTCTTAGTAGTATCTTGTACATACTTTGGACCCATAATTGATAACTCCCATAGGTATATCCATCATAGAGGTGACCTTCATGGTCGACTGTACAGGGCCTCAAATGGTGCCATATTGATGGTGGATTGATTGCTGTTGTTTTATGTGAACTCCACTAAGTCAAAGTGATCCTCCCAACTATGACCAAAATCTAGGACGCATGCACGAAGCATGTCCTCTAGTGTTTGAATGGTCTGCTCCTTCTGACCATCCGTCTTAGGATAAAAGGTGGTGATAAAATGTTTCTATGTCCTGAATTTATCCTATAATCCCTTCCACAACATTGATTTAAATCATGCATCATGAAGAGATACGATTTTCAATGGTACCACATGGAGCCATACAGTCTTCTGTACATAGAGGCAACCCAATCGCTCTACTGATCCATGCATTCAGATGGGTAGGAAGTGGACTAACTTGGTGAGTCAGTCAATGATCACCCATATGGAATCATGGCCCCGGGATGTACGTGGTATCCCTATCACAAATTCCATGGAGATGCCATCCCACTTTCACTCTAGTACCTACAGTGGCTGTGCTAAGCCTGCTGGAACCTGATGGTCAGCCATCACTTGCTGACTTGTGAGACATCATGAAACAAACTCTTCTACTACTTTCTTCATCCCTAAACACCAGTGCTGATGTTGGAGGTCCTAGAAAATCTTCACCACACCTAGATGTACCTCAAGAGGGGACGTATGGAAATCGATCAACACCTCCTCCCATAGCGCCACTGGGACCATGGTGCATCCTCTAAAGAGGATTACTGACACCCCACATTCAGAAAATCCATTAGGTGCTTGTCATAAGGATATCTGAGCACGTTGAGACCCGTAGTCAATGTACCCATGATGTGCCTCCCGAACCTGATAATGAAGTCAGGGAGTGACAGTCATAGACTAGAGGTAAGATGCTCCATCTCTATCCCCAAAGGATATGTGCAACACAGATAGCTGCTATGTTGCCTCACTCAATAACTGTAGACCGGACCTCTTACTGAGTGCATATGCTACCATGTTCCCCATTCCAAGAGTATATATTTTCACAAAGTCATAGTCCTATTGGAACTCATTCCATAACCTTTATATCTGGTTCAGGTCTTTCTGCGACATGATATACCTGAGATTCTTGTGATTAGTGTAGACTATAAAACGTTCGACCATCCAGTAGTTTCGCCACAATTTCATGGGAAAGACAATTTTTGCTAACTCTGGGTCATGGGTAGCGTAGTTCTTCTCATGTTGTCTCAGTTTTCGCGAACCATAAGCTTTCACTAATCGCTCCTTCATTAGGACACATTCATGTCCATTCCCTAATGCATCGTAGTAAAATACATACCTAGTGCCCTCTACTAGTAGCCTCATGATGGGGGAACTCATCAGTCTCTACCCGAGCTCTTGAAAAATCTACTGGAATCTCTCCGTTCACATGAAGGGTTGTCCCTTCTTTTTCAACACTGTCAATGGTGTTGCCACTCTGGATAAGTCAGCTATGAATCTATTGTAGTACCCAGCCAACCCAAAGAATCTTTGCACCTCGGTCACAATCTTTGGTGGCTCCCAAGAAAGAACAAACTATATATTTTATGGATCAAATTCAACTCTAGACTCCAAGATAATGTGCCCCAAGAAGTGAACTCCATGTATTCTGAACTTTCACTTTGAGATATTTCCATAAAGCTAGTGCTCTCGGAGTGTATCCAGTACTATCTGTAGATGATCGGCATGCTCCTGCTTTGATGTCTAGTATATGAAGAGGTCATCGATGAAGACCACAACAAAGCGATCGAGGTATGGCTGAAAGATCATGTTTCTGAGTCCCATGAATATTGAATGGGTATTGGTCATGCCAAATTGCATAAAAAAGAACTCATAGTAGCCATAACGACATCGGAAGGCCATCTTCTACAAATCCTCATCTCGTACCCTGAGCTGATGATATCCTAATATGAGGTCTATCTTCAAAAACCAATGAGACCCCCTCAAATGATCAGAGAGATCATCAATCCTCAAAGGTGGATACTTGTTTTTCATGGTCCCCTGGTTCCGGTGCCGATAATCCACACAGAGCCTCAAACTCCTGGCTACCTTTTTGGCGTGCAAAATTGGGGCTTCCCATATAGAAAAATTGGGCCTTATGAACCCGTTCCTCTGTAAGTCCTCCAGCTATATCTGTAACTCAAGAAACTGCATAGGAGCCCTAAAATATGCTGGCATAGATATCCATGTCATCTCGGGGTACAAGTTGAAGTAAAAGTATACCTATCCATGTAGGGGTAGTCTCAGAACATCATTAGGAAAGACATCAACATACTGTCCCACCAATACAAGATAGTTCAGACTCATACCTTCAATTGATCTGAGGGTAATTCTAGCCAACTGATGTTTTATCAGCTACACCCAACACTAGGTAAGTCCATCACATGCTTCAAAGGTTCCCTGCTCGCCAGTGAAGGAAAACCAAATCCCATCCTCGAGGACACACCGCACTTGGCGCCTAAAATAGTCGATCTGAGCATGGACTATGGATAGCCAGTCCTTGCCAATGATGATGTCGTAAGGCCTTTATTTTTTCACTAAGAGATCTCGGCCAAAGAATTTACCTCCTATAGTGAGCTCACACTACCTGTACTAGTGGGTAATTGTTGAATCGTCTCCCGTACGAGTCTCTAATCTTAAGGAATGAGCCATCAAATTTGTCAAAATCTCAGAGCTCTGAACGAGAGCCGCCGAAATGAATGATTGACCGACATGTGTGTCTATAAGTACTGCAGCTATAGGGTGGTGAACATATATTGTACCACTAATCAGCTTTGGATCACCATGGTCGTAGGTCACAACTTCCTGGAGCTGAGCTCATCCTTGTCCACCTACTCTCTATGATTGGGGTGGACCACTTTGAGGTGGTGGCAGTAGAATTTCAAACCATCATCCATCACCCACTGCACAACCTACTCCTATACCACGTCCTTCACCCTATGGAACTCCTCACTCAAATATCTACCTCTGCCTTGGTGGTCCCTTGACTATCTACTGGTCATTAGTGCAGCTGGTCAAGAATTTGCAATCCATGTGACCATGTCCATCACATGTGAAGCACAATATGCCTCCCGGTAGACCTCCTCTACCTCACGAGCTCTGCACCTCCGACCTAGAATCCTAGGGTCGTCCACTAGTGGGTCTAGTCCTCTTGGACCATCGTGTCATCTACCTACTACTAGTCACAGATGACTCTGATATGTGGCTCCCAGTGGTGGGTCTCGTTGTAGAGACCCGAATATTGACGTACATGGACATTACATTACTTTTGTGTAATACTTAATACATAACAAAAACAGACACACAAGGACTGTAATAGTTTAGTGTCTTTGGAAACTCGAAATGTAATATTCTAATCGTGGTGAAAGATCTTCAACATCTCCCATAAAGATCTTCAACTTTTGGTTTTCATAACTAAAACCTTTCTTTTAATCCTGGGGAAAAGAAAACATATAAAGGGTGAGCTCAAATTCTCATTAAGGGTAATCATGGATAAAATAAAACAAATCAAATATATTTGAACTTAAAAACATGAACATAATGTTTAAACATCAAAATCATGGGCAATGACAAAAAACATGGAAGTACATAAGTCATATATCATAAAGAAACATTAATCATGATAAAATAGCATGGGAATAAAACATGTGATTGTGTCAACCATTAAGCACATGATATGATTTCCATAGTAGCCAAGGCATTGCTGCCAAGACTATCTTAGTGGACAAAGTCCCTTTTTGAACGGAGTTCACTCCTCGTTCTAGTCCTGTATTACTGAACCAGATTAACTTTCCATTCCATCCATGTCTATCTCATGAGATATAAATCTTTACCCAATGCATTGGAGGGAGATATAGGTCCCACCAATCTCATAATGAAATCATTATTTCGTGTGCCACAAAATTATAAATCCTACATCATATCATAACACATGTAATAGAATGGGATTCTTAAACATCTTACCATCATAAAATAATCCATATATAAAAAAATGGATATCATTTCATAATAAAAAGAATCAAACCATGTAAATAATGGAGACATTATACTTGAAACATAATAATATTAAATAATTTCATTTTATATGGAAAATATTTTTGATAAAACACTTGAAATGAAATCTTGAGGAAAATATCCTTTCTTCTTCAAAATCATTTTCTTTTCACAAAATGCCATGAAATTTTAAAAGAAAAGGGTTTTTTTGAAAATAATCATGAAATATTGTATAGGAAGTTTCATGAAAATGAGGCATTATGAAACCGTAAAAATCCATTCACGCCTTATAAGTTAAAAATAACATTCTCCTCTTACTTTTGTCGGAAAAGTCAACAAGTACCTCGTATGGTAAAAAAAGAATGATTCATTACATACCATGTAGTAAAAGTAAAAAATTGTTAAATGGGACTTTAAACATACATGAAACCATTTTTAGGAAACATGGACATGGATGATAACAATAACCCTAGTAAATACTTACGAATAAACAATCTCGGATAAGAATGATATTGGAATAGTTATCCCTTACCATACGTCTGATATGCTTTGTATGTATTCGAACCCCCTGTATAATGATTTAAATAATGTAATTGACTTATTACAGAATCATATTCATTGTTATGATATTATATATGGTTCACTTATGACTTTATATTACCCGTTCTTTTGTAAATTCCATGATAAAGCATCATTTTGGGTAAAATCGTGTCATTTATCATACGTGTTTCGACTTGTTGTTCTTGATATAATTACTTATATACTGATTTTAATAATTCTAGAATGTAAAAAATTATTTATATATAATATATATTCAGCATATAAATATATATATATGATAGATCGATAAATGGAATGAAATACACCGTTTATGGAGACGGTAGGTCTTACATACCCATGAACGTTGTTTTCGTTTCCTTATTGAATTGAATGGAATTAAGAAGATGACATACATACATATATACATAAATAAAGTATAATTATTATGTCATATGTTTCATTATTTTTCATTATATATATACTTTATAATCATTCATGAATGGTTAACATGGAGAATGAATCTCATTGCGTCGTGAAGACGATAGTTTGTACATACGCATGAGCGAAGATATCATTCCCATGATAGTGGAATTGTATTGAAGTGTATGTATAATATTTCAGAATGAATATCACTTTACAATAATCATATATAGTTTTTTATTTACACCATTATACCCATCCAAGTAAGGTGGTGGTCGAAAACAGATTACACAACGGCGTGGAGACGGTATTCTGTACGTACACACGCGCTGTGATTTCTTTTTCCGTAGGATGGATAGAAGGTGAAATAAGGTTGTTTCATATTTTTAATAAAATATCAGTATATAAGTAATACTGATGTTATTAATTTATAATTATACAACTAAAGAATAAGAATTAGAAGAGGAAAGAAACTTGAGAGAATGAGAAGAAGATATTACCTCTTCTTCGACACACCTCCTTTAAGCTTCCTCTTATGGAAGTAGAGTTGGTCTTTTGAGAAGAACAGTGTCATGACCCGACCTCGGGGCCCGTGCCGTGACTACCCCAAGCCCGCCTTCCATAGGCCAGGGGCTGGCGACTAGCACCAAGGCGTAAAATCCCAGTAAACAGGGAAGGCATTGCCTTTATAAGTAACAACCACATAGAGTCAGCAAGCGGAAAGTAAAGTGCAGAAAAGTAAAGGGGGCCGGAATACAAGCCCAACTGTAAAGTACAACTGAAAAGTAAAGTACAGCAACTAAAGAAAAGACGGCGGCCTCGTGTCGTCCACTGGCAATCCCACCTGAAGGGTGGGTACAGATAGCCTCCAGGCTCCTCGGGTCCCACGTCCGCTCCGAGCACGTCCCACCCAGTGGTCCACCTCCAGGTACCGTCCTGCTCCACGCCCCAACCGTGATCAGCGCTGTCCGTCGTCTGCAACCAACACAACAAGGTGCGGGCATAGCCCGTGCAGGGGTGAGTATAAGCTACTCAGTAAGGACCCCGAGACCCCCGGAGGTCTCCCGAAATCCACAATGGATATAGCACAAAGAGAGATGCAATCACGAAGTAACATCTGACTCGACTTAGGTATATGCCCATACATATACCTAAGTCCCCAATTCTAGCTCTGCTCACGAGCTCCAGAACAACTCAATCCACAAAGGAAAGCAAGACTCAAATCCACAAGGAGAGTAAACAGTAAATCCACAAAGGATAGTCCAACACAAACCACAAAGGAGAGTAACATAAGATTCAGCTCAACCAGGTATACTTTTTCAGATGACGTCAAAGACGATCACTGATCCATCTAAGTCGTCGGACCCACGAAGGATCGATAGGTACTAACCCCCGCAAAAGACCCACACAGGATCGGGCTCACACAGAACCTGTAGGCAATGGCTCACACAGAACCGGTAGGCAGTGGCTCACACAGAACCGGTAGTAGGACCCACACAGGATCGGGCACTGATCCACGTAGGATCGCTGAGTGCAGTAGTCGACGCAGTCCACTGAGGATCTCTGCACAGTCGTCGCCGCAGTCCACGAAGGATCTCTGCTCTGCCGTCGTCGCAGTCCACGGAGGATCTCTGCTCTGCCATCGTCGCAGTCCACGGAGGATCTCTTCTCTGCCGTCGTCGCAGTCCACGGAGGATCTCTGCTCTGCCGTCGTCGCAGTCCACGGAGGATCTCTGCTCTGTCTTCGAAGTCACAGCCAGCGCTAGGGTTCCCGCACACAGCGAGCTCATTTAGGAGGGTCCGCTCCACGAGCCGAGAGGCTGATACATCAACTGACACGTAGTCCGAAGTTGATGTATCCAAAAGTTCCGTATCGACAACAGGATCTCAACGCAACAGACGGCGCGTCAATCGGACGCCCGGTCTGAGAGTTATTGGCATTTTCGTCCCAGGGGCCCGGTTGGTTTTTAGGGAAAAACCAACCCGACCGTACTCCGCCTGTATCCGATCCTCAGGCGGAGTATGCCAAAAGTTCCGTCTCACTTAGAGGAAACTACCACAGCTGACGGTACGTCGATCGGACGTCCGTAGCTCAAGTTATGAGCGTTTCTGCTCCGAGGGCCCGGTTGGTTTCGTGTACGAACCAACCCGGCCGAACCCAAAGTCTTCCGAAACCTTGAGTATAATATACCGAAACGACCGTCTCGATCCAAGGATGACGTAGCCGCTGACGGTTCGTCAATCGGAGGTCCCAGGCCCAAGATATGGGCGAAGGACCGAAGAGGGCCCGTAACGGGGGTTCTGGGCCCGGGGCGACCCGGCCCGAACCCCCCCTGGGTCGGCCGAACCGGGTCGGCCCGACCCGGCTACGCCGGGTCCGGTCCGGCCGGGGCGCGGCCCGGCCGACCGGACCGGCCGGCTCGGCCTCGGCCGAGCGGCCGAGTGAGCCGCCGCGGGTCAAACCCGCGGCTTTGGAGAAACGCGGCCCGCGCGGGCCGCGTGCTGGGTGGCCGGACCGCGGACGCGGTCCGGCGGTTCGCCGCCGCCGCGGCTCGGCCGCGGCGGACTCCTCCGGCGGCGCGCCGGGCACCGCCGCGCCGGCGACCCGCGCCGCCGCCACCTTCCGCGGGCCGCCAGAGTTGCTCCGGTGGCCCGTTTTGCCTCCCGTCTGCGCCATTGTTCCTCCCGGGACGCGTCCTTCACTGCGGAATCAACGAATGGCCCTTGCGTCGTGCTTTTTCCATCGCCCGCCAAATCCGCACAAAAAGGAAGATCGGCGGAGGGTTGCCGGGTCTTGTTCGTTAGACCCGCACCCTCCGCGTTAGTCATAACCATCATCGGGAGGGAAAATCAACAACAATTTTAAATAAATTAAAATTGTCGGAGATTAAGTTCTTTACTTTAAAAGAATAAACACGGGAACACAAAAAAAAATTCCAAACAACCCTTACCTTGTCGTCGTCGTCGGACGAGAGGTTGTCGCGGGATTGCTCGTCGCGGAAGAAGGGGGATCGTCGCGTCGTCGCGGTATCCGGCGTCGCGTCGCCAATCTCCGGATCAAGATCAAACAGATTAATTTAAATCCGTTGATATTGAATTATAAAAAGGGGAGAAATAAACGATTCGTTTCTCACCTTAATTGCCGAACGAGGATCGGCTGCGGAAGAAGAGGTGCCGCCGAAGAACGTCGCGGGTAGGGCTCGTCGACGTCGCAGATCACGGCGTGCGTCGTCGAATTCCGGTCGCCGGCGTTCTTCGCGTTCTTCGCGTTCTTCGCGTTCTTCGCGGGGAGGTGAAGAGACAAAGATCCTCTCAAATCCTTTCAAAGGATTTTTCGGTTGGTCTTATTTTATAAACATGCCAACAAACGCAAAAGCGTAAGTGACGACCCATCAGTTCGTTGAATTAATTCAACGAGCGAAACAACGCATTTAATTCACGAAGGAAACAACCCATTTAATTCACGAAGGAAACAGCCCATTTAATTCACGAAATAAACCGCCCAATTAAATGGTCTGTTAAGAATTAAAGAAAACGCGTCGGTTGACTTTTCAGTTACTTTGACGGGTTTTCGCGGGTGCGTTACTTAGCGAAAGAAACGGCGGGGCTCGTGCGGGTCCCACCGCACAAATATCCTACCAAGGGGTAGGATATTTCTGGATAGCATCCTATCCAGTTCAACTGAGCTCAAGCCACCTTTAAGTGACTTCAAGTGGCTTCCAAGCAGCTTAAGTGAAATAAAATAAAGTTGTCGCACAAACTTTATTTTATTTCTGACTTAAAGCCGCAAAATTTAAAAACCACTTCTGAGCAAACGCAACTCCGGAAGAGGCGTTTCTAAGCAAATACCGGCGCTGCGATTTCATCGGTGCCCTCAGAATTCGATTCCGGGCACCGGTTCAAAAGATAGAAAAACCCGCTCGTCCGTTCACTGAACGTACCCGAGCCAAACTTCGGAAATTGATTCCGGGCACACCGGGCCTCGAAATCAGGTGCCGTCTGAAGCTGCACTCTTGTAAAATTCCAAAGAAAATTAAGAAAAAAATTTCCTTGAAATTTGCGGGTCTTTACATTACTCCCACCTCAGGGCATTACGTCCCCGTAAAGATACATCAAAAACTAGGGGAACAAATGGGGGTACTGAGCACGCATCTGAGCCTCCCACTCCCAAGTGCTCTCCTGGAGGTTCCCGTGCTGCCATCTGACGTGCACAAGAGGAATCGACCGCCCACGTAGGACCCGCTCCTGTCGATCCTCGATCTCCACTGGGACCTCCGCAAAAGTCGCCCCATCGTCCACGTCCAGCTCCCCAAAGTCGATGATGTGCGTCGGGTCGTGCACGTATCTCCTCAGCTGAGACACGTGAAAGTCGTCGTGCACCCGGTGCAACTGAGGTGGTAGAGCCAGGCGATAAGCCACCTCTCCTATCCTGCTGAGGACCTGGAAAGGCCCGATGAAGCGTGGAGACAACTTGCCGCCTCGGCCTAATCTCCGTAAACCACGTCGAGGTGAGACACGCAAAAAGACGTGGTCACCATCCTCGAACTCTAGTGGCCTCCGCCTCCTGTCAGCATATGACTTCTTCCGGCTCTGAGCTGTCCTCATCCTCTCCTGGATGATCTGGACCTTCTCTGTCGTGGCTCGGACCATCTCTGGTCCCACGAGTGCTGACTCCCCGGGGTCTGTCCAGCACAACGGTGATCTGCAGGGTCTTCCGTACAACGCCTCGAATGGTGCCATCCCGATGGTGGAGTGGTAGCTGTTGTTGTACGCGAACTCCACCAAGGGTAGGTGGTCCTCCCAACTGCGACCAAAGTCGAGAACACATGCACGGAGCATGTCCTCGAGTGTCTGTATGGTCCTCTCAGTCTGACCATCCGTCTGAGGGTGGAAGGCTGTGCTCAGATGGAGCCGCGTCCCGAACGCCTCCTGCAACCCCTTCCAAAGCCGGGAAGTGAAACGAGCATCTCGATCGGAGACGATAGTCGATGGCACACCGTGAAGCCGTACGATCTCCTGGACGTAAAGACGTCCCAAGCTCTCCACTGAGCCCTGCTCTCTGATGGGTAAGAAGTGTGCCGACTTGGTGAGTCGGTCGACAATCACCCAAATGGAGTCGTAACCTCTGGAAGTGCGTGGAAGTCCAGTCACGAAGTCCATAGATATGGCATCCCACTTCCACTCCGGGACCTCCAAGGGCTGTACCAAGCCTGCTGGTACCTGATGCTCTGCCTTCACCTGTTGGCAGGTGAGGCATCGTGAAACGAACTCCGCCACAGCTTTCTTCATGCCCGGCCACCAGTGTTGTCGTCTGAGATCCTGGTACATCTTCGCCACTCCGGGATGCACCGCCAAGGGAGAAGTGTGAAACTCTCTCAGCACCTCATCTCGTAAAGCGACTGGTACGAAGGTACGTCCTCTGAAAAGGATGTCGTGCTCTGCTCCAAGGGAGAAACCATCAGGCGCCTGACCTGAGGATATCAGTGCACGCCGGGTCTCACAGTCAGCGTCCCCACGCTGAGCCTCTCTGACCCGCTGTAGAAGTGGAGGAGAGACTATGAGAGACTGAAGAAAGGCTGCTCCGTCTCTATCCACGAAGGATATCTGTAAGGAGGCTAGCTGCTCCGTCGCCTCCTCAAGGAGTTGAATGCTCGTCCTCCTGCTGAGGGCATCGGCTACCACGTTCCCCTTCCCAGGAGTATAGACTATCTCAAAGTCATAGTCCTGGAGGAACTCAAGCCATCTCTGCTGTCTCAGGTTCAGGTCCTTCTGAGAGAAGATATACCTGAGACTCTGGTGGTCAGAAAAGACTGTGAAGCGCTCGCCCATCAGATAGTGCCGCCAAGTCTTCAAAGCGAAGACCACTGCTGCTAACTCCAGGTCATGAGTGGCGTAGTTCTGCTCATGCGGCCTCAACTGATATGATCCGTAGGCGATCACGACCCGCTCCTGCATCAGGACGCACCCGAGTCCAGTCCCTGATGCGTCGCAGTAAACTACGTATCCAACTCCCTCCTCAGGCAACCTCAAGATAGGTGCGCTGGTCAACCTCTGCCTCAGCTCCTGGAAGCTCTGCTGACATCTGTCTGACCACACGAAGGGTTTCCCCTTATTCGTCAACGCTGAGAGTGGGGCCGCAACTCTGGAGAAGTCCGGCACAAATCTCCGATAGTATCCGGCTAAGCCCAAGAAGCTCCGCACCTCTGTCACGCTCCTGGGTGGCTCCCAAGCTAGCACTGCCTCGATCTTCACGGGATCCACTGCAACTCCCGCCTCAGAAATGACGTGCCCCAAGAAATGGACCTCACGTAACCAGAACTGGCATTTTGAGAGCTTTCCATAAAGCCGGTGCTCTCGGAGCATGTCTAGCACAACTCGCAGGTGGTAGGCATGCTCCTCCTCAGTCGTCGAGTATACCAAAATGTCGTCAATGAAGACAACGACAAATCGGTCGAGGTATGGCTGGAAGATCCTGTTCATGAGGCTCATGAACACTGCTGGAGCATTGGTTACGCCGAACGGCATAACCAGGAACTCATAATGGCCATACCGACACCTGAAGGCCGTCTTCTGCACGTCCTCGTCTCGAACTCTGAGCAGATGATAGCCTGACCGGAGGTCTATCTTCGAGAACCACCTCGCTCCCTTGAGCTGATCAAAGAGGTCATCAATCCGTGGCAGCGGATACTTGTTCCTCACTGTCACCTGGTTCAGGCGACGATAGTCGACACACAGTCGCAAGCTCCCGTCCGCCTTCTTGGCGAACAATATCGGGGAAGCCCAGGGTGAAACACTGGGTCGGATAAACCCCTTGCTCTGCAAGTCCTCCAACTGTACCCGCAGCTCCCGAAGCTCGGCGGGGGCCATCCGATATGCTGGAGTAGATATCGGGGCTGTCCCGGGGTACAAGTCGATGTAAAAGTCTACCTCTCTACGAGGAGGTAGCCCTGGAATGTCGTCGGGAAAGACGTCCACGTACTGGTCCACCACTGCAGGAAAAACTGGACTCCGCACGTCCACTGCTCCTAGGATGAGGCTAGCCAACTGATGAGAGATGGGCTGCACTCTCCTCCGCGGAAGTCCATCCTGTGCTGCAAAGGTTCCCTTCTCGCCGGTGAAGGTAAACCTGCTCCCGTCGGTGCGAACACATCGCACCTTGCGCCTAAAATAGTCGATCTGGGCATGAACCGTGGATAGCCAATCCATGCCCAATATGACGTCGTAAGGCCTCGACGCCGCTACAAGGAGATCCCAGCCGAAGCTCTCGCCTCCCAGAGTAAGCTCACACTGCCGGCACCAGTGCGTAATCGTCGAGTCTGCTCCCGTAGGAGTCTCTAGCCGTAAGGATCAAGCCAACGGCTCAGTCGGAATCTCCGAGCTCCGAACAAGGGCAGAGGCTATGAAAGAGTGACTCGCTCCTGTGTCTATAAGAACTGCAGCAAGGGTGGAATAGACACAGATCGTACCTCGAATCATCTCTGGCATGTCGGGGTCGTAGGCCTCCACTGCCTGGAGCTGGGCCTGCCCCTGCCCACCAGCTCCCTGTGGTTGAGGTGGCCCTCCTGGTGGTGGTGGGGGTAGAGCCTGGAAGCGTCGCCCACCACCCGCTGCTCGGCCAGCTCCTCTGCCTCGTCCGCCTCCTCCCTGCGGACCGCCACGGTCGACCCTCTGCCTCTGCCTGGGTCGGAATGCTGAGGGAGATCAGCGACGCCCGAATCTCCCGTCGCAAGCCCTGCTCGAAGGTCCGGGCCCGGAAGAAGGGGTCCCGTACCATGTCGGTCGAGTAGCGAGATAGGTCAGTGAACCTCGCCGCGTACTGAGCGACCGTCATGCTGCCCTGGCGCAGCTGGAGAAGCTCCTGGATGTGCACCGCTCGGAGGGTGGCCGGGACGAACTCAGAGCGGAAGAGGCTCTCGAAGTCCGCCCAGAGCAAGGATGCCTCATCGTGAACCTGGAGCATCAAGCTCCACCATCGTCCTGCCGCCGCCTGCAGGAGGCTCGCCGCGAGAATCACCATGAGATCCTCTGGTGTCCTCACTAGCCTAAAGATCCGTACCACCGCCTCTAGCCAGTCCTCGGCGGCCTGGGGGTCCGCCTCACCGCGAAACCTGGGCGGTCGCTGGCTCTGAAACTCGTGCAGTGCCCTGAGGTGACGTGCATCGTCAGCGTCTGGTACTGGCAGCATCGGTGGCTCGGCGGGTAAAGCTACCGCCGGTGCCACTGCTGGAAAAGGGCCCTGCACCGAGGCCTCGTCGCTCGGTGGGCTGCCGTCGCGCCCTACACTCGGAACCCTAGCTGGATGTCGTCGCGGGGCCATCCTGAAAAGGATAACAAGAGCACCACAGTCAGAACAGTATACCTGGTGAGCTGGCACAAGTAATCACAAGGAAAACTTGAGACTTTCATAAAGCAGATCAGTATACCCGGTGAGCTGACATAAGTAATCACAAAGAAACTTGAAACACACACGCAATCAATGTTTTCATGCATTAAGTCGGAAATCAGGAGTCAGGGTCCTGGTGTACGGATACGTCGGCCGCCGCACCAACACTGGGCTCCCTGAACTGATAACCACACTCAATACACTAAACACTATTGCTTCACATAGAAAGAAAAGACAATCAGAGTCTGCGGTAGAACCGACCACCTCTGATACCAATTTGTCACGACCCGACCTCGGGGCCCGTGCCGTGACTACCCCAAGCCCGCCTTCCATAGGCCAGGGGCTGGCGACTAGCACCAAGGCGTAAAATCCCAGTAAACAGGGAAGGCATTGCCTTTATAAGTAACAACCACACAGAGTCAGCAAGCGGAAAGTAAAGTGCAGAAAAGTAAAGGGGGCCGGAATACAAGCCCAACTGTAAAGTACAACTGAAAAGTAAAGTACAACAACTGAAGAAAAGACGGCGGCCTCGTGTCGTCCACTGGCAATCCCACCTGAAGGGTGGGTACAGATAGCCTCCAGGATCCTCGGGTCCCACGTCCGCTCCGAGCACGTCCCGCCCAGTGGTCCACCTCCAGGTACCGTCCTGCTCCACGCCCCAACCGTGATCAGCGCTGTCCGTCGTCTGCAACCAACATAACAAGGTGCGGGCATAGCCCGTGCAGGGGTGAGTATAAGCTACTCAGTAAGGACCCCAAGACCCCCGAAGGTCTCCCGAAATCCACAATGGATATAGCACAAAGAGAGATTCAATCACGAAGTAACATCTGACTCTACTTAGGTATATGCCCATACATATACCTAAGTCCCCAATTCTAGCTCTGCTCACGAGCTCCAGAACAACTCAATCCACAAAGGAAAGCAAGACTCAAATCCACAAGGAGAGTAAACAGTAAATCCACAAAGGATAGTCCAACACAAACCACAAAGGAGAGTAACATAAGATTCAGCTCAACCAGGTATACTTTTTCAGATGACGTCAAAGACGATCACTGATCCATCTAAGTCTTCGGACCCACGAAGGATCGATAGTTACTAACCCCCGCAAAAGACCCACACAGGATCGGGCTCACACAGAACCTGTGGGCAATGGCTCACACAGAACCAGTAGGCAGTGGCTCACACAGAACCGGTAGTAGGACCCACACAGGATCGGGCACTGATCCACGTAGGATCGCTGAGTGCAGTAGTCGACGCAGTCCACTGAGGATCTCTGCACAGTCGTCGCCGCAGTCCACGAAGGATCTCTGCTCTGCCGTCGTCGCAGTCCACGGAGGATCTCTGCTCTGCCGTCGTCGCAGTCCACGGAGGATCTCTGCTCTGCCGTCGTCGCAGTCCACGGAGGATCTCTGCTCTGCCGTCGTCGCAGTCCACGGAGGATCTCTGCTCTGTCGTCGAAGTCACAGCCAGCGCTAGGGTTCCCGCACACAGCGAGCTCATTTAGGAGGGTCCGCTCCACGAGCCGAGAGGCTGATACATCAACTGACACGTAGTCCGAAGTTGATGTATCCAAAAGTTCCGTATCGACAACAGGATCTCAACGCAACAGACGGCGCGTCAATCGGACGCCCGGTCTGAGAGTTATTGGCATTTTCGTCCCAGGGGCCCGGTTGGTTTTTAGGGAAAAACCAACCCGACCGTACTCCGCCTGTATCCGATCCTCGGGCGGAGTATGCCAAAAGTTCCGTCTCACTTAGAGGAAACTACCACAGCTGACGGTACGTCGATCGGACGTCCGTAGCTCAAGTTATGAGCGTTTCCGCTCCGAGGGCCCGGTTGGTTTCGTGTACGAACCAACCCGGCCGAACCCAAAGTCTTCCGAAACCTTGAGTATAATATACCGAAACGACCGTCTCGATCCAAGGATCGCGTAGCCGCTGACGGTTCGTCAATCGGAGGTCCCAGGCCCAAGATATGGGCGAAAGACCGAAGAGGGCCCGTAACGGGGGTTCTGGGCCCGGGGCGACCCGGCCCGAACCCCCCCTGGGTCGGCCGAACCGGGTCGGCCTGGGCGCGGCCCGGCCGACCGGACCGGCCGGCTTGGCCTCGGCCGAGCGGCCGAGTGAGCCGCCGCGGGTCAAACCCGCGGCTTTGGAGAAACGCGGCCCGCGCGGGCCGCGTGCTGGGTGTCCGGACCGCGGACGCGGTCCGGCGGTTCGCCGCCGCCGCGGCTCGGCCGCGGCGGACTCCTCCGGCGGCGCGCCGGGCGCCGCCGCACCGGCGACCCGCGCCGCCGCCACCTTCCGCGGGCCGCCGGAGTTGCTCCGGTTGCCCGTTTTGCCTCCCGTCTGCGCCATTGTTCCTCCCGGGACGCGTCCTTCACTGCGGAATCAACGAATGGCCCTTGCGTCGTGCTTTTGCCGTCGCCCGCCAAATCCGCACAAAAAGGAAGATCGGCGGAGGGTTGCCGGGTCTTGTTCGTTAGACCCGCACCCTCCGCGTTATTCATAAACATCATCGGGAGGGAAAATCAACAACAATTTTAAATAAATTAAAATTGTCGGAGATTAAGTTCTTTACTTTAAAAGAATAAACACGGGAACACAAAAAAAAATTCCAAACAACCCTTACCTTGTCGTCGTCGTCGGACGAGAGGTCGTCGCGGGATTGCTCGTCGCGGAAGAAGGGGGATCGTCGCGTCGTCGCGGTATCCGGCGTCGCGTCGCCAATCTCCGGATCAAGATCAAACGGATTAATTTAAATCCTTTGATATTGAATTATAAAAAGGGGAGAAATAAACGATTCGTTTCTCACCTTAATTGCCGAACGAGGATCGGCCGCGAAAGAAGAGGTGCCGCCGAAGAACGTCGCGGGTAGGGCTCGTCGACGTCGCAGATCACGGCGTGCGTCGTCGAATTCCGGTCGCCGGCGTTCTTCGCGTTCTTCGCGTTCTTCGCGGGGAGGTGAAGAGACAAAGATCCTCTCAAATCCTTTCAAAGGATTTTTAGGTTGGTCTTATTTTATAAACATGCCAACAAACGCAAAAGCGTAAGTAACGACCCATCAGTTCGTTGAATTAATTCAACGAGCGAAACAGCCCATTTAATTCACGAAGGAAACATCCCATTTAATTCACGAAGGAAACAGCCCATTTAATTCACGAAATAAACCGCCCAATTAAATGGTCTGTTAAGAATTAAAGAAAACGCGTCGGTTGACTTTTCAGTTACTTTGACGGGTTTTCGCGGGTGCGTTACTTAGCGAAAGAAACGGCGGGGCTCGTGCGGGTCCCACCGCACAAATATCCTACCAAGGGGTAGGATATTTCTGGATAGCATCCTATCCAGTTCAACTCAGCTCAAGCCGCCTTTAAGTGACTTCAAGTGGCTTCCAAGCAGCTTAAGTGAAATAAAATAAAGTTGTCGCACAAACTTTATTTTATTTCTGACTTAAAGCCTCAAAATTTAAAAACCACGTCTGAGCAAACGCAACTCCGGAAGAGGCGTTTCTAAGCAAATACCGGCGCTGCGATTTCATCGGTGCCCTCAGAATTCGATTCCGGGCACCGGTTCAAAAGATAGAAAAACCCGCTCGTCCGTTCACTGAACGTACCCGAGCCAAACTTCGGAAATTGATTCCGGGCACACCGGGCCTCGGAATCAGGTGCCGTCTGAAGCTGCGCTCTTGTAAAATTCCAAAGAAAATTAAGAAAAAAATTTCCTTGAAATTTGCGGGTCTTTACAAACAGATCCTCCAGAATGTTGCTTGGGAATTGGATAAGAGAAATGGGTAGGGTTTGGCTAAACTTCAAGGCTCAAAAGGGTGTGAACTGAAGAGGGAAGCGGTGCCCTTTTTATAAGGGAGGAGAGGGGCACCTTTGGAAAAACATAAAATATTATTTTATAATAAAGTCATATTCGGTTTTTAATAGCTCCAAATTAATTTATTTCAAATCTATAGTGAGGATGGGTCTAAATCCTCTCAACCAATAGATTTTAGACTGGTTTGGGTCAATATATTAACCTTATCTTTTAGTTTTAATTCTTAGTTAATTAGATTGACATTTACCATGTCACTTTATATTTTTATATTATATAGTTAATAAACTTACAATATACATCCAAGAGACCCCCAATTGGTCCACTAATGATACACCTATCATGATATAAGTATCTTGGCCGATCCTTGGTTTCTTAGGAATATAATAACAATTAATATTATAATATTTGATTCAAAAACTATTTTATGTCAATTTTGACACTATTTGGTAATGGATTTTTGTGAAAATCATAACAGCATGATTAGTTAGAAAAACGTTAATTAATTCAATAATAACATGTCATATTAACCTCTAAAATTAGTGTAATTCATAAAAAGTATCTAATTACATTTATTTGGGTGTTTATAACATTAATTATTTTAATATTTCATTATTTAGGTAATTAATGCATCACCATTCTATCATAAATAACATAAATTATTTAATGTATAAAAATTATAAATAAAATACCATTAGGTAGAAAATAGTTTTATCTTTCTAATGAATATTTATAGTCAAAGTTATCTTATGTATAACCCTATATTAAAAATTATTTAGTTATTAAACTTTGATTTTAACTATTTTAAAATTTCTTTAAATAAATTAATAATAAATGTCCTAATCTAATACAAGTGGACCTAAATGGACATATTTTATTCTAAAGGTTGTTTTTGGTCGAATTACACTTATCCAATAGAATTCGGACATGTGTTAGGGTAATAATAATATCATTTTTACCCTTAATTACCCTATAAAAGTAAAATGTTTCTATTCACAAAAAATTATTTTCATCTCATTGAACCACATTTTAGTCCTTGATATTAACTGTGTCTCTCAGATTTTCGAAATTCCACTCACAGAAGTGGTAAAATTATGTTTTATGGGAATTTCCAAATTCTCATAGGAGGTGTGTAAAAGACGGTGAAAGGTTCAATAAAATTTTTATGTATCTAAAATTATTATAAAATGACTCCAATTAATTACATTGAACTTATATAGGTATTATGTATCAATTTTGACCTAAAATAGATTTAAATAAAATAAATAATTATTTAAATAAAAAGTCGGTTTTTAAATAGTAACCCAGTGTTTTCACTATTCATCAAAAATTATAAGTTTTCAGAAAAATAACAAAAATTCACCCTAGGCTAATTTCGATATCCCGAACCTAAAAATGAAGTCAATTTTGAAAGGTAAAATTTATAAAATTTCAAAAAGTGGGTATTACTATTCATAATGGCTGGTTTATATAATATTTTAATAACATATCGTTGTTTAGTGAATCTCAATATTGCGTACAACCCACGCAGTCGTGGAAGGTCGTGATTGCGTGTAAAGCAAGACAAGTTAGGGATGTGTGTAGTGCAAGCTCCTTTTGGTGTAGCGTACAACACAAGACATCAATGAAATTAAAAATAATATTTTTCATAAAATCTTGGGGTGTTACATTCTACCCACCTTAAAATGAATTTCTCCATCAAAATTCGTTGGGTTTATAAATGGTTTACTACTTGAAAGTTTCTTTCATAGAAACTCACATCGTAAAAAGGAATACCAAAACTAAACTTTAAAAACTAAATTATGAAACGTAACGATTACCCAAATTAACTAATCACTGGGTTTCCACATAGAAGAACATAGGTAAAAAATATGGATATAGAAGAGAAATATAACCATAAAATTCTGATGGAGAGTGGTAGAGAACATGGCTATGAAAAATCCAAGAATCACAAAGCCATAAATTTGTGATTATCTAAGGTACCATCTGATTCATCGAATATGAGGGCATTAGGACAACATTTTTGGTTTCCAAGATCATTTCTCTAATGTTGATGAATTAAAATAAATACTTACATGATTTTGGTACAATCTCACTGTTGTTCGTGCCTTGAACAATTTCCACTTCTTCTCATAAATAAATAAAGTTGAATTTGTTATTCGTGAAGTGTTAGCAGATCATGTTATAGAATGATGGGTCATTCCATCTGTTTCAAACAAAAGGTTAGAAAAGGTTATCAAATATGCATAAGTCCATCTATGGTGAGGTTAATCATATATGAGTCCACAAATGAACTTATACTTCACCTATCATACCACATAATAAAATAAAACTAGTTTCTACTAACCAGGGACTTCCTGTAGGCCAGTGGTAGGTGATAAAGGCTTGTCGCACTTCAGTTGTGGTTTCGATTCCCACAGCCTTGTCCGACGAAACAGGTTGTTGCCCATCCTGTAGGTTGTACCTTTCTCTAAAACTACCCTATCATAACATTTCAGAAATAAAAAAAAAGTTATAACCTTAAGAAATACTATATGATGTCCATTCCAACCTTTAGGCTTATCGAAAATACTTTTGTCTGATTACTAGATATGTCATCTACCGAGCATGTAAATTCCTTCAGTTTTCCCAAATATATCATAAGATATATCTTTTTGATGGTCACATTCCAAACATGTAAATACCTTAATGATGCATTCTCTTGAAAAATTAATACCCATTGAACCTTAGTGAAAACATGAATGCTGTCAAAAGTTAACTCCTTCCACATACCAAAATCCAAAAATTTCTATATACTCAAACCATGATATAACTTTTTCCTTATACCAGTCATGATCTCATGATTACTATCATACATATTATTTTCTCCGTATCCCATCATTATGCGCATTTCATATGCTTTCCAAAAATATTTCAATCACTTTTTCATGGTTACCAGTACCATATAATTATTGAAAATCAATACATAGATTTTCCAAAATTTCAGTATACCATGAATGAGATTCCATGATACTATTTTGAAACCCCATTACATAAACACTTAATCATTAAGCAACATATTTTCCATACTCAACATCACAAATAGTTATCGCATGAGACTTCCCTTTATCCTTTGCCTTAAGTGGTTTCTCACATTGATAATCATTAACCCGTGGATTAGGGCATTTATTAGCATAATTACCCATTTCCTTGCACTTGAAGCATTGAAGTGTTGGTGGAGAGTTATCTGAAGTCTTTTCTCTATTCACATCATTATCAACCTTTTTCCCATTACTTCAACAATAAACTTCTCAATGACCTTATTTTACAAACTTAAAAAAGTTTCTAGTACCTTTTAGGCAATCTTCACCATGCTTCTTTCCATACTATGATCATAAAGAAACATTCATCTTCTTTTCACCATTGTTCTGATATTTCTCCTTGAACTCCATATTTTTTTTCTTGTCAAAACCATGAGATGGATATGTAACACCAACTTCTAGTTCTACCTTGATACCACAACACATAATTTATTCATAGCTACTGAAGTCTCTTATAGCTTATTCCCTTCGAAGACTTGGTTTTAAGCCACTGAATAATCGATCAACTTTACTTTCTGGTTGGATGATAAAGCCAGATGCATACCTTGAAAGACTTATAAAATTCTCCTCGTCTATACCAACAGATTCACCATCCTTTTTCCTATGTTCAAGGAACTCCTTTTCCATATTTTCTCAAAGAATAACAGGGAAGTACTTATTGAAAAATAAGCTCTTGAACTCATCCCATTCCATGGATTCAATTTCATATTGTGGCCTTATATTCTTAATTAGAGTCCACCACTGGTCTGCTTCACCTTCTAAATGGTAAACAACCAGAACAACTTTATCATATTCCGAACAGTGAAGTATGGAAAATATCTTTTCAATTGTACTGATCCATTATTCAGCAACAAGTGGATCAGAAGACCCATTGATAGAAGGTGGACGTTGCCTCATGAAGGACTCGATAGAATATTATTCCCTTCTCTGTTCATTCGAATGTCCAGAATGATTCATAGCTTGCGTAAGTATAGAAATAATATTTTTCACTCCATCTCCCATAACATTGGTTTGTTCAGGAGTACAATCATTGAATTGTCCATTAAATTGATTAACACGGTTCCTTCGGGTTCCAACCATCGTCAAAAACCCAAAAAGAATAGTGTGAGAGGAAAAAATCATGCTAGGGAAAACAATATAATAAAGGGGGAGTACCTTCGATATCTAAAATCTTAGGATTAATTCTAATATCATTACCGTAATTCTTGGACTATAACCTATACTTATACTTAACTGTAGGGACATCCCTAGACATACCGTAGAAATATCTCTAGGGATATCACTAAAGTTTTCGCATCCTAGTTTCCAAAGGTTAACTAAACCATTCCTCTGATACCAAATGTAGAGACACAAATATTGACGTACATGGACATTACATTACTTTTGTGTAATACTTAATACATAACAAAAACAGACACACAAGGACCATAATAGTTTAGTGTCTTTGGAAACTCGGAACATAATCTTCTAATCGTGGTGAAAGATCTTCAACATATTTCTTAAAGATCATCCCCTTTTGGTTTTCTTACCTAAAACCTTTCCTTAAATCTCAGGGAAAAATCATATAAAGGGTGAGGTCAAATTCTCAGTAGGGGTAAGCATGGATAAAATAAAAAAAATCATATCAATTTTAACTTAAAAACATGAACATAATGTTTAAACATCAAAACCTTGGGAAATGACATAAAACATGGAAGTACATAAGGCATATATCATAATGAAACATTAATCAAGATAAAATAGCATGGGAATAAAACATGTGATTGTTGAAACCATTAAGAACATGATATGATTTCCGTAGTAGCCAAGGCATTGCTGCCAAGACCATCTTAGTTGACAAAGTCCCTTTTTGAATCGAGTTCACTCCTCGTTCTAGTCTTGTATTACTGAACCATATTAACTTACCATTCCAACCATGTCTATCTCATGAGATATAAATTGTTACCCAATGCATTGGAGGGAGATATAGGTCCCACCCATCTCATAATTAAATCAATCTTTCATGTTCCACCAAATCATAAAGCATACATCATAGCATAACCCATGTAATAGAATGGGATTCATAAACATCTTTCCATCATAACACAATCCATATATAAAAAAAATTGATATCATTTCATCATAAGAAGAATCAAACCATGTAAATAATTGATAAATTATACTTGAAACATAAACATATTAAATAATGTCATTTTATATGGAAAATATTTTTGATAATACACTTGAAATGAAATCTTGAGGAAAATATCCTTTCTTCTGCAAAATCATTTTATTTTCACAAAATTACATGCAATTTTAAAAGAAAAGGGTTTTTTTCAAAATAATAATGCAATCTTGAATAGTAATTTTCCTGAAAATGAGGCATTATGAAACCGTAAAAATCTGTTCATGACATATATGGTAAAAATAACATTCTCCTCGTACTTTTGTCGGAAAAGTAAAAAAGTACCTCATATGGTAAAAAAAAGATTCCTTACATACAATGTAGTAAATGTAAAAAATGGTTAAAAAGGACTTTAAACATTCATGAAACCATTTTTAGGAATCATGGACATGGATGATAATAATAACCCTAGTAAATACTTATGAATAAACAATCTCAGATAAGAACGAGATTGGAATAGTTATCCCTTACCTTACGTCTGATATGATTTGTATGTATCCTAACCTCTTGTATAATGATTTAAATAATGTCATTTACTTATTACAGAATCATATTCATTGTTATGATATTATATATGATTCACTTATTATTTTATATTACCCGCTCTTTTGTAAATTCCATGTTAAAGCAGCATTTTGGGGAAAATCGTTTCATTTATCGTACGTGTTTCGACTTGTTGTTCTTGATATTATTACTTATATACAGATTTAAATAATTTCAGAATGTAAAACATGATTTATATATAATATATATTCATCATATACATATATATATGATAGATAGATAAACGGAAGGAAATACACCGTTCATGGAGACGGTAGGCCGTACGTACGCATGAACGCTGTTTTCGTTTCCTTATTGAATTGAATGGAATTAAGAAGATGACATACATATATATATATATACACATAAATATAGTATCATTATTATGTAATATATTTCATTATTATTCATTATATATACTTTATAATCATTCATGAATGGTTAACATGGAGAATGAATCTCATCGCGTTGTGGAGACGGTAGTCCATAAGTACGCACGAGCGATGATATCATTCACATGATAGTGGAATTGTATTGAAGTGTATGTATAATATTTCATAATCAATATCAGTTTACACTAATCATATATAGTAATTTATTTACACCATTATACCCATCCATGTATGGTGGTGATTGAAAACAGATTAAACCACAGCGTGGAGACGGTATTTCGTACGTACGCACCCGCGGTGATTTCGTTTTCCATAGGATGGATAGAAGGTGAAATATGGTTGTTTCATATTTATAATAACATATCCGTATATAAGTAATACTGATGTTATTACTTAATAATGATACAACTAAAGAAGAAGAAGAAGTAGAAGAAGAAAGAAACTTGAGAGAATCTTAAGAAGATATTACCTCTTCTTCGACGCACCTCCTTTATGCTTCCTCTTAAGGAAGTAGAGTTGGTCTTTTGAGAATACCATAACCTCCAGAATGTATCTAGGGAAGTTTAGAAGATAAATGGGCAGGGGTTGGCCGAGATTCAAGGATCAAAAGGGTGTGAAGAGAAGAGGGAAGGGGTGCCCTTTTTATAAGGGAGGAGAGGGGCCACTTTGGAAAAACATAAAATATTATTTTATAATAAGGCCATATTCGGTTTTTAATATCTGCAAATTGATTTATTTTAAAGATAAGGTGGTTATGGGTCGAAATAATCTCAAAAAATAGATTTTAAATAGGTTTGGATCATTATATTAACCTTATCTTTTAGTTTTAACTCTTAGTTAATTAGATTGACATTTACCATGTCACATTGTATTTTTATATTTTATAGTTAATAAACATACCATATAAATCCAAAAGACTCCCAAGTGGTCCACTAATTATACACCTATCCTGATATAAGTATCTTGGCCGAAACGTAGATTTTTAGGAATATAATAATAATTAATAATATAATATTTGTTTTAAAAACTATTTTATGACAATTTTGAAACTATTTGGTAATGGATTTTTTTGAAAATCATAACAGCATGATTATTTAGAAAAAAGTTAGTTAATTCAATACTAACATGTCATATTATCCTATAAAATTATTTTAATTCATAAAAAGTCTCAAATTACATTTATTTGGGAATTTATAACATCAATTATTTTGATATTTCATTATTTAGGTAATTACAGCATCACCATTGTGTCATAAATAACATAAATTATTTAATGTCAAAAAACTATAAATAAAATCCCATTAGGTAGAAAATATTTATTTATTTCTGATGAATATTTATAGTCGAATTTATCTTATGTATAACCCAATATTAAAAATGATTTAGTTATTAAACATTGATTTCAACTATTTTAAACCTTCTTTAAATAAATTAATAATAAATGTCCTAATCTAATCCAAGTGGACCTAAATGGTCATATTTTATTCTTAATGTTGTTTTTGGTCGAAGTTCACTTATCCTATAGAATTTGGAGATGTGTTAGGGTAATAATAATATCATTTTTACTCTTAATTACCCTAAAAAAGTAAAAAGTTACTATTCACGAAAAATTATTTTCATCTCATTGAACCACATTTTAGTCCTTGATATTAACCATGTCTCTCGGATTTTCGAAATTCCAATCATAGATGCGGTAAAATTATGTTTTATGTGAATTTCCAAATTCTCCTAGGAGGTGGGTAAAAGACGGTGAAAAGTTCAATAAAATTTTTATATATCTAAAATTATTATAAAATGACTCCAATTATTTAAATTGAACTTATATAGGTATTATGTATCAATTTTTAACTAAAGTAAATTTAAATAAAATAAATAATTATTTAAATAAAAAGTCGGTTTTTAAATAGTAACCCAGTGTTTTCACTATTAACCAAAAATTCAAAGTC
Source organism: Viscum album (assembly GCA_963277665.1). Taxonomy (NCBI): domain Eukaryota; kingdom Viridiplantae; phylum Streptophyta; class Magnoliopsida; order Santalales; family Viscaceae; genus Viscum; species Viscum album. Next base: position 1,188,491,340 of record OY728121.1, on the reverse strand, counting down.
TTCAGAAAAATACAAAAAATTCACCCTAGGCTAATTTTGATATTCCAAATCCAAAAATGAAGTCCATTTTGAAAGATAAAATTTATAAAGTTTCAAAAAGTGGGTATTACTATTCATAACGGCTAGTTTATATAATATTTTAATAACATATCGTTGTTTAGTCAAACACGATATTGGGTACAACACACGCTATCGTGGAAGGTCACGATTGCGTGTAAAGCAAGCCAAGTCAAGTATGTTTGTAGTGAAAGCTCCTTTAGGTGTATCGTACAACACAAGGGATCAATGAAATTAAAAATAATACTTTTCATAAAATCTTGGGGTGTTACACTCGTTGTCGATGTCTGCTCACTATGGAAACTCTCCACCAAGAGTGCACTCTCCAGCACTCCAGTATGCATCAAGATGTTGAGAGATACCATCAAAGCTCTCATCTCAAACTAGAGTCCCTGCTCGAAAGTCTAGTCCCTAATGAAAGGGCCCCACACCATGATGGTAAAGTAGTTTGAGAGGTCAATGAACGTCGTCGAGTACTGGGCCATTGTCAAGCTACACTGTTGTAAGTGTAGCATCTCATGTATATGCAAATAGTATAGAGTTCCTAGATGGAACTCTTCCCTGAAGAGGCCCTCAAAATCTGCCTAGTTGACGGTTGCCTCATTGTGTATCTATAGTATCAAGCTCCACCTTCTCCCTACTGCACTCTAGAAAAGGCCGACAGCTAGGATCGCCATCTTGTCGGATGGTGTCCCAACCAGGAGAAAAACACTGGCCAAATCCTCTAGCCAATCCTCAAACACATGCAGATCTATATCACCTCGATACCTCTAAGGCCTATGCTGATGGAACACGTGCAACGTGCTCAGTCAACGTGCACCCTCTACTGGTGGGGATGGTGGAATGGGCTACCCACCGGGTAGTGGTGTTGCTGGTACACTACCCAAAGGTGCTAATGCCATAATAGGGCCCTGCACCGAGGCCTCATCACTCGGTGGGCCATTATCATGTACCCTCTTGGGAATCCAGGATGGTTATCTATGTGGAGTCATCCTGATAGAAAACAGGTGAATCATTGTCAAAATTTATACATGGTGAGCTGAATCAAAGAGATCCAGAGTAAAACACTTCCAAAACACACACAATCTGTGTTTTCATGCACCTTGTCAGAAATAAGAATTCAGGGTCCTAGAGTATGGATACGTCTGCAACCACACTAACACTGGATTCCCCAAACTAGAAACCACATTCAAAACACTTAACAATATTTCTCCATTAATAATATCAGAGTCCTAGTTCATCGGTAGAACCGACTCCTCTGAAACCACTTTGTCATGACCCATCCCCCTAGGCCCATGCCGTGACTTCCCCAAGATCGCCTCCCATAGCCCAGGGGTTGGCGAATAGCACCAAGAGGCATATCCCTAAAAATAGGAAGGAATTGCCTTTAAACCATGTAGTAAACTTCTTTAATAAAAAGTGTACTGAAATTAATGGGGCCGGAATACAAGCCCAAATGAAATGTACAAGTACAATTGAAAATTGAAAATTGATCTTGGATCATCCACTGAGGATCCTAACTAAAGGGTAGGTGCTGATCTACTCCACAAAAATCCACGTCATCCCATCTCCTCTGCATACCCCCTGGTCCTAGAATCCTCATGCCTCAGCCCAGCTGATAATCATCTGCACAAGACACAACAAAGTGCAGGAAAAGCCCGTGCTATGGTGAGTATAACAATACTTAGTAGGTATCGTGTGACCCCTGACAGTCTCCCAGAGTTTCACAAAATAAAATACCAAAAGGAAATACCTCATTCAGAAATCATGAAGCAATAATCATCTCACACCATGTATAAGTGAAGTATAGAAGTACTTATGATTGGTCGATAAGCTAGATCATCTTATTCTGTCGAGAGGCACTACTACTAACCATATGGATTCTGACCAACAAATGATCAATAGGTACTAACCGCCACTGACCCACACAAGATCTGATCCAACCAGGATTGATATGTACTATCCCCAGCAAGAGCAACACAGGATCTTACCCATAAAAGATTAGTATGTCACCGATCCCTAATGGGCCGCTCTAAAGATAGTCGTCGTCGGGTCGCACACTACTAATCCACACAGGTTCGCATCAATTTCGATCGACACAGGGTTTATAAAATGCTGATACAAAAAATGTTTATAGGTACTAAACCACACTTGATCACTCAGTGCTGATCCACATAGGATCACTTGTGTTGATCCACATAGGATCGCTCGGTACTAACCTCCAAATGATCTATCTCCAAACTCCACCTCCCTGCTTGCCATTGGATTTCCACTCATAGTACGCTTGATTTTGAGAGGACCACTCCTCAATCCATTGGTAGTATTTCAACTGGACCGAAGTTCCAGGAAGATGTTACTCAATGATCATTCACGTCATAAGGGTTCCAACGCAATAGATGGTGTGTCTACCGGACGAACGACCTATATGTTATTTGCATTTTAATGTTGAGGGCCTGGTTTGATTTGTCGTCAATTTAACCTGGCCATACTACAACTCTCCCCAAAACTATAACGGTGTTTTTAAAAGGTAATTCTTTGTCACTAGGGTCCTTATTGAACAGTCGACACATCAATCAGATGCCTAGTCTATTAATTACATCTCTTCCCATGAAACAGGGGGGAGGGGTGATCACACCTCATTCAGGCCTGACACTGTCGATCCAGATGGAATATTCCAAAGGGAAATCTTCTATAAAGGGGTGTCAATGCCATTAACGACATGTCAAATGAACACATGGTTTTTTAGTTACATGATTTTCTTTGTTCGGGGACTGGTTGGGTCTAAGCCCAGTCCGACCGGATCAACACAATGGGTCTAGGGTCTAGTTGATCCCACATGGGTATATCCCATTAAGGGTTGGTCCGATTCACTGGGTTCGGCCCATTGGGGTCGTCCTAGTTTGGTTCTCGGGCCCGGGCCGTGGTTCGCCCAACCCATCGTGTGGGGCTCGGCCATCCCATGCTGGTCCGTAGGGTAGCGAGTCTGGAACATGCCAGCTCCGTCCACCCCATGCTGGCTCAGTCTACTTAAAGGTGGACCTTACTTCCCACTGGCGCTGAGCATGTGGGGCCATTCACCAGCCAATGGGGCGCCACCCAACGGCATTTAATAGTCGACAGTTTGGCCGATCGAGTTTCGCCAGCGTGTTGTAACACAAGACACACCACACTCTCCTGTCGTGGTGTGTGGAGGCGTGCCACTCACCACCACCTGCAGCCAGTCGCTGTTGGTCTCCTTCGGCCACCGCCGGACACCACCAACATGGCACGCCAGGGGTTTCTTCCGCGGGCCCCCATACGGGCTCCGGTGGTCCATTTTTGATGTCGTTTGTGCCTACGGCTCTTCTAGGATACCGTTGTCATAGCGTGACCTGCTATTTCGTGTTGTCATCGAGTTGGAAATTATTCTCTGAAATTCACATTAATAATGAAGCAGAAATGGGTATGTGCCTTTTTTGTTTGTCCCGGTCCCTCTGCGTTACATGCTAACAAGTGGGAGGTAAAATAATTCATCAAATACATCTTCAAAAATAAAACCCTACCTGGAAGAGACGTTCACTGATGACGATCAACAGAACTCCTTCAACGTTTTGTTGGTTTGTGATTCAGTGGCAGTCGTCACTGCTCGCTAAAACCAATCTCTTCCTGCATGTGGTAGACGTTGGGGTACTTTTCACAAGCTTCGTCACATGGTGATGTTGTGCCAACACTATACCCCGAGATCCATATAAATAGAAGAGGGAATGGGTGATTAACACATGTGGAATTAATGAGGTTTATTTAATAAGGAACCTTCCTAATTACAATGGTGTGGTTTGAAAAATAATGATCATTCAAGCCCTTTGATGATTCGAAATCTCCTTGGTCCCACCACCACCGATCTTCCATTGGAGGAAAGGAAAAAATCAAAATAAAATAACTTTGTTATTTTATTATTCTCTTAAATATACAAAGCTATATTATTCTCCCAACCTTCTGTGGTCGAAGTGATGCCTCCCTTAACCGAATCCCGGTGCAAAGGATTCTACAATGCCCTCGTATTTTTAATCCAAGCATTTGTTCAATAGATAGAAAATGTTGTTTGTGTGTTTACTGAACGTACTATAAAAAATGTTCATAAATTCCTTCTGGGCACACTGGTCCACCAAATCATGTGCCATCAATTTTTACATACTCATAATAATTCCATATAATTAAAAAAATTACATGTAAAATCTTGGTCTTTACAAATTTTGGGAAAATTAAGATGATTTCTAATGTATGAAACCTTTGTCTTGAATGCACGTGGATTACCAATGAATTTGAAACTACTGAGGAAAACCTGGTGTTATAAAATGCCAATAATGCATGGATAAAAGAATAATTCCATTATTATCACATACACAAAATATTATCATAGTGAGGAGAAAACTTGTTTTCACATAAGAGGGGATTCCATTAAGTACGACATCAAAAAAAATATTTACTAAAACCATAGGTGATATTTATATTATAAATGACATAGAATAAATCATGGAGCCTTGTAAATCCTAATTTATCAATTTATTAGGTGATGAAAATGTGGTGTGAGCTCAATTATAGACTCCATATCCCCAAGTCAAGATGAATACGTTGTGGATCATGTTTTATCTTGAGAGATCTTTTTTTGTAAAATAGATCATCCCTAAGTTTCTCTTAAAACAAAGGAACATGATCCATGATCCTATTGGAAAAATGAATAGGGGGGCTTCTTTCACTTCTATATATAGAAAATATTTCTCAACGTACATTTATATTGTGAAGAAGTTTCACGACCTCTTGATAAGTGATTCTTGCAATCAAGTGTTTTGTGATGAGATTGTGATTCCACACAGATGAGTTTAACACATAGTAATAATCATCAGAAAGATAAATGTTGTTGTACAATGTCATTATCATGATAACAAATTTTGTTATGTGTTATTCATTTAACACCTTATGTAGGAAAGAAGGAACAATTGTATTTTAATTCACACATGTACAATATTTTAATATTGAAGAAAAATTTCCACAATATATAACCTTTAATAATATTGAATAACCAATTCCTCACACTTGTGTCGCATGATATAGAAGGTATTCATGTGATTCAAATATGTGAAACACTTACATGAAAGAAGATGAAGTAGATCTTTGTGAATCATATACATGAAATAGGTTTGAATGAATAAAATACATTGGGAGATTCCAAAACCCTCACATGAAGAAAAATAATGCGAAAAAGAGACCATATAACATTGTAGGCATGAATAGTGATTAATAAAATATGGATAATATAATGAACATTGTTGATGTGATGTTTTTTAATTTTACTATACCCAAAAAAATACACCTGTGATGTTCCATTGGTGACTACATTAAAAAAAGGAATATTTGTCTTAGAAGATGACTTTCTAAGAATCTGACAATGAAATACTATCTTACACTTTTTGTGTTAAAGTATAGACGAAGAAGACTTATTATCAAGTTGATAGGTGGAATTTTTCATTTATGTTGAAGAATAATTTACAAGTATTTGTTTTGGTGTACTTAATGGAATAAAGAAGAGGCTTCTGGTGTTCTAGTTTATAAAATAGTGAAATACGTTCGATGTACATAAAATTTACATATATCTTCCAGGATCTATGAATGCATGTGGTCACCAATCATTAACAGATGTTTTGCAGAGATACTAGTCCACAAAATATTCAAATTATTGTCAATTAATTCAGAAAAAGGTAGAAGTTCCACATTTAATTTTCTATTGTGAAGAAGAAGAAAAGATGCATTCATGTTTCTGTGAAAGTCACCAAGTGAAGAAGATGTTATTATAAGAACAAATATGTACTCTTACATCTATTAGAAGTCACAATAGAAAAATACTCTCTTTGTGTTACCAATATTTAAGAAGGTGAATACTATATTCATATGAAGTATAATGAACTATCCATGAGCTATAAAATGTGAACTATCAATTGAATATAGTGAAACAAAAGTGAATGATTATTCCTTGATTATTGCGAACACTTTATAAGGATTATTATCTAGTGGTTGTGTTGTATTGTATTATTTCCAAACATTTCCATGTACTAAGTACACTTGTTGAGTAGTGAACCTTGTAAAATTATCATGCGGAAGAACTAAAGTCTTGGATGTACTTGTATATGATTAAGAAAAGAGAATACAAGAATCATGATCCGAATTGTTATAAGAGGTAAAAAAGAAAAATGTTTTAATTATTGAAAAAGTTACAATGCACTGTTCCACCACCCCACTCAACATTGAGCTTATCCCAAGATGGTCATCTCAATGGAAACCTCTAAAAAATAGATAATTATGTTGGGAAGATATTTCTATTATGTCTATTTAATTTAAGAGGCTCATGAGGATTAAGGAGAAGAGGAGGGTTGGTGTGCTTATATAATTGAGGTGAGGGGAAAACTTGAAAATAAATGAAATATAATTATATATCATGTATTTAACTCATGTAATGTGGATCCAAAACAACATGGGTTCAAATATATGGAGAATATTTTCTTAATATAATCATCCAATCAAATTTAGATAGTATAATATGTTATTTTAGACCATATATTTTTGATTAACCCTGTTATTAACCATTGTTAAGTTTGGTAATATATTTTTCATTCTTAATGGTATATAAATTTACCTATAAGGTAAAAATTAACTAAAAAATGATCATGTGATTAAATTTTTTACCATATCCAATCCCCTTGTCCAATTTTTTGAAATATACTTTTTTAAAACATTTAATAAAATTTTATTTAACATGATATATCTTGGGAGTCATTTTAATCAATATTAAAATAATTTTACTTCAAAGACATGAAAAGATAAATTAAATTAGAATCTAAAAAATTTCACTATAAATTATAAATTTCAATAAAAATAACATGGCATAATAATTTATCCAAAAATATTATTTTTTATATTTTCAAAATCATTTACATTGATTTCACTACTGTATGGAAAAGGATCATGAAATCGTTGTATAAGAATTTTAGGTAATTATTTTTTGAATAAAAATTTAAAATTAATTTAAATATTAAAAATATATTATTTATGTTCAAAATAATATTTTATATTCATTATTAACATTATATTATTCCTATTTGAACATATGATAGAAATTAAATGTAAGAGAGTCACATATTGTACTTATCTTTTGTTTAAAATAAAATAAAAGTCATAATCAAAGGATAATGGTATGAAATTTCTAATTATTTCAAGATAATATGATAATGGTAAAAAATAACCTATAAAAATAAATAAATGAATGTTTTTTAAGATTTCATAGCCTTATACCATATTTTCAACAACGTTTTACCTATTTTACCCTTAGTGAGGGGACACGTATTTACTATGGTTACTATTACTTATGTTCAATAAAAAGGGACCTATATAATTTTTTTAACATTATTATTCCAGATTTGGAATCCAATTATGAATATTAAATTTATAGAAGTTTCATAAATAAATTTAAACATATGTGCATAAAATGAAACAAAAGCTATTTTTCAGAAAAATAGATTTTTAACATTTAAAATCAATTAAATTCCATTAATAGCCTAAAAAGTTCAATAAATGATTATTAAAATATTTCATTAAATATATTATCTGTACATATGAATAAAATTATTTTAAAATAACTAATTATTTAAAAAATTAATTTAAAATCACATTGCAAAAATAAAATAGTTATCAGAAAAAAATATTTTACCTTTAAATTATTTTTTTCATTTTAATAACATTTTGATAACTAATTAATAATTTTATATCTACAAATGGAAATAAATATCAGTAAAAACATTCTTCAAAAGTGAGTAAGATATTTTTTAATATAAACATGCAATTATTAATAACCAAATTATTTAAAAATGTATCATAAATCATTAAATATTTTTTTTAAAAAAGTTTTTATTTATTTGGTAGGTTTGAATGAATCATCTTATGTAATTTATCACATATTAAATTTTATAGATAACCTTATTCATAACTTCTAATTTAATTTCTTTTTAAATGGTCTTTATACGCCACAGTTCTTTTAGAGTCGAGGTTGCATGTAAAATAAGCTAGCAACTACATAATGTTTCATTCAATTGAAAGTATATATACCAAATCATAAGGTGTTACATTATTCAAATATATCTGTATTATATATGTCTACAGAAATTTATATTATTGTATTATATAATACTATTAATATTATAATATATGTTAATATTATTATAATATTTATTTATATTAATATTAGGATAATATTAACGTTAATATTATTATAATATTAATATATGCTAATATATATTATAATATTATAAATTTTGAAATATTAAAATAATATTATTATACAATTATATTAATATATTTCAAAATATATTTTTTATTAGTATAATATTATAAATATATTATTATATATAATATTATAATAGATGTAATATATATATATATTATTATTATATATCATATATTTATTATATATATTAAAATAATTTATATGGTCAATTATATCCTTCACCACGAAACTTGAATCATGGAAAGAAAATGACACATCACGTTTTCTGTATTTTTTGATGTAATCATAACTGGTGGATGAAATCTGTTATTTTAAAATAAACATATTATCTACTAAACCATAGATTTCTTATATAATCAATCTCAAAGGAACAAAGTGGAATAATTATTTTTATAATTATTCCATGTTAGGGAATATTTAGGGAATTTGAAATCATTATTTAACTTTAATCTCTGGAGATTAATGTTTTCTACTATTAGATTACCCAAAAAACCGCGGAAGAATCTTATTTCATGTTCATGTTGAATGAAGTCTCAAAATTTAATAAATTCTTTTGTTCTTGTGCTCTTTTTACATTCTTGGTTTAAAAAATTTAAATTGAATTTCAGACTATATATTATTTAGTATTACCAAATCACCCCTATTTTTTTAATATTTTCTTAAAAATTTAAATCAAAACCTTGATACATTCATACAAGATTCCACTATCAGATAACATTCCAATGTCGATCATTTAAAAAATTAGTTCCAAATTTTAGAAACATATGTGGAATGAAATAGTTTATAGTATCCATAATCTATTTGTAATGTATTAACATCCTTGTTGAAATTTTAATATCTGATTTATGGTAACATTAATACAAGGACATACTTTTAGTTATTATATTCTCTATTGTAAAACTAACAAAAGAATAAATAATTATAATTAATTATGTTGGAATTTTGTTTATTTCATGTAGAATTTGTTTTTATTTATGTGTTGTATTATATGAAAAGTATAATGTCTTTATTGATGAAGTTTCTACACTTTTTTTCTCAGACATTCATTTCCATTGATAGATCGTTTTTTTTATTTTGATATCTAAATGATTTGAGAGTTTGAGTAGGATGAAGTGGGAAAGATAACATGAAAATATTTTACCTTTATGTGCATGAGATATATAAATTTAGTGTGTTATTTTAGTTTCATTGTTTTGTTGGGGACTTTCGTATCAATTTATTTTCATTGGTAAATTATTTTCACAATTTTTTTCATCAATATGTTTTGCTTAATTATATTTTTGTATGATTTAATCAATATTGAAATTAGGATTCTAAAATGGTCTCCCATTTATGTCAATGATGTAGTAGGTTCATTAATATGATTCATGTTTTATTCTATTATTATCATCACAATATTTATATTGTGTACCTAAATAAATTCTCTATATATTGAGTATATACATGAAATTTAAAATAGGAATGGACCGTTACCCAAATAATGTAATATGGTTATATATGTGGATTTTCATATTGATAAAATGAGTCATAGTTTTAAATATATAATTGAGTGAGAATTTTTATCTAAAATGACATTGACTATGCTTGAGATAATTATATTTTAATTGTCTCATCGAATTGTCTGTCCTTTTGAAAATTTTATTTATTATATACCACAAATATCTTGTATTTGTTATTGTATAAATAAAATGTGATGACTCACTTGAGAGACATGAATTTTGATAAAAAATTTATATATTATATCATAGTGGGTACTAATATTGTTTTGATAAAAATCCATATTAAGAATGTCCATGTTCTAGGGTTTTCATAGACACCCTTTTTGTTACTTTTTTCATCATCACTCCCTTCTGTGAAAACTCTGCACTACTGTAGGCTCTGCCATGCTACGTCCCTCCCCACATTGCATTATTGCACACCTCACACTAATTGCATCACACTACTTCATTTCATATTCCATTTTCTCTCATAAACTGTGATAAAATCCCACCATGTTCTTTTTTACCATCCATACCTTCACACTGTAAAAATATGAATCACTCTTACATTGTAGAACCATGTGATGTCCGATATGATAGTCTGTATGTGATCAAACCAATTATTTATGATTTTAACAGTTGTTTTGACTACGTGTTTAAGATCACCATCATTGAATCCTTATCCTCCTTTGGTGACATGATAAATATTTTAATAAATCCTATGGATGAGTTCCTTGAATCCAAAAATTTCATTATTTGGAATAATATGTTTACTGAAATGATTAAAGTAATGGACTATTACAATAATATTGTCTCCATAAATTCATATCCTAAGGGTGTCACTTTTAGTTAAAGGGGACATAAAAGAAAAATAATTTTTACATGTTACTTAATTTGATGGATCGTTTGGTCAATAATGTTTCCATGAATGCCAATACATGAACAGAGCAGTGGGATTCCTCATTATTGATGTTTTTTTGACAATAAAAATGTTATTAGAAATTTGATATATTTTAGAACTTCTTCACAGTTCATCAAGGTTATCATTTAATTCCATCTTATTATAATTTTGGTAAATCGATTGTTAATGAAGTCAATGATTTATGGTTGATTCCATCAACTCCTGGGGGGGTACGATGTAGTGTGAGAACTTATTTTTATTTTCTTTACTTTATGGTTTCAATCCAGAGTACATGATGATAGTCATAGAGATGTTTCCTACCACAATACTTTACATCTCTCAATGGTTTATAATATTCTAATTCATAGGAGACACCATGGACCATCATGGCATCTTACACACAATGCATATTTTTATGAGTATTTTTGGTGCTTCTAGTATCGTCTCTCATTATAATCCTCTAGAGAAATTATTATTCTTGGAAATATGATTACTAACTTTATCTCCCATAAATCCACTATCTCAGTAATATATTGTAATGCATCCAAACATCCTATCATGAATTCTAGGATTTTTCAGTCTTATAAGCCTACTTCAATTGCTAGTTTTATCACAGTGAAAATATAACCACAATTCATATTATTGGTTTTGTTATCTACTCAGTTAATTCCACTATCAATCTCTCCTTTTTGTTTCATGTTCAACACTTTCTATTTAGTTTTTTGGTAATTAACAAACAATATAGTTGATTTATAGTTCAAGACCATATTCTCACATACTACAATTTTGTTTTAGTATATTTTTATGACTTGTCTGCTTAGTTGTGTTTGACTCTATGGTGGTGTTTACATGCTTGATCCATTATATTATCTTTCAACTTTCATGATTTTTAATTCTATCATCAAGAATCACCTTGAGATCGACCATCATGTCATCTCATTTCATAAAAAAATATTTTAGGATATGGGTCATTTTTATCCTTCTAATTGTGATTCCTTTCATTACACTAAACATCATCGGGTTAGTTATGTTCCATAGGTGATATCAAATGTCCTATGTCCCATTGATGTAGTTTTTTATGATGTATAGAAACCAAGACAGGTTCTATAAAATCTTAGTTATCATTACTTTGCTACTTTCATTAATGACTTTTCTCATTTGACTTGGTTTAATTTTTTAAAATAATTGTCCAAAATAGTCTATGTATTTCAATCATTTTTTTTCATAAAATCCATTCCAATATTCATTCCCAATTAAAAAAATTTATTCTCTTAATGGTCATGAATACTTCATTGTACGAGTTTAGTAATTTTTTGATAATCATGGTATCATATATACGTGTTGTACCCCAAGAAGACCCTAAAAAATATTGTTTTTGAATAATAGAATCATCATTTTTAAAACACATTTTGTGACCTTCTCTTTTATATGAAAGCTCATACCATATTTTTGAGATACCTCATTATTACTTTTACCTATCTCATTGACAAAATTACCCCATTTTTTATTCAAGAGGAGGTACCATTTCATTATTTATGTCATCAGTAATTTGAACATCCCTGACCTAATTATACATTTATATTTGAATGTAATGTTTAGAACACTATCCGTATTTTTACAAAATTCAATATTCTTGATCTTAAGTGAATCATCCTTGGCAACTCTCCTCCCCAATGTAACTATTTTTGTTTCTCCCTATAATTATATCATTATATGGTTCTAATAGATGTAACACTCATCAAGTTCTCCATATTTCAATTCCAACATGTATCCCCATCTCCCAATCTTCCCAAATCACAGGGTTTTTTTTATATTCTATCACTCCACAAACTCCCACACCTCCCCCTCCAAGAGGATGCATGTCTTGATTTGGTCTCATTTAACCGTATATGTCCAACCATTGACATTCCATCTGATTCTCATGTTACTTGGAACCCTGTGACTTTTCTTCTCTTTACTCCCAATCAACTGTTTGTTCTATCACAATTTGAACAGGTATATGTTTTTATCTGGACTATAATGTTTGTTTTTTTATTCTATAGAGTAATAGTGAAAAAATCTATGTTTGTTGGCCCAAATATTAGGGATTTCTTCCCCCATACCATGACTAAGTACAAATATCATATTGGTTGGTTACAATATATAAAGGATTAGAGGTGAATCATACATGTAATCTTGCCTCACTACACTTAAAAAAAATGTTTGATTAATATAGATCATTATTTTTCCTATCAATGTTGTTGTAACTCTAAATTACATATAGGATCTTTTTGTTGCAAATGGAAATGACCATACCTACAACATTGATTATTTTTATAGTTTCACCTATGGATAAGATGTAATTAGTGTGTCATTTTATCTATCTCATTCCCACATTCCATTACCCTATCCACTAGATGTGAAAGGATGAGTTTGGGTTATGCATAACACTGAGACGGGGGTGAATCAGTGTTGAGGAATATTTAATGTTTTACAACTTTTTTCCCTTTACCTCATTGAACTGATAGGATATTGATTCTCTTAATCCTATTTACTTATCACATGAATTTATATAAATGTTGTAAAAGATATCATATGATATATTTTCATTGTTTACTGCTCAATTAGATTAGATTTTCATTGGAATGGTCTAGAAATGGTCATGACCACACAACCACTAGAAATTAATCCTTTTATTATGGTAATATAATGTAGGAAATACCCTTATACTTTCAAATAACAATATTCAATAGAATGTTCTTATTTTATAGCTCTTGAATGGACCTTTATAATACTAATGAAGATATAATTCACCTTCATGACAAGGTTATTCATAACACCATGAAATAATTCCTCTAGATGATACTTCATTTGGATGTAATAGTATTCTTTTTTCTTCCACTTCTTCACTTGTTATTAGCTGATTAGTAGGGAAGAAACCCTTATTCTTCCAATCAGCAAAATGAAAGATTCACATTCATATTCTTCAATCAGTCACAATAATGGAAATATATTGTGGACTGATGAACACATAATTATTTCTTATCAAAATGATAATCAAATGAATATGGGCTGGTGATAAACTCTTTCTTATTCATGGGAAAACTAACTATTATAAACGACCTTCTTCTAATCTTTCTATAATATAAAACTTTTTTTGATTATTAACTATATTGAAATTATCTCAACACGACATCATCACAATTTAACAGCCCTAATTATAAATCAATTGATAGTTGGGAATCCTTTTTTTCTTAGTTAGTATTAAGGTTATAAATGTTTTTCTTGACTAAGATCTCATAATTCCTTAAAACAAAATACCCAATATTTACACGTAGTTCTCTTATGCATAACCAAATGGCTCATGGAAATACCATTCATTGCATAGTCTAGGAGGCTCGTGAAAACTATTACTAATTCATGTAAAATAGAGATATATATATGATCTATTGTTCATAAAGTATCTCTCAAAATAATTCATGAGAAATAGAACCTTTAATAGGCTTGGTGCCTATTCTTTTATAAGTAGGGATCCCCGCCATGTTTTATTCATTCAACACCTCAAACCCAACAAATAATTCAATCCTAATGACCCACTTGATGAGATGAGGACCTAAAAATACGTTATGAATTTCAAACCTTTATATGTTTTGTCATTGAATACTTGAAACTCTGGTATAATGTATGCTAAATAACAAGAAATTTGTTTTCTCTGTGAACTCTGCTTCTCCTTTGCAAAACAAATCATCCAACCTGCAACATAAAGTTTTACATTTTCATCTTTATTTTGTAGTTCAAAATCCCAAAAAACAATTTTACAAGAAAATATAAACATTAATTCATGTCAATTCATAAAACAAGATCGATCATACTCATTTAAATCACTGAGCGTTATGCTCAGTGAACATTTTGATCATCGGTGGTGGCCCATTATCAAACATTCTGGAGTATAGGTGAAATCATGTTAAGAGTAAGACATTGTCTACATAGAATCTTGGTGATCGTTGGATCTCTTCTAATCATATTAATGAATTTTTTCCATATAATTTTAATATGTTTGAAATGTAAATTGCTGTGTGTGTCCAACATCCATCATCCCCACGGTTTACCCATTATATATATATGATCGTGATCCCGCAACACCTTCGAAAAACCACCTCGATTTATAGAAAACACCTTACCCAGATGGGTTGTAACTCACATGGTCCACATGATTTCTTATGGGCTTATGGCCCAAACATATGGATGTTCATACTTCAGGCCTTCTACATGGGCCTGATGGGGGCATATACATGGCCCTCTATTCCTCTACCACTATGCATAGTAGCTTGAGATGACCTCCTATGGGAATAACTGACATTTGGGTCAAACATAAGCCTTTGTTGAGGGTGGTTTGGCTACTATGTATGGTTGGAAATATTTTTAACAAAATCATCAAATACAAATTCCTTGAAAATATCTAAATAAATAATATAATCCAACAAAATCATAGGCACTTATTCTTCAATATCAATGAAGATTATATGATCATCTATTTTTTCATGTTCACCATTAATATTAATTTAAATTATCTCTAAGTAATTAAAAACATTCATGGCCTTTTTTCATTTCCACTTACTCTATTATTTTTGGAAATTAAATTCCAAATAACATCTTCAACATCAGAAAAACATTCACCTTTATTTTAAATGATATGTCACCATTGATACATGTATTTGAGATGAAGATCTGTTCACCAATATTATGACTTACTAGGATAAATATTCATGCATGATATCCAATGTAATTTAATGAATCCAAAACCATTCTCCAGGCATCAACTTTGAATCTCAAAGCCATGAAAACCATTTATATGTTTCTTCAAATTATAAGACTCAAGCATATCATCCAAAATCCATTAACATTAGAAATTATTCTCATATAAAAATCAATGAAATATAACTATCATATTAAAATCAATGAAATATTCATATATCATTAACCACCAGTGAAAACAGATGATAATAATTCAAAAAAAAATACCACTGATACAAATAATGTTCTCTTCAAGATGGATGTCTAGAATTCCATTATCTGTTACTTACTTGATAAGGAGGCATATGTATTTATGGGGCATGTCATATTATGTTGATGAGGGCCCCTAACTAAATAGGTTATTATGTGGGGGACAACACATGAAAATATTAATTTATGATTGAGAAGAATATGTGAGATGGTAACAATAATAATAAATAATAAATTTCACAATATAATGATGTATATAGACGATTATTTCAATAAGTAATATGAAACTTATTAAAAATAAAATCAAAAATGATACTCATAATGTATATGTACAAAAAAAAGATTAAAACAGTACAAAATTTCCTTCTCATATTTCCATAAAACATGCATGTTACTATTTTTTTCATTTGGCTCAACTATCTGAAAATATTTCAAAGAGGGATTTTTTTATGTTAAAATTTTTTTTGGAAAAAATAACATTTCTTGAAGTGTACATATATCTCAAAAATAAAAATATTGAATTAAAAATACTATACTACACAAATATAAAAAAAATTAACATACTGTTTGTTAAACTAAAATAATAATACAAAACAAAATTAAAATGAATAATCAAATAAAAATCATAAAAAAAACTAAAAAAGAAGACAAAAAGAATAAAGAAGGAATAAATAATAACATTGATGAAAAAAACACTAAAAAATAAAAAATACAATAAATTAAAATAATTGAAGGAGAAGAAAAATTGACCAAAAATAATTAATACAATTGAAGAAAAATGAGAATAAAAAAATAAAATAGGGGATAACCCCAAACTGGAATTCAGGGAAATGCTATTATTATTCTGGTTTATTGATCTTCCAATGAAGAAATAATGTAATATTTTTATTGGGAATTTGGGTCACAATCTACACTATATCATTTATTTTAAGGTTCCTAGAATGGGAGAAAGTAGATGGTCAACCCTAAGTGGTGGTGCAATGTTTTTTCCTCACAAAACTATGAGTCTATTAAGTATTATTAAAATATTGGGACAATGTAGTGTTATATGAAATGAAATGATAAACCAAGGCATACCATTGTTCACACCACAGTACACCATGTCTACTATGAAATTAAATAATTGTTGTTTGGTAATTGTGGTTATGATTACATCCATGGAACTATAGAGCATGCATTGGCAAAACACTGATAACTTTGTGAAGAGGGATATATTGAGTGATAGACGAGGTATTCATTCTTAGGGGGATTCATACAAGTTATGTGGCATTAATGAATCTTTTTATGACCTTAAGTAGATACAATGATCTTGGTTTAGGAACTTTTGGAAAACTGTAACATGTTTTAGGATATTCCCAAGTGATAAGGATCCTTTTATTTTCTATCACCCATCTAATATAGGAAACATTTTCTCAGTTGTCTATATTGATGATATTATCATTACATGTAGTAATCATATTGATAATACCCAACTTCGGTCCATTATTCATCAGGAATTTAAAACAAAGGGTCTATATCAATTGAGATATTTCTTATGGATTGAGGATTCCAGATGTGTTTGAGATATATTTCATTCTTAGGGAAAATATATCTTTGATCTCCAACAAGAAACTAGTATGACATAGGTAGATTCTATGGACTCACCAATTGAGGCTAGATGAAATTTTTTTCATGAGGAAAGTTAGACTTTGTCCTTACTAGATAGGTACTAAAGGATTGTTATGAAGTTGAACTATCTAAAGATGAATCACCCAAGCATTTCTTGTGTAATGAGAAATCTAGAACCCCAAAAAAGATGTAGTGGGATATTATCCATTACATTGTTAGATATTTGTAAAAGGGACAAGTGAAAAGATTACAATATAACTATTATGTCAACAAGGATATTTATGATATTTTTTTTATCACTTTTAGTCATAGTGGATTCAATGATGAATTTTTGAAATTGGTTCTTTATAAATTGATTCTATTGGATTTACAAAAAAAAATTGTAGTGTTTATTATTCTTCACACCAATGCTTCATATATTATAGTAAAAGTTTTGGTGTTATATTTCAGAAAAATAAATGTCAAAAATGTTCTTTTTATAAGTATGATGTCATTGTTTTTTTGAATAATCCTTGCTAAGAAATATTTAGTCGGCTATTTTAGAGTCGTTTCTTTGAAATACTGATGCCAGTTTTCCTAAAATATTTGTAGGTTTAAATAAAAACTGAAAAAAATCATATTTTGGTGTCAGTTTATTACAAAACCAATTCCAAATTCAATTTCCTTGAAATAATTATCTATTTGGTTTTCAACAGACTATGCCAAATTTTATTAATGAAATATTTAACATTTGTTTTGTAATAAAACTATGTTAATATTTTAAAAAAATTACAATAGAAACAATCATTCTTGTTTTTGACTCCCCCTTCCATTCTTGACCTATGACGCCTCTGACGACTCCATAAAAGTATCCAATGACTATTTTAGTTGAGTTATTTTTATTTTATTCATATTTTAATATTCATTTGACTTAAATCTTTTATAATAATTCATTGGTTCTCTATCCATGATAATATTTAGTTTCTGATAATACTATTCATGTTGAGCAACACTATGGCTCATGGTTTCTTTTGTTCTTCATTCTTGTTATTTTTTTTTCATATGATTTAACCCATTATTGTAGTGTTAATCCTTCCAAATAATTAATGGATGGAAATATATATTCGAGATCAATTTTTCATAGTACAACTCTAAATTTTTAATTTTTTTATAAATTTTTAATATAAATTCTTTATCTTATTGTTATAAATTCATTTTTTTGTATTTTATTCTTAATTATTAATTTTCTATCAATTTTATTTAATTTTATAGATTTTTTATCGGATGAAATTATCAAATGGATTTTCCCAAAATGAAATATATATATATATATTTACCTATAAAAATTATTATCTATAATATTCTTAATTTTTTATTCTAAAAAATATATATATTTCTTGATTAGCAAGAAAAACATCATGCTGATATACACTCATATATATTATAATATAATTAGTACAATTCAATAAATGTATATGAGTTAATACATCACATTTGATTCATTAATTTGTTTTATTATATTAATAAACTATAATATTTAATATTAAATAAATCTTTCTTTATTTCTTACATATTTACTCCATAAAATAAAAATAATCTGGTCGTTTAACGAACACCCTAGGGGGTGTGATTTTTATAAACCAATAAATCAAATAGGCCAACAACATGTTTTAAAGTCCCTATTTTTAGTATTACCTTAAATGAATCATTTTCAACATTAAACCACTATGTAATTTTGAATTTATTCCCTAAAAACATCCACAGCAGTTGTTACTTGTTTTTATTAATAAAATTTCCTTTCATGTTGGTTTACGGTGTGTTAGAAAAACAATTATTGTATAATAATTGTGACACCCTGACCCGAGAAGCCCAGAGCCAGTGCATTATTTTAATACATTATCATGATCACAAGGGATCAAATCCAGAAATGCTGATCAATTTATCAGCCTTGGAAGTACTAGATACATACATAAGTTTTAATGTACATTATAAATGTAAAACAACAACAACATTTTCATCGTTGACCACAGTCATATCTCTTAGAGTATCCCTGCAGGTCAGTCATGATATACTTCTTCACATCCTGGGAAAAATATAACATAGAAAGGGGTGAGCTCAGATGCTCAGTAAGGATAACAATTTAGAGAAAATTATAATAAATAAGCATAAACACATTAGGAAATTTATATAACTAAAACAAAAGCCTTTTAAACATAAACTTCAGCATAATATGTAAAAGATAAATTAAATTACTCCATTCACATAATCACATGGATATTCTACTAGTCAAATAATTAGATGTAATATCTATATCGAATTTCATAATGACAGAATGCATAATTCAGACATCATAACCAAATTCAAGGCATCGTGCCAAGACTATAAATAATATTTTTTTGAAGGCCTTATACCAAGACCACAGTTTGTTTCATGAGACCTACCGATCCATCAAGGAGCGATAGCGGGCTCCACCAGTCACTTAAAATGTAAAATTCATTCCACATATGAAAATGTTGAAACATAACATAAACATTTGTACTAAAACTATAGTACTAAATTTCAATACTTTAACCATAAATCAGGAATGTTATAAAAATAGCACATTCACTGTCAATCATATCATAACTCATTAAGTACTATATTGAAGACTATATTAATAATAAAATCCATCTAAATCAAGAATAATATTTAGTAAAGGATGTTGAAATAGTTGAAAATGACCAGTAAAACTTTTTCATTCAAATATCCCTTTTTGTGAAATCATTTAAAAGTTACAAATTTATAATGTAAGTAATTTAAAATATATTTTTTAATAAAAATGTCCCATACTACTTTGATACTTTTGAAATGAATTATCATTTTAAAACAATCATGTCCATATAAATAAATCCTTTAAACCATTTTGAAAACATTGACTTTAATGACTACGATTTAAGAGAATAAATATTTAAAACATTAATAATGATGTTTTAGTTAAAGAGTATCTTAAAAGAATCATTTTGAAATTTCTTTTATCAAACATGGAAATGGATAATAAATATGTCCCAGAAAATACTTACACATAAACAATCTCAGATAATAATGTGATTGGGGAATTAACAATTACATTGTACTTTTCCTAGGGAGAGGGTATGTTAACCTCTTTTATAACAGTTAATTAATTGTTATTAAATTATACATTGACTAAATACATAAATATGATATCATATATAATCTTATAATACTGTTTTTAATAATAATTTAGTAGAATCTTGGTTTTGGGTGTTGAATGATTCTGTTTCCATTATATGTATTGTTCTGTAAGTCATGTTTGTTATGGATAGGATGTATTTTATTAACATACAGAATGATATTATGTTCTTAAATATTATTTTTAATTATCAAATGAAAATTATTCATGAATGATTATGATGTAGAATGAATCTCATCACATTCGGGGAGACGTCAATTCCTACGTATGCCTGAACGCTACTTCCCTTTAATTTTAATTATTTTAAAAGGAATGAAAACCCAATGATGCATAGGTATATTATTATTCAGTATTATATAATATTCTATATATGTTATGTAATTTCATTAACATCATCCTTTATATGTTCTATATATGGTACGAACTAGTCATATCACTTTGAGGGGGCGGTAGTTCGCACTTCCTAAAATGAAATTATCATATATATACAAAATGAAAAGAATAAAGGTATGATATAAAAGAGAATTAAATAATCTTATAGATAAAATAAATATTATAAATATAATATATAATTATAGTGACATCATAATGGCCAGCATAAGAGGTGGTAGTAGAAGATTGAATAATCATTGTTTCGTGAGGTCGTTGTTTGTCGTCCATAGAAACATTATGTTCTATACCCATTGGATGGAGGTGTGTGTAAGTGTAGTTCAAATACATCTCATTAAAAAACCTGGAATATTGAGGATAATGGTTTTTTATAAAATAATGTAATAAAGTGAGTTTATGGGGTTGGAGAAGTGAAATAAAATAAAAGAACTTAAGAGGAGATATTACCTTTAAATCGGGTAACTCCCATTGGTTTGAACAAAAAGGATTCCTTGAAGTGTCTTATGCCTAAGGTAAGGCTTATAAGAGGAAGAGAGGTATGTAGGGAGATTAATTGGTCATATGTTGGAAGAGAAAAGGGGGCTTGAGAGGTGTGAGAACTGGTATAGAAGTGCGAGTTTTTATAAGGGGGAG
Organism: Viscum album; assembly: GCA_963277665.1. Taxonomy (NCBI): domain Eukaryota; kingdom Viridiplantae; phylum Streptophyta; class Magnoliopsida; order Santalales; family Viscaceae; genus Viscum; species Viscum album. The sequence continues at coordinate 1,188,469,810 of OY728121.1, read as the reverse complement.
TTGGGGCTCTTTAGGAAAGATTGAAAAAAATTATTATATAATGATATTCAGTTTCTAAAAGATAAAAACTCATTAAAATCGAAGATAATATGACTAATGTTAAAAATAAATTCATCTAATAAGAATTGGATAGGTTTTGGACATTTTTTAACTCTTATAATATTATTTATTTTAATCATTTGTTAATGAGGTAAACACATCATCATTAATGGGTCATAAATAATTTTACTTATTTGATGGATAAAAATTATAAAAAAATACCATGATGTGGGAAATATTTTTATCTTCAAAATTAATATTTATATTTGATATTATAAATTGTATAACTTTAGTGAAAAATTATTTTACTAAATGATATATGTTTATGTTAATTTTGTCGTTACTTTAAATTAATTAATATAAAGTGTCATTATCATTATCATGTGGCTCCATGGGGTCCCGAAATTGACCCAAGGATGCCCATGGTTGGACATGTATCATCCAATTGGGTTAGTAAATGTGTTAGAGAAATTTAATATTATTATAATATTATTTTTTACCCTTATTTACCAGATTTACCCTATGACCCTGGTAAATTAAATATTTAGCGAAGTAATTATTCATAATGTCTAAAAATAAAATTTACCTATTTACACAATTTGTTACTCATGATTAGAAATATGGAATACATTTTTCCAAATTGAAAACACAGAAGTTGTAGAAATTAATTTAAAATTAATTCCCATTGTCAATACCATAAAACGGGTTTTTAAGAAGTAATAACTATCAAAAGATTGACACTTCTTTATGTCCAGTTTAAATGTGAAATTAAATCCAATGACCTAAATTATATTAAATGATAAAAATATAATATAATAATAATTAGAAAACATTCAAATGTATAATTTAACACTATAAATTATTTCGATTTAAATTTTTTTTTTAATTAAAATTTTGTATTTTTCACTATTCATCAAAATATGAAAGTTATTAGAAAAGTACCAATAACTTATCCAAACTAAATTTTAATGTCTGTATTCTAAATATTAATTTAATTTAATTTAATTTAATATATAAAAGTGCCAAATATTGGTCTTAAAAATGGTTCTAGATTAAAAGACGGTGAAATTGTATTTTTTGAAAAATACTTCTTTTATCTGAAAAAAATATATATTTATTCTCATATTATGTCCAATAAACACATAATATGGATTTTAAATTAAATTGAGTATATTAAATTCAAAATTAAGTTAATAACATTCATAATCGCTTTTTGAATGGATTGTTTGGTATGTCGGGGTGCACTCGAACTCGATGTTGCGTGTGGCGCAACTTATGGAATTACTTTAAAGAGATAACATACTAAGAAATATTAGGGTGTTACAATAATTCCCTTTTTATCTATAAAATATTGATCCATTCTATATTTTTCTATTTAATACCTTTACTAATAACATCTAAACACTAAAATTACCATCACTATAATGAAACTTCTATAATTCACAATAATTTGAATATGACTAATATGTTGTAAGTGTGTTAGAAAATAACCAACTGCTAAAAAGACCAATAAAAAATAATATCAACATCTACTAACCTAAATGAGTAGTAAAACCTATAATCATAAAAAATAGGGTAATTATACATTCAATCGTTTTCATTTTCTAATAATGTTCACCATTATTTATTGATACTGAAAATAAATCACTCGAAACATTGTTACTGAATAATCAAAAATATATTTTAAGATAGTTTGAGTGGAAATGGTGTTTGGAAACAAGAATTAAGGATTAAAAATTTCATAATTCCCCATTATAATTAATAGTTCACACCTATAAAAACACTCACACAACTCCATGCACTAAAATATTTCTTGTAGACAAACTCAAAAAAATGTTGAGGACAGTTCATGAAAAACCCAACATAGTCATGAATATATACATTTGGAATTTGTGAATAACATTATTTATTATAGGTTAACTAAAGGGTAATATTGATGTCTATCTTTAAGGGTCTAGGAAGAACAAAAGAAATGTGGTCTACTATTCATTATAAAAAATATATTTAAACATGGAAAAAGTACCATTATTCAAATACTAGGGTAAAAAAACATGGATTATAAATAATTATTTAAATTAAATAAATACCTATAGTAATTAATTTTTTATTTCATTCCTATTAGTGATTGATATTTCCCACCTGATCACCAATAATTTAGATTATATGTTTTAATGCTCAAAATTTATCTGTTTATATATATATATATTTAAATGTTAGTATGTTTTAATATATTATCCTTTTATTTTGTTATATAATTTATTTTATGAATGGTAATTGGATAATGTTATGAAGAACAACTAATTAATATGAAAAAGGAGTTGATGATTTCTCATAATTTGATAAATAAAATATTCAAAACAGAGATTTTATTTTTCTATCTATGAAATGTTTGAATATGAGGAAGTTAAATTATTGATAAATTATGGATCATCTCATTACCATTGTTTTTATCAATAATTATACACACTAGATCTGACAAGATGAATGAATAAAATATTCAACCTTCAATGTTGATGAAAATATTTAAAATGAGATAGATGATCTTATTTAAAAATTAATTCAGGATGTAGGTATAGAAAACATAGAAAAATTGAAAATATTTAATGATTTTATAAATATTTTAAGGAAACATTATTATTATATATCACTAAATATATAGTTTTATCAGTAATTATGAGATTAGTTAACCTGAAAGAATGAAATGGGTGGAGTGACAGAAGTTTCTATAACATGACTAATCTTTTAAAAGGGATTTTTCTAGTGGAAAACAGGCTTCTAGATTCCAATTATGAGGAATTTAAAATATTACTCTGAATGGGATTGGGCTATGAAATTATACTCACCTTCCCTAATGGTAATGTGTTTTATAGGATTAAATATGAATATTTATCAAAATTTTCTCAATGTGGGACATTATTCTATAAGAAGAATGAGAAATTCAACTCAGATTCATTCTATACTTCTAAAATATAACCTTATGATAAATCAAATTAATACCTTCATATAATTCCTCTAAATAAATAAAAAAATCCAACCCTAATTAATTGTCAGGTACAAGAATCAAACCCCCATCTAAAGTAATTAAGAACCTTCAAGTAATTCCTTGTTTGGAGCATCCATTTTAAAATATAATTGATGAAAAAAGGATATGATATTATACCGAAGAGAATTTATTCAATAGTATCTCATGACACCCGGATGATTCACCATAGTGGAATATATTTGCTAAAAAATTCCCCAATTTTGTTAATGAAATTAGAAATCTCATAATGAGACTGTTCACAGATAGAATGATTACTTATAAGAGCCCATGTATCTAATATAGTTCATGGCCTATTTTCGTGGTTGTTTATATAATGTGTCCATAGATGTGTTGGAAGAAAAAATATTTTTTTATGATCTTAAAGATTTTTAGGGAAAAAAACGAAGAATTTTTTTATGTGTATCATTATCCAATGATTTATGATCTAAATATTTTATGGGGGAAATGTGTTATAGTTTCTGATGTAAACATGAAAGACTATATTCTTTTTCATTCTATCATAATGATTAGTACAAACTACATTCCTACATATGGAAGAATATTTGGATACACATTTATGGGAAATAAATGATGTCCAGTTTGTGTAGAAGTGACTTCATATTATCAATTGTCGAATGAAATAAAGATAGTGCACATGAGACATTGAAGATTTTTGAGAAATCATATTCCTTATCATAGATTGAAAAAAGAATTTAATGGTTTAATGGAATATAATCATCCCCCACGACTTTTTTTCTTTGCAAAATATTATTATAGGGTCAAAAAATAATAATATATCAGTTGAAATGAAATGAATTTACAGTCATCAAAAAAATATCTAGAATAAACAGCCTTTATTTTTTGAACAACTTTTTTAGAGATTTTTAAATATGAAACATAACTTTTTTTATTTTTCAAATGTTAAATCCTTTGGAATGGAATTTTAAATCCATACACATAAGGGAACCCCACTATCTATGTAGAGTTAACTCCAGAGAGATCTCTATCCCGGAAGGAGCTATTTCTAGAAAAGAAGACAAAGCCACTTGAAGGGTAACAATCTGGGAAACAATGAGTCGCACATTAATCTATCATCATAGGTTACTTTTAAGTCATTTCTCGCATCCCTAAGAAGAATATTGGACCCTGAAAAGGATAGATTTCCCTATGGTAAAATGTTTTTACATGATATCAATGGTAATAGGTTTGGAGTTAGCGGCCACTATGAAGGGAAACATAACATATTTACCTCTAGATTTTCACACCTAAAAGATGAGTAAGAAGTGGAACTTTCTTTAGTGTTATAATGTTATTATAGTACCAGGTTGATATTCATAAATTGTGGGGAATTAGGATTCATTAACAGATTGTAAATTAATTGGTATCTGACCTCATGACTATCATGTATTTATGCAAAAAACTTCTACCGATCGCACTGCATGATATGCATCCAACTACAATTAGAATGACTATCACCAGGTTATGTAACATTTTAAAATTCATTTTTATAAAATTAATTGTCTAAATTTGTTATTTTTTTATAGAGTAAAGAATTAATTGGTATTTTAACCAAAATAAATGTATTTACAAATAATTTTTTGATATAATGTGTCATCTGATGATTCATCTTGTTCCTGAGATAAGATTATGTAGGACTCTTTATTTATTTTGGAGGTATCCATTTGAATGATATATGAAAATTTTGAAGGGATATGATAAAAATCCTCATCGATAGAATTCCTCTATCGTTCAAAAATATATATCAAAAATAGTGATATAGTTCTTTACTAATCATTTGAGTGAACTGGAGCATGTTGGTCTCCCAATATCTCAACATTTAGAAATTGATATTGAAGGTAGAGGGATTCGAGTCCTAAAGGTAATATTCATTTCACGTGATGATGTTATGAAGGAACATTTATGCATTTTGATCAACACTAAGGATATTTAAATGTATATATTATCACATATTAATAAGTTAAAGGAATGATATTTGAAACAAAATGAATAGTTGCTGATGATTGAGCATAAAAATACTTTTGTTTTATGGATAAAATGAAAAATAATCATAGATATATATAATCAAAAAAATTGAAATGGTTGGTAGTGGGACCATCTCTTAATGTAATCACATGGACTAGTTTCAATATTAATTGATTAATATTTTACATGATAAATAATGATGATATGTGTATTATTCAAAATACTGGGTTAATGGTCATCGTTAAAGCAGTGTACGTTTTTGTAAAAAAAAACCAATTTTCGGAATCAATTGAATATTATGGAGTCCTTATGATATAAGTGATATTATTTGTACAAAATATAGAGTCATAGAGTTTTCATATAAATTGGTTGATAGTAATAGTGGTGTGGAACATTCATATTATGGGTTTCCATGGATTGATTGGAAAAGATGTTATAGTAAAGGGAAACCATCAACAATGGTGACACATGTAGATAAAATATTTTATGTCATTGATCTATTTAATGATAACCAGTCTATCATTTTTCAAGGGAAATTAAATCATTTGTTATATGAGGATGAGAATGATGTAATGGATTTATATGAGGATTGTTTGCCCATTTCAGGATTTTCTAATGACAAAAATGGCTATAATACAGACATGGTAAATTCTATATAAAATGATCATGTCCAAGGGATATTGAAAAACACTAAATTAAACTCCTAATTATTTTGGAAGATATTTATAATTTATTTATTTTTTGAGATTTAATTTTTAAAAAAACCTTTTTATTAATTATTGGATGTACAATTATATATATTTGATTAATTATAAGTTATTTTTGTTAAATTTTATATTCAAAACTTATGGATAAGTATTTTTTTATTGCAAAACTAGACATAAAGCATTTTATTTTGGTTGAGATTATGTATATAATTTTTTTGTAAATATGTTATTTAAATTTATAATTATTTCTATAATTTTAATGTTAATGTACATATTTACTTATTTAGCATGTATGTTTTTTTCAAATATTCATGAAATAAATTTTTTAATAATACATATGTGTGGGTATATTTTTTTACTTACATATTTCTGTTATTAGTGTTTTTAAATATTCAAATTTCTAACAATTTGTAGGACCTATGAGTATATTTACATTTTCTTATTTCAATGAAACATAGAGAGGAAGAGGAAAGTTTATCGAAGAATGTTTTTTTTCATATTATTAAATAATTTGTAATACATTTATTTCATAAAATAAACCTTTTAATTTACATAAAATAATTTCAAGACTACTGATGCACCTCTTACAGAGGAGTGTTGTCCTTTTTCTACTGAGAAATCGACTTCTGGAGTTGGAAAATGTTGAATTACACGATTACCAAAACTATCACCTTTTCATGAAGACCATAGATAAAATAATATTTTACATGATAATTTTAACCCAACCGGTCAAAATGAAACATAGTTCACTAGATATATTTCAATAAAGTGTCATTTGAGGATTATCATTTTATGTCCATATTAGATTCCATTGAAATGATTTCTAATGGGTAGGTGTGGGAGTCTGTCTCGGTAAAATATCTCAATTAATTTATTTCTATCTCATTTTTTAAATATTATATATTTTACCTGTATAATACTTAATTAATTTTGTTAAATATTACAATTTTTATGAAATTAAAGAAAATAGGAAAAGATTTATATCCTTGGCAGTGGTTTGATAGTGACATTTTAAATCAAAATTGATAAGAAATTATATTTTTGGTAAGTTACAAAATGAAAACACATTTCTCTTGTATGAGTTTTTATATGTAGATACATGATGAATTTTTTCATTACCAAAAATGTTGAATAATTAAGAGTAAGATAATTATTTTATATTGTAAAAATTTCTTATATATTACATTATTATTTATTAGTTTATTTTTATGTAAATAGACTCTAATAGATCTCATCAATATATCTACGAGAATAATGTATACCATCATACTCGATCTTGTGGATGGAATAATTTATTTAAGAAGAAATGATTGTAGAAAATTTTTGTCCATTAAGATCTTCATCTAGGAGTGGTTCTGAAGAGGTCTAGTTCGGTCATCTATAAATTCCCACTAAAAAGGAAAAATAGAAAAGAGTGACAAGAAAGAAAAATAAACAACATCTTACTCATCAATATAAGGAAGTATCTGTGATTATTGATACAAATTAATTTTCACCATTCCATTAATGTTAGTATTTTTTAAATTATGAACAATAATATATCTTTTTAATTTTTCATTTCAGGATGAATATTAGTAGAATGCAACATATGCAACTTTATATGTATGTTTAGTATGGAAATCCAAGCTACTGCTTTAGGAAATCCAAAACTCCCTAGCCAGATAAGAGGATAGGAGGTAGGTATAAATTTTTGGAATGTTTTTTTATCACACAATGAAATTATGTGACCTGTAAATTTATTCCTTAAAATAGGAGCTGAAATACCTGAAAATAGTCCATGAGAAATCAGATTCAATCAGTTGTGTAGGCTATATTTTAACAATTTACATGACAGTCACAAACTGTGCATCATACAAAGATTGCAAAGATGACCCAGCCCCCCCCAGCTTGCCCAATCTACCCAGGCTTCCCAACCAGCCCAACCTTCCTATCCTTCCTAGCTTGCCTAACCGGACCAACCTTCCTAGCCAGCCTAGCTTAACCAGCCTTCCTAGACTGATCCTCCACCTCCACATTCGAGCCTGTAACATCCCAGGTAAATAAATAATATTACATTATAATGTTTATCAATATTTGTGAATAAAATTTTAATACTACTTTAAAGGGAATGATATGCTCGATGGCGTACCCAATACGCAACAACGAGTTTCTTTGAAATCTTACGTCTCACACTAATAATATAATAATATTATAATGGTTAACGCCTAGCCGTTGTAATGGATGGAATGAACATAAATAACTAAAAAATTATTACATATGTTTTTCAAATATTTTTACATTTATCTAATAAATGTAAAATACTTAAAATCCAAATGAATCCAATTTTACGAATAAATACTCTAATATTTTTAAAAGATTGTTTTACCGCCTTTTGTTGGCGAACCATTATTAAATCTAACTTTTGAAAAATTTATAAGCTCTATTTTTCAATATAAACTTATTATATATTATTGGGACATTGAAATTTACTTTGTTTAAATTTTTGGAATGTTTCTGACAGTGTTCATATTTTTAAATGAATATTTAAAAAATACTGCATTTTACCTCAAAACTGCCTTTTCATCTAATTTAAATATATGGATTGATTATATTTTTAATTGGTCATAAAGTTTTATTAGAATATATTTTTACAATTTAATTCAATGGTGTTCATTAGAATTAATTTCACTTTGAAAATGGAAAAAAACAAGTGTCAAATATTTCATAGATATTGCTTCCAAAAAACACGCTATTTGTTTTGACAGCGGGAATAAACTATATGATTTCTAAATGAAAATTCTATTTTATTGAATATGGTAAAATGAAAATAATTTATGAATTTGAAATATCAAATATAGATTAGGGTTAATTTTTGGTATTTTTCTGATAATGCTTTTTTAATAAATAGTTAAAAATACAGTTTTTAATTCAAAACTGCCTTTTCATCCAATTTATTTATATATTTATATTGTCATTTTTATTGTTTTTAAAGAATAATTGAATTATTTTTTTATCACTTAATACACTTTTTTTTTCATTAGAAGTGATTTCACTTTTCAATTGGATGTAAAAACAAGTCAATCTTTTGATAAATTTTACTTCATAAAAACCCGTCTTTAGTTTTGACAACGAGATTTACTTTTAAATAAATTACTACAATTTATGTCTTTTGAATTTTATGAAATGGATTCCATATTTGGAATCATAAGGTCCAAATTATATAATTAAGAATCTTTTTTTGGACATTATGAATAGTAACGATGGTAATTATCTTTAATTATCGTGTTTAATTAGTAATCAGTTAATTAAGGGTAAGAAAATAATATAATAAACATATAAAATGACCCCAACATGTGTCCTAATGCTATTGGTGGTGTCATGGCCGACCATGGGATTCCATGTGCCAACCTTGGGACCACATGGAATCACTTTAGTGTGATAGTGAACTCTTATTATATTTTTTAAAGAAAGGAAAATGTAACCAAAGTATGTAACACCTAAGTAAAATAATTTAAATTTTGTCTAAATAAATGATCTCTTAGACTATAAATATTCATTGGAAAGATAAAAATATTTACTACATCATGATATATATATTTTTTATTTTTAGACATTAAATAATTTATTTTATTTATGACACCGTCATGATGGAGTGATTACCTCATAAATGAACGATTTAAATAAAATGAGAAGATGGGGTGAAATCTAATTCATAAACATGTCACGAACCGATTGGATGGGTGGATTTAGAAACCTTATCACCTTAGCCTAGAAATATATCTTTTTGGGACCTTTAAAATCCGAAAAGAATTTTATAATAATGAAATATTTTATAACTTTCCAAGAGTTCCCCTCCTCTTCTCTTATAAAAGGCCCCCACCTCTACCACCTTACCCACACCTCTCAAGCCTTTGGCTCGGCCAGAACCTGCCCATTTCATCTCTACAAATCTCTCTCTTCATCATTTAAGCCTCAACTTTGGCATAATTCTCTTCAAGAAACCATTTTGGTTCAAACCAAGAGGAGTAACCTGATTTAAGGGCAATTTCTTCACTTGTGTTCTTTTGTTTTATTTTTATTCTTCAAACCCCTAAACTCTTTTTATTCCTATTATTTTGTGATTAAACCAGTATCATCAATATACTAGTATTTTTTTATGTTAAGGATTTGATCTAGACTTACACACACCTCTGTTGAATGGTTAAAGAACATATTGTTTCTGTGGATGGTGAATTATTGTCTCACGAAATGATGATTGTTCAATATTCTCTTAACACCTTTCATGGTGTCAATTATGTTGTCACTGTATTTTATATATGATATATAAGGTATTTATGTTTCCCATATGCTTCTGTATTTTATATTTAAAATATACCTTTATGATTTTAATGTTGTGCAATTTCGATAATTTCATACGAGGAAGTGTGGACTACCGCCCCCTCAAGTGATGTGACTCATTCATGCAATAATGGAATGTATAAAGAATGAAATTAATGAACCTATGTGACCTATAAAACAGATATATTATACTGGCATTATAATATATAGCTCTCAATTATTCTTTAATTCCATTAATATGTCAAATAAATAAATGTAGCGTTCATGCGTACGTACGGCCTACCGTCTCCATGAACGGTGAATTTCATTTATTTTTATCTCCAAATGTTATGAAATAGTATAAAATGAATATTTACTGGATATATATGATATTTAAATCATTAATACTATTTTTAGAAGATTTACTTATAATTACATGGATAATCTTTTTCAAACAAGTTCATTTTTGACTCATGTCCAAAACATCGACAAAAACATCTGATATGAACTCACATTATTAACCAATTATTATAACATTATAATATGTGATATGAACTGAATAATAATATTTAAAGTAGGACCTTAAGGAATTATAAATTTTCCAATGTTTATTATTCAGGAATATAATGAAACAAACAAGACAAGTCAGACTTGAGGTAAGGGATCCGACCACTCTCTTTCTTTTCAAGTACCATCTTTTATGTCATTTCATTAATGCTCTATGTTCTTATGTTAGAGGATGTTATTTTATATTCACCATAATTTAATTTTAATTTTCATATGATGAGATAACCAATATTACTCTCATCAATTCATTTTTATAATTTTTAGGTGGCACAGTAAGGCTACCGAATTTTCGCAAGGGATTCTACCTCTCTCTTTATTTTTAAGTACTCTTTTTATGTAACTTAATTTAAGATCCACTTTATTATGTTTGTGGATGCTATTTTATAATCCTCTTGATGTAAATTTTATGTTAATATTATGAGAGACCCTATTTTATCTCATCAATCCATTTTTGTAAGTTTTATGTGGCGTTGTTAGGCTGCCGAATTTTCATAAGGGGATTTTCATCTCACTTTTTATTCCCATGAGATTCATGCTACATTGGCCACTATTTCCTTTTGAGTGGTGTATGTACTGCCCATTTTTTTAATATTTGTATAATATAATCTCATTTATGGGTAGTTACATCTTCAATGTATGACCCTTCTTTCATGGGGTGTACGTTTCGAAAGTTTCCCAAATTGGTAAGGGAACCTTTCACACTCCACTTAAAAAAAGACTTATTTGGTTATGTATTTTAATTTACATATTTTTATGTTGGGATATGTTATTGTATATCGTTATTGATGTAAATTTTATTTCCAAGTGATGAGATACCATTTTCCCCCTCATCAACTAATTTTATGAATTTTAATGTGACGTCGTTAGGCTGTCGAATTTTACCAAGGGACCTTTTTAACCCAATTTCAATTTCTTTGGGTTCAACATGTAGTTATTGAATATATCTTCATTTTAATATGTTTTAAAGACCTTATATTGTTTTACACTTAATATACACTTATATTTGGTGTATTTATATTTTTCACACATAATTTTGAGATTGATTTATCCTTAATTTAAGGATACATTCTTTATAAGGGATTTCATCTCATTTTACATTTCTATTGAGAATTCATTGTTGTTATGAACCAATTCACTCTTATATGGTTTATATACTGTCCTTTGGAATATTATATCATGAATCCATTTATTCTCATGATATTATAATGTTCTTATTAAATATTATTCTTCAATTATTGTATTAAAGTGTCTCTAATTTTGGTAAAAAACCTTTAAAAAAATATCACTTTAAATATTTTAATTATTTGTTCTTATTAATATCCATGTTTTAAAAATGGTTTTAAGTATTTATTTATATGGATATTAATGGTTTAAAATGTTAAAATATTCAAGGTGGTATGGGACATTTTGATTCAAAAATATCTTTATTGAATGTTTTAAATGGTTTTGAAAATGGTTTTTTGAATGGATTAATTATTTCAATATCGTAAAATGTTATATTGTTATTGAAATGTGGGAATGTTATGTTTCCTTTATGCTTAAGTTATTTTCTATGATTATATTTTGTTTCTTGGGCATTGTTTATGAAAATGTGTGGTTCCGTGATAAACTAAGGGCAGGTGAGCTTAATATAGCTCTCCAATGCATTGGGTAACGCGAAGGAGTTAAAAGTTAAGGTTTCTCCAAAGAGTTATAGGGAATATACTGTGATGGGTATTCCAAATGTAACCATGAGGGTTACTCCCAACGTAAGAATGTTATGAATGCCTCAAGTTACCTTTATGTTTTATGATTTCTAAGAGTTATTCGTAAATCTTATGATTTCATGAGGTATGTTAAATTGATTATGCTTTATGAGTAATGTATGATTTCATTGATTCTTATGTATACATGGACTAATATTTTCTTTTCATATTGTTATAACCATTACTATGCTTTTTATGCTCATACCATGCTTTTTTGAGATGTTTTTGACATGACAAAAAGTTGAATAGTGTCAAGGATGGGATGAAGGAAATGTCAGGCTATCTAAAACAAGGAACTAGACATGACTCTTTTTTTCAAGAGTTTTTATTTTTTGAAAAAAGATGGAAGTTGTGTAGATGTGTCTACTTTGTAATCTTTGAGATGTAATAGTTATGTCTTAATTCTCAAAATCTCTAAACCTGAAAATATCCTCAATGTCAATTATTCAATGTAATTCAATATTAAGTAATGTTATAAGGCCACGACCTTATAGTTGGTATCAGAGGATGGTTTAGATAACTTTAGAGGTTAGAGTGCTATGTGACAAGTTGTGTATAACCAAAATTGTTATTATATTAGATAGAGTCATTGTAATATGTGAAGGATTTAATGAGTTTGAGATAACTCGGATAAGTATATCTTAGTGTTTATCTTCCTCTTTAGTATATAATGATTTTGTTGATATACTCACACTGTCATTTCTGTTTTTAGTAAATGGATGGATCTAGCAGCCACCAAAGTGACAAAGGGTTTGAAGGAAACTGAGGTGGTTCTCTGATTAAGAGACTGTATGAAATGGGGAATTCAATGTGAAATCTCGTGGTTATTCTAAACCAACTATCAAGAGGCATGATCAACCAGTTGAACCTTGGTTAGTTCTCTAATGAATCATGTACGAGAGAACCAACTCGACACGGAAGATTAAGTAATAATTATAAAGGCAAGCAGTAGGGTTTATATGATCCTTACTTTTGAGGTAATTATGGGTTACTATACGTAATGATGGAATATGAAAGACATGAGATAAACTTGATGTTAAATTATGTTATGAATATTTTTGAAGATTTTATCTCGTTTTGGGGAATGTTTTAAGAATTATATAGTTTTGGAAAAAGGAAAACACACAGACTGTGTGACAACCCATCGCGTCGAACAAAGCTGCGGGAATCGAACCCACAACCAAAGTGCGACTGGTATTTATCGCCTACCACTGGACTACGTGAAGTACTGGGTTAGTTTGAATAATTATTTTTAGTTAGATAATTTTATGAATCGAGAGTAAGTTGATTTTGGGTTATCTATGGAAATTATTAACCTATCATGGAGGATATGTGATTAGGTTAATTACTTTTCAGTATGAGACTTTAAGAGAAACTGATGTTATTTGGAGATAAATGTTAATTTGTACCTTGGGAGACTATGTGATTAAATACTTCAAATATTTGGGTTTCAATCTTAGTTGGGATTACATTGATGAATTTTATGGTCAATTTGTTTATTGAATGGTCTTCGTTGAACTTTGGGGTTTGTTTGAAATTTTTTGGAAATTAGGAGTAGATTTTCTTTTTGTAAAAAAATATCCTTTTTGGGTATTATCTGATCTCGTACTAAACTTTTTTGGTTTGGTTTTGGTTGAGATCTAAAGACTTGGGAAATATATAGTTCTATTTGTTGGATTAGGTGATTCTCAAGAAGTTGATTATAGCATTCTTAATGCGAACAAGTCTTCCTAAAAACTCGACTTTTAGAGAAAATATGAGTTTGATTAAGGAATCTAGTAAAATTTGAAATTCTACATGACAAGTAAGTATGGTTCATTATGATTTAGTTAAGCTCAAAAATAAATTTATCAATGAAGATTAACTTAAAACAAAAATGTTTTCTGTTAACTTTTTCTACTGGGGAATTGAATGCCGTTTAACCAATCACAAGTTTGTGATTTTTTTGTGGTTAACATTCTCCTAGACATGTTTAAAATCACTCTCCATCAGAACATGATCCTTTTTTTCCTCCATATCCACATTTTCATACTTGGAATCCTATTATGGGTTCACTCGGTTGACCTCTGTACTTCTCCTTCTTTCTTTTAAAGTGATAGTTTTACTAACTCTTGTTCCGATATGGGACTTTCAATTAAGTTTCAAAGCCCAATTTTGAAATTGCTAGGACGCAATTCCCAAAAAGGGGGGAAGGATGTAACATCCCAGGTAAAAAAATATTACATTCTAATGTTTATCATTATCTGTGAATAAAATTTTAATAATACTTTAAAGGGAATGCTATGCTCGATGGCGTACCCAATACGCAACAATTAGTTTCTTTGAAATCATACATTGCACACTAATAATATAATAATATTATAATAGTTAACGCCTAGCCGTTGTAATGGAGGGAATGAACAGAAATAACTAAAAAATGATTACATATGTTTGTCAAATATTTTTACATTTATCCAATAAATGTTATAGATTTAAAATCCAAATGAGTCCAATTTTATGAATAAATACTCTAATATTTTTAAAAGATTGTTTTACCGCCTTTTGATGGAGAACCTTTTTTAAATCTAACTTTTGACAAATTTATAAGTTCTATTTGTCAAAATAATCTTATTTGTTATTATTGGGACATTGAAATTTACTTTGGTTAAATTTTTGGTATGTTTCTGACATTGTTCATTTTCTTTAATGAATAGTGAAAAAATACTGCATTTTACATCAAAACTACTTTTTCATCTAATTTAAATATATGGATATATTATCTTTTTAATTGTTATTAATGTTTAGTTAGAATATATTTTTACAATTTAATTCAATGGTGGTCATTAGAATTAATTTCACTTTGAAAATGGAAATAAACAAGTGCCAAACATTTCATAGATATTGCTTCCCAAAAACCCGCCATTTGTTTTGACAGTGGGAATTAACTATATTATTTATTAATGAAAATTATATTTTTTTGAATTTGGTAAAATTGACATATTCTATGAATTTTAAATATCAAATATAGCTTAGGGTTAATTTTTGGTATTTTTCTGATAATGCTTTTTTTAATGAATAGTAAAAAATACAGTTTTTAATTCAAAATTGCCTTTTCATCCAATTTATTTATATATTTAGAAATTCGTTTTAATTGTATTTAAAGTATAATTAGATTATTATTTTATCACTTAATACAATTTTGTTCATTGGAAGTAATTTCACTTTTCAATTGGATGTAAAAACAAGTCAATCTTTTGATAAATTTTACATTATAAAAACCCATCTTTTGTTTTGACAATGGGATTTAATTTTAAATTAATTACTACAATTTATGTGTTTTGAACTTGATTAAATGTATTCCATATTTGTAATCAGAAGGTCCAAATTATTTAATTAAGACTCTTTTGTTTTTGGACATTATGAATAGTAACGACAATAATTACCTTTAATTATCGTGTTTAATTAGTAATCGGGTAATTAAGGGTAAGATAATAATATCATAAAAATATAAAATGACCCCAAAATGTGTCCTAATGCTATTGGTGGTGTCATGGACGACCAAGGTATGCCTTGTGCCAACCTTGGGACCACATGGAATCACTTTAGTGTGATAGTGACCTTTTATCATATTTTTTTAAAGAAAGGAAAATGTAACCAAAGTATGTAACACCTAAGTAAAATAATTTAAATTTTGTCTACATAAACGATATCTTAGACAATAAAAATTAATTGGAAATATAGAAAAATTTCCTAAATCATGATATTTTTTTTAAAAATTTTAGACAATAAATAATTTATTTTATTTATGACATCGTCTTGATAAAGTTATTACCTCATAAATGAAGGATTTAAATAAAATGAGAAGATAGGGTAAAATATAAGTCTTAAACATGTCAAAAACCTATTGGATGGGTGGATTTTGAAATCTTATCACCTTATCCTCGAAATATATTTTTTTGGGACCTTTAAAATCCGAAAATAATTTTATAATAATGCAATACTTTATAACATTCCAAGAGTGCCCCTCCTCTTCTCTTGTAAAAGGCCCCCACCTCTACCACCTTACCCACACCTCTCAAGCCTTTGGCTCGGCCAGAACCTGCCCATTTCATCTCTAAACATCTCTCTCTTCATCATTGAAGCCTCAAATTTGGCATAATTCTCTTCAAGAAACCCTTTGGATCAAACCAAGAGGAGTAACCCGATTTAAGGGTAATGGCTTCACCTGTGTTCTTTTGTTTTATTTTGCTTCTCCAAACCCCTAAAATATTTTTATTCCTTTATTTTGTGAACAAGCCAGTATCTTCAATATAATAGGATTTTTTATGTTAAGGATTCAATCTACACTTACACACACCTCTGTTGAATGGTTAAAGAACATACTGTTTCTGTGGATGGCGAATTACTGTCCCACGAAATGATATTTGTTCAATATTCTCTTAACACCTTTCATGGTGTCCATTATGATGTCACTGTATTTTATATATTATATATATGGTATTTATGTTTCCCATATTATTCTGTATTTTATATTTAAAAATACCTTTATGCTTTGTATGTTGTACAATTGCGATAATTTCATACGAGGAAGTGTGGACTACCGCCCCCTCAAGTGATGTGACTCATTCATGCAATACATGGAATGTATAAAGAATGAAATTAATGAACTTATGTGACCTATAAAACATATATATTATACTGTAATTATAATATATATATCTATAAATTATTTTTTAATTCCATTAATATGTCAAAGAAATGAAAGTAGCGTTCATGCGTACGTACGGCCTACCATCTTCATGAATGGTGAATTTCATTTATTTTTATCTAAAAATGTTATGGAATAGTATAAAATGAATATGTACTGGATAAATATGATATTTAAATCATCAATACTATTCTTGATATAATTTACTTATAACTACATCGACAATCTTTTTCAAACAAGTACATTTTTCACTCATGTACAAAACATCGACAAAAACATCTGATATGAACTCACAATATTAACCAATTATTATAACATTATAAAATGTGATATTAACTGAATAATAATTTTTAAAGGAGGACCTTAAGCAATTATAAATTGACCAAAGTTTATTATTCAGGAATATAATGAAACAAACAAGACAAGTCAGACTTGAGGTAAGGGATCCGATCACTCTCTTTCTTTTCAAGTACCCTCTTTTATGACATTTCATTTATGCTCTATGTTATTATTTTGGAGGATGTTATTTTATATTCACCACAAATTAATTTGTATTTTCATATGATGAGATACCCCCTCTTACTCTCATCAATTCATTTTTAGAATTTTTAGTTGGCACCGTTTGGCTGCCGAATTTTCGTAAGGGATCCTACCTCTCTCTTTATTTTTAAGTACTCTTTTTTGTAACTTACTTTAATCTCATCTTTCTTATGTTGGGGGATGTTATTTTATAATACTATTGATTTGAATTTTATTTTAATATGATCATAGACCCTATTCTATCTCATAAATCCATTTTTGGATATTTTATGTGGCACCGTTTGGCTGCCAAATTTTCATAAGGGGATTTTCATCTCACTTTTTATTCCTATGAGATTCATGCTACATTGGCCACTATTTAATTTTGAGTGGTGTATTTACTGAAAATTAATTTAATATATTATAATATACTCTCATTTATGGGTAGTTACATCTTCATTGTATGACCCTTCTTTCATGGGGTGTACATTTCGAAAGTTTCCCTAATCGGTAAGGGAACCTTTCACACTCCTCTTAAAAAAAAGACTTATTTTGTTATGTATTTTAATTTACATCTTTTTATTTTGGGATATATTCTTCTATATCCTTATTGATGTAAATTTTATTTCCAAGTGATGAGATACCATTTTCACTCTCATCAAATAATTTTATGAATTTTAAAGTGACGTCGTTAGGCTATCGAATTTCACCATGGGAACTTTTTAACCCAATTTCGATTTTTTTGGGTTAAACATGTAGTTATTGAATATATCATCCTTTGAATATGTGTGAAAGTCATTTTATTGATTTACACATAATATCCACTTATATTTTGTTTATTTATATTTGTCACACATAATTTTGAGATTGATTTATCCTTAATTTAAGGATACCTTATTTATAAGGGATTTCATCTCATTTTACATTTCTATTGAGACTTCATTGTTGTTATGCACCAATTCACTCTTATATGGTTTATATTCTATCATTTGGAATATTATATCATGAATCCATTTATTCTCATGATATTATAAAGTTCTGATTAAATGTTATTTGTCAATTATTGTATTAAAGTGTCTCTAATTTTGGTAAAAAACCTTTAACTAAAATATAGCTTTAAATGTGTTAATGTTTTTTTCTTATTAATATCCATGTTTTAAAAATGGGTTTAAGGATTTATTTATATAGATATTAATGGTTTAAAATGTTAAAATCTTCAAGGGGGTATGGGACACTTTGATTCAAAAATATCTTTATTGAATGTTTTAAATGGTTTTGAAAATGGTTTTTTTGAATGGATTCATAATTTCAATATCTTAAAATGTTATATTGTTATTGAAATTTGGTAATTTTATATTTACTTTATGATTAAGTTATGTGCTATGATTATGTTTTGTTTCTTGGGCATTTTTTATGAAAACGGGTTGTTCCGTGATAAACTAAGGGTCGGTGAGCCCGATATAGCTCTCCAATGCATTGGGTAATGCAAAGGAGTTAAACGTTAAGATTTATCCAAAGAAATTTAGGGAATATACTGTTATGGGTATTCCAAACGTAACTATGAGGGTTACTCCCGACATAATAATGTTATGAATTCCTCAAGTTAACTTTTGGTTTTATGATTTCTATGAGTTATTCGTAAATCTTATGATTTCATGAGGTATGTTAAATTGCTTATGCTTTATGAGTAAAGTATGATTTCATTGATTATTATGTATACATGGACTAATGTTTTCTTTCCGTATCGTTATAACCCTTACTGAACTTTTTATGCTCATCCCATGTTTTTTTGAAATGTTTTTCACAGGACATAAAGTTGAATAGGGTCAAGGATGGGATCAAGGAAATGTCAGGCTATCTAAAACAATGAACTATACATGACTCTTTTGTTCAAGAGTTTTTATTTTCTGAAAAAGATGGAAGCTTTTTAGATGTTTCTACTTTGCAATCTTTGAGATGTAATAGTTATGTCCTAATTATCAAAAACTCTAAACCTGAAAAGATCCTCAACGTTAATTATTCAATGTAATTAAATATTAAGTAATGTTATAAGTCCATGGCCTTATAGTTGGTATCATAGGACTGTTTAGATAACTTTAGAGGTTGGAGTGCTAAGTTAAAAGTTGTGTATAACCACAACGGTTATTATATTAGATAGATTCATTGTTATTTTTGAAGGATTGAATGAGTTTGAGATAACTTGGATAAGTATAACTTAGTGTTTATCTTCCTCTTTAGTACATAATGATTTTGTTGATATACTCACACTGACATTTATGGTTTTAGTAAATGGATGGATCTAGCAGGCACCAAAGTGACAAAGGGTTTGAAGGAAAATTTGGTGGTTCTCTGATTAAGAGACTAGATGAAATGGGGAATTCAATGGGAAATGTCATGGTTATTATAAACCAACTATCAAGAGTCATGATCAACCAGTTGAACCTTGGTGTGTTCTCTAATGCATCATGTACGAGATAACCAACTCGACATGGAAGTTCAAGTAATAATTATAAAGGTAACCATTAGGGTTTATATATTCTTACTTTTGTGGTAATTATGGGTTACTATACGTAATGATGGAATATGAACGACATGAGATAAACTTGAGGTTAAATTATGTTATGGTTATTTTTAAAGATTTTATCTCTTTTTGGGGAATTTTTTTAGAATTATATAGTTTTGAAAAAGGACAACATGCAGACTGTGTGACAACCCGTTGCGTCGGGCAAAGCTGCGGGAATCGAACCCACAACCAAAGTGCGACTGGTATTTATCGCCTACCACTGGACTACGTGAAGTACCTGGTTAGTTTGACTAATTATTTTTAGTTAGATGATTTTATGAATGAAGAGTAAGTTGATATTGTGTTATATATGGAAATTATTAACCTATCATGTAGGATATGTGATTAGGTTAATTACTTTTCAGTATGAGACTTTAAGAGCAACTGATGTTATTTGGAGATAAATGTTAATTTATACCTTGGGAGACTATGTGATTAAATCCTTCAAATATTTGGGTTTCAATCTTAGTTGGGTTTACTTTGAATAATTTTATGTACAATTTTTTTATTGAATGATCTTTGTAAAACATTGGGGTTTGTTTGACAAATTTTGGAGATTAGGAGTAGTTTTTCTTTTTTAAAAAAATATCCTTTTTGGGTATTATCTGATCTCGTACTAAACTTTTTGGTTTGGTTTTGGTTGAGATCTAAAGACATGGGAAATATATAGTTCTCTTTCGTGGATTAGGTGATTCTAAACAAGTTTATTATATCACTCTTAATGCGAACAAGTATTCCTAAATACTCAACTTTTGGAGAAAATATGAGTTTGATTAAGGAATCTAGTAAAAGTTGAAAGTCTATGTGACAAGTAATTATGTTTCATTATGATTTAGTTAATCTCAAAAATAAATTCCTCAATGAAGAATAACTTAAAACAAAAATGTTGTTTGTTAACTTTTCCTACTGGGGAATCAAATACCGTTTAACCCATCACAAGTTTGTGATTTTCTTGTGGTTAACTTTCTCCTAGACATGTTTACTATCAGTCTCCATCAAAACATGACATTTGTTTTTTCCTACATATCCATATTTTCATACTTGGAATCATAGTATGGGTTAACTCGGGGGACCTCTGTACTTCTCGTTCTTTCTTTTAAAGTGATAGTTTTACTGACTCCTATTCAGATGTGGGACTTTCAATGAAGTTTCCAAGCCCAATTTTGAAATTGCGAGGATGCAATTCCCAAAAGGGGGGAAGGATGTAACATACCAGGTAAATAAATAATATTATATTCTAATGTTTATCAATATTTGTGAATAAAATGTTAATACTACATTAAATGAAATTCTA
Organism: Viscum album; assembly: GCA_963277665.1. Taxonomy (NCBI): domain Eukaryota; kingdom Viridiplantae; phylum Streptophyta; class Magnoliopsida; order Santalales; family Viscaceae; genus Viscum; species Viscum album. The sequence continues at coordinate 1,188,448,388 of OY728121.1, read as the reverse complement.
TGCTCGATGGCATACCCAATACGCAACAATGAGTTTATTTGAAATCTTACGTTCCACACTAATAATATAATAATATTATAATAGTTAACGCCTAGCCGTTGTAATGGAGGGAATGAAAATAAATAACTAGAAAATGATTACATATGTTCTTCAAATATTTTTACATTTATCCAATAAATGTTAGAGACATAAAATCCAAATGAATCCAATTTTAAGAATAAATACTATAATATTCTTAAAAGATTGTTTTACTTCCTTTTGATGGAAAACCTTTTTTAAATCTAAATTTTGACAATTTTATAAGTTCTATTTGTCAAAATAAACTTATTATTTATGATTGGGACATTGAAATTTACTTTGGTTAAATTTTTGGTATGTTTCTGACATTGTTCATTTTTTTAAATGAATAGTGAAAAAATAATGCATTTTACATCAAAACTGATTTTTCATCTAATTTTAATATATGGATAGATTATCTTTTTAATTGGTATTAAAGTTTAATTAGAATATATTTTTACAATTTAATTCAATGGTGGTTATTAGAATTAATTTCACTTTTAAAATGGATATAAACAAGCGCCAAACATTTCATAGATATTGCTTCCAAAAAACCCGCTATTTGTTTTGACAACGGGAATTAACTATATGATTTATTAATGAAACTTCTATTTTTTTGAATTTGGTAAAATGGAAATCATTTCTGAATTTTAAATATCAAATATATATTAGCTTTAATTTTTTTTATTTTTCTGATAATGATATTTTTAATGAATAGTGAAAAATAATGTTTTTAATTCAAAATTGCCTTTCATCCAATTTATTTATATATTCAGATTTTCATTTTAATTGATCTTAAAGTATAATTGAATTATTTTTTTATCACTTAATAAAATTTTGTTCATTGGACGTAATTTCACTTTTCAATTGGATGTAAAAACAAGTGAATCTTTTGATAAATTTTACTTCATAAAAACCCGTCTTTTGTTTTGACAATGAGATTTACTTTTAAATTAATTACTAAAATTTATTTTTTTTTAATTTGATTAAATGGATTCCATTTTTTGGAATCATAAGTTTCAAATTATGTAATTAAGAATCTTTTGTTTTTGGACATTATGAATAGTAATGACGGTAATTATCTTTAATTATCGTGTTTAATTAGTAATCGGGTAATTAAGGGTAAGAAAATAATATCATAAAAATATAAAATGACCCCATAATGTGTCCTAATTCTATTGGTGGTGTCATGGAAGACCATGGGATGCCTAGTTCCAACCTTGGTACCCCAATGGAATCACTTTATTGTGATAGTGACCTTTTATCATATTTTTTTAAAGAAAGGAAAATGTTTCCAAAGTATGTAACACCTAAGTAAAATAATTTTAATTATGTATAAATAAAATATATCTTAGACTATAAATAGTCATTGGAAATATAAAAAGATTTCCTACATCATGCTAGTTTTTTTATAATTTTTAGACATTAAATAATTTATTTTATTTATGACACTGTCATGATGTAGTGATTACCTCATAAATGAACGATTTAAATAAAATCATAAGATAGGGTGAAATCTAAGTCTTAAATTTGTCAAAAACCTATTTTATGTGTGGATTTAAAAACCTTATCACCTTATCCTCTAAATATATATTTTTGGGACCTTTAAAATCTGAACATCATTTTATAATAATGTAATATTTTATAACTTTCCAAGAGTGCCCCTCCTCTTCTCTTATAAAAGGCCCCCACCTCTACCACCTTACCAACACCTCTAAACCTTTGTCTTTGAAAAACCCTGCCCATTTCATCTCTCCACATACCTATATTCATCATTGAAGCCTCACCTTTGGCATAATGATCTTCATGAAACCCTTTTGGTTCAAACCAAGATGAGTAACCCGATTTAAAGGTAATGTCTTCACCTGTGTTCTTTTGTTTTATTTTGCTTCTCCAAACACCTAAAATATTTTTATTCCTTTATTTTGTAACAATACCAGTATCTTAAATATACTAGGATGTGGTTATGTTAAGTATTCGAGCTAAACTTACACACACCTCCGTCTAATGGTTAAAGAACATACTATTTCTGTGGATGACGAATTACTGTCTCACGAAACGATGATTGTTCAATCTTCTCTTAACACCATTCATGTTGGTCATTATGATGTCAATTTATTTTATATATGATATATATGGTATTTATGTTTCCCATATTCTTTTGTATTTTATATTTAAAACATACCTTTATGCTTTGCATGTTGTGCAATTGCAATAATTTCATACGAGGAAGTGTGGACTACTGCCCCCTCATGTGGTGTGACTCGTTCATGCAATACATGGAATGTATAAATAATGAAATTAATGAACATATGATACCTATAAAACATATATAGTATACTGGAATTATAATATATATCTCTGTAAATTATTTTTTAATTCCATTAAGATGTCAAAGAAATGAAAGTAGCATTCATGCGTAAGTACAACCTACCGTTTCCATGAACGGTGCATTTCATTTCTTTTTATATCCAAATGTTATGGAATAGTATAAAATGAATATGTAATGGATATATATGATATTTAAATCATTAATAATATTCTTTAGATGATTTACTTATAACTACATGGAAAATATTTTTCAAACAAGTTTATTTTTGACTCATGTACCAAACATCGACAAACACGTCTGATATGAACTCACAATTTTAACCAATTATTATACCATTATAATATGTGATATGAAATTAATATTAATATTTAAATGAGTAAATTAAGAAATTATAAATTGACCAAAGTTTTTATTATTCAGGAATATAATGAAACGAACAAGAGAAGTCGGACTTGAGGCAAGGGATCTGACCGCTCTCTTTCTTTTCAAGTTCCCTCTTTTATGCCATTTCATTTATGCTCTATGTTCTAATGTTGGAGGATGTTCTTTTACATTCACCATAAATTAATTTTTATTCTCATATGATGAGATACCCCATATTACTCTCATCAATTCTTTTTTATAATTTTTAAGTGGCGCCGTTAGGCTGCCGAAGTTTCGTAAGGGATCCCACCTATCTCTTTATTATTAAGTACTCTTTTTATGGAACTTACTTTAAGCTTCACTTTCTTATGTTGGGGGTTTTTATTTTATATTACTATTGTTTTAAATATTATGTTAAAATTACGAGAGACCCTATTTTATCTCATCAATCCATTTTTGGAAGTTTTATGTGGCGCTGTTAGGCTGTAGAATTTTCATATGGGGATTTTCATCTCACTTTTTATTCACGTGAGATTCATGCTACATTGGCCACTATTTCTTTTTGAGTGGTGTATGTAATGCCAATTATTTTACTATTTGTATAATATACTCTCATTTATGGGTAGTTAAATCTTAATTGTATGACCCTTCATTCATGGGGTGTACGTTTCGAAAGTTTCCCAAATCGGTAAGGGAACCTTTCACACTCCTCATTAAAAAAAGACTTATTTTGGTATGTCTTTTAATTTACATCTCTTTATGTTGGTATATGTTCTTATATATCCTTATTGATTTAAATTTTATTTCCGAGTTATGAGATACCATTTTCACTCTAATCAACTAATTTTATGAATTTTAAAGTGACGCCGTTAGGCTGTCAAATTTTACCAATGGAACTTTTTAACCCAGTTTCGATTTCTTTGGGTTCAACATGTAGTTATTGAATATGTCATCCTTTGAATATGTGTTAAAGACATTTGATTGTTTTACACTTAATATCCACTTATATTTGGTGTATTTATATTTTTCACACATAATTTTGAGATTGATTTATCCTTAATTTAAGGATACTTTCTTTATAAGGTATTTCATCTCATTTTACATTTCTATTGAGACTTCATGGTTTTTATGCACCAATTCCCTATTACATGGTGTGTGTTCTGTCCTTTGGAATATTATATCATGAATCCATTTATTTTCATGATATTATAAAGTTATGATTAAATGTTATTCGTCAATTATAGTATTAAAGTGTCTCTAATTTTGGTAAAAACCCTTTAATTAAAAAATTGCTTTAAATGATTTAATGATTTGTTCTTATTAATATACATGTTTTCAAAATGGTTTTAAGGATTTATTTATATGGATATTAATGGTTTAAAATGTTAAAATCATCAAGGTGGTATGAGACACTTAGATTCAAAAATCACTTTATTGAATGTTTTAAATGGTTTTGAAAGTGGTTTTTTGTAATGGATTCATTATTTCAATATCGTAAAATGTTATATTGTTGTTGAAATGTGGGAATGTTATATTTCCTTTATTCTTAGGTTATGTGCTATGAGTATTTGTTGTTTCTTGGGCATTGTTTACGAAAACGGGTGGTTCCGTGATAAACTAAGGGCGGGTGAGCCCGATATAGCTCTCCAATGCATTGGGTAACGCGTAGGAGTTAAACGTTAAGGTTTCTACAAAGCGATTTAAGGAATATACTGTGATGGGTATTCCAAACGTAACCACGAGGGTTAGTCCCTACGTAATAATGTTATGAATGCCTCAAGTTACCTTTATGTTTTATTATATATATGAGTTATTCGTAAATCTTATGATTTCATGAGTTATGTTAAATTGCTTATGCTTTATGAGTAAAGTATGATTTCATCTATTCTTATGTATATATGGACTAATGTTTTATTTCCGTATTGTTATAACCCTTACTGAGCTTTTTATGCTCATCCCATGTTTTTTTGAAATATTTTTAATAGGACATAAAGTTGAATATGTCCAAGGATGGGATCAAGGAAATGTCAGGCTATCTAAAACAAGGAACTAGACATAACTCTTTTGTTTAAGAGTGTTTATTTTGTGAAAAAGATGGAAGCTGTGTAGATGCGTCTACTTTGTAATCTTTGAGATGTAATAATTATGTCCTAATTCTCAAAAACTCTAAACCTGAAAATATCCTCAATGTGAATTATTCAATGTAATTCAATATTAAGTAATTTTATAAGTCCATGGCCATATAGAACCTGACTATATACAATGAGTTGTGTGACATAGGTACTCATGTACTTATTGTTTTATTTGGAGTCATACAAAATTTTGGGGATTTGTGTATCACTGACCTTTGGAATTGGTTCAAGACATAATATAAATAAATGATATTATTGATCCAAATAGTCAACTTCCATTTCCTACCAAGGAGGTTACAAAATTTAGAGATTGAATGAGTCATGTTTTACTTTGGATTTCTATCATTCTACATTATCTCACATTATTGGTATGTGTTGTTTTTTTATACATTTTTTACAGTTTATTGAAAATATTATATACTATTTTATGAAATGTTTTTAATGTAGGACAATCTATTACCAAAGGAATTTTTATAAATGAAACAAATACTAGTTCATGAATACTCAACATCAGATACATTTGAATTTTCTGATGGTATACAGTGATAAAATCAGGTTTCTACTTCATTAGATAATATTTATGAGTTTTGGATGACATCTGATATATGTGGAAGAGAATATCCACTAAACATATACAGAAAATATATCAAATATCTTATTATTTTTTATAAGCATAGTGTGTCTGTGTTGCAGTTTTTCATTATGTAATAAAACTTATATTTTAGTTATTAATTATATCATAAAATAAGGATTATTTCAAGTGACATAATATAAAAATTATTTAATTAGGTATCCAAAAATGATTATTTTACAAAACGAGACAAGTGGTGTTTATGGTCTTAAAAATCCACAATTCATTTCAATGGCTATAAAATATGGGACTACGTCTTCTAGAATTTCATATATATATATATATGTGAGATTTTCTCAAATACAAAGATTGGGTTCTATTTTTTCCCATTTCCTGATGGGTTAAAAGAAGAAGATAATAATGAAATAATATTCATTATAATGTATTTAATGGTAAAAATTTTATTTTGTTGAGGTCATTGGATGTTAGGCGTATTATGAAAAAATTAATATACATTAAAGTGATTTTTCTCTTTATTAAGTCCAGTTTATAAATAAAATTGAAACTTATTAGATATGTTTGTTTTATTATTTTATATAAGTCCTTTATTTTTTGTTATTATTTATTAAATTTTTTAGTTGATATATACAAAAATGTAGGTCGTGGAAAATGTTTAACAAATTGATGTTGTCAATAATGTATCCAATTTTTCAAAAACCTACCCAGGTACCCTGGTAACCCGATAACCAAGATGGCCCTGACATAGTCCAAAGGGTGTTCCCAATCCACATGGGTCGGTGTCTAGAACATGGAATCATTAAAACTAGAAGTGGGAATGATTTTCCCCTTAATAATGTGGATGAAAACGAACCTAGAAAATATGAATATAAAATAAACTCCACTGGGATTGGTGTTATAAAATACAAAAATGAATAAACAATACCAACATAAAACAACCCATGTAGAAAAATAGGGGAAAAATATCCCATTTCCCTATGGACACAACTCACTATTCCAAAGATCAATAACTAGATCTAAAACCAAGAGATCATATACCCTTGCACGAACCTAGAAGAAGAAACTCTACAAACACCTAAAGTAAAAAGTATGATGTGATCTAAAAATACTACTAATGTATTACCAAGGATTCCATAATAGAATCCAATTAAATATTAACCAAAAAAATGCTTCCGTTTCTAAAGTAAAGGGTTTGGCATTTAAAAGCATATTTTTGACAAATCATGATTTACAATTCAAATGATGGTAAATATTTTAATAAAAATATTTACTTTTTAAGTGATGGAATATTTCTAAATATATGGCTTAAATAATTGTTATATATTAAAAATTTTATATAAATTCAGAAAAGGTATGTAGAAAAATTTAACAATATTGGAATACATTTTATATCTCAAATATAAACAAAAGAGTGGAACATGGTCTTCTTCCAAATAGTTATGTTTTTTTCAAGCTATAGGACTCCAAACTATCAAAGTGATCACAACAACATGTGTTCACATACATCCTTTGGACACAGGTCATAGAGGACTCATCACCATCACCTAAGGGATTTAACCTTCTACATGTAAGTTTTAGAATGTTGTAGTAATTGTATAGTGTCCCCAAATAACTCACAATTTAAAAATTCTTCCATGTTCTCTTACACAATCAATGATGGATATTTTATTTTCATACTATTTAAAATAAAACAAAATCTCATTCCCCATTCCAAATCCCAATTTTCTATTTAAAACCAGAACATTTTTTAACCAAAAAAATTCCTATGGAACAAGATAAAACCCCTAGGTTTCTATCAAAACATCTCAAGGCATTGTCCATAGTTTTAAATTCATTAAAAAACTCCATAATTTCACAATTCATTTCATCAATTAAATTAAACAATTTAATTAAAATTATCTCCATAAAATCAATAATTTAAATTCAACACTTTATATCAACCAATTTCCATAAATACACCCCAATTTAATGGAATTGCTGTTTTTCCCAATTTCCATGAAAAAACCATTTCAAATCTCCCAAACCATGGGAATCAGGTTTTATCAAATCCATTGAATGCAGGTTTGAGAAATTGAATTTAAATAAATAGTTGAAATAAATCATGAAATTTGGAAAATTAGGATCGAACCACCTACCTGAAGGTCATTGATGATAGAATAAATGATAAAACACCCTTTATGGTTTAATACACATCATCGCAACCATATTATTTTAATCATAGACACTCTAAATATTGATGTTCATCAATGGATCCACGAACAAATAAAATCTATTTTATTTCACATGGAAATAAAATATAATATGCGATAACATTTTTTCTCTCCTAGATACTCTCTAGATTATCATTTTATGTCAATGAACATGAATGTAAGAATTATCCAAAAGAATAATTATAATCCTCATTCGATAATTTATATCCCAAAATTAATTTTATAATTGAGGGTTTATTCCACATAATTATTCTTATATTTCATTAATATATATATGTATATGTATATAATTATATATATATGAAAATAACATTTGACAATTTAATAATTGTTTAATAAAACATTTCATTGATCTAGGGCTAAATTATTCCATAAATGCACTATTGTAATTTTGAAAAAAATATCTTTTGATAATTTTATAGATTATATCCTAAGAATACATCACCAATGTAATTATAGTTTTCTAATTCTTCAAAAATATCATTTTATAAATTTGATAAATTATGCTTATATTATTCTTAGTTTTATTATCCTTTATTTTAACCAACAATATTTTTTAATAAATCATTTTTCATATTTTTTGAAATATGGAAAAGAGAAGAAAATAAAAAATGATAAAACAAGAAGAACTCACACAACATGTAGAAGATGAGAGGGGTGGTTCACGCCTAGAAACTCTCACATAGGCCATTGTAACTTAAAATATGGTGCACAATGAAGTCATATGTTGAGTATGATTCAATGATATCACCCTAAAATTGAGATCCGATCTGGTATAAAATACCAAACTATGTATTCTACTGCAAAAAAACTGAAAGAACACATTAATCATCCATTTCAACTCAAAAGTGATAACGAAGTGTATTAATTACACACATTAATGAGTTTCTAATTTCCATGTAGACTAAATCGGATATAAATGAAGGTTTGGAAACTTCTACATGTTATAAATGGTTTCCACCCCGATTAGGGAAGAAGGTGAATTGTTATTTTTTTATTTTTTTATTTTATTAAAAAAATTATTAAATATAAAAATAAAAATAACACCAAATGGAATATACAAATAGATGTTATGACACATCTATCATAACCCCCCCCCCCTCATTTTGGACATAAATATGGTCTTAGATTTCTCAAATGATGAACCGTGAGATATATTAATGATTTATTGTTTAAAAAATAGAATGATTAATGAATTAAAATAAAAAAAGGCTATTTTTGGAGTGAGGCGTTCAAACATCCTATGCATACAAATGTTATTCCTTGCATAGGGAAAACACAACATTTCTGGCCTATTAGGGGTCTTGGATTTCCCATATGACATACCATTTGAGTGGTATTTAATTATTTTTAATAAAATAATTTATTAAATATTATTTAATAAATTTATCTCAGGAGTAAAATATCTAAACGTCTCAAACCTTCGAATATTGTTCCACTTCTAAGGTGAACACCACATTTGATACATAACGGTGGTCTTAGATTTCTCATACGATGAACCATTTTGGAGTTACTCAATTATTTTTAATAAAATATTGCTCTTAATATATTATTGTTAATATTTATATTGAGTATTTATAGAGAGTTAGCAGGACTCGGAAAGTGTCGAACTCCAAAAATATTAAATTTAATATTTCAAGATGTCAGAAGGAATTTATGGACTTTATCACATACAAATAAATTTCACTGATAAATCATATATCCCACTTTAGATATTAATAATATAATAAAACAGGGTCTAGGAATACCTGAAAATAGTAACTAGATGTTATAATGATCCAATCAATTACAAGGAATTGAAGGTAAATTATTTTTTATATTAGATAATATTTTGTTTTTGTTATATATATATATGTATTGGTTATTAGTATCAATTTAATATTTTATAATAGTAGTGTCAGCCTCAAAAAAATTTATCAAATGTGGTCATTATATTTTATGATTCATGCCTGGGATAATCGAAATTGGGGATACAATTGAATTGGATACAGTCACTTATATTAATTATTTTTTGTTTTATATAAAAATATTAGGGTTTTTTAATCAGAAAACATTTATTATTAATGTATATTTTCAATGACACTGAGCAATATATGAATGAAGAACATAAAAATTAATTCATTTTTTAAATAATTATTTCTTATGTATGTTGGTAATTTAAATTATCATCTGTGATTATTTTAATAAATTTCAAAAAAATGAGAATTTATACAATGATGTTTTCTTTAAGTTGGTATATTCTATTTTTTGAAGATTATCTACTGTATAAAGGATTATTGATTTATTAAAAAAATCCACAGAACACAAGCCTTTAAATTTTTAGGTATGTATCATTCAGTTATTGTTTAAAATATTTGAAATCATAAAATTTATTTATTAACATTTGTATATTCTTTGTATTTTTAAAATTTTAGATGTTTCAGGTATGTCCCATTTCCACATGGTGGTTTTATTAAACACATTGTAATAAATTTTCGGTGTAGAAGTCGCAAAAAAAACTGAACATTTCAACTCAAATAACACATTTTTGACATTGAAATAATATGTTTTGAATCTAAAATGACATGAAACATATGTTGGTTTATTCCCAATGTATATTAGCCAACATATTCATCCACAATTTACAAAAAAAATATGTGTTGACTTTTCTGTGTCATTCATCCTTTTCAAAAGGATAAAAGTTATCATATTAATTGAAAACATGTTTGTTTTTATCTAATATGTGTTGTTGAAAAAATTACAATGGTGGATTTATTCCTCTCCATCATCCAACCACTTTTTTCATTATTTTTATAGGTAAAATTAATCACAAACACAGATAGGATTTTCCTAGAATTTTGATCAACCATGTTTGATAGTTTTGGTTCACTCTCAAGTTGGGAAATAAAGTATATCTTGTTGGAGACTGTATATATAAGTTAAAATACACTTTATTTAATATATTATTTCACTTCTTTAACCCTTTGAAAAATTATTCATATTTTGGGTACCCTATTTTTCATGTCTAAATAATTTGTTCGTACAAAATGCTGTCAAAAATAAAATATTTGAGATGTGATAAAATTTTGTCGTTTCTTATTTATATATTGACTTTTACATGTGATAATTGATTTATTGTTTTATTTTTTATATAGGTGATGATTATATTGTAAAGACCCGTAAAATTCAAGGGAAATTTTTTCTTAATTTTCTTTAGAATTTTACAAGAGCGCGGTTTCAGACGGCACCTGATTCCGAGGCCCGGAGTGCCCGGAATTAATTTCCGAAGTTTGGCTCGGGTACGTTCAGTGAACGAACGAGCGGGAATTCCTAACTTTTGTTCCGGTGCTCGGAATTGAAATCCGAGGGCACCGATGAACTCGCAGCGCCGATATTCGCCTAAAGAGACCTTTTCGGGAGTTGCGTTTGTTGCGGGTTGAAAGTTAGTTTTAGGGGTTTTTAGTTTGAGTTAAATAAAATTTGTATAGAACAAATTTTATTATAACTTGTTAAAAACCTACCAAAGGGGGTTGGAAGTGGGACCCACACCCACTTAACCTCCCTTGGGAGGATTAAGTGTGGTGGGGCCCACACGAACCCCTAAACCTTTCAAATTCTCCCAACTTGCTTAACCCCTAATTAAATGGCTTGAGTTACTTAATTAATTATAGGAGTTAAACCTTTTGAATTTCAAACTTTTGAAATTCTAATGTGTTATGTGATAATAAAATAAGATGTTGACTTATTTTATTTTGGGTTATTTGTTTTGTCTTCTTGAGAGGTGGAGAGCTCTTCTTCTTCTTCAACTCTGACGAAGAACTCGAAGAACGTTCATCTTGACGAAGAACGCTCAAACTCCGACGAAGAACGCCGCACCTCCATTCTTAGTTTTCCATGTCAACGAAAGGGGACGCCCCTTCTTCCTCGGACAACCTTCGTCGGCGTACAAGTTTCGCCAACGACGTGTCTCTTCGAACGCATTCCTTCGTCATCGGATTTGACGAACGGCTACCGCGACGCCCGACCTCCGCGACGCCGTCTTCCGCGGAACGTAGACGAATCTTCGAACCTTATACCAAGGTAGGGGTTGTTGTTTTATTCTTTAATTATTCCATTTCTTGCTCGTGGATCGCATGTCTATGTGAGGCTTTTGAATATTTTATATAAGTGTTATTGTTAACGCGAGGGGGGGCCGGACTGCACGAACACGGCCGAACCCCCCTCCATCGTTCTTGTTTATTCTTGCGGGTAGAAGCAAAGTGGCGTGGTGCCGTCGCACCACGCGGATTACCGTGTAATTGTTTTATGCGGCGCTGTCGCGCCACGCCGAGGAAGAATCTTCAAGAACGCGACGCCGTCGCGCCGCGTTGAAAGGAATCAAGGCACGAAGAAGGGGCGTGGTGCCGTCGCACCGCGCCGGACGACGAACACCGCGGCCGGTTCCGGGCCGCGGCGGGACGAGGAGACCGCGGCCGGTTCCGGGCCGCGGCGGAAGAGAAGACCGGCGGCCGGGCCGCCGGCGTCGGAAGCCGAAGGGGGGACCGGAATTTCCGGTCCCGTTAGAGGAAAACCGGCCGGCCAGCTGGCCGGCCGGATACCTTTAAAACCGGGGGAATTAATCCCCCGACCACCTCATAAAACCCCCCCTCTTTATGAGGGGGGGGGGGGGTTCTTTGAAGGAGGGGGGCAGCCGGCCCCCCGGTTCCGCTCAAATCAGGCCCCCCACGTGGGGGGGCGTTTTAAAAAAAAACAGCGCGGCACAAAGGCCGCGCCGCCCCTCAAAACCGCGGGGCTTAGCCCCCGCGTGCGGCCCCCTCGCGGCGCCCGGCCGCCGCGGCCCGCCGCGCCGCCGCCCGCCGCGCCGCCGCCCGCCGCGCCGCCGCCGGCCGCCGCGCCGCCCCAGGGGGGGGGGGGGGGGTCGGGCCGGGTCGGCCCGGACCCGGACCCCCCGTTTCGAACCAGAATCGGTTTTTGGCCCATAACTTGAGCCTCAGACCTCCGATCGACAAACCGTCAGCGGCAACGCGATCCTTGGATCGAGACGGTCGTTTCGGTATATCGCACTCAAGGTTTCGGTCTACTTTGAGTTCGGCCGGGTTGGTTCGTTCACGAAACCAACCGGGCCTTCGGAGCGGAAACACTCATATCTTGAGCTACGAACGTCCGATTGACGCGCCGTCAGTCGCGTTGTGTTTTTCTTAGTGAGACGGATCTTTTGGCATACTCCGCCCGAGGTTTGGACGCAGTTGGAGTACGGTCGGGTTGGTTTTGACTTAAAAACCAACCGGGCCCCGGAGACGAAAATGCCAATAACTCTCAGACCGGGCGTCCGATTGACGCGCCGTCTGTTGCGTTGAGTTCCTGTTGACGTTACGGAACTTTTGGATACATCAACTTCGGTTTTCGTGACAGTTGATGTATCAGCCTCTCGGCTCGTGGAGCGGAACCTCCGAACGAGCTTGCTGTGTGCGGGAACCCTAGTGCTGGCTGCGACTGCTACAACTGCTACTACTGCTACGACTGCTACTGTGACTGCGACGACGACAGTACAGAGATCCTGTGTGGATTCGACGATGACAGTACAGAGATCCTGTGTGGATTCGACGATGACGACTACAGCACTCAGCGATCCTACGTGGATCAGTGCTACAGGTCCTGTGTGGGCCCGATCCTGTGTGGGTCCGCGCTCAGCGGTTCTGTGTGAGCCAGCGCCTACAGGTCCTGTGTGGGCCCGACCCTGTGTGGGTCTTTGCGGGGGTTAGTTACCTATCGATCCTTCGTGGGTCCGACGACTTAGATGGATCAGTGATCATCTTTATCGTCCTTGAAGAAGTATACCTGTGTGAGCTGAATCCTATTGCTTTCCTGTGTGGATTGTGTTGTACAATCCTGTGTGGATTACGTTTTTGCTTTCCTGTGTGAAATACGTTTACTTTCCTGTGTGGACTGAGTTTTACTTGGGCTCGGAGGTTAGAGAGTATTTGAATTGATGACTTAGGTATATGTATGGGCATATACCTAAGCAGTGTCAGTTGTTACTTCGTGATTGTTATTTTTCTTCGTAGTTTATCCTTTGTGGATTTGAGAGACCTTCAGAGGTCTTGGGGTCCCTACTGAGTAGCTTATACTCACCCCTGCACGGGCTTTGCCCGCACTACGTTGTGTTGGTTACAGACGACGGACAGCGTTGACCTTAGCTGAGGCTTGCAGAGCGGGACGGTACCCGGAGGTGGACCACTGGGCGGAACGTGCACGGAGCGGACGGCGGGACCCGTGGAGCAGAGGAGCTATCTGTACCCACCCTTCAGGTGGGATTTCCAGTGGACAACTCGGAGTAGCGGCTTTTACATTTCAGTTGTTGTTTTTCCCTTTTCGAGTTGTACTTTACCTTCAGTTTGGGTTTGTATTCTGGCCCATTTACCTTTCCGCACTTTCAGTCGTACTCTTCTTTTGTTTAGTGTTTACTTTCCTCTTGCTTACTCTGAGGTGATGTCTACTTTTCAAAGGCAATGCCTTCCCATTTTACTGGGATTTACGCCGTGGTGCTAGTCGCCAACCCCTGGCCTATGGAAGGCGGGCTTGGGGTAGTCACGGCACGGACCCCGAGGGCGGGTCGTGACAAATTGGTATCAGAGGAGTTCGGTTCTACCGTGAACTCTGATCTTTTCTATGTGAAGCAATAATGTTTAGCGTATTGAGTGTGGTTATCAGTCCAGGGAGTCCAGTGTTGGTGCGGCGGCCGACGTATCCGTACACCAGGACCCTGACTTCTGATTTCCGACTTAATGCACGAAAACATTGATTGCGTGTGTGTTTCAAAGTTTTCTTTGTGATTACTTATATCAGCTCACCAGGTATACTGTTCTGACCGTGGCGCATCTGTTTTCTTTTCAGGATGGCCCCACGACGGCAGCCAGCTAGGGTTCCGAGAGTCGAGTGTGACGACAGCCCACCGAGCGACGAGGCCTCGGTGCAGGGCCCTTTTCCAGTAGTGGCACCGGCGGTAGCTTTACCCGCCGATCCCCCGATGCTTCCAGCAGCAGCCGCTGACGATGCACGTCGCCTCAGCGCACTGCATGAGTTTCAGCGCCAGCGACCGCCCAGGTTTCGCGGGGAGACGGATCCCCAGGCAGCAGAGGACTGGCTGGAGGCAGTAGTTCGAGTGTTTAGGCTAGTGAGGACACCAGCAGACCTCATGGTGATCCTCGCTGCGAGCCTACTACACGCAGCGGCGGGACGATGGAGGAGCTTGATGCTCCAGGTGCACGATGAGGCATCTCTACTTTGGACGGACTTTGAGAGCCTCTTCCGCTCGGAGTTCGTCCCAGCCACCCTTCGTGCGGTGCGTATCCAGGAGCTTCTACAGCTGCAGCAGTGCAGCATGACGGTCGCTCAGTACTCGGCGAGATTTACCGATCTCTCGCGCTACTCGACCGACATGGTACGGGACCCATTCTTCTGGGCCCGGACCTTCGAGCAGGGTTTGAGACACGAGATCAGGGCATCGCTGATCTCCCTCAGCATACCGACTCAGACAGGAGTACTGGAGTGGGCCCTTCTGATCGAGAGCTTCCTTGCTGAGTCTACACCAGCACAGCGACCCACCGCAGGGCGGCACGTGGCAGAGTCATCTGCAGCAGGCAGTCGACGGATGACTCAGGGGTCCAGACAGACCAGACCTTCAGGCAGACGATCTCAGGGCACTGGCTCAGCAGTGCGGGGCACACAGCGCGGAGCCAGTCTTACGAGAGGCAGACAGTGCTACTCGTGCGGCGGGCAGGGCCACATGGCTCGTGACTGCCCGACCCGTCGTGCCGAGGAGCAGTAGTCAGTTGATGGACCACCAAGGCAGAGGCAAAGGGTCGACCGTGGCGGTCCGCAGAGAGGAGGTAGACGAGGCAGAGGAGCTGGACGAGCAGCCGGTGGTGGGCGACGCTTTGAGGCTCTGCCACCACCACCACCAGGAGGTCCACCCCGACCACAGGGAGCTGGCGGGCAGCGACAGGCACAGCTCCAGGCAGCAGAGGCCTACGACCACGGCGCACCCGAGATGATTCGAGGTACTATCTGTGTCTACTCCACCCTTGGTGCAGTTCTTATAGACACAGGAGCGAGTCATTCTTTCATAGCCGCTGCCCTTGTTCGGAGCTCGGAGATTCCGACAGAGCCGTTGGCTCGATCCTTACGGCTAGAGACTCCTACGGGAGCAGACTCGACGATTACGCACTGGTGCCGGCAGTGTGAGATTACTCTAGGAGGCGAGAGCTTCGGCTGGGATCTTCTTGTAGCAGCGTAGAGGCCTTACGACGTCATCTTGGGCATGGATTGGCTGTCTACGGTCCATGCACAGATTGACTGTTTTAGGCGCAAGGTGCGTTGTGTACGCACCGACGGGAGCAGGTTCACCTTCACCGGCGAGAAGGGAGCCTTAGCAGCACAGGATGGACTTCCGCGGAGGAGAGGACAGCCCATCGCTCATCAGTTGGATAGCCTTATCCTTGGAGCAGTTGACGTGCGAAGTCCTGGTTTTCCTGCAGTGGTGGATCAGTTTGCGGACGTTTTCCCCGACGACGTTCCAGGGCTACCCCCTCGCAGAGAGGTAGACTTTTATATTGACTTGTACCCCGGGACAGCCCCGATATCCACTCCAGCATATCGGATGGCCCCCGCCGAGCTTCGAGAGCTACGGGTACAAATGGAGGACTTGCAGGGCAAGGGGTTCATCCGACCCAGTGTTTCACCCTGGGCTTCACCGATATTGTTCGCCAAGAAGGCGGACGGGAGCTTGCGACTTTGTGTTGACTATCGTCGCCTGAACCAGGTGACAGTGAGGAACAAGTATCCGCTACCGAGGATTGATGACCTCTTTGATCAGCTCAAGGGAGCACGGTGGTTCTCGAAGATAGACCTCAGGTCAGGCTATCATCAGCTCAGAGTCAGAGACGAGGATGTGCAGAAGACGGCCTTCAGATGTCGGTATGGCCACTATGAGTTCTTGGTTATGCCTTTCGGTGTAACCAATGCTCCAGCAGTGTTCATGGCTCTCATGAACAGGATCTTTCAGCCATACCTCGATCGGTTTGTCGTGGTCTTCATCGACGACATTCTGATTTACTCTACGACAGAGGAGGAGCACGCCTATCACTTTCGAGTTGTTCTAGACACACTCCGAGAGCACCAGCTTTATGGTAAGCTCTCGAAGTACCAGTTCTGGATACGTGAGGTCCACTTCTTGGGACACGTTATCTCTGAGGCGGGAGTTGCAGTGGATCCTGCGAAGATTGAGGCTGTGTTAGCATGGAAGCCACCCATGAGCGTGACTGAGGTTCGGAGTTTCTTGGGACTAGATGGATACTATCGGAGATTTGTGCCGAACTTCTCCAGAGTTGCGGCATCACTCACAGCTTTGACGAAGAAGGGGAAACCCTTCGTATGGACAGACAGATGTCAGCAGAGCTTCCAGGAGCTGAGATAGAGATTGACTAGCGCACCTATCTTGAGGTTGCCTGAGGAGGGAGTAGGGTACGTAGTCTACTGCGATGCATCAGGGACCGGACTCGGATGTGTTCTGATGCAGGAGCGGGTAGTGATCGCCTATTGATCACGACAGTTGAGGCCGCATGAGCAGAACTACGCTACCCATGACCTGGAGTTAGCAGCAGTGGTCTTCGCTCTGAAGACATGGCGACATTATCTGATGGGCGAGCGCTTTACAGTCTTTTCCGATCATCAGAGTCTCAGGTATATCTTCTTGCAGAAGGACCTGAACCTGAGACAGCGGCGATGGCTCGAGTTCCTCCAGGACTATGACTTTGAGATAGTCTATACTCCTAGGAAGGGGAACGTAGTAGCCGATGCCCTCAGCAGGAGGACGGGCATTCAGCTACTCGAGGAGGCGACGGAGCAGCTAGCCTCTTTGCAGATATCCTTCGTGGATAGAGATGGAGCAGCCTTTCTTCAGTCTCTCACAGTCACTCCTCCACTACTGCGGCGAGTCAGGTAGGCACAGCGCGGGGACGCTGACTGTGAGACACGGCGTGCACAGATATCCTCGGGACAGGCACCTGATGGTTTCTCCATTGGAGCAGAGCACGACATCCTTTTCAGAGGACGTACCATGGTACCAGTCGCTTTGCGAGAAGAAGTGCTGAGGGAGTTTCACACTTCTCCTTTGGCGGTACATCCTGGAGTGGCGAAGATGTACCAGGACCTCAGACGACAGCACTGGTGGCCGGGCATGAAGAAGGCAGTAGCAGAGTTCGTTTCTCGATGCCTCACCTGTCAGCAGGTGAAGGCAGAGCATCAGGTACCAGCAGGCTTGGTACAGCCCTTGGAGGTTCCGGAGTGGAAGTGGGACGACATATCTATGGACTTCGTGACTGGACTTCCACGCACTTCCAGAGGTCACGACTCCATCTGGGTGATTGTTGACCGACTCACCAAGTCGGCACACTTCTTACCCATCAGAGAGCAGGGATCAGTGGAGAGCTTGGGACGTCTCTACGTTCAGGAGATTGTGCAGCTCCACTGCATGCCATCATCTATCGTTTCTGATCGAGATGCCCGCTTTACTTCCCGGCTTTGGAAGGGGTTACAGGAGGCGTTCGGGACGCAACTACGTCTTAGCACAGCTTTTCACCCTCAGACGGATGGTCAGACGGAGAGGACCATTCAGACTCTCGAGGACATGCTCCGCGCATGTGTCCTCGACTTTGGTCGTAGCTGGGAGGACCACCTACCCTTAGTGGAGTTCGCATACAACAACAGCTACCACTCCACCATCGGGATGGCACCGTACGAGGCGTTGTACGCCCAACCATGTAGATCTCCTTTGTGCTGGACAGACCCTGGGGAGTCAGCACTGGTGGGACCGGAGATGGTCCAGGCCACGACAGAGAAGGTCCAGGTCATCCAGGAGCAGATGAGGACAGCTCAGAGCCGGCAGAAGTCATACGCTGACAGGAGGCGGAGGCCACTGGAGTTCGAGGATGGAGACCACGTCTTCTTGCGGGTCTCACCTCGACGTGGTATTCGGAGATTTGGCCGAGGCGGCAAGTTATCTCCGAGCTTCATCGGACCTTTCCAGATTCTCAGCAGGATTGGTGAGGTGGCTTATCGGCTGGCTCTACCACCTCAATTGCACCGGGTGCACGACGTCTTCCACGTATCTCAGCTGAGGAGATACGTGCACGACCCGACGCACATCATTGACCATGGGGAGCTTGACGTTGACGATGGGGCGACTTTTACGGAGGTCCCGGTGGAGATAGAGGATCGACAGGAGCGGGTCCTGCGTGGGCGATCGATTCCTCTCGTGCGCATCAGATGGCAGCACGGGAATCTCCAGGAGAGCACATGGGAGCGGGAGGCTCAGATGCGTGCTCAGTACCCTCTTTTGTTTCCCTAGTTTTTGATGTGTCTTTACGGGGACGTAAAGCCCTGAGGTGGGAGTAATGTAAAGACCCGTAAAATTCAAGGGAAATTTTTTCTTAATTTTCTTTAGAATATTACAAGAGCGCGGTTTCAGACGGCACCTGATTCCGAGGCCCGGAGTGCCCGGAATTAATTTCCGAAGTTTGGCTCGGGTACGTTCAGTGAACGAACGAGCGGGAATTCCTAACTTTTGTTCCGGTGCTCGGAATTGAAATCCGAGGGTACCGATGAACTCGCAGCGCCGATATTCGCTTAAAGAGACCTTTTCGGGAGTTGCATTTGTTGCGGGTTGAATGTTAGTTTTAGGGGTTTTTAGTTTGAGTTAAATAAAATTTGTATAGAACAAATTTTATTATAACTTGTTAAAAACCTACCAAAGGGGGTTGGAAGTGGGACCCACACCCACTTAACCTCCCTTGGGAGGATTAAGTGTGGTGGGGCCCACACGAACCCCTAAGCCTTTCAAATTCTCCCAACTTGCTTAACCCCTAATTAAATGGCTTGAGTTTTTTAATTAATTATGGGAGTTAAACCTTTTGAATTTCAAACTTTTGAAATTCTAATGTGTTATGTGATAATAAAATAAGATGTTGTCTTATTTTATTTTGGGTTATTTGTTTTGTCTTCTTGAGAGGTGGAGAGCTCTTCTTCTTCTTCAACTCTGACGAAGAACTCGAAGAACGTTCATCTTGACGAAGAACGCTCAAACTCTGACGAAGAACGCCGCACCTCCATTCTTCATTTTCCATGTCAACGAAAGGGGACGCCACTTCTTCCTCGGACAACCTTCGTCAGCGTACAAGTTTCGCCAACGACGTGTCTCTTCGAACGCATTCCTTCGTCATCGGATTTGACGAACGGCTACCGCGATGCCCGACCTCCGCGACGCCGTCTTCCGCGGAACGTAGACGAATCTTCGAACCTTATACCAAGGTAGGGGTTGTTGTTTTATTCTTTAATTATTCCATTTCTTGCTCGTGGATCGCATGTCTACGTGAGGCTTTTGAATATTTTATATAAGTGTTATTGTTAACGCGAGGGGGGGCCGGACTGCACGAACACAGACGAACCCCCCTCCACCGTTCTTGTTTATTCTTGCGGGTAGAAGCAAAGTGGCGTGGTGCCGTCGCACCACGCGGATTACCGTGCAATTGTTTTACGCGGCGCCGTCGCGCCACGCCGAGGAAGAATCTTCAAGAACGCGACGCCGTCGCGCCGCGTTGAAAGGAATCAAGGCACGAAGAAGGGGCGCGGTGCCGTCGCACCGCGCCGGACGACGAACACCGCGGCCGGTTCTGGGCCGCGGCGGGACGAGGAGACCACGGCTGGTTCCGGGCCACGGCGGAAGAGAAGACCGGCGGCCGGGCCGCCGGCGTCGGAAGCCGAAGGGGGGACCGGAATTTCCGGTCCCGTTAGAGGAAAACCGTCCGGCCAGCTGGCCGGCCGGATACCTTTAAAACCGGGGGAATTAATCCCCCGGCCACCTCATAAAAAACCCCCTCTTTATGAGGGGGGGGGGGGGGGTTCTTTGATGGAGGGGGGCAGCCGGCCCCCCGGTTCCGCTCAAATCAGGCCCCCCACGTGGGGGGGGGGGGGGGGGCGTTTAAAAAAAACGGCGCGGCACAAAGGCCGCGCCGCCCCTCAAAACCGCGGGGATTAGCCCCCGCGTGCGGCCCCCTCGCGGCGCCCGGCCGCCGCGGCCCGCTGCGCCGCCGCGCCACCCCAGGGGGGGGGGGGGGGTCGGGCCGGGTCGGCCCGGACCCGGACCCCCCCGTTTCGAACCAGAATCGGTTTTTGGCCCATAACTTGAGCCTCGGACCTCCGATCGACGAACCGTCAGCGGAAACGCGATCCTTGGATCGAGACGGTCGTTTCGGTATATCGCACTCAAGGTTTCGGTCTACTTTGAGTTCGACCGGGTTGGTTTGTTCACGAAACCAACCGGGCCTTCGGAGCGGAAACGCTCATATCTTGAGCTACGAACGTCCGATTGACGCGCCGTCAGTCGAGTTGTGTTTCTCTTAGTGAGAAGGATCTTTTGGCATACTCCGCCCAAGGTTTGGACGCAGGTGGAGTACGGTCGGGTTGGTTTTGCCTTAAAAACCAACCGGGCCCCGGAGACGAAAATGCCAATAACTCTCAGACCGGGCGTCCGATCGACGCGCCGTCTGTTGCGTTGAGTTCCTGTTGACGTTACGGAACTTTTGGATACATCAACTTCGGTCTTCGTGACAGTTGATGTATCAGCCTCTCGGCTCGTGGAGCGGAACCTCCGAACGAGCTTGCTGTGGGCGGGAACCCTAGTGCTGGCTGCGACTGCTACAACTGCTACTACTGCTACGACTGCTACTGTGACTGCGACGACGACAGTACAGAGATCCTGTGTGGATTCAACGATGACAGTACAGAGATCCTGTGTGGATTCGACGACGACGACTACAACACTCAGCGATCCTACGTGGATCAGTGTTACAGGTCCTGTGTGGGCCCGATCCTGTGTGGGTCCGCGCTCAGCGGTTCTGTGTGAGACAGCGCCTACAGGTCCTGTGTGGGCCCGATCCTGTGTGGGTCTTTGCGGGGGTTAGTTACCTATCGATCCTTCGTGGGTCCGACGACTTAGATGGATCAGTGATCATCTTTATCGTCCTTGAAGAAGTATACCTGTGTGAGCTGAATCCTATTGCTTTCCTGTGTGGATTGTGTTGTACAATCCTGTGTGGATTACATTTTGCTTTCCTGTGTGGAATACGTTTACTTTCCTGTGTGGACTGAGTTGTACTTGGGCTCGGAGGTTAGAGCGTATTTGAATTGATGACTTAGGTATATGTATGGGCATATACCTAAGCAGTGTCAGTTGTTACTTCGTGATTGTTATTTTTCTTCGTAGTTTATCCTTTGTGGATTTGAGAGACCTTCAGAGGTCTCGGGGTCCCTACTGAGTAGCTTATACTCACCCCTGCACGGGCTTTGCCCGCACTACGTTGTGTTGGTTGCAGACGACGGACAACGTTGACCTTAGCTGAGGCTTGCAGAGCGGGACAGTACCCGGAGGTGGACCACTGGGCGGAACGTGCACGGAGTGGACGGCGGGACCCGTGGAGAAGAGGAGCTATCTGTACCCACCCTTCAGGTGGGATTTCCAGTGGATAGCTCAGAGTAGCAGCTTTTACATTTCAGTTGCTGTTTTTCCCTTTTCGAGTTGTACTTTACCTTCAGTTTGGGTTTGTATTCTGGCCCATTTACCTTTCCGCACTTTCAGTCGTACTCTGCTTTTGTTTAGTGTTTACTTTCCGCTTGCTTACTTTGAGGTGATTTTTACTTTTCAAAGGCAATGCCTTCCCATTTTACTGGGATTTACGCCTTGGTGCTAGTCGCCAGCCCCTGGCCTATGGAAGGCGGGCTTGGGGTAGTCACGGCACGGACCCCGAGGGCGGGTCGTGACATATATAGTTGTTTGTGTTGTTGATTTGGGTACTATAGTCGATGGTGTGAGAGCGGATAACATGAGGATGATTCACACAAGATAGTTTCTATGCTAAAGTATTGTGGTCTATGATTTAGTTTTATTTTTTCTATGGTATATTCTACATAGATTCTCTTTACATGTTTTCATATTATGTTAAATTTATATGTATAATTAATTTTTTTATAAAAAAATATACAAATTTGAAAATTGGTTTTTTATAAACTGAAATCGAATCAACAATTAATGTGTTTTTCACTATCGTTTTTTAATAAAATCGACCCTAAAAGATGGAATATTATATTCCATGCCTATTTATATGAAAAATGACACCAATGAATGATTATGGGAATGTTTCCACATTAGTTTATTTGAAAAAATATGACTATGATTTCTAAAGATCAATCTTTGGTGTCAGTTTATATGAAAATAAATGCCAAACACTACATAAGATTTAATTTCAGTGTCATATTATTTGAAAACTGAGACTGAGGACCACCAAAGATTGAGTTTCATCATTATTTGTTAGTTAAATCCATTTTAAAACTCTATGAAGGTTGGATTTCAGTTACAATTTTTGTAGAAACCAATACTCAAATTCATTAAACCAATAGTTTTATAGTCTTGTTTTATATAAATCGATGCTGAAAATATTATCTATGGGTTTCGGTGTCAATTTTTGTAAATCCAAAGTTCAAAATCCTTTTAGACATCAATTTTTTTCTAAATTGATAGTGAAAACATCCTTTAACTGAATTTTTAGTTTATTTTTTATATTTTGGGTTTATGAATGACGATGTTGAAACTTCTATTTTTAACATTTCCTTTATAAATGTCTGTTAAAAAAGAGATGTCGAATTGTAAAAAAAATTTACATAGAAATAAATTTCTCCACTGGGAGATGAAAATAATACAACATATTGCTAATATAAGAGATCTTCTATATCAACCTAAGTAATATAAGGCTTAAATGCCAAATGTTACTACATAGGTCAATATGGATTACCTTTAATTATTTTTAGGATCCTATCATTTTAGAACTCCAAAGTTAATAATTATTGTCCCAGAGTAGTTTCAAGACTGGTGATATCCCATAAAATTTCCTAAGGCGTGTTTGAGTTAGGAAAATACATGCTAAAAGAATATGTGTTGGCTTGTGGGGGTAGTCATTTTGTAGAAATGTGACTCTGGTCAGTAATAACCTTTGGTGAGTTGGGAATGAAACTAAAGTATACTATTATTACCATAGGATCACATGACATGGTTCATGGACTGGGGAGGCTAGGTCCTAATGTCTATGATTAATTTTTCAATTTTTATTGGAGGTAATCAAGTATCCTAGAATTGAGAAATGGTGGATAATTATCTCCAAATCCAATACAGAGTCAGAGTATCATGTTGTATCTCATGTGAGTGTATAAATTATTTGGGGACTAAAATAACTATTGGTGATTATTTATCTTATAAGTATGAATACATCTAGCATGATAACCCAGTGGCAGTCATAATTGCTAATAATCAAGTATTTTAAGACTGGGATAAACACATTAAGTTGGATTTCATTTCATCTAAAATTATTGTGTGAAAAAAATGATCACCATCAGTCATGATCAAACTACAGATTAATTTTCAAACATCATTAGAAAGTTGGTTTTTGGAGAACTTATTCATTTTTTAGGTACCAAGCTAAGCATGATAAATATCCATGTCCAAACATGAGGTAGAGTGTTGGAGTTATTTATGTTCAAATTAGTTATCTTATTCCCAATGATTTTTGAAATTTAATTCTAAATAAATAATTTAACTTTCATTTCTTGAATTCTCATTAATTTAATGAAAATGGTAGGCCTCACTAGAGTGGAAGGAATTAACATAAAAAAATTCTATGGATATATATTAAAATCACTATAGGTAATTAACATAGAGAGGGGTAACATTGTTTCAACATACCTTCCTCTAAATAAATAGTACCAATCACAGGATTATATTAATTCATTTTATCTTCATGTACATCGGAAAGAGTATGGTCATTCATTTAATGATGAATAAATTATTATTTAACATATTCTATTGGTTTTATATTAATAATTTAACACTAACATTCCATGGATATGTATTTTTTTATCCATTACATTAAATGTAACATTAATTTATTTTCTCTTTAGTTTAATTAAGGTGAATGATTTTGGACATTATTATTTATGTGTTTTTAATAACATTAGTAATTGTGAATGACTATTATATGGGGAATAAATATTAACCTCTAAGGGAAGAATAAATAAGAATAATGCAAGAGGGAATCCACTGTTATAAAGATAATGTAGAAGATTTATCATTGGGTTTGCATGGAAGTATATTATGTTAATTATTCACTATATATTAAAAAATTTTTCATAATAGTTAATTATGATTTTTAAATCTGGTTCACTAAATCTATTTTGCCCATCTATTTTTTTTGTTTTCTATTTTACTCATTTGGGAAATCCAAAGAAACTAATGTGATAGTGGAACAATATCTACATCAATTATTTTCCTTTGGTCATATTAGAATAAAAATAGGAAGATATTTTTAATTTGGATGGATACCTAGATTTAATATATGAATTTTTATTTTTAAATTTATAATGGTAAATTTTAAATATTAAAAATTTATTCATAGTTGAAAAAATAAAATGACAATAATTATTGGTATGGAATAAAAATATGGATCCATATGTTTTTAGGTTTAAAATATATATTGGTGATGTTTTAAAATTTTATTAATCCCAGAAGGGTAATTTTAATCCATTGATAATTGAAAAATGAAATTATAATTCAAACATTATTCACAATATTGCATATCATCCGTCCTATCAACCCTCATCTATCCTGTCACCTTTCTTTTATATTTCTTTTCCAGTGAATTTATCATATAAACCTTTCAACACTCATTCCACCTTCATCTCACTTCACCACACCACCCTACTTTTCTGGTTTCATCCCCATTGCATCCCAACATCACCGTCTCCCCTCACCCACCACTCTAGTCCAATAGTTTCATCCCCGTCACAGCCCTACTCCATCATCTCCCATCACCCCACCTCCCATCTCATGTCTACTTTCATGTCACATTTCACCTAACAATCAACCTTTCCCCACTACTCCCACCGATCCCACTTGGCTAAGGAAGCAATCCATTATAGCCTCGCTCCATTACCTTGGAAGGAAGCCCCATGCGGTTCATCCCCATCGCAACCCTACCCCATCATCTCACCTCACCCAAGAACACACCTCTTAAGGTTTCATTCTCTTATCACCTATTTTGGTTTCAATAGTATCATAACCCTACTACATCACCCAGTAAGGAATCCTCTTATGGTACCATCCATGTCAACATATTCCCTTTCCTGCTTCCACCTTCCTTTACTCACCCAACAATACTATTTGACATGCCTTCATATCAATCTTCTCACCTCACCCAAGAACTCCTATTAATTGATCTTCAGTTAATCACTACACCATCCACATTAATTTTATTTATTTCAACACACTACACCCCATTTTGATTCATCTCTAGTATTTTTCCATTCAATTCTGAAGTAGGATTTGAGTAGCGGAAAACACAACCTCATAGAAACAGATCACTGGTGGTGATCATAACAACTCAAATAGATCCAAAGTGGGTTGGTATTTATTTATTCAACTATAATTGATATTGAAATTAACAAAAAATACCATGTTATGGGTATAAGAAATAAAAAAATGATGTAAAATAGAAGTCTAATGTTTGGGTTGTAGTAGGTGTCTCCCAATCCACCAGATCAACACACTTCAAACATCCCATGTCTAAAATCATCTTAACTTTATTCCAATAGTGGTATTAGGAGTCGTCCAAGGAAAAAATTAGTTTATTATCAAACAACCATCATTAAACTCATCTTCATTGTGACCTTCGAAGTTTCATTATATTTGGGTTGATGACCGACAACTATAATGAATTCACCATATTCATTAGATATAGTATATTCAAAAGTGCATAAAGAAAAGAATAAGAATATCATTAGAGGTAATCAAAAGAAAACTATTAATGTATAAAAAATTGTATTTTTTTCTTTGTTTTGTAATGATTTCAAAATTTAATCCTCTTATAGAATCATATGATTGTTCATGAAATCCACTACCTTGGGTATTTCAAAATTCCCTCTTTCCCTTGGCCTTTACTAGGAGTTATCCCACAAGAATAAGGTTCAACTATTATTCCTTAGAAGAACTGACATGTGGATTCTATTGAATAGGAATCCTGAACAAATGGATGGTTCACAGAATATAACACCAACAATGGTCTATAATTTCAGGGAGAAATATGCATTTTTTAATAACTCTATTTCTTCAAGGGATTCAGGTGAAAAAAAGTGATCCATCATCATGAGAAGAGGCATGGAAGAAAAAGATGAAGGTGAGGGGGGATCCATAATAATCAACTATTTATTGATATAATTATAAGTTATCATCTTTGAAAAGGAATTCAATATCTTGGAAATTCATTTCTTAAGATAATATATATTGGATTTATATTTCTAGAATCGTATGCTTGGTTTTATTATGAATTTATAACTGCAAAATTTCTTTGAACATAAATGAATATAGATTTTTTTTGTATCCCAATGTATGATAGGTAGGAGAGAGACATGGGAAAAATATCAAGGTTTTTTTGTAAATATATTGCGGGAAACATGGAGGAAATATTGAGGGGAGGAGTGAATGTGATGTGGTGAAACACATTTGAAAAATGAAAAAAAAAATCAAATTGCTTTTGAAAAATGAAATTCAGTTATTTTTATGATTTTATGACACATTGGGAGAATATGTGATTCCATATTTGAATCACGGTAAAATAAAAATGTTGTAAGGGATGGAAAAAATGAAGGAATGTTAAAAAAATACAGTTCATCATCTTCTTTATTCCACCTACTGCCAAAAATCAGTGGAAGATCTCCCATGCATTCTCTCAAAACAAATCACTGTTAAGCTACCTTAAATATCACTGAAGGAAAATTTGTGTAGTAGAAAAGACAATCAAACTATCACAAATCACTGGTGGTGAACACAACCACAAAAGAGGACTAGAAAAAATTAGTATTTATTTCATGAATTATAATTGACATTACCAAACAAAAACCAAATCATTTTATATGGATACAAACTAACGACAAGAAAACAGAAGAAAAATAAAAGTCATATGTTTATGTTAGAGTAGGTGCTACCCAATCCTTGATATCCAGGCATGTTAAGTTGACCATTTCTATAATCATCATGCCTCCATTCCAATTGTGGGATGAGGTGTCATCAATATAATAAAATAATTTATTAAAAAAAGGTTCATCTATCTTTGGTTCACCCCCCTTGGGTTCATCACAAAATTTGGATACCATTCAACCCACTTTAATTTCTTTACACATAATTCAACTCCAATTATTCCACATTTAACCAACCATATTTCTTGTTAATCAATATCATAATTGGGAGTTAATATTTATCTATGTTTTGTTTCAACCACTACACTCAAAATATTAAAGGAAACAATCAAACTCTGAAGAACTTGTTTCATGTAAAAAAACGGTTTAATTTCAATAACGATTCACCTATTTTTAGACGTAATGGTTGAGTGAATGCGTCCATTATAGTTATAAGGTTTATTCTAATGAACCATTATCCTTTGATTAAGAAACATTTTTTTAATGAAGAGACCCTTAATGATTTATGTATGATTTATCGAAATCATGATTCAATATACTTCATTCAATGTCTCATTTTTGGTAAGAGGGAATTTTTAATTTAACTAAAATACCTTCATTTAATATATTTCAGTAAAAAATATATTCTCCATTGAAATTTAACACCTTCAATAGATGGAGATGAATTTTTAACCTATCGATGCCGCACAAACAATCATATTAGAAGGGGATTAATTCATACCTCTATGAATAATTATGGTCTATTTGGTATTTGGATATGATTTATATTTTGATTATGTCTGTGGAATTCCTCAGTTATATGTAATTTTATAATTGATATATGATTTAAATTCACTTATTAAATCATGATTCATTCCCTTAGTGAAGCATCATTCCCTTTCTCAGTTATGTGTAAAATCATTATATTCAATTTATTAAATTAATAATTTCAAATACTATTTAATATAATATTATAAGAGTCTTTACAATGCACATATCATGTGGAGAGATTATAATAATTGAAATATGTGTTACTATTGATATTTATAATGAATTTTATTTATATATTTTATATCATAATGATATATATATAATGATTAAATATTAGTAAAATTTTATATTAACATAATATTTAATTTCATTATATTAAATTATTTATTATATATGTTATTTTAAATAAAATTCATAGTTAATATGAAATTATTAAATTTTAGTAATTTATAATAACATTGTATTCATAAAATTTCATTCAAATATTAATAGATTTACATGTTAGATGTTATCATGTTTCATGATGTTTTATAAAATGGAGCCTAATTTTGTTCCAGTTATCATGTTTGTGGAATTATCTTTTTCGGTGTGCTCCAAAAATTGTTTCGAAAATTCCTAAAATTTGTATGCTCAATAGTATGATTTTACTATTCATTTTTTAGTTTATTTCCCATTTTCGTTGTATTTTTATTTATATTGAGATTCTTATACTAAATATTGAAGGTAGTTTTATATATTATTAGTTTTTTATTGATTGAGATCATGTAGAACATACTGGGAATACCAGTGAGTTGATTGAGTGTATTTCATCAAATTAGCAGTGCTGGGTACTGGATACCCCTTGTCTATAAATGTTATTTGTCATGGGATGATGGAATTTACTTTTTCATGTCCCAAAATTTTAATATTTATAGTTTGTTTGTGATTATTGTTTTTTATCTTTTTGTATCCATGATCTATCAATTTCTATATGGTCCTATATTACATTTAACATATTCCATTATCTTAGTGGTTGTGTGATTGATTATATGTTTATCCTCAATTTAAATAGATTATATACAAAATTATCTACATTATTTTTTGTCTAGCTCCCATTTCATATAAGACCAATGAATAAAATAGGAAATTTAGATGCATTTATCATTCCACAATTAAATTAGATAATGAAATGTTCTTTGGATATAATGAAATAGAAACAATTGGTTCTTGCAGATCATGTATTATGCATTAGAGGATTGATGGATAGTAGGGAAACTAGTAGATCCATTTAAAACTCTTTCCTTGAATAGTGAATCGAATAGAGCGAGTAATAGTTGATTATAGAAAATTTGTTGGGGAGAAAAAGTAACATTTTTTATAGATAATGTTTTCTGGGATAATTCTTTGTATGAAAATTATGATGGTGTGATATGAGTATTAGTGTATGGTACATTGTATTGTGAACATAAATTTTTGGATGACTATTTTTTTAATTTAAAAAATGTACATAATTATTGAGTATAATTTATTAGTTCTTTGCATTTATGTAGGGAGATGCTGTATATATATTTTGATCATTGACATACATTATTTTTTTTATTTTGTTTAATGTTACTGTCATTAAAATTCATTTTTTTTATTTCGTTGAAAATTTCTAAAGTTATTCATTAACTATATAATTATTTTTATAAAATAAATACATAATTTTATTTAAATTAAATAATTATTAATTAAATTATAATATCTATTTTTGGCATATTATATATATTTATATTAGTAATTATATAATAATGTATTACCTGTATATATTATAATTTGAATTCTTTATTTAAAAATGAATTAAAATATTTATTTTTTTTTGAAATTCTAAAACACATTTTGTTTCCATTTTTGATTTAAAATTTAGAAATATATTATGAGACCAATTTCATGACTTCTCAATTCATTCAATTTTTTTAATGATGATTATTTAATTTTTACATAATTTTTATATTGTTTTTAGTTATATTTTATTTTGTAAATGAATGATCGCTCTAAGGATTAGGAAACCATTGGTCATCCCTCTCGGGTACATCATGCTTAAATGTTCTCTAGTACGTTTTATTCCTTATTCTATAATAGGTCTACAGAGTTGTCTTCTTAGTTGGAGGATACATCTCTAGTTTTGTCATAAATTAAATATATGGTATCATTAGAGATGAATTTCTCTTTCTGATCAATTTTAGTGGGAGTTTAGGATTTCTCAAAATATATTTTTATTCCATTTATTCAGATAGTTTTAAATTTGGGGAAGGCTTCAAAATTTGTTAATGATAAACCTATGATCTCTTAGACTGGGGAGAATTTTTGCTCGACCGGCTTTTTCCAAAAATGAATTTTATATTAAATGTTTGGAAAGGATTGTTCATCCCCTCATGTCTTAAAATTAATTTTTGGCTCGTGGCATATTTTTATCCTCAACCGTACATAGATTTTTTAGAGTTGGGCCAAAACCGCTAGAACCCCACTTACACTACCTAGTATGTTCACCCAGCACATAGTAGGTAAATTTTATCCTATTTTTAGTGATTATTTATTTTTCCCTTAATGGGATTATGGTTATTATAGGCCCTAAGTGATGTAACTAGAGCCAAGATCACACAATAGTATTAATTAGTTATTACATATTCAATGATTATGTGGTTTCTGTTGGTGCATTTTGGTGCATCAATTGTTTGTTTTTATTTTCCACTATGGGTGACTTATCATATTTTTCACATAAGAGGAGGGAAATAATCTCAAAAATGTTGAATCCAAAATTATAATGTCGACCAATCCTCTATTTTCCACCTCCAAGGTGACTCCTCCAATGTAGGATTATTGATATTGGGAAACTCGAGTCTCACATAGGGATTTCTATACTGATCTGAACTCATGTGTTTTCCTCCCCAATTCCATCCCCAAATCTTTATGGGGTTTATCATCCCATCTTGAATCCACACATGGATTAGTATTCCCTAGTATAATGACAATATATCCCTAGGATAATCTCCAGCTTGTGGGAATGGATTTTTATTCATCTCCCAAGGTTGCATCAGACATCAAGGAACATCACTCGGTTCGACATGTTAATTTTTTTGTTAATTATAATCTTCGTAATTCAATATTGGTTTGAGGTGGTGATGAGGCTACATATCCTTTAAAATATACTCTTTTAGGATATACTTCCCATACATTTCTTCTTCTTCTTAAGTAGTTTGATTAATATGATATGTGATCTTGAATTGATCCCAATAGTGTTACTTCTCCTTCCTAAAATATATATCTACTTCCAACATAATTAATGTATATTGATTCAATAAACATCACGTCTAAGCTTCCTATAATCCTTATATTCCTCTTTTGGACAATATAGATGATGGAGACAACTTATCCTCCAATTCATTTAGTCCTTGGATCACCACTGATGATAAATATCATGTAGATTCCCCTTCAAGAAATCATGTTGTTATGAAGGTATTTTCGTATCCATCTTATGGAAATATAGAAACTTGATTATGGTCTAGATACATTCCATATAATCCTACTACCTAAACCCAATATCAAAGGTTTATTAGATCCAAGGAACTCTCCCATTCTTTTCCATGAACTCCTCCATCACCTAGAACATCACATGCATTTAATAGATATTATTTATACAGAATGGTTTATATACACATAATTTTTAAAAAATTTCAATCCATGATCAAAAACAAGAAGCATTAGTAACACAAAAGTTTTCATCCAACAATCATATGAGATTCATCATGCATGGAAACCCAAACAATAAACATATTTGGATGTTATATAAGGAATATATGCATGTGGAATTTATATTCCTCTTCTCACTGTATCTAGAACAACATTTTTCATCACTACTATAGATTTCATCTTCAAAACATTACAATTTATCACAATTAAAAAATGTGTGGATAAAAGTCCCTTTTATATAATATACACATATTTATCAGTTCTTTTACCTGTTATTTAGTAGGTTTTTGTGCCCTACTCACCCAAATGCACCTGGAAGGATTTGAACGTTAGACCTCCTTGTCCAAATTTACCACTATTTCCACTACACCATCCTATTTTTTTCTATTTTTATTATTATATATATATATATATATATATATTTCTACACATCTGGTTTTTATATGTATTTATTAAATAATTATAAAAAATATTTTAATATAAATTTATAAAATATGTATTTATAAAATGCATATTTATTTCAAATACATATATAAAATATATTTTTATAATATGATAAAATACATTAAATTCATGTCTGTTTATGTAAATGACTATATGTATATAATATATTTATAAATATATATATTTAATATTATATGAAATATATTTAACTATATATATATATATATATTATGTGTATAATATTTTTTTCCATGCAGTTTATATATTTAAAAATGAATTTTACATGTAATTAAGAATAAATATTTATTTATAAAATTAAATTTTTATATGTAATTATGTGAAAATATGCATATATATTTAAATAATATATAATAAAATGTATATACACTGGTTGAGAGAATACTTCTAGGGATTTTTTGGGTTTGGTGATTCATAGGGTCTCTTAGGTGTGGCAGTGATTTGCCGGCATCCCTACTGTCATATCTAATGTTTTAGAACCAACTTCTAGTTGTGTTTATTGAAATCCCATCTTGATGCATTGTATTGTGTAATATTAAAAAAAATTAATTTGAATCACTTATTACTGAAGAAAACAAGAGAAATAGGCAGTCATGGCCAAAAAGTTTTATGGTGCATTTCGAATGCATCAAATGACACTTCTGATACTTAGAAATTTCATAGGTAACTTCCCCATCATTCTGGGTGCCTTTAAAAACATGATGCATAATTTTTGGCACTTATAAGAGGGTGTTTCCCTAAGATATGTTTGAGCATGCTATATTATCTTTAAATTATTCAACAAGAGAGATAAAAATAAAGAACCCAAATGAAAGTTATTTCACATTGAAAAAAATATTTCTAGTGATGGATGTAAGTGACAGCTGGGATATCCTAAAGACCAGTTTTTCTAAAGGGACATTTTTATATGACTTTTATGGTTCCCATTATGTTCTCGAACTGAGTGAGTTATGTGTTAATTCAGAGGCCCCATCAGAGATTTTATGTAATGGGACAAATCAATTCATATACATTAAGGGAGGACATTTTAGATTTAGGGTTCTCATTGATGTGGTGCAACAACTCATTAGGAAATTACATCTAAAAATAGAGGAATCAAATTTTAGGAAATCATTTGAATTTCAAAAAGGTATCAAATTTTTAATTGTTTTGTTGGTATATCTGGAACACAGGGAAAGAATTTGTTTCCTGGAAGGTTGATGATGAAGGCAACATCATCATGAAATATGGTCCCTAGATGTGTGAATAAAAATATTGGGGGAGTCCATCATTCCTAAACCAGAATAACCAAGTGATTAGGATATATTTTTGATTGCGTCTTCTAAGAAATTTTATCTGAATCATAATAATGTCATCATTATGGGGCCTCTAGTATTTCTGTAGATCATCATGTGGAAAATTTGGTCAGATGAAGGGGTGTATCAAACCATCATAGTTGGTTCAGGAGACCCTAGGATGAGTTATGACAAGCTTGGTATGTTTCCCATAGAAAAGGTTTTCTCTTATGTTGTATTCATATTAGCATAGTGGGAATGGGTAAACCATTATCTAGTTCCAAGAGAATTATCTCATAAAATCTGGAACAATAATCTTCCTAAATACCTTGAATTCCGCCTGTATCCGTCCACAATTTCGGTAGATTCTATCAAATCCTCTGTAAATGGTCCAATAACACAATGAAGCTGGAGAAAAAATATTAGTGAAGAGAGTGGGAATGGAAATGGAATGTGGTCAGGAAAAAATGTGGAGTTAAAATTTATGTGGTGGGGCCACGGTTTAATGAGAGCTATTCCAAAATATAGAAATTATAGATAGATAGAACATACCACAAGTGTTTAGAGGTAGATGCTAGATTGAGCTAGCCCTGTCTATCCCCATGAAAATCCTATATTAGAACAATTGTGATCTTGGACTCCCATAATCAATCTAGATGTTCCTATTTTTTTACACTAAAATTACTCATGATATGGTTATTCAATCCAAAATCCATATTATAAATCAATAACATGGATGATATCATACTAAAATATGATTTTCATGGATATTTACCAGCCTCTCGGCAAGGCTATCCAGGTGGAGTCGGCTTTCCTTAGAAGAAGGATAGGGATGTTTGGGTTAATTCCTTTTCTCCAAACCACATTTTTGAAATCATCCATCAATTAGATACATTGGAATGGGTTTTTGTAGGATTTCATGGATGAAAATCATAAATGGAGAAATGGAAGTCCTGGATGTTATTAAAACCCCTTAGTGAGAACCTCCCTAGACATCTCATTAATATAGGGGATTTCAATGAAATTCTCTTTCAAAATGAGAGGAATGGGGGAGAATGTAGAAATGATGAATCTATGATGGATTCCAAGTAAGAAACATAGTTGGAGAGACTAAAAGATATGGGATATTTTGGAAACTCTTTTATATGGTTTTATGGGATGTCTGAAACAACCTGCATTACAGAATGATTAGAATAATTTATGGGGTCAGATTATTGGAATGGAATTTTCAATAATTTTCAAGTCTATCCACATTCTCCAACCGTGTCATTCCATTTTCATATCCTCGGTTTAATATTACTAGGATAAATGAATCCATGGAATGGAATAATCTTAAAGATCATGAGATTTTGGGAGATGGAATGGGAGTGTGAAGAGATGACCCACTCTTGTAGGAAGTTTGGTGATCCAAAAATAAGAATGAAGATCCATTATACTATATCCAATAAGAAAGGTTATAGTAATATCATATTTTTCTATCCTAACATTCAATATGATTTTGTTTAAAGAAAACTAAATGAATGGTATTTTCTCCCACAATGTACTAATGTTTTATCGACCATATCAAAAATTGAAAAAGAAATATATGGTACTATCAAAATTAATGAATGTTTTTTTTCAATACAAGCATGAAAATCCAAAATAAAATATCCAAAATGTAAAGAAATATAATTCAATCATAACCCCTCTGTGAGGAGGTTGAATAAATCTATTTCTTAAATCAATATTTTTATGGTAGAAATTTATTCAATGAGAGTGGAATTAATTATCTCATCATAATTTTTATCAAAATATTTTACAATGGGGGTATTGTCATTTATTGTGATATTACCACATGTATCGAAAAAGTGGTTTTGGATATGATGAACACCTATCTCACTTGGGGGTTTATTGATGAATAAATTTTACTAGAACTGAAATAGATTCACTCAACCAAAGCACCTAGGACAGATGGATTTCATACCTTATTTCTAAAAAAATATTAACTCATTTTCAGGATTGAAATTTCTAGGCTCATGAAATACCATTGATTAGAAAAATACAATATTTATTCTTTTAATGAATCCATCATTAATATTATTCCAAATATCCAAAAAACATATTTGTACTTGGTCATCAGGCCCAAAAACTAAAGTAATGTGACATTACATAACCTCTCATAAATCCTAGAATCTATGGATCATGGATCTCATTATCTAAAACACATTTTGTTTCAATTTTGGATCTATAATTTTCAATGATATTATGAGACAAATTTCATGACTGTCAAATTAATTAATAATTTTTATGAAATGATGACTATTTCTATTTTAGAAAATTTGGTTGTTGTGCTTAGTTTATTTATTTTAATGAGTGATAGCTCGAAATTTTCACTGATAACACTTCTCATGTGCCACCATCCATTTGGAAATTTTCATGTGTGGTTTGTGATCTACCCGATTTTACTTTTTCCTAACACATGAGTGGTGATCTTTTAAGGTGGCACTAAGGCTTCATAATTCCTCCCTATGGGTTTGGAAACTTGTGGTTTTCCCTCTATAGTCATTCCAGCTCTAGTTAATGATAGTTCATCTGATTCCCTATTATCTATCAGGCATGGTGAGTTTTCTGATCAGTTGGAGGAGACATCTCAGGTTTCATTGTTGTTTCAAGGGAATGTATCACCTTATATTCCTCACTCATTGCGACCAATTGTTTCTAGTTCTTAGGGTTCCTCTTAATATCATTTTGATTATATTTATTTTGTTTGTGTATGGATTTGATAAAGTCTTTAAACATCATAATGCTAAACCTACAATCTCATAGTATCTATAGGAATTTGGATCAACCGTATCTCTCAATAAAGGATTTTGACCTTCAAGATTTGTAAGGATCACTCATACCTTCTTGTGTTCAAATTCTTTATTTTCATGTGGAATATTTTTGTCACCAACCATACATAAATATTTCAGGGTTGATCCAAAACCGCTGGGTCACCATTTTCACAACATAGTAAGTTCACTCACTACTTTGTTGGTAAATTTGAGTATATTTTTATTCATTTTAATTTTACTTTAAATAAGACTATTATTTGTTGAGGCCTTACATTTTATAATTGTATCCATGATCTTTTAGTAGAATTAATTATTTATTCCCAATTCCATGATTATCCAATTTTTTTGGTTCATTATGGTTCTTCTATTTTTTGTTTATATTTTCCACTATTGGTGCATTCTCGTAGTTTTTACACAAGTAGAAAGAAATGATCCCCCAACATGTTGAATCCAACATCATGATGGTTTTGATGCCTCCCATTGGGAGGATCTTTATTTCAGCAACAATGTTAGATATTGCTCAATTTTCCACCTCCATGGAAAATCTTAAATTGTATGCTTCTAAATTTTGGGAAACTTCATTGTGACATAAGAATTTCTAGGATTATCCAACATCATATGGTTTTTTTTCATCCCTGATGCTTACTCGGGATGATGGTCACAACAAAAATCACCCCTTGGGGTTGGTCTGCCTTAGTATACTAACTTTTTTGCCCCAGGGAAATCTCTTGGATTCTTTTGGGGATTTTTCATCAACTCCCCATGTGTCATGGGATATCATGGAACATCCCCTAGTTACACATGCCAATTTTCCTGATGAAGATAATCCTGCCATCATAGTATTTTATGGAGGTTCTATTGAGGCTTCCTATCCTTTGAAATATCTTCTTGTCATAGCTTATTCCTAGTTTTTCTTCTCATTCTTGAGAAGTTTGATTAATCTCATATTCAATCTCTCACTGATCATAATAGTTTTACTTATCCATCCAAATGATCTATAATGTTCCAACTTTATAGAGGGATTTTTATCCAATCAATATCATTTCCCCACTTCATCTTATTCCATGGTGCCTCTTATGTACAATACAGATGATATATACATATTATCCATCAATACCATTTCTCCTTTGAACATTGATGAGGATGAATATCCTATGGATTACAATTCTAGAAATGAAATGATGAATAAATGATTGTTGTATCGATCTTTTTCCCTCTTGAAAACAAGATTTAGGTCCAGGTATATTCCATGGACATTTAGTAACAAATCCTAGGCTTAAAGGATTATTGGTGTTGAGGAACTCTCACTCTCATTACCATGATCACCTACATCATCTAGACCTCCATATCAATATGATAAATGAAACATTATCCCTAATTATTTTTATACTAATAAAATTTCCTTGGATTCTATCCCTAAACTAAAACATGAAGTCGGTGTTATTAAAAATTCTTCCAACATTCACATGTGAAACATAATGAATGGAAATACCAACAATAAATATATTTAGATCTTATAGAGGGAACATGTGCATGTGAAATTAATAGTCATCTTCTCATAATATCAAGACCAAAATTTTTCATCATTACTACAAATATCTCCTAAAAACATTACCACTTATTATAATTAATGAAATTATGGATAAAAGCCTCTTTTATATAATATAAACTCATTTTTTAGTATATTTTACCAGTCATTTATCATCTCTTCGCACCCTACTCACCCAACTACACCTGGAATAATTCTAACATCGGACCTCCTTTTCCATATTGACCTCTCTTACAACAACACCATCATAAATTTTTCAATTTTTATGATATATATATATATTTACACACATCTCTTGTATACATGTATTTATTGTATAATTATATATAATTATATAATTTTTTTAACTATATTTATAAAATATGTTAATATATTTATATATATTTTCAATTATTTACTTATAATTTGGTATAAAGTTATAAATTATTTATAATGTATTGAAAATTTGCGTATATATTGAAAATATGTTAATATAATATATTTCTATAACATGTTTAAATATGTGTATAATGTATTTATATATATATATATATATATTATATATAAAACTTATTTAAGTATATATATATATATAAAGTGGATAATAAATAAATTTTCCTTATGGTTTATGTATTTAAAAATATAGTTTACATGCAAATATGAATAAAAAGTTATTTATATATTTGTATATTTAAATATAATTATGTGAAAATATGTAAATAGTTTTTTATGAAACATATATCAGAAGTCTCATTGCTGACCAAGAAAATGATTTGAGGGTTTCCTAGGGTTTAGGGATTCCAACTGTCTCCAATGTGTGGCTGTGATTTATCGAAAACCATACTTTATTAAATGGTTTTTTATAATATCCTTCCAAAACTATTAACTAGAATCCCTATATGAGACCATGTGTTATGGAATAGTATATAATAATTCATTGGAACAACATATTGTTTTCAGACCAGGAAAAAGCATTGGTCATGGACAAGATGGATGATAATGTATTTATAATGTGTTTAATGAGACTGTTGATCATTGGAAACATTGTAAGAAATCAACCCTTTAATCTGGGTGGCTGAAAAACATTCTTTAAAAGGATTGACATTTAAAAGAGGGTGTATCCCTAATAGATGTAGGATTATTCTATATGATCTTTTAAATATTAAATGAGAGAGAGTAATAAAAGGTACTCAAATTAAGGTCATGGTCCTTTGAAAACCAACTCATTCTAATGGAGGATCTAAGAGTTGGAGGGGATATCCCGAAGAGAAGTCTATCTTAAACCTCATTTGGCATATGGTATAAATGGATTATGTTCTATGCTTGAATTTAGTGAGTTAGGGTCATAATTGGATCCACATCATAGAATTTATGGAATGTAATAGATCATATCCTATTCATTTGGGGGTGACTGTGCAGAATAACACATTGGTTGATGTGGTGAATCCACTTACTTGGGGATTGTTCATAATGATAGAGGAACCAAATTCATGGAAATCCTATGAATTTGGGAAGCTACTTGTATTAAAATTAACTAGTGGGTATGTATGGATCATAGAAAAGACTATGTCTTAAAGAAGGTTAGTGAAAAAGAAAACATCACCATGCAGTACGGTGCCTGGATCCATGAAAAAAATGTTGGGACATGATTAATTCTTAAATAATAAAAACAATTGGATCAGGATTGACTTGTGAAATTTTTTTCTAAGAAATCTGATTAGAATTATAATAATATCATCATGTTCGAGCCTCCAGTTTTTTTTACAGATTAGCATGAAGAAAAGTGGTTAGATTAAGGGTAATATCAATCCATATTGGTGGTTTTTCAAGACCCCAGGAAGAGGTATGATAAGTAATGTATGTGTCACATAGAAATACCCCCCAAGTTGTATTCATGTAAACATTAAGGGAATGAGTAAACTATCTTCTATCCCAAAGATAATCTAATTGAACTATCCAGATCTGAGTTCCTCCTCAACTCTTGAATTCCCCCTTTACCCCTCCCTACATGGGGTACATCCTATCAAATCCTCTATGGATGTTTCAAAAACACAATGGTGGTGGATTAGTAAAATGAGATAGGAGAATGGGAATGGAAATGGGTTTATATCAGGATAAAATTGTGTCATCAAAATATATATCAAGGGCCCACTTATTAATGAGAGATATTCATGAATGTGGGAATTAGTGGGGAACGGAACATATCTCGATTGTTCTGAGGAATAGGCTTGACTAATTATGCCACTACTATCCCCATGAAAATCTTTTATTGGAATAATATTGAGATGGGAAACTGAAAATCAGTTTGGATGCTCCAACACTGTTGTGATAAATGTATCCTTGATATGTTTTGATGTCTAAAAACATATTAGAATAAAATAAAATGGATGGTATTTCAAAAAAATGGTTTCGATGGCTATTGATCCATCTCTTAGGAAGTCAATTTGGGTGGATTCTACATTCTCTAGAGGTAGGATGTAGATGATAGAGTAAAATAATCCCCTCCAAACCTCATTTGTACAATCATCCCTCACGAAAATGCACCAGCATGGAATTTTTGGGGATTTTATGGATGGAACTCACAAAGGGAGAAGTAGAAGTCCTATAAGTTACTCAAATCCCTTTATGAGAACCTCAATGAACATATCCTTATTATTGATAGTGATAGATATGAAATAATGTTTCAAAATAAGAAGAATGGGGTGAAAGTATAAATTATTCATCTTGGATGTATTTATAAAAAGCAACGTAGTTAGCATGGTTGACAAGTTTTGGTATATTCTAGAAACCCAATTACATGGTTTTCTGGGATGTCAAATACAACCCATATTTTATAATATTTAGACATATTTATAGGGTCTACCAACTAAATTATCCATTTAAAATCATACAAAGTCTCTCATATTTCTCCAACCAAGTTGGAAATTTTTTTGATCCTCATTAACATATAACCAGTTTCTAGGAAACCAAGTCAAGAAAGAATCTCTAAGTTCAAGATCTTTTGGCCAATTAAAATTGGGTGAAGAGAAGAAATCAACTCTTGTTTTATGTTTGGTGATCCTAAAATCATAAATAAGATCCATTATATGATATACAATATTAAATGTTGGAGTAATATCAAATTTCACCAACCTGACATTTATAGTGATTCTATCAAAAGAAAAATTAAATTAAATTTATCTCTCCTTCTTTAAATATATTCTCACCACTATCATGAAAATGGAAGAATAACTGGATGGTGATCTCAAAATTAAATAAATTTATTGGTAAATAAACACCTATGAATCCCACATAAAATATTTTAAATGTTATTTATTCCATTTCAATCATGTTTCCTCTGTGATGAGGCCGCAAACTCTATTTCTTACATAACTAATTTGGAGGGTAGACATGATTCTAGTGAAAGGAGAATCCCTGATCACATAAATATTTGTTATTTGGAGATTTTTATAGTGGGGAATTTCATTTCGTCTAATATTTACACCTACATTGAACTAGTGGATTTATATATTAAGAACATCCATGTTTGATATAATTTTACTGATGAAGAGATTTTATTATAATTAAAATTGATTAACTCAAACAAAAAACATGGACTAGATCGATTGCATTACATATTTATTAACAAAATATTCACCCATTGTTAGGATTGACATTTTTTGAATAAAAAAGGCCTTCATTCATGAAAATACAATCATTATCACCTAAATGAAATCATTATTACACTCATTCAAAGAAAAAAAACATCTTCAGTCTACCTTCAGGCCCATCAACTTTTACATTGTGACTCAAAAAATGAATTAAATGATTTCATTACATTACCTACACACATGGTTACACTAAATTATTTATGAAACCCAAAGATATTTTGTACCAGAGAGACATATATATGGTAATGAAATTGATTCCCATGAATTATTTAATTCCATGAAAACTAGATCAATTTCTAAAATAGGTATTATGGCCTAGATGTGGATATAGAGACGATGTATAATAAAGTTTAATGACCATTTATCTATATTTTTATGAGAAAATTAGGTTTCTATTCCAAATGGATTGAAGGTGTAATGAAGTTTTTATCCGCTTTATCATTCCGGATAAAAATCAATGGTAGCCTCCACTAGAGCTTCTCACCTTTAAGGGGTCTTTAGAAGGGTGATCATATCTCCCATTTGTAAGATCCTAGATCTTCTTTTTAGGTATGAGTTTTCCATTCTGGTGTTTTTTAGAAAAATTTGAGAATTTGGAAATTTGTGGAGTACACGTCGTGTACATTTGTGTACATGTTGTGTACTCTGTTGTCATGGGTGACTGTGTACTGGCCATGTAACGGACAAGTACATGGCCCTATGGGGTGACCTAGATACTCCCAAATGCAGGTACTTGTTAAGGAAAAAACATTCCATGAACATTTAATGAACACATTGTGTAATTTTCATTAAACTGATTAAACAGACTAGGGTCGCTTCTAATTGACAAAAACCTCTTCTTCTCAGGCCATCCCGTCCAGAAGTGAATAAAGCCAAAAAATTTGCATTGATACCCCGATCAATCATTCGTTCTCTGAATCAACCATCAATTATTGCATTGAAATCTCTATTGTGAGACCTTCCTTCTTCTATAGCATCTTCTCTTAATTTCTCTTCTTTTGTGAGATATATGTTCTTGAGAATTTTTGACGTTTTCTTAGATCTACCATGTTATAGGTTGATTCAAGGGCTGATGGTGGGTATATTGATCATAAAATGACAAGGTAGGTGGATTGTTCTTTTTCATAGTAAGTATTTTAATATTATGTACAAAAGTTCCCAATACCCTAGAACAAGGTATTGCGTGATTAGGGTTTATACCCCTGTTAATTCCTACTATTAAATGAGTGCCTAATTAGAGGTTCTTTGATTATGAATAGTGTTTTCCCATGATATAGATATTTTTCCCATGTTTTTTTTGATAATGACTTTTTGGAATATATTTGCCTATTAGGATGCTTGTTTCCATGCCTAGTGTTGTTTGGATAGAGTGATATTATCGGATGCTATTTTATGTTTGTATCTATTTAGCCAAGTAGTTATTAAAAGTTGTTATCCAAGTATTTCATAATTTTTACTTTGGATG
This sequence comes from Viscum album, assembly GCA_963277665.1. NCBI lineage: Eukaryota > Viridiplantae > Streptophyta > Magnoliopsida > Santalales > Viscaceae > Viscum > Viscum album. Next base: position 1,188,404,946 of record OY728121.1, on the reverse strand, counting down.
TTAAACATCATTTTTCATGGTTAATATACACAGGTCTATGGGAACCTGGTGTAGTAGACCATAGTGTGAATGAATGCTAAGGGCTTTCCCAGAGTGTCTGTTTGCTTTTAACGTTGCGAGACCATAGGGGGGATGGGCGTAAGTGCTCTGTCAGAGTGTTTTTAGTTTTTTCGTTATGAGACCATATGGGTAATTAGTTGTTGAGTGCTTCCCCAGAGTGTCTATGGTTACAGAAACAAGACCATAGGGGGAGTTGACAGTGAGTGGTTCTATAGAGGGCCTTTTCTAAAGCTGAACCAGAGGAGTTAGAATGTGAGTGCTTCCTAGAGGGTTTCTTGTCATTGATTTATTGAAACATAGGGGTTAGGCTGTGAGTAAATCTCATAGGGTTAATTGTATTTGATTAGCTACTTACTTGATATATAAAATTAGTGCAATTGGAACTGTTGGATTGTATACATTTGAGTAATTCCTTGTTTACTACTTCATTTTTCTTATTTCCTTCCATATATATTCACTAACTATTAGTCATAGATCATTGGGTGGTTTCCTAATGGTATTCGTTACACACCCTATTTTGGACATGTGTTTGGCCCCAAACATATTATATTATGGAAGGTATAGATAAGGGCAAGCGCTCATCTACTTCTGGTACATGATTTTTGTGGAGCTGGGGAGCATGGGCCCAAGATGAGGCTTGTAATGCAGCTAGAGTTCATTTGTTTTCTTTTTTTTACTTTGAAATATTAATTTATTACATGTATAATTATTTTTTTGTCTTATTTCCAAGACATATGTGACCTGCATCGTTTGTATATGTGCTCTAATTGTTTATTACTTTTTTTCCACCACTATTCATTGTTGTATGGCATTATTACTGCTTCTCCTATTTTTATCTGAATTCCATTCCACTATGTTACACTACCAATGTGGGAATAGTTTCCCCCACTATCACATACAAGGCCCTCGCTACTAGTCGGCAGCCTCTGGGGTCTGGGGAAATGCGCTTGAGGCCATGTGACCAACCGGTTACGAGGCACACATGGGAAGCACCCGGAATCGAGACATCACAAAGTGGTATCAGAGTGAGGTTTCGACCCTCTGACCTATGGGTTATGGGCCCAAATATATTATATTATTCAGGTATAGATAAGGGAAAGAACCCTTCTACTTCTGGTACTTGATTGTAGTGGAGCTAGAGAGCATGTGACCAGGATGAGGCTTGCGATGTTGTTGGATTTCATTTGTTTCCTTTTTTAAACATTGGTTTAGTAGTATATTCCATGCATTGTGATTTTTTTGGATGATTTACTAGACATATGTGACATGCATCATTTATATATGTTCTTCAGTTGTTTAATACTTTCAATTTTCTACTGTTCATTGTTGTATGGTATTATTACTGCTTCTTCTATTGTTATCTCAATGCCATTATTTTGTGTTAATCTTCCAAATGAGGTCATAGTGTCCCCACTATTACACCCATGTCCCTCACTACCAATAGGAAGTATCTGGAGTTAGGGGAAATGCGCTTGAGGCCTTGTGAACAACATGTTATGGGGCACCCTTGAACGACACCCGAATTTGGAACATTATAAAGTGGTATCAGAGGGTTGGTTCTATTCTTCTTGACTTACTATATGGAGCCTATATCCAAGGATAATAAGGAATATGTAGTTATTAATAACATGTGCCTAAGAGTAGCTAACCCCTGTATAGGGAAAAACTAATTTTCCTCGATTATTGAAATTTTCCTGGTTTTTCAATTATTACAGTTGATTTTATTTAACCATTGGGTGACTAACATGATTTGTGTTATTATCATTGAGATTATTGAGGTTATATTTCAATTGCAACCTGATGAGATGATTATGTGCCATATCTTGCATCATATGGGAAGTTTCTAGAGATCAAATGTCATGTATTCTTGTCATTCCATTTAGGGTGCATTACAGATTTCATGTTGTTGTGATAGATGTTGTGCTAGATATAAATTCTATTGTGATAGATGCCCTGATATAATACCTGCTATTTGATTGGGTATTGGATTGTGTAAGGTTTCATTTGAATTAACACTAAAACTTGGCCATCGATGTGTTATGGGCCCTCATGGATCGGAATTTGGGTGAACATTGCACTAGTATGCTTGTATATGACATGTATAAGATTCCAAACATTGATTCGTGGGGAGTATGGGCCCTCACATATTGAAATTTTGATCTTTAATGTTTTTTCTGTGTTTTCATGGGATCCGGAGTAGTCTCTGAGGCTTACTGTCTGAAAAAACATATAATACATGGTGTGTGTTGCTGAATACATGCCATGTATCCTTCTGTTGGAGAAGGGACTGTTTTCCATGAGTTCACGCCATGTATTTTATGTACACTTCATATAGACTCTAACCGTGTCACTGGCTGTGTGGGTAGACACATGGGGTTGGGAAATATTTGGTGGAACACACTATGTACCTGATGTACCTGACTTGTTGTTTAGACCAAGTGTCTAGCCATGTGACTAATGACACAGGTGGATTGAACTAATATGGTACACACCATGTTCAGATCGAACACACCGTGTATAGTCTGCTGTGTAACTGGTGATGTGACTAACAACACGAGTCAGTGAAATCCTTCTAGTACATGTCGTGTCTGGTGCAAACAAGTCATGTAGTCTCATCTTAGTAGAACCGTGTGGGTTAGTCATGTAGAGAAACTCAGGCAGGGGAACAGGATTCAAGTACATGCCATGTATTTGGAGAACGCGCCGTGTGTATGGGCTGTTACACAACCTGGGTTGGCAGGAGTACACGTCCATGTAAGGTTTAAAGGAACACACTTTCTAATGGTAACACATGCAGAGTATCCCTGTTTTAAAGAACATTAATAATTTATTCTCATGTTCCCTTCAGTCCTTGATAATCTTGACCATTATATGTGTTTGACCTTGCAGAGTCGTGCCACCGATATGTCCATAGGTTGTACGCTAGATAAAGGGAAATGATTAGACACTGGATGTGGTAGATCAGTGACTACCAGATGATCCTCCCATCATGTTTGTCATTGCACCAGTTTTCATTTCAGATACAGGTACTGACACATAGTTCTGAGAAGGATTCATGAGGTTTATGCAGAATTTCCAAAGATTTCCACATCCTACCCCGTCTATATTAGAGTTGACATGGGACTTCCAGTAGCATCATCCTCCCACTTTATATGGGGATGTGGGACCTCAGGTTTCCAAGTCATGGTTATAATACATGATGTTGATCTTCAAGCATCAAGTGATGCCTCCAGGGAGGAGGGTTAAGCTCGCTACGTATATGCATTGGGACTCCACCAAGAGATGGTGGGATGTGATCTCACGGGCAGGACACCAGCATGTTATGTCCCTGGATGAGTTTCAACATAACTTCTATGATTACTTGTACCTAGAGACCTTGAGGTCTGACCGAGCATGATAGTTCATGAGTTTGTAATAGGGTACTCTCTTAGTCATGGAGTACGCTTCTCACTTCACAGACCTGCATCACTTCACACCCATTCTAGGAAGTGATGATTTATTTCTCGTGAGTATGTTCAAGGATGGTCTCAGGCATCCCATCTAATCTCAGGTGAACATCTTTAGGTGGAATTCTATAACTTCTATATTGACCCAGTCACTAATCATAGAGTGAAATCTGAGTGATTCTGAGGTCCTGAGCTAGGGCGGCTCTACATTCAGAGTTGGTACCCCTCCGAATGATAGAAAAAAGCATTGTATAGAGTCTAAGTGTAGAGATCCAAGGAGGCAAGGTAATTCTTCTGGTATCTAGGTGGTGTGCTACCATTGCGGGATGAGCAAGAATACGAGTCCACATTGCCCGAGAGACTTGGTGGATTTTTGACCTTGCGGAAGGATGTGTCATCTTTATCACTTCTATTAGTTTTTGACACCAGCCACTTGTGACATAGTTTTTTATATGAGTCCTTGTTTAGGTGTTGGACCACCAGTTTCTCATCAGTCTATGAAATGGAGTACATCTGGTCATTCATGCTGAGGTGGAGGTCATGTCCATGGTAGCTAGTTTCAAAGAATTCAGCAACAACAGGGTGGATCAGCTCAGGGTGGCTGGCAGGGTTGTAAGTCCAGGATATAGGTCATACATTTTCAGTGGAGTAGACCCATAACGAGCAGGATCCCGAAACATCTATAGTTTGAGGTACAATTCTAGTTGCCTCAATTTTATCTTATACACTTTTTGATACAAGGTATTCCCATAGTTTCACATCTATTACTATTATGGGGAGCCTTGAGATCTGTATCATTAATTTTGATAATTTCTTGATGTTGGACACACCATTGGGGAAAAGAATGACTAGTGTACATCAGTTCAAGGACTTCCCTTTGAGGATGGTGGGTTTCACTTCCCATGGGACCTCTATGTCCATGAGAAGACATGCTATGATGTCATTCTTTGGATGGACTAGTTATCTCCCTTCCAGGATGCTGTTGACTACTATCATTGTAGTGTGAGTTTCACTTCACTTGAGGGTGGATTGTTCTTACATAAGGGAGAATGGGATGTCCATGAATGTAGAGTTGGACCCGAGCATAATGGGTTGGGAGGAGTTAGAGCCCAGATTGATAGTCTGTATCGGGATTACCAAGGGACATCATATTTGTACTTTCCTCCAGTGGTTAATCTTTTTAGTGTTGTATTTCCATTGTAATTTTCAGGTTTTTCTCCAGAGAAATAGGTAGACATTTCTATTGAGCTTCTTCTTGGTTCAGAACCTGTGTCCAATCCTCCTTATAGGATGGAAACACTATAGATACAGGATCTCAAGAAGTAGTTGGAGGATTTGCAGAAAAAGGGTTTCATCCGACCGAATACTTCTCCCTAGGGTTAGCCTATCCTATTTGTGAAAAAGGAGGATGGTACCCTTAGAATCTATGTAGATTATTGAATGATTAACTAGTTGATGGTCAAGAATTGATATCCCATGCCATGTATTGATGATCTCTTTGATCAACATCGAGGAGCCCAGGTGTTCTCTAATATTGACATGAGATCGGTTATCATCAGTTGCATTTTATACCATCATATGTAACTCTTACAAACTTTTGGAGTAGTTATGGTCTATAATAGTATGTGGTTATGCTGTTCGGTCTCACAAACGTCCCTGCAGGTTTTATGGAAATGATGAATGAAGTGTTCCATCTATACATGGATTCTTTGATGGTGGTATACAGGGATGATATCTTGGTGTACTCTCACACTCAACATGACCACACAACCCATATTTATATCATTTTGAGTACATTTAGAGAGCATCATTTATATGCTAAACTCTCAAAATTCCACTTTTGGATGGACCAAATTCACTTCTTGGATCATGTTATATCAGAGACATGACTATCATTATACCCATAAAAAAGTTATAGAAGTAGTTTCCTAGGAGTAGTTGAAGAAAGTATTTGAATTACAATGTTTTCTAGGGATGGATGGATACTAAAGACATTTCACACAGGATTTTTCATGCATAGAAATGACACTGATAGGCTAGACTAAGAATGGTGTGATGTACCTATGGACATGTTCTTATGAGTTAGCCTTTTAGAAGCTAAAAGGAATGTTGACCTCAGCACCGATAATAGTATTTCTAGAGTCGGGCAAGAGATATACTGTATACTGTGATGATTTATGTATCAGGTTGGGATCAGTGCTTATTTAGGAGGAAGGAGTCATTGAGTATGGGTCTCAATAGTTGAGGACACATGAGGGGAGTTACCCAATAAATGATCTTTAGTTGGCTACATTTGTTCATTCTTTACTTTGTTAAATACATTAACTGTTAGGGGAAATTTTATGGTTTTCACCGACCACCAATGTATTAAGTACATCTTCACTCAGTGTGATCTAAATTTGAGACATCAAAGGTTTGTCGAATAACTTCATTCCTTTGATTTTGAGCTTTCCTATACACCCTAGAATGGAAATGTGGTAGCTGATGTGTTGAGAAGAAGGACTCAGATATAGGTACTTTAGGAGGCCAACATCGAGTGGTAGCTTATGGATCAATTATCTATGATGCATTTGGAGGTTCACAATTTATTGGGACAGATGTTTCCTTTATCTGTGGTTGTTACATCTACTCTACTTGATTGAGTGAGATTGAGGTAGAAATAAAATTATGAAGGCCTAGTCCTATAGAAGAGTGTCTAATAAGATGACCATATTCTTGGATGGTCAGTGGGTGACGATGATATCTTGAACTTTCATGGATGCGTATGGCTGTCAACAGTCACACACCAGGAGCTGATGTGGGAATTTCATTCCTCAGTTTGGGAAGTTCATCCTGGTGTCACCAAGATGAATCATGATTTTCACTATGCATATTTTTAGCCATGTATGAAGAGAGATGTTTCTGGTTTGTTGATGATATGTTCCACCCGTCTATAGGTGAAGGTGGATAATCAACAACTGTTGAGGATTTTTCAATAGTTACCCATTCTTGAGTGGAAGTGGAATGATGTCACGATGGACTTCGTGACATGATTTCTGTGATTGCCTCAATGGAATGATGCAGTTTATGTTGTCATTGACATAATCATGAAGGTTTCTCACTTATTTCTGTTTAAGGATACCTTTAGTGCTGATGAACTAGGATGGTTGTACATCGGAGAGATCAAATGTTTACCTAGAGTGCTGTACTCCATTGTTTCCAACAGGGATGCCCATTTTACTTCTCGGGTCTAGCAAGGATTACATAGGGCTTTGGGTACACATGTACATCTAAGTACAACTTACCACCCCCAGATAGATGCCCAATCTGAGCATACTATTCAGGTGATGGAGGACATCCTTCAAGCATGAGTCTATGATTTTGGAGGTTCTTGGGAGAATCACACACCTATGGTAGATTTTTCCTACAATAGTTGTCTTCAACCAACTATTCAGATGGCAGCTTAGGAGGAATTGTATAGTTGTCCAAGTGTATAAGGCCCCAGCCTTAAACCTTACTTAATCTTGAATTATTAAAAGATTACACACTGAGGATCTTTTCAGGTTTAGAGTGTTAGAGAATTAGATCATGAAACTTGCATTACATTCCACATTAAAACAAAGTGGTTACATAAAAGACAATATTCATTCTTCCCATCAACGGAAACATATTGAAAATAAAACATGGATTCTTTCTTGACACATCCTTGACACTATCACCACATCATGTACCTTTCCCTTGACCTGTGAAAAACATTTCAAAAACTTCGGATGATCATAAAAAGCTCAGTAAGGGTTATAAAAATATGGAAAGGAAACATGAGTTCATATATACATAAGAATGAAATCATACTTTACCCATAAAACATAGGTACTTTAACATACCTCATCAAACCATGAATAAATCATAGAAAACATAAGACATAAAGGTAACTTGAGGAATTCATAACATTCTTACGTAGGGAGTAACACTCTTGGTTACATTTGGAATACCCATCACAGTATATTCCCTAAATCTCTTCGGAGAAACCTCAATGTTTCACTCCTTCGCGTTACCCAATGCATTGGAGAGCTATATCGGGCTCACCCGCCCTTAGTTTATCACGGAACCACCCGTTTTCATAACAATGCCCAAGAACCATAACATAAATGTATCACATGAAACATGCATAAAGGAAACATAACATTTCCACATTTCAATCACAATATAACATTTTAGTATATTGAAATAATGAATCCATTCAAAAAGAAACCATTTCCAAAACCATTTAAAACATTTAATAAAGAGATTTTTGAATAAAAGTGTCCCATACCACCTTGAAGCTTAAAATTTTAAACCATTAATATCCATATAAATAAATTCTTAAAACCATTTTGAAAACATGGATATTAATAAGAACAAAAAATTAAAACATTTAAAATGATATTTTGGTTAAAGGGGTTTTACCAAAATTAGAGACACTTGAATACAATAATTGAGGAATAACATTTAGTCAGAACTTTATAATATCATGAGAATAAATGGATTCATTATATAATACTCCAAAGGAAAGTATATACACCATATAAGAGTGAATTGGTGCATAACAACAATGAACCCTCAATAGAAATGTCAAATGTGATGAAATCCCTTATAAAGAAGGTATCCTTAAATTAAGGACAAATCATCCTCAAAAATATGTGTGACAAATATAAATACACCAAATATAAGTGGATATTAGGTGTAAAACAATAAAAGGTCATTCACAATATTCAATGGATGACATATTCAATGACTACATGTTGAACCCAAAGAAATCGAAATTGGGTTAAAAAGTTCCCTTGACAGCCTAACGACATCACATCAAAATGAGTTGATGAGAGATAAAAAGTGTATCTCATCACTTGGACATAAAATTTACATAAATAATGATATATGAGAACATATCCCAACATAACAATATGTAAATTAAAATACCCAACAAAAGAAGTCTTTTAAAAAAGAGGAGGGTGAAAGGTTCCCTTACCGACTTGGGTATCTTTCAAAACATACACCCCATGAAAGAAGGACAATAGATCATTGATGTAAATACTCATAAATGAAAGTATATTACACAAAGAGTATAATAATGGGAAGTACATACACCACTCAATGGAATTTGTGGCAAATGTAGCATAATTCTCATGGGAATAAAAGTGAGATGAAAAATCCCTTACGAAAACTCGGCAGCCTAACGACGCCACATAAAACTTCCGAATATGGATTGATGAGATCAAATAGGGTATCTCATCACATTAAAATAAAATGTATAGAAAGAGGAATATAAAATAACATCCCCCAACATTACAAAGAGGAGCTTAAAAGAAGTGACATAAAGAAGAGTACTTAAAAAGAAAGAGAGAGGTTAGATCTCTTACGAAAGTTCGGCAGCCTAACGGCACCAGTCAAAACTCCCAAAATGGATTGATGAGAGAGAATAGGGTCTCTCATCACATGAACATAAAAATTACAGTAATTTTAATATAAAATATCATCCCAATAACAAGAAATATGAGCTTTAAAAGGAATGACATAAAAGTGTGTACTTAAAAAGAAAGAGAGGAGTAGGATCCCTTACCTCAGTTCCGACTTGACTCGATCATTCTTTAATCTCCTGAATAATAAACTTGAGTTAATTTATACTTCCTTAAGAAACTTTTTCAAGTTCATTATTCCTTTTATATCACTTATTACCATGTCATAAACATTATGTAATCATTTAAGTTAATAATATTTGTTTTGCCGATATTTGGTTCTTAAGTCGAAAGTGGACTTCTTACAATTACATGTTGTTTGTGTGGACAAATGTTTATTATATCAAGAATTATATTCATGATGTAGATATAATATATTTCATATATATCCAGTACATGCATGCATTTATAACATTACATAATCATTTAGAGGTAATAAATGAAATGCACCGTTCATGGAGACGGTAAGCCGTACGTACGCATGAATGCTACTTTCATTTCTATTTCATATTTTATAGAATGGAATAATAATGATATAAAGTTATATTATAATTCCAGTATAATATCATATATAATATAACAGTTCCATCTTTTATACGTCCCACATATGGTATTTAATGAATCAAATCACTTTGAGGGGGCGGTAGTCCGCACTTCCTTAAATGAAGATATCGCATTTACCCATAATGGAAACCATAAAGGTATGCCCAAAATGAAAAAAACATAAGATTAAGTTAAAAATAAACATATTATATATCATATATAAAAATAGTGACATCATAATGGCCACCTTTGAAGGTGTTAAATGAGTATTGAACAATCATCGTTTTGGGAGGCAGAATTTCGCCATCCACGATAATCGTATGTTCTTTAACCATTTGATGTAGTTGTGTGAGAGTGTAGCTCGGATAAATCTTATAAAAACATCCTAGTATATTGAAGATACTGTTGTTGTTACAAAATAAGTAAATAAAAAGAGTTTAGGGGGTTGGAGAAGCAAAATAAAACAAATGAACATGAGAGAATGAATTACCTTTAAAAGATTAACTCCTTTTGATTTGAGCCTAAAGGCATCCTTTGAAAGGATTATTCCCAAAGGTAATCCTCTAGGATGAGGAGAGGGATGTGGATAGAGTAAATGGGTAGGGGTTGGCTGAGCCAAAGGCCTGAGGAGTGTGTGAAATAAGGTAGAGGTGGGGGCCTTTTATAAGAGGAGAGGAGGGGCACTTTTGGAAAGTAAGAAATATTTCTTTATTTGAAAATGTGTTTTGGTTTCAAAAGGTCCCACATTGATATAATTCCTGGATAAGGTTATAAGGCTTCAAAATACACTCATCCAATTGGTTTTGGACATGTTTAGGTCTTAGATTTTACATTATCATTCCATTTTATTTAAATCGTTAAATAATGATGTCATCACTTCATCATCATGATGTCATAAATAATTTATTTTATATAAAGTCTAAAAATTATAAAAAAACTACTATGATGTAGGAAATATTTTTATATTTCCAATGACTATTTATAATCAAAACTGTGATCTTTATAACCCCATGTAAAAATTGTTTTCGTAAAACATATGATGTTTCTGTCATTTTTACTTTTACATTAAATAAAAAGTTATTTATGTCATTTCCCAACCAAAGTGGCTCCATGGGGTCCCCAAGTTGACCCATGGCTTGTATTGGTCGGCCCTGACACAAAAAATGAGTGTAGGACATGTGTCAAATTCATTTCATATTATTAAAACATTATTTTTACCTTAAACTACACTAATTACCTCTAATGGCGATTAAAAACTTAATAAGTTACTATTTACCAAAAAATTATTTTTATCCCATTGAACCACATTTTACTTCTTAATGACAACCATGTATGTTGGATTTTTGAAATTAAAAACACAAAGATGTCAAAATTTCATTTAAACGGAAAAATTAGTTTTTATAAGTACCACTTAGTGGTTTCACTATTCATCAAAAATTGATGTTTTTCAGAAAAATCCCAAAAATTCACCCTAAGCTATATTTGATTTTCTGAATTCAAAAATGAAGAATATTTTACAAAATTCAAAAAATTTAAGTCACATTAATTAATTTAATAATTAATTCCCACTGTCAGAGCAAATAGCGTGTTTTTTATGAAACAATAAGTATCAAAAGATTGACACTAGTTTAAGTCTGATTTCAAAGTGAAATTAATTCCAACGACCACTATTGGATTTAATGGTAAAAATATATTCTAATTTCACTTTAAAACCAATTCAAAAGATAATATAATCATATAAATAAATTAGATTTAAAAGAGGTTTTGAATTAAAATACAACATTTTACACTATTCATTAGAAAAAAAGAACATTATCGGAAAGATACCAAAAATTTACACAAAGTAAATTTTGATGTCCCAATTCTTAAGAAGAGTTTTATTTGGTCCAATAGAATGTATAAGAGTGAACAAAACTATATTTAATGACGGTTCTCCATCAAAAGGCGATAAGTGAACCTTTAGTGAAAACTAGGGCATATACGCCTAAAATTGAATTATTTCCGTATTTTAAGCATTTATCTTTTAATCGATAAATGTAAAAACATTTAAAAACATATATAATCATATTTTAGTTATTTCTATCCATTCCCGCCATTACAACGGCTACATGTTAACTACTATTTAAAATAATATTATTTTATTATTAGAGTGCAACGTAAGATTCCCAAGAAACTCGTTGTTGCGTGTTGGGTACGCCATCGAGCATAGTGTCCCCTTTAAAGTCATATTAATATTTTACTCACAAATATGGATAAATATGAAAATGTCATATTCTTCATTTACCTGGGGTGTTACATCCTTCCCCCCATTTGAGAATTGCGTCCTCGCAATTTTAAAATTGCGCTTGGAAACATCCTTGAAAGTCCCACAATAGAACAAGAGTCAGTAAAACAATCACTTTAAAATAAAGAAAGATAAATACAGAGGTCACCCGAGTTAACCCATACTAGGACCCCATATAGGAAAACATGGACATGGAGGAGAATACATAGGGTCACGTTCTGATGGAGAGTGATAGAAAACATGTTTAGGAGAAAGTTAACAATAAGAAAATCACAAACTTGTGATGGGTTAAACGGTGTTGGGTTCCCCAGTAGGAAAATTTAATAGACAACATTTTTGTTTCAAGTTACTTAATGTTGAGGAATTTATTCATAAGGAAGCATAATCACTTATCATGTTGACTTTCAACTTTTATTAGATTCCTTACACAAACTCACATTTTCTCCAAAAGACGAGTATTTAGGAAGACTTGTTCGCATTAATAGTACTATAATAAACTTTTAGAGAATCACCCAATCCACAAAAGAGAACTATATACTTCCCATGTCTTTAGACTCTAACCAAAACCAAAACCAAAAAGGTTAGTACATGATCAGATAATCCAGAAAAGGATAACCCTTTACAAAAAAAAATCTATTCTTAATCTCCAAAATTTGTCCAACAAAATCCAAATTTCAAAGAGGACCATTCAATAAAAAAATTGCCCATAAAATTCTTCAACGTAAAACAAACTAAGGTTGAAACCCAAATATTTGAAGGATTTAGTCACATAGTCTTCCAAGTTAAATCGTAACATTTATCTCCAAACAACATATGTTTCTCCTAAAGTCTCGTATTGAAAAATAATTAACCTAATCACATATCCTCCATGATAGGTTAATCATTTTCATAAATAACCCAAAATCAACTTACTATTAATTGATAAAATCATATAACTAGAAATAATCTGTCAAACTGACCAGGGACTTCACGTAGTCCAGTGGTAGGCGATAAATACCAGTCACACTTTGGTTGTGGGTTCGATTCTCGCAGCATTGTACGACGCGACGGGTTATCACACGGTCTGTGTGTTGTCCTTTTTCCAAAACTATATAATTCTTAAAACATCCCCCAAAACGAGATAAAATCTTCAAAAATGATCATAACATATTTTAACCTCAATTTTATCTCATTACTTTCATTTTCCATCATATCATAGAGTAACCCATAATTACCTAAAAAGTAAGGATCATATAAACACTAATGGTTACCTTAATAATTATTACCTGAATTTCCACATCGAGTTGGCCATCTCGTACATGATGCATTAGAGAACTCACCAAGGTTGAAGTGGTTGATCATGACTCCTTGATAGTTGGTTTAGAACAACTATGGGATTCCTCATTGAATCCCCCATCTCATCCAGTATCTTAATCAGAGAACCACCACAGTTTCCTTCAAACCCATTGTCACTTTGGTGCCTGCTAGATCCAGCCATTTACTAAAACCAAAAAGGTCAGTGTGAGTATATCAACAAAACCCTCATGTACTAATAAGGAAGGTAAACACTAAGATATACTTACTCATTCACTTTCCCTAAAACTAGGACTCTTTCTGAAATCCTAACCATTATGGTAATGTCACTTATGCTTAAAGAATACCCTAACCTCTAAAGTTATCTAAACCGACCTTCGATACCAACTATAAGGCCCCAGCCTTAAACCTTACTTAATCTTGAGTTATTACAAGATTACACATTGAGGATCTTTTCAGGTTTAGAGTTTTAGAGAATTAGATCATGAAACTTGCATTACATTCCATATTTAAACAAAGTGGTTACATAAAAGACAATATTCATTCTTCCCATCAATGGAAATATATTGAAAATAAAACATGGATTCTTTCTTGACACATCCTAGACATTATCACCACATCATGTACCTTTCCCTTGACATGTGAAAAACATTTCAAAAACATGGGATGAGCATAAAAAGCTCAGTAAGGATTATAAAAATATGGAAAGGAAACATGAGTTCATATATACATAAGAATGAAATCATACTTTACCCATAAAACATAGGTACTTTAACATACCTCATCAAACCATGAATAAATCATAGAAAACATAAGACATAAAGGTAACTTGAGGCATTCATAACATTCTTACGTAAGGAGTAACCCTCTTGGTTACATTTGGAATACCCATCACAGTATATTCCCTAAATCTCTTCGGAGAAACCTCAATGTTTCACTCCTTCGCGTTACCCAATGCATTGGAGAGCTATATCGGGCTCACCCGCCCTTAGTTTATCATGGAACCACCCGTTTTCATAACAATTCCCAAGAACCATAACATAAATGTATCACATAAAACATGCATAAAGGAAACATAACATTTCCACATTTCAATCACAATATAACAATTTAGTATATTGAAATAATGAATCCATTCAAAAAGAAACCATTTCCAAAATCATTTAAAACATTTAATAAAGAGATTTTTGAATCAAAGTGTCCCATACCACCTTGAAGCTTAAAATTTTAACCCATTAATATCCATATCAATAAATCCTTAAAACCATTTTGAAAACATGGATATTAATAAGAACAAATAATTAAAACATTTTAAATGATATTTTGGTTAAAGGGGTTTTACCAACACTAGAGACACTTGAATACAATAATTGAGGAATAAAATTTAGTCAGAACTTTATAATATCATGAGAATAAATGGATTCATGATATAATACTCCAAAGGACAGTATATACACAATATAAGAGTGAATTGGTGCATAACAACAATGAACCCTCAATAGAAATGTCAAATGTGATGAAATCCCTTATAAAGAAGGTATCCTTAAATTAAGGACAAATCATCCTCAAAAATATGTGTGACAAATATAAATACACCAAATATAAGTGGATATTAGGTGTAAAACAATAAAAGGTCATTCAAAATATTCAATGGATGACATATTCAATGACTACATGTTGAACCCAAAGAAATCGAAATTGGGTTAAAAAGTTCCCTTGACAGCCTAACGGCATCACATCAAAATGAGTTGATGAGAGATAAAAAGTGTATCTCATCACTTGGACATAAAATTTACATAAATAAGGATATATGAGAACATATCCCAACATAACAATATGTAAATTAAAATACCCAACAAAATAAGTCTTTTAAAAAAGAGGAGGGTGAAATGTTCCCTTACCGACTTGGGTATCTTTCAAAACATACACCCCATGAAAGAAGGACAATAGATCATTGATGTAAATACTCATAAATGAAAGTATATTACACAAAGAGTATAATAATGGGCAGTACATACACCACTCAATGGAATTTGTGGCAAATGTAGCATAAATCTCATGGGAATAAAAGTGAGATGAAAAATCCCTTACGAAAACTCGGCAGCCTAACGACGCCACATAAAACTTCCGAATATGGATTGATGAGATCAAATAGGGTATCTCATCACATTACAATAAAATTTATAGAAAGAGGAATATAAAAGAACACCCCCCCCCACATTACAAAGAGGATCTTAAAAGAGGTGACATAAAGAAGAGTACTTAAAAAGAAAGAGAGAGGTTAGATCTCTTATGAAAGTTCGGTAGCCTAACATCGCCACTCAAAACTCCAAAATGGATTGATGAGAGAGAATAGGGTCTCTAATCACATGAACATAAAAATTACAGTAAGTGTAATATAAAAGATCATCCCAATAACAAGAAATATGAGCTTTAAAAGGAATGACATAAAAGTGTGTACTTAAAAAGAAAGAGAGGAGTAGGATCCCATACCTCGGGTCCGTCTTGACTCGATCGTTCTTTAATCTCCTGAATAATAAACTTGAGTTAATTTCTACTTCCTTAAGAACCTTTTTCAAGTTCATTATTCCTTTTATATCAATGATTACCATGTCATAAATATTATGTAATCATTTAAGTTAATAATATTTGTTTTGCCGATATTTGGTTCTTATGTCGAAAGTGGACTTCTTACAATTACATGTTGTTTGTGTGGCCAAATGTTTATTATATCAATTATTGTATTCATGATGTAATTATCATATATTTCATATATATCCAGTAAATGCATGCATTTATAACATTACATAATCATTTAGAGGTAAGAAATGAAATGCACCGTTCATGGAGACGGTAAGCCGTACGCACGCATGAACGCTACTTTCATTTCTATTTCGTATTTTATAGAATGGAATAATAATGATATAAAGGTATATTATAATTCCAGTATAATATCATATTTAATATCATAGTTTCATCCTTTATACATCCCACATATGATATTTAACGAATCAAATCACTTTGAGGGGGCGGTAGTCCGCACTTCCTTAAATGAAGATATCGCGTTTACCCATAATGGAAACCATAAAGGAATGCCCAAAATGAAAAAAAACAGAAGTTTAAGTTAAACATAAACATATTATATATCATATATAAAAATAGTTACATCATAATGGACACCTTTGAAGGTGTTAAATGAGTATTGAACAATCATCGTTTCGGGAGGCAGAATTTCGCCATCCACGGAAACCGTACGTTCTTTAACCATTTGATGTAGTTGTGTGAGAGTGTAGCTCGAATAAATTTTATAACAACATCCTAGTATATTGAAGATACTGGTGTTGTTACAAAATAAGTAAATAAAAAGAGTTTAGGGGGTTGTAGAAGCAAAATAAAACAAATGAACATGAGAGAATGAATTACCTTTAAAAGTTTAACTCCTTTTGATTTGAGCCTAAAGGCATCCTTTGAAAGGATTATGCCCAAAGGTAATCCTCTAGGATGAGGATAGGCATGTGGAGAGAGTAAATGGGCAGGGGTTGGCTGAGCCAAAGGCTTGAGGAGTGTGTGAAATGAGGTAGAGGTGGGGGCCTTTTATAAGAGGAGAGGAGGGGCACTTTTGGAAAGTAAGAAATATTACTTTATTTGAAAATGTGTTTCGGTTTTAAAAGGTCCCACATTGATATAATTCGTGGATAAGGTGATAAGGCTTCGAAATCCACTCCTCCAATTGGTTTTGGACATTTTTAGGTCTTATATTCACATTATATTTCCATTTTATTTAAATCGTTAAATAATGTTGTCATCGGTGCATCATCATGATTTCATAAATAATTTATTTTATTTAAAGTCTAAAAATTATAAAAAAAATACTATGATGTAGAAAATCTTTTTATCTTTCCAATTACTATTTATAATAAAACATCTGAGATTTATAACCCCACGTAAAAATTGTTTTCGTAAAA
Organism: Viscum album; assembly: GCA_963277665.1. Taxonomy (NCBI): domain Eukaryota; kingdom Viridiplantae; phylum Streptophyta; class Magnoliopsida; order Santalales; family Viscaceae; genus Viscum; species Viscum album. The sequence continues at coordinate 1,188,387,884 of OY728121.1, read as the reverse complement.
CATATGATGTTTGTGTCATTTTTACTTTTACATTAAATAAAAAGTTATTTATGTCATTTCCCAACCAAAGTTGCTCCATGGGGTCCCCAATTTGACCCATGGATTTTCTTGGTCGGCCATGACACAAAAAATGAGTGTAGGACATGTGTCAAGTTCATTTAATATTATTAAAACATTATTTTTACCTTAAACTACACTAATTACCTCTAATCGCGATTAAAAACATAATAAGTTACTATTCACCAAAAAATTATTTTTATCCCATTGAACCACATTTTACTTCTTAATGACAACCATGTATGTCGGATTTTTGAAATTTAAAACACAAATATGTCAAAATTTCATTTAAACGGAAAAATCAGTTTTTATAAGTACCACTTAGTGGTTTCACTATTCATCAAAAATTGAAGTTTTTCAGAAAAATCCCAAAAATTCACCCTAAGCTATATTTGATATTCTGAATTCAAAAATTAAGTCTATTTTAAAAAATTCAAAACATTTAAGTCACATTAATTAATTTAATAATTAATTCTCGCTGTCAGAACAATAGCGTGTTTTTTATGAAACAATAAGTATCAAAAGATTGACACTAGTTTAAGTCTGATTTCAAAGTGAAATTAATTCCAACAACCACTATTGGATTTAATGGTAAAAATATATTCTAATTTCACTTTAAAAACAATTCAAAATATAATCTAATCATATAAATAAATTAGATTAAAAATAGGTTTTGTATTAAAATACAACATTTTACACTATTCATTAGAAAAAAAAGAACATTATCAGAAAGATACCAAAAATTTACACAAAGTAAATATTGATGTCCTGATTCTTAAGAAGAGTTTTATTTGGTCTAATATAATGTATAAGAGTGAAAAAAACTATATTTAATGACGGTTCGCCATCAAAAGGCGATAAGTGAACCTTTAGTGAAAACTAGGGCATATACGCCTAAAATTGCATTCTTTCCGTATTTTAAGAATTTATCTTTTATTGGATAAATGTAAAAACATTTAAAAACATATATAATCATATTTTAGTTATTTCTATCCATTCTCGCCATTACAACAGCTACATGTTAACTACAATTTAAAATAATATTATTTTATTATTAGAGTGCAACGTAAGATTCCCAAGAAACTCGTTGTTGCGTGTTGGGTACGCCATCGAGCATAGAGTCCCCTTTAAAGTCATTAATATTTTACTCACAAATATGGATAAATATGAAAATGTCATATTCTTTATTTACCTGGGGTGTTACAATGTGAATCACCCTATGTTGGCTGGAAGTAGGAGGGGAGGCTATACTAGGTCCTCATCTTGTCGAAGAGACCTCCGAACAGAGAGAGTTGATTCGAAAGAGGATGGCTATTACACAGTCACGACATAAGTCTTATGATGATCGATAGTGATGACCTCTGGAGTTTCAGGTTGGAGATCAAATTTTCTTTCATGTCACACTGAGGATGGGACACAGGAGGATTAGGATATAGGGTAAGCTTTCGCTGAGATATGTTGAACCATTTGAGGTTTTGGAGAATGTCGGTCTGGTTGCCTATCAGTTGTAGTTACCTCAGAGGTACCAGGCTATGGCAGACGTCTTCCATGTTTCTCAGCTACATTGTTACTTCTTAGACCCATCTCATGTTAGTCAACCCGAGGAGAATGATTTGAAGTTGGACGCATCCTTTGAGGAGAATCATATCCATATTATTGATTGAGACATGAAGGTTCCCTATGGGAAGTGTGTTCCTTTAGTATGAGTGCTATTTCAGCATAGGAATGTATAGGATGAGACATGGGAGAGGGGGGATGATGTGCGATCATAGTGGCTGAAGCATTTCAAGGAATCATCTTCTATGCCTCTTTACTAGGGAAATTCGGGGATGAATTTATTTAAGGGGGAATTTTTTAAGAAATCTGATCTTCTTTTTGGGTATGGTATTTCTTTTGTGGTGTTTTTGAGTAAAGGAGGAGAATCTAGAAATTTAAGGACTACACACCGTGTACATTTGAGTACACGTCGTGTGCATGGTTTCTATGGGTGACTATGTACTAGCCATGTAACGACCAAGTATATGGCCATGTGGGGTGTCCTGGATATCAGACAAAGTATGGCCCATATAAGGCAAGCACACACTTTTTACTTATAGAGAACACAAAATTTAATTTTATTTTAATTGATTAAATAGATCGAGGTCACATCTAATTGATATAAACCTCTTCATCTTGGATCATCTCATCCAGAAGTGACCGAAGCTAGTGAATCTCTTCCTATCCACTGATCGGTCATCCATTCTCTGATTCAACCACCATCGATTGTGTTTGAATCACTACAGTAAGTTCTTCCTTCTTCTAGAGCCTCTTTAATTGATTTCTCTTCTTTCGTGAGATATCTGTGCTTGATCATTTTTTTATTTTTTTAGATCTACCATGGTCTAGGTAGATTCAAATGTTGACACCATGGTATATTGATCATACAATGTCATGTTAGCTGGTTTGTTCCTTTATGTAGTTAGTCGTAGAATATTACGTGAAAAAGTTCCCAATACCCTAGAACAGGGTATTATGGATTTAGGGTTTATAGACCTGTTAATGCCTACTATGCCTTGAGTTCCTGAGTATAGGTTTTCTTATTGTGAAGATTGTTTTTGTCAAGATATAGATGTGTTTCCCATGTTTTGTTGATATTTACCATTTGGTCTAGCATTGCATATTAGGCTGCTTATTTCCACACCTAGTGTTGTTAGGATAGAGTGATATTATATGATGATGTTATATGCTTGTACCTGTTTAGCCTAGTATATCTTGAAATTTTTTATCCACGTAGTTCTTATGGTTTAAAATGGGTTTTGAAGATCATTGTTCATAATTGACTTATAAAGGGTTGTGGGAACCTAGTGTAGTAGACCACAGTGAAAATGGATGTTGAGGGCTTCCCAAGAGTGTCTGTTTACTTTTCATGTTGTGAGACCATAGGGGGGATGAAGGTAAGTGCTCCCTCAGAGTGGTTGTAATTCCTTCTTATGAGACCACTGTGGGAATTGGAGGTTTAGTGCTTCCCCAGAGTGTCTATAGTTACTAATACGAGACCACATAGGGAATTGAATGTGAGTGCTTTCTCAGATGGTCTTTTCTAAAGTTTAACTAGAGAGGTTAGACTATGAGTGATTCCCATTGGGATTATTGTGTTTGATTGATTGAACCAGAGTCGTTAGGTTGTGAGATCTTCCCAAAGGGTTAATTTTATTTGATTAGATTGTTAATTGATATATTATATGAATGCAATTAGAACTGTAAGATTTTTTACTTTTGAGTACTTCATTGTTTACAACTTCATTTTTCTTATTGCCTTCCATATACATTCACTAATTATTATGAACAAGTATTTGGTTAGTTACCTACTTGGATTTATCTCACACCCTATTTGGGTCATGCTTGTGGGACCAAACAGATTATATTGTTACATGTATAGATAAGGGAAAGCGCCCTTCTACTTCTGGTACTTGATTTCTATGGAGCAGGGGAGCATGAGACAAATATGAGGCCTGTGATGTTGCTGAGGTTCATTTGTTTTCTTTTGTACTTTGGTTTAGTACCATATTCCCAAAATTTTGATTTGTTTGGCTGATTTCATAGACATACGTGACATGTATCATTTATATATGTGATCCAATTGTTTGTTACTTTTAGTTTTCCACTATTTGTTGTTGTATGATATTATTACCTCATTCACTATTGTTATCTGAATGCCATTTCACTGTGTTACTCTTCCAATGAGGCAATAGTTTCACCACTATCACAGCCAAGGCCCATGATGATGTTAAGCAGCCTCTAGAATTTGGGGATATACACTTGAGGCTATGTGACCAACCAGTTACAGGGAACCCTAGGGTGGCACCCATAATTAGGATGTTACACCATTTCCTTTTTTATTTTGGTGGATTACATTTTTTCCAAGCTAATATCAATGGTATATGGGGAAAATATTGTGCATGGGGTGAATTATTATTGGAAAAGAAGACCTATTAACCAAATTTTATTTTCAAATGGACCATTACTTTAATAAATATATAGCTTGGAAGAATGTGGTACTATATGAAATGTTATTCATAGGTACGATATGGCTACAGGATTGTTGATTAGAACCTAAAAATATGAGATCTCCTATAGCTCTATAGTGGGTTTGAATAGGACCAATACCTCCTCCTTGCTTCTAGAATCCATGGGTTAAAAACCCCCAAATATATTTCAAGATAACCTCAACCTATGGGTGCTCAAACAATAGGTGTTTTCTATTATTTTTGGATAGGGTGGAAAAATAAATTAAGGGTGGACTAGTAAAAGGGTCACTATAGTAGGTAAGGAATTTCTCGTCAAGATTGGGGCTTAGTCTATCCCCACCAATGTTCTGTCCCATTTCAAACATCCTTATTTCCTAATCAACAAATTGCATCTTAGATTAGAAAATTTATAGAGGTTAATAAATTATTGAAGTAATAAAACCAATTGTGAGGATTGGGCTAAGATATCCTCCACCATAAAAATGGGTGGATAGTGTTTCAAAATCTGTGTCCTTTTAAATATTCCCTTCTTTAAAAGAAGGGATGGAGGATTCTGGAGAACACTAATCTTATTTGTACTCGGTTACTTCTTTCCATGTACTTTCTGAACTCTATCTTTTCTGGATGTAAACATTTCCCATGGACTATATTTTTCAACAGTGTTCATGGGGGTCTTGATACCACCTTAATAAAGTCCTATATTGTATGATAGGTAATGGTTTGAGTGTGAATATATGGAATGACCCTGGGCTATTTGGTAATAGTGGTTCCATTAAAACAATGATGGTTATTTCTCATTAAAAAAATTATAATGTGATATCTTTGTTGAAGGGAAATGGTTGTGGATCTTGGGATGAATCATTGAACAACTGGTTCAATGAAATGTACAAAATGATTATCTAGAGGATTCTAGGTGTAATATATTTTGGATCTGACCATATATGATGTAGTAAATATACCACTGGTGCATACTCTATGAAATATGGTTACTCACTGGTATTGGATGAGGTAGAGAAGAATACGACTATGACATGGAAAAACCATTGGCATCTCTAGATCCCTCCCAAGGCAAAATACTTATTGGGGAAAGCATGCTCTTATATTATTAATGTTAAATACTTTATCAATTTCTTCCATGTATTTGACATCCCACATTTTCCATTATGTATCGATATGCCATATTAATATCATAATTAAATCATTGAGTTACTAGGTGACTATGACAATTGGAATACATGGGATGATAATTTTTAGTAGATTCTACAGTATTTGAATGAATTTTTAGAGATACTAGAGATTTTTTCTTCAATTATTTTCATGGATTTTGTGAATATCATGTCCATAATGTCCTAGATAATATGGGACTAGAGAAATGATTTTTTTATTAATCATATGATCAGAAAGATATTATTCTAAAACAAGTTGTCCACCTCCTATCATACCACATGGTGTCTAAGAAATGAATAAGTCAACAATAATATTGTGGTTTGTGGTTAATAAACATGTTAGACACATATAAATAATATAATATAGATTAATGTAGATGATTTTGTTTTTTGTGAAACTGTTTCTAGTGTCCAAGGAAAGATCCAGACAATTAGTAATTCCTTGATCTTCAGCCACCTATGGTTTCTAATAGGAAGAAAAGTATTTTTGGAAAGCTATGAAGAATATTATTCTAGATTCAAACATCCTTATCATTTCTAAAAAATGACCTTCAATAATTTCCTACATTGGTTGGTTGGATTCAATATTTGTGTCACCACTTCTCATATTGTTCCTACTTCTTGAATCAAAAGGTATAGAAATATTTCCGCAAAACATTGGGACAACCATGGTTTCAGAGACGAATAACATGTATGGTTGCCTGATTTCCCTATTTTGATAAAATCTGTTGTATTTCCAGATCATCAAACATCATATAAAATATTATAATTCATCCATAAAAAATGAATGTATGTATATATATATATGTATATATATTTTTCACTGGAACATGTTGATGTGTTTGTTGAAGAATGTGAATGATTTATCATTACATTGATAAATACGATTATATCCAAACTATTTAATCATAATTGAGTATTTATATTTTTATATCACACATGAATATATGTTATGAAAAAATTATACATTGATTGTTATTTCAGTGTTGTTTTCTACACTGAGATTTTTTATGTAGATTTAGAGTCAATTATCTAATGGATCCTTTATATGTATCATCTAATATCATCACTTTCATTAAATAATATGAATATTTTTTTGGAGAATAAAGAAGAGATGAGAAGAAAACCAACTTGTAATTCACATTCTATTATAAAATGGGGAGAATATTGAGCACACATATTTAATTATGGATTATGTAAAAAAATATTAATAAAAAATTAAAAGGGGGAGATTCTTGATCTCGTGATTAATTTTTTTTCAATCAGTCAATATATGGATGATATAATGTGATGATTTTTGTTCCGTTATTAAATAATTATATTAACTTGCCTACTATTTTTCACAATTCATACAACAAGTGGAATTCTAAAAAAAATATTTATTTGAATTGAAGAATATGAATAAACATTTAAGGACATTTTATGTTTATGAAAATATTTATTTTTATAATGATGGATTAAGAATAAAAATTATGGTTTCCATAAAAAAAGATATTATATTTTCCTTGATGTTTGTTTCTTGGAATTTTAGAATTATATTTTTTTATTTATTATTGGATAAATAATTGTTAGGGGTTACTAAAAATATTGACTTTCATTCAGCAGAGAGAACCATGTGCTCAGTATTATGAGGTATTTTATCATGAAGTCTACTAACATACATTAAGTGGACAAAACGTTTTGATCCCTTGATAGCGATCATTGATGACTTCTTAGATATTTTAGTCACACTATCATTATGACTTCATAAATAATTATCATATCAATTAAGGGGTAGTTCTTGATAAATTTCATGATGAGATAAATGTAGAGCTTTATCTCCACTAGTAGAGAGAACACTCATTTGGTTTACTAGGGTTTTGTTAATCCTAGGGTCTCCTAGGTGTGGATGTGATTCTCTGGAAACCATGATTTGTTGTATGATGATTTATAACCTCCTTCTAATGAATTCTACCTAAATCTCTTCTCTGGTCATGGTGTTATAGATTATGATCTAATAATTAATTTGAAAAACATATTACTTACGGAAAATGTGAAAGCAATAGTCATGGCTAGGAAGGATTATGAGGTGATTATAATGCATTTAATGACACTATATATCATCAAAAAGTTTATAGGAAATTGAACCTTCAATATGGATTCCTTAAAAACATGCTGTAAGACATTTGGTATTTACAAGTAGGTGTATCCATAATAGATGCTGGAGTGGGCTATATGATCTTTGAATTATTTAATGCAAGAGGTAAATAGAAGGTACTCAATGGAAGGATATAGTCCTTCTATAAAAAAAATCATTTTAATGGAGGATCTAAGAGAAAAATAGGATATAATGAAGTCCAATCAGTCCAAATCCCCATTTTGGATATGGCTTAATGGGATCTTATTCTATGGTATAATTTAGCGTGTTATGTGAAAAAGCACATGCCACATCAGAGAATTTATTGAATGGAATAGATTGGATCCTATTCATTTGGGGGCCAATTATTCAGATTAGGGTGGTGTTTGATGTTGAAATAAACTTTTAGGGGGATTTTTTATAATTATAGAGAAATAAAATCCATTAATATCCCTTGAATTTGAAAAACTACATATTTTTATTCTATTGTGGGTGTCTCTAGCATACAAAGACCGAAAGTGTTTCAAGAAAGAAATACAATGAAGGAAACATCATCATGGATTATGGTCCCTGGCAATGTGAAACAAATTTTGGGATTCCTTTCATTCCCAAACGAGAATAAACAATAGGATTGTGACAGACTTATGAAATCATTTTCTATGTAATATGATCAAAATCATAATAATATCATCATGATGGTGCCTCCATTCATTTCTAAATATCATTATGGGGAAATTATGTTGTAATAAATTTCATATAAAACCATCAAAGTGAGTTTTGGTGAACTAGGGAAGAGGTGTGATAATGTGGGGGGGTTTCCATGAAAAGGCTTCCCACTATTTTCTTTCATATAATCATGGACAACATGAGTAAAAAATCATCCAACCCAAATTGAATCATATCACACCCCACAGATATAATTTCTCCCTCAAAACATGATGTCCCCCTATATCACTCCATGTATGGGGTATATCCTATATAATTATCTATATTAGGTCCCAAAAATAGAGGTGGAGGAGGAAAATGATATTGCAGAATGTGAATTGATATGGAATGAGATTAGGAGAAAAATATGGATTATAAAGGCTTGTGTAAGGCCCATGGGTTAATAAGAGATATTACAAAATAATAAACATGGTGGGGGATGGAACATATGTTGAATATTCTATGGCAGAGGCAAGATTGATCCATCCCATTCTATCCCTATAAAAGTCACGTGTTTGATCTTCAGTGATCATAAAAACCCATGGTAAGTTTGGATTCTCTAGAACAATTTCACTAAGTGTATCCATGATATGGTTTCTCTATCCAAAACTATATTAGAAATCAAGGACATGGATGGTATCACAAAACAATTTGGTGTTCATATTGTTTCCCAATTTCTCAGCAATGAAGATCAGGTGGACTTGACTTTCTTTGGAGGGAGGATTCAGTAGTAAGGGTTAAATACTTATCTAAAAACCACATTGGGGTAATCATCCACCAAATAGAGGCACTGGTGTGGTGTTTTTTGTGATTTTATGGATGACCCTATGAAAGGGAAAAATGGATGTATTAGATGCTATCAAAATCCCTTCATGAGAACCACCCTAGATCTCTCTTTATTAGTGTAAATTATAATAACTTCTATTTTAAAATGTGTTAAATGGTAGAGCAAGAAGAAATTAAGAATATATGATGGATGTATGTCTAGAAAAATAGTAATCAGGGATTTTAGGTCTAGTATATTCTAGGAGCCATTAACATTCTTTCATAGTAAGTCTAAAATATACCACATTGTAGAACAACTAGATAGATTTATGGGGACGTCTTATTGGATTAGACTTTTCAATTTGGTCGAAGCCTCTCATCTTTTTCCTTCCATGTTTGTCCATTTTCCTATCCAAATTGTCATATAATTGGGTTCAATGAAACCAACCATGAAATAATATTTAGGTTCTATTGCTTTTCGGTAACAGAAATTGAGTGTGGAGTGGTTATTCTCTCTTGTTAGAAGATTAGAGATCCTAACATCATAAACAAGATTCATTATACAATGTTTAATTTAAAATGAAGGATTGCTGAAAAATTTCACCATCCTGACAAAAAATGTGTCGCTATAGAAATAAAATTTAAATAATTGTATTCTATCCTCCTTATGCATATGTGTCTCTAATATCTATAGAATGGAAGTAGAAGTAGATGAGGCTTTAAGAATTATAATATGTTTTTCATCAATACATTCCGACGAATCCCACATTAATGTTGGAAATCCTAATTCATTTTATTTAGACCAGAGGGTCTCTATGTGGAGTCATAAGAACTCTATTTCTTACCTCACTTATTTTGAGGTTATACATGTTTCTTAGTAAAGCTGAATCCATGATCTCATCAAGCCTTTTTAACTGGAGTTTTGTTTGATGGGGGGGGGGGGTATTATTTATTCTAATATTACTACTTTTATAAAACCAATTATTTACGATATGATGAACATATATCTCATATATATGTTTACTAATGCAGAGAAATTGTTGGAACAGAAATAGACTCACTCAACCAAAGCAGCTATACTAGATGGATTAACTACCTTATTTTTTAAAAATATTTACACAATTCTGGGCATAACATTTCGAGGCACATGAAAGGAATTTGTTACGAAAAATAAAATTTTTATTTCCTTAATGAATCTATTATTACTCACATTCCAAACATAAAAAAACCCTCTTTGGTCTTGGAGTTTAGGCAATCATCTTGTGCAACATGTCCTATAAAATAATTTAAAAAAATATAATCAATTACCTAGTGTAGAGAAATGAAAAATTATCCATTATCCTCATATCAATATACATAATAACCATTCAAAAAACATCTTTATTCTCCAAAATAAATTATTAAAATTCACACCACAAAAATACCAATATAGTAAGGCCTGACAACTTAGGATCCCATAAGTCCTGACTATTGGAAACATTGGACTCTCTAATACCACCTACATATAGATCAGGGTAAGCGACTCATAACCATGAATATAAAACCTACATACAACCACAAGAATGAGGAACAATATATATCAATACAATCTATATTTATACATATATATTTGATTCCAAACCTAGAGTAACTATTAAAAGTGAACTCCATAATACAACATCAACAACTAAAGCTTAATCTATGATGAATACAACCACAATTTAGTATTAATGAACTCCTCCATTATGACATACACCAAAATTAACTCCAAAAGATTTATCATTAGCACCAAGACCACAAGTGTAGGCTCAAATTCTATGCAACATTGTGTAAATATATTAACAGTATGATTCCTCATATACACAATAGAATGTTTGAATATAATTTCCTTTAAAACATAAGCGATATATCAATATTATTTAATGGAATATTCAATATAAAAGATGAACAATATCATTATTCACTACTCTAATAAAATGGTATCATACACTAAATGGTACTTACCATTCAATTGGTTTTCAAAAAACTGAAATTTCACATTTCCCTACTCCAAAGACATCTACATCACCTTCATAGGATTATATTTGATGACTTAGAAATCACTAGAGTAAAAATTTGTCAATTTAGCACCTAACCATATCAAGAACATGCACCATGACATGTTCTATGTGATTCCGATGAGTGGGTGACATACTCTATTAGTGAAGTAGACATTATATTTCTAGAACTGGGTTACACAATTCACTAATTATATTAGGTTAAAATACCTTTATATCAAGTTATACACAAGGGTTATAATAACATCATGTATATTGATAAATCCTTCTCACAACCTTCCATTATCTACACAATGTTATAGAAATCAAAAAGCCCAAAATTCCATAGAAACTTCATTATGTGTACAAGATTTATGATCTATTATTTTTGTGAAAAATCACTCAGAAATATCATTTAACATGTTCTATTCTAATAATGGGAAAGGATTCAGTAAGCACAAAACAATGTCTAACATAATTATCTATCATGAATATAGAGAACCTTTGTGTATTTGTTTTAGATCTCTTAGATCTCTCTCTAGATGGGATGCTCATCAGTTCTTCAAAATGTCACGAATTAGAGTATTTATAGATAATCCACACCAAATCATGTATGAAAAAATGTTGGATTCACACTTTTTATCTTATGCAGAATTGCTTTGGATGAAGGTAGATGATGATGCTAGGATTATCTAATGGATTGATAAATTACTAAATGTTTCTATGAATGATGATCCCTCATACATTTAAATGTAGAAAGCGATGCAACTAGCTTGATCGAATGACTCAGATAAACAATATTAGATGGTAAACATTATTTATATATATTTTAATGGTGGTTGTAAATAATTTATATTATCCAAATGTAATTGAAACATCGTGTGGTTGAGGTATCCTCCCCTACGTGCTTGGTGTTGAGTTGGTTCCTTTTCTTGTGAGTAATTGTCCTCTTTTTCATCTAAAGGCTTAAACAATTTTACCTAGTAATATATGTACCATCCCATAAAATTACCATCAACATATTTCATTATCTCCCATAAAAAGAATATAAAATAATCCCTCTAAATGATGTAAAATCATCAATTATCATCAAAATATGGTCTCTACATATTTTAAATTTCCTCAAATATAATGATAATTAAAAAAAATCATCAAAATGTCTTCTTAAAATGTTTAAAACAATGATCATTCTCTTAATGTAATTTACTCATCATGTGGTTGAGTTATCCTCCCACACATGTTAAGTGTTGATTTAGTTCGGTTTCATGTGACTAGTTTGACTCTTTTTCATTTAGAGGCCAAAAAAACATTACACAATAATATAAGTTCCATGCCATAGATGTACCAAAAACTTAATTTTTAGCTCTATTTTGATAATTCCATATCATGACTCTAAATAATGAAATATCATCCTAGATATTCGAAATATGATCTTCACTAATTCTATATTACTTCATGTAAAATTATTATTGATAAACATCATCAAAATTTTATCATCAAATATTTTAAACAATGGGATTTCTACTAATGAAAATGAAACATTATGTGGTTGAAGTATACTACCATGTGTTACAGGTGTTGAGCTGGTCCCTTTTATTATGAGTAGTTGAACTCCTTTTACTATGATGTCCACAAAAAAATTAAATATTATTATATGTTCTATAAGATACAAGTACCGTCAAGAAAATTATTTATATCTTTTTAAACATCTATAATAATCAATATAAATTAGAAAAGTCATCCAAGATCATCAAAATATTCAACTCACTTCTTCAATATTTCCTCCAATATAATGATTATTGGTAAACATCATCAAAAGGTATTCCTTGAATTTTTTAAATAATTTCTATTCTCATAATTAAATTAAAACATGTGTTGGACATCAAGAACGTCTCTCAAATCATCACATTTTAAACCCATTGAATTTTAAAACATCATAAATAATTTTTAAAAAAAATTAACATCAGTATAATTCCAATATCTATAAGCCACTTGGGTACTTCAGAATTCTCCCAGGTCTAATTAGCATTAGTAAGTTCTTTTGAAGACTCTGTGTTTACTAGTATGATGATTATTTCACTGATAAAAATTCCTAGAACATGTGTCACTATTTGATGATTCACGACACAATGTTTAAAAAAATGTTTAAGATGAAAAGGATGATGGTAAGATTTTGAATCCCTATTTGGTATTTATATTCAAAAATTAACGTAGGAGGTGGTATATTAGGATCATAAATAACTTCATCTTTCATGAAGAATGAAGAAGGTGGTCACAAATGGTTTTTAATTAAAAGGACATGATATATAAATGTATGATCATTTTCCATGGGTTTGAATTATTATTCAATTTTGATGATTTGGAAAACCCATTTTAAGTCATTTTATAATTTGTTTTTCCAACCATCACAATACACACATGGGCCATCCCATCATCGTAAAATGTGTGATCCATGGGTAAAAATCTTGGAAGATCCTTCCCGAGAAACATTCATTATTTTAGAGGATTGCAGGTGGTCAAAAAGAAACCACCCGAGGACATATAGTTGTTCACAATGGTGGAAAGAGTGTTAGTCATACTCCTTGTATGTGTGTAGTTTATCTGGGTTTCGACCATAATATAGGATCAATAGTGAATTCAGAATAAGGTCATTGATATAGCATTATCCTCCATTGTTGAGAATATATGTTGGATGGGTTCTGGAGGGTTAGTGTTCCTTTGTTAAAAACCTATGAATATAAGTAGAAGCATCCAATCTAGTGTACAAGTTGTATGTGATCCCAAATGAACCACACACTTGAGGATAGGGACGCGACTGCTACTACTTCCTATTTTAATTTTTAATCTCCAGTTTTAGTCTTGTATTATTATTAGATAATTTAAATGTAATTATTATATTCATATTTTTAATCATATGTGTTTCCCACCATTTTCTCCCACTATGTATATCATTATATCTCTTCACTTTTATTCTTCTTCTTCTTCCTCTTATTCTCATTATTTTCATGTTGTTTCTATTCAACCAATATTTTATTTATTATATTATTATTATACATTCTTTATTTCAATCTCCACCTCTCCTTTTGTCATTTTTATTTTATTTATTATTCTTCTATTATTCTTCCCAAATGACTAATTACCCTCGATAATGTGGCGTTGATCCGAGGCATGGATCGGGGGAGGTAAGGGGTGTTTCTTAAATTTTGTTCCAAAATTCCATATGTTTTATTTCTCTTTGTGGTGGGTGTGAGAGTATTTTACTACCGTAGTGGTAATATATCATGAGACTATTTTCCAATCCAATCCATTTATTTGATTCATTTATTTTCCATTAATTATCTTTGGTAAAATATTCATATAGTTGAGTTGAGGATACTTGAATAGATGAAACGATATACAGTGGAGTCGATTATTTAATGAATTACACTCCCATTCATGTTGATAACCTATTTGGGTATTGGAGGAGGTAGGATTTGGTGTACAAAAGTTGTTTTATAGGAATTAAAAAATTCCATAATCAATAAATCTATGGAAATTAATTCCTTTATGAGGTTTCATTGTCATATTGAATTTAAGAAAACAATTAATAATGACAGAATCCATATTACCAGACCCTAATGACCAAGTTATTTCTTCTTAACCTACATTTTAAATTCATATTCAAATATATTATAATTATAAATTACATTATTTTAATCCTGTATTTTAAAAAATGCAAGAATTTAGTACTTTTATAAAATAATTAAAACAAAAAAATTTAGATTATTTGAATTAGAACTTATGATTGACTTACTTTGATTCTCCCTAAGTGAGACGACTTTGCTCAGCCTCTTTATTATTTTATAAAAAATAAATTTTTTGTTTTCCATACCCTATGACAAAAGTTCATCAACGATCCATTATTGACTACATTAATATAAGGATGAACATTTTTCTAAGCAGTTGAGTTTTTGAGAATCTTACACAAAGATACTCTATTAAACATTGTGTGTTAATGTATAGAAGAAGAATACATATAGTTTATTGCATATTTTAACATCATAATTTGGGATGAAAGATTATTTCACACATACTATTACTTTTTTTTATGAAATGGATGAATGAAGAGACTTCATGTATTATTTTTTACACAAAAGGGAATTACATAAATATTGTAGACTTTTTATATGTATATGTTCCTAGAGATATGAAATCAAGTGATAATAAATCACATTCTCATAAATTTATGAGATTACTTGGCCACATCATTTTTACATTATTATGAATTAATTCATAATAGGGAACAATTTCCACTTTCTTTTTGTAGTTTTGAAGATTATGAAATGATTATTTTCTAGTATTGTGTAAGTAACCATTTGAAGAAGAAGTGATTGGTTGAAAAATGAATCATTGTGACATCCATTAGATATATCAACTGGTGGCAGGCTTTCTTGGGGTTACAAACAATCAATAAATTGATGTTTTTCATCTGAGGTAGTATAAATAACTAGACAAGAGTTTTAAAAAATGCACTATTAATTGACTATTGTGAGACACAAGTTATTGGTTATTCCATACTTACTCTAAGCATTTTAAATGGATTATTTCTTAGTATTTTGGTGATATAGTATTATTTTTGGAGCATGAGAAGGACTAATTAAGCTTCTTTAGTATAGAACCTTTTGAAAACATAATGTTCCACATTTACCTTATTTGATATACTTTCATATGATGAAGAAACTAGAAAAAGAGGATAAATACACAAACTGGTCTAAGGGGTATAATTAATAAATTTAGAAATTTCTCATAAATGATACCAACACTTATTCGTCCCCCCTATGTATAAATAACATCCTAAAAGAGTCCACTCAAGTTGTGTAAGAGGTAATATTAAAATTTATTACATTTTATATAATTTTGTTATTATGTTTTTGAAAATTGGAGATTATTTCCTATGTTAAAAATGATGCTTGGTTTGCTGATGATTCAGTTAACTATGATTAGAAGTCTATATATACAAAGACCATGGTGAATATGATAAATGAATATAAAGGAATGATTAAGAAGATATTTCTCTCTTATAAATTATAGAATTTATTTCTATCTCCATGCCTTTCCAGAAATTACAACATATGAGGCATAGAATGGGAATAGTAGTTTGATCAAGTTTCTATTAAGGAGAAGTAAAAAATTCTGACCTTAAGTTAATCAATAATGGTATGTTATCATGATGTTTGTGAAAAGTCCTATAAAAAATATCTTTATGTTTATGATCCTTTATAAAATATTAACTAAGTACAATATATAACTTCATATGATATAGCATGTTTTGGATTGAGAGATATTGTTCATTTTTCACTAAATAAATAGTCTCTCTTGTTTTTTGACTCTTTTAATTTATTCTAGAAGAAATAAAATAGCTTGAATAATACGTAGATAACATGGACAAGGTCTTGGATGGAAAAATTCTAGAATTTTTAATGCTCACTAAAATGGTTGGAACCGTTGTAGTAACATATAGGTAATTTGAAATATGTGCCTGAAAATGGATAAAAGAAGTTGAAGGGAAATATTGAATTAAGAAAACTATTAAAGAATAAATCCATGTACTTAAATAAAATGTAAAAAAGAAATTATATTTCAATGATTTATAATTGGATGATAAATTATATAATATTAGAGAAATTTACTCTTTGATACGAAACAAAGGTAATCTGTATGAATAGGATGTTGAAATAATTAAGAGAGTTAGTGAAGAGAATGAGATTATGATTTAAGATGAAAAAACACCATCAATATGAAATATCTAGAATTCTATTTTCAGATTTCCAATATTGAGAAGATCCTTATTGAGACTTCAAAAAATAGGTATATAGTTGTCATTTATACTCAGTGCACACTAGAGTATTCTATTATTTAAATTCTTCAAAATTGTGACAAGAATATTAATGAATCATTTGATGATTTATCTCCAGAAGATGTGGAAAAAGTGGAACCATCTATACTGTCTTATTAAAATGTTTCTAAATCTGTTTCTATAATTAATGTAGGCTATAAAACAAATTATAAACATGAATGGATGAATAAGGGTGATAATAATTATCCACCATGATTTGGATGAATAAGAAAATGTTTGAGGATGATAGTTCTCCAAAAAGATCCTGTAAAGATATGAAAAGTACCCCCAAGAAACCTCAAGTATGAAATAGATAGATTATGGTTTATGGGTCAATGATGGTGTTGCAAGTGTTTTAAAAATTTTGAATTGGATTGTTGGTACAATCCTCTAGTTGAAAAAGAACAAAAGTAAGACCATCTCATTGTGTTGAATACTCCAGATGAATAAGTAACCTCCAAAATCTAAGTAAAATATGTATACTGAAAAAATATTTGTAAAGCTTAAAAATATCTATGATGTATTCAATGGTAGTGGTCATATGGTTTTACATGCTCATATCGAAATGTATATATAAGAAAATAAGGCCACCAAAGACGGTTTATTAGGAAGAATAATCAATGGGATATAAAAACACATTATTAAAAAAAACTCTCCCAAAACGATATGTTTTAATATAATTGTGAAGATTTGGGACTCCAAATCTATGAATTCGACTGAATATGATGTATCCAAAATAGAAAATAAAAATGATGAAACTATAATGAAACCATGTGGAATGTCCAAACATATTTCAAATGTTCGAAATGATATGTAACTTGTTTGGAAATATGATTTATAAAAGATGGGGAAAATGTTGGAATCATATGATAAGGCCAGTGAAAAGAGAAAAGAAAAGCTTTCAAATAATGATGTAGAAGTTATGTGTATTAGGTGAAACACCACTAGATATTTTCATAGATATGAATGTACGATAATTCATTTAAAATAAATGATCCCTAAGAATATAACTATGTTACCATGTGGTAAATGTTCCTCAAATTATCTTAATAAAATAAAGTTCTCACACAAATAAATTGATGGAGTCAAAATATCAACACAACCTCAATCAAAATCAAAGATAAAATGTGCTAGTGTAAACAATTAATGAAGTGGTGAATAATGGTTGAGAAAAACATATCAACCTTTATATTCACATTAATGAAAAAATTGAGATCCACATTATTCCCATAATCAAAATTTATTGTATTTGTGATTATAATATAAGAAATTATTATTGAAGTATGTTCTTAGGAAGAAAACCAGATAAGATTGATTATTGAAAATTATTGATAAAAACATTGAAAACTTTGAGATCCTTGAAAGATTCCTCAATTCAAATTCAGATAAAAATATGATGTTGGATCAACATTGATGAAGTGGAAGAATGTACTGTAATATATTCGACAACATGTATAATGAAAATACCATCCTTATTTTTCCTTATATTTGGTATCCATAATAAAATTATGGAGGAATATAGTGTAAAGACCCATAAAATTCAAGTAAATTTTTTTCTTAATTTTATTGGGAATTTTACAAGAACGCAGTTTCTAACGGCACCTGATTCCGAGCCCGGTGTGCCCAGAATCATTTTTCCGAAGTTTGGCTTGGGTACGTTTAGTGAACGAATGAGAGGGTTTTTATAACTTTTAAACTGGTGCTCAGAATCGAATTCCTAGGGCACCAATGGAATCAGAGCGCCGGTAATTTCTTAGAAACACCTTTTCCGGAGTTGCGTTTGCTCGGGTGTGGTTTTTAATTTTTGAGGTTAAGTTAAGAATAGAATAAAAGTGGTGTGACATTTTTATTTTATTTTACTTAAAGCGGCTTAACATAAGTTAGGAGGATAAGGTGGGATCCACAATATCCTACCCACTTGGTAGGATATTTGTGAGGTGGGGACCGCACGAGCCCCACCGTTTCTTTCCTTCTATGTAACGCACCTGCACCCCCTTTTTAAATAAAGTCAACCCGTGCATTAAATTAAATATTAAACGCCCCTATTAATTGGTCGGTTTAAGTGTTGCAATTAATTCAATTAATTGTTGGATTCTTTTTAGTAATTCCAAAACGTTGTCATGGGAAATAAAATAAGACCAACACTTATTTTTATTGAGGGGTTTCTTGTTGAGAGGATTTGGATAAAGCTCTAAGGCTTGTAGATCTTCATCCTCCTTCGTTGAAGAACATGAAGAACGCGAAGAACGTGAAGAACGCGAAAAACGCATCATCCCCGACGAAGAACGCCGGCCTCTGACGAAGGGCGATGAAGAACGCCAAACCCTCGGAGATGGACGACGTGATGTCGTGTACCGTGACGCCGACAATCCTCCTTCCGCGACGCTTCTTCCGCGACGTTCCATCCCCCACGACAATCTTCGATCAACAAATGATTGAGGTAGGGGGTTGCAGTTCTTTTAAATCATTGTGAATTATATCCTCAGCATGGGTTTAAATGGTGCAATTAAATCTATGTGATTTTATATCCTCGGATGTGTCTTAAAAACTGTCGGATTTTTTTTAAAACCGCTAACGCGGTCGGTGCGGACCAACGAACAAGTCCGAACCCACCGTCTCTTCGTTCGTGGTGAGGGGATTGGTGGGCGATGACAAAGAAGGCCGCACGGGCATTGTAAGGTCATCAAAGTGAAGGATGGGTCCCGGGAGGGCCGTTGGCGAAGACGGCAGGAAAATCCGACCACCGGAGCTCATCCGGTGGTCTGTGGAGTTTTCCGCCGTCGCGCCGCCGGGAAGGGGCCGCCACGGCTTCGACCGCGGAGGCGGGTGGCTGGTCCAGTGGCCGCGAAGGACTAGAGTGATGTGGAATCGTGCTGCATCCGTTGACAGGGAGCGGCCCCCATGCGGGGGCCGCGGTTTCGTCCAGGGGGACGGTCCCCCCTTGTGCGGCCGCGGGGCCAGCACCAGCTCGCCGGGCCGAGCCGCCCGGTCGGACCGCCGGGACGGGCCACGCCCAGGCCGGGCTAGGCCGCGCTAGCCAAGTTGGGCCGCGCCCCGCCGAGTCAGACCCAGACCCGGGTCGAGTCGACCAGGTTCGCGCCGACCCCGGGGGGTCGGGCCGGGCCGGTCCGGGCCCAGACCCCCCGTTTTTGGACCTCTTCCGTATTTTTCCCATATCTTGGGCTACGGACCTCCGATCGAAGCACCGTCAATGATGATGTGATCCTTGGATCAAGAAGGTATTTTCGATATATTACATCCATGGTTTCAGAGAACTTTGTGTTCGGTCGGGTTGGTTCGCACACGAAACCAACTGGGCCCTCAGAGCGGAAACACTTATAACTTGAGTTCCGGACGTCTGATTGACATGACGTCGACTTTGTTGGATTCCTCTTAGTGAGACAGACCTTTTGGATCAATCTGCTCAAGGTTTGGATGTAGGTGGAGTACGGTCGGGTTGTTTTTGAATTAAAAACCAACCGGGCCCCTCGGACGAAAAAGCCAATAACTTTCAGACCGGGCGTCCGATTAACGCGCCGTCTGTGATGTTGAGTTCCTGTTGCCGATACAGAACTTTTGGATACATCAACTCCGGACATTGTGTTAGTTGATTTATCAGCCCCTCGGCTTGTGGAGCGGACCCTCCGAAATGAGCTTGTTGTGTGCGGGAACCCTAGAGCTGGCTGCGACTGCGACGACGACGACGACTGTACAGAGATCCTCAGTGGATTCGACGGCGACGACTACAGCACTCAGCGATCCTATGTGCATCAGTGCTACAGATCCTGTGTTGGTCCGATCCTGTGTGGGTTAGTGCTTAGCGGTCATGTGTGGGCTAGTGCCTACAGATCCTCTGTGGGTCCGATCCTGTGAGGGTCATTGCGGGGGTTAGTTACCTATCGATCCTGTGTGGGTCAGATCATTTGGGGGTCATTGTGGGGGTTAGTTACCTATCGATCATGTGTGGGTCAGATCGTTTGTGGGTCATTACGAGGGTTAGTACCTATCGATCCTTTGTGGGTCCGATGACTTAGATGAATCAGTGGCTATATCTGATCATCTCTATCGGCATACGAAGAAGTATACCTGTGTGAGATGAATCATGTTTTCCTTTCCTAGGTGGATTGAGTTGTGCTATCTTATGTGGATTACATTATTCATTCCTGTGTGAACTGGGTTGTGCTTGGGCTCGGAGGTTGGAGTGAACTAGAATTTATGACTTAGGTATATGTATGGGCATATACCTAAGCAGTGTCAGATGTTACTTCGTGATTGTATCTTTCCTTTGTGGATTACCCTTTGTGGATTCTGGGAGACCTTCGGGGGTCTCGGGATCCCCACTGAGTAGATTATACTCACCCCTTCAAGGGATACTCCCACACTACATTGTGTTGGTTGCAGACAACGGACATCACTGATCATGGTTGAGGCACGAGGAGGAGGTCGGTACCTAGAGGTGGACCATTGGGCGGGACGTACACGGAGTAGACGGCTGGACCCGAGGAGCTGCGGAGGCTATCTGTACCAACCCTTCAGGTGGGCCTTCTAGTGGATGGATCAACGTTGTAGCTTTACTTTCAGTTGATGTTTTCCCTTTCTAGTTGTACTTTACTTTCAGTTTCGGTTTGTATTCTGGACCACTTACATTTCTACACTTACAGTTGTACCCAGTTTTTACTTAGTGTTTACTTCTACTACTTGCTTGCTCTATGGTGTTTGTTTACTTTACAAAGGCAATGCCTTCCCTTTTTACCGAGAATTATGCCTTGGTTCTAGTCGCCAGCCCCTGGCCTATGGAAGGTGGGCTTGGGGTAGTCACGGCACGGGCCCCGAGGAAGGGTCGTGACAAATTGGTATCAGAGGAGTTCAGTTCTACCGCAGAACTCAGGACTCTGATCTTTTTTCTATGTGAAGAAATAGTGTTAAGATTATTGAGTGTGGTTATCAGTCCAGGGAGTCCAGTGTTGGTGCGGCGGGTGACGTATCCGTACACCAGGACCATGACTTCTGATTTCTGACTTAATGCACGAAAACATTGATTGCATGTGTGTTTCAAGTTTTCTTTGTGATTACTTTATGTCAGCTCACCAGGTATGCTGTTTGACCGTGGACACCTGTTTCTTTTCAGTATGGCCCCATGACAAAATCCATCTAGGGTTCCAAGAGTTGTACATGACGATAGCCCGCCGAGCAATGAGGCCTCGGTACAGGGCCCTTTGACAGTAGAGGCACCGGCGATACCTCTACCCGCCAAGCCATCGGTTCTACCAGCCCCAGCAGCTGACGATGCAAGTCGCCTTAGTGCACTACACGGGTTTTAGCACGAGTGACCACCCAGGTTCTACGGGGAGATAGACCCTCAGGCATCCAAGGATTGGTTGGAGGCAATTGTATGAGTTTTCATGTTAGTGAGGACACCAGCAGACCTCATGGTGATGCTCGCTGCGAGCCTACTGCACGCGGCAATAGGCAGATGGTGAAGCTTGATGGTGTAGGTGCACGATGAGTAATCTCTCCTCTGGATGGACTTTGAGAGCCTCTTCCGCTAGTAGTTCTTCCCAGCCACCCTCCGTGCGGTGCGAATCAAGGAGCTTCTACAGCTGCGGTAGGGCAGCTTGACGGTCACCCAGTACCCGGTGAGATTTACCAATATCTCGTGCTACTCGGCATACATGGTACGAGACCCATTCTTCCAGGCCCGGACCTTTGAGCAGGGATTGAGGCATGAGATCAGGGCATCACTGATCTCCCTCACCATTCTGACTCAGGCAGGAGTACTGGAGCGAGCCCTTTTGATCAAGATGTTTCTTGTTGAGTCTACATCAGCAGCGAGACCTACCGCAGGGCGGCAGGTAGCAGTGTCTTCTACAGTAGGCAGTCAACGGATGACTCAGGGGTCTAGGCAGACCAGACCCTCAAGCAGACGACCTCAGGACACTGGCTTAGCAGTGCGTGGCACACAGTGCGGAGCCAGTATTCCGAGAAGAAGATAGTGCTACACATGCGGTGGGTAGGGCCACATGGCTCGTGACTGCCCGACCCGTCGTGTCGAGGAGCAGTAGACGGTTGAGTGGCCACCCAGGAAGAGGCAGAGGGTCGACCGTGGGGGTCCATAGGGAGCAGGCGGACGAGGAAGAGGAGCTGGCCGAGCAGAAGGTGGTGGGTGACGCTTTGAGGCTCTACCACCACCACCACAAGGAGGTCTACCCCAACCACAGGGAGCTGGCGGGCAGAGACAGGCACATCTCTAGGCAGCAGAGGCCTACAACCATGGCACTCCCGAGATGATTTGAGGTACTGTCTATGTCTATTCCACCCTTGCTGCTGTTCTTATAGACACAGGAGCGAGTCATTCTCTCATAACCGCTGCCCTTGTTCAGAGCTCGGAGATTCCGATAGAGCCGTTGGCTCGATCCTTACGGCTAGAGACTCCTAGAGGAGCATACTCGATGATTACACACTGGTGCTGACATTGTGAGCTTACTCTAGGAGGTGAGAGCTTCGGCTGGGATCTTCTTGTAGTGGTGTCAAGGCCTTACAATGTAATCTTGGGCATGGATTGGTTATCTACAGTCCATGCCCATATTGACTTTATTAGGCGCAAGGTGCGATGTGTACACACCGACGAGAGCAGGTTCACCTTCACCGGTGAGAATGGATCCTTTGCAGCACATGATGGACTCTCACAGAGGAGAGGACATCCCATCGCTCATCAGTTGGCTAGCCTCATCCTTGGAGCAGTTGACGTGCAGAGTCCTAGTTTTCCTGCAGTGGTGGATCAGTAAGCGGACGTCTTTCCTGACGACGTTCCAGGACTATCTCCTCGCAGAGAGGTAGACATTAATATTGATTTGTACCCCGGGACAACCCTGATATCCACCCCAGCATATCGGATGGCTCCCACCGAGCTTTGAGAGCTACGGGTACAGTTGGAGGACTTGCAGGGAAAGGGATTCATCCGACCCAGTGTTTCACCCTGGGCTTCCCCGATATTTTTCACCAAGAGAACGTACGGGAGCTTGTGAATTTGTGTCGACTATCATCACCTGAACCAGGTGAAAGTGAGGAACAAGTATCTACTACTGAGTATTGATGACCTCTTCGATCATCTCAAGGGAGCACAATGGTTCTCGAAGATATACCTCATGTTAGGCTATCATCAGCTCATAGTTCAGGACGAGGATGTGCAAAAGACAACCTTCAGATGTCAGTATGGACAGTATGAGTTCTTGGTTATGCCATTCGGCGTAACCATTGCTCCAGCAGTGTTCATGGGTCTCATGAACAGGATCCTTCAGCCATAACTCGATCGATTTGTCATGGTCTTCATCGAAGACATTTTGATATACTCGACGACTGAGGAGGAGCACTCCTACAACTTGCGGGTTGTACTGGAGACTCCCCGAGAGCACCATCTTTATGGTAAGCTCTCAAAGTGTCATTTCTGGATACGTGTGGTCCACTTCTTGGGACACGTCATCTCTGAGGGGG
Organism: Viscum album; assembly: GCA_963277665.1. NCBI lineage: Eukaryota > Viridiplantae > Streptophyta > Magnoliopsida > Santalales > Viscaceae > Viscum > Viscum album. Next base: position 1,188,363,687 of record OY728121.1, on the reverse strand, counting down.
GAGTTGGAGAGGATCCTGCGAAGATCGAGGCAGTGCTAGCTTGGGAGCCACCCAGGACCGTGACAGAGGTGCGGAGTTTCTTGGGACTAGCTGGATACTATTGGAGTTTTTTTCCAAACTTCTCCAGAGTTGTGACACCACTTTCATCTTTGAAGAAGAAGGGGAAACCCTTTGTGTGGTCAGAAAGATGTCAGCAGAGCTTCTAGGAGCTGAGACATAGATTGACCAGGACATCTATCTTGAGGTTGCCGGAGGAGGGAGTATGGTACGTAGTCTACTGTGATGCATCAGGGATTGGACTTGGGTGTGTCCTGATGCAGGAGCGGGCAGTGATCGCCTATGGATCATGTCAGTTGAGGCCGCATGAGCAGAACTACGCTACCCATGACCTGGAGTTAGCAGCAGTGGTCTTCTCTCTGAAGACATGGTGACACTATCTGAAGGGCGAGTGCTTTACAGTCTTTTCTGACCATCAGAGACTCAGGTACATCTTCTCTCAGAAGGACCTGAACCTGAGACAGCGGCGACAAATCGATTTCTTATAGGACTATGACTTTGAGATAGTCTATACTCATGGGAAGGGGAACGTAGTAGCTGATGCCCTCAGCAGGCGGACGTGCATTCAGCTACTTGAGGAGGCGACAGATCATCTAGCCACTTTGTAGATATCCTTCGTGGATATAGATAGAGTAGCCTTCCTTCAGTTGCTCATAGTCACTCCTCCACTACTACAGTGGGTCAGAGAGGCACAGTGTGGGGACACTGACTATGATACACAGCGTGCGTAGATATCCTCAGGACAGGCACCTGATGGTTTCTTCTTAGGAGGATATCACAGCGTCCTTTTTAGAGGGCGTACCTTGGTACCAGTTGCTTTACGGGAAGAGGTGATGAGAGAGTTTCACACTTCCCCTTGGGCGGTACATCCTGGAGTGGAGAAGATGTACCAGGATCTCATACGATAGCACTGGTGGCCGGGGCATGAAGAAGGCTGTGGCAGAGTTCATTTCTCGATGCCTCACCTTCCAGCAGGTGAGGGCAGAGCATCAGGTACCAGTAGGCTTGGTACAACCCTTGGAGGTCTCGGAGTGGAATTGGGACGGGATATCTATGGACTTAATGACTGGACTTCCACACACTTCCAGAGGTCACGAATCCATTTGGGTGATTGTCGACCGACTCACCAAGTCGGCACACTTCTTACCCATCAGAGAGCAGGGCTCAATAGAGAGCTTGGGATTTATATACGTTCAGGAGATTGTGCAGCTTCATGGTGTGCCATCATCTATCGTCTCTGATTGAGATGCTCACTTTACTTCCCAGCTTTGGAAGGGGTTGCAGGAAGCGTTCGAGATGAAGCTACGTCTGAGCACTGCATTTCACCCTCAGACAGATGGTCAGACGGAGAGGACCATTCAGACTCTCGAGGACATGCTCCGCGCATGTGTCCTCGACTTTGGTTGTAGCTGGGAGGACCACTTACCCTTGGTGGATATTTTTTACAACAACAGCTACCACTCCACCATCGGGATGGCACCATACGAGGCGTTGTACGACCAACCTTGCATATCATCACTGTGCTGGATAGACCCTGGGGAGTCAGTACTTGTGGGACTGGACGTGGTCCAGGCCACGACAGAGAAGGTCCAGGTCATCCAGGAGCGGATGAAGTCAGCTCAGAGCCGGCAGAAGTCTTATACTGACAGGAGGCGGAGACCACTGGAGTTTGAGGATGGCGACCACGTCTTCTTGCGGGTCTCTCCTCGGCGTGGATTACGGAGATTTGGCCGAGGTGTCAAGTTATCTCCGCGCTTCATCGGACCCTTCCAGGTCCTCATCAGGATTGGAGAGGTGGCTTATCGCCTGGATCTACCACCTCAGTTTCACCGGGTGCACGACGTCTTCCACGTATCTCAGCTGAGGAGATACGTGCACGACCCGACGCATATCATTGACCATGGGGAGCTGGACGTTGATGATGGGGTGACTTTTGCGGAGGTCCCGGTGGAGATCGAGGATTGACAGGAGAAATTCCTACGTGGACGGTCGATTCCTCTAGTGCGCATCAGATGGCAGCATGAGAACCTCCAGGAGAGCACTTGGGAGCGGGAGGCTCATATGCGTGCTCAGTACCCACATTTGTTTCCCTAGTTTATTATGTATCTTTACGGGGATGAAAAGCCCTGATGTGGGAGTGATGTAAAGACCCGTAAAATTCAAGGAAATTATTTTCATAATTTTTTTGGGAATTTTACAAGAACGTAGTTTCTGACGGCACCTGATTTCGAGGCCCGGTGTGCCCGGAATAATTTTTCTGAAGTTTAGCTCAGGTACGTTCAGTGAACGAACGAGTGGGTTTTTCTAACTTTTAAACCGGTGCTCGGAATCGAATTCCGAGGGCACCAATGGAATCATAGCACCGGTAATTGCTTAGAAACACCTTTTCTGGAGTTGAGTTTGCTCGGGTGTGGTTTTTAATTTTTGAGGTTAAGGTAAGAATAAAATAAAAGTGGTGCAACATTTTTATTTTATTTTACATAAAGCAGTTTAACATAAGTTAAGCGGATAAGGTGGGGTCCACAATATCCTACCCACTTGGTACGATATTTGTGATGTGGGGCCCACACGAGCCCCATCGTTTCGTTCCTTCTAAGTAACGCACCCGCATCCCCCTTTTTAAATAAAGTCAACCCGTGCATTTAATTAAATATTAAACGCCCCTTTAAATTTAGTGGTTTAAGCATTGCAATTAATTCAATTAATTGTTGGATTCTTTTTATGAATTCCAAAATGTTGGCATGGGAAATAAAATAAGACCAACACTTATTTTTATTGAGGGGTTTCTTGTTGAGAGGATTTGGAGAAAGCTCTAAGCCTTAAAGATCTTCATCCTCCTTCATTGAAGAACGCGAAGAACACGAAGAACACGAAGAACGTGAAGAATGCGAAGAACACATCACCACCGATGAAGAACGACGACCTCCAACGAAGGGCGACGAAGAATGTCGAACCCTCGGAGATCGACAACACGACGCCGTGTACCGCGACGCTGACGATCCTCCTTCCGTGATGCTTCTTCCACGATGATCCTTCCCCCACGACAATCTTCGATCAACAACCGATTTATGTAGGGGGTTGCGGTTCTTTTAAATCTTTGTGAATTATATCCTCATCATGGGTTTAAATGGTTCCATTAAATCTGTGTGATTTTATATCCTCGGATGTGTTTTAAAAACTGTCGGATTTTTTTTAAACTGCTAACGCAGTGGGTGTGGACCAAAGAACAAGTCCGAACCCACCGTATCTTCGTTCTTGGTGAGCGGATTGGCGGACGACAACAAGGCAGGCCGCATGGGCATTGTGAGGTCCTCTCAGTGAAGGAAGGGTCCCAGGAGGGCCGTTGGCGAAGACGACAGGCAAATATGACCACCTGAGCTCGTCCGGTGGTCCGCGGAGTTTTCAGCCGGCGCCCGGTGCGCCGCCGCGAAGGAGCTGTGGCGGTGGGAAGCTGGTCCCACGGCCGCGTGGGACCAGAGGGACACGGCATCGCGCCGTGACCGTTGACAGGGAGCGGCCCCCGTGCGGGGGTCGCGGTTTCGTCCAGGGGGACGGTCCCCCCTTACACGACCGCTTGGCCTGCTCCAGCGTGCCGGGCCGAGCCACCCGGCCGGATCGCCGGGCCGGGTCATGCCCATCCAGGTCGGACCCAAGCCCTGGTCGGGTCGACCCGGTTCGGGCTGACCCAGGGGGGGTTGGGCCGGGCCGGTCCGGGCACAGACCCCCCGTTTTCGGACCTCTTCGGTCTTTTGCTAATATCATGGGCTACATACCTCCGATCGACGCACCGTCAGCGGTGATGCGATCCTTGGATTGAGACAGTCATTTAGATATATTACACTCAAGGTTTAGGAGAACTTTGGGTTCGGCCGGGTTGGTTCGCACACGAAACCAATCGGGCCCTCAGAGTGGAAACACTTATAACATGAGTTCCAGATGTCCAATTGACGTTCTGTTGACTTTGTTGGATTCCTCTTAGTGAGATGGACCATTTGGCTTACTCCAATCGAGGTTCGGATGCAGGTGGAGTATGGTCAGGTTGGTTTTGACTTAAAAACCAACCGGCCCCCTGGGATGAAAAAGCCAATAACTTCTAGACCGGGCGTTCGATTGAAGCGCCATCTGTGACATTGAGTTTCTGTTGGCGATACGGAACTTTTGGATACATCAAATCCATACTTTGTGTTAGTTGATGTATCAGCCCCTCGGCTCGTGGAGCAGACCCTCCGAAAGGAGCTTGCTGTGTGCAGGAACCCTAGAGCTGGCTGCGACTGCGATGACAATGGAGACTGTACATAGCTCCTCAGTGGATTCGACGACGATGACTACAACACTCAGGGATGCTATGTGGATTAGTGCTACAGATCCTATGTGGGTCCGATCCTATGTGGGTCAGCGCTCAGCGGTCCTGTGTGGGCCAGTGCCTACAGATCCTCTATGGGTCCGATCCTGTGTGGGTCATTGCGGGGGTTACTTACCTATCGATCCTGTGTGGGTCAGATCCTTTGTGGTTCATTTCAGGGGTTAGTTACCTATAAATCATGTGTGGGTCAGATCCTCTGTGGGTCATTGTGGGGGTTAGTACCTATCGATCCTTTGTGGGTCCAACGACTTAGATGAATCAGTGGCTATATCTGATCATCTCTATCGTCATAAGAAGAAGTATACATGTGTGAGATGAATCTTGTTTTCCTTACTAGGTGGATTGAGTTGTGCTATCCTGTGTGGATTACGTTTTTCTTTCCTGTGTGGACTCGGTTGTGCTTGGGCTCAGAGGTTGAAGCGAACTGGAATTGATGACTTAGTTATATGTATGGACATATACCTAAGCAGTGTTGGATGTTACTTCGTGATTGTATCATTCCATTCTGGATTACCCTTTGTGGATTCTGGGAGACATTTGGGGGTCTTGGGGTCCCTACTGAGTAGCTTATACTCACCCCTTCACGGGCTATGCCAGCACTATGTTGTGTTGGTTGCAGAAGAAGTACATCGCTGATCGTGGTTGAGGCATGAGGAGCAGTTCGGTACCTTGAGGTTGACCATTGGGAAGGACGTACACGGAGCGGACGGCTGGACCCGAGGAGCTGTGGAGAATATTTGTACCCACCCTTCAGGTGGGAATTCCAGTGGACGGCTCGACGTTGCGGCTTTACTTTCAGTTTCTGTTTTCCCTTTCCAATTGTACTTTACTTTCAGTTTGGGTTTGTATTCTGGCCCACTTACTTTTCTACACTTACAGTTGTACCCAGTTTTTACTTAGTGTTTACTTCTACTTCTTTCTTTCTCTGTGGTGTTTGTTTACTTTACAAAGGAAATTACTTCCCTTTTTACCGGGAATTACGCCTTGGTGCTAGTGGCCAGCCCCTGGCCTATGGAAGGCGGGCTGGGGGTAGTCACGACACGGGCCCCGAGGACGGGTCGTGACAGATAATCCTTGGTGAATATGTGAATGTTATCAGATTTAGATAGTCATTTGTTCAATATAAATTTTGTTGTACTCTCCAAAAAGGAAGATTTTAATATTCATATTAAAGAGATTCACCATTATGAAGTTGTTCAAGAGTGTTTCAATTGAGGTGGAGATAAATTTTGAATATGAAGTTTCTTCAAGAATCATATTCTAATTGGTATCATATATAATTATTAATGATTTTTTTAAGATCATGTTATTAGAAAAGGTATGTTTTCACAAAATATCACTTCCTCGGATAAAAAATGAAAAACTTAACATAAAGGGGGAGTAATAGAATTAATAAATAATATAGGAAATGTGTATATATGGAAGTTCTTCATGGGAACATATCCTATTATTGTTACATGAATGATTTAGATATTTTTTTAAAGTAGTTTCATAGTTTTATGTTGATATCAATTAAAAAAGTTATAATATCTCAATTATTATCATAATCCATAATAAAAGTTGACAGGAAATTGAATACAAGTTTAAGATGTATCATTATATGAGCTATCATGATCAGTCGGTAATGGAAAACATTGTTTTCTAAATAAAATCCACTTATTTTTACATTGTTCATATATCATGTAGACTTTGTGTGAAAGGATGTATGACACATTTCATAAGTATTAATAGATACACATTTCCCAGGAACATTTAATTGTATGTTAATGAGTGTGATCGAACGTTAAATGAATGTTTGAAAAGTAAAGGGTAAAAAGTAAAATGGTATAGAATGATTCACATATTTCCATAATCAATTAGAATGTACAATGAAGGGATTCATAGGAAATAAAAAGGGGAGACTGAAGATCCCACTTTGTGTGTGAGTTTCATTTTTTTGGGGGATGGTATTGGTTGCCAATGGTTTTAAATGAAATAATATGATTTCATTAATGTATCCATATTGAATGATGTTACTGGAAGGTCTGCAAGAGTATCCAAGGTATACATGCTTGATAACAATGTAAATGTTGTTTGGATGAATGGATAAAGAGGAAATCATTAATTTATTATTTTCCTAAGGAAGTTCCTTTGATGAATTTTGTTCTATAATTATAATGATTGTTAAACTAATGCTAATGTCTAAAAATTGTGTCTGTATGTACTTTGACATGAAACATTATTTACAGCAATGTTGAATATGTTATTAGATATGGTAGGATTTTGAAGAGATATTTGAAATTTTTATTCCAAAATGAACATAAGAGAGGAAATATTAAGATCATGATAATTTTCAATTTTCATGAGGAACCAAGAAGGTTAAAATTCATTGTTTTTAGATAATAGGCCATGATTATAGATTCGTGATAATTTTTCATGGGTTAGCATTAATATTTTATGTTGATGATTATGGTAAATCCTTTTATTATAGTTTACCAAAAAATTATTTCACCAATACTATCCATAGAAGGGCCTGCCCATCAATCACACATGCAGGCCAAAAGAGTCAACTATGTGGTAGGGATGGCCCAGAGAGCTTGAATGGAAGAAAACGAGTGAAGGTGGATGTATAGTGCTTTTAATATCTTACATGGAATCACACATTGGGGGTGAGAATGTTGGTCACACCCCTTGTATGTATGGGTATTGTATCTGGGTACTACACTCTGTCCTAGATCAATGATGAAGTGGGAATGGGATCACTGACATATCATTACCCAGCCGTGCAAAGAATCGATGCGGGCTGGGTTCTCCTGCGTAACTATTCCCATGATAAAAACCTACACATATAAATATAGTCTTATGATATAGTGCACGAGTTTACACCTATCACCATAGGACATAATCTTCTTCCTCATGCATAACCTAAAGAGCCTAGAATTTCTATTATTTGGAGTTATATTTTCTTAAGCCTCCATGATCATGCTGAGATTGAGACTGTTGCATGACTGAGATTTTTGGAAAACGAAGGTAGTTTATAATGCATGTAATTTCTTTCCTAAATGCATATGGTTAACCAAGAAATTTTACACTACTGATGAAAATTTGGTGTTGTAGAAGGATGATAATTAATAGATTAAAGTATTATGTGATATTATCACATTCACAAATGAATCTCAAAAGGAAGAGAAACATTGTTCCAGCATAAGAGGAGACAACGTGAGTTACAATATGCTAAAGGATATAATTACTAAAACCATCAGTTATATTTATATTTCAAATGACATGGAATAATTCCCAGATCCATGAGATGGATGTTTTATTGATGTTTAATTGTATTCAACGGTGGGGTGTACTCGCCTTTAAATTTCAAAACACAAAGTCAAGATGTAGCAGCATTAGCTCATGATTTATTCTGAGATTTTTATTTTTTATTAAATAGATAATCCTTGATTTTATCCTACATGAAGGGTAAAAGGTCCCTGATACTCTTGGATACAAGAAGTGAGGAGTTTCACGAAGTAATATTTTCATAAAGAATTTCTGTGAAGCACCTTTATTTTATGAAGATGTTTTTCAGTATCATGATATGTGATTAGTGCAGTCTAGATTTTTAAGATGATATTGAGATTTTGAGAACATTATTTTAACAGATACTCCTTTTTAACACAATGAATTATGTTTTTTGATAGTGATAGTATCATAATAACTCATTGTATTACATGGAAGAAGTGTTCTTTATATAAAACCTTATGCAAAAAATAAGGAACTAATGCCTTTTCATTTACACTATTACAGATGGTTTAATATTTAATAAGGTATTCTATAAATTATAACCTTTCATAAATTTGATGAACTACATCCTCACACTTGTTTCTCACAATATAGAAGGTAGTCATGCGATACAACCATGTGATACAATTGTGTGAAATAAGAAAAAGAATTGTAATGTGAATCATATACATGAAATATTCTTGTGTGAATGAAATAAATTGAGGGATTTCAAAACCCACAAAAGGGGCACAAAAAGCAGAAGAGGAAATCATATGAAAATGCATTCATGAATAGTGATAAATAATATATTGATAATATATTTAAAATTGTTCATGACGGGATTGGTAATTGTGATACACATGAACCAAATACATTTATGATGTTTCATTAAAGACTACATTAAGAAAAAAAGGAACATTTGTCCAATAATTTGACTGTCTAAGAATATGACACGGGAAAAATTGATTACATATTGTGTTTTGAATTACATAAGAAGAAGAATTGTAATCATGTTGATATTTTGAAATTATCATTTGGGTTGAAGAAGAAGTTACATATACTAGTTTAGGTGTACATGAAATGGAATAATTAAGAGACATTAGGGGTTGATGTTTACACAATGGGGAACTATGCAGGCTGTACAGATAATGTAATAATATCTTCCTAGAGTTTTTCATTCATATGATCACTAATCACTTATAGATTTGTTTTTGAGATTACTAGTCCCCAATATATTAATATTATTATGATATTATTCCTAACAATGAATAAGTTTATCTTTCAATTTGATGTTGTGAAGATGAAGAAGAGTTTCTTTCCTGTTGTTTTGTGTGTAACTATGTGAAGAAGAAGTTAGTTGATGAACAAAGAAGCATTTTGAAATCCACTAGAAGACTCAAAATGAATAATACATATTTTGTGTTAATTTTTTTTAAAAGTTGAATATTATATTAATATATAGTATAAAAAACTATCAAGGAGATATAAAACAAGAACAATAAAATGAATATTGTGTGATTCAAGTGAATGATTATTCTATGTTTGTCTTAAGCACATAAATTTTTTTTTTTAGTTTTTGTGTCATATTGGATTATTTCCAAACCATGCCAAGTGATAAATAATCTTTTTGAGTAGTGAGAATTGTAATAATATCATGTATCATCTTTATATAACATTATATACATTTATATGAAAAATATAATATAATAATTGAATCAAGATCTTAATAGATCTATGAGGTAAATGGGATAAATGTTTTAATTACTAAAAAATAACCAATGCACTAATTTCCCCCTCTCAACTTTATGTATATTGAAAACTATTTCTCTCAAAAAAACACATAAAAACATTGATTATTATTTTGAGAAGATATTTTCTTGGGTTTGGATTATTTAAGAAGCTCACGAGGTGTAAGGAGGAGAGGAGGGAATGTGTCCATATATAAGTGAGGGGAGGGAAAACATTGGAAATAAATGAGCTATTAATATATAATATCTGTTTAACAATTAAAAAATATATCCAAAATAAAAAGGATTAAAGGATAAGTAGGATATGGTCTTAATATTATCATCTAATAAAATTTAGAAAGTTTTATATATCATTTTAATCCTCTTCTTTTGGATTAACCCCATTGTTAACCATTGTTAATCATGGAAACAACTTTTTCATTCTTAAATTGAAAAATATTTACCTCTAAAATAACCATTTCATCAAAAATGATAAAATATTATTTTTTTTAACCAAAAAAATCAACCATCAGCTCTTTCATTAATTTTTAATTTTCTAAATGATTTAGTAAAATATTATTTAGCATAATATATTATTGAACACATTTTAAAAACTATTCACATATTTTGACATTAAAGTCATCTTAATAGAAATTAAATTTGAATGTAGATTATTTTTCCATAAAATAAAAATTATTATAAAAATCATTTTAAATTATAATTCATCAAAAAATAATAAATTTGTATGTTTTAAAAATAATTTACATGTATTTTTCTTCTTCTTGGAGAAGAATCGTGTTGTCGTGGTCTTTGGATTTGTTGTAATTATATCATCTCTAAAAATTATAAATATATTGAAATATTTTTACAAAATTATTTATGTTAAAATAATATTTTATATATGATCATGGAAACATTTTATAAATATATTAACACATGAGGGAAATTAAAATTAAGAGAGTGACAATTTGTAATAATATTTTAATTAAAATAAATTAAATTTCATAATAAAATTATATTGGCATGAAAATTCTAATGGTTTTAATAGAAGACGATTAGGGTCTAAATTAATGTATCAAATTAAATAAAGTAAAGTGTTTTGAATATTTATAGGCATTATCTCATATTTTTAACCGAATTTTACCCATTCTACCTTTACTGAGGTGAAAATTATTTACTATAGTTACTATTCATAATTACATAAATAAAAGGGAACTACTTAACAAATTTAAACATGATGATTACAAATATGGAATTAATTTTTTAAAATATATTTTCTAGGAGTGTCATAAATTAATTTAGGCATAAGGGTGTAAAATGAAACAAAAATGGTTTTTTTAGAAAAATGGATTTTAAGCTTCAAACCCATCTTAGTTTCACTATTTTCTTAATAAAAATCAAAATAAGTTTGTTAAATAATTAGATTAAATTAAATATTTTTATTACCATTTTATAACTAATGAATAATTATATATCTATTAATTATCGATAGATTTCATTAAATTAACTTTTCAAAAGTTCTGAAAATATTTTGTTTTGATAGAAACACATAATATGAAAAAATACAATTCATTGAAAAATGGCCTTCTAAATCCTTATATATCTTTATTAAAAAGATTGTATTTATTTATTTTGTAAAAATACACCATATTAAATAATATATTATGTATTTCATGTGGTAGATAATCTTATTCTTACATGCCAATCTAACAACTAGTTTATAATGGTCATTATATATCACAGTTCGTTTAGATTTGAGGTTTCATGTAAAATGAGATATCAAATACTTAATGTTCATTTCAAAGGAAAGGATATGTAAAAGATCTCGAGGTGTTAAAATATATAAATATATATGTGTTATATTTATATATGGTAATCAATATTATTATAATATATAATAATATTAATATTATAAAATATGTTAAGATTATTATAATATTGATTTATGTTAATATTATAATAATATTAATATTTGTTAATATATATATATATATTATAATATGGTAAGTTATGACAGTATTTCAATAATATTACTATTGTTTTATATTAATATTTTTCAATATGTAATATTATTAGTATAACATTAGAAATATATTATTACATATATTATTATAATATATTTAATATATATTATTATTCGAATACAACATACACTTCATTATATATATTATTATAATATAAAAGGATGATTACACCATCTATCGTAGATCATGATTCAAGGAAATAAATATGCATGTCATGTCTTCACATGTTATTTTGATGTTTTCATAATTAGTAGATCTACTATTTTCTTTTATATGTCATGTTTTATTCATGGAAACTTAAATTTGTGAAATCGTTAATGTAAAAAAAATTCTATATTTTTTTTATAATGAGATCATTTCGGGGAAGTAATAAGGAATTATTAAAATTATTTTAACTTGTATATTGGTAGAATAATATTTTATACCTTCGTATTACCCAAATACCACGACCTAATTTAATTTCATGTTCATGTCGAAATATGTCAAAAAATTTATTATGTTTTTAGAACTTTTATTCCATTTACATTATAGGTTTCTATAATTTACATATAATTTTAGGCCAACCATTATTTGGTATTATCCAATCACCTATTGGTTTCAAAAAGTTTTATTAAAAATTTAAATGAAAACCCTGATACATTCAAATAATATTTCGTTATATGAAAAAATTCCATTTTTATCATTTAAAACATTAGTGTTATCTTTTAGAAACATATGTGTTATGAAATAGTTTATAGAATCACTTATCTACCTCCAATGTATTGAAATCCAAAATGGAATTATAAAATCCAAATTATGGTATGATTAATATAAGGATATATATATATTTATTATAATCTCTACAAAATATTAAAAAAATTAAAAAATTATAATGAAATATGTTGGAAATATGAGGTTTCTTTCTTGTTTATTTTTTGTGTAAATGGTTTACTTTTTGTAAAATATAATGAGTTTATTAATTATGTAGGTTCACTTTTTTATCTAAAATTTATTTTCATTTATATGTACTTTTTTTTCATTTTGATTACATTGGGATTAAAGCGTTTGGGTAGGATGCAATGGGTGAGCTGAGAAGGATAGTGTTGGAATTGATGTGCAAGATCTATATATCATTTGTGAGTTTTTTTGTTAAAATTTTATTGGGGAATTTTGTGTCAATTTATTTTCAACTATGAATGATTTTATTAATTTATTATTGAATATATATTGTTTAGTTGTATTTATCTAGGATTTTATAAATAGTTAATTTAGGAATCTAAAATGTTTTTCCCATGTAGGGAGATGATGTTGTTGGTTCATTAGATTGAGTTAATGATTATTAAAATACTTAATCATAATCATGATATTGGTTACCGGAATGGATTCTCAATATATTGTGTAAACATATTAAATTTCAACGTAGAATGCAACCAGAACCAAATACAGAATTATATATATATATGTTGATTTTCTTACAGGTCAAATGAGTTAGTATTTTAAATCTAAAATAGATTGGGATTTTTTCATAAAAACAATTCATTATTCTATATATATTTATATTTTAATATGATTCTTCAATTCATAGTCATTTTCAATTTCATAATTTTTTATTAACCAATAATCTATTTTATTTGTTTTTTTATAAATTAAATGGTTGTAATCACCTAAGTGGAATGGATTTTGATACCATATTTCGACAAGGTATCAGAGAGGGTCCAAATTTGTTTTTGAAAAAAAGGCCAAATATTCATTTCACTAGTCCTAGGGTTTTTATCACACCACCTTATTGAGTGACTAGTGTCATTGTAGCTCCCCTTCTATAAAAACAATGCATCATAGCTTGTCTTTCCATGCCCCATCCCATCGTTCATTGTATAATCATAAACCTCATTCCACTTGCAACATGCTACCAGTCTTCTTATGCCATTGTTTTCTCCTCCACTATTATACCATCCCACAACATTCTCTTTCACCATCAATCCCTACAAACCCTCCATATATTCATCATTTTTACGGTGTATAACCATGTATATTTCTCTATGATATTTTATATATGTTCATCCCCATTCTTTATTATTTTTCAATATTTATATGAAAAAGTTTTTAATCATGGATTATTTATCCTCCCTAATTAACACTATAACTAATTTGAAACATCTTGTAGATGAGCACCTGGAATCCAGCAATTTCATTAAGTGTGAGTAGAATTTTAATATCATGTTTAAAAGGATGGACAATTACAATCATATTTTTCCTAGCCTTTAGATAATTGGGGTATCACTTTTAGTTAATGGTAACATAAGAAAACAAAATTTTTACATGTTTCTTAGTTTTATTTATATTTAGGTCAATCATGTTTCCAATACAGCCAATACCTACACGGATTTGTGTAATTCCTTATCATTTATGTTTCTTTGAGAATAAAAATATTAGTATATCTTTTATTTGTTTCATAAAATCATCATACTATATTGGGGTTCTCATTTAATTCAATCATTTTATAATGAGTGGAAATATATCAATAATGAAATCTATGATTTACAGTCAATTCCTTAGAGTCTCGAGGGAGCCTGGATGTATCATGACCCCATATTTTTATTTCCTTTACTCTATGGTCTCAATCCAGAGTACACGATGATAGTCACATAGAATTTTTCACAGTCCATTGCTTTATATCTCTCACTGGTGTATAATAAGGTCATCTATTCCATACTTTATGAAAAACGTAAAATCTAACATACAGTTGATATTTTTGATGAGGAGAATCATTTCCTCAAATATCATCAACCTTTATCATCCTTTAGTATAATTGTTGTTCACAGAAATAGGTAAATGCCTCTATCTCCTAGAAATTCTTGAGGTTGTTAATATATTCTATTGAATCAAAATATCTTATTGGGAATGTATGTATTGTTCAATATATCTATCCTAATTGGACTAAAAGTTTTATCACATTGAAAATAGATCCACAATTTATATTACTTGTTACTTTGTTGTACTATTGAATACAATATGCAACACTCCTCATTATTTATTATTCCACATTATCCATTTAATTTATTCATAATTCACAAACCTTATTGTTGATATATAGTTCCATACCATCTCTACACATAGTATGGGTTCGTTTTAGGATCTTTTGATGGCTTGTGTGGTTAGTAATGTCTAATGTCGCGGTATTGTCTATATACATTATTAAATCTCTTATCTTAACTCCTATATGATTTCTACTTCAGTCCTTATGATTCATGTCTGTCTTGACCATCATGTCATGTCAATTATTCAGAAATTATATAATGATTTGTTTCATGTTTATCATATTTATGGCGAGTCATATTATTAATCCAAGAATGATTAGGTTATATATATTCCTTGGGTGTTATCACATGTATCGATTCCTTTTGATGTATTTTATTATCATGCATGGGGACATATCCCCATTAAATGAAAAAACAATTTATCATTAATTTTCTACTTTAATTAGTTATTTATATCATGTTTCATTAGTTTATTTATTAATACAATATTCCAAAATAATTTCCCTCTACCACTCATTTTTTCATGAAACCCAAACCAAGTTTTCAATTCCCATAATTCTTTCTCATTGTAGTCATGAATACTCATATAGAACAATTAAATCATTTCTTTATAATCATCTAATCATAGATTAGTTTTTTTCCTTTTAAAACCCTAAAAAGTAGTGCTGTAAAATTCCAGAATCATCATTTTTATCACTATTTGGGACCTTCACTTTCAAATTAAACCTATTACTATATTCTGGTGAAACAATATTTTGACTTATTCCTATATCATTTACTAAATTCCCTCATTTTTTCATTAATAGGAGGCACATTTACGTATTTTTAACCTCAATAATCACCACATCCACTAACTATTCATATATTTATATGTGTCTGTTATGTTTTTAATTCTTTCCCCATTATTACAAAATTCAATATTCTTGATGTTATTTGTATCATCCTTGGCTACACTAGAACCAAAATTTTTTATTTGTATTTCTCCCTAAAATAACATTATTATATAGTTTAAATATATGTATCATTCATTAAGTTATCAAAATTCATGTTCCAACATCTATCACCATCTCCAAAATTTGACAATCTCAATAGTTCCCTTTCATATTCTCTCACACAACCACCACCCACACTTCCTCCTCGAAGAGTATGTGGGTCCTGATTTTATCATATTTAACACAATATTTATAATAATTTACATTCCAACTAAGTCTCATGATACTTTTCACCTAATGAATGGTCATATCAGGGCACTGGATCGACTAATTTTCCCATCACACTTCATAAAGGTACTTGTTCTTTTCAACACTAAACTATTTATTATTTTTCATTCTAGAGAATAACAGTGAATTCCACCCTATTTATTGGAACCCGTATCATGGTTTTCTCCCCCCAAATACACCACCATGTCCAAATTTCCTTGAATGTGGTTACATATGATGAAAAAATTATAGGTGAATCATACATGGAATCTTATCTCCCTCATCTCTAGTTGAAAAATCGTTAGATAATAATGGATCTATACAATGTTTTTCAATGTTGATGGAACTATGAATCATTTTTTGGATTTCTTGGTTACAAATGGAAATGCTAATACCTACAATGATTATTACATTAACACTTTCAACTATGAATAATACAGAATATATTCATCTTTTTATCTATCACAGCACCACTTTAAATTAGTATCTCTATTAGATGTTAAAGGACTAGTTTTGGATATTCCTTAAACATGTAGGGGGAATAATTATTGATAAATTTTTAACATTTTATAATATTTTATCCCTTTTACAATTTAACCTATTAAAATATCAATTCTATTATTCTATTTTCGAAAAAACATGAAAATATATGATTATATTAAAATAAAACACATGATATTTTTACCAGGTTCAGTACTCAATAAATTTAGCCACTGCTAATAATTTTCTAGAAGTGATTTTGAATGTGAGACAAAAAGAAATTAATCCTTTGAATGTGGTAATATCAAGTAGCGAAAACACATATCATTGTAAATCACCATAGTTGATTTATAGTGATTATTTTATAGGTCATGGATCGATCTTTATACTTCATATTAAGAGATTATTCACCTTATTGATAATCTCCCTTGTAAAAACATGGATTTATTACACTAGATGATATATTTGTTTGATGTCACAATCTTAATTGATCATCTAATTCATTACATGTTACATTATCAGTAGTAGGAAATAAACCCTTTTGCTTCCCAATTGAAAACTAAAAGCTGCTCTTTATTCTTCTTCAATTTGTCACAAAAATATGATTATTGTGTGTACTAATGAACACCAAATATTGTTGGTACCATGTTAGAAAAAATTTGTTTTTTTGAATCAAATGATGTCTATGATGAATGAATTATCTATTACAGTAAAAGAGAAGTAAATCATTTCACTTTGTAAATCAGATTCACCATCGTATTCCTATAATCTGACATAAAAAGGATTATGAAATTTCAATAGTTTGTGAAAAGTTATTCTGGGAGAAAATTACCACCACAATCACCTTGGATCTAGAATGTAATGTTGAATCCCAATGAGGACAATTATCAGAGTCTTATTAGGCCTAGTAAATTATTTATGATGCTTTTTAGATCTTGGAGTTATCATAAATCATATGTTGTCATTTAAAACAAGTGATTTAATATTTTTTAATGAATGTGTTAGAACAAGTGATTCCTATAAGATTGAGGTTTAGTTGGAAATAGTGAATTCCCATGAGGGAAGAGAATTTACATTACTTCTTAATTTTATTCAAACTGTTCAATGTTGATCATAGATGTTCTCAAATTCATGATGAATTCATGATAAAATAAAAAGTTTCTGGAAAAAGCTGTTTCTAAAGACAAATATTTCTATCCTCAGTTTATCCTTGTGAGATCACTAGATGAATAATTGTCTGAATAATGAGTAGTTTCTATTTGAACAATATAGGAAGAATATTATGACTTTTAGTTAAGAAATAAGCCACAATATAAAAATATTTGGAGAAATAAGTTGGAATGTACCATAATTAGAAAAGGAAAAAAAATTGACATTGAAGTTGCAGATACTAGTCTATTATATGGAATGATCACCAATGATAGAAGTAATACTAGCACTGACCAACAGAAAAAATTATAGATAAAAAGGAAATTAGAGGCATTAAATTTTGTTTTTATTGGGAGTTGTTTAGACCGTTGTGTTTAAAAAAGGTAGAGATCAATCAACTAGATGCAGATCAAAAACGCAGTCCATTATTATCATTATGTTGAATTGTTTATTTTAATTGGATAATGATAAAAATAATAACTATGATATGATTTAAATTAGTAAAATTTTATTAGAACAAAAGTGTTTAGTATATTTATCAAATGGGGTAGGAGTCATCATATTGGAGGTGACGCCAACTCCTTAGAGTGTGATAGTGATTGATCCATTAGGAACAGGATGACACAAATTCTTCAGAAAATGAAGGGTTCTCAATCTGAGGAATATAATAAAATTATAATTGTTTTAAATATTTTATTTTTTTCAAGGGGGATCTTCAAAGGTTGTTTTATGAGTTTATATGAATTGTTTGTTTGAAGATGTTTTGAAGCAAATGTTGAAGTACTTCTTAGAAGTGGTGATATCATTATATTTTGTGAATATTTGTATGGATGAATGGTTTAAATGTATTATTTCTATCATTTGGTATGGAAAATCACAATGAGAATTCATCCTTTATGATTCATTAGTAAGTGGGTCATGAAAATCGTAGTGGCCATATGGTTTTATCATACTGAGGATATCAGAATGATAATCAGAATCATACTGAAGAATGATTATAATGTTTGAAGTAAGATAATGTTTTCAAAATATAAAATAATATTATTTAATAAATTAGTATAGATTATATGTTCATAATAATTATAATATATTTTTGAAATGTAAGGGGATGTGTAGTTTTTGGAAATTTAGTTATGTGGGAAAACTATTCAGATTATCAGTGAAACCATTTTTGGCACACCTATAAAATGTGGAGAGTACATTGTACTTTTTGATACTTGTATTGTTCATGGGTAATGATGGAAGAATAAGTAATGTTTTCTTGAGAGAATAGGGTTCCAGATTGAGTAATCCTCATAATGATTTCTGGACCAAAGAAGAAGAAATATCGAATTCAAAGTTTCCAAATTAGACTATGAAATCAGAATGCAATGTATGAACTGAGGTCGAGGTTGTTCAGAATTGTTTTATTGTTATTTGGATGGAGTTTTATTTCCAGACTGAGAAATCATAGGGAAAAATCAGATAGGGGAATCAGACTATATATCATTATGATGTTTAGAGAAGTTATTACCTATTTCTAGGATGGAATGTGAGGAATTTATTTGAAGATTATATTTATAGAAGTTTTCATGGTAGAACAATGACATGATTTTACAAAATTGGTGAATTATTCCCAACTTATTACACAATCTTTTATTACATAATTACATGTTACTTGAAGCACAAGGACATTTGTATTGACCATAGTTCTATACAAGTGTAAGGGCATAACCTAGCTTTTTTATCCACAAAATAGGATTGTTTTTTAGTGCATTCTATAGAATTGGGTTGATTCTAAATCATAACATGGATGATAATACTCTTGTTTATTAGTGAAATTTGTAAATTCTTATGTTGTTATGGATATGTGATTATTTTGTTTATTGAAAAGTGATTACTAATTAACTCTAGGAAAATTTTGTTTCAAAAAAAGAATCATAAAAGAAAAAGTTATAACTGATTCACCCCCGCCACTACATAGTAATTAATTGATCCTTTATTGGTAATATCATATGTAATTATAGATAATATTACCTTCATTTACCCTTTGATTATGTTTTTGAATGAGAAGTTGTGATAGAGAATATGAATTGTGTGAACAGTAAGGGGATTCTGGTCTTTAATTGTAAGAACTATCTTATCAAGAAAGATAGAATGTTTCTTTATCTTATATATATTGTGTATGATGTTCTTGAAGCTAAAATATATGGTTTTTCTCTTATTGTTGAAATATTTCAACATACATCTATTGATAATAAGAATCTTCGGAATTATAGAAGAGCTACGAAATCCTTACTCTAATAACTTTCTGAAAGTGAGCTTTTATGAGTTATGGGTGATTCCACATCCAATGTTATCTAATATAATTTTAAGACAAATTATATAGGAAATATAGAAATGACTAAAGAAAATTCACAAATATGGAGGATACAGTTTGAAGATCTCAAAATTTTTGAGTATAAATCTTTTGGTGTCTTGTCTACCAGGGTGAATGACATTGTTATTACTATTATGTGTCTTGGTGAAATGTTTTAGGATTATACAAATTTTGAAATGATCATGATAAATCTTCCTAACAAGCTTCATACCAATATTCCTCACTAGAAGACGGAGATCCAGTAAAGTAATCTCAGGATTTTTTGAATAGTAATCTCAGAACTTAAGAAATGAGAAGGGAGAATGATATGATAGGAATAAAGTATATAAAAAGTTTTCCTTCAAGGATTCCATGAACAGAATTTCTAAAAGGGTTCTTGAAGTGTAATAAATTTCTTAATATCATTCTTAAATTGAGGTTTTTTAAAAAAATTATGAATTTTTATCCTTGTTTTCGTAAAATGTTAAAAGTGGTAAAGGAAAGTATAAAGGGGAAAATACCATAAAATTTTTTAAATATAGATCCGTTGAGTAACTTGTGGCCAACTATCCTTGAAGAAATATAGAAGAGGATAATGAAAATGATTAATGAAGTAAAAAAAGACCATATAATAAATAGGGTGAGAAGGCTAAATCTTCATTCAAATGGAAAAATAATAATTTTACTACATCCCTAAATAGATGTTTGTTATCTAAAGATGATGAAGAAGAAGATAGTGGAGATAAATTTGAAATTTCTATTGATATGGTTGGATAGAATAATCTCACATCAATAATTAATAATGATGATTTTAGAGGAAATAATACCAATGAATAAGAAACACAAATAGAATTTTATCTAGAAGAAGAATTAGAATAATTTCTATGAATGATTGGAAGGATTTGGAAGGAAATCAAGAAATTTAAAAACGAAAACTACTAAAAAAAAATACACAATTTTTTCTAGATTAAAATGTTAAGCTGCTAGAAGTGATTGATGAGAAGAAGGAATTGGGTGAGAAATAGAAGAATCAAAATGAACATGTAGAAGTAATGTTAAAGTAAAATTAAGAATAGTTGGAACATGTCCAAGAAAAATATTCTATAAATGAGAATTGGATAAATTGTTTCAAGAATTATATTTTTGAATTCTGTGATTTTTTTGGAAAGGGTAAACCTGAGATGGATAAAATTTCACCATAACAAGATTAGAAGAATGATAAATCTTTTTTAATGAAAATGAAATCTTGGAATGTTAGGTATGTTTCCAAAACTAATAAATTCAAGTAGATAAAAGTTTCTAAAAAATATGATTCCAAAAAAAATTCGACAATTTATGTGTCTAATAACGGTGAATAGAAAACCGAGATAAATAATAATATTCTGGTGTATAACAGAATAGTTAGTCGTCAACAATGGTATGATAAGAAGATATGAATATTGCTGAGAAACATGCTTATAAATACAGACAATATGGATATTTGAGAAGAAAAAATTAATTTTATGGATACTTTTGTTATTGTGGTGTATTTAGGCATATGTAAAATATGTGTTGGTTTAATCAACAACATTACTACTATTCCACAACATACAAAAGGAAAAGATTGAGGTTCAGTCAATCATCTCAAATAAAGGGAATGCTGCTTTGACGAAACCTTTGAAGGTTGGTGGAAAATTTAAAATAGGTCCCAACCTTTGCAAACCTTTTAGGGGCTTGGAGAACTAAAATAAAATAAAATAACTTAAGAGAAGAAATTACCTTAAAATTGGGTATCTCCGTTTGGTTTGAACCAAAATGTTCACTTGTTGTGCTTTTTCCCTAAGTTAAGGCTTCTATGAGGAAGATAGGGGCGTATGTAGCTTAATTTGATATAGGTTGGTTGATCCAAGGTGCTTGAAAAGTGTGAGTAATGGGTTAGATGTGAGGTATTTTTATAAGGTGGAGGATGGGCTCTTTAGGAAAGTGTGAAAATATTATTTTATTATATAATGATTTTAGATTTCTTAAGGTCCATACCTTATTAAAGTCAAATATAAGATGAATCATGGTCGAAATTGAATCATACAATAAGATCTGTATGGGTTTTTATATTATTTTAATCTTTATAATCTTTATAATCTTATTTATTTAAATCATTCATTAATGAGGAAAACATTGAATCATTATTGTGTCATATATAATTTTATTTATTTGATGTATAAAAATTATAAAAAAAAATCCATGATGTAGGAAATTTATTTTTCTTTTTAATGAATTTTTATAGTCAATGAGATAATATATAAAACCCCAAGAAAAAATTTATTTAATGATATATGCTTTTTTCATTTTTATCATCACATTAAATTATTTAATATAAAGTGTCATTATCACAATTAAGTGCATCAATGGGTTCCCTAAATCGACCCAAGGATGACCATGGTCTGACATGTGTCAGAAAATAGGAATAGAAACCATGTTGGTGTAATTTAATATTATTATAATAATATTTTGTTACCCTTATTTTCCAAATTTACCATTTAACATTGTTAAGTAAATTTTTTTCTGAAGTAAATATTTATAATCTCTTAAAATAAAATTTACCGATTTACATAATTTGAACCTCCTGATTCTTAATATGGAATCCATTTTTCAAAATTCAAATCACATAAGTTGAAGAAATTAATTTAAAATTAATTCAAGCTATCGAAAGAAAAGGCGTGTTTTTCAGAAATAATAACTATCAAATGATCGACACTTGTTTTTGTCCAATTTCGAAGAGAAACATCTTCCAATGACCAACATTGGATTAAATAGACAAATAATAATCTAATTACACATTATAAATAATTTAAAAAAATGTAACCATATAAAAAATTAGATTAAAAGGGCGTTATGAATTAAAATACATTATTTTTAACAATTCATTAAAAAAATTACCTTAAAAATACCAAAAAATTACCAAATGTAAATTTTGATGTCCTAATTCTAAAGAAGAATTTTATTTTTTCAAAAAGATCATATAAATGTGACCAAAACTAGATTTAAAGAGGGGCCACTATCAAAAGGCAGTAAATCATCCTTTTTATGAATACTATAGTATTTATGCTTAAAATCAGATTCTTTCTTATTTAAAGCCTCTAAAATTTATTAGATAAATTTAAAAAAAATTTAAAAAAATTTAACAAACATGTATAATCATATTGTAGTTATTTCTGTTCATTCCCACCAATACGACATATAGGCATTGACTACCATTTAAAATAATATTATATTATTATTTTTCAGTATGACCCAACATTGTGTGCAACAAAAGATTTCAAAGAATCCCATTTTTGTGTGTTAGGTACGCAATCGAAAATAACAGCCTCTTTAAAGTAAAATTAACATTTAATTAAAAAATATTAATAAATATGAAAATGTATTGTTCTTTATTTACCAGGGATGTTACATCCTTCTCCCCTTTTGGAAATTTCCTCCTCAAAATTTTTTATTCACTTATCAAATAAGTGGGGGTATGTATCCCTCATAGAATTTTCAGATTCCCAAGTTACCTATTAAACCATATGGGCTTTCCAAAAAACATTTACATGATGAATTACCTTATTCCTCAACACATTCTCTCTTCATTCAAGAATCTATATAGGTTGTTCCTCATAAGAGAGATGCTCTTACAACTGAACAACCTTTGGGATCAAAATAATAGATGAATCCATAATATACTTTCTCAACATTGAAACATGAAAAAAATTGTGTACCTGGGATAAAAAATGAGGTAAAACCACTCTATAAGCAATTGATCCAAATTTCTCCAGTATTTCACTAGGTCCAATGAACCTCAGACACAACTTTCCCTTCATACAGAAACTCATCACACATTTACATGGAGAAACATTGAGAAAGACATGATCACCTACCTAAAAAGAGAGATCCTTCCTCCTATTATCTGTATAGCTTTTCTGCCTGCTCCGAGCTATTCTATTGTGTTTCTGAATCAACTGAACATTTTCTGCCAGCTCTTCTACCAATTCTGGTCCCACCAGTTTATTTTCACCTACTTTATCCCAAAAAGCCAGAGTTCGACAATGCAATCCATATAATTCCTCAAATGGAGTTATTTGTAAACTTGAATGAAAACTGTTATTATATGAAAACTGAGAAAATGAAATATGTTGGTCCCCACATCCCTGGGAATCCAATGAACAAGAATATATCATATCCTCCAATGTCTGAATTATTCTTTCTTACTGCCCATCTAATTACGGATGAAATGTTGTACTAATATTTAATTCAGTACCCAATTACTTCTGATGGCCTTTCCAAAAGATATAAGTAAATCTCGGATCACAATCAGATACAATGGAAAGGAGAAATCGCTGAAACATGACTATCTCTATAACATAAAATTTATAAAGTTGATCTAGAGACAAAGTATATCTTATAGGAAGGAAATTAGTAGATTTATTCAGCCAATCAACAATAACCCAGATTTCATTATTACCTTGAGATGTGTTTGGTAATCCCACAACGAATTCCATGGATATATTTTCACATTTTCACTCTGGCACTAGTAAAGACTGAATCATCTCTTTCGATAACTTCCACTATTCTTTAACCTGTTGACAAGTCAATCACTTCATAGTAAAATCAGTAATATCTCTTTTCATTACATCCCACCAGTAATACTTCTGATGATATCTATACATCTTAATACTGCCAGGATGAACTGAAAACGAAGAAATATGAGCTTCACATAACAAATATTTCTTAAACTATGAAAAAAAGTCACATATAATCTATTTCCAAATATCAATTTACATTCATTATCAACGTTAAAATCAATAAACATACCCTTCTGAACCAACTCTACCTTTTTCATAAACTTTTTGTCTTCCTTTTGCACTTGCTTAATTCTGTATAATAGAGATGATTGCACTGACACTTGAAATAGAACATAGGAATTTCCTCCAACAAAAACATATATGCCAAAGTTCATCATGTCTTCAATCAAAGGATCTTTTTCCAAATGTAACAAGGTTAATGAATAATTACTTTTTCGACTCAAAGTATTACCCACTTTTTTTTTTTCTAATATGGTAATGGATCATGAAATAAATGTCCTTGATTAATTACATCCATCTCCTTTTCCTCACGTTCAATTCTTTTTGAGTGAATATATATATATATATATATATCAAACTTTTGTGATCAGTATATATATCACACTTCACTACAAAAAAATTATGCCACCAAATTTTTAAATGAAAAACAATAACAACTAATTCTAAATCATGGGTAGGGTAATTTAACTCAATTAGTTTCAACTCATTTGATGCATAAGCAGTTAACTGATCATTCTGCATATGTAAATAACCATGTCCTTTCAATAAAACATCACCATAGATAACAAAATCACCATTTTTGGAAGGCAATTCCAAAACAAAATCATTCACCAATCATATTTTCAATTTTTGAAAACAATCATCACATTAATTTCACCAGATGAACTTCACATATTTTTGAGTTAACATAGTCATTGGACAAGATAACTATGAAAAATTCTCAACAAACCTCCAGTAATAACCTGCTAATCCATGAAAACTATAGATCTTTTAAATATTTGTCAGTCTTGTCCATTCTTCAATAACATTTATTTTAGCATGATCAAAAGTAATTCCATTTTTTAAAACAATTTGACAAATGAATGAAACTTGTTCTAAGAAAAACTCACACATGATGAATTCACCATACAATTTCTTTTCTTCAAAGGGTTGCAAGAAAACCCTTAAATAAATTTCATGGTCCCATACTTTTATAATAAACCACAATATCATCTATAAACACAACCACCATTTATCACCTGTGTTAATGGATCCATCACTACAAAAAACAATTCAGTTCCGATTCCGACTATCTCAGGTTGCTTATTTGGAAGGTTTTTCACCTTTATATGCCTTCCGATCAATCTCTACCATGTTTCCTCTATGAAAAAACTTTTTGAATAAAAACATATGTTTGGCGAAGAAACATGGTAATATGTAAATGATATATCATTTCAATATTACCATAAATTAATTTATGGACATTAATTTAACAATATTCTAACTCCTAATGTTGTCTAAACCGACCTATAATACCAACTATAAGGACCCAACCTTAAAACATTACATTATATTGAATTAAATGGATAATTCACATTATGGGACTTTTCAGGTTTAGTGTTTTAGAGAATTATTCCATAACTATTACATTACATCTCAAAAGATACAAAGTAGATACCTCTACACAGTTTCCATTTTATCATAAGATAAAAACTCATGATAAAAATGGAAATGTCTAGTTCCATGTTTTAGACATCATGATTTTTCCTTGATCCCATCATTGACCCTATTTATCATTAAGTCCTATGAAAGACATTTAAAAACATGGGATGGGCATAAAAAGCTTAGTAAGGTTTATAAAACAAAGAAAAAAATCATTCGTGTATCAATACAAACATAACATATTCTCTACATCATAGCATATGAAATAAGAAGATTTAGGAATAACACATAGAAATCATAAATCATAAAGTAAACTTGTATAATCTATAACATACTTACGTTGTAGCTTTCACAACTATGCAGGGAGTTAGATTTGGAATACCCATCATAGTATATTTCCTAAATCTCTTAGAAGAAACATTCACATTTACCTCTTTGACGTTACCCATTGAATTGGAAAGATATCTCAAGATCTCACACAATTATTTTATCATGGAACCACACATATACGTAACAATTCCCATGAACTGTAGCATATACATAACACATAAAACAAAGATAATTGAAAGATATCATTTCTACTTTTCAATCACAATATATAATTTAAATATATTGATATAAAAAATCAATTATCAAAACCATTTTCGATACCATAATACAGAAAATGTCAGTATGGTATTTATTTTTCTTTTTAAAAACATTACAACTTGTTAAGGTATCCATAGATCATATAATACCTGCGGCAACGGAAAGGTCACTATCACTGCGTACGTTACAATGAAATATTATTTTTTATATATTAGTTAAACACCTCGTAGAAAAATATTCTTTTGGAATGAAATGAAAATTCAATGTTTTTTATAAATTTTATAATAGAAATTCATGTATAAAACAAAATATTATTCAATTAAAGGTGATTGAGATAGAGTCCCTTGCCTCGTGTCCGACTTGGCCCATTTGTTATTTAATCTCTTGAATAACAAACTAAAGTTAATTTCTAATTACTTAAGAATCTTTTTTATGTTTATTATTATTTTATAACATTTATTACCATGTGATAATCATTTTTTTATGAATTAAGTTAAAAATGGTCGTTTTGTCGATATTTGGAACTTATGTCAAAAATGAAATTGTTATAATTACAAGTTGTTCATGTGGTCAAATGTCCATTATCTACAGAATTATATTAATAATTTATATATCATATATATCATATATATACACAATATATGTATGTATTTATAATACTATATAACATATGGAGATAATAAATGAAATTCACCGTTCATGGAGACGGTAATCCATACAGATGCATGAACGCTACTTTAATTTCTATTTCATATTTAATGGAATGAAAAATTAATGATATATAGGTAAATTATAATTCCAATAGAATATCGTATATCATTTCAGTAACTCCATCCTTTATATGTTCCATGTATTCCATGAACGAGTCATATCACTTTAACAGGGTGGTAGTCCACACTTCCTCAAATGAAATTATCGCATTTACACATTATGGAAACCATAAAGGTATTCTATAAATGAAAAATTCAGAAGTATAGAGACAATATAAATATAATATATTTCACATGCACATAGAGTGAAATCTAATTGCCAACCATGAGAGGCGGTATGAGATAGTTGAGTAATCATCATTTCGTGAGGCAGTAGCTCACCATCCAAAGAAACTGTATGTTCTTTAACCATTATATGGAGGTGTGTGTAAGTGTAGTTAGAAATATTATCATACAAACATCCTAGTATATTTATTTTACGGATGTTTTTGAAAAATAATGGAATAAAATGAGTTTAGGGGGTTGGAGAAGTAAAATAAAAGAAATGAACTTTTTGGAAGACATTAACATTAAATTGGGTATCTCCCTTTGGTTTGAAACAAAAGGTTTAGTGGAAGTTCTTTATACTTAATGAAAAGGATTCTAAGAGAAATATAGGGATGTAGGGAGATTAATTGGGTATTTTTTGGATGATCCAAGGGGATTTAGAAGTCTGAGTAATGGGTTAGAGGTGAGGGATTTTTATATGGTGGAGGAAGGGATCTTTAAGAAAATGTAAAAAAATTATTTTATTATGTAATTATTTTCGGTTTAAAAAGGTCTAAAACTTATTAAATTATAATATAGTATGACTCCTTGTCAAAATAAAATCATCCAATTAGAATTGGACCGGTTTTGGATATTATTTTAATCTTTATAATCTTATTTATTTATATCATTCTATAATGAGGTAAACATTTCATCATTATTGTGTTATAAATAATTTTATTTATATGATTTATAAAACTTATTAAACCAATACCATGATGTAAGAAACCTTTTTATCTTTCTAAGTAATATTTATAATAAAAAAGACAACTTATATAACTCCATGTAAAAATTGATTTCTTAGGTGATATAGGTTTATGCCATTTTTGTCTTTACATTAAATTAATTAATATTAAGTGTCATTATCATTATTAAGTGGCTCAATGGGGCCTAAAAATCACCCCACGGATGGCCATGTTTGGCCATGTATCATCCAATTAGAGTAGGACATATGTTAGGGTTATTTTATATTATTATAATAATATTTTGTTATCATTATTTTCTAGACTTATACTTTAACCATCGTAAATAAAATTTTTACTGAAGTAAATATTAATAATGTATAAAAATAAAAGTTATCAATTTACACAATTTGTACCTCCTAATTAGTAATATGGAATCAATTTTTCATAATTCAAAACACAGATGTGGCATTAATTAATTTAAAATTAATTCCCACTCTCAAAACCAAATTTGTGATTTTATGAAATAATAACTATAAAAAGATTGACACTTTTTTATGTCCAATATAAAAGTGAAATTACATCCAATTACAATCATTGGATTAAATTGTAAAAAAATAATTTAATTACACTTTAAAACCAATTAAAAAGATAATCTAACCATATAAATATATTAGATTTAATGGCAGTATTGAATTAAAATACAGTATTTTTCAATATTCATTAAAAAAATAATTTTATCATAAAAATACAAAAAATTTACCGAATGTAAATTTTGATGTCTTGGTGCTAATGAAGAATTTTATTTTTTCAAATATATCATATAAAAGGGATAAAAACAATATTTAAATAGGGTTCTCTATCAAAAGGCAATTAATCATCCTTTAAATTAATATTTGAGTATTTATGTTTAAAATCAGATTCTTTCTTATTTTAATCCACTATAATTATTTGGATAAATGTAAAAACATTTAAAAAAACATTTAACAAACATGTATAATCATATTTTAGTATGTTATTTTAATTCCCACAAATTCAACAGTTAGGCGTTAACTACCATTTAAAATAATATTATATTATTATATTTTCAGTATGACCCAAAGTTTTGTGCAACGTAAGATTTCAAAGCAACCCGTTCTTGTGTGTTGGGTACACAATCGAACATGACATCCACTTTATAAGAAAATGAATATTTATTTCACAAATATTAATAAATATGAAAATGTATTATTCTTTATTTAACAATGATATTACATCAAACCCCACAAATAATATCGTTTTGATCAACAATTTTATGAGTTGAGGATATAAACATATCATACATATTTCAGTTCCTCATACGTTTCGGCATTGAATTATTCAATCTGAGGTATAATGAATGCTAAATATCATGGATTTTTTTCTATTCAATCTCACCTTCTCCTTTGTGGAAACAAAACACACAACCTATCTCAATTCAAATATACATTTTCATTTTCATTTAGTACTAGAGCACCCTTAAAAAATTTTCTTCATACCAAGAAAACCATTCATCCATATTGATCGATAAATCAATATTCATCATACTCATTTTTATCCCTATGCATGATGCTCAGTGCATAGTTTGATCACCAGGGGTGGATGTTATTCAAACTGGCTGGAGTCGAGGAGATCTTATTTTACGAGGAAGATAATGACTACGTAGTATCTTGTCGATTATTTGATCAGTCTAGATTAAACTGATTAATTATATCCCTATAGTATTAATATGGGTGAATAGTGAATCCACATATGCATCCCCCCTCAGTCCTCCCAATTTTTTACCAATGCAATATAAATTATTTTTCTACAGACAAACCTTCGAGGTGACACCTAGATTCATAGAACACGCCTTACCCACACGGGACATGACTTGTGTGGTCTACAGACATTTGTGCGGGCTTCTGGCCCAAACCAATGATCATGCATACTTTAGGCATTATACACGACCCTTCCGAGGACCTGTACTTATAAAATCATGGTGGCCAAAGCTGACCTCTCATAAATATGGTTTACCCTTGAGTCCCACATAATCCTTGGTTGAGGTTAGCTTGTCTAAAAAGTGTGGTTTTCCATTTTTTTATAAAATCATCCAAAATAAATAAATAGATAATATTTAAATAAATTATGGAATCCAACAAATACATGGCAACCAATTGTTCAATATGCATAGACTTTCTTCAATTCCTCCTCCCCTATTCTTTTTGGAATATAAATTCTAAAGAACTTCCGGAACATATAATCAACTTTCATCTTTCAATACAACATAAATCGCATTTAGCGGTTTCCTTTTAGCGGTGGTTTACAAAACCTAAGCTATTCATTTTTAAAGGGTTTAGTGGAGGTTTATTAAAAATAGCCGCTAAACCCCCTTTTTACAGTGCAACACTTCCCCCAACACTAGACCCTAACTCGCTTCTCCCCCCAACCCCCAAAATCCATAAACCATAGATCAGCTCCTCACCCATGATGCCGATGATAGTTCTCGCCGCCCATCAGCGCGCCTCGCCACCCATCGTCGCCGAACACCCGAAGCCCTAGCTCACCTCCCCACAACTGATCCTAAACTGTGCCACCACTGGATGCTTCTCTCCACCCCTCAGCATGACTCTCCACCCATCTCCACTGTTGACAACCTTGGATTCCCCTTCATGCAGGATTGTATACCATTATTGTGCAATAGTTTATGATTTTGGGTTGGTTTCTTTAAAGTTGGTTGAATCATAATTCTTTATTTTATATCATGATTATTGTGGTATGTTCTTCCATTTATTGGTTCCCATTGTGGTTTAGACTGATGTGGTTTCAATAATGGTCATCTATGATCAGGATATTAATTTACCTCCCAATTGTAGAAGATTTTGTAGCATTATTTTTTCCATTATTTTTTCCAAGAAGTACTTTTCATCCTTGACTGGAAGGTCAGATAATAAGAATGTCCAAATTCAAATGGATGTATTGAAGATTTTTATTCTTGTTTTATAGGTTATTGGTTGACTCATTTTCCTTTGGGGGAGTTTTACAATGATAATAACTATTTATCAACCATTGGTAAAACTCCATTTAAATAATTGTATGAGTATTCTTACATATCTCTATAGTGTTGGAATGGGGTTAGAGAGTTAATTAATCTTGGACCAAATTTAGTGAAGAGAATGATAAAGAAGGTGTAGTTGTTCTATGAGTGAATAAAATATGATCAAGAACATCTCGGGTATAGAGTTGTTTATGTGAGATGTGTTTGAACCAGTGAATAATAATTCATTTCTCTTTTTATGATTTATTGAAAAATAAACATAATTTACCTATTAGAGATCGAAAACTGACTACTTAACTCACACACTGTATGGAAAGAAAATAGAAAAAGTCACTTGATATACATGTTCCACCACCCAAATTGATAATTTAACCCTTAGCATGATCCAGAATCACATAAGATTATATGATCTACTAGAATCTCCATGATGGATGCAATGAAAAGGGTATATCTTTAACTTGTATTATAACAACAAAAATAATTTCATCACCAAAAATATCTCATTATTTTCCTGATATTTAATAAAATATTAATTATCATTTTCCTCTATATATCCTTTTTATATTGTAGGTTTTATACCCTGAATAAGGACCACCCCCTGGATGAGTTTCCATGAATGTCCATTTATGGATATATGCCTTGGACACCCCTTGAGGTGCACCTTTATCCTTTTCACGGGTAGTTGAAAATGGATTTTGTTATAGATGGAATTGAATTACTATTGGATTGTAATTTAATTGGTTAAAGGGTATGGTATGGATGACTTAATCATTTACCTGTGTATTCCATTTATTTTTTATGCTTGTTTCCTTTGAATTTCCTTTCCCATGTGAGGAAATTAGAGTCTATGACTTGAATTGAGGTAATTGGATTGAATTTCTCTAATTGTTGATTTTCCAATGTGATAATTATTATATTTAAGCTATGTGATAGCTTTAATGGATTATTCGGACTGTCATATTAAAAATGGCCATGTGAGTATTTGAATAGACCTTGAATTACTAGACCTTGTTAGTTATGGTGAGACCATTCTATGTGATGGATTGATTAAGAATGGGAATCGTGTTACCATAATATGCACACATTAGTTAAATGATGTTAAATATATGTATTAGTTCCTTTTGTTTGTCTTGCTTGTTATGAATTATGACAACATGATTAAATGGAAGGCCAATCCCTTATGGTTGGTCCTTGATCATGTTACCCTTTTTATGTGAGATATATTAAATGAATTTTGTTTTGACATTGGCATGCTCAGCGATTTTTTTCAATAAAATTGTATTTCTTAAACGATAAATATCTTTAGGTAATACATGGATTCAAATTTGAATAACATGGATGGAATCATATGACTATTGAACTTTATACCTTTACTGATACATGGAGTCACCCAAGAATTACATGGAAAGACTCAATAGTTAATGTGATATAGTCATGAGTGATACATGGATCCAGATGAGAGATTCTATTGAAATACTCATTGATTCTTGACTTATATGTCTAGTGATACTTGGAATTTGAATGGATTACCAAGGATGTACTCAAAGGTAATTTTTTATATGTCATGAGTGATGCTTGGGGTTTCCATAAAGGATTGTTAAGGATATACTCGTTTTTCTTGGACATTATACCAAATCTTGAGCGACACATGGGTTAATGAGATATTCCCCATGTATGGGCTTGTAGGGAGTTGGTTGATTACTTTAGGGCCATGATTCATGCAAAAATTTACCCATTATATGGTGTAACCAGTCGTTTGTAGTACGGCTTGGGTTATCGAATTCACAGGGACCAAAAAAGTAACCTTGAGGAACTATGATTGGATGCGGGATTGGCTATGAAGTGGCCGACTATGGTGTTGATTGATTTGAAGAAATGGTGATTTGAAAACATAAAAAATGACTTGAATTAAAACAATTAATTAAGATTAGCTGATCCTAGGTTGTCTCTAGGTCCTGATTGGATGTATTTATTTTTCTTTTAATTTTATGTTTATCGGTTCATGTGGTATCCATGAAATGAAATAATTCCCCAATATCATTCTCTGATTTAATCCATACACAATTTCAAGGATAATCACCAATTCACTTATAGGATCACTTAAATGAGAAATTCAAGTAATTGGATCATATTAGCACTCAAAATGTGTTGTCATTAAAGTTGGTGAAGACAATGAAGAAGATAAATCAAATAAAGGATCTCTTAAAATGAAGATCAAATTTAAGAGTATAAGAACATCAGATAACATTCATTCCAGCCCATGAAACTCCATAGGATCAACCCATAAAAGGTTAGACCTCCATTGATGCTATTATATCAATGGAAGTTGGTAGTTGACTTATAGAAGTGGGATTTATGAAGAAAAAATATTGAAAAATGAACACTCCACCATTGTGTGATGAATTCACAAGTGTGGGTGTGAATACATTCACACATCGATTCAACGGTATCAACGTGTGATGAAAAGGAAAATAAAAAGTGGAGAAAAAGAAGAATAAATTTTATTAAAATACTAAATGTGAAAGAAAAAACATACATTATACAAATTGACGATGCGATTACGAAACAAAAGCGGGAAATTACAATTTAAAGAAATACAATGGATGAAAGAAAAACCTAACTTGAAAGAAAAAATATTAGATGATAATTCCCTTCACCACCAGATCCTTATGTAGGCATATTAGGACCCTTAGTTCCACCCCCAAATAATCAATTCACACCCAACAATTAAGAGAGTCAAAAGGAGGGTGAAGAATCAAAAGGAAATTGACGTTCCAAAGTTGACCACAAAACCAGCAAGATTCATCCACCATTTTGACGTGTGAATTTGTAATTGATAAAAGCTGAATCCGGAGGGGTGGAAATAAAGAACGATTCACGTCTATCTGTCCACTATGATCTGTAAAAATTTCAGGAAATTTTGCAAAGCCGTTTGGATGTTATGGTCGAAATGATGGGACGACTTTATGTGCATTCATGCCGGTCCCACCATTTAAATATCAACTTCGGATCCCTTTACCAACATGAAAACATCAGAGTTAGCTCCATCCACAGTTTAAAAAAATTATCTTCATATTTTTATCTTTCTACTGTAAAAATTTGAGCTTCATTGGGCTTGGTTTGGGGACCCCACAATTGTTTGATGGGCCTTAGGCCCATTATGCTTTTTCCAACAAATTTCTACATTCAAATGAAAAAATCTCCATCTTCCCTTGCGATTCATCCATCGGACCTAAAATATAAAATGTTACAAATAAAGTGGTGAATCATATACCAAAATTTTAAAATAAAATGATGAACATTTTATTTTTCATAATAAATGTATTGAGTGGGCCCAAATTGACATGTTAAGCATGAATTGCACAATGATGGGAAATGAAGTTCAATTTCTAAATTACATTAAAATTGATGTTTATGTACTTTGAAAAAAATTAATATTAAGATATTAACAATGAATATTATCCAATTTCAGTGACAAATCAGTCCATAAGGATTCTTACAAATGGATGCTTAAACATTCCCTTTCTAATTCACATGTGCCACATTCTCTCTTACTAGTAACACCCTGAAAATTGTTTTAAAATTGATGATTGAACGTTACCATTATATATTCCATAATAACATCCAATTAAAACCATGTATTCTAATCAATTTACTTTTCCATAGTAAGACATCACTACCTAGCTGAGACAGTGCACACTAGGACCAAGAGAAACAAAGAAGACAACCCTACCTCTATTTTAAAATGAATACATGGATTTTTCATATTCTTGTTATTATACATATACCTACCCCACAATTGGTCAAATAATACACTATATATTTAAAAATATACTTATATAATAAAAGAAAAACATCACAGGGACATCTATTTTTCTTTTTGAAAAAGTCCCATATTATGTTTCAACCCCCCATTAATGTTCCATGATCCATCCCAGATCTGAAAAATTTAATCACACACAGGGTCACAACGTGTTTCTACCCATATCACTTCACAATGATACCCCACATGTTCTAAAATTCTCAACCCGAGACCATAACGAACTCATTGAATCCTAATTTGAGGCCAGTAATTTAAGGTAAGAGTTTGTTTCCATTTCATATTTCTAACTTCTATTAAATTATTATATGATTTATCAATCCCTTAACTTAGTGATGTCAATGTTATGGAATAATCAGTTTGTCCATATGTTTTGGTGGATCACGACATTCAAAAAACTACAGGGATGGGATCCTTGTTCTCGTCTTTTTTATGGATCTATTTAATTTGCATGCTTTAGTTTTCTAGTTTGTGATTTACCATATGTATTTATATAGGAAAAACATATATAACATATTTAAATATTTTTTCAACTAGTATATAGGAATCTCATTCCATATTTAGTAGTAACAACGTATTGTAATTTTTTTAAACATTTTGTAGGAACATTGTGATATACAAGGATAAAAGATGGATCACATTACTGAGGAACACACCTCAGTATGTTAAGGGTTTGAAGGAGTTTTTAGATTTTTCAATTTCCAATTGATCCGTTGAAGGGAGAATAAGATGTACATGTCTAAAATGTAAATTTAGAAGATGGTTCAAGAGATATGATGTTTATGATTATTTAATACTGAAGAAATTCCCTTTTCAATATTGGTGTTGGATTTCGCATAGAGAATCGAATGTTACAGAAAGGTAGAGCACTGATGTTAATCCACTGAATTAACTCCCAAATTCATCAACAATGGAAAATGAAATGAAAACCTCATAAATGATGTATTCTGCACTGCAGGACACCAATATCCACATAAAACATAACAGAACAACTAGATGAAGTTGCTAAAAATTTCAATTTGACAAGTGATGTTTTTAAGAATATAAAACAACTAGATCAAGATTTTATCATATCATTTGATTCTCCTCTTTATTCTGTGGAGACAAATGCAAGAGAACACTTCACTGAAGAAAATATGATTCATGATTTATTTGACGATGGAAATCAAGAGTTTAATAGTTGATTTTTGATATATTCAAAGAATTATTTTCTTCTAAGGTTTTACCATATCAAATGTCTATGTGGAATTAATGATAAGGAAATTTCCATGATATTAGAATTTTTGCATGATGCATTTCCTGAAGAAAAAATTGCCATGTTTTTTTATGATATAAAAAATGTTCTTAAGAGGACAGGTCTAAATTATAAATAAATACTTGTGTGTCTAAATGATTAAATGCTTTATTAGAGAGAGAACTCATGTAGACAAAATTGAAAAAATTTTATTCTTCTAGATGGTAGTCAATAGGTGATATCGGATGTCTAAATCAACATAATTTCATGAAGAAGAATAAATGGAAGACATCTGTAAAGTTTTTGCATAAATTTACTTTAAATCCTTGATTGAAAATATTATTCATGTCATTGAAAACCTTAAAACACATGATGTTTTATTAAGATGATAATAATGATGATGGGTTAATAAGTCATCCACAATATTCACAATCAATGAATAAATTGGATTCATTACATCCATATTTCTTAGTTGATCCTAGAAATGTTCTATTGGGATTGGTTGTTGATGGATTCAACCCATTAGGGACTTTATGTACCAGTTATAGCACTTGGCCAGTTGTTTTGATCCATTAGAATCTACATCCATGGATGTGTATGAAACAAAAATCTTTTCTCATTTTTATTATTATTCCTAGAAAAAAAATGCC
The DNA here is from genome assembly GCA_963277665.1 of Viscum album. Classification (NCBI taxonomy): domain Eukaryota; kingdom Viridiplantae; phylum Streptophyta; class Magnoliopsida; order Santalales; family Viscaceae; genus Viscum; species Viscum album. The sequence continues at coordinate 1,188,326,796 of OY728121.1, read as the reverse complement.
TGGAAATGATATTGATGTATACTTGCAGGTTTGATTGATTAATTACATGAGTTATGGAGAAATGGTGTCGAGACATTGGATGTTTCTTCTAAACTAATTTTCAAAATGCATGCTGATTTAATGTTGACCATTAGTGACATCCCGATGATTGGGAATTTAACTGGATGGAACATTTACATAGGTTTGGATTTTCTAATTTGTAACGTTGATTTTGATCCCAACTTACTACCTCATATTAGAAAATGGTGGTTCTTGTTCCATCAAGGATTTCTTGATTCATATCATAGATTTCGAATGAACAGATGAAAATTTAACAGTTTAATTATTCGTAGAAAACCTCCAATGTTGTTAAATGGTTCTAAAATATTGTCCCAACATGAAAATTTTGAAACATAATTTGGGAAGGTTCATCATTTTAATTATGGAAGGAAATGGTTATGAAGTGCATCGTCAAGTGAAATCAGAACACAACAATAGAAGAAAGAAAATATAATCTTCAAATATCTGTATTGGGAATTTAATTTGTTGCAGAAAAATCTTGATATGATGGATATTGAGAAAAATGTCTATTAAAATTTGATTTTCACATTTCATAATGTGAATGGAAAGTTGAAAGATCTTCTCAATGCTTGCAAGGAATACAATTAATTAGAATAAAACGTGATCTTTGGCCAGATGAGAATGAAAAGTATGATCTAGTAATTTTGGCTATGATAAATAGGTATAAAGTTACATTCCATAAAATTTTAAGGAATGTGAAGGTATCTGATGGTTATTCATGTAAAAGCATGAGGTGTGTTTACCTAAAGAATCATAAGTTGCATGGATTAAAAATCCAAAATTCACATATTTTTTTACAACAATTACTACCATTGCAATTGCGTACATTATTACCAGAAAATGTTTCTAATGTTGTACTCCAATTCTGCACTTTTTTCGGACAACAATGTGAGAAATCTTTACATCTATTTCTTCTTCACAACCTTCAGAAGAGGGTTCTATTGACCCTTTGTGCAAAAAAATGATCTTTCCTCCTCTTTTTTATTTCTGTCATGATGCATTTAACTGTGCATTTAGTTGATGAAGCTAAATTTGGAGGAGTCGTTCATTATCAATGGATGAAATCAATTGTGAGGTACTTTATTTATTTGTTTTTTAGTTATGTAATCAATTTTTTGGAAATTAATTAAATGAATTTTTATTATTATTTTATTTCACATATATCTTGTGCATTTGAAATCATATCTGAGAAATAAAGCTCAACCAGAAAGCCCTATTACTAAAGGCTATTTCAATGAGGAGTGTCTTACCATTTGTTCTAGATACTTGGATGACATCGAGACAAGATTTAATCGAGTTAGACGTGTTGAAGACAGATCAACTCAATCTCAGATACATCATAAATAAAAAATATTTCATGTTATTGGAAGATCAGTTGGGAGGACCTCAAATGTGACTCTGGCAGAATTGGAATTATTACCGGCACATAGATATATGATGCTGAATAGTGGAATTGCAGATCCATTTATTGAAGAGTTTAGTATACAAATAAATAGACTAATGAGAGGGAGAACATTAAATGATAATTATATAAGGAAATATATTAATATATAACTTGTATATTGTTTAGCATGAGGTGTAAGTTCCTAAATATTACAATAAATACGAATATTTGTTTGACACATATATTTTGTAAATATAGTAAAATATATTTGTTTTTTGATCATGAATACTAATACTTGAGAAGAGTTTTGATAAGATTTGAAGTTTCTGGCTCGAGGTCCTCTAAAACAAGATTGAATGTTCGACGCTTACAATGTGAATAAATTTAGATTTCGTACAGTCGATCGAGAAGAGGGTTGAAAACACAGAATAGTAGTATTTTTAAAATTGGTTATGTGGGATAATATGGTAAGATGACTGATATTATTGAATTAAACTACCAAGGGAAATTTTCAATTGTTTTATTCAAATGAAATTTGGTCGATATTATCAGAGGTGTTAAAAGAGATTCCTTGTAATTTACTTATATGAACTTCTCTCGCTAGATGGATGTTGGTGATCATGAACAGCATGATCCATAAATCTTATTATCACATGAAAAAGGGTATATTATGTTAACGATGTTGTGGATGAAAGGGGTAGGGTAGTTTCTCATGTAATACGAAGATATTTTTATGAGATTGGTGATGAAGTGGAAGATTTAACCTCTGAAATTGAATCTCATCAAAAAAAACAAGAAGAATTATTTATCCATCATGATATTGGAAATATTAGTCTAGCAAGGATGAATGATGTGGATGATGTAATGGAGCAATAAACTGACATGGTTGAAGGGAAAAATGATTGTATGTACAATTTTATATTCATTTTGCAAACTCTTATTTCATTTGTGAAGTCATTCATTATCATTGCTTTTCATTTTTTAATTTATAGTACTAGGCATCTATTATCATTTTTAAATTTTTTATGGATCATTTTTTTGAAATATACATTCTAAACGTAATTTTATTTTATTAAAAGAAATTAATTCCAAGGAGGAAGTGATACAATATTTTATCCACTACTATTATAGATGAAGATCCATCTGTCTCCCTCCATACAGCATGTGAGCCCCCAACTACCAACCACCTTGCACCATCTCCCCCCGAACCATATATTACACCCTCTATGAACGTCCCTTTAGATAATGAGTACCTGACTCCCCCTTCACCAACCCCAGTAGTGGGGCGGCGTCACGCCACTTCTAGTTCATCGCGGGCATACTTTAGGGTCACTGTTATAGGTACAAATTTTAATTTAAATAAATTTAGTGCAGTTTTATTATAGTAATTGATTGTTCATTAAATTTGAAAAAATGAAAATGTGTAGAAAAATATTAAAAGTTCAGATGTGTGGAATATTAATGGAGAGAAGATATTTGTCCCATTTGATTCATATGGGGTCCCCACAGATGATTCCATAGGATTACATGGCCATATTTTAGGCCAGCTGGCAGTGGAGCCCATTTCCGTTCCAATTTATTATGATGATTGGAGAAATATGCCACCAAGTAAGAAAAATTAAGTTTTTCATTCCCAAATTAATGTATTTATAATACCTTATTGTGTAATTGAATTTTTTGTTTTTAATATGTTCATAATGAATTTCTATATACAAATGTTTTTCCACTTTGCAGTTGCTGGTGTGGTAGCACAAAAGTTGACGTTGAAAAATCATTGTAAGAAATAGAAAGAATTAAAATGTATACTGTGGAGAAATGTCAACAACAATTCGTTGATCGTCCAAAAAATGTAAGGGAAGCTACCCAATGGGTTACCCAAAGAACAGTGGAATGTTTTTATTGACAAACATCTTGATGAGAAGTAGATGATATTTAAATATGTATTATTATATTAACCTCATTTGACATTTATAAATTTATATGAAGAGGAGATGACATTGAATACATAACTACTAAATTTCATTTTATTTATTTTAGAATCTATTAAGAAAGAATGCATCAAGCCGGACTAAGAAAGTCATGCCGCACACTGTGGAAAAACATTTTCTAGAAGCCGATCGACTGTAGTAATCTTTTCATTAGTTTAAATATTTATAAGAAAATATTATCTATATAATATATTAAATAGTAGATCTATCTTCGTTAAATATAGTGATAGAGTTTAGGGAATGAAGCATCTTGAACTGAAGTGTGGTTGGATGTTTAAAAAAATGATAGAGGTTTTGTTAATGAGCATGCCAAAGAAGATGGGGTATCAACTAATTTATTCATTATAATATCTTATTATCAGTTTTTACTATGATAATATATTTTTATATTCTCCTCATTGGTAATAATTAATGAAATATGGGATTTCAATCCTTTGCAATCCTACTAAGTATCCCAGGATGACCCGGTTTCAAAAGTTATTGGGAAGGATCATCCTGGTAGAGTGTGTGGGATGGGTTTGGGACTCATACCATATGATGACTTTGGCAGGACAACATGGATTACAGCTATATCTACTCCTAGTTGCAGTCAGTCCATACCCGTAGATGCTCAGGGATAGATTGCTTCGCTACAAAACATAGTTCAAGACTAGGGGGCTTAGATATCCGCTTTGCAGATTGTATTGACTGGTATATATCAAAAGATGTGAAGATATGCCCCCAGTGTTATTGCATCGACTGGTAGTGAGTAGGTAAATCAAAAAAATTAAAAATAATTTCATTTGAAAACTTTTATAAATTTTATGTTTAAATAAAAATTTTCAACACTATTTAATTTTCAATATAATGTTCTTATAGCTGGTCGTTGGAAGTGGAGATGGAGTTAGAGAGGGTGAAGATATGTGTTCTTCATCATAACATGATTAGTTTTATTATTGATATGTTTGAAAAATATTGTAACAGTCGGCTTGTATATGTATCATGTGTGGCAATAGTTTCCACCAAAAATATTAATTACTTATCATTTTCTTGATTTCTCATATTTCCTTTTAGGTATTTTATTGATTTCAGATGTTTCCTTTTATGTCTTGATTTCTCGAGTGTGGTATGCACCATATATGTCGATTCTTTATTATGATGATTCATTTCTCATAAATTTATTAGGTTTGTTAGCCCTAAGTGAACATTCCACTTCAAATCATTATAGATATCATTAACTCTTCTCTCATGGAATTTGTGACCCTTACCCTGATATGAACTATAAACACTCCATGTATAACAAAATTCAATCCTAAAATAGTTTCACATTCTACCTACCTATCACATATCATGATACATTCCAGAACAATATTCTAACTTTTCATTACTTGTTTAGCTAGTGAAGAAATTATCTCTAAGGACACCCACATTGATTCCCCTCAACCCTCAACTACACAATCTAACTAGTCTTAAGGTGAAGATAAGATATTTTATTCAACTAATAAAATCAGTTCTCCCATATCATATATTTTCTTTCCCAATCCATTTACCACTAAATTTACATTTATAACATTTAAAAATATTGAACATCAAAATTTTCTGTTTCCCCCGGTATTCATGATACTCTTGGTCTTTTCTATTTTCCCTAAGACTCATTTCTCTCCATTATTCCATATTTGAATATGACATTCCAGTACATCGTTAATGAATGAATATTATCATTTGGTAAATTGTTGGATAACAATAATTTTTTCCTCTATTCTGAGACACATATATTTCAAGGTAAATGATTCATGATCATCTCTAGCTATGTTCCAACTCTGCCCCACCCAGTATCCTTCTTCAACCAAGACACATGGATTTCTTGGGAGAACCACATGGTTTCCTATGACCATGTTCCTATCATGCATCCATTTAATGGCCTCTATAAACCATAAAACAGAAAAACCAACAACCTAATAATTCACCCAATAAAATAATATCTCAAAAACAATTAAAGAAGGGTAGAATGTAAGGCTTAAGGACCTCGGAAAACTTCATGTCATTATAATGTCCCCCTCTGAGGATGTAACATCCTTGAGTAGTGCCTCTATATTTCACACCCAAAAAACTAGGGCTTCTGATCTCGCACATCATATTATCACTTGTAAGACTCTTCATATATACATCCATTCTACCATATGACTCTAACAAGTGACATCATTTTTCTTCAAAACAATTCTCTCTACAGTCCTTGATTCACACCGAGCGCTCCATAAGTGTTGGGTAAGGCTCCATTTGAAATTATAAACAGTTTATCACATAATTTTGATTGAGAATGTAAAACTGAATATAAGAGAAATGTGAAACATCCCACATTCCTTGATATTTTGCAGAAAATTCCCAATATAATTCCACTATCCTGATACTCTTGATAATCTCGAACAACCCCATAAACTTCAGTCCCAACATCCTTTGCTTCTACAATCATTGATTCCCTAATTGAGGAGTCTCCCATAATAAAACTCAAACACCCACATTGAATTCCATGTGGTTCTTCATTACATTGTAATATGATATCTATTTTAAATTAGAAGTGATTAAATGATTCATGATCTATTACAATCTCAAAAATTCCCCTAAAATAACGAACAACGCACAATTACTACCTCTCATCGTAATGGTAACATATTAGTGAGTGAATCATCAAACAATAAAGAGCATCAAAATATGTCATTTGAATTGATTTATGGTTTTATTTTAATGTGAGCTCAACCAATGATTGGTTATCAACCCAAGTTCTCTTAATGTATAATATGATGAAAATCATTGTGCAATGTAATTTTGGTTATAATTGGTTTCCAAAATAAAAAATATGTATTTTTTTACATCTATATGCTTCATTAGAATTTTATGGAATTAAATTCATGCCTAATGAATGTTTATATAAATTGTTCATCAATATGTAAATGGAATTGGATTAAGAGAATGAAACTGAAAATTCATGTTTTTTAATTTTCTTGTAGCGTATGCTGTAATCAATATATATGTTGTGATATATGTATTTTACATGAGTATTAATTGAAAAATTATCTCACCTACTATGATAATTCTTCAAGCATGACAACCAATGTCATTTAATGAATCAAGTAAGTTATCCATGAATCACCTTCAAAACTCAAAGTCTTCAAACCATTTATAAGTTTCTTAAAATTAGAATACATGATCACATCATCCCAGCAAAATTAATTTTGTATCTTATTCCTCTCAGCAGCATCAATGAAATCATCATTCCATATTGAAAACAACGAAATATTCCTATTTCATTAACCATAGTTGAAAACCAATGATTATAAATGACTACAAATACAGTTGAGTAATTTTCAGTCATGGTACCATCCAATGAATAGATATGATCAAAATTAGGAATATATTATTTCATTTTATCTGAATATAAAGTGGAAATAATTTCATCATTCATTGTATTATAAATAAATTATTATTTAACATCCTATATTGGTTATAAATGAAAACGTTAACATCTAGATACCTTAAAAATGTTTTTTCCTTAACATTGATATTAAATTTAATTTATTATCTCTTGAGTTTAAATATTATAAATGATTTTTCACATCTTTTTATGTGTTTTCTAACTACATCACCACAATGTTTTATTGTCTATGAAGTATGATTATAAGGGGAAACTATATTAACTTTCAAAATAAGTAGAAAGAAGTTTCATCATAAAGGGTAGCTACTATTATATAGATAATGTATGAGTTCCATCACATGCGTTTTCATAGAAGTTCATTGCATTAATTAATCTCTATATATTCATTGTGTTTTTTAGAATCATTATTTATTATTTATATATGATGATTGCTAAATCCAATTCCCAATACAGTTTTTCTTTTTGGATTTTACGGATTTTATAAATCCAATGACACTAATGTGAAATTCTTAAAAATGTTTATATCTAAAATAATTTTCCTTTGGACTTATATGTATTTAAATCAAACCTACAACACTACTATTATAAACAACATTATTAATTAAGGATTTAATACTATGAAAAAATTCACTTATTTTAAATTCGTAATCAAATTATATTTTTTTATATTTTTTAGAATTTTAACATCCCAATATAAATTTTTTATTTTATTACCCACTATGTTGTTCATAGAATTTACAGTGATAAAAATTAATTTTTTTATGGTCTTATGATCCCAGGTAATTTATGTTATGTTATATTTCCATTTTAGGAAATATGATTTAAATTTATCTAGTGGAACTCTTCCATTCCAAAATGAATAATAGTAATTTTTTTTATAAATTTAGATTTGATTGTTAGTTGTAATCATAGAAGAATTAAAATCCTGGATTGGAGAGAGCGGTAAAGACCCAGAAATTCTGTGAATTTTCTTTTCAAAAATTCATGGGATTTTTACGAGTCCGTGAAAATTTATGGTGCTTGATTCTGAGGCACGGTGTTCCCGGAATCAATTTATGATGTTTTGTTAGGGTACGTTTAATAAACATACAAGCGGGATTTTATAAATATTGAACTGGTGCATGGAATTGAAATTTGAGGGTACCGTTGAACTCGCAGCATCGGTGGTTTCTTAGTGAGAGCTTCACCGCAGTTGCATTCAAAAGAGAATGGAAGTTATAGTTTGGGGTTTTTTAATAAATTAAATAAAAATAAGGTGTTAACTTATTTATAATTTTTGGAGATTAAAACCTCTAAGAGGAGGTTAGAGGTGGGGGCCACCACACCATAACCTCCCATGAAAGGTTATGTTGGTGGGCCCCACCTGCAAATAACCTCCCTTGAGAGGATATCCTTGGTGGGGCCCACACGAGCTTTAAACCCCCCTTAACCCCCCATTTACGTGGGAGAAAACTCTTCACCTTCCCCACCTTTTAATTGAGCCAACCTATCTCATTTATTTGGTTAAGTATCACAATTTAATTAAACTCCTTTTGAATCCATTTGAATTCCTGCCAACCATTAAAATAATAGTTAGTCTGTTATTTTGGGTAGGCAATTCATTTGGTGTAGCTTGAGAGAGGGATCGGAAGAACTTGGAGAACTTCATCCTTCCAACGAAGAATGCCACTCACCACCGAAGAATGACGAACATCATCCTCGATATTCGACCGATCCAAAAGAGAAGGAGCTGACTGTGAAGAACACCGACGACGCTTCTTCCTCGGTCTCCTACCCCGAATGCTTCCTGATGTCAACGAATCGACCACTTCCATTCCTCTTCTTCCACCGTCAATGAAGGATAAGCGAGGTCGGAGAATTTTGAGTTTGTATTTGTTCTATTTTACATTGATAATAATTTTTAGAATGATATCAACGTAACGTGGAGGGCTAGGACTGCATGAAAATGGCCCGACCCTCCCCCTTGATTTTTATCATTTTTTAGTGATGGTGGCGGTGCAACGGCGCCGGTGGAAGGATGGACCACGGTGGATCAACGCGACCAGCGTCGGCCTAGCCACAAAGAAAACCAGTGGCACAAGGGCCGCCGGGTCGACGGAGGGGTGCAACACTGACACGCCGTGCGGTTGGAAGGGCTGCGATGGTCTGACGCGGCGCGGCGCAGACGGGCCGCATGGAGGTGCAGGGGGGCGCGGCCAGGCCAGGCCACGTCGGAGGTGGTGTGACACCATCATGTCATGCGGTTGTGGAGAACCACGGTCAGGGCGGTACGCTGTGGAGGGGTGCGACGCCATTGGGGCACACCAGTGGTCCAGAACTGGCTGGCTGCTCGGCCAGCCGGATAAGGTGGGACCCACCTTGGTTCCACAGCTCCCGAACCGGCACATAGCACCAGTCCATTCGACCAGTAGGGGGTCACAGAACCCCTCCCCACACATGGCCAACCGGGCCCCGCGTCGGCCCACCAGCCGGGCCCCCCGGCGGCCTGCGAGCCTGAACCCGCAGGCCAGCCATCCGTGCCAGGCGGGACAGCCACGCGGGCCATGCAGGACAGCCAGCCGGGCCATGGGGGCCTCCCTCAGGTCGGGCCGCTCTCAGGTCTCCCTCGAGTCGGGCCACTATCGGGTCGGGCTGCACTCAGGCCTGACCGCCCCCTCGGGCTGGGTCAGACTTGCAGACCGGGTCGGACCGGACCCGGGCCCGTTTGACCCGTTACAACTTTTTGTTCCCATATCATGGGCTACGGGAGTCTGATCGACGAACCGTCTGCTGCGATAGAAATATTAAGCGAGACTGTTCTTTTGGCATATCCCACTTGAGGTTTAAACACAGTTGGGATATGGTCGGGTTGGTTTGAACCAAAAAACCAACCGGACCACTGGAACGGAAATCTCAATAACTCACAGACCGAGCGTCCGGTTGACGTGATGTCTGTTGTGTTGAGACCCCTATGGAAATTCAGACCTTTGAGATAATTCTAATTGGGTCTTCAAGATAGTTGGAGTATCGAGAAATAGATAGTGGTGCGGATCCTCTCGTAGCTGAGCAAGTGGAGTATGGAGACCTAGTAGCTGGCTGAGACTTGACGACTGCTGACCTTTCGACACAAAGTGTTTCAACTAGCCAAGTGGGGAGCGCCTCTATGTGACGCAACAGACCCACAGTGGGGAGCGCCTCTGTGTGATGCAGCAGACCCAGGGTATTCGACAGGAGAAGTACCTCAGCAGGCTACGAGGGGGAGCGCCTCTGTGTGATGCAGCAGACCCATAGTGGGGAGCATCTCTATTTGATGTAGTAAAACCATGGTACTCAACATGAGGAGTACCACAACAGTCCAGGATAGTGGGAAGCACCTCTGTGTGATGTGGAAGGCCCATAGTACTTTATAGAGGAAGAGTACTCCAACAGCCAAGGTTTCAACAGTTTGACTTGTAGTGTTTCATGTTACCACTCTAGAATAAAATATTGGTTTGGGTTGAGTCAATGACTATGTGTTTCCCTAATGATTGAGATGGGTTACTAGATAACTTAGGTATATGTATGGGAATATACCTAAGTAACGGTTATCCAATGATTTCATACCTTGTGGTTTGTCCTTGTTGGATTATGTGTGTCCTTGGGGGTCTTGGGGTCCTTACTGAGTATCGTTATACTCACCACTACATGGGCTATGCCCGCATCTCATTGTGTTGGTTGCAGACGACGGACAGTGCTAACTGAGGAAGAGATTAGCAGGACTGGATGGTACTCGGAGGTGGACCATTCGGTGAGATGGTACATGGAGTAGACGGACGAAAGTGGACTACTCTGGAGGCCATCAATACCTACCCTTTAGGTTGGAACACCAAAGGATGATCTAGTAACTGATTTAATTTTCTTCTGTTGTATTTTACTTTACTGTTGGGCTTGTATTTCCAGCCCCCTTTTGATTAAGCACTCCCTTTTGTATACAGTTTTACTTGGTGTTTTACTTCTCTATTGTGTTTGATTACTGTTTATAATGGAAATTCCTTCCCAGTTTATGGATTTACGCCTTTGGTGCTAGTCTCTAGCCCCTGGACTATGGAATACGGGATTGGGGTAGTCACGATACGAGCACCGGAGAACGAGTCGTGACAAATTTTTATCAGAGGAGTCGGTCCTACCACATAACATAGGACTCTGATCTTTCTTTTCAGTGAAGCAATAGTGTTAAGGGTACTAAGTGTGGTTCTATGTTTTGGGAGTCTAGTTTTGGTGTGGGTGACCGACGTATCCATACACCAGGACCCTGACAACTTATTTGCGAAATAGGGCACAATAACACTGGTTGCATGTTTGTTTTCAAAAGTTCTCTTAATTCAGCTCAACCAGGTCAGCTCACCAGGTAAAATATTTTGATCGTGTTGAAACTGTTTCTTTCAGGAAGCCTCCCCACAGAGCCCCAAGAGTCGTATGTTCTGATAGCCCACCGAGCGACGAGGCCTCAGTGTAGCGCTCTTTACCAGTAGAGGAACCAGTGGTACCACTTCTCTTTGGACCACCGAGTCCACCAGCCCCACCAGCAACGATGAATGATTCTTGCGCGTGTTGCAAGAGTTTTAGCTCCAGAGGCCTCCTAGGTTCCGGGGAGAGATGGAACCACAGACATGTGAGTATTGGCTGGTGGCCATGGTGAGAGTCTTCAGGCTGGTAGGGCCACCAGCAGACCTCATGGTGATCCTTGTTACGAGTCTCCTTCAGGAAGCAACATGCAGATGGTGGAGCCTGATGCTTCAGGTCCATGAAGAGCCAACATTACTCTCGACAAAAGTCGAGAGACTGTTCTGGGCAGAGTTTGTTCCAGCCACCCTTTGAGCGGTGTGTATACATGAGCTACTTCATTTGTAGCAGGGTAGTATGACAGTAGTACAGTACTGAGTGAGCATCACCGATCTCTCTCGCTACTCCACAAATATGGTGTGGGACCCATTCTTCAGGGCCCGGACTTTCGAGCAGGGGCACAGGTGAGTGATCAAGGCATCGATGATCTCCCTCAGCATTCTGACGTAGGAAGGATTGTTGGAGCGAGCCCTTCTATAGGAGAGTTTCCTTGCTGAGCAGTCTTTGACAGTGAGACCCCATACTAGTTGACACGCAGCAGAGTCTTCTACAGTTGGTAGTAGTCAGATGATATAGAGGTGCAAGAGGGCCAGACCCACGGGTGGGCAACCGCTGGACTCATGATCTGTTGTGTGGGGCACCCGGGGCAGTGACATATATGCCAGGACTAGACAGTGTTACTCATGCGGTTGGCAAGGTCACATAGCTCGTGACTGTCCAACCCGCCATTCATATGATCAACATATAGTTGAGAGACCTCCCATGTAGAGGTAGAGGTTTGATCGAGGCAGTCCGCAAGGAGAAGGCGGGCGTGGCAGAGGAGCTGGTCGAGTAGCTGGCGATGGACGATGTTACGAGGTACTACTGCCACCACCACCAGGAGGTCCACCCCGACAGTAGGGTGTTGGTGGACAGGGGAGAGCTCAGATTCAGGCAGCTGAGGTCTATGACCATGATGCTCCAGATATGAATCGAGGTACAATCTGTGTCTACTCCACCTTAGCTTTAGTTATTATAGACACATGTACTAGTCATTGTTTCACAGCCACTGCCGTCGTTCGGAGCTCAGAGATTCTGATGGAGCTATTGGCTCGATCCTTACAGATAGAGACTCCAACTGGAGCAGACTCGATGATTACACACTGGTTCCGGCAGTGTGAGATTACTCTAGGAGTCGAGAGTTTCAGTTGGGATCTCCTTGTAGCGGCGTCGAGGCCTTACGACATCATCTTGGGTACAGACTGGTTATCTACAGTACATGCTCAGATTGAATGTATTAGGAAAAAGTGCATTGTGTCTGCATGGATGGGACCAGGTTCACCTTCAATGGTGAGAAGGGGACCATTTCATCACATGATGGATTTACTCAGAGGATTTTATAGTCGATCACTCACCAGTTGGCTTGCCTTACCCTCGGATCAGTTGATGTGGAGAGTCCGACTTATTATATAGTGGTGGACTAGTACGCGGATATTTTCCATGATAATGTTCCAAGACCACCTCCTCGTAGAGAGGGGGAGTTTTACATTGACCTGTACCATGGGACGACACCGATATCTACTCCATCATATCAGATGGCTCCCGCTGAGCTTCGTGAGCTGAGAGTATATCTAGAGGACTTGCAAGGGAAGGGATTTATCCGTCCTAGTGTTTCTCCCTGGGTAGCCCCGATTCTGTTCGGCAAGATGGAAGATGGGAGCTTGAGGCTCTGTATTGACTACCGTCTCCTAAACCAGGTGACCGTGAAGAACAATTACCCACTTCTGAGGATTGACGACCTCTTTGATCAGCTCATGGGAACTCGATGGTTCTCAGAGATAGTCATCAGATCAGGCTATCACCAGCTAAGAGTTCGAGATGAGGATGTGCAGAATATGGCCTTCATATATCAGTATGACCACTATGAGTTCTCAGCTATGCCCTTCGGCATAAGCAATGATCCAGCAGTTTTCATGTGTTTCATGAAAAAGATCTTCCAGCAATACCTCGATCGCTTTGTCATAGTCTTCATCAATGAAATTCTGATCTACTCGACTTCTGAGAAGGAGCATGCCTACAATTTGCAGGTGGTAATGGACACACTCTGAGAGAACAATCTTTATGGTAATCTCTCGAAGGGCTAGTTTTGGATTAGAGAGATTCACTTTGTGGGACATGTCATCTCCGATGATGGAGTTGCAGTAGACCTAGTGAAGATTGAGGCGCTACTTTCTTGGGAGCCACCCAGGAGTGTGATGGAGGTACGGAGTTTCTTGGGTTTTGCTGGATACTACCTTAGATTCATTCTAGACTTATCTAGAGTTACATAACCACTATCATCCTTCATGATGAAGGGGAAACCCTTCGTGTGGTCATAGAGATGCTAGTAGAGCTTTCAGGAGCTAAGGCAGAGGCTGACTTGTGCCCCCATCCTGAGGCTTCCAGAGGAAGGCATAGGGTACGTAGTCTACTGCGATGCATCATGGACCAAACTTGGGTGTGTCCTGATGCAGGAATGAGCATTGATCGAATATGGTTCTCAGCAGCTAAGAGAACATGACCAGTTTTACGCTATAGATGACCTGGATTTAGCAGTAGTGGTCTTCGCCTTGAAGATGTGGCGTCACTATCTGATTAGCAAATGCTTTACCATATACTCTAATCACAAGATTCTCAGTTATATCTTCTCCCAGAATGACCTTATCCTGAGATAGCGACGATGGATTGAGGTCCTCCAAGACTATGACTTTGATATAGTCTATACTCCAGGGAAGTGGGAAGGGGAAGATTGTTGTAGATATGCTCAGCAGGAGGGATGGTATACTGCTGTAAGGAGAGGCGATAGAGCAGTTGGCTACCCTACAGCTATCCTTTGTGGATAGGGATGGAGCAGCCTATCTACAGTCTCTTACAGTCACACATCAACTTCTTGGGTGAGTCAGGGAGGCGCAACATGGGCATAGTGACTTAAAGACATGACATGGTCAGATATCCACAGGGCTGGCACCTGATGGATTTTCTAAAGGTAGTGAGCACTTAATTCTCTTCATAAGGAATATCTTGGTACCAGTTTCAATTTAGGAGGAAGAGTTGAGGGATTTCCACACTTCCGATTTAGTGGTACATCCAAGAGTGGAAAAGATGTATCAGGACCTCAGAAGTGTGCACTGGTGGCCAAGAATGAAACAGGCAGTAGCAGAGTTTGTCTCATGGTGCCTAACTTGTTAGCAGGTGAAGGTAGAGCACCAGGTACCAGCAGGCTAGGTTCATCCATTAGAGGTCCTAGAGTGGAAGTGGGATGGGATATCCATGGACTTCATGATGGGTCTTCCACGTACATCCAGGAGTCACAATTCGATATGGGTGACTGTTGACCCAATCACCTAGTCGGACCACTTCCTACCAATCAGAGAGCAGGGCTTAGTAGATAGCTTGGGACGCCTCTATGTACAAGAGATTATTTGTTTTCATGGAGTACCTTCTTATATTGTCTCTGACCACGATGCACGAATTTCTTCCCATCTTTGGAAGGGGTTGCAGGCAGATTTTGAGACACAACTACGTCTGCGCACCACCTTCCATCCTCAGACAGATGGTTAGACTGAGCAGACCATTCAGACCATTGAGGACATGCTCCGTACATGTGTCCTTGACTTTGGTCGCAGTTGGGAGGATCACTTACAGTTGGTAGAGTTTTCCTACAACAACAGTTATCACTCCACCATCGGTATGGAACCTTTTGAGGCCTTGTATGGTCGACCTTGGAGATCGCCATTGTGCTGGAAATACCCAAGGGAGTCAGCACTAGTGGGACAAGAGATGGTACGGGCTACCACAAAGAAGGTACAGATCATCCAGGAGTAGATGAAGACTACACTGAGTAGGAAGAAGTCGTATGATGATAGGAGACAGAGACCTCTGGATTTCGAGGATGGAGACCACGTCTTTCTACGTGTCTCACCTCGACGAGGTCTACAGAGATTTGGCCGAGGCGGCAAGTTATCTCTGTGATTCATCGGACCTTTCTAGGTCTTCATCAGAGTAGGTGATGTGGATTGCCGCTTAGCTCTTCCACCAAAGTTTCACTGAGTGCACGGCGTCTTCCACGTATCTCAGCTGAGGAGATACGTGAATGACCCTTCCCACATCATCGACCACGGGGAGCTGGACATCAATGAAGGAGTGACATTCATGGAGGTTCCAGTGGAGATTGAGGATCGACCGGAGTAGTTCCTACGTGGACAGTGGATACCTCTGGTGCATGTTCACTGGCAGCACAAGAACCTCCAGGAGAGCACGTGGGAGCGGGTGGCTCAGATGCGTACTCAGTACCCCCATTTGTTCCCCTAGTTCGAGTTGTAGCTTATGGGGATATAAAGCCCTGAGGTGGGGGAATGTAAAGACCGGGAAATTACATGATTTTTTTCATAAATTCAAGGTATTTTTACGAGTTCGACCAAATTTAAGGTGCTTGATTCTGTGGCCCGGTGTGACCAGAATCAATTTCTGATGTTTTGTTCGGGTACGCTCAGTAAACTTATGAGCGGGATTTTATAAATTTTGAACCGGTTCTCATAATTGAAATCTGAGGGTACCGTTGAAATCGTAGTGTCGGTGATTTCATAGTGAGACCTACACTGCAGTTGTGTTCTAACAAGAATAGAAGTTAGATTTTGGGGTTTTTAAATAAATTAAATAAAAATAAGGTGATAACTTATTTTTTTGTGTTGGTTAAAACCTCCTGGAGGAGGTTAGAGGTGGGTCCACCACACCATGACCTACCTTGAGAGGTTATGGTGGTGGGGCCCACCCACACATAACCTCCCTTGGGAGGAAATCCTTGGTGGGGACAACACTGGCTTTAAACCCCCTTTAACCCCCCCATTTATGTGGGATAAAACTCTTCACCTTCCCCACTTTTTAATTGATCCAACCTATATCATTTATTTGGTTAAGTTTCACAATTTAATTAAACTCCTTTTTAATCCATTTGAATTTTTTTCCAACCATTAAAATAATTGCCATTGTATTATTTTTGGTTGGAAATTCATTTGGTAGAGCACGAGGGATTAGAAGAACTTGGAGAACTTCATCCTTCCAACGATGAATGCCACTCACCACCGATGAACAAGGAACATCTTCCACGATCTTTGACTGGACCAAAATAGAAGGAGCCGACCGTAATGAATGCTGACGACACTTCTTCCTTGATCTCCTACCCCTGACACTTTCCGATGTCAACGAATTGACGTCTGCCATTCCTCTTCTTCCACGATCAATGAATGATAAGCGAGGTAGGGAAATTTTGAGTTTTTATTTGATCAGTTTTATGTTGATAATAATTTTCCGAATGATATCAACGTAACTTGGAGGGCTCGGACCACACGAACATGTCTCAACCCTCCCCCTTGATTATTCTGATTTGATGATTATGGCGGTGGCACAACGGCGCCACTGGAAGGATGGACCACAGTGGATCAAGGTGGCCAGCGTCGGGTCGGCAGCGAAGAAAACCAGCAGCGCAAGGGCCGCTGAGTCACCGGAGGGGCGCGGCGCTATCGTGCCACGTGTGTGGAAGGGCCGTGACCAGGAGGGTCATGGAAGTCGGAGGGTGCGCAGTGCCATCGCACCGCACAGAGGTGCAGGGGACCGCGGCCAGGCCAGGCCGCAGCGGAGGTGGTGTGGTGCCGTTGCACCGCACGGTGGTGCAGAATCGTGGCCAGGGAGGGCCGTGGTGCAGGGGAATGGCGTCGTAGCACTGTGACAGAGGTGTGGAACCAACCGACTGCTCGGCCAGCTGGACAACGCGGGACCCACTTGAGTCCCGCGACTTCTGAACTGGTGCATAGTGCCAGTTCCATTCGACCAGCATGGGGGGCGCGACACCCCCCCCAGACGTGGCCAGCCGGGCCATGCGGCAGCCAGCCTGTTGGGCCACGCAAGCCAGCCATCTAGGCCTCATGGGCCGCTAGCCAGGCCTCACGGCCTGCCAGTCGGGCCACACGGGTCGCCCTCAGGTCAGGCTGCTCTCAGGCTAGGTCGCCGGTTCGATTCGGACCGTTCACGGGCAGAGATGCACTCGAGCGGGGCCTTCCCCTCGGGCAGGGCTTGACCCTCGGGCCAGGTTAGACTCGTGGACCAGGTCGGACCATGGTCCAGACCGAGGTCGGGTAGGGTCAGTCTGACTGGGTTAGACCGGACCCGGACCCGTTTGACTTGTTAACACTTTTGCGCCCATATCATGGGCTACGGGAGTCTGATCGACGAACCGTCTGCCGCGATAGAAATCTTAGAGTGAGACTGTTATTTTTTGCATATCCCACATTAGGTTTGAACACAGTTGGGATACATTCTAGTTGGTATGTACCTATATACCAACCGGGGCCCTGGAATGGAAATGCCAAAAACTCACAAACCGGGCGTCTGATTGACGCACCATCTATTGCGTTGAGACCCCTATAGCGAGGTGGACCTTTGAGATAACTCTACTTGTGACTTCGTGATAGTTTGAGTATCAACCAGTAGCTCATGGAATGGATCCTCCTGGAGACAAGAGAGCATAGTATGAAGACCTTGTTACTGGCTGAGACCTGATGACTGCTGACCTTTCGACTCGGAGTGTTTCGACTAGCCTAGTGGGGAGTACCTCTTTGTGATGCAGCAAACCCGCAGTGGGGAATGCCTCTGTTTGACGAGGTAGACCCACAGTGGGGAGCACCTCTGTGTGATGCAGCAGACCCACTGTACTCGAAAGGAAGAGTAATACAGTAGTCCAGGATAGTGGGAAGCGCTTCTGTGTGACGCCGCAGACTTATAGTTCTCTATAAAGGAAGAGTACTCCAGTAGCCGAGGTTTCGACAGTTTTGCTGGGATTGATTCATGTTACCACTCTAGAATAAAATCATGGTTTGATTTGATTCAATGACTATATGTTTCACTAATGATTGAGATGGGTTACTAGAAAACTTAGGTATATGTATGGGAATATACCTATGTAATGGTTATCCATTGATTTCATACCTTGTAGTTTATCCTTGTTGGATTTTGTTAGACCTTGGGGGGTCTCAGGGTCCCTGATGAGTATCGTTATACACACTCCTGCACGAGCTATGCCTGAATGTCGTTGTGTGGGTTGCAGTCGACGGATAGCGCTGACTGAGGCAGAAAGTAGCAGGACTAGATGGTACCCAGATGTGGACCACTCGGCGAGACGTAACACAGAGAGGACGGATGGGCGTGGTGTTTTGTGGAGGACATTAGTACCTACCCTTCATGTAGGAACACCAAAGGATGATCTAGTAGCTACTTTTATTTTCATAAGTTGTATTGTACATTACTGTTGGGATTGTATTTCTTTCCCCCTTTACTTTCAGCACTATCTTTTGTATATAGTTTTACTTGGTGTTTTACTTCTCTGTTGTATTTGATTTCTATTTATAAATTCAATGTAATCCCAGTTTTGGGATTTATGATTTTGGTTCTACTCTTAAGCCCCTGGCCTATGGAAGGCGGGCTTGGGGTAGTCACGATATGGGACCTGGGGAACGGGTCCTGACATGAGCTAAAAATGGGCTTCAATATCTTTGATGTTTGAATAGGTGGTTCATTTTTTTAAACAAATCTGTAGTTCTAAATATTATGGGGAAAAGAAAAACAAAGACCATGAAAAGGGTATTTTATATTTTTATTATGGGGTTATTACTGAATGTCCCCATTTTTAGTAGTTAGAAAAATTTAAAGACATTAAAGATAAAACCAATACCATATGACAAAAATAATAGAGGTGATATTAAAGAAGGGAAACCATTTCAGATAAATGGGTGATCCATTTATGTATGTTTTATTGAATTAACCATCATTCAACATAAATCAATTAATTGGGATATTTTAATTTAATGTTAGATAACTTAATATCATTAAAGACTTCTGTAATTATCATATATGAGAAACATATTAAAAAAATTTCTTGTATTAACTTTCATAAATGAATAATTTTGATTAAACCTATTTTTTGGAATTGATCATCAATATAGTTTTATTATTATTTATTTTCTTGATAATTTTATATTCATATGTTGAATTTGAAAAGAAATTTAAAGTGGTTAATCCTTTGAATTTTTTTTCTATATAAAATGATGGGAAAATTAACATTTATTTTTTAGTGCACATATAATCAATGGAACTAAACATATATGGACTCCTCATTTCAATTATCATGTTCCTTGGTTCATTGTTAGGGATACTAGTTTAGTGATAAAAAATATTTTCTATTAGGATCAAGATTTGGTTTTTCCAATTGATGGTGTTATTCTAATAGAACCTCTGGTGTGAAACAAGATAATTTCATATTTTATCACTATAACCATTTAAATTATTTAGCTAAAAAATTTCTTTGTCTTTTCAATTAATGCATTTAAAAGGCCATTTACATATATTTTTCATCATTTGTATAGAAATAGTAGTGGATCACATCCATAATTTACCAAATATGAATATTTATACAGGTTAATAATTCCTAGATATATTATATAAATATACTAGTTTAGTGGGATCAACATTCCATATATGAATAGTATTTTGTATTGAATTACCCATTAACAAATTATAACCCAATCAATTCACCTATATGAATTTTTTTATTAAGGTATATTGTTTATACCCACACTATAATGACTTTTTATGTAAATTCATATAATCTATAGTTTTATCCACTTCTTGTGATTTCATATATTTATTATTTTATTATAATCCTATGATATCTCATTAATAACTTTATTTCCATTGTGTGATGGTTTCCATAAATGTCATAAATGGTACTCCCATTGTACCAGACTTTTGGGAATCTTTATCGAACATCTATGCTTAATTAAATATTGTCATAATAATATATTGAAGACCAGAAGATAATGATATGGATCTACATTAAATGTTTAAAAGACATTCTTTATTAATTTTAATGATTTTTTAAAGCTCTATATTAGGAATCATGTTATGATGTGCCACTAAAATTCCATCTCTAATTTTTAAAATAGTGTTTAGGAATATTTCCCAAGGTTCACTCATCTAGGTGGATTTTCTTATTTCGATAATGGTTTAAAGTACATATTCCATTGAATTCATCTCTTATATATGGTTGTTTGATGTTAGTTTTTTAATCACATAAAAATGTTATTTAATTGATTATACTCACTTTGAAATAATTATTATCATAACCATGGTAGCCAACTGAAAACATGAATGTGGCCAGAAAATATAATATTTCTTGACCCCCACAAAGGTAGCATTGAAATATACTCCAGAGATGTTATTTAACTTCTACACATTCGTAATATTATTTATTTGAGAGTGATTTGGTATTATCCTATCTAAATCTATTTTGGGGAGCATTTGACAATATGAGAACCACATTTGTGTAATTTATTCTGACTTCTTATCAAAGACCATGGAAAAAATTTTAATTAAAGTTTTTTGAATTCAAGTGCAATGTTTTTGTAACAAAAATTTTTCTTATTGTTTTGATCAGGACATCCATGTTTTCTATACATAATTTTTATAGTATCCATTTTTAATATTTCTTTGTTAAAGAGTGACATTTAATTCTATATACTTAATTTTATAATTTTTATTTATTATTACATATATTAAGTTAAATTTTTTACACTATTATGGTAGGCAGGAAAGCATCATCTATTTTTTATTTCAAATGTTTTTGAGAAGGTGGTAATTCATTTGATTTATATCATAGACAATCCAGTTACACACCCAAATATACAGGTCTTCATCGATGATGGTGGAAATAAAAAAAATAGAAGATATATTTTGATATATTTTATATACCATTAATGAATTTTTAAATATTAATAATTTTATAATTTATTTTATCTATAGTTTTGACATTTAGTTTTAATTTTATTAAAAATTTATAATATTTAAAAATTATTTTACAGTAGTTTTGGTAAATTATATTTTTTTTGAATTTATAAATTTATATTATAAATTATTTTATAAACATTTCGAAGATAAAATCATTTCAAAACATGATCATATGCGTGTGATTTTTATTTTTTATTCATAATATCACATGAACCCTCAAACATTAATAATATTACATATCCATTATCACATCTCATATTACATAACACTCTGCATCGCCCCATTACACCTACTTTTCCCACTCCACCTAGAAAACATGCATCTAATCCCTACTATGTTTCCCAAAAAGTAATCCTCATGTGATTTTATCCCCATCACAACCGTATTCCATATTCTCAACTCTCTCTAGTGCATGCCTCCCATGGTTTTATCCTCATATCGCCTCTTATAGTTTCATCCCCATCACAACCATTCTCTATCATCTCTCCTCACTCCACTTCCTATATTAGATAGTTCATCCCCATATTATCTCTACTCGTTCATCTATCATTTCTCCACTTCCCTACCACTATGGATTCATCTCCATCACAGCCAAACTTCTTCATCATGCCTCATCCCACTGCCTCACTACGATGGTTTGATCTCCATCACATCCCTACTCTATCATCTCACATTTCCCAACCACAATTCTCTTATGGTTTCATCCCTATCATATCCCTACTCCATTGTATATCCTCACAACACTTACCTACTCTTTTTTCATTCACATCACTGATCGCATAACACTCATCCTCTCCCCACTGAACCCATTACTCCCACTCAGTCCCATAATAATTCCATCCCAACCCTTTTATATCACCAAACAAGGAAGAATAATGTGGTTTCATACCCGTCACCATATTTCCATGACCCAACATCCATGGTTTTATCTCCATCACAGCCCAACTCCATTTCCCAATAGGGAAGACTCATGTGGTTTCAACCCCATCATAGCCCCACCTCATCCCCTATCAAGTAATCCACATGTGGTTTCATCCATTTCATAACCCTAATCTATAACCTAGTAAGGAACCCTCAAGTGCTTTCATCCCAGTTTCATACCTACACTATCATATCACCTCACCTAATATCCATACTTCTATGGTTTCATCCCAAACATATATCTACTCTATAGTCTCACCTCACCCCACCACTATACACATGTGGTTTCATCCCAACACTATCATATATAATCGTCTCCCCTTGCCCCACTTCACTACTTCTATGGTTTACCCCCGTCACATCCCTACTCCACCATCTCCACTCACACCCTCACACAACTCTAATGGTTTCATCATTGTCTATCCTATTGTGGATTCATTCCTATCACATTCCTACCTAGTCTCCCAGCAAGGAAGCCTCCTGGGGATTCATCCCTATCTGTGTATTCCCCTTTATGGACCCCCAATCCTCTATGGTGTATATCCCCCTATTCATACCTCAACTAGAAACTAATCCCTCCCCCTGTAAGAAAGCATCAATTGGTTTTATTACTGTATCCTTATTCCATAGATTATAATTCCCCCAAATAATGTCTCACTACTCACTTCACCATTTTTTACCAACCCTACAACATTGTCTTGTCTCCACCACCCCAATGGCTATGTGTCACCTATCTAAAAAATCATGCATCATGTGGTTTCATCCCTATCCCCTTATTTCTTGTTTCGTTTTTATTCATTATAAAATTTTCAATTTTATTGATGATTGATCATTTCCCCCAATATTTTGATCTATCTAAAGATTTTTAGTTTTCACCTATCCAATACAAGTTTGGTAGTATGTATATCACTATTATATTTTATGTTTCCTCATAAAAATTCCTTATATATTTATTAAATAAAGTTATTTATGTTATTTTTGATTATTTTTGGGCATTTAAAATCAATAAGAAATATTTGGAGAAAAAGATTCTACGGTAAATATATGGTATTTTTTATACATGAAATAATATATTTAGTAGAGAAAAAGAGAAAATATAGTAATATTGCAAGTAGATTTATGAAATATATCCCTAAATTCAGAATAAATACAGAAGAAATATATGCTTTTGTGGGATCTAAAGGAAATACATCATGGAAGAATGGTCCCATATATTATATAAAATAATACAAAAATAAAATAAAATATTGAATTTGTAATGCAAAATGTTTTGTATGGTCACAATTACACATTATTAGTGGCAATTAACATCGACCGTAGCTTCATGATTGGTTTGACATCGAGAGGAGTGAGTCTAAAAATCAAATGTTAATTTACATTTCCAATTTTTTATATATTTTTTATATTTTTGTTTTAAATATATATTTTTTTATATAACAAACATTAAAATAAGTGAATACTAAAAAATAGGCTTTCATTTTGTTCTGGTCATTGAATGGTGAACTGATGAATACAGAGTTGATTTTTAGAGATTTAAGAATGAATAGGGAAATCTATGGGGTAATGAGGGGTATGAGAAATTAATAATGGGTTTATATAATATACTTGATCTCAAAGTACATTCTATGACGAGAGTAATTGGTGTTCATGACTGAAAATTTTAATTTAAATTAATTTATTTTTTCATTATATATATAACATGTGATTAAATGTAGAAAAAATACATTGCATTTAGATAAAGAATAAATATTTCATGAGAGATTTATCATGCTATTACTTGATTACCTATTTTATGTAAAAAAATTGCGGATATAAGAAATGAGATTACAAGTTCATATTTTATGTTATTAATTTTTTAATTATTAATATTAAAATATTTAATTGATCTTTTCAGTGTAAAAAAATTTACATTCCAACAAAAATTTATCACCATATAATATATTTATTGGTAAAAAAATGTAACATGTATTATATTTTGTTGATATTTTTAAAAGTTCCAATAATTTATTTAACGAACATTTATATTTGTTAATATTAATTGTTTAATACCGAAAAATGCATTATCATCAATTAAACATGACACTATATCATAATAATATTTGTGATTTTCTCTTAGAAATATGAATATATTTTTATTAATTATAATCATCATCAAAACCACATTCCAATAGAAATACACATTATAATAAATTATTCAATATCAAAATATTTATTTCTAAAGTACATGACTTTATATTGAATGAAAATGTAGATAATTTAATAATGTTTCAGGAATTTTATATATAATTTGGTATTACTATATAAAAAATGAATATGTATGAATTTTAAAAAAATTTATTTAATAGAATTATTCATTTTTATTATGATAAATACTTATTATATTTATTTATACCATCCTCAAGAAAACCTGTTTAGGGACAGTGTAAATGACAATCCATAAACCTAACACACTGAAAAGCTAAAAATACCAATGAAATCCATCTTCGGTTCATCACTACAGTGTCAACCATACTTTGATTAATTTCCACACCATCTAAAAAAATATGATTCATCACCAGTATGTTTCCATTAAGTTCATACCCTTATGTTCATACCCAAATTCAGATATAATTTTACCCCCTTTAGTTCTACTCCATATCACTCTCCTCAAACAATACAACCTTTTAGCAACCACCCATGTGTAAATTGGTATCGAACGTGAGGGGTAATGTATATCTATGTTATGTTTCATGTATTACACTAAAAAATTGAAATGAAATAGTCTATGAAAATCATGTTTGATGTGAATAATTGTGAAATTTATTTAATGATTTTGATATTTCTATCTATAAATGATTTTTGAGTTCTTCCATGACAGTTATATAGTTGATTCTAATATACAAGCCTCATTTGTTGAGAAAATTTAAAAATGTTGAAGGAAAAGGATTGATAACCCCCATAATTATTAATTACTAATTTATTGAAATCGTAATTTAATATACTACTTTGTAAGTATCATTTGTAGAATGATTGAAATTTTAGTTGAACATTAATATCTTCATATAATAAATTAAAGTAAAAATCATATTATGCAATGAATTTTAGCACCGTTAATTGGTGTAGATTGAATTTTTTACTCTGGGATACACCCTCAACAATCTTATTAAAAGGAGATTCATTCATACCTCTATGAATAATCCCCATCTATATTTTATTGGGACATAATTATTTTTTTTGATTCAGTGTGTGGAATGACACAATTCTACTTCCTTTATTAATTGATATATGATTCTCATTCACTTATTTAAGAATCGTGCATTCCATTAGTGAAGAATGGTTCCCATTCTCTTTTTCATGTAAATGAATTAATTTCATTTTGGGGCATTAATCATTTTATGTAATGTTTAATCTAATATTTTAATGATTTTTTACAATTCATGCCTCATGTTGATATATTTAATTAATTGAAATATATGTAACATTTGATATCTATATTGAATTGTATTTATATTTTGAACATTTTAATGACATATTTTGATATTAATTATTATTATCTTTTCTTGTTAATATCCTAATTAATTTCATTATTTTAAATTCATAATTATAATTGTTTTCAATATTTAGCTTCTCTATTAGTATGCAATTATAAAATTTTAGTAATTTATAAAAATTTTATGATAAAAAAAATTACATTCCCATATTAATTGATTTACATGTTAGAAGTGATAAATTTTTCTTGATGTGTTATCTAATGGAGTCTAATTGTATTACACTTGTCATGTTAGTGGATTTATCTCTTTTCTGGTGCTCTCACTCATATTTCTAACATTTCTCGATTTTGTACATTAAACAGTAAGAATATATTTTTTCTTTTCTTAATTTTGTTTTCCATTTTCATTTTTTAGTATTCATATTGTGTTTCATGTACATAATATTTAAACTAGTGTTTTCTATTATTAAAATTTTTATTAATTCAGAGCATGGAGAACACAGTTGGAAAATTATAGAGTTTATTGATTGGAGGTCATCCAATTCTTAGTGCATGGTGCTAGAGATCCATTGTTATAAATTATATTTTTCCTAGGATGACGGACTTATGTTGGTCATGTCACAAGATTTTATTATCACATATTTGTTTTCTGTTCCTTATAGTGGTGATTTATTTGTGTATCATTTATCTTTCTATTTTGGATTGATCCTATATGGATATTAACATATTCCAGTATATTGGTGGTTTTAGGATTGACTAATATGTGATACATTTCTTAATATATAATTATTTCAGATAATGAAATTTGAATTGGATATAAAAAAATGGAAATAGATGGGGTTTTCAGGCCACAAATTAATCAACAGAGGTTTGATGTCTATCATGGAAGCATCCGAGAAATTAGGAGAGCCATTTATAACACTATGCATGAAAATTGGCTTAAATAGAGATGAGAAGTACATGTATAAATTTATCAGATTATATGTATGAATCATTAAAATTGATATTTCTTGAATCATATTAAAATATTTGAATCTATTTGTAAATATTATATTAATCAATTAATATATATATATATTATTTTAGATTGGATTTATGCACTGTTATGAGAGATTAATATTTATATTTGTCACTTAAATTATAAATATTAATTTATATAAATCCATGTAATAGATGTCATGATATTAGTGAAGTTACTAGGAACTGATGTGGATGAAGTGGGGGTTGGGTTGGGTTCATCGGTGGCCTTGTAAAAGACCATAGTTTAGGGATGTAAAACTAGGTCTATGATCTCATTTATGTGTTGAACGATGCTATTCAAGATGTTTAACTATTAAATTATTCATTATAATTTTATTGTAAAACAGTTACCCTTTTTCTGTTGTTTAACCTATTATTTTTTCTAATAAGGTGTTAATGGATTTCTATCAACAATTTCTTCTATTCTATGTTTGGGGAGATAATTTAGTCCATGAAATGTTTGTCGGTGTTCTGTGGGTATTAGTGTCTTGTACGTTTTAATGTGATCATTAATTATTGATTTTTTTTATAATTCACAGAAAAGAAATAATTATTGAGTATATAGCAGCCATTTTTTCCATTCATGTAGAGTGAGGCTATATATATATATATGATTTATTTGGTTCATTATGATACATTAGTTTTTTATTGAGGTCAATGTTTCAGTCATATAAATAAATTTATTTATTTCCTCGATAAATTTGAATGTCATTATTAAATATATAATTTATTTATAAAATAAATATTTAATTTTCATAAAATTAAATAATGTATAATTATTGTTTGACTATTATATTTGGTAAATTTTATATATTTATATTAATAAATATATAATAATGTTTTACCTATATATATGATTATTTGAATGATTTATTTAAAAATATATTAAAAACATTATTATTTGGTTGAATTTTTATACTCACTTATAAATCAATAATAATATTATTAGACATATAAATTCATTTAATGAAACTATAAATAGAAAAATATGTTATATGAATTTGTTTCCAAACTTTTAGATCAACATATAAATTATTTATTCATAAATTTATACTTGTAATAAAATCATTTTAAATATCACAATAACATTTATCGAAATAGTTTTTAACAAAAATTTAGCGAGAGAGAAATATTTTTCTAAAAAATGATTTATAAATAGAAATTGTGCTTTTACAAAATGATCCAATCTTATCACTACTACAAATATGCACCTTAACAACATATAAAATGGCCTTTAACCGCACTAAAAATTGTTGATGTCCTGAGCACCATTAGAGGAGGGTCCCCTTTATCAGTGTTAAAAATATAATGATAAAGGGGGACCTTTATTAGTGCTAAAAAACATATAAAGGCCACACATTATTATTTCTTTCATTAGAATTAAGAAATCCCCCTCCCTTTACAAGTGCAAGATATAGCACTTATAAGGCCGAACCTAGTGCATAGTGTTATTTGTATAACATGAAACTGTAGCAACCTGTAACCTGTATAAAAATATATATAATATAATTGAAATAGATTTTACCTCACAAATACAAAAAAAATTATACATTTCAATTTTTTTTCTAATTACAATTACAATTAGTATCCACATATATTTAAAAGAATTATTGTTTGATTTCATTAGGAATCTGTGATCCCCTCTCAAAAAAGTCTACCAATGGTATCAATTTTTGAACAAATCACCTGAACTTTAGGAAAAGAATCCACCAATATAAGAAAAAAAACAGATATTAGTTATACAATATAGAATTAAAATAATCATTATTAAGAAAAAATAACTTAATAAAATGTCAATTTTCAATAAAGAGATACACTCAATGTTATAAAAGTCACACTGTATATTGTATTGAGGTTAGGTGGACTCCTAGTCATTACAAATTAGTTATGGAATGTTTTCCTAAAGAAGAAAATCTATTGTATAGTTTTTTATTAGTTTTGAGTTTCTCACACATTCTTTTTATTAAATTTAATTTCAATTTTAGATAAAGAAACACATGGAGTTATACCGATCACACCATTTGTCAGATTGAGGTGAATATAATTCCTACACATCACAAATTACTTATGAATCGTTTTACTAGTGTATCAAAACAATATTAATGTGTTTTCTTAGTTTTTAGTATGTCACATGTGTTTAAAAAAACCTTTTCATACTAAAAACACACTCATGGATTCATACATGTCACATTATGTATCGGTTCAATGTGAGATTGTTTCAAAAATGTCACAAATGACTTATGATTCACTACCCTAAATTATCAAGACAATTGAAGTGTCTTTTCTTAATTTCCATTGAGTGACACACAAATTGAACTAAAATATCAATTTTAAATTGATAACTGATACATTGAGTCATACAGGTCACACTATGTGTTGGATTGATGTTTTTTGATTCCTACACATAAAAAATGATGCTTTGGTCATTTTCCTTATGTATTACTATAATATGAATGTGTTTTCTTGGTTATTCATATGTCACTATCTGTTTTTACTAAAATTAATTTCATTTTTATCTAAAAAGACACACTTGGAATCATATTGGCCACATATTGTGTCAGATTATGGTGCAGTTGATTTATACATGTAAAAAATGTCTTGTGGATCGTTTTTCTATATAATTAATACAATTCAAATATGTTTTCTTGATTTTCAATATGCCACTTTTTCTTTTTACTAAAATTAATGATAAATTTAAATTAAAAGAAACACTGAGAGTTATACTGGGAACACGGTGCATTGGAATGTGGTGTGGTTGTTTCATATACATCACAAAATAATTATGGACCATTTATATAAATTATAAAAAAATACTAATGTTTTTTATTTATTTCTAGTATGTACCAATTTGTTTTTTATGAAATTAATATAAATTGTAAATTAATAGACACATGGTGAATGATACTAGTAAAAGTTTCCATTGGATTGAGATGCAACTAATTCTCACATATCAAAAATTACATATAGATCGTTTTAATAAAGTATGAGATCAATAGGAATGTTTCAGCTCAGTTTTTAGTATGACCCTTTTATTTTTTTTATTAAAATGTCATTTGATACTAGAAACACAGTCATTGAGTCACATCGATAACATCACATATCAGTTTGATGTGAGACTAGTTCATAAACATCAATGCTGACTTATGAGTCATTTTCCAAAATTATTACGATAATCTGATCATTTTCATTTTGTTTTCACTAAGTGATGACTGTTTTGAACTAAAATGACAAATTTATACCAATTAAAGATAGTTTGAGTTGTAATGATCTTACTATGAATTAGATTGAGGTTCCTGAGATTCCTACACCACCCAAAAGTCGTATTGATCATTTTTAGTTAGTATGAAAACAATTTGAGTGAAAATTCTTGTATTTCAGTATGTCACATGTTCTTTTAGGAAAAATTAATTTAAAATTTAAATAAAACATACAATTTGAGTCATTCTGATAAAACCATCTATCTGATTGATTTGAGGTTGATTCTTACTCAATAAAATTCACCATTGGTTCATTTTCCTAATTTATCAAAACAATCTGAATATGTTTTCTTGGTTTTCTGTATGATACATTTTCTTTTTTACTAAAATTAATATCAATTTAAAATAAATAGACACACATAAAATAATACCTAACACACCATGTTATGAATTGAAGTGCACCTAATTACTTCATATCAAAAATGAATTATGGATCATTTCTATTATGTTTATACCCAATATGAATTGGTTTTTTCAGTTTTGAGTATCCCACTAGTGTTTTTTTTATAAAAATGTCATTATAAATTGGAAACACACACATCATGTGTTGGTTTTACCTGAGACTAATTTCAACACAATAAGATATAAATATGAGTCAATCTCCTAAATTATTAAGACAACCAAAGAATGTCCTCATGGTTTTGAGTGAGTGGAACTGATTTGATTAAGATGATAATTTTAATGTGATAATGGACTCTTTGAGTCATACTAATAACCTGTTTCATTGTATTGAGTTGTGGTTGATTCCTATAGATCAAAAATGACTTATGAATCTTTTTCTTGAAGTATCAAAACAATATGAAAGTGTTTTCTCTTTTTTTTAGTATCTCACCTTTTTATTTTACTAAAATTAAGGCCAATATTATATAAAAAGTCACTCTTTGAGTCATAATGGTCACACTATTAATCATATTGATGTGGGGTAGATTCCTATATTTTAGATATGACTTATAAATCATTTTCCTAATGTATTAAAATAATCATAATTCATTTTCTCAGTTTTTAGTGTTTCACTTTTTCTTTTTACTGAAATAAATAACAGTTTTAAAAAAATAAACACACATGGAATTATAACAGTCACACTGTGTGTTTGATTAAAGCAGAAATAATTCATACATATCACAAATTACTTATGAATAATTTTCCTAATGTATTCAAATAATATGAATTTTTTCATGGTTTTTGAGTATATCACTTGGCCTTTATACAAATAATAATGTAAATTTTAATTACAAAGACACATGTGAAGTATTATGGGTTACACTATGTGTCATATTGAGGTGTGGTTGATTCCAAAACATCAAAATTGACTTATGAATTTTTTTCCTTATGTTTTAAAACAAACCAAATATATTTTATCAGTTTTGAGTATGTCAATTTTATTTTTTATAAAATTAATTCCATCTTAAAAAATGATCCACCTGGAGTCATACTATTCACACAGTCCGACTTCTTTTTATTGGATCTTCTAAAACATCATATTGAGTTAATGTTCATAGCCAATAACCTTCCTCTACTAATCTGGTTTTCAATAATGATAATGGTTTTTCTGCTATGAACATCAAATAAAATTGATGGGTTGGCAGTTCAACCAAGAAAGGAAATGAATAGAAAATATACATTGGCCGGAAGGGGCATGCTTTTCTTTTTTGTTATTTTTCATATATTGAAAATCAAAATATGACTTCCCAAAAGATATGTGAGAATAAGAAAAATGTATTAGATAAAATTATTAATGAAATTAACTTAAAAATAGTAGATAAAATGTTGAAAAAATTAATTAAATAAATAGTATGAATTCACCTTTTCATGATGGTTTTACTCATTCTTGGCCCATTTTATTGTTGAAATTATCTCAAATGTAGCCTCAAATTCCAATATCTCATGGTCATGAGAAACTTCATAAAATTAATCCCAATTAGAAAAAATAATCCACCTATATATGAAATATAATTATAATATGACTATGTCTAAAAATAAATAAATTAAACATAAATATAAATGAATGGATAATATATATTTATACTGATTTTACTATGGAAACATCAATATTATGACTACGATTGAGGAGAGGTAGTGTTGTTAAATTTTTGGTAAGGTAGTTGATGGAACATGAAAGAAAGTGATAAATTTTAATACTGTATGGATGGAAAGGATTTGATGGAGAAGAGGTTTTTAGATGTATTAGTGTGTAAAGGCATGAATTTTTGAAAAAATATTCTATAATAAGCTATAATTTTTTATTAATATTTGAAATTAAATATACAATTCGTTTTATAATTTTTTGGTAAAATAGATAATGTATATTGTAACATTACGTTTATATCTTCCCAAATGGGTTTCTTTAATATAGCATGTTCTTCCATTTAGTATCATCATGATGTGTAATATACATTTTCTACATGAGTAGTCAAAAATTTAATATATATTATATTAATTTATTAATGAATAGATAATATTAGGAGGAAACATATTGTATATTATAAAACACTTCATTCATATTGAACAGTCATTATTTTTTAATGGTAGTAGGAATTCACCTTTTCATAATGGTTGTATACATTAATGAACAATTCCCTTATGGTCATTAAATTAGTTATATCCTCAAATTTTAATCTCGTTTGAGGTCTTTTCTTTTTGCTCTTTGTAATGCTTAACAAAATAATTATCAAATAGAAATGCTATGGAAATAAGCTAAAAAAGTAGATAAAATGATGAAAAATAAACTCAATTCTACCATCAGGTATGTTTCCCATTCTTTTCTAAAAAAATTTATTTCATATAGTGAATAATATAATTTTTTATTGTCATAATAGTACAGGAAAAATATAAATATAGATATTACTAATAAATATTTATGATGAAATTGTAATTATATTCGAAAATACTTCTTCAAGGATTCTTGTTTTTTATGGAATGTAATCTATTTAATAAATTTACAAACATAATAACCATAATCATTTCCATTTTATTTGTTTCAAACACTATAGAAACATTGAGATAAATAACTAATTTTTTTTATATGTGTTTGTATTGTAAGATCTTCTTATATATTCCCCAATACATGTCCACATGTAGAATGTGTATGGCTCTTTGTACACATGGGATGTCAAAATGCCATGTTTTTTTTGATATTTACTCATCAGCTTATCATAAAATAATTCTAATGAAAACATAATATAAAATATATAACATGATGTTTAATTCTAAAATGTTGGATGTAGTGTATTAAAAATTGAAAAATGTCATCACGTGTGATTGGTTTTTTGGGTTCCCATGCATTGAATCCAGTAAATAAATCTTTTGAGTGTCCAAATTGACCATAATGAGTCTCCAATTATTCTTAGAAACAAAAAAATAATAAGTAATTATTGAAATGATAATATATTTGATATGATTAAATTGTAGAGTCCGACCCCTATAATATGGGTGTTAAGAAGATTATATCTTCCTTATGTTTTTTTTCAAAAACAATTTTTAGTTTTTTAACTCTTTAATTCATTGATTTGAATCTATTTCATGGTGTTCTATAGAAGTGATGTGAAGACTAATAACTATAAATATGTGTTCATGGGGTAATCCCATCAATTGGTATTTACATATACACCTAAAAAATATTTAATTTACTTAGTCATAATTAACATAGTATATCAGCTTTGAAAAAATAATCAGGAAAACATACCTCATATATACATTTACAATTGATCTTCCTTACCATTCATTGATGAGGATTTCATTTACGTTATCATGAGAAATTTAGACTATAACGTCATCTCTATACATTTGTTCTTCAATAACTTTTATGTGTTTAATACCATTTTGTAACATTGTATTCACATGAACCATAAATGTCTGTAAATACAGATATAGAATTGGTGGTGTAAAGGTACTTTTTGAAGATATTTTCAATTGGTTGGTTGAACATTCAGATGTTATTGATTAATCCTTCCAATTCAACAATTCCCAATATCCATTTTATATAACATTCTTCATTTTAGACGTATTTTCATTAATTGTTAAAGGTTTAACATGAATAAGAAATTATAAATGAAAAACATTATCAACATGTTTTTTTACAAGATCTAAGGGCCATGAAAAGAATGATACAATATGTTGTTTGACTGTATGAATATCTATGTCATCATGTTGAAAAGATAGTTTAGTTCATGGTTCATGAGATATGGTAATCCCCACTCCCACATGATCCGTTGGAATATGTCTTTTGTGTAGTGTATATTTTTGGGATATTGAACACAATAGACCTCACAAAAAGGCAATGGGTGGGCATTGATAGATATAAATAACAATCATTTTAATCATATATAATATCAGTACAAGAAATGTATTAATGTCTCAATGATTCATATTTCATAGGAAAATTATTATTATATTTATTACCTCTTCTCAGACCTCTATATGAGATGAATGGCTCACATAAACACTAGTGTGGGTATGGGTGGGGGATGGATCTTCCTGAAATGGTGGTTCTTGAGTTTTTTCTTATCTTTACTTCCCCTTTGACATTTTCTAGAAACAAAGTACACCAATGAAGTTTTTATTTTAGGGAATATAATACTGATTTTATATCTTCCATTTCATTATATGTATCATCCTCTTCATTTTTTCTCAAAATATGTTTGGGGGTGTCATCCCAAGACCCACACCTTTGACATGGCCATACTGTTTTGGGTGCTTCAAGGATTCCAATAGCAGGCATTCATCTGGTACAGCTGTTGATGATCCCTCTCTTTAATTCAGATATAACATATAGTAAAATAAGTAATATTTTTTATTTTTTATATATTTAATTCAATAAATGATTTTATCATGTAATACATACAATTTTTTCCACGCTTTTTGTGTGTTTTCATCTATTAGTATCCCACATTTAATTTCACATGACTCTTTCCATAACTAATGATGTAGAATAGACGTGGATTTGTATTTGTATTCATTAATCTGTATAAAAATAGAGGAGAATAATTATGTTATTGTTTTATATCACATAAAAGTGTTATGGTATATTTAAAGTAGGTACCATTTTTTTCAAGTGAAACGTACCACGTCCTTTCGTTACAGTATGTGTTATGTTTTTTTCACTACATTTTCCTTATTTTTATCAATTATTATATATTTTATAAATAAATATTTATCAATAAGATTAATGAATATATGTATTTTTAAATATTTTATTTCTAACAAAAATATACCTTAAAATATATCTCTACATGATGATATGTAAATGCATCTCATTATGCATGACCAATCAACTTTTCATACCTAAGTGGGGGGGTGACATTTTTCATTCCTTTAAAAATCATTAAGTCGAAATATCATTAGAATTTTATAAAATCCTCTGTGAATCCTTCCAAAATGCATTAATACATATTCCATATGGGAGTCATCTACTATAATTCTCTCTTCAAGGGGTGATTAAGAGTAAGTAAAAGTTTCATTATTTTATTTTATAGTATAATGAAGAAAGAAAATCATAACGTTACTATAATATCTTTACAATAAGTACCTTATGCATGGGCATAGCATGGTGCCATAAATATACAATAGTCTTTATGTGTTTCCAATTGATGATCCCAATTTAATTACTAAATATAGATTTCTTGGGGTTAATGGGATTGCCACATGTATTCCATCCAATATCGAATTTGATGTCTGTACTTTTCACAATAATAATTTTTTCAAACATAATCACACTATGAAATTCCTATTTATTATACAACATTAGTTATTTTCCGTCTACCATTTCTTTGGATTCAACATTTTCAATATGTTATTCCTCTGGACTGGTGGCAATGGAATGTGTATATGGTCATTGTTCATCCTCACTGAGAGCTTCATCAGGTTTAAAAACCTACTATTCCATAGGATTAGAATTATCAGCATGTGTAGAAGTCATTATCTGTATATGTGGATTGAAATTTTATTTAGATTACATAAATATTACAGTGAACATATAATAACCTAAGGTGAAAAAATTTATATTAAAAAAACTATAACATGATTGTTTTACTCTCTTTTTTAAATTTTGATGGATTTGACCCACAATCATGTATTTGAATTCCTTCCTTATGTTCTTCTATGGTGTATAAAACCATAAATAGATTGCGCCTACTGTGAAATGATTGATACATCCAAATAAATTTTCCATCATAAAAATATTCATATAACCCTTTGGTGGTTTTGATCCATAACAAAACAATTGACCACTTTTAGTTTGGTGGATCTAGAACATGAAATACTATTAATACTTATGATTCCATTATAATTTGTTTTTCATTGTAACCTTCCTCAATAAAATCCACTTTCATGAATCCTAATTCACATATTTTAACAACACTCTTATTATCAACCCACATGTATTGAAAAATTGGCACTTGGAATATTGTATAATCCAACTCCAATATTTTTTTGATTGTGCCAAAGTATGATATATTCAAATCAATAGGATTTATTTCCTTATTACTAGAAACAAGAATCACATAATCCACAAGTGTAACTACACAATTTTCCATGGTATTTCCTTCATCATATCAATTGTATAGAACATATAACCATTAATTAAATAACCATTATATGATTATATATACACACATGGTCCTCCAGATAGCCATCATAGTCATTATAAAATTGTATATAGATTTTAACCATACCACTTAAATATATGGTCTAAAAAATATTCCTACAAACTATTTATTATGTGTATTTGATATCCAACATTCAGACCATGATGGATTGAAATAACTAAGAATATATTTTTGGGTTTCAATGTATGGTGAATCCTAAAAATATTATTTAAAACATAAAGGTGAGCCCATTCCAGATCTATATTATTGATTGTGACAACATATATTCTTGAAATTACATCTTCCACGAGCTTTCCAACGAAAAAATATTTCAGTAAACAAATTATTTCCACCCTAGATAGGTAGTCGGTACAAAATTCATTGACATTTTAAACCATATATTACTCTACAATATATCCCTCTAACCAATATTGATTTTTGACACACCCTTTAAAAATCATCATATACCATTCAATGGGGCACATCTATCTATAATGTATTGGACCACATAGTGGAACCTCCCTCACCATGTGAACCATCAACTGAACCATCACTTCAAAGAATGTTGGTAGGAATAAAATTTCTAATTCACATAATAGGACAACAATATCCTTTTCTATAGTTATTAAATTTACTAGGTTTATATGTTTAATGAATATATATTTGAAAATGAAACATATCATGGTTACTTTATGGTGAGAATTGTTGGAAAAAAGGCAATGTTATGATATTGTAATTATATCATACGTAAAAAATGAAAATCATGTGATTTCAAACCCTTTAACAATAAATTAGTTAATGAAACTATATTTTTGATTTTCAATGAATACCCTACTATAAACTATAAAAAATTAAAGTAGTGCAAAACTGATACATCTTCTACCTAGAAAGAGTGTATGAAGATGGATGAAGAAATCATTATCATTCAGCCTCCCCTAGAGCCAACTCATCCCATATTCCCATGTCAACCAAGTCCAAACTAGCATTATTTCCTTATTTTATTCAGATAAATTTATTAACATTCCAATTAACCTATCACATTTTATTTTTTATATGTAACATCATGATAATGTCTAATGTGCCAAAAATTCTAGTATTGTAATTCAAAGAAACCGCTATCTTTTTCTAATCGTTTTTTGTACTGTTTTTCAAAAACATTTTACCAGATGTAGTGTCCACAAATTTTACATTCTCATATAGATGATCAGATTTTAGTGAAGATGGTTTTGTACGTTATAATGAAATTCCATCAAATGATGTCATCCACGAATGATACAATTTTCATCAGTGTATAAATCGATGATGTCCAAGAAACACCGTCTTTGATGAATATTTTAACCTAATTGAATGTGTACGTTTTTCACAAATATGAGTCCCTTGATTTCCATTAATTATATATAATGAGAAATTTCCCTAAGTAAGAATGTCATTTATCAACACATAAAATATTCCTCTTAATATGAAATCATCATTTCTAAAAGAAACAAACAATGTTACACCTTAATCGAACAATAATTTGGAATCATCAATTAATAGAACAGAAAAACATCAATATAATTACAGAGTGTTTTTGGTCATGATAAAAAAATCGATAACATAATGTATTTTCGTTCCATGAATAACTATAGTGGAAAGTTAAAATTTACCAATATAACCAACCATGAACTCTGAGTTATTTTATGAAAACCAAATGGATTCACATCTCTTGTAGGTAATGTATGACACGTGATTTTCTACTCATCTCCAAATTCAAGATACTCTTGATAAATTCTCATTCACTGAGGAGAGTCTGTCAGGTGATGATTTTTCCTGACATAATTTCATGTATCTAGGTTCCACATCAATTTCCTTGTAGTATCTTAAATTCTATATAGTCTCTTAAACACTATAAATATTAGAATGAACCATAAAAAATTTATAGGACTCAATTCATCATTATTTTATCGATAATCATCACACATTTGAAGTTCCATAAGTGATTTGTTGTCCATGAGAAATATTATACATTCATTTGGAAATGCATGTATTCTTTTAGAGCTCATACCCAAAAAATTTATCACTCGTTTAGATTCATATGTGTTTTTAGGAAGATCATTATCTTCTGAGAGAATATCATTCAAGAGAGCGAGTACTTCAGTAAAACACGCACAATTCAATCTATTGCCTTATTTTAAATTATGAAGATTCATTACATCTGAAAATTGTGTATATTTAAGGAAATCAACATACATTGTAATCTTTAAATAACACTATAACATTCCAAAAAAATCTGGACAGTCATGATGTTTATCTTTAACATTCATTATCATTTCCTCTTGAAAATATTAATAATCATTCCTACTTGTTAACAAATACTCGATATGATATTCATCATTTTCCATACTTGTAATCATATTAGATGCTCCATAAAATGTATTTATATTATATTAACTAGATACATTTTATTCTCCCATTATTTTTCCAAAATTTATAAATTTGATCAATTCGATGATAGATATAGTGTTCTTCTAAATCCCATGGACTAATTTGTCTTGAATAAAAATAGCATAAATAAGGAATGTTTTTAGAAGGGTTTTATGCATTCTATTTTTAAAAATTTATTAACTCTTAAACCCAATATTTACACACTTTTTTATATTATTTTCATCCATACATGTTCAATTCACATACATCCTATTGATGGTTCTAGGAAAAGAAGAAGCATTCAGAAGTGGGTGATATGTTAAAATTTCATTGAATAATAATTTTCTAAAACCATGTGTTTGGGGGTTTCAAGTTAAATTTATAATTAATCTATTTAATACTTGAAAAAATAAATACATAGTCTTATAAAAATTCTTATCTGGTGAATTTTGATCAACTGAAGAGAAATTTTAGGGTTAACAATGTTGCACTGTGAGTATCCAAGGACAAAATCACTCTACTGGTGATCCACATGTGCTCCTACGATCATTAGAAATACAACTCAATTACTAGGTACTAGATCATGGAGTCAAATTTCTTGAGATGTTCTTTCTTGATCACTCATTATTTGTTCTTGATGAAATATCTCTTAGAAACATCATTCCTAAGATTAATAGAGAATTATGTGTTGGGAGATAATTATTTGTGTTCAACAATTATCTATTCTCAATTTTGGATGCTCTACAAAGTTTTCCTTGCTGCCAATTTATATAGTTGGAATTTATGTTAAAATTTTTCTTAAATCTCATATCGTCCATTAAATAAAATTTATTAATATCAGTAAATCTCATTCCACAAAATAACAATTATCTAATAATTATTTTGTGGAGTGTGCCAACATTCATAGTAACAAATATTATATAATGGTCTTATTCATTAATATTTTTCAAAATATTTCATCAACACTGTTTCACATTCCCATCACCAACCTATATACTCGATGTGTCTTTCTTTGACAATCTTAAATAAAACCATCATTACACCATGATTTGGGATATCATTAGTCTGTTCCATTCCAATCAAAGGTCTGAGATATCAGCTTCCACAATGATGGAAGGGAAAACTCCTTTACTTATTCATTAATGACATGTCACTCATGACAAACCAAATGTATCCAACATCTCTATAAACCATTGTCATTATTATTTAAAAAATACATCTAGTCGGAAATTATATAACATTCATTCATAATAATATTAATGTATAAGGACCATCACACAAGCTCATATATTGGAATATCTGATGACACCAAAACATGCGGAATTCCTACTGGTTGGTCTGTTCTCACAATCACCCCTCATGGATATTATCATGTGTGAAGTTCATGAGAAGAGTCATCATCATCATTAAGAGTAATCACACAATGTAGTCTATGTCTTATGAGTTCCATTATTGTTCTCTATCCAACCACATAACATTATTTGAAAATATCATCACATAACATCAAGGTTCTTGTCCTAGTGAGGAACTGCTATGACCATGTCAATACAATATATACACGTGGACTTTATTACATAAGATTCATGTAGAGTAAATAACAATGTGTAATAATAAGTTTTATTAGTATTTAATTTATTGAATATACATGTAATAAATTTAAAAAAAAAGTTTTTCCTAGAACAACAACTCTCTCAAACTCTATCATGGACTAGAGCCAATTTCATATGTCCTTCAGTCTTCTAGACCTCACATGGTAGTCAGTTTCCCCTGAGTAATGGTTTTAGTATAGGGTTCCACCACATTATCTTCTGTTGAAATAATAATCACTTTAACTTCACCTCTCTGAGAAGAGTCCCTCATAATATGATACTTACAAATTATGTTCTTCATCTATGGACATGAATTTGGATATTTTTTAAGAGACACCACTATTGTATTACAAAAATTGAGAGTGATGGGATCTTAATATCTAGATACCACATCAATATTATAGATGAAGTTTCAAATTAATACTACATCTATAGCTACCCTTGAAGTTCCAATATACTCAGACATTACTATAGAATATGAAACCTCAACCTTCATTGAGCTCATCTAGCTCAAAAAACCTCCATTAAATGTGAATATGTATCCCTTTTTCGACTACATTACATTTTGATCAGTTTATAAACAAGCATATTAATATCCTCTAGTGATTAGTTCTTTTACTACTCCATAAA
This sequence comes from Viscum album, assembly GCA_963277665.1. NCBI lineage: Eukaryota > Viridiplantae > Streptophyta > Magnoliopsida > Santalales > Viscaceae > Viscum > Viscum album. The sequence goes on along the minus strand of OY728121.1, from coordinate 1,188,285,652 downwards.
CCTGGAATATATCCTAAGTATGCCATAGATACTTAATGATAATGTTCACAACATTCCAATGATGGTCACCTAGATCATCTTGATATCTTCCTAAAACACAAAATTTGTAGGCTACATCCATCCCAATACATAGAATAACATACTTTACTGACCCAATCACTGATTCATATGGAATCATTTTTATTTTGATTTTTTCATCATGTGTTTTAGGATAAATTTTCCTAGAAAGATGAATTGCATCTGACGTTGGAATCAATACACACATTTATTATCCCATTATAAAAATGTTCACGGTCTTGTAAATGTATGCACATTCACATAGAGAAAAAAATATAATGTTATAAAGTGGATGATTTGGTGGGTCATCTTTTGGGGTGGGGGCTATGACCTGCCTTTCAATCCTATATCTATTTGGATTATGTGTGATTATTTTTAATTATACTCCTAAGAACATAATATAATATAACATGTACTTTAACATTGGCCAAAAAACCTCTATGTTTCATCAAGAAGGATATTTATGCCAAGAATATATACTGCCTCACCCATGTACTTCACAGTGAAGCATTTATTCAACCATTATTTAACAGACTATAAGACTAGTATTTAATTTATAATGGGTAATATTACATCAACATATACTACTAAAAAAATGACTAAAATCACACAAAACTACTTATTGACAAATGGATCCCATTAATTTTTTATAAAACAAAATTCTGTTTTGGCCCCATCAAAATAAATGTTCCAGGACATTGAAGCGTACTGTAATCCATAAATGGATCTTTTCAACTTCCATACGTTTTTTGATCATTATGACTAATAAACCATGTGGGGTGTTTTATATAGGAATCTTCCCACAGGTTCCCATTTTGTATGGTTTTTTTGACATCCATTTTCAAAATATCAAAATCCTGGAAAACCGTATTGTCATGTAGAATTCTTATGGATTTAATTTTTGAAACTAGTGGAATGTTTTCAACATAGTTAATGCCTTGAAACATTTTAAACTCTTGTGCCACCATTTTCACCATATAGGTACTATATTCCCCTTCTATGTCTAGTTTCTTCTTAAATATCCATTTGTAACCAACAACGTTTACATCTATATGAAGGTCTACTGAAATCCAGACTTTGTTTTGTCATATGGAATCCATTTTAGATGTACAGACCCTGTAAAAAACATTATGTAATCTTTAATTATGTTAATAATTCACATTGAGGATCATTTTAGGTGTAGGGAATTAGAAAATTAGGTCATAACTTATACATAACAACTTGAATATTTCAAGTAGAATCTTCTACTCAATATTAGTTTTTTAATCAAACACAAACTCTTTAAAAAAAATAAACATTTTTAGTTCCTTGTTTTAGATAACATGAATATGACATGATTCCATACTTCACCCTATTCATATTTATGTTATATGAAAAACATTTCAAAATCTGGTATGATCATACAAAAATTCAGTAAGGGATACATAAATAAGGAAAACAATTAGTTTTTCAATATAATAGGTAAACCATGAATACGATATCATAAAGTAATAATTTTCACCTTAAAGAAGTAGAAATACTTTTTAATAAAAATAAGATCATTTCTTACCCTTTTTGAAACCAAAATACTACCATGTTGCCCATAGAAAGAAGAATATAGCATATAAGGTAATTTGGGACATAAAGATTCTGAAATGGCATAACCATATGGTTGACTTCCACACAAATCACTAAATGGAATAGACATACATCCAACTTCCATATCCAATGAATTGGAGGTTATAATGTTACCACACATACTTGGTTTATCACGAAACCACCCGTCATTTGGTATATCATGTAACGATCTGTCAAATGTCAAAGTACAATTATATAATCATAATATATAAAATATTGAAAATATCAAAATTTAAGTTAAAACATTCTATTTACAATTACAAGATATCATTTCTATATATTGAAATTATAAATCCACTTTAAAATACATTTTTAAAATTAAAACACCCAAAAATGGAATAAGGGATTTAATTACCTTTTAAAAACATTAGGTTTTATAGAGAAAGTCAAATAACGATTACAGTAGCGGAGAGGCCATTGTCGCTGCGTGCATTAAAAACATTCTATTTTTATTTAGTAAAATGATTCATATAAAATAAATTCTCTTTGAATTAAAGTAAATGTTAATAGTTTTTATTATATTAATCTAAAATAAGTATTTATATTTATCAAAACATTCCTCAATGAAAGGTGATTGAGACGAAGACCCTTACCTTGAGTCTGAATCGTCATGTTTGTTCCTTGTTCTTTCTAGTTAATAAACATATGTTAATTTTTATTTGATTCAGAACAATTTTCATGTTTATTATTACTTTTATATCACTTATTACCTTGCTATAACAATCATATAATTATTCAAGTTCATATCCATCATTTTGTCGATGCTTAGTACTTGAGTCAAAAATGAACTTATTTTAATTAAAAATTGTCCATGTGGTCAAATGTAAATTATCTACAGAATTATATTCATTATTAGATATAATATATAGCATATATTAACATTATTTATGTATTTATAATAGTCCATACCATTTGGATTTAAAAATGAAATCACCACTAATGTAGATGGTAAGTTGTACATACGCATGAACACTACCTTCACTTTTTTTCATATTTAATGTAATGAAAACCAAATTATACATAGGAATATTATAATTATAGTATAATATATATGTTATATATGTTACATAAGTTCGTTAATTAAATCCTTTATATGTTCGATTTATATCATGAACAAGTCATATAACTTTGAGGGGGCAATAGTCCGCACTTCCTAAAATGAAATTATTGTATTTATAAACCTTGAAAAGAATAAAGAGATGTTATAAATGTTAATTAAAGAAGAATAGATATAAAATAAATATCATATATATATCATAATTAATTTCAGTTTCATCATAATTTCCACTATAGTAGGATGTAGGTGAATATGGAAATATCATCGTTTCGTGAGGCAGTAATTCACTGTCAACAGATTCTGGATGTTCTATACCAATTAGACAGAGGTTTGTGTAAGTGTGGTTACAATAATACTCATAAAAACAACATATTATATTTAGGATACTAGTTTTGTTTTTTAAACAAATAATAACCAGATCATAAGGATTGGATATGGAAAAATAATGGAAAGGAACATGAGGGAAGACCTACCCCAAATTAGGTAACATCCTTTGGTTTGAGCCAAAGGGATTTCTTGAATCTCCTTCTTCCATGGGGAAGGATTCTAGGAGGAATGGAGGAATGTTGGGGGATTATTGGATAAGAATTTGTATGATCTAATGTGCTTGATAGGTGTGACTAATGGGTTTGATGTGCTATCCTTTTATAAGAGGTAGGAGGGGAACATTAGGAATTTTTTGAAATATTATTCTATCAATACTTCATTTTTGAATTATAATAACATAAAAGTGATATATTTTGAATATCAGATGAGGATAGGTCAAAAGCCTCTTATACAATGGGCTTTAGACATGTTTAGATCACAAAATTGTCCTTATCGTTTTGCATTATCCTCTAGTTAAATAAATTAACTCTTACCATGTCTTCTTTTATTTTCCAAATATATGGTATATATAGTTACAATAAAATATCGAGAGACCCAAAATGGATCATTAATGACATTTGTAATATAATATTTTTTATTTTTCTGAATGTTAGATTTTTTGGACTATGAAATCATTTAATAAAATATTAATTTATTTAAAAACTAATTTATGTCAAATTTTATACAATTCATATCATGAATTTTTAAAAATACATAAAAACATGATTAATTATAAAAAAAACTTCATTAATTATAATATCACAAGTCATACTCATCCATTGAATGTTTTTTGGCATAAAATACTAAAAAAATATATATTTTATTATTTATAATATCATTTATATAAATCATTAATTAATATGGTAATCCCTACATTTCCATTGTGTCATAAATAAATTTATTTTTTTTGATATATAAAAATTATAAATAAAATACCATGATGTAAGATATATTTCTATTTTTATAATTAATATTTATAATCTAAGATATCACTTATATAACCCCATATAAAAATTATTTTAGTATTAGATACGTGTTTAGGATATATTTTACAAAACATTAAATTAAAATTAATTAAATTTCATTTTCACACACATGGGGCTCCATGGGGTCCACAATCGAAACAAGGATACCCATGACTATAAATATATCATAAAATTGTGTTAGTAAAAGTTTTAGGGTAATTTAATATTAATTTAAAATTATTTTTTACCCTTATTTACCAGATTTACTTTTTAACCATGGAAAATAAAAAATTTACTAATGTTACAATTCATAATGCGTAAAAATAAAAGGTACATATTTACATAATTTGGATCTCATGATTCCAAATATAGAATCCATTATTAAAAATTCAAATGATAGAATTTTCAAAATTAATTTAAAATTAATTCCCGTTGTCCAAACAAAAAGGGTGTTTTTTGGAAGTATAAACTACCAAAAGATTGCAATGGGTTTATGTCCAATTTAAATGTGAAATTACATACAATGAGAAAAATTGGATTAAATTATAAAAATATAATGTAATTAAATTTTAAATCCAAATAAATGGAAAATATAATCAAATAAATAAATTATATGAAAATACGTTTTTGACTTAAAATGCATTATTTTCACTATTCATTAAAAATTGAACTTTATCAGAAAAATATCAAAAATTTACCCAATGTAAATTTTGGTGTCCCACTTTTAATTTAGAAGTTTAATTTTTAAAATAGTACATAAAAGTGAAAAATCTAGATTTAAGAATGGTTCACCATCAAAAAGAGGTAAATCAACATTTTAAAAAAAATATACTATTTCATGCATAAAATCAGATTCATTCTTAATTGAAACCTCTAATTTTTTCTGGATAAATGTAAAAACCTTTAAAAAACATCTGTAATCATAATATACTTAGTTATGTTCATTCCCAAAAATACATCGATTATAACTTAAATACCATTTACAATAATATTATAATTATATTATTTTTCAGTATAACTCAAAGTTGTGTGCAACATAAGATTTCAAAGAAACCCGTTGTAGCATGTTGAGTACGCAATCGAACAAAGTGTCCTATTTAACAAAAAATTAATATCATATTAATAAATATGAATAGATATAAAAATGTATTATTCTATAAATACATGGTTCATTACATCCCTCCCACCATTCGGAAATTGCATCCTCTCAATTTTATAATTGGACTTGGAAACTTCATTGAATGTCCCATATCGGAAAAAGAGTAAAAAAATAAATTTAATATAATGAACGATAAGTTAAAAGGTCACCTGAGGTAACCCATACTATGCTACCATGTCAAAGTCTTAGATATATAAGAGAAAACAAACCATCATATTCTGATGGGGAGTGATAGAAAACATGATAAGGAAAAAGTTAACTACCAGAATACCATAAAATTGGGATGGGTTAAACAGTCTTTGATTACCTAGTAGGAAGAGTAAAGGAAAACAAAAATTTACGTTACTTTTCATAATGATGAGGAATTTATTTATGATATTGACTAAGAACATAATGAAACATACTTACTTGTCATGTAGACTCTCATCCTTTACTAAATTCCTACCACAAACTCATATTTTACCCAAACGATGAGTATAAAAGATGACTTGGTCACATAGAAAGCATTAGAATCAAAATCTAGAGAATCCCCTAATACAAAAAAGATGAACTATCTATTTCCCCGTTTTTAGACATTATCCAAAACCAAAATGGTTAGTACGAGATCATATAATCACCAAAAGGATAATCATTTATAAAAATATATAATACTCTTAATCTACTAAATTCAAAAAAAAATGTACCAAATGTTCAACAAAGACTATTAAATACAAAATTGTCTTTAACATACTTCAATATAATCCAAAATAAGATTAAAACCCAGAACACAGAATAATTTAATGACATAGTCATCCATAGTGAATCTTAACAATTATTTCTAAATAACATCGACTACCCTTATAGTATGACACTAATGTTTAATTAACCTAATCACATATTCTATATGATAGTTTAATCATCTCCATAAATAAAACAAATTGCATATGTACACAATAAAAACATATATTCTTCTAAAATAAAAATTCAACCATTACTCCACAAATAACATCCCATAGTATTCTATTTTCCATAGGCATATACTATTCCCAAAAGAGAGGTTCTCTTCCAAAATATCGTTTATCACTTAATCACAAAATCATTTTCCTATACTAATGATATCCATTTGATTAAAAATAATATCCCAAAACCAAATTATTCTTGATCCATAAATTCAGTTAACTAAAACTAATTAGTTATACTAACTTCACGTAGTCCAGTGGTAGGCAATAAATTCTAGTTTTACATTCGTTGTGTGTTAGATTCACAGAGATGTTTCTGACATGACATGATGTCACACGGTCTATGGGTGGTCCCTTTTCAAAAAATGTATAATTCTATTAACATAAAAAAATAGATAATGTCATTAAAAATGTCCTTTACATTTTTTAATCTCAAAATTTATTCCATACCTCACATTTTACATCAAAAAACTAATAACCCATAATTTCCTCAAAACCAAAAGATCACATGAAACCCTAAGGTTATCCTTTTTTCCGCCCAAGAAATGATAATTATCTCTTGAATAAAAATCTCACATATCAAACTTCAGGGATATAGATACTTATAAAGTATTCCAAAGAAATCCTATCATTAAAACATTTAAACATATCATCATCCATAGTTCTGACAAAACTCTTCAATTCCTAAGAATCATTATCATTGAACATTCTTCATAATCCTCTGTACATGTTTTTTCATATTGTTCTTTTATAATTATTTCCCACAAACAAAATCATGCATTATGTTCTAATATTTCAATAATCTCAAAACATGAGATAAGAAATAATCCATACCTTTCATATGTTATTTTCTGTTTCCACATCATCAATTGGAATGTCATTTGGAATTGGTAGCATATATTTTTACAATACTACTGATCCCATTCCCAATCTTTTTTAGGACATCTATTTTTATATTTACCATTCACACCACATTTAAAACATTCAATTGATCTTTCAAGAATAAATTATTTCCCATTCCTATAGTCAACTGGATGCATCCTTTTTCCATGGTAGGCTACTGCATTATGACCTTAATTAAAACATCTAAAACATCTTCCCATCCATTTGAAGCATTTTACTAGGTGTTTAATTATACATACTTGACACATAGGTTTTTTAATATACAAACCAATATGATTATTACCTGAACTTTTATAGGGTTATGATTCTCACATATATGATTCCTTATAAAAATCACAAAAGTTCAAGTTGTAAATCATGAATATATAAAGTTGGATAATAATAACCACAAGAGTTATCATTATAGCTCCCATATCATTTTGTTTCTCATTCTGAAAACCACTATAGTTTCTATCACATCCATTGTTACTTTGGATCCTGTTATATCCATCCATTTACTATAACCAAATGGTTAGTGTGAGTATATTAGTAAAATAATTATATAATATCTTATAAGGTGGATGAACACTAAGATATACTTATACATGATATCTTAAAATAACTCAATTTATCTAAAATAACTATGACTCTTTATAAAATTATAACCATTGTTATTATGTAACTTATGCTTAAATAACACCCAAACCTGTAAAGTTATCTAAACTAAACATTTATAACAACTATATAGACAAGAACTTAAACATGAAATAATCTGGAATTAAATTAATAGTTCACATTGAGGAACTTTTTAGGTTCACAAACTTAAGTAATTGGGTCAAAACATGTGCATAACAACTTCAAAATTACAATAAGACACTTCTACTTAGTAGCCAATTTTTTATAAAACAAAAACTATTTAAAAATAAGAAACAAGTTTAGTTCTATGTTTTAGATAGTATTACTTTTCCATGATCCCATCCTTGACCTTATTCATATTTATGTCATGTGAAAAACATTTCAAAACATTATATAAGCATAAAGAGCTCGGTATGGGATATATAAAGGAGGAAAAAATGTTAGTTTTTCAAAACTACAGTTAATCCATGAATACTATGTTATAAAGTAATAATGTTCATCTTAAAGAAGTATAAAAACACTCCACAAAAAATAAGATCATTTATTACCCTTTTTGTAACCAAAATATTAACATACATCTTATACAAATCAACATATAGCAAATAACGTAACTTGGTACAAAAACACACTGAAATGTAATAACTATACCGACTTCCACACATATCACTAAATGGAATATCCAAACAGATGAGCTTTAAACAAAATGCATTGGAGGTTATAACGCAACCACTAATAATTTGATTATCATGGAACATCCCGTCATTAGTTTTATTAAAAAACAACCCATCAAATTTCCAAGTACCATTATGTAATCATAATACATAAAATATTGCAAATATCAACATTTCAGTAATATAATTCCATTTGAAATCACAATAAATCATTTAAAGATATTGAAATAAATAATACAATTCAAAAAACATTTTCAATTTCAAAACAACCAATAAGGTAATAATATTTTTCATTTCCTTTTAAAAACATTAAGGCTTACAGTGTAAGTCACATAATGAATACGACAGTGGAGAGGTAATTGACACCCCAACCATTAAAAACAATATTTTTTTCATTTAGTATATTTATTTATAGAAAAAATAATAAAGTTTATTGAATGTAAATGAAAATGGGGTTTATTATATTCCGTGTAAAATAAGGAGGTGTATATATCAAAAAATTCTTCAATTAAAGAAGATTGAGACAAAGTCCCTTATATTGAGTCTGAATCATCACATATGTTCCTTGTTCATCCTGAATAACAAAAAAAAGGTAATTTATACTTACTTCAAACACATTTTATTTTTTATTATTCATATTATATAACTCATTATCTTTCTTTTTCAATCATATAAATATTCATTTTCATATCAGTCATTTTGTCAATCCTCGGTACTTTAGTAAAAAATAAACATGTTATAATCAGAAATTTTCAATGTTGTCAAATGTACATTTTCTCCAAAAAGATATTAATGATATAGATATCATATATATATAATATATATCCAGTAAATTTATATTTATAATAGTACATTTAATATGTATATAATAAATTAAATCCACCCTCCATTGAGATGGCAATCCGTACGTATGCATGAACGCTACTTTCCAGTATTTTTCATTATTAAATGAATGAAAAAGAAATGATAAATATGTATATTATAATTAAATTATAATATCAATGTTATATATGTTATATAAGCTCATTAATTTCATCCTTTATACATTCCATGTATACAATGCATGGGGCATACCACTTTGTGGGGGCAGTAGTCCGCACTTCCACAATTGAAATTATAGTATTTATAAAACATAAAAATACTAAAGATATAATCTAAATGAGAATTAAAGAAGCATAGAGATAAAATAAATATCATATATAATTATAGTTCCATAATAATTTCCACCATATGTGGTGGTAGGAGAAGATTGAACAATCATCGTTTCGTGAGGTAGTAATTCTTCGTCCACAGAACTAGTATGTTCTATAACCATTAGACGGAGGTGTGTGTAAGTGTTGTTTGAATACTTATCATAACAATAACCTAGTATATTGAAGACACTGGTGTTCATGTGAAAACCAATTATAAGAAGATAATATGGACTGGAGAAGGAAAAATAATTTAATGGAACTTGAGAGAAAAGTTACCTCAAATCGGGTAACTTATTTTGATTTCAGCCAAAGGGCTTTCTTGAACTACCTTCTTCCTAGGGGAAGGAATATAAGTAGAAGGCAGGAATGTTGGGGGCTTATGGGTGCAGAGTTTGGACAAGACAATGGTAACAACCCATAATTATAAAGGGTTAAATGAATAAAAGATATAACTTATGTCAAAACGGTGCACCTTTATTTTCGGGAGCCTACCTGATTAGAACTCCACAATTAAGCATGCATGGAATGGAGTAGTGATTAGGATGGGTGACCTTATGGGATGTTTCCTAGGGTGTGTGTGAGAGAGGAAAAAATCCCACTAGAAAGGACATGTGTTGGCCTGTGGGGATTTTCATTAGTAAGAAGACCTGTGTGGGAATGCGGGGGGGGGGGGGGGGGGTCTAGGGTAGGGACTACATATCGGTAAGGGGAAATTGGTGGTACATGGAGGGCCAGGACCCGACGTCTATGTTATTTCAGGGTGTCCGTGCTATCACCGGGACCTAGTTGTAACATTTGGAATCTGAGGTGGCACCCAACATTAAGTGTCGTGCATTGCATGGGTTGAGATGTAGGTCCCACAATGAGGGTGTTGTGCTCTGGGGGGTGAATGTAGCACCCTAAAATGATAACAGGTTAAATAATTAATGATATTACTCCTATCAAAAAGGTGATCCTTCCATTTCAGGAGCATGCCTGATTTTAACTCCACAGTTAAGCATGTTTGGCCAAGATTAGTAATCAGGATTGTTGACCTTCTAGATAGTTTCCTAGGATTTGTGTGAGTGAGGAAAAAAGCACAATGGAAAGACTTGTATTGGCCTGTGGGGATAGTAATTAGTTAGACGACCCATGAGGGCATGTGGGTGGGACCAAGGGTGGTGACCACTTGTCGACAGGGGCAAGTAGAAGTACCTGGTAGGCCATGACTCGACAACCATGTTAAGGTGAATTGTTTGTGCTGTCACTGGGACCTAGTTGTCACATTAGTGGGGGGGGGGGGTGAATGTAACACCCGATAATGATAAAAGGGTAATTTTTTAAATGCCATGACTCATGTCAACAAGGTGAACCTTCCTTTTCAAGATCCTACAAGATTATAACTCCATAGTTAAGCTTTATTGGCAAAGAGTAGTGATCAGGATGGGTGACCTTCTGAGAAGTATCCCAGAGTGTGTGTGAGTGAGGACAAAAGCACATTACAAAGGACCTGTGTTGGAATATGGGGACTTTCATTCCTTAGAATCCCTATGAGGGAACGTGGGTGGACCTAGGTTGGGGAAAATGTTTCTTTAGGGGTAATTGGTGATACCTAGTGGGCCAGGCCCCGATGACCTTGTTAAGGCGGGGTGTCTGTGCTGTCATAGTGACCCAATTTTCACATTTGGATCAGAGGTGGTACCCAGCCTTAAGTTTCATGCACCGCCTAGGTTGAGATGTAGGGCCCATAAAAAGGATGACGGGATGTGGGGGGGGGGGGAATGTAACACCCCAGATTGATAAAGGGTTAAATGACTAAATGATATGACTAATGTCAACAAGGTGCACCTTGCTTTTTGGGAGCCTACCTGATTAGAACTCCAGAGTTATGGGTGCTTGGCCTGAAGAAGTGATTAGGAATGGTGTCCTTCTGGGATGTTTCCTAAGGTATGTTTGAGTGTGGAAAAATGAACATTGGAATGATCTTGTGTTGGCCTGTGGGAACTGTCATTAGTCAGAAGACTCGTGAGGGCATGTGGTTGGGCCCTAGGGTGGGGACCACATGTTTTCAGGGGAAATTGGTTGTACGTGGTGTGCCAGGACCCGATGACCATGTTAAGGCGAGGTGTCTCTACTATCACTGGGACCCATTTTTCACATCAATGTGATTTAGATATTTGAATAATGGGTTAGAGGTGGTTCCATTTTATAAGAGGGTGGAGGGTCACTTTAGGATAGTTTTCAAAAATTATTTTTTTATTAATTAATTTTCAAATTATAATTACATGATATTGATATATGTAAAATATTAGAATTGGATGGTTTGAAATACTCTAATATAATGTGTTTTAGACATGTTTCGGTCATAAAATTAACCTTATCATTTATCTTTAACCCTTTGTCAAATAAATTAACTCTTACCTTTTCTTCCCGTGTTTTCACAATATATGGTTACTATAATTATTATAAAATTCCAAGAGACCAAATGGAATATTAATGAAATTTGTAACATCATATATGTCATTAGGATGAATATTATTATTTTTGGACAATTATATCCTATAATAAATTATTAATTGATTTAAAAGCCCATTCATGTCAATTTTTATACTATTCCTAACATGACTTTTTTAAATCCCATAACAACATGATTAATTCGGAAAAACATAATTGGTTCGAATATAACAAGTCATAATTATCCATAAACTTCGTTGATTGCATTAAATGTTTCAAAATAAATTTAGTTTAATAATTATAATCTCATTTAATTAAATCATTCCTTAATAAGGTAATCAATACATCACCATTCTGTTATAAATAAATTTATATATATGATGTCTAAAAATTATTTATAAAAAACCATGATGTAGGAAATAATTTTATATTTATAATGACTATTTATTGTCGAATATACCACTTGTATTACCAAATATAATAATTGTTTTAGAAAAAGATACGTGTTGGGTTATATTGTCCATAACTTTAAATTAAAAGTAATTAATTGTCATTTTCACACACAAGTGGATCAATGGGGTCCTAAAATCAACCGAAGTATGCCCATAATCAGATATATATATCATACCATAGGGTTAGGAAATGTGTTAGGGTAATTTAATAATATTATAATATTATTTACTACACATATTTTCCATATTTACCCTTTAACCATGGTAAATAAAATATTAACTGAAGTAACTATTCATAGTGTAGAAAAATAAAAGGTACCTATTTACACAATTTTTACCTCCAGATTCAAAATATGGAATCCATTTTTCCAAATTCAAAACACATAACTTTGATGAAATTAATTTAAAATTATTTTTCATTGTCATAACCAAAATAGCATGTTTTTATGAAGTAAAAACTACTGAAACATTGACTTGTGTTTATATCTAATATCAATGTGAAATTACTTAAAATGAGAAAAATATGATTAAATTTTAAAAATATGATCTAATTAAAATTTAAAACCAATTAGAAAGAAAATATAATAATATAAATTAATTAGATGAAAAGATTGTTTAGACTTAAAATGCAGTATTTTTCACTATTCGTTAAAATGAATTTTATCAAAAAAAATACCTAAAATTTTCTGAAAGTAAATTTTGATGTCGCACTTCTAAATAATAAGTTTATTATTTCATATGGAATATAAAAGTGACAAAAACAAGATTTAAAAAGTGTTATCCATCAAAATTTAGTAAATCAATCTTTTAAAGAATATTAGAGTATTTCATGCTTAAAATTTAATTTATTCTAATTTTAAGCCTCTAAAATTTATTGGATAAATTTAAAGAAATTTAACAAACATATTTAATCATAAGGTAGTTATTTATGATAATTCCTAGTAATAAAATTACTATGCGTTAACTACTATTTAAAATAATATTATTACTATGTTATTTTTCAGTATAACCCAAAGTTAGGTGCAACATAAGAATTCAAAAAAACCTATTGTTGAATATTGAGTAAGAGATCAAAAAAGTGTCATCCATAAAATTAAATGAATATCTTATTCATATATATTAATAGATATGATAAATCATTATTCTATAAACACCTGGGTTGTTACATTAGAATTCAAGACTTCATCTAGCATGGAATCATTTTTTCTACTTACTACTTCCTTGTTGGTTAAGGGACCATTATTTTCAAGTATTAATGACTCAGCATAATATCTGACTAAAAAAACATATTTTTTGGGTTCTCTAACCTCTCTAGTACCACTACACATTAATTGTGTCACTAGAACAATTTCTTCGACCATGGGGCTTTGTGGAATATTTTCTATGCCAAATATTGTGTATCTTGAGTTTGGAATTCATCAAAGTATGACTCTATCCCACTGTATATTTTCTTAATAAATTACTCCCCATGAAATGTGGGACTTCTATCAACCATGACCTTTCTTTTCTGATGGATTGTATAGGTAGTAACCCTTTATTTCTTTTGGATGTCCTATAGAGATACACATTGTGGCTTGGGATGAAATCTTTTTACCTAAAGAGGCCTTAACAAACGCTTCACAACCCCACACATTAATTTATGAAAAAATAGGTTTCATTCCATTCCATAATTGTTATGGTATAATATATTTTTCTTTATTAGGCACTCAGTTTAGTTCTTATTCCACTGTTTATAATGTGTATCCCCAATAGGATAATGGAAGAGTCAAATGACTCACTATAACAACCCATACTTTACATATATTGTCATTACTTCAAAATTGAAGCACACTTATTACAACATATAACAAAACTAGGAAAGGACCGTATAAGTATAGTGTCTTTAGAAACTAGGAAACATAAACAACTGGTTCATAAAGCGTCTACACTGACTCCCATTTATTTCATCATATCTATAGTCCCTTTTGGCATATCTTACTTAATAACATTCTTCCTAACCTGGGGAAAGAAATCATACAAAAGGGTGAGATCAAATTCTCAGTAAGGGTAAACAAAAGAAATATGAATCATATCATATTCATAAGAACATAACTTTTGTTAATCTTATCCTGTAAAAGAGATCATAATTTAATAACATTGGATAAATCATAGTAGTTAAATGTAATCACAATATTCATAACATAAAACATGAAGCTTTGTGTCATACACACATAATCATATATAATCATTTCTTATTAGTGAAGACTCATTTCCAAGACTATCTTAGTGGAAAAAGTCCATTTCTGAACTGAGTTCATTCCTCGTTTCAGTCCTGTTTCACTGAACCGGTAACCTTCCGTTCCGGCCATGTCTATCTCATGAGATATAAAATCTTTACCCAATGCATTGGAGGGAGATATAGGTCCCACCCATATAATAATGATACCATTCTTATGTGTGCCACAAAATCATAAACCATACATCATAGCATAACCAATGTAATAAAAATGGGATTCTTAAACATCGTGACATCATAAAACAATTCATATAAGATAACGGAATTCATAAAAATAATTCCATCAAAACATAATTAAATCAATGTAATAATAGGGATAGAAATCGAACCCTTTATTATCTTAGATTGAAAATAATTTTTATAAAACACTTGTACTCCATTCTTGAGGAAAATATCCTTTCTACCTCAAAAACATTTTTCCTTTCTTAACATGTCATACAATTTTAAACTAAATGAAGTTGAATAAAAATAAACATGAAAAATTGTAAAGGAAGATTCTTGGAAATAATGTTTTAAAAATCCATTCATGCCGTATAATTTCAAAAAACATTCTTCTCATCCTTTTGTCGGAAAAGTCAAAAAGTACCTCGCACGAAAAACGACAAAAGATTCCTTTCATATCTTTTACTAAAAACTCACTGAAGGGTAAAATTGTATTTAAACAATTATAGGTGGATGGAAATAATATTACATATTGAGGAAACATGGATGTTGATGATAAAATACACACCAGTAAATATCAAAGTATAAACAATATCGGATAAAAATGATATTGTGATATTTTGCCTTACCTTAGGTCGGATTTGCTTCGTAAGTGTCCGAACCTCCTCTTCTTTGAAGCACTTCTTTGAGACCTCCTTTTAGGGCACTAAAATTGGTCTTTAAAGAAGACCAAGACCTCTAGGATGTCTCTAGGGAAGTGGAGATAAGAAATTGGCGGGGTTTGGCTAAGCTTGAAGGCTCAATGTGGTGTGAGGAAGAGGGGGTGTAGGTGCCCTTTTATAAGGGAGGAGAGGGGCCCCTTTGGAAAAACTAAAAATATTATTTTATTATAATGCCAAATTCGGTTTTAAATAGCTCCAAATTGATTTATTTCGAAGCTAAGGTGGGTATGGATCGAAATCCACTCATCCAATAGAATTTAGACAAGTTTAGGTTCCTATTTTAACCTTATCATTTAGAATTAACATTAATTTAGATAATTTTACTTTTACCGTGTCTTTTTCTGTTCTTACACTAAAAGGTTAATAAACTTACTATAACAAGCCAGAAGAACCCCAAGTTGTTTATTATTAATATATATAACCTTATCTACGTCATTTGGCCGAAACTTATATTTTTATGAATATAATAACAATTAATAATATAATATTTTTTTTAAAAACTATTTTATGTCAATTTTAACACTATTTAGTAATTGATTTTTGTGAAAATCATAAAAGAATGATTAATTCGAAAAATGTTAATTAAATAAATGCTAAAATGTCATATTAGGCTTGAAAATTAGTTAAATTCATAAAAAGTCTCAAATTACATTTATTTGGGTATTTACAACATGAATTATGTCAATATTTCATTAATAAGATAATTACTGCATCATTGTTGTGTCAAAAATAAATTAAATTATTTAAGTCTAAAAATTATAAATAAAATATCATTATGTAGGAAATCGTTTTATATTTCTAATGAATATTTGTAGTAGAATTTATCTTCTGTATAACCCTATATTAAAAATGATTTGCTTATTAAACTTTGATTTTAACTATTTTAACCCTTCTTTAAATAAATTAATAATAAATGTCCTAATCTAATACAAGTGGGCCTAAATGGTCATATTCTATTCCTAAGGTTGTTTTTGGTCGAATTACACTTATTCAATAGAATTAGGACATGTGTTAGGGTAATAATAATAACACTTTTACCCTTAATTACTCTATTTACTTTTAACAGTGGTAAAAAAGTAAAAAGTTACTATTCACCAAAAATTATTTTCATCTCATTGAACCACAATTTAGTCCTAGATATTAACCGTGCCTCTCGGATTTTCAAAATTCCACTAACAGAAGCGGTAAAATTAAGTTTTATGAAAAAGTCAGTTTTTTTAACTACCACTTAGTGGTTTCACTATTCATCAAAAATTGAAAGTTTTCAGAAAAATACCAAAATTGCACCCTAGGATAATTTCGATATTCCTAATCCAAAAATGAAGTTCATTTTGAAAAATAAAATTTATAAAATTTCAAAAAGTGGTTATTACTATTCATAACGGCTAGTTTTAATAATATTTTAATAGCATATCATTGTTCAGTGAAACTCGGTATTGCGTACGACGCAAGCTATCGAGGAAGGCCGCGATTGCATGTAAAGAAAGACAATCTAGTGTTGTGTGTAGTGAAAGATTAGTTTGATGATTTAAAAACAAAATATTTGTCATAAAAGTCTCGGGTGTTACATTCTACCCCCCTTAAAATGAATTTCGTCCTCGAAATTCGTCACTTTGTAACAAACAGATGAGGATACCTCTCCCTCATCATATCCTCAAGCTACCATGTAGCTTCTTTTAATTGGTGGTTCCTCCATAGAACTTTCACCAAGCGAGTGTTCTTGTTTCGTAGGGCTTTTTCGCTACGATCCAGAATCTCTATCGGCTGTTCTTCATAAGAAAGATCTTGCTCCAGCGGTACAACTTCTGAGCTGAGTACATGTGAAGGATCAGGTATGTACTTTCTCAGGAGAGATACAAGGAACACATCGTGAACTTGAGAGAGATTCTATGGAAGTGCCAATCGGTAAGCTACCTTCCCAACACGATCCAGTATTTTGAAAGGACCGCTATATCTAGGGCTCAACTTCCCCTTCTTTCCAAATCTATTGACCCTCTTCCAGGGAGATATTCGTAAGAACACTTTATCACCCACTTCAAACTCTAGGTATTTTCTTCGGTTATCAGCATAACTTTTTTGTCGACTCTGAACTGCTCTTATGTGTTGTTGAATAGATCAGACCTTTTCTATCATCTCATCAACAAGATCAGTTCCCAATAGCTTTCTTTCCCCAACATCATCCCAGCAAGTTGGAGTCCTGCATTTCATTCCATAGAGAGCTTCATAAGGAGCCATCTGAATACTGGAGTGAAAGCTATTATTATAAGAAAATTCCACCAAAGGTAGGTGTTGATCCCAACCACCTTTGAAATCCATAGAGAAAGCTCTCAACATATATTCTAGTGTTTGAATTGTTCTCTCAGACTGACCGTCTGTTTGAGGATGATAAGCAGTGCTGAAACTCAACTCTGTATCCAGAGTTTGCTGAAGACTTCTCCAGAACTTCGAGGTAAATCTCGGATCCCGATTAGATATAATAGAAAGTGGTACTCCATGCAATCTTACCACTTCCTTTACATATATCATGGCAAGCTGATCCAGAGAGAAATCCTCTCCAATAGAAATGAAGTGTGCAGACTTTATAAGATGATCAACTATGACCCAGATAACATTATTGCCTTTGGATGTTTTAGGAAGTCCTGTGACAAAGTCCATAGTGATGTTTTCCCATTTCCATTCGGGTATGGGTAATGGTTGTAACATCCCCTTAGACTTCTGTCTCTCAGCTTTAACTTGCTGACAAAACAAGCATCGAGAGACATATTCAGCAACATCTCTTTTCATGCCATCCCACCAGAAGTACTCTTTTAGGTCCCTATACATCTTCGTGCTTCCAGGATGAATAGAGAATTAAGAACTATGAGCCTCATCTAGAAGCTCCTTCTTTAATTCGGGGATGCGAGGAACACAAACCCAATTCCTGAACTTTATTATCCCATCACAATCAAGGTTGAATTCTGGAATATTTCTCACCTTCTTTTGTAACTCTACATCTTCTTTCTTCACCTCTTTAATCTTCACATGTATAGATGGTTGAACATTCATTTGAGAAAGATACGATTTCCCCCTTCCATTATAATTCCAAGAATCATCCTTTGTAAATCCATAAATATTGGATCTTTTGTGATCCTCATCATGGATAAACTGGCATGGTCTTGTCGACTTAATGCATCTGCCACCTTGTTTCCTTTCCCAGGGTGGTAATGAATTGAGCAGTCATAATCCTTAATCAGCTCCAACCATCTTCTTTGGCGCATATTCAACCCCTTTTGTGTGAAAATATACTTTTAAATTTTATGATCAGTATAAATATCACACCTTTCTCCATAAAGATAATTCCTCCAAATCTTTAATGCAAATATTACCGTAGCTTACTCCAAATCATGAGTTGGGTAATTTTTCTCTTGGATTTTCAACTATCGTGAGGCATAAGCTATCACCATATCATTTTTCATGAGAACACAACCCAGTAACTTCTTGGATGCATCACTGTAGATCACAAACCTTTCTCCAATACAAGGCAGTGTGAGAAAAGGTGCACTGGATAACCTTCTTTTCAACTCCTTGAAATTCTTTTCACATTCCTCCGTCCAAACAAACTTAACTCCTTTCCGAGTCAACCTGATGAGTGGATGAGATAATCGTGAAAAATCTATCACAAAACGTCGATAATATCCAGCCAAACCAAGAAAACATCGGATCTCGGTTACTGTTGATGGTCTCGACCATCTTTCGATAACCTTTGTTTTTGATGGATCCATAGATATCCCCTCTTTTGAGATTATGTGACACAAAAATGAAACTTTTTGAAGCCAAAATTCACACTTGGTAAATTTGGCATAAAGATTCTCCTTTCTCAGGGTCTTCAATATAATTCTCATGTGATCTTCATGTTCTTCCTTGCTCTTTGAATAAACAAGAATATCATCTATAAAGACTACCACAAATTGATCAAGATAGTCTCTAAAGACTCTATTCATCAGATCCTTGAAGATAGCAGGAGCATTAGTAAGACCAAATGGCATCACTATAAATTCATAGTGTCCATACCTTGTACGGAAAGCCGTCTTTGGTATATCCTCCCTTTTGACCCTTAATTGGTGATACGCTGAATGAAGATCAATCTTGGAAAAGTATTGAGCTCCTCGTAGTTGGTAAAATAAGTCATCAATGCGCGGGAGAGGATATTTGTTCTTGATAGTGATCTTGTTATGTTCTCGATAATCAATGCAGAGTCTCATTGATCCATCGTTCTTCTTAACAAACAGAACAGGTGCTCCCAAAGGTGATGCACTAGGGCGTATGAATCCCTCATCAAGATTATCTTGAAGTTGCTTCTTCAATTCCTGCAACTCAATTGGGGCCATTCTATAAGGTTTCTTTGAAATAGGTAAAGCACCAGGTACAAGTTCTATTGACAACTCAACTTCACGATTTGGTGGAAGACCCGAAAATTCTTCTGGAAAGACATCATCAAACTCCCGTAAAATGGGCATATTATTAATTGTGAGTTTCTCACCAACCATTTGAGATAAATAACCTTAATTCAGTGGAATCAAGACCCATAAGATGGAAGAAATTTCCACTGGAAGGTTATGTTCATCCTTGCATCGATAGACGATCATATATTGATCTGGAATATGAAATGTGACTTCCCTTCTCTAGAAATTGATATGAGCTCCATATAAAGAAATATAATACATGCCAAGAATCACATCAAATTCTACTATAGGAAGGATCACAAGATTTTCCGGAAGCACTTTCCCAAAAACTTTAATCGGGGAAGAATCATAAACTTTTGGTGCGACTGTTGTTCCATTAGGTGTTGTCATAGCTAACTCAACATATAATTGTTGAGGTAATACGGTGATACCCTTAGAAAAATCTTCAGAAATAAAAGAGTGGGTAAATCAAGAATCAAATAACACATTTTCTACTTTAGAGTGGATGGAAAGTGTACCTTTCACCACATCGTTATCGTACTCCACATCGCTGATAGAAATTGCATGTGACTTTCTTTGTCTTTATCATTAAGATTTTGTTGATGTCGATCATCATCAACAACCCTTGGATTAGGTCATTTATTGGCATAATGCCCCATCTCCTTGCACTTGAAACATTGAAGTGTAGTAGGTTCATTCTGTGTGTCCCTTCCTTTGTTTGCATCATTAGACATCTTCTTCCCATCATTGCGGCATTCAAATGCCCGATGACCTTCCTTTCCACATTTTAAACATTTACTTGTCCCTTTAAGACAACTCCCTCCATGTTTCTTTCAACACTTTGAGCATAAGGGAAAGCTCATCTTCTTTTCAGTGTGCTCTTTATATTTTCCTTTGAATTCCATTTTCCTCTTCTTATCAAACCCATATGACTGATGGGTTACTCCAATCTCCATCTCAACTTTGACAGCACATCGAATGATTTCCTCTTATCTATTGAAGTCCCTTATGGCTAACGCCCTTCTAAGACTTGGTTTTAAGCCACTAAAAATAGATCGATCTTACTCTCAGGTTGGATAATAATACCAGAATCGTACCTTGCAAGTCTTGTAAAATTTACTTCATAGGTACCAACAGATTCATCATCCTTTTGCTTTAGTTCAAGAAACTCTTTCTCCATCTTTGTTTGGAGAATACGAGGGAAGAACTAATTGAAAAAAAAATGTTCTTGAACTCGTCCCATTCCATGGAATAAATTTCATCTCTTTACATCGTATTCTTGATAAGATTCCACCATTGGTCAGCATCACCTTCCAAACGATACATTGCTAAGATGACTTTATCATGTTCAGAACATTGAATAACTGAAAATATCTTTTTAGTAGTACTAATCCATTTTTCAGCAATTAATGGATCAGTAGACCCGTTGAATGAAGGTAGACGCTGCCTCATAAAGGATTCAATAGAATGTTGCTCCTTATTTTACTAGTTTGGAAGTCGTGCATGATTCATAGCTTGAGAAAGTTGTGTGAGCATGGCTATAAGATTTTTCATTCCAGCTCCCATAATTTTTGGTTTCTAAGGGGGACAATCATGTCATTGCCCATCACATTCCGAATTAACACAGTTCCTTTAGGTTCCAGCAATTGACTATAACCAAGAAGAATAGTGTGAGAAACACTAATTATAATCGAAAAACCACATAATGAAGAATTAAATTTAACAATTGAGGTTTTATCCTAGGTTATTCATGGCCATTTCTAAAACACTAATATTGTGTTCTATGCTTAGACTAATCCTTAGGGTTCTTACTAAGGCTTCTACATCCTAGTTTCCAAAGTATGACCATTCCTTTCCTCTGATACCAACTATAACAACCCATACTTTACATACATTGGTATTACTTCAAAATTGAATCACACTTATTACAACATATAACAAAACCAGGAAAGAACCATATAAGTATAGTGTCTTTAGAAACTAGGAAACATAAACAACTGGTTCATAAAGCGTCTACACTGTCTCCCATTTATTTCATCATATCTATAGTCCCTTTTGGCATATCTTACTTAATAACATTCTTCCTGACCTGGGGAAAGAAACCATACAAAAGGGTGAGCTCAAATGATCAGTAAGGGTAAACAAAAGAAATATTAATCACATCATATTCATAAGAACATAACTTTTGGAAATCTTAACCCGCAAAAGAGATCATAATTTCATAACATTGGATAAATCATAGTAGTGAAATGTAATCACAATAATCATAACATAAAACATGATGCTTTTTGGAATACACACATAATCATATATAATCATTTCTTATTAGTGAAGACTCATTTCCAAGAATATCTTAGTTGACAAAGTCCATTTCTGAACTGAGTTCATTCCTCGTTTCAGTCCTGTTTCACTGAACCGGTATAACCTTCCGTTCCAGCCATGTCTATCTCATGAGATATAAAATCTTTACCCATTGCATTGGAGGGAGATATAGGTCCCACCCATCTAATAATGATACCATTCTTATGTGTTCCACAAAATCATTAACCATACATCATAGCATAACCCATGTAATAAAAATTGGATTCTTAAACATCCTGACATCATAAAACAATTCATATAAGATAAAGGAATTCATAAAAATAATTCCATCACAACATAATCAAATAAATGTCATAATAGGGATAGAAATAGAACCCTTTATTATCTTAGATGGAAAATAATTTTGATAAAACACTTGAACTCCATTCTTGAGGAAAATATCCTTTCTACCTCAAAAACATTTTTCCTTTCTTAACATGTCATACAATTTTAAACTAAAATAAGTTGATTAAAAATAAACTTGAAAACTTGTAAAGGAAGCTTCTTGGAATTTTTTTTTAAAAATCCATTCATGCCGTATAAGTTAAAAAACCATTCTTCTCATCCTTTTGTCAGAAAAGTCAAAAAGTACCTTGTATGAAAAATGCAAAAAATATTCCTTTCATATCTTTTACTGAAAACTCACCGAAGGGTAAAATTGGATTTCAACAATTGTAGGTGGATGGAAATAATATTAAATATTGAGGAAACATGGATGTGGATGATAAAATACACCACAGTAAATATCAAAGTATAAACAATCTCGGATAAAAATGAGATTTTGATATTTTCCCTTACCTTAGGTCCAATTTGCTTCGTAAGTGTCTGAACCTCCTCTTCTTTGAAGCGCTTCTTTGAGACCTCCTTTTAGGGCACAAAAATTGGTCTTTGAAGAATAAAAGGACCTCTAGGATGTCTCTAGGGAAGTGGAGAGAAGAAATTGGTAGGGTTTGGATGAGCTTGAAGGCTCAAAGTGGTGTGAGGAAGAGGGGGAGGAGGTGCCCTTTTATAAAGGAGGAGAGGGGCTCCTTTGGAAAAACAAAAAATATTATTTTATTATAAAGCCATATTCGGTTTTAAATAGCTCAAAATTGATTAATTTATAAGATAAGGTGGGGATGGGTTGAAATTCTCTCATCCAATAAAATTTAGACAAGTTTAGGTTCCTATTTTAACCTTATCATTTAGATTTAACTTTAAGTTAGATAATTTTACTTTTACCGTGTCTTTTTGTGTTCTTACACTATAAGGTTAATAAACTTACTATAACAAGCCAAAATAATCGCAAGTTTTTTTATTATTAATATATATAACCTTATCTAAGTCATTTGGCTGAACCATTGATTATTAGGAATAGAATAACAATTAATAATATAATATTTTCTTTAAAAACTATTTTTTGCCAATTTTGACACTATTTAGTAATTGAATTTTGTGAAACTCATAAAAGAATGATTAATTCGAAAAAATTTAATTAAATAAATACTAACATGTCATATTAACCTATAAAATTAGTTGAATTCATAAAAGGTCTCAAATTACATTTATTTGGGTATTTATAACATCAATTATGTCAATATTTCATTAATAAGATAATTACTACATCATCGTTGTGTCATAAATAAATTAAATTAGTTAAGTCTAAAAATTATAAATAAAATATCATTATGTAGGAAAGAATTTTATCCTTATAATTAATATTTATAGTAGAATTTATCTTATGTATAACCCTATATTAAAAATTATTTTCTTATTAAACTTTGATTTTAACTATTTTAACCCTTCTTTAAATAAATTAATAATAAATGTCCTAATCTAATCCAAGTGGGCCTAAATGGTCATATTTTATTCCTAAGGTTGTTTTTGGTCGAATTAAACTTATCCAATAGAATTAGGACATGTGTTAGGGTAATAATAATAACACATTTACCCTTAATTACCCCATTTACTTTTAACCGTGGTAAAAAAAAGTAAAAAGTTACTATTGACCAAAAATTATTTTCATCTCATTGAACCACATTTTAGTCCTTGATATGAACCGTTTCGCTAGTATTTTCGAAATTCCACTCACAGAAGTGGTAAAATTAAGTTTTATGAAAAATTCAGTTTTTTTAACTACCACTTAGTGGTTTCACTATTCATCAAAAATTGAAAGTTTTCAAAAAAATACCAAAATTTCACCCTATGCTAATTTCAATATTCCGAATCCAAAAATGAAGTCCATTTTGAAAAATAAACTTTTTAAAATTTCAAAAAGTGGTTATTACTATTCATAACGGCTATTTTTAATAATATTTTAATAGCATATCATTGTTTTGTGAAACTCAGTACTGCGTACGACGCAATCTATCGAGGAAGGTCATGATTACGTGTAAAGCAAGCCAATCTAGTCTTGGGTGTAGTGAAAGATTTCTTTGATGATTTAAAAAAAATATTTCTCATAAAAGTCTCGGGTGTTACACTCACCATTGATATCACCATGTCCAACAAGGTGTGGTTCATCAATTCTCATACAATATTACATTGATGTGTATAAGGTGGTATTAGATGAGATAAAATATGAAAATACCTTAAATTATCAATGATTTCCTGATTAAGATATTCTTCACCATGGTCTTCGTGAAGTTTCTTAATCTTTAAACCAAGCTGGTTCTCAAATTCATTCTTGAATTCATTAAATTTATCAAAAGAGTCCATCATATTCCACATTATGTATAAATACCCATATGTACTAAAATAATTACTAAAATTTATGAAGTATGTGTAGCCACCCCATTCTTCAACATGTTATATTCCTCACACATTGGAATTATGACTACCCAGCTCTTTATTGTACAATAATAAATGATTTATTACATAAGATTACACATAATATAACACATAAGATCAAGAAGTATATTGTATTTGTGAATTAGTTATATATAATATCATCTTAAACATGGGTTACAACACCGATATTGTAAACTTCCTTAACATGCTTCCCAAAATTTTATGGATTTTAAAACTGCACATGCTAACCTGGGGACAAACCTATGAAATGGGTGAGATATAAAACATAGTATGAGAATAAACATATGATAAGGTAATACATGTTAGAAAATACACATATAAATGGGGAATAAAAATAATTATAATCAAAAAGATGAATAATAGTTCATGATATAGCATGATAATCTTAAAATGGGAAATGTTGTAACAAATTATAACACTACATCACAAACATAGGTCAAGGATAACTGCCAATACATCATGATGAAAACAGTCTAAAAGAGGAGTAATTTTCACTCCCTACCCCAATATTACGTACGATTATAATAAACATTACCCAATGAATTGTACTATAGTATAATTCATGGGTCACCTGTAACTTTCATTTCATTCCCATGATTATGTGTTCTGATAGATCATACAATATAGATTCATTCATCAAAATAATTTTTTCTACGATCAGGGAGCATGGAATATATAAATGTATCTCTCAATTAAAAAATTATGAGTGAATAAATTTGACACCCTTGATTGGAAATGGGAGCAACATTCACAAGACAATTATTTTGAAATTGAATGTCATAGGGAAATTTATGCAGCATAACAACAACACAAAAAAGCATAAAATGGGTTGATTAGGAAAAAAAGGGTCTCTCATCATTTTGATGAATTTTTTTATGTAATAGGTATGTGTAGAGACGTATCCCAACATTAGAAATTGGAAACCGATGTCATAAGATATTAATTAAACATGAATAATGAAGAAGAACTGATCCCCTAAATGAGTGTGTGAATCCAAAAGTTGAAAGGGGATTCTTGAGAGCTTGGGGCACCATGGGATGAATCTAGAAAATGAATGGAAGATAAAGGAAGTTATCCATGGATTTTATGTGAAGATAAATTCGATCATGGGTGTGTTTATGAAGAAAAAGAGAGGGGAAATTTTTAATATTAAACAATCATATTTTTTGGATTCTATATAATAAAATAACCACCACCACACACATTCCAATGGGTTTTCACATACTTTATTCCCACAAGGGGATTTTTTAATAATTATATTATGAAAAGATTCTAAAATATTAAAATAATTTCATTTATAATATGGTGGTGCCTCACACTCATAATCAGATTATTTTAAAATGATAAAATGTGTTAATGGTTTAGGGGGATTCCTAATGCTTAACAAAATTTATCAAATAAACCTAAAATAATTTTTTTTAAAGTGAAAACTAATATTTGGTCATTTATTCCCATTATAGTATTTATTACATCATTTTTAATTCATTTTGATGTCATAATAAACACCATATATTTATACGGTATTTAATTTTTACCCCAAAATTTGACTATCTCACAAAATTATAAAAAAAATCATGTTTCGATATTTTTGACTTTATAATTCCCAAAAAATATTCATTTTATCAAAATATATTTCAATGTATGTGAATTTTTAAATTTTAATATAAAAATAGTTATTCATTAAAAATAATATAAGATTGAAAATGCCAAGTGAAATTTCGACACATAGAGAAAAATGAAATTATTTTATCCTTTATATTTAAATTGAATTGTTTTTATCAAAATACATCATTAAATTAAATTTTAATCATAAAATATTATGTTATTATAACAAATATATATTTTCCTAAATGTAAAAATTCTTTCAGAAAAATCAATTTATCAAAATTTTCATATTTCATATTAAGAAAAACTATTCCTAGAGAAAATTACAGGAACAAAAATTTTATTTATAAAAAGGGATTATACTTTAAGTGAATTATTATGTGAAACATAACCCCTTAAAACGAACATTTATGACCTAATGGAAAGGTATGATATGGGGATCTAGTCTGGGGGAGACTCTGATTACATTGCCCGAGTGGTAATTTCCACTAACATTAGCTTCTCTTATAGGACATTTTTTTCTAGCTTATCATGTTGAAGCTTATATTGGGATTAGTAAAGGGTGAATCCCAATGAAGCTACATCCATCCCAATATCTAAAAAATTGTATTTCTAGAACATTAATCAACTGGTTGATGTCATTGTATATTATTTTAGTGATAACTATCCTTTTTCATTTCTATATATAAAAACTAATAATAACGTTAAAATTATTATTAAGAGTACTAATTTCATTAGACATATTGACCAATGTTCATTGAAAATCAAAACATGTTGGTCACATTTCAAATTACTCACTTTATTATTAAATATATATATTTTTATTGAGTATAAAATTAATATAACCCACATTTTTATGAAACAATTTTTATTCAAAATGATTGGGTCATTACTAGTATGAACAAATTCAAGAAGCTATATAGAACATTCACCTTTACCAATAAATTAGGGTTTGGTCATTTTTTTGTAAACATGTGTCATTTAGAACAAGTGGGTTTACATCAAATGATTATGCATATCCATCTTGAAGTCATATATTGAATCTAATTTCATTTACATGACCTAGCCGGTAGGCCGATGTTGGGTGTAGTGTGAGAAATTTGATGTAACTTCTTTATTGATTTCTATTATTTTTGTTTGTATAATCCAACACATAAATACAGTTAATTAAATGTTAAATTCCATAAAAAATTATATCTTTATAAAATAAGAAAAATTTATTCCAAAATTTTAATATAAATCCATCCCTTTCAAGTTTGGATATAGAAATAATATTTTTGGAAACAAAAGGAACATATTAAAAACCCTTAAAAACAATATAATTTTAGTCAGAAACATGAGGTGGTATTCCATGATAGCTACAATATCAAATTTATCATTATGGTATACTAAAATATCTACCTCTCCCCACTCAATAATTCGTAATTATAGTGGTTATGATATTTTTATATATATGTGAGGACCATTAACTTTATCGAATAACCAATTTGTAGAAATAGATAAATTTCCCTCGATAAAAAACTCTCCTAAATATTCCCCTTGATCCATTGGCTAGTTGAATTTTTTCTAATAGCGTCCCTCCTTTGTATATGTGTAACACACATCATCATTATTCCCATGCCAACCCTTGATCTTCATCTTCATGGAAGGTCATGATGAGGATTGGGGATTAATTCTATTTTCATTCCCCTTCAATTTGTTTATGATATAGTAAGAATGTTTTTCAACCATTGTATCTTTATATATTTATAGAAGAAGTGTAATAAGATTTAGAAGAGGCTTTTCAATATTGTTCATATAAATATTCACAAAAAAGATAGAGATTCTCGGTGGGAGTAATGGAAAAATGAGGTCAGTGTCCAATTTTTCGATGAGTTAAATCCCTAGAACCTCTAAGTGCTCAATATATCCAATGTTCTTGACTGTTTAAGGCCTACATGAGGCAACCTCTCCAATATTTCTCTAAAATATTTTTTTTTTGAAATCAAAAACTGTTCTCGCATATCTCTCTCCTGGTAAAGAACATGGAGGTTGTCAATTAATATATACAAATCAATGTTTTCATGTAAAATCAATAGTTCACTATACATTGATGAATGCATAAAATAATGGACATTGACCAAATCACTATATTTTTTTCATATAAAATTAACTCTCTAGTCTCCTTTTTAGGAGGATGATCTTCCATTTAGGAATCTAGTATGTAATAATTATTTTCATGGCATAACACATCCCAAAGGAATATAAACCACTTATGGAAGTAACTACTATTTAGGAGGGTATCTTTATCTAGTATTGATTGTAGGAATATTTTGGATGATGAACATTTCATTTTATTCTAAAACAAAAAAGATAAAATTTAGTACTCTTTATTACAGAATAATTTTGATATAAGAAATTAAATGTGTTGATATATTTATTTAATAAATCTCAGACTATTTTATAAAGTCTCAATATACCTCATCATTGAACTTTGAGTGTCTAGTTTCATTAACATTGTAGTGGAAATTATCCAAAATAATTTTCTTAACAATCCATACGTTTTCCATGAAAACCATAACAATGTAATTAGGATGGTGGGTTTTCCAACCGTAGACGTGAAACTCCTTGATCCATTGAGGGGGTTACCCTATCCTGAAATTTTTACTTTGATTTCCTCAACACATGCCTCCTAATTTGTATTGAACATAATTTGGATTTAAAACTAATAAAAATTTTGGTAATGTCATCCCAAAACTATCATGATAAATCCTCGATAAAAGTATGTTTCGAGACATTGGCCATGTACTACACATATTTCTATGATTTCATTCACAATCATGTAATGGAAGGATTAATGTGACTTGATATTTAGTTAATGTTTTGTATCTTATTATGAATAAATATATTCTTATTTTACCTTTTACACATCTTGTTATTATTATATGTATGTTAAATAGTTAATTAACCATGTGGGATAAAAGTTTACACATAATTCCTTAATTTAATTTATTTATTTGCTGATTAATTCAATTATTTAGGTTATAAAAAACATTAATCCAAAAAAAATCATAGAGAGAATAAAATAATTAATAAAATGACCCAGTCATGATATTTATCTAAGAGTTTTTCACAAACTAACTCAGGTTGACCTTGAATCAGTCACCCGAGCCAGTCCGTGACATGGCCTGAGGGGTGTTCCCGATCCCCACGGGCTAGCTACTAGTGTCAGACACCCAAATTTAGTTGTTGGGAAGGATTTGTCCCATAAAAACAAATAAACTAAAAAGTTCTAACAAATAGAACATCCCAAAATAAAAAAAAGACAAGAAAAGTAAAGGAAGATCAACAATATGACTAACATGTCCAAGACTGAGACTCAACATATTCCTGTGGGTTACTCCCCGATACTGAAACCAAACATCACCCAAGGTGATCTGAACCAAAGCTGGAACATGAAAGAGAAACTAAAAACAAGAAAAAAACTATTCACATGAGTATTAAAACTCAGTAGGTAGGCCTGACTAATCTATTCCCAATGCCCCACATTTAAAAAAGAAAACAATGATTTACAGGTTCAAACTACATATGTAAAAGTAGAGTGTTTCATACTTTATATTTTACAAACAAACGTGCATGACCCATTACCCTCTTACTTTTAAATAAGGATCAAGAGGAGAAGTAAAAGAAAACAAAGAAAGGTAATAAATACTTATTTTTCTATCCCTGAGTAATGAGGAGGATGTTAATTCTTTCCAAAACGCTTTTTCATGAAAACATTTTTTTATCATAAACCATGTTCACAATTTACCAAAAATAACATCAAAACCAAGCATAAGGTTACGGTTCCACATAGTGAGGGTAATGGTACTAAGGATACAAGTGTTAGAGGAACATGGTAACACCTAAGAACTCAGTAGAAGACCATAACATACTATACATGTGACTCATCCTGAAGTAATACCCTACTCAATGATATTATAATGACCTATCGCCCAACTATCAGCAAACCTAGCCTGGTCGAGCGGCCCAATCCCATATCAATAATAATAAAACATCCCTCATACTATGGGGTACTAGAAGTACATACCCTAATTAGTTCAATAATAATTTTTTGTAAACCACTTTTATATGACAGATTCCCATGTATATTTCACAAAGGGGTGTGCCATAAAATTTAAACAAAAAGCGTCATATATATAAGTATATCACTACACACACACTGCACAAAACAGCACTACCCCAATCACCTCAAAGTTAATTCTTTTCCTTATAATAATTATCATACGAGGGAAACCCTATACTGAGGACCCTCCCAACTCGCCGTCCACCAAATAAACACAATTCCCCACCCAAGAGGGTCTTTTTTTTCAAATGACCATTGAAAGTGCCAAACAGGCCCTTAGATTCACAAAATTTTACAAAATAATCATTTTCACAAAATTTAACCATGAAAAACATTTTTATGAACCGAACACACCTTTGAAAACCCATTTAATAAATGAAAATCACCACTTTAATTCTAAAAGATTCATTACTAAGGCCAAAGAGACATCACAACTAGCACTTGTCAAGAAAACCTATTTGAAAACAACAATCATATTTTTAATTTCAGAATAAATCCATAAGGGCCAACTGGGCATTTAATAAACACTTGGTATGCATGACTTGAAAAAAATGCACCACAGGGTAAAATTTACATTTGAAATTATGCCCACTTCCAAATGATTTCAAAACATGATTCGCAAAAAAATTTAAATAACGAACTATAATTTAAAAAAATTAATGATTGACCAGAGCATTATGTAAACAAAACTCATTCCAAGAACACATTTTCCATCAAACGCAAGCCCACAACCTACTAAAACGGAATACACATCATTTTCACAGTAATATGAAGTAGTTGAACAATTTAAGAAAAGAAATTAAATAGAATAAGATTGGTTTCCATAAATAAAATCCCTTTATTCCATGTAAACACACTGCTAAATAGTGAACACAACTAAATTAAAAAAACCATTTTTCTCCAAACTAATGACACAAAAAGCACGTCAAAACAACCGAAAAAGTAAAATAATTGTCTAAATAATGACTATATACAGAGCCAAATTATTTTCTCCCAAAAAAATAATTCTAAAAATAAAAATAAAAATAACAAATTAATATTCAGCATTTGTGAAAAATACATGCAATCAAAGTATTCCAAAATTTAAAGGGAAGTGCAAAGGGATCCTACCTCAAAAAAAGCGTGGACTCAATGACACTTCAGTGAGAGGAACCATAAATCCCCACAGACCAAACACGCACCCTAGAAAATTGAAAAAACAAATGAATTAACAATTTCAGTACTAAAGATAGATCAAAATGATGGAAAACACCATTTCAAAAGGAAGAAGCACTAAAAGGGATGAAACCGCATGACAGGTAGGAGGAAGATGCACTGAAATTAAAACCTGAAGACCATCGAACAATGGGGTTCAGGTCGTTGGAAAGTATGTGTGCAAGGGGTCAAAGCAGCAGGGTGCAGGTGAGGTGAAGTTGGCACAAGGTCTAGCTAGAGGCCATGGTTGTGGGTACGCAGGTGACCGGAGCTGGCTAACCGGTGTGGAAGTAGGCTGACGCAGCA
The DNA here is from genome assembly GCA_963277665.1 of Viscum album. Classification (NCBI taxonomy): domain Eukaryota; kingdom Viridiplantae; phylum Streptophyta; class Magnoliopsida; order Santalales; family Viscaceae; genus Viscum; species Viscum album. Next base: position 1,188,253,264 of record OY728121.1, on the reverse strand, counting down.
GGGTGAGGTGAGGGAAAGGGGGTGTGGGGTCCTAGGAAAGCGCAGAGGGGCAAGCATGGGAGCGGGAGATGGATGCAGGCAGAGGGTAAGCGGCACAACTTGGGGTCAGAAGCAGAGTGGAAAAGGGAGGGGGAGACCTCAATTGGATCAGGCATAAAGAGCCACATGGGTGTGGTGTCAATAGAAGGAGAAGGCGATGCTGACGTTGTAGCATCACGAGTCAAGGTCAGATGCAGAGGGTTGCTGGGCGACGTTGGAGGTGGCACAACGTAGGGAACCAAGGGGGGGTGGGGCTGGTGGGTTCATGATGAGGAAGGGGGCACATGCACTGGATGAGGCAGATGGGGTGGTGGTTCGCACTGTAAGCCTGGGAGGTGAGGGGAGGGGTGAGCATAGAGGTGACTTGAGGTAAGGGGAGTGCCGCTACGCATGGGGGTGAAGGGGAATGTGGTGATGGGATTTCAGTATTAGGGTTTTTTTCTTTCTTTTTTCATTCAACAACAACAATAATAATAATAATATTAATAATACCAAAAATAATAATACAAATAATAACAACAATAATAATAGTAATAGTAATAAAACCATAAAAGTTATAATAATAAAAATGATAATAATGAAAATAAGAATAATAATAATAACAACATCCTATTAACAATATTATTATTAATTGAATAGTAAAATTATTATTATTACAATTTAAATTGAAACTCAAATAATTTAATTAAAAAATTATCTATTTTATTCACTAGGCAATTGTGCGGGCACCCGGGCTGACCACGCAGCAATTACACACTGTGTGGTGACCGTGCATGAGTCTAAAACCTATTAAAGTTATTAAACATCAAAAAATTAGACCCGTGATCAACTCAGACCTTGATGCGGTTGACTGAATCCATGAAGTAATGAAACAAAATAAAATTATATAAATGTCAGTTTGAGACAATTCTCCCCACTACAGACACTTTCTACCCCCTGAAGGTCACCCAACAGAACAATAGACCGAACAACGACCCATGCCCGAATGAAACCACGAGAAACCACAATACGAGAGAACAGGAGAAAATAAGAGGGTTCTCCACACCACAAGGACTCCACTAGAGTGTAAATTTAACACAAAAACATTCCAACCTAAAAAAGGGGGGTGATTTGGAAATTACCAACCTATCCAAAATAAGTTTTATAGAACAAGCGAACAACACCTCCACTAAAACCTAAAACTCTCGACCCAGACCAAACACTCCCAACAATTGGGGAAAACCTCTGAGCGGAACTTACCCCAAACTATGAACTTGAGAATAATCACAAACACCGGCTCTTTCATAGGCACTTACATCTCAAAACTAAAAAAAGTACACAAAAACCAATCAAGACAAGTGCCAAATACACTTTTAAGAAAAGCGTATGATTCAGAAAACAATGATAAGACAAAGAAAAATGTTTGGATTACAATAGAACATGCTCTCCATAACTCAATGATAAAACAATGAACTTGCAACAACTTCAATACTTTTACATCATAAAAACAAGAACATAAAGACATTAAATGTTCCACTGCCAACACGGAACACAAAACCCGAATCGAGGGTGCACACCACCGGCAACTCCAGACTATGTGCGAGATTCACCCCAAGACCAGTGGCTGGCGCTCTGATGGATGAAGCATCACCTACCTCATAGTCAGGCACTGGAATCTCTCTGTTCCTAATGTATTCTTCAGGCTATGCTTCTTGCAAAACATTTCTAGGAGACCCAAGCACCTGTAATGATGACATGTATTTAGAGGGATGCGACATGACGAATTCACATGCCCAAACCAGCAACACTAATGGAACACCACAAATGGTCTGAAGAACTAGAAGCCAGAACAAATTTTCATGACTCTTTATAAATAGGTTCCTTTGGGAAACCTTTCTCCCCATATGTGGAACTATTGAAAGCAACCATATACGCTGGATTTCCAACCATCTGTGCTCCAGAGACCAACTCACCTAAAAGTGCCTCATCCACCAACATCCCAAAACGATGGTCCCTGGAAGGGAGGACCCACTCCCCGATCTCTAGATGAAGACCCCTTAGGAAGAGGGAATTCATTATCGATTCCGACGACGCTAATTCTAGAGAAAAGGATGTCAGCTCCTTGAAATGGTCAAATTAAAACTTCAACATATGTTTTCCTTGTTCAATACCAATGATTTCTTCCCTTTTTTAGTCTTCATATCTTCAGGAATAAACCATCGGATGAAGAAGGATTTAAAAACATCCCACATCATCTCAACTTGAATTGATGGTGGGGAAAACAACTCCCATTCGTCAAGGGAGATACCATCGAATAGGCCAAAAACAACACACACTCGGACACCTTCTGGAGTTCCCAATACCCTGAAGACACACTCGACCTCTTCAATACACTATGTTACCTCTAATGGACCATGATAATCGTGAATGATATGCCATTTGAAAGAAGGAACCAAAACTGGGAATGAATTATCAGAAACTATGGGGACCTTTCTCGGTAGAATTTTCTGAAAAAAATATAAAACACAGATCCAAAACCAATATCAAGCCGAAGCAATATCATTGAAAATTATTTCATCAAAAAATTGCCAGCTCAAAAACCAAACATATACATACACATCACAAAATTCAATTTTTCAATTTTAAATTTCAAAACCACCTTCTATCAAGCCTACTATCCCATCACCAATCCCACATTTCAAACCAAATTCTATTTTCCAAAAATCATTTCCCATTTTCATTCTCAGAACACGCTTACATCAATCAAAACCAAAATAAAAAACAACATTCAATAAACCATGGGGATGAGGAACTAGAATTTAAACTTAACTTGAAGACATGGTAGTGAGCCATGCCCAAATAAAGCATAAACGAATTGGAGAAGCTCAACCATGCAATTAGACTCCACATGGGTCACTACTCCATGTGAGGTCACGATGTGACACTGGTCCGCCTCCATTTTCAATGCTCAATTCAAAAAAAAAACACAATACACGGACTACCCCTGGCTACTCGAGGTATGAAAATTGAGAGAGTTCCTGAAATCCTTCCCATAGCTGCCCCTCGAGTCCTGATAGTCCTAATCTCCATCTACCCGACATCCCAAGAATCAATAACCTCCCTTTGATACAATTTTGTGATGAACTAACTCGGTTCGACCCTGAACCGGTCACTCGAGCCGGTCTGCAACATGGCCTGAAGGGCATTCCCGATCCCCATGGGCTGGCAACTAGTGCCAGACACGAAAATCTAATCATTGGGAATGATTTGTCCCATAAAGGCAAATAAACTAAAAAGTAGAAACAAATTGAACATCACAAAATAAATAGACAAAAATAAATGTAAAGGATGAACAACAAAATGACTAACATGTCCATGACTAAGAATCCACATAACCCCATGCATTACTCATTGATACTGAAACCAAACGTCACCCATGGAGATCTAAACCAAAGCTGGAACCTGTAAGAGAAACTAAAAATAAGAAAAACACTATAGGAATGAGTATTAAAAATCTGTAGGTAGGACGAACTAATCAATTCCCAATGCCTTGCCTTTAAATAAAGAAAACATTGATTAATAGGTCTGAACGAAAAATATAAAAGTAGAGTTTTTCATACTCTGTATTTTACAAAAAACATGCATGATCCATTACCCTCTAAATTTGAAATAAGGATCATGGGGAGAAGAAAAAGAAAACAATGAAATACTGTAAAGGCTTTTTTTTAAAACATCAAATTTTTTTCTTGAATACATTATTTTAACATAAACCCATGTTCACAACAAACCAAAAATAACATCAAAACCAAGCATAAGGTAATGGTTACACATAGTGTGGGTAATGGTATTAAGTGTACGAGTGTCGGAGGAACACGGTGACACCTAGGAACTTATAGGAAGACCATAACTTGCTAGACATGTGACTCATCCTGAAGGCATGCCCTACTCAACAACGTCATAACCCCCTAACGCCTGACCATCACCCTACCTGGCCTGGCCGAGGGGCCTAATACCATAGAAATAAAATCAAAACATCCCCACTACTATGGGTAACTAGTAGTAAATTACCTAACAAGTGCAACCATCATTCTCGGTAATCCTATTTGTTATGCATGATTACCATGTATATTTCACAAAGGGGTGTTCCATGAAATTTAAACAACAAGTCACATATATATAACTATATCACTACTCACACACTGCACAAACCAAAACCACCCCAACACCCTCAAAGTTAGTTCTCATCCTTAAAATAATTATCATACGAGGGAAAACCCATACCAAGGACCCTCCCAACTCACAGTCAACCAAATATGCACGAGACCCAACCCAGGATGGGTTTCTTTTCAAATGTCCATTAAAAGTGCCAAAAGGGCCCTTAGATTCACTACATTTAACCAAATAATCAATATCACAAAATTTTACCATGAAGAACAATTTTTAAGAACCAAACCCACATTTGAAAACCCATTTAATAAATGTAAATCACCACTTTAATTATAAAACACTCATTAATAAGGACAAAAATACATTGCAACAAGCACTTGGAATGAAAACTTATTGGAAAACATCAATCATCATTTTAATTTTCGTATAAATTCAAATGGGCCAATTGGGAATTTAATAAACACTTGGTATGCATGACTTGACAAAAACAAACCACATGTTAAAATTTACATTCGAAATTATGTTCACATCAAAACGTTTCTAAAAGATGATTCACAATAATAAAATTATTTAAATAACCAACTATAATTTCATAAAAAAATTTTATTGAGTGACCAGATCTATATGTAAACAAAACTCATTCAAAGAACGCATTTTTGATCAAACAAAAGCCCAAAAAATACTAAAATAGAATACACATAATTTACACAGTAGGATGACCTAGTTGAACAATTTATGAAAAGCGATTTAATACCACAAGATTGGTTTACATAAAAAAATTCCTTTATACCATGTAAACACATTGAAAAATATTGAAGAAAACTAAATTAAAAAAACCATTTTTTGCCAAACTATTTAAACCCAAAGCACATCAAAACAACTGCTCAAGTAAAATAATTAGCCAAAAAATGACCATCTACAATGCCGAATAATTTTCTCCCAAAACAATTATTCTTAAAGTAAAAATAATAATAACTAATTAATATTCCGAAGATGTGAAAAATAAAAGCAATTAAAGTATTCCTAAATTTAAAGGGAAATGCAAAGGGATCCTACCTCAAATGAAGCGCAAACTCAATGAAACATCAGTGAGAGGAACCATAGAGCCCCACAGAACAAGCGTGCAACCTAGACAATAGGAAAAATGAACAAATTAATAACTATGGCACTAAAGTTGGGTCAAAATAAAGGAAGACACCATTTTAAAAGGAAAAAGCACCAAAAAAAGGAAACTGAGTGCCAGGTTAGAGGCCAAGGCCCTACAATTTGTATCGGAGCACTGCTGAATAGCGGGGTTCTGGTTGTGAGAAAGTAGGTGTGCAAGGGGTCAAAGTAGTAGGGTGCGGGTGCGGGGAGGTTGGAAATAAGTTTGGCCGGAGGTCGTGGTTATGGGTACGCAGGTGGCCGGTGCTGGCTGGACTGTGTAGAAGTAGGATGGCATGGAGGGTTCAGGTGAGGGAAGGGGGGTGCGATGACCTGAGCTAGTGTAGAGGGGCGAGTATGGGAGTGGGAGCTGGATGTAGGTAGAGGGATGGATGCGTGATGCGGGGTTGGCGGGCGGAGGGGAAATAGGAGGGGGGGTCTGCTGGAGCTGGTGTCAGGAGTCGTATGGGTGTAGCATCGCTGGAAGGATAAGCCGACGACGATGTGTTGGAAATGTGAGGTAAGGTCAGACGTGGAGGTCCATTAGACAACACTGGAGGTGGCGCTGTACAGGGAACCAGGGGGTGTCTTGTTTGCAATGGGGAAGGGAGTGTTGGCACTGGATGAGGCAAATGGGGTGGCGGTTCACACTACAGGCTGGGGAGGTGAGGTGCAGGGCGAGCATGAAGGTAGCTAGGGGTAATGGGAGCGCCGCTGCGCATGGGGGTGAAGGGGAAGAGGGTGACATGATTTGGGTATTAGGGTTTTATTTTTTTTCATTCAATAATTATAATAATAATAATAATAATAATAATAATAATAATAATAATAACAAAAATAATAATACTATTAATAATAAAAAATAATAATAGTAATAACACCATATAAGTTTTAATAATAAAAATAATAATAATAAAAATAAGAATAATAATAATAACAACATCTTATTAACAATATTATTATTAATTACATTGTAAAAATATTATTTTTATAATTTAAACGTTTAAATATTTTCATTTAAATAAAAATTTATTAATTTTAATTGCTAGGCATTTGCACGGGCACCCAGGCTGACTATGTTGAAACCGTACACCGTGCGGTTACCGTACATGAGTCTAAAACCCACTAATGTTATTAAACATCAAAACATTAGACTCACGCTCAACCCGCACCTCGATGCGGTTGACCGAAGCCATGAAGTAATAAAATAAAAAAAAATAAATTAAATGTCAGGGTGTGAGACAGTTGGATTAACAAGAGGATATTAAATCCACCATTTACCTAGGGGAAAAAACTCATCTAACTTGTCTTTTCATGAGTTATAGGATTCAGTTGTCCACATATGTATCACCTGGGTAGGAGTAAGTATGGTACCCTCTTGAAATAATGCTATGCAACTTAGGATGATCCATTAGTTATAAATATTTATTTCTCACATGTTGGTTTGGGGAAGAAAATGATTGGTTATATGGGATTACATAAATATCCTTGGACATGCATGTCCTTCACAATAATGGAGTGGGGAATGACTCTAATTCCATCTTTTAATTTAATGTTAAATAATTGGAAAATCGTGAAATAAAATAAATTAAAAAATCCAACACATACATAGGCCTTGGTCATGATCATGAACAATTATACATGATAAAAATACACAACAGTAAATGGATATCATTCATTCATTTAGTTTATCTATTATTTAAGATAAACTCACTTGAAATAATTAATTAATTAATATTCCTTCATCTTTAAGGATGATTTGATACAATTTGGATATACTCATAATTGTTTAAATTCATGGTAGATAAATGGAAGATCCAACCATCACATATTAATTAAAATAATTTAATTGATCATTTAAAATTAATTAAAACCATTATTAAATTGTCAAACACAAAACAGTGTTCCAATCAATAAAATAATAATTTATTTCTGTAATTTAAAAATTTAATTTAATTTTAATTTTTCCATTAACGAGAGACTACGTAGAATGTGATTGCAGCTACACACCATATACCATTGTTACAGTATATCCAGATCAGAAACATAGGGCTTTGGCATGTTAACTCAGTCGAACTACATGGTGTGTACATGCATGCTACACACCCTGTATCTTCTTTCAGTGTGTCAAAATGGTCTGGTCAACACACCGTGTGCAATTAAAGAACAATGTTTTATTAATTTCTCCACACATATAGATATAAAATGCATGTATATATGACATTTTCTATAGATGAATGTTGTGTAACAATGTTTTACAAGCCTAATATTTGAGACTTCTTGATAAAATCTCTAATTTTTTTAATTTTTGATTAATAATTTATGAAAATAAAACACTAAACAAACATGATTAATATTATGATAACATATTAATTTGAATATAATTAAAGAAATAATAACATGATATGAAAATCTAATCCCAATTTCATATATATCAGTAATAAAATAAATAATTATAAATTTAAATGTGACCGATATAATGCAACATTGTGGTTTCGGGAAGTGGGGAAGTATGCAGAGGTGGGTTAAATATATATATTTTTCTAATAATCATTCATTGATACCAAAAGTGAGGATCTTGCACGTCAAATTTATAATAAATTTATTTAATATTTGATGAATTAAGTAACTAGCCTTAGGAAATTGCTTCATTGGTGAATTTTGATTATCCAAAAAGGACCATGTTTTATTACCTTTATTACAATGTGATGATCTATTGATTGAATCCCTCATATAGTGATCTAGAAATGCTCTTATGATCCTCAAGAAACATCACTGAAGAAATGGGTGCTAGCGTAATGAGTTGAATGTCTTGAGTTTTTCATTCATTATTGCTCATTCTTTAGTCTTAAAGAAATATATCTTTCATTTCTCAATCTTTAGAGGGAGGCAGAAGGAGGTGTTGAGAGCTAGTCCATTGTGTGCAAAAAATCTTTGTTCATAATTTTGGATACTCTACAAAATAGATATAGCTTCTAGTTTATAATATTTTGATTTAATTTAAAAAATTATTTAATTTCATACCATCCATTAAACAACATTTGATACCTTTAATAAATCCCAGGTCTAATAATAATAGTAATTTAATTATTATTTTATAGAGTGTGCCATATTGAGTAATAAAAAATATTATATAATGGTCTTTTTAATTAATACTTTTCGCTAGAATCAGTCTTTTTCCATTAAAAATCCTCAATCATTTATTGAATAGCCGAATATTTTTTAATTCATAAATAAATATTTTATTCACAATATTGAAAATAAAAAATTTCTACAATATTCAATAAAAAATAACTATATTATTCAGAAGCTTGTGAATAAAATTTAATTTATTTTTTGAGATCAATATAACTTGATTAAAATTATTCTATATACATGAGAAAATTATCTGTTTAATTAATATAACTGAAATAGAATTTAATCGAGATCAATAAAACACTTAGTGTGTGACGCTCTAACATTCATCCTCACTGGAATTAAGAAATATTACCAAAATATGAAGATTAGTGTCTAGTAGTGGGTTAAGGAAACAAAGATAAAGAAGATAATATCAAAACATTAACAAATATATATGATTGCTCAATACATAAAATATTCCCTTTGTCATAATATCTCATCTAGCAGTTTTCACATCCATTTCACCTACATATGTGTTTGATAGGTCTTTCTTTGACTATCAGAAATAAACATGTCCTTACTCTATGAAAATGTAATTTAATGGGATGGTCTATTCCAATCTAAGGGATGAGATACCATCTTTCATAATGTTGAATTGGAAAAACCTTCCTTGAATTATTCAATAACGACATGTCACTCACGACACACCCAATGTATCCAACTTCACTATTAACTATTATTGTCATGGTTTATGAAATTCATCTAATTATGTGAGTTTTAAAATGCCTTAATAATAACCATAATGTATAAAAACCATCACACATGCTCATAGATAGGAATATCACATGAAACCAAAACATACAGAACTCATACTGGCGGGTCTGTTCTCATAATACACCATCATTGAGATTACAATCTAAAAACATCATGAGATGATGCCCCATCTTTTTATGTGTACTCAAACCTAACTGTATATGTAATATGTATCCTATTATAGTAAATTTTATAACCACAAAACATTATTTTAGAACATCATCATAACATATCAATATTCTCATCATGGAGGGGAATTACTATTAACTTATCACTAGGAAATATAATCTAAAAAATATAAAACTAGAGTCATACAGAACTAAAAACAATATGTAATAAAAAGTTAATTAATATTAAATAAATGAAATATACATGTAATTAAATTGAAAATAGTTGTTCTTAGGAAAAAAACCAACACCTGTATGATTTTTTAATATTAATATTTAAAAAAATAAATAAATACATAAAATATGGTCTTTAAACTATAAGGAACCCAACATCTGATTGATTCAAATATGTTTTTCATGCTTTGAAGGAAATGGTAATTGAATTTATGAAAATAATTACACAATTAGTTATAGATGTTATTCTCTGAATTAATCCACAATGATCACCAACACCTAGTATGTGATGGCTACTACTTCAGATAGTTCATGTAACAATTTTCCATGTTAAGAAGAGATGTGGAATGAGTCTCAAGAAAAAATTGTTATAATAACTATTCAAGGGATGAAGATTGTGAGGATGACAGTTTCCTCCTTAAATCAAAATGTTCTTTAGTTTGGGAAATAGAAAATGATCTGAAAACAACTCTTATATTGTTTTCTAATGTAGAAAAACGCAGTAGAAAGAGTCTGATATTTATAAGGGGCTCCTTGAATAGTGTGACTGTGAAAAGGCTCAGATGAATGAGCATACACACACTCATTCTGAGATAGTCAATGAAATTTTATCAATAAAATAAATCCTTTAAATAATCCATGAAAATTAAAATATTTTTTGTTTTGAGGAATTAATTTCAGAGGCACTTAGCTTACAATGAGGCCAATGTTGTAAAAGTGGGGTCTAGATGGATATCATATGTTTTATATGGAGTTAGTTATATTCCCTTTCCATGGTGTTATTATTTATGTATATTTTTTATAATATTAGATAATATATTTTTAGGAGGTTTATGACGGTTAACATGATCCTACAAATATAGATACAAACACATTCCTTACACATTTTTTCATTTATAAATATCGATATCACTCACCCTATTGATATCACACACTACATTATAAAAAAACTAATTTATTTCTTCACCCTAATTTCAAATCAAAATATTACATTTTAAAGTCAAAGTTAAATTTATAGTATCTTTTATTTATATTATCACTAAAATATAAAATATCAACCTCATTCTAAATCATCATAGAAATCAAATTTATTAACATAAAAATCAGTCATTGGCCATTAAAATCAAATATTAATTTTTAAAAACTGATGAATCTTGTCCAAATAAGTAAATTAGATAGATTTTATTATTTTTTAAAAATGATAATATCCACTAAAAAACTTGTTAACCTTTATATATAATCACTTTTAACAAAAACATTACCCATTTTTTTGGAAAATCATACTGTTAATTCATTATCAATCTGCATTAGAAAACTCACTCATGATTTTTAAAACCAATCCCTTTCTATTTTGTACCAAGGATTCAAAAAATTAGTAGTAGAAAACCGCCTTTTAGAATCTTATCTAACCTATTATAGAGTATATTTTGTATAACAATTTACATTTATATATTTACATGGAAATATGAAAAAATTAAAATCTATATTATTTGAAAACTGTTTTCACAATGGAAAATAGTTATATTGAATATAATAATGTTTTCAAAAATTATAAAAATAAATTATAATATTTTTAATTTTTTTAAATATTAAAAAGAAATATAATTAATCAGATTCAACAAATTTTTATAGTAAACATGAATAATAAAATAACCATCAGGAGTGAATCAAAAAAAGAAGTGGTAATGTTATGAATAAAAATGATTGAAAATTATTCAAAATTTGAAACCATAATAATGAAAATGTTTTATTTAAATTTAATTATAAATTAAAATATTACCAATTGTCATTTTTATTTTGATATAATTATTAAAAATAAATTTGGATATAGGTTACTCAACACTATAACTATAAGTCCCCAGCCTTAAACATTACTTAATTTTGAGTTATTACAAGATTACACATTGAGGATCTTTTCATGTTTAGAGTTTTAGAGAATTAGATCATAGAACTTGCATTACATTCCACAAATAAACAAAGTGGTTACATAAAGATAGTATTCTTCTTTCCCATCAATGGAAAAATATTTAAAATAAAACATGGATTCATTCTTGACACATCCTTGACAATATCATCATATCATGTACCTTTCCCTTGACCTGTGAAAAACATTTCAAAAAAAACTTGGGATGAGCATAAAAAGCTCCGTAAGGGATATAAAAATATGGAAAGGAAACATGGGTACATATATACATAAAAATGAAATCGTACTTTACCCATAAAACATAAGAACATTAACATACCTCATCAAATCATGAATAAATCATAGAAATCATAAGACATAAAGGTAACTTGAGGCATTCATAACATTCTTACGTAGGGAGTAACCCTGTTGGTTACGTTTGGAATACCCATCATAGTATATTCCCTAAATCTCTTTGGAGAAACCTTAACGTTTCACTCCTTCGTGTTACCCAATGCATTGGAGAGCTATATCGGGCTCACCTGCCCTTAGTCTATCATGGAACCACCCGTCTTCATAATAATTCCCAAGAACCTCAACAGAATCGTATCACATAAAACATGCATAAAGGAAACATAACATTTCCAACTTTCAATCACAAGATATCAATACAACACATTGATATAAAAACATTATGAAAAAAATTTTCAATACCAAAATAAAAGAAAATTAAAACATGGTATTTATTTTTCTTTTAAAAAGAAGGTATGGCTTGTAGAGGAAGCCGAAACTCAAATAACGGTCACGGCGGCAGAGAAGTCCTTGTCGCCGCATACGTACGAAAAAAACATTCCCTTTTGTCGTTTAGTCAATGATTCGTATAAAAAAGAGTCCTTTTGAATAAATGTAAAAGTCAAAGGGGTTTATACACCATATAAAAGAAGGTTGTGTATAAAACAAAGTATGCCTCAATGAAAGGAGATTGAGACGAAGTCCCATACCTCGGGTCCGACATGACTCGATCGTTCTTTAATGTCCTGAATAATAAACTTGAGTTAATTTCTACTTGTTTGAGAACCTTTTTAAAGTTCAGTATTCCTTTTATATCCCTTATTTCCATTTCATGAACACTATGTAATTATTTAAGTTAATAACGGTCGTTTTAACGATCATTGGTACTTGAGTCAAAAATAAACCCTCTATAATTACAAGTTGTTCATGTATTCATTATATACATAATGGTATTCATGATGTATATATCATATATGTAATATATATCCAGTACATGCAAGCATTTATAATATTACATAATCATTTAGAGGTATGAAATAAAATGCACCGTTCATGGAGACGGTAAGTCGTACGTACGCATGAACGCTACTTTCTTTTCTATTTCGTATTTAATAGAATTGAATAATAATGATATAAAGGTATATTATAATTCCAGTATAATATCATATATAATATCATAGTTCCATCCTTTATACGTCCCACATATGGTATTTAACAAATCAAATCACATTGAGGGGGCGGTAGTACGTACTTCCTTAAATGAAGATATCGCGTTCACCCATAATGGAATCCATAAAGGTATGACCAAAACGTAAAATACAGAAGCTTAAGGAAAACATAAAAATATTATATATCATATATAAATATAGTTACATCTTAATTGCCACCTTTGTAGGTGTTAAAAGAATGTTGAACAATCATCGTTTCGGGAGGCATAAATTCACCATCCACGGAAACAGTATATTCGTTAACCATTAGATGTAGGTGTGTGTAAGTGTAGCTCGAATCCTTATTATAAAAACATCCTAGTATATTTAGGATACTTGAGTTGTTACAAAATAAAAGAATAAAAAGAGTTTTGGGGGTTGGAGAATCAAAATAAAATAAAAGCACTCAAAAGAAGACATTACCTTAAAATCAGGTAACTCCCTTTGGTTTGAGATCAAAGGCTTCCTTGGGGAGACTTCTGCCCAATTTGAGGCTTCAAGGAGTAAGAGAGGAAAGTGGAGAGACAAAATGGGCAGGGTTTGGCCGAGACAAAGGCTTTGGGAGTGTGGGTAAGGAGGTAGAGTTGGGGTCTTTTATAAGAGGAGAGGAGGGGCACTCTTGGAAAGTAAAGAAAAGTCACTTTATTTTAAAATGGTATTAAGATTTAAGAGGTACCACATTGATATAATTCGAGGATAAGGTGATAAGTATTCGAAATCCAGTCATCCAATTGGTTTTGGCCATGTTTAGGTCTTAGATGTTTCATTATCTTTCCATTTTATTTAAATTGTTAAATAATGAGGTCATTGTTGCATCATCATGATGTCATAAATAATTTAATTTATATAATGTCTAAAAATTATAAAAAAAATACTATGATGTATGAAATCTTTTTAGCTTTCTTATTAATATTTATAGTAAAAAATATGACTTGTTTAACCCCATATAAAAAATGTTTTAGTAACATAACTCATGTTTGTGTCATTTTTACTTTAACATTAAATAAAAAAGTTATTTATGTCATTTCCCAACCAAAGTGGCTCCATGGGGTCCCCAAGTTGACCCATGGGTTGTCTTAGTCGGCCATGACACATCCAATGAGTCTAGGACATGTGTCAAGCTCATCTCATTTTATTAAAGAATTATTTGTACCTTAAACTACACTAATTATCTCTAATCGCGATTAAGAACTTAATAAGTTACTATTCACCAAAAAATTATTTTTATCCCATTGAACCACATTTTACTTCTTAATGACAACCATGTTTGTCGGATTTTTGAAATTCAAAACACAATGATGGAAAATTTTCATTTAAACGGAAAAATCAGTTTTTATAAGTACCACTTAGTGGTTTCACTATTCATCAAAAATTGAAGTTTTTCATAAAATTACCAATAATTCACCCTAAGCTATATTTGATATTCAGAATTCAAAAATGAAGTCTATTTTGAAAAATTCAAAACATATAAGTCACATTAATTAATTTAATCATTAATTCCCGATGTCATGACAAATAGCGTGTTTTTATGAAACAATAAGTATCAAAAGATTGACACCAGTTTAAGTCTAATTCCAAAGTGAAATTGATTCCAATGACCAACATTGGATTAAATGGTAAAAATATATTCATATTACACTTTAAGACCAATTAAAAAGTTAATATAATCATATAAATAAATTATATTAAAAAGCAGTTTTGATGTAAAATGCAGTATTTTTCACTATTCATTAAAAAAATGAACATTGTCAGAAAAATACCAAAAATTCACACAAAGTAAATTTTGATGTCCCAATCATAAAGAATAAGTTTATTTTGACAAACATAGATTATAAAGCTGTCAAAATATAGATTTAAAAATGGGTTTCCATCAAAAGGCAGTAAAACAATCTTTTAAAAAATTTAGTGTATTCCATGCTTAAGATTGGATTTATTTTCATTTTAAGCCTCTAAAACACTATCTAAATCATTAATAGACATAGATAAAAATATCTATTATGAATTACTTACTTGGGATGTTACATCCTTCCCCCCTTTAGAAAATTGCGTCCCCACAATTTATTTATTTATCAAATAAATGGGGGTACTTATCCGTCATTGCATTTTCAGATTCCCATGTTGCCTCTTCAATCATGTGGTTTTTCCACAAAACCTTTACCTGGTGAATCACCATATTCCGTAACACTTGCTCCCTGTGGTCAAGAATCTGGACCGGCTGTTCCTCATAAGATAGGTTCTCTTCCAGCTGGACTACCTCTGGACTCAAAACATGAGATGGATCTGGCATATACTTTCTCAACATTGAAACGTGAAAAACATTGTGTACCTGAGATAAACTCGGAGGTAAAGCCACTCGGTATGCAACTGATCCAACTCTCACCAGAATTTCATATGGTCCAATGAAACTTGGACTCAATTTTCCTTTCTTACCAAATCGAATCACACTTTTCCATGGTGATACTTTGAGAAAAACATGATCACCTACCTCAAAAGAGAGATCCTTCCTCCTATTGTCTGCATAACTCTTCTGCCTGCTCTGAGCTGTTCTCATGTGTTTCTAAATCAGCTGAACTTTTTCTGCCATCTCTTCTACCAATTATGGTCCCATCAACTTCCTTTCACCTACTTAATCCCAGAAAGCTGGAGTTCGACACCGCTTCCAATATAATGCCTGAAATGGTGCTATTTGTATACTGGAATGAAATGTATTATTATATGAAAATTCAACCAAAGAAAGATGTTGGTCCCAACTTCCCTGATAATCCATAGAGCAAGAACGTATAATATCCTCCAATGTTTGAATTGTTCGTTCTGACTGCCCATCTGATTGAGGATGAAAAGCTGTACTAAAATTTAATTCAGTACCCAACGACTTCTGAAGGCCTTTCCAAAAGTTAGAAGTGAACCTAGGATCGCGGTCAGATACAATGGAGAGAAGAACTCCATGTAACCTGACTATCTCTTTGAGATACAAACAGGAAAGTTGATCTAGGGAAAAAGTATCTCGTATAGCAAGGAAATGAGCAGATTTGGTCAAGCGATCAACAATAACCCAGATTGCATTATTACCTCGAGATTTCTTCGGTAATCCCACAAAAAATTCCATGGATATATTCTCCCATTTCCACTCTGGAACTGGTAATGGCTGAAGCATCCCTTTTGGTAACTGCCACTCTTCTTTAACCTGCTGACAAGTCAAACACTTCACAATAAAATCAGCAATATCTCTTTTCATTCCATCCCACCTGTAATACTCCCGAAGATCTCCATACATCTTAGTACTTCCTGGATGAACTGAAAATGGAGAACAATGAGCTTCACATAAAAACTCTCTCTTCAACTGTGAACCACAAGGCACACACAATCTCTTCCCAAATCTCAAAGCACAATCATTATCAATGTTGAATTCAGGCAACTTACCTTTCTGAACCAGCCCTACCTTTTTCTACAACTCACTATCTTGCTTCTGTGCTTGCTTGATTCTATCTGATAGAGATGATCTCACTGATACCTGAAACAAAACATAATAAATTCCTGCACCAACAACTTCTATTCCAAAGTTCATCAAATCCTTAACCAAAGGATCACATTCCAAACAGAACATTGCAAATGAAGCATTACTTTTTCGACTCAAAGCATCAGCCACTTTATTTGCTTTTCCCAGATGGTAATGAATTGTACAATCATAATCCTTGATTAATTCTAGCCATCTCCTTTGTCTCATGTTCAATTCTTTCTGAGTGAATATATACTTTAAACTTTTGTGATCAGTATATATTTCACACTTTACTCCATACAAATGATGCCTCTAAATTTTTAAAGAAAAAACAACAGCAGCTAATTCCAAATCATGTGTAGGGTAATTTACCTCATGAGTTTTCAAATGTCGTGAAGCATAAGCAATTACCTGATCATTCTGCATTAGGAAGCAACCAAGCCCTTTCAATGAAGCATCACTGTAGATAACAAACTCACTATTCCTGGAATGTAGTTCCAAAACTGGAGCATTCACCAATCTTATTTTCAATTCCTGAAAACAATCATCACATTCTTTTGTCCAGATAAACTTAACACCCTTCAGAGTTAGATTAGTCATTGGACTAGATAACCGTGAAAAATTTCTAACAAACCTTCGGTAATATCCTGCCAAACCGAGGAAGCTACGAATCTCAGTTACATTTGTGGGTCTTGGCCATTCTTCAACAACTTTTGTTTTTGCAGGATCAACGGTTATGCCATCTTTTGAATCAATGTGACCAAGGAAAGAAATTGGTTGCAACCAAAACTCACATTTGCTGAATTTCCCATACAATTTCTTTTCTTTTAAGGTTTGAAAAATGACCCTTAAATGTCTTTCATGTTCTTCTTTACTTTTAGAAAACACCAAAATATCATCAATGAAAACCACCAAAAACTTATCCAAGTACTCACGGAAAATTCTATTCATCAAGTACATGAATATAGCAGGTGCATTGGTTAGCCCAAAAGGGATTACTACAAATTCATAATGGCCATATCTTGTACAGAACACGGTCTTCAGAATGTCTGCTTCCTTTACCTTCAGTTGATGGTACCCTGATCTCAGGTCAATCTTTGAAAAAAACTGAGCTCCCTGGAGCTGATCAAACAAATCATCGATATGAGGCAAAGGATATTTTTTCTTAACAGTGATGTTATTCAAGGCTCTATAATCAATGAAAAGTCTCATAGAACCATCTTTCTTTTTAACAAATAAAATAGGAGCACACCATGGTGATGTGCTAGGTCGAATGAAACCTTTCTCTAATAAATCTTGCAATTGCTCCTTCAACTCTAAAAGTTCAATTTGAGCCATTCGATAAGGGGGTTTTGAAATTGGCTTAGCATAAGGAACTAAGTCAACAGTAAATTCAACTTCCCGATCTGGTATTATTCCTGGCAACTCATCAGGAAAAACATCAGGATACTCATTTACCACTGGGACATCATTAATCTGAACAGTTCCTTTATTTTCAACGATGTGTGCAAGGTAACATTCATTTCCATCTTTTAGAAGTTTCTTGGCCTCTTGATATGTTATCAAAATTAAGGGTTCATTCTTGTACACAATCTGAAAGTCTTTCTGAAAAGAAACTTCTTTAGCTCTACAGTCAATCTTAGCATGGTAAATAGAGAGCCAATCCATACCCAGGATAACATCAAACTCTACTAGAGGTAGAACAATAAGGTTTTCAATTAGGTTCTTTCCATAGATAAGGATAAGAAGATTATTATAAATTCTTTTTGCCTCAACATTTCCCCCAGGTGTTTTTACCAAAAGTTCAGGAGTCATTTATTGAGATGGTATTTCCATTTTACTAGAATAGTTTTCAGAGATGAAAGAATGTGTAGACCCCGAATCAAACAACACACTGGCATAATCAGAAAAAACAAACAAAGTACCTGATACAACTTCATTTGACGGACCGATATTTGCTAAAGTATTTGCAAAGGATTTCACCACCCCTTTCTGCTTGTAGTCTAACTGATTCCCATAACCCAAGCTTTTTTTCGGACACTCGTTTGCATAGTGACCCAACTCATTGCACTTATAACATTTCACTAACTGTAAATCAAATTTGGTCTTACCATCACCCTGATCTTTTTCAGTGCAATCACGAGCCTTATGTCCCATCATACCACATCAGTAACACTTTCCAGAATTCATAAGTCATTACCCAGCATGCCTTTTTCCACATTTATCACAAACTGGAAACTTAGTTTTCTTACCATCAGACTTTTTTGAAGAATTCTTACCTTTCTCCTACCACCTCGGTCTCTTCTTCTGCTGGTTGTTATAGAACACTTGGTCATCGGCCAACTCCATTTCCACCTTCTCAGCACATTGAAAAAGCATTTCATAACTTTTAAACTCACGAGAAGCTAATTCCCTTCGATATTTTGGCTTTAATCCTGAGTAAAAACGATTTATTATACTATCAAGGTCTCGGATAAAATTAGAAGCATACCTTGCCAATCGAGTGAAACTTTCTTCATAGGTAGCCACTGAGTCTTCCTCTTTCCTCAATTATAAGAATTTCTTTTGCATCCTAAGTCGAACAGACTTAGAAAAATACTTCTCAAGAAACATACCTTTGAATTCATCCCAGTCGAGAGCATCAATCTCATCAGCGTCCCTGATATTTTTAACCATCGACCACCACTGATTTGACTCACCCTCCAAACGGTAAATAACAAGACTAACCTTTTGACTGTCTGAACACCCCATGACATCAAAAATATTCTCCAGTGCTTTAATCCACCCTTCACCTAACACAGGGTCAGATGATCCTCTGAATGATGGGGGATGTTGCCTCATGAAATGTTCCACCAATGACATGTTCCTCTGCGGGTGATCTGGCTGATCTCGTGTATGGATACCACCACCATTTATCGCTTGAGTCAACTGTGCCATTACTGCAACAAACTGTTCAGTTCCAATTCCGACCATCCCAGGTTGCTGATTTGGATGGTTGTCTTCATCCTGATGTCTTCCCAACATAGCTGCTTTGTTTCCTCTATGGAAAAGCATTTTGAACATAGAAATATCTTAGGCGAAGCAACATGGTAATCCGTAAATGCTATATCATTTCAATCATATTATAATTTAACACCTTTCTAACTCCTAAAGATATCTAAACCGACCTCTAATACCAACTATAAGTCCCCAGCCTTAATCCTTGTTAATCTTGAGTTAATACAAGATTACACATTGAGGATCTTTTCAGGTTTAGAGTTTTAGATAATTAGATCATAGAACATGCATTACATTCCACATATAAACAAAGTGGTTACATAAAGATAGTATTCTTCTTTCCCATCAATGGAAACATATTTAAAATAAAACATGGATTCATTCTTGACACTTCCTTGACACTATCATTATATCATGTACCTTTCCCTTGACATGTGAAAAACATTTCAATAAAACTTGGGATGAGCATAAAAAGCTCAGTAAGGGATATAAAAATATGGAATGGAAACATGCGTACATATATACATAAAAATGAAATCATACTTTACCCATAAAACATAAGCACTTTAACATACCTCATCAAATCATGAATAAATCATTGAAATCATAAGACATAAAGGTAACTTAAGGTATTCATAACATTCTTACGTAGGGAGTAACCCTCTTGGTTACGTTTGGAATACCTATAATAGTATATTCCCTAAATCACTTCCGAGAAACCTTAACGTTTCACTCCTTCGCATTACCCAATGCATTGGAGAGCTATATCGGGCTCACCCGCCCTTAGTCTATCACGGAACCACCCGTCTTCATAATAATTCCCAAGAACCTCAACATAATCGTATCACATAAAACATGCATAAAGGAAACATAACATTTCCACCTTTCAATCACAAGATATCAATACAAAATATTGATATAAAAACATTATTAAAACAATATTCAATACCAAAATAAAAGAAAATTAAAACATGGTATTTATTTTTCTTTTAAAAATAATGTATGGATTGTAGAGGAAGCTGAAACTCAAATAACAGTCACAGCGGCGGAGAAGTCGTTGATGCCGCATACGTACGACAAAAACATTCCCTTTTGTCATTTAGTTAACACTTCGTATAAAAAAGATTCCTTTTGAATAAACGTAAAAGTCAAAGGGGTTTATACACCGTATAAAAGAAGGTTGTGTATAAAACAAAGTATGCCTCAATGAAAGGAGATTGAGACGAAGTCCCATACCTCAGGTCCGACTTGACTCGATTGTTATTTAATGTCTTGAATAATAAACATGAGTTAATTTATACTTGTTTACGAACCTTTTTAAAGTTCATTATTCCTTTTATATCACTTATTTCCATTTCATTAACACTATGTAATTATTTAAGTTAATAACAGTCGTTTTAACGATCAATGGTACTTGAGTCAAAAATAAACCCTTTATAATTACAAGTTGTTCATGTATTCATTATATACAGAACGGTATTCATGATGTTGATATCATATATGTCATATATATCCAGTACATGCATGCATTTATAATATTACATAATCATTTAGAGGTAAGAAATGAAATGCACCGTTCATGGAGACGGTAAGCCGTACGTACGCATGAACGCTACTTTTATTTCTACTTCGTATTTTATAGAATGGAATCATAATGATATAAAGGTATATTATAATTCCAGTATCATATCATATATAATATCATAGTTCCATCCTTTATACATCCCACATATGGTATTTAACAAATCAAATCACTTTGAGGGGGCGGTAGTCCGCACTTCCTTAAATGAAGATATCGCGTTCACCCATAATGGAAACCATAAGGAATGACCAAAAAGGAAAGTACAGAAGATTAAGGAAAACATAAACATATTATATATCATATATAAATATAGTGACATCTTAATGGCCACCTTTGAAGGTGTTAAAAGAATGTTGAACAATCATCGTTTTGGGAGGCATAAATTCACCATCCACGGAAACAGTATGTTCGTTAACCATTAGATGTAGGTGTGTGTAAGTGTAGCTCGAATACTTATTATAACAACATCCTAGTATATTGAGGATACTGGAGTTGTTACAAAATAAAATAATAAAAAGAGTATAGGGGGTTGGAGAATCAAAATAAAACAAAAGGACTCAAAAGAAGACATTACCTTAAAATCGGGAAACTCCCTTTGGTTTGAGCTCAAAGGCTTCCTTGGGAAGACATCTGCCCAAAGTGAGGCTTCAAGGAGTAAGAGAGGGTAGTGGAGAGACAAAATGGGTAGGGGTTGGACGAGCCAAAGGCTTTGGGAGTGTGGGTAAGGAGGTATAGTTGAGGGCCTTTTATAAGAGGAGAGGAGGGGCACTCTTGGAAAGTAAAGAAAAGTCACTTTATTTTAAAATGGTATTCGGATTTAAGAGGTCCCACATTGATATAATTCTAGGATAAGGTGATAATTATTCTAAATACACTCATCCAATTGGTTTTGGCCATGTGTAGGTCTTAGATTTTACATTATCATTCGATTTTATTTAAATCGTTAAAAAATGAGGTCATCATTGCATCATCATGATGTCATAAATAATTTAATTTATATAACGTCTAAAAATTATATAAAAAATACTATGATGTAGGAAATCTTTTTATATTTCTGATGAATATTTATAGTTAAAATTCTGACTTGTTTAACCCCATATAAAAATTGTTTTAGTAACATAACTCATGTTTGTGTCATTTTTACTTTAACATTAAATAAAAAAGTTATTTATGTCATTTCCCAACCAAAGTGGCTCCATGGGGTCCCCAAGTTGACCCATGGGTTTTCTTGGTTGGACGTGACACATCCAATGAGGGTAGGACATGTTTCAAGCTCATCTCATTTTATTAAAGAATTATTTGTACCTTAAACTACACTAATTACCTCTAATCGCGATTAAGAACTTAATAAGTTGCTATTCACCAAAAAATTATTTTAATCCCATTGAACCACATTTTACTTCTTAATGGCAACCATTTATGTTGGATTTTTGAAATTAAAAACACAATGATGGAAAGATTTCATTTAAACAGAGAAATCAGTTTTTATAAGTACCACTTAGTGGTTTCACTATTCATCAAAAATTGAAGTTTTTTAGAAAATTACCAAAAATTCACCCTAAGCTATATTTGATATTCAGAATTCAAAAATGAAGTCTATTTTGCAAAATTCAAAACATATAAGTCACATTAATTAATTTAATAATTAAATCCCGCTATCATGACAAATAGCGTGTTTTTATGAAACAATAAGTATCAAAAGATTGACACCAATTTAAGTCTAATTCCAAAGTGAAATTGATTCCAATGACAACAATTGGATTAAATGGTAAAAATATATTCAGATTACACTTTAAGACCAATTCAAAAGATTATCTAATCATATAAATAAATTAGATTAAAAAGCAGTTTTGATGTAAAATGCAGTATTTTTCACTATTCATTAAAAAAATGAACATTGTCAGAAAAATACCAAAAATTCACACAAAGTAAATTTTGATGTCACAATCATAAAGAATAAGTTTATTTTGACAATCATAGCTTATAAAATTGTCAAAAGATACATTTAAAAATGGTTTTCCATCAAAAGGCAGTAAAACAATCTTTTAAAAATATTAGTGTATTCCATGCTTAAGATTGGATTTATTTTCATTTTAAGCCTCTAAAACACTATCTAATTCATTAATAAACATAGATAAAAATATATATTATTCATTAATTACTTGGGATGTTACAATAACTTTGTTTGAAATATTTTGAGTATCAAAACACGAAGTTTGAGGGAGTTCGATTCAGCAAAATAAATGTTTGGAAGATGAAGATTCATTTCACATCATCAAAAAGACATTCTAAATTTTAAATAGATAGCCATACTAGTGTGAAATTATCTTCAAGGATTACATATTTTATTCTAAAACAAAATATTCATCAATATTATTTCAAATTCTATTGTTTTCTAACTTTTTCCCAACTGATGAAAAAACATAGTTTATCATCCCACATGTCCTCACATTTTAGTTGATATGAACCCCTTGAAGCTAATACCAATTCAGAGAGAAGAAATATATTCAGAGGGATACCATAATTTAATCCTTACATTTGATTTTGGATGTAATGTAGGTTTACGATTTTCAATATAGTAATACATTAATTCACCTTTTGATGTGGGTACATACTTATTGGTGAAGAATCTATGGTTAGCTTGGAATATGGTTTATGTTTTTGTGTGTGGAAGGGTTGTTTAAGATTTATTTATTTTAATAGGTCTAAAATATATATTTTCTCTTTTTTTTAAATTTAAAATTTTATAAATATCTTATGTTTTATATCTCTGTATACAACTATATTAATAGAGTTTCTTCATTATACATGTTTTAATTCATTTTTATAATAAATATCATTGATTTTTTTTGGTTTATTATATCTTGTTTCAATTCATTGATTCATATATAAAGGTTTACTGAATCAAAATGTAAGTCTATTATATATTTAAACAATCAATTGAGTTTGAATTATAAGTGGATTACTATTATTCCTTCTCAATTTTCAGTTATTTATTATTAAATTATAGGTGGATTACAATTATTCGTTCATATATGGGTATTAATATTATCCCTTCACCCAAATATGACTCTAGATATTCATTTCTTCTAAAAAAAATCTTGTATATGATTCCCTAGGGAAATGAGAAACAAGAGGAGTAGGGATATAAAATTATTATCAAGGGAGGACATATAAGTGTCTCATAAAGTGGTTAGGTCAAAATGAAATGTAAAAAAAATATGAGGGTAGGAATATCATATTAAAAATGAAATTTAATCATAATATAGTTTAATGAATCATGAAAGGACATACAATGTAATGGTATATTATACTTTAAAATATGAAAATAGTGATTTCACCTGAACACATAACTTAAAAAAGATAAATATTGAATAAAAGAAAATAAGAAATTCATTTCTACCAAAAACTATTGTAAAAATAAAATTTCATGACTAAATGAAGATATATATTGACATATGTACATTAAAATAATGAATTATAATAATTAGAATGTATAACATAATGATTTTACTATACATGTCACCATTTTAGCTAACCATTTAACGAATGTTTCATCCTTTTTAAATGATATTTAAATTTGAGTAGATTTCTTCAAATATTATGATATTCTAATAACCAAACAAAAAAAGTAAATAGACACCTATAATAATTAATATATACATAAAATAATGAAAAACGAAACATAAACATACCATTCATCCATAGACACCAATAAAATCTTATAAATACCTATATGTTATTTAAGTCCAATTAATGTACACTGAGGCATGAGAAAAATAATCTATTCATTGTTATTATATATATAAAATTATTATAAGATATATAAATTTTCCTAATAAAAAATCAATAAACGCTATCTCCATATTAAAATAATCCCCCAAAACCCATATAATAATTCATATATATATAAATTCAACCTTTATTCTATAAAATCCATTTAAAACATTATAAAAATTTATCATTTAATTGAAAAAAATAAAAAATCTTTTAATTTACAATTCATGGGTCATTGTAAGAATTAAATCATTACGAGTTTAAAATCTAAAAATCTTGAAAACAAAAATAAATCCATAATAAATTGAATCATCAATTTGAAAAAATTATTATTTTAAATGTCTTTAAAAAATCATTACACAATAAAGACAACTAAAATAATTCACTATAAATTGTATGCATTTATTTATAATTGAAATTTTGAGAAAATATAATCATTCAAATCAAAAACAATAAATCAATTAATGGGCCTCTATGGCCATAAAATACATGTAGACACCAATAAAAAAATTAAAACATATAATTATCGCCATTTCAAACACATTATATATGAGAATTACACCTATTACATAGAATCCTTGATGAACCTTTGTTCAAAACACTATAAAAATTAAATTCTTCCAACATAGGAAATGTGAATTAATATTAAATCATGGTTTACAATATTACTCCACATGTATGGTGTGGGTATATACCAAAAGGGGTGAATCCAATACAAACCACATGCATCGAGGTTTTAGAGATTTAATACCTAGATTAAAGAAGTGATTAAATATGAGAAGCGATAATCTCATACCATAGAGTAATGATAATTTGCTGATGAAGAGTAATGAGGGTTTGGTTGGAAGCTACGATGGTAAGGTGCAATAGTAAATGTTTTATTGGGATACATAACCAAAGGGATCGACTATGAGAGTTTAGTTTGGAGCAATGACGATGAAACATAGCAAAGATGATCGTAAAGGTGAAGGCAGGGAGTGAAGTCACGGGGAGTGGTGATGGAAACACTATGGTTCTGCGAAAACTTGAAGGAACATGGAGATAATGAAAGTATTAGTGTTCTTATTATAAGAATGCATAATTTTTTTTCAGTGATTTTAGAAAAACACAGATAACGAGAAGTGTTATATGTGCTAATATAAAAAATCACTGATAAAACTACTCAATATGAGTGTTTTCTGGCATTGATAAAGATACACCTTTATCAGTACAAAAAAAGGACTGAAAAAATGAGTGTTTAAAAGCTCAAGAAATCAAGCGTTGAAAAAGATTGGTTTTATCATTTTCATTTTCTACACTAGTAATGGAGAATATTTATCTGCTCTAAAAAAGGATGAAAAAGATATTAGTATAAAAATATTTTCATTATAATTCTTTAATTATTTAAATATGTATATAAAATTATAATTATAAATATTTTTATATATTTATAACATATTTATAACATATTTAAATATTTTTATAAAATTATAAATATAATTATTATGTAAATTTTAATTTAATAATTATTTATAAATATTTAAATATATTTATAATTAAAATTAAAAATATATTATATTGAATATTTATATACAATTATAAATATATTTATAAATAAATTTAAATGTATTTTGATATAAAAATATATATTAGTAAAATAATAATGAATTTAATTAATGAAATTTTATAATTATTTAGATCTATTAATTTATTTATAATTATATTAATAAATAAATATATTAAAAAATTATTTATATATAACTATAAATTTATAATTATAAAATTTATTCAATATATTTATGATTTTAATATATTTCATCTAATTTTATAGGTATTTATGAGAACATAATAAGTTCAAGGGTACAACATGAATGAATCATTCCTTGTAAAGTATAGATCATAAAAAATAAGTCATCACATATATTGGAATCTTGAATAATAACAGTGTCATTGTATAAATGATCACTTGTGAGTCTTGAATACATACAAGATGCATGCGTCGTCATAATATAGGTAATATTAACATTTGAAACATATCAACCCACAATATTGTCCATAAAAAACATATGATCAAATAGAATCTATTATACTCACACATCATTATATGAAAAAAGATAATGCTTATCATTCACTTCAATATCATTATCATCTCATGAGAGATATATATATATATTGACCAATTTAATTGGAGATGAATATTTATTTAAATAAAAATATATTTATTTATAATTATACATATAAATAAATATATTTAAAAAGAATTCATATATATTTACAAATATATAAGTATTAATATAATAAATATATTCATTATTATAAAATTATTATAATTATATAATTATATATATATATTTATAATCTTATAAATATGTTTTTTAATTTTTTTATTAATATATATTTTATTTATTTAATAAAATATATTTATATATCATATTTATATTAATTATAAACACGTGCTTCATAATTAGCGTATATAAATAAACATTATTTTTTAATATAAATATAATAAATTTATATAGTTAAATAATATTATTATTAAAACATTATATCGGTGCTAAGAATAACATTTATAAATCTAACATTTATTAGTTGTAAAAAAAATTGATAAAGAGTACACCTTTATCAGTGCTTCTGTTAGTACTAATTAATGCTAGGTTTATAAGAGCTTTTAGATATATTTGATTATGGCGATTCTTTTATAATCACTTTCAGTTTTGTGCTGATAATATAATGTGCATCCCTTATGACGATTTGTGGTTGTGTGTTTGAAAATTGGAATACATTTTAGTGTTATCATATCTATAGTATATGAATATGTATGATACATTTAAAATTCATGTTGAAGTCCTATAATTTAAGCTCTGTATGACATATCTCATCATCTAAAAATGATTATGTTTTCATTTATGATATATGAGTTAAATATATATTTTGAGACAAATTATATGACCACTCTTTTTATTCACACTTTTATATGAAATGAGAAAAATTTTAGTTTTAGAAAATCTATAGGTTGATTTAAATTTTCAATTTAATGAATGATATCTCTAATTATCCACTAGTAATGATTCTCACACGCCTCCATCAATTTGGAAGTTTCCAAACATCCTACATGATCCTCTCTATCTTCCTTCTCAATAGACATTGATGGTGATCACCTCGGGTGGCACTAGAGCTTTGGAATTCCTCCCTATAGGTTTTGAAATTGATGGCCATATGTATCTTTTACTTCTAACTTAAGGGAGTGTTAGTGATTTCTCATCCCTTTTCTCCAGTTGTCTTAGTGATATGTCTGCTCTATTTTAGGAGACAACTCATATTTCATTGTCATTTGATGGGATACTATCATTAAGTATGTTGCGATCTTTCTGATAGGTGATGGTTAGTGGTTAGGGTTCCTCAAAATCTCTTCAAATTCCATTTATTCAATCAGTTCTATATTTGAGAAAGGCTTCAATCAACATTGATGATAAACCTCCAATCTCCCAGTTTTTAATGATTTTGACTTGACCCCCACATTCTATAGATGGATTTTGATTTTGATGTTTTTTAAGGATCATTCATCCCTTAAAAAATATGAATTATTTTTTTCCTTATTACATCATTATATACTCAACCATATCTATATATTTTAGTGTTGATCCTAAACTGCCTGAGCAACACTTCCATATCCAAGTAACTTTACCCATGAGATTGTTGGAAATTATGAGTATATTTTTATTACAATTTTTATTTTCCATTAAAGAGGAATATGATTAGTATAGTTATGAAGGGCTGTAATAGTATCCAAGATCATGCTATAATATTAATTGGCTATTCTAAGATCATTGATTGTGTAGTATGTTGTGGTGCATTCTATTTCTTCAATTGTTTGTTTTTATTTTCGACCGTGTGTTCATTATTGTAGGTTTCACACAAGTGGAGTGTAATGTTGCTAAATTTTTTGAATCCAATATCTTCTTGGTTTTAATGTCTCTCATTGACAGGAACAACCTTTCAATAATAGTTTTGATAACTAATACATTTTTCACCTTCAAGGTCACTCTTCAAATATATGCCTGCCGATGCAGATAAACAATATTCAGACAAACATTCTTCTTTGATGATCACACCTCATGTGGTTTCCTCCATAATTTCATCACCAAATTTTCATAGGGTTCATCCAGCCAACATGAATCAACCCTTGGGGTTGGTCTTCCCTAGTATAGTGATTTACAATCCCCATGGGAATCATTAGGTGTCATGTAGGTATTTTTCTTCTTGTTCCCATGTTAAATCTGACATCAACGAAGATCCATTAATAATATATGAAAATTTTCATGATGAAGCTAATCGAGATAGACCAATATCAGATGGTGGTGATACTGAGTGTACATACCCTTTGGATCATTTTCTTTCCACATCTCATCCCAAACTTTTTCTCCTTCTTCATGGGGAGTTTTATTAATCTGATATGTTATCTTTCACTAAACCATATAGTGTAACTTCTCCATTGAAAAAGTGATATCTTATTTCAACATCAATGATGTATTTTGATCCAATAATTGTCATGTCCCAACTTCTTATTATCCATAGGTTCCTCATATGGAAAACATAAATGAGGACTATATCATAACCTATAATTATTTTACGTCTTTAATAGTAGATGATGTTGAATATCCTATGGATTCCCATTATAGAAATCTAATTTTGGTGAAGGGCTTGTAAGATGCATCTTATGGGTGCTTGAAAACTACCTTATGGTCTTCATATATTCAACAGAATCTTACTAAAAATTCCCATATTCTAAGGGTTATTGG
This sequence comes from Viscum album, assembly GCA_963277665.1. Classification (NCBI taxonomy): domain Eukaryota; kingdom Viridiplantae; phylum Streptophyta; class Magnoliopsida; order Santalales; family Viscaceae; genus Viscum; species Viscum album. The sequence goes on along the minus strand of OY728121.1, from coordinate 1,188,223,633 downwards.
TTCCATAGAACTATCCCTTTCATTCCCAATAATATTTCCTTGGTTTCTATGCATGAACAAAAACATGAAGTAGGTATTACACAAATGTTTTCATCCAACCTTCACATGTGAAAATTTATACGATGAAATTGAAACAATAAATTTTTTTTCTTATGGAAGGATCATGTTCGTGTAGAATTGATAGTCGTCTTTTCACCATATCTAGATCTACATTTTTTACCACTAAAATAGATTTTAGCATCAAAATTTTACAATTTGTCATCATTAAAAATGGTGATAAAATTCACTTTTATATAACATATAGGCACTTATAAGTTCCTTTTACTATTTATTTATCAACTCTATCTGCCCCACACACTGAAATTCCCCTAGATGGATTTGAATGTTAGACCTCCTTGTCCTAATTGATACCCCTTACAACAACACCATCCAAAATTGTTTCTCTATTTTGATGTCATTTTTTTATATATTTTCACACATCTTTTTTATACATTTAATAATTTTATAATTTTATATAAATATATATTTATTTCTAAATATATGTATAAAATATTTTGTATATGTATATATATACATATAATTGGGTATCAACATATACATTTTTTTATAATGTATTTATAATTTTTTTTAAATAAATTTTCTTAATATGTTTCTATTATATGTTTAAATAAATTAAATTCATATCTATTTATATGAATTTATGTTATATTTTTAATTATATATTTATAAAAAAATTTGACAATTAATTTACCCTATATTGGTACACTTATAAAAACATACATACATACATATATATATATATATCTATACATATAATTATTAATAATTAGAAAAGAATATAAATGAAATTATAAATGATTTAATATATATATAATATATATATGTATATAAAAAATATTTATGTATATATATATATATAACATGGATGATAAATATTTTCTCCATATGGTTAATATATTTAAAAACATTGTTTACTTTAAAATATAAATAAAATATTTATTTATTTAATTAAATTCATATATGTAATTATATTGAATATATATATATGTATATTAGTTAGAAACATATAGAAATAGTATAGCATCCCTCCTTTTATAACATAAACATTCATTACATTTTACAAAACCGAGGATCTTTAAGGTTAAGTGTCTTGGAAACCAAGAACATAAAACATGAAAACATAAAAAATTATTCTTTAACACTTGAAAGGATTCTCTTTATGTTCATCCTAGGTTAATTATAGCATCTCATAACCAGGGACATATATCAAAATAAAGGGTGAGCAGAAGGCCCAGTAAGGGAAACAAGGGGAAACATTTAACATGTGAACTTGAGATACATCAACAATGTCATGAAAAAGAACATTAAGGCATGAGAAAGAAATCATGAGACCTATCATAATAAAAAAATCATATTTAATAACATGAAGATGTGGCTAAAACATTTAATATTGAAAATCATTTCCGTTTCACCAAGGTCCATCCCCAAGATGTCATTAAAAATTACCAACGTTATTCACCAAGGCGTCATTAAAAATGGTCATCTCTAGAGATTAAGTCTTTACCCAATGCATTGGAGCGCTATCAGGGCGCACCCTTAATTTTATTTATTATCATGTGAGCCACATATATCATCATCAAAGATTTCATAAACAACCCATATAGCATAAAAGAAATGGGTTTCATTTCATAATCATAATGTTTTAAAAACTGCTTTAAAGACATGATCTTTATGTCACTTTAAACCCATGGAAAGGGAAAGCGGGTCTCATGTATGTAAATCCTAGAATTTAAAATAGAAAATTTTGGTATATATGTGAATACCCATTTATAAGAATGAGCTTTGAGTATTCCCTTAATAAAATAAATTAATTTGAGAATAAGTGAGAGGCATTTTGAGAGGGGACATGGGTAACCAACTCATAAATGATCCATAAAACAGTAGGGGGACAGAATATAAAGGGTTTAAGTACATGGTAATGAAATTTGAAAGATATACAATATGAAATGAAAAAATGAAAGGAAGACAAAAATAAGAATTCTTTTAGGAAAATTCGGCAACCTAACGACGTCACTTAATCTTTAAAAAAAAGAATTGATGAGATCAAATAGGGTATCTCATCATATGAAAATAAAAGGTCAGTATTATATATATCGAGATCATACCCCAACATAATAAGAAGGAACTTTAATGACTTGACATGAAAGTAGAACTTTGAAAATTCAGAAAGGTGAACGAATCCCTTAAAAATTCGGCAGCCTAACAGTGTCACTTAAACATCAAAAAAATGAATTGACAAGATCAAATACGTTATCTCATCATATGAACATAAAATATCAGTATGATAGATATAGATATCATACCCCAATATATTAAAAAGGAACTTGAAAGACTTCACATGAAAGTATAACTCTGAAAAATGAGAAAGGTGAACGAATCCCTTAAAAATTCGACAGCCTAACAACGTCACTTAAACTTCAAAAAATGAATTGAAGAGATCAAATAGGATCTATAATCATATGAAAATTAAAGATCAGTATGATAGATATAGAGATCATACCCCAAAATAAATTAAAGGAACTTGAAAGACTTGACATGAAAGTAGAACTTTGAAAAATGAGAAGGGTGAAAGAATTCGTTACAAAAATTTCGGTAGCCTAACGGTGCCACTAAAACATTCATAAAAAGAAATGACGAGAGTAATTGGAGATATCTCATCATATGAACATGAAAAGGGAATTAAGAGGAATATAAAATAACATCCTCCAACATAAGAACATGGATCATAACAGAAATAACTTAAAAGAGAGTATTTGAAAAGAAAGAGAGAGTTTGGATCCCTTACATTAAAACGTAACTCTTAAAAATCAAAAGTTGGGACCTTGAGGGCTTGGGGGAACCATTGGAGGACTCTTTGGGAGGTAAGGAGACCATAGAATCGTTGTGGGAGAGTTGGGAGTCGAATTAATGGGAGGATTGCTTTGTATTTATAGGGAAAGTGAGGGGACAATGCATTAATGGCCAAGGGACACCTCATTGGTGGTTTTGGAAAAACAATGGACTTTCCCATGGTATTGGACACTTGGGACACCTCATACCTTATCTTACTATTCATAAGTCGACCATATTGATTACATACTTAATACATCATTTAATGATGTCATTAAACACCCGTAACTTAAAAACGGTATTTTCACTATTCGTCAAAAATTCAACTTTCTCAAAAAAATCCCAAAATTTCACCTTAACCAAATATTGATGCTCTCATTTCACAAATTAACTCCATTTTATAAAAATAAATTTCTAAATATTTATAATTAAATTTTTAAATAAATACACTATTCACCGAAAATTCATTTTTTTCAGAAAAAACACCAAAAATTACTTTAACATAATATCGATGCTCTGAGTTCAAAAATGAAATCCATTTTTTTAAAATAATTTTCTAAATATATTTAATTTAATTTTTAATTAAAAAACACTATTCACCTAAAAAAACTAATACATGACTAATAATTTATGAAACTTTTATTTATCCATTTTATTGAATCACAATACTTAATCAAGGTTCCTAGATTATATTAATACTTTCTTTAAGTGAGATTACTAATCCATTTGGTCACATTACTAATCCTAAGCATAAAATCACTATTCATAAATTACTATTCATAAAAAATTATGTTGATCTTATTAGACTCTAAATTTCGTACTGAACATAACTGTAGAGGACCATTTTTTGAAAATAATTACACATTTTTAATTATTTAAGGTTTACATGAACATTTTTTAAAATATCCATTCTCTAAGATTCACCAAAAACATGCATACTATATTTATACGGACATTGGAAAATTCATAAACTTCATCATAAGAAGAAATCAAAATTTTTATTTAAAACAAAGGATTACACAAGGCAGTTACGGTCTCCTTACATAGCCCCTTATCACACTAGCATAGGACCTAAGTGTAAGGTGTGCTAAGGTGAGAGAATCTGAGGGAGCCTTGTCAAACATTTCACGAGTAGTAATTTATATCAGTTTGAACTTCTCGTGAAGGCGATTCCGTTCTATCTTCACACAATGAAGTTTGGTTTGGGTTTGGTCCAGAGCGAAGCCCAGTGGTGCTACCTCATTCCCATGTTCTGTTAGATGGGCTTCAATCGGTCCAAGACTACTGGGTGAGGGCATCGAATCTTCTTTCTATATTAATTAACCAAGATCACTTGTATTTAGAGACAAATATCGAAATGTTTAGTTTCCAGTGGTCATATTAACCAATGGTCATATAACAGTCAAAACCCAATAGTCTCATATTAATTATACTCATGTTATCAAATGAAACAGTTTTGTTGAGTATAAAAAAATTAAAATAACACAGAAAATTAGGAAACAAGATTTATTCAAAATTTCGGGTAGTTACAATTTTCCCCCCTTAAGTAATTGCTTCCTCGCAATTTTTTAAAAATTGCGTTTTGAAATTTCATTGATAGTCCCACACCAAAAAAGGAGTCAGTAAAACTATTACTTCAAAAGAAAGAAAGGGAAGTACAAAGGTCACCCGAGTTAACCCACACTAGGATTCCTATGCAGGAAAACATGGACATGGAAGAGAAAACAAAGGGTCATGTTATGAGGGAGAGTGATAGAAAACATGATTAGGAGAAAGTTAACCACGAGAAAAACCCAAACTTATGATGTGTGTAAACGGTGTTTGATTACCTAGTAGGAAACGTAAACCAACAACGTTTTTGTTTTACGTTCCTTTTCATAATTTTGAGGAATTAATTAACTACATAGAACAAAAACATAAGGACATATAACTACCTTCAAGTAGAGTTTCATCCTTTAATAAGTTCTTACCAGAACTAATCTTTTCTCCAAACGATGAGCATTAAAAAACACTTGGTCTCATCAAAACACAAGAATCATCTTCTTGAGAGTCAGATAATCCACAAAATATTAACTATCAATTTCTTTTATCTTTAAACATTATCCCAAAAATAGAATTGGTATGATAAAACAACTCTTCAAAAAGAATGAATCCCATAGGAAGGGAAACTACTTTTAAATCTTCAAAGATCCATGGTACAACCCAAAGTTCATCATAGACCATTCCAAAAATAATTTTCCATAAAATTGCTTAAAATAAACCAAACTAAGATTGAAACCCAATTATAAGAATGATATCATTACAAAGTCTTCCAGGATAGACTTTATCATTCATCTTCAAACAACATCAACCACTCTTATCATCTTATTAAAAAAGTAACTAACCTAATCACATTTTCCCCAAGATATGTTAATCATTTCAATGTGTAACCTAAATTACTATAAGCCCGCCTTAAATTCATCGATTCATTAAAATATAAGTCAACCATTACTCCTCAAAGAAAATACCATAGTAACTTATTTAACTCGATCAAATATGGTTCCCAAAATAGTGAACGTCTTCCAAAATTAATAATCATCTTTTAATCCCTTAATCGCCCTTTCTTTTAGAAGAATAACTTCACTATATCAACATGTGGTACATAACATTAGATTTTTTCCTTAATGATATAAAATTATCTTAGGTAGCAACTCAATGATCACATAAAACATAAAAGATGTGCTCATAGAGCACGAACTAAAATACAACATGACATAGACAATTATTGTGAAGAAGTTATATGTACTTCAGTCATCATAATCCATCTCAGTATAGGACATGCATTGTTCCCTTGTCCTAAAAGATTGTTGAGGCTCATCATGCTTCTCATCAATTCCAAGAGATCATTTCCCTGGATAATGTATAACTTCTCCACATTTATGACATCAAAATGTATAAGGTTCATTAGATCGAACCTTATCTCCATTCATCACAATATCCATTTTTTAAAGAAATTGGCTACATTGTGCCCTATCTTCCCACAATTAAAACATCTCATGGTTCCTTTGTGACGTTCTCCTTGGTTCCTCTTCCAACACTTTTTGCAAAAAAGAAATTGGGTCTTCTTTCCCTTATCAACTTTATCAGATGAACATCCTTGAGACTTTGTCTTCTTCTTCCCTGATGAATTTGGGCATTCAACAAAGTACCAATTATTAATTGTGATTTTTGATAGCTGGTTTGGCATAATCACAATATGTTCAAGTTGATCATTCATCATATCTATCACATTAACAGGGAAATAGTCACATATCCTATCACATTGGTCGTTGGGACATTCTCTTCCATTTCCCGCCATTAACTAAGAAAAGAACATATAATTAGGGGGCATAAATACTTAGCCAATAATCATGAAAAGGAAACTGAAAGCATTGAAGGATAAACTTGTAGAAGAATAGTATACCCTAACGCGTGGTCCCCTAGGTCCCAATCTAGGTTATCCATGATCATATATTCTTATGTGAATCTTTATTTTATTTTACCTTTGTACCTTTAATAATGTTTCATACTAAGCTTATTAATTTACCAAAGCATATCCCCCGGGAGTGTCATAACCAAGATTGTAGCAAGGCCCATTGTCGTGTAACAGTTTTTGTTCGAGTCTAGCTCAAAGCGGTGTATTCGGGTTTTACCCCTATGTACATCTGTGCCAGAGCCACCTCTACCTACTCATATCCAGACAAGGATGTATTTGCTTGGCAACCCCTTACTCAGTACTCGCCAAAATACTAGGAAGATTTCCTATATTAAAACTTTTCTATAGGGTTCTTCCTAAAGTTTTCATATCCTAATTTCCACTAATATCTAAATCATCCTTTGATACCAACTACAGTATCCCGCCTTTTATCACATAAACTTTCATTACATTTTACAAAACTGAGGATCTTTAAGGTTTAGTGTCATGGAAACCAGGAACTTAAATGATGAAAACATAAAAAATTCTTCTTAAACACTTTAAAGGCTTATCCTTGTGTTCATCTTTGGTTCATTACTACTTCTCATAACCTGGGAACATATATCAAAAGAAAGGGTGAGCAGGAGGCCTAGTAAGGGAAACAAGGGGAAACATTTAACATGTGAACTTGAGATACATCAACACTATCATGAAAAATAACTTTAAGGCATGAGAAAGAAATCATGAGGAATATCAAAATAAAAATAACGTATTTCATAACTTGGAGATGTGGATACAACATTTAATATTGACAATCATTTCCCTTTCACCAAGGTCAATCCCCAAGGTGTCTTTAAAAATTACCAAGGATATTCACCAAGGCGTCATTAAAAATGGTCTTCTCTAGACATTAGATCTTTACCCAATGCATTTGAGCTCTATCATGGTGCACCATTAATTTGATTTTATTATCATGTGATCCTCATATATCATCATGAACCATTTCATAAACACACCATATATCAAAAAAGAAATGGGTTTCATTTCCAAATCATAATGTTTTAAAAACTACTTTAAAGACATGATCATTATGTCACTTTAAACCCATGGAAAGGGAAAGCGGGTCTCATGTATGTAAATCCCAGAATTTGAAATAGAAACTTTTGGTATATATGTGAATAAACATTTATAGGAAAGAGCTTTGAGTATTATCTTATCAAAATAAATGAATTTGAGATTAAGAGAGAGACATTTGAGACGGAAATTCTGCAGCATAACGGCAATGTTACGAGGTTTTAGAAAACATTGAAAAGAGAGGGGATATGGGTAACCCACTCATAAATGATCCATAAAACAGTAGGGGGATAGAATATAATGTGTTTAAGAACATGTTAATGAAATTTGAAAGATATACCATCTGAAATGAAGAACATGAAAGGAAGACAAAAATAAGATTTCTTTTATGAAATTCGGCAGCCTAATGGCGTCACTTAAACTTAAAAAAATGAATTGACGAGAACAAATAGGGTCTCTCATCATATGAACATAAAATATCATTATTATAGATATATAGATATTACACCAACATAATAGAAAGAAACTCGATAGACTTGACATGAAAGTAGAACTTTGAAAAATTAGAAGGGTGAAAGAATCCGTTACAAAAATTTTGGCAGCCTAACGGTACCACTTAAACTTCAAAAAAATGAATTGACGAGATAAAATAGGGTCTATCATCATATGAAGATAATTGATAAGTATGATAGATATAGATATCATACCCCAAAATAATAAAACGGAACTTGAAATACTTGACAAGAAATTAGAACTATGAAAAATGAGAAAGTTGAACGAATCCCTTCAAAATTTGGCAGCCTAACGACATCACTTAAACATCAAAAAATGAATTGACGAGATCAAATAGGGTATCTCATCATATTAAAATAAAATATCAGTTTTATAGATATAGAGATCATACCCCAAAATAAATAAAAGGAACTTGAAATACTTGAAATGAAAGTAGAACTTTGAAAAATGAGAAGGGTGAAAGAATCTGTTACAAAAATTTCGTCACCCAAACGGCGCCACTTAAACATTCATAAAACGAATTAATGAGAGTAAGAGGGGATCTCTCATCATATGAACATGGAAATGGAAGTAAGAGTAATTTAAAAGAACATCCAACAATATAAGAACACGGAGAATAATGTAAATGACTTAAAAGAGAGTATTTGAAAAGAAAGAGAGTGTTTGGATCCCTTACCTTAAAACGTAACTCTTAAAACTCAATGGTTGGGAACTAGAGGGCTTGGGGGCACCTTGGGAGGACTCCTTGGGAGGTAACGAGACCAGATATTTGTTGGGGGAGAGTTGGGAGTTGAATGGATGAGAGGATGGCTTGGTATTTATAGGGAAAGTGTGGGGACAAGGCATTAATGGCCAAGGGACACCTCATTGGTGGTTTTGGAAAAACCATGGGCTTGCCCATGGTTTTACTCATGGTATTGGCCACATGTGACACCTCATACCTTATATTACTATTAATAAGTCGAGCACATTGATTAAATACTTAATACATCATTTAACGATTTCATTAAACACCTGTAACTTAAAAACTGTATTTTCCCTACACATCGAAAATTCAACTTTCTCAGAAAGATCCCAAAATTTCACCTTAACCAAATATTGATGCTCTGATTTCAAAAATTAATTACATTTTATAAAAATAATTTTCTCAATATTTTTAATTTAATTTTTAAATAAATACACTATTCACCGATAATTAATTTTTTTTGAAAAATCCCCAAAAATTACCTTAACATAATATCGATGCCCCTGAGTTCAAAAATGAAATCCATTTTAGAAAAATCGTTTTCCAAATATTTTTTATTTAATTTTTAATTAAAAACACTATTCCTCCGAAAAAACCAATACTTGACTAATAATTTATGAAACTGTTATTTAACCATTTTATTGAATCGCATTACTTAATCCAGGTGCATAGATTATATCAATACTTTCATTAAGTGAGATTACTAATCCATTTGGTCACATTACTAATCCTAATCGTAAAATCACTATTCATAATTTACTATTCATCAAAAACTATGTTGATCTTATTAGACTCTAAATTTCGTACTAAACATAATTGTAGAAGACAATTTTTTGAAAATCATTACACATTTTTAATTATTTAAAGCTTACATAAAATTTTTATAAAATATCCTATCTCTAATATTCACCAAAAAATGTATACTATATTTTTTCGGACATTTGAAAATTCATAAACTTCATTATAAGAAGAAATCAAAAAATTAATTTAAAACAAAGGATTACACAAGGCAGGTACAATCTATTTACATAACCCCTTATGACACCAGCATATGACCTAAGTGTAAGGTGTGCTAAGGTGATAGAATTTGAGGGAGGCTCTGCCAACATCGCACGAGTAGTAATTTCTATTAGTTTGAACTTATCGCGAAGGAAATTCTGTTCTAGCTTCACATGATGATGTTCGGCTTGGGTTTGGTCAAGAGAGAAGCTCAGTGGTGCCACCTCCTTCCATTGTTCTGTAAGATGGGCTTTGATCAGTCCATGACTACTGGGTGAGGCCATCAAATCTTCTTTCTATATTAATTAACCAAGATCACTTGTATTGTGAGAAAAATATCGAAATGTTTAGTTTCCAGCGGTCATATTGACCAATGGTCATATAACAGTCAAAACCCAACAGTCTCATTTTAATTATACTCATGTTATCAAATGAAACAGCTTTGTTGAGTTAAAAAAAATAACACAAAAAATTAGGAAACAAGATTTATTCAAAATTCTGGGTCGTTACAATTAGTTTCACCATTATTTTATTGAATGCTCCATGGGATTCCATGAGTTTGGGGATTCCTAGGGTATCCTAGGTATGGTTCTGATTTACTGGAATCCCTACATTCTTGGGTATTTTTTTAGAACTTCCTAATGATGTTAACAAAAATCCATTCTTATGGAATGGTGTTATAGAATATGACCTAATAATCGATTGAAAATCATATTATTGATAGATAAACAAAAACCTTTTTTCATGGCCAATAAAGATGATGATTCATTTCTAATGCATTAAATGACACTATGGATCGTCATTATGTTTATAGGCAATCATCCTTTTAATCTGGATGCCTAAAAACATACTGGAATAAGTTATTCACTTTGAATAGGGTGTAAAGATAATATAAGTTTTAGTAGGATATATGGTATTTGAATTATTCATAGAGATAGAAAAATGTAAGGTACAGAAAGGAAGGTTGTTGTTCTATGATTACCATCTCATTATATTTGGTGGATCTAAGATAAAATGGTATATCTAAAAGACCAATATATCCAAAGCCAAATTTTTTATATTACATAAAGGTATCACGTTATTGAATATAACTATGTGATTTATGGAAAAAATCGGCATCCAGATCCGATAATTTATACATTGGGATAGATTATATCATATTCACTGGGTGATGATAGCAGGGATTATGGTGTTGGTTGGTGTGGCTTTGACCCTTATAAGGGGATTAATTCCAATGTTTGAGTAATCAAACACTTGGATATAAATTTAATTTAAATATATCCATGTTTTCATAGTCTTTTGTGGGTGTATCACGAACATAGAGAAAGATTGTGCCTCAAGGAAGGAGGATGAAGAAGGAAACATTATCACACAGTATGGCCCCTATAGATGTGCAATTATTTTCTAGACATACTTCATTCCTAAAATCAAAAGGTATCATGATACACTTTTGAAGTCCTTTTATTATGAATGTGATTAGAATCATAATAATATTATACAGAAAGGGCATTCAATTTTTTTGAAGATTAGTGTGAGGATAATAGGTCAGAATAAGGTGAATATCAATCTATTATAGCGGGTTTAACTGACTCTGGGATGAGGTATGCTTACTGGAATATGTTTCCCATAGAAAATATTCCCTAAGAGTATTCATGAATTTTATGAGTGCTTGTTATTTAACAATAATAAAAACCCTCTATGTCATCAGTTTTTTGGATGTGATGAAAAATCCCCTCTTGTTATTTTATATATAACCTGAACTGAATCAATTTCCATTTCACTATTCAAGACCACATGAATGTTTAACACTAAAACCTTCCCACTAGACCTTCTCTCAGACTAATCAACTCTCTGACATGGATGTTATTTAATTAATTATCATCCTCTCTTGCTTATTAGAGATTCCAAACACCACTCTCATGCATACCTGGTCCAAACAACATTTATTTCTTTTTTTATGTATCATTACCTCCCCGCTATTTTGTCTTTTTCCTAGTATGACCACCAACCACCGTGAAGTAGCACTATGATGACCATAATTTCTCCATCTTCCACTCCATTGGACAAAAGACATAAAATGTCTTCCCCTTTCTCTTCCTGAATGCCTCTCTAGTGATATGGGTTTAATATATATTTCATCATTCAAATAAATTCTATTTATTGTTTTTTAATGTTAGCTTAATATATTTCTTTTCAAGTTTACATGAACACTAATTTTAAGAATTTTCATTATTTTTATGAAAGAAAACTATCTTAATTAAAATAAATTCATATTCTACTTCAATTATAAGATTTACCCTGGGGTATGAAATATATATTTTGATAATGGAAATGTAATGAAAGTAAATAATATTTTAATAACATTGATCTGATCCATTAATAATTACATATGTGTTGTTGCATTAATTATTTTATATTATGAATAATTTTTTTTTATATTTTATGATCTCGTGTTGTAATTGTATTCAATCATTCAATATGTGGATGATGTAATGTGATGATTTTCATTATTTTTTTTAATCATTAAATTCATGTCATTAAATGTTTTCTAATTTAATATAAAAAGTGTAATTCCATGTAAAACGGTATTTAAATGATTTTATGAAGATGAATAAATGTTGAAGAATATATTATGATTCTAAAAATATTGATTTTCTTATAGAATAATCAGGAAGAGGAATGAAAAATGATTTTTTTGGGTTGGAATTGGATGGTATGGGGATTTTAATCTTTTTAGTATGACAGAACTTGCGTTCGCTGAGGATATGAGCACCGATATGGTCCAAGGATCTTGCGTAAATTAAAAGAGCGCAAAAATTATAATTGTAAACATACCATTATATATATATGTGCATAATCGACTGAAACTCATCATCAGTGATAGTTTATTGAAGGATACATTATAGGAACCCTCTATATTATCCATATGTGCTACAAAATTCAATGAGAGGACTAATTATTGAATTCCAGGTGGTATCATGGCGATCCAATGATGTCATTAACATCTTGACGATCACTACATAGAGATGCCTTTGATTCATTAGAGATATCTCAATCCATTATCCTGGTTTGAGAGTATCCCTCTCTAAAGGGTTGGAGGATAGAGAGGATCTGGTTTTCATTCAATGAGTATTCTTGAGCTTGAGCCTCTCTGCACTTATTTATAGTGGATGATAAAAATACATGGATGGGTTCCCTGACCTCCGTTAATTCAACATCCACTAAATATATAATTATATTTTACTAAAATGAATAAATAATATTTATTATTTTATCAAATACCTGTAATATATATAAAATATATACTATGTGATAAACTCGATCCAATTAAATCGACTCGCTCTCTCGCCGAATATTAAACAAACATGTAATATTTAAATTATATTTTTATGATTAATATTTTCATGTATTTATATTACTTGAATATTCATTAAATAAATTCAATCCAATTATTCATAACTTGAATAATAATATATTTATTTATTTCCTTTGGAGATCAATACGTTGGACAACACTCAGTCCCTAGGGTGGGGCCAACCATGTCCAATATACCAATTCAACAAATAGGGAGGATACTGGAATATGCCACTAAGTCTAACCCTCTATGACCATATCTCGATAAGAGTGAATAGAATCCATAAACCAAGAGCGGAGTCTTGATACACATAAAGTCCCCTAAATAGATAAGTATAGTCATAGCAACAACTTCCGACCTGCGAACATGTATTGTGTACAACAAACTCATTGTCTTTATATTTCTCATAAAGAAGGATGCACACAAGTGTCATTTCCCTTTTCTATCTTTATCATTTGTTGATCTATCAGGATGGATTTACTTTTGTACAACTTTGGCTAAATATATATGAAGGTTACACCATCTATATCAACTAGGCATGTGATATACTACTATCTTTACTTGGAATCGACAAATCAATTCATGTCCATTCCACCAATGTCATACTACCGATGACGCACCCAACACAAGGTACCTTGCCATGATTTCAATATCATTGTTTATTTATTGAATTAATGTAATAAAGTAAAGAGACCAAAATGGTAATGATATCAACTTAGGATACCAATAAAAATTTCCTTATATATGAACAAACAATGACACTGAATACATGTGGTGTTCCTATTTGTGGGTCTCTCCTCGGGATCTTCTTACTAGAGATCACAATGTGTGAGATTCATGATAAGATGTTTCGTCGCTTATGAGACCCCAACTCCTGGTAGTCAAACATCTACATTTTTTAGTCAGTATGACGTATCTAGACCATATGAAATTTGTCTAATATTTATGTCATAGTACCTTGAGGTTCTCATTACAGAATTGGATCTGCTATAACCTTTTGATATAATAATTAATCTTTGGGAATTGACATTAAATAGAATATTCAGAATTATATAAACTAAAATTTTAAGTAATCATCATATATATATATGTAAATGTATACAAGATATGGGAATCAAAAGTACTACATAGTTGGGGATATAGAACACACTATTTAAAAACTCCCACATGCACTAGATCCATATTTCTAACCTTAAAAGTTAGTAACTCAGATGATAATGATCATGTTTTTTTGGAGTAATGACTTTAATTGCTGGGTATATCACTTTTCCTCCACGTGGAAATTATTCAATATATGACCTCATCTCCTTGAGTAAAAACTATCAAGCTATGGTATCCTCGAGTACATCCCATTTTTTCATTATCAAAGCTTGACATAATGGGAAGTAAAAATATCATAATTTAAATTATGAAAATAGTTTACCTAATAGGTGTGATTCCTTGAATAAGAACAAATCATTGGATTTGATAATGCTTTTTATCTACCATTGAGGCTACAATGTACTCAGTATTTGTAGGTATGGATACCATTATCATATATGAAATTTTCATCGTCAAAACCTTTACCAAACAGTAATATTAGATATTATTTATTTGAGGAAGACAAGTATGTGTCCCATTATAACTAGTATCATTCTTCTACACATACTAGGAACATACATTTTGTACTTGATGAAGTAAAAGATGATAGTTCTGGCTACTTTAATTATAGTTCTCCTAGATATGACTAATACATTCCTACTATAATGTATAACCAAGAAATGTCAAATCCTATTCATATCATGTCATATGTGATTGATCCATTTCTGATGTGTATGTAACTCAAGTCACAACATTAATCTCCTCCCATGCTCCGAACAAGTTAACAAGTAGAGATTATTCAATTCGACATTGTAAATAATTATTTAACATGAATTATTCTAACTTCTATTTTTCAATACCATGTCATAATATGTATAATTGAATTGGTAAAGTAAACCATTAGATCTACCTCAGAAGATCATATTCCCTAGAACATAAGTTACAACATTATTTCAATCACTAAAAATATTCATCCTCTTTTTAACTAACAGAAAGACTAATATATGTTTTTTATATATTTCCAAATAGATTTCTCCTGGAAAACAATGGAGATCCCACTAAAATATGTTTGAGAGAGGACACTGATTCATTCCCAATGAATTCTCTAAGATATTGTTTATTAATTTAAACCTGAACTATATTTATGTTACTTAAAACACTTATTGGCATCAAATGATGTCACTATCCCTTGTTGGTTGCATCGTATAGACACCTTCCATGAAAGTTGATCTTGAAATCCAATGGAAATATAAATGATATTAGAAGTTAGCTATGACAAGTTAAATTCTGATGAATTTAGGCATACCAACATGGTATAACAAATCAATCCTTATTGGAAGTTATGTTGTACCTCTTATGTATGTTCTCAATTGAATACCCACTGTTTTGTTCAATATATAAGTCCTTTTTTATTATGATTCATTTAAAAGATTACCAAATTTTAATTGGTCTTGTCAATATTTTATAATTTCTATATAATTATTTTTTTGTAGGAATTATTATTCATAATGGATAATTTTTCACCAGTCCTGGTGAATATAAAACAAACACTATGGATTTACCCTTCAAACCCTATATGTGTTAATGAATCATGGATATACCACATATACTTGTAGATATTGTATGTATTCCAACCATTTGATCATCAGGAGCATTGACTAAATGCACGTCAATCCTGCTCCCAATATCTCTAATAGATATGTTCACCCATATATTGAAATGTAATGTATCACTTTACTTCCATTTTTATGTTTTAGGGATTTATAGAATATCCTATGAAACCATTACGATCTTACATAGATACATAATGGGTTTCACTTGATGCAAGTTTTTTTATATTAGAACAAACTCATTTCCTAGAAACACATCCCATATGACATAATGGATTTCAATCATACTAGAACTTCTATGATATCCATTTTTAATAATCTTTGTTATGTTAGTTATGGGATTTCTCTGTTATTCACAAAGCATGTCTAAAAACATAATCAATGTTTTAGCAATTTGTACCATTGATAATACATACACCATAACCTAGATGTATAAAATGTGCATTTAGGTATTAATCCATTCTACATTTTTATGATCAATGTTAAAATGTAAGAACCGTTATTAACCCTACTTATTAGCATCAATATTATTATGTGGATAAGTTAATTTACATTTAATTAATACTCCATGTTACATTATCATGATTGTTGAATGCTTGGTCATTATATTATTCAGCATACTGATCTGAAACTACTCATATCTTTTGACCATGCTTATATGTCACTATTACATTCATTAATAAATTAATGTAATCTTATTATGTATCTTACCACGTTCTTTTCTATGTAATAGTTCACATTCAGTTGATTAAATAATTTCAAAAGAATTGTGGAATACCATTATTTCTAATGGTTTTATGGTCCAATCTGAAGACACTGATAATCCAAAGGTTTTTAGATGTGTAGAGCCTAAATACCATATTTGGTATATCATTGAAGTCAATTTAGTTTTTCTTGGAAAACAAATATATAGACACAACTGGGTAAATAAGTCTTACATTTTTATATTAATCCATTATTGCCTATGATTCATATACCTCTAAACTATTTTTTTGAGTATATTATCACAAAGAACATTCATTCATGAACTTGGAATAATGTCTCATTATGTATAAAGGGACCATGAGATAAATTTTTGGGTTATACAAAAAACATGGTGAAAAGCAATCATTCTCTAGGAAATTAGAAGTTATTTTTTTCTCACTACTAACTTAGGAATCACCAGTTCATAGTAGCTTGGTGAAGAAGTATCACTTATAATAATGTTTATAAACTTACTTGGTTACTATATTTCAATATAAATATGTTAAAGGAATATTATAGGTAATACCCATGAAGAATGTGCTAAAAAATAATTTTATTTGATTAACACACATTGAAGAAGATGTTGATTCTTTCTTATTTAATCGAGTTCATCATGTTTTAAACTTATAGATATTTATTTCACAATATGTGATGCAAATAATCACATTTTTAATAACCATCCATTCTTTGATGGAATTTATAAGGTTCCATTGGTGTAACATTACATTTTCCTTTTCATATTTTCTTCCTATTTAATCTATGTAAGAACTAAAGATGATACTTTCTCTAATATTCTTATAACATGGTGAAAATTACCTAAAAGGTAAGGAAGCACTAACTCCATACTGTTTGTTAGTATCTTTAAACGAACATAGTGTAATTGGGTGAAAAGGTATAAGAATGAGATTCCATGAAAGATCATCATCAACCTATGATGTTTACACAATGCTACTGTAATCATCACGTTCAAATATTTCTTCACTCTCTCCTCGCAAACATCGTTGAGATGAGACTACATGTGATATCATCCACGATATGATTTTGTATGCAAACAAAAAATCTACCATTGATTATATAATTATGATATAATATTAGATACTTGATTTATGAGTCCCTTATAATCGTTTTATACATTCTATTCTTGATGTGGCATAATAGACAGGGACACCACACCATGAATTTCTTATACTGTAGAAATGTTCCCCAGTCTCGGTACTACACATATAAATTCATGCTAGTTTGGAAATTTAACATTGTTGAATATTTTTCACAGCTTTTTCTTGTGATATTAAATTCCATTTTCTATAATAATATAACTTAAGAATATTATTACTTTTTTATTTCTCAATTACAAATTAGAGATTAATTTAATCACCAAATTTCACCCACTATTTTATTGAAATCATGAACCATCTGTACTAGAATATGAATACTCTGTCATTTGATTATATTTGTGGAAAGGATCCTTGAACCTATTATCATAGTCTAAAAGATATGGCTACACCACTACTCGGAGGGTTCACAGTAGCTTTTTGGCAATCCAACCACATTAACTCACTATTTCTTTATCTGTTGAGTGAATTACCAGCGTCTAAAATCATAACATGATTCACTCTACTCTTACCTTTAAAATTAAAAAGAACTAGATTTGGATGTTTCTTTGTTAAAATTTTAGTTAAGTCATCCTACCACTCTCATAACAACTCCCCAATAGTAAGAGGCACCGTCATCTTTGGCATTACTGTAACCCCAAACACTAGGTTTTGATCAAATTTGAATGAGGGAAGACAGTAATGACTTAATTTATTTTTGGGGTTTTTTTGTGTTTTTATCTCGACAAAAGTAATCCATTTCTATTAATCTTGTTAATATGTGTTGTTGCTGTCAAAATGAACATTAATATTGAAATACACAGAACTTCTTTATGCATTTCGTCATTTATTATTTTATGTATTTTCGCAGTATTTTAAAATGCGTAAAATAATAAATAAATGCTAAATGAAAACTACTAATTGACTGATCTTGAATATATAAAATGACCTCTAGGCATCGTACCTGAGTCATAGCATAACTATTGATATAGCTCACCCCCATCCAGTACATCTTTTACCCATCTAGAGTATCATGTCATCTTAGTGGGGTCCACATCACTTATTGCATCATCTTATTCAATGTACACTACCTCATCTTGGTTGGATCCATGTCGTACACTGTATTCGACCAATATATAATAATACTCATGCACAAGTAATGGGGACTAGGGGTGTAAATGTAAATCAGATGGATTTGGGCATGCAGATCCATATACCTTTTAACTAAAAATAAAGACATTGGGTAGACCACAATTTAATTAATTACAAAAACAAAGACTATGAAAATAAATAAATAAATAACTAATTAAATGCTGACATACCTGGATCAGTGATCAAGAATATTAAAAGGGTAAATTAAATGTGCGCTAAAAATTATAATTTCAGTAAATTTGTATGAGGGTAAATTAAATAAATTAATTGAATTAAACAATACAAATAATTTAATTATTCTTCGGTAAACATAATAATTTAAAATTATTTACATAAATTAAATTAATTTGCATCCCTAGGTATCAAAATTTATTATATTATTCCACAATTAATATATAAAAAAATTTAATTTAATTCTAAAATTAAATAGATGAATTGAATTAATTAAATTTACCATGACCCCAAAAAACCCATGCAAGTCCAAAGCTGGAAGTTCCATACCTACACAAACCCATTTTGAACAGAAAAAATATTATGTTGGGCTAATCTAGGACAAGAAGGTACACCCAGACCCATCACAGGATGGGCAGACCCACCTGGGCCATTTCAGTGGCAACAAATTAGGTCAAAATGGGATCCGTAGGGGTTACCTTCCAGTGATGTACTATGTAGAAACAAATATGGAACATAGTGCAACAGTAGGGGCCGAGCAGTGATGGTCCGACTGAGGAAAGCTGGTCTAGTGCGATCCGACCAGGGATGACTGACACAACTCATTCATGGAGTACGACGAGGGTTATCTTCAGGTCACTACGGTGGTTTGGGATACACTGGGAGATCCACTCTGGAGGTAGCAGTGGTCATGCTGCGGCCTAGAACTCTCAATGTGTGGAATGACGGGGTGTGAAGGTGTTTGTGGCCCACGATCCCGTTGGCGGTGGCCTGACTGGGTGGGCACAAGCTGAGGTTGGTGGTGGCCTCAATCCAGTGAGATTTGGAAGATCCAGCTTGATCTGGGACTGGGATACCACAGGAGGGAGGTCAGTGTGTTGCGGGTCCACTTCCTACTTAATGAAGTGGAACCAATCGAGCAAGTGAAGGCAGAGGCTACCGCCGATTGGGGAAGATTGATGGATAGAGGAGGTGCCTGACACAGTGTCTATTCTACTGTGTAAAGGGGAGGAGGCCATGGGCTATATAGGTGTGTTGGCTGATGCATTGTATGGTTGAACCCCACAGTTCTTCTTCGGTGAGGGAAAGAGGATATGCGCAAGAGGGGGCTGACAACCTCACACCTCCCCTTGATTTTTTTTTTAAAAATTCTAGCCTCCTACATTTTTTTTCATTATTCCATGTCAAGACCAAACCCTAAAACATCCACACCCCCTTTTTAGTTTTCCAAAGGCTAATTTTTTCCTTTATTAAAATAATAATTTTGCTATTATTATTATTTTTATATCACTATAATTATATTATTATAACAATAAAACAAGTTATTAGAATTATAATTTGACATTCTTTAATAAATTGATATTGTTTCTGGTGAACAACAAAATGATTCTATCTTGACATGATCATGAATAGAAATAAATAATTGAAAATTTTATCCCCCAAGATCAAAAAACAAACACGATGTATTCCAAAAATTTCGAATCTCCATGATTTGGTCATTCGAAATCAGAATGACCTGTGGTTAGAACCCCTGGGACCTATTTCAATCTCTCCACATAATTTTATGCAAATAAATTATTATTTGGATCAGAAAATTTACATACTCACTCTGATGGAAATTATAGGTTCTGGGGCCTGAAGCTGAAACTGATGGGATGGGTATTTTAAAAATTTTACTCGTCGGGACTTCGAAAATTGTTGTCAACAATGATCAGGGCCCCAATAAGGTAAGAGGATCTCGTGTAAATTAAAATAGCAAAAAAAATTAAAACTATAAACATTACTTTACTGATACGAGGGTGTAGTTGACTAAAAATCATCATCAGTGGTTATTTCTTTAAGGATCCATACCAGTATTCATCTTGATTGTCTACACACACTTCAAAAATCTAAAGGAGGGCCTACCATCAAATTTTGGGGGCTTCCACAAGGATCCGATGATATCTTAATTGTCCTGATGATCATCGCATCATGATTCATTTTATTCTTGAGGGATATATTAGTCCGAGATCCTATAATGAGACTCTATATCTCTAGAAAGCGGTGGGAGATATAGTACCTAGTTTTCATTCATTTAATAGGCATGAGATTGAGCAATAATCTAATTTTATATAGTGGATGATGAAAACACTCGTATGGGCTCCTCGGACCTCATTAATTCAACATCCACTAAATAAGTTATTATGTTGAGCTAATATACATAAATATTATTTATTATTTTATCACCTACACATAATATATGTAAAATATATACTACATGATAATCCCAAGCCATTTAACTTGTCTCGTTATCCTGCTTAATAATAAATGAACATGAAATATTATAATAATAATCCTTCAATTAATATTTTCTCATATTTACATAACCTATAAATTCATTAAATAAATTCAATCATATTATTCATGGAATTAATAATAATTAATTTACATATTTCTTTAGTGATCGATACCTTGGACGACACTTAGACCCCATGGTGGGGCCCACATTTTCCAATATACCCATTCAACCGAATATAGCGGATTCCGAAATACGCTATTATGGGTGACCCTTTAAGACCATATCTCGATAGTAGTGAATAAATACATATACTAAGAGGGGATTCATGCAACCGATCAAGGCCTATAAAGCAAAAATATAGTCATATCAATGAATACCAACCTAAAAACCTGTACTATGTACTATAATGACTTTGTCTTTAAATATCTCAAAAACAACACAAAAACATGTGTCATTTCCCTTTTCTAGAATTTTTATTTATTGATCTATCTGGATGGATTTACTATTCTACTTCTTTATCCAAATACTTATGAAAGTATCACCATCCTGATCAACCAGATATGAGATATAAAACATCCTTAACTTGGAATCAATAAATCTTGTCTTTACCATTTAACTAATGTTATAGCACCCATGATGCACCTAACATATGTTACCTCATCAAAACATTAGCATCATGGTTTTTTACTTGTATCAAAGTATGCAATAAAATGGAACACACTTGTAATGATCTGAAGTTAGTATACCAATACACATGTTCATAGATAAGAACAACCAATGAAACCCAAAACATGTGGTGTTCTTATTAGTTGGTTAGTTCTCATGATCTCACTACCAGAGATCACTATGTGTAAACTTCATGAGAAGAAGTCTCAATGCTTATAAGCTCCCAACACCTGAGAGTCAAACAACTACTATGTCCATACATTAAAATTTATTATGACCGTTGGACCTTCATTTAAAAATAATGTCATAGTATATCATGGTTATCATTATAGCTTGGTATATGTTATAACCTTTTTATGACAATTAATCTATGGAAATTACCATTAAATAGTGGGTTTAGAAGTATATACACTATAATTGTAATTTAAAATCATGTATATCTAAATTTATAAAAAATATAGTAATCAATAGCACTACATAGTTGGTTCTAGGGCACCCACTAATTAAATAGTTTCAACCTTAATCTATTAATCTTGGAGTTTAGAACAAGAGTATCTATAGGGGTGAACAATGGTGGGGTTGTAGTTCCACTGTGAGAGGCTACATAATGGATGGAACAAATAGAGAGGGGATGTTCCTAGGCTAGTTAATTATTTATATATAGTTTTGGCACTCCATAACTTATAAAAATCATAGCTTGATGCATCTGATGGTCGATGTGGGATGCAGGAAGCACATGTAATTTTCATCCACTCTTAAAAAGGATGAACTTAACATGGGCCATCTAATATTACTAATATTAACCATCCATTCTTCTGCACAATGATCATTTAAAATAAACACTCTTCTTCCCCTTATTATTCCTTCATCCTTCCCAAAAAAACATGTTCAATGAATAGATCATAAAATAAAACAATCTCTAGTGATCGCCTCATGTGAATGTGACCCCTCGAAGTGAAACGAAGCAATGCATGTAATATCCATCTTGTATGAATGAGAATAAATCAAATATTTTATTTGTATGGATAGAACTATAATTCCAAGAGGTGTTCGGTTATTCAATACGTGGATGCATTTCATCTTCTCTAATTAAGAATCGTGTGATAATTTCATTCACATGAATATTTTATCATGAGGAATAAACCAAAACATATTGATTTTGAGATATAATAAAATCATTATTATTTTGAGTAGAGAGTTGAGGCTGAAAGCATCTTGAAACAATAATGGTGGAAAAATATACATATAATTTTGTAGGTATTAAAATGAGGTTTTAATTTAGGTTTTAGTACTATATATATAGGTGGTTTTCCACAGGATGAGAAGTAGAAATTCTGTTGTTATTCACATGAAAAAAATGAACCCATTTCCTTGGGTATTGGATGAGATACATAATGAGAATCCCAAGTATTTGGGTATTTATCAAATGAATGAACATGGTGACATCAGTTGTGAATAGAATGAAGGAACACCTAATCCTTTTGGATGTTTAAAGATATGTGTTTCACTAACTAGATATTTTATACCGCATGAGTTGCATTATTATTTACAGTGTGAGAAACATCCAACACTGTGTATGGTGTATTCAACTATTATAAATAAATACCCACACAATTAATGGGTAATAAAAATGAGAAATATAAAACATTATAGTGTTATGGTATTAATACTTATAATGATAATTTTAGTAATGAATTTAAATAATGGAATTTATTTAAACCCCATGAACGAAATTATTTTTTATAAATATATGAATGTAGTTCATGATAATTGTGAACAACTATTGAAATATACATTCAGACTCCTTGAATACTTTTTTCCAGAAGAATTTTGATAGTGAGGGAAAGATAGTTATTTCTTGAAGAAGGTGAACACATGAGCCCGATCATTTGAAAATAATTTTCAAGACCCACATAGATGATGTTATTGAAGAAGTGAAAAATGAAGGAGAAATATTATTTCTTGTCAAGATTGATTTTATTGAAGAACTGGAAGGATAATATTATTATAAACTATCTATTTTTGGGAGATATCTCAACTTACAAGATCTAGTATAAATAATTCTGGTGGGAATCCATCATAATGATGCCATAAAGAGATGGCATGCAGTAATCATTTGTGATAAGTTTTTATGGGAGTATATCTGTTAGTAATTTTGGACGATTTCCTATACTTGTAATCACATTGCTCTACTACTGGAGAATCCATGTTGGTAATTTTAACCAAAATGGAAATGATATAGTCACCCATTCCATCAAGGGGTGAACCTTGTAAAAAACTCTAGTTCCTTTTAGTCAATTCCTTAGTTTTCAAATGTGATATGTGATACTTTTAGGAATTATGTGTCAATATCTTAACCGATAATAGAGGGAAATTTTAAAAAGTTTTAATAGTAAAAAGAACATCACTAACTCTCCCCTCCCCCTCACAGTGATATATATAAACCCATACTCTTCATGTGGTATCATAGAACATTGTTACCTCTCTAAAGAACCATCTGTTACTGAAGTAAAAATTATAGGGAATTTAAATTTATTCAAAAATAGAAGAAATAATTAATTTGATAGAAATAAAAATTATCAATGGATGAATTTAATTCTACCACATCTTATTTAAATAGTCCTTGATGTTTTTGATGCTATAATTGTTGGTTTTATTTCACATGGAATTGATTTTATTAAGATATATGATGATAAGAGAAATATGTCGGTGCAAGGGAAAGATATAAATTCAAATTTTTCCACAATATATGATATTGCGATTAAAAAACTGATGGGTCTAAAAACCACCTAGGGGATGTGTGATAAACTCAGTAATATGTATATAGGTAATTTAATGATCAAAGAACCCAAAGTAAAAAAATTTGATAGCTATGTTTGATGATATCTAAATGGATGATGGTGAAATTTTTGTTGACTATATTCTTTGGTAAATCTGATAGAAAGTAATATCAAGGATTTTTTAGATACATTAGATGATTTATCTACTATCATTAAATTGATTCATAACATCCATGATAAATTTTATTCAAAAATTTATTCTTTAATAGAACATAGAGAACATTTTCTTGATGAGTTACATGTTACACTTCTTAAAAATGGGGTTATAAATGCTCTTATGTTAAAAAAGAAATCAAATGAGTAAATTTATTATAATGAAATGAAAAATATGGAGCTGAAGGAAAGGAAAGATGAACCATACTCAGAAACTAATGAGGATAACGAATGTGATACAGATTCTAAAATAATCATGAACATTATTAACAAAAATTTAATTTTAGGAAATGGAAAATTTAAATGTTTTATTTCATTAATGTGATTTAATTATGGGCTATTTGGACATTTTTCAAATGATTGTACAAAGAATTTTATGACTATGAGAGTGATAATGAAGATAAATACTACAATAATAGATTATTTAGAACAGGTGAAGCTATAAATAAAATAGAAATTTTTTATGGAAATACAATAGAAATATGATGTGTAAGAGAGTTAATGATGAATATTCATTATGTACTGAATCAGAAGATGAAGGTTCAACTAAAAATCATAAAATTTTCATGTCACAAATTAAGAGACAATTATATTTTTAATGTAGTGATGAGATAGTATATGATAGAAACATTGAGTATATGTTATGATCCTAACATTACACAAATATTGATAAAAAAATTATCTCATAAATGAAAAGAAGAATCTTGGGAAAGATAACATGAAAATAACTAAAAAATAACAAGGATGAAAAAATACATATTGATGAAGGAAAGAAGGAATTGATCAAAACAAATGTATCTTTTTTATATTAATCAATAAAATCAAATTGAAAATTTTGGAACAAGATAAGAATATATGTGATCTTGAAGATAATTTTAAAACTATAGTATAAAATTTTTTTGATACACAATCCATACGTGACACATTTCAACATGAATTCAATAAGGCCATATAATAATTTTATGAATCTTTTGATATTATGGGAGAGACTTATCAAGAAAAAAAGAAGAAATATAAAATTTCACTTAATCATTTTTATGGATATGTTACCTATAATAGTGTATATGTGAATGTTAAAACATAGGAAGATAAAAATTTTCTAATAAAGACAACACCCCCCAAAGATTAATGGCTTGTAACAAGATAACAACATAGATGTATATTCATCTAGAATAAATTTATGAGAATAGATTTTTATGTATTTTATTGGTGTTGTCGTTTTCATGGTCAAAGTACTATTTCTTCTAGTTCAACATGTCTTTAAGAAGAATGAGGATGGGATAATGGGGGAATTTCAATGAGTATATAATGAATAAATCCCAGTGAGAACAACCTATGGGAAAAAAATTCTCCAAATTTATCCACAAAAAACAAATTTGATACAGTGGAAAAAGATTGTTGATGATGTTGTTTAGAAGGTCAAAAGGATATTTTTTTAGTTGGAGAGGAATCCTGTTTTTTATAATCGATGTGGTCTCTAATTAAAACTTGAGGAAAATTATATAAAAATGTTGAGAAAATTAATAATGAAAGGAAATTCAGCTTAGTTTTTTCACTAAACCAATTGAAATCATATAAACAATTGGGGGAGGATAGAAAAATTTCTAAATATAAAGAAAATAAAGATATAGATGATGAGGATTTATCAAAAAATTTAAGCTTTTGTATTCGTAAGACAGAGGATGAAAATGTTTTTTAACATAAAGAAGAAGAAGGGAAGAAAGATGATATTCAAATCAATGAGAATCCAAATAAAAACATGTTTCCAAGGAAAATATCAATATAAATATAAGAAAAAATTAATTCCCCCGATTGAGAAGAAGATCATAGTTTGGATATTATTTCATAGAGACCAAGGATTCACTAATTATTCCGATTATTTTAAGTGTTCTAAAATATAAATTTTGGGAATTAAATGATAGGTTTGATTATTTCACCACTAGACATCCTGATGATATTGTTTTTCATGAAACCTGATTACATACATAAAATTGAAGAAAAGTGTGTATCCCTTGAGTGGGATTATAGAGGAGTTTTTATGTAAATCACACTTTCATCTATTATTGTTAATTTTATTTTCTTAGAAATTAAGGGGTGGGGTGGGGTGATTCTTTATTTATGTCAAGGTGAGACAAAGGGGGGTATTTATCTATTAGACTTGAACTTTCTGAGGTGTTTATTGAAGTATGTGCATGATTTAGCATTTCATTGATAAATATGATTATTTACAACCCCATGAATGAAAATGAATAATTTAAATGATTTATATCACATGTTAATATATGTTAGGTAAAACATATTGATGCATGGTTATTTCATTCCTTTTTTTTCTATATTAGGTTTTACCATATAGACTTAGAGTTGATTTTCTAATTTATCCTTGGAATGTATCATGTTAAATAAACACTTTCATTAAAATATGTGAATAATTTTTTTGAGAATAAAGGTGAGATAATATAAAACTCCAATATTCATTTTCATTTATTTTTCAATTTTGGAGAATAGTGAGCACACATATTGGATTATTGAATAATATAAAACATATCGACACCAAAATAGAAAGAGGTGGATTGTTTTTCCGACGTTAAATTAGTTTTTAATCTGTAAATATCTGGATGATACAATGTGAAGATTGTTGTCTTATTCTTTAAATTGTAATTTCAATTTCTTAGGATTCTTCACACTATTAAAAAAGTGTAATTACATAAAAAAGATATATTAATGATTTAAGGAAGAGGAATCAATGTTGATGAATATTGTATGTTCATGAAAAAATTTATTTTAATGATGAAGGATTAATAAGATGAATTTTGGTTTCATTGAAAAAATATATTATACTTTACATTATGTTTATGGATTGTTATTTGAGAATTATATAATATTTTTTACTGAAGATTTAGTTAATAATTTAGAGAGATCACTAAAAATATAGTCCTTTATCTAGTATATGGAACCGTGTTCTATGGATTTTGAGACAATTTTTAATCATGTCATTTTGCATCCCTTAAATGGATGAAATGTGTGTATCAAATTAGATGGATATTAGATGTGTTTTCAGGTATGTCAATACCAATTTCATCCAATTTTATTA
The DNA here is from genome assembly GCA_963277665.1 of Viscum album. Classification (NCBI taxonomy): domain Eukaryota; kingdom Viridiplantae; phylum Streptophyta; class Magnoliopsida; order Santalales; family Viscaceae; genus Viscum; species Viscum album. The sequence continues at coordinate 1,188,195,749 of OY728121.1, read as the reverse complement.
ATTTTACTGTCTTATCAATTAAGGGTAATTTGTTGATAGATTTAAGGATAATACAATGTGGGTATATTACCTTCACTAGTATAGAAAACAATCCTAGGGTTTCATAGGGTTATGTGTTTCATAGGGTCTCCATGTTATGGTTGTGATTTTCTAGTTACCTTTATTTATTAGAAGATTTTTTAGAACCTCCATGCAATGGTGTAAATATAAATCCCTTATTAAGGTTTGGTCATATGGAATATGATTTAATATTTCATTGGAAAACATTACTGTTCATGGACAAAGAGAATGAAGTGTTCATATCCCATAAGAATGATTATGTCTTTCTTATGTGTCGAATATCACTTCTGGTCTTTAAAATGATTGAAGGTGATCAACCCTTCAATCAGGGAAACATAAAAAGCATGCTCCAAATTTTTTGGTATTTAGGATAGTGTGTAGCCATAAGAGATGTTGGATAAAGTTATATGATCTTTGAATTCTTCAATGAGAGAGGTAAACAAAAGGTACTCAATGTAATTCTATTGTCCTTTGATAAACAACTCATTCTAATGGATGACATAAGAGGGAGGGGGATATACTAAAGAAAATTATATCCACATAAATAGTTTGGATATGAAATAATGGGATCCCATTCAGTGGGATAATTAAGAACGATAATTGTAAAATCGAAGGCCACATGAGAGAATTTATGGAATGTGATATATCATATCCAATTCATCAGGGTCTGATTGTGTGGATTAGGGTGTTGGTTGATGTCGCACATACACTTATCCAGTTATTTTTTCTTATGATAGGGGAATCAAGTGCCTAGATATCCTTTAAATATAAAAATATAAATGTTTTCACCTGTTTTTTTGGGTTCCTAGGGTGCAAAAAGAAAGAATGTGTCTCAAGGAAGGTAGATTCCGAAGTGAACAACATCATGCAATATGGTGACTAGGTCTAAGAAACAATTCTAGGACATTATTCATTCCTTAATAAGAAAGAAACGACCATGATTGACCTATGAAAAATATTTCTATGAAAAATGATCAAAATTATTAAAATATCATCATATTGGGGCCTCTTATTTTTTATATAGATTAGTGTGAGAACAAGAGGTAGGAATAATTGTTTTTTCAAACCATCAGAGTGAGTTTGGGATATCCTAGGAAAAGGTATGATAACCATGGGTTTCCCCATAAAAAAGGATTCCGCTTTTTTTTATTCCAAAAACCATGGAGGTCCTGAATAAACTATCCTCCACCCTAGTTTCAATATATAGGGACCCTCCATATATATGTTCTCCATAAATACTTGATTTACTACTGTATCTATTTATGCATGTGGTAGATCTAATCGAATCCTCTATGGTAGGTCCAAAAAAAATAGAGGTTGGGGGAGAAAATGAGAGAATATAGTGGGAATGGAAATGTAATGAACTGAAGAGAAATTTATGGAGTTAAATGTTCTGTGGAGAGACCACTGGTCAATGATAGATATTACTAATGATGAAAAGAGATAGGGGATAGAACACACCGCACATATTCTATGTTGGAGGACAGATTGAGCTAGCCATGCATAAACCCATGGAAATCTTGGGTTCGATATCCGATATGCTTGGAAACCCATGATCAGTTAGGATGCCCCTTCACCGTTGTTCTAAAAGTATCCATTATATGGGTTTTCAATCTGAAAAAATATTAGATACTAAAGAAAAGGATGGTATCATAATAAACATGGTTTCATTAGATCATTACAAGTATATTAGAGAAGCCATTATAGTTAAATCATCATGCTTTAGAGGGAGTGTGTGAATGTTAGGGTTAAATCCTGATCTCCAAACAACAATGGTGTAATCATCCATCATTGAGATTCACTTTTTTGGTATTTTCTGTAGTTTTATGGATGAGCCTCCTAAGGGGCGAAATAAATATCATGGATGTTACTCAAATCCCTTCACGAGATCCTCCTTGGACAAATCTTGATTAGAAGAGGGGGGCCAATGAAATTCTATTTAATAATAAGAAGAATAGGTCATAAAGAAGACATTATACATCCATAATGGATTTACGGAATGAAACGATGTTTCAACGGCTGGTAGATCTAGGATATTTTCAAAACCATTTTACATGGTTTGGTGGGATGTATAAAGAAAATGGAATTTTAGAGAAACTGGATAGATTTATGGCTTCAGTAGATCGAATTATCCTTTTCGATTACTTCTAGGTATATCATCTTTCTCCTTCCATGTAAGGCCATATTATGATACAAATTGACATACCATTAGGTTTCAGAAAACCATGGCATGAAATAATATTTATGTTCTAGGGGTTTTGGGAAAAGTAAAGGGAGTGAGAAGTGGTTATTCTCTATTGTTGGTAAGTTATAAATCCTAACATCATAAAAAATATCCATTATAAAAAATCCAATTTGAAAAATTATAGTAATCTCAAATTTTACCAGCTTAACATACAATGGATTTCAATTGAAATAATACTAAAAAATTTACACTCTCTACATTATTATTATGTTATCTTCACTATCTCGATAATGGAAGTGTAACACGATGAGGTTCTCAAAATTAATGATAGTTTTTAGTCTATACGCACCGAGGAATCCCACATCAAAATTAGAATCTATTACTACATCTATTTTAATAATAATGCCTCTTGCTAGGAGGCCCAATAACTCAATTTATTACCTCACTAGTTTTGTGGGAAGATATGCTTCTGATGATAGGGGAATCCATGATCTCATCAGGCCTTTTTATCAGGAGCAATTGTAATGCCCCGACCCCAGTTACCTAGAGTCGGTGCATTATTACATAACATTGGCATGATCACAAGAAAGATCAAATCTCGAATGACCGATTGGTTCAGTAGCCTTGGAAACACTAGATATATTCATAAAGTTTTACATTACATCATAAAGTGAAAAACTACTAAAACAACATAGTCTCCATATTCCACACTCATATCCCCACATAAAATCCCTGCAGGTCATTCATAACTTACTTCTTCACATCCTGGGAAAAATAAAACATAGAAAAGGGGTGAGCTCAAATGCCTAGTAAGGATAACAATATAGCGGAAACATTCAAAAATAAGCATAAACATTTAAGAAAATGTATAACTAAAACAAAATCCTTTTAAACGTGAACTTCAACATAGTATGGAAAAAGTAAAATGAAATAATTCCATTTACTTATTCATATGGATATTCTACTAATCGAATAATCACATGCAATATCAATAACCACTTTCATAATGATGGAATGCATAATGCCAGAATATCATAACCACATAGCCAAGGCCTCGTTCCAAGACTAGAAATAAAATTTTTCTAAGTCCTTGTGCCAAGACACTAGTTTGTCTCAGGAGAACTACCGATGCATCGAGGAGCTATAGTGGGCTCCACCCGTCACATATTAAGTCCAATGCATTACCATATGAAAAGGTTTAAACATAACATAAACATTAATATTAAAACTAGCATACAAAATGTCAATAATTTCACCATAAAATATGAATGGTATAAAAATAGCACATCCACAGTCAAACATATCACACAACCTTCAATACAATATAGAAGTTTTGTATCATAATAAATCAACTTCAAATAAGCATAAAATCCATCAAAGGATGTTGACATAGATGAAATCAAAACTCTTTTAGAGAAATATCTCTTTCTATTTTGAAATCATTTAAGAGTCATATATTTATGAAATAAAACATTTTTTTTGAAAATATTATTATAATATTGCAAGGGAAGCTTTGACAATTTTATAATGGCGGAAAATAACCACACCCGCCGTATAAGTTAAAAAAACATTCTTACCTTAATTCTGTCGAAAAGGTTAAAAAGAACCTTGTTTGGAAAACGACAGAACGATTCCTTTATAAACCACTTATAAAATGTCAAACAAGGGTATAAATTACTTTAACCCATATTCTTGTAAATAGTAAAAATGTTGTGAAATACATTTTTAAGAAACATAGATGTGGATGATAAAGAGATCCCAGTAGATTATTACGTATAAACAACCTCGGATAATGAAGAGATTGTAAAATAAACCCTTACCATGTACTTTTCCTTGGTTGGGGTAGGTTAACCACTTGTACAATGGTGAAATAATTGTTATTAAATTATACAAGAATCATATACATTAATATGATATCATATTGATTTGTAAATAATATCTTAGTACTATCGTTGTTTCGGGTGTTAACTTACTCGTTTTATTTTATATGTTTTGTTACATAATCCATGTTTGTAATTGATAGGTTGTATCTTAATCATATCCAGAATGATATCAAGACCTTAGATACTATTATTAAACATCAAATGAGAATTTTACTTGAATAGATACGATGGAGAATGAATCTCATCGCATTCGTGGAGACGGTAGTCCGTACATACGCACGAGCGACAATATCATTCTTTTGATATTAAAATAATATATAAATGGATGTTATATCATATATACAGAATCATTAACATGTTATATTTATTATTTACATGAGTTACACATCATTATTATACCCATCCAAATAATAATTTATTGAATAACAATTACACCACAACATGGAGACGGTAAGCCATATGTACGCACATATGGTGACATGTTATTCAAAGGATGGATAGAATAATGAATATGGTTGTACCATATTTATAATAACATCACAGTATATATATGATACTGGAGTTATTATTTTATAATGGTAACAACAAAGGAAGATGAAGTGGAAGAAGAAAGGAACTTGGAAATGGGTGGTGAAATCATTACCTCTTCTTCGGGTTCTTCCTTTTGATTTGATCAAAAGGGCTCCTTAGGTTGGCTTTCTGCTCAAACTAAGGCATCTAGGTTGTAGTGAGGGAATTTGGGAGAGTATTTGGGCAGAGTTTGGCTGAACAAAAAGGCTTTGAAGGTGTGAAGAAATGAGAAGGAGGAGTGCCCTTTTATAAGAGGGGTGATGGGCACCTTTGGAAAAGCTAGAAATATTAGTTTATAATAAATTCATATTCGGTTTCTAATGGCTCCAAAGTGGATTATTTAAATTTCAAGGTGGGGATGGGTCGAAAACCAGTCAACCAATATAATTTATACAGGTTTGGGTACTTATATTTACCTTATCTTTAAGTATTAACTCTAAGTTAGTTAGTTTCACTTTGACAATGTCTCTTTGTATTTTTATATTACATGGTTAATAAAAATACTATATACATCCAAGAGACCACAAAGTAGTTCATTAATGAATAAACAATCATGATATAAGTCTCTTGGACGAACCTTAGATTTTTAGGAATTTAATATCAATTAATAATATAATATTGTTTTAAAATACTATTTTATATCAATTTTGACACTATTCCATAATTAGTTTTTGTAAAACTCATAACAGAATGATTACTTCGAAAAAAGTTAATTGAAGGAATACTAACATGTCATGTTAACCTAGAAAATTATATTAATTCATAAAAGGTCGGAAATTTTATTTATTTGGGTATTTATAATATCAATTATTCTAATTTTTCATTAATTAGGTAATTACTGCATCATCATTGTGTCATAAATAAATTAAATTATTTAATGTCTAAAAATTATAAATAAAATATCCTTATGTATAAAATATCTTTAGCTTTCTAATTAATATTTAAAATCGAATTTCTCTTATGTATAACCCTATATTAAAAATGGTTTAGTAAATAAACATCGATTTTAACTCTTTTAACTCTTCTTTGAATTAAATAATAATAAATGTCCTAATCTAATCCAAGTGGACCTAAATGATAATATTTTATTCCTAAGGTTGGTTTTGGTCGAGATACACTTGTACAATAGAATTAATACATGTTTTAGGGTAATATTAATATCATTTGTACCCTTAATTACCCTATTTACTTTTAACTGTGGTAAATAAAAGTAAAAAGTTACTATTCACCAAAAATTATTTTCATCTCATTGAACCACATTTCACTTTTTGATATTAACCATGTCTCTAGGATTTTCTAAATTCCATTCACAGAAGTGGTAAAATTATGTTTTATGAAAAATTCAGTTTTTTTAACTACCACTTAGTAGTTTCACTATTCATCAAAAATTGAAGGTTTTCAGAACAATGCCAAAATTTCACCCTAAGCTATAATTGATATTCCGAATAGAAAAATGATGTGTATTTTAAAAAATTACAAACATATAAGTTGCATTAAATAATTTTATAATCAATTCCCGCTGTCACAACAAATAGCGTGTTTTTAAGAAACAATATATACCAAAAGATTGACAATTTTTTCGGTCCAATTTCAAAGTGAAATTAATTCTAATGAACACTATTGGATAAAATGTTAAAAATATATTATAATTATAATTTAACACCATTCAATAATATAATTTATCACTATAAATTATTTTGATTAAAAAAGTTGTTTTTAAGTATTTTTCACTATTCATAAAAATTGGAAGTTCTCAGAAAAATACCAAAAAAATCATCTTAGGATAATTTCGATATTCCAAAACCAAAAATGAAGTCCATTTTGAAATATAAAATATATATAATTTCAAAAAGTAGGTATTACTATTCATAACGGCTTGTTTGATTGGTTGTGGTGTGTGTTAGAACATGATGTTGCGTACAACACACGTTATCGTATTATTCAAAGAGAAGTGTACCGTAGAATCTTGGGGTGTTACATTCTCCCCTCCTTCAAATAATTTCATCCTGGAAATTTCCAGAATACTACCACATGAAAAGACTCGGGTGGGTCTTCAACATAAGTTCCTCGGGTTCCCACATTTCCTCTTCCATCATATGGTTTCTCCACAAAACTTTTACCAGACACGTCGTCCGGTTTCTCAGTACTTGTTCTCTCGTATCAAGAATCCCGACGGGATCTTCGCAATAAGACAGATTGGGTTCCAGTTCTAATTCCTCATAAGTGAGTACATGCGTTGGTTTAGGCATGTATTTCCTCAATAGAGATACGTGGAACACATCGTGAGCTTTGGAGAGACTTGGCGGCATTGCCAATCGGTATGCTACAACACCAATTCGTTCTAGAATATCGAAAGGTCCGATGTACCTGGGACTCAATTTACCTTTCTTACCAAAACTTATGACTCACTTCCATGGAGATACCTTCAGGAAAACATGATCACCGACTTGAAATTACAAATCCTTCCTTCGATTATCGGCATAACTCTTCTGCCTACTTTGAGCTGCTTTGATGTGATTTTGGATTACCTTCACCTTTTCCATCGTTTCCTCCACCAGTTCTAGACCTACAAGTTTTCTTTCACCAACGTCATCCCAACAAGTTGGTGTGCGACATCTCCTTCCGTATAACGCTTCATATGGTGCCATCTGAATACTCGAATGGAAGCTATTGTTATAGGAAAATTATACCAAAGGTAAATACTGATTCCACCTACCCTGAAAGCCAAGTGAGCAGGATCTCAACATGTCTTCTAAGGTTTGAATAGTCCGTTCTGATTGTCCTTCTGTCTGAGGGTGGTAGCCAGTGCTCAAAATAAGTTCAGTATCTAGGGATTTCTGAAGACCCTTCCCGAATCTTGAAGTAAAATGGGGATCACGATCAAAATCAATCGATAGGGGTACTCCATGAAGTCTCAAAACTTCATTAATATATAGTCTTGCTAGATGTTCCAGTGGTAGATCTTTTCTTATAGCATGAAAATGTGCTGACTTTGTAAGACGATCAATAATAACCCATATTGCATCATTCCTTCTAGGAGTCTTTGGTAGCCCCATGAAAAAGTCCATCGTAATATTGTCCCATTTACACTCCTGTATGGGAAGAGGTTGCATGACTCCTCCAGGGTGTTACCTTCTAGCTTTCACTTGTTGACAAACCATACATCTTGACACAAAATCAGCAATCTCCCTATTCATATTGTCCCACCAAAAATGTTCCTTCAAATATCTATACATTTTGGTGCTCCCAGGGTGTATAGAGAAATTGGAACTATGAGCATCATCCAGAAATTCCATTTTTAGATCAGGTATACCGGGAACACAAAGTCTCTTCCCGAATTTCAAAATTCCATCTTCATACACAATGTCACTCAGTCTCCCATCATTCACACCTTTAATCTTCTTTTGAAATTCTTCATCATCGGTCTAAGAACTCTTAATCCTTTCTAGTAAAGATGGTCTGGCAACCATTTGAAAAATAATTGATGTTTCTCCTTCCCTGGTTATTCCCATGTCCATCTTCACTAGATCCATGAAAATTGGATCCCTTTCAATTCTCATATAGTTCAAAACTCCATGATCTTTTCTTCTCAAAGCATCTTCCTCCTTGTTTGCCTTCCCTGGGTGGTATTGTATCGTACAATCATAATCCTGGATAAATTCAAGCCATCTCCTTTGCCTCATGTTGAGTTATTTTTGTGAGAAAATATAATTCAAACTCTTGTGATCAGTATAAATTTCACATTTTTCACCATAGAGGTAGTGCCTCAATATCTTCAAAGCGAAGATCACAGCTGCTAACTTGAGATCATGAGTAGGATAGTTTTGTTCATTAATTTTCAATTTTCATGATGCATAGGCAATAAATCTATCATTCTGCATAAGGACACAACCAAGTCCTTTCTTCGATGCATCACTATAAATAACGAACCCATCATTCCCCGATTGTAGAGTCAATATAGGAGCATTGATTAATCTTCTCTTCAGTTATTCAAAACACTCTTCACACTCTTTTGTCCAAACAAATTTAACCCCTTTACGTGTGAGCTTCGTTAATGGGTTAGCCAATCGGGCAAAATTCTAGACGAAACGTCGATAAAAACCTGCTAAACCAATAAAACTATGTACCTCAGTTATAATCGTTGGTGCTGGAAATTCTTGGATTGACTTAGTCTTAGAAGGATCAACATAGATTCCATCTTTAGAGACAATATGGCCAAGAAAAGAAATCTCCTGAAGCCAGAATTCACACTTTCTAAACTTCCCATATAATTCATGTCTTCTCAGAGTCTCCAAGATAATGCGCAAGTGATTTTCAGGATCTTCGTAACTTTTTGAGTATACCAAGATGTCATCAATAAATACCACCACAAATTAATCGAGATACTCCTAGAAAACTCTATTAATTAGATCCATGAATACAGAGGGTGCATTAGTCAATACAAAAGGCATTACAGTAAACTCGTAATGCCCGTACCTGGTTCGAAATGCTGTCTTTGGAATGTATTCCTTCTTCACACACAACTGATGGTATCCAGATCGAAGGTCAATCTTTCAAAAGTATTGAGCTACAGGCAGTTGGTCAAATAAATCATCAATGCGTGGTAGGGGATACTTATTATTTATTGTTATAGAATTGATCTCCCTATATTCGATACATAACCTCATAGACCCGTCTTTCTTTTTAACAAAAAGAACAGGGGCTCCCCATGGAGAAACACTAGGGAGAATAAATCCCTTATTACTCAATTCCTCTAGTTGTTTCTTTAGTACATTAATTCTACAGTGGCCATTCTATAAGGGGTCTTTGATATAGGCCTTGATCCAGGAATTAAATCAATGGAAAACTCAACTTCTCATTCTGGAGGATGTCCAGGTAAATCTTCCTGAAATACATCTACAAATTCTTTCACAACAGGTACATCCTCTATTTGAACATTCCTTTCCTCACCCACAGTTATTTCATTCTCTTCCTCCCCAATAATAGAATTTAGTTGAGCTACTGGGGTGTATCTAAATAAGAATTAGGTGGTGATTATTCTGCTCTAAACATAAGATATTCCTTATTATCATCATCAAGAATCATAACCTCTTTCTTCTTACAATAAATCTTCACATCATAGTCTGAAAGCCAGTCCATACCGAGGATTATATCAAACTCAACCATAGGTATGACGATGAGATCAGTAGATAAAGAACATTTATGTGCTCTAATGGGGACTGATTCAGAAAACTTTGTTGCAATGATACTTCCCTTAGGAGTTTTAACTGACAACTCCCTTGTTAAATCAAATTGCAAATGTCTAATTTTCTTAGCAAACTAGGAAGATATAAAACAATGCGATGATCTAGAATCAAATAATGCATTTGATAAACTTGAGGAAACCATTAAATTACCTGCCACCACATCTTTCAGAGCATCTACCTCAGAAGTAGTGATAGAATAAGCTTGGCCTTGATCCCTTGGCATTTTATGAGGTAAGTTCTCCTGACACTTAGGATATTCATTTGCATAATGCCCCATCTCCCTACAATTGTAGCATTGAACATTGGTAGCTTTCTTCTTCCCCTTGCAATCACGAGCTTGGTGGCCTTTTTCACCACACTTGTAACAGACTCTGATTCCCTTCAAGCAAGTACCGGGGTGTTTCTTACCACATTTACCGCAGGATGGATATTCAACCTTTCCCTTCTTCCCCTTATTTCCATTCCTAGATTGATCAGCAGGCCTCTTCTTCTCTTGCTTTGCTTTAAATTCATAAGACTTAGAGAAATCATTTTCGGTCTTGATAGCACATGAGACAATGTCTTCGTATGACGAGAAGGATTGTGATACTAATGCTCGATGGAGAAATTGTTTTAACCCATCAAAGAAACGATCAATCTTACTTATTGGGTTACGTATATAATCTCTTTCATACCTTGATAACCTTGTAAATTTAGCCTCATACTTTGCGTCATTCTTATCCTCCTTCTGTCTCAGACTCAGAAACTGCCTTTCCATATCTGCTCGGTGGTCGCGAGGAAAGTATTTTTCTAAAAACAGATCATTGAAATACCTCCATTCCATATTTGATACTTCATCATCTTCCTTTGTATTTTGAATCAATGACCACCATTGATCAGTATCTCCAGTGAGGCGGTAAAATACCATGATAACTTTTTCACTTTCACTACTCCCCAAAGCCTGAAATATTTTCTCTAGGGAATATATCCATTGCTCAGCTTCTAAGGGATTTGTACTCCCATTGAACGTTTGTGGTTGTTGCCTCATGAATCGATCTAACATTAATCCTCCACGCTGCGGATCAGGGTGCTCCATATGGGTAAGGTTATTATTCATAACCTAAGTGAGTTGTCCCAGTATGGTGATTAGCTGATCGGCACAAGTTGCATCACCAGCTCCACTATAATTATCTTGAGCAGGAGGGAAATCCCTACATGGAGTGCGTGCATTGATACGGTTTCCATTTCTTCCACTAGGCGCCATTTCTAAACAATGGCATAAACTAGATCAGTTTATGAATCAAAATACATAATCTCATGCTTATAAAACACTTAACATAAATTGAACTATTTATGGATATAATCGATAATCATAAAAAAAATTCATTGAGGAAGTATATACATATAAACCCTTCATAATGATTTGTAAAGAAAATTAGAGTTATCCTAAGTATATCCCCCGGGAGTGTCGTAACCAAGAGTGCAATAAGGCCCGTTGTCATGCACCAGTTCCCGTTTGAGTCTAGCTCAAAGCGGTGTTTTCGGGTTTTACCCCTAGGTACATCTGTGACAGAGCCGCCTCTACCTGCTCGTATCCAGACAGGGATATATTTCTCGGAAAACTCACATAATCTTTACAATAAAAAAATTCTAGGAAGTTCATCTATACTAATCCTCAATGTTTATCTTAAATCTATGTGCTCTAATCAGAGTTTATCTAAATCTAGCTTCCAAGGTTTGAACTAAATTTCCTCTGATACCAACTGTAACGCCCCAGCCCTAGTTACCTAGAGTCGGTGCCTTATTACATAACATTGACATGGTCACAAGAAAGATCAAATCTCGAAAGACCGATTGGTTTAGTAGCCTTTGAAACACTAGATATATTCATAAAGTTTTACATTACATCATAAAGTGAAAAACTACTACAACAACATAGTCTCCATATTCCACACTCATATCCCCACATAAAATCCCTGCAGGTCCTTCATAACTTACTTATTCACATCCTGGGAAAAATAAAACATAGGAAAGGGGTGAGTTCAAATGCCCAGTAAAGATAACAATATAGAGGAAACTTTCAAAAATAAGCATAAAAATTTAAGTCAATGTATAACTAAAACAAAAGCCTTTTATACTTGAACTTCAACATAGTATGGAAAAGGTAAAATGAAATAATTCCATTTACTTATTCACATGGATATTCTACTAATCGAATAATCACATGAAATATCAATAACAACTTTCATAATGATGGAATGCATAATGCTAGACTATCATAACCACATATCCAAGGCCTCGTGCCAAGACTACAAATAAGATTTTTCCAAGGCCTTGTTCCAAGACACTAGTTTGTCTCATGAGACCTACCGATGCATCGAGGAGCTATAGCGGGCTCCACCCGTCACATATTAAGTCCAATGCATTCCCATATGAAAAGGTTTAAACATAACATAAACATTCTTATCAAAACTAGCATATGAAATGTCAATACTTTCACCATAAAATATGAATGGTATAAAAATAGCACATCCACAGTCAAACATATCACAAAACCATCAATACTATATAGCAGTTTTGTATCATAATAAATCAACTTCAAATAAGCGTAAAATCCATCAAAGGATGTTGACATAGATGAAATCAAATTTTTTTTAGAGAAATATCTCTTTCTATTTTGAAATCATTTAAGAGTCATATATTTATGAAATAAAACATTTTTTTTGAAAATATTCTTATAAGCTTGCCAGGGAAGCTTCGACGATTTTATAATGGTGGAAAATAACCGCGCCCACCGTATAAGTTAAAAAAACATTTTTACCTTAATTCTGTCGAAAAGGTTAAAAAGCACCTTGTTTGGAAAACGATGGAAAGATTCCTTTATAAACCAATTATAAAAAGTCAAACAAGGGTAGAAATAACTTTAACCCAAATTCTTGTAAATAGTAAAAATGTTTTGAAATACATTTTTAAGAAACATGGATGTGGATGATAAAGAGATCCCAGTAGATTATTACGTATAAACAACCTCGAATAATGAAGAGATTGTGAAATAAACCCTTACCTTGTACTTTTCCTTGGTTGGGGTAGGTTAAGCTCCTGTATAATGGTGAAATAATTGTTATTAAATTATATAAAAATCATATACATTAATATGATATCATATTGATTTGTTAATAATATCATAGTACTATTATTGTTTCGGGTGTTAACTTACTCGTTTTCATTTATATGTTTTGTTACATAAGCCATGTTTGTAATGGATAGGTTGTATCTTAATCATATCCATAATGATATCAAGTCCTTAGATACTATTATTAATCATCAAATGAGAATTATACTTGAATAGATACAATGGAGAATGAATCTCATCGCGTTCGTGGAGACGGTAGTCCGTACGTACGCACGAGCGACAATATCATTCTTTTGATATTAAAATAATATATAAATGGATGTTATATCATATATACAGAATCGTTAACATGTTATATTTATTATTTACATGAGTTACACATCATTATTATACCCATCCAAATAATAATTTATTGAATAACAATTACACCACGACGTGGAGACGGTAAGCCGTACGTACGCACGTATGGTGACATGTTATTCAAAGGATGGATAGAATACTGAATATGGTTGTACCGTATTTATAATAAAATCACAGTATATATATGATACTGGAGTTATTATATTAGAATGGTAACAACAAAGGAAGAAGAAGTGGAAGAAGAACAGAACTTGGAAAAGGGTCGTGAAATCATTACCTCTTCTTCGGGTTCTTCCTTTTGATTTGATCAAAAGGGCTTCATAGGATGACATTCTGATAAAACTAAGGCCTCTAGGTTGTATTTAGGGAAGTTGGGAGAGTATTTTGGCAGAGTTTGGCCGAACTAAAAGGCTTTGAAGATGTGAATAAATGATAAGGAGGATTGCCCTTTTATAAGAGGGGTGAGGGGCACCTTTGGAAAAGCTAGAAATATTAGTTTATAATAAATTCATATTCGGTTTCTAATGGCTCCAAAGTGTATTATTTAAATATTAAGGTGGGGATGGGTCAAAAGCCACGCAACCAATAGAATTTATACAGGTTTGGGTACTTATATTAACCTTATCTTTAAGTATTAGCTCTTAGGTAATTAGTTTCACTTTCACAATGTCTCTTTGTATTTTTATATTATATGGTTAATAAACATACAATATACATCCAAGAGACCCCCAAGTGGTACATTAATGATGAACATATAATGATATAAGTCTCTTGGCTGAAACATAGATTTTTAGGAATTTAATATCAATTAATAATATAATATTTGTTTTAAAAACTCTTTTATATCAATTTTGACACTATTCAATAATTGATTTTGGTAAAAATCATAACAGAATCATTACTTCGAAAAACGTTAATTGAAGAAATTCTAACATGTCATATTAACCTATAAAATTATTTAAATTCATAAAACGTCTCAAATTATATTTATTTGGGAATTTATAATATCAATAATTCTAATTTTTCATTAATTAGGTAATTATTGCATCATCATTGTGTCATAAATTAAATAAATTATTTAATGTCTAAAAATTATAAATAAAATATATTTATGTAGGAAATCTGTATAGATTTCTAATTAATATTTAAAATCGAATTTCTCTTATGTATAACCCTATATTAAAAATGTTTTTGTAAATAAACTTTGATTTTAACTCTTTTAACTCTTCTCTGAATTAAATAATAATAAATATCATAATCTAATCCAAGTGGACCTAAATGATAATATTTTATTCCTAAAGTTGTTTTTGGTCGAGATACACTTGTCCAATAGAATTAGGACATGAGTTAGGGTAATATTAATATCATTTTTACCCTTAATTACCCTATTTACTTTTAACCGTGGTAAATAAAAGTAAAAAGTTACTATTCACTAAAAATTATTTTCATCACATTGAACCACATTTCACTTCTTGATATTACCCGTGTCACTCGGATTTTCAAAATTCCATTCACAGAAGTGGTAAAATTATGTTTTACGAAAAATTCAGTTTTTTTAACTACCACTTAGTAGTTTCACTATTCATCAAAAATTGAAGTTTTTCAGACCAATGCCAAAATTTCACCCTAAGATATAATTGATATTCCGAATTCAAAAACGATGCCTATTTTACAAAAATCCATTCATATAAGTTGCATTAATTAATTTTATAATTAATTCCCACTGTCACAACAAATAGCGTGTTTTTAAGAAACAATATATACCAAAAGATTGACAATTGTTTAGGTCCAATTTCAAAGTGAAACTAATTATAATGATTACCATTGGATAAAATGGTAAAAATATATTCTAATTATACTTTAACACCACTCAATAATATAATTTATCACTATAAATTATTTGGATTAAAAAAGTTGTTTTTAAGTATTTTTCACTATTCAAAAAAATTGGAAGTTCTCAGAAAAATACCAAAAAAATCATCTTAGGATAATTTCGATATTCCGAAACCAAAAATAAAGTCCATTTTGAAATATAAAATATATATAATTTCAAAAAGTAGGTATTACTATTCATAAAGGCTAGTGTGATTGGTTGTGGTGTGTGTTAGAACTCGATGTTGCGTACAATACACACTATCGCATTATTCAAAGAGAAGTGTACCGTAGAAGCTTGGGGTGTTACAACAATGTTCCGGGGGGGGGTCATTAATTTTGATATCTATTCTTGTATTGAACTAGAGGTTTCATATATCATGAACATCCATTACAAAAATGATTTTACTGATGAAGATATTTTATCTAAATTTAAATAGATATACTGAACCAAATCACCTAGACCAGATGGATACCATGTTTTAAAAAAAATATTTACACATTGTCTTGTGTGAAATTTTGTGACTGAGGAAAGAACATTGATTTGAAAAAATAAAATATTTATTACCTTAACAAAACCATTAATAACCTCATTCAAAAATTGAAATCCATCTTTGGTCTTAGTCTTCAAGACCATCAACTTGTGCAATGTGACCTACAAAATCCTTTCAAAAAATTGGTTAATTTCTTAGTGTGTGAAGTGAAAAAATAATATCTTAAATTCATATTTATATGAACAAAAAATATTCAAAAAATTAATTTATGCTCCAAAATATATTATTAAATTTCAACCTAAAAAAATAAAATTTTTATAAGACCTAACAACTTAAGGTCCCACTAGGGATTATTACTATCTACATGTGACACTCAAATCCCACCTATAATTGGAATGAGGAAAGAGACTAATAAAAGGATGTAAAAATTGTATATAACAACATGTATCTAGAATAATATATGAAAAAATAATATATATTTATACATATATATGTATATTATGATACCTAACCTAGACTAACTTGGAAAAGTAAACTCCATACTACAACACCACTAACTGAAGCACAAATTTCGAGGAATACAACCAAACTTTAGTGTGAATGAACCCCACTAGTATCACATAGAACAAACTAAACCCCAAATATTACATTATATTCACATAACCCACATTTGCATGCTCAAAAACTGAAAAACAATGTGTATAAAAAAATATGATTCCTTATATAGGCAATTGAAAGAAGAAATATAATGTCACCACAAGCATAAGTGATATATCTCTATTATTTATTGTTATATTCAATCATTAATATGAAGAATATAAATAATTAGTACTCTACTTCATTAGTATCATACCATACAAGACATACATAACACATTTTATTTAAAAAAAACTGAAATTTAAAATTTTGAGAATCCAAAAACATCTACATCACCTCTATAGGCTTCTATTTGGTGACTTGGGGATCACAAAAGAGTGAATGTCAGTAAATGTATTTCTGGCCCCTATCAAAATCATGCACTATATGATGTTTTATGTGATATACATGGGTGGTTTTGATAATCTATAAGTGTTTAACGCATTATATTTGTAGAATGAGGTTACCTACTTCACTAATTACATTAGGGGTAAACACTATTTCATCATGGTATCCCCACGGGGACCGCTAACATCCAGTTTATTCATGCATCTTTCCCAAACCCTTACATTTTTATCAAAATGTTAAGGAACTAAAATATCTAAAAATTCAATAGAAACATCAGTATGTGATGAATATTTATGATCAATTTGTTTTTGAGTAGAACAAAACTCATAAATATCATCTCAAAAGTTCAATTCTGACACAAGATATTGTAATGTCCCGGACCTCTCTAGTCCATTTCTTTGTGTAATGTGGTGCTGTAGGTGTTCCGAGAGATCGAGGTGACTTGGGAGTGCGTTTGGGTAGCTTTTAAGGAAAGCTAAAGGGTAATAGATTTCACACGGTTGGCACACAGTTTGTCTAAACTGTGCAGCCAAACCGTGCAAGGTTGGATTTGGAGGCAGTGGCTAACACACGGTTAGCACATGGTTTGACTAACCGTGTAGACTAACAGTGCAAGGAGGGGTTGTCGAGGTAGAAGCTAACACACCGTTAGTGCACGGTTTGTTAAACCATGTGAACTAACCTTGCGGGCACTTAAAGTTAGATCCTAAAATTGTGGATCTAACTTGTTTTCCTTTTAATCAGATTATTTAAGCCCCTAAGCGGCCATAACTCGGGATTACCCTTCCTTAGAGGTGGAAGAACCTCTCCCAAGAGTTTTGGTGGCGTTCTGGAGGTTTCTCTTCATGAATCGAAGCCGGTTTCTTGAGGAATGTGATCATTTTTTTTGGTTTCTTAGATCTACCTAGATCTACTCCTCCTCTTCTCTCAGGTTGTTAGATCTACGCCCGTTATGGGTAGATCTAAGTGTGTGGATGTCGAAAGTGAAGAGCTTTGGTCTTGGATGTGTTATGGGAGGAGATCTAAGGAGGATTCAAGGGGAACCAACCCGACCTTCTTGTGCGTTCCTCGTTTGTTGGGGTTTTCGTCAAAACATTGAGGTAGGGGATCTATGGCTTCTCTAATTTTTATGTGAAATCGTAGAGTTATCATGTTTTGTCCATTTGGATCACAATGGAATTTACCTAATTAAATATGTGAACCGAATTAAGAAATTTCCTAGAACGTATGTTGTAACCTCATGTTTTCTAGATAGTGTGATATCTTTGCCTTTCTTGTTACCATGTTGTTCATGATGAATTGATAAAGAACGTAAATCCAGAATTAATTGATAATTAATTGGCTAAAAATAAAGAGGCATGAAAAATAATCTGGTTCATGTGGTAATTTGATGTTGAAAAAGTTGGCATTGTAAGCACGTCTAATCCTTGTGATAGCTTACTGTTTTGGTTCATTATGTTGGAACCAATGAATTGAATATGCTAATTGAAGATGGATCTATGAACTTGATTGATTGAATTCTCTAAAGGGATCTAAGTTACCCTCTTGTTGTTAATTAGGGTTGAGATCCCAATTGATGTAATGTGTTGTTTTCCTGCTGCTTTTGTCGTGATGTGAACCTGGAGGGGTGTTGTGATATGTAGAGGCCGGGAGGACTTGTGTTTGTGGCAGCAGATGAAACCTAGAGTGGTGAGATGCATCAGTTTTTGCATGTGGGTGTCGAGGAGGACACCAGGGTTGATGGTATGGAATGGATGTGTTGGTTGGATGTTTGGTGGTTTGATTGGTTGTTTTATTCTTTACTTTTCCCACTACTCAAGGTAGTTGGTTTTTCTTACCCATCTTCCAAAAGGGGCGAAGACGCGCGGGGTATGCCACGTGCTTTCCATGTTTAGCCTCTCGATGGAGAATGAGCCTACGCTCTTGCTATAGGTGGAAAAGACTCGACAGGTAGTATATCTACTCACCGTGTTGAGCCCCCTTGTGTTTAGTAGCACAAGATGCTTTTCTAGAATCCATGGGAATATGGGAAAGTAGTTCTGAAATGAAAGTTTGATTAAATGAAGATAATCCATGGGGATGGAGATGCTGGAATTTATTGGTGATGTTGTAACTTTAAAGGAACAATATATTTTGAATGTGACGCTAAAAAAGTTTTAATGTGTTTTTTTCATGGTTAATTAATGTGAAATGAATTAATTAACATAAAGTGGAATTGATGAAAAAGGGAATGAAGTAACCTAATGAAGTTCTTTAACTGGTTGTGTGCTTATAGGATGCATAGTCTTTGAAATAGCAGTTCGGAGTCCGAGAGACGTTAGCTGCAGTTGAGGCGAAGACTAGGTTATGCCCATAGTGTGGTTGTGAGTTATATATATTCTTTACATTTTGTGTTTATATATTCTACTCCACCCGGTTAGTAAGGGAAACAGATACCCCAGGGATTCTGAGCCCTGGGGGGGGGGTGGTGTTTTCCCCAACATTCTGATGGGAGGTTGAATGGATGACTACCCCCTTTAACCCCGCTCTCTTATCTTTGTAGATACTAGTGTCATTGCCACATCGGTTAGTTTTCCCCATATATGTGTGTTGAGGGCTGTAATGGCTTCTGGATATTTATAAACATATATTCTGGATACAGTATCCTTGGACTACTATAGGTGTAACGTGTATAGGCTGTGATGGCTTGAGGATACTTACACAGTGTACGGGCTGTAATGGTTTGAGGTACAATACCCAACGTATGATAGACGTTATGCGGGCTGTGGTGGCTCCCGGAACCAACCTGTTTACTTTTGGTTGTGCGGATGGTGTGGAGCTTAGCCCTGGTGTCTGCGGGCAAGCCTTTGTGGTGCACGTGGTGCAGATTGTGGAGCTTGGCCCAAGTTTATATGGGCAATCCATTGGAGAAATATGCACAAGAGGTATGTCGTTGGGGAAAAGTGGAAAACTAGCGGGGAAGTAGTAGTGAGGTACACTTGGTATTCTTTAATATGTACTATACTCTTGTATGCATTTCTTGGTGAGAGTAGCCATGATGAGGTTGGGAACATAGTATACCTGTTTTGGTGACGAGTTAGTTTAACTTGTTGTTCACTGTGATTTAGCATGCTTTCTATACTTTTGCAAGAGAGGCTTCAGACAGGATCTTACTGAGTATAATGTTATACTCACCCTAAGTATATATAAACTGTTTTCAGGTCACTTGGAGCAGGTTGAAGATCAGGCTGGTTACTATTAGCTTGTGGTTGCAGGAGCTGTTCGGGTTGTGGTTGCTGCTGTTTTGTCTTTCTTTTGGGAACTTGTAGTTTCCCCTTTTAGTTGTAGTAATTTTTGCATGAAATTACATATATGCACTTGGGTTTTCTTTTACATTTCAGTTTTGAGTTGGAGTTGGTTGGTGTCTTTCTTATCTCTACCTTCTACATGTGTTCTCTTAGAGGGTAATTCCTCCCAATGGTGTTTTTACTATAACCTTGGTGCTAGTCTCCAACCCGGGGCCTACTGGAGTCGGGACTCGGGGTGTCATTATCTTCCTTCTCTCATTTCTTGCCTAGGAGGGTACACTTTTTGGGGAGGGGGTCTTGGCAGAGAGGTATCAGAGATCTGATTGAGGGATATGATGGAGATTAGAGTTAGGCACAAGTGAGGTTGCATGGGCTGGTAGGGCAACGGTGTCATTCATGATTAGCAAGTGGGTTAAAAACTGGAGACTGGCAGAGACATAGGCATTTAGGGACCCCTGTGATATGTTGCACAGACCTTTTTGTTTACAGTGGATACTAAACAAGGTGATACTAGTTGCATGGTAGAGACCTAGGAAAGTATCATGCATCATTCATCATTGAGACTATGTTTGAGTGGGTAAACCATGGGATAGGTTAACCTAAAATGAATGAAAGAGAACAATAAATTAATTAATGTTGAGACTTCCATATTCCAGGATTAGGAGCTCTAATTGTTTGTTATTTTATAGGTATGGCTCTAGGTCGAAGTCCTCATAATGTTTGCGTAGAAGATGTCCAGCAAGCTATCCCAGCAGATCGTCACAGGGTGGAGGTCGACGATGACGACACTTGGAGGAAGAATCTCCGAGAGTTTCAGCGCCAGAGTCTACAGAAGTATGAGGGCTCGGTTTCAGATGTAGTCATGAAAGACTGGTTAGAGGAGGTCGAGATAGGCTTCATTTCAATCCGTTCTCGGAAGGAACAATGGGTGTACTTGGTTGTGACGATGCTGCGTGGAGCAGCGAGGCAGTGGTGGATCTTGTTCCTCGTGGATCATGAGGAGTCAGCGATCCCATGGGAGGAGTTCTGAGGCATGTTTAGAGTTGAGTTCCTTTCTTCGACTGTGAAGGCGTCTAGTCGTCAAGAGCTTCCTACCCTTCAGAAGGGGAGCTCCAGTGTTCGAGAGTTCGTAATTTGTTTTAGGATCCTTCTACGATATGCTTTGGAACTATTACTAGATGAGGAGGCTCGTGCGAGGAATTTTGAAGAGGATTTGCATCCAAAGATCCAGCGCCAGGTCACCCCATTTATGATGAAGACATATCTTGAGGTTCAGGTGAGGGCAGAGGATATTGAGAAAACTCTGTCCAAGACTGGATCGTTAAGAGAGGGGAATCAGCATGATTCCTCATGGAGCAGAGCTATGGTCCGGGGTTCCCAGTTTTCAGGGCAGAAGAGTTTCCGTTCTGCTGGGGGTAGGTCCCAGTCCTTCCGATCACGTTTCTCCGGAGGCAGCAACTTTTAGTCCTTTTCCAAGGGACCAGGCGCTTCTTTTTCTTGTGGTGGTCGTGGCCATCAGTAGCGGGAGTGCTCGACCTTTCAGAGCAGTCATCATGTACCGGGTGCTCTGCTCCTGGTTCCTCCGTTGAGGCAGTTCCAGATGATGCAATATCAACAGTTTGCACTAGCTTTAGATCACCAGAGGGTAAATGGGGCAGGCAGAGGACAGCCCCATGATGATCCCCGTCCTCAGAGACCAGAGCGCGACCATGGTGGTAGTCATCATCAGGGTCAGAGAGGCTGTGGAGGAGGTCATGGTCAACTTCATGCTCCAGCGTTGCCAGCACCTGATGAGCCAGATGTCATTCGATGTACCCTTTGCTGGTTTTCTACCATGTTGTATACCTTGTTTGATTCAGGAGCGACACACTCTTTAATATCACCTACCCTTGTCCATGCCTTGGGATTTGAGGTAGAGAGGCTTCCAGTGCCCTTGGCATTGACTACGCCAGTTGGAGGTCGAGCTGAATTGTTTGAAGTATATAGAGGCTGTGAGCTACTGTTGGGGAAACACAGCTCTTAGGGATATTTCCTATGTTTACAAATACAACCATATGATGTCATCCTCGGCATGGATTGGTTGTATTCGGTGTAGGCTATTGAGGATTGCTTCGGGAAGAAGGTCGTTTTCCTTGGTGCCAATAGATAGAAGGTGGTGTTTGTTGGTGAGCTAGATCCTCAGATGGGTCATAGGAACATTCCATGCTTATCGTCCATGATGGATGAGTTGAT
The DNA here is from genome assembly GCA_963277665.1 of Viscum album. Taxonomy (NCBI): domain Eukaryota; kingdom Viridiplantae; phylum Streptophyta; class Magnoliopsida; order Santalales; family Viscaceae; genus Viscum; species Viscum album. Next base: position 1,188,173,464 of record OY728121.1, on the reverse strand, counting down.
GATGAGTTCATTAGAGGTTCAACATTTGGTGTTTCCTAGGGCTGTGGAGGAGTACCCTGATGTCTTTCTTGAAGAGGTTGTAGCACTACCCCCTCGACGAGAGATCGAGTTTGGGATCGAGCTACAACCATGATCATCTCCTATCTCTATGTCTCCATATAAGATGCCCCCTTTTGAGTTACGAGAGCTTCGTATACAGCTTGATGGTCTGTTATAGTGCGGTTTTGTTCGGCCAAGTGTTTCACCATGGTGTGAACCAGTTTTGTTTGTAAAGAAGGCTGACGGTAGTTTCCGGTTGTGTGTCAATTATCGTCGCTTAAACAAAGTGACAATAAAGAATCGCTATCCCCTTCCACAGATTGATGACTTATTCGATCAACTGAAGGGTGCAATTTGGTTCTCAAGGATCGGCTTACGGTCAGGATATCATAAGATGCGTGTGAAGGATGAGGATATCACAAAGGCTGATTTCCGTTGTCGTCATGGGAATTATGAGTTTGTTGTATTGTCATTCGGCGTGTCGAATTCTCAAGCTGTGATCATGGGATTGAAGAATGTTGTGTTCCATTAGTTTCTAGACAAGTTCATAGTGGTCTTCATCAATGACATCCTTGTGTACTCCACATCTGACGATGAGCATGCTGAAAATCTGTGAGCCGTTTTGGGAGTCCTTCGTCAGCATCAGCTGTTTGGGAAGTTTTTGAAGTGTGAGTTTTGGGCTCGAGAAGTCCGTTTCATGGGGCATGTTGTTTCCCAACAAGGAGTAGCCGTGGATCCCTCAAAGATAGAAGCAATGGTGTCTTGGTCAGCTCCCAAGAATGTTTTAGAGGTGTAAAGTTTCCTTGGTCTCCAGGTTACTAGAGGAGGTGTGTGGACAATTCCTCATAGGCTGCCGCCCCTCTAACAGCTTTGAACAGGAAGGATCAGGACTTCGTATGGACTGATCAGTTCCAGGCAGCCTTCGAGTATCTAAAAGAGTTGTTATAAAGTCCACCAGTCCTTTGTCTTCCAGTTGAGGGATTCCAGTTTGATGTCTTCTGCAATTCTGCGTATCTGGGGTTAGGCTGTGTTCTCATGTAGCGGAGGTCAGTTGTTTCTTGAGGGTTTTTGAAGTTGCGTCCCCATAAACGAAACTATTCCACCCATGTTCTTGACTTGGCAGCTGTGATGTTTCCTATGATGTTGTGGAGACTTTACCTCATTGGTGAGCACTTTGTGGTCTTCACCGATCATAAGAGTTTGAGTTATGTTTTCTCCCAGCGTGACTTAAACTTGCAACAACATCAGTGGACGGAGTTCTTGCAATAATACGACTTAGATATATCTTATAAACCTAGAAAAGGGAAGGTTGTATTTGAAGAGCTGATCCAAAAGTCATGTAGTGATGTTGTTCTTGAATCTGGTGATTCCTGGAGAGTAATGGAGGAACTGTCAGCTTTGCATCTTGGCATGGGAGAAGTTGGGGGTAGAGGCTGTCTTTTTCAGATGACAATGCATTTTTCCCTAATGAAAAAGGTGGAAGAGTCCATGTAGGTTTTTCTAGAGGTGGAGGTCTGGAGAGACTGAGTTGTTTGTGGTGAATCCCATGGTGGTTGGTCGGAAGATGAACAACACCGAGTGTTGTATCATGGAAGGCCTTTTGTTACTTTGGCGATGCGTGAGACGGTTCTCAGAGAGTTCCACAGTTCACCTTTAGTAGTACATCATGGTGTGAAAAATATGTACCGATCCATGAGGAATCGGTTTTGGTGGCTTGGGATGAATCATGCGGTTGCAGAGATTGTGTCTCGATGTTTAGTATGTCAGAAGGTGAAGGTCGAACACCGTGTTCCTGGTGGTCTTCTCCTGCCATTAGAGATTCATCAGTGGATGTTGGAGGATATCTCAATGGGCTTTGTTACAGTTTTTCCACAAGCTCTGGGAGGACACGATGGTATTTGGGAGGTATTGAATCATTTAACGAAATATGCCCACTTTATAGCAATCAAGGAGTCGAGCTCAGTGAAAGTTTTGTCAAGGCAGTATCTGGAGGAGGTGGTGAGACTTCATGATGTCCTAAGGAAAATAATTTTTGATCGAGATCCTCATCTTACCTCCAGGGTGTGGAATGGTCTCCAACATACTTTTGGTTCTCATCTATGTCTTAGCATTGTTTTCATCCTCAAACGGATGTCAGACGGATCAAACCATCCAGACTCTTGAAGACATGTTCCGCTCTTGTGTTCATGATTTAGGAGTCTCATGTGTGAGGCACTTACCCTTAGTGGAGTTCTCTTACAATAATAGTTTTCACTCCACCATCAGTATGGAACCGTTTGAATCCTTGTATGGCCAACCATTCCATTCTCTATTGTGCTGGACTGGGGTTGGAGAGTCAGAAATTCTCAGACAGGAACTAGTGCAGAATACAACAGAGATGGTTCAGGTGATTCATGAGTGGATGAAGACAGCGCAAGATCGTCAAAAATCTTATGCCGATCAAAGGAGGAGACCCTTGGAGTTTAATGTTGGGGATCATGTGTTTCTAATGGTGACTCCCCATCATGGGCATCGATGGTTTTGTCGTGGGAGTAAGCATTCTCCCTGCTTTGTTGGACCTTCTAAGGTGTTAGCTTGTGTTGGAGTTGCGGCGTATTGAGTAGCACTTCCCCTTCAGATGAGTCAGATACATGATGTTTTCCATGTTTCACAGCTCCGTAATTATCTTCATGATGACTCTCACATCATTGATTGGGGAGAGATTGATGTTGATGATGATGCAAATTTTGAGGAGCGGCCTGTGGAGATCTAAGACAACAAGGAGAAGGTGTTGCATAGAAGTTCCATCCCCTTAGTTCATGTCTTGTGGCGACACGGTGGCATGAAGGAGAATACATGGGAATGTGAGTCACAGATACGTGCTCAGTACCCAGGGTTGTTTAATGTTTAACTCTTTCATGTAATGACGATTCCTTATGTGGTTATGAAACCTTCATGTGTATGAGATTACTCCCTTTGTTGCTTTGGTAGCTTTCTCACTTTTGAGAGGTATCTCGGTGGGTGGTTTGTTCAGACCCTATTTCGTTATCACTTTAGATGGGTTTTGGATTCTTGAGGATGATATTGTTTTGAGAGGTATCTGATGTAATGGCCCGGACCTCTCCAGTCTATTCCTTTGTGAAATGTGGTGCTGGAGGTGTTCCGAGAGGTCTAGGTGACTTGGGAGTGCGTTTGGGTGGCTTTTAATGAATGCTAAAGGGTAATTGCTTTCGCACGGTTTGCGCACGGTTTGCCTAAACCGTGCGGCCAAACCCTGCATGGTTGGTTTTGGAGGCAGTGGTTAACAAATGGTTAGTGCACGGTTTGTCTAACAGTGCGGACTAACCATGCGAGGAGGGGTTGTCGAGGTAGAAGATAACGCACAGTTAGCGTACAGTTTGTTAAACCGTGCAAAATAACCATGTATGCACTTAATGTTAGATTCTAAAAATGTGGATCTAACTCGTTTTTCCTTTAATCACCTCGTTTAGGCCCCTAAGCGGCCATAAATTGGGATTACCCTTCCTTGGAGGTGTAATAACCTCTCCCAAGTGTTTTGGAGGTGATCCAGAGGCATCTCTTCGCGAATCGAAGCTGGTTTCATGAGGTATGTGATCTTTTTTGTTTGGTTTCTTAGATCTACTCCTCCTATTCTCTCATGATCATGATCTATGCCCATTATGGGTAGATCTATGTGTGTGGATGTTGAAAGTGATGAGATTTGGTCTCAATTGTGTTAGAGGAGGAGATCTAAGGAGGATTCGTGGGGAACCAACCCAACCTTCTTGTGCATTCTTCATTTGTTGGAGTTTTTTTCAAAACATTGAGGTAGGGGATTTTTGGATTCTCTAATTATTATGTTCAATTGTAGAGTTAGCATGTTGTAGCCCGTTGGATCATAATGGAATTGACCTAATTAAATATTTGAACCGGATTAAGAAATTTCCTTGAACGTATGTTCTTGACTCATGTTTTATAGATAGTGTGATATCTATTCCTTGCTTGTTAACATGATGTTCTTGATGAATTGATAAATAACGTAATGCCGTAATTAATTGATAATTAATTGACTAAAAATAAAGAGGCATGAAAAATAATCTGGTTCTTGGGGTAATTTGATGTTGATTAAGTTGGCCTAGTAATCAAGTCTAATCCTTGTGATATCTTACTGTTTCGGTTCATTATGTTGGAACCAACAAATTGAATATGTTAACTCAAGATGGATATTTGAACAAGATTGATTGAATTACCTGAAGGGTTCTGAGTTACCCTCTTGTTGTGAATTAGGGCTGAGAGGCCAATTGATATGTCGTGTTGTTTTCCTGCTGCTTATGTTGTGATGTGACCCTGGAGGTGTGTTGTGATATGTGGAGGTAGGGGGCCATATGGTTGTGGTAGTGGATGACGCCTAGAGTGGCAAGATGAATCCGTTTATGCATGTGGGTGTCGGGGAGGACACCATGGTTGATGGTATGGAATGGATGTGTTGGATGGATGTGTTGGATGGATGTTTGGTGGTTTGATTGGTTGTTATCTTCTTTACTTTTCCCCACTGCTCAAGGAATCTGGTTTTGCTTACCCTTCTTCTGAAAGGTGAGAAGATGCGCAGGGTATGCCACGTGCTTTCCGTGTTTAGCCTCTTGAGGGAGAATGGGCCTACGCTCTTGCTATATGCGACAAAGACTAAATGGGTAGTATATCTACTCAACGTGTTGATCCCCCTTGTGTTTAGTAGCATAGGATGATTTTCTAGGATGCCTGGGAATATGGAAAACTAGTTCTAAAATGAATGTTTGATTAAATGATGATAATCCACGGGGATGGAGATGCAGCAATTTATTGGTGATGTTGTAACTTTAAACGAACCATAAATTTTGAATGTGATGCTAAGAAAGTTTGAAGGTGGTTTTTGTTCATGGTTAATTAACATGCAAAGAATTAATTAACGTAAAGTGGAATTGATGAAAAAGTGAATGAAGTAACCTAATGAAGTTCTTTAACTGGTTGTGTGCTTATAGGATGCCTAGTCTTAGAAATATCATCCTGGACTCTGAGAGATGTTAGCTGTAGTTGACGCTATGACTAGGTTATTCCCATAGTGTGGTTGTGAGTTATATATATTCTGTATGTTTTGTGTTTCTATACGTTAATCTGCCCTATCAATAAGGGAAACTGACACCCTGGGGATTCTGAGCCCTGGGGGATGTTTTCCCCAACATTTTGATTGGAGGTTGAATGGCATACTACCCCCTTTGACCCCGCTCTCTTCTCATGGTAGATACTAGTGTCGTTGTCCCAACAGTTAGTTTTGCACATATATGTGTGTTGAGGGCTGTAATGGCTTGTGGTTATTTCCATACAAATATTCTAGATATAGTTTCCTATGGACTACTATAGGTGTAACGTGTATAGGCTATGATGGCTTGAGGATCCTTACGCGGTGTATGGGTTGTAATGGTTTGAGGAACAATACTCGACATATGATACACATTAGGTGGGCTGTGGTGGCTCCCAAAACCTACCTGGTTACTTTTGGTTGTGAGGATGGTGTGGAGCATAGCCTAGGTGTCTATGGGCAAGCCTTTGAGGTTCAGATGGTGTATATTGGGGAGCTTGGCCCATGTTTATACGGGCAAGCCTTTGGAGAGAAAGGCACATGACATATGTCGTTGGGGAAAAGCGGGAAACTGGTGGGGAAGTTGTAGCGGGGTACCCTTGATATCTTTTACTATATACAATACTCTTGTATGCTTTACTTGGTGAGTGTATCCATGGTGAGGTTGGGAACATAGTATACCTATTTAGGTGATGAGTTAGTTTCACTTGTTGTTCACTGTGCTTTAGCATGCTTTCTTTACTTTTGTGCGAGAGGCTTCAGGGATGATCCTACTGAGTATACTGTTATACTCACCCTACGTATATATAAACTTTTTTTCAGGTCACTTGGAGTAGGTTGGAGATCAGACTAATTACTACTAGCTTGTGGATGCATGAGCTGTTCGGGCATGTGGTTGTTGCTGTTTTGTCTTTCTTTTGGGTACTTGTATATTCCCCTTTTAGTTTTAGTACTTTTTGCATGACATTACATATATGCACTTGGGTTTTCTTTTACATTTGAATTCTGAGTTAGAGTTGGTTGGTGTCTGTCTTATCTCTCTCTTCCGCATGTGGCCTCTTAGAGGTTAATGCCTCCCATTTGTGTGTTTACTATACCCTCAATGCTAGTCACCAACACGGGGCCTACTGGAGGTGGGACCCGGGGGGTCATTATCTTCCTTCTCACATTGCCGGCCGAGGAGGGGTACAAATTGTGGGGAGGGGGTCATGACAAGAGATAGACTTTTGCAAGAACAACACAACGACACCCACAATTATACATCGCAAATACAAATATACTTTGAATCCATATTTCCACTATCTCAGATCTCTCTCATGTTGTTTATCTATTTAATTGTTCAAAATTGTTTGAATTGGGGTATTTATAGAAAAACCACACTGAATAATGTATGAAAATGATGTTTAATGCATACATTTGATTCAAAATCAACTAATATAATCAAAATCTAATCCCCAATTGTTCTATATTACCTCTCATCTAATGATGATTGATGACAACCATGAAAAGTTTTTCTTTAATTTTTTAATCAATTTTTAATCTCCTAATGCAACTAACACAATTTGTGGTTGACTCACCCTCACACACTTCTTAGGTGTGTAGTTGGTTTTTTATCTTGTGAGTACTTGTTCTCTTTTTTATATAAATTACCAAAAATATTTACATATAAAAATATTTTCCATGACATACAAGTAACCTCAATATATTTTTTTATCTCCTTTTTTTATATTTATCAAATCATCACATGAATGATAAAAAATCATCCATTATCATCAAAATATGAAATCCACTTGTTTTTTGTTAACATAAAAATATAATAATTATTGATAAACAACATCAAAATTTATTATTCAAATGTTGAAAACAATGTGACCTCTACTAATTTAATTGACACATTTTGTGGTTGTGGTATCCTCTAACACATTCCAGGCATTGAGATAGTTCGTTTTGTTGTGAGTAATTGGCCACTACATAATATAAAGGCCCAAAACATTTACAGAGTAGTTTATGTTACACTCCATACAAGTACCCTAAACATTATTATTTTGGTCCATTTTTAAATATTTCAAAAAATCACTCCCATTGATGAAAAATCATCCATGATCATCAATATATGATATTTAATTTTTTTAAATTTCCTCATATACAATTATTATTGATAAAAATCAATAAATGATCTTTTTCAAATTTTTCAAAACATGTGCATTCACATAACAAATTGAAAAGTGTTTTGGATTTCAAGAAGAACTCTGTCATCCTGAAATTTTAAAACCATTGAATTTTCAAACTTCTTAACTTATTGAAAAAAATTCAAAATCATCATAATTTCAACTTTAATAAACTCCTAAGGTTATTCTGAAATCACCCATGTATTATTAGCCTATTGATGTTATTTTGAATATATTCTATTCATATGTACGACAATTGTTACACTGATCATAATTTCTAGAACATGATTCTCATTGTGCATTGATATGTCACATTTTTTAATAAAATTTTATGATACAAGTAAATATTATTGGATTTTGAAGATCACTTTGGAATTTTTATTCCAAAATGAATAGAAGAGGAGGATTGTTAGGATCATGATATTTTTTATTTTACACGATGAATGAAGAAGGTGGGTGCACATGGTTTTTATGAAACATGTCATGTATTATAAATGCATGATCATTTTTCATGGGTTGGAATTTATATTTTATTTTAATGATATGGCTATGACCTTCTATGGGATTTTACTAAAAAATTGACCAGCCATTAGAATCCACACATTGGTTGGCCCATCAACTATATATGTAGGACCTATGTTTCAACAACATGGAATATTTTTTTTAAGCAGAATTCATTGATGTAGAGGAGTGTGGGAGGACGCATAACACCAATTAGAGCATTCACAGTGGTGCGTGTATGGGGAAAATCATATCATCCATTCTATAATTATGTATGTGTGGTGTATCAAGGTGATAATCCCAATGCTAGATCAATGGTGAATTATGAACAAGGTCACTAACATTGAGCTTCCAAAATATGTGGATAATTGAAGTGGGATTCATTATTACAACTTATAGTACATGTATTAAAAATTTATTCCTATAAGCATAAACTTTTGATCCAGTGCACAAGAGTTATCTGATCCATATAGAACCACACATTGGAGGAGAGGGGACTGACTGACGATGCTTCCTATTTCCGTTATTCTGCCATAGTTTTAGGAATGTTTTATTATTTCATAATGTAATTTTAATTCATATAATCATTATATTAATCATATGTGTTTTCACTCATTTACTCTCATATTGTATCTCATTGAATCCAATTTCATTCATTATTCATTATTATTATTATTATTATTATTCTTTTTATATTGTTTTTCTTCTTCCACTGTTTTTTTTATTTTATTATATTCATTATATATTTTTTAATCTCTCTATTTATTCTTATTTTTATTTTATTTATTCTTCATCTCTTCTCTTCCATAATGACCCTTTACCCTTGATAAATAGGGGATCCTTTCAGGCTTGGTATGAGTGAGGTATGTTTTCATTCTTGAATTTTGTTCTTAAATTACATATGTTTCAGTTCTAAATCTAGTGGATGCAAGAGTTTTACACTTGTTTGATAGTGATCCACCACATAATTATTTTCAAATCTACTCAACCACTTTGACTTATACTTTTAACCCCCTTATCTCTTGTAAAAACTTCATACAATGTGGTTGAGAATACCTGAATGGTTGAAATGACACTCAGGGGAGCCCAGTCTTTTCAGAATTGCATTGTCGATTGAGGTTTAATCTAATTTGGATATTGGGGGAGGTGGTATGTACTGTAACAAAGAGGATTACTAGGCATTATAATCCCTAAAACTAAAAAAATACAAATTATATAAATAATTAATGATGTATCTTAAATTGAATTATCAAAATCGAATGTAAAAAAACAATAAATAATAAAGGAAGACTTATTACCAAACCCTAAGGACTAATACCTTCCATACTAAACTAAATTAAATATGTATATTCATTTAGGATTTAATTATAAATTAATATATTTTAATTCCATATTTCCAAAATCCAAAAATTTATTTCATTCATAAAATAATTATAACAAAAAAATAAATTATATTTGAAGAATTAAAATTTTCTGATTGATTGACTGTTATTCAACTCATGTTAGTAAACTCTTGCATGCCTCTATTCTACATTAGTAATAATAAAATCTTCTTTTTTCCATTCGCAACGATAAGAGTGAATTAATGTTCTTTTATAGTCTATATTAATAGACGAATGATCATTTTTCTGAGCAATTGTTTTTTTGATAATATGAAACTTTTAAACTCTATTAAACTTTATGAATTAATATATAGAAGAATAAAACATGTAATAATTGTTATATTTGGATATCAGAATTGGGTCTGAATTAGAAGTTACAGCAGATAGTTCCGGTGCATGCGAAAAGGAGAAATAATAGATTTTTTGTGTTTTTTACACAATTAGAAACTATGCATCCAATGTAGACCATGCACATAAATCTTCCTGGAGTTGTGAATGTATGTGATCACAAATAATATTAACTTATATTTTTAATATTATCATTAAATAAAATATTCATATTAACCCAAATAAATTTATAAAAAGGAAGAATTTTCCATTTTAGTTTTCTATTTTTAAGACAAAGAAGAGTTTCTTGTATACTATAGTGAAATTAAAAAATTGATGAAGAAGTTAGTGGAAGAACAATGAAACACTGTGAAATAAATTAGAAGTATCAACATGTGGAATACTTTCATAGTCTTACAAACCTTCATGAAAGTGATGATTTTCATCAGAGGCAGTATAATGGAAAATCCAGGAGCTGTAAAACAAGTATTATCAATTGAATATAATGTGACTCAAGTGATTGGTTTTTCGATTCATTCTGTATCCATTTTGTAAGGATTCGTTTCTCATGGTTTGGTGTTATAATATTATATCCAAACCGATCCAAGGAATAAATACTCTTGTTGAGTAGAGAGTCTTGTAAAAATATCATGTTTTATCTTAACCTTCTTTAAAATACATTTATATAATAATGAAAATATATTAAGGGAATCAAAATACAAATTGTTCTAAGGGTTAAAAGGGATAATATTTGTTATTTTTGAAATGTTCCCCACACTGAATTATCCCCCCTCTCAGTGTTAATAATATCCCAGAATTCTCCCCTCATGTAATATGATATGGAAAATTCAACTCTACGAGATTCTATACATTTCTTATGTTATATTTTTATGATTTTAAATTCTTTCCTATGTAATCAAGGATGTGCGGTTAAGTGAATATTTAGTTATCTATGAGCATAATTCTATATCGATGAGGAACATGATAAATAAGGTAATGGAAGATAAAATAAAGTTGAACAAGATATAAATTTTTTAGAAATAATTGGAAGTATTTTTTATCCATTACTTTCCAAAAAATGAATTTATATCATGTATGTAAATTTAAATGTTAGTTTATCAATTTTATACTATAAAGAAGGAAAATATTCATACCATATGTGAATCATGAATGCTAAGTGATCATGATGACTATGATAATTTAAGTACCAACCTCCATTGGATGGAAATTATTTTGAATGTGGGTATGATGACCAATCTATAACTTCAAATGATATATCAAAAAGTGTTTTGAGTGATATTATATATTTTTTCCCTAACGAAATAATCAATCTTGTTTGTGGAAAATTATAAAGTATGCAAGAATAAATCAACAAGATGGAAGAAGATTTAGATAACATATTCAAGGCCTTACGAGGAAAAATTATAGAATGATTAATGCTCTCCAAGTAGGTTGTATCCTAGTAATAAATAAAGAGGGAAAATGAAATATGTTCCTCAAAATAGATCATAGATGTTGGAGAGAATGATATATTGAATATGAAATTGCATTCATAGTTTCATGCACTTAATTAAAATTTGAAAAATTGAATTGATGTAAAGGATTTATAATTGGAAGAAAAATACAAGAAGATTAGCGAAATTTACTCTTTGTTATAAAAAAAGGAATGTTGCATAAAGAGTATGTTTAAATAATTAATATAATTTTTTAAGAGAAGTTGATTATGATTAATGATCAACCCCCCCATATGAAATATCTTGAATTGTATTTTTAATCATCCAATCTTGAGAATGAACATTCTGAACCCTCACAAAAGAATGATAAATTTTGTGTTTCTACTGAGTGATCAATAGAATATTCTAATCATAAAATGAATATAACTTATGATACAAAGATTATGGAATCTTTTGAGGATTTGTCTCATGAAGTAGTGGAAAAAGTGGTACCATCTACACCATCCTGAAACAATGTTTATAATTTTATTTCCATGAATAAAATAGGTTAGAAAATAAATTATGATCATGTATGGATGAATAATGGTGATAATAGTCCACCCCCATGATTGGGGTGGATATGAAAAAGATTGAGGAAGATGGTTCCCGAAAAAGAACCCAATAAGATATGAAGAAGAACCAAAAACATCATATAGAATAAATTGTATGATTAATAATTTCTTGTTCAATGTTGGTGTTAAAAAATATTTTTGAGTTTATCATTGTATTATTGGCACAATACTCCAATTAAAAAAGCAGAAAGGAAGACCATGTGATGGTGTATCAAGATAGAGATGAAGAAAAAACTTCCAAAGGTTAAGAAAATATTTATATATCAAAATGATTCAGAAATCCTAATAATATCTTTGATATATGAAGTGTTAGTGGTTATATGAATGGTACATTCTCATCTCAACACTTATCAAAATATGATAAGAAAAGAAGGCCACTGAAGATGGTTGTGAAGTAATAAGAATATTTGGGATGTAAAAAGAATAATTCTACAGACAAAAATCCACTGAAACAAGTATTAATGAATAAAATTTTGAAGAGCTTGGATTTTAATTGAAATAATATGAAATAATTTAGTTAATTCATAAGAGAAAATAACAATTATGACACTTTAAGAATCGATGTGGAAAATCTAAGCATACTGCCAAAGTTGCTAATGATATATTACTAGTCAATCTAGATGATTTTGAGTGAATGAGTAAAATATTGGAATCAAATTATCTAGATTGTGAAAGGGGATAATAAAAGTTTCCACATGAAGAATAAGAAGTTATGTGTGTGAGGTACAATATAGTTAGATATACTCCTAGAAATTTCTCTACAGCAATTCCAATGAAAAAAATACTAAGAAAGATAAAAGTCACACTAGGTGATAAGAGTTATTTATAATATAATAAGAAGAGAATAATCATATGTAATGAAATTAAATTAGTGATAATATCATAAAATACTCATTCGGAATTTACGATCAAAAGTTCTAGTGTAAATAGTGAATGAAATGGAGAAATATGGTTGAGAACACCATCTCAACCCCTTTATTCGCATTAATGAAGCAGTGTGGAACCACCTTATTCCCTTAAATATTTTTGTACATTATTTTTGAATATAATAATGTGAATTTAAGGTGAATAATTTTCTTAGGGGGAAAACATGAGAGGCTTTATTGCTGTCAAATCATGATATAATAACTAAAAAATTATTGATGCTTGAATGATTAATCATTTGGAATTCAAATAAAAATTTTCCTGAGCATCATTATTAATGAAGGTGAATAATGAACTGTCATATCATGGATAATAAGGATAAATAAGATACCTTCCTGGTTTGATCTTATATTTGGTATCTAGACATACATGTATTGATGATGATAATCCTTGGTGAAGATTTGAATGTTACAAAAATCTAGACAGTGACATGTTCAAGATACATTTTGTTGTACTCTATAAATTAGAACATATTAATATACATTATATAAGAGATTGAATTTTATGAATATGATGGGGACTGTTTCCCTTAAGGGGGAGACATATAATGAATTTTAATATTCCTTCTAAGGTTATTATTTCAGTTAGTAACAAATATAATTAATTTTCAAATTGTTTGAAGATTATGTCATTGAAAAATGGACATATTTTTTATTATACCTTATCATTGGTTAACAAAAATAAAAAAAACACAATTTTTTAGTAATATTGTTAATCAATAACAAAAAAAATATGGAATTATGGAAGTGATTTAAGGCCACTTATCTTGTTGTTTTTACATGAATGTTTTTTTATATTTTAAAGTACATGAATATGTTTTAGTTTAATATTTCTAAAAAAGTATTCATATCTCAATTACTATCATCATCTTGAAATTAAATTGGAACAAACATTCAATTCGTGTTTACTTTTTCTCATTCCTTTAGGTATCCTGATTACTTTGTAAAGGGAAACATTGTTGTTGGAATAAAATCTTCTTGTTTTCTACACCAGGCATGGATCCTGTTAACATAGTGTGAAATTATGGATGACACTTATCTTAATTATTACCTGATTAATATTTCCCAAAAAAATTTATTTCTTTTCAGTAATGTAGATTTATTGTGAAATGAATATTTAAAATGTAAAGGGGAGATAATGTAAAAGAGTACAGTAATAATCACATAACTTCTAATTCATTTAGAGTGTATATTGAAGGTACCCCAAAAATAATATGGAGATATTGAAGAGACCACTTTCTATATGATTTTTATTTATTTCAATGGATTTTATTAGATATCAATGGTTTTCAATGAATTAAGAAAATTTCTTTGAAGGAAACTTGTTGAATGAAGTTACTCGATGCCCTGATGAAGTATCCATGATATCCTGAATTATCATGTGGAACACAATTTTGCGAAGATGAAACCATATTTTAATTCATGCATTAATAGTGAATATATATATATGGATAATATATGGAACATTGTTAACGATGTGTTTGGTGAATGTACTATGCATGAACAAATACATGTATGATGTTCCTTTGAGGACTACATTAGCAAAAGTAGAAATATTTTCAATGAAGTTGATTATCTGAGAATCTAAAAATGGAAACCATTATTACACTTTTTGAGATAAGGTATACAAGAAGAATACTTTTAATAGAGTTGATATTTGGACATTATCATTTAGTTTAAAAATATGTTACAAGTATGAGTTATGGTGTACTTGAAATTGAATAATGAAGAGACATTTGGTGTTATTGTTTATACAATGGACAACTAGACAAGCTACATATACAATGTACATATATATACCTGGAGTAGTGCATGCATGTGGTCACCAATCAAATATAGACATGTTTCTGAGATTATTAGTCCACAACATATTTATATTATTATGACCTTATTCAAAATAAGGAAGGGGCTAGGATTCAGTTTTCAATTTTGAAGAGGAATTATAGTCTCCTTCCTGCTACTATAGAATTAACTAAGTGAATAATAAGTTATTTGAAGAACACAATAGAAATGTGACGTCCATTAGAAGTATAAATAAGTGGAATTCATTCTTGGTGTTACAAACCATTAAGATGGTGAATACTGTCATCAGATGTGGTATAATGAACTAGTTAGGATATAGAGAGTATGAACAACTAATTGAATATACTGAAAACCAAGTGAATTATTATTACCTTCTTTTTATTACCACAATAAATGCATTTATTTATTGTGGTTGTGTGGTATTTTGTTATTTCCAAATCTTGTCATGTAGTAACTATTCATCATGAGTAGCGAACCTTGTAAAAATTTCATGTTATAACGTGACCAGGATTTATATTCCTATATGTGATAAAGGGAATAGAATAATAGAATAAAGATTCTAACATGTCTAAGAGGTAAACATGATAAAAGTTGTAATAGATGAAAAAGTTCCATCACACTGATTCACCCCCCACAATACTTTTAGAATTTCCCAAGATGTTCCTATCATCCAATACTTATAAAATATGTCTAAGTATATTGGGATGATATTTTTATTGGTTTTGGTAGATTTAGTATGTTCATGAGGTTTAAGGAGAAGAGTTGGTGTGGTTTCCTTATATAATTTATGAGAGCGGGAACATTGAAAATAAATGAAATAATATTATATTATATTTGTTTAAATCATGTAAAATGGATCCAAAAAAATATGGATTTGAAGATATGTAGAATATTTTTTGTAATATAATCCCCTAATAAAAATTATATGGTTTTATATATCATTTTAAGCCTTATGTTTTGGATTAACCCCATTTTAAACTATTGATAACCGTATTAAAAAATTCATTATTATAGGGATATAAATTTACCTCTAGGGTAGTAATTACCTCACAAATGGTCAAGTAATGACATTTTTACCATGTCCCATATCACTTTACTCCTTAATGATTTTTTTTATTTCTACATAATTTAACAAAATATTACTGGATTTATTTTAATAAGTATTCACATATTTTGACATTTAAGATGTGAAAAAAAAATTCATTCGAATAAAAAATAATTCACCCTAAATTATAAATTATTATAAAATTAAAGAGATGTCATAATTCTTCTAAATAATATTCTTTTTTATGTTTTCAAAATCATTTAATTTTATTTTCACCTAGATGGAAATACATTATGTCAGCATTGAGTGAGAATTAAAGGTAATTATATCCTCACTAAATATTAAAAATAAATTAAGATATTAAAAATTATTTATTTATGTTCAAAAAAATATTTTTTACTCATTTATTACATTTTATTATTTTGTAATAAATGAGTGAAATTAAAATCAAGGGAGTGAATTTTTGTAAGAAGGTTTTGTTTAAAATAAATAAAAAAGTCACAGTAAGAAGATAGTGGTATGAAATTAATAATGATTTAAAGATAATTTGAATATGGTCAAAACTAATCTATAAAGATAATTAAATTAATGGTTTTTAATGTTTCCATGCCTTAACCCTTATTTGTAACCCTGTTTTACCCGTTATACCCTTACAGAGGGGACAAGTATTTATTATCATTACTATTCATTATGAAAAAATATAAATGGGTTCCATTTACCAAATTTGAACATAATAATTCCATATATGGAATCCATTTTTAGTATTAAATTTATATAAGTTTCAAAAATTATATTAAACATAAGTGCATAAAATGAAACAAAAATAATTTTTAAATGAAAAAAAATTTAATCATAAAACACATTCTATTTTATTACTTTCCAAATAAAAAACAATAAATTATTGATAAAAATTTCATTAAATATAATATCTAAAAATTTAATTAATACTATTTGTCAATAATAATTATTTAAATTATAAATATAAAATTTCATTTTGAAAATAAAATATTTTTTTATTAATAACACATTTTAACCTTAAATGATTTTATCTTCTTTTATAATCATTTGAAAAATAAGTAATAATATTTTATTTCTAATTTATACCTACATTTCATTAAAACCATTTTTCAAAAGAGACAAAAATATTTTTTTTAATCAAAACCCATAATGTGTAAAAATAAAATTCTTTAAAAAAAGTTGTTTTAAATCAATGAACAATTATATTTAGGAAGTAAATTTTTTCATAGGTATTAATACATCATCATAAATATATTTTCCTATATTTAATGTTTTAGTTAACCATATTCATAAATTCCAGTGTAAAAACTAGTTTTTAATGGTCATTATATATCAGAGTTGTTTTATTGTCATGATTGCGTGTAAAATAAGCTATCAAATACATAGTGTTTATTATAAAGGAAAGTATTTATACAAAATCTCAATGTTTTACATTATATAAATATATATTTATTATATTGATATATAGTAATCAATATCATTATAATATATAATACAATTAATATTATAATATATGTCAATACTATTATAATATTTAATTTTGTTAATATTACGATAATATTAATTTTAAAATTATTATAATATAAATATATGTTAATATACAAATATTTTAATATTATAATTTTTTTAATTTTTCAATAATATCATTATTTTATTACATTAATATATGTCAATATATGTTATTATTAATATAATATTATAAATATATTGTTATATATTGTTATTATAGATGTAATATATTTTATAATCATTATAAAAACTCAATTCAATTATATAAATTGTAATAATATATATGTTTGATTACATCATTCCCAACATATCACAACTCAAGGAATGAAAATTGTACATCATGTTTTCATATGTTTTGTGGATTTCACTGTAACTAATGGATCCACTCTTTTATTTTAAACTCCATATACTATTTCTGATACCTATGATTTTTGATATCATCTATCTACAATGAATAAAGTGTAATTTTTTTATAATGAGTTCATGTTGGGGGATATTTATGTAATTATAAATATTTATTTAACTTTAATCATTTCAGAAGATTTTTTCTACAATCAGATTACCTGAAGATCCATGACCTAATTTAATTTCATGTTCATGATGAAAAAACTTGTAAAAATGTAGTAAATCCTTTAGATCATGTGTTCCTTTTACACTATTGGTTTGTAAAATTTATATCAAACTTCAAACCAAACATTATTTAGTATAATCAAATCACCATTGTTTGTTAATTTTTTTGCTAAAAAATTAATCCAAAACCTAGATGTATTCAGGAAAGAATCCATTATCTAAAATAATTCCAAGGTTGATCATTTAAAAAATTAGTTCCATATTTTAGAAAATTATGAGTAATGCACTATTTTATAGAATCCATAATCTACCTGTAATGTACTGACGTCCTAAATGGAATTTAAATATTATTAGGATGGTAATATTAATAAAATGATATTTGTTCGATTATTATAATATCTAAAATTACTCTAAAAAGGAAAAAAAATTTATAATGAAATATGTTGGAAAAATGTTTATTTGTTAAACAATTTCTTTATATTTTTTGAATGTTTTTATGAACTTTTGAGTTGGTATTGTCACCTTTTCCCAAAAATTAATTTTCATTGATAGATCCATTGGTTGTGTTTACATTTCTCAATGATTTTAGGGTCTGGGTAGGATGTAGTTGATGAGATGATAAGGATAGATTTAAACTTGATGTGCATGAGATAGATAAATTTTGTGCATTTTTTAATTGCATGGTTTTTATGTGGACTTTTGTATCAATTTATTTTCAATGATCAATTATTCTCTTAATTTTTTCAACAATATGTTTTTTTAATTATATTTATCTATGATTTTAAAAATAGTGGATTTCTGGTTCTTATATTTTTTCCCATGAAGGTCAATGATAATGTTGGTTCATTTGTAAGAGATAATTATTATAAAAATATTGTCATCGCAATCCCGATTTTAGCTACCTAAATAGATTCTCAACATATTTAGTAGGAAAACTAAATATCAATTTTTAATGAATGTTTTCCCTAATTTATAAAAATTATTAATTATGTTTATTTTATTACAAATCCAATGGGTCACAGTTTTACATTTATAATGAATTATTTTTTTTTATCTAAAATGAAAATTATTCTGCTACAGATATTTATATTTGAAAAGGATTATCCTGTTCCTAGTAACGTAACAACTCATGTATTTATTAAATAATATTTTTCATATCAATTTTTATTCAAGAATAACATATTATTTTTATGTCAAGGAGGAAACATTGTTAGATAGCATACTCAGTATGCAATAATGGGGTTCATTGAAATCTTACATTATAGACATCATTGAGTTATACCGAAAAATAATATATTAATATTATTATATTAAATGGTAGTTGACGTATAGCTATTTTATTTCAAGGAATGAACCTAAATAACTACATTATGATTACACTAGATTGTTAAATGTCTTTAAATTAATCGAATAAATTTTGATGGCTTAATATAAGAATGAATATGATTTTAAGCATAGAATACTCTAATATTCTTTATAAGGTTGATTTACCGGCTTATGATGGAGAAAACTTTTTAAATATAGTTCTTATCACTTTTATGTTACACTTATTAGAATGAAATTATTTTTTATAATTGGTATATAAAAATTTACTTTGGGTATATATTTGCTATTATTTTGAAAAATAAAATTTTTAATGAATAAAGAAAAAGACTACATTTTATGTCAAAATATTATTTTCATATAATTTATTTATGTGATTATATTGTACTTTTAGTAGATTTTAATGTTTAGTTTGATTAAATTAGTATCATTATATCCAATTTTGGTCATTGGAAGTAATTTTAGTTCAAAATGGGACATAAACAGATGTCAATCATTTGTAAGTTTTTACTTCTTAAAAACACACATTTTGGTTTTTGACAATGGGAATTAATTTTAAATTAACTTATCAAAGTTATGTGTTTTAATATTAGAATAATTTATTCCTTATTTGGAATCAGGAAGTAAAATATTTTGAATAGGTACCTTTTTTATCAATTATGAATAGTAACTTTAGTGAATATTTTATTTACCAAGTTTAAAGGGTAAATCTGGTAAATAAGGGTAAAAATTTAAATTATATTAATATTAAATTACCTAACACATGCCTTAACCCTATTGTATGATATATATATCCTTTCCTTGGAATCCTTGGGTGCATTTGTTTACACCATGGAGCCACTTATTTGTGAAAATGACATTTAATTACATTTAATTTAATGTTATAGAAAATATAACCTAAACATGTATCTTTTATTAAAAAAAATTTTATATGGGGTTATATAAGTGATATATTAGACTATAAGTATTCATTATAAATATAATTTTTTTCCTAAATTAGGTTATTTTATTTATAATTTTATACATCAAATAAATAAATTTATTTATGACACAATGGTGATGTATTGATTACCTTATTAATGAATGATTTGAAAAAATCAGATTATAAATGTTAAAAAAATTATTTTGACACCTTATAAGAAACCCAAGAATTTTATGGATGGTAATGAATTGTTATTTGTTTATTAATGAAGTTTTTTATAATTAATAAAGTTGTTATGGAATTTTAAAAAGTCATAATATGAATTGTATAAAAATTATCATAAATGGGTTTGTAAATGAATTAATATTTTAATAATTGATATAATTGTCCAAAAAATAAAATATAAGTCTAAATAACATATATGATGTTAAAATTTCATTAATGATCCAATTTGGGTCACTTTTCATTTTATAGTAACAATAGTAACCATATATTATGAAAATACAAGATAACATGGTAAAAGTTAATTTATTTAACTAAGGGTCAATGCAAAAAGATAAGGTTTATTTTATTGATTAAACTTTTCTCAACCCATTGATTGAAATGATTCTGACCCACAATCTTTATTTCATCTAAATATATCACATTGGATTTATTATAATGATAAAATCAAGTAATAATAAAATAATATTTCAAAACATTCCTAAACTGCCCCTCATCCTTCTTATAAAAGCACCCCACTTCAAACCCATTATTCACAATATCAAGCCCATAGGATCATCCAAACTCATCTCAAATAATCCACCAACGTTACTATATAACTCATAGAGGCCTTCTCCAAGTCATAATTCAATTCAGGAATTCTCTTTGGCTCGAATTAAAAAAAGATACCTGATTTGAGTTAATGTCTTCTCCCTAGTCCATTCCATTATTTTATTCGTTCTTCACACTCTATGATATTCTTAATATTTGTTTACATAACAACTCCAGTATACTAAATATTCTAGGTTGTTTATTTGATAAGTATTCAAACTACACTTACACACATCTCCGTCTAATGGGTATAGATTATAATGTTTCTGTGGACGGTGAACTAGTGCCTCATGAAATGACAGTTGTTAAATATTCTCCTAACACATATTATACATGCCATTATGATGAAATTATAATTAAATGTGATACAAATTAAATTAATTTTATTTATAATCTTCTGTAATTATAATTTATAACACACATTTATGCTTTTCATGTTGTCTAAATACACTAATTTCATTTGAGTAAATGCAGACTACCGCCCCCTCAAAGTGATATAACTCTTTGTAACTATAGATGGAAAAAATAAAGTATGGAATTAATGAACTTATTTATCATATATAAAAAAATATTAATTTGTATTTATAATATACCTCTGTAACATTTTTTTGATTCCTATAAATATGAAAAAGAAATGAAAGTAGCATTCATGCGTACGTACAACTTACTATCTCCCCGAACGGTGAAATTCATTTCTTATATCCGAATGATATGAACTATTATAAATGCATATATACTGTATATATATGATATATAAGATATCTAAATCATTAATTTCATTCTAGAGATAATTTAATTTTTACAACATGGATAATTGGTAATAATAACAAGTTCATTTTTTACTCAAATACCGAGCATCGAATAAATGACCGATATGAATTTTAATAATTACATGATTTTTATAGAAAGGTAATAAGTGATATAAAAGGAATAATAAAAATGAAAAAGGTTCTGAAACAAGGATAAAATAATTTATGTTTTTTATCCAGGAAGAACAAGGAATATACACGATGATTAAGACTCATGGTAATACAAATCATCCAAATATCCATTCATTGAGGCGTGGTTTGATAAATAAAACTCATTCTTTTACATGGAATATAATAAACACCTTTAACCTTTAATTTCTTTAAATGGGAATATTTGTTCTATGAGGTTTTTTACTAAATGACAAAAAGAATTTTTTAAATTCATGAAGAGACAATTACCTCTCCGCTGCCGTAATCGTAATTCAACTTCAACTTTATGCTTTAATGTTTTTAAAAGGAAATTAAATCCCTTATACCCTTATTGGGTGTTTTCATATTGAATTTTTTTTGAAGTGGGTTTTGTATATCAATAACTTTAAACTATTTATTTTGTTTTCAAATGGAATTTCATTAGTGAAATATTGATATTTACAATATTTTATGTATTATGAATATATAATGTTTCATGGACATTTGACCGGTGATTAAGTGATAAATCAAATGAAGGTTGGTTATTGATAAACCATGGATGTGTGGTTACGTTATAACCTCCAATGCATTGGGTATGGAAGTCGGTCATATGACTATTAAATTTAGTGATATGTGTGGATGTCAGCCGTATGGTTATTCCATTTCAGTATGTTTCTTTCTCAAGTAACCTTATATGCTATATGTTTCTTTTTATGAGATATATGGTAATATTTTGGTTACAAAAGGGTATGAAATGAGATAATTTTTAGTGATGTGTTTTTCTTCTTCATTAAGGTGAAACATATTAATTTATGATAAAATAATCATGATTTACCTGTTGTTTTGAAAAACTAAAAGTTTTCCTTCTTTATGTATACCTTACTGTGTTTTTTATTCTCATACCATGTTTTGAAATGTTTTTTACAGGGCATAAAGTTGAATACGGTCAATGATGTGATGAAGGGAATGTCATACTATTTAAAACATGAAACTAAACATTTTTCTTGTTTAAAAAGTGTTTTTGTATTATGAAAAAATGGATAGTGAGTATAAGTGTATACTTATAATATTCATGTTTTTATGTATAAGTTATGACCTAATTCTCTAAATATATAAACCAGAAAAGATCCTCAATGTGAATTATTAACTTAATTCTAGAAGACATAATGTTTAACGTCAGGTCCTTACAGTTGGTATCAGAGGCCTCTTTAGATAAATTTGGAGCATAGGTTGTCATTTAAGCATATGTGATATAACCATAACTGTTATCATGTTAGGAATATTCATAGTAATTTTAGATAAATTGAATGATTTTATGATAACATGAATAATTATATCTTAGTGTTTACCCTCCTAAAAAGATATCATATGATGATTTTACTGATATACTCAAACTGGTTTATTTGGTTTTAGAAATTGGATGGATCTTGTAGGAACCAAAGTAAAAAATGGATTTGAAGGAAACTATGGTGGTTTTCTGACTAAGAAACCGAATGAAATTGGATATGCAAAAAGAACTCTTCTGGTAATTCTTAACCAAATATCTGGAGTCGTGATTTACCAAATGAACCTTGGTGATTTTTCAAATTCATCAAATATGCATAAATGAGTCCCTATGGAAGTTTAGATAATAATCATAAAGGTATGTATATTCAAAAACCTAATTTTCAAGGATGTGGAAAGAAACACCTAGGAAAATGCTTTAATGGGATGAGAAGATGTTTCATATGTGGTAATGAAGGTCATAAAGAAATAACCTTCCAAGGAAAAAGTAAGAATCCAGTTTACTCCAAGAAAGGGAATTAAGATCGTTCCGAAGGCCCAATTGAATTTTTAAAATGTGTTGTGCATGGTAATAATACAAATAGATGTACTATGATGAATGTTCGATAATGTGATCAGCATTATGATTCAAATATATGTTTACCAGTTACTAATGAAATTCCTATTGATTATGAGGAAACTGAAAATGTCCTAGAAAGGGTATGGATTATTTCTTAGATCAGGTTTTGACATTAATGAATTCTTACAACATAATTCATGTTTTTTTGTAGGAATTAAGTATAAAAGAATATTATTTAAAAAAATTTATAAAGGATCAGGAAGAATGTTTGTTCATTAAGATATCTAGGAATTGAAGAGTTATGTTGGAACTATGGATGATGATATGATTAAATGTATTAATTATATGATTACATTGGAATACATTTTCATGTACATGTAACCCTGAAGTTTTATAGATGAGTTTTTTATTCAAGTATGAGTTATCTTTTCTTGTATGGACATAATGGATAATCATAGGGGTTCTTGTGATCTTTTGTTTTTGAGGAAATTATTGGTTATTATTTGATGGGATGAAAAATATGATGTTTGAAATAATCGATGAGGTTAAAACATGTTATGGATATTTATAAGTGTTTTAACTCTTTTTGTTAATGTTATTAGAATAATACGGTTTTTGAAAAAGGACAGCACACAGACCGTGTGACAACCCATCTCATCAGACAAAGCTATGAGAATTGAACCCACAACCAACGTGCGACCCAGATTTATCACCTACCACTGGACTATAAAAAGTCCCTAGTTAGTATGACAAATTAATTTTAGATAAAATAATTTACAGATCAAGAATAATTTGATTTTGGGAACTTCTGTTTTATCAAATGGATACCCTTTGTGAAAAAAATGATTTGGTGATTAAGTGATAAAGATTATTTTTGAAGATGTTCTCTCTTTTAGGAACACAATATTCTTAAGGGAAATATAATACATTGGGATTTCATTTGTGGAGTAATGATTGAAATTTTACTTCTAAAGAATCTATGTTTTTATTATTGACATGTGGACATTTGGTTTATTTATGTAAATCATTAACCTATCATAGAGTATATTTGATTAGGTTAATTACACATCATTATGAGACTTTAAGAGTGGTCAGTGTTATTTGCAGATAAAATTTAATATTTACTATGGATGTCTATGTGATTAAATTCTTATAAGTTATGGGTTTTAATATATGTTTGTATTATTTTGAATAATTTTATGGACAATTTTGTATTTAATGGTCTTTGTGGAACATTTTCTACTATTTGTTGAATTTTGGAGATTATGAGTAGAATTTATTTTTATAAAGGATAATCATTTTGGTGATTATCTAACCTCGTACTAGACATTTTGTATTTTTATAATGTCTGACGGATGAGGAAATATATAGTTCAAATTTTTTTGGATTATGTGATTCTCTATAGGTTGATTCGTGGACTTTTGATGTGGCCAAATCATCTTGAATACTAATCATTTGGAGAAATATTGAGTTTTTGGTAGAAATTTAGTAAAGGATGAAAGTCTACATGGAATGTATGCATGTATAATTATGTTCTTAGTAAATATCACAAATAAATTCCTCAACAATATGAAAAATAACTTAAAACAAAAACATTGTCCTTTAATCTCCCTACTGTGTAACCAAAGACATTTTATCCCATCACAAGTTTAAATTTTTATGATAGTTAACTGTCTCAAAATAATTTCTTATATCACTCTCTATTAGAAATTGATGGTTTTTAATCTCTTCCATATCCATGTTTTCTATCATGTAACCCTTGTATGGGTTATGTCAAGTGAACATTGTACTTTCATTATTTCTTTTAATGTGATATTTTTGTTTACACATTTTCTGATTTGGGACTTTCAATGATGTTTCAATGCCCAATTTTGTAATTGAGAGGACACAATTTCCAAAATGGAGGAAGGATGTAACAAAATCGATATTTACAATGTAATAATTTATCGTATCTATTAATATTTTTTAATAATATATTTTTTTTTGATAAATCGGAAACTTTATTCGATAGCATACTCAACACACAAAAACGTGTTTCATTGGAATTTTATTTTGGAGACAACTTTGAGTTATACCGAAAAATAATATAATAATAATATTATTTGAATTGGAATTTTACACATAGTCATTGTATTGATATGAATGAACATAAATAAAAAAATTATGATTAAACATGTGTGTAAAATGTATTCAAATTTATCAAATACATTTTAGAGGCTTAAAATAAGAGTGAATCCAACTTTAAACATGCAATACTCTAACATTACTTAAAAGGTTGATTTACTTCCTATTGAGTGAGAACCCATCTTAATTCTATTTTTTGTCACCTTTATGTTCTATTTTACAAAATAGACATTATTATTTATAAGTGGGACATCGCAAATTTACTATGGGAAATTTTTTGGTATTTTTCTAATAAAGTTCACTTTTTAATGAATTGTGAAAATGCTGAATTTTAAGTCAAAAGAATCTTTTCAAAAAATTTATTTAAATGATTATATTGTCATTTTAATTGATTTTAAAGTGCTATTAGATCATATTTTTATCAATTAATTAAATTTTGGCCATTGGAAGTAATTTCACTTCGAAATTGGACATAAATGCATGTCAATCTTTTGGTTGATTTTACTTCATGAAAACATGCTTTTTGGTATTGAGAATGGGAATTAATTTTAAATTAATTTATGAGAATTCAGTGTTTTGAATTTTGAAAAATGGTTTCCATATTTGGAATCAAGAAGTATAAATTGTGTAAAATGGTACCATTTATTTTTTGACATTATGAATAATAACTTTAGTAAATATTTTATTTACCATGGTTAAAGGGTAAATATAGTAAATAGGGGTAAAAATAATATTATAATTATATTAAATTACCCAAAACATGTCCAAAACCTATTGGATGATATATTATAGATCTTGGTAATCTGTGGGTCCATTTTATGACCCCATGGAGCCTCTAGTGTGTGAAAATGAAATTCAATTACTTTTAATTTAAAGTAAAGGAAAATACAACCTAAACATGTATCTTTTATTAAAGAAATTTTTATATGGGTTTTATAATGTATTGATTATAATACAAAAGGAAATTAAAAATTTAAAAGAAAATTCCCACATCATGGTGTTTTATTTATAAATTTTAAACATAATATAAAAAAAATGTTTATGACACAATGGTGATGTAGTGATTCCCTTATTAACGAACAATTTAAATAAAAGAGATTATAAATATTAAAATAAATTTATATTGAAACTATTTAGGCTATCCAAGATTTTTTTGGACGAGTATGACTGGCTTTATTTTAATTAATGAAGTGTTTCCAAATTAATAATGTATTATGGATTTTTAAAAAGTTGTGATATTAATAGAATACAAATGGACATAAATGAGTTTTTAAATAAATTATTATTTTATTAAATGATATAATATTCCTAAAAATATAATATTCCTCCAACTAACATATATGATGTTACAAATGTCATTAATTATCCATTTTGTGTCACTTCACATTTTATAGTAACTATAGTAACCATATATTATGAAAATACCAGAGGACATGGTAGGTGTTAATTAATTTAACTAAGGGTGAAAGCTAAATGATAAGGTTTATTTTATGACCTAAACTTGTCCAAACCCCATTATATGATATTATTTCTGCCCATACTCATTTCAAATTCAACATATATCACTTTTTGGTTTTTATAATTCAAAAATCAAGTAACAATAAATAATAATTCAAAACATTCCTAAAGTCGCCCTCCTCCCCCTTATAAAATGACACCAACTTTATCCCATTAATCACTACTATAAAGACCATTATCTCATCCATAATATACTTCAATAATCCCACAACATTCCTCCATTCCTCCTAGAGGACTTCCTCTAGGCATAAGGTTAATCATGGATGCCCTTTGGCTCAAATCAAAAGAAGTTATCTGATTTGAGGTAATGTCTTCTCTCAAGTTTCATTCCATTATTTTTTCATTCTCAACTCCCTATACCCTTATTATAAATTTTTACTTAAAAAATAGTATACTTAATATACTAGGTTTTTTTATGATATTGTTTGAACAACACTTACACACACCTCTTTCTAATGGGTATAAAACATAATGTTTCTGTGGACGATGAACTACTGCCTCACGAAATGATGATTGTTAAATATATTTTTACAACATATTATGGCTTCCATTATGATGGAAATGTAATTATATATGATATATATGATTTTTATTTTATCTCTATTCTTATATAATTTTCATTTAGAACATAACATTATTCTTTTCATGTTTTATAAATAAGATAATTTCATTTGAGGAAGTGTGGACAACTGCCCACTCAAATTGATATGACTCGTCCATGCTATTCATGGAACATAAGAAAGATGGAATTAATGAATTTATGAACATATATTACATTTATATTATAATTAAATTATAATATACATATGTATCATTTAGTTTTCATTCCATTTAATATGAATAATAAATTAAAGTAGTGTTCATGCGTACATACGACTTACCGTATCCAGGAATGGTGCATTTCATTTATCATATACAAATGATATGGTCTATTATAAATACATATATACTAGATATATATGATATATATGATATCAAAATCACGAATATCATTCTGGAGATAATTTACTCTTGACCACATGGACAATTTGTAATTATAACAAGTTCATTTTTACTCAAGTTCCGAGCATCGACAAAGTGACCGAAATGAACTCGAATAATTATGTTATTGTCATAGAAATGAAATAAGTGATATAAATGGAATAATAAAATTGAAATTTTTTCTTAAGACAGTTGAAATTAACTTAAGATTATTATTTAGTAAGAATAAGGAACATATATGATGATTCAGACTTACGATAAGGGAATTCGTCTCAATATCCTTTCATTGTGGCAAGTTTTGATAAATAATCCTCCATCTTTTTCTCAACGTATAATGATCCTCTTTTACCTTTAAATTTATTAAAAGGGAATATTTTTTTGATGAAGCATTTTAAAAAACAAAACAAATATTTTTTTTAACAAATGTGGTGACAATGACCTCTCTACTTCTGTAATCAGTATTTGACTTCCTATATAAGCCATAATGTTTTTAAAAGGAAAATAAACACTTTATTTCCCTTTTAGTTGTTTTCATATTGAAAATGTTTTTGGAAGTGGATTTTTTATTTCAATATCTTGAAATTATTTCTCATGATTGAAAATTGAATGTTTTTAGTGAAATGTTGATATTTAAAATATTTTATGTGTTATGATTATATAATGGTACTTGGTTATTTGATAGGTGGTTACATGATAAACCAAATGATGGGTGGTTCCATGATAAACCAAGGATGAGTGGTTTTCTTATTACCACAAATGCATTGGTTCTGTAAGTTGGTCATATTTCTATTATATTTAGTGATATGTCGGTAAGTCTATCATAAGTTTATTTCAATTCAGTATGTTTATGTTCCTAGTTAACTTATAAGCTAGATTTTTCTTTATATGGAATATATGGTAATACTTTTTTTTACAAAAAGGGTATGTAATGAGCTTATTTTTAGTGAAGTGGTTTTCACGTTATTTAAGGTGAAAAGTATTACATTATGATAATGTATTCATGGGTTACCTAGTTTTTTGAAAAACAAATAGTTTTCATCTTTTTGTATCCCTTAATTATATTTCTATGCACATACATGTTTTGAAATGTTTTTCATAGGACTTAAAGATGAATAGGGTCAAGGATGGGATCAAGGAAAATTCATGATGTCTAAATAATGGATGTAAACATTTTGTTATAGATTTTTTATTTTATGAAAAATATGGATAGTGAGTATAAGTGTCTACTTGTAATATTGTAGTTGTTATTTATGTGTTATGAACTAATTATCTAAATATATAATCTTTAAAATATACTTATTGTGAAATATTTAGTTAACTCAAGATTATGTTATGTTTATGGATGAGTCCTTACAAGTAATACTGAATTTTTTATTTTTTTTACCGCACTCATTTTGTATTTTTTTATATATATAAAATATATAGACTCACATGAGAGGCATGGATTTTGATAAATAATTTCTTCCTGGTATCAAAGTGGGTCCCATTTTTTTTGAAAAAAAGGTCACATCATGAATTTCCAGGTGCTATGGTTTTTTTCACACTGCCTTATTATGTTTCTTATATCATCATGACTATCATTTTGTGAAAACTATTCACCATTGCATACCCCGCCACCAATGTCTCATCCCACATTGTATCATCACACACATCTTGACACTTCCACCATACATCCACATGTCTTATTCCATTGTTCTGTCATCTACTTGGATAAGATCCCACCATGAGCTCTTTTACTATCCATCCACACACACCTTCCATATATACATCATCTAAAAACTTTAAAACCATGTCCCTTATAATATGATAAATTTTATATGTTCGTATGAGTTCTTTATAATTTTTCACTATTTAATTGACTATGTGTTTAAGCTTAACATCGCCACTTCCTTATCCTCCCTCGTAGACAATATAGCAAATTTGACCCATCATGTTGATGAGAAGCTAAAATTCACCAATTTAATTATACGAAAGAATATGGTTACTGACATTATAAAAGGGAAAAAAATTACAATAATCTATTCTATATAAAAATAGATCCTAAGGGTGTTGCTATTAGGTAATGAGAATATAAATCAACAAAATTTTATTCATTTTTCTTAATTTTCTAGATCTTTAGGTCAATATTGTATCCATGACTACAAACACCTTTAAGGAGTTATGGGATTTCTTTCCATTAATGTTTTTTAGAATAATAATGTTAGTATAATTTTTTTCTTTTTTAGAACCTCTTCACACTCTAGTATAGTTCTCATTTAATTTTATCATATTATAACAAGTGGAAATCAATTTTAAATGAAATAACTAATTTATAGTAGATTATTTTGAATGCTGAGGGGTCTATGATATAGCATGGACAATTAATTTTATTTCCATTTATCTAGGGTCTCAATACATAGTACTTTATGACAGTCATAGAGATGTTTTCTTGCCTAACTACTTAACATATCTCTCTAGTTTATAATAAGCTCATTCATGTCTGACACCATGGAAAGAAAACATGACATGTCACACATTGTACATATTTCTTATGAGGATTGTTGGTTCCTTCGGTATAATCACACATTATCATCCTATAAAATTATTTTTATTCATCGAAATATGTCTACTACCTCTCTCTCCCAAAAATCTACTGACTCTATTATAGATTCTGGTTTATCCAAAAATCCTATCAAGAATGCAAGTATTCTTCATTCCTTCTATCATACATCAACTAGTACTTTTATCCCATTTCAAATAGATTCATAATTAAAATAATTTGATATGGAAGTTGTATGGCTACATACATATTGAAACTCTCATTAGTGATTCTGGTTCAACACATTCTATTTAATTTATTGGTCATTACCAAACTTATTATCAATTTATTATTCAATATCATATTCTTAGATACTATTGTTTTGTTTTATGATCTTTTGGTGAGTTGTGTTCTTAGTAGTGTCTAACATTGTGGTGGAGTTCACATGCCTGAGTCAGTATCTCATATTTCCTCCTACATGATTTCCACTTATATAATCAAAAATCAACTTTAGAATGACCATCATGTCATGAAAATTCTTCAAAAATTCCATCCCGATTTGGTCCTTATTTCACCTTTTGAATGTTAGTATAGTCATTATATGATGAATCATCATGATTGTTATGTTCCATTAATATTAAAAAATTTCACGAGTCTTTTTAATTTATTTTATTTATGATGTATTGGGACAGATCAATATTTTATAAAATTATTTTTATCATTAATTTTATACTTTAATTAATGATTTTTATCGTATGACTTCGGTTTATTTGTTAAAAAAATAATCCAAATTCATTAACATCATTCACTCATTTTTTTTCATAAAATCCAATCCTTGTTTTAATTCCCGTTTAAATTTTTTTATTATAATAACGGTCATAAATACTTATCTGGATGAATTGAGTAATTTTTTATAATCATTGTATCTTACATAAGAGTTATTTCCGAGGAATATCACATAAAATAGTGTTGTTGAATGAAAGAATAATCATTTGTTTCAAACTATTTCGGACATTTCTTTTAGATGAAAAAATATAACATATTATGGAGAAAACACATTATGATTTATACCTATATCATTAACCACCATCCATAATTCATTCCTCAAGGGGATGAAACCTCTTCATACCTAACTCCCTCAGTAATCCCTATATCAACTACCTATTCATATATGTATACATGTATGTTATGCTCATAATACTTTCACATTTATTACCAAATTAAATATTCTTTATATTAATGGAATCATCCTTGGTTTCTCTCAATCCCAAAAAAGATATTTTGGTTTCTCCCTATTCCTAAAACATTATAGGGTTTTGACAGATGAATCATTAATTGATTTTTACATTTCCCTTTCAAATACAAATCCCCATCCCCCTATAATCTCAATCTCAGTGTTTACTTTTCATATTCTCTCAAACCACTACCACAAAATCATCCTCCTCCATGATGAATAAGGTCATGATTTTTTTTATTTAACCCTATATGTCCATTAATTTACATTCCATTTGAGTCTCATGCAACTTTGGAACATATGACTAGTCATCTCTAGACTCTCAATCAAGTAATTTTCATATCACACTTTCCAAAGGTACATATTATTTTCGGTATTACCCATTTTTATTATTTTTAATTATATGGTTTAATAGTGAAAACCTCCATGTATATTGGTATCCATATATAAGTTTCGTTCCCCCATACCAACACCATGGAAAAATCTAATCATTGGTTGTTGTATATAATGAAGTATTCTAGGTGAAACATACATGGAATCTTGTATCCCTCCCCTTCAATGATATTTTTTTGATGAAAATTGATCTATATTGTTCTGGTCAATATTTATTGAATCTTAATGACATGATGGATCTCTTTGTTGAAGTGGGAAATTATGATACCTGCGACGTTGTTCATATTGGCACATTCAGAATTGGATAAGATGGAATTAGTGGGTATTTTTATATATCTCACTACCACTTACCATTTCCCTTCCAATTAGATGTGAAAGGTCTATTTTTGGATATAACTAATACTGAGGGGAGGTGGGTGAATCAGTGTTGGGGAATTTTTATGATTTTGCAAATTTTTATCCCTTTACCTATTTAAGTTGTTAGGATCTCAATTATATTTTTCAACTTTACCTATCACATTCATGTAAATTAATGTAGTATAATATAGAACATGATATTTTTACAAGGTTCAATACTCAATTAGATTATCTATTCCTTTCATGGTATAAAAATGAGCTTGATCACACAACCACTAGAAATTAATCCATTGAATATGGTTATAGAAAGTAAGAAATACCCTTACACTCGCAAATCACTATATTCAATTGAATGTTCATGTTTTGTATCTCCTAGATGGCTCTTTATACCGTCTTAAATGATAGTCTTCACCTTATTGATAAGGTAATTTGTGAAACCATGTATGTATTACACTAGATGAGTCTTTTGGCGGGTGTCATAGTTTTCTTTGATCTTCCAATTTTTCACTTGTTATTTTATCAATAAAAGGCAAGAAACTATTCTTCATCCCATCAGCAAACTGAAATCTAAAATTTATTCCTTTTTGACCAGTCACAATAATATGAATATAGTGTGGAATGATGAAAAAATTATTCTTCCTAAACTAAATTGTAATAAATTGAATATGGATTGGTTATATGCTCTTTATTCTTTAATGAAAAACTGACTACACTAAATCACCATCATCCAATATTTCTACAATAACAAATAACATTTGAGATTAGTAATTCCATGAAGATAAGATCAACACAATATCATCAAAATTTATCTTACCAGATTAATTATAAATTGATATTTGGGAAAAGTTATTTTCTTATTCATTCACAATGATCTAAATGTTATTGTAGACTAAGATCAAAAATATCCACGATACACAATATAGACAATTAAGTTCAGTATAAAACTCATATAACTATAATTTATTGATTGTAAACACTTTATACACTACAAAAAACATATCCTATCATATTATGCATGTGTTACAATTACCACGGGTTTTATAAAACATTTAAACTTTAAAAAACAATTATTCTTGATCAAGATATAATTAATTTATGATCTCATGTGCATATGGGTTTAGATATGCATTCATGTACATTATGTATTCATTTATTGTTCTTATATCTTCACAATTGTGTACACACGGTGTTTATTAATTTTTTGTGTTTATATGCATTCAAATATCAAGGAATTAATTTATGAACTATTTATTTTTTATTCAGACACATAAAAATTTGGACACATCGTATTTTTGGGTTATCTACCCTATATGAACTCAGCTTCTGTTACCATCACAGAAAAAATGATTTCAAGTAATATCACTCTTTCGAAAGACCCTATGTTATATAAAGTTTATTTCTAATTCATATAACCATTATTAAAGCTTTTCCCATTTATTTATTCTCTTTACAAATCATAGTGTGTTGTTCGTCTCAATCTACATTATGTATTAACATGATGCATGATCAGAGTTTACATCACAGAATGCATTGAAGGTATAATCCCCAAGAACCAGTTCATGAAACACTTATTCATTGCATATATATTACTTATTATCATAAAATCATGAGTTGGAGATGCTCTGTTTTTCAAAAAATAGGATCTCTCAAAATTAGACCCATGTAGCAGCACCATTAATAGGCTCTTCCACAATTCTTTTATAAGAATGGATCACCACCTTGTTTTTTTATTCGTCACCACAGTACATGAAAATAATTATGCATTTTTGAACCAAATATGAACCATGGATCTTTATATACATCATTTAATTTGAGTTGACTTATGTTTTAGATTTTAATTCTCCAAACTCGGGTACAATGTGCATCAAATATCATGGAGTTTTTTTCATGTGATGTTGGATTATGATCTAAAAAAACAAAACATCCAAACTTATTAATTTCATATATACATTTTAATCTTTATTAAACAATCTAACATCCTCAAAAAAATATTTTAGGAAAATGGATTCATGAAAGAATATATATTCATAAAAAAAGTTCAACAGATTTTATTTCAATCACCAGGCATGATCCTTAGTTTATAGATTGATCGTTAGGGGTGGATGATCATAAAACTAGTTGGAGTAGAGGATCTATCATGTTAGGAGGAAGATGATTAATAAATGGTAGGTTAGTGATAATTAGATATCTCTAGATAGAACAGATGCATTATTTCCATATAATTTTATTACAGGTGAAGAGTGCATCTGCATCTGTGTCCCACATTGGTCTTCTCCACAGTTTAGACATTATATATAAATGATTGTGGTCTCTGTAAACCTTCATCCCAAAACCTTGTTTCGTAGCACACACTATTCTCACACGGTTTATGGCTGACGTGGTCAATGATATTCGATGTGGGCTTTTGGTCCCAACCTAAGTGTGTGCATACTTTTGGCGATATAAAAGGGCCCATTGGAAATTATACACATCCCTCTATTACCCTTACACTATGAATTTTGTTCTGAGTTAACCTCATATGGGATTAAATTACACATTAGTCTCACATAATCCTTGGTTGAGGTTGGGTTGGATAGTAAGTGCGGTGAGCTATAATTTAAATAAATGAATCCAATAATAATAATTTGAAAAAATCCAATTAAAGAACTGAATCAAACAAATGAATTGACACGAGTTCATCAATCTCCTAGAAAATTATATTATATTTTATTTTATTGGGTCACTATTAATCCTAATTGAAATTATCTTCATGAAATTATTGAATTTTATGGCCTTTCTTCAATTCCCCTACCTCAATTTTTTTGGAATATAAATTCTAATGAATTTCTTCAACATCTACAAAAATTTCCCCTTTAATGTAGAGAATATATCACCATTTATAAATGTATTAGACAAGAATATTAGATCAAAAAATTTCTAAAAATCTAGGACAATTATTAATTAATGAAATACAGTTTCATTTAATGTTTCCCGAACAATTCTATAGGAATCACCTTTGAAACAAAAATCCTTCAAACTATTTATATATTTCTTCAAATTATATGAAATGATAACATCATACAAGATCCATTAACATTGAAATTTTTTCATCATATTAATTTCAATAAAATATTCCCATTAAAATAAAATCAGTGAAACATTCCCCTTTCATTATCCACCATTGAAAACTGATTAAAATTATTGTCAATAAATTAAACTCATAAAGTAAGTGGTATATTAAATATGGATTTAAAGAATTACATTCTCTATTACATTCTTGATGAGGATGCATAGTTATTTATGTTGAATTTAAAATTATGATGATCATGGACCCCAGTAGAAAATATTATTGTGCATTGAATGTCACATGAAAAAACTTATTTTTGAAGAAGAATAATATATTAGGATGTATGAATAATAAAAAATAATAAATTGTGAAACATATTCAGGTATATTAAAGCTTATTTAAATTTTATATATTATATATATAAAAAATAAATCAGAAATGTTACTCATAATGTATTAATAAAAAAACGGTATAATACCAGCCAATTCCCTTATCATATATAGATAAAATAAGCATGTTACTATAATTTTTTGTTGGTTCTACTATTTGAAATTATTTCCAAGTGGGATGTTGATTTATCATACAATTTCTTTTTAAAAATAAATATTTTTGAATTATAGAAAAATTTATAAAATAAAAAATTCTATGTTAAAAAAATTGTACAAAAAATACATAATCAAATTAACACAAATAATGTTTATTAAACTAAAATATAAATACAAAAAAATTCTAAATTTGAAATAAAAAACATAGGAAATCAAAAAATCATAGAAAAAAAGAATTAAAAAGGAATAAATAATAATATTGAACAAAAAAACACTAAACAAAATTCAAAATAGAAAAAATGAAATTTTTTTGAAAAATAAGTAAAAATGATCAAAAGGAATTAACAAAATTGAAAAAATGAGAACAAAAAATAAAAAAAATATGCGAGAACCCCAAACTGGATGTCATGTAAATGTTGTTATTGGTCTAGTAAATTTATCATTCATTGAATAAATAATGGAAAGGTTAAATTTAGAATTTCGGTCAAATGATACACGAGATCATTCATTACAATGCGTCAGGGATAGAATAAAGGAGATGGGAAACTTTTATAGGCAGTTAAGAGTTCTGACCTCATAAAAACGGTGAGTTGATTTGGAAATGCAAAAATAACAAGATGATGTAGTGGTATATGAAATTCCAAGATGAACCAAGGCACACAATTGTTCACACCCCAATACAAAATGTTGACGGGGTAATAACATAGTTATGATATGTTGCAAGGGGATATGATATAGGATCTATAGAGTGAGCATCAGTGAAACATTAGTAACTATGCGAGGAGGGGTATATGGAGTTAACTCTAATATTTGTTACTCAGGGGGAATCCAATAAGGGATGTGACCTTCATAAATATTCGTATACCCTTATGTAGATACAATGAGATTTGTTAGACACTTCTAAAAAATTGTATCATGTTTTGGGATATTTCAATGTAAGAAAGTTCCTTTTATTTTCCATCATCATTCTATTGTATGTATCATTATCCTGGATATCTATATTGATGATATTTTCATTACATGTAGTGATGATACCGATATTACTTGACTAAAGTTTTGAATTAATAATGAAATTGGAATGAAATATTTATATCCTCAGTGATATTTCATAGGGATTGTGGTTTCCAGATGAGTTTGAGATATAATTCATTCTTAGAAAAAATATATCATTCATGTTCAACAAGAAACTAGTATGACCTAGTTATATTCAATGGACTCACCACCAGAGGCTAGAGAAAAGTAATTTCATTTAGATACTTTGACTTTACCCCTACCGTATGGGTATAAAATGATTTTTGTCATGCTAGACTACATGAACCCGACTCACCCAACACTACATGTTTAATTAGAAAGACAGAATCCCCAACCAAATAGTTGTGATCAATAATAGAAATAATGGCATCAATGTTGAATTTATAACATCAATTTCCTATAATATGATGTTATAGGGGTTTTAAAGAGAAATTTATCATCTTTTCTTCTAAAACCAAAAGATACATATATTACAGGAACATTTTATAAGATTTTTTTATAATAAAACAACATAATGTTTTTTGGATTATAACTTCTGGGTGTCAGTTTTAAAAATAATAGAAGACAAAAAATATTTAGTCAAGTGTTTTGGAGTCAGTTTTTAAAAAACCAATGTTATTTTTTAAAAAAACATGTTGTTAAACAAAATCGATGTGAAAATTGGTTTTTGGGTGTCGATTTATTATAAAACAAACACCAATAATATTTTTCAGAAATAATTTGGATTCAGTTTTCAAAAAAACAGAATCCATATTTTTTTTCAGAATTATTTTGTGTCATTTTTAAAATAAATCCACTTTAAATAACATTATAATAAATAACATGTGAAATTATCATTCTTATTTTTGACTCCCCCTTATGCTCTTGACATATGACGCCTCTGATGGCTCTTTGACTGTATTCTGTGGGTAGTATATTTTTATTGATTCAATTTTATTGATATTTTCATGACCATTATCCATAAATAATTATTCATGATTTCATGGTTCTTTATTCATTATAATATTAATTCCACAGTAACAATATTTAGGTTGAGCGACACTTTGGATTGTGGTTTATTTTGTTCTTCATTCTTGTTCATTTTTTTAAAACAATTTTTTTTTTAATATAGTGTTCACCCTGCCAATGAATTCAAGGGAGTAACTATATATTCATGATAATTTTTTTCATCTTACAACTACATTTTTAAAAAATTCTAAGATTCATTTTTTATATTTTAGTTACAAATTAATTATTTTGACACATTTGGTTGTTAATTTTTGTTTTATTTTTTTATAGTTTGTTTAATTTTATAAATTTTTTATATGATGAAATAATACAATGGATTTTACCAAAATGATATATATATATATACGTATATATTGGCAAAAATTAGAAGCTATATTATTTTTTATTTTATATTATTACCAGATTATATATTTATAGATCAACATGACAAACATAAAGCATATATAGACTCATATATCATATAATATAATTATTAAAATTCAATAAAATTTTATGACATAATACATCACGTTTTTTTGATGAAGTTTTTCAATTATATGGATAGCCACTCATATTTATTCTTTAATATGATTTTATTCCTTTCCTTGATATGAAATCCACACGACCGACATGTTTTGGTTGGGTAAAAAATACCAAAGGAGATGGATTTAATTTATAAAAATCTGAATTTAAAAGGCCAATACATGGTATAAACTCCCTATTTTCTACTATTACTAGAATTGAATCATTTTCAACAAAAAAGGACTATATAATTATGTCATTATTACCTTTAAAATAGAATATCCACAATGGTTTTTCATTGGTTTTATTAATATAATTTCCTTTTACATTGGATTTATAGTGTGGTGGAAAAATATTTACTCCATAATAAATACATTTTCTATAAAATTATAGATTCATTATCCATATTTCAATTAAATACCATTACCACTAACATATAAATACCTAAATTAACCTTACCTAAATAAGACATCAATAATTCACAATAGTTTCAATATTATTTTTATGTTGTAAATTTTTCATCAAAACATTCAATATTAAAAGAAAAACCAATTGTAACATTATATCAACATCCAGTAACTTTGATTATTTTTTCACCTATAATTTAAAAGAAAAACCTATAAATGGGAAACCCACACTTTCAGTCAACTTAATGTTCCAAAATGTGTCACCATTTTATGTTGAAATTGATAAAAAATCACCGAAAACATTATTACTGAATAATCATCAAAATATCTTAAGACATTTTGAGTGGACATCATGTTTGAAATTAGAGTTAAGTATTAAAAATATAATTTTTACCCATAATAATTATATGCACACACTTATAAAAAACACATTAACAACACCTTACTCCAAAATTTTTCTTGGAAACCATCTCTATAAAAAGGTATGAATTATTTATACATTACCCAACATATTTAGGAATATAACCTTAAGGAATTTCAGTATAAAATTATTTATTATGCGTTAACTAAAGATGAATTCTAATGTCTATCTTTTATGATCATGAAATAATGAAAGAAGTTTTTTCTAACAGTCATTTAAAAAATCACTCTAAAATTGGAAGAAGTATATATATTCGTTTTTCTAGGGTCATCAAGAATTGTTTACAATTAATTACTAAAATGAAAAAATACATAGGATTATTTATTTTTTATTTTTTTTAATAATCATGGATATTTACCCCATGATCACCAATCATTTTAATTATTATTTTATATTTAATATTAATATATCAATATATATATTTAAATATCAACAGGTTTTAATATATTCACCATTTATATTAATATCATATTTATTTAATGGATTGTAATTGTATATTGTTATGAAGATCCACAATTGAATATGTAAAAGGAGTTGATGATTTCCTCAGATTTGATAAAAAAAATATAAAAAAAATAGATTTGATTTTCAGTCATTGCATGAAGTGTTTGAATATAAGAAAGATAAATTCTAGATAAACCAATGATCATGAAATTTTTTTGTGGTTTCCTAAAAAATTATACATGTTGGATCTATCATTGTGAACAAATGAGAAATTCAACATATAATAACGATTAAAATATTTTGAATGTTACAAATGATCAAATTGAAGAATTAATTCATTATGTGGGTGTTGAAACAATTAAGACAATAGAGAATTTGGAATGATTGTATGGATAAAGTTGTAAACCATTATTCGGAAGTTTCTTTAAATATAGAGATTTAATGACAATTTTGATATTAGTTAACATCAACGTAAAAAATGTTTGTAGTGATAAAAGTTTCACTGGTATGCTTGCAAATTTAAATGATCTATTTCCAGAGGAAAAAGTACGTCAAGAATCCAATTATGTCGTAATTAAAATATTATTCCTAATGATATTTGGGTAGACATGTATATATTCATTCGCCATTGATTGTGTGTTGTATAGGAATGAATATAATATTTATCAAATTTTCATCAATGTAGGACATCATGCTGTAAGGTGGATGAAAAATTAAACTCTGATTTATTTTCAATTACTCACATCTAAAATCATTCTAAATAAATTTGGTACCTTTTAATAATCACTTACAATAATTCTAATAATTCACTTATTAAACATTCTCAGGTACTATAATAAAATCTCATTCTAAAGTAATTTTGTAACTTATAGTAATTCCTTATTTGAAGTATATATTTGTAAATTCATTTGATGCTAAAAATACATGATGGAATACTGGAGAGAAAAAATATGACGATAACATATTCCACCGAATTGATTCCCCATAGTGGATGATATTTGATAAATAATTTCTTGATTTTGTATGTGATGTTAGAAATCTCAGAATGGGACTGTACAAAGATGGAATAAATCACTATACGATTCTATGTAGGCAACATAGTTCATGACTTGTTTTTTTGTAATATACAACTTGTATATATAAGATGTGTTTAAAGATAAACTATTTTGTAACGAGACTTATGATTTCTAGACCAAAATATCAAGGAAATGGTTTTTTTGTATGTTTGACCATTGATTGATGATATGAAAATTAAATAGGAGACATATGTTATAGTTTTTGATGCAAAGAATAAATTTTATTTGATTTTGTGTGAGATGATAATTCTCACTACAAATTACTATCTTGTATAATGAGATATATCTGGATACAGTTTCAAGGGTCATAAATCATTTCAATCTTTTTAAGAAGTGACTTCTTATTATTAATTGCAGAATAGAAGAATGAAAATTTAAATGGTACATCAATTTATTTATTTAATTTATCATCTGTATTATAGATTGAAAAATGAATTTAATGGTTTATAAGAATTATGTTTTCCACCACAATCATTTTCTATTGAATAATATTATTAGATGGAGAAAATATTGATATAACATATGGAAAGAAAGGATGTTTTTTTATCAAAAATTATATAGAAGAAACTGTGTAACTTCATTCAACAATCATATTAGAGATTTGTGAAGACAAAACATTACATTTTTTCATTTTAAAAAGGTAATCCATATGTGTGTCCATTTCAATCCCTCCACATAATGAACCCCTCACAATGAAGAGGTCACTCCAGAGAGAGCCCCAGATGAGAAAGAGCTATTTATAGCTAAGATATAATTGTGTATTGAAGGGTAACAACCCGAGAGGAGATGGTTCAACAAACAAATACATAAGAAAATGGGGTTTCTCCCCATTTCACCAACCCAGTCAGGGAATGGGTGAACCTCAAAGACTAATGGATCCTAAGGTAAGGACAAATTCACAAAAAGTGTTACATCGGGATATGATATAAAGGGGAATTGTGTTTTGTCTTATCTCCCAATATGAATGGGAACTGATCATATCTACCTTTTTCCAGTCACACGTCAAGGAATGATGAGAAATTGAATTTTTGTTAGTGTCTATAATAAAAAACATTCATTATAATTATTTACACTATTAATATCTACTCAACACAACATCATCACAATTTAACTGCCCTAATTAATAATAAATATATAGTTGGGAATTTTTTTTGTATTCTATAGTCTCAATGTTGTAAATTTTACTATGGACTATGATCTCAGAAATTATCGATACACAATATAAACAATTGATTGTAGTATTGACTTCCTCTTACTGCAATTTATGGTATTTAAACACTGATTACACATCACATCATCCTATAAATGTTTAAAAATCTACATGGGTCTTATAAAACAATTAAACCATAACAAAAAATAAATCTTGATCAAGATTTTATAAGTCTAGGATCTCATGTGAATATTGGTATACATATGCATGCATGAACATTTTATGTTCACTTGTTGTTCTAATTTCATCATACAAGTTCACAGACTGTCTGGATTAATTATTCATGTTTATATGAATTCACATATCATTTCATGAATGTAACAACTATTAAATTTTCTTCACATATATAGAAATAAGTATACATTATATTTTTGTATTTATTTCCTTGTGAAAACAGAAGGTTCTGGACGCAGTGGAAGCGCGTTGGTGGGTTTTTCCCAAATTTAATTTTAGCGTTAAACGACGTTCAATCTGAGATCCATCACGATATAAAATTCCGGATCTTTAGAATAGAACGAAGAATGGAAAACAAAATAAGAGTCCTGGAACCCTTGAGATAGGATCTTCATATGTTGGTTATAATTAATTTAATTAATTCATAATAATTACCTCGATGGAATTCTTTCTTCATTGGTGTCTCCGGTCACGATCCTGTGATCCGTCATTGCGTCGGAGAATCCAAGTGTAGGATTCCTCTAGCGGTGAACCACACGTGTTCCATGTATCTCTGGACATCGCCAAAGGGAACTCCGGGTGCTAGCGTGGAAGATCCTTTGCTTCCGATGTTCGTCTTCGATCGCCTTGATCCGGTAGAGTATCTTGCTTTCGTAACTTGAAAGCGTTCTTGGTGGAAAGGGAATTCTCTCTTGGCTTGAGAGTATTTCCAATCCATTGTGCACAACCAAAAATTGGATAACCCCTTTTATAATAATGTAATTAGGATTTATAATACCTAGAATAATAAAATAAATTAATTGCTCATAGGCATTTAATCATTTCATTTAATTCTTAGCAATACCCCAAGTATTAATAATGACAGTTGACCATCATTATTACTTGACATGTGTCCAACATATTACA
Organism: Viscum album; assembly: GCA_963277665.1. Lineage (NCBI taxonomy): Eukaryota > Viridiplantae > Streptophyta > Magnoliopsida > Santalales > Viscaceae > Viscum > Viscum album. The sequence continues at coordinate 1,188,130,285 of OY728121.1, read as the reverse complement.
TTTAATATCATTTCATTAAATAAAAAATACTTTCTCATGAATCTAGGAAAAATAAAATACACGGCGTGTATATATAAATATACACAGCGTGTACTTTTATTTTTTCAGTTTTATTTATTTTACTCCACCATATTTATTAGACCTTGAGTAATGGATATTTATTTCTTAAATAAATGTAACTGCATTACTCACTAATAAATATATATTATTTCGCCCACAATATATTCTCTCAAATAAATAGTGTCAAAATAAATGCGATCAGACATCCTTGAATAATTATTAAACCACAATCGGGAATAATCTTTATTCAACTTGTTAAATTAATATTTAACTGAGATACATGGACACACTTAGTGTGTGACCTTCTAGGCCTCTTTCTCAGTGGAATTAGGCTGACCCTACCTAAAGTCCAAGGTTAGAGTCTAAGAACACACCAAGGCACCCATAGATAATGAAGTTAACGCCGCAATGACGTGTCACCTCCTTTGAATTCTTACCATGTAATGTAATCCCTTTGTCTCGATATCTCCAATAAAGCGGGTTGCATGCTAGTGCCATCAACCCATGTGCTTGATTATTCTTTCTTTGACTTCTCAGAATTGAACTTTCCCATACCTTACCATGGCCATGGATTTATTTAGGCTATATCAATTCCATCAAAGGGCCTGAGATATCTACTGTTGTTATGGAACGGAATGGAAAAATCCTTTCTCACATTATCTATTAATGCGGTATTACTCGTGATACGCCCAACGTATCATACCTCGCTGCAAATAGTGTGTCGTCATAGTTTTCATCAATACATCTAAGTTCGCAAGTTGTAATACCCATTAATAATAATCTTAAAGTCTAAGAACAAATACACACGTCCGCAGATAGGAACATCCAATGACACTATGAAATGTGGATTTCCTACTGGCGGGTCTCGTTCTGACAATATCCCCCTAGATATTACCAAGGGCGTACACCATGAGAAGGTGCCTCAATGTTTTATGAGTCCTCACCCCTAATTACCTGTATTATTTGTGTCCCTCAAATAATATCATCCGGCCATAGAACATACATTCAAGAACAGTGTTATGGAACATCCGGGTACTCATCATAGCAGGGATCCGCTACGACCTTTTAATGCAACAGCTGTGCTTAGGAAATTATCACATGACATGTCACGCAGAAGAACAATCAAGATGTGATAAGGCATTTATTTAATGAATAAAGTACAAAGTAGTTGGTTCTAGACCACCAACTCTAATAGACTCTTACTTGGACTACAGCCAACTGCTAACAACCTTTAAAACAATAGCTCTCGCATGATATTCATGCTTCTGCTGAGATAGTCCTTTAGTCATGGGGTCCGCCACATTCTCTTCTGTGGACACTACGCTCACTGTAACTTCACCCCTTCGATAGAAATCCATCAAGAGGTGATACTTCCGGAGTATGTGCTTTGTCCATTGATGTGACCTTGGTTTTTTTTCAAGAGCCACCACTGTTGTATTATCACAATACAATGTAATGGGATCTTTACTACTAGGCACCACATCAATATCATGGACAATGTTCCGAATCCAGACGGCTTCCTTGGCTACATTAAAGGCTGCTATATACTCGGACTCCGCTGTAGAATCGTCGACAACTGTCTGCTTTGAACTCTTCCAGCTCACAGCTCCTCCATTGAGACAGAAAACATATCTAGATTACGACTTCAGATCATTCTGATCTGTTTGAAAACCAGCATCAGCATACCCTCTGATGACAAGCTCTTCGTCTCCTCCATACACTAGGATCATATCCGTAGTTCTTCTCAGATACTTAAGGATAGTCTTAACAGAAATCCAATGTTTTTCTCCTGGATCTTCTTGATATCCGCCTACCATGCTCAGTGCATAGGCAACATCAAGCCTGTTACATAACATGGCATACATGATGGATCCTATAGGCGAAGATTATGGGATTTGGCTCATCCTATCTTTTTCCTGTTGTGTCTGGGCACACATTTTCATAGAAAGATGTTAGCCATGTGAAACTGGAACCAATCCCCTCTTGGATTTTTCTATACTAAATCTCTTTAGTATCTGGTCAATGTATGTACCCTGACTTAGTCCAAGTAGCCTCTTGGATCTGTCACGAATGATCTTGATCCCTAGAATGTAGGCTGCTTCTCCTAAGTCCTTCATGGAGAAACACTTAATCAACCAGTCCTTAAATGACTGTAAGGCTGGTACATCATTTCCAATAATAAATATGTCATCAACATATACCACTAGGATGACGACCATATTCCCATTAAACCGCTTATAAATACATGGATCACATTCATTCTTAATGAAGCCAAATTCCTTTATGGCTTCATCAAATTGAATGTTCCATGACCTGGATGCTTTCTTCCATCCATAAATGGATTTATGCAACTTACAAACCCGTTTGGCTTCTCCCGGTGTCACAAGCCCTTCTGGTTGTGTCATATAGACATCTTCCTGATGGTTCCCGTTAAGGAATGATGTTTTGACATCCATCTTCCAAATCCCGTAGTCATGGTAAAATGATATGGAAAGTATGATTCTTATGGATTTAAACATAGCAACTGGAGATAAGGTTTCATCATAGTCAATTCCTTGACGATGTCTAAATCCTTTAGCCACTAGCCTTGATTTATAGGTGCTAACATGACCTTCAATGTCTAGCTTTCTTCTGAATACCCATTTGCATCCAATAGGCTTTACATCAATAGGCTCATCGACCACAACCCAAACATGGTTTTGATACATGGAATACATCTCATAATTCATAGCTTCTAGCCATCTTGCATCTTCTGATATTTCTACTGCTTCCTTGTAGGAGAGAGGTTCATCATTGCCCAACAAAATTGATTCACCATCCTCGATGACTAGGTAACCAAATCTCTCTGGTTCCCTTACCTCTCTTGAGCATCTACACAGTACTTGTGTTTCTGGAACCTCTTCCACGGGGACCTGTGGAACTTGTTCCTGTACCAACTCTTGTGAATCTTGAGCATCAACTTTATTGAAGTCAATATTTCTCCTACTATCCTTCTTTAGGATGTTCCCCCTCTCAAGAAAGACGGCTTGTCTGGCGACAATCACTTTCTTGTCTTGAGGGTTATATAGGTAATATCCTTTAATTTCCATGGGATATCCTATATAGATACACTCCATGCCCCAGGGTGCTAGTTTGTTGCCTGAGAAGGCCTTCAAAAACGCCTCGCATCCCCATACACGTGTGTGCGACAAATTGGGTTTTCGTCCATTCCATAACTCGGAGGGAATTCCATTTTCCGCCTTAGTTGGTACTCGGTTTAATGTGTATGCTACAGTTTGTAATGCATATCCCCAAAAGGATAATATAAGATCTGCATGACTCATCATCGACCTCACCATGTCCAACAAGGTGCGATTCCTCCTTTCACTAAAACCATTCCACTGTGGTGTATAAGAAGGAGTGAGCTGAGATAGAATCCCAGAATCCCATAGAAGATCGATGAACTCTTGGTTCAGATATTCTCCACCTCAATCCCATCGAAGCTTCTTTATCTTCTTACCAAGATGATTCTCTACTTCATTTTTGAATTCCTTAAATTTCTCTAAGGACTCTGACTTATACCTCATTAAGTAGACATAAATATATCTACTCAAATCATCAGTAAAAGTAATGAAGTAAGAATATCCACCTCTATTTTCTACTGGAAATGGTCCACACACATCCGTGTGTACCAATCCTAGATGATCTATGTCCCTTTCACCTTTTCCACCAAAAGGCGGCTTGGTCATTTTTCCTTGTAAACAAGAATGACACCTATCAAGTGGTTTTAGCTCAGTAGAGTCTAAATAGACATCTTGACAGAGATTTTCAATCGCTTCTCGTTTACATGACCAATGCGGTGATGCCACAACTGGGTGATGTATGAGTCATGTGAGTTTGTTTCGTTATCGATTGCCAACACTTGGTTTTCATAATTTAATACATACAAACCATTAATCAAATGTGCCATATCATAACATACGTTGTTCTTATAAAAGAGACAACCCTTATTTCCGAACTTGAAAACAAATCCATCAATATCCAAACAAGATACAGAAATTATGTTCTTGGTAACACTAGGCACAAAATAACAGTTATGTAAAACCAAAATCATCCCAGTCGGCAATGAGAGGTGGTAGTCGCCAATAGCCAACGCAGCCAGCCTTGCGCCACTGGCATCTCGAAGATCCACCTCTCCTCTGGTGATCTTTATATATCTACTTGGTTTCTGCATTTGAATACAGATGTGAGCCCCACAAGATGTATCTAATACCCAAAGCGTAGAACTAGAAAGACTGCACTCGATAACGAACGCACCTTTAGCATCCCCACGCTTCTGGGTGCAGTTCCTCTTCCAGTGACCCGTCTTGACACATGAAAAACACACTGCCTCCCATTCCTTGCCCTGCCTCTGGGTCATCCCCTTCTTGGAGGGATGATGCTCGAGGGCTTCGGACTGTTTATATGTCTTTGGCCCCTTTGCCTTTTCCATCCTTTTCTTTTTCACCATAAGGACCACGGGTTTGTCACGCCCCATGTCCTTATCTACCTAGAGAATCAAGGTCATAAGCTCCAATAGACTCTTCTCATTTCCGCTCATATTATAGTTGACAATGAAGCTAGAGAAGGTCTTGGGCAGTGATGATAGGATTAGATCTGTACGCAACTCATCCGGGAATTTAATCCCTAAGATGTCCAGGTGTTCAAGGTAGCCAATAAGCTTGACAACATGAGGCCCAGTTGGTGCAGGCTCTCCATGATTTGTGGTGAAAAAAGCATTTGAGATCTCATACCTCTACTGTCTCGCCTTCTCTTGGTAGAGATCCTTAAGATGAGACATCATGCTATACACGTCCATGTTTTCATGTTGCTTCAAGAGCTCATTAGACATGGCCGATAGCATGAAACACTGGACATATGTGGCATCATCAATGTGTTTCATGTAGAGAGATAATTCCTCATCACTAGCCTCTTTCCCAGGCGTAGCTGGAATAGGATCTTGCATCACATACAATTTCCTTTCGTGGAGAAGGACGACGTGTAAATGCCACTGCCACTCATGGAAATTGGTGTCAGTGAGAAGGTTTTCCTTCTCGAGTATGGTGAACAATGATATGTTTGAAGTCATTATCTTTCCGTTTATAAAAATGAATATGAGCAAAGGTTTAGTACTTTATTAGAAAAATTGAGGCAAATAAATAAATTAGTACTTATTAGTCTCCCACTATTTTATCGAAATCCAATAGCCCTCACCATTGACTTCAGAATATTCTGTTGCATGAATATTTTAGTGGCAAGGATCCATATTTCCCTTCGCATTACCCCAACTAGGGTTGATCAAGATACTTGAAGGGTTTTAGGTAGGCATTACAAATGCCAACTACATTAAATCGTAGTTCCTTGATCTACTGAGTGGACTCCCCAATCCTGAAATCCTTTTTGGATTTCCTCAACCTTTGCCTCTTGGTCACACCAAGTCCTGCTGTGGTAGTCAACCCTTGATGCGAACCAAGTCAAGTCAACCCAAATCCTTGAATTAGAATTCCCCGATAATTGAGAGCACCCCAACTAGGGTTGGTCAAGAACTTTGAACTATGGTTCGATTCTAACCATGATTATGGAAGGTTATGCCGACTTAATATTTATTTTGATGGATTTTATCCTTATACATAAATTTCCATTTTATTATCTTTGATTACATGCTTGTTAATATTAAGTGGGATATACATAAGTGATTAACCATGTCTAAGATAATATTTACGTATAAGACAGTTTTATTTTAGTTCCATCTTGCATGCTCGTTTAATTCATTAATTGTGTGATCATGAAAACACACCCACAATAAATAAACCATGAAACTGACAGAAATAAAATAAATGGTATGATCATGAGCTTTTCTATTGGTTAGTTTATCTGGCGGTTGATAAACTAACCCAAGACCTAGTGGAGAAACACCTGGAACCTTTCAGGTTCGTGTTTACAGCTTTCCACCTGTCCACCTTTGTATCTCCTTGGATTGGTTTCACCTTGGATCCTAACTTGAGCCACCTCCAATAGCTTGGGAGCTCCATCCATTACATATGAATTTATCTCACATGCAGGTGAGGTGTAAAAGGGGTTTTTACATAAAAGAATCCTTGGGCGCACAGGCCCTACATATTAATGAGGAGATGGATCGCAGGCCAAAAAATTTAATTTAAAAAAATTAACTAAAAGAAACCATTCACATACAAAGGTCTCGGTCTAGCTCATGATCATCCATACACGCAACAATATTTACGCCTAAATAAAACTAGCATTCAATTCTTTAATCATTATTGTTTAAGATAAATCATGATCAAATTAATTAATTATCTTTAATTAATAAATCCTTTTATCTTAAATCCCTTTTCTGAATTTTCCTAAGACTCTCATCCATCATAATTTTAAACAAATAAATTCATTTAAAATTATCTGTGTACGTAACTTGTACCTTGGAGGAAACCTGGTGAATTCTCATTTATTACGCAGATGTTAAATTAAACACATATATATAAAACACCTATCACGTGTTGTGCCTCAGCTTTACGCCTACACTATGGTACACGTCTCAAAGTTTTGTATAATATAATAATTAAATTTTAATAAATCTGTGTAATTTGGGTGAGTACACGACTTGTAATTCCGACTACACGGTGTGTACTTTTCTTCACTATCCATCTAAAGTACATGACCAGGGACATGGCGTGTAAATGTACATCAGAAATTTTCGGAGTGCACGGCGTGTTCTTTTGGACACATGCTGTGTAGTTTCCGCATTACACGGTTTCCAAACGGGAAAGCCGTGTACGGGGTACACGGACCAACCCGAACCTGAGGGGACTACATGCCATGTTCAGTTGGACCACACTGCGTGTAATCTGGAAACCGTGTGCCACCTGTTTCTGGTCAACACACAGTGTCATAAATGACCTCGATACACGGCCTGATTTAGCGGATCAGTCAATGCATTGAACCTAGAATACACGACGTGTACTTCCGAATACACACAGCGTATTCTGGTGTTGAACGACCAGAAACGTTTGGCTCATCCGGATGAGTTCTTCTTTTTTATTTTAATCAAAATTAAAAGTAAAATTCGTTTCTGTGAGGTGAACGAGAAATGAGGGAGGTGGAACGGATCTTGATATTCAGATTTCCAGAACGATTAAACATGAATTGAAATAACTAAATTATTAAATCCGTAAATCAGCAACGAAAAACTAAATAATTATAATCAACTATATGACCGCTCTGATACCACTTGAAGGTTCCGGGCGCAGCGGAAGCGCGTTGGTGGGTTTTTCCCAACTTTAATTTTAGAGTTAAACTACGTTCAATCCGAGATCAATCACGATATTAAACGCCGGATCTTCGGAATAGAAAGAAGAAAGAAAAAGAAAATAAGAGTCCCAGAACCCTTGAGATATGATCTTCATATTTTGGTTATAATTAATATAATTAATTCATAAGAATTACCTCGATGGAATTCTTTCTTCGTTGGTGTCTCCGGTCAGGATCCTGTGATCCTTCGTTGCGTCGGAGAATCCAAGTGTAGGATTCCTCTAGCAGTGATCCACACATGTGCCATGTATCTCTAGACATCGCTGAAGGGAACTCCGGGTGCTAGCGTGGAAGATATTTTTCTTGCGATGTTCGTCTTCGATCACGTTGATCTGGTGGAGGATCTTGCTTTCGTAACTTCAAAGCGTTCTTGGTGGAAAGGAAATTCTCCCTTTGCTTGAGAGTATTTCCAATCCGTTCTGCACAACCAAAATTTGTCTAAACCCTTTGAGAATAATTTAATTAGGATTTATAATACCTAGAATAATAAAATAAATTAATTTCTCATAAGCATTTAATCATTTCATTTAATTATTAGCAATACCCTATATCTTAATAATGACAGTTGACCATAATTATTACTTGACATGTGTCCAACGTATTACATATATTATCATTTAATTAAATAAACAATATTTTCTCACGAATGCCGAAAAAATTAACTACACGACGTGTATATATAAATATACATGGCATGTACTTTTATTTTTTCAGTTTTATTTATTTTCCTCCACCATATTTATTAGACCTTGAGTAATGGCTATTAATTTCTCAAATAAATGTAAATTCATTACTCGCTAATAAATATATATTATTTCTCCTACAATATATTCTCTCAAATAACTAGTGTCAAAATAAATGCGATCAGACATTCTTGAATAATTATTAAACCACAATCGAGAATAATCTTTATTCAACATGTTAAATTAATATTTAACTGAGATACGTGGACACACTTAGTGTGTGACCCTCTAGGACTCTTTCTCAGTGGAATTAGGCCGAGCCTGCCTAAAGTCCAAGGTTAGCATCTAGAAAAACGCCAAGGAGCCCACAGATAATGAAGTTAACACCGCAATGACGTGTCACCTCCTACGAACACTTACCGTGTAATATAATCCCTTTGTCTCGATATCTTCAATCAAGCGAGTTGCATGCTAGTTCCATCAACCCATGTGCTTGATTATTCTTTCTTTGACTTCCCAGAATTGAACTTGCCCACACCTTACCGTGGCCATGGATTTATTTAGGCTATATCAATTCCATCAAAGGGCCTGAGATATCTTCTTCTGTAATGGAACGGAAGGGAAAAATACTCTCCCACATTATCTATTAATGCGGTATTACCTGTGACGCACCCAACGTATCCTACCTTGCTGCGAACAATGTGTCATCAGAGTTTTCGTCAATACATCTAAGTGCACGAGTTGTAATACCCATTAATAATAATCTTAAAGTTTAAGGACCAATACACACATCTGCAGATAGGAACATATAATGACACTATGAAATGTGGATTTCCTACTAGCGGGTCTCATTCTCATAATATCCTCCTGGATGTTACCAAGGGAGCACACCATGAGAAGGTGACTCCATGTTTTATGAGTCCTCACCCCTAATGGCCTGTATTATTTGTGTCCCTCAAATAAAATCATACGGCCACAGAACATACATTCAAGAATAGTGTTATGGAACTTCCGGGTTCTCATCATAGAAGGGATCCGCTATGAACCTTTAATGAAACAGTTGTCCATAGGAAATTATCACATGAATTGTCACGCAGAATAACAATCAAGATGTGATAAGGCTTTTATTTAATGAATAATGTATAGAGTAGTTGGTTCTAGACCACCAACTCCAACAGACTCCCACTTGGACTAGATCCAACTGCTAACAACATTTAACCTGCTAACTCTCACATGATATTCATGCTTCTGTTGAGATATGCCTTTAGTCATGGGTCTGCCACGTTCTCTTCCATGGAAACTCTGCTCACTGCAACTTCACCCATTTGATAGAAATCCCTCAAGAGGTGATACTTCCGGAGTATGTGCTTTGTCCGTTGATATGCCCTTGCTTCTTTTTCAAGCGCCACCACTGCAGCATTATCACAATACAATGTAATGGGATCTTTATTTCTAGGTGCCACATCAAGCTCATGGACAATGTTTTGAATCCCAACGGCTTCCTTGGCTACATCAAAAGCTGTTATATACTCAGACTCTACTGTAGAATCGGTGACAACCAGCTGCTTTGAACTCTTCCAGCTCACAACTCCTCCATTGAGACAGAAAACATATCCAGATTGCGACTTCAGATCATTCTGATCTGTTTGAAAACCAGTATCAGTATACCCTCTGATGACAAGATCTTCGTCTCCTCCATACACCAGGAACATATCCTTAGTTCTTCTCAGATACTTAAGGATAGTCTTAACAGCAGTCCAATGCTGTTCTCCTGGTTCTGCTTGATATCTGCCTACCATGATCAGTGCATAGGCAACATCAAGCCTAGTACATAACATGGCATACATGATGGATCCTATAGCCAAAGCGTATGGGATCTTTCACATCCTATCTTTCTTCTGTTGTGTCTGGGGACACATTTTCTTAGAAATATATAACCCATGTAACACTGGAACCAATCCCCTCTTGGATTTTTCCATACTAAATCTCTTTAGTATCTGGTCAATGTATCTACCCTGACTTAGTCCAAGAAGCCTCTTGGATGTGTCACAAATGATCTTCATCCCTATAATGTAGGCTACTTCTCTTATGTCCTTCACGGAGAAACACTTATTCAACCAGTCCTTAACTGACTGTAAGGCCGGTATGTCTTTTCCAATAAGCAATATGTCATCAACATATACCACTAGGATCTCATGTGAATATTGGTATACATATGCATGCATGAACATTTTATGTTCACTTATTGTTTTTATTTCATCATACAAGATCACTGACTGCCTTGATTAATTATTCATGATTATATGAATTCAGATATCATTTCATGAATGTACGCACTATTCAATTTCACTTCACATATATAGAAATAAGTATACATTATATTTTTGTATTTATTTCCTTGTGAAAACTCTACTTATTTTACCTTTACACATACCACAATAGATAGTAATATCACTCATTCATAAATCTCTAAGTTATGTAAGGATTAGTTCTCATAAACATAACCATTTCCCGAGCATGTCACAAGTCTTTTTTCTCCTTCTTCAAACACGGACATTGTAGTTATTCACGTTGGTCATTGTGTGCCAACTCACAGTGTGTAGTTACTCATGCAAGAATGTCATGCATTGGGTTGTGGAACACTTGTTCTTCACAATGAACAAGGATGGTTTCTAGACACTGGTTGTGTTTATTTGGATCTTCTACAGAAAAGATATATGTGGCTCTCCTGATTAATTCCAAATAGCTCATGGAATTCCCCTTATTCTCATATACTAAAAGGTTAGAGGAACCTAATAATATATGTTAAATAAAGTGTCAAAGATGATAAGTTTTCTAGAAAATATAATCTATTAAAATAATACACGAGAAATAGAGCCTTCAATAGGAACAATTCCACTTATGTTGTAAGTGATGATCACTACCTAGTTTCATTCAATCACCACCTCAAACCCTGCAAATAATTCTATGTCAATGAACTATTCTAGGAGTCAATTATCTTGACATATATTATTTATTTTTAATAATTGTAAGTCTTAGATTTAAATTATTCAAACTTCAGAATAATGTACATCGAATATCATAGTGATTATTTGCTGTGTGAAGTCTTCTTCTCCTTTGAAAAAAAATCCATCCACCCTAGATCGTTTTAATTATACATTGTCATCTTTATTAAGAAGTGGAACATCCAAATCAAATGTTTTAATGAAAATAAAACCATAAATGCATATTAATTAAATAAACAAGATCAATTATGCATGTTTCGATCACAGGGCATGATTCTCATTGCATAATTTTATATTTGGTGGTGAATGATCATCAAATAGGATGTATTCATGGAAATATCATATAGGGAGGAAGTAGATGACTTCGATGCACCTTGGTGATGATCATATCTATTATGATCTAACAAGAATGTTAAGTAAATATAATTTTTATATGGTTGAATTGAGAATCAATGTATACATCCCACATCAATCCTCTATGTGGTTTAGTGATGCTGTATAAATGATCATGCTCCCCATACACCTTCGAGCCAACATCCAGATTCATTTCACACATTATTCCCACATGGGTTGTGGCTCACCTTTTCCATGGGATTTATTGCTGGCTTCTAGGAAAAAAATAAATGTGTGCGTACTTTAGGGAATACACATGGGCCCACCATGTAGCATACCTGACCCGGTTATCCACCCAAACAGTGATAAAGGGATGGGTTTCACTAACCTTAGGAGTGCCTCCAGATACATCAGAGGCTACCGACTATCTATGAGGGTGTAAATGTCAACATTGGGGAGAGTATACTCTCAGAGAAAAGATATTATAATTTTCTGTGTAATAATGTACGTCATGAAGTTGAAATAAATGTCACATCAGACATGACCTAGACCCGAAAAGTGGGGGCACATTCAATAATAATAAATAGAAGATAAAATAATTAACAGATGTAGTAGTAGAAAAATATATAAATAAAAATTCAAAAAAAACATTTTGTAACTATACTAAACATTTATTCATTTTATAACATGTCTTACATGCCAATATAAATAAATAATGTGCACTAATAGATAACATATATTAACTACATACATAATAAACTGGATGATATGAGATAATGAACTAAAATAGAACTGAGAAAAAGGTAAACACTGACTAGAAAGACCACAAGGTACCATGCTAAACCCTATGAAAGAAGCTACTTTGTTCTTACGTATGAGGTTCATCCTTTACTTGTATGTTAATTGAAAAAGTATTCATATTTCCCAACAGACCCGTGTATGGTGTGAGAGGAACCTCTGTATGGTACCACCCAATTGTACAAACCATGAATATGGGTTTAAAAGTTATTAATATAACAAAATTAAATAAAAAACCATGAAAAAAAATAAAGAAACTCTCCTCTGGTGCTCAAATGACACCAAGGAGATGTAACCTACCTCAGCCAATGTCGGAATCTAAATTAGTGAGGATGATTCACCCATATAATAATGTGTCCCTAAAGTCTAACAGACCATGTGGACCTTCATGTTCCACCTAAAATAATATAACTTGGAACCAAATGCCTCATAACACCCCATGTCTCAATAAGTAATGATGCCTTGAAGGCGCGACCAGATGATTCAACGCACCCTCAGATGCCTGCTCTTATTATCACATCAATGTATGGCCTAAAACATTGAGGAATAATGATATCTTCCCTCAAATAATTATCTAGGCCCATATCTGCAATAATGGGGATCCTCAACCCCCACTAAATAGCCTCATAAATATCAACAAAATTCTCCTCACCTTTCACATGGAATTATATAGAATTCACCCCTAAACGATAATAAACTAATCCACAACTACTGGTGGACTCTACCCAAAAAAGTTGTCACAAACACCTCATCAACGGAGTCAACATGTGTGAAAACAACTCAAATAGGAACTTCGGCCATCACAGGTTGGCTACATTCATCAAATAAATAACATAATACACATCAACTGGAACCTCATTCCCCTATAACCATGTCACACAAACATGATGGAATTTCCATCACAAAATCAAGGGCCATTCCCAACCTAACTGCCTCACGGCACCTAATGGTGTCCTTAACAACAAATATTGTGGTCAAATCACTCAATAAAGTCATGGCCAAGAATAATTGTTTATCAACATCACTCAATGCTAACACATTATCCATTTGAAAAAAATCCCACACCTTTACAAACTCTTGGATCCAAATGTATCATTGCATAAGAAATTAAAATAAATATATATAATTCACATAAAACAGAAAATTCAATTTAATATTAATTATTTTCATTGATAGAAAAAAATGAAGATTGAAATTGGTTTCTTTAATTCCATAGTTGTTATTAAATAAACCATAAAAATGAAAAGAAATTATTTTTAATGAATTTGGCACCATTGGAAAAATAATACCATCAAGGAACATCCTCTAAATAGACCATGCCTGAGTGAAAAAAGAATGGGGAATTCTCAATGACATCCCATTGGTCACACTATCATTTTGATATAAAGCAACTGATATAATTGAATCCTACTCAAAATACCCAAACATGTGCTAAAGTACATCCCCCAAAATGAATGAAGAAACAAAAATCACGATATTCCCCACCTACCAAGACCATCATATGTATGCATGTTTGATACATATCTCAAATTCAATGTGGTTGGGAATATATCTTCATTTCCGTCCAACACCAGGAAAATAGGGTGAAACAGCCGAAAAAGATTTGGCCCTCTGTGATGTGAATACAAAGATAAAGGGATCCTAGTTTTAATAGATCCTTACCCATGGGGTTAAATACAAACCCACAGATCAAGGGTTAGACAACGAACGTGGAGACGGGAGAAACTCTTGTGGAAGGAAGAAATGAGGGAGAAACCGCTATGTAGTGTGCAGCCATGAAAGAGGAATGGATGATAAATAAGAAAAAAAATGACAATGAGAAATATAAAAACACCATGTAATAGTCACATGGGTTTCCCATATGGTTTTTCAAACTGTGAAACAATTGTGCGATAGCCACTGCCCAATACCTCTGGCCCCCACAGTTACCCCACATAGCCTTCCAACAGTAATGAAACCATGCAGTAAACTTTTTTAAAAAATTTTATAGGCGGCCACATGTCCATATGCCCCTCCGACATAGTTTACACAGTCTATGATCTAGTTCAAAATGTAATGCATGATTTACCCTAATCCATGCAACTTCAACCTACAACCTGAAATTGGAAATTTGGCCTCCAACACTTTCAAAAACCACAATGAAACACCTGAAGAACTATTTGATCCCCTAGAAAAAACCCAAAAAAATTAAATCAAAATAAACTTTTGGAATTGAGTTCCGTTCATTTGAATAGAAAATGGAATAGCCACTAATCGAAATGTTCAAACCAAGAGCGCATTTTAAACCATCTCAAAAACCTAGGATGTTACAATCTTCTCACCTTAATATAACTTGTCCCTGATATATAAATAAAAACCTATATATAGTACCTTACATACCTATCCTGGTAAAATGAACATGGACTACCTATATCTCAAAGTCTATAGGCCAATTTCTTTGAGGGGGATCCCCATCTTATGAATTTCCAAACCCCGTCTCAACTGACCAAAAACATAAAATATCCTATGATTCATTGACAAATTTCTAGGCCCACGGTCCTCCCATGATGCATTATCACTAACTCACCTCCCTAGGTTCTCCTGTTTCACTCTCGACACCCTATCACATCCCACATTTCATCGGTGTCCGCCTCGATCCCATTGAACCCATAGAATCACCAAGGTATGACATCTCCACAGATTCTTAAATCAATCTTGGTTCCTCTCACCTCAGTCATGTACCACACTATCTTGGTTTCCAGTAGCCTCAAACCGTAGAGAAGTCCCTCATATCCTCAATTCTCTGGTGCCTCACTACTCAGTAACCCACATCTAATGATTCTAAATTCATTAAACCTGGTTCCTTCCACCCAACACACACTCACACATAAATATATTTATCACAAATCCAATATGATTCCAAAAAATTAACCAATGTTTGGTAAGTCTATTTACATACCCAATGCACATCATTCTACAAAACAGACATGCCTCAACATGCCTTGATAAGTTAAAAAAAAATAATCTCATGGACATCCCACAACATCCATATGACCATCATTGGAATACCAACAAGTTCGTCCCCTAGAAACTCCCGGGCATGCATGTCACCTGAAGCACAATATCTGAAAATCTGAAGTCTCTACATGGTAACACTAGAAACTCTTTAGTGACCCCATGATTGGGTACCATGGTCTCTATCACCTACTCCGGGTGAAACTGAATCATGACTATCATCACATGGTGTCAATGTGGAATAGAAATCAAACACTAGAGTTTATCTCAGTCCCTATATGAAATATTCCAAATAAGGCATCCTGTAGAACCTCTTGAGATTCGTGAAAAGTCTTTAACCCCAAACCTCCTTTGGAAGCTACTAACAAAAATTCAATACTTCTCCTTGCTTCCCACACTGGAATAAAATTGCAGAGGATCCACCATGAGGTTGTCTACTCCATTCAATGGCCTGTCTAACCTACTAAAAATCGCCCAGACTTTGCTTTATTCCTTCTGAAGTGTTACCACTAATGTCAGCAAAAGCTTATTCCCAATAGAAGTAGGAACTATCTGTTAGTTTTTTGTTGTCTAAGAGAAAATATATCACTAAATCCGATAATGAAACAAATATAAAGATGTTCACCTGCACCCGAAAGGCGTTTCATAAGCCTTCCTCAAAGTGACTTGCTCTGGAGGTGTCCTCACTCACCATACAGGGTGAAATGAGAGTCAACTCAGTGAATTTTGCATCATTCTACCTAATAAACATGTCACATAGTCGAAATATTATGAACCCTCATGACTATTTAGCCATCATAATATCTGTTTAAAATTGCACCAAGAATATGGACTCAAAATCCTTTCAGTCAAATACCACATGTCTTCCTGCATGAACCTTCACATCACACTAGTTCTATGATAACCCTCATGACCATTATGGCATTCTTAATCTAGTTATCAATAGGCTGCAAACAACCCTCGTCTTAAAAAAGTGATAGTTTATGTGAATAGAACTACCGTGTATGGTATTTTATATATGGATATTCTCCCAGATAACCGCTATCAAAATTTAGGATCACCCTTATTAGAATCACCCTACGTTGCACATCAAGAAATAACCCAAACCCATAATGGTCCAGCGGTAGAACTACCTAAACTAATAGCTTGAGCTCCATCCTTCCCCTCAGCCTATACTAGATCCGCCTAATCCTTTGTGGCCTCAACCTACTCATGAAAATGTAGAACTGATCTACCATCTTCCTAATGCTCCATCTGATCCATCGTGGAGGAACCCGCTGAATACTTTCATGTGGTCAGATATCCCAATGCATATATATATATATATATATATATGTAAATACATATAAGGAATGTAGTAAATATCATATCATACCCAATCCCCTTACTCTACCCTATCAGAAACATGCCCCATGGCATCATGGAATCATTTCCTCCATAACCACTGTCAATATAGGCAAGTATTAGTAGTTCTAGAGGCCTTTCCTATCCCGACAACCTACATTTCTTCAAACTGATAACTAAGTCCCCTAATCATGGTAATCAAAATCACATCAACTATAACACCTACCCGCTCCTTCATGAGATAAGCCTATTTCAAATGTCACATGAATATTGATATATATATATATATTAAATGTTATAAGTATTTCATAAAATAGGAAGATCACAGTTATCATGACAGTTGATACCTATCACATGGCATAATCATTTTCCAAGGAATACATGAGTTTTTAAATTTTGAATACCGTAAAATGTACTTATAAAAATACAAAAATCAAGCAATAACAATATTCCTAACCTTTCCATAAGTGTCCATGGTTACCAATTCTCCCTTACAATACTAGTTCAAGGATCACATTTCATGGAAATTTAACAATTCACATACCAAGTGAACCACATTACGTGGAAATCGTATAAAATCTAATCTTAAAAAAATAGAACAACAATACCAACCCATGGAAACATGGTCTGTCCCTTGTACCTAGGGATACAAGCACCTAAGAACAAGATATAAACGAAGTTGCAACCATATCATATATATTTTATAAAATAACCCAAATAATAAAACCAACAAAAATGAAACGGTAGGATCGATATAATTGGTAGATATTAAAAATATTCAACTAAATCATAGTCAAGAACTGCTCGGATACATCTTGTATCATCCCCTACCCAATTTTCCCCAACAAACAGTGCTATTGATAAGGGTTCCACTTACCGTAGAGGTGCTTCCCCATATGCCAATGGTTTCCAACTAAAAGTGAGGTTGTAAATGTCAACAATGGGGAGAATACACCGTTAGGGGAAACATATTATAGTGGTCTATGTAACAATCTATAACATGAAACAGAAATAAATGACTCAGCAGACTCAAACCAGACACAAAAAGTGGGACAAAAGTCAATAACAATAAATACTGGAATAAATATTAAATATAAGTAGCGGATGATAAATAAACATATTATCAGGACAAAAAACTACTAGTAGTAACTAAACAGAACACTCCTGCATTTCATAACAAGTATTACATTAAAATTTAAAAAAATAAGGGGAACCAATGTCTAATCGATAGTATCTATATACATAACATTCATAATTATACAACAGAGTGAACTTAAACATAACTGAACAAATGGAAAACTCCAACTGGCATAACCTTAAGATGTCGTTCCAAACTACATGCATGCACCTACTAATATCCCGCTCCTAAGGCTGAATTTTTACATATATGAAAATTAAAAATGTCTAAAAATGTCATGATGGGCCCATAAAGGGTGTGGTAAGAATGCCATAATAGTTGCACCCAATTGTTCATACCTAGAATATGATTTTAAGTAGTCATGTTATAAATATTTAAATAAAGAGTCCAACATCAATAAATAAAAAAATATCATTTGGTTCAAAAAAACCACCCAGGAGACATCACCTACTTCGGCCAATGCAAGAATCTGAATCAGATAGGTCGTTTAGTACATGGCCCAACACATCCCAAAGTAAGTGCAATCTAGGTTGATCCTCATTTTACACCTCAAATCATTTAACTTTTCATCACTTAGCTCCTTCCACCTCGTGTCTCAACAAGTACTGACATCCCAATGGCACACCCAAACAAGTCACCAATCCGTTGGACCCCTGCTCGACATATCCCATCATATCATGGCCTAACAACTAGAGGCACAATGACTACTACACTAAAATGAATAACTATTTGTAACACCCCAGGTAAATAAAGAATATGACATTTTCATATTTATCCATATTTGTGAATAAAATATTAATATAACTTTAAAGGGGACGTTATGCTCGATGGCGTACCCGACACGCAACAACGAGTTTCTTGGGAATCTTACGTTGCACTCTAATAATAAAATAATATTATTTTAAATGGTAGTTAACATGTAGCCGTTGTGTTGGCGGGAATGGATAGAAATAACTAAAATATGATTATAAATGTTTTTAAATGTTTTTACTTTTATCCAATAAAAGCTAAAGGCTTAAAATACGGAAAGAATTCAATTTTAGGCGTATATGCCCTAGTTTTCACTAAAGGTTCACTTATCGCCTTTATTGGAGAACTGTCATTAAATATAGTTTTGATCACTCTTATAGATTTTTTTGGACCAAATAAAACTCTTATTAAGAATCGGGACATCAAATTTTACTTTGTGTAATTTTTTGGTATTTTTTCGATAAAGTTCATTTTTAATGAATAGTGCAAAATGTTGTGTTTTAATTCAAAACCTCTTTTTAATATAATTTATTTATATGATTATATTATATTTTGAATTGGTTTTAAAGTGAAATTAGAAAATATTTTTACCATTAAATCCAATAGTGGTTATTGGAATTAATTTCACTTTGAAATCGGACTTACACTAGTGTCAATCTTTTGATACTTATTGTTTTATAAAAACACGCTATTTGCTCTGACAACGGGAATTAATTATTAAATTAATTAATGTGATTAATATGTTTTGAATTTTGTAAAACGGACTTCATTTTGGAATTCAGAATATCAAATATAGCTTATGGTGAATTTTTGGGATTTTTCTGAAAAACTTCAATTTTTGATGAATAGTGAAACCACTAAGTGGTACTTATAAAAAATGATTTTTCCATTTAAATGAAATTTTTCCATCTTTGTGTTTTGAATTTCAAAAAACCGACATACATGGTTTTCATTAATAAGTAAAATGTGATTCAATGAGATTAAAATATTTTTTTGGTGAATAGTAACTTATTAAGTTTTAATCGCGATAGTGGTAATTTGTGTAGTTTAAGGTAAAAATAATGCTTTAATAAAATTAGATGAGCTTGACACATGTCCTACCCTCATTGGTTGTGTCATGACCGACCAAGACAAGCCATGGGTCAACTTGTGGACCCCATTGATCCACTTTGGTTGGGAAATGACATAAATAACTTTTTATTTAATGTAAAAGTAAAAATGACACAAACATGATATGTTTTACTAAAAAAAATTTTAAGTGGGGTTATACAAGTCATATTTTTTATTATAAATAGTCATTGGAAAGATACAAATATTTCCTACAACATAGTATTTTTTTTATAATTTTTAGACATTATATAAATTAAATTATTTATGACATAATAATGATGCAGCGATGACATCATTATTTGACAATTTAAATAAAATGGAAAGATAATGTAAACTCTATGAACTACACATGTCCAAAACTTATTGGATGAGTAAATTTAGAAGCCTTATCACCTTATCCACGATTTATATCAATGTGGGACTTTTTGAAACCGAAACACATTTTCAAATAAAGTAATATTTCTTTACTTTCCAAAAGTACCCCTCCTCTCCTCTTATAAAAGGCCCCCACCTCTACCTCATTTAACACACTCCTCAAGCCTTTGGCCCGGCCAACCCCTTCCCATTTACTCTCTCCACATCCCTCTCCTCATCCTAGAGGATTCCATTTGGGCAGAATACTTTCAATGGAAGCCTTTAGGCTCAAATCAAAAGGAGTTACACTTTTAAAGGTAATTCATTCTCTCATGTTCATTTGTTTTATTTTGCTTCTCCAACCCCCTAAACTCTTTTTATTTACTTATTTTGTAACAAAACAAGTATCTTCAATATACTAGGATGTTGTTATAATATTTATTAGAGCTACACTCTCACACAACTACATCAACTGGTTAAAGAACATACGGCTTCCGTGGATGGTGAAATTCTGCCTCCTGAAACGATGATTGTTAAATACTCATTTAACACCTTCAAAGGTGTCCATTATGATGTCACTATTTTTATATATGATATATAATATGTTTATGTTTTACTTATTCTTCTGTATTTTTCGTTTTTGTCTTACCTTTATGGCTTCCATTATGGGTATAAGCGATATCTTCATTTAAGGAAGTGCAGACTACCGCCCCCTCAAAGTGATTTGATTCGTTAAATACCATATGTGGGACGTATAAAGGATGGAAATATGATATTATATATGATATTATACTGGAATTATAATATACCTTTATATAATTATTATTCCATTCTATAAAATACGAAATAGAAATGAAAGTAGCGTTCATGCGTACGTACGGCTTACCGTCTCCATGAACGGTGCATTTCATTTCTTACCTCTAAATGATTATGTAATGTTATAAATGCATGAATGTACTGGATATATATGACATATATGATATCTACATAATGAGTACAATTCTAGATATAATAAACATTTGGCCACACGAACAACATGTAATTGTAAGAAGTCCACTTTCGACTTAAGAACCAAATATCGGCAAAACAAATATTATTAACTTAAATGATTACATAATGTTTATGACATGGTAATAAGTGGTATAAAAGTAATAATGAACTTGAAAAAGGTTCTTAAGGAAGTAGAACTTAACTCAAGTTTATTATTCAGGAGATTAAAGAACGATCGAGTCAAGTCGGACCCGAGGTAAGGGATCCTACTCCTCTCTTTCTTTTTAAGTACACACTTTTATGTCATTCCTTTTAAAGCTCATCTTTCTTGTTATTGGGATGATCTTTTATATTAAACTTACTGTAAATTTTATGCTCATGTGATGAGAGACCCTATTCTCTCTCATCAATCCATTTTGGAAGTTTTGAGTGGCGCCGTTAGGCTGCTGAACTTTCGTAAGAGATCTAACCTCTCTCTTTCTTTTTAAGTACTCTCATTTATGTCACTTCTTTTAAGCTCCTCTTTGTAATTTTGGGGGTTGTTCTTTTATATTCCTATTGCTGTAATTTTTATTGTAATGTGATGAGATACCCTATTTGATCTCATCAATCCATATTCAGATGTTTTATGTGGCGCCGTTAGGCTGCCGAGTTTTCGTAAGGGATTTTTCATCTCACTTTTATTCTCATGAGATTTATGCTACATTTGCCACAAATTCCATTGAGTGGTGTATGTACTGCCCATTATTCTACTCTTTGTGTAATATACTTTCGTTTATGAGTATTTACATCAATTATCTATTGTACTTCTTTCATGGGGTGTATGTTTTTAAAGATACCCAAGTCAGTAAGAGAACCTTTCTCCCTCCTCTTTTTATAAAAGACTTCTTTTGTTGGGTCTTTTAATTTACATATTGTTATGTTGGGATATGTTCTAATATATCCTTATTGATGTAAATTTTATGTCCAAGTGATGAGATACACTTTTTATCTCTCATCAACTCATTTTGATGTGATGTTGTTAGGCTGTCAAGGGAACTTTTTAACCCAATTTTGATTTCTTTGGGTTCAACATGTAGTCATTGAATATGTCATCCATTTAATATGTGTGAATGACCTTTAATTGTTTTACACTTAATATCCACTTATATTCGGTGTATTTATATTTTTCACACATATTTTTGAGGTTGATTTGTCCTTAATTTAAGGATACCTTCTTTATAAGGGATTTCATCACATTTGACATTTCTATTGAGGGTTCATTGTTGTTATGCACCAATTCACTCTTATATGGTGTATATACTATCCTTTGGAGTATTATATCATGAATCCATTTATTCTAATGATTTTATAAAGTTCTGACTAAATGTTATTCCTCAATTACTGTATTCAAGTGTCTCTAATTTTGGTAAAACCCCTTTAACCAAAATATCGCTTTAAATGTTTTAATGATTTGTTCTTATTAATATCCATGATTTCAAAATGGTTTTAAGGATTTATTTATATGGATATTAATGGTTTAAAATGTTAAAAGCTTCAAGGTGGTATGAGATACTTTGATTCAAAAATCTCTTTATTAAATGTTTTAAATGGTTTTGGAAGTGGTTTCTTTTTGAATGGATTCATTATTTCAATATACTAAAATGTTATATTGTGATTGAAATGTGGAAATGTTATGTTTCCTTTATGCATGTTTTATGTGATACATTTATGTTATGGTTCTTGGTCATTATTATGAAAACGGGTGGTTCCGTGATAAACTAAGGGCGGGTGAGCCCGATATAGCTCTCCAATGCATTGGGTAACGCGAAGGAGTGAAACGTTAAGGTTTCTCCGAAGAGATTTAGGGAATATACTGTGATGGGTATTCCAAACGTAACCAAGAGGGTTACTCCCTAAGAAAGAATGGTATGAATGCCTCAAGTTACCTTTATGTCTTATGTTTTCTATGATTTATTCATGATTTGATATGCCTATGTTTTATGGGTAAAGTGTGATTTCATTCTTATGTATATATGAACTCATGTTTCCTTTCCATATTTTTTTATAACCCTTACTGAGTTTTTTATGCTCATCCCAAGTTTTTGAAATGTTTTTCACAGGTCAAGGGAAAGGTACATGATGTGATGATAGTGTCAAGGATGTGTCAAGAAAGAATCCATGTTTTATTTTCAATATGTTACCGTTGATGGGAAGAATGAATACTATCTTTTATGTAACCCCTTTTTTTAAGTGTGGAATGTAATGCAAGTTTCATGATCTAATTCTCTAAAACTCTAAACCTGAAAAGATCCTCAATGTGTAATCTTGTAATAACTCAAGATTAAGTAAGGTTTAAGGCTGAGGCCTTATAGTTGGTATCAGAGGTCGGTTTAGATAACTTTAGAGGTTAGGGTATTCTTTAAGCATAAGTGACATTACCATAATGGTTAGGATTTCAGAAAGAGTCCCAGTTTTAGATAAATTGAATGAGTAAGTATATCTTAGTGTTTATCTTACTCATTAGTACATGATGGTTTTGTTGATATACTCACACTGACCTTTTTGGTTTTAGTAAATGGATGGATCTAGCAGGCACCAAAGTAATGGTGGATGTGAAGGAAACTGTGACAGTTTTTTGGGCAAGCAACTAAATGATATGGGAGATACAATGAGAACTCTTTTGATTATCCTCAACCAACTATCTGGAGTCATGATTGACCACCTAAACCTTGGAGATTTCTCTAAGGCATCATATATGCAAGAAAAAAATCCCTACAGAAGTACAGGTAATACTCATAAAGGTAAGTGTGTTCAAAAACCTATGTGTCAAAGATGTGGAAAGAAACACCTAGGAAAATGTTTCAAAGGGACAGAAATATGCTATAGATGTGGAAATGACGGTCATAAAGCAAGAACCTTCCATGGGAAAAGGAAGCATCCGGTTGACTCGAGGAAAGGGAAAGAAGTTCTTTCTGAGGGATCAATTGAATGTTTTAAATGTGGTGTGCATGGTCATTATGCAAACACATGTCCTATGAAGAAGTTTTGTGAATGGGGTCACCAAGAGCGTACCAATATTCGTTTACCAATACCTAATGCCATTCCGATTGAGGATGAAGAAACTGACAATGACCAATCAAAGGTATGTACTATTTCATGACTATTGTTTTCCTATTTTGGAATCTTAGGATATGATTCATGATTTTGTTTGTAGGAAAGAGGTATTTCTGAATAAGTTGGAAAGGAATGGATAATGGATCATGAACAATGTTGAATGAGTAAGATGTCACATTATAAGGGCTTCAAGAGTTATGGTGAAATTCTTAAGAGTATTAAGTCTCTTTTGATGATGGGGTTACATTAGAAGACTTTTTATATTATGTGTAACCCTGATGTTTAATATAGGCAAATTTTATTCAAGTAATAGTTATCTTTTCTTTTGTGGACATAGTTATAAAGAACCATTTGGGTTTATATGATCCTTACTTTTGAGGTAATTATGGGTTACTATATGTTATGATTGAAGTGAAAGGCGTGAGATAAAATTGAGGTTAAATTATGTTATGGTTATTTATGATGATTTTATACCTTTTTGGGGAATGATTTGTGAATTATATAGTTTTGGAAAAAGGAAAACACGTAGACCGTGCGACTACCCGTCGCGTCGGACAAAGCTGCGAGAATCGAACCCACAACCAAAGTGCGACTGGTATTTATCGCCTACCACTGGACTACGTGAAGTCCCTGGTTAGTTTGACTGATTCTTTTTAGTTATATTATTTTATGAATTAAGAGTAAATTGATTTTGGAGGATATGTGATTAGGATAATTACTTTTCAATGCAGGACATTAGGAGCGACTAATGTTGTTTGGAGATAAATGTTACGATTTAACTTGGAAGACTATGTGACTAAATCCTTCAAATATTTGGGTTTCAATATTATATTGGTTTACCATGAAGAATTTTATGGACAAATTGTTTATCGGATGGTCCTCGTTGAACTTTGGGTTTTGTTGGACAAATTTTGGAGATTAAGAATAGATTTTCTTTTTATAAGGGGTTATCCTTTTCTGGATTATCTGATCTTGTACGAACCTTTTTGGTTTTGGTTTTGGTTAAAGCCTAAATACATGGGATGTATATAGTTCTCTTTTTGGGATTAGGTGATTCTCTAGATGTTGATTATAGTACTCTTAATGCGAACAAGTCTCCCTAAATACTCGTCTTTTGGAAAAAATATGAGTTTGACTAAGGAATCTAGTAAAAGTTGAAAGTCAGCATGATAAGTGATTAGGCTTCCTTATGAATAAATTCCTCAATAAAAAGTAACTTAAAACAAAAATGTTGTCTATTAACTTTTCCTACTGGGGAACCCAACACCGTTTAACCCATCACAAGTTTGTGATTTTCTTATTGTTAACTTTCTCCTAAACATGTTTTCTATCACTCTCCATCAGAACATGACCCTATGTTTTCTCCTCCATGTCCATATTTTCATACATGGAGTCCTAGTATGGGTTAACTCGGGTGACCTCTGTTCTTATCTTTCTTTATTTTAAAATGATTGTTTTACCGACTCTTATTCCGATGGGGGGCGTTCAAGGATGTTTCCAAGCGCAATTTTAAAATTGCGAGGACGCAATTCCCAAAAGGGGGGAAGGATGTAACACCCCAGGTAAATAAAGAATATGACATTTCCATATTTATCCATATTTGAGAATAAAATATTAATATGACTTTAAAGGGGACACTATGCTCGATGGCGTACCCAACACGCAACAACGAGTTTCTTGGGAATCTTACGTTGCACTCTAATAATAAAATAATATTATTTTAAATGGTAGTTAACATGTAGCCGTTGTATTGGCGGGAATGGATATAAATAACTAAAATATGATTATATATGTTTTTAAATGTTTTTACTTTTATCCAATAAAAGCTAAAGGCTTAAAATATGGAAAGAATTCAATTTTAGGCGTATATGCCCTAGTTTTCACTAAAGGTTCACTTATCGCCTTTTAATGGAGAACTGTCATTAAATATAGTTTTGATCACTCCTATACATTCTTTTGGACCAAATAAAACTCTTATTAAGAATCGGAACATCAAATTTTACTTTGTGTAATTTTTTGGTATTTTTTCGATAAAGTTCATTTTTAATGAATAGTGTAAAATGTTGTGTTTTAATTCAAAACCTCTTTTTAATATAATTTATTTATATGATTAGATTATATTTGAATTGGTTTTAAAGTGAAATTAGAAAATATTTTTACCATTAAATCTAATAGTGGTCGTTGAAATTAATTTCACTTTGAAATCGGACTTAAACTAGTGTCAATCTTTTGATACTTATTGTTTTATAAAAACACGCTATTTGCTCTGACAGCGGGAATTAAATATTAAATTAATTAATGTGATTAATATGTTTTGAATTTTGTAAAACGGACTTCATTTTTGAATTCGGAATATAAAATATAGCTTACGGTGAATTTTTGGGATTTTTCTGAAAAACTTCAATTTTTGATGAATAGTAAAACCACTAAGTGGTACTTATAAAAACTGATTTTTCCGTTTAAATGAAATTTTGCCATCTTTGGGTTTTGAATTTCAAAAATCAGACATACAGGGTTGTCATTAAGAAGTAAAATGTGGTTCAATGAGATTAAAATATTTTTTTGGTGAATAGTAACTTATTAAGTTTTAATCGCGATTAGTGGTAATTAGCGTAGTTTAAGGTAAAAATAATGCTTTAATAAACTTATATGAGCTTGACACATGTCCTACCCTCATGGGTTGTGTAATGGACGACCAAGACAAGCCATGGGTCAACTTGTGGACCCCATGGATCCACTTTGTTTGGGAAATGACATAAATAACTTTTTATTTAATGTAAAAGTAAAAATGGCACAAACATGATATGTTTTACTAAAACAATTTTTAAGTGGGGTTATACAATTCATATTTTTGATTATAAATAGTCATTAGAAAGCTAAATATATTTCCTACATCATAGTATTTGTTTTATAATTTTTAGACATTAAATAAATTAAATTATTTATGACATAATAATGATGCAGCGATGAGATCATTATTTGACGATTTAAATAAAATGGAAAGATAATGTAAAATCTATGAACTACACATGTCCAAAACTTATTGGATGAGTAGATTTAGAAGCCTTATCACCTTATCCACGAATTATATCAATGTGGGACCTTTTGAAACCGAATTTTTTTTCAAATAAAGTAATATTTCTTTACATTCCAAAAGTGCCCCTCCTCTCCTCTTATAAAAGGCCCCCACCTCTACCTCATTTAACACACTCCTCAAGCCTTTGGCTCGGCCAAACCCTGCCCATTTACTCTCTCCACATCCCTCTACTCATCCTAGTGGATTCCCTTTGGGAAGAATACTTTCAAAGGAAGCCTTTAAGCTCAAATCAATAGGAGTTACACTTTTAAAGGTAATTCATTCTCTCGTGTTCATTTGTTTTATTTTGCTTCTCCAACCCCCTAAACTCTTTTTATTTACTTATTTTGTAACAACACCAGTATCTTCAATATACTAGGATGTTGTTATAAGATTTATTCAAGCTACACTCTCACACAACTACATAAAATGGTTAAAGAACATACGGTTTCCGTGGATGGTGAAATTCTGCCTCCCGAAACGATGATTGTTCAATACTCATTTAACACCTTCAAAGGTGGCCATTATGATGTCACTATTTTTATATATGATATATAATATGTTTATGTTTTACTTATTCTTCTTAATTTTTCATTTTTGTCTTACCTTTATGGCTTCCATTATGTGTATACGCGATATCTTCATTTAAGGAAGTGCGGACTACCGCCCCCTCAAAGTGATTTGATTCGTTAAATACCATATGTGGGACTTATAAAGGATGTAAATATGATATTATATATGATATTATACTGGAATTATAATATAACTTTATATCATTATTATTCCATTCTATAAAATACAAAATAGAAATGAAAGTAGCGTTCATGCGTACGTACGGCTTACCGTCTCCATGAACGGTGCATTTCATTTCGTACCTCTAAATGATTATGTAATGTTATAAATGCATGCATGTACTGGATATATATGAAATATATGATATATACATAATTAATACAATTCTGGATATAATAAACATTTGGCCACACGATCAACATGTAATTGTAAGAAGTCCACTTTCGACTTAAGAACCAAATATCGGAAAAACAAATATTATTAACTTAAATGATTACATAATGTTTATGACATGGTAATAAGTGGTATAAAAGTAATAATGAACTTGAAAAAGGTTCTTAAGGAAGTATAAATTCACTCAAGTTTATTATTCAGGAGATTAAAGAACGATCGAGTCATGTCGGACCCGAGGTAAGGGATCCTACTCCTCTCTTTCTTTTTAAGTAAACACTTTTATGTCATTCCTTTTAAAGCTCATATTTCTTGTTATTGGGATGATCTTTTATATTACACTTACATTAAATTTTATTTTCATGTGATGAGAGACCCTATTCTCTCTCATCAATCCATTTTGGAAGTTTTGAGTGGCGCCGTTAGGCTGCCGAACTTTCGTAAGAGATCTAACCTCTCTCTTTCTTTTTAAGTACTCTCCTTTATGTCACTTCTTTTAAGCTCCTCTTTGTAATTTTGGGGGATGTTCTTTTATATTCCTCTTACTTTACATTTTATTGTAATGTTATGATATACCCTATTTGATCTCATCAATCCATATTCGGATGTTTTATGTGGCGTCGTTAGGCTGCTGAGTTTTCGTAAGGGATTTTTCATCTCACTTTTATTCTCATGAGATTTATGCTACATTTGCCACAAATTCCATTGAGTGGTGTATGTACTGCCCATTATTCTAATCTTTGTGTAATATACTTTCGTTTATGAGTATTTACATCAATTATCTATTGTACTTATTTCATGGGGTGTATGTTTTGAAAGATACCCAAGTCGGTAAGGGAACCTTTCACCCTCCTCTTTTTTTAAAAGACTTCTTTTGTTGGGTCTTTTAATTTACATATTTTTATGTTGGGATATGTTCTAATATATCCTTATTGATGTAAATTTTATGTCCAAGTGATGAGATACACTTTTTATCTCTCATCAACTCATTTTGATGTGATGTTGTTAGGCTGTCAAGGGAACTTTTTAACCCAATTTCGATTTCATTGGGTTCAACATGTAGTCATTTAATATGTCATCCATTGAATATGTGTGAATGAACATTTATTGTTTTACACTTAATATCCACTTATATTGGGTGTATTTATATTTTTCACACATATTTTTGAGATTGATTTGTCCTTAATTTAATGATACCTTTTTTATAAGGGATTTCATCACATTTGACATTTCTATTGAGGGTTCATTGTTGTTATGCACCAATTCACTTTTATATGGTGTATATACTGTCCTTTGGAGTATTATATCTTGAATCCATTTATTCTCATGATGTTATAAATTTATGACTAAATGTTATTCCTCAATTATTGTATTCAAGTGTCTCTAATTTTGGTAAAACCCCTTTAACCAAAATATCGCTTTAAATGTTTTAATGATTTGTTATTATTAATATCCATGTTTTAAAAATGGTTTTAAGGATTTATTTATATGGATTTTAATGGTTTAAAATGTTAAAATCTTCAAGGTGGTATGGGACACTTTGATTCAAAAATCTCTTTATTAAATGTTTTAAATGGTTTTGGAAGTGGTTTCTTTTTGAATGGATTCATTATTTCAATATACTAAAATGTTATATTGTGATTGAAATGTGGAAATGTTATGTTTCCTTTATGCATGTTTTATGTGATACATTTATGTTATGGTTCTTGGGCATTATTATGAAAACGGGTGGTTCCGTGATAAACTAAGGTCGGGTGAGCCCGATATAGCTCTCCAATGCATTGGGTAATGCGAAGGAGTGAAACGTTAATGTTTCTCCAAAGAGATTTAGGGAATATACTGTGATGGGTATTCCAAACGTAACCAAGAGGGTTACTCCCTACGTAAGAATGTTATGAATGACTCACGTTACCTTTATGTCTTATGTTTTCTATGATTTATTAATGATTTGATATGCCTATGTTTTATGGGTAAAGTGTGATTTCATTCTGATGTATATATGAACTCATGTTTCCATTCCATATTTTTTTATAACCCTTACTGAGATTTTTATGCTCATCCCAAGTTTTTGAAATGATTTTCACAGGTCATGGGAAAGGTACATGATCTGATGATAGTGTCAAGGATGTGTCAAGAAAGAATCCATGTTTTATTTTCAATATGTTACCGTTGATGGGAAGAATGAATACTGTCTTTTATGTAACCACTTTGTTTAAGTGTGGAATGTACTGCAAGTTTCATGATCTAATTCTCTAAAACTCTAAACCTGAAAAGATCCTCAATGTGTAATCTTGTATAACTCAAGATTAAGTAATGTTTAAGGCTGAGGCCTTATACTATTCCCATGCACTCATGCATGGAGATCCATAACCCCCATCCAATATAACCATCACTAGAAACCGAAGGCTCCTGAAATTCCACATGGCATTCCACAATTATTACCACAATCAATAATCACCTAAGATGCCACTACAAGGGGACTTTATGCACATGAGTTTTCAAACCATCTCACAAACATTTTCGACCAGTGTGACCTTGACACAAATCGACGCATTGGCTATCATGGGTGATTGATATTCACAAAATAAATAACCTAAGCCACATCAACTGGAGCTTCATTCCCCTGCGACCATGTCACTCAATCCTAATGTCCCTTCATTCCCAATATCATAGGCTATACCCAACTTGACGACCTCACCACCTCAAATGAAATCTTTTACATCCAATCCTATGGTCAAACCACTCAAGAAAATATGGACCAAGCCAAACTAGTTATCAACATCACTTAATCCTGATGGCCTAGCCTTCTCCACATCGGCCCCATAAAGTACTGACTCCTTGGGTCTAATAGATCATTTCACAAGTAAATAATATATATGTATATATATTTCAAATTAAACCGGAAATTAAATTTTATAATATTGAATAGAATAGATAAAAAACATATAGATAAACATTGATTATTTGAATGCCTCAAATACGATAAAATATACCATAAAAAATAAAAAAATCATTTTGAATGAATATATAACTTACGGAAAAATCACCCCACTAAAAAATGACCTATAATCCATCCTTCCTCGAGTGAAAAAGGAAAGGGGCATTCCAAATGACATCCCACAAGTCACACATACATTTTGAAGTGAAGAAACAGATATAATTGGTTTCCACTCAAAATACACAAATGTGTGATAAAATATGCAACCCTAAAATGACATAAAATACACAAATCATGATATAAACCAACTATCATGGACTCATATATAAAGGCATGTATGATACTGAGATCCAATATGAATTATTTTGTGTAGAACATCTTTTCTGTGAAAAATACTAAAATTAGGGTGAAATGGTTCAAATATATTTAATTCTATATGAGGAGAAAATGAATATTAAGAGAGGATAGGGTGGGAAGATCATTACCAATGGGGTGATATACCCATCAACGGATCGAAGATCAGATAATAGATAAAGATTTGGAAAAAATAAAATGGGAGGAAAAAAGGATAACCCTTTGTGAATCATGTGTCCATGAACGAAGAAATGGTGAGAAATTAGAAAAATAAACAAAAAAATATATATATAAAACACCCTATATAGTGTTCTGGGTTTACCCACATAGTTTTAAAAATAGTGTGGAAACAGTTCAATAACCACTTCCCAAGACCTCAAGCCTACAAAGTAACCATGTACAATTTTCCATCAATGAAAAAACTATGTGGTAACCCGCAATAAAAATTTGTAATTTGGACATTACAATAATGGGCCCCCCATGAATTGTTTTCCAAAACCATTCAGTAGTTAAAATGAGATTCTAGGTTACCTGTAAGGGGTACCATGATATACCATAAACCATGTGCCTAAAATAGACCATTTGGTCTCTAACGCACCCCTAACCAACTTCAAAACATCCAAGGAACTCTCTAAGACTCCATAAAAAATATATAAACACGATTTAATGTCAATAGAACATTTGGAATTGAGTTTTGATCATTGGGTTAGAAAATGGAATAGCCACAAATTTAAAGGATCAAATTAGGTGTGAATTTTGACATGAATCAAATACTTGGGACATTCCATGATGATGTATTATACACAACCCTCTATTCCTATTTCATAAATAATGGTGTATCGACTTATCTCATATGAGAATAAAAGACAATGGTGTCCCAAAAAATACTTGGTTGAGGTCGTCTGGGATACTAAGTGTGATTGACCATATTTGTAATAATTTCCTTCAATATAAATTCTTTGAAAATATCTTAGTGAATAATAGAATCCATGAAATTCATGGCCACCTTTTATTCAACCTCCATGAAAATTATATGATATTATAATTTTCTATGGTCACCATTAAAACTTATTAAAATTATATTCATTAAATTAAATACCTATGTGGCATGTCTTCAATTAATATTCCTCTATTGTTTTTTGAATATAAATCCCAAAGAACATACACATATAAACTAATTTCAACATTACTGTAAACAATATTTCACCTTTCATACTAGTATTTGACATTATGATTAGTTAAACAATTGTATTACCTAAAGGATAATTATTCAAGCATGATATCAAAATTCATTTAATAAATCCACAAAAATTCTATGAGCATATCGTTATAAGCTCAAATCCTTCAATCCATTTATATGTTTATTTAAACTACAAGACTTGATAACATCATCCAAGATCCATTACAATTTGAAATTATACATCTTATTAACATAAATGAAATCTTAAAATTATATTGGAATCAATGAAATATTCCAATTTCATTTACCACCATTTAATTCCACTAACAATTAGTGATAAAAAATTAAACTCATGCACAAAATGGGATATTCCTGATGGATGTCAAGAATTCCATTTTCATTTACATTAATGCGGAGTAGGCATGGTAATTGATTGTTCATGGAGAATCATGGTGACAAGGTCAACCATAGACATAGATTATTTATGTGGTGCACGACACATGAAAATATTTATTTATAATGAATAATAATATATAATTATGTAGCAATAATAAAATATAATAAATTTAAAAACACATGCATGTATATACAAGATTATTTCAATAAGGCATATGACATATTAAAAAGTCAACAATGTTAATCATAACATATATATACATGAAAATATTATAAAAATAGATAGTTCCCTTGATATACTTCCATAAAACATTAATGTTACTATTTTATTATTTAGGCTCTACTAACTGATAATATTTCCATGAGTGATTTTTATTTATATTAGAATTATTTTCTAAAAAAAATCACTATTCTGGAATCACATTAACATTTAAAAAATAAATATACTACATTAAAAAAATCATATATTTAACCAAAATTATAAAATCAAATTAAAACAAAATGTTTATTAATATAACCTAATATAATGAGACAAAATGAAAACATCTAATCAAATAAAAATTAAAAAAATGTAAATATATTTATAAAGAGGAAAAATATATCAAAGGGAAATAATAAAATTGAAAATATGATAATAAATAAATAAATAATAGAGGATAACCCCTAACTGAAAGTTGTGGAAATGTTGGTATTAGTTTGGTTAGTTTATCTTCCATCAAATGAGTAATGTGAAGGTTTAATTGGGTGTTTGGGTCACAAGCTACATTAGATCATTAATTAGAAGCATCATGGATAAGATAAAAGTGAATGTAAGCATTTATAGGTGGTGATCATTTTTTTACTCAGAAAAAATATTAATTGGGATTAAAGTCTAAAACAATTAGGATGATGCAGTGGTATAATCAATGGCCCAAGAACCAAGGGACAAAATCAATCCAATAATAATACACAATGTGTACTATGAAATAACCTAGTTATTTCATGGTGAAAGGGTCTACGATGATATCCCTGGAACTATGGAGTGGACATTGGTGCAGCATTAATTACTATGTGAGGAGGGATATATGGAGTGACCTCTGAGGTTTTTTCATAATGTTTTCCCTACACGTTATGGGGGATTTATCAATCATTGTATAACCTTATATATTTATAATGATCTTGGGTTAGAAACATTTTTAATATTGTAATTTTTTTGGGATATTCTAATGTAAGAAGCATCCCTTTTTTTCTATCATTTGTTTATTGTATATAGAATTTTCTAAGTTTTCTATATTGATGATATTATCATTACATAAAGTTATTTGACAGGGATTACCTGAATTATGTCCTTTAATAACCAAGAATTTTTAATGAAGGATCTTGATACACTATGATATTTCTTATGGATTGGGGATTGAAATTTTCATGAGATAAATTAAATTCTCCGAGAAAATGTATCATTGATAAAAAATAAGTGACATAGGTAGATTTTGTGGAATCACCACTTGAGGCTTGATAAAGGTATTTTACTACATATAATTGGAATATTTCCTCACTAGATGTGTATCAAAGTCTTATTATCATGTTAAATTATCTGATGATGACTCACCCTAGCGTTGTAGGTTTAATGAAAAAACTATAATCCCCATGAAAGCTGTAGTGGGAGGTTATCCATTGCATTATCAAATATGTGGAGAAGGAACATTGTATATGATTAAAATATGTAGATTGTGGGAACATGAATTTTGAGGCTATTAATGATCAATAGTAGAAATTTTGGCTTCAATGTTGAATTTTTGACATCAGTTCCCAATAAACTAATGATATACATTTTACAAAAAAAAATAGCATAAGTTATTCATAAAACTGATGATATATATATTTTTGTAAAATTATATTTTTAATTTTTAAAACTAATTATAGAAAAAACTTAGATTATATGATTTTGGAATGAGATTTAGGAATAGTCAATGAAAAAAAGGTAGTTAGATACTTTGGAATTATTTTTATGAAAACATGATGCAGAAAATAAATAAAAAAATATTTTCATATAAAATTAAATAAAAACTATGTGAAGACTGGTTATTTTTTTCATTTTATTTCTAAACCAATGCCAACAACATTTTCTCTAAAATATTTTTTTCTTCGGTTTTTAAGAAAACTGACACCAAAAATGTTTTTCAGGAAATATTTAATGATATTTTTTATAAAACCAACGTAAAAATTATTTTATAAAATATGATGTGACACTCTCATTATTATTTTTTACTCTCCCTTCTACTATCGACCTACGATGCCTCTAATGTCTCTATGATGGTCTCTGATGACAATTATAGTTTATATGCTTTAATTTTATTACTATTTCCATAATCATTGTACATAAATCATTCATCCCACTCCATTGGTTCTTTATCCATTATTATATTTAGTTCACATTAACACAATTTGGCCTAAGTGCAACTGAGGTTCATGGTTTCTTTTATACTTCAATCATTTTCTTTTTTTGCTAGCAGTTTTGTTCACTCTTGTAGTGTTAACCATATTATAAATTCATGCATGTAAATCTATATCCAGGATCAATTTTCCATTGTTCAACTCTAATTATTTCATTTTATTTTTTTGGAGATAAATTGTTTTTTATTTAGTTATAAATTCATTTATTTGTAAGCATTTGATTGTTTATTTTAATATTTTTCTCTAGTTTTTTTAATTTTATAATTTTTTTATTTGATAAAATTATAAAATGGGTTTTCCCAAAATTATATATATATATATATATATATATTCAAAACAAATTATTTTCTATTGTATTTTTCATTTTTTATTCTATCAAAATTATATATTTTTCGATCAACATGACAAACATGAAGTAGTTATAGACTCATATATGTTATCATATAATTATTACAATTCATAAAACATTATGACATAATACATCACATTTTTCTCATTTATTTATTGGATTAAAATTATTAATGCTCATATATAATATTTAATAAGAGTTTATGTATTTTTGACATATACACCCCACACAACTAAATTGTTTTGTCTAGGTAACGAAAACCAAATGAGATGTGATTTTTTATAATCCTTTGAATCCAAAAGTACAACAACATGGTATAACCTCGTTATTTTCAACTATTATCTAGAATTCAACAATTTCAACATGAAGCCTCAATATAATTACCTCTTTATTTAATATAAAGCAGAACATCACAAGGGTTGTTACTATGTTCTATTAATAAAAATTCATTTCAGATTGGTTTTATTGTGTGTTGGAAAAATAATTGTAACATAGTCATTCTATTATTCTCTCAAAATGTAGATCCATTCTCAATTTTTCAATTTAATACCATTACCAATAAAATCTAAAAACATAAATGATATTTTCAATAATGAAACTTCAATAATTCAGAAGATTTTGATTATTAATAATATGTCTATATTTGGATAATAAACATTTAATAATAAAACAAATACTAATAATAACATTATATCAACATCAACTCAATGGAATTAATAGTACCTCCTATTATCTTAAAAAACTAATAAATGGGAAACAATCACCTCAATCATATTTATACTCTAGAATGTGAAACCATGTTTTGTTTACATTGATAAAAAATTACTCATAACATTATTTCAACATTGTCATGAAAATATTTTATGATAGTTTGAGTGGATATGGGGTTTAAATTAATAATTAAATATTAATAAAATCATTTTTATCCACAATAATTATTGCAACAAACTTATAAAAAAACATTCACAACACCTAGCCCCAACATTTTCCCTATAGAAAAAAACAAATAAAGCCCAAAATTGTTAAAAAATTACCCAAAAAACTAATTAATATATACATAGATATTTTTTTTAAATTTATGTATTATATGTAAGCTAAATATTAATATTGATAATTTCTTGATGAATCTAGGAATGATGGAAGCAATGTTGTGTAATTTTCAGTTAAAAAATCTATCTAAACATGAAAAACTATCTTTTTTCCTTTACTAGGGTCATAAAGCATAGTCTATAATTTATTATGTAAATAATTTAAATACCTAGTGTCTTTTTTTTTAATTTTTAATCTAAATAATAATTTATATTTCCCACATGATCACCAATCATTCCGATTATATGTTTTTATCATTAAATATATATATATATATATATATTCAAATGTTGATATGTGTTGATATACTCACGTTTTATGTTGTGAACTTATGTATTTAATGGGTCCAAATTTGATAAAGTTATAAATAACCACTAATGAATATTAAAAAGGAGTTGATGATTTAATGGAATTTTTCTAAAAATATCTACAAGACATATATTTTTTTTCCATATATGTAGTGTTTGAATATGAGAAAGTTAAATTCTAGGGAAATGAAGGATAAAATCATTTTCAATGGTTTTAACCACAATTATACATGTTGGGTCTGTCACGGGGAAGGAATGGAAAATTAAACATCTAATGTTGATGAAAAGATTTGGAATGAAATATATGATTTCATTGAGGAATTAATTCATGATATAGGTGTTGAAAATATCAAAAAAATTAAATGATTTTATTGATATTATGATAAACCATTATTCATATGTTTCACTAAATATACAGTGTTATTAGTAGATCTAAGATTATTTAACTTAAAATAAGGAAATTGGTGGAGTGATAAAAGTTTCTTTAATTTTCTAGAACATTTTAAAAATACATTTACTGAGGTAATTGGACTTCTAGATTCCAATTATGAGGTATGTAACATATTATTCCAAAACTATTGGAATATATATAGATACATATAATCCTAAATTTTTTAATGTTGTATAAAAAAGAATATAAATATTTATCAAGAAGTCCTCAATGTGGTTCATCACACTATAAGATGGATGAAAAATTAAAATCTAATTCAATATCAGGTACTAACAACTAATGACCTACTAAATCAAATTGGTACCTTTAAATAATTATTTCCAATAATTCCATTAATTCAGTAGTAATTCATTGTTAGGTACCAAAATAAATCCACCCACTAAAGAAATTTGGAACATTCCAATAATTCATTGATTTAAGTATATATTTCTAAATCCAAATAACGTAAAATGATTAAGATAGAATACCAATGAGTGCATATCTGAAGGTAAATTTCACCACCCTACTAATTTACTACAGTGGAAGAGATTTGAAAAAAAGTTTCCAAAATTTGGATGTGATTCTAGAAATATCCAAATTGGACTGTGCACAGATGGAATGAATCCGTATAGGAGCCTATTGTTCCATTATAGTTTGTGGATTGTTTTTTTGGTAGTTAAAAACTTGTATCTATAGATATATGTGAAATAATATTTTATTATGGTATTGAATATTTATATAATAAAACATACAAAAAATTATAGTAATGAGTATCTTTCAGCACTGATTGAAGATTTAAAACTTATATGGGATAGAGGAGTTATGATTT
The DNA here is from genome assembly GCA_963277665.1 of Viscum album. NCBI lineage: Eukaryota > Viridiplantae > Streptophyta > Magnoliopsida > Santalales > Viscaceae > Viscum > Viscum album. Next base: position 1,188,091,944 of record OY728121.1, on the reverse strand, counting down.
TTGATTCATACAATAATGGGTATTTCCCTTTCCATTCTATGATAATGTTCACTATAAATGTATGTCTTACACATGAAAACATATCTGGAAATCATGATAATGGATAGAAATCATGCCCAATTTGAGATTAAGTGACTTCATATTATAATTTTTGGATTCTAATAGAGGATGTATACATCAGACATTGAATATCTTTGTGATTTGATCATCATTATCATAGATTGAAAAAAATAATTAAATTTCAAACATGGAAATAAAAATCCCTCAAAACCACGGTCTTGTTAAGAATATTATGATAGGGTTAAAAATATTGATATCACATTTGGAATGAGAGGAAATTCTGGTCATCCAAAAAATATCTGGATGAAATAATGTATATTTTTAAAACTACATTATTGTATATTTTTAAATATAAAACATTAAATCTCATTTTTTTAAAAAATGGAATCCATAAGTGTGGAAATATAAAACCCTCCACATAATGGAACCACTACCCTAGAAGAGGTCACTTAAGAGAGAGCCCCAGCCAAGAAGGATCTATTTCCAACTTAGATGGCAAATCATGTTGAAGGGAAACCACATAGGAGGTGATGGGTCAGCAAATCAATCCATCGGCACTGGTGGGATGTGCCTTATTTTACCCACCCAATCAGGTAATAAGTGACATGGAAAGAATATTGAATATTTTGAAAAGGATAAACTATAACTTTGGAATACAATTGAACAATATTTCAATAATAATACATTCGGTGATTTCTCAATATATTAAAGGAAACACAACAAATTTTCTTCCTACCTATCACAAATTAAAGAAGAGTGAGAAGTTGAATTGCTGTTTATGTCTGGATGGTCTTAAATTACACAATGTATATTATTGAAATGTGAATAATTACAATTTATATAGGGATTGTAAATTAATTGAAATTAAACCACATTACTCTCATGTATTTGTTGGATCTGAATCTATAGATTTTACACAAGAGGGGGGGGGTGAATTGTGTCTTTTATAATTTTTTTGGTAACTCTTTGATTGAACGAGTTCTGTCCTCTATACTTTATCAGATTTGATCATGCATCAGAATACGTAAAAATAAGAACAAAAAGATGTATAGTGGTTTAGGGAATAGAAGGCCCCTAGTCCACTCCACCAATTCTCAACTCCACGAGCTTGGTGATTTTCACTATCTGGTCCTCTTTTCCACAGATCGGTTCACAACAGAGTACATAAATTTGACACCTTTACAATCTTCAGGCTAACAAAGCCTTCTGGTTCAGACATGAACCTACAAAGCTTAGTACAAGAAGCTGGTTACTCAAGATAAATATAACTTTTAACAAAAACTTTTCCAGTTGATCTTCACAATTGCAACAGAAATAAATTGACATCAGATGGATCGTAGTCTCTAGAAATATTGATTTTCAAGTCGATGCAGTTCTAAGATTATCTGGTTGCAATAGATATAGATATATAGTTCACAACATCAGCAGTAGTAGATCCAAAGTAGATATTTGATGTAGAACAAGTGAATCTTCTATTGATTTCATTCTTCTTAAACAAACAGAGCTTTGATGCTCTTATTGAATCAGTAGAACATGGTGATTTTTTCAGTCTCTATTTTCCACATTTTTATAATAGATTGATTACCATACATTCGTGTACCTGGTGTTTCAGAGAAAACAAATATAATAAAGCTGATCATATCTCCTGCACATTTAGATCCATAAAAGTTGCCTTTTAATAAGCGATATTAAAAAATTTTAATTTACAAAGAATTCATAACTTCCCTTAAGACTCAGCATAAAAAGATCATTTTCATTCAATCTTAAATCCATTGGTAAAACGGATTTGAATCAGTCAAAGTCATATTTTAAAAATGACTTTAAATCCGGCTTGAAATACGCCCAAAAATCAGCTTTCTGATCACTGCATAAAAATATCATCTTTCAAAATTTCTGATGCAAAACGTAAGGTTGATGACATTGCCTCAAAATGTAGGGTTGATTATATAGTGTTAAAAAAAGGATGAATCATAAACGTAGGGTTCATGTTACATTCTCCAAACGTAAGGTTGATCTTAAAGGTAGGGTTGATCATCCATAAATTTTCTTCAAATCTCAAACGTACAACAAAAGATTCATACTTTTACTTCATCCATACTTTTCCTTGAATGTATGGTTGTTCACAAAAGTGATGTTGATAAACCATACTTTTTAGAAAAAAATGCATCGTTTAGTACTTACGTACGGTTCTCCTCGCATACTTTGTTTATAATTTATGGTTTTTTAACCATACTTTTCTCTTATCTCAAAAAGTATACACGCTTTTCATCTTTACTCTACGTTTATCCACGTAGGGTATGAACAGTGATACCAGAACGCACTAAAGCAGGTTTTGCGCTACATTTATCCATATAAGGTATGAACAGTGATTCCAGGACGCGCATAAAGCAGATTTCGAACAAGTAATAAATTCTCGTTATTTCAAGAGTAAAAGAAATTAATAAATTCCTATAAAATACTAAATAAAATCATTAGAAAATAACTAAAGGTATTTGTAAGCGTCAAAATTATCATAAAGAGACATTGTATTATTTTCATTAATCCCCCCCTTTAAATAACATTATTATATATTGTTTAAAACAATTCTTTTCTCAACAATCTCCACCTTTTTGATGATCACAAAACCCATAAGATAATAAAATTATTTAAAGGAAATTTACTTCCAAAATTAGTTAAAAAAATTCCATTGTTCCTTAAATTTATCCATTTGTAACTTCTCCACACAAAAAAATTTCTCATGTAAATCTCTCCCTTAATAAAAATATGATGTTGTATGTATCCAAATTCTCCCCCTTTTTGTGATATCAAAAAGAATAAAAAAATGGATTTTAACACATTTAATATTTCACTGAACTATTAGTAAATTATATAATGAACTCTTTAATAGTAAATTTATCTGATATACTCGCATATGTTAACTTAAAACACTAATAAACAAATAGATAAATAAACAAATAAACAATGGAGGAGATTTTCATTCAAAAAATGGAAGTATATACACGAAAATGATATACATAGGAATCAATGTTTAGGTAAGATAGGCAACATGTTCTATCTCCTCTGGATTACAGTCTTGATTTCTCTAAACTGTTCCTAGAGTCTCTTCATCATCACATCTCCATGTTTGATAATGAGCTCTCTATTATCTTGAGTCATATGAATATCCTTGATTAAATTGACTCTGAAAAAATCAAGCATCCTTTCCTCATTTTCGAAAAACACAAACAGCTTCTCGGATAACTGATTTAACAAGATTCTGATCGATGGATCACTATATGTCAGTTGATCCACTAAAATCTTCTGATTGTCCAGCAACACTGATAAATGAGCACTCTTACATTGAAGATCTTGTAACCTGTCATTCATGTTGCTCATCATAGTTGTGATATATTGAAACCTTATGATTAAATCCGGTGAAGTACCTTATCCACTAACAACATTATTTGCAACCGATGGAAATTGGTTCTCTATAAACAACTTCAGATCTAATAAATCTGACTTCATAAACATTTTAGATTTTGATTGAGCAACTGGACTCAGCATATCCTCTTTAAAAATATCAACTTCTTGACTTGATACTTTACTTTCTTTTAGCTTTTGAAATCTCAATTGTTCAAGGGTTAAGGCATTTCTTAGGGTGACATTCTCAGATTCTAACTGATACACATTTTTGTACAGTTCTTCAACTTCTTTCTTCCTTGAATCAGAGGCACCCTGTGCATGATTCACTTTCTCAGGCTCTGGATGATGCAGCAGTACAAAAGGAAATGATTCAGCATCAGATTTCTCTTTTTCTTTGTCCTGAGTAGGTTGGTCCACTGATTTTTCCTTAGAGTCCGCAGACCCATCCACAGAAAACTCCTCTTGAAGAACTTCTGTTTGAGATTCAGAAGCATGCTCACCCCAAACATCAGCATCTTCGCCTTCCACTGGAGTTTCGAGAACAACATTCTCAGGAGTTTCCTAAGGTCTGGCCACTTCCCCACTAGGAAATTCCTCCTTTTCTTGGTTCTGTTGAAGTGTAACTTCAACATCAGCTACAATCTATTCCTGATTCTCCCTATGAGCTTCTTATTGGCTCTTGATCCCTCGACTGGTGCTATTCTTTCACTAACAACTTCCACGGTCTTATCAATAACAGCTTATATTAAAAAAGATTAAGTAAATAATGTTTCTATTGTTGTTTCCAATATAGGGGAAGTAATTTCCTCATTAAAAACTCTAGTTCTTCATGATTGAAGTCCTTCCTGACTTCTTTCTTCTTCAGCATCTTCCACTTCAAATCGGATCCTTCTTGCTACATTGCTAACTCTTGATTCAGCATGTCCCTCCTTGGACTTAACACGTCGAGCCTGAGCACTCTCTGATTCTTCCTCAGCTCTTACTGGCAAATTTTTTCCTTTAATGGTGGTCTAGAAATATCCAATCTTCCTTAAAGTTCCAGCATTAAACACATTACTGTGATGACAGTTTACTCGGGCATCCACTAATCTCACCATGACTTTCCTAAGAATCAGTTTAGAAATAAATCAACCGAAAGGATAGAAGTTCATTCAGGCATCACTTTGACAGCAGTAATTGAGATACCTTATCATGTACCTTGGGAAGTTAAACATGATATCAAATAACAGAAGATACATTATGTACATATTAGGGTACAAAATATTTTCCATTTCTGCCATTCTTGGAAATATTTCAGTCTGAATAAATTTGACCAAATTTTTTTGATCAGGCTCCAAATCCTTGATAGAAATTTTCTTTATAGCCATAGTACCAAGAAGAAAAGACATGATGTCCTCAGATTTATGCACAAAATCTCCAATATTTTTCAAATCGAAATGATAAAATCCCTCATGAGGGCAGTTGAGAATCTGACTAATCTCTACTAATGAGATTTTGAAATCCCTATCCTCTATCGTAGCTATCATACTGTCCTCAGTATCTCCTAGACTAAACTGCACAGATTTGAATAAGTATCTATGTTCTACTTCATACAAAAATTCTGTATTTTCACTGTTGATCATCTGTTCAAGATTCTGAAACTACAACGCTTTCTTCAACATCACATTTGTCTGAAATAACCAGTCGAGATCGATTACCTTTCCCTGTAAGATTTTTCTTCCCTCGGAGTGTAGTCTCTTGGAATTGCTTAGATTGGAATCACTGACTCTTTTAGTTCTTACCATCTCTGCGAGAATCTATGAAGGTTTGAAGGTTAGGGTTTCAGAGGATTGAAGATTAGGGTTTAGGAGTCGAAGTGTGATTTTTGGATTTCGAATGGGTTTCGATAGAAGTGAAACGGTTTAGAAGTCGAAAAGGCTATAAAAGCCTTGATTCTCATGTAATCAATAATCATTACATATATTTAAATAAAATTATCATATGTTGAAAGAAAAACAATCTTAAATAATATTCAAAAAACAAAATAAAATTTACAAAAATAAATAAAAGTAAATAAAAATGAAAATTATTTAAAATTAAATAAACCTAGCTCCCCCTTAATAAAATCAAACCTTGCAGTGGGAAGTGGTTCAGTAAAAATATCTGCTAATTGAATTTCAGTATTTATAAATTCTAAAATTATATCTTTTTCCATAACATGATATCTAAAAAAGCGATGCCTTATATCAATGTGCTTAGTTATAGAATGACTAATAGGATTTTTTAAAATATTAATTGCACTTGTATTATCACATAAAATAGGTGTATTATTAAAATTCAATCCAAAGTCCATAAGAGTGTTTTTAATCCAAGAAACTTGTGCACAGAAAGTTAAATATCTAAAAATTCTTTTAACAGCAGATAGATGCGATTCTTTAGGATTTGATTGTAATCCAGCAAAAAGACATACTGAATACATTATATCTATCCTGCTAGCAGTAAGATATAACAAACTACCAATCATACCTCTATATAAATTTTTGTTAACTGATTTCCCAGTTTCATCCAAATCATGTTTTATATTAGTACACATAGGAGTTGTAAGTGGATTGATGTTTTCATGTCCAAATTTCTTATGTAAATCAGTAATGTATTTGGTTTGATTTAAAACATTTCCAAAATCATTTTCAAATATTTGACGGCCCAAAAAGAAATTTAATTCTCCCATAATACTCGTTTCAATTTCTTCTTGGATTAATTTTGAAAATTCATGACAAAGAGTTTTATTAGTTGATCCAAAGATTACATCATCAACATAAATTTGAACCAATAAAACATTATTTTTCACAGTTTTCTTAAAGAGTGTTGGATATGCCAATCCAACTGTAAAGTCATTTTTCAAATGAAAAGAACTTAATATTTCATACCAAGCTTGAGGTGCTTGTTTAAGGCTATAAAGAGCGTTAGTAAGTTTAAAAACAGAATCAGGTTTTTAAGAGTTTTCAAAACCAGGTGGTTTCTCATAATAAACTCCCTCCATTAAATATCCATTTAAAAAGATAGATTTTACATCCATCTGAAATAATTTAAAAATCATATAAGATGCATAGGCTAAAAGGATTATAATGGATTCTAACCTAGCTACAGGTGAAAAACTCTCATCATAATCTCTTCATTCTTCTTGATTATATCCTTTAGCTACTAATCTTGCTTCATTTCTTGTTATTGTTCCTTGGTCATCTTGTTTATTTCTAAAGACCCATTTGGTTCCTATTAGAGGATAATTCTTAGGTCTTTCCAGTAATTCCAAAACTTCATTTATTTTAAACTGGTTTAATTCATCTTGCATTGCTATTACCCCTCTTTCATCATCTAAAGATTCTTCTAAAATCTTGGGTTCTTGTTGAGATAGGAAGGCAGAGAATTTCACTAGGTTTCCTAAGTTTCTTCTAGTTTGAACACTAGTTTCTAGGTCACCTGTTACAATTTCTAAAGGGTGATTCTTTAGGGTTCTAGTCTGTCTAGGTAATATATTTAAAGGTTCTTCAGTATCATGTTCCTCTGAACTGGAATGAATTTCTTTTATATCATTTTCAAAATCATTCTTTTAGTTCTCAAGTATTATGTTATCATGAGAGTCAAGTTCATCAATTTGATTTATCCTTTTCTCAAAGGGATCAGATTCATCAAATTTCACATTAACTGATTCTTCAAAAATCCTTAAATTATTATTATAAACACTATAAGCTTTGGAGGTAGCAGAATATCCTAAGAAAATACCTTCATCAGATTATGGATCGAACTTACCAAGATTATCCTTGGTATTTAAGATGTAAACCTTCCATCCAAAAACATTAATGTAGTTAACTTTAGGTTTTCTGTTATTCCCTAGTTCATATGGTGTATTTTTCAAAATAGGTCTAATTAATACTATATTAATTTTATAGCAAGCTGTATTCATAGCTTCTTCCAAAAAATATATAGGTAGGATATATTCATTTAACATAGTTCTAGCCATTTCTTGAATTGTTCTATTTCTCCATTCTATAATCCCATTCTGTTGAGGTGTTCTGGGTGCAGAAAAGGTGTATTTAATACCCATATTTGAGAAGAAGGAATTAAATTCTTGATTTTCAAATTCTCCACCATGATCCCTTCTTAATGAAATTATTTTAAAACCTTTTTCATTTTTAACAGCTTTATAAAAACCTTAAAATAAGGTAAGAGATTCATTTTTAAATTTTAAAAGGAAAATCCATGTAAATCTAGAATAGTCATCAACTAAAACATATACATAAAATTTAACATCCATTCTTGCTACTCTGGAAGGTCCAAAAAAATCCATATGAATATGTTCTAGAGGTTTAGATGTTGAAATTTTGTTAACAGATTTGAAGGATGATTTGTGTTTCTTTCCAAGTTGACACGCATCACAAAATATATCACTTTCAAATTTGAGACTAGGTAAATCAGAAACTAAATGTTTCTTAGATAATTTATGTAAAACATATACATTGCAATATCCAAGTCTCCTATTCCAGATCAAGGTTTCACTTAATTTAGCAGTCAAGCAGTTTACTTGATGTTTACACAAGGAATTTAAATCCAAAGTATAGACATTATTAGTTCATGGTGCTTCAAATTTAAACAGTTTATCTTTAGAAATAGTAAAACAATTGTCAGTAAAATCAACAGTATATCCATCATCACAGAGTTGAGAGATACTTATTAGGTTGTGTTTTAATCCTTGTACATAAAGTACATTGCTGATTGAGACTATTTTTGGATATCCAACAGTTCCAATGCCAATGATTTTTCCTCTGGCATTGTCACCAAATGTGATAAGTCCTCCTTCCTTTTGAGTGAGTAAAGAAAAATTCAATGAGTTTCCACATAGATGTCTTGAGTACCCACTTTCCATGTAACATATATCTTTTATACATTTCTGGCCTGCTACCTACAAAGTAATTGAAACAAATTTCTTTGGTACCCATATTCTGTTGGGTCCATTGGTGTTAACTAGCAATGATCTGGGTATAGAGATTTGATTTGTTATTTTAAAATCAGCTAAATCATATAAGTCTATTGAAACAATAGCTTTGTTAATAGCACAAATTTGAGGTTTTCTTAAGAAATAGTTTTTAGCTATATGTCCCTTAATCCCACAGAAGTTACAATTAACCCTTTTAGAGCTAGGAAAAAAATAATTTCTATATAATTTAGGTTTTTCTCATTTACTCCCAATTCCAAATCTTTCCTTTTTAATGATAGTTTTCCCATGAATTTCATTTAATGAATTCTCTCCTTTTGTAAAATCCAATGCAGCCTATTTATAAGATTCTACTTCATTCTGCAGTGCTTTTATTCTTGATTCAAAATTAATATAGTTAGTGTTAATAGAATTGTATTTATATGTAAATTCCTTATGTTGTTTCAGAAGCGTATCTCTTTCATCTGAAACAAATTTATGTATGTTCTTTAGCGACTTATGTTTTTAAATAGTGAGTCATATCTTTCTTCAAGCATATTGCAGTAGGTTGCAAGTTTTCCATTGGTGTATCTTCATTCAGAATTTGATTCATTGTTTCAGTCAGAGGAGAAATATAAGTGTACCTCATCAGTTTCTTCCATGAAATACATGTTTGCATTTATATTGACTTCTTCTTTTTCTGAGCTTTATTTGGGAGAGCTATTGGAGTCTTCAGATACACTCCAAGTGGATTTCATAGCTTTCTTGTCTTTCTGCTCAAAGTCATTTATTTTGAATAATTTCTTCTTCTTTGCATCTTTCAATTGTGGGAAATCTGGTCTGATATTCCCTATCTTCTTGCATTCATAACATCTTAATTCCTTATTATCTCCCTTAAAGGATTTTTTGAAGCCTCTTTTTTTGCTGTAGAATTTTCTAAATTTTCTGGCTAGCTGAGCCAATTATTCATCTCAGTTAGATGAGTCAGAGCTTTCTGATTTAGCATTGAATTCTCTGTTCTTCATCTTTCTATTATTTTGTAGTGGAGTTTCCTTCAATTCAGTACCTTCTCTTTTGATGTAGACCTTATGTTCAATTGATTCATCTTGTATTTCAACTTCATACATCATCAGTGTACCAATCATCTCTCTCATGGTTAGATCTTTGACAGTTGTTGATTGTCTGATTGTAGCAGAGATACCATTCCATCGAGTAGGAATTACCCTTAGAACATTTAATTCTTGATCAGCCTGATTTATAGGTTCTCCTAGAGCTATTATATTGTTGAAAATTTCTGTCAATCTCCCATTCATTTGGGTAATGCTTTCACCTTCAAACATTTTGAATGTATCAAATTTCAATTTTGCAGTTGCATATCTCATATGTCTCACATTATTTGTTCCTTAATATTCCACAGCTATTTTATGCCACATCACATATGATGTGGGGCACTGAGATACTATATTAAATTCATTTGGTCCTAAAAAACAGATAATTGCATTCATAGCCTTCGAATTCATATTTTACTCTGCCTCTATAGCAGAACTCCATGTCTCAGGATTTTCAGGAATTTCATAAGGAGTCAAAATCTTTGAATAGAATTTATATCTGAGGTTTTTCATATATATTATCATGCGTGATTTCAAGCAGCCATAGTTGTCTATATTAAAATATGGTGCTCTGACCATTGAAATACCTTCTCATGTATCAGTCATGATGCTCTGTTGTATAATCATTAAATGCTTCTTGCTTGCTAAGGCTCTATTAGAAGCTCCTCCTCTAATACCAATTGTTGGATCTGAATCTAAAGATTATACACAAGAGGGGGGGGGGGGGTGAATTGTGTCTTTTCCAATTTTTCGATAACTCTTTGACTGAATGAGTTCTGTCCTCTATAAATTATGAGATTTGATCGTGCAACGGAATAAATAAAAACAAGAACACAAAGATGTATAGTGTTTCGGGGAACATAAGGCCCCTAGTCCACTCCACTAATGCTCAACTCCACCAGCTTGGTGATTTTCACTATCTGGTCCTCTTTTCCATAGACCGGTTCACAACTGAGTATAGGCAGTTGACACCTTTACAATCTTTAGGAAAACAAAGCTTTCTGGTTCAAACACGAACCTACATAGCTTAGTACAAGAAGCTGGTTACTCAAGATAAATATAATTTTTAACAAAAACTATCCAGTTGGTCTTCACAATTGCAACAGAAAGCAATTGACAGCAGATGGATCGTAGTCTCTAGAAATATTTATTTTCAAGTTGAAGCAGTTCTGAGTTGATCTGGTTGCAATAGATATAGAGATATAGTTCACAACATCAGAAGTAGTAGATCAATAATAGATATTCGATATAGAACATGTGAATCTTTTATCGAGTTCTTTCTTCTTAAACAAATAGATCATTGAAGCTCCTATTGAATCAGTAGAAGTGGGTTCTTTTTACAGTCTCTATTTTCCATCTTTTTTATAATATATTGATTACCGTACACGCTTATACCTGGTGTTTCAGAGAAAAAATATATAATAAAGCTGAGAATATCTCCTTCAAATTTAGATCCATAAAATTTTCCTTTTTATGCGCGATATTCAAAAATTTGAATTTACAGAGAAGTCGTAACATCCCTTAAGACTCGACATAAAAAGCACATTTTAATTAGATATTAAATCCATTGATAAAATGTCTTTGAATCATTAAATGTCGTTTTTGAAAAACGACTTTAAATCCGGCTTGAAATCCGCAGAAAAATCAGATTGTTGATCGTTGCATAAAGATATCGCCTTTCAAAATTTCCGATGCCAAACATAATGTTGATGACGTGGCCTCCAAATGTAGGGTTGATGACATAGTCTTCAAACATAAGTTTGAATCATAAACGTAGGATTCATGTTACTTTCTCCAAAGGTAAGGTTTATCTTAAACGTAGGGTTGATCATCCATACTTTTTCTACAACTCTCAAATTTACGGCAAAAGATCCACACTTTTACATGATCCAAACTTTTCATAGAATGTATGGTTGTTCACAAAAGTATGGTTGATGAACCATACTTTCGAGAAACAAGTGTAACGTTTAGTACTTACATATGGTTATCCTTCCATACTTTTTTGATAACATATGGTTGTTTAACCATACATTTCTCTTATATAAAAAAGTATACACACTTTTCATCATTACGCTACGTTTATCCATGTAGGGTATGAACAGTGATTCCAGAATGCGCTAAAGCATATTCTGCGCTACATTTATCCATGTAAGGTATGGACAGTGATTCCAGGATGTGCTTAAAGTAGATCCCAAACAAGTAATAATTTCTCGTTATTTCAAGAGTAAAATAAATTAATAAATTACTGAAAAATACTAAATAAAATCATTAGAAAATAACTAAGGTTATTTGTGAGCATCAAAATTATCATAAAGAGATAGAGTATTATTTTCAATAATCACACCCTTTAAATAAAATTATTATATATTGTTTAAAACAATACTTTTCTCGACAATATTGATGTAAAAAACTGCTACTAGTTGCACTAAGTGGTATATTTCCAACTCATGTTAGAAATAATATCACTAGGTTATTTAATTTTTTCAAATCCATTTGTATCAAATTAATAGATCAATATTTTTCAAATGTGTTGGATAATGAAGTTTCAACTATTCTATGTCAACTGGTAATGTATTTTCCACCTATGTTTTTTTATATAATGGTCCATCTAAAAATTCATCTAGTTCATGAGATAAGAATATGTGGGCCTGTTTATTTATGTTGGATTTATCCTTTAGAAAGATATATGAAAATTTTCAAGGGATGTGTTAAAAATCCACATCGATTGAATACCAATATTGTTAAAAAAATATGTACCAGATGAGGTGATTGAGTTCATTAAAAATTATTTGTATAAAGTAGAGTATGTTGGTCTCCCTATATCTCGACATATAATAGTGGATAATGAAGGTATATTGATTTGAAGATTATTGTTAAAGTTTATTTCATGTGATGATGTGATGGAGACACATTTAAATATTTTGGATAGAACTAATGATATTTATCCATATATATCATCACATATTACTAAATTAAAGGTTTGAAATCTATTAATGAAGGAAAAGTCGTTGATTATTGAGAAAAAAACTTTTGTTTCTTCGAATAAAGTAATCATTACCATTGATATATATGTATCATAAAATTTGACGTGGTTGGAAATGAGAATATCTCTTAATGTTATGAAATGGTCTAGTATTCATATTAATGGACACAAATTAAAAAATATCATGATGAAAATAGTACCATTATAAATAGTGTGGTAATGTTCATTGTAAAAATAGTGCATTTTTCAAGTGAAAAAAGAAAAAAACACAATTTCAACATTAAAAAAATATTTTGTATTTTTTTAGGGTAAATGGGAAATTTAATATATTAAATTTAGCGTCATGGTGATTCAGTATAAATAATTTGATTGTAATTGTGTTCTAAAACATTGTGATTATGGGTTTACACTGGTTTATTTGAAAAGATTTAGTAGAAAATAGGAACCTTTTATCATGGAGACAAATGGAAGGTAAATATTTTATGCCACTGATCCATCGAATGATCAATGATCTACCATTTTTCAAGGGAAAATAATTTGTTTGGTTTTTGAGGATAAGGATGATGTTATGGATTTGTAGGAGTATTATTCACCAATTTCATTTTTTCTGGATAATAATAATGTCTATAATAAAGACACGGTCCACGCTATACAAAATGATCGTGTAGAAGGGATTTGTTAAAACACTAAATTAGTCTCCTAATTATTCTAATAAATAATTAAATTTTCATTTTCATTTTGAAATTAAAATTTTTTATGACAATTTTTTATTAATTATTTTATGTATAATTACATATATTTTATTAATTATATTTTTTGGTTGTAAACTGTATATTCAAACCTTTTGGGTAAATTTTTCATGATTGAAAAACCCAATGTATATAATTATGTTTTTTTAAAATTTCTGCATATAAGAACACATTTTTGGGTCATATTTTAATTTATAAAAGTTTCTATCATTTCAAAATTAATGTTTATATATAATCGGTTAGCATGAATATTTTTTAGTTTAGAATCATGGAATAATTTTTTTAACTTATGTAAATATGAAACTATTTTTTACTTACATATTTATATTATTAATATTTTTAGTTATTCACTTTTCTAATAACATTCAGGTACATTTAATGTCTTTAAATTTTATTATTTCAATGACATACATTGATGAGGAAAAACAATTATCACAATATATTTTATTTTATTTTTAATAAATATTTATAATATATTTATTACATTTAATTTAACATTTAATTTTATTAAAAAATTATTTTCTATTTATGTACCTCTTATAGAGGATTCATGTCGTTCTTCTACTAAGAAATCGATTTATTAAGGTTATAAATGTGGGATTAAACATTTAACAAAACTGCCTCTATTATAGGATGACTATATAATAAATATTATTTTTGATAAAAATAATAACCCAACTAGTCCACAAGAAACATAATTTTTTAGTTGTATTGTCATGCAATGTATTTGAAGAATTTAAATTTTATATCCCAATTGTATGTCCATTGAATATATGGCCAAACAAAAGCTTTGGGAAATCACTAATGGTAAGATATCTCAATTAATTTATTTTTTTCTCATTTTCAAATATTATATATTTTATATGAATAATATTAAATTTATTTTGTTATAGACATAATTAATTTTTTATAAAATAATGAAATTTAAAAAATATTCTTATCTTTGGTGGTGGTTTGATGGAGATATTTTAAAACGAAATTAAAAAAATTATGTTTTTGGTAGGTTATAGAATGAAATCCCTTGTCTGATGTATGTGTTTTTAGATGCTGATACATGGAAGAATTTTTTATCTATCAGACATTATTATACATTTACGGTAAGATAGTTGTTTTTTATTGTAAATATTTTTATATATTAAATTATTACTAATATTTTATTTTTATGTAATAGGCTTTCAAGATATCTCATAAATTGAACATGTTTCAGAATGTATACCCTCATGCACTATCATGTGGATGGTATTATTTTTTGGTGGAGAAAATGATTTCTGAAATGTTTGATGCATTAAGAGACCAATATAACAGTGTTTAGGAAAAAGATTATTTTGTTCCTCAATCTCCCCCCACTCGACATGAAAATGGAAATTAGGGATAATAAGAAAAAAAAAGATAGAATCATGCAGAGAAATATAAGAATTTAACATAGATAATTTTATGATATTAATTTGTATTATTCATGGATGATAGTATTATTTTAAATTATAAACACTATTATATCATTTAAATTATTCTTTTTAGGATGAAATTAAGGAGAAAATGACACAAATCACTTTTATCCCTGAGGATAGTAAGGAAATTCTAACTACCAATTTAGGATATCAAGAACACATTGACCATATAAGAGAATATGACTCAGGTGTGAGTATTATAAATATTTTTGGACTTCAAAATAGAAAATATTGAGATCCAAAAATATATTTCTAAACAGTGATGATGAAATACATGAAACAGTCCATGGGTGATAAAATTCAACCAGTTGTGTAGGTAAAGATTAAACATTTGACAAGATAATTAGTTCCTGTGTAGCCAACAGATCATTCCTAGCCATCCTATCCCTCCCAATTGGGCCAACATACCCATCTTTCTAAGCAGGTGAAGCATTCCTTTACGTCCTCGCCATCCAAGACATCCCAACCATTCTACATTGATCCTGTACATCCTCATTCAATCATGGCCTTATATTATGTGTTCAATATTAAAGACAATCATGTATTTTCTTACATTTTTTTGGGGATTGTGTACATCATCGACATATAAAGTCAGGTCAGGTCAAAATACCAATAAATGAAATTGTTGATCCAAATAGTTAACTAACTTTTCCTAATAAAGAGTTTAATATTATTGGGTATTGTATGGGTAATTTTTTACTTTGGATAGGAAGCCTACATCATTATCTAAAATAATAGCTATGCGTTGTTTATGTAAACATTAATTAAAATTTATTGAAAATGTTTTGTAATTTTTTACATTCATTTTAAATAGGGCTATCTAAAATCAATATAATAGGTATAAAAGAAACAAATACTAGTTTTAGAATCAATAACTTCTGATACATGATTGTTTCTAATGGGCTATAATGATTTACATAGGTTTCTTCACCCTT
The DNA here is from genome assembly GCA_963277665.1 of Viscum album. Taxonomy (NCBI): domain Eukaryota; kingdom Viridiplantae; phylum Streptophyta; class Magnoliopsida; order Santalales; family Viscaceae; genus Viscum; species Viscum album. Next base: position 1,188,076,310 of record OY728121.1, on the reverse strand, counting down.
GGATAATATTTTTGAGGTTTATATGACATATAATATATATATATATATATGAAAGAGACTATCAATTGAAAATATGTAATAAAATATAAAGGATGAATTTTTTTTATGAGATTATTGTTCTAGTTTTGTATTTATTTTACATGTAAATAAATATTTTTATTAGTTACTGTTCTATTCTTTAAATAAATATGAATTCCAATTACTAACTAAATTAAATATTTAATTAGGTATCTACAAATGATTATTATTAAAATTTAAACTACTGGTTTTTATTTTCATATTGAACTAGAACTCATTTTAATGGCTGTGTAATATATGACTAATGCTACTAGAGTGGCATATATATATGAGAGAGATTCCCAAATACAGATATTGGGTGATGCTTTTTTCCATTTTTAGATGGGTTGGAACACTATGATAATTATGAAGTAATATTCATTATAATTTCATTCATTTTGTACTTTTTATATTGTAGAGGTCATTATATGATATACATATCCTGCCTAAATGAATGTTGCAAATATTTGTTTTACTCTTTATTATGTCCAATTCGTAATAAAGAGAAACTTATAAGAAAATTAAGTTCATGTAAATTTTTTAACAAAGAGAAATTGTCAATATATCATCCTAATCCAATCAATTACATGAATGTGAAGGTAAATTATTTTTCTTATTAGATATTATATTTTTTTGTTATGTATATATGTTTATTTAATTTTAAATTTAATATTTTATAATTCATGTTTCATCATCAAAAATAATGTGTGGAATGTTGTTATTATGTTTTAATATTCATTTATGAGATAATCACAGTTAGGGAAATAACTGGGCTTATTACGGTTATTCATATTATTTTGTGTTTTATAGGAAAATATTCTATTTTTTAATTGGATAATATTCAATGTTGTTATAGCATTTCCATGATTCTAGGTAGTATATGAAAGAATATTATACCCATATTGACAATTTGCTTTCAAACTATTTCATCTGTACAATTTTGATTTAAATTATCAAGTATATCCCTTTTAATTATAGTTAAAAAGTCTATATTTAGACAGTAATTTTCTTCTATAAGATATTATATTAATTTTTCTAACATAGTTATCTACTATATACAAGATTTTTGATTTATAAAAAAATCATCACACTACACAACCCTTTAAATTGTAATGTATATACTATTCTGCTATTGTTTAAAATATGAGAAATCATACACTTGGTTTGTGCTTAATTTTTGAATATTATGTTTTTTTATCAATTCTAGATTATTTAGGTATCTCGCATTCCCACATGGTGGTTATTTTTAACATGTGGTAAAAAATTATAGTTGTAGAGGTTAGACCATAAAAATGACCTTTTCAAGTCAAATAACACATTTTGACCACGACATAATTTATTTTTCCCCTATATTGATATCCTACATATTTTGGTATATTCCTAACATATATTTACCAACATCCTCTCTAACACTTCACCAAATAAACTATTTGTTTCCTTCCCAATGTTAGTCATCTACTTCAAAACCAAAAAAACATCATATTGACAAAAAAGAATGTTGGTTTTTATCTGATATGTGGTGTTGAAAACATACCCATGGTTCTTTTGGTAAGGTAAATCATCTAACAACTTATGTCTTCATTTATCAAGATCAAATTAATCACAATCACTCATAGGATTTTCGTAACATTTTAATCAACCATTTATAATAATTTTGGTTGACACATTAATTGGTTAAACATATATCATATTGGATACTATATATATAAGATAATTTAAAATTTATTGATTATAGTATTTCAATTCATCCACTATTCAATATAATGTTTTTTTGGGTACCCAATTTTTGTGGGTCTAAAGCATTTGGTAGATCAAAATAGGGTAAAAAAAGATTTGCGCTATGAACAACTGTTTTTGCTGTTTATTTATTTATTTACTTTTACATTTGATCATTGAATTATATTTGAATTTTGTAGAATGTTTATGAATATCTAGGTGTGTGTTCTATTTATAATGTTACTACAGTTGATGGTGTGAGAGAGGATAGCTTATGGATGATTCATGCATGTTTTATTCTTGACTGATGTATTATTTCCTGTGTTTTAGTTATATTTTCTCTACTATACATTATATGTACAATCTATTTATAAAATTTCAGATTATTGGAAATTTGTGTGTATAATAATTTAAAAAATAAAATAAAAATTTCAACATTTATTTTTTATAATCTATTATTAAATCAATTGTGAATGAGTATTTCATTATTAGTTTTTAGAGAAACCGATGCTGAAAAATGAAATATTATGTTATCAGCATCGATTTATGTGAAAACTGACACCAAAGCCAATTGATGACCGTATTTCGAGAATGGTTTATATGAAAACTGATTCCTATGGTCACCAAAAATTCTTCAAACATCATTTCCAATGGGGGTTTTCAGGACCCATTCAGTTTTATGTACCAAGCTAAGAATTAATAATATATGTGTGCCAACATGAGGGGTGGGGTGGAGTAATCTATGTTCAAATACGTTTATCATTTTACCAATAATTTTGAATTATTAATTTTATATTTTATATTTAAAAATCATCCCTTTTATTTTTTTATATAAATAAAATTGTAGGAATCACTTGAGAGGAGGGTATTCCAATATAAAATTTCTATGGATTGATATTACAATCACTATATGTTATTAAAATGTATTGGGTAACATTCAATCAACTTACCTTTAACTAAAATATTATTATCAAGAACAAGATTATATTATTTAATTTTATGTTTATGTATTGTGTAAAGTATATGTACATTTATTAAATGGATACTCAATTATTATTTAACATACTCTATTGAATATAATTGAATCACGTAAAATTTAAATTCCCTTTATGTTGTTTCGATATTCATCATTTTATTTAAATATACAGTTAATATATTGTACCTTCAGTTTAAATTAGGTGAATAATATATAACATATATATTTAGGTGTTTGTTAACAACATCGACCCAATATTTGGTCAACTATGAAGGATGATTATAAGGGAAAACAATAATACCATCCAAAAGATGATGAAATAAGAAGTATCATAGGGGGAATCCACTGTTTTGAAGTGAATGTAGTAGTTTCCGCTACTGATTTTTTGAGGATGTATATTTTGTTAATTAATAATTATATATTCAACAAGTATTTTTCATAGTCATTATGATTTCTTTATAAATCATGATTTCTTAATCTATTCCTCCCCATCAGTTTTTTCCTTTTGTTTTTTACTCATATTGTAATTCTTAAGAAAATATTGTGAAGGATGCAAAATATTTATACCTTTCAATCATTTTCCATTTGACATATGATAATTTATATAGGTGTATATTTTCACATAGGATGGATACCTAGAATTAATATAAAAATTGTCATTTTTTACGGGGATATTTAATTTTAAATACTAAATAGTCATTCACTACTGAAAAAAATAAAATGTCCATAATCTTTGGTAAACATTTTCAAAAAAAGATCCAAATCTTTCTAAGGTTTAAAACATATATTGTTGATGTTTTAAAATTTTATATGGAGTATTTGAAATTTCTATAGAACCATGCATGATTTCTATTAAAAACTCAACTTCTTAATTTAGAGTAATACAAGAAAAATATAAGTCAAATACATTTATATATTATAGGGAATTGGATATAACATAAATTTTGAGTTTCTAAAAAACTATTAGAGAAAATTACACCCAAAAGGTATAATGTGTCATATTGTTTGAGTAACTTCCATTAAAAGTCCTGGCTCATCCTCATATGGAGGGATAATGACACGTTGATTTAGATTATCAAATGGGACATTTTTTCTTTGGTAATTAAAATGGGATATAAATAATGAGTTCTGACACATGCACAAAATCAGATTAAGTAGAACAAATGGGAGAAAAAAAATGTTTACAGGGATAAAACGCCCAAATATTTTTATTTTATAAGAGAATTAGAATTCAGTTATGATTATCATTCCATTAATATTTTTCACTAATAATTAATTATCTAATAATTATGGGGTGGAATGATACCCTTTAAAAATTCATTAGAGATAAAATATTATGTACCACTATAACGAAATAAGAAATTTTTAGTTTTAGATAGAATGATATATATAACTTTAACCACATAATTCTCAACATCCACATAGGATGTTGTGATCACATAATCATTCATTTTGACTCTTTGAGTAGATGGTTTATGGAATTTATAATCTTCCTTAACCATTAGATTCATAAAATTATTTGAATATTTTCCATACACCTTGAAATTATATCATTAGTTTGAATGTTGTGTATTCCGTTGAGATTTCTCTTTATTCAATTCATTGGCTGACCAATTTATATTTCTTCCAAATTCAATTTCATGGGATCATTTTTTCCACAAATAAAACATTTCCTAGTCACCTTAAAGATTATTCCCTATCCTTCATTCCACACATCTGACATAATGGAATATTAATTTTCATTACTCCATTGGTTTTACTATATGAATCTCTTTAAAGACCCAACTTTCTCTTATTTTACCCAAAACCATGAGAATAATAGGAATCTATTCTTTCTCATTATTTTATTAGTGAAAATCGAATTATTTCATCATAGCTAGTAATTCTTATTATGGTAAAGGCCTTTAGGTGACTTATTTATAATATGCTGATGAAAAGATAAACTTTTCGTTCTTAGTCAATGTTAATGCCAGTAGCATACCTAATAGTTATTATGAAAATATCCTTCATGGTACTATATGTTTAATCATGCTTCCAATTATGCTTTAGAAGTTACATTTATACTATTATGAAAATATATGGGGGAATTTACTTATTAAAATATATACTATTAAGAACTTCCAATTCTTTGATATCAATCTCTTCTTCTTTCCTCTTATTCCTAAAACAAATCCACCATTTATCATCTTCACCTTCCAGAAATTAATCATTAAATAAACCTTTTTCATACTCCATGAATTAGATATAAGAAAATATAATTTCATTGGCCCTATCACATTGCATGGAAATTAGTTTTTCCGAGGACTTACTAAAGGTAGTGATACATTTCTTCATTAAATACCCAATGGTACATTTCTCCTCCCATTGGAACATTAGAAGCTTAGAATGATTCATACCTTTATAGTGTTTTATGATCATTACGACCATATTTTTCATTCCAACTCCCATTAAATTTGTTTTCTCATGTGGATAGTCATTTCATTTCCCTATAACTATGTTGTTAACCTAATTACTCTTTATTCCAACCATTTACTAAAACAAAAAATCATACTATGAACATCAATGATCATGAATCAAATTTATGTATCAAATAAAATTGAAAGTAATTCAATATATGCTGAATATTATGAAACCTTATAATCAATATATGACATTATATCTTAATAATATCTACAATTTTGATCATCATTTATTTTCATAGGCTTCCTCATTATCCTCATAACTTAATATCAAATAATAATTAAACCCTTCCCTATTAGTAGCTGAAGTCACCCAAGAATTACATATATAAATGTAACATAATTTTATATGGATTTTCAAAACATCTCAAAAATACACATACCTAAATTATAAAGGATTATTTTATTTGAATAATGAATATATAATTAAATAACTTCTTGAATTAAATCAAATAAATATATTTTTTCATATCATAATGTTCTCTTGTTATACATACACTACTTAATACCATTCTTCATAACCTGATGAATGATAAATATTAGGAAGGGTGTGCTTCAATTCTCAGTACTTGTAAACATGTGAAATAACAATCGATTATCCCAAGTGAGAATAGGATAAGAGAGTATGAGAATTTGGTCTTGACTTATGGAAACATAAATAACATTTCAAACACGATAAATCATGAGTCATGGAATAAATGTTATGATATCAAAAGAAAATTTCCACAAGAGTATGGAATGACTAATAAATAATCACGAGCTATGAGAGAATATCCTAAACATAAAACATAGGTTTGAGGAATTAAAAAGGGAAAAAATAATTTCAATTGTCAATCATCACTTCTAGAAATTTCATACTGGTTACCATACCATACTAGATTAGGTTTATTTCCCATTCCAATATTTTCCTTAGTTAAGTCTCAATACCAAGACTGTCTTAGTGACCTGTGTCCCTAACTAGATTGGGCCCATTTCCCATTCCAATTCATATTATCCCAGGATAAATAATGATTAAAAAAATAATTATGGTGTATATAATCATAGGAAAACATGTCACATAATGAATACTATGCATAATTGTTCCATAAGAGTAAAGGAATATTAATAATTTCACAATAATGTAATTTACTGGTTGAAAAGATACATGTTTCCTAAAATCACCATTAAAACATCATCATCATAAACCATCCACCTAATGATTTTTTGTAAAATCTTGATAATGATCTGAGGGTTAACTCTTAATCCTTATCATGGTTTTATTTTTTCACTTTTTATATAAGTTTTGAGTTTGGATTGGAAGGATACCTATAATGGTGAAGTTGGTGGTTTTTTGAGTTTTTATATTTTTCCAAGTATTTTTATAGACTTCAAAAGAATTACACAACATGTAATAGAGTTACACGTTGTGTGATTGTTCTTCCTGCTAGTAATAAACTGGTTAATGATTTGATGTGTACATGATGTGATTTGATATTACATGTTTTGAAAGAATTAATGTTCATTTTTTAACTCAAAACATCATATTTTAATTTGATGCATTGAATATTTCAATGGTTTTGAAACATAACCATTTCTCAACATGTAATTATATTACACATAATTTAATTCCCCAATTTCATTTTATTTAAAAAAAGAAGTTTAGATGTTTAATTCTTTTTGGATCCTCCATAGTTCCTTCCCCCTCAACCAAGAACCTTTCGTCGGAATTCTTGAAGACTTCCAACACCCCATGATCATTTTCTTCGATGGTTGGTCCTCATAACAATTATGTTGTGATTTCTAGGGATGTTTTCTCCCTCATTTCTCATATGTCTCTCAATTTCCTCTCATGGGTTTTTAGTGGACCATCATGGAAATTATTGATATTAGTCATGTGGTTTTTGATCAGGCTTCTAGTATGGTTTTCAAGGTCTTACACACATTAGTTCTCATTGATGGGTGTTATTGTGAGTGTTGAGTTTCAAGAAGAGGTAGGTGGTTTAGTCTCATTTAGCCAAAGTTGGTTTACAATCAATTTTTGAATTATTTCAATTTCTCATTTAAATTAAATTGATTAAACATGATTTTAATTGATGTATTGAAACACTATTCTAAAGAATTGGGAGATTTGAAATGGTTTCAGAATGATGATTTGGAAAACTTCCAATTTCATTGATTTGGGGTGTGTTTTTTGAAATATAATTCTATTAAATAGTTTAATTTAAATTGATGTTTTAATGAATATTATTTCAATTTAATTGTTAAATTTAATTTTTTAATTAATTGGGAAACAAGGGAATTTGTTTATAATGGGTTTCAAAACATATTTAAATGTCATTAAAATGTTTGGATTGTAACCCAGTGGATTTATCTTGTGAAAGAGGGATGTCTTTGAAAAAAACAATTTTGGTTTAGAAAGGAAAATAGAAATATAAAATGGAATAATGAGATTTAATTTAATTTTAATAATTCATAAAATAAAATTCCCATCATTGATATTTTAAGATAACATGTAAGAATTAGGTAGTTATTGATTTATTTGAAAAAACTCTACGATGTTACAAAATTATAAATCCTACGTGCATCATCTCACATCCCAGATGGGATGGAGATGAGTTTCATTTTGTCAGTGTCATTGGGACATGTGTATACACATTTTTATGATTTCACTTAGAATACATGGATTCCTATAGCCAGAAATACTATCATACCTATTTGGAAGATGATCATGTATCTCTCTTGTGATTTTTATTTTAGATACAAATGTATTCCAAGGATATAATTTTTTTTTACAATCCTACTAAATTTATATAATCAATTATATATATCTTTTTTATTTAATAACAATTTTTTTAATTGTTCTCTCACTTGAAAATCTCATTCTTCATGTTTACTTCCATTATTTTAATTATATATCATTATTTTTTTAAATATGCATTAAAAGAACAAAAATGATTACCTTTTAAAATTGAAATTAGGTACATTGGTTCGTAATTTATTGGAATCTATTATGGAATTATTTTTGAGACCCTTCTCATCTTTTTTGATTGCACCATACATTTTCCTTCAGGTGTTTGTAGACATTATTCTTCCATGTAAGATTAAGTGGAAATGATCACTTGCTGGTTGATCCAACTGTTGAAACTTTTTCTTGGTGAGTTCAATTCTTTTGGGATTGTGTTGTGTTTCCTTATTTCAATGCATGGTTGTAGTAATTTTGGCATGTTTATGCCTTGTTTTATTATTGTACATCACTCCTAGTGGTGTTTCTTTATATGAATACTGTTTTTCCCTTTTTCTTCTGCATTGTTAGTGGAAAAATTGTTCCTAGTCACATTTTTTATGATTCCAGGTGCTAGTCACTAACACTTGGGGTTTAGTAATTCCATATATATTGTTTTAGGTCATCTTGATTATCGGGTTTCCAGGGTACCCGATATGGTTGTTGGAAAGTGGTATTAAAAGAGGTTAAACCGTTTTCTAGAATTCAGTATGAATTTTTGAAATCACATCAAGGAATAAAAGGTATTTATTATTGAGTGTTTAGAAACATATCAACTCATAGAATCTTATGTCATTAGGGGTGGATAATAAATACGTGTTGCGGATTAGATCTAGTATTTTCAGTGTATTGATTAGGATGTTGTGGAATCCAAATCTTGTTTGCCCATTTAGTTGGGAAAAATTTACCTGGTTACTCAGTTCGAGTGTTGTCCAAATGTCTTTCTTTTATATGTGGATGTTGTGAAGAATCATGTATTTAAGAAGACGTGAAAATTGGATCCAAGAAGAGGATTCTCTTGAGCCTCTGCAAGAAAATCCAATTGAGGATCCAGTTCTCGTTGATGTTATCACGCACACTATCCATGCTTTCTGAAAATACCAACCTATAGACTCCATTTTGGATCTAGTTGTGGATCCTTGTGGGATGTTCCGAAAAACCATTCTCAATATATCCTTTTCTAGAAGCCACTTGTTTTCAAAGGTTCCACTGATCCTAAACATGCTGAAGAATGTTATGATAAGATTTAATTCCTTTTTGAGTTCTTGGAGACACAAGACGTGATCAAGGTGATGTGTGCCACCAACATGCTCGATGGACTGAGTGGGAGATTCTGGTACATGATGGTGATGAAAAGGAAGCATGAGGGATTAGAGTTTAATGACATCATGGATCTACTCACTAAATATTTATATCATGATTTCATGTTGTTGGAAAAGGACATAATGTAACTTCCCATGCTTCCACAGTACGTTTCCCTTTGAATAATGTAATGGCTTACATTGTACGCAACTTCGAGATTCTAACACACCACAACCAATCAAACTAGCCGTTATGAATAGTAATACCTACTTTTTGAAATTTTATAAAATTTATCTTTCAATATGGACTTCATTATTGGATTCTTAATATCGAAATTAGCTTAGGGTTAAATTTTGGTACTTTTTGGATAACATTCATATTTTGATGAATACTGAAAAATAGTAAATTTTAATTATAAACAACTTTTTTAATAGAAATAATTAATAGTGATAAATTATTAATTTTAGTGGTTTTAAAGTATATCTAGAATATATTTTTACCATTCAATAAAATCATGGTCATTGGAAGTAATTTCACATTAAAACCAGACATAAACAAGTGTCAATCTTTTGATAGTTATTATCTCTTAAAAACACGGTATTTGTTTTGACAACGGGAATTAATTTTTTAATTAATTAATGTAACTTATATGTTTTGAATTTGGTAAAATAGACATCATTTTTGAATTCATAATATCAAATATATCTTAGGCCTATTTTTTGGTATTTTTCTAGAAACTTTCAATTTTTGATGAATAGTGAAAAAACACTGAGTTATAGTTTAAAAGGAATTTTTATTTAAATAATTATGTATTGTATTTAAATTTAATTAAGGTCAAAATAGATACATAATACCTATATAATTTCAATATAATTTGTTGGAGTTAGTTTAGAATAAGTTTAGATATATAAAAATGTTATTGAACTTTTCACAGTCTTTTACCCACCTCCTAGGAGAATTTAAAAATTCACATAAAACATAATTTTACCTCTTCTGTAAGTGGAATTTAAAAAATCTGAGAGACACGGTTAATATAAAGGAGAAAAATTTGGTTCAATGAGATGAAAATAATTTTTGATGAATAATATCTTTTTACTTTTATTTACCACGGTTAAAAGTAAATAGGGTAACTAAGGATAACAATGATATTAATATTACCATAAAACATGTCCTAATTCTTTTGGACAAGTGTATCTCTACCAAAAAAAACCTTAGGAATAAAATATTATCATTTAGGTTCACTTAGATTAGATTAGGACATTTATTATTATTTAATTCAAAGAAGATTTAAAAGAGTTAAAATCATAGTTTATTTACTAAAACATTTTTAATATAGGGTTATACATAAGATAAATTAGATTGTAAATATTAATTAGAAAGCTAAAAAGATTTCCTACATAATGATATTTTATTTATAATTTTTAGACCTTTAATAATTTAATTCATATACAACATAATGATGATGCATTAATTACCATAATAGTGAAAAATTAAAATAATTGATATTATAAATACTCAAATAAATATAATTTGAGACTTCATATGAATTAAAATAATTTTATAGGTTAATATGACATATTAGTATTGGTTATATAAATTATTTTCGAAGTAATAATGATGTTATGAAATTATCAAAAACAAAATACCAAATTCTATCAAAATTGACATAAAAGAGTTTTTAAAACAAATAATATATTATTAATTGATATTAAATTCCAAAAAATCTATGGTTCGGCCAAGAGACTTATATCATGATATGTGTCTCATTAATTTACCATTTGGGGTTGGTTGGATGTATATGGTATGTTTATTAACTATATAATATAAAAATACAAAGTGACATGGTAAGTGTCAAACTAATTAACTAAGAGTTAAAACTAAATGATAAGGTTAATAAAATGACCCAACCCTATCAAAATTATATTGGTTGAGTGGTTTTTGACGTATCCCAACCTTAAAATTTAAATAATCCACTTTGGAGACATAAGAAACCGAATATGAATTTATTATAAAATTATATTTCTAGCTTTTCCAAAGGTGCCCCACACCCCTCTTATAAAAGGGAACTCCACCTTCTCACTAATTCACACATTCAAAGCCATTTGGGTCATCAATAACCTGCCCAAATAATCTCTCAACTTCCCTAAATTTAACCTAGAGGCCTTATTTTGATCATAAATCAAACCTAAGGAGCCCTTTTGATCAAATCAAAAAGAAGAACCCGAAGAAGAGGTAATGTTTTCACCACCCTCTTTCAGGTTCCTTTCTTCTTCAACTTCTTCTTTCATTGTTATTTCTAGTATAAAATAATAATTCTAGTATCTTATATATACTGTGATGTTATTATAAATATGGTACAACCATATTCAGTATTATATCCATCCTTTGAATGACATGTCACCATACGTACGTACGTACGACTTACCGTCTCCACGTCGTGGTGTAATTGTCATTCAATAAATTATTATTTGGATGGGTATAATAATGATGTTTAATTAATGTAAATAATAAATATAAAATGATAATTATTCTTTCTATATGATATACCATCCAATAATATGTTATTTAATATCAAAAGAATGATATTGCCGCTCGTGCGTACATACGGACAACCGTCTCCACGAACGTGATGAGATTATTTCCCCATCATATCCATTTGAGTATAATTCTCATTTACTGATTAAAAATAATGTTTAGGGAATTTATATCATTCTGTATATGAATAATATACAACCTTCCATAACAAACACGGCTTACGTAACAACGAATATGAAGGAAAACGAGTAAGTTAACACCAAAAATGACAATAATACTAAGATATTATTAACAAATCAATGTTAAAAGATCATATATGATATAATATTAATGTAAATTATTCTTTTATAATTAAATAACAATTATTTCACCATTATATAAGAGGTTAACCTAACATCGACCAAGGAAAATGTACAAAGTATGGGGTTTCTTATCTCACTTTTAATTCCGTGAGATTTCCACTGTTCACCACTTATTTATTGCATGTGTTGTGTATACTACCCATGATTGTATTCATTTTGTAATATACTTCAATTTATGGATATCAACATCATAATTGTATTATACTTATATCATGGGTGTATGTTTCGTAAGTTACCAAATCGATAAGGTAATTTGAAATTTCAATTTCCACTCATTCGGCTTCACGCATACTTCATTGATTATTTTACTCCAAGATTATGTGTGGAATCAATATTAATTTGATTATGTCATAATTACCACTCCACATTATGTGGATATACTTTTGATACACATAATCACTCAATTGATAAATTCTAAAGTCATCGGTATGAACTTGATAAGAATAATTTTTACTCAATCTCGATTTGTTGAGTTAAACATCCAATTCATTGGTGTTGTTTTTACAAGAATATGTGTGAATGTACTTTGATTGTTTTACACTGACTATCCAATAATATTGAGTTTATTTATATTTTTCATGCATAATTAGGTTGTTGATTTATCCTTAACATAAGGATACTGACTTTATGAGATATTTCACCTCAATTTACATTCCATTGAGATTCCTTTGTTGTTTTACACCAAATCACTTTTATATGGTGTATATAATGTACTTTGACATAGTATCTCATGAATCCAATTATTCTCATGATATTACAAAGTTTTTATTACCTCAATTATTTGTATTCAATTTTCCCTTTTTTGGTTAGGGACTCAAACTAAAATATCATTTTAAAATGTTTTAAAGATTTATTATTTTAAATGTTTCTCATTAATGTCCATGTTTTGAAAATGTTTTTAATGATTTATATATATGGACATTAATTTTTTAAAATTAAAATTCCTTTTAAAATTTTCAATGTGTTATGGTACAGTTTGATTCAAAAAAATATATTTTAAATGGCTTCTTGACAAATAGTGTGAATTTTAAATGTTTTCAAGAAAAAGGGGGATATTTCTAACAATAGTTTGATGATTATTTTAATATATGTCAATATCCTTCATTATTATCAATTGATGTTAATTTAGTACAATACAATCTTCCATACTGTATCTAATGAGTTATGTTTTACTGTGGATGTTCTATTTTTATACCATTCATTGTTAGTGGTTAAAAGTATTGACATTCTGTATGCTAGTTTTAATACGAATGTTTATGTTATGTTTCAAACTTTTAATACAAGGAATGCATTGGACTTATTAAGTGACGGGTGGAGCCCGCTATAGATCCTCGATGCATCAGTAGGTCGCATGAGACAAACTAGTGTCTTGTCATGAGGCCTTGACAAAATCTTATATATAGTCTTGGCACGAGGCCTTGGATACGTGGTTATGATAGTCTGGCATTATGCATTCCGTCATTATGAAAGTGGTTATTAATATTTTCATGTCATTATTCAACTAGTATAATATACATGTGAATAAGTAAATGAAATTATTTCATTTTATCCTTTCCATATTATGTTGATGTTCAAGTTTAAAAAGCTTTTGTTTTAGTTATACATTGCCTTAAATTTTTATGTTTATTTATGAATGTTTCCGCTATATTATTATCCTTATGGGGCATCTAAAATCACCCCTTTCAATGTTTTATTTTTCCCAGTATGTGAAGAAGTATTTTATGAATGACCTGTAGGGATAGTATGAGGGGATATAAAGACAATATGTTGTTGTAGTTTTTCACTTATTGATGTAGTGTAAACATTATGTATATATCTAGTGTTTCCAAGGATACTAAACTAATCGGTCTTTTGAGACTTGATCTTTTGTGATCATGCCAATGATATATACCAATGCACCGACTCTGGGCAACTGGGGTTAGGTAGTTACAGTTGGTATCAGAGGAAGTTTAGTACAAACCATGGGAGCTAGATTTAGATAAACTCTGATTAGAGCACATATCCCTAAGATAGACTTTGAGGATTAGTATAGAAGAAATTCCTAGAATTTCGGTATTGTACAGATTTTGTGAATTTTCTGAGAAATACATCTCTATCTGGATATGAGCGGGTAGAGGTGGCTCTAGAACAGATGTACCTAGGGTTAAAACCCGAAAACACTACCTTGAGCTAAACTTTAACCAGAACTGGTACATGACAACGGTCCTTGATGCACTCTTGGTTACGACACTCCTGAGCGATATGCTTAGGATAATTTACATTTTCATTACAAACCGATTTGAATTATTATATATATGATGAGAGTAAATGACCTTGGTTAATCCTAATGTGTTTCAAATTGATAATATGGTGACATGTTAATCTCTAAATGATTTTATGACTACTGTTACTCACACAATGATATCTGGTTTTAGTCAATGGATGGATTCCAAGGAAGCCATAGTGACTTTTAGAATGATGTACAAGGTGGGAACGATGGTGGAAATGAGAAACAAAATGGAATGTTGATAGGTGTAAATGATATCGTCTTCATGGAAATTCAATTTTCCAAAAATATGATAAAAAATATATATATTAACCAATTCCTGGACTCAACAAAGAAGATAAAGGTGATGAATGATAAGAGCTCTAGTAGTGGAGACCATGGAGAAAGGAATCCTCAATTTCCATCATGTTGGAAATGTGGAAATAGACACCCAGAAAAGTGTCTCAATGGGACAAAGAAATGATTTATGTGTGGGAATTAAGGACATAAAGTGAAGAATTGTTGAAGAAAAATGAATAGTACTGTGGAAGAATATAAAAATGGTCCCAAGAATTCATTTATAGTCATTTTACATAAATGTAGGGGACCTGGAAATTACCCGAGTGAATGCCCTATTCAATAGGGTATTTTCTTGGTCAAAGAAGAAGCTATGTGGAAATAAATGGATGGAGAAATGTTTAAAAAGTATTAATGATCCTTGTTGATGGGTTTAATTTGGAATAATTTTCTCTTGTATTTGTAACCCTATAGTTATCCATGTGAGAATGATATTTGAGGAAGAATTATCTTTTCTCTTGTGGATATAGTTATAAATAACCATTTGTTTTTATATGATCATTGGGTTTGAGGAAATTATAAGTTATTATAATTTGGGATGAAAATGCAAGGTATGAGATAACATTTTTGGTTAAATTATGTTATGGTTATTTTGAGGAATTTATCTCATTTTGGTAATGTTCTAAAATATATTATTTGAAAAAGGACAACACGCAGATCACGTGACAACCCGTCGCGTCGGACAAAGCTGTGGGAATTGAACCCACAACCAAAGTGCGATTGGGATTTATCACCTACCACTGGACTACATGAAGTCCATGGTTAGTGTAACTATTATTTTTAGTTAAATGATTTTATTGATGAATAATAATTTGATTTGGTATCTTATGTATTATCAAATGAATACCCTCAATATAGGAAAATGATTTCGTGATTAAGTGATAAATGTTATTTTCGATGTTTTTCACTTTGTTATGAAAACTAAATTACCAAGGAAATAGAATAGTATGGGATTTCATTTTAGGAGTAATTGTGGATTTTTTTCTATGTTTTTATTGTTTATTTATAGTGATTTGTGTTATTTATGGAAATGATTAACCTATACTAAAGAATATGTGATCAGGTTAATTACTTTTAAGTATGTGTCGTTAAGAGTAATTGATGTCATTTGGAGATACAATTTAACATATAAGACTAAATTCTTATAGGTTTTTGGTTTAAATATTAGTTTGGATTATATTGAAGGATTTTAAGGACAATTGATTATTGAATGATATTTATTTAACTTTAGGGTATTGTTGGTTTAATTTTAGAAATTAAGATTAGTGTTTTTTTTCTCTAATGGAATATTCATTTGGGGGATCATCAGATATTATACTAACCATTTTTGTTTTGATTAATCTCCAATGACAAGGTAAATATATAGTTTATCATACTTGGATCATGTATTTCTATAGAAGTTTATTCTAGCTCTTCCATTGTGACCAAGTCTTCTGGAATACTCATGGTTCAAAAAAATGATTTAGTGGTAAAAAATTATTAAAGAATGAAACTATACTTTAAAAGTAAGTATATCTCTTTATGTTCTTAGTCAATATCATAAATTAATTCCTCGTCCTTATTTAATGTAACTTAAAACAAAAAATGTTGTCTGTTTACTTTTTATACTAGGAGACTAATGACCGTTTGTCCCAACACAAGTTTGTGGTTTTCTTGTTCTTAACATTCTCCTGATCATGTTTTCTATCCCTCTACATCATAACTTGACACTTAGTTTATCATCCATATCCTTGTTTTCCTACATGGAATCCTAGTATGGGTTATCTTGGGTGACCATTATACATGTCTTCCTTTCTTTTAAAGTGATAGTTTTATCGACTCTTTTTCCGATGTGGGTCTTTGCATTAAATTCTCAAGCCCAATTTTAAAAAATTTGGAGGATTCAAATTACTGAAGGAGGGGAGAATGTAACACCCCAAGGTTACATGGTACGTTTCCCTTTGAATAATGCAATGGCTTGCATTGTACGCAACTTCGAGATTCTAACACACCACAACCAATCAAACTAGCTGTTATGAATAGTAATACCTACCTTTTGAAATTTTATAAATTTTATCTTTCAAAATGGACTTCATTTTTGGATTCTTAATATCGAAATTAGCTTAGGGTGAAATTTTGGTACTTTTCGGATAACTTTCATATTTCAGTGAATAGTGAAAATTACTAAATTTTAATTAAAAACAATTTTTTTAATCAAAATAATTAATAGTGATAAATTATTAATTTTAGTGGTTTTAAAGTATATTTAGAATATATTTTTACCATTTAATAAAATGTTGGTCATTGGTCGTAATTTCACATTTAAACCAGACATAAACAAGTGTCAATCTTTTAATAGTTATTATCTCTTTAAAACACGCTATTTGTTTTGACAACGGGAATTAATTTTTAAATTAATTAATGAAACTTATATGTTTTGAATTTGGTAAAATAGACACCATTCTTGAATTCATAATATCAAATATAGCTTAGGCCTAATTTTTGATATTTTTCTAGAAACATTCAATTTTTGATGAATAGTGAAAAAACACTGAGTTATAGCTTAAAATGAAATTTTTATTTAAATAATTATGTATTTTATTTAAATTTAATTATGGTAAAAATAGATACATAATACCTATATATTATAAATATAGTTTGTTGGACTTAGTTTAGAATAATTTTAGATATATAAAAATTTTATTGAACTTTTCACCGTCTTTTACCCACCTCCTAGGAGAATTTGAAAATTCACATAAAACGTAATTTTACCGCTTCTGTGAGTAGAATTTAAAAAATCTGAGAGACACAGTTAATATCAAGTTGTATAATGTGGTTCAATGAGATGAAAATATTTTTTGGTCAATAGTAACTTTTTACTTTTATTTACCACGTTTAGAAGTAAATAGGGTAATTAAGGGTAACAATGATATTAATATTACCCTAAAACATGTCCTAATTATATTGTACAATTGTATCATGACCAAAACCATCCTTAAAAATAAAATATTATCATTTATGTCCACTTAGATTAGATTGTGACATTTATTATTATTTAATTCAAAGAAGAGTTAAAAGAGTTAAAATCAAAGTTTATTTACTAATTTTTTTTAATATAGGTTTATACATAAGATAAATTCAATTGTAAATATTTATTATAAAGATAAAACAATTTCCTACATAATGGTATTTTATTTATAATTTCTATACATTAAATAATATAAATTATTTATGACGCAATAGTGATGCAGTAATTACATAATTATTGAAATATTAAAATAAGTGATATTATAAATATCAAAGTAAATGTAATTTGAGACCTTTTATGAATTAAACTAATTTTATAGGATAATATGACATATTAGGATTGGTTATATAAATTTTTTTCGATGTAATAATTCTGATATGAAATTATCAAAAACAAAATACCCAATAGAGTCAAAATTGACAAAAAAGAGTGTTTAAAACAAATATTATATTATTAATTGATATTAAATTCCTTAAAATCTACAGTTTGGACAAGAGTCTTATATCATGATAGTTGTATCATTAATGGACCACATGGGGGTCGTTTGGATGTATATAGTATGTTTATTAACTATATAATATAAAAATACAAAGTGACATGGTAAGTGTCAAACTAATTAACAAAGAGTTAAAACTAAAAGATAATTTTAATATAATGACCCAAACCTGTCTAAATTCAATTTTTGAGTGTTTTTCGACCTATCCCCACCTTAACCTTTATATAATCCACTTTTAAGCCATTAGAAACCGAATATGAATTTATTATAAAATAATATTTCTAACTTTTCCAAAGGTTCCCCTCACCCCTCTTTTAAAAGGGCACCCCCCCTTCTCACTAATTCACACATTCAAAGCCTTTTGGCTCAGCCAAACCCTTCTCAAATACTCTCTCAAATTTCCAAAATTCAACCTAGAGGCCTCAGTTGGATCATAAAGCCAACCTAAGTATCCCTTTTGATCAAATCAAAAGGAAGAACCTGAAGAAAAGGTAATGTTATCACCACCCTCTTTCAAGTTCTTTTCTTTCTCAACTTCTTCATTCCTTGTTATTTATATTATAAAATAATAACTCCAATATCTTCTGTATACTGTGATGTTATTATAAATATTGTACAAGCATATTCACTATTCTATCCATCCTTTGAATGACATGTCACCATACATATGTACGTACGACTTACCGTCTCCACGTCGTGGTGTAATTGTCATTCAATAAATTATTATTTTGTTGGGTATAATAATGATGTGCAATTCTTGTAAATAATAAATATAACATGATTATTATTCTTTCTATATGATTTTCCATCCAATTATATATTATTTTAATATCAAAAGAATGATATTTTCACTCGTGCGTACGTACGGACTACCGTCTCCACGAACGCAATGAGATTCATTACCCATCATATCCATTTGAGTCTAATTCTCATTTAATGAATAAAAATAATGTTTAAGGAATTTATAACATTCTGTATATGAATAATATACAACCTATCCATAACAAAAACGACTTATGTAATAATGAATATAAAGGAAAACGAGTAACTTTACACCCGAAATGACGATAATACTAAGATATTATTATCAAATCAATGTTAAAAGATCATATATGATATCATATAAATGTAAATAATTCTTGTATAATTCAGTAACAATTATGTCACCATTATACCGGAGGTTAAACTACCTTCGACCAAGGAAAAAGTACAAAGTAAGTGGTTTCTTATCTCACTTTTAATTCTGTGAGATTTCCATTGTTCAGAACTTATTTATTGCATGTGGTGTGTGTAATGCCCATGATTGTATTAATTGTGTAATATAATTTAATTTATGTATATATACATCTTCATTTTATGATCCTTCTCTCATGGGTGTAGGTTTTGTAACTTACCAAATCGATAAGGTAATTTGAAATTTCAATTTCCACTCATTCGGATTTACGCATACTTCACTGATTATTTTACACCAAGATTATGTGTGGAATCACTATTAGTTTGATTATGTCATAATTTCCAGTCCAATTTCTGTGGATATACTTTTGATACACATAATCACTCTATTGATAAATTCTCAAGTCATCGGTATGAACTTGATAAGAGTTTTTTTTTCTCAATCTTGATTTGTTGAGTTAAACATCCAATTCATTGGTGTTGTTTTTGCAAGAATTTGTGTGAATGTCCTTTTATTTATTTACACTAAATATCCAATCATATTGAGTGTATTTGTATTTGTCACACCTAATTATGTCATTGATTTGTCCTTAACATAAAGATACGGCCTTTATGAGATATTTCACCTCAATTTACATTCCATTGAGACTCCTTTGTTGTTTTACACCAAATAACTTTTATATAGTGTATATAATGTACTTTGACATAGTATATAATGAATCCCTATATTCTCATGATATTACAAAGTTTTTATTACCTCAATTATTTTTATTCAAGTGTCTCTTTTTTGGTTAGGCACTCTAACTAAAATATCATTTATAATGATTTAAAGATTTATTATTCTAAATCATTCTCATTAATGTCAATGTTTTAAAAATGTTTTGAAGGATTTATATATATGGACATTAATTGTTTAAAATTAAAATTCCCTTTAAATGATTCAATGTGGTATGGAACACTTTGATTCAATAAAATCTATTATAAATGGATTCTTGACAAATAGTGTGAATTTTAGATGTTTTCAATAAAAAGAGGGATATTTATCTCAATAGTTTGATTATTATTTTATTCTATGTCAATATCTTTCATTATTCTCAACTGAGGTTAATCTAATACAATACACTCTTCCATATTGTATCGAATGAGTTATGTTTGACTGTGGATGTGCTATTTTTATATCATTCATTGTTAGGGGTTAAAAGTATTGACATTCTGTATGCTAGTTTTAATACCAATTTTTATGTTATGTTTCAATCTTTTCATATGAGTAATGTATTGGACTTAGTATGTGACGGGTGGATCCCGCTATAGCTCCTCAATGCATCGGTATGACTCATGAGACAAACTAGTGTCTTGGAACCAGGCCTTGAAAAAATATTATTTGTAGTCTTGGCATGAGGCCTTGGCTACGTGGTTATGATAGTCTGGCATTATGCATTCCGTCATTATGAAAGTGGTTATTAATATTTTCATGTGATTATTCGACTAGTAGAATATCCTTGTGAATAAGTAAATTACATTATTTCATTTTTATCTTTTCCATATTATGCTGAATATCATGTTTAAAAGGTTTTTGTTTTAGTTATACATTGCCTTAAATTTTTATGTTTATTTGTGAAAGTTTCCACTATATTGTTATCCTTACTGGGCATCTGATGTAACACCCCGAGCTTCCACGATACGCTTCTCATTCAATAATGCAATAGCTTGCATTGTACGCAACTTCGAGTTCTAACACACCGCAACTAATCAAAATAGCCGTTATGAATAGTAATAACCACTTTTTAAAATTATAGAAATTTTATATTTCAAAATGGACTTCATTTTTGTATTCGTAATATCGAAATTAGCCTATGTTGAATTTTTGGTATTTTTCTGAGAACTTCTAATTTTTTATGAATAGTGAAAAATACATAAAAACAACTTTTTTAATCAAAATAATTTATACAGATAAATTATACTATTTAGTGGTTTTAAGGTATAATTAGAAAATATTTTTACCATTTTATCCAATGGTGGTCATTAGAATTAATTTAACATTGAAATTGGACATAAACAATTGCCAAACTTTTGATATAAATTGTTTCTTAAAAACACGCTATTTGTTGTAACAGCGGGAATTAATTATGAAATTAATTAATACAACTTAAATGTTTGGAATTTTGTAAAATAGACATCATTTTTGAATTCGGAATATCAATTATAGCTTAGGGTGAAATTTTGGCCTTATTCTGAAAAACTTCAATTTTTGATGAATAGTGAAACCACTAAGTGGTAGTTAAATAACTGATTTTTCGTTTAAATGAAATATTAAAACTTCTGTGATTTGATTTTCAAAAATCCGACATACATGGTTGTCATTAAGAAGTAAAATGTGGTTCAATGAGATCAAAATAATTTTTTGGCGAATAGTAACTTTTAAGTTCTTAATCGCGATTAGTGGTAATTAGTGTAGTTTAAGGTATAAATAATACATTAATAATATGAAATGACCTAGACACATGTCCCAACCTCATTGGTTGAGTCATGGCCGACCAAGACAAGCCATGGCCTAACTTGGGGACCCCATGGATCCACTTTTGTTGGGAAATAACATAAATTACTTTTTATTTAATGTTAAAGTGAAAATGACACTAACATAAATTGTTCTACTAAAACAATTTTTAATTGGGGTTATACAAGTCCAAATTTTGATTATAAATAGTCATTGGAAAGCTAAAAAGATTTCCTACATCATAGTATTTGTTTTATAATTTTTAGACATTAAATAAATTAAAGTATTTATGACATAATAATGATGCAGCGATGACATCATTATTTGACGATTTAAATAAAATGAGAAGATAATGCAAAATCCGAGGCTTACACTTGTCCAAAGCCTATTGGATGAAGATATTTCGAAACCTTATCACCTTAGCCTCGAATTATATAGATGTGGGACCTTTAGAATCCGAAAAGCATTTTGAAATAATGTAACATTTCATTACTTTCCAAAAGTGCCCCTCCTCTCCACTTATAAAAGGCCCCCACCTCTCCCACCTTATTCACACCATCAAGCCATTTGGATCGGCCAACCTCTGCCCAAATACTCTCCCAACATTCCTTCCTTACTCCTAGAAACCTCACTTTGGGCAGAACTCTTCCCAAGGAAGCCTTTAGCTCAAATCAAAAAGAGTTACCCGATTTTGAGGTAATGTCTTTTCTAATGTTGTTTTGTTTTATTTTTCTTCTCCAACCCCCTAAACTCTTTTTATTCATTTCTTTTGTAACAACACCAGTATCCTCAATATACTAGGATGTTGTTATAAGAAGGATTCGAGCTACACTTACACACACCTACATCTAATGGTTAAAGAACATACGGTTTCTGTGGATGGCGAATTTCTGCCTCACGAAGCGATGATTGTTCAACACTCATATAACACCTTCAAAGGTGGCCATTAAGATGTCACTATTTCTATATATGATATATAATATGTTTTTGTTTTACTTATGCTTCTGTATTTCTCATTTATGGCATACTTTATGATTTCCATTATGGGTAAAACGCGATAATTTCATTTTAGGAAGTGCGGACTACCGCCCCCTCAAAGTGATTTGAATCGTTAATGCCATATGTGGGATGTATAAAGGATGGAGTAAATGGTATTATACACTATATTATACTGGAATTATATTATACATTTATATCATTATGATTTAGTTCCATTAAATATGAAATTGAAATGAAAGTAGCGTTCATGCGTACGTACGGCTTACCGTCTCCATGAACGGTGCATTTCATTTCTTACCTCTAAATGTTACGTAATATTATAAATGAATGTATATACTGGATATATAAGATATATATGACATATAAATCATGAATATAATTCTGGATATAATGGATATTTCACCACATAAACAACTTGTAATTATAAGAAGCTTATTGTTGACTCAAGTACCAAAGATCGACAAAACGACCGTTATTAACTTAAATAATTACATAATGTTCATATCATTGTAATAAGTGATATAATAAGGATAATGAAGTTGAAAATGGTTCTTAATAAGGTATATATTAACTCTAGTTTATTATTCAGGAGGTTAAAGAACGGTTGAGTCAAGTCAGACACGAGGTAAGGGAAATTCTTAACCCAATTTCTGTTCTTTGGGTTAATCTCCTACTTTCAAATTCTGTCATGATATTGTTATGTATTATCTTGTATTTGTACTTTCTTTATGTGTACTTATAGTTAATACACATAATAGATCTATTTTATTTATAAATGATCTTGTAAGGGAACTTCTTAACCCAACTTCCATTCTTTGGGTTAATCTCCTACTTTCCAATTATGTCATGATATTATTATGTACTATTTTGTCTTTTTACTTTATTTTTGTGTACCTATAGTGAATACACATAATAGATCTATTTTATTTTAAAAATGATCTTTTCAAGGACTTCGTCTCAATCTCCTTTCATTGAGGCATACTTTGTTTTATACACAAATTTATTTTATATGGTGTATAACCCCCTTTGACTTTTACGTTTGTTCAAAAGGAATCTTTTTATACGAAGCGTTTACTAAACGACAAAATGGAATGTTTTGGTCGTACGTGTGCGGCGACAATGACTTCTCCGCCGCCGTGACCACTATTTGAGTTTCGGCTTCCTCTTCAAGCCATACCTTTTTCAATGAAAAATAAATACCATGTTATACTTTTATTTTATTCAGGTATTGAAAATGGTTTTGAAAGCATTTTTATTATATCAATGTGTTGTATTGATATCTTGTGATTGAAATGTGGAAATGTTATGTTTCCTTTATCCATGTTTTATGTGATACGATTATGTTATGGTTTATGATATGTTTAAACCTATTCATATGAGGAATGTATTGGACTTAATAAGTGACGGGTGGAGCCCGCTATAGCTCCTCGATGCATCGGCAGGTCTCATGAGACAACTAGACGTGGAATTGGCCGAGGCCCTTTCCCAATTTGATTTATGGTTTTGGCCGAGGCCTTAATCATTTTAGATGTCTTGGCCGAGGCCTTGACAAAATGTTTCAGAATGTCCGGCATTATACATTCCATCATTATGAAAGTGGTTATTGATATTGCATGTGATTATTCGACCAGTAGAATATCCATGTGAAGAAGTAAATGGCATTATCTCATTTTACTTTTGCCATATTATGTTGAAGTTCATGTTTAAAAGGCTTTTGTTTTAGTTATACATTGCCTTAAATGTTAATGTTTATTTATGAAAGCTTCCGCATTATTGTTATCCTTACTGAGCATTTGAGCTCACCCCTTTCAATGTTTAAAAATTTTCCAGGTTGTGAAGAAGTATTTTATGACTGACTTGCAAGAATAATCAGTGAAGATATGAGTGTGGACTATGAAGACCATGTTTTTTTGTAGTTTGTTTAATTTTGATGTAATGAAAGACTTATGAATGTATCTAGTGTTTCCAAGGCTACTAAACTAATCGGTCTTTCGAGACTTGATCTTTTGGGATCATGCCAATGTTACGAAGTAATGCACCGGCTCTGGGTAGCTGGGGTCGGGGCGTTACAGTTGGTATCAGAGGCAGTTTAGTACTAACCTTGGAAGCTAGATTTAGATAAACTCTGATTAGATCACATAGCCCAAAGATAGAATTTGAGGATTAGTATAGAATAACTTCCTATAATTTTGGTATTATAGAGATGTTATGAGTTTCCCGAGCAATACATCCCTGTCTGGATACGAGCAGGTAGAGGCGGCTCTGGCACAGATGTACCTAGGGGTAAAACCCGAAAACACCGCTTTGAGCTAGACTCGAACGGGAACTGGTGCACGACAACGGGCCTTGCTGCACTCTTGGTTACGACACTCCCGGGGGATATGCTTAGGATAATTCTCATTTTATTTACAAACCACTATGAAGGGTTATGAGTATATACTTTCTCAAAGAAAACATTTCTTTTTATGATTTTGGATTATATCCATAAATAGTTCAATTTAAGTTAAGTGTTTTATAAGTATGTGATTATGTATTTTGATTCATAAACTAATCTAGTTTATGCCATTGTTTAGAAATGGCGCCTAGTAGAAGGAATGGAAACTGTATCAATGCACGAACTCCGTGTAGGGATTGCCCTCCTGCTCAAGATAATTATTGTGGACCTGAAGATACAACTGGTGCTGATCAACTTATTACCATACTGGGACAACTCACGCAGGTTATGAATAACAACCTTACTCGTATGGAGCACCCTGATCCGCAACGTGGAGGATCAATGCTAGACCGTTTCATGAGGCAACAACCGCCAACCTTCAATGGGAGTACAAATCCTACAGTAGCTGAGCAATGGATAAATTCCTTAGAGAAAATATTCCATGCCTTGGGGAGTAGTGAAAGGGAGAAGGTTGTCATGGTAGTTTACCGCCTCACTGGAGATGCCGATCCGTGGTGGTCACTGATTCCAAACACAAAGGAAGATGATGACGTATCGAATATGGAATGGAGGGAGTTCAAAGAGCTTTTCTTAGAAAAATACTTTCCTCGTGACCATCGAGCAGATATGGAAAGGCAATTTCTGAGTCTGAGGCAGAAGGAGGATGAGAATGTCGCAAAGTATGAGGCTAACTTTACAAGGTTAGCGAGGCATGCTGCCGATTATATACGTAACCCAAGGAGTAAGATTGATCGTTTCTTTGATGGGTTAAAACCATTTCTCCGACGAGCTTTAGTATCACAATCCTTCTCATCATACGAAGATATAGTCTCATGTGCTATCAAGACAGAAAAGGAATTCTCTAAGTCTTATGACAACAAAGTAAAGCAAGAGAAGAAGAGAACGGTGGAACAAGAGACATATAAAGGGAAAAAGGGAAAGAAGGATTTTCCATTATGTGATAATTGTGGGAAGAATCACCCTGGTACTTGCCTAAAAGGAATGGGAGTCTGTTATAAATGTGGAGAAAAAGGTCACCAGGCACGTGATTGCAAGGGAAAGAAAGAGGCTGTCAAAGTTGAATGCTACAATTGTAGAGAAATGGGTCATTACGCAAATGAATGTCCTAAGCGTCAAGGAATCTTACCTCAGAAAAGGCCAAGGGATCAAGGACAATCTTATGCTATTACTACAGTTGAAGCAGAATAACTAATGTATTGATGCTTTCGGACTCATGGATTATATTCTGGTTATTAGAATAATGTGATCTATATAAGGATTGTACTGCAGTACTTGTTGGTTTCAGTAAGGTTTTAATATGATTAAGGTAATCATATTTTTAGTATGTGACAATAAGAGAAACTTTTCTTTGTTTGGGGAATCTGATGTTACAATTGATTTTGGAATTAAGATACCTTTTAGAGAAAGTTTGGACAGAGGTATTTTGGATAACTATAAATGTTGGGATGGATTAAGTTGAACTTTGAATAGTATTGTTTAAGGTTAAAACTTTTCTGAAGATTATTTCTGGAATACTATAATACTATATTTTTAGAAAAAGGACAACCTGCAGGGTGGGGAATAACCCGTCGCGTCGGACACAGCTGCAGGAATCGAACCCACAACCATAGTGCGACAAGCCTTTATTTCCTACCACTAGCCTACAGGAAGTCCCTGGTTATTACAAAATCGTTTTACTAATCTAAATGGTATGTGTTAACATTTGGAACCTTATACAATTAGGATAAATAGAATATTTTTGAGTTCCGTTACCATTTGGAGTAAAAGTTGGGTTTGTGGTAAAAATTTATTAACGAATGAAAGTATACATAACAAGTATGTATATTCCCCTACGTTCTTAGTAAATCTCATAAATAAATTCCTCAACATAATAAAAGGTAACTTAAAACAAAAATGTTGTCGGTTAACTTTTCCAACTGGGGATTCAATGACCGTTTAACCAATCACAAGTTTGTGATTTTCTTATGGTTAAACTTTCTCCTAATCCTGTTTTCTATAACTCTCCATCAGACCTTGATGGTTTGTTTCTCCTCCATATCCATATTTTCATAGAATCCTAGAATGGGCTATATCGGGTGACCTTTGTACTTATCCTTCTTTCTTTTAATGTTATATATTTATTAACCTTATTTCCGATGTGGGTTTTCCACAAAGGTATTTTCTATTTTCAGCCTTTTATTATCAAAGAAAAATTTCAAATTGCGAGGACGCAATTTATTGAAGGAGGGGAGAATGTAACACCCCGAGCTTCCACGATACGCTTCTCATTCAATAATGCAATAGCTTGCATTGTACGCAACTTCGAGTTCTAACACACCGCAACTAATCAAAATAGCCGTTATGAATAGTAATAACCACTTTTTAAAATTATAGAAATTTTATATTTCAAAATGGACTTCATTTTTGTATTCGTAATATCGAAATTAGCCTATGTTGAATTTTTGGTATTTTTCTGAGAACTTCTAATTTTTTATGAATAGTGAAAAATACATAAAAACAACTTTTTTAATCAAAATAATTTATACAGATAAATTATACTATTTAGTGGTTTTAAGGTATAATTAGAAAATATTTTTACCATTTTATCCAATGGTGGTCATTAGAATTAATTTAACATTGAAATTGGACATAAACAATTGCCAAACTTTTGATATAAATTGTTTCTTAAAAACACGCTATTTGTTGTAACAGCGGGAATTAATTATGAAATTAATTAATACAACTTAAATGTTTGGAATTTTGTAAAATAGACATCATTTTTGAATTCGGAATATCAATTATAGCTTAGGGTGAAATTTTGGCCTTATTCTGAAAAACTTCAATTTTTGATGAATAGTGAAACCACTAAGTGGTAGTTAAATAACTGATTTTTCGTTTAAATGAAATATTACAACTTCTGTGATTTGATTTTCAAAAATCCGACATACATGGTTGTCATTAAGAAGTAAAATGTGGTTCAATGAGATCAAAATAATTTTTTGGTGAATAGTAACTTTTAAGTTCTTAATCGCGATTAGTGGTAATTAGTGTAGTTTAAGGTATAAATAATACATTAATAATATGAAATGACCTAGACACATGTCCCAACCTCATTGGTTGAGTCATGGCCGACCAAGACAAGCCATGGCCTAACTTGGGGACCCCATGGATCCACTTTTGTTGGGAAATAACATAAATTACTTTTTATTTAATGTTAAAGTGAAAATGACACTAACATAAATTGTTCTACTAAAACAATTTTTAATTGGGGTTATACAAGTCCAAATTTTGATTATAAATAGTCATTGGAAAGCTAAAAAGATTTCCTACATCATAGTATTTGTTTTATAATTTTTAGACATTAAATAAATTAAAGTATTTATGACATAATAATGATGCAGCGATGACATCATTATTTGACGATTTAAATAAAATGAGAAGATAATGCAAAATCCGAGGCTTACACTTGTCCAAAGCCTATTGGATGAAGATATTTCGAAACCTTATCACCTTAGCCTCGAATTATATAGATGTGGGACCTTTAGAATCCGAAAAGCATTTTGAAATAATGTAACATTTCATTACTTTCCAAAAGTGCCCCTCCTCTCCACTTATAAAAGGCCCCCACCTCTCCCACCTTATTCACACCATCAAGCCATTTGGCTCGGCCAACCTCTGCCCAAATACTCTCCCAACATTCCTTCCTTACTCCTAGAAACCTCACTTTGGGCAGAACTCTTCCCAAGGAAGCCTTTAGCTCAAATCAAAAAGAGTTACCCGATTTTGAGGTAATGTCTTTTCTAATGTTGTTTTGTTTTATTTTTCTTCTCCAACCCCCTAAACTCTTTTTATTAATTTCTTTTGTAACAACACCAGTATCCTCAATATACTAGGATGTTGTTATAATAAGTATTCGAGCTACACTTACACACACCTACATCTAATGGTTAAAGAACATACGGTTTCTGTGGATGGCGAATTTCTGCCTCACGAAGCGATGATTGTTCAACACTCATATAACACCTTCAAAGGTGGCCATTAAGATGTCACTATTTCTATATATGATATATAATATGTTTTTGTTTTACTTATGCTTCTGTATTTCTCATTTATGGCATACTTTATGATTTCCATTATGGGTAAAACGCGATAATTTCATTTTAGGAAGTGCGGACTACCGCCCCCTCAAAGTGATTTGAATCGTTAATGCCATATGTGGGATGTATAAAGGATGGAGTAAATGGTATTATACACTATATTATACTGGAATTATATTATACATTTATATCATTATGATTTAGTTCCATTAAATATGAAATTGAAATGAAAGTAGCGTTCATGCGTACGTACGGCTTACCGTCTCCATGAACGGTGCATTTCATTTCTTACCTCTAAATGTTACGTAATATTATAAATGAATGTATATACTGGATATATAAGATATATATGACATATAAATCATGAATATAATTCTGGATATAATGGATATTTCACCACATAAACAACTTGTAATTATAAGAAGCTTATTGTTGACTCAAGTACCAAAGATCGACAAAACGACCGTTATTAACTTAAATAATTACATAATGTTCATATCATTGTAATAAGTGATATAATAAGGATAATGAAGTTGAAAATGGTTCTTAATAAGGTATATATTAACTCTAGTTTATTATTCAGGAGGTTAAAGAACGGTTGAGTCAAGTCAGACACGAGGTAAGGGAAATTCTTAACCCAATTTCTGTTCTTTGGGTTAATCTCCTACTTTCAAATTATGTCATGATATTGTTATGTATTATCTTGTATTTGTACTTTCTTTATGTGTACTTATAGTTAATACACATAATAGATCTATTTTATTTATAAATGATCTTGTAAGGGAACTTCTTAACCCAACTTCCATTCTTTGGGTTAATCTCCTACTTTCCAATTATGTCATGATATTATTATGTACTATTTTGTCTTTTTACTTTATTTATGTGTACCTATAGTGAATACACATAATAGATCTATTTTATTTTAAAAATGATCTTTTCAAGGACTTCGTCTCAATCTCCTTTCATTGAGGCATACTTTGTTTTATACACAAATTTATTTTATATGGTGTATAACCCCCTTTGACTTTTACGTTTGTTCAAAAGGAATCTTTTTATACGAAGCGTTTACTAAACGACAAAATGGAATGTTTTGGTCGTACGTGTGCGGCGACAATGACTTCTCCGCCGCCGTGACCACTATTTGAGTTTCGGCTTCCTCTTCAAGCCATACCTTTTTTAATGAAAAATAAATACCATGTTATACTTTTATTTTATTCAGGTATTGAAAATGGTTTTGAAAGCATTTTTATTATATCAATGTGTTGTATTGATATCTTGTGATTGAAATGTGGAAATGTTATGTTTCCTTTATCCATGTTTTATGTGATACGATTATGTTATGGTTTATGATATGTTTAAACCTATTCATATGAGGAATGTATTGGACTTAATAAGTGACGGGTGGAGCCCGCTATAGCTCCTCGATGCATCGGCAGGTCTCATGAGACAACTAGACGTGGAATTGGCCGAGGCCCTTTCCCAATTTGATTTATGGTTTTGGCCGAGGCCTTAATCATTTTAGATGTCTTGGCCGAGGCCTTGACAAAATGTTTCAGAATGTCCGGCATTATACATTCCATCATTATGAAAGTGGTTATTGATATTGCATGTGATTATTCGACCAGTAGAATATCCATGTGAAGAAGTAAATGGCATTATCTCATTTTACTTTTGCCATATTATGTTGAAGTTCATGTTTAAAAGGCTTTTGTTTTAGTTATACATTGCCTTAAATGTTAATGTTTATTTATGAAAGCTTCCGCATTATTGTTATCCTTACTGAGCATTTGAGCTCACCCCTTTCAATGTTTAAAAATTTTCCAGGTTGTGAAGAAGTATTTTATGACTGACTTGCAAGAATAATCAGTGAAGATATGAGTGTGGACTATGAAGACCATGTTTTTTTGTAGTTTGTTTAATTTTGATGTAATGAAAGACTTATGAATGTATCTAGTGTTTCCAAGGCTACTAAACTAATCGGTCTTTCGAGACTTGATCTTTTGGGATCATGCCAATGTTACGAAGTAATGCACCGGCTCTGGGTAGCTGGGGTCGGGGCGTTACATCTGAGCTCACCGCATTCAATGTTTTATTTTTCCTAGGCTGTGAAAAAGTATTTTATAAATGACCTTCAGGGATAGTATGAGGGGATATGAAGACAATATGTTGTTGTAGTTTTTCACTTATTGATGTAATGTAAACTTTATGAATATATCTAGTGTTTCCAAGGCTAGTAAACAAATCGGTCATTCGAGACTTGATCTTTTGTGATCATGCCATTGATATGTACTAATTCATCGAATATGGGAAAATAGGGCCGGGGCGTTACACATAGAGTTTTTATGCTTGAAAAAGATGGATGAACCATGACTAAGTATTAAAATTTCATTGTTGAGTAGGTGTAGCTTTCTCCTCAGATGGTATCTAATGAGAGAATGAAGGCTCGACAGTTTTAGTTGGGAATTTTATCAGATATATGTTCTCAGGTTTTATTATGGAAGATTACCACTTATAATGATGTTTTATATAGGATGATAATGGTTGAGATGGAGCTGGATGGAATTTAAGTAATATCAGGAGATTATTATTATCCTTATGGGTACATTGGTTCCATCAAAGGAAAATAGATATGTCACTATTTTCATGGCAGTTCCTGATGACAAGGTCAATCCAAACCACCTATTGTGTTAGGACTAAGTTCATTTAACTTCTACTAGGATGTAAATATAGGATTTACAAAGAGTATTTTCACTAAGGCACCTAATAACTGTAGATCATGTATACATTCATTTCACTTACAGAGATTTTGTCATAAATTTTCAACACAGAGTAGTGCAACTGGATAGTAAGATCCTCATAAAACTACATGGAATCATATGTTTCATGTAAAAAAGAGTTCCAACCACAAAAATTGTGAATGTTTATTCTTCAAATAGTGGAAGAGTTTGCAGAGGAAGTGGATAAAAACCCACTGAGCATGATATGTACCATTACTAAATAACCTGTTGCAGTTGGTGGACTAAAACTAACTAATTTGTACATTATTTATTAATAAAAATCTTATCAAATCTTGGTTGTTATTCTGTGTGACAATTCATGTGATAATTTCATAATGATTTTTGTTACATTAAAGGGTCATAGCTGATCCCATCTATGAGGGGAACCTGGAAGTGTCATAACACTGTTCTTCAATATATGTTCTATGACTGGATGATGTTATTTGATGGACACAAATAATATACGCCATTAGGGGTTAGGACTCATAAAACATTGAGGCAACTTCTCATGGTACGGTCCCCTGGTAATATCTAGAAGGATATTATGAGAACGAGACCTGCCAGTAAGAAATGCACTTTTCAGAGTGTCATTGGATGTTTCTATCTCCGGTAATTTGTATTGGTGCTTAGACTTTAAGATTAGTATTAATGGGTAATACAAATCGCACACTAAGAAGTATTGATGAAAACTATGATGACACACTATTCATAGTGAGGTAGGATACGTTGGGTGCGTCACAAGTGATACTGCATTAATTGATAATGCGAGAAAGAATTTGTCCCTTCTATTCCATAAAAGAAGTAGATATCTTAGTCCTTTTAATAGAATTGATATATCCTAAGTAAATCCAAGAACATGGTATGGAATGGGATAGTTCAATTCCAGAATGTAATAGGAAGAATAATCTAGCACATGGGTTGATGGAAATAGCATGCAACACACTTGATTCGAGATATTCAGATAAAGGGATTACATTACACGGTAAGTGTTCGGAGGAGATGACAGGTCATGACGGCATTATCTTATTTCACAAGGGGTTCCTTGGCATGTTGCTAGATGCTAACATATGTCTTTAGGAAGGCTCTGTCTAATGCCACTGAGAAAGTGGACAAGAGGGTCACACCCTAAGTATGTCAAAGTATATTAGTTAAATATTAATTTGTCAATTTTTATAAATATTATACCCGATTGTGGTTTAATAATTATTTATGGATGCATGAATGAATTAATTTGAACAGTAGTTATTTGATAGAATATATTTTGGGAGAAATAATATATATACTAACGATTAATGTAGTGATATTTATTTTAGAAATAAATAGCCATTATTCATGGTCTAATAAATGTGGTGGAGGAAATAAAGAAAAATGGAAAAATAAAAGTACACACAATGTATATTAAATACACACACCATGTATTTTTTTCAAGGAATTTATGAGAAATAATATTAAATATTTTATTAAATAATATTAGGTATAATTCTCTTGGCGCATTTCATATAATAATAATTGTCAACTATTATTATTAGACATGGGGTATTACTAAGAATAAAATTAAATGAATAAATGTTTTTAGGTAATTAAATCATTCTATTATTCTATTTAATTAAAATTACAATTAAATAATTCTCATTAGGCTAGCCATTTTTGGGGTTGTGCAAAATATATTTGGGAAAGATCTAAAGCCAAGAATGAATCCCTTTTCCACCAAAAATTTTCTCAAGCTATGAGAGAGAGAGAGATCTACCTCCAACGGATCAAGGTGATCGATGGCAGACATCACAAGTGAATGCTCTTCTGCGCTAGCACCCAAATATCCCTTTGGCAACGTCCAGAGATACTTGGAGCACGCATGGATCACCACTAGAGGAATCCTACACTTGGATTCTATGACTCAATGATGGAAAACATCAGATCTTGACCAAAAACATCAATGATGAAGGAATTCCATCAGGGTAATTCTTGTCAATAAATTAAATTAATTATAAAAAACATATGATTATCCTATCTATGGTTCTAGGACTCCACTATTTATTTTTCATTCATGATTATATTATGATGATCTAGAATTTTATTATCATGATGGATCTCGGATTGATCATTGTAAACACTAAAATTAATGTTGGGTACACCCACCAACGCGCTTACAATGCACCCAGAACATAAATGTGGTATCAGAGCGGTCATATAGTTGATTATAATTATTTATGTTTTTCATTGGTGATATACGCATTTAATAATTTTGTGGTTTCAATTCAAGTTAATCCATCATTGAAATCTGAATCTCAAGATCAGTTCCTCCTCCCTCATTTATCATTCACCTTAAAGGAAAAAAATCTTTAAATTTTGATTAAAATAAAATAGAGGATCTCATTCGATGGTGACAAACATTCCTGGACGTACAACATTAGAACACACATCGTTTATTCAGTAGTACATGATGTGTAGTCTAGGTTCAATGCATCAGACTGGTCCGGAAAATCAAGCTGTGTGTTAGAGTATTCCTAAGTCATAAATGGCACTATGGGTTGACCAGGAATATGTGGCACAAAATATTCAGATTACACACCATGCGGTCCACTGAACATGATGTTTAGTCCCTTCGGGTCAATGTTGAACCTTGTACCCCATACACAGATTTCTCGGCTGGAAACATCGTAATGTGGATACTACATGGAGTGTGTCCAATAGAACACATCGTGTACTCCGAATATTTATGAAGTTCATCTACACGCCATATCCTTGGGCGTGTACTTCAGATGGACGGTGAACAAAAGCACACACGGTGTATTCGGAACTACAGGTCATGTAATCATCCAAATTATACAGATTTATTAATATTTATAATCATATTATAAAAACACAAGATATGTGTACCGTAGTGCATGAGTAAAGCGGAGGCACAATACGTGATAGGTGTTATATATATATTTGTGTTTTTTTAACATCTGTGTAATGTTCATTTCCACTCATTTGGTAGTTATGAATGGGAATTCACCAGGTTTCCTCCAAGGTACAAGTTATGTATAAAATAATTTTAAATGAATTTATCTTTTTAAAATTATAATGGATGTGAATTTCAAGGAAATTCAGAAATATGGTTTAAGATAAAAAGATTGATTATTTAAATATAATTAATCTATTCAAGCATGATTTATCTTAAACAAGAATGATTAATGAATTGAATGCTAGTTCTATTTATGCATAAATATCATTGCATGCATGGATGATCATGAGTTAGACCAAGACCTTTGTATGTGAATGGTTTATTTCAATATATT
The DNA here is from genome assembly GCA_963277665.1 of Viscum album. Classification (NCBI taxonomy): domain Eukaryota; kingdom Viridiplantae; phylum Streptophyta; class Magnoliopsida; order Santalales; family Viscaceae; genus Viscum; species Viscum album. Next base: position 1,188,040,782 of record OY728121.1, on the reverse strand, counting down.
TATTTCAATTAAATTTTTTTGTATGTGAGCCATCCCCTCATAAATATGTAGGGTCTACACACCCAAGGATTCTTTTATGTTAAACCCCATTTTACCCCGCACATGCATGTGAGGTAAAATCTTATGTAATGGATAGAGCTCCCAAGCTGGTGGAGGTGGCTCAAGTTAGGTTCCAAGTTGAAACCAATCCAAGGATATAAAAAGGTTGACATGTGGAAAGATGTAAACATGAACCCAAAAGGTTCAAGGTTTTTCTCCACTCGGTCCTGGGGTAGTTTATCAACCACTAGATAAACTACCCAATAGAACTAGCTCATGATCATACCATTTATTTTATATTTATCTATTTCATGGTTTATTTATTTTGGGAGTGTTGTCATGAGAACACGATTAATGAATTAAAAAAGCATGCAAGATGGAACTAAAATAAGACCATCTTATGTGTAAAATATTATCTTAGACATGGTTGAACACTTATGTACATACCGCTTAATATTAAAAACCATGTAATAAAAGATTATTAAATAGAAATTTATCTATACGGATAAAATACCACAAAGAAATATTATGTCAGTATAGCCTTCCATAATCATGGTTAGAATCGAACCATAGTTCAAAGTGCTCGACCAACCCTAGTTGGGGTGCTTTCAATTATTGGGGAATTCTAATTCAAGGTTTTGTGTTGACATAACTTGGTTCACAGTAGGGGTTGACTAGCACAGTATGACATGGTGTGACCAAGAGAAAAAGGTTGTGGAAATCCCAAATAATAGGATTTCAGGATTGGGGAGTCCACTCAGCATATCAAGGAGCTGTGAGTTATTACAGTTGGCATTTGGAATGCCTACCTAAAAACCTTAGAATTTATTGACGAACCCTAGTTGGGGTAATGCAAAGGGAAATATGGATCCTTGCCACAATAATATTCAGGCAACAAAATATTCTGAAGTTAATGGTGTGGGCGATTGGATATTGATGAATTAGTGGGAGACTAAAAAGTATTAATATATTTATTTGTCTCAATTTTTAAAGTACTGAACCATTTTTCATATTAATTTGTAGAAACGACAAGAAAAATGACTTCAAACATATCATTTTGAACCATACTTAGGAAGGAAGACCTTCTCACCGTCACCAGTTTCCCAGAGTGGAAGAGGCGTTTACGCATCATCCTTCTCCATGAGAGGAAATTGTATGTGCTAGAAGAGCCTATTCCAGTTGTCCCAGTAAAAGAGGCCAGTGATGAGGAAGATTCTCTCAATATGAAACATATGGATGATAAAACAGATGTCCAGTGTTTTATGCTATCGGCCATGTCTAAGGAGCTCTTGAATCAACATGATAACATGGACGTGTATAACATGATGTCTCACCTTAAGGATCTCTATCAAGAGAATGTGAGATAGGAGAGATATGAGATCTAAAATAATTTGTTTACAACTATTCGTGGAGATTATGCACCATCTGCGCCTCATGTTGTCATGCTTATTGGCTACATTGAACACCTGGACATCATAGAGATAATGTTCCCAGATGAGTTCTGTACAGATCTCATCCTATCATCACCACCCAAGACCTTCTCTAGCATTATTCTCATCTACAACATGAGAAACAATGAGAAGAGTATATCAGAAATTCGGACCTTAATTTTCCACATAGATAAGGAAATGGGGTGTGAAAAACCTATAAACCTTAGGGTGAATACAAAATTGAAGGGCCAGACAAAAGGTTCGAAAACTTATAAACGGTTGGAAGCCCCCGAGCACCATCCCTCCAAGAAGGGGAAGATCGAGAGGCATGGAAAGGAATGTGAGGTAGTACATTTTTCTTTGGGAAATCCAGACCACTGGAAGTGGAATTTCACCCAGAAGCGTGGGGATTCTAAATGTGTTTTCGTTATCTAGTGCATTATTTCCATTTGTACACATTGGGTATTAGATAAAGCTTCTGTTGCTTACAACTGTATTCAAATGTAGAAACAATGTTTATTTAGAATGATTACCAGAGGAGAGATGGATCTTCGAGTAGCTAGTGGTGCAATTTTGTCTTCATTAGCCATTAGTTATTACCACCTCTCATTGCCAACTGGGATTATTTTGGTTTTAAATAACTGTTATTATGTGCATTGTATTACTAAAAACAAAATTTTTGTATCATGTTTGTATATGGATGGATTTTTTTCATGTTTGGAAAAAAGGGTTTCATCTTTTATATGAACAACATATGTTATGGTATGGAACATTTAAAAAATGGTTTGTTTGTATTAAATTACGACATCCATGTGTTGTAAATCAATAACAAAACAAACTCACATTACTCATACATCACCCAGTGGTGGCATCACCGTCTCGGTCATCTAAATGAGAAGCGCTTGACAAATCACTGCAAAGATGGTTATTTAGACACTACTATGATGAATCTAGTTGATAGATTTCATGCTTGTTTATAAGGTAAAATCATGAAGCCACATTTCAGTGGATAGGGTGAAAGGGCCAGAGAGCTTCTATAATTGGTGCACACGGATGTGTGTGGACCATTTCCATTAGAAGCAAGAGGTGGATATTCTTACTTTGTTACCTTTACAGATGATTTGAGTAGAGATGGATATGTATACATAATGTGGTATATGATATAATCCTTAGAGAAATTTAAGGAATTTAGGAATGATGTAGAGAATCATCTTGGTGAGAAGATAAAGAATCTACGATTAGATCAAGCCAGAGAATATCTGAACCATGATTTCATCAATCTTCTATGGGAGTCTGGGATTTTATCTCAGCTCACTCCTCCCTATACACCATAGTGTAAAGGTGTAAGTGAAAGGAGGAACCACACATAGTTGGACATGGTGAGGTCAACGATGAGTCATACAGATCATCCATTATTCTTTTCGGGATATACATTAAAAAATGAAGCAAATACATTAAACTGATTACCAAACAAGGGAAAAAATGGAATTCCGTCAATGTTATGGAATAGAATGAAACCCATTTTTCAACACACACATGTATGGGGGTGAGAGGAATTTGTTATGGACTTCTAATGCAACAAACTAGCACCCCGGGGAACGAAGTGTATCTTTATAGTATATCCCAAGAAAATGAAAGGATATTACCTATATAACCATTCAGAAAAGAATGTGATAATCGCTAGACAAGCCATATTGTTTTAGAGGGAGCACATCCTCAAAAAGCATAGTGGGAGCAAGATTGACTTCGACAAAGTTAATGCTCAAGATACACATGAGTTGGTACAGGAAGAAGTTCCACCAGTCCCCAGGGAAGAGGTTATAGAAACATAAGTACTATGTAGTATCTTAAGAGAGATATGGGAACTAGAGAGATTTGGTTTCTTAATCATTGAGGATGGTGAATAATTATTGTTGGACAATGATGAAACTCTATCCAACAAAGAATCAGTAAAAAGATCAGAAGCTACAAGATAGCTAGAATCTATGAATTATGATATGGATTCCTTGTATCAGAACCAATTATGGGTTCCAGTCGATGAGCCAGTTGATTTAAATATTATTGGATGAAAATGGGTATTAAAAAAAATGGACATGGATGGTCAAGTTAGAACATATAAAGACAATCTAGTGGCAAAATGATTCAGAAAACGTCAAGGAATTGACTATGATGAAACCTTCTCACTAATTGCCATGTATAAATCTATAAGAATCATACTTACATAGAATCCTAACAAGACTATGAGTTTTTTCAAATGGATGTGAAAACAACATTTCATAATGAGAACCTTCATGAAGATCTTCATATTACACAACCATAAGGTTTTATGACATCAGGTGATCCCAAACGGGTTTACAAGTTGTAGAAATCATTTTATTGATTAAAGAAAGAATCCAAGTCATGGAAAATTTGATTTGATGAAGCCATAAAGGAATTTGGGATCATTAAGAACGAATGTGAGCCATGTGTTTATTTTAAATTTAATGGGAATGTGATCGTTATACTATTAGTATATGTTGACAACATATTACTTATTGGAAATGATGTACTAGTCTTAAAGTCAGTTAAGGACTGGTGGAATAAGTGTTTCTCCATGAAGGACATGGGAGAATCAACCAACAATCTAGGGATCAAGATCATTCATGATAGATCCAAGATGCTACTTGGGCGATGTCAGGTTACACACATTAACTAGATACTAACGAGATTTAGTATGGAACAATCCATGTGGGGATTGGTTCCAGTGTCACAAGGCCTACATCTTTCCATGAAAATGTATCCTCAAAACCAACACGATAATGATAAAATTAGTATTATCCCATAAAATTTGGCTATAGGATCTATCATGTAGGCCATATTATGTACCATACATAATTTTGCATATGTACTAAGCATGGTAGGTAGATATCAAGTAGGTATAGGAGAACAATATTGGAATGCTGTTAAGAAAATCCTTATGTATCTGAGAAGAACTAATGATATGTTCCTGATGTATGGAGGAGAGGAGGAGCTAGTCATCAGAGGGTATGATGATCCTAGTTTTTAGATAGATCAGAATGATTAGAATATGCGATCTGGTTATGTTTTCTATCTCAATGGAGGAGTTGTGAGCTGGATGAGTTCAATGAAACCAGTTGTCGTTGATTCTATAGTGGAGTCTGAATATATAGCGGCTTCTGATGTAGCCAAGGAAGCCATTTGGATTCAGATATTTGTCCAGGAGCATGATTTGGTGCCTAGTAGTAAATATCCTATCTCTTTGTATTTTGATAATACTACAATGGTGGCTCTTGAAAAAGAACCAAGGTCATATAAACAGATAAAGCAGATACACATAAAGTATCACCTCTTGAGGGATTTCTATCAAAGGGATGTATTTTCCATGAGAAGTGTGTCTGTGGGAGGGAATATGGTGGAGCCCATGACTAAATGCCTATCTCTGTATAAGAATGAATTTTATGTGAGAGATAGTGGGTTAATGTTTTTTAACAGTTGGCTCTAGTCCAACAGAGAGTCTTATAGAGTTTGTGGACTAGAACTAACTACCTTGTACTTTATTCATTAATTAATACCTTATCACATCTTTATTATTATTATACATTAAAATTCATGTTATAATTTTCTAAGGACAGCTATTTCATTAAATGGTCATAGTGGATCCCTTCTATGATGAGTACCTAGAAGTTCCATAACAATATTCTTGAATATATGTTCTATGACCACATGATGTTATTTGAGGGAAACAAATAATACAAGACATTAGGGGTAGGGACTCATACCAATTTGAATCACCTTGTCATGGTGTGTGCCCTTGGTAATATCTAGAAGGATATTATGATAACGAGACCCACCAGTAGGAAATTCAAATTTCATAGTGTCATTGGATGTTCCTATCTGCGGACGTGTGTATTGGTCCTTAGACTATATGATTATTATTAATGGGTATTAAAACTCATGAAAAAAGATGTGTTGACAGAAACAGTGACAACACATTGTTCGCAGCAGGGGAGGATACATTGGGTGCATCACGAGTTATACCACATTAATAGATAATGCGAGAAAGGATTAGTCCCTTCTGTTTCATAACTAAAGTAGATATCTAAGGCCGTTTGATGGAATTGATATAGCCTATGTAAATCCATGGCCATGGTAAGGAATGGGTGAGTTCAATTACAAAAAACCAAAGAATGAATAATCGAGGAGACGGGTTTATGGAAATAGTGTGAAACCCGCTTGATTCGAGATATCGAGTTAAAGGCATTACATTACATGGTAAGAGTTCATTGGAGGTGACATGTCACTACGGTGTTATTTTCATTCTCTATGGGTGCCTTGGCATGTTTCTAGATGCTAACCTTGGAATTCCAAAAGGTTCTGCCTAATGCCACTGAGAAAGAGGCCTAGAGTGTCACACAATATGTTTTTCCATGTGTCACAGTTAAATATTAATATAACAAGTTAAATAAAGATTATTCCCGATTGTGGTTTAGTAATTATTTAAGGATGTCGTATCACATTTATTTCGACACTAGTTTTTTGAGAGAATATATTCTCGGTAAAATAATATATTTATTAGCAGTTAATGAATTGTTATATATTTTATAATTAAACATCAATTATTCAAGGTCTAATAAATGTGGTAAAATAAATAATGAAAAATGGAAAAATAAAAGCACACACCGTGTATATTAAATATACACGCCCTGTTTTTATTTCTGAGAATTTATAAGGAATAATATTATTTATTTAATTAAATAACATTAAGCATAATTATCTGGGAGCATGTCAAGTAATAATAATATTCAACTATTATTATTAGACATGGGGTATTACTAAGAATTTAGTAAAATTTATAAATGATTTTGGGCAATTAATTAATTTTATTATTCTATGTAATTATAATCCCAATTATATAATTCTCATTAGCCTAGCCATTTTTGGGGTTGTGCACAAAGGATTTTGAAAATCTCTCAAGACAAAAGAGATTTCCTTTTCCACCAAGAACACTCTCTATCTATGAGAGAGAGATATCCACCTCTACTGGATAAAGGTGATCAAAGGGGAAAACCAAAAGCGAAGGCCATTCCACGCAAGCACCCAGAGATCCCTTCAGCGACATCTAGAGATACATGGAGCCCGTGTTGATCACCGCTAGAAGAATCATACACTTGAATTCAACTACGCAAAGATGGATCACATCGTATCATGATTGAAAACATCAATGAATAATGAATTCCATCAAGGTAATGCTTGTCAATTGATTAAATTAATTATAACCAACATATGATGATCCTATCTATGGTTTCGGGACTCCCCTCTTTCCTTTTCATTCTTCTTTCTATTCTGATGATCCGGTATTTTATTATTGTGATGGATCTCGGATTGATCATTGTTAATGATGAAATTAATGTTGGGCACACCCCCAACGCGCTTTCACTATGCTCAGATCCTATAGAATCATCATTAGTGTCTGCTCTATTTGATATTGGTGCATCTCACTCATTTATATAAACTCATATAAATAATATTCTAAATCTCCCAATGGGACTTTTATATTATTCAATGGAAATTACTACACCCCTTGTAATGAAGAGATATCATGGTATCTATAATCATGCTTGTGTTTTATCTTAATCAGATGTTGTGATTTCTTGGTGTTTTCAGGTAATCGACATTAAATGCGTTGATATAAGTTTTGGTATGGATTGGATTTTTACCAATAAATCCTAGATTAACTGTTATCTTTGACATGTATAAGATAAAACACACAATGGTGTGTCTCTTTTCTTTCAATTAGATTGAGACATGTGGTCGAGGAGAGATGGAGCTTCTTATCAAGAGTTGGGGAATGTAACATTAGTTTTTTCTATTAATATAGAGCGGGAATCAATAAGTTGTAATATCCCACCATTTTCCATTGATCTTATTGACATGTTTCCTTAGGATTTATCTAGTTTTCCACTAGTGAGGGATGATGAGTTTTATAGTCTTAATGTCTGGTACTCAACCGGTCCCTATCCCCTATTACCTCATGGAAATAGTTGAGATGAAGGATCTGATGTCCCTATTACATGATTTTCTTGAGAAAGGACTTATATGCCTGATTGTGTCACCATGGGTGGCAATGGACCCATTTTCCAAGAAGTATAATGGTTCTCTTCTCTTATGTGTTGATTATTGAAAGCTCAATTTAGTTAAGATATTGAAAAAATAATCCTTGACAAACATTGATGATCTGTTAGATCGAGTGAAAGGTGAGAAGTGGTTTACAAATATTGAACTTCGACCTGGATACCATTAGTTGAGGATAAATGAATTTGTCATTCAGAAAACAATCTTTTGGGGTAGGTATGGAAATTATTAGTACCTTATTATGACTTATTTCATAAAAAACTATGCTACAATTTTCATGTATTTAATGAATCATATATTCCAAGAGTGTATAGATAACATTGTGGTAGTCTTTGTGGATGAAATTCTATTCCACTCCATGTCCAAGTTGAATAAGTTTCATCAATTCAAAACAATTCTTATTCAATGAAAAGATCACATACTTTATGTCATGATTTTGACTTGTGATTTCCAGATTCGCTAAATGAATGTCTTGTGACATGTGGTGTCTGAATAGGGTATATCAGTTGATCCTGAGAAGTTGGAGGCTATTATAACTTGGAAGAAACCATAAAATTCCTTCATGATTAGAAGAATCTTGGGAATATCTAGATACTACCAATGGTTAGTAATGGACTTTCCAACACTGTCTTATCCAATGATGTCTCTCACTTAGTAGTGGTGATGTTCACTTGGGAATGATAAATGTCATAATTATTTTGTTGACCTAAAACATTTTTTTGAATACTGCACCACTGTTGACTCTTCCAATGTCTACGTATGACTATGTAGTCTTTTGTGATTCATCGAGTTCAGGATTGGTCTGTATTCTTATTATGGGTGACCATGTAGTTGATTTTGTATATCATCTACTTAGACCACATGAGATGAATAATCCTACCCATTACCAAGAACATGCATCTGGGTTACAAACAAACAATATTTAGAGACATCACCTTCATACTGTATGGTTAACCATGTTTTCAGACCACAAGATAATGAGTTATATATTCTCTAAAAAAATTGAATCTTTACTAGAGTTAGTGGGTGGATTACCTGGAGTCGTTTAAATTTTACATCGCCTATTCCTCGTAGAAAGATAATTTGCTTTTAGATGAATTGAGTAGGAAACGTCCAACCCAAAAAGTAAATGAATCTTCAAAAGAATGGAATTTTATGTCTCCCATTGCATAGTTCCATGTTTGAGTCATGGAGAAAGGGGATGAAGATTTTGTAGCCAACATTTAGTTGAAAGACCCTCTTCTCGAAATGAATCGTTAAGATCAAGAGATTTATTATGGATTCTGTGGAACTAGAGACTCTATTTATAGTGGGGATAAATTTTCCCAATTTTCATTCTCCAAAAAATTGTGTTCTATGCATTCAAAATCACTTCTCTGTGCCATTAGTGGAATGGAAATCTGTGATGGGGGATTGTCACAAATTAAGTGGAGTGTGTACCCATTTACTAAAAATATGTTCGGTGGTAGGAGGTGGTAGATCTGGTGGCTAGGTAAGATTCATGAAATTATTGAGTTTGTATGACATTGCAATATGTTTTATAAGGTTATTTCTGAGCAAGAGAAACCTTCAGGTTTTCTTCAAAAAATTCTAGTCCTCACATTGATGTGGGATGAGATCTATATGGATTTTTGGTTTTATTTACATGTACCTATAAAAATAATAATGTGATATGGGATGTGATTGATAGGATAACGATGTGAGATCACTTCATACACCTGAATGATAAAGCCAATGTTGAGGAGTTTGGAAATCTCCATGTGAAATAGATTATCAGTTTTCAAGGAGATCTGTCTACTTTAGTATATGTTAGAGATCCTTGGATTCATTTTTACTTTTGGATAGGACTTCAAGAATAACTGGGATCTCGTGTCCATATGAGCATGACCTACCATCAACTTTTAGATGGTCATATAGAAAGAGCGATACAGATTCATGAAGATATTATTTTTACTTGTATTATTAACTTTGGAGGGGCTTGGGATGCTCACATGGGTTTGGTTGAGTTCTCTTATAATAATAGTTACCATCACGTGATCTGAATGGAACCATTAGAGTCTTTCTATGGATGGAATTGTAAATCTCTATTGTGCTGGTCTGACGATAGTGAATGTTGATAGGTTGGAACAAATTTGGTGTATGTGAAAAAAATAAATATTCAGATGATTTTTCAGAGAAATTTGATATCACATAGATGATATACGTTTAATGCTAATAGACACCATAGAACATTATATTTTTAATTTGTTGACCATGTTTTATTGATGGTTTCAGCCTGGTTTTGTCACCAAAGGCTTGTGAAGAAATGGATTCATGATCCTTGATTTTTTCACATTTTTAGGATTTTGACAATGTGGGGAAGGATGCTTACTAGTTAGCACTTACACCATAACTAACATAAATACATAAATTGTTAAATATATCACATTTGAGAAGGAATCTATCTGATTGAGATCATGTTTTGAGCTGGGGTGATCTAGAGATTGAACCTGCTTATTCGATGACTGATCGAACAGTCTGGATAGCTGATTCTGAGACTAAGGTACATAATTGGAGGAAGATACATTAGGTGTGTCTTATATGGAGCATGGTTATGATATCCATGATACAAGGGAACATGATTTACTGATGATAGTTATGTTTCCTCATATCTTTGTCATAGAATATTTGTATAGTATTTTTGGGGACATAATATTTTTATTCATGGGTGGTTGTAACATCATGGTAATGATCTAAGAGGTTTGTCATAAAACATGTCGTTTTTTTTCATTTTATTTTTTGGTTAAGGGTTTATTTTATATTGTGATGATATCTATATTGGTAACATTATAGGGTTGTTGAATTTTAGTTTTAACAATGGTTTTCTTTAGACGACAAGGTAATTAAAAATTGTGTAACAGGGTTACCTTTCATGTAATGGTTCTACTTACAAGCTGTGAACTGCTTCACACTGTGATGAGTACACATCATGAGCTGCTATTAAATTTCATGAAGGAATTAATGATTGGTTTTTAATTCAAGGATTCTGTTTTTAATTCAACGCATTACTCATTTTCAATATTATGAAACAAAACCATTTCATGACGTTTATTGTTATTACATTTCTTGTAGTTCCCCAATTTCATTTTTTAAAAATATTTAGTTCTGATGGTTAATTAGGTTTTTATCCCATCCAATTCCATCTCGATCGACTTGAATTCTTTCCATGGAAGCCTTGAAGCTTTCAAACCCTCCCAGATCCACTCTTTTTGAGTTTGATCATCACTATGATTAAAGTGTGATTTTAGGGTATGTTTTCTCCCTAATTCTCCAATATTCTATCTTTATCATCTATTGTGTTTTCAATGGATCAACATGGAATTTATTGATCTATTCCATGTATTTTTGTATCTTTCTTCTTGGATGGATTTTGAGATCTTATACACCTTCAATATTGTTGATGGGTGTCATTATATTTTTTTAGTTTCAGGGAGAGTTAGGTGGATCCGTCTTAATTAGCCAAAGCTGATTAACCTTGAATTGATTTAATTATTCCAATTGATGATTTAAATTCAATTTCATGTAATTTATTTCAGTTTAGGTAATAAGAAAATATTCTTGTGAATTGGGATATTTGAAATAATTTGGGAATAATGATTCGGAAAACCAAAATTTTCATTAATTTGGGTTGTGTTTTATGGAATCTGGTAAATTTAAATTGTTTAATTTAAAATTTAGTTTTAATGGAAATGATATCAATTAAATTGTGGAATATAACTATGGAGTGAATTCTAAAATAATGGAATTGGTTTTTATTAGATTTTAAACTTGTAAAAATGTGTTTAATATGATTGGATATAAATCTATTAGGATTATCTTGTAAAAGAGGCATGTTTTTTTAATAAAACCTATTTTGGTTTAATTTGAAAAATTGGCATTTCGAATGGATGAATGGTATTTAATTGTTTTTTAAGCTTTTTGAAAATAAATTTATCATTATTTATTATGTGGGAGATAAATAAATCCTTTGGTAGTTAGTGAGTTATTTGGACACACTCTACTCTATTACAACGTTTCGAAACATATATGTAGTGGGTCACATTCCTGATTGGATGGTGATGAGTGTCCCTTGTCCAGTGTCATCAGAACATGTGTATACATATTTCATTATGTTCACATAGAGATTGAGAAGGTCTATATCATGAAATACAATTGTACCAATTTTGCAGATAACCATATTTCTCATTTGTGTTTTATATTTGATATATAAATGTATTCCAATGTTATAAAACTACAATACATTCCTGATGAATTTATATAAACTATTTTATGTACCTATTTTATCTAATCCATTATTTTATAATTATTCCATCATTTTCAAAGCCTATGCATAATTTATATTTCCATATTTTTAATTGTATAGGAATATTTTTTCTAATATAAATAAAAATGAAAAACCATTTTACCTTTTAAAAATTGAAATCAATTTATTTGGTTAATCAATTGTTGGAATCTATTATAGAATCCTTGGAGAGACCCTACTTGGAATTTTAGTTCACACCTTACATTTTTACTTTGGGTGTTTACATACGTTCTTATTCCCAATATGATCAAGGTGAAATGATCACTTGGAGGTGGATCCAACTATTGGTAATTAGGCTTGGTGAGTTGTGTCCATCGAGACTCTGATTATGTTACCCTGTTTTGGTGCATGGTTGTAGTACTTTGGGCTTGTTTATGCCTTGTTTTATTCTTGTACATGAGTCCTAATAATGTTTCTTGGATATTCATACTATTTTTTCTGTTCCTTCTGCACTCTTAGTATAAAAATCATTACCACATTAATGTTGTTTGATGAAAGGTGTTAGTTGATGTCCACTGGTAATAGATAATTCACATAGGACTATGTCAAGGCTAGCTCAGTTATAAGGTTACTAGGTTACCTAGGCTAGTTTGTGAATATTTTTATGGTATGATTTCATAATTCACCCAGTGTAGCATAAAAATTGTTAATAAAAGTTGGCAATGTTTAAAAATATCATTCAAAATTGTATTTAAAACATTCATTGGAAATAAATATAAAATATATATTTTATTATGCTATGTAGAAAAAATATAATTCGAAGAAAAATATCAATATGGTTATCTTCATAAAACATTTCAAACTCCTAAAGGATGTTTCGTGACAGATAATAAAAATAATGGTGCGAAAATCGATTCATGTCATATATGTTAAATGAGAACGATAACTTCATATTTTTTCCTCTCCCCTAATCTTTTGGATTAATTAGAATCACACCCCTACTACGTCATCTCACCTTTCTCCACCACCCTACTCCTATCTATTGTCGCATATATTGTCTCATAACACTCAACATCACCCCACTGCTCCCCATGAACCCACTCAACCAAACAAGCAATCATTCTCAGCCCTACTCCATTGTCTCAACTCACCCCCTCGCACGACTCCTATGGTTTCATCATCATCTCACCTTCTGTGGATTCATCCCCATAGAATACTTACTACTGCACCCAACATGGATGGCTACTTTCGTTTTAACCACATAATTATATTTCCTTTCTTTCTTCCACCTTCTATTAATCACCCTACAACATTTTATGGTCCTCCTATGGATATATTGTCTCTAATCACCCCACCGCTCCTAGTAATCATGCTTCAGTTCATTGCCACAATTCCAACATTACATTGCTTTGTTGACACAACATCCATCCACATCGATTCATCACTACTATATTTCCCTTTGTTTTATCTCACTTCAGTTCATCCATATGTTTGGGTACCATTCCACAAAAATCATTTTTTTTCCAGAAAATTCATCTACAACTATTCCACATTTCACTAACCACCCTTCAAATAATATTTATCTTATGTGGGAGGTAATATTTATATATTTTTAGCTTCATCCGTTGTGTTCAAAATTTTTAATGAATCAATCCGACTATCAATATCAATTTTGAAGTGAAAACTGTGAATTTTATGTAATGATTTCATTTTTGCGACCTTTAAATATTGACTAAATGATTCCATGGTTGATACATAGTTAATTATAATATACCAATCTCATTAGTTACAAGAAATCTATGATTTTTAATGAAGATACCCTCAATGATTAATGACTAATTTATTAAAAAACATTATTCAATATAATGATTTTTATGTGTGCTTCTTGGTATGAATGAACATTTAATTAAACTAAAATATATTTATTCAATATATAAAACTAAAAAATATGTGCTCTATTTAAATTTAAAACCAATAATATGTGGTGATGAATTTTTTAAATATATATGTACCCCTAACCATCTTATTAGAATGGGATTCGTTCATACTTCTATGAGTAATAACAGTTTGTTTTGTATTTTGATATAATTAGTTTTTTAATTTTGTGTGGGGAATTCCTCAATTACTTTTCTTTTCATAATTGAAATATGATTCTTATTCACTTCTTGAAGAATGATTCATTCACATAGTGAATTAGAATTCACATTACCTATTATGTGTAAAAACATTATTATTTTTTATTACAATAATCTTTGGGAAATTCATTAATCAAAAATTTCTTTGTTTTCTTATTTTGAATGCCTCTAGTTGATAGATTTAATTAGTTGGAATATGTATATTAGTATATATCTATAATGAATTTTAATTTTATTTTTTAAATATTAATGATATATTTTGTGATTATATATTTTTAGCGTTTCATGTTAATATCATAGTTAATTTCATTATTTTAAATTTATTATAATATGTGTTATTTGAGTGTTTGTTTCCATTTTAGAATGTAGTTAATAAATATTAGTAATATATAAAAATGCTGCAGTACAGAAATGTCATCAACATATTAATGGATTTATATGTTACCTGATGTCAAATTTTAATTATGTGTTATCAAATATAGCCTAAATATGATCCAATTTCCATGTTAGTGGATTTATATTTTTTTTGTGTTCTTCAAATATTGTTTCCCAAATTTATATATTTTTTACATTCAAATGTATGTTTTTATAATTATTTTTTTATTTTTGAATTCATTTAAATTGTCTTGTTATACTTATTGAGATGCTTGTATAGAATATTGAAAAACTGTTTTCTATTATTTGAATTTTTATTGATTGACATCATGGGGAATATAGTGGGAGTATTGGTGAGTTCAATGTGTTGATTTCATCAAATTCTCAGTTATTGTTGCTAGAGGGCCTATGTCTGTAATTTAATTTTGACATGGGATGATTGAACATTTTTGGTCTTGTCCCTCATTCTTGTTATCATCATTTTATTTTTGTTTCTTTTTTCATGTGATATATTAATATATAATTTCTATTCCAATTTATGTTTTGTCCTATATAGATATTGTCATATTTTTATATCTAAGAGTTTGTGTGATTGATTATCTATTGATCCTCATTTTCATGATATTTTTAACATAATTATCTACATCATTTTCCGGTTTGATTACCTATCATATATGTCTTATGAACAAAACAATTAATTTTGATAAATTTATCATTCCATAATTATGTTATATAATGAAACTTCTGTTGGATCTAAATAATTTTTAATTTATGGTTAATTCATAGTTCATTTGAATAATTATTGGATTGATGGCTTGCAGGGGAACTCACAAATCCATTTAAAACACTGTCCATGATGAGTCTCTCAATGAGAGACAATAATAGTTGTGTCTAGAAAATGTTTTGGGGGGGGGATAGTAAAAATTGCTTCATATAAATTGTTTTGGGGGAGAATTTATTGTATGGAAATTATGATGGTGTGTTTTTTGTACTAGTATCTTGTACATTGTATTGTGATCATTAATTTTTGGATGGATATTTTTTAATTTAAAAAAATAAATAATTTGTCTATATATAGTAGTATTTTGTTCCAATTATATGGGGTGATGATGTATCAATGTTTTTATTAAATATTAGGATCCTTGAAATACATTTTCTATTTATTTAGGTCAATATTTACTTCATTGAAATCCAATTTTTTTCCTTGGGAATATTGAATGTTATTCATTAAATTTATAATTACTTTTATAAATTAAATATGTAATTTTCTTTAAAATAAATAATTTATAATTATGGAATAATAGTTATAATAGGTATATTGTGTATACTTATTTTAGTAAATATATTATTATGATTTACCTATATATATGATAATTTGAATTCATTATTTAAAAATTTATTAAAATAATTTTTATTTGTTGTCATTATTAAACCCTTAATGTTTTCATTTTTAATCTATAATTTCGAATGATATTATGACACCAATTGCATCACTACTAAATTAATTCCAAATTTTTATGAAATTATGAGTATATCAATTATAAAAAATTTGTGTTTTTATTTTTTCTTTTGATTTAATGAATGATTTTACTGGGTATTTGGAAAACCATGGTCATCCCTCTCTCTTCAATCTGACTTCATTGGGTGCCATTGCTTCATCTTCTATTTTCTATAATGGGTCTACTAAGATGTCTTCTTTGTTGGGGGATATAGGTCCGGTTTCATTGTTTATTCAAGGGGAGTTTTCATTAGAGGTTACTGTCTATTTCTGATCAGTGTGGAGTGGTTGTTAGGATTCCTCGTAAGAAATTCCGATTCCATTTATTCCCTCATTTATAAATTTCAGCACAGATTCAAACATTATTGATGTAACCCTATTATCCACTACTCTTTAGAGATTTTTTTTTCATAACCACAACTTTCCTCAAATGGAGGTTGATTTTAATGTTTGGTAAGGACAACCCATCTCTTATTACGTTCAAATGATTTTTTGCCTCGTGACATCATTCAATCACAAACAATATAGAGATCTTTCAGAGTTGAACCAAAACTGTTGGTCAAAAACTTCCTCTACTATGTAATATCACCCACCATATAGTTGGTAATTTTTAGTATAATTTTAGTGGTTTTTCATTTTCCTTTTAATAGGATTATAATTACAATAGGTTTCATGTGTTGTAATTTTATCCAATATCATGCAGTATTATCAACTATTTATTACATATAACTTTATTATCATGTCAGGGTTGTTTCATTCAGGTTATTAAATTCATTTATATTATTTTCCACTATTTGTGTGTTCTCATAGTTTACACAGAAGACAAGGGAAATGATCCCAAACATATTGAATACAAAACAACAATGCCATCCACTACTCCATTTTCCACCTCAATGGCCACTCTTACAATGTATGTATGTTGATGAGGGGAAACGTCAGTTTCACACTGGAATTTATATAATGAACTGACCTCTAGTGGTTTCTGCCCCTATATCATCCTAGAATATTCATGGGGTTGAACCTTCTAACTAAAATCACCCCATGGGGTTGGACTTCACTAGTATACAGACTGTCCAGACCCATGACGATCTCCATGTTGACTAAGGGGATTTTTATTCATGTCCCAATGATACATTAGACTTGAAAGAACATTACTATATTATAAATGTTAATTTTAGTTAATGTGATCCTACAAACTCAGTATTGTTTGGTGGTGGTTCGGAGGCTTTTTATCCATTGCAAAATCATATTTTCGTAGATCCCCCCTTCATTTTCATCAGATTCATGACGATTTTGATTAATATGAGATGTGATCATCCACCAATACCAATAGTGTTACATCCCCTTCCAATTAGAGACATCCTATTAAAACATTATTATGGGATTTTGAGCCAATCAACATTCTATATTTGAATCTTCTAATACTCAAGTGCCTTCTACTAACAAGACAGATTATGGCTGCATCTTATCCTCCTATTCATTTTCGCCTTGATTATAGATAATGATGAAAATTATATGGATTCCCCTTAGGAAATATAATATTGAATAATGTCTTATCTTATCCATCTTCTAGGATCATAAAAACTAGATTAATGTCCATATATATTCCACAGAAACCTAATACCTAATCCCATTATAAATGGGTTATAGGTTCCAATGCACTCTCCCTTTTTCCCAAGATCTCATCCATCATCTAGAACAACACATGAATTGAATAAATGCAATTTTTTCCCTAATGATTTCTATACCAATTATATTTCAATGTTTTCTATCGTTGAACTAATACATGAAACATGCATTATAAAAAAGTTTGAATCCTACATTCACATGTGTAACATCATTCATGGAAACACCAAAAATATTTTTTTGATCTTATGGATGGTACTATTACATGTGGAATTGATAGTCCTCTTGTCACAAAACTAGATCAACAATTTTCATCAGTACTACAGATTTCTCCTTGAAACGGATATAATTTATCATAATTAAGAAAGAGTAGATAAAAGAATGTTTTATATAATAAACACCAATTTTTCAGCGATTTTACCCCTAATTTATCAACTTCATGTTCCCTACTCACCCAAGTACCCCTGGAAGGATTCCAAAATCAGAGGTCCATGTCAAATTTTACCTCCCTTACCATTTCACCATCTGAACTGTATTCTATTTTTATGTATATATATATATATTTATATATATTTCCACACATATTATTTACACATGTATTTGGTATGTAATTATAAAATTACATTAAAATACATTAATAAAATATATATTTATAAAATGTTTATTTATTTTATATACATATATATAATATATTTCTATAAAAAAATGTAAATGCATTAAATTCATATATGTTTATATTAATTATTATATATATATTTATAATTAATTTTTAAAAATACATATTTATTTTTAATTAAAACATATTTAAGTATATATATATAATGAAAGTGCATAATAATTTCCTTCCATATGGTTAATATATTAAAAAATATATTTTATTTTAAATAAAACTAAATATTTATTTATACAATTAAATATTTTTAGGAAATTATGTGTAAATATGTATATATATTTTAATGAAACATATAGAATGAGTCTCTCTGATGGTTGAGATAATTCTTCTAGAGTTTCCTAGGGATTTCTGATTCCAAATTTCTCATAGGTTCAACTATCATTTGCAGGCATCCTGACTTTTTTGTTGATGTTTTAGAACCTCTTTCTTATGGTGTCAATCTAAATTCCTGCTAGAAAACTATAGTTTTGGAATATCATATTATATTTCATTATAAAAAATATTTTTGAATAATAGTGTGAAAGCATACGTTATTCCCAAGAAAGAAGAATTTTTTTCTAATGCATCGAATGAACCTAGTGATCATTAGAAAAATTATAGGAAATCAACCCTTAGATCTTGATGCGTTAAAAAACACACTACAAATGGAATGTAACTTAATAGAGGAAATAACCATAAGTGATGTTCGAGTAGGGTTTATTTCCTTTATTTCATCAAAGAGAGATGTAAATAAAAGGTATTAAAATGGAGGTCATAGTCCTTTAATAACCAACACATTATAATGGAGGATCTAAAAGAAAGAGAGGATATCCAAGAAACCAGTTTTCCAAAGACCCATTTTGGATAAGACATAAAGGGATCCCATAAAATGTTATAACTGAGAGAGTTATTTGAAAAATCAGAGGCTGCTTTACAGAATTTATGGACTGGGATAAACTAGATCATGTTCATTGGGGGATGACTATATGGATTAGGTTAATATTTAATGTGGCATAACCTCTTATGAGGGTATTACATTTAAAATTAATACAATTAGACAGTTGTATATCATGTGCAATTGAAATGCGATCTATTTTTTATTCTTTATGAAGGTTTCTTGGGAACACTAAGAATGTCTAGGTTTCCTAGAAGGTAGATTATGAAGGAAACTCCATCAAATAGTAATGACCCTATATTTATGAAAAAAATTATGGGACATCATTCATTCTTGAACAAAAAATACAATGATATCGTGATAGACATTGAACGACATTTGTCAAAAAAAATTATCAGTGTCATAATAACATCTTCTTGTTGGGGCATCAAATTTTTCAAAGGACCAGTGTGAGGATAAGCAGTAAGAAGTGTGGTATATCAAACTATCATAGAGGTTTCAGAAGTCCTTTGGAAGAGGAATGATAACCATTGTAAGTTTCTCATAGAAATGGTTATCCTATAAGTTGTATTCCAATAGCCATGGTGAGAATTAAAAAACCATTGTCTGGTATAAATGTAATCAAATATTACCCTCTAGATCAGTGTTCTCTCGCAATACATAAAGTCCCCATGTATCACTCCACACATGTGGTAGATTATATAAAATACTCTTTGGAAGGTCCAATAACACAATGAAGGTGGAAGGGGTGATTAGAGAAGTGAATGGTTTATAATAAGAATGATATCAAGTGAAAAATGTGGAGTTTAAATTTGTGTGGAGGGCCCCAAGGTTAATGAGAGATATTCCAAAAGATGTAAATTTGCAGTGGATAGAACATATCTCAATTGACCAGAGGTAGAGGCAGGATGGATCCAGCCCCACCTATCCCTATGAAACTCTATTGTTGGAAGTAATGTTATCTTGTAAACCCATGATCAATCTAGAAGTTCCACAACCATGGCATGAAATGTACCCCTAATATGATTTTTATGTCTAAAAACATATTATAAACCATGAACAGGGAGGGTATAACAAAAATATTGTTTTTTGGATAATTTATGATCTCTTAACAATTCCAATAAGGGGAATCATCTTTCCCTAGGGTAAGGGGATGAATATTAGTGTTAAACCCTTCTCTCCAAACAACATCGGTGTAATAGACGATCAATCCAAATCACTGGAAGGGTTTTTTGTGGATATCATGTTTGAAACTCTTAAGGGGAGAAATTTATGTCTGGGAAGTTACTAAAATAACTCGTTGAGAACCTCTGTGGACCACTTCTTATTTGGCAGGGGGGAGCCCAATGGAATTATATTTAAAATGAGAAGAATGGGGTGAAATATGGCATTATGTATCCATGATAAATTAACACCAAGCATCTTGGTTGGAGGGGTTGGTAGATATGGGATATTATGGAAACCCATTTACATTGTTTCATTAGAAGTCTAAAAAAGCTGCATTATAGAATTTTTAGACAGATTTATGTGGTTGGTTTATTGGATTAGGCTTATTAATTCCTTCTATGTCTCTCATATTAATTATGCGATGCAGGATCATTGAGTAATCCTCATTCACATATCAATAGGTTCAGGGAAACCATAGTCTAAATGAATCTTCGGGTTTGAGAGCTTTTCAGTGAAGGGAAGGGAGTGCGATTAAATGAAATTGATCTTATTGGAAGGCTTGTGATTATAACATTGAAATGTGGTTACATTATATGATGTAAAATATGAAAGCTTAGATTAATCTAATATTTCACCATCCTAATATACAATGTGATGTTATTAAAAAAATCTGAATGAATTGTATTCCATACACACTTCTAATTATGTTCCCCCACTATATCTAGAATGGATGAGGAACTTTAAGAGACTCCCTTAATTAATGAATATTTCATGAATATACACACTAGAGAATCCTACATCAAATATGGAAAAAATAATTACTTATATTTTTATTATAAGGCCCTTATGATGAGGCACAATACTATATTATTTACCTCACGGATTTAGAGGGTAGGCTTGTCTTCGATGAGAGGGGAATTCATCATATCATCATGCTTTTTTAATCAATATCATTTTTTAATGGGGTTCTGTCTTTTCATTAGTTATTGGTTCTTATATTGTAACAATGGTTTTGAAGATGAAGAATAGATAGATCACACAATAATTTATTTCTTTAATGATTTTATAGAAACTAAAAAGGAATCACTCAACCAATGAACCTGAACCAAAGGGATTCTATACCTTGTTTTTTTTAAAATATTGACAAATTGTCAGACCTGAAATTTGGGGGCTCATGAAATACCATTCATTATAAGAATGAAATCATTATTCCCTTAACGAAACCATTATTAAACTCATTATAAAAATAAAAAAACCCTCTTTTGTCTATGACTTCTGGCCTAACGGCTCATGCAATTTGATATATATATTAACCATTCATAATACAATGAATCTCTAGATGTCGAAGCTCATTGTCTGACACTCATTTTGTTTCCATTTTTGTTTTATATTTTTTTAAATATATAATGTGACTAATTTCATGACTGGTGACTTTATTAATACTTTTTTATTAAATGATGAAAATTTCATTTTCACACAATTTTTATGTTATTTTTTAGTATTTTTTGTTTTAATTTATGATAGAATTAAATTTAAACCAATAAAACCTCTCACATACCTATATGAATTTAGAAATATTCAAATGTGACAGGAGATCCTCTCGGTCTACCTTCTCTTTAGATATTTTTGGTGATTATATTTGGTGATTTAGAGTATTTTTACTTACACCCTAATGGTTTGGAAACATATGGTCATCCCTCTGTAGTCCTTCCAGTTTCAGTGGGAAATAGTTCTTCAGATTCAATTTTCATTTGCATCCATGGTGAGATGTCTGATTAGTTAGAGGAGATAGCTCTTGATTATTCATCAGTTCAAGGGGATGTACCACTAGAGATACATATCTCTTTTATATCAATGTTGTCTGGTGGTTAGGGTTTCTCATAAGCTCTTATGATTCCAATAATTGACTCAATTTTGGATTTGAGCCAATCTTTGAACATCATTGATGATAATCTTGTGTTCTCATAGTCATTGGTTGATTTTTTCCTGACTTAAACTTTCAAAAAATGAATTTTAATCTTGAATATTGGTAAAGATCTCTCATACATTCAAGCATTATAATCATATATTTCATCATGGCATATTTTTCCCCAATCGTAAGTAGATCTTCTAGTATTTATATAAAACCGATGGGTCACCATTTCACAACCTAGTAAATTCACCAAAAATGTTGTTGTTAAATTTGATTCTTTTTTTTATACATTTTTAAATTCAATTGAATTAGAGTATGATTTGTAGAGGTTGGAAGTGTTGTAATTATAGCCAAGTTCATTTAGTAGTATTAATTATTTATTCCCACATTCATTATTGTGAGGTTTGTGTAACATTCCAGGTAAATAAAGATTTTGAAATTTTCATATTTATTATTATTTGTGAATAAAATATTAATATTACTATAAAGGGGATGCTGTATTCGATGGTGTACCCAATACGTAACAATGAGTTTCTCTGAAATCTTACGTTGCACACTAATAATATAATAAAATTATTTTAAATGGTAGATAACGTCTAGCAGTTGGAATAGAGGGAATGAACTGAAATAACTAAAATATTATTATTATATTTTTTTACATTATTCAATAAATGTTAGAGGCTTAAAATGCAATTGAATCCAATTTTAAGAATAAATATTCTAATATTCTTTAAAAGGCCGATTAACCGCCTTTTGATGATGATCCCTTTTTAAATATACTTTTTTCACTTTTATATGTTATATTTGAAAAAATAAAATACTTCTTTAGAATCAAGACATCAAATTTTAATTTGTGTTAATTTTTGTAATTTTTCGATAAAGATCATTTTTAGTGAAAAATGATGTATTTTAATTTAAAACCTCCTTTTAATCTAAATTATTTTTATTTTTATATTATCTTTTTAATTAGATTTAAAGTGTAATTAAAATATATTTTTACCATCTAATACAATGGTGGTCATTTTAATTAATTTCTCTTTGTAATTGGACATAAACAACTGTCTATCTTTTAATAGATATTGTTTCTTAAAAACACGCTATTTGTTTTAACATCAGGAATTGATTATAAAATTAATTAATGAAAATTTTATGTTTTGAATCTGGTAAAATTGATATCATTTTTGAATTTTGAATATGAAAGATGGCTTACGGTGAATGTTTGGTATTTTTCTGAAAAATGTTCATTTTTAATGCATAGTGAAAAATACTGCATTTTAATTCAAAACTGCCTTTTCATCCAATTTATTTATATAGTTAGATTATCATTTAAATTGGTTTTAAGGTGTAATTTAATTATTTTTTTATCATTTAATATAATTTTGTTCATTGGATGTAATTTAACTTTTGAATTGGATGTAAAAACAAATCAATCTTTTGATAACTTTTAATTCATAAAAACCCATCTTTTGTTCTGACAACGAGGATTATTTTTAAATTAATTACTACAATTTATGTGTTCGAAATTTGATAGAATGGATTCAATATCTGGAATCAGAAGGTCCAAATTATGTAATTAAGAATCTTTTTTTGGACATTATGAATAGTAATGACGGTAATTATCGTTAATTATCATGATTAATTAGTAATCGGGTAGTTAAGGGAAATAAAATAACATAATAATAATATAAAATGACCCCAACATGTGTCCTAATGATACTGGTTGTGTCTTGTCCAACAATGGGATTCCTTGTGCCAATCTTTGGGACCCCATGGGATCACTTTAGTGTGATAGTGACCATTTATTATATTTTTTTAAAAGGAAAGTATAACCAAAGTATGTATCACCCAAGTAAAACAATTTTAGTTTTGTCTATGTAAATGATATCTTAGACTATAAATAGTCATTGGAAAGATAAGAATATTTCCTACATCATGGTATATTTTAATAATTTTTAGACCTTAAATAAATAAATTTATTTATGACACCATGATGATGTAGTAATTACCTTATTAATGATCGATTTAAATAAAATGAAAAGATAATGTAAAATCTAAGAATTAAACAAGTAAAAAAACCAATTGGATGAGTATATTATGAACCCTTACCACTTTATCCTCGAAATATATAATTTTGGGACCTTTAAAATCTGAAACTCATTTTAAAATAAAGTAACATTTCAGGACATTCCAAGGGTGCCCCTCCTGCCTCTTATAAAAGGCCCCCACCAATACCCCCTTACCCACACCTCTCAAGCCTTTTCCTCGACCAAACTATGCTAATTTTATCTCTCCACATCCCTCCCTTTATCCTAGAAGCCTTACCGTATGCAGAAATCTCTTCAAGAAACCCTTTTAGTTCAAACCAAATGGAGTTACCCGATTTAAAGGTAATGTCTTCCTTTATGTTATTTTGTTTTATTTTGCTTCTCCAACCACCTAAACACTTTTTATTCCTTTATTCTGTAAAAAAACCAGTATATAAAATATTCTATGATGTTTTTATGAGAATTATTTTATTTACACTTACACAAACATCTGTCTAATGGTTAAAGAACATATTGTTTCTCTGAGTGGCAAATTACTGCCTCACGAAACGATGATTTTTCAATATTCTTTTAACAAATTTCATGGGGGCCATTAAAATGTCACTCTATATATATATATGATATATATTTTGATTATTATCTGCTTATGATTCTGTATGTTTCATTTATGGCATACCGTTATGGTTTCCATTATGGGTAAATGCGATAATTTCATTTTAGGAAGTGCGGACTACTGCCCCCACAAAGTGATTCGATTCGTTAATGACATATTTGGGATGTATAAAGGTTGTAATTGATGATTTTATATATGATATTATACTGGAATTATAATATACCTTTATATCATTATTATTTCATTCCATTAAATATGAAATTGAAATGAAAGTAGCGTTCATGCCTACGTACGGCTTACCATCTCCATGAACGGTGCATTTCATTTCATACCTCAAAATGTTATGTAATATTATAAATGAATGTATATACTGGATATATATTATATATATTATATCCACATCATTAATATAATTCTAGATAAAATGGATATTTTTCCACCTGAATAACTTGTAATTATAAGAAGTTTATTTTTGACTTAAGTACCAAAGATCGACAAAACAAATGTAATTAACTTAAATAATAACATAATGTTCATAACAAGGTAATAAGTGATATAAATGGAATAATGAACCCGAAAAAGGGTTCTTAAGAAAGTATAAATTAACTCTAGTTTATTATCTAGGAGATTGAAGAATGATCGAGTCAAGTCAGACACGAGGTAAGGGATCCAACCTCTCTCTTTCTTTTTAAGTACTCACTTTTATGTCACTTATTTTAAGATCATATTTCTTATATTGGGGGATGTTATTTTATATTAATATTACTTTAATTTTCATTTTCATATGATTAGAGACCCTAATTTTTATCTTCAATCCATTTTTGGATGTTTTAAGTGGTGTCGTTAGGCTGCCAAATTTTTGTAAGGGTATATCTTATCTCACTTTTAATTCTGCGAGATGTCCATTGGTCGCCACTTATTTATTGCATGTGGTGTATTGTGTTCATCCATTTGATATATATTATCATGATTTTATTTATATTCATGGTATTTTTTGATTCATATTGTGTTCATTGTCATTTGGCCATATGACTTGATTGATTACAATGAGGTATGAGGTTTTTATCTCACTTTTTGTTCCTGTGAGATTCATGCTACATTTTCCACTATTACCTTTTGTGTGGTGTATTTACTCCCCATGACTGTATTCTTTGGGTAATATAATATAATTTATGGGTATTTACATCTTCAATGTATGATCTTTGTTTCATGGGGTGTACGTTTCGATAGTCACCCAAATCGGTAAGGGAACCTTTCACCCTCCTCTTTTTAAAAGACTTATTTTTTATGTCTTTTAATTTACATCTTATTATGTTGGGATATTTTATTATAAATCCTTATTTCTGTAAATGATTTTTCCATGTGATGAGAGACCATTTTTATCACTCATCGTCTCATTTTCAGAATTTTAAAATGATGTCATTAGGCTATCGAATTTCTATAAGGGGACTTCTTAACCCAATTTCAATTCTTTGGGTAAAACCTCTACTTCATGATTATTTAATACTATGAATATGTTTGGATGACCTTCGATTTTTTACACTTAATATCCTCTTATGTAAGGTTTATTTATATCTGCCACACATAATCTTCTAATTGATTAATCCTTAATCTAGGGATACCGACTTTGTAAGGGACTTCATCTCAATATCCTTTCATTGAGGAATATTTTGTTTTATACACAACATTATTTTATATGGTGTATAAACCCCTTTAAATTTTACTTTTATTCAAAAGGAATCTTTTTTTACTAATCGTTTTACTAAAATAAAAAAGGAATGTTTTGTCTTACGTATGCGGCGACAACGACTTCTCCACCACCGTGACCATTATTTGAGTTTCGGCTTCCTCTAAAAGCCGTAACATTTTTAAAATGAAAAATAAATACCATGTTTCACTTTTATTTTATTTTGGTATTGAAAATGGTTTTGATAATGTTTTTATTATATCAATGTGTTGTATTGATATCTTGTGATTGAAATGTGGAAATGTTATGTTTCCTTTATGCATGTTTTATGTGATACGATTATGTTTTTATTCATGGGAGTTTTTTATGAAGAGGGGTGGTTCCGTGATAAACTAAGGGTGGGGGAGCCTGTGATAACTCTCCAATGAATTGGGTAATGTGAAGGAGATAAAGGCTAAGGTTTCTCTAAAGAAATTTAGGGAATATACTATGATGGGTATTCCAAACATAACCATGAGGGTTACTCCCTATGAATGTTATGAATTCCTTAAGTTACCTTTATGTCTTATGATTTCTATTAGTTATTCATAATCCTTATGATTTGAAGAGGTATGTTTAATAACATATGTTTTAAGAGTAATGTATTATTTCATTGATTCATATGTATACATAGACTAAGGTTTTCATTCAATATTTTTATATCCATTACTAATATTTTTATGCTCATCACAATTTTTTGAAATGTTTTTAACAGGTGAAGGGAAAGGTACATGATGTTATGATAGTGTCGAGGAAGTGTCAAGAAATAATCCACGTTTTATTTTAAAAATGTTTCCTTTGTTGGGAAAAGTGAATATTGACATTGATGTAACCACCTTGTTTAAATGTGGAATGTAATGCATGATTTATGATCTAATTCTCTAAAACTGTAATCCTAAAAACATCCTCAATGGGAATTTTTCCTTTAATTCAAGATTAAGTAATGTTTTATGGACACAACCTTATTATTGTCATCAGAGGGAGTTTTAGATAACTTTAGATTTTAGAGTATTGTATAAGCATAAGTGACAAGTTGTGTATAACCACAATGGTTAGTATTTTGGATGGAGTCATTGTTAATTTTGAAAGGTAGAATGAGAATGAGATAATTTGGATAATTATATCTTATTGTTTAAATTCCTCCTTATTATATGATGATTTCACTAAAATACTCACACTGACCTTTTTATTTTTAGTAAATGGATGAATCTAGTAGGCACCAAAGAGACAATTGGTTTGAAGGAAACTGTGGTGGTACTCTGATTAAGGAACTGGATGAAATGGGAAATTAAATGAGAAATGTTGTGGTTATTCTAAACCAACTACCCGGAGTCAGTATTAACCACATGAACCTTGGTGAGTTCACTAATGCATCATGTACGAGATAACCAACTCGATGTGAAGTTCAGGTAATAATTATAAAGGTATCCATGAGGGTTTATATGATCCTTACTTTTGAGGTAATTATGGGTTACTATATGTTATGATGGAAAATGAAAGGAATGAGATAAACATGAGGTTAAATTATGTTATGGTTATTTTTTAAGATTTTATCTCTTTTTGGGGAATTTTATATGATTTATGTAGTTTTTGAAAAAGGACAACACGTAGACCGTGTGACAACCCGTTGAGTCGGACGAAGCTGCGGGAATCGAACCCACTACCAAATTGCAACTGGGATTTATCACCTACCACTAGACTACGTGAAGTCCCTAGTTATTATGACTTATTCATTTTAGTTAGATGATTTTATGAATCATGAAAAAGTTTATTTTGGGTTATCTATGGAAATTATTAGCCTATCGTAGAGGATATGTGATTAGGTTAATTACTTTTCAGTAGGAGACTTTAAGAGTAACTGATGTTATTTGGATATAAATGTTAAGATTTGTCATGGAAGACTATGTGATTAAATACATCGGAGATTTGGGTTTAAATATTAGTTTGGATTAAATTGATGAATTTTATGGATATTTGTTTACTGAATGGTCTTTGGTGAACTTCGGGTTTTGTTGGACAAATTGTGGAGAGTAAGAGTAGTGTTTCTTATTATAAAGGATTAACCTTTTGTGTATTATCTGATCTCATACTAACAATTTTTTGTTTTTGTTATGGTCTAATGACATATTAAATATATAGTTCATCTTTTGTGGGTTAGGTGATTCTCAAGAAGGTGATTAATGCACTCTTAATTTGAAAAAGTCATCCTAAATTCTCATCGTTTGGAGAAAATATGAGTTTGTGTTAGAAATATAGTAAAAGATGAAAGTATACATGAATAATGAGTATGTTTCCTTTTGATTTAGTTAAGCTCATAAATAAATTACTCAATGAAAAGTAACTTAAAACAAAAATTTTGTATGTTAACTTTTCCTACGGGGGAATCAAATACTGTTTATCCCATCACAAGTTTGTGATTTTCTTGGGGTTAACTTTCTCCTAATCATGTTTTCTGTCACTATCTATCAGTCCTTGATGGTTTTTTTCTCCTCCATATCCATGTTTTCCTACATGTAATCTTAGTATGGGTTAACTCGAGTGACCATTGTACTTCTCTTTCTTTTTTTAAAGTGATAGTTTTACAGACTCTTGTTCCGATGTGGGACATTCAATGAGTTTTCCGAGCCCAATTTTCAAATTGTGAGGACGCAATTCCCAAAAGTGGGGAAGGATGTAATATTCAAGGTAAATAAAGAATATTAAATTTTCATATTTATTAATATTTGTGAATAAAATATTAATATTACTTTAAAGGGGATTCTATGTTCGATGGCGTACCCAATACGCAACAATGAGTTTCTTTGAAATATTACGTTGCACAATAATAATATAATAATAATATTTTCAATGGTAGATAACGTCTAGCCATAGGAATAAAAATAATGAATAGAATGAACTAAAATATTATTCGTAAATTTTTTTACATTATTCAATAAATGTTAGAGTCTTAAAATGCAAACGAATCCAATTTTAAGAATAAATATTCTAATATTCTTTAAAAGGCCGATTAACCTCATTTAGATGGTGAACCCTTTTTAAATATACTTTTTTTCACTTTTATATATTATAATTTAAAAAATAAAATAATTCTTTATAATCAAGACATCAAAATTTCCTTTGTGAAATTTTTTGTTATTTTCCGATAAAGATCATTTTTAGTGAAAAATGTTGTACTTTAATTCAAAACCTCCTTTTAAACTAATTTATTTATATTGGTAGATTATCTTTTTAATTGGTTTTAAAGTGTAACTAAAATTTATTTTTACCATCTAATCCAATGGGGGACATTTTAATTAATTTCACTTTGAAATTGGACATAAGCAAGTGTCAATATTTTAATAGATATTGTTTCTGAAAAACACGCTATTTGTTTTGATATCGGGAATTGATTATAAAATTAATTAATGCAACTTATATGTTTTTAATTTGGTAAAATTGATATCATTTTTGAATTTGGAATATCAAATATGTCTTATGGTGAATGTTTGGTGTTTTTCTGACAATTGATCATTTTGAATGAATAGAGAAAAATATTGCATTTTAATTCAAAACTGCCTTTTCATCCAATTTATTTGTAGGGTAATATTGTCATTTTAATTTATTATAAGGTGTAATTTAATTATTTTTTTATCATTTAATACAATTTTTGTCATTGGATGTTATTTCACTTTTAAATTGGATGTAAAAAAAATCAATATTTTGATAGATTTTACATCTTAAAAACTCGTCTTTGGTTCTGACAATGAGAATTATTTTTAAATTAGTTACTGAAATTTATGTGTATGTAATTCGGTAGAATGGATTCCATATTTCAAATCATAGTGTCCAAATTATGTAATTAAGACTCCTGTTTTTGGACATTATGAATAGTAACGACGGTAATTATCTTTAATTATAGTAATTAATTAGTAATCGGGTAGTTAAGAGTAATAAAATAATATCATAATAATATAAAATGACCCCAAAATGTGTACTAATGCTACTAGTTGTGTCATTTCCGAACATGGGGTTCCTTGTGCCAAACTTTGGGACCCCATGGAATCACTTTAGTGTGATAGTGACCTTTTATTATATTTTTTTAAAAGGAAAGTATAACCAAAGTATGTATCACCCAAGTAAAAAAAATTTAGATTTTACAGTGTAAATGATCTATTAGACTATAAATAGTCATTGAAAATATAAAAATATTTCCTACATCATGGTATTTGTTTTATAATTTGTAGACATTAAATAAATAAATTTATTTATGACCCCATGATGATGTATTTATTACCTTATTAATGAACTATTTAAATAAAATGAAAAGATAATGTAAAATCTCAGACATACACTTGTCAAAAAATAATTGGATTAGTATATTTGGAACCCTTATTACCTTATCATCGAAATATATCATTGTGGGACTTTTATAATACGAAACTCATTTTAAAATAAAGTTAAATTTCCTGACATTCCAAGTGTGCCCCTCCTCCCTCTTATAAAAGGCCCCCACCTCTACCCCCTTACCCAGACCTCTCAAGCCATTTTCTCAACCAAACTCTACTTATTTTATCTCTACACATCCCTCTCTTCATCCAAGAATCCTTACCTTAGGCAGAAATCTCTTCACGAAACCCTTTTGGTTCAAACCAAGGGGAGTTACCCGATTTAAAGGTAATGTCTTCGGTAATGTTCGTTTGTTTTATTTTGCTTCTACAACCCCATAAACTCTTTATATTCCTTTCTTTTTTAACAAAAAATTATCTTAAATATAATGGGATATTTTTATGAGAATTATTTGATTTACACTTAAACACACCTCTGTCTAATGGTTAAATAACATAATATTTCTGTGAGTGGTGAATTACTCCCTGACGAAATGATGATTGTTCAATATTCTTTTGACACATTTCATGGTGGCCATTAAGATGTAACTGTATTTATATATGATATATATTATGTTTATTATTTCCTTATGATTCTGTATTGTTCAATTTTGGCATACCTTTTTTGTTTCCATTATGGGTAAACACGATAATTTCATTTTGGGAAGTGCGGACTACCACCCCCTTAAAGTGATTTTATTCATTAATGCCATATGTGGGACATATAAAGGATGGAGTTAATGATGTTATATATGATATTATACTGGAATTATAATATACCTTTATATAATTATTATTTCATTTCATTAAATATGAAATAGAAATGAAAGTAGCGTTCATGCATACGTACGGCTTACCGTCTCCATGAACGGTGCATTTCATTTCTTACCTCAAAATTCTATGTAATATTATAAATGAATGTATATAATGTATATATATGATATATATGATATGAAAATCATGAATATAATTCTGGATATAATGGATATTTTTTCACATGAATAACTTGTAATTATAAGAACATTATTTTTGACTTAAGTAACAAAGATCGACAAAACAACCATTATTAACTTAAATAATTACATATTGTTCATAACATGGTGATAAGTGATATAAAAGTAATACTGAACTTGAAAAGAGTTTCTTAATCAAGTATAAATTAACTCTAGTTTATTATCCAGGATATTAATAAACGATCGAGTCAAGTCGGACACGAGGTAAGGGATCCATCCTCTCTCTTTCTTTTAAGTACTCTCTTTTATGTCACTTATTTTAAGCTCATGTTTCATATGTTGCGGGATGTAATTATATATTCCTATTTATATATATTTTATGTTCATATGATGAGATACCCTAATTGATATCTTCAATCCATTTTTGGATGTTTTATGTGGTGTCGTTAGGCTGCCGAATTTTCGTAAGGGGATTTCTTATCTCACTTTAAATTCTGTGACATTTCCATTGTTCGCCACTTATTTATTGCATGTGGTGTATTGTGTTCTTACATTTTATTTATATTATTATGATTCTATTTATATTCATTGTATTTTTTGATTCATATTGTGTTTATTATCTTTTTCTCATACAACGCGATTGATTACAATGAGGTATGTGGTTTTTGTCTCACTTTTTGTTCCTTTGAGATTCATGATAAATGTGCCACTATTTCATTTTGTGTGCTGTATGTACATCCCATTATTGTATTATTTGGGTAATATAATTTAATTTATTGGTATTTACATCTTCATTGTAGGACCCTTATTTCATGTGGTGTACGTTTCAAAAGTTACCCAAATCGGAAAGGGAAACTTTGGCCCTCCTATTTTTAAAAGACTTCTTTTTGTTTGGTCTTTTTATTTACATCTTCTTATGTTTAGATATGTTATTATATATCCTTATTTATGTAAATGATTTTTCCAAGTCGGGAGATACACTTTTTATCTCTCATTTTCTCATTTTATGAATTTTAAAATTCCATCGTTAGGGTGTCGAATTTCTGTAAGGGAACTTTACAACCCAATTTCAATTATTTGGGTAAAACCTATACTTCTTGATTATGTTGTACTATGAATAAGTTTGGATGAACTCCGATTGATTAACACTTAATGTCCTCTTATGTTTGGTATATTTATATTTTCCACACAAAATCATGTAATTGATTTATCCTTAATCTACGGATATTGACTTTGTAAGGGACATCGTCTCAATATCCTTTCATTGAGGAAAATTTTGTTTTATACACAACTTTCATTTATATGGTGTGTAAATCACTTTGACTTTTACTTTTATTCAAAAGGAATCTTTTTGTATGAAGCGTTTTACTATATGACAAAAGGAATGTTTTGTCTTACGTATGCGACGACAACGACTTCTCCGCCTCCGTGACCATTATTCGAGTTTCGGCTTCCACTACAAGGCATAACATTATTTAAAATGAAAAAAATACCAAATTTTACTTTTATATTATTTTGGTATTGAAAATGGTTTTGATAAAGTTTTTATTATATCAATGTGCTGTATTGATAACTTGTGATTGAAATGTGGAAATGTTATGTTTCCTTTATGCATGTTTTATGTGATACGATTATGTTATAGTTATTGGGCATTATTTATGAAGACAAGTGGTTCCCTGATAAACTAAGGGTGGGTGAGCCCATGATAGCTCTCAAATGCATTGGATAATGTGATAGAGTTACACACTAAGGTTTCTCCGAAGATATTTATGGAATATATTGTGATGGGTATTCCAAACGTAACCATGAGGGTTACTCCCTATGAATGTTATGAATGCCTCAAGTTACCTTCATGTATTATGATTTCTAAAAGTTATTCATAATCCTTATTATTTCAAGAGGTATGTTCAATCCATTATGTTTTATGAGTAAAGTATGATTTCATTGATTCTTATGTATACATGGACTAAGGTTTTCTTTCTATATTTTTATATACTTACTGAGATTTTTATGCTCATCCCATGTTTTTGAAATGTTTTTCATTGGTCAAGGGAAAGTTACATGATGTGATGATAGTGTCTATGAAGTGTCAAGAAAGAATCCATTTTTATTTTAAATATGTTTCCTTTGATGGGAAAAGTGAATATTGACTGTGATGTAACCACCTTATTTAAATGTGGAATGTAATGAATGATTTATGATCTAATTCTATAAAACTATAAAACTGGAAAGATTATCAATGTGAATTATTCATTTAATTCATGATTAAGTAATTTTTTAAGGC
Organism: Viscum album; assembly: GCA_963277665.1. Taxonomy (NCBI): domain Eukaryota; kingdom Viridiplantae; phylum Streptophyta; class Magnoliopsida; order Santalales; family Viscaceae; genus Viscum; species Viscum album. The sequence continues at coordinate 1,188,006,654 of OY728121.1, read as the reverse complement.
CAGGTCCTTATAGATTGTATTGGTACATTCCAGTTCATCAATTGTTTGTTTTTATTTTACATTGTTGGTGCATTCTCACTGTTTGCACACAAGTTCGGGTAAATGATCCCAAACATTTTGATTCTAATATCATGATTGTTTTTTTGTCTCTCATATGTAATAACTTCATTTCAACAATAATTTTGCCCAATTATCCGTTTTCCACATCCATGGTCACTCTTCCAATGTTTGCTTGCTGATGTGGGAAACTCTGGTCTGAAACATTTATTTCTATGATGATCACACATATTTTGGTTCCATATCCTATTTCGTCCTTTAATCTTCTTGGTGTTGATTTTTTTAACATGAATCACCTCCTTGTTTTGGTCTACTCTAGAATACTAACTATCTAGCCCTAGGGTGGTCTTTTGGTTTCATGAAGGGATTTTTCTTCTTCTCCCCATGTTTCATTAGAACTCAAGGAACATCCTTTAATTATAAATGTTAATTGTATTGATGAAGATGATCCTAATAGATTAGTATTGTATGGAGGTGATGTTGAGGATACCTATCCTTCAAAACCTCTTCTTTTCATAGCTTCTCACCATATTTTCATAGACTTCTTGAGGTGTTTGATTAATCAGAGATGGGATCTCACACTAATCCTATGCGTGTTACTTCTCCATGAAACAAGATCTCTCATATTCCATCTATAGTAATAAATTTTGACCCAATAAAAATTCTATCCCAGCTTCTTTTAATCTTTAGGTGCCACTTATAGACAAGAAAAATGATGGAAACATATTATACCCACAATTATTTTTCTCTTTTTATTGTAGAGGATCATGATAATCCTATGGATTCCCCTTCTAGAAATCAAATTATAATGAATGGATTGTCTTTTTTGGTGCATGATAACTAAATTTATGTCCAATTTTATTCTAGATACTCCTAATTCCTAATCTTAGGTTAAAATGGTTATTAGTTCCAAGACACTATCCCTTTATTTCCCATGATTTACTCCATCATATAGAACATCACATGAATTTGATAAATGAGATTTTATCCCTAATAATTTATAAACCAAATATATTTACTCGGATTCTATCCTTGACATAAAACATGAAGCATGTGTTGCACAAAAGTTTTCATCCAACCATCACATGTGAAACTTCATGCATGGAAATACCAAAAGTACACATATTTGGATATTATATAATTAACATGTGTATGTTGAATTTACATTCCTCTTATCACCCTATCTAGGTCCACATTTTTATTTCTAATTTATATTTCTCCTTCAAAGCATTTCAGTTTTACATCATTTAAATAGAACAAATAAAAGACTCTTTTATATAATATACACCCATTTATGAGTCCTTTTTACCCATTATTTATCAACTTTGTATGCCCTACTCGACCAAATGCACCTGGAAGGATTGGAATATCTATCCTCATTTTATAAATTTACCTCCATTACCACTACACCATCCTATTTGATTTTCTATTTTTATGATAAATATACATATATATATATTAACATAGATCATGTTAATAGATGTATTCATTATCTACATATTTATAAATATATAATTATTTTAAAATACATTTATCTTAAATTTTTATCTATATATATATCATTTACATATAATTTGGTTTCTACACATAAAATTCTATAATGTATTTATTAAATGCATATTTATTTTAAATATTTTTATACAATATATTTCTATAATATGTTTAAATATATTTTATTAAAGTCTATTTTTATAAATTTCTATTATAATTTTATTTATATATTAACATAAATACCTTTATATGATTTATTTACACTATATTGGAAAAACATACCGACATATTTCTGTATTTTTCTATATACATAATTATATATAATTATAAAACTATAAATGGAATTATAAATGAATATATATATATATATATAATGCACTTATATAAATATATATTTATTTTTATATAAAAGATATTTATTTATATATATATTTAATGTGGATAATTAATATTTTTTTAAATGGTTTATGTATTTAATAATATATATTATATTTAATTAATAATAAACATTAGTTTATGAAATTATATATATATAATTACATTAATATATATAAAGATATATATATATATGTTTATGAAACATTAACATAAGTATGATTGCTGATTGAGATAATGCTCTTAAGGATTCTTTGGGGTTATTGATTCCTATGGTCTCCTTGGTGCAGCTATGATTCAACGACATCCCTATTTCATGGCTGATGTTTTAGAACATCCTTCTAATGGGGTTATCCCAAATCCCTTCATGAGGTGTGGTGTTGTGTAATATGATCTAATAATTCATTGAAAAGAACTTATTGTTGATATACAATGAAAAAGAGTGTTTTTATCCGTAATGGATGATGATTCATTTCTCATGCATCAAATGATAGTGATGATCATCCAAGTGTTTGTAGAAAATGACCCTTCAATCTGGTTGCCATGAAAAACATGTTGCATAGCACTTATCATTGTAAAGAGAGTGTATCTTTAAGTGATGTTGGATTCAAATATATGATCATTGATTTATTCCATGATATAGAAAACAATATGGTACTCAATGAATGGACTTGGTCCATTGATAATGAACTCATTATAACGGGGTATATAAGAGATAGAGGGGATATCCGGAAACCTAGTCTGTCTAAAACCCCATTATTGATAAAACATAAAGGATCCCATTTTTTATAGAACTGAGCGACTTATGTGAAAAATCAGAGGCCACATTAGAGAATTCAAGGAATGTGATAAATCATTTCATATTCATGGGGGTCCGACTATGTGAATTGGGGTGTCAGTTGATGTGGAATATCTACTTTTAAGTTCATTGTTTCATATAAAAGTGGAATAAAATTCTTGGATATGATTTGAATTTTTAGACCAACCTATTTTCTTCTTCTTAGGGGGGTTTCTTGGGAACATAGAGAAAGACTCTATCTCATGTATGCAAGATGAATGAAGGATACATCATCAAGTAGTATGGTCCATAGATTAATGATATAATGGTGTCACATAATTCCATTCAAAACTAAAAAAATAATAGGATCATGATTTACTTGAGAAATCATATTGAAAGAAATCTATCTAGAATCACTGTAATATAATCATGTTGGGGCCTCTAGATTTTTTTTAAATAATATTTTGACAACACGTGTAATGCCCCGACACCAGTTATGCGAGTCAGCGCATTATTTTAATACATTTTCATAATTACAAGGAATCAAGTCCTGAAAGACCGACCAGTTTAATAGTCTTGGAAAATAGATTACACACATGAACATTTCATTACACATTAGAAAATAAAACACAACATAAATGATAATTTTAGAATGCCATTAATACCTTATATTAACCATTCTTATCGATCATAAAATAATTCATCACATCCTGGAAAAAATATAACATAGAAAGGGGTGAGATCAAATGCTCAGTAAAGATAACAATATAGCAGAAACCTTCATAAACAAGCATAAATATTTAAGTCAATGTATTACACTAAAAAAAGCATTTGTAACTTAAAATTCATCATAATATGGAAAAGATAAATTCAAATAATTAAATTTACTTATTCACATGGATATTCAACTAGTATAATAATCACATGAAATATCAATAGCCACTTTCATAATGATGGAATGCATAATTCCATATTTTATAACAACATAGTCAAGGCCAGGTGTCAAGACTACAAAAAATATTTTATCGAGGCCTTGTTCCAGGACACTAGATTGCCTCATGAGACCTACCGATGCATCGAGGAGATATAGTGGGCTCAACCCGTCACTTACTTTGTCCAATTCATTCCTCATATGAAAAGGTTTAAACATAACATAAAAATTCATATTAAAACTAGGATATGAATTGTAAATACTTTATCCATAAACCATGAATGGTATAAAAATAACACATCCACAGTCCAACATATCAAAAAACCATCAATATAACATGGAAGATTTGTATCATAATAAATCAACTTCAAAAAAGTTTAAAAATCCATCAAAGTATGTTGATGTTGATGGAAATGATTTGTAAAACTCTTTGAGAGAAATATCAATTTTTCAAGAAATATTTTAAAAGTCACAAAATTTATAAAGTATGAAATTTAAATATATTTTTGAATCATATTGTCCCATTCCACCTTGAATCTTTTGATTGGAATTAACATTTTAAAAAACATTCATGTCCATATAAATAAATCATTAAAACCCATTTTCGAAAACATGGACATTAATGAAAATGATTTACAAGAATAATGATTTAAATCATTTAAAATGATGTTTTAGTAAAAAAAATCCATTAAAATAATCATTTTGAAAAATATTTAATGAAACATGGACATGGATAATAAATATGTCCATGAAGATACTTACGTAAAAACAACCTCGGATAATAAAGATATTGTGAAATTAAACCTTAAGTTGCACTTTCCTTTAGTCGAGGGTACATTTGACCACCTGTATAAAGATTTTAGTATTTTATTAAATTAAACCTGAACCATATTAAAATTTATGATAACATAACTTATTCATTTATGACACTATACTACCTATTTAATAATATTTTCCATGTTAAATTAACATTTTGGGTAATAATGACATTACTTATTGTACGTGTTTTAACTTGTTACTCTTGATTGTATCACGTAGATCATGATTTAAATATTTACCAAATATAAAACATTATTTATATATCATATATATTTACAATATAAATATTTATAATAGACTTACATATGATATGAAAAACACCATTTATGGACACGGTAGGTTGTACGTTCTCATAAACATTGTTTCCGTTATCATATCGTATTGAATGGAACTAAGTGAATAAGATATATATAAGTACACACACACAGATATATATATATATCCATTGGAATTATTCTGTCATACATTACAAACTTTTTAATGATATTTATTTTTTATAATCATTTTTGAATGGTGAATGTGGAAATTAATCTCATCATGTCGTGGAGACGGTAATCCGTGTGTACACACGAGCGACAATATCATTATGTTGATGGAGAAATCGTATGTAATTGAATGGTATATCATATATACATAATCATTAACATGTTATATTTATTATTTAAATTAGTTATACTCATTATTATACCCAACCAAATAATGAAGTGTTTGAATAACAAACTACACCACGATGTGGAGACGGTAATCCGTACGTACGCACGTATGGTTACTTTTTCATTTATAGGATGGATAGAATATTGAATATGGTTGAATAATTTTTATAATAACATCAAATTATATATAAAATGATGGATTTATTATTTTATAATTGAAACAACAATGAAAGAGGAAGTGGAAGTAGAAAAAACATAAAAGAGGTGATGAAATATATATATTTTCTTTGGGTTCTTCCTTTTGATTTGATCAGAAGGGATCCATAGGATGACTTTCAGACCAAAGGAAGACCTCTAATATGAAGGGATGAAAGTTGGGAGAATATTTGGGGAAGGGTTGTATGAGAAAAATGGCTTTGGAGGTGTGAAATTAAGAGAAGGATATGTGCCATTTTATAAGATATGTGAGGGTCACTTTAGGAAAATCTTGAAATATTTTTTTATAATAAAATCATATTAGGTTTCTAATAGATCCAAAATTAATTATATAAAGTCTAAGGTGGGTATGGGTATAAAAATTTCAACCAATACGTTTTAGATAGGTTTATGGCATTATATAAACCTTATCTTTTAGATTTAACACTTAGTTAAATTGTTTGAAATTTACCATGTTTCTTTGTATTTTTATATTTTATTGTTAATAAACATAATATGAACATCCAAAAGAACCCCAATAGGTTCATTAATAACATATTCGATATTATCAAGGCCCATTTGGCTCAGACATAAATTTTTATGAATATTATATCAAACAATAATATAGTATTTGTTTTAAAAACTCAATTGTGTCAATTTTGAGATTATTTAATAAATGATTTTTGTCAAAGTCCTAAAAAATTTATTACATAGAAAAAAATTCATATGTTAAATCCTATGATTTCATATTTACATATAAAATTATATTATTACATCAAAACTCTAAAATTACATTTATTTGGATATTTATAGTATTAACTATTTTAATATTTCCTTATTAAGGTAATTGTTGTGTCATCATTGTGTCATAAATAAATTATATTATTTAATTTCTAAAAATTATAAATAAAATATTATTATTTGGGAAATATTCTTATCCTTATAATTAATATTTATAGTCTAATGTATATTATGTATAAAACTATATTAAATATGGTCTAGCTATTAAACATTGAATTTAACTCTTTCAACTCTTCTTTAAATAAAATCATAAATAATGTCATAATCTAATCCAAGTACACAAAAGAGGATCATATTTTATTCCTACGATTTTTTTGGGTCTAATTATACTTATCCAATAGAATAAGGACATGATTTAGGTAATTATGGTATCATTTTTACCCTTAATTACACTATTAACTTTTAACCGTGGTAAATAAATGTCGAAAAATACAATTCACCAAAAATTATTTTCAACTTATTGAACCAAATTTTAGTTTCTAACGTTAACCATGTCTCTTGGAGTCTGTAAATTCATCCCATAGATGTGTAAAAATTATGTTTTATACAAATTTTAAAATTCTCCAAGAAGGTGGGTAAAAGACGGTAAAATGTTCGATAAAATATTATATATCTAAACATATTATAAAATGACTCCAAATAATTACAGAAAAATTATATGAGTATTATTTATCGATTTTTACCTAAAATAAATTAAAATAAAAAAACTAATTATTTAAATAAAAAGTCTGTTTTAACACATAACGTAGTGTTTTTTCACTATTTATAAAAAAATTAATGTTTTCAGAAAGATACCAAAAATTTACCCTAAGATAATTTTGATATTCTGATTTCAAAAATTAAGTCTATTTTTTCAAATTCTAATCATAATAATTTGAATTTATTAATATAAAATTAATTCCCATTGTCAAAACAAAAATGCGGGTTTTTTTAAAAGTAAAAAACTATCAAAAGATTGTCATTTGTTTCTGTCAAAATTTAATGTGAAATTACTTATAATGACCAAAATTGAATTAAATTATTAAAATATAATCAAATTACTCTTAAAAAAATTTATTCCAAGATTTATCACTATAAATTATTTCGAATAAAAAATTTGTTTTCAATTAAATTTTAGTATTTTTCACTATTCATCAAAATATGAAAGTTACCAAAAAAGTACCAAAAATGTTTCCAAACTAAATTTTTATGTCCCAAATCTAAAAAATAAATTAAATATATTAAATTGAGTATATTAAAGTGTCAAATATATTTTTTAAAAATGATTCTCCATTAAATAAACAGTAAAATTTTATTTTTGGAAAAATACATCTTTTATCTAAAAAATCAAAATTTTCTTTATATTATATCTAAGAGACAAAAAAACAAGAATTCTAAAATTATATGGAGTATATAAAATTTAAATTTTTAATAATATGATGCATAACCATTTTTTACGTCTAGTTTGATAAGTCGTGGTGCGCTCAATATCGGTGTTGTGTGTAGCGCGAGCTATTGAATTACTTTAATAAGATAGCATACTATGAAATCATGGGTTGTTATATTCTCCCCTCCTTAAATAAATTGCATCCTCACAATTTGAAATTGTTCTTCAAAAATAAAAGTTTTCAAATAGAAAAATACCTTTGTGGAAAAACCACATTGAAAATTGGATTAATAACATTTACACTTAATACGAGGGAAAGGGAAATGAAAAATTCACCACCAGATTATGATCTTGATTAGAAGAACATTGGTTGAAATTAGAGACACATAATTTTAAGGAAAATGTAAATATTTATAGGGAGTGACTGAGGTCATCAATCACAAACAAGTGATAAATTGAGGACCTCAAAGCCATCAATCTAAGATGATGTAAAATATCATCGGTTCATCAAAACATATGTTATTAGGGTAACACATTATTGGTTTTTAGATACCTTCCCTATTGTTTATGAATTAATTTATTCCTAGAATAAGAGGATATATATATATATATATATATATATACTTGACATGTAGAGTTTCATCCTTCAACTAATTCCTACCACAAACTCATCTTTTATTCCAAAAGAAAAAATAATTCAAAAATATTATTTTTATCCGAGTTGTATAGGGTTCCAAAATTAATGAATTTATAATACATTTTTCAGAATATTTAAAAAAAACTACATTATACCAACTGGGACATCACGTAGGCTTGTGGTAGGTGATTCACCATTGTCACCCATCGGTTGTGGGTTCAAGTCTCATTGAGACGGTAATCCATACATACGCTCAAGAGACAATATCATTATATTGATGGAGAAATAATATGTAATTGGATGGTATATCATATATAAAGAATCATTAACATGTTATATTTATTATTTACATCAGTTATACTCATTACTATACCAATCCAAATAATGAAGAGTTTGAATAACTAACTACACCACGACGTGGAGACAGTAATCCGTACGTACGCACATATGGTGACTTTGTCATTTATAGGATGGATATTATGTAGAATTTTGTTGAATAATTTTTATAATTACATCAAATTAAATTGAAAATTCTGTAGTTATTATTCTATAATGGAAACAACAAAGAATGAGGAAGTGGAAGAAGAAATGAATTTGAAAGAGGTGATGAAATATTTATCTCTCATTCATGTTCTTCCTTTTGATTTGATCAAAATGGCTCCTTAGGTGGGCTTTCTGACCAAAGGAAGACCTCTCTAATGAAGGATGGAATGTTCGGAGGATATATGTCCAGGTTTTGGCCGAGCCAAATGGCATTGGAGGTGAGAAATTAAGAGAAGGGGAAGTGCCCTTTTATAAGAGAGGTGAGTGTAACGTTAGGATAAGTTTGAAATATTATTTTATAATGAAATAATATTCGATTTATAATGGCTCCCAAATGAAATATTTAAAGGGTAAGGAGGGTATGGGTTGAAAACCACTCAACCGATTGGTTTTATATATGTTTAGTTCATCATATAAAACTTATCATTTAGATTTAACTCTTTGTAAATAGTTTGACATTTACCATGTCTCTTATTATTTTTATATTATATGGTTAATAAATGTAATATAAACATCCAAGAGAACCCCAATAGGTTCATTAATGACATATATAATATTATTAAGGGCCTTTTGCCGAACCTTATATTTTAATTAATATTATATTGACCAATAATATAGTATTTTATTTTAAAACTCAATTATGTATGTTTTGACAATATTTAATAAATTGTTTTTTGTTAAAGTCCTAAAAATAATATTACATTGAAATAATTTCATATTTTCAATCGTAAAATGTCATATTAACCTATAAAATTATTTTAATTCATAAAAATTCTCAAATTACATTTATTTGGATATTTATAATATCAATTATTTTAATATTTCAGAATTAAGGTAATTATTGTGTCATCATTGTGTCATAAATAAACAAAATTATCTAATGTCTAAAAATTATAAATAAAATATTATTATGTATGAAATAGTTTTTTCTTTTTAATTAATATTTATAGACGAATTTATATTATTTATGACCCTATATTAAAAATATTTTAGATATTAAACATTGAATTTAACTCTTTTAACTCTTCTTTAAATAAAATTATAATAATTGTCCTAATCTAATCCAAGTGGATCAAATAGGATTATATATTATTAATAAGGATGTTTTTGGTCTAATTATTCATATCCAATAGAATTAGGAGAGGTGTTAGGGTAATTATGATATTATTTTTACCCATAATTACCCTATTTACTTTTAACCATGGTAAATAAAAGTCAATGTTATTATTCACAAAAAAATTATTTTCATCTTATTAAACCATATTATTTACAAACTGAAATTACCTGTTTCTCTCAAATTTTGGAAATTCATCTCACAGTAGCAGTAAAATTATGTTTTATAAATATTTGCAAATTCTCCTAGAAGGTGGGTAAAAGATGGTAAAATGTTCGATAAAATTTTATATATCTGAACATATTATAAAATGACTCCAATGAATTATGTTAAAAATATATAGGTATTATTTATCTCTTTTTTTTCTAAAATAAATTAAAATAAAATAACTAATTATTTAAATAAAAAGTCAGTTTTAACCAATAACGCAGTGTTTTTTCACTATTCATCAAAAATTGAAAGTTTTCAGAAAAATACCAAAACATTACACTAAACTAATTTTTAATATTCAAAATTCACAAATGAAGTATATTTTACAAAATTAAAAACATAGAAGTTTCATTTATTAATTTAAAATTAAATCCCGCTGTCAAAACCAAAAAGCGGGGGTTTTTTAAAAGTAAAAACTATCAAATGATTGACATGTGTTTAAGTCAAATTTAAATGTGAAATTACATATAATGACCAAAGTTGTATTAAATGATAAAAATATAGTTTAATTATACTTCCAAAAAATTTAAATGAATAATTTTTCTCAATAAATTATTTCGATTGAAAAAGTTGTTTTCAATTAAAATTTAGTATTTTCACTATTCATCAAAATATGAAAGTTTTGTTTAATGTAAAATTTTTTATCCAAACGAAATTTATATTTCCTGATTCTAAAAAAGAATTTAAATTTATTAAATTGAGTATATAAAAGTATCTAATATTTGTTTTAAAAAATATTCTCTATTAAAAAAGCTATATAATTGCAATTTTTGAAAAATACTTATTTTATCATAAAATTCAATTTTTTTCTTTATATTATGTCTAAGTGAGAAACATGTGAATTATAAAATTATTTGTAGTACATAAAATTTAAAACTTAGTTAATACTATTCATAACAGTTTTTTTGCGGCTAGTTTGTTAAGTCGTGGTTCGCTCGATCTCGGTGTTGTGTGTAGCGCATGCTATTGAATTACATTAATGAGATAACATACTATGAAATCTTGGGGTGTTACGGAAAGTGGTAAGAATAAGGGTTATATCAAACAATCATATTTGGTTCGAGTGACCAAGGGAAGAGGTATTATAAATAGGTTATGTGTGACATCGAAACCCCATAGGATGTATTCCTATAACCATGGGGGGAAATATTAAACCATTATCCATCCAGTATAAATTTTTCATTAACCCTCCATATATGAGTTCTCCCTCAACACTTGAAGCCCCCCTATAACCCTCCATGAATGTGGTGTATCCTATCGAATCATTTATGGATGATCTGAAAATCCAATGGAGGTGGAGGAGGAATGTTACAGACGAGAATGTGAATGGTAATGGAATGAGGTCAAGAGATATTTGTGTTGTTAAAAGGTGCATGTTGGGACTACTTTTTAATAAGAGATTTTCCTAATGATGGATAGTTGTATGGGATAGAACATACCATGAATTTTCAGAGGTTAAGACCTTATTTATCTAGCCCAACATATCAGCATGAAAATATTGTGTTGGAACTATCAAGAGATGAGAAACAAATAATTTGTTTGGATGCTCCAAAATTGTTGCGCTCAAAGAATCCCTATTATGTCTTTTTATCTAAAACTATATTATAACATTTGTACCTGGATTTTATTGTAAAAAAATATAATTTCATTGGATATTTATAGATCTCTTGGAAAGGTCATTTAGGGGGAATCACCTTTCATTGGATGGAGGATGTGGATGTTAGGTTTAAATCCTTATATCCAAACCACATTGGTGAAATAATCCATTAACCTGATGAAACAACATGAGAATTTGTGGGATTTTATTAATTACCCTCCCAAATGGAGAAATGTAATTCCTTGAAGTTACTAAAATACCTTAATGAGAAACTCTATAAACCACTCCTTATTGAAGGGATATTTCAATGAAATTCTATTTCAAAAATAGAAGATTGGGGGAGAAACCCTAAATTATGCATCAATTATTGATTTATAGATCCCAACATTGTTATTATGGCAAGAAGTTCTGAGATTTTCTGGAAACCCTTTTACATGGTTTTGTGGGAAGTCTGAAACAACTTGCATTATAGAACAACTAGAAAGATTTATGGGGATAGTCGACTAGATTATCATTTTCAATTATTTAAAACTCTATTATCTTATTCCTACCATGTCAGAACATTCTCCAATACTCATTAAAATATAATTTGGTTGAGGTAAATGAAAAAATAAAAGAATATTTATGGTTAATTGATTTTAGGAAAATGAAAAGGAGTTAAAATAGGTGATTTACTCATGATGGATGTTTTGAAATCCTAACATCATAATTGAGATCCATTTTATGATATACAATTTAAAATATTGTATTAACATACAATTTCACCAGCTAGATACTGAATGTGGTTCAATTGATGGAAAAAAGAATGAATTATACTCTATTCCCCTTTTGATTATTTTATCTCCACTATCTTGAAAATAGAATCTGAAATGAATGAGGCTATCAAAATTAAATAATTTTTTGTCCTATATGAACCTATAAATTTCACATAAGTGATGGAACCTATAATTACATTTATTTCAATTATAAGTGCTAGGTGTGGAGTCCCAACAACTCTATTTCATACATCACTGATTTTTATAGAAGGCATATTCACGATGAGAGTTGAATCCATGATCTCATCAGTGTTTTTTTTTTCTAAAATTTTTTATCGTTGAGGTTTTATTTCATCATATTTTTCTACTTATATCGAAGTTGTAGTTTCTGAAAAGATGAACATACAACTGACACATGATTTTACTGATGAAGATATTTTATTGTCACTGAAACATATTTACTCAAAAATATAATTAAATAAGATGCATTCCATGCATTTTTTTTAATATTGACACATTATCTGGACCAAAATATTGGGAATCATGAATGACATTTGGACAAAAATAGTCTATTTTTATCCACTATATGAAAACATTATTACTCTCATTTGAAAAATTAAAAAACCATATTTGGTCTTGTACATCTTGCCCCTCATCTTATGCAATGATACCTAAAAAATATTTTTAAATTTTATTGTCGGTTACCTACAACCATGGTTACCATCCATTATTTCTGAAAACCAATTTGATTTTTTTCCAAAGAGCCGCATATTTGATAATTCCACTATATCCCATGATGTAATTAATTTTATTAAAAATAGATATATGGTTAAAATATGTATTATTGCGTTGATGTTGGATATGATATTTCCATATGATTGTGTTGAATTACCATTTCTAGGAATTTTTATTAGAAAATTGGGATTCATTACCAAATGGCTTGAAGTCTTCCTAAAATGGGAACCCACTACCTCATTAAGGATTAAAATCAATAGAATCTTATCTTAGTGGTTCACCCCTTTTAGGGATATTTAGAAGGGAGATCCTATATGCCCTTTCCTTTTTTATTTTGGTGGATTTATTTTTTAAAAAGAATATATATATGGTAGCTAGGGAAAATCCGGTGCTTGGGGTGGAGGATTGTTTACTACTACCACATATTTCCCACCTTTTCTTTTTTGATGGAATTTTAATTTTTCTAAGAGATACCTTGGAAGAATGTGGTAGTGTCTAAAATGTTATTCACAGGTGTATGGTGGCTTCTGGGCAGTAGGTTAACACCTCCAAATTTGATATCTCTTACAGATATGGAATGATTTTTAGAAGGAAGGATGAACATATCATCACTTCTAGAACTAAGGGTTTTCAAAAAAACCAAAAATATTTTAGGATTCCCACTATAATTGAGTCCTCCAAAATAGGTGTTTTCTATTATTTTAGATTGGGTGGAATAAAAATCCAGGCATAACCAATAAAAGGGTCCCTAATGCAAGAACAAAAATCCACATCAAGGCCATTGACTATTCTATCCCATGATACGTTATATCCATTTTCAAACTACATTATTTTTTGATAGACCAATTTTATTCAAGACATGAAAATTTACTGTGGGGAATAAATTTTGGAAGTTATAAAATAAATTGGGTGGATTGGGCCTATTATTGCATCATAAAGAAAAATCAGTGGATGGGAATTTTAGATCATTGACATATACACCATTACCTTCTCCTCAAAACGGTTTTAATGATTTTGGAGAATACTTCTTCTCTTTTTGCCAAGGTCTATTATGGAATATACAATCCAAACTTATAATTTTGTTGATCTAAACAAGGTCGACTAGCTAAATAATTTTGCAGGAGTGTGTGGGGTTCTCACGCATAGCTTAATAAAATCCTATAATGGAGGATATGTGATTGTTTCAGTGTGAATATATGTAATTACCCATGGATGGGGGATAATATTGGTTCCATGTAAGAATATATAGTTGTTTCTAGTCCAAAAAATGAAAAGGATCTCTATTTGTTTAATGGAGATAGAGGTTGTTGGTGCATTCAGTCATTAAGCATCAAGTTCAATGAAAAACAATAATAATAATATTCAGTATTATAACATTATTATATTTTAGATCTAATCATCTATGATGGTGTGATGATTTCCCTGGTGAATACTCTTGAAAATATTGTTACCCATTGGTGCTAGATGAGTTTGAGTATTGTAGTGACCGGAAAAAACCTTTTCCATAACCATATCCCTCCAAAGGCATAATACATATGTTGGAAATCATTCTCTAGTATTCGACCTATTACAGAGTTTCACAGTATCTTCCATGCCTTAGATGACCCGCTTTCCCCACTAGTATTGATACTCAGGAGTCCTCACTTCATGAATGTTTTTAGTTCCCAGTGGAAAGGACTTTTGGAATTTATGGGTTTAAAAAGATGATTCTATTTTGGAGTCTTTGTAAATAATTTTAGAAATATTGGGGAATTGGTCTTCAATCCTTCCCATGGAGTATATAAATATCATGTGCACAACGGTCTAAATAAAATGGGTCCAGATAAATATTCTTTTGATTAATAATTTGATCAGAACAATCTTCTATTTGGCTGAGTTTTCCCCCTCATAACTTATCACATGGAATCTCAATGATGAATAGGTCAACAATAATGGTGTTCTTATTGGTTCAAACACTAGGTAGCCTCTTCCAAACAATGTAATGTAGATTAATGTTGATGTTTTAGTTTTTAGTGGAACCTTTTTAGGTTTCGGTGTTGTTGGATGGGGATCCTATCAAGTAGTCTTCATAGAATTCCAAAAAAACATTCAAATCTTCTTATACATAACATTTTTTAAAGATTACGGTATTATTGATGGTATGGATTTCTCTTTAGATAGACGATGACGTTCAATTGTTCTGGAGTCAAAATGCCTTATTATTCAATATGCCATCTTGTGTCCAGAAAATGAACTTCATTTATTTGGATAATTGGTTGGGGGATTTGGTATCTATATCCTAACTTCCCATATTTTTAATTCATTTTCATCAAAAGGTATGGAAATAGGTATCCACACCATTTTGGTTATAAGTGGTCACTCTGGTAAATCATGTGTACTGTTTCTTGATTTCCCAATTTAGATAAAATCCATTTTATTGTCTGATCTTATATCTTCATTTATTAATTACACTTCCATTATAAAAAATGTATGTATATATATATATATATATATATCCTTTTTTACTGGGATATTATGATGAATTTATTGATATATGTTTAGGATTTAGCATTACATTTTTAAATATGATTATTTCCAACTTCTAGAATGATAATTTATAATTTTTATGATTGATATCACATGTGAATATATGTTATGTAAAAATTAGACAATAATGGATATTTATGTTCTTTTTTCTACCCCAGTTACTATTACACATAGATATATTTAATTATCTAATGTCTCTTTTCTATGTATCATTTGATAAGCCAACGATCCTGAACCCAAGTGGTAGGGGCTCCTGCTTGGCATCCAAGAGACCCAGGTTCAAAACCAGGTGGAGGTGAATTTCCAGGTTACTGTAGCGGTACTGTAGTAGTACTATAGCAGTTATTGTTCAGTACAGTAGCAGCTAGAACTATTCTCCCGATTTGGGCCTTCGGGCCACTAGTTTGGGTCTACGGGTCTCCAGGGCCTTTGGGACATCAAAGGTCTTCAGGGCCTTAGGGCCTTCGGGCCACCAAAAGCATAGAGTAGCCTAGTTCACACTGAGCAGGCCCTAGAAGAGGATTAGAGCAATAATACTAACTGTCACCAGAAGTAGAGCTACTGGACTAGACGAATGAAAGGGTATGGCTACCGCCATCGGTACCAGGAACTGTGCAGCTTTGTACAGGGCAATGCTATCTGATCAGCAATGCAGGGTAAGGTGCTAGGTGATCAATGATGCAGAGGCTAGTGGAGGGGCAGTTCATGTTGGTTGGGCTGACGGGTCATGTATTGAGCATAGTATGCCTCTGGCCCTTCAGTTCATGTATTGCGAGTCGTGTCAGGCCTTGTGCCTTGGGCCTACGGGTCATGTACGGGTTCCCCTTCATCCATTAAAAGGGGGTATATCTATATAATAAAATTAAAAAAAATAAGTCCTTTGGGTAATTTAGGTATGTATCATTTGATATCAACCCTTTCCTTAAAATATGTGAATATTGTTTTTGATAAGAAAAATGGGATGAGATGAAACCCAACCTATTCTTTGAATATGTTTATCAATAAGGGAGAATATCAATCAGAAATATAGAATTATTGAATATCTGAAAAGGTATTGACAATAAAAAACAAAGGAGAATATTGTTGATACCATGTTGCATTTGTTTACAATATGTCTATATGTGGATGATATAGTCGGATAATTTTTGTTCCATTATTTAATTCTTAAAGTAATATATTTAAATTTTTACACATTGCATAAAATATGTGGAATTCTATGATATTTGTTTTATGATGTGAGGAAGATCAATCAATGTTAAAGAAGGTTTTATGTCATGATAAAATTTATTTGAATGCCTAAGGATTCAGAAGATGAATTTTGGTTTGCATGCAATAAGAGATTATATTTTCATCACATTTGTAGTTATGAATTTGGCAATTATATATTGTTTTTTATTTATTATTGGATAAATTATTGTGATAGTTTATTAAAAATATAGTCGTTTATCCAACATAGGGAACAATGTTCTAAGCATTAAGAAATTGTTTTTCATGAATTCTACCGAATTTCAATAATGGGAAGAAAAGTGAGCATCACTGTAGGGGGATTTTAGATGAGTTACTATATAATTCAACCACACCATCATCGCTTATTATTAATTATAGTATATTATCAATTATGAAGAAGTGATTGAATATTTTTAAAATGAGATAAAGGGGGTGCTTTGTCTTCACTATTAAATATAACATTCATAGTGTTTACTAGTGTTTACTGATTCCTAGTGTATATTAGGTGCATGTGTAATTGTTTGAAACCCTACTTTTTCGGTTGATGTTTTAGAACATACATCTCAGGGTGTTAACATAAATTTCTACATTATCCATGGTGTTATGGATTGTGATATAATAAATCGATGGGAAAAAATATTGCTGACAACCAATTAAAAGTAGTGGTCATGTCCAAGAATAATAACGACATGTTTCTAATTCATAAAATGGAACAAATGGTCATTTGAATGTTTAGAGGCAATTACCCCTTCAATATGGGTTCCTTAGAAAACATGTGGGAAAATATTTTGTATTTAAAATATGGTGTATCCATAATAGACTTTGTAGTGGTCTATATTATCACTGAATTATTCAATGATAGAGATAAATAGATATTACTCAAAGGATGTATATAATCCTTTGATAAAAAACTCATTATAATAGTTTATCTAAGAGAAAAAGTTCATATCTAGAAAAGCAGTTCTTCCAATGTCCCATTTCATATATAGATTAATTGGATCCCATTCAATAGTAAAACATGGTGAGTTATGTGAAAAATAATAAGCTACATCCAAGAATGTATAAAATGTGATATATTGGATCCTATTCATTAAGGGGGAGACTATGTAGATTATGGTTCTATTTTGTGTGGAATGACCACTTATGAGGGGATTTTTTCTGATGATAGAGGAATCACAGGCTTGGATGACCTTTGAATTTAAAAAGACATATATTTTATTCTTCTTTTGGTGGCGTCTCTGGAAAAAAGACAATTGTTGGGTCTCAAAGAAGCCATATGGAGAAGGGAAGATCAATATAAAATATGGTCTCTGGATCTATGAAAAAAAATTATGGATTTCTATCATTGTTGTACAATAGAAGAGAGGGATGGTGATATGATTATATAATACTTTTATAAGTAATATGATAATAATAATAAAAATATCATCATGTCGGGACCTTCATTATTTTAATCGTATTAGTGTAGGGACAAGCAGTCAGAATAAGGGAATATAAAACTATCAAAGGGAGTTTGTGTGACCCTAGGAAGAGGTATAATAATCCGGGATTATTTCCGATAAAAAGGATACCCCCAATTTATATTCCTATAACCATAGAGGTAATGAGTAAACCACCCTTCATCTCAAAGATAATCTGATCAAAACTAGCATATCTAATTACCACCTCAATACATTAAGTCCCCATGTATCCCTCAATGAATAGTGTAGATCCATTTAAATCTTCTATGGTAGGTCAAAAAAATTATGTTGTGGAGGAAAATGATACTATAGAATAGGAATTGAAATGGAAGGTGCTTACATGAAAACAAGGCAATTAAAAGGTGTGTGGAGGTCGCACTAGTTAATGAGAGATATTCCTAAATATTTAAGGTAGTGGGGGTGGAACATGCCTTGAATGTTCCATAGTGGAGGCTATATTGAGTTATCCTATCCTATACCCCTGAATATCATAGGGTAGAACATCCATGTGCTTGGAATCCTATGATTAGTTCATATTCTCCATCACCAATGCACTGAAAGTGTCCCAAATATGGAGTTTCTATACAAAAATATATTAGAAAGCAAGGACATGGATGATATCACAAACATGTGGGGTTTTTTATTATTTCCCAGTTTCTCAGCAAGGCTATTTGGGTGGACTCGACTTGGATTGAAGGGATGATGTTGGTGTTAGGGTTAAATCCTTATCTACAATCTACATTGGTGTAACATTCCACCAAACAGTTTCAAAAGTGTTGGATTTTTCGGGATTTGTATGGATGACCCTCGTAAAGGGAGAAATTAAATTTCTAATTGTTACTCAAATCCCTTCAAGAGAATCTCCTTAGACTTCTCTTTGTTGGGGGGATTCAAATGATATTATTTTAAAATTTTGATGAATGCGGTATCATGAAAAATTATGTTTATATGATGGATTTATATAAAGAAACACAATTTTAATGGCTTTAATGACTTCTATATTCTATAAAAACATTGACATTGTTTTATGGGATGTCTAAAATAATCATCATTTCAGAATGGTTAGAAATATTTATGCAATCTTCTGATTGGATTAGTCTTTTTTAATTCATTCAAATACTCCAATGGTGAACATTCCCTATTGGTCCACTCTCCGATCCAAATTGGCATATAATTTGGTTCAGGGAAATAAAGGAAAGAAATAATCTTCAGGTTGAGAGCCTTTGGGAAAAGGTAAGGGAGTAAAAAGAGGAGATTCAATTTTGTTAAAAGGTTTTCAATCATAACATTAAAAAGAATATAAATTATAAAAAATAAAATTTTAAATGTTAGAGTGATCTCAAGTTTCACAAACCTGACTTACAATGTGTTTCTACTAAAAGGCAAATGAAAGAATTGTATTCTCTCCCCCATATTATTATGTAATCTCCATTATCTCTATAATGGTAGTAGAACTGTGCTAGTCTATCAGAATTATATAATTACTTTCATCTATACATTCCCAATAATACCAAATCCATGATAAAAGCTCTCATTACTTCATTATTGATCAGAAGACCTATCTGAGGAGGCACATGAACTCTATTTCATACCTCACTTATTTTGAGGGTAGACATGCTTCTGATTAAATGGGAATCCAATTCTCATGATTCATTTTTATCAGAATATTTTAATAGTGGGGGACTTCTTTTATTGTGATATTACATCTTGTATCAAACTGGTGGTTTTAGATATGGTGAAAATATTTCTCACATATGATATTACTAAAGAAGAGATTTTATTGGAACTAAAATAGATCCACTGAAATAATGAACCTGGACCAAATGGATTTTATACCTAGTTTTTAATTAAATTAATACAAATTTTTAGGTATGACATTTTGGTAGTCATAAAATACTTTTAGAACAAAAAAATAAAATCAACATTACCTTAATGAAACAATTATTAATCTCATCTCAAAAAATAGGAATGACCCTCTTGGGTCTCAAACTTCTGGCCCATTAGCATGTGCAACATGACCTGAAAAATATTTTCAAAAAATTAGTCAACTACCTAATGTATGAGATAAACTAATTATCCATTATCCTCATTTCAATATACACCATAACCATTAATAAAATTACTTTATACATCAAACTCTGTTATTAAAACTCAATCCACATAAATACAAATCAAATAAGCCACGATCCTCAATACCAACTAGGGATAACTGTTTTCTACATGTGACACTCTAATCCCAACTACAATAGGCTTCGGTCAAGTGGATCATAAAAGAGACTATAAAACCTACATACTACCACATGTAACTAGAATAATATATAACAATATAATATATATTTATACATATATATATATGTATATATTGATTCCCAACCTAGACGATCTATGAAAGGTGGAATCCACACTACAACATCACAGATAGAAGCCCAATCTACAATGAATTGAACCAAAATTCAGTATGAATAACCCCACTAGTATCACATTCACCATATTAAACTCCATACATTATATCATCATCACAAAACCAACATGTGTATTCTCAAATTCTATGCAGTGGTCTATAAAATTATAAACAATATGATTCTTCATATATACAATAGAAAGATTAAATATAATTTCACCTCAATTATAAGTGATATATATATATATATATATATTATTTGATCATATATTCAACCATAAATATGAACAATATCATTCTTGTCTACTATAATCCATATGTATACTACGATATAGGAGACTAATAAATTTTTTGGTTTTCACAAAACTGAAATTTGTCATTTCCCATGTCCAGATACTTCTACATCACCCCTAAAAGATTCAAGTTGGTCACATGGGCATTAATAATGAGTAAATGTTAGTTTATGTAGCACTTACCCATATAAAAAAAATTCACTATTTCATGTTCCATGTGATTTATCGGAGTGGTTTACATAATATATAAGTGGACTACACATTATATTTTCTGGAATGGGGATACCAACATCACTAATTATATTAGGAGCGAAGAATATTATTTAGGCATCCCTAAGGGGGATACCAACATCATGTATATTCATAAATATTACCCACGCCCAACTATTTTTGTTACAAAGACAATGAAATAAAAAAGCCCAAAATTCCATTTAAACATTAATATGTAGGGAGGATTGATGATCCATTTGTTTTAGAGAGGAAAAAACTCAGCAATATCACCTTTCATGTTCAATGATGACTTAAGGGCCTGGAATTTGGAATAAAAACTCAATAAATCATGAAATTAATAATCATGAATATAGTTCTCCCTTGAATCAATGTTTTTACCCTCTCAGATCTCTCCCTCTATGTGAATTTTTTAAATTCTTCAGAAGTTTGAGAATCATGGTATTTATAGACACACAACACTAAATAATTTATGTAAACATATTTTAATTCATAAATTTGATATCATGCATATTCCATTAAAAGGAAGGTATTAGATGATGTTGACATGATAAATTTTTTTGATCGTGTTTTAGAGGTTTTGGCACATTATGATCCCTCATACATCCGAATATAGAATATTATGTTGTTGGTTTCATCTAATGACTTGGATAAACTATATTATATGGCTGACATTATTTATATATCTTTTTACCATGGTTTAATACAATGTGTATTATCCTAATTCAGTTGAAACATCACATGGATCAGGTATCCTCTAACAAATTCCACATCATGAGTTTTTTTTCTTATTACTGATTGGAATATTTTATATATAAAAGAAAAAATAAATTTACATATTAACATACATTCCAAGCCATACAATTAAACTCAACATAATTCATTATCCAACTTTCTAAACATTAAAAATAATAACTCTAAATGATGAAAAATCATCCAAGATTATCAAAATATGATCTATTCTACTTCTATGTTCCTCATATTTACTGATGATTGATAAACATCATCAAATGTTCTTCTTAAAATTTTGTAAAAAATGTACATTTTCCTTATCTAATGTACACATAGTGTGTTTGAGGTGTCCTTTCACACATGTTTGGTGTTGAGATGGTTCATTTGGTTGTGAATGGTTGGAATCTTTTTCATATAAAGAACAAAAATTTTACTTAGTAATCTAAGTTCCATTCTATTAGAGTAACCAAAACACAATTCATTAGATACTTCTTTAATCCTCTCAAATAATTACACTAAATTATGGAATTTCATTCATGATCATAAAAATTTGAACACTAATTCTTCTATATTTCCTCAAATATAATGATGATTGATAAATATCATCAAATTTTATTCATAAAATTATACAGACAATGTGCACTGTCCTAATTCAAATCACACATTTTGTGGTTTAGTTATCCTCCCAAAGGTTCCAAGAGTTGGGAGGGTGCCATTTCATGACATTATTTGGAATATTTTTCATATAAATACCAAAAAAGGTACATATTAATACAAGTTAATTTCCATATATGTACCCTCAATATACTTATATAGATCCTTTTTAAAAATCTCAAATCCTCTATATAAATGATAAAAAATAATACATGATCATCAATGTATGAACTCCACTTCCACAATAAATCCTTAAAAAAAATAATGATTGATAAAAATAATCAAAAATTCTTCTTCAAATGTTGTAATCAATTTGAATTGTTATAAGAAATTGGAAACATGTTATGGACATCAAGAAAATATCTACAATACTTAAAATTTAAAAACAATGAATTTTCTAACTTCTCAAAATTTTAATTTTTTTACATTATCATAATTCCAACAACAATAAACAACATGGGTTCTTCATAAATCACAAAAGCCTTATTAGAAAAATGAGGTTCTTTTGAAGAATTTTTTTTATGTATAAGGATTTTTCACATTGGTAATAATTTCTAGAAAAGATCTAACCATGTGATTGAGCATGAAGCATTTATTACAAAAATATTTTTGTTGAAAATAATATTATTGGATATTGAAGAGATTGTTGGAATTTATATTCACAAATGAATAGAAGAAGAGGAATATCAGGATCCTGATAAATTTAACACTTCATGTAAAACAAATAAGGTGTCCCCACATGGTTTTAGTGAAAAGTCCTTGAATTATAAATGTATGATAACTTTCCATGGGTTTGCATTTATATATTATTATGAAAATTTTGATTACTCCTTTTAATGTATTTTACCAAAAAAAACTGGACAACCATTACAATCCACTCATGGGCCATCACATCAAACAAACATGTTGGACCAATGCGTAAAATTTTTGGGATATTCAAACTAAGAGAATGCATTACTGTAGTTGAGTGTCGGTGGAAGCATAACATCCTCTGAAGAAAATAGAGTGGTGCACATTGGTGGTGAGTGTGTCATCCACGATCCATGTATATGTATAGAGTGTATCTTTATTTCATACTTGATACTGAATCAATGGTGAATCTAGAATGAGATCCTAGATATAGAACTAGCGTATTCTATGGAGAATAATGTTAGGATAGTTTCTTTTGGGTTACTATTCCTACATTAGAAACAAATGCATATCAGTGTAGCCATACAATCTGGTGCACATGAGCTATCTGGTCCCTATAAAACCATATGTTTGTGGAGAGGGAAACGACTACTGTTTCTTCTTGTATTCATTTATCATCTCAATTTTTAGTAGTTTTTATAATATTTTAATGTAATTTTTATTATTATATTCAATTTTCTTGATCATAGGTGTTTCCTAAAATTTCCCCCCACTATGTATCTCATTCTATATCATTTATATCTTTATTTGATTAATTCTTCTTCTTCTTCTTATTTTCATACAATTTATATTCTACAAGTATTTAATTTATATTATTCTTATTATTCATTATTTAACTATATTTAATTATTTTTATTTTAATATTATATCTTCCACTAATGTTTCTCTTCCACAATGAACTATTAGCTTGAATAATGAGGCTTTGTCCTATGGTTTTCCTCAGGGGAGGTTAGTGAAGATTCTTGAATTTGGTTCCTAAATACTATATATTGTATTTATATTAATGGTGGGTGAGAGTGAATTTTTTTTATTTGGATTTCATTAAAAATTACATTATTTTGAAATACATTCCATTTCATTGAATCATTTCATTAACCTCCCCTCTATCAAGTAAACTCTTTATACAATGGTGTTGAGGATTCCCTAAGGGATGAACTGGCATACGGTGGAGTCAGGTATTTTATGAGTTACACTATTGGATGATATGTTAACCTATTTGGTGATTAGAGGAGGTGGGATTTGGTATTCCAAATAGGATTCCAATTAATTCTAAAATTACATACTCAATAAATCAAAGGAAATTAATTTTTTTATGAGAAATCATAATTCAAATTATCATGTTAAATTTAATCTAAAAATAAATAATGATGGAAACCACATTACCACACCCTATGGGGAATGACCAATCATCCACAACTATATTATATATATATTTGTATTTATATTTTTATTATTAATTTCATTACTTTAATTCTATATTTTCTAAAAATCCAAAAAAACATTCTTTCATAAAATAATTAAAACAAAAAATTAATTAGATTACGTGAATTATAAATTTATGATTGACTAACTATCATGCTTTTTATGTGAGACTAATCTAGTAAACCTCTATTATTAATTAGGTGAAATAAAATTTCCTCTTTATATATGATATGATAGGAGTGTGTAAATGATCTTTTATAAACAACATTAACAAAAAAATGAAAATCTTTCTGATCAATTTATTTTCAAGGAGTCCAACACTAAAAAAATCTATTATACATTGTGTGTTAATGTACAGAAGAATAATTTGTGTAATTGATTTAATATTTGTCCATCCGAATTTTAGTTGAAGAATAAGTTAAACCCAATAGATTGTGTGCTTGTTCAAAGGAATAATGAAGATAATTCAGGTGTTATTTATTACACAATAAGAAACTACATAGATAGTGTGGACATTGTATATATACCTTCCTAGAGCAATGCATGCATTTGATCACCAATCACCTGCACAATAATTTTTGATATTACTGGTCCATAAAATATTTATATATTTATGACAAAATTTAGAAGAAGGATGAAGTGTCTCTTTTATTTTTCTATTGTGATGAATAATGAGAGCTTATTGCCTACTATTGTTCGTGTAAAAAAGTTAATAAGAAATTATTATAAGAATAAATCAGCACTGTTACATACCTTGTAATTATAAATCATCGGAATAATTTCATGGGGTTACAAAACTTAACTAATGTGAATATTTTAATAATCGGTATTACAAAATACTATTCAAGAGAGGTAAAACAAGCACTCCCAATTGAAAATATTGCGACAGAAGTGTATGTTTATTCAATGCTTACTATAACCATGTTAAATGTATTATTTTTTAGTATTTTCATGGTATAAGATTATTTAAAAACCATTCTATGTACCAAATGCACTTTTTGAGAAGATATCCTTGAAAAAATATCAAATTCCATTTTACCATTTTTGGTATAATTATATACAATAATGATAATAGAATAATATAGTCAATATCCTAACCGGTATAAGAAGTATTGGGGATAAATGTTTTAATTGTTAAAAATGTTCCCAATAATGATTCATCCCCCTCAGTATTAAAAATATCCCAAACTGGTCAGCTCATGTAGTATTAGA
The DNA here is from genome assembly GCA_963277665.1 of Viscum album. Taxonomy (NCBI): domain Eukaryota; kingdom Viridiplantae; phylum Streptophyta; class Magnoliopsida; order Santalales; family Viscaceae; genus Viscum; species Viscum album. The sequence goes on along the minus strand of OY728121.1, from coordinate 1,187,980,752 downwards.
GGGATGATTAAAATCTGTTAGATTCCTAACATTTTACTTATTATAATTTAAATATTTGAGTTTAATTCTTATACTAAAATTGATGTGTTGCTTCATGAAGATTTAGTTAAATCTTTGTAGAATTATGTATCTACCAAGACCATGATGAAAAAGATAGTGGAAATGAAAATAATGCTGTAGAAGAGATATCTATTACATAATTAAGAAAAATTATCATTATCTCCATTACTTTCAAAAAATAAATGCATATACAGAATGGAATGTGAAGAGTGGATGGATATAGTTTCCACGAAGAAGAAGGTAAAGATTCCTACCATAATTGAATCATGAATGGAATATGATATGAGGTTTGAGAAAATTCCTATACAAGCTACCATCAAGATGAAGATTGTAACACCCCAAGCTTCCTCGGTATTCTTCTCTTTGAATAATACAGTTGCGTGTGTTGTACGCAACTTCGAGTACTAACACACACCACAACCAATCAAAGTAGCCGTTATGAATATTAATACCTAATTTTTGAAATTTTATAAATTATATTTTTCCAAATGGACTTTTTTTTTGTATTCGTAATATCAAAATTATCCTAAGTTGAATTTTTTGTAACTTTCTGAGAACTTCCAATTTTTTATGAATAGTGAAAAATACTTAAAACAAATTTGTAAATAAAAATAATTTATTGTGATAAATTATACTATTTAGTGGTTTTAATGTATAATTAGAATATATTTTTACCATTTTATCCAATGCTGGTCATTATAATTAATTTAACATTGAAATTGGGCATGAACAATTGTCAATCTTTTGATATAAATTGTTTCTTAAAAACACCCTAATTGTTGTGACATCGGGAATTAATTATAAAATTAATTAATGCAACTTATATGTTTGGAATTTTGTAAAATAGAAATGATTTTTGAAATTGGAATATCATATATAGCTTCGGGTGAATTTTTGGGATTTTTCTGAAAAACTTCAATTTTTGATGAATAGTGAAACCACTAAGTGGTATTTATAAAAACTGATTTTTCATGTAAATGAAATTTTACCACTTCTGTGTTTTGAAATTCAAAAAAAAGACATAAATGGTTGTCATTAAGAAGTAAAATGTGGTTCAATGAGATTAAAATAATTTTTTGGTGAATTGTAACTTTTATGTTATTAAACGCGATTAGAGGTAATTAGTGTAGTTTAAGGTAAAAATAATGTTTTAATAATATGAGATGAGTTTGAAACATGTCCTACCCTCATTGGATGTGCCATTTCCGACCAATAAAATACATGGGTCAACTTGGGGACCCCATGGAGCCACTTTAGTTGGAAAATGACATAAATTCCTTTTATTTAATGTTAAAGTAAAAAATGACACAAACATGAAATGATTTACTAAAACAATTTTTACATGGGGTTATACAAGTCATATTTTTGACTATAAATAGTAATTGGAAAGATACAAAGATTTCATACATCATAGTATTTTGTTTATAATTTTTAGACATTATATAAATTAAATTATTTATGACATCATGATGATGCAGCGATGACCTCATTATTTAATGATTTAAATAAAATAAAAAGATAATGTAAAATCCAAGGCTTACACTTCTCAAAAACCTATTGGATTAGTATATTTCGAACCCTTATCACCTTAACCTCGAATTATATATGTGTGGGACCACTATAATCCGAAACTCATTTTATAATAAAGTGACTTTTCTTTACTTTCCAAGAGTGCCCCTCCTCTCCACTTATAAAAGGCCCCCACCTCTACCACCTCATTCACACTTTCAATCCATTTTTCTCGGCCAACATCTGCCCAAATACTCTCCAAACTTCCCTACCTTACTCATAGAAGCCTCACTTTGGGCATAATTCTTCCAAAGGAAGCCTTTGGCTCAAATCAAAAGAGTTACCCGATTTTAAGGTAATGTCTTCTCTTGTGTTCTTTTATTTTATTTTTCTTCTCCCACCCCCTAAACTCATTTTATTTATTTCTTTTTTAACAACACCAGTATCAGAAATATACTAGGATGTTGTTATAAGACGTATTCGAGCTACACTTACACACACCTACATCTAATGGTTAAAGAACATACTGTTTCTGTGGATGGCGAATTTCTGCCTCACGAAACGATGATTGTTCAATATTCTTTTAACACCATTAATGGTGGCCATTTTGATGACACTATTTTTATATATGATATATATATTATTTTTATGTTTTCCTTATTCTTCTGTATTTCTCATTTGTGGCATACTTTATGATTTCCATTATGGGTAAACGCGATATTTTCATTTTAGGAAGTGCGGACTACCGCCCCCTCAAAGTGATTTGAATCGTTAATACCATATGTGGGATGTATAAAGGATGGAGTAAATGGTATTATATGATATATTATACTGGAATTATATTATACATTTATATCATTATGATTTCATTCCATTAAATACGAAATAGAAATGAAAGTAGCGTTCATGCGTACGTACAGCTTACCGTCTCCATGAACGGTGCATTTCATTTCTTACCTCTAAATGTTACGTAATATTATGAATGAATGTATATACTGGATATATATGATATATATGATATCTACATTATGAATATAATTCTGGATATAATATATATTTCACCACATGAACAACTTGTAATTATAAGAAGTTTATTGTTGACTCAAGTACCAAAGATCGACAAAACGACCGTTATTAACTTAAATAATTACATAATGTTCATAACATTGTAATAAGTGATATAAAAAGGATAATGAAATTGAAAATGGTTCTTAATAAGGTTGATATTAACTCTATTTTATTATTCAGGAGGTTAAAAAATGGTTGAGTCAAGTCGGACACGAGGTAAGGGAACTTCTTAACCCAATTTCTATTCTTTGGGTTAATCTCATACTTTCAAATTATGTCATTATATTATTATGTAATATCTTGTATTTGTACTTTATTTATTTGTACTTATAGTGAATACACATGGTCGATGTACTTTATTTAAAAAAATGATCTTTTTGAGGACTTCGTCTCAATCTCCTTTCATTGAGGCATATTTGGTTTTATACACAATTTTCTTTTATATGGTGTGTAAACCCCTTTGACGTTTACGTTTATTCAAAAGGAATCTTTTTTATACGAAGTGTTTTACTAAACGACAAAAAGGGAATGTTTTTCTTTCCGTACTTATGCAGCGACAACGACTTATCCACCGTCGTGACCATTATTTGAGTTTCGGCTTCCTCTACAAGCCATACTTTTTTTTAGGAAAAGAAAAATAAATACCATGTTTTACTTTTCATTTATTTTGGTATTGAAAATGGTTTTGAAAGTATTTTTATTATATCAATGTGTTGTATTTATATCTTTTGATTGAAATGTGGAAATGTTATGTTTCCTTTATGCATACTTTATGTGATATGATTATGTTATGGTTTATGATATGTTTAAACCTATTCATATGAGGAATGCATTGGACTTAATAAGTGAAGGGTGGAGCCCACAATAACTCCTTGATGCATCGACATGTCTCATGAGACAAACTAGTGTCTTGGCACGAGGCCTTGACAAAATCTTATTTGTGGTCTTGGCACGACGCCTTGACTACGTGGTTATGATAGTCTGAAATTATGCATTCCATCAATATGAAAGTGGTTATTGATATTGCATGTGATTATTCGACCAGTAGAATATCCATGTGAATAAATAAATGGCATTATTTCATTTTACTTTTGCCATATTATGTTGAAGTTCAAGTTCAAAAGTCTTTTGTTTTAGTTATACATTGCCTTAAATGTTAATGATTATTTATGAAAGCTTCCGCAATATTTTTATCCTTACTGAGCATCTGAGCTCACCCCTTTCAATGATTTAATATTTTCCAGGATGTAAAGAAGTATTTTATGAATGACCTGCAGGGATAGTCAGAAGAGGAAATGAGTGTGGACTATGGAGACTTTGTTATTGTTATTTTTCACTTTATTATGTAATGTAACGTTTATGAATGTATCTAGTGTTTCCAAGGCTACTAAAATAATCGGTCTTTCGAAACTTGATCATTTGTGATCATGCCAATGTTACGAAGTAATGCACCGACTCTGGGTAGCTGGGGTCGGGGCGTCACAAAGATCCTTTCACAATTGATGGTGATGACCAATCTATAGCTTATGAATATATATCATATTGTGGAATAAGAATTGTTTTTCATTTTTTTCCAATTGATATATATATTCTATTTTTTTGTGGAGACTTTTAATTTATAATGGAATATATCACCTAATTTGAAGAATAAGTGGATTACATGGACAAGGCATTACAAGGAAAAATTCTAGACTATTTAATGATATTAAAAGAAGTTGGATCCTTTGAAGTAACAAAGAGGGAACATGAAATATGTGCCACATAATGGCTCAAATAAGTTGAAGAGAAAGACGGATTCAAGAAACCTTTCAATGAATAAATCAATTCAAGTAAATAAGAGTTTTAAAAATAACTATTGTTAAGGATTTGCAATTCAATGAAAAATAAAAGAATATATGAGAAATTTATCTTTTTTCCAAAACAATTGTGTTCCCTATGAAGTGGATTATAAAATAATGATCAGTGTTTTTTAAAAAAAATTATTATGATATATGGTAATAAAAAACCCTCAATATGAAATATCTAGAATAGAATGTACATTTGGCCAATATTGAGAAGACACATATTGAGACTTCAAAAAACAAGGATACCAATGATGTTTCTACTCAATTATCACTAGATTATTCTATTATTAAAAGAACTCTAACATGTTAATAGACGATTATGGAATCTTTTGATGTTTTTTCATAAGACTGTGTGGAAAAATCAGTACCATATATACAGTCTTGTAAAAATGATTATAAATATATTTCCTTAAATATTAGTGGTTAGAAAAATAATTATGAACAATTATAGATGAATAACGGTGAAAATATTCCACCACCATGATTTGGGTGAATATGAAAATTATTGAGGAATAGGGATTCCCACAAAGATACCCACAAGAAATGAAAAAGATACAATGACCTCATAAATAAGAAATAATAATATTATAGTTTTGGCGTTAATGTGGGTGCTAGAATAGTTTTGATAATTGGGTATTGGAATGTTGGTAAAATGATCTAATTGGAAAAGCACAAAAGAATCCCATATCATGGTGTAGAAATCTAGAGATGAAGAATAAACATCAAGAAGTTGTGAAAAATATGTGCAAATAAAATAGTTTTGGAAATCATTAAAATATCTTAGATGAATGAAATGGTGGAGGTCATAAGGTTGGTATACGCTCATCTCGACATTTATCAAAATAATAAATGAATAGGAGACTGCATAAGATTGTCAATAAGGAATAAGAATCCTTAGAATGTAAAAATAATATTGGTGAAAATTTAAATTCTCCCATGTTATTATAAATTATTTAAAGTGAGAAGCCCTTGGATTCCACGTTTATTAATTTTAAGGAATTTAATTTATCAAAAAATAATAATTATGACACTCTAAATAAACCATATGGAAAATCAATACATACTTCCAATGTTCCTAATGATATATTACAAGCCTAGTAAGAAGATTTAGAGAAGATGAAGAATATATAGGAATCAGAAGCTATGTCCAGTGAAAAGGGAAAAGAAAAGCTTCTACTTGAACAAGAAAATGTTATGTGTGGGAGGTGCAACACAAGTGGATATATTCCCCGAAAGTTTTCTATAATATTTGTAGTAAAATAAAAGTACTTAAAGAATACAAAAGATTAATCATTGGAAATAATTTCATTAAAATATCTTAAGAAGATAAATATAATACACTATAATATTTAATAAATGATAATTCCCCCACATCATCAATCATAATTTAATATCAAATGTTCTAGTGTAACGATTTAATGAAATAGAGAAACTTGGTTGAGAAATCCATTACAAACATTATATTCACATTAATGAATAAAGTTTGATCCACCATAATTACTTAATATTTATTTATAGTATTCCTGATTTTAATAAAGTTAATTATAGTTGAATCATTCTATTAATGGGAAATCCTTAGAAATATGATTTTTGACAATTCTAGATAGAAAAAATGAGAAATTCATGATCATAGAATGATTTCACATTGGTAATTCAAATAGAAAAATTATGTAGGATCATCTTTGATGAATATGAAAAATATACTATATTATCTTGGATTTGAAGTATAAAGAATATACTGTATTGTTCTGGTCTTATATTTGGTATCTAGAAGTACAAGTATTGAAGAAGATAATCCTCGGTGAAGATGTGGATGTTATAAAACCTATAAAGTCACATGATGAAAATAAATTTCAGTGTACTATCTATATATTAGCATTTTATTATCAATTGTTAATGATATTAGCCATTATTAAGATGTTTAGTAGTGTTTCCCATAATGAATATATAAATGATGAAATATAAAGTTTCTTCTAGAATGATTCTTTTAATTAGTATCAATATAAATATTCAGGAATTTTTTTGAATATCATGTCATTGGAAAAGGTATGTTTTTTCATAATATCTCATCCCATGTAAAAAAATAAGAAACATAACATGGGGGGAATTTATTTAATTAATAACATAATAATTGTTTAAGCACAGATGTTATTAAAGGCCACATATCCTATTATTTTAATTTTAATTTTTTTGATATATTTTTTGATGTAGGTGCATAGTTTAATGTTGATATTTCTTAAAAATGATTTCATTTCAAAATTAGTATCATCATAAAGAAATTAAAGTCGAAATAACATTGAATACATATTTAAGAGTTCTCACTCTATGATGTATCTAGTTAATTTGGTAACAGAATTTTTTTTGTCGAATTAAGATCCTCTTGTTTTCTACATCATGCATGGGTCATATAATCATAGGTTGAGATGATGGATGTCACATTTTATAAGTACGAATTGATGCACTTTTCCTATGACCTTATTATTTCTTGTTAATAAGGGGGAATGAATTTTCAATGAATTTTTTATATTTAAATGGGACAATGTAATATATATTAGAATTATTCAAATATTTTCCTATTCATTGGAATTTATTTTGTATAAATTAACAAGATATAAACAGTGGGATTGGAGATCACTCTTTGTGCATGAGTTAATGTTTTTTTCAATTTATTTTTTTGTTTATTAATGGTATTCAATGAAAAAACAATATTTCATTGATTTCAATATGTTTAATGAAGTTACTGGAAGGTTTTATGAATTATCCATGATATTAAATCTTGAAAAAAAAGAAATTTTTATTTGACGAATAGATGAAGAAGAAAATATTCATGTTTTATTATAGTAAGGAAATTAATTTGAAGAATTTAGTCTTATAAGTCTGATGATTGTATAACTAATAATAACGTCTAAAACTTGTTTCACAATGTAAATTAACAAGATACGTTATTTTCAAAATGTTGAATATGTGATGAAATATGGTTGTATTTTGAAAAGATATTTGGAATTTATATTCCAAAATGAATAGATGAGGTGGAATATAATGATCATACAAAATATCATGTTTATTGATGAATGAAGAAGGTTTCCATGAATTTTTCATAAGGAATAGTCTATTAATTATTGATGTGTGACCATTATTCATGGGTTGGAGCTTATATTTTATATTGATGATTCGAGTAAGTAATTTTATGGGACTTTACCAAAAACAATTCCATCCCATAAATGTCACATAAGGGTCATCCCACTAATCACACGTATGAAACCCAAGGGTCAACCATGTGGGAGAGTTGTCCCATTGAGCCTCCATGGAAGAAATGTAGTGCATGATGATGAATAATGCTTGCAAGTGAACACACAATGGCACACATTTGGGTTGAAAATTTTAGTCGTTCCCCATGTATGTGTGGGTTGTGTATTTGTGTAATGACCTTGGTTATTACTCGAATATTATGTTTCAATGGGATTATTGATAGAGTTTTTTCCTGTCCATGTGAAGAATCGATGAGTTATGGGTTCTCATGGGTTATTCTTCCCTTATTAAAAACATAGTCATATAAACCTAGTCATTAGATCTAGTGCATGAGTGTCATCCTATCACTACAAGTGGTTTTATTATTTTTAATGATTATCCTAACAAGCCTTGTATTAATGTTCATTAGATTTCATCATGCTATGGCTTCCATGATCTTGTCTATATTGAAAATGTTACATGACTGAGATCTCAATAAATAGAAGAAAACATGTCATGCATACAATTTCTGTCATATATTCATGCGGTTAACAAAAAAATTGACCCTATTGATGAAAATATAGTGTTGTAGAAGGTCGATAATGCAAGGTTAAATAGATAATGTGATTATTATCATAGAAATATAATATTATCATAGATATGATTAAAAAAAGGTTCTCGTATTAGAAGATACACAATGAATTACAACATCAAAAAGATTGTAATTATTAAAACAATTGGTGATATTTATATTTGAAATTAAATGGAAGAATTATCAGAGCCTTGAAGTCGATTATTTATCAATGTTTGAGGTAATTAAACAGTATGGTGAACATTACTATAAATTCCCCAGCACCAAGTCAGGATGTGGTAGTTGTTTCTCATGTGTTATTTGGATAGGTATTTTTTTAAATAAAGCATCCCCAAGATTTTATTACATGAATGGAAAGAGTTATATGATATTATTTGATACATGAAGTGGGGAGTTTCATGCACATCTATTTTCAAAAAGGATATAGGATATGTACCTTTCTTCTAGGAAGATCTTTCGAAGCGTCATGATATGTAGTTCATCCAATTGATTTTATTGTATTGAGATACCAAGAAAATGAGTTTAATAAATACCCATCATGCACAAAATGCCCAATGTTAAAGGACAATGATTTTGTCATACTATCTCATTATGTTACATGAATTAATTATTCATCATATTACACATTATTCAAAAAAAATAATGAACCACTGACTTTATGTTGACAGTATTACAAACAGTATAATATTTTAGAACATATTCTATAAATTATAGCCTTTCATAAATTTTAATAACTTGTTCATCACACTTATGTTTCAAGATATAGAAGGCAGTTATATGATAAAACCATGTGACACACTTTAATGAAAGAGGCTTAAGTATCATTATGTATGGAATTTACATGCAATAAGCTTGTGTGAGTGAAATATAATGAGATATTTCAAAACCCACACATGAATCTCAATTCGTAGAATATGAAATCATATGATAATGCATTCATGAATAGTGAATTATAATATATTGATAATATATGAAACAATTTTCACATAGGGTATGATTATTGTTCTAGGCATGAACAAAATACATTTATGATGTTCTATTAGAAACTAAATTAACAAAAGAAGGAACATTTTTCCAAGAAGCTGATTATCTGAGAACCTGACACTGGAAAAATCTATTAAACTTTTTTTAAAATTAAATAAGAATAATACTGGTAATAGGGTTGATATTTGGAAAGTATAATTTGGGTTGAAGAAGAAGTTATATGTATGAGTTTTTGTGTACAATAAAAAGAAAAAATAAGTGACATTGGGTGTCCATGTTTACACAACCTGGAACTATGCATGCAATATAGAGAGTGTATATATATCTTCCCATAGTTTTTTATGAATGTGATTAAAAATCAATTAACGATGTTTTTCTTGGATTTATAGTCCACAAAATATTTAAATTGTAGTTACTAAATTCAGAATAATGTATACTTGAAACATTAATTTTTTTATTGTAAATAATATTAATAGTTACTTTACTACTGTTGTGGAAGAATCAAGGTGTAGAAGAAGTTAGTAGAAGAACAAAGAATCAATGTGGCATCAATTAGATGACCCAACAAGTGTAATACTTTGTTTTCATTACAATCCATTTCCATGGTGAATAATACCATGAGAGTTAGTATAAAGAACTGGCTAGTTACCGGAAAACAAGATCTATCAATTGACTATAGTGATGAACAAGTGAATTATTATTCCCTATATTTTGTAAAAACATTAAAAGGATTATTTTCATACAGTTGAATGGTATTGGATTATTTGAAAACCATGCCAAGTGATAAAAACTATATTATAGTAGTGAACATTTTAAAAATATCATGTGTCATGTTTACCTAGATTGTTATAGATTAATATGATAAATAAAATATAATAAAAGAAACAAGATCCTAATAGGTCTTTTAGGTAAATGTGGAAGAAGTAATATTTCTTAAAAATGGTCCAACACACTGATTCTTTTTCTATCCCCATTAAGTATATCCCAGACTAGTTCTCTCAATAGGCACATCTAAAACTTTATTAAGTTTTTATGAAGATATGATTTTTAGTTTTGGTTGACATATGAAACTCATGACGTATAAGGAGAAGGGAGGGCAGGATTTCTTATCTTGGTGAGGGGAGGGGAAACTTTGGAAACAAAATAAATATTTTAATATAATGTGTGTTTAACTCATGTAAAAGGGATCCAAAACAATCTGGATTCAATGATAGAGTGGATATGGTCATATTGTAATCATTCAATCAAATTCATATAGTTATGTTTATAATTTTAAATGTTATCTTTTGCTTTAACCCCTTCGTTAACATTTTTAAAGCATGTTGACAACTTTTTTCATACCTTAATGTGTATACAATTAACCTTAAGAGTAAAAAATGACTACAAAATTGTCAAATGAGGTCATTTATCACAAATAAAACCACCCTTGAGCTCTTTCATGATTTTTTTTGTTTTTAAATCATATAATAAAATATTTTTTAGCATAAAATATCATTGATGTAATTTTAATAACTACAGACAAATTTTTACATCAAAGACATCAAACATAAATGAAATTCGAATGTAGACTCTTTCACAACAAATTATAATTTATTATATAAATCATGTGACCTCATAATTCATCCAAACAATATTCTTTTTGATGTTCTCAAAATTCTTTACTCTTTCCTAATATATGGAAAAGCATCATGGTAGCATCGTGTAAGAATTTATGGTAATTACATTTTCAATAAAATTTAGAAATTGATAAAAAAATTAAAAGTAAATTATTTATGTCAAAAAAATAATTTATATTTGATCATAACATCTTATTATACCTATGTGAACACATGAGTGAAATTAACAGTTAGAGGGTGACATTTTGTATTAATCATTTTTTAAAATAAAATTCTAGACATAATTAATGGAATGTGGTAAATAAATGTTAATGTATTGAAGAGAAGATGAATATGGTAAAAAATAACCAATCAAATGGATCTAATTAATGTTTATTGAGTATTTCTAGCCATTATCCCATATTTTTAACCATGTTTTACCCATTCTACCCAAATCAAGGTGACAAATATTTACCATAGTTACTATTCATAGTGAAATAAAATAAAATGGGCATATTTTGCAAATATAAACCTGATGCTTCCAAATAAGGAATCTATTTTTTAATATTAAATTTGTAGGAGTGTCAAAAATCAATTTATATATATGTTCTTAAAATAAAATAAAAACATTATTTTAGAAAATTTTCATTTTTAAGATTACAACTCAAATCAATTTCGTTATGTTCTAAATAAAAACAAAAAAAATTATTATTAAAATAGTTTATTAAATATAATATCTATAAATGTCATTAAATTTGTTTATCAATTATTATTTATTTAAATTATTATGATAAAATTAAATTGTGTAAATAAAAATGTTTCTTGAAAAATTAAACATTTATATTTTAAATTATTTTATTTTTTTATAACATTTTATAACTAATGAATTATTTTTTATTTATAAATTATCTGAACATTTACTTAAAATTATTTTTCAAAATTGATAAAAATATTTTTTTATAGAAACAAAAAATATATATATATATAAATAAAATTTATTGAGAAAAGATATTTTAAATCCATAAATTTATTTATTAAATTTATTTATTTATTTATTTATTAGGTTTGAACTGATCATATTAAATAATTTATCATATATTTCATCATACAGTTAATCCTTTTCTTGCCTTCCAATCTTACGACCAATTTCTAGTGTTAATTATATATCAGAATTTGTTTAGAGTTAATGTAGCACCTAAAATAATCTATCAAATAATATAGTTTTTTTAAATGAAATTATAAATACAATATATCATGGTGTTACATTATATATATATATATTATATTCATATATGGTAGTCAATATTTTTATAATATATAATAATATTAATATTATAATACATGTAAATATTATTATAATATTAATTTATGTTATTATTATGAAATTATTATTTTTAATATTATTATAATATTAATCTATTTAAATATCTATATATTATAATATTATAATATATAATAAATTAGAAATAATGTAATTATTTTATTATATTAATATACGTCAATATATATTAATATTTGTTAAATATTAAGAAGAGTATTATTAAATATATTATTATAATAGAAGAAATAATAATAATTATAATGATAAAAAATATATTTTATTATATATATAATAATAATATATATGGTTTCTTACATTTTCCATCATGAAACATGATTCAAAGAACAAAAACTACACTTCACGTTTTCACATGTTTTTTTGATGTCATCGTAATTGGTAGATCAACTCTTTTATTTTAAACATGATTTAATATTTTTAACACCATAAAGGTTAGATATCGAAAATCTAAAAGGAAAAAATGATTTTTAAACTTTTTTTATAATGATATCATGTTGGGTATGATTTATGGAATTCTAAATCATTATATAACTATAATATGTAGAGAATATAATTTTCTACTATTAGATTACCTAAAGAACTGTGAACTACTTTTAATTTTATTTTCATGTTTAATGATGTCTAGAAATGTAGTAAATTCATTACATCATGTGATCCTTTTAATTTATAAGTTTGTATAATGTACTTGGAATTTCAAACTAAACAATATTTTTTCTTATACAATAGACTCTATTTTTTAAAAAAACATTTTGAAAAAAAATAATTTCAAAACATTGAAATATTCAGACAAGTTTCCCTTATCAAAAACATAAATACATGATCATTTAGAAAATTAGTTTAGACATATAGAAACATATACACAATGAAATAGTTTATAGAATCTATAATTTATCCATAATGTATTGACATCCTAACATGAATTTTAATCTTCAAAGTATGGTAAGATTAATGAATGTTCATATGATGAATTTTTTATAGACTCTACAATAAACCAAAAAATGAATAAAAAATTATAATAAAATATGTTTGGATGAAGTTATTTATTTGTGTTTTTTTAAAAGTGAATCATTTATTTTAAAAATATTATAATGGATTTTATGATTATGTATATTCCCTTTTTTTCTCTGACGTTGATAGTCATTTATATATCCTTTTATAGATTCTGATTTCTCGATTATTAAACAGTATGTGTAGGATGCAGTGGATTAGATTAAATGACAATATTTAACATTTTTGTGCATGAGATACATAACATTAGTGAGTTTTTTTAACATAATTTCTTTTTGAGGAAATTTGTGTCAATTTATTAACAACGATGTATTGTTTTCACAATGTTTCCATCAAAATGTTTTTTTCTAACATTTAGACATGATTTTATAAATATTAATTTTGGTATCTAATTTTTTTCCCATTTAGGTAAATGATGTAGCCGGTTCATAGGCAGTGTAGTAGGTAAGAGACACTCGCTTCGGTTTCCCCCTCGGGCGGCTTCCATCCCCTAGCCGGCGATGAGAAATTGTCCAACCCCCCCCCCACCCACCCCACACCCCCCCATTGGAGGGTGAGGGTCCCTTTCCGCACCTCCTTGATGCTCGGGATACTCCCTTCATCCCATTCTTGCACCCTGACAGTATTCCATCTTTCACTATGTTTTCTGTCAGCCCGAGGGTCCCCGAAAACATTGAGGGTTTTCGGCTTCTTCCGATCTCATATATGGAATTCACAGAGGCTTATTCGCTGCTGGACCTGACCCTGATAGCGCATTTCTTGCGACGTCGGCCATCGGTGGATATGTTCGATCGCTTCATTTTGAAGAAATGGGGGTTGCAAGAGTGTGCTATAGTTGGCATCCTCGACTCCAGAAGCATTATGATTCGGTTCACCACTGAAGATGACCCGATTCTCACCATGTCGAGCATACCTCGATCAAGGGACGGTGCTCGATTTATTCTCTTTAAATGGACATACGATTTCCATAATAAATGGGACCCTTCGAAGCTGGAGATTTTGGTAAGTTTCCTAGAAATTTCTATTCCATTTCAAAACCCCTCGATCCTTCAGTAACTCGGAAATATTGTGGGGCGGTTCCTCTGTACTGATTCTCAGACTCATGCATTCTGTCACCCAATCTCTCCGAGGGTGTGCATCAAGGATGATGTTTCTAAACATCCCATTGAATCATTCTCGATTTCAGTGGGTGAGGAATTTCTTTATAAGCAGAATGTCATCTTTGAATCTTTGTCTGATTATTGTTCCTAGTGCAAGTTGTTGGGGAAAAAATTGGCGGCTTGAAGCCAGAGGGCGAGACACTAGGGAGCCACTCACGATGCCCAGGCGGACTGAGTACAGAGTGGTCCTCCTAGAGATAATGGTTTACTCCGGGCGATGGATAGTGCTAGATCAAGAGGCTGTTGTGATGTTTATGGGCATAACACCAGTAAATCCGTGGTGTCGGAGTTTTCGACTACAGCTCTGCAACAAAAACCAGAAAAGTGTTCTCTTTCAGAACCCAGTGTCATAGAGATTTTTAATAGACTGTAGAGTGATTTGGTGAGTCCCCTGGCAACAAGTCGTTAGCAGGGGTGCCCAGGCCAGCGTGGTGGTTGAGGCTCCTTTGGATTTGATCAAGGCTCAGGACTCTGGGGTCTCTTGGGGAGCTGTAGTCATAATCTCCAAGGGTGTGGCTCGAGTACAACCTAGTTCTTATGTGAGGGAGGTGTGTACTATAGATATCAATAATCCTATCATGGGGAGTCTGGCCTCTGGTAAGGGCATGTGCAAGGATGATCATGAGTGGGTGGTGCCTGCACATGAGGAAGGAATGCCATTGTTTAATAGTCTGGGAGACATTTCAGGGAGGCCTTTGTCTGGCCTCAACATAAACAACAGATTCGAAAGTCTAAGTAATGAGGGAGATTTTGAATGCAATTCAAACTGTCCCTCTGAGGCTGATTCTGGTGGAGATGGACATCTCTTAGAGGAAATTGTCTTGGGGGGGGGGGGGGGGCTGTTAAAGGATTTATAAACCAAATAAGGAAGAAAGGGAATAAGAAAAACAGGGATCCGGGGAATTGTATTGTGTCCAAGAATCCAAAATCAATCGGCTAGAAAGACTACTCTTTTCTTCCTAGAACGATGACGACTTAGTCGGCCAAAGAAGTGGGTAATGTCAAGGAGAACGAGATACATCAAGCAACAAGAGAGTATGTTGGGAAAGATGATGTAGCAGGGTCTCCAATTCAAGCAAATGGAGACGTAAAGGCAGATGACAAACTCCATGGGATGTATCAGAACCCTGAGACGAAGATGTAGGAAAGGGTGGATACTCTTTCACCCAGAAAAAAATTTGAAACATGGTCTTCTGAAGGCCTACAGAGCTCAAAAAAGGTTGACTTGGATTCTTAGATGGAAATTCTCATGAACTATGGCGAAGAAATGAAGGAGGACGTTCTTGTGATCAAGGAGGTGAGGAAGGACATAGATCAAATGATGGGAAGATTGATACATGTGGAAGTTACCAGGTTGCAAGCTGAATGGATTGACAAACAAGATCACATACTGATCAGAGCCATCAATATGGAGAAGATTAGAAAAGCTGAATACATGCAGGTTTGGGAGTATCTATCAAGGAACTATGAAGAGAATATTGGGGAAGATCCAGGCTACTAGGTAAATTCCATCACCTGGAAACTGTTTAGGGAAGGAGAATCTAATCGTCTTAGACTGGTCTTTAATAAGTCAGTTGTAAGCTTTGATGCTTGATTTTTTTTCTATGCAGGGTTCTCACATCCCCCTTCAAAGTGTTAGAAAAAAAATTTAATTTGGAGGATGTAGTCAGTTCCTTAGTATGATTTATGTATTCTTCCTATACTTTTTAAATTCCTTGATATTGGGTAGCTGAATAAATTATACGTATATTGAGTAGGAACATGAAATTTCCAATTAGAACAGACCATTTACCAAATATAGAAAAAGTGTTATATATGTTTATTTTTGTACTGATCAAATGAGTCGTTATTTTAAATCTATTGTTGATTAATATTTTATATCATAAATTACATTCATTATACTTGAGATATTTATATCTGAATAGGATTATCCTATTCCCAATCATTTCTAATTTTTTATTTTTTATTTTATCACTCATTGATTGTAATTGTTTTTCTAAATTTCAAATGGTTTGACTCACTTGATAAGAATTCATTTTGATATATTATTTCTACATGGTATCAGAGTGGGTCCCATTTTTGTTTTGAGAAAAACTCCAAATATTCATTTCCCAGGTGATATGGTTTTTATCTCAACTACTTATAGAGTGACATGTGTCATCATCACTCCCCTTCTATGAAATCTATGCATTGCATCATGCACTTCCATGCTACATGTTATCACTCGTTGAATCATCACACACCTCACTCCACATCCACAACTGTACCACAAATACTATGCCATTTTCTCTCATCCACTATAATAAAATCATACCCCATGAGCTTTGACTATCCATCACTATGGAATATCCAGATATGGATCACTTTCACACTATAAAACCATATCTCATATCTTATGATACTCTATATAGGTTCATCCGGTTCTTTATTATTTGTCAATCTATATATGAATATGTGTTTATGAAATTCATCATTGGTTACATTTAATGAATTATTGTAACTATAACTACTTTCAACCATCTTGTACATGAGAACCTCTAATCCACTATTATCATTAAATGGGAGTATATGTTTATTATATTTCATAAAGGGAAGGAAAATTATACTAATGTTACTTTTCTTTCCATTAGATCATAAGGGTGTCACTTTTATGTAATGGGAACATAAAAAAACAATAATTGTTACATGATGGTTAATTTTATAGTATTTTTTTCTAATAATGTTTCTATGAATTACAATACCTAGAAGGAGTTGAGGGATTCATTATCATTGATGTTCATTGAGACGGAAAATATTAGTATATCCTTGATTTGTTCCATAACCTCTATAACCTCTAGTAGGGTTCTCATTTAATTCGACCATATTATAATTAATGGAAATATATAATTATTAAAATCTATAATGTTTGATTGATTCTATAGATTCGTAAGTGGGATAGGATATAACATAATCAAAATTTTCAATTTTCATTACTCCATGGTATCAATCTCGAGTACTTGATGATAGTCACAAAGATGTCGATCAACATCATTACTTTACATCCCACATTATTTTATAAAAAGATCATTCATTCCAAACACCATTATACAACATGAAATCTAACACACTGTTGATATGTTTGATGAAGAGTATCGAATCCTTGAGGATCAACACTATTTATCATCCTCCATTTTAATTATTGTTCATGGAAATAGACCTACAACCTCTCTCTTCGTGAAATCCACTTTCTCATTAATAGATTATAGTTCATCCAAACATCTTTTCAGGAATGTAGTTATACTTCAATATTACTATAATATTTCAAATAATTGTTTTATCAGGTTGAAAATATATCCATAATTTAGAGTACTAGACATAGGAGTTGTTTTGTTACATCCACTATAAATTTCTACTCAATTTACCTTTTTCCTAACTATCCATTTAATTTATTTGTAATTATAAGACCTTGGAGTTGATTTATAGTTCCATTTCATATTCTCATATACTATGGTTATGTTTTAGGATTATTTGATTAAATGTGTAATTAGTTTTATCTTAGATGGTGGCGGTTTGGATATTCTTGAGTGGATATATTATCATGACCCTATATTATTTCTACTTTTGTCTTCACGATTCACCTTTAACTCAACCATCATGTCAGGCTAATTCATCAAAAATTATATCATGATTTGGTTGATGTTTCTCATTTTGATTGTGAGTCTTGTCATTTCACAAAACATCATCTAGTTAGTTATATTCCTTGGTTGTTATCACATATCTTGAGTCATTTTTATTTATTTTATTATTATTTATGGGGACATATCCCTCTTCCATGAAAACATATTTATCATTTCTTTTTTATTTTAATTAACGATTTTTCTTCAATGAATTTTTATTTCTTTTCTAAAAAAATGAAAAATCATTTCTCTCTTGCACTTATTATTTTCATGTAACCCAAAACTTGTTTTTATTCCCATTAAAATTTATTTATTATGATAATACACACGAATACTTCTCTAGATGAAGTCAGTCGTTTCTTGATAATCATGGAATGACACAAATGAGTTGTTCCCCATGAGAAATTTAAAGAAAATAGTGTCTTTGAATGAATGAATCCAAAATTGTTGAGCATTATTCGGCACATTCTATTTTTTATGAAATATCTTACCACATTTTGGATAGAATCAATTTTTAATTCAACTTACACCATTAACTAACTTACACTATCATTTCTTTAAGGGGAGACACCATTTAATGCTTCATTGGCTTAGTAATTCACACATCCCTTACCTATATATATATTTTTATTTTTCTGTTATGTTTATAATATGTTCCTCATTATTAAAAAATTCTATATTATTGATAATCAGATAATAATACATGGTTACTCTAGAAACCAACAATGTTGTTGTTGTTTAACCAAAAACATTAATCTGTAAATGGTTTTAATAGATGAATCACTCATTGAGTTCTCAATTTTCACTTTCCAGCATATATGGACATATCTATATCTTCCAAATATCCTTGCTTCCTTTTCATATTCTCTCACACCACATCCATTATCAATTCCTCCTCCAAGAGGAATTCATTCATGATTTGTTTCAATTTAACACTATATGTCCATGAATTTAAATTTCATCTGATTCCCTCGATACTTTCTCACTTCATTTCTAGTCATCTCTTGACTCTTGGTCAAATAATTTTCCTATCACTATACATAGGGGTACATGCTCTTATCATGCCTATCAAGTTTATTTTATTCATTATAAGGAAAAACTATTTATACCACCTTATTTATTGGCACCCATATCAAGGTGTTCTTCCCCCATACCATCACCATGGCTAAATTTAATCCTTGGTGGTTATAAACAATGATGAATTAGAGTTGAATCATACATAGAATCTTATTTAACTACCCTTTAGTATGAAAAATGTTGGGAGTAAGTGGTTATATACTGTTTCTGCCAATGTTTATGTTACTCTAAATCATTTGAAGGCTCTATTAGTTGAAAATTAAAATACTCAGACCAAAATTGTAGATTACATTGACACATTCACATAGGGAAAATATAGTATTAGTGCACCTTTTTACCTCTCTCACCACCACAAACCAATGGACTCTAAATTAGTTGTGAAAGGACTTGTTTTTGATATTCCTATCACTAAGGTGGGGGTGAATCAATGTTGAAGAATTTTTAACATTTTATATCTTTTATCCCTTTACCTAATTGACCTGTTAGGATCTCAATTCTGAATTATATTTTCCTTGACATGTGAAATCATATTAATGTAGTAAAATATATTAGATGATGTTTTTATAAGGATCACAACATAATCTGATTAACTATTCCTTCACATGGTATAGAAGTGATTTTGACAACACAAACAGTACAAATTAATCAATTGAATGTGGATACAATGATTATAGAATACCCTTTTATTTTTAAATCACCATAGTCATTTGACAGTGCTTTTTTAATAGATCCTAGATGATGAATTTTAATTACTTTGATGAAATTATTCTCATTATTGATAAGGTTATGTGTAATAATAAGAAATTATTACACTATATAAGACTATTGTTGCATGTCATCATCTGATTTGATCTTTCACTTCTTCACTTGTAACTTTATATATAGCAGGATATCTACCCTTCTACTTACTAGTAGAAAAATGAAATATGTTCTTCATTCTTCATATATTAGTCACAAAAATTTGATTTTTTTGTGGACTAGTGAACAGTAAATTTTGTTGGAAAAAAGTTTGAAATAATTTTTTTTCATGTTTATAATTTTTATGCTAAATGTGGCATATTTTTATTAAATTAAAAGGAAGTCAATTAACATTGTAAATATGAATCAAATCGCATTTTGATGATCAGAAAAAAAAGCTTAAGGAAATATAATAGTTTGTTAAAAAAAATTCTTGGATAAAATGTTCATCAAATTCACCTTAGATATAGAATGAAAGGTTGAATCAGAATGAAGATAAGTAGCCAAGTCTCATTGAATCTGATAAAAACATAAATAATCATTGTTGATAATGGAGTTCTCATAAATCATAAGTTGTCTAGGAGGACTTGTTATGAAATCCTTATGAATTAAAATGTGAGATCATGTAAATCCATTCAGTTGAGGTTTAGTTAGAAAGAAATAAGTTTCTACAAGAATGAGAAGATACTAAAATTTCCAATGTAATTAAGATGATGGTATGATGATCCTACCCATACTAAAATTCATGAGGAATTGATGATACCCAAAAAAGTATTTGGAAGAAGGGATTTAATGAAGTTAAAGCTTTAAAGTACCATTTTAGGAGTGCGAGATCACTATACGAAGAATTGTTGAAATTCTAAGAAGGTTTTTTATCTATAAATTAGCAGAAAATGATGTTGGTGTTTAGTCCGAACAATATCCTACAAGATTAAAATATTCACAAAAATAAGTAGTCTTTTACCATAATTATAAAGGAATGATGTTTTTGGTGATAAAGGTGTAAATACTAGTCCATTATACATGGTGAGACACCAATCATCAGTGTAATCCGAGCATCGATCATTAGACATAGTGGTGGATAAAATAAGAATTGGAGGATGAAAAGATTTTTTATTGGGTGTTATTGGGAATGATGTTTATAATAAAATTAGAGACACGTGAATCGGTTAAATATCAATATCATTTTGAACCATTTTCAGGTGGATGAATTGTTTGTTACATGGTTCTCAAGAATAAATGAAAAACTATAATATTTTTCCATTTGGGTAAAATGAATTAGTAAACAAGTGTTTAGTGTATTTATCAAATTGTTCAAGAGTCATTGGACTAGTGGAGACACTGATTCTATTGAGTGAGATAGAGATCGATCTAATAGGCACAGGTATACCCTGAAACTTCATCAAATGCAGGGTCATTAGTCTAATTAAAATAATAAAATGAGAATTGTTTAAAATTAGTTACAAATTTTTTTTCAAAGGGGATATTAAAAGGATGTTTTATGTGTTTGTCAAAAATGTAATGTCCCGGTTCCGGAAGTTACATAGAGGTTCCCCATACCCAGTTTTTCATATGGCCTCAAGCACATTTCCCCAAATGCCAGAGGCTGCCGACTAGTAGTGAAGGCCTTGGGTGTGATAGTGGGGAAACTATACCACATTAGTAGAGTAACACAACAGAAGTAAAACAACTAGAAATAGCGGAAGAAATAAAACTTGTAATAAGTAAACAACAGAAGACTGGTAGTAATAAACTGGAGCACACATATAAAAATGATGCATGATACATATTTCTAGGAAAGAATCCAAACAAATCACAATGTTGGAATACAGTACTAAACCAAAGTACAAATGAAAATCAAGTAAACAGCTCCACAACATCACAAGACTCAGCTTGGCCCCATGCTCCCCAGCTCCACAGTAATAATGTACCTGAAGTAGAAGGGCTCTTGAATTTATCTATACCTGCAACAATATAAAATGTTTGGGCCCCAAAGTGTGACCCAATCAAGGTGTGGGAGAAATACCAGTAGGCAACGACCCATAGATTGGTGCCTAACAGTTAGTGAATATATATGTCAGGAAATAAATAAAATAAATTAGTAAACAAGGAAGTACACATAGTAACAATCCTACCAAAATTAATTGAATTCATATTCATATATCATGTAGGCATATATTCAAAAGAAATAAACCCTATGGGAAGTACTCATATCTTAAACCCTCTTTTTCAACCAAAACAAACACAAGAAACCCACTATAATGTACACACTGTCTAGCCACTCTTTTTCAACATTAGTAAAGACACTCTGAGGAAGAACACACAGTCAATTCCCCTTTTGGTCTTGTACGGTCGATATAAACCATCTTTGAACCTTGTGTTTACAAAGAATGCAATAGATCTACAAAAAAATATACAACATTCAACAAAGGATAACTTGAGGGAGATGAGAAATTACGAAAAGGTGTTAAAGAAGAAGGGAGAACTCATCGATGCAATTAAAACACAATCAAAGATAGTTGAATCGGAGAATAGAGGATGATTATGGGTCCCAAAGAATATCCATGGCCATATAGTCGCTCCTAGGCTAGACAAATTATGAATTATACGGTTCTATCGATTAGACACGACACTGGTCCATTTAATGAAAAAAATGAAGTACATGACACTTATTTTTAATGTACACGACATGTACTTTCCTTTTATGGACTCTGATTTAGGCGGCCTCTAGGTCACTAGACATGGCCATGTACTCGGACACTATCTAGTGAGAACACGGTCACTCGTGGAAACTGAGTACACGGCGTGTACATAGAAGTACAGGACGTGTAATCCTAATTTTTTTAGAAACTCCCCTTTTTCATCAAAAACAAAAAGAAAAGAAAAACATACGAGAAATAATGATCTGGGATCATACAAACTTTCCCCCTTAAATAAATTTTCCCACAAATTTACCCAGCAAGGCAGCGTGGAAGAAGAATCCTCGAAAATCTTCGGCCATTATGATCGTACATCGGGCTCCCTCTCCCAAGTCACGTCCTGTACTCGTACATGATTCCATGACACTCGTACGAGAGGAACATACCATCCATGTAGAACCTTCACACTTTGATCAACAATTTGGACAGGATGCTCCTCAAAAAAGGCCTCCATGATAAGCTCAACCTCCATGGGTTGGAAAATATGAGATGGGTATGAGAAGTAACGTCCGGGATGAGAAACGTGGAAGACATCTTACATATCCCGGTACCTCTGAGGTAACTACAGCTGATATGAAACCTTCCCAACTATCTCCAACACCTCAAATGGCCTGATGTACCTTGGTGAAAACTTAATTGGTCTCCTAATCCTTCAGTTTCTCAACTACAATGTGACATGCAAGAAAACATGCTATACGACATTGAACTCCAGAGGTCGTCTTCGTCAATCAACATAAGACTTCCGTCATGAATGTGTAGTGGCAATCCTTTTCCAAATCAACTATATCTGATTGGTGGTTTACTAGAATAGACGAGGTCCCAACATATCTACCTTTCCTTCCTATAGCCAAAATTATGTTTATTGTCATGGCCTACCATACAAAGCATCATATAATTCCATCTGAATAGTTTCTAGGAAAATATTATTGTAGGAAAACTCCATAAGTGGTATGTGTTTCCCCCAAGAACCTCCAAAATCTAGGATGCATTATCGAAGCATGTCCTCAATCACCTGAATTGTATTCTTGGATTGCCCATCATTTTGGGGGTGGTATGTTATACTTAGAAGTAGCTGTGTACCCAAGGCCCTCTGAAGTAACTTCTAGAACCGATATGTAGAACGAGCATCCCTATCGAAAACAATATAGTGTGGAACTATGTGTAAATGTAAAATCTCTCAGATTTACAACCTCCCAAGCTCATCAACACTGAACATCTCCTTGATCGACAAGAAGTGAGAAACCATCGTGAGTCTTTCAATGACAACCGAAACCGCATCATTCCCTCGACGCGACCACATCAAACCTGTCACAAAATCCATCATGACATCATTTTACTTCCACTCAAGGATGGGTAACTTCTAAAAAATCCCCACTGGTCACTAATGATCCACCTTCACCTGTTGACAAGTGGAGCACCTCATGAGAAAACCAACAAAATATACCTTCATACATGGCCACCAATACTGATGGTTTAGATCTCGATACATCATGGTGACACTAAGATGAAATTCTCAAACTAAGGAATGAAAGTCTCACATCATCTCCTCATGTATGTCTGTTGTCACCCATACACACCCATAAAAACACAAGATCTCATCATCGCCTATGGTCCATCCAGGAATAGGGTCCTCTCATGACAAACTCTCCCATAGGAATAGACCTTCTGAATATGATAGTTGCAACATTCACACTCGATCAAGAAGAGTAGAGGTAAGAGCTACAGAAGTTAGAATCTATTATCCATTTATATTGTGAATCTCCAAATTAATCTCATTGAACATATCCATAAATGTACACTCAATAATGTCCTTCTGAATTTCATATATTTGAGTCCTCCTAATCAACGCATCAGCTACTGTATTGCATTTCCCATGAGTATAGGTAATCTCAAAGTCAAATGACAGAAGGTACTCAACCCACCGTCACTATCTCAAATTCATATCTCGCTGAGTGAAGATATACTTGAGACTCTTCTGGTCGGTGAAAACCACAAAATTATCTCCATGTACATGATTTCTCATACAGTGTAAGGCATGAACATGTACAGCCCGCTCGAGATTGTGCATTGGGTAGTTCATCTCATGTGGGATCAGTTGCTGATAGTCGTACACAAAGACTCTTTCCTCATGCATGAGAACTGCTCCCATCCCAATACATGATGCATCTCACTACACAATATATCTCTTTCTAGGCTCTAGAAATTCTAGTATCGGGTCTGATGTCAACATATCTTTCAACTCCTACAAGACTGACTCTCTAGAATTTGACCACAAGTACTTTGCAGCCTTCGTAGTCAGACCCATCAGTGGAGCTGCTAAGCATGAAAATACCTTTATAAAACATCTGTAGTATCCAAACAAACTTAGAAACCATCATGCTTCAATGAAATAATTTCGCTTCTCCCAGGAAACTACTGCTCTCACTTTGTCTGGGTCTATATAATCACTATTCTCTGAGACAACATGATCCAAGAAGTGAATATGATCCCTCCAAAAGTGGAGTTTTGAGATATTATCATATAACCGGTGCCCTCTTAGTGTACTCAAAATGATCTCATGGTTGGTATAATGGTCATGTCGAGTGTGAGAGTACACCAAGATATCATCCACGAAGACTACCATGAATGAATCCTAAAACGGATGGAACACTCGGTTCATCGCTGCCATGATAACTGAAGGAACATTCATGAGAAAAAATGACATAATATCATACCCGTATAGACCATACCTACTCCGAAAAGGTGTATGAGGTATATCAGATGGGCTAATGCACAAATCATGATAACCGGATCTTATGTCAATCTTCGTTAACACCCAGGATCCTCAATGCTGATCAAAGATATCATCAATACTCAACAAGAGATATCAGTTCTTGACTATGAACTGGTTCAACTTTCGATAATCCACATAATGTCTGAGGGTATCATCCTCCCTCTTCACAAACAGGATAGGTGAACCCCAAGGAGAAGTACAAGGTCAGATGAGAATATTTTCCTTCAAATCCACTAACTACTTCTTGAGCTCCTATATCTTTGGAGTATCCATCCTATAAGGAGGAATGGAAACTGCTGCCACTCCTCGCACCAGATCAATAGAGAATTCCATCTCTCTCTCTGGAGGAAAACCTGAAAAGTCCACTAGAAAGGCATCCCAGATATGATCCACCACTAGAGGATTTTCCAACTGTGATGTCCCCTGGTCATCTAGATATAGACTAGTAATCTGGGCTGTAATTCCTCCTAACACATGATGCTCAGGTCCTGCTCTACTTTCCTAGACATCCCATTTTACATTATGAAGAAATGATACACCCTATGGTGAGGTGAAACTCACCCTATGACAGTAGCAGTTGACAATATCCCGGATGGAAACTAACCAGTCTATTATGAGAATGAGATCAAAACATGTAATCACTATGACATAGAGGTCCTATAAAGAGTGAAACCTACCACAAAATAGAGGGAACTACTTGCACTGATGTACACTAGCCATTCTAGCCCCTAATTTAGTTTCTAATGACAAGATATCAGCAGAAGGAAAGATAATGATTCCAAGACTCTCCACAAAATATAAAAAAATCTATGGTATGACCCTATATCGAAAAGAGAAGAAGAAAAAGCTAAGGCAACTAGAATGATACCTATAACTGTAGGGGGTCTGGGATCTTGATCCTATTGGGTATGCTCTACTGCAAATTTATGACATGAATCGTGGCCATGTGCCCTTGCTTGACCACTCTGAGCTGATCAACCATTTTGACTATGAAATCCTGGAGACTAGCTACCATATCCACAAACTCCACCTTATCTTGAACTTCCTTAAAGACTCCAATTCCATACCTAATGAGAAACCAGTGCTTTTGATCCTAAATAAGGGTTCATAGAAGAAACCATTTCACCAGCTTCCGGTGAGAAGAACTTACAGAAGCGCTGAAGATGAACCTTTTATAACAATATCTTCACTCCACCGGGTCTCTCGGGTAATGTGGCCTCGTATACCTGCACTTCTTAAACTGGTAGAATACCACCTGGCTGCCAGAAGATTTTTCTCACCTCCTCATATCTCCATGCGTAGACTCCCTACGATGCTTCCTACTTTCAGTAGAAGAGATACCAACTCCAGATGTTGAGACGCCCGGGCACACAACTCCAGAATCCCTTAGATTGTGCTCTCTAATCAATTCCTAGTTGACTATAGATGTGATGATTTTAAATCTAAGGATATTCACTTGAGATCAGATTTCTTGCCTGAGACCATCCTATGAATTCCTTTCCATGAATATCTAATCACCTTCTAGAATTGGCATGATGTGTTGTAGCTCTGTCAAGCGAGATGAATAATCCATGACTGAATGTTTACCCTTATCCAGACATATGAACTCTTTGTCTTGATCAGTCCTTAATTTCTCCGGATAGATGTAGTGATAGAATGAACCCTGGAACTCATCCCATTCCATAACCTACTGGCATCCCAACTGTGAGATCACATCCCAACATCTATTGGTAGAATCCAAAATCAAATAAGTAATGAGCTTCAACCTCATCTCTGGAGGCATCATCAAATTCTTGAAGTCAGAAAGCATGAATTCTAACCACGAATCTGTCGCTTGAGGTCCTCCTTCACATATGAAGGTGGGAGGATGCTGCTGCTGGAAGATCCCAAACAACTCTGCCATAGACGAGGTAGAATTTTCTACTCCCAAGAATGTTTGTAGAAACCTCATAAATCCCTCTTGGAACTGTGCATCGGGACATGAGTCATGAATAACGGATGGTGGAAAGACTGGCACAATGAGAGGTTCTACTGGTAGTCATTGATCAGCCATGTCCGATGTCTGATTACTGCCCTATACTGGCAGAAAACTGGAGGATGTCTCTGTGGCATGACACTATAAGGTTATGCACACCCATTAGACCACAATTTACAGGGACTGAAACTTAGAATCATAAGAAGGGAATAAGATAAGCAAAGCATTCAAGTTTTTCAAAAAATGGATACATGTCGTGTATAATGCATATACGGTGTGTTCCCTTAAGACTTCACATGGGTGTGTAATTTTCCCAAAAATTGCCATCTAACACCCCATACACACGGCGTGTTGTCCTAACACACAATGTGTTCTTGAATCCTCTTCCCCTGTATGTGTTCTCTTACATGGCAAAGACATACGATTCTCCTAGAAAAACACTACACATTATGTTAGTTCTAGACGCAATGTGTACTGGACAAACATTACTAGCCCGTGTTGTCAGTTACACAGCTGGCTACACGGATGACTCTACACAGCAAGTTTATTCCAGACACGGCTTGTACCAGAAGGATTTCACCGACCCGTGTTGTTAGTCACACAACTGGATACCTGGGTTACACTATTCGACATGTATAGCATATGTTTTATCCATCTGTGTTGTTATTCACATGGGCGGACACATGGTTTATACTACACAGCTTGTACATCTGGTAGATGGTGTGTCCCACCAAAGAATTCCCAACCCCGTGTCTCTACCCACACAACCAGTGATACAGTTAGAGACTATAAATCATGTGTATACAGTACACAGTGTGTGTATAACAAAAAAAATTCCTTCCCAAAAAAAAGTACAGATGGCATGTAGTTACCATTACACGTCATGTATTATGGGTTCTTCTAGAGAGTAAGCCTTAGTAACTACTCTAAAACCTAAAAAAATAGAAACAAACATTAATGTGCCAAATTATGATCTGTGAGGTGCCATACTCCACGAAAATCTAATATTGACATCTTATAAATGTCATATACAAGGAATAACAAGGAAATGATCCATGAAATTCTAATCCATGGGGGCCCACAACACATCAAGAACCAATGTTTGGCATTCATTTAGACAAACCTTACACAATTCACTACCCTATCTAAAAGCAGTGTTTCTATCAAGGATTATATCACAACATCAGGCATATCTAACACAACATCTATCACAACAACATTCCATCTCTAATGCACCCAAAATTTCATGGTAAGAATTCATGACATGTGATCTCTAATATGTGACTATATGAGGCATGAGATGGAAAACCCTCATCTCATTGGGTTGAAACAAAAATATAACCTTGATAATATCATCAAATAACAACCCAATACATGTGAATCACTCAATGTTGATATCAAATTAACTTTAATAATTGAAAAAATATGTAAAATTTCAATATATGTGTTAAATTAGATTTTCCCTATACAAGGGTTATCTACTCCTAGGCACAACAAATTAACAGGTTCCTAATCATTCATATCCCAAGCTATAAGCTCTAAGAACTATGTCAAGAAGAAATGAATCCCTATGATACCACTTTGTAATGTCCTGGTTCCAAAAGCCACCAAGTGGTTCCCTGTACTTGGTTGATCACATGGCCTAAACCGCATTTCCCTAAACACCAGAGGCTACCAACTAGCAGTGAGGGCCTTAGGTGTAATTGTGGGGAAACAACTCCCTCATTAGCAGAGTAACACAGTAGAAGTAAAACAAATAGCAATAGAGGAAGTAGTAAAACATGCAATATGTAAACAGTAGAAGACTGATAGTAACAAACTATAGCATGTATATATAAGTTATGCATGATACATATGTCTAGGAAACCAGCCAAACGAATCACAATACTGGAATAAAGTACTATACCAATGTACAAAAAAATGAATGCAAATTTCTCCAGAGCATTGCAATCCTCATCTTGGTCCATGCTCCCCAGCTCCACAACAATCATGTACCTTAAGTAGAACTGAGCTTGCCATTATCAATACCTACTGCAATATAATCTATTTAGGCCCAAAATCATGACCCAAACATGGAGTGACACTAATCTCAGAAGGCAACCACCCAAATAAATGTGTGTAATATTTAGTGAATATATACGGTGAAAAATAAATAAAACAAAGTAGTAATCAAGAAGTAAACATAGTAACAATCCTAATAAAATCAATTTCATTAATTTTCAGATATCAAAAAACAAGATAATAAAAAGTAGGTAACCCTATGTGAAGTAATCCATCCTAAGCCCTCTATATCAACCAAAACAAACATAAGAAACCCTCTAGTAAGGACACTCTGTCTAACCCCTTTGGTTCAACTTTAGCAAAGACACTCCTAGGAAGCACTCACCATCAATTCCCCATGTTTTCTCATATCAGTAACTAATAGGAACTCTGAAGAAGCACTCAAAGTCTAATTCCCCCCATGGCCCGTATTGAGGAAACATAAACAAACTGAGGGAGCACTTATGTCTATACACATTATGGTCTCGCAACGTAAAAGTAAACAGACACTCTGGAGAATCCCTCAATGTCAATTCTCCCAATGGTCTACTACACGAGGTTCTCACGACATTGTGTAAGTCAATCGTGCAAAAACAATAAAAAGGTAGATAAAATAAACCTTACAAACTACTTGGATATACAATATACAACATATCCTAGAATATCAAATACAAATGACATCATCATAACAAAACTAGAAATGGAAAGCAAACAGACTACCATGCAATGTAGGCTAAACGGTCAAAACAAGAAAGTATGGGAAAAGCACCATTGCATGAAAAAAGTATCCCTATTCATAAACAATCAACCTATAACCAAAAAAACAAGGCATAGAATGAAAATAACATGGCTAAAACTATAAACACACAATACCCTGAATGACGGTATTGGGAACTTTTGTACATAAAACTAAAAGACATTCTACAAAAAGGCATAAACAACCTACATTATTATTTTATGGTTTATATACACTGGAATCAACCCTTAGATCTACCTAGAATGTCGTAGATCTTCCAAGTTGTTTGAATCCTTCATCCAAGGATAACATGAGGGAGAGGGTAAATCAGGAAAAGATGTTCAGGTGGATGGGAGAACATAAAGATTCTATTCCAATGCAATGACGACGGTCGAATCGGAGAATGGATGGAGAGTTGGGGGCTCGGAGAGGATCTGTGGTCATATGATTTCTCCTGGATGAGAAAAATGATGAAAGATAGGGTTTTGTTGATTAGACGGTTCCCCGATCCGTTTAATGAGAATAGTACACAATGTGTATTTTTTGAGTACACGGCGTGAACTTGTCTTTTCTGGACTCCACATTAGGTGGTCTCCATGTCACAACACACTCCCTTGTACTGGGCCACTACCTGGACAGTACATGCTCACCTGTGAAAACCGAGTACCCGACGCGTACATATAAGTACATGGTGTGTACAACTAAATTTTCAAAAAACTCCACTTTTTCCTCAAAAGAAAATAGAAAAGAAAGACATACCTGAAAATAAGATTTCAGTTCTTACATAATGTTCTTCTTTAGAGATATTTTGACAATGATGCTGAAGTACTAAAATAAAGTGGCAATATCATTAGAATTTGTGACTGTGTTTTAGGTATAATGGTTCTAATGTCATATTTATAACAATTGATATAGAAAATTATAAATAGAAATATTTCGATATCATGTCTTATCATTTGGTTTATCTACATCGAAGTGTCCATAAGTTTTTATCGTAATGAAGAAATTAGTATGATAATTGGAATCATACTAAATAATGATTAATAAGACTAAAGTGAGTTGTAGTTGTGAGATGATTCATGAAGGTTTGAGAAGAATATAGATGTTTTGAGATGTTATAATGAAGTAAATTATGTTTCTAAAATGTAAGGGTATTTTTTGTTTTGGGGATGTTGTTTAAGTGGGAAAACATTTCATGTTCATTCCTAAACTATTTATGGACCACCTATAAAATGTTGAAAGTACATTGTACTTTATAAAAATTGTCTTCTTCATGGGTGAAGAGAGAAAGGAAATCATTGAATGTTTCTATATAGATGTTGTTTCTAAACTGAGTTATCATGAGATTTCATTCCATAGAGAAGAATAATAACGATCATATTTAGAGTTTCTGAATTGTAACGAGAAATCAGACTAGTATTTCTAATCTAAGGCAGAAGATATTAATTTGTTTTAATTAGTATTATAATAGAGTTATATTTTCTAACGGAGTAATCATACTAATAAATCACATTGGGGAATCATACTGGGTATCATTATTAAGTATTGAAATGTTCTCACCTACAGATAGGTAAAAAAGTGAAGAATTGTTATGATGATTATTTTTTTGGAAGTTGACAAGGTAGTAAAATAACATGTTTTGATGTAATTGGTTAATGTTTCTTAACTTGTTTCAAAAATATGATTCACATAATTTTATGCTACTGAAATCTGATTCAATTTTATATAGAACATAGTTATTACCTACTGTAAGGGTATATAGAACTTTATCATATACAAAAAAGGTTTATTTTCTACTAGATTGTATGGTATTTTACTGTTTCAAAAAAAGGACATAACTACTCCCGATGACTGGGGAGCCTTGTGAACTCTTATGTTCCTATGGATGTGTGTTTATTTTGTTTACAGCAATGTGATAAATCTTTTACCTTAGTGGATGGTTGTTTAAAAAATATAATCATAAAAGAAAAATATATCATAGACTCAGCCCTCCCACTCTAAATGATAAAATGATATTAGTTGGCTAATATCAAATGGTATTAGAATGATGGTTCCCTTTATTAACTCTTTTCTAACATTTTTGAAAGTGAAGATGTGATGGGGAATCTAATTTTTTTGAATAATATGTGGACTCTACTATTAGCTGGTATGAACAATCATATATGGAAAGATATATGGTTTCGTAATCTTATATCTCTTGGGAATGATGTTCTTAAATCTCCATCAAATTGGTTTTCCACAAACTGATGAAAATGTTCCTATTATATATATTGAGAAGAAGAATCATGAGAATGATGGAAGAGATAAGAATACCATACTCTCATAAATTTCTCAATACGAGTTTCTATGGGTGAAGGGTGATTGAAATTCCAAAATTATATGAGTTAAGTGGATGAATTTTTTTTAAGTAAATATTTATGTGAAGAAGGAAAAGATAAAAATATGGACGTGGATGTTTAAAGATCGTATGAATAATTCCTCATAATTTTGATGCCAAAGATTCCTCTATAGAAGAAAGAGATCAAAAAACATCATATCTGAATTATTTTCAAAGTACTCTAATAACTAGTGAAATAATTCGGCATAAAACTATGAAAGGAAAATAGAATTTGGAAGATAAATTTTCTTCAAAACTGTCAAGAAAAGAATTTCTAAGAAAGTTCTTGAAGAGGAAGAAGTTACTAACTCTAATTCCAAAATTCTGGTATGTAACAATGTTGATGAATTTTTATCCTTATATACTGAAAATATGAATGTGGTATAGTAAAATATCAAAGGAATCATCCCTTAAAAGGTTTCGAATGTGGTGCTATTTGTAACATTGTGGAAAATTTTACTAAAATAATGATAGAGGATAATATATATTATATTGACAAAATTTCAAAAACATCATGTTATAAATAGGATTATAAGTACAAATTCTTATTCTAAATAGAATAAAATTCTCTAAATCCATAATAATAAGTTTATTATATAAAAATTATGAAGAACATAATGAAGTTGAATTTGAAAATTCTATTGTGATCGTTGGATGGAATTGGTTCATTTTAATAGTTAAAAATGAAGAGTTCAGAATCATGAGTTTTATGAAGAAGAATATTAATGATAATTTCATTAAAAAGAATAATTAAAATAATTCATAAGAAATATTGGATTTCTTGATAAATAAATCATGAAATTTAATATTTTGAATTACTCAAACAACAATCAATAATGTTTTTCTAATGTTTATGTTAATCTACTAAAGGATATTAATTAGTTAATGAAATTGGTTAAAAATTAAAATAATCATAATAAATATAGGAAGTAAATTAGAAGGAAAAAAGAAAAAGTATTGTAATTTTTTGGAAAAAATCATTCTAATGTAGAGAATATAGTTACAAGTTTCATGAATTCTATTTCTGAAGTATGTGAATGTTATTGAATAGTTAATCAAGGGAAGGATAAAAAATTACCTTCAACGGTTGAGAATAAATTGGTAATTGTTTTTTAGAAGAGAAAAACTACAAAAGTTAAGTATGTGGAAAAAACATCAAATTCAAGAATATATAATTATCTAAAAATTCTAATTCTGAAAATTTTTCGAAATCTTCAGGTTCTAATAAGGATAAAATAAAAACCAAGATGAAAAAAATATTTTAGTAGAAAATCAAATTGTTGGAGGTCAGTAAAATTCAGATAAGAAAGATAAGAACGTTTCAGAGAAAGTTTCTCACAACTTCAGATAGTATAGAATTTATAGAGGTAAATATTATTTCTATGGATACTACTGGTATTATGGTGGATTCAAACCTATGAAAAATATGTTTTTTCTTAATAAATAACATTACATTAATTCCACAATTTAAAAAAGGAAATGTTTTAGAGGAATTCAATCATCTCAAAGAATGAAACATGATAGGGTTGGTTTAATGAAACCTGTAGAGGTTAGTTTAAATTTAAAAATGTTCTAGCCTTTGGTAAATATTTGATAAAATTTGAAATACCTATATAGATTTCAAAATGATGTCTTTTTTACAAACACAAAAAATGTTTTTAAAAATTCTCATAAGATGGATTTGAAGAAAGATAAAGGGAAAAAAATTATGTTGTTATTGAAATAGATCTCCAAGATGCAAAAGGGGAATGAACATGGATAATTCATAGAGTGTTTTATTATCTTTTCATAAGATACATAATTTTTTTGATGAATGTGAAATACTTCAATGAAGTAATATTCACATTTTCACATGATGAATCCAAGAGAAACAAATGTGTCAGATATTTAATAATTGGAGAAGAAAAGTTAATGTCCATCAATTATTTGTTTGTTTATGGGATGAAACAAAATATTCTAAGTGTTAATCAACATTTTCATGAGAGAAAAAGTCATATTTATAAAATATGGATGTTTTTTAAAATAGTTTAAGATAGAAATTTGTTATAAGTGGTCAACACACACAAGAAAACATGTTGCATGTTGGTGATATTCAAAACACTTATTACTTAGGCATGGTGGAAGAGAATGTTTTTGTGGAATAAAAGGATAGGGAAAACATGTCAGAAATACATGATCATGTTATCAATATGAAATAATTTTTTTGGTATTTTTGATATGTCAATAGGATATTGGTTCTATACAATTTTTCAGAAAGTAATGATTAAAAATTTTATACATTATAAAGTCAAATATTTCTAAAAAAAAATCCTTGGAACATATTCATTCAAATATTTACATACCATTTAGAATAAAAATAAAATCATCGATAAAAAATATAGTACTTTAACTGATGACTTTAGTCACATTACTTGTATTATGTATACGGAAAATAAGTCAGATGCTTTAAAAATGTTTAAAAATCTCAAGAGAAAACCTAAGAATGAATATCAGTATTCAGTGAATATGTTTAAAATAGTCAAAGGTGGTCAATTCATAAATAGTGAATTTTAATGTTATATTGGGAGGACTAGAATTAATCATGAGTTTAATACCCCATACAGCCCTAAAAAATAGTAATGTAGAAAGGAAAAATTCATATTTGGTTGAAATGGGTCAGACTATGTTACTTTAACATTGTCTCTCTCATTAGTTTTAGAGGAAATCCACAAGAATTGCTATTTGTGTTTATAACTTTTGTTTCTAAAAACCTTGTTCATATATGACCCCATATGTAATATTTGTGAAAAGGCTCCATGTTTGAAATATTGATGAAATTTTGGGTGTACGTGATTCTGAAATAAGACCGCCGGAAACATTGGAATGACTGATCATAGTGGTAATGTTAAAATTTTTCATGGATATTCATTGGAATGAAGAGGATATAGATCTTTGAACAATGAGACATGACGATTATTAATCTCATTTGATGATAATGTTATTGAAATTGTTGAGGAAGATTTTTAAAAACTAGTTCATGTAAGGATTATGTATATGATGAAAGAATTTGTGTTATTAATTCTTATATGGATAAAAATAATTGTAATCTTACATAGGAAGAAGATTTAGACTCATCCAATTCTAGTGATGAGGGAGAATATAAAATATATCATCTGAGGCTATGGAAGCATGTGGAATCTCATAAAATTGTTATTGGTCAGCATCAAATGGTTCAATCAAGAAGAACATGAAATGTTATTACCCACAAATTTTTTTATTAAAATGTTGATTCAGATGATGTAAATGAAGTGATTGAGAATCCAGAATGGATTTATTCAATTAATGAAGAGATAGATCAGATTAAGAAGAATGATACTTGGAAACTCATACCTAGTCTAAAAAACAAAATGTTATTGGTACAAAGTGGGTTTTATCGAATAATCATAATGATGATGGAAAAGTGATTACAAAAAATCAATATTATGGTGCAATGGTTACTCCCAAATTAAATGAATTTATTTTTATGATTCTTTTTCTCTAGTGGAATGTATTGAAATAATCATAACCTTTACTTATATTTGTGAAAAATGAAGTCACAAATGTATTCCATTGGATGTAAAATCATAATTTTTTATTGGTGAACTTGATGAGGATTTTTTTATAAAACAATGATATTCATTTGTTTATTTGAATTATGATTGTTATGTTGGAAATTTGTATAAATACATTTATTGGAAAAACCAATATTTGAGTGAAAGGTATTACAAATTTGATACCTCCTTAAGAATGATGGATTTCAAAAATGAAAGGGTTAATATAAATCTATACAATAAATAAATTCAGGAGTTTTCCCTCACTCTAATTATTAATGTTGATGAAATTATCTTTAATAGGAATAATGAATGAACATCAGAAATATATTTTAATGACATGAAAACATTGTTTGAGATGACCTTGCATGGGGAACTGATATACTTCATTGGGTTGAAAATATCACAAAACAATAAAAACATATTTCTCAAAAAGTATTGATTTTTTTGGGTACTTAGATGCTTATTGGGCATGAAATGTTGACTATAGAGGATCCATATATGGTGGAGTTTTCTTCCTATGGAATATTTATGTTAGTTTCCATTAAAATATAAAAAATTCAGTTTGTCATAGCATAGATGAAGTTGAGTGTATTCCTACCACTCAAGATGATACCAAACATATGAGGATCAAGACTCAGTTATAATACATACTTCGATAAGTAATGCTACCCTTTATCTTAGGTTATGATAATCAATGTACAATAAACCATAAAATAAACCTGGATAATATCATTGTTATAAAAATACTGACATAAAATACTACTTCATCATAGAGAATGTGGGGATGTATTATTTGAATCTCGAGTATATTCCTACATCAAAAAATGTTGCTTACATTTTCACAAATCCTTTAATGAAGAATGGATTTTTCAATACGGGGATGAACATGGGAGTCAATCCACTTTTTCATGAAGTTTGAGGAATGTATTTCTATCCCCTATCTCATTTGGTCATTGGATGGTTCATTCATTGGAGTGAGTTTTTTCACAAATATATCCATTAATCAATGATAAACCTTTTCAGGATGTATATATGTATGGGGAGTTGTCGGAATAATGTGAACTCAGAATGAATGTGTGTAAACTATTAAAATAATTTTTAGAGTGGTTTTAGGAAACCATTGATCATAGTATAGTGGAATTAATGAAAAGGTTTTGAAGAACAGTTGAATAAGATTCACGGGTATCTACTTTTAGACATCATGGTTTTTTTCAATGATCCATGTTTCCTATAATGGGTTAGATAATATTGGCTATGAATTATTGGTATGTAATCCATATCATGGCGTTATAAATTTTATGATTTATGAACCATGGTTAAAAACCAAATCAAAAAGTAGAGATTGTTTGGACCAAGTTGGAATGAATATTTTTTGGGAATCTAAAAGAGGTTTTTTGCTAAAGGTGTTGAATTTTTTTCAATGAAATTGAAATAAATTCACTATATAAATCATACAATCAATATTATTTAGATAATCAAAAGAAAAATCGTAATAAATACCAATAGTTTTTGAAAATGTCGTATGGGAAAAAAGGTTTGGTAGACTATCCTTGGAGCTGGAAAAAATGATGAATGAGCATGGGGATATTTATCATGTTAGATTGGATATGAAGAAAATATAATTATTCTTTGTAGATCATAAAGTTATCATAAATCATATTTCATTGGAAAATCCAATGATTAAATCCCTATAAAAGAGGGTTATGAAATGTGATTCCAATCAGATTAAGGTTTTGATGGAAGGAAATATGTCATTGAAATGATGGGAAGTTACAGAACATCCCAATTTAAGACAGACACTGATAGTCCAATCCCAAACCCTCTAAAATCCCTGAGGAATTCATGAAACAAGAATAATTTTGAGGAACATAGAATTTTTTAAAGTCAAATATTTCTAGTCAATTTTTATCCATTTTAGATAACTAGATGACTAATTGTTCGATGGCTATGATGTTTTTTTTAAATGTGAGAAGAATATGATGCCTGTTTTCATTTAGCCCAATAGGCCACACGATACAAATCAACAGAAAAATAAGTTTTCATGTACCATTATCAAAAAAAGAAAAAAGATTCTGAAGTTGATGTTGTTGATATCGATTCATCAGATGTGGTGATCCACCAATCATTAGAGTAACATTGACACTGATCATTAGATGCATTAATGGTTATCAGAGGGAATTGGTGGTAAAAAAGTTTTTTTATTGAGTTATATTTGGGCCAATATGTGTATGAAATATGGAGACCGGTCAACCATATGATGATCAAAAATGTAGTTACTTTTTTCCATCTGGTTAAGATTTATGTTTCAAGTTTGTAATGATTGAAATAATAAATCTGATATGTTTTAAATTTTTTGAAGATAATGTAAAACAAAAATGTTGAGTGACATTATCAAATATGTTAGGATTTATCAGACTATTGGATATACTGATTTATCAGTGTGAGATTGAGAACGGGTCATAAGGTGTAGGATGAAACTGATAATTAATAGGATGTACAGTCAATGGTATAAGTGAAATAAGAAAAGGAGACCTATTTTAATGTAGTTACAAAATTATTGTCATGGGGGATCTTGAAATGATGTTTAAAGAGATTAAATGAATGTTTTTTCAATGTTTTTGAAGATAAAATTGATGTACTTCCATGAAGTTTTGAAATATTGATATGTTAAAACTATGTTTATTACAGAGTGGTTTCAATGTATTATTTTAATTAGTTGGTATAGAGAATCATAATGACAATTACTCTGTTCTGATGTATTATCAAGTGGTTTTGGAAAATCCGAGTGGACATATGATTTTATCATAAAGAAGAAATCAGAATAAAAATAACAATCATTCTAAATAATGATTAGATGTTATAAAGTGAGATGAATTTGTTAAATGATTTCATTAGGTTCCAGAAGAAAAGAGAATATTTGATAAGTGATTTAGAAGTGACTTATATTTATGAAAAGTAACTGAGTATTACGTTTTTGGAAATTACGTTTAGCATGAAAACATTTCATATTCCTTCATAAACCTTGTTATTGATCCTATAAAAGGATAAAAGTACATTAAAATTTTTTATAGTTTTTCTATTCATTGGACAAGAGGGAAGATGAAGAAATAAAATTTTATAGAAATAATTGGTTTTTGGATTAAGTTTTCATGAATAATATTTCTATTATAAAGATGAAAAAGAATGGTCATATTCAGAGTTTCTAGAATAGATGGAGAAATCAGACTGGGATTTAAAAATAAGGTAATATCTATTAGGAATTTTTTCAGTTGTATTCTATAAATGTTATATTTTTGGGCTAAGCAATTTGACTGGTGATTTAGACTGGGTTATCATACTGAGTACCATTATGAAGTTAATAGATGTTCTTTCCTTCTGGTGGGTAGGAATGTGATGAATTATTTTGATGCTTATTTATATGCTAGTTGACATGAAATTGTAGTAACATTTTATGAGGAAATTGGTAAATTTTTCATAAATTTTTACACAAATTTTTATTACATAATTTCATTCTACTTGATGATCATGCATTTTTGTTTTAAACATTGTTATAAACAAGTGTACTGATATATCATAATTTTTTAAACAACACAAAAGGATTGTTTTCTATTGTATTGTGTTGTGTTGTATTTATTCAGAACAACACTGAGGACATAAATACTCTTTTTATGTAGTGAACTGTGTAAATTCTTATGTTCTTGGCGATGTGTGACTTTTTTTCAATAAAGTGAGAACACATTATCAGGAGGTGAAGGTTTATTAAAAAATAAAACGAAAAGAAATAGATATCACTAATTCACCTATCTCCCACTCAATGATACATTGATCCTATTTTTGTAATATTAAATCCATCATGATCCAATTTATAATCTACTAAATATGGATTTTTCATAAAAATTTTTATCTTTAATACAAAATATTTAATGCACTAAATCACCTTCTTCCAATATTTCTAGAATCACCAACTTCCTTTGTTCATAAGGATTATGATGGGTTAGGGAGGCAGGCGATGATGACGATGGCAGTGATGTTTGGTTGTAGTCATTTATGTTGATGTCATTATCGAATAATATGTAGTGATAATTATATCAAAATGGGTTTTTATGGGATAACTATATTTAATATATTTTGTTATTAGTAAAAATAATCAATTTAAATTAATATCATCTCATCACAACATCCTAAAAATAATACATTCCTTCATTATAATAAATTGACATCTTTGATTCCTTTTTTCCTCCTTTTATATTAATGAACTGAATGTTATCATGTACTGAAATCCCAAAATTCCCTGATTCATAATATATTCAATTGAATGTAGAATTTTTGTCCCTCTACGTGAAATTGATTATATATATTCATTTTCTTACAAATCACTTATCGTATCACATCATTTATACATGTTTAAAAATATGCATGAGTCTTCAATTACTTATAAATGTTAGCACAAAAATATTCTTGATCAAGAGTTTATCCATTAATTATCTCATATACAAAGAACTTTATTTTGGAATTCATGTACTTTTTATGTTAAATTCTTGTTTTTCCTTCTTAACAGAAGTTCATGCATGGTCACGAGTAAATATTCATGTTCATATGAATTCACAGATCAAGCATGTAACACATCTTCTTCCTTCTTCATGATACTCACAATGTAATGTTCACATCATTTTCCATCATTTATCAATGAGATACATGATCAGTGCTCACTTCCAAAGAAATAGCGATGAAATAATACTGAACCAGTAGTTCATAGAACACTTCTTTTTTGCGAAGCACAATAAGGGTGTATATAGACCATTCATGTCCCCATGACTCTTCTTCACACAAGATGTTATAGATTCTACTTTGTATAACATAATGGCTAGGGAAACTCCCCTTATTTTCATATCCTAGAATGATTATGAAACATGTTACTCCATTTTATATGATAGAGAGTTGAAGATTCTTTATTTCGAAAATATATGATATATCAGAACAATTTGTGAGTATAATCACATTTAATAAGATCAGTTCCCCTTTGTTTATAGGGGAGGATAAACTCCTTGAATTATTCATTCACTGCCTCAAGCCATGAAAAAAATATCATGTTGATGACCCATTAAATGAGATGTGATCTCAACATATCATGTGTATTTATAAAATTCTTCTCTATGGGCATTTATTTCTTCAAACACAAGTATAATGTACACCAATTATCCGGGTATTTTTTCTTCATGATCATCACTTCTATTTTGCAAAAACAAACCAAACAACCTTCCTCAATTAATCTATATATTTTGTTATTCAAACGGACAAAGAACATTAATGAAACAACATTTTCATGAAATGAAAACCAGTCATGATTATATATCAATTTAACAAGATCAATCAAACTCATTTTGATCATATGGGGTGTTTCTCAGTGCACCTTTTGATCACTAGTGCTGGCTAATATTTGAATTGTCTAGTGTTTTTGGAGAACTTGTGGTGAGAGGAATATAACTAATTCATGGAAACTCAGTGATCAACAGATCACTCTAGATCAAACACACATGTTATGTATGTATAATGTTAATAAATGTGAATAGTGCATCCACATCTTCATTCGACATCATCCATCCCCACAATTAAGCCATGCTGTATAAATGATCGTGGTCCAGCTCCACCATTAAGCCAATGTCAAGATTCATGGAACACACATTTCTTACATTTTCCTATGTTTGTGTGGCTCATAGAATTCCATGAGATCTTCATGAAAAAACCTATTGTAGTGCACACTTCCAACCTTATACACTG
Source organism: Viscum album (assembly GCA_963277665.1). Taxonomy (NCBI): domain Eukaryota; kingdom Viridiplantae; phylum Streptophyta; class Magnoliopsida; order Santalales; family Viscaceae; genus Viscum; species Viscum album. The sequence goes on along the minus strand of OY728121.1, from coordinate 1,187,938,944 downwards.
TCTCATGAAGGGATTATACATGACCCTTTATTCCTATCCCACAAATCATGTAGGTGTGAGTGGACCTCCCATGGGTGTGGTTAACCCATGGATACCACATAAGACATGGTTTAGGTTATCACGGCTACGTAGTGTGGTTTTATATATTTTTTACTAATGCATTCTATATAAATACATATAATATTTAAAATTAAAGAATGTAATATATAAAATTCATGGCCCACCCTTCTTCAATATCCATGAAAATTATATGATTCTATTTTAATATATTGTTATAATTTTTGTTGATTGAGATCCTGAATAAAATTGTGGTAATATCAGTGAGCTGGTTAAATGGATTTCATAAAATTTTCAGTTCATGGGGCTGGATACCCCTTATCCGTAAATGATATTTTTCATGGGATGATGGAATATTTGTTGGTGTTTTATGACCTTTTTATTATAGAATTTTTGTTTTACCTTCTTGTTTTTATGTAATCTTTGTACATCCTGGCTTATTATATTTATTTTTAGTCATATATGGTTATTGACATATTCAAGTATCTCATTGGTTGTGTGATCTATTATCTATTGATCACCAATTTCATCGGATTTTCTACATAATTCACAACATCATTGGTGGGTTCACTATTATCTCATGTTGATCTTATGAACATAATAGGAAATTTAGATGAATTTAAAATTTCACAATTATCAGATAAGGAAATGTACATCGGATCTAATGAAATGGAAACATATTGTTCTTCTAAGACACTTATAATTCTTTATATGATTTATGGTTCACATTTAGGATTTAGGGAAACTGATAGATCCATTTAAAACACTGTCCATGAAGTAAGGCTCGATGATTAATGATAAGTACACGTATAAATTTCAATGACATTAATTATGAATCATTAAAGTTTCATTCTGTTGTATCATATTAAAACATGAACATTAAAATTTTCATATTTTTGGAATTGAGGAATATATATATAAATATAGTTGTTGTTGTAACATGGATGTACTCACTATTATCAGTGATTTATTTTTATATTTATCACATAAATCATCACTTTTCATTTATATTAATATTTATCTAAAAAAATCACCACATTTAATTTATATTAATCTATGTAAAAGATTTCATGATGTTAGTGAAATCACTAGGTAATGACATGGAAGATGTGGGGGGTGGGTTTATCGGTGACTAGGACAAGACTAGAGTCAATATAAGTACTTCAATGGATATGATGTCATTGGTGTGTTGAATGAGGTATGGTGGGAAGGTGCACTATTACATTAATCAATTTAAATTTATTGATAACAAATAAACTGTTTTCTTTTGTTTGAGATATGTATTTTTCTAAGAAGGTAGTGATGGATTTATAGTAACAATTTCTCCTAGAAAATGCTTTGTGATAGATTTTGTGGTATTGAAATTCTGATGGTGTTCCAAGATTATTATTGAGTTTTATATTGTAATGTGATCATTAATTTTTGGATGACTATTTCGTAATTTATAAAAAAGATTTAATTATTGAGTATTCATTATTTTTTTCCACTCATGTCGGGTGAGGATGTATATATATTTTTATGATATGTCTGGATCATTGAGATACAATAGTTATTTATTGAGGTCATAGCATCAATAATTTAAACTTATGTTTTTACTTCCTTCATAAATTTTAATTTTATTAACTATTTATATTATTATTTTAATAAAATCAATATGTTATTTTCTTCAAATTAAATAACCTATATTCTTTGTTTGACAGTTATATTTGGTATATTGTATATTTTTATATTAATAAATATATTATAGTGTTTTATCACAATTTATGATAATTTTAATGCTTTATTTATTAGTGAATAAAAAACATTGTTATTTATTGTTATTGTTTATGCAGACATATAAATCAATAGTAATATCAATATAAATTAAAAGTTTGGTAGTTCTATTATTAATAAGATGAATCTGTTGTATGAATTTGTTTCTAAATATTTAGATCAACATATATACTATATATTGATATAATTATACTTGTAATAGATCAATTATATATATCAATAACATTTATTGATATAATTTTTACGAATAATTTTGTGACAGAGACATATTTTTTTGATAAAACTCTGTATTAATAGAAAATGTGATGTTACCAACCGATAGAAACATATCAGTACAATAGATAAGTCATTTAATAGTGCGCAAATAATTAATTTAAAATTGATTAAAATTTTTTGGTCCTTAGCAGCGTTTAAGGGGGTCCCTTTATCAGCTCAATAAATATAACTGAAAACAAGTGGCCTTCATCAGTGCTAGAAATAACACTAATAAATGCCTAACCTATTTTAGTGTGCTATTTGTATAACAACACACTATAGCAACCTGTAACCTATATAAAAATATAAAATTAAATCAAAATAAATTTAACATCACAAATACAAAAAAACACTACTATATAAATATAAAACAATGTTTTGTATAGTTACAATTAGTATTCACAAATAGTTAAAAACAATAATGATTCATTCTATTCATCACCAATGATACCCCTCCCAATAATCTCTCCCCATGGTATTACTTTCCAAATAAATATCCACAACCCAAGGAAAAGAATCCACCTATATAAGAATAAAGAACATATGTTAGGAATACTATAAAGAAATAAATGAAAAATTTATATGAATAAATACATTAATAAAATTTAAATTTAAAATATGAAGTCACATTTTGTGTTATACTGGTCACATCATGAATCATATTGAGGTGTGGTCAATTCTTAATCATCAGAAATATTTTGTCGATCTTTTTCCTAAAGATTATAAACAATCCAAATAGGTTTTCTTTGTTTTGAGTATGTCACGTATTTGTTTTACTAACATTAATGTCAATTTTGAATAAAGACACATTTCAAGTCATACTAGTCATATCATGCATCAAATTGATCCGCTGCTAATTCCTATATGTCAAAAATTACATATGGATCATTGTCCAAAATTATCAAAGAAATATGAATGTGTTTTCCTTGTATTTAGAATGTCACTTTTTCTAAAAAAAATTACATTTCAAACCATAAACTAACATTTTTATCCATACAAGTCACATCATATATTGGATTGAAGTGAGGCTACTTCCAACACAGGAAAAATGACTTATGAATCACTGTCCTAAATTATCAAGAAAACCAGAGTATGTTTTCCTTGATATTAATGAGTGACACGAGTTTTGAACTAAAATAAAAAATTTTAACCAATAATTGACACTTTAAATCACTCTGGTATTAGTGTGCATCCGATTGAGGTTTTTTTATTCCTACACATCACAAATGACTCATGGGTCATTGTTATAAATTATATAAACAATATGAATGTTTATTCTCATTTTTTTGTATGTCAGTTGTTCTTTTTACTAAAATTAATGTAATTTTTTAATAAAAAGTCACACATGGAGTCATATCAGTCAAACCATATGATTAATCTAGTTTTATTTAGTCCCTACACATCACAAATGACTCGTGGATTGTTGTCCTAAATTATCAATATAATCAAAATATGTTTACTATTATTTTTTAATGTCACTTTCTTCATTTAATTGAAATGATTGTCAATTTTAAATAAAAATACACACATGGAGTCATAACTATCTTATCATGTAAGAAATTGTGTTACTATTGTTTTCTACATGTCAGAAATGACATATGGATCATTTTTATAAAGTAAAAAAACAATCTAAATGCATTTTATTAGTTTTGAGAACATCACATATTCTTTTTACTAAAATTAATGTAAATGTTAAATTAATACATACATGGAATGAATCGGGTCACAATGTTTGTCATCTAGAGGTGTGAATGATTCGTACATGTCACAAATATCTTATGGATTGCTATCCTATAGTATCAAATCAATTGGAATGTATTTTCTCATTTTTTTAGTAGGTCAATTTTTTAATTAAAATTTCAATTGTAATTAGAAACATGCACTCCAAGTCACATTGAACACATCATGTGATGTTTTGACCTTATAATACTTCATAAATGTCGAAACTGACTTATTAATCATTTTCATAAATTATCAAGATAATCATACTACATTTTTTTTGGTTTTCAATCAATGGCACACATTTTGAACTAGAATGTCAATTTTAAACTGATAACAGACACTTTGAGTCATACCAATCACCCCGTGCATCTGATTGAGGTTTTATTGATTCATAAAACATAAAATTACTTATGGATCATTGTTAAAAAGTATCAAAAAATTATGAATTTTTTTTAATATATTTCATTATGTCTCATCTTTTTTTACTAAAATTAATGTAAATTTTAAGTTAAATGACACACATTGAGTCATACCTCGGATACCATGTGTCAGATTAAAGTGTGGTTGATTCTGACTCATCACAAAAGACATATAATTTTTTTTAGTAAGGTATCAATCCAATACTAATTTTTTTTCTATTTTTTAGTCTGTTACCTATTCATTTTAGTAAAATTAATGTCAATTTTAAATATATAGACAATCATAGAATTTTACCGGTCTCACCATGAATCAAATTGAGGTGATACTGATTCCTGTATGTCAAATTTAACTTATTGATCATTTACATAAAGTATCAAAACAATCCATATGTTTTTACTCAGTTTTGATTATGTAACTTTTTTTTATTAAAATGTCATTTTATACTAGAAAAACACACATTAAGTCATATAAATTACATCTTCTATCAGTTTGACATGAGACTACTGCATACTCATCAAAAATGAAATCTAAATCATTTTCCTAAAATATAAATACAACTAGTTAATGTTTTAATTTTTTTACTGAGTTAAATAGATTAAACTAAAATGATAATTGTAAACTGATACTGGTCACATCATTTGATATAATGACTTACTATTGACTCCTAATTTTCTAAAAATGAAATATTCATCTTTTTCTAAAAGTATTAGAAAATAAAAAAACATATATTTTCAGTATTTCACATGTTATTTTTACTAAATTAAATTTCATGTTTAAATAAAAGAAACACTTTGAGTGAATCAGTCACAACATGAATCGTATTGAGGGGCAGAGTGGGGAGGTTGATTCCTACACATTAGAAATGTTTTTTCAACAATTGTACTAATATATCGAAGAAATTTGAATTCATTTTATCTATTTTCATTATGTCATTTTTTCCTAAAATTAATGTCAATTTAAAATAAATAGACAAACATGAAATTATATCAGTCACACCATTCATGAAATTGTGTTAAAGCTAATTTATAATGTCACAACTGTCATATCGATTGTTTTCTCAGAGTATAAATATTACTAAATCATTTTCTCATTTTTTATTATGTCACTTGTTATTTCAACAATAATTATTATCAATTTTAAATAAAAATACACAAGTTGAGTCATATAGGTCTCATCGTGCATCATATTGAGCTGCGGTTGATACCTACATGTCCAGAATGATTTCTGTATTGTTTTTCTAAAGTATAAAAAAATAAAAAAGTTACACTAGTTTATAGTCTGTAAAGGTTGTTTTTTTCAAAAATTAATGTCAGTTTTAAATAAAAAAACACACCTTGAGTCATATAGATCACACTATCCTATTTTTTTTCTTTTTCAAAATACCATCATTGTTTATTGAGTCAATGTTCTTAGTTGAAAAACATTCCACTACTCTTCTAGTTTTTCACAATGAGAATGGTTTTTCAACAAAGAACATCTAATAAATATGAAGTTCTGGTAGTTATAATAAGAATGGAAATGGAAATAAAGGTTACATTTGAATAAAAGAACACGTTATCTCTTTTTTCTCTTGTTTAAGATTGTTGAAATAAAAATATAACATCCAAAAAGATATATAAAAATAATAATTAATAGACAAATATTGATAAAGAATTTATCATAAAAAATAAGACATAATGATGAAAAAATTAATCAAATAAGTAGTTGTAATGAACATTTTTAGGATAGTTATATGCATTCTATAACTTTTTTCTTGTTTTCATTATCAATTTTGTCGCCTAAAATTCCAATCTCTCAAGAGCTAGTGAAGATTCAAATAAAACAAACCAATTCAAACAAAAAATACAGATGTATATGAAAATAATACATATTTGGGTTACACTAAAATAATTAAATAAAAATACAATATGAAACAATCAATTACATCAATGTATAATGATTTTACTATGAAAACATCATGATCGACTGTCTAATTGAGCAGATTTAGTGTTGTTCTTCTCTTGAAATAGATGTTGAGGGAACATGAAAAAAGTGATAAATGTCAGCACTATAGGGGTTAAAAGGTTTTGAGGTAGAAGATTTTTGTGGATGTTTTGGTCACAAGGGTATTAAATATGACCAAAATTCATTTAAATAAACAAACTATTTGATTAATATAGAAAATTAAATGAAAGTTTCTTTTTATAATTTTTCTGTAAAATAAATATAGTATATCATAATATTACCTATACATCTTCTGAATGGATTTCCTACTATGTAGTATGTTTTTCCATAGGGTTAGTAACATGATCATCTATTGAGGACATCTTCTAGATAAATAGTCAAACATTTAATTTATATTATGTTAATATATTGGTGAATACATAATATTATGACGAAATTATAGCATAATAAAAAACACATCATTCACATTGAACAATATTTTTTTAAATTTAGATTGAATTCACCTTTTCTTGATGGTTGTATACATTCATGACCCATTTCATTATTATAATTATTACATTTTCAGCCTCAAAGTCCAATCTCGTACAAGTTCATTTTATTATGATTACTTACAAAAATAAACAGAATATTTATCAAATTCAAATTTGGTGTAAAATAACAAAAAAGTGGATAAGTTGATGAGAAAATAAAGTAAATAAGAAGTAGAAAGTCTCATCTTCATGACATATGTCTACATTATGCCATTCATTATTTTTCCGATTTGTTTCTAAAAAATTCTATGTCATCTTGTAAATACAATAATATTTTATAGTCATAATTGTCACGAACCATTTCCCAGGGCCCATGTTGTGACTACCCCAAGCACATCTTCTATAGGACAGGGGCTGGCGATTAGCACCGAAGGCATATTCCCTAAAAATGGGAATACATTTCCTTTATAATCTATAAGCACACGTAACTTATCAGACAGAAAGATAGGAAAAAAAGTAAACTGAACTGTAAAGAGAGTGAGTGCAGTAAGTTAAAGGGGCCAGAATACAAGCCCAACAAGAAATTACAAGTACAACTGTGATACAATACAACTGAAGAAAATGAAAAGTCAGATGTTGGGTCATCCTCTGAGGTTCCTAACTGAAGGGTAGGTACAGATTGCCTCCTCAGCACTCCACATCCACCCATCTCTTATACGTACCGACATTTCATATTGTCCACCTCTAGGTATCGTCCAATCCTGGTACTGTGCGACTCAGTCAACATTTTCTGTCGTCTACATCCAACACAACAAGGTGTGGGAATAACTCGTGGATGGGTGAGTATAATGATACTCAACAGGGACCTCAAGACCCTCTAGGTCTCACAAAATCTATCATGGATAAATCAAAAATTACGAAATCAATAGATAACCATAATAATGTATTTTCCCATATATATACCTAAGTTATCATGTAATCCATCTGAATCATGAGTAAAACATAGAGGTACCGACTCAACACACACAGAGATTTATTCTTAGGGTAATATCAAGTAACATTCTTAGACACAATGTCGAACACCTTGGCTACTATAGAACTCCTCCTCTATCGAGTAAAGTGGGCTTTCCATGTCACACAAAGGCACTTCCCACTAACCTTGGACTCCTAAGGTACTCCTCCTGTCGAGTACCATGGGTCTGCCACATCACCAAGGCACTCACCACCGTGGGTCTACCACATCACCAAGGTGCTCCCCCTCGTGTCCTGCTAAGTTACTCATCTTTTCGAGTACCATGGGTTTTCCACATCACTATGGTGCTCCCTGATGTGGGTTTTCTGTGTCACCTAGGCGCTCCCCATTGTGCCTGTCAAGTCACTCTGATTCGAAATGGTCAGCAGTCGTCAAGTCTCATCTAGCCAATGGGTTCATTCACTATGCTCGCTCGTCTCCAAGAGGATACACTCCACAAGTTACTGTTTGATACTACCACTACCACGAATTTCCATGAAGAATTATCTTGAATGTCCTCCACGTCATAGGGGTCTCAACGTAATAGACGACGCATCAATCATATGCTCGATCTGTGAGTTATAAGAATTTTAGTCCTAGGGACCTGGTTAGATATTTTCTTGATCCAACATATTCATTCCCATTCTTAATACAAGTCATAGTGGGGTATCACTCAAAAGACCAACTCGATACATGGTTCCCAACGCCGTTGATGATTCTTAAAACGGACATCCATGCCAATGATATGGCCAAAACGAATGTAATTGTGTCATAGTGGGCCCGGGTCCGGTCTGACCCGGACTTGGAGAACTCGTTTTGGGTCAATCCGGTCTGACCCGCTGGGTCCAGCCTAACCAACTGGGTTCATCCCAGCCCGCTAGGTGGCCCGACTTGCTGGGTCTGGCTTGGAAGGCCCCGAGGGGCCGCGGAGGGCTGCGGGTGGCCACGAGGCCAAGGAGGGTGCCGTGAGGGCACGAGCCGCCAGGTGGCTTGGCTGGAGATGGCGTTTCGGCCGTGGGGCGGCGGTCCGACGGTGAGGTGGCGGTTTGGCCATAGGGCGGTGGTCCGGCCACGGGGCGGTGATCCAGCTGCGTGGTGATGGTCCCGCTGAGGGGCGATCGTCCTACTACGGGGCAGCGGTCCGTACGTGCTGGGTGGTAGTCCGGTCATGGGATGGTGATTTGGCCGTGCAAGGGGCGGTCCGTCCCTGGGGTGGTGGTTTGGTCGCAGGGTGGCAGTCCATCCTCAGGGCGGCGCCTCGGCCGTGGGGTGGTGCAGAGCCACAGACGATGGCGGTGGTCGCGCCGGTTTGGAGGCCGTGAGGCGGCGGTGGCCGTGGGGGTGGCGTGGTTGCGCTATCGCCTTCATCGTGTCTGGTGGTGGTGATGATCATCATTCTCGTGTCCCAACCTTACTTCTTGCCTTCCTCCTCCATCGCGAAGAACACCACAAGATTATCAGAAGGGTCGGGCCATGTTGGTTTGGCCCGTACCCTCCGCATTAGGGTGGTACCATATGGCTCATCAAGAACAAGAACATGAACATCAAATCCTCTCCACCCACAATGATTTTTCCCATCCCAAAAAAGAAATAGAAGTGGTTAACATGGAAAGTGATGAAGAAATTGAAATAAACCCCTACCTAGTTCGCTTGATGATGTCGACAAGGTCACAAAGAAGAAGACATATCATTGGAAAAAGATGGACATCAGTGTCGTCAGCATTTTCCTCGATTTTCAGTTCCTGTGTCGTTGGAGATCCTTCAATCGAGTTTTGAAGAATAAATCATCTAAGGAGAGGCATTCTTCGTTGGAGTGCTTTTCTCGCAATGCTCCTCCTCTCCCACTTCCACCAAATTGAAATGGTAACCCCAAAATAATAGATTATGTGATCTATTATTTTTGTTGGCATATAATCCAAATTTTTTTAATTAATCTCATAGGTTGTAAAAATTAATATTGGTGGAGTTGAAGAGGATATACCACATCTAATCAGGGAGTTAGAGTTTTAGGCCTTGGGGGTCCCCTCCACCATAACCTCTCATGGGATGTTTTGCATTGGTAGTCCCCCCACCATAACCTATCATGGGAGGTTAAGGTCTAGTGGTCCCCACTTCTCAACTTCTTCATGGAGGTTTTAACCAATAATATAAAAATAAAAGCTAAAAAACTTTATTTTTATTTTATTCATTCACAAAAAAAGAACAAACTAACATCCACGCTCGACCAACTATTGCCGAGGTGAAATTATTCTTATGCGAATACCGGCGCTGCGAGTTCAACGGTGCCCTCAGATTTCAATTTCGAGCATTGGATCAAAAGTTAGAAAAACTCTCTCACACATTTATTGAGTGTACACGTAGAAAAGTCTTGAAATTCATTCCGGACACTCTAGGCATCAACATCACGTGCCATCAAATTTCACAGAATTATAAATTTTTCATATATTTTAAAAAAATCATGGAAATTCTAGGTCTTTACATTCTCCCCCCCTCAAGGATTTATGTCCCTATAAGACACAAATCAAACTAAGAGAACAAGTGGGTGTACTGAACATGCATCTGAGCCTCCCGCTCCCATGTGATCTCTTGGAGGTTCTTGTGCTGGTAGAGAATGCGCACAGAGCTATCGAACATCCTGAAAGGACTAGATCATGTCGATCCTAAATCACTACTAGAACATCTGTAAATGTCATCCCATCATCGACATCCATCTCACCATGGTTGGTGATGTGAGAAGGGTCGTGCAGAAATCTCCTCAGCTGGGACATGCAGAAGACATCATGTACCCGGTGCATTTGAGGTGGAAGAGATAAGAAGTATGCCACCTTTCCGACTCTCCTGATGACCTAGAATGGTCACATGAATCTCAGAGATAACTTGCCTCCTCGACCAAATCGCCACAAAAACTCATCGAGGTGAGACCCTTAAAAAGATGTGGTTTCCATCCTCGAACTCCAGAGGTCATTGTCTCTTGTCAGCATACGACTTCTTCCTTCTCTGGGTAGTCTTCATCCACTCCAGGATGATATGCACCTTCTCTGTGGCAGCCCGTACAATCTCTGGTCCCACAAGTAATGACTCCCTTAGGATAGTCCAACACAAAGGAGATATGCAAGGTTGCCTGTACAATGCCTCAAAAGGTGTCATCCCTATGGTGGAGTGATAGTTGTTGTTGTATGTAGACTACACCAAAAGAAATGTGATCCTCCCAGCTACAAATGAAGTTGAGGACACAAGAACGCAGCATGTCCTCAAGGGTCTGAATGGTCCACTCAGTTTGACCATCTGTAAGAGGATGAAAGGCGGTGCTCAAATGAAGCTACATCCTGAAAGCCTCCTGCAACCCCTTCCATATTCAGGAAGTAAAACATGAATCACAATCAAAGATAATTGTCGAGGGAACTCCATGTAACCGCACAATAATATTCACATAGAGGCATCCCAAGATCTATACTAATCCCTGCTCTCTAATCAATATGAAATGGGACGACTTGTTGATTCGTTCGATGATCACCCAAATCGAGTCATGTCCCCGGAATGTACATGGAATTCCTGTCACGAAGTCCATAGATATCACATCCCACTTCCACTCTGGGACCTCTAATGGATGAAGCAAGCCCGGTGTTACCTAATAGTCCAATTTCACTTGATGACATGTGAGGCACTGAGAGACAAACTATGATATTGCTTTCTTCATTCCTGGCCACTAGTGTTGTCGTCAAATATCCGGGTACATCTTCACCACTCCTAGATTTACTACTAGAGGGGATGTTTGTAACTCCTTCAACACTTCCTCCTGAAGAGACATTGGAACCATGGTACCTCCACTGAAAAGGATGATGTGCTCCACACCTTCATAAAATCCATCAGGTGTGTGTCCTATGGATATCTGAGCATGTCGAACCTCACAGTCGGCGTCCTCACACTCTTCCTCCTTGAATCACTAAAGAAGTGGGGGAGTTACTATAAGAGTTTTAAGGAAAGATTCTCCATCTCTACCCACAAAGGATATCTGCAAAGAATCTAGGTGCTCTGTCACCTCGCCTAGCAGCTGTATACTAGATCTACAACTGAATGATCTTATTCATGAGTCCCATGAACATTGTTGGAGCATTGGACATGCCTCATGTCATAACCAAGAACTCAAAATGGCCATACTGACACAAAAAGGCCATCTTCTGCACATCCTTTTCTCGTACTCTAATCTGGTGATAGCCTGATCTGTGGTCTATCATCGAGTACGACCATGCTCCCTTCAACTGATCAAAGAGGTCATCAATCCTCAGGAGTGGGTACTTGATATTCATGGTCACCTGGTTCAAGCGTCAACAGTCAACACAAAGCCTCAAGCTCCCATACTCCTTCTTGGCGAATAGAATCAGATATGCCTATAGGGAAACACTGGGTAGAATGAATCCCTTCCCCTAAAAGTCCCATTGATGCACACATAGCTCACGAAGCTATACGAGAGCCATATGATATGCGGTTGTAGATATTTGTGTCATCCCGGGTTACTTGTCAATGTTAAAGTATACCAATCTGTGAGTAGGTAGACCCAAAACATTATCAAGGAAAATATCCACCTAATGGTCAACCACTACAAGATAGCTCAGACTCTCCACATCAATAACTCTGAGGGTAAGGCTAGCCAACAGATGAGTGATCGGCTACACTCTCCTCCGGCTAAGTCCATCTTTCAATGCAAAGGCTCCCTTATCTCTAGTGAAGATAAACTGGGTCCCATCTATGGAGACAAACTGCAATTTTCACCTAATATAGTCTATCTATACATGTACTATAGATAACTAGTCCATACCCAAGATGACGTCGTAAGGCCTCATCGCCAGTACTTCGTGATCTCAGCTGAAGCTTTCACCTCCTAGAGTAAGCTCGCACTGTCGGCACCAGTTCATAATCCTCAAATCAGCTCCCGTAGAAGTCCGTATAAGTATGGATCGAGCCAACAGCTCTGTCAAAATCTCCAAGATCTTAACGAGGTAGTGAAAATGAAAGAATGACTACAAACAGTGTCTATAAGTACTGTAGCTAAGGTAGAGTAGACACAAATAGTTCCTCTTATCACCTCCAGAGCACCATGATCGTAGGCCTTAGCTGCCTGGAGCTGAGATCTCCCATGTCCACCTACTCCCTGTGGTCGGGGTGGACCTCCTAGTGGTGGTGGCAGTAACATCTCAAATCGTCGCCCCCACCAGCTACACGGCCAGCTCCCCTGTCACGTCTGTCGGCTCCCTGTGAAACTCCTTAGTCGAACCTCTATCTCTAACCTGGAAGTCCTTCAACCATCTACGGATCATTTGTATAACAGTTCAGGCAGTTACGATCCATGTGACCCTACCCGCCACATGTGAAACACTGCCCGCTCCTGGTATAACTGGTTCCTCCTCGGGTGTAACACCCCGAGATTTTATGAAAAATATTCTTTTTATTTTTTTTGATGTCTTGTGTTGTATGATATACCAAAAGGAGCTTGCACTACACACATCCCTGACTTGGCTTGCATTACACACAATTACGACCTTCCACGATAGTGTGTGTAGTACGCAATACCGAGTTTCACTAAATGAGATATTATTATAATATAATTATGAACTACCCATTATGAATAGTAATACCCACTTTTTGAAATTTTATAAATTTTATCATTCAAAACGGACTTCATTTTTTGATTCAGAATATCAAAATTAGCTTAGGGTGAAATTTTGGTACTTTTCGGATAACTTTCATATTCTGATGAATAGTTAAAATTACTAAATTTTAATTAAAAAAATCTTTTTTAATCGAAATAATTAATAGTGATAAATTATTAATTTGAGTGGTTTTAAAGTATATTTAGAATATATTTTTACAATTTAATACAATTTTTGTCATTTGATGTAATTTCACATTTAAACCAGATATAAACAAGTGTCAATCTTTTGATAGTTATTATCTCTTCAAAACACGCTATTTGTTTTGACGGCGGGAATTAATTTTTAAATTAGTTAATGTAACTGATATGCTTTGAATTTGATTAAATAGACATAATTTTTGAATTTAAAATATCAAATATAGCTTAGGCCTAATTTTTTATATTTTTCTGGAAACTTTCATTTTTTGATGAATAGTGAAACCACTAAGTGTTAGTTCAAAAAACTGAATTTTTCATAAAACTTAATTTTACCGCTTCTGTGAGTGGAATTTCAAAAATCCGAGACACACAGTAAATATCAAGGACTAAAATGTGGTTCAATGAGATGAAAATAATTTTTGGTGAATAGTAACTTTTTACTTTTTTTACCATGGTTAAAAGTAAATAGGGTAATTATGGGTAAAAGTGTTATTATTATTACCCTAACACATGTCCTAATTCTATTGGATAAGTGTAATTCGACCAAAAACAAGATTAGTAATAACATATGACCATTTAGGCCCACTTGGATTATATTGGGACTTTTATTATCAATTTATTTAAAGAAGGGTTAAAATAGTTAAAATCAAAGCTTAATAACTAAATCATTTTTAATATAGGGTTATGCATAAGATAAATTCGACTATAAATATTCATTAGAAATCTAAAAATATTTCCAACCAAATGGTAGTTTATTAGTAATTTTTAGACTTAAAATAATGTAATTTATTTATGATACAATGATGATGCAGTAGTTATCCTATTAATGAAATATTGACATAATTGATGTTATAAATACCCAAATAAATGTAATTTGAGACTTTTTATAAATTACAATAATTTTTTATGTTAATATGACATGTTAGTATTGATTTAATTAATTTTTTCGAACTAATCATTCTGTTATGTTTTTCACAAAAATTCAATTACCAAATAGTGTCAAATTGACATAAAATAGTTTTTAAGACAAATATTATATTATTAATTGATATTATATTCCTAAAAATCTAAGGATCGGCCAAGATAATTATATCATGATAGGTGTATCATTAATTGACCACTTGGGGGTCTCTTGGATATATAAGGTAAGTTTATTAACTATATAATATAAAAATACAATGTGACATGGTAAATGTCAATCTAATTAACCAAGAGTTAAAACTAAAAGATATGATAAATATAATGAACTAAACGTTTATAAATTCTATTGGATGAGTGGATTGCAACCCATCCCCACCTTAGCTTCTAAATATATCAATTTGGAGCTCTTAAAAACCGAATTTGACTTTATAATAAAATAATATTTTTTACTTATTCCAAAGGTGCCCCTCTCCTCCCTTAAAAAAGGGCACTAACTCCCTCTCGTCCTCACACCACTTTGATCCTTAAAAATCGTCCAACCCCTGCCAAATTATCTTCTCCACTTCCCTATAAACATCCTATAGGTCCTGGTCTTCTTCAAAGACCAATTTTATTTCCCTAAGAGGAGGTCTCAAAGAGGCGCTTCAAAGAAGAGGTATTGTCCATTACTGATTCTTTCAACTTTATTTCTTCTTCCACTTCTTCTTTTTTTAGTTGTTTCATTATGAGTTAATAACATAAGTATCAATAATATACTTATATGTTATTATAATTATGAAACAACCATATTTCACCATTTATCCATCCAACGGAAAACGAAATCACCGCGCGTGCGTACGTACGGAATACCATCTCCACACCGTGGTGTAATCTATTTTCCACCACCACCTTACATGGATGGGTATAATGGTGAAAGTAATAAATATATATGATTATTGTAAAGTGATATTGATTATTTAATATTATACATACACTTTAATACAATTCCACGATCTTGGGAATGATATCATCGCTCGTACGTACATACGGACTACCGTCTCCACGACGCGATGAGATTCACTCTCCATGTTAACCATTCATGAATGATTATAAAGTATATATATTGAATAATAATGAAATATATTACATAATAATGATACTGGATTTATGTATATATATATATATGTATGTCATTTACTTAATTCCATTCAATTCAAAAGGGAAACGAAAACACCGTTCATGCGTACTTACGGCCTACCGTCTCCATGAACGGTGTATTTCATTCCTTTTATCGATCTATAATATATATGTATATAATGAATATATATTATATATAAATCATTTTTTACATTCTGGAATTATGTAAATCATGATATAAGTAATAATATCAAGAATGAAAAGTCGAAACACATACGATAAATAAAATGATTTTACCCAAAACGCTGCTTTAACATGGAATTTACAAATGAACAGGTAATATAATGTCATAAGTGAAACATATATGATATTATAACAATGAATATGATTCTATAATAAGTCAATGACGTTATTTAAATAATTATATAGGAGGTTCGGATACGTACGAAGCATATCGGACCTAAGGTAAGGGATAATTTTGCAAATCTCATTTTTATCCGAGATTGCTTATTCGTATGTATTTACTGGGGTTATTTCTATCATCCATGTCCATGTTTTATAAAAGTATTTTCAGATATGATTAAGTTCATTTTTACCCATTTTTGACTTCTACTACATGGTATGTAAGGAATCTTTCTTTTGTTTACGTTGCGGGGTACTTTTTTGAATTT
Source organism: Viscum album (assembly GCA_963277665.1). Classification (NCBI taxonomy): domain Eukaryota; kingdom Viridiplantae; phylum Streptophyta; class Magnoliopsida; order Santalales; family Viscaceae; genus Viscum; species Viscum album. Next base: position 1,187,922,735 of record OY728121.1, on the reverse strand, counting down.
TCTGGCAACAGTACGAGAAGAATGTTTTTTTAACTTATACGACGTGAACGTATTTTTACGGGCTAATAACGAATAATTTTCATGAAGCTTAATCAACATGATTTTATAACTACTTTAAAAAAATACTTTTATTTTAAAAGTGCATGGAATTTTTTGAAAATAAAATGATTTTGACGAAGAAATGATATTTTCCTCCAGAATTCATTTCAAATGTTTTATCAAAACCATTTTCCATCTAAGATGACATTATTTCATATATTTATGTTTTAAGTTTAATGTCTCTATGATTTACATGGTTGAATTTTCTTATGAGGAAATTTCCATTTCTTTTATATTAATTATGAAATGATGTGATGATGTTTTTGAAACCCATTTTATTCTTTGGGTTATGATGAATGTTTTAAGTTTATTTGGTGGCACAAGTAAGAATGATTTCATTATGAGATGGGTGGGACCTATATCTCCCTCCAATGCATTGGGTAAAGATTTTATATCTCATGAGATAGACATGGCTGGAACGGTAAGTTAATCCGGTTCAGTGTTACAGGACTGAAACGAGGAGTGAACTCGATTCAGAATGGGACTTTGTCCACTAAGATGGTCTTGGCAGCAATGCCTTGGCTACTATGGAAATATTTATATGTGCTTAATGGATGACACAATTACATGTTTTATTCCCATGCTATTTTATCATGGTTTATGTTCCATTATGATCTATTCCTTATATACTTCCATGTTTTATGTCGTTGCTGAAGATTTTGATGTTTAAACACTATGTTCATGTTTTTATGTTCAAATGTATATTGATTGTTTTTTTTATACATTCTTACCCTTACTGAGCATTTGAGATCACCCTTTATATGTCTTCTTTCCCCCCGGATCAAAAGAATTGTTTTAGGTAAGGAAACAAAAAGTGGAAGATCTTTATGGGAGATGTTGAAGATCTTTCACCACGATTAGAAGATTACGTTCCAAGTTTCCAAATACACTAAACTATTACGATCCTTGTGTGTCTATTTTTTTTATGTATTAAGTATTCTGAAAAAGTAATGTAATGTATAACGACCCACACTTTACATACATTGTTAATACTTCAAAATTGAAGCACACTTATTACAACATATGACAAAACCACAAAGGACCGTATAGGTATAGTGTCTTTAGAAACTGGGGAAACATAAACAACTGGTTCATAAATCTTCTACAGTGTCTCCCATTTATTTCATCATATCTAGGGTCCCTTTTAGCATATTCTACTTAATATCCATCTTCCTGACCTGGGGAAAAGAAAACATAAAAGGGTGAGCTCAAATGCTCAGCAAGGGCAAATAAAAGAAATAAAAATCATATCATATCTTTATGAAAATCAAAACCTGCAAAAGAGATCATAATATCTTAACATGGAATAAATCATAGAAGTGAGAATGAGATCCCCATAATCATAACATAAAACTTGAATCTTTGTGGCATGCACACATAATCATGGAAAATCATTTCTTGTTAGTCATGACTCATTGCCAAGACTATCTTAGTGGACAAAGTCCCTTTCTGAACCGAGTTCACTCCTCGTTTCAGTCCTGTATCACTGAACCGAAATAACCTTCCGTTCCAGCCATGTCTATCTCATGAGATATAAAATCTTTACCCAATGCATTGGAGGGAGATATAGGTCCCACCCATCTTATAATGAATCCTTTCTTATGTGTGCCACATAATCATAAAACATACATCATCGCATAACACATATAACAAAAATGGGATTCTTGAAACATCATGACATCATAAATCAATTCATATATGATAAAGGAATTCATAAACATAATTCCATCACAACATAGTCAAACCAATGTAAAAATATGGATAGAAACAGAACCCTTTATTATCTTAGATGGAAAATAATTTTGATAAAACACTTGAATTGAATTCTTGAGGAAAATATCCTTTCTTCTTCAAAAACATTTTTCCTTTCATAACATGTCATACAACTTTAAAATAAAAGAAGTTGATTAAAAATAAACTTGAAAACTTGTAAAGGAAGCTTCTTTTAAGTAATGTTTTAAAAATCCATTCATGCCGTATAAGTTAAAAAAAACATTCTTCGTACTTTTGTCGGAAAAGTCAAAAAGTACCTCGTACGGAAAAACGACAAAAGATTCCTTTCTTATTATTTACTAAAAACTCACCTAAGGGTAAAATTGGATTTAAACTATTTCAAGTGGATGGAAACAATATTACATATTGAGGGAACATGGATGTGGATGATAAAATACACCCCAGTAAATACTTACGAATAAACAATCTCGGATAAAAATGAGATTGTGATATTTCCCTTACCTTAGGTCCGATTTGCTTTGTTCGTGTCCGAAGCTCCTGTATAATGGTTTAAATAATGTTATTGACTTATTCCAGAATCATACATATTGATATGAGATCATATATGGTCATATTATTAGCTTCTTGTTAGTAATATTTCATTGTTACTTGTTACTCGGGTCTTTATAACTTTTTGTTCTTATGCGTGTTTTGTCGAATAAATTCTTATTCTTATCTTTAGGTTATAGATAATTCATTTCCAGAATGGTATTAGTGTAGTATATACCATATTCATTCATTCAATTCATTTATACAATCATTATGAAATGAAGATCATGTAGAACGAGTCGCATCACATCGTGGAGACGGTATTCCGTACGTACGCACGAGTGATGATATCGTTCCTATGATCGTGGAATTGTATTGGAGTATATATATATATTATTTCAGTATCAATATTACTTAATAATAATCATATATAGTTACTCATTACACCATTATACCCATCCTTGTAAGGTGATGGTGGAAAATAGATTACACCACGGCGTGGAGACGGTATTCCGTACGTACGCACGCGCGGTGATTTCATTTTTCCGTAGGATGGATAGAAGGTGAATTAGGGTTGTTTCATATTTATAATAACATATCAGTATGTAAGTAATACTGATGTTATTACTTTATCATGAAACATCTAAAGAAGAAGAAGTTGAAGAAGAAAGAAATTGAAAAGATCGGTAATGGATATTACCTCTTCTTTGGAACGCCTCTTTGAATCCTCCACTTAAGGAACTAAGATTGGTCTTTGGAGAAGACCAGGACCTCTAGGATTATTCTAGGGAAGTGTAGAGGAGAAAATGGCAGGGGTTGGCCGAGCTTTAGTGCTCAAATTGGTGTGAGGAGGAGGGGGAGGAGGTGCCCTTTTATAAGGGAGGAGAGGGGCACCTTAGGAATATCTCAAAATATTATTTTATATTAAAGTCAAAATCGGTTTATAATGGTTCCAAAGGGTCTTATTTCGAAGCTAAAGTGGGGATGGGTCGAAATCCTATCAACCAATAGGATTTAGACAAGTTTAGGGTATTATTTTAACCTTATCAATTAGATTTAACTCTAAGTTAATTAATTTAACTTTTACCGTGTCTTTTTGTTTTCTTTCACTATATGGTTAATACACTTACTATAACATGCCAAACGAACCCCAAATTGTTTATTATTAATATATATATCCTTATCTAAGTCATTTGTCCGAACCTTAGATTTTTAGGAATAAAATAACAATTAATAATATAATATTTGATTTAAAAACTATTTTGTGTCAATTTTGACACTATTTGATATATGATTTTTGTGAAAGTCATAACAGAATTATATGTTCGAACCAAGTTGATTAAATCAACACTAATATATCATAGCAACCTAGAAAATTAGTGGAATTCATAAAAAGTCTCAAATTACATTTATTTTGGTGTTTATAACATCAATTATGTCAATATTTCATTAATAAGATAATTACTGCATCATCATTGTGTCATAAATAAATTAAATTATTTAATGTCTAAAAATTACAAATAAATTACCCTTATGTAGGAAATCTTTTTAGCTTTCTAATGAATATTTACAATCGAATTTATCTTATTTATAACCCCATATTAAAAATGATTTACTTATTAAACTTTGATTTTAACTATTTTAACCCTTCTTTAAATAAATTAATAATAAATGTCCTAATCTAATCCAAGTGGGCCTAAATGGTCATATTTTATTCCTAAGTTTGTTTTTGGTCGAATTACACTTGTCCAATAGAATTAGGACATGTGTTAGGGTAATATTGATATCATATTTACCCTTAGTTACCCTATTTACTATTAACCGCGGTAAAAAGGTAAAAAGTTACTATTCACCAAAAAAATTATTTTCATCTCATTGAACCACATTTTAGTCCTTGATATTAACCGTGTCTCTCGGATTTTCGAAATTCCATTCACAGAATCGGTAAAATTAAGTTTTATGCAAAATTCAGTTTTTAACCTACCACTTAGTGGTTTCACTATTCATCAAAAATTGAAAGTTTTCAGAAAAATACCAAAATTTCACCCTAGGCTAATTTCGATATCCTGAGTCCAAAAATGAAGTCCATTTTGAAAAATAAAATTTATAAAATTTCAAAAAGTGGTTATTACTATTCATAACGGCTAGTTTTAATAGCATATTGTTGTTTAGTGAAACTCGGTATTGCGTACGACGCAAGCTATCGAGGAAGGTCGCGATTGCGTGTAAAGCAAGTCAAGCAAGTGTTGCGTAGAAAAAGATTCTTTTGATAATTTATATAACATAAAAGTCTCGGGTGTTACATTCTACCCCCCTTAAAAAGAATTTCGCCCTCGAAATTCGTCACTTTGTAACAAACAGATGAGGATACTTCTCCCTCATCATATCCTCAAGCTCCCATGTAGCTTCTTCAAGTTGGTGGTTCCTCCATAAAACTTTCACCAAGCGAGTGGTCTTGTTTCGTAGGACTTTTTCGCTACGATCCAGTATCTCTATCGGCTGTTCTTCATAAGAAAGATCTTGCTCCAGCGGTACAACTTCTGAGCTGAGTACATGTGAAGGATCTGGTATGTACTTTCTCAGGAGAGATACGTGGAACACATCGTGAACTTGAGAGAGATTCGGTGGAAGCGCCAATCGGTAAGCTACCTTCCCAACACGATCCAGTATTTCAAAAGGACCGATATATCTAGGGCTCAACTTCCCCTTCTTTCCAAATCTCATAACCCTCTTCCAGGGAGATATTCGTAAGAACACTTTATCGCCCACTTCAAACTCTAGGTCTTTTCTTCGGTTGTCGGCATAACTTTTCTGTCGACTCTGAGCTGCTCTTATGTGTTGTTGAATAGATCTGACCTTTTCTGCCATTTCATCAACGAGATCAGGTCCTAATAGCTTTCTTTCCCCAACTTCATCCCAGCAAGTTGGAGTCCTGCATTTCTTTCCATAGAGAGCTTCATAAGGAGCCATCTGAATACTGGAGTGAAAGCTATTATTATAAGAAAATTCCACCAAAGGTAGGTGTTGATCCCAACCTCCTTTGAAATCCATAGAGCAAGCTCTCAACATATCTTCTAGGGTTTGAATTGTTCACTCAGACTGACCGTCTGTCTGGGGATGATAAGCAGTGCTGAAACTCAACTCTGTATCCAGAGTATGCTGAAGACTTCGCCAGAACTTCGAGGTAAATCTCGGATCCCGATCAGATATAATAGAAAGTGGTACTCCATGCAATCTTACCACTTCCTTTACATATATCCTGGCAAGCTGATCTAGAGAGAAATCCTCTCTAATAGCAATGAAGTGTGCAGACTTTGTAAGACGATCAACTATGACCCAGATAGCATTATTGCCTTTGGACGTTTTAGGAAGTCCTGTGACAAAGTCCATAGTGATGTTTTCCCATTTCCATTCGGGTATGGGTAATGGTTGTAACATCCCCTTAGGCTTCTGTCTCTCAGCTTTAACTTGTTGACAAACCAAGCATCGAGAGACATATTCAGCAACATCTCTTTTCATGCCATCCCACCAGAAGTACTCTTTCAGGTCCCTATACATCTTCGTGCTTCCAGGATGAATAGAGAATGAAGAACTATGAGCCTCATCCAGCAGCTCTTTCTTTAATTCGGGGATGGGAGGAACACAAACCCGATTCCTGAACTTTATTATCCCATCACAATCAAGGTTGAATTCAGGAACATTTCTCACCTTCTTTTGTAACTCGACATCTTCTTTCTGTGCCTCTTTAATCTTCACATGTATAGATGGTTGAACATTCATTTGAGAAAGATAAGAATTTTCCCCTTCCATTATAATTCTAAGATCCATCCTTTGTAAATCCATAAATATTGGATCTTTTGTGATCCTCATCATGGATAAACTAGCATGGTCTTGTCGACTTAATGCATCTGCCACCTTGTTTGCTTTCCCAGGGTGGTAATGGATTGAGCAGTCATAATCCTTAATCAGCTCCAACCATCTTCTTTGGCGCATATTCAGCTCCTTTTGTGTGAAAATATACTTTAAACTTTTATGATCAGTATAAATATCACACCTTTCACCATAAAGGTAATGCCTCCAAATCTTTAATGCAAAGATTACCGCAGCCAACTCCAAATCATGTGTTGGGTAATTTTGCTCATGGATTTTCAACTGTCGTGAGGCATAAGCTATCACCATATCATTTTGCATAAGAACACACCCCAATCCCTTCTTGGATGCATCACTATAGATCACAAACCTTTCTCCACTACAAGGCAGTGTGAGCACAGGTGCACTGGATAACCTTCTTTTCAACTCCTTGAAATTCTCTTCACATTCCTCTGTCCAGACAAACTTAACTCCTTTCCGAGTCAACATGGTGAGTGGATTAGATAATCGTGAAAAATATTTTACAAAACGTCGATAATATCCAGCCAAACCAAGAAAACTTCGGATCTCAGTTACTGTTGTTGGTCTCGACCATCTTTCGATAACCTCTGTTTTTGATGGATCCACAGATATCCCCTCTTTTGAGATTATATGACCCAAAAATGCAACTTTTTGAAGCCAAAATTCACACTTGGTAAATTTGGCATAAAGCTTCTCCTTTCTCAGGGTCTTCAATATAATTCTCAAGTGATCTTCATGCTCTTCCTTGCTCTTTGAATAGACAAGAATATCGTCTATAAAGACTACCACAAATTGATCAAGATAGTCTCTAAAGACTCTATTCATTAGATCCATGAAGATAGCAGGGGCATTAGTAAGACCAAATGGCATCACTATAAATTCATAGTGTCCATACCTTGTACGGAAAGCCGTCTTTGGTATATCCTCCCTTTTGACCCTTAATTGATGATACCCTGAACGAAGATCAATCTTGGAAAAGTATTGAGCTCCGCGTAGTTGGTCAAATAAGTCATCAATGCGTGGGAGAGGATATTTGTTCTTGATAGTGATCTTGTTAAGTTCTCGATAATCAATGCAGAGTCTCATTGATCCATCTTTCTTCTTAACAAATAGAACAGGTGCTCCCCAAGGTGACGCACTAGGGCGTATGAATCCCTTATCAAGATTTTCTTGGAGTTGCTTCTTCAATTCCTGCAACTCAATTGGGGCCATTCTATAAGGTGTCTTTGAAATAGGCAAAGCACCCGGTACGAGTTCTATTGAAAACTCAACTTCACGATTTGGTGGAAGACCCGGCAATTCCTCCGGAAAGACATCATCAAACTCCCGTACAATGGGCATATTCTTAATCGTGAGTTTCTCACCAACCATTTGAGATAAATAACCTTCATTTAGTGGAATCAATACCCATAAGATGGAAGAAATTTCCACTGGAAGGTTATGTTCATCCTTGCATTGATAGACGATCATAGGTTGATCTGGAATATGAAATGTGACTTCCCTTCTTTGGCAATTGATATGAGCTCCATGTAGAGAAAGCCAATCCATGCCAAGAATCACATCAAATTCCACTAAAGGAAGGATCACAAGATTTGCAGGAAGCACTTTCCCACAAACTTCGATTGGAGAAGAATTATAAACTTCTGATGCGATTGATGTGCCATTAGGTGTTGTCACAGCTAACTCAACATCTAATTGTTGAGGTAATACGGTGATACCCTTAGAAAATTTTTCAGAAATAAAAGAGTGGGTGGACCCAGAATCAAATAAAACATTTGCTACTTTAGAGTGGATGGTAAGTGTACCTTTCACCACATCGTTATCGTACTCCACATCGCTGATAGAAATTGCATGTGACTTTCCTTTTTCTTTAGCCTTAAGAGTTTGTTGACGTCGACCATCATCATCAACCCTTGGATTTGGGCATTGATTGGCATAATGCCCCATCTCCTTGCACTTGAAACATTGAAGTGTAGCAGGTTCATTCTGTGTATCCCTTCCTTTGTTTGCATCATTAGACATCTTCTTCCCATTATCACGGCATTCAAATGCCCGATGACCTTCCTTTCCACATTTAAAACATTTACTTGTCCCTTTAAGACAACTCCCTCCATGTTTCTTTCCACACTTTGAGCATAAGGGAAAGTTCATCTTCTTTTCCGTGTGCTCTTTAGATTTTTCTTTGAATTCCATCTTCCTCTTCTTATCAAACCCATGTGACTGATGGGTTACTCCAATCTCCATCTCGACTTTGAGAGCACATCGAACGATTTTCTCATAGCTATTGAAGTCCCTTATGGCTAACGCCCTTCGAAGACTTGGTTTTAAGCCACTAAAGAATCGATCGATCTTACTCTCAGGTTGGATAATAATACCAGAAGCGTACCTTGCAAGTCTTGTAAAATTTGCTTCATAGGTACTAACAGATTCATCATCCCTTTGTTTCAGTTCAAGGAACTCTTTCTCCATCTTTGTTCGGATAATACGAGGGAAGTACTTATTGAAAAATAAGTTCTTGAACTCGTCCCATTCCATAGACTCAATTTCATCCCTTTGCCTCGTATTCTTAACAAGATTCCACCATTGATCCGCATCTCCTTCCAAACGATACACTGCTAGGATGACTTTATCATGCTCAGAACATTGAAGAACTGAAAATATCTTTTCAGTAGTACTAATCCATTGTTCAGCAACTAATGGATCAGTAGACCCGCTGAAAGATGGTGGACGCTGCCTCATGAAGGATTCAACAGAATGTTGCTCCCTTCTTTGTTCGTTTGGAAATCCTGCATGATTCATAGCTTGAGAAAGTTGTGTGAGCATGGCTACAAGATTTTTCATTCCAGCTCCCATATCGTTTGGTTGCTCAGGGGGACAATCATTGCATTGCCCATCGCATTCCGCATTAACACGGTTCCTTCGGGTTCCAGCCATTGACTAAAACCAAGAAGAATAGTGTGAGCAACACTAATTATAATAGGAAACCACATAATTCAAGAATAAAATTTTCATGCTTAAGGTCTTATCCTAGGTTATTCATAGCCATTTCTAAGATTGTGTTCTATGCTTAGACTTATCCTTAGGGTTCTTACTAAGGCTTTCACATCCTAGTTTCCAAAGGTTGACTATACCTTTCCTCTGATACCAACTATAACGACCCACACTTTACATACATTGTTAATACTTCAAAATTGAAGCACACTTATTACAACATATGACAAAACCACAAAGGACCGTATAGGTATAGTGTCTTTAGAAACTGGGGAAACATAAACAACTGGTTCATAAATCTTCTACAGTGTCTCCCATTTATTTCATCATATCTAGGGTCCCTTTTAGCATATTCTACTTAATATCCATCTTCCTGACCCGGGGAAAAGAAAACATAAAAGGGTGAGCTCAAATGCTCAGCAAGGGCAAATAAAAGAAATAAAAATCATATCATATCTTTATGAAAATCAAAACCTGCAAAAGAGATCATAATATCTTAACATGGAATAAATCATAGAAGTGAGAATGAGATCCCCATAATCATAACATAAAACTTGAATCTTTGTGGCATGCACACATAATCATGGAAAATCATTTCTTGTTAGTCATGACTCATTGCCAAGACTATCTTAGTGGACAAAGTCCCTTTCTGAACCGAGTTCACTCCTCGTTTCAGTCCTGTATCACTGAACCGAAATAACCTTCCGTTCCAGCCATGTCTATCTCATGAGATATAAAATCTTTACCCAATGCATTGGAGGGAGATATAGGTCCCACCCATCTTATAATGAATCCTTTCTTATGTGTGCCACATAATCATAAAACATACATCATCGCATAACACATATAACAAAAATGGGATTCTTGAAACATCATGACATCATAAATCAATTCATATATGATAAAGGAATTCATAAACATAATTCCATCACAACATAGTCAAACCAATGTAAAAATATGGATAGAAACAGAACCCTTTATTATCTTAGATGGAAAATAATTTTGATAAAACACTTGAATTGAATTCTTGAGGAAAATATCCTTTCTTCTTCAAAAACATTTTTCCTTTCATAACATGTCATACAACTTTAAAATAAAAGAAGTTGATTAAAAATAAACTTGAAAACTTGTAAAGGAAGCTTCTTTTAAGTAATGTTTTAAAAATCCATTCATGCCGTATAAGTTAAAAAAAACATTCTTCGTACTTTTGTCGGAAAAGTCAAAAAGTACCTCGTACGGAAAAACGACAAAAGATTCCTTTCTTATTATTTACTAAAAACTCACCTAAGGGTAAAATTGGATTTAAACTATTTCAAGTGGATGGAAACAATATTACATATTGAGGGAACATGGATGTGGATGATAAAATACACCCCAGTAAATACTTACGAATAAACAATCTCGGATAAAAATGAGATTGTGATATTTCCCTTACCTTAGGTCCGATTTGCTTTGTTCGTGTCCGAAGCTCCTGTATAATGGTTTAAATAATGTTATTGACTTATTCCAGAATCATACATATTGATATGAGATCATATATGGTCATATTATTAGCTTCTTGTTAGTAATATTTCATTGTTACTTGTTACTCGGGTCTTTATAACTTTTTGTTCTTATGCGTGTTTTGTCGAATAAATTCTTATTCTTATCTTTAGGTTATAGATAATTCATTTCCAGAATGTTATTAGTGTAGTATATACCATATTCATTCATTCAATTCATTTATACAATCATTATGAAATGAAGATCATGTAGAACGAGTCGCATCACATCGTGGAGACGGTATTCCGTACGTACGCACGAGTGATGATATCGTTCCTATGATCGTGGAATTGTATTGGAGTATATATATATATTATTTCAGTATCAATATTACTTAATAATAATCATATATAGTTACTCATTACACCAATATACCCATCCTTGTAAGGTGATGGTGGAAAATAGATTACACCACGGCGTGGAGACGGTATTCCGTACGTACGCACGCGCGGTGATTTCATTTTTCCGTAGGATGGATAGAAGGTGAATTAGGGTTGTTTCATATTTATAATAACATATCAGTATGTAATTAATACTGATGTTATTACTTTATCATGAAACAACTAAAGAAGAAGAAGTTGAAGAAGAAAGAAATTGAAAAGATCGGTAATGGATATTACCTCTTCTTTGGAACGCCTCTTTGAATCCTCCACTTAAGGAACTAAGATTGGTCTTTGGAGAAGACCAGGACCTCTAGGATTATTCTAGGGAAGTGGAGAGGAGAAAATGGCAGGGGTTGGCCGAGCTTGAGTGCTCAAATTGGTGTGAGGAGGAGGGGGAGGAGGTGCCCTTTTATAAGGGAGGAGAGGGGCACCTTAGGAATATCTCAAAATATTATTTTATATTAAAGTCAAAATCGGTTTATAATGGTTCCAAAGGGTCTTATTTCGAAGCTAAAGTGGGGATGGGTCGAAATCCTATCAACCAATAGGATTTAGACAAGTTTAGGGTATTATTTTAACCTTATCAATTAGATTTAACTCTAAGTTAATTAATTTAACTTTTACCGTGTCTTTTTGTTTTCTTTCACTATATGGTTAATACACTTACTATAACATGCCAAACGAACCCCAAATTGTTTATTATTAATATATATATCCTTATCTAAGTCATTTGTCCGAACCTTAGATTTTTAGGAATAAAATAACAATTAATAATATAATATTTGATTTAAAAACTATTTTGTGTCAATTTTGACACTATTTGATATATGATTTTTGTGAAAGTCATAACAGAATTATATGTTCGAACCAAGTTGATTAAATCAACACTAATATATCATAGCAACCTAGAAAATTAGTGGAATTCATAAAAAGTCTCAAATTACATTTATTTTGGTGTTTATAACATCAATTATGTCAATATTTCATTAATAAGATAATTACTGCATCATCATTGTGTCATAAATAAATTAAATTATTTAATGTCTAAAAATTACAAATAAAATACCCTTATGTAGGAAATTTTTTTAGCTTTCTAATGAATATTTACAATCGAATTTATCTTATGTATAACCCCATATTAAAAATGCTTTACTTATTAAACTTTGATTTTAACTATTTTAACCCTTCTTTAAATAAATTAATAATAAATGTCCTAATCTAATCCAAGTGGGCCTAAATGGTCATATTTTATTCCTAAGTTTGTTTTTGGTCGAATTACACTTGTTCAATAGAATTAGGACATGTGTTAGGGTAATATTGATATCATATTTACCCTTAGTTACCCTATTTACTATTAACCGCGGTAAAAAGGTAAAAAGTTACTATTCACCAAAAAAATTATTTTCATCTCATTGAACCACATTTTAGTCCTTGATATTAACCGTGTCTCTCGGATTTTCGAAATTCCATTCACAGAAGCGGTAAAATTAAGTTTTATGCAAAATTCAGTTTTTAACCTACCACTTAGTGGTTTCACTATTCATCAAAAATTGAAAGTTTTCAGAAAAATACCAAAATTTCACCCTAGGCTAATTTCGATATTCTGAGTCCAAAAATGAAGTCCATTTTGAAAAATAAAATTTATAAAATTTCAAAAAGTGGTTATTACTATTCATAACGGCTAGTTTTAATAGCATATTGTTGTTTAGTGAAACTTGGTATTGCGTACGACGCAAGCTATCGAGGAAGGTCGCGATTGCGTGTAAAGCAAGTCAAGCAAGTGTTGCGTAGAAAAAGATTCCTTTGATAATTTATATAACATAAAAGTCTCGGGTGTTACATAATGTCCTCGTATGTCAGGCTTCAGGTCTCTACAGTTGGTATCAGAGTAATGGTTTAGTCAACCTTTGGAAACTAGGATGCGAGAACTTTAGCGAGATCCCTAGAAATATTTCTAAGGTATGTCTAGGGATGTCCCTAAGGTTATGTATAAGTATAGGTTATAGTCCTAGAATTGCGCTAACGATATTAGAATTAAACCTAAGATGTTAGATATTAAAGGTACTCTCCCTTTATTATGTTGTTTTCCCTAGAATAATTTTTTCCTCCCACACTGTTCTTTTTCGGTTTTAGATGATGGCTAGAACCCGAAGGAATCGTGTTGATAAATGCAATGGACAATGCAATGATTGTCCTCCTGAACAAACAAATGTTATGGGAGATGGAGTGAAAAATCTTATTGCTATACTTACAAAAGTAATGAATCATTATGGACTTCCAAATGAGCAGAGAAGGGGACAATATTCTATTGATTCCTTCATGAGGCAACGTCCACCTTCTATCAGTGGGTCTTCTGATCCACTTGTTTCTGAACAATGGATCAGTACCACTGAAAAGATATTTTCAGTTCATCAATGTTCTGAACATGATAAAGTAATCTTAGTAGTATATCGTTTGGAAGGTGATGCTGATCAATAGTGGAATCTTATCAAGAATACGAGGCCAAGAGATGAAATTGAGTCCAAGGAATGGGATGAGTTCAAGAACTTATTTTTAAATAAGTACATCCCTCGTATTCTTCGTACAAATAAGGAGGAGTTTCTTTATCTAAAGCAAAAGGATGATGAATATGTTGGTATATACGAAGCGAATTTTACAAGGCTTGCAATGTATGCATCTGGCTTTATCATCCAACCTGAAAGTAAATTTGATCGATTCTTCAGTGGCTTAAAACCAAGTCTTCGAATGGCATTAGCTATAAGAAACTTCAGTAGCTATGAAGAAATTGTGAGTTGTGCTATCAAGGTATAAATGGATGTTGGTGTTATATATCCATCTCATGGGTTTGACAAGAAACGAAAGATGGAGTTCAAGGAGAAATCTCAGAATAATGGTGAAAAGAAGATGAATGTTTCCTTATGCTCAAAGTGTGGAAAGAAGCATGGTGGAGATTGTCTTAAAGGTACTAGAAAATTTTTTAAGTGTGGAAAATAAGGTCATCGAGTAGCTGAGTGTCGAAGTAATGGAAAAAGGGTTGCTAATGATGTGAATAAAGAAAAGACTGTAGAGAATGCACCACCAACATTTCAATGCTTCAAGAGAAAGGAAATGGGGCATTATGCTAATAAATGCCCTAATCCAAGGGTTAGTGATGATCGACATGAGAAACCACCTAAGGGAATGGACAAAGGGAAGTCACATGCGATCACTGTTGGCGTTGTTGAATATGACAACGATGTGGTGGAATGATTAAGTGTTTATGTAATGGGATTCCAAAATAATGTTTTATAGAGTATCGTGGAATATTGGAATATTTATGTATTGGTCTATTGTGGTTTTCAACAACTTTATGGTACCTATAACCATGGAAAGTGATTGAGATGTTTTTTGAAAGAAGATGATATGCGCATAATGATGGGATAAGGAGAAAATGAAATGTTCGACAGTATTCTTGAGCTCATGTCTGATATAAAGAGAAGGTTATATCATGGTTTGAGTATATAGAATTTTTTAATTTTGGTATCGTTAATTTTTTTTCACTAAGGATTAATGGGTATTAATTATTAAATAGAATACATGATTAAGGTATTAACATGATTGGAATGTGACCAAAAAGATATTTGGGGGATAAATGATGGTATTCACATGCTTGGTTGATGACATTTCAAGTAATCATTTTCTTTATACTATGAGCTTGGACTGAAGTATTTTAGATAATCCTAAAGATTGGAATGGATTATGTTGGACATATATTAGTATAGTTTAAGGATAGATATTTTTTCGATATTATTAATGGGATTTTATAGTAATGTAGTTTAGAAAAAGGACAACCTGCAGGACGGGAGACAACCCATCGCGTCAGACAAGGCTCTGGGAATCGAACCCACAACCGAAGTGCGACTGGCCTTTATCGCCAACCACTGGCCTACAGGAAGTCCTTGTTTAGTAGAAACATGATTTATTATATTAATATGTATGATATATGAAGTATAAGTCCATTTTAGGAACCATATATGATTAATCTCACTATAGATGGGCTTATGTAATTTTTGATAACTTTTCTATCCTTTTGTTTGAGACAGATGGATTGACCCATCATTTTATCACATGATCTACTAACACATCACGAATGAAAAATTCAACTTCATTTCATTAAGAGATGAAGTGGAAATTGTCCAAAGAATGACCAATGGTGAGACTGTACCAAAATCACAAAGGTATTTCTTCTAATTCCAATTTCATCAACTTTAGGGAAATGATCTTGAAAACCAAAAATGTTTTCCTAGTGCCCTTATATTCGATGAATTAGACGGTACCCTAGATCATCACAAATTTATGTCTTTGTGATTGTTGTCTTTTTCATAGCCATGTTCTGTACCACTCTCCATCAGAACATGATGGTTATATTTCTCTTCTGTATCCATATTTTCACCTATGTTCTCTTATGTAGAAACCTAGTGATTAGTTAATTTGGGTAACCGTTACGTTTCATACTTTAGTTTTTAAAACCAAGTTTTGGTATTCCTTTTTACGATGTGAGTTTCTATTAAAGAAACTTTTGAGTAGTAAACCATTTATAACCCCGACGAATTTCGAGGGCGAAATTCATTTTAAGGGGGGTAGAATGTAACACCCTGAGATTTTATGAAAAATATTCATTTTAATTTTATTGATGTCTTGTGTTGTATGCTACACCAAAAAGAGCTTTCACTACACACATCCCTGACTTGGCTTGCATTACATGCAATTACGACCTTCCACGATAGCATGTGTAGTACGCAATACCAAGTTTCACTAAATGAGATACTATTATAATATTATTATGAACTAGCCATTATGAATAGTAATACCAACTTCATGAAATTTTATAAATTTTATCTTTCAAAATGGACTTCATTTTTGGATTCAGAATATCGAAATTAGCTTAGGGTGAAATTTTGGTACTTTTCGGATAACTTACATATTCTGATGAATAGTGAAAATTACTAAATTTTAATTTAAAAAAATTTTATATCGAAATAATTAATAGTGATAAATTCTTAATTTGAGTGGTTTTAAAGTATATTTAGAATATATTTTTACAATTTAATACAATGTTGGTCATTGGATGTAATTTCACATTTAAACCAGATATAAACAAGTATCAATCTTTTGATATTTATTATCTCTTAAAAACATGCTATTTGTTTTGACGATGAGAATTAATTTTTAAATTAGTTAATGTAACTGATTTGTTTTGAATTTGATAAAATAGACATCATTTTTGAATTCATAATAACAAATATATCATAGGCCTAATTTTTTGTATTTTTCTGGAAACTTTCATTTATTGATGAATAGTAAAAACACTAAGTGGTAGTTAAAAAAACTGAATTTTTCATAAAACTTAATTTTACCACTTCTGTGAGTGGAATTTCAAAAATCCGAGACACACGGTCAATATCAAGGACTAAAATGTGCTTCAATGAGATGAAAATAATTTTTGGTGAATAGTAACTTTTCACTTTTTTTACCACTGTTAAAAGTAAATAGGGTAATTAAGGGTAAAAGTGTTATTATTATTACCCTAACACATGTCCTAATTCTATTTGATAAGTTTAATTCGACCAAAAACAACCTTAGGAATAAAATATTACCATTTATGCCCACTTGGATTTGATTAGGACATTTATTATCAATTTATTTAATGAAGGGTTAAAATAGTTAAAATCAAAGCTTAATAACTAAATCATTTTTAATATAGGGTTATACATAAGATAAATTCGACCATAAATATTAATTATAAAGACAAAAAGATTTCCAACATAATGGTATTTTATTTGTAATTTTTAGACTTAAGATAATTTAATTTATTTATGATACAATGATGATGCAATAATTATCCTATTAATGAAATATTGACATAATTGATGTTATAAATACCCAAATAAATGTAATTTGGGATTTTTTATGAATTCCAATAATTTTCTATGTTAATATGACATGTTAGTATTGATTTAATTAATTTTTTAGAACTAATCATTCTGTTATGATTTTCACAAAAAATCAATTACCAGATAGTGTCAAATTGACATAAAATAGTTTCTTAAAAAATATTATATTATTAATTGTTATTAATTTCCTCAAAATCTAAGGTTCTGCCATGATACTTATATCATGATATGTGTATCATTAATGGACCACTTGGGGGTCGCTTGGATGTATAGTGTATGTTTATTAACTATATAATATAAAAATACAAAGTGACATGGTAAATGTCAATCTAATTAACTAAGAATTAAAACTAAAAGATAAGGTTAATATAATGACCTAAACTAGTCCAAATTCTATTGGATGAGAGGACTTCGACCCATACCCACCTTATCTTCGGAATATATCAATTTGGAGCTTTTAAAAACCGAATTTGACTTTATAATAAAATAATATTTTTTGTTATTCTAAAGGTGCCCCTCTCCTCCCTTATAAAAGGGCACCTCCTACCTCTCTTCCTCACACCAATTTGAGCATTCAAGCTCGTCCAAACCCTACCAAATTCTCATCTCCACTTCCCTAGAAACATCCTAGAGGTCCTGGTCCTCTTCAAAGACCAATTTTAGTTCCCTAAGAGGTGGTATCAAAGAGACGCTTCAAAGAAGAGGTAATGTCCATTACTGATTCTGTCAACTTTATTTCTTCTTCCACTTCTTCTTTTTTTAGTTGTTTCATTATGAGGTAATAAAATCAGTATCAATAATATACTGATATGTTATTATGAGTATGAAACAACCATATTTCACCATTTATCCATCCAATGAAAAACGAAATCACCGCACGTGCGTACGTACGAAATACCATCTCCACACCGTGGTGTAATCTATTTTCCACCACCACCTTACATGGATGTGTATAATGGTGAAATTAATAAATATATATGATTATTTTAAAGTGATATTCATTCTGTAATATTATACATACACTTTAATACAATTCCATGATCTTGGGAATGATATCATCGCTCGTGCGTACGTACGGACTACTGCCTCCTCGACGCGATGAGATTCACTCTCCATGTTAAACATCCATGAATGATTATAAAGTATATATAATGAATAATAATGAAATATATGACATAATAATGATACTGGATTTATGTATATATATATGTATGTCACCTACTTAATTCCATTCAATTCAAAAGGGAAACGAAAATAGCGTTCATGCGTACGTACGGCCTACCGTCTCCATGAACGATGTATTTCATTCCTTTTATCGATCTATAATATATATGTATATGATGAATATATATTATATATAAATCATGTTTTACATTATGGAATTATTTAAATCAAGATATAAGTAATAATATCAAGAACGATAAGTAGAAACACATACAATAAATAAAATGATTTTACCCAAAACACTGCTTTAACATTGAATTTAAAAAAGAACGGGTAATATAAAGTCATATGTGAAACATATATGATATCATAACAATGAATATGATTCTTTAATAAGTCAATGACATTATTTAAATCATTATACAGGAGGTTCGGATACGTACGAAGCATATCGGACCTAAGGTAAGGGATAATTTTGCAAATCTCATTTTTATCCGAGATTTCTTATTCGTATGTATTTTCTGGGGTTATTTCTATCATCCATGTCCATGTTTTATAAAAGTGTTTTCATGTATGATTAAGGTCCTTTTTACCCATTTTTGACTTTTACTACATGGTATTTAAGGAATATTTCTTTTGTTTATGTTACGAGGTACTTTTTTGACTTTTCTGGCAAAAGTACGAGAAGAATGTTTTTTTAACTTATACGGCGTGAACGGATTTTTACTGGTTAATAACGCCTCATTTTCATGAAGCATACTCTTCATGATTTTATGAATATTTTAAACAAAATACTTTTATTTTAAATGTGCATGGCATTTTTTGAAAATAAAATGATTTTGACGAAGAAAGTATATTTTCCTCAAGAATTCATTTCAAATGTTTTATCAAAACCATTTTCCATCTAAGATGACATTATTTCATATGTGTATGTTTTAAGTTTAATGTCTATATAATTTACATGGTTCAATTTTCTTATGATGAGATGTCCATTTGTTTTATACGGATTATGAAAAGATGGGATGCTTTTTTTGAAACCCATTTTATTCGTTGGGTTATGATGAATGTTTTAAGTTTATTTGGTGGCACATGTAAGAATGATTTCATTATGAGATGGGTGGGACCTATATCTCCCTCCAATGCATTGGATAAAATTATTATATCTCATGAGATAGACATGGCTGGAATGGTAAGTTAATCTGGTTCAGTGTTACAGGACTGAAACGAGGAGTGAACTTGATTCAGAATGGGAATTTGTCCACTATGATGGTCTTGGCAGCAATTCCTTGGCTAATATGGAAATAATTACATGTGCTTAAGGGATTCCACAATTACATGTTTTATTCCCATGCTATTTTATCGTGGTTTATGTTCCATTATGATCTATGCCTTATGTACTTTCATGTTTTATGTCGTTGCTCAAGATTTTGATGTTTAAACACTATGTTCATGTTTTTAAGTTCAAATGTATATGGTTTGTTTTATTTTAACCATTATTACCCTTAATGAGCATTTGAGATCAACATTTATATGTTTTCATTCCCCCAGGATCAAAAGAAAGGTTTTAGGTAAGGAAACAAAAAGTGGAAGATCTTTATGGGAGATGTTGAAGATCTTTCACCATGATTAGAAGATTATGTTCCAAGTTTCCAAAGACTCTAAACTATTACGGTCCTTGTGTGTCTGTTTTTGTTATGTATTAAGTATTACACAAAAGTAATTTAATGTCCTTGTACGTCAGGCTTCATGTATCTACATTGGGTGCCCCGCACAACCGATCCTGAGTCATGTGGTCATCCACCTGTAGGTCTAGTCCTCTTGAACCTTTGTGACATCTATCTATTTCCCGCATAATAAGACTCTGCTACGTAATGACTGGTAGTGGGTCTCACTATTGGTGACTGCTCAGCAAGAAACTCTCCACCAAGAGGGCTCTTTTTAACACCCCCGTCTGCATCAGGATGCTGAGTGAGATCATGGATGGCCAGATCTCCCATATGAGCCCCTTCTCAAAGGCTCGGGCATGGAAGAAAGGGTCATGCACCATATTAGTGGAGTAACATGATAGGTTTGTGAACCTCGCTGAGTAGTGAGCCACAGTCATGCTTCCCTGTTGTAGATGAATTGTCTCTAGAATGCACACTGTGCGAATAGTCGCTGGAACAAACTCTGCCCGAAATAGGCTCTGGAAGTCTTCCCAAAGAAGCTTCACCTCATCGTGATCCTAGATAATCAAGCTCCACCATTTTCCTACTGGTGCCTGTAGAAGGCTTTCAGCAAAGATCACCATGAGATTGGCTGGTGTCCCTACCAGTCGAAAGACACTCACCATAGGCTCCAGCCGATTCTCAGCCGCCTATGGGTTCATCTCACCCATGAACCTGGGCGGCCTCTGGAGCAAGAACTCATCCAACGCGCTCAAGTGGCGTGCACCATCTACTGATGGGGCTGGTGGCATTGGTGGCCCAATGGGGAGTGGTTCCACTAGTGTCTCTACTCTCAGAACCCTAGCAGGCTGTCTGCGTGGAGGCATCCTAAAAGGAAATAGGTGCGCCACTATTAATAAGTTATCCCTGCTGATCCGAATCAAGAGATAACAAAAAAACTTTTGAAAACACACATGCAATTAGTGTTTTCATGCAATGAGCCGGAAATCAGATGTCAAGGTCCCGGTGTATGGATACGTCGGCCACCGCCCAAACACCAGAATCCCTAAATTGAAAACCACACTCACTACACTTAACACTATTGTCGTTCAAAAGAAAGATCAGAGTCCTAGTTCTTTGATATAATCGAATCCTCTTATACAAATTGTAACAATTGGGTCACAGTGATAGCACAAACACCCTAACTTAACATGGACGTCGGGTCCTGGCCCATCACATTCCACCAGCTTCCCCACAAACACGTGGTCCGCACACATGGGGCCCACCCACTTTCCCAAATAGGTAATATGACTAATGAAGGTCCCCATAGGACAATACATGTCCTTTCCAGTGTGTTTTTTCCTCACTCACACACACACTAGGAATCTTCCTAGAATGTCACCCATCCTGATCAGTACTCGAGGCCAAGCACATTTAAATATGGAATTCTAATTAGGCATGCTCTCAAAAATGAAGATGCACCTTGTTGTCATGAGTTATATAATTTAGTCATTTAACACTTTATCATTCCAGGATGTTACAATCACCCCCCCCCCTATAGCACAACGTCCTTGTTGTGGACCCTAAATCTTAACCCTAGCAGTGCACTGCACTTAAGGCTGGGAACCACCTCTGTTACTAATTTGTCATGACTCGTCCCCTGGGGCCTGTGTAATGACTACCCCAAGTCCACATTCCATTGGCTAGGTACTGGTGAATATCACCAAAGGAGTATTCCCAAAAACTGGGAAGGCATTTACATTATAACCAGTGAGCACACGTTACCAAGCACGCAACAAGATAGAAACCCAAGTAAACTTAACTGTAAACAGAGTGAGTGTAGTAAGTAAAAGAGTCCAGAATACAAGCCCAACAGGAAAGTACAAGTTCAACTGTGATAAAATAAAATTGATGAAAAGGGAAAGTCAACTGTTGAGTCATCCTCCGAGGTTCTTAACTGAATGGCAGATACATATCTCCTCCTCAACACTCCACATCCACCCATCTCTTATACATACCGACACGCCATATGGCCCACCTCCAGGTACACTCTAGTCCTTATACTCACAAACCCAGTTAGTGATATCTATCTTCTGCATCCAACACAACAAGGTGTGTGAATTTTACATTATATTACCCCTAGAATAAATCTAGGTGTGAGATTAGTTAGTGCCTCTATGTTTTCCTCGCGATTGAGATGGATTACTTGATAACATAGGTATATGTATGGGAAAATACCTATGTAAGGTTATCTGTTGATTTCATACTTTGTGATTTATCCTTGATGGATTTTCAGAGTCCTAGAGGGTCTCGATGTCCCTAATGAGTATCGTTATACTCACCCATGTACAAGATACCATCTCACTTAGTTGTGTTGGATGCAGACAACAGACAGCGCTGACTGAGGCCGAGAGTACCACGACTAGACGGTACCTAGATGTGGACCGTAAGGCATGTTAGTACACAGAGTAGATGGGTGGACATAGAGTGCTGAGGAAGTGATCTGTACATACATTTCATATAGGGACCTCAAAGGATTACCTAGCATCTCACTTTCCATTTTCTTCAGTTGTATTGTATCATAGTTGTACATGTACTTTTCAGTTGGGCTTGTATTGTGGCCCCTTTTACATACTGCACTCACTCTGTTTACAGTTCAGTTTACTTATGTTCATATCTTTTTGTGTGCTTGGTTGTGTGTGCTTATAGTTTATAAAGGCAATTCCTTCCCAATTTTAGGGAATACTCATTCGGTGCTGGTCGTCAGCCCTTGTCCTATAGAAGGCAGGCTTGTGGTAGTCACCACATGGGCCTTGGGGGATGAGTCGTGACACGTTTTTTATTAGAGATGGTACACAACCATAAGTGTGGCGTACTTCTTGGGTTAAGATGTAGGTCTCACAATGAGGACGTTGTGTTCTAAAGGGGTGGGGTTGAGATTGTAACATCCCAGAATGATAAAGGGATAAATGACTAAATGATATGACTAATGTCAACAAGGTGCACCTTTCTTTTTGGGAGCCTACCTGATTAGAACTCCATAGTTAAGCATGCTCAGGCTGGAGTAGTGATCAGGATGGGTGACCTTCTGGAAAGTTCCCTGGGTTTTTGTGAGTGAGGACAAAGAACACTGGAAAGTACATGTGTTGGCTTGTGGGGACTTTCATTAGTCATATGACCTGCTCGGGCACAAGGGTGGTCCCCATGGTGGGGACAACGTGTCTGCGGGGTAGCGGGGGGTACCTGGAGGGCTAGGAACCAACGACCATATTAAGGTGGGGTATATGTGATGTCATCGGGACCCAATTGTTACAATAATAGTATAGGAAAAATATAAATACCCAATGTTTTAATAAATATATTATATGAAATAGTAAATATATTTGAAAATACCTCTTCAGGAATGCTATTTTGTAATTAAATATGATCTCTCTCAATAATTTACAAATATAATATCCAAAATGTGTTCCATTTTTTTCACATTAGATACATTGAAAAAAATTAGTAATTTATTTTTATATCTGTTTGTTTAGTAAAATCTTATTATATATACCCTGATACATGTCTACTTGGAGAACATGTCTGGGTCTTTATGCACATTGGAAGTTCTCATTCCATGATATTCATCATATTTATACACCTCCATATCATAATATAATTATCATTATAAGATAATATAAAATTGATATCATGATGTTTATTTTTAGAACATTAGATGTTGTGTATTTCAAATTGAAAAATGTTGTCACATGTGGTTAGTTTATTGGGTATCCATGTAGTGAATCAAAGAAATAAATATTTATAGTATCCATTTTGACCACAATGATCATCCAATGTTTCCTAAAAACTCATTAATAAATATATAATGAATGAAATTAATATATATTTGATATGATTATAGTATAGAGTTTAACCCCTAAATTTCTTATATTTATAAGAGTTTGGCATCTATAAGTCTGTATTCAAAATATTTGACTATATTTTAAAATATTTGTTTCATTTTTTTGATGGAATTTATTTTCATCTATAGTTGTGACATGTGGGTAATGAGTGAATATTTTTTTTATGGGGTAAAACCTTCAACATGTAATGATATATAAATGTTCAAAAAAATATAAATGTATTTGGTCATAATTAACATTTTATATCAGTATTGGGAAAATAAAATCATGAAGACATACCTATTGTATACATTTACAAATATGTCTCCTAATTATTCATTTTGGAGATTTCATTTAAATTATGAAGATAAATTTAGTCTATAACAAACTCTCCCTACATTTTTTCTTCAAAATAAATTATGTTGTTAGAACCATTTCATATGATTTTATCCATATGAACCATTAATGTTAGTAAATATGGATATTGAATGGGTTGGGTAAAGGTGATTTCTAATGATATTTTCAATCATTTGGATGATCCATTATATGTTTTTCAATTAACTTTTCATTTCAGCCATTCCATTTGTTAATATATAATAACATTCATTAGTTTAAAACATTTTCATTAACTGTTAATGGCTTGGAATGAATAATAAAATGGAAATGAATACCTCCTTGTTGAGACAATTTGTTACCAGATCTGATGACAATGATAATAATGATCCAAAATCTAATTCAACTATATGAATATCTCAGTCAAAGAGTGGAAAAGGTATCTCGGAGCTTGGATTGTGAGCTAAGGTAATCCCCACACTCACATGACCTTTTGGAAGTGGTCTGTTGTGTAGAGTTCCTTTTTGGATATTGAACAAGATAGTTGACCTTAATCAAAAATTTTGGGAATTGATTGATATAAATCATAGTCATTTTCATCCAATATAATATCACTATAGGATAGGTATTAGTGTATTCCTGATTCATCTTCAATAGAAAATGTTATTATAATATTTATTACCTCATCTAAGACATCTCTTTGAGAGGAAACTCTCACATCAATGCTGGCGGGGCTGATCTTTACATAATGGTTGTTCTTGAGTTTTTTTCTTCTTACTTTCACCCATAATATTTTTAGAAACCTAGAATTTCAATTAAATATTTCTCCAAGGGTATCTAATCATTATTTCATAAATTCTATTTCTCTATCATTATCCTAATATGATATTTTAACAAAATATATTCTAGGTTTCTCCCCAAAATCAACACCTCTAACATGACCATACTGTTTTGGCCACATCAAGGTCACTAATAGTAGGTCTCCATCTGGTATATATATTTTTGATTCCTGTGTCTAATTTGGAAAGAAAATTTTCAAAAATATGTAACCATTTTTAGGTAGTATAAATTTGATTAATTTTTTTATTATGTAACAATTACACATGTTTCCCACAATTTTTGTGGGTTTCACCAAATAGAATCCAATATTTTATTAAAAGTGACTCCTTCTATAGAATATTATGTGGGATTGATGTTGATATTGGTTTGGATTCATCAATATATATATAAATAGAGGAACATTGTAATGTTGTTGTTTCATGTCACATAAATGTATTATGGTATATTGGAAATACATACAAATTTTATCAAGTTAATAGCACCCCATCATTGATTTATGGAAGGGGTATGTTTGTTTTGTTGCTCATTAATTATTCTTAGCCCTCAGTTTATAATTCATAAATAATTAATTATAAATCAAAGTGATGAATAAAAATATTTTAAAACAATTTATTACCAAACATAATTTACTTATAAATATATCTCTCCATTACGGCCAGTAAACACATCCCATGATGGTATCTTGTCAAGTTTTCATACATAAGTGGTTGGTGTATGATTATTTTTCCTTTTAGAATATTCAAGATTATGTATCATTATAATTGTAAAAAACCAACTATGAATCCCTACATCATGTGTTAAAACACATTTCATTTTTGGTTCATCTATTATAAATTCACTTTATAGGGAATGGTGATGAGTAAGGCAAGGGTTCATTATATTTTAGTAAAATATAGAACTAATGTTATAGTGTTACCATAATGTCTTCCCAATAAGTGTCTCACTCATAGGAACAACATAGTACCATGAAGCTACATCAATCATTATGTGTTTCTAAGTAATTATCCCAATGTAACATCTAAACATATCCTTTTGGGGTTAACAGGCCGGCCACACACTTTCTATCTATCCTCAAATTTGATGTATTTTTTTTCTAATTAATAATTTTTGGTAACACCATCATGCTATGAAACCCCTATTTTGTATCCATCATCAGTTCTTCTCTATAAACAATTTATATGGATTCAACATTTTCATTTTAATGTTCCTCTGGATTTTTGGAATTGGAATTCACATAAGGTTATGGTTCCTCTTCACTAATAAAAATTGTAGGTTGAGAAACGTATTGTTCCATGGGATTGGGACCATCAGAATGAGTAAGATTCAATATCTATACAAGTGGATTAATATATAATTTTTATTCCATTAATGTAGTATAGAATAGATAATAATAGTAGTTAACCTAATTTATATTACAAAAAATATAACTTCATTATTGAAATATATCTTTTAAATGTTTTATAGGATATCACCCCTCTATCTTATATATAAATCACCACATTTCCATATCATATAATGTAAAAACATCCATATATATTAGGACTTCAATGAAATGATTGTTTCATCCAAATGAAAGGGTCACCCTAAATTTAATTTTCATCTAACTCTCTAGTGGTATTTTCCAATAAAAAAAGATTTAACCACTTTTGGTTTGTGGGGTCATGAACATAAAAAACTTTTACTTATTGTGATGCAATTATAAATGGTTTATCATTGTACCCTTCTTTACTAAAATCCACTTTCAAAAATCCCAATTCAGCTACAGTAAAAACACAATTGTTATCAACCAACTTGAATTGAAAAATTGGAAAATGGAATGTGGTATAATATGACCCCCATATTTGTTTGATTATGTAAAAGTATGACATATTCACATAAATTGTCTTTCTTTATTTAACATCAGAAACATAGATCACTTCTGCGAGAAGTGTAACTCTGCAATAATTAATTTTATGACATTCATCAAGTTACATCGTAAATAATGTCAAACCAATAATTATATAACCACTATAATATAACACGTATACAATTGGTCCTACAACTATCCATTAAAGTTGTTTTGAAATTGAATCTATATTTTCATTTGACTCCATAAAAATGTAGTCTAAAACTCATCTAATTAAGTATTTATTATGTGTGTTTTATATACACCTGTAATCCCTTAATGGAAGAAATTTACAAATAATTTATTTATGGTTTTCATTAATTGGGGAATCCTCTATACTATTATACAAAATTTAATTGTTATCTACACCAAATCAATAATATAGATTGTGAAAATTGTTATTCTATTAATTCCTTCACTCATAATCCACCTAGTGTGATGAGGTTTTGGTAAAAAAAATACTCTCTACATCATATAGGTAGTGAGTATAGAATCTAATGTCATCCTTAACAATATATTTCTCTTCAATAAAACCCTCTAAATAATTAATATTTTGACATAATCATTGAAAATATTAATATAGCATTTAGTGGGGAACATCCATCTATAATGTAAAGGTCCAAATTGTAAAATCTCTCTCACAAAGTTAATAATCATGTGAACCTTTACATCAAATATTGTTGGTGGGATGAGCAATTTAATTTCCAAAATTTGATGAAATTTACTCTTCTATAGATGGAATGTTTTCTGGGTCTATAACTTTTTTGTAAACAATATTCTTGAAATTAAATGAATTTACCTCTCAATCCTTTACCCCATTCATGTTGATGTAAAAATGATTTCTCTCTATCCTAGAATGATTGTATGAAGTTGTAGGAAGAGGGGTTTATTTTTAATGCTTCACTGGTGCCAAATGTTCCAATATTCTCATGTTAACTATTTCCAACATAGCCTCAATTCCACCCTTTGTTTTCTGAGTGAATTTAGTAATGTTCTAACAAAACTATCAAATTTAATTTTTTTTTCAACATTTATAAAATCATGAAAATTTTTGATGTATAAAATATTCTCATTTTATGATTCAAAAAAATGATCACTTTTTTCCAATTATATTTTATAAGGTTGTTCAAAAATGGTTTATGATATGAAATTTAAATAAAATTAAATTATAAAAATGTTGATCACCTGTTAGTGGAGATGGTGTCATATGTGCTTCTCAACATCTATTGAGTCATGTTGTCCATGATTGGTTCTTATATTGTTAGGTTAGAAATCTATGGGGTCCAAGAAATATAGTCTATGATTAATGTTTCATCCAAATTCACTACTTACCTTATTCATAAAAGTGACACACATGAGTTCCTTTAATTCTATATCTTGACAAATTTACATAAGTTGAAAAGTCAATTAACTTCCTATACAACACAGATCACAATGTGAAATCACCATTTATGTAAACATCATACAATGTACCTCCATAATCCCATAATAATTTCAAATTGTCAATAAATGGAGTGAAATGAACAACAATATAACTAACTGGTTTCTTTGGATATGATATAATCATTGATAACATAAATTGTCTTTGTTTCATGCATAACCACACTGTAATGAAATATTTAACTAGCATAACTGACCATGTACTATGAGTGCTACTTTAAAACCCAAAATGATTCATTATATCGATATATAACAAAAGTCTAAGGATTATCAGATTTTTTATATATTCAGGAAACTCATAATCAATTATATTCCACTGAATAGAGTATTCTACGTGAAAACTTTTCCCATCTTTTTTTATTGTATTTATGTGCGATGCCAATTGGATTTCAGTCTCTTCCATTCCATTCAGGTGCATAAACCATTGAATGATAAGAAAACAATATAATAATTTTATTGGACATGATTAATATTTATTGTATCAAGAATCACCATGGTTTGGGAATTCCTTAAGTGAATTTGGTACTTATGAAATAGTATACATTTATTCTGATAGACAAGAATTCTTTTTGAGACCATACCCATTGAAGAGAGAATTCATTTAACATCATATGTTCGGCTAGGGAACTCATTATATTCTAGGATCACATCATTCAAGAGATAAAGTAGTTCATTAAAACTGGCATCAATCCATTAGTTTCTTAGTATTACATTATTTTGCTTTAGTAAGGCATAATATGTTCTATATTTAGTGAAAATAACATACAATGAAATCTTGGAACAACTCTTTGACATCCCAATTTTTTTTGGACATTCGCAAAGTTCATATCCAATTATCATTGTCATTTCCTAAGTACAATCTTCATCATCAATCACACCTATAATCACATAATCGATACATTTTACCTATTTTCCATACGTGTAATCATATTAGATAATCCATATGGAATAGTGATATCCTAGTAAGTAGCTATATCCACTTATCCCTCTATTTATTCAAAAGATTACATCTTTAATCAATTACAAGAATGACCAAGTGTTGTTACAACTTTACTGGACTAAATAGTATTAAATAACAATAGAATAAACATGGAAAAAGGAATTTAGAGGGGTCGTATCCAAGATAAATTTAAAATTTGATGATCTCTTTCATCGTACATTATACTATTTTTTCATATGATTATAATCCGTCCATTTTTTATTCAAAACCATCATGTTACTAGTTATATGATTAGAGGGTGTGTGTGGAGGTGGGTGATATGTTAGTATTTCATTTAATAATTGTCTATTGAAACAAATATTGCTGATAATTCAAATCAAATTTATAATTAACGAATTTAATATTTGAATAAATAAATACATGGGATTAGAAACTTTCTGTGTTGTTTAATTTTGATCATTTGACAATACCATTTCAGATAATCTTCATTGTTCTATGAAGATAAATGTATAGAATCCCTCTAATGGTTATCCAAATATGCTCCTATGATCTCAAAGAAACCCCACTCGATCTCTGGGTGCATGTTTGTTGAGTTGAATTTGTTGATTTGTTCGTTCTTGATCGATCGTTCTCCAATATTGAAGAAATATCTCATGCACTTCTCATTCCTGCGATAGATAGAGAAAGAGGATTTGAGAGAGATTTTTTTAGTGTTCAACAATTATCTATTCTAAATTTTAGATTATATACACAATAGACATATCTTTTTATTTATTGAAGTGGGATTTAAGTGAAAATATTACATAATTTTATTCCATCCATTAAAAAAATTACATCCTTCAATAAATCACATGACACATAATAGAAATTAAATAATTATTTTTTTGGACCAACTTGGAAAAATATATATTATATAATGGTCTAGAAAATTAGTATTTTTCACCAGACTCTGTTTTGGTCTATTTGAACACCTCTATAATTTAATAAAGAACTGAATTAATATTTTATCCATAATTTTTTTAAAACATCTTGAAAATAATCATTTTATTAATTATTTAGTGAGTAAAAAAATATTTTATTCACACATCAGTGAATAAATATTTATTTAACATAAGCAATCAATATAACATGGAAAAATAATTTATCAAACATGAGAATAATATTTATTTCATTAATTAAACTCAAATTGAATTCAAATGACATTAATAGAAAAACATAGTGTTTGAACCTCTGAAAATATTTATCATTGGAATTATGTAGGCTTACATAAATCCAAGATTAATATCTTGTAGTGGGTCATGGAATCCAAGAGATTAAACATAATGTCACAATGTCAACAACCACAAATGAGTTATAATTGTGTAATATAATTCCATTTTCACTATATGTCACCAAGAAGTTTGCACATATGTGTCACCAACCTATATGCTTGAGATTTATTTCATTGACTATCTGAAATTATCACTTTGTCACACAATGGACATGTAATTTAATTTTGTAGTTATATTCGAAAAAATGGTTTGAGATATTAGCTTCCATAAATATGAAAGGGAAAAATCCTTCACCAACTTATTCATTAATGACATGTCATTCATGACACACCCAATTTATCCAACTTCATGAAAAATTATTATCTTCATGGTTTACAAAATAAATCTAAATACAATCATTGTTTCATGAATTAAGAATAATTTTAATGTCTATGTAACATCACACATGCTCGTAGATAGGAATATATGATGAAACTAAAACAAGTGGAATTCCAATTGGAGGGCTTGTTCTCATAATCTCCCAACACAGAGATTAAAAAGTGTGAACATCATAATAAGGAGAATAATATTCTCATGATTACTCTCACTTGATTGTCTATGTTTAATGTGTTCCATAATATTATGTTATCAACCTACTGACCAATATTCATGAATATCATCATATAAAATCAAGGTACTCATTATAATGGGTAAATTATACAACCTTATCAATGTGATGTATAATCTAGAACATTATTAATTTAGAGTCATGAAGATCAAAAAATATGTAATAAGATGTTTTTCTATTATTTAATTCATCAAATATACAAAGACTCAAAGTAAAATACATCATCCTTGGAAATGAACTCCAACGAACTCCCACATGATCAAGATCCAACATCCTACAACCTTCAGTATACTATTCCTCAAATGACAGTCATGTTTCTCCTGAGTCAAGGCTTTAGTCTGGGGCCTTCCATGTTTTCATATTTTGATATATTACTTATTGTAACGTTACCTCTATAAACAAAATCTCTCAAGAGATGATTCTTCCAATGTATGTACTTTGTTTGTTGATGTGACCTTGGTTCTCTTTCTAGATACTCTACACCAGGATTATCAAATAGAGCGTCATATGATACTTAGAGCTAGATACCACATAATTCTCCAAGATGATGTTTCACATCCATACTACTTCATTGTCAGCCTCAAAATCCGCAATAAACATAGACTACTTTAGAATCTGTGGAAAACATCGTTGAGCTATTCCAACTCAAAACACCTCCATTCAAAGTGAAGATGTATCCTATTTTCTACTTTATGAAATCTTGATCAAATTTTAATATAGAATCCAAAAATCCTTTAATTACTATATCTTTATGTACTCCAAAAACAAGGAACATATTTATAGTACTTCTCATACACATAAGGGCAGTCTTGGAATTCATCCAATAATGGTCACCTAGATCAGCTTGATATCTTCCTACCTCACATAATGTATAGGAACCATGATGCCTAGTACATTGAATAACATAAATGACTAATCGATAATATTATGCGTATAAAATCATTATCATTTTGTTAGTTTCCTGATGTGTCTGAGGATAAATTTTCTATTAATGAACAATGCCAGTTGATGTTGGAAATAATCACCTCTTGGGTTGTCCCATACTGAATCTATTCAATATATTTTAAATGTATGTACTTTTTCATTGGATGATCTAACTCATGGATCTAACATTATAGATATTGATGCATGAATATGTACCGCCTCACCCAATTCCTATATAAAGAATATTTATTCAACAATTCTTTAAAATAATGTGAGACATGTATTTTGTTTCTGATGAGAAAATTTTCATCAACGTATAATATTAACATAATAACTGCACTCCCACAGAAATATTTATTGACACATGGTTTTCATTCATTCATTTTGAAACCAAATTCATTTATATACTCATCAAAATGAATGTTCCAGGACTTTGATTATTTGTTTATTCCATAAATTGAACATTTCATCTTGTATACCTGGTAGGAATCATTTGGATTGGAAAAAACATCATCATTTTTCATGTAGACATCTTTTTTATGGTTTTCATTATGTAAGGATGTTGGAAAATCCATTTTCCAAATATCATAATCATGAAATGTCATAATGGAATGTAGAATTTTGATGGATTTCAGCATTGATACTAGTGAAAAGGACACTTCATTGTCAAATGTTTAGATGTTTTTAAACCATTTTTAACCTGTCTTATCCTATATATACTATCTTTTCCTTACATGTGCATTTTCTTTTTGAATACCCATTTTAAAAAAATAGGGCTTACATTTACAGGGGTTGTACCAAAATCAAAACATGTTTCTTGGGACATGGAATCTACTTGGGAATTCTTGGGTTCATACAACTTGGAAGCATTTTTCCTAGAGACTAAATCCTTGTATATTATAGGATCATTATTATCAACTAATAATTACTCAATATCCACTGTGAATAGAAATTCAAACTATTCTACTTCTATAACCTCTCTAGTACTTGAATTCAGTAATTGTCTCTCGATAAATTTATTCTTCTATGGGGATTTTTGGATTTTTTTCCTTTGCCAACTCCTCTGTATATTGATCTAGGAATTCATGAAATTCTTTATATCTCACATTATATATTTTTGAGATATGTTCCTCCTATTGAAATGTGGGATGCTTATGAATCACAACATTTTTGTTTAAAGGATTTCATAGGTATTATCCCTTTGTTTTTTTGGATATCGAATAAGTATACACTTTGTGCCTCAAGGTGAAAGCTTGTTATATTTAGAGACCATAATGAAAGATTCATATCTTTGCATACATACATAAAAATACATGGGTTTCATTCAATTCCATAATTTCCATGGTGTACCATATTTTTCATGAGTTGGAACATGGTATAGTATGTATGATTATATTAGTAATTTGTATCCCTGAATGAATATTAGAACTCATTCACGACACATAATTAATCTAACCAAGTCCAATAAGGTATTATTACTCCATTCTCTTAAACAAATATATTGAGGAGTATAAGAAGGAGTTTTTTTAGATAAAATCCTAAATTCCTATAAATAATAAATGAATCCATGATTATGATATTATCCACCACAGTCTGAGTTATTTTTTTAATATTCAAACCCAAATTGTTCTTTACATCTTTCTTGTCTTCCTTGAATTTGTCAAAATATTGGCACCAATACCTCATTAGATTAAAATAAACATATCTACTAAAATCATTATTAAAATTTCGAATATAATAGTACCCACCCTTGGCATTTGCAGATTATGGTCGACACACATTTGTATGAACTATTTCGAGAAGCTCTCTAGCCCTTCCACCAATCCCACTAAATGTTTTTTTTCATTTTCCCTTGTAAACATGAGTGACATACACCAAGTGGTTTTAGTTCAAATGAATATTAATTTTCACCTTTAAAAAATTTATTCTACCAATTTTCATTTACATGACTTAGCCTGTGATTCCACGGTTGGGTGTTGGTGTGAGTCATGTAAAGTATCATCATTATCAATTTTCATTATTTGGTTTGTGAAATCTAACATAAAAAGATTGTTATTTAAATTTTTCATAACATAATAAATTTATCTTTATAAAAGAACAATCATTTATTCAAAAATTTGATGATAAATCAATCAATATCAAGTATTGATAAAAAATATTTTTTTCATTTAACTGAAGCCACATAATGACAACCCTTTAAAACAATGAACATTTTGGCCAACAACAAGAGGTGGTAGTCCCTTATAACTGTATCTGACAGTTGAGCTCCATTAGCTTCCTGGATATCTACCTCTCATTGGTAAATATTTCATAATCTACTTTGTTCTTATATATGAATACATGTGTGAGAACCATAATCCACATCAAATACCTATTTTATAGTAATATATAAAATATACTCGATAACAAACACATGTGATGCTTATTATTTCATTATTGTATTTTTGTATTTTTTCATCTAGTTTCCATTCTTACAACATGATAAATATACATTATTCCATTATATTTATTTTCCATTTTTCTTCCACTTCACAGAAGGGTGTGAATGAGATTTTTGAATAATTATATTTTCATTTCCTTTCCATTTGTTCATGACAATGATGGAAGGTTCTTCCCACTTCATATCCTTATCTACTTAGTGATGAAGAGCATGATGGTCTTTAAAAGGCATATCAATATTGTTCATATTAAAAATCACAACCATGATAGATATTCCCTATGTGTGTAATGAGTTCAGTTCAAAATTCATCTGGGATTTTAAATCCTAGAACCTCTAAGACCTCAATGTAGTTAATGAGATCGACATTGTGAGGCCCAGTAGGGGAACCCTATTCATTATTTCCCTGACTGAATTCCTTGGAGACCTCAAACAATTTCTATCTATCCCTCTCTATGTATAGACCATACAGGGGCTCAAGCATGGTATACAAATCCAATTTTTTGTTAAATATCATTAGTTTACTAGACATTGATGAAAGAATCAATCATTGATTGCCAGCCACACTGCTCAAATGTTTTTCATGGACAAGGATCTCATCATCACTCACCTATTT
The DNA here is from genome assembly GCA_963277665.1 of Viscum album. Lineage (NCBI taxonomy): Eukaryota > Viridiplantae > Streptophyta > Magnoliopsida > Santalales > Viscaceae > Viscum > Viscum album. The sequence goes on along the minus strand of OY728121.1, from coordinate 1,187,887,650 downwards.
ATCTTGAGGATTGTGTATTGTGGATTATAGAATGTAAGATTTCTATTTATAGGATATCATAACCCAAATGCATCTAAACCACTTCGTGAAGTTTCTACCAGTTAGGAGGTCATCTTTCTCCAATATTGATCATAGTGATATTGTGGATGATGAAGTTTTCATTCTATTCTACAATTAAAAATAAAATATTATTAGTTCATTTCATTTTTACAAATTAAGTTAGATATAATTATTTAAATGAGATTATTTACTTATTTATTAAATCTCACACTATTTTATCAAGTCTCCATATCCCTCGCAATTTATCCCTAAATGTCAGGTTTCATTAAACTTCTATTGTAATGGATGGCCATTAATTTTTTTTAATGATCTGAAAATTGGCCCTGAAAACCATAATCATGTAATTAGGTAGTCTATCTATTTGAACTACATACATTTATCTCCCGGATTAACTGAGTTGATTTCCCTATCTGGAAATCTTGACTTGTACTTACTCCACACTTTCCCTTAAATTTTTAATTTAATGGGATTTGGCTACCAAACTCAATACAATTTTGATTACGTAGACTTAAAACTCTCATGAGAACTCCATGTTAAATTTATATTTCTATACATTGTCCAAGAGCTTCATATAGTTCTATGGTTTCATTCCCAATCATGTGATTTAAGGCTTACTCAGATGTAAAATTTAATTAAGGGATTTTAATTGTTTTTTCATAAATTTTATCTTGTTTTTTCATTTAAACTACTTGTTAATAATAAATGGATGTTAATTAATTTAACATGTTGGATAATAAAATTTATAAATAACGGTTTTATTTAATTTCCATATTTTAACATTAATAAATATAGTTATGTGATCACGACCTTGAATCTATAAAACAAATAATTACATAGACAAAAAAAAATATTCTAAATTAAATGAAATTTTCACGAACATTATCCAATACTAGATTTAATGGGAAGACATTAATTCAAACATTGAACTAGGGGATATAACTCTTATTTATAGACTAGTCATGAGATACAACATTTCAGCTACCCACCTGTGTATCACCTAGGTTTGCATCATTATGGTTCCATCTTGATGAACCTCCACACACCGTGGAATGCTTCATTTAATATAAATATTTATTATTCACATTTAGGTGGGGGAAACAAAAGGATTAGTGATTTTTTTACTTAAATATCATTGGATATATAGATTTTACATTATAATGGAGGGAGGGGTAAGTCATAAACCATCATTTAATTTAATATTAAATTTTTTCAAACCCATGAAATAATTTAAATTAACACATCCACCACATACACATGACTTTGTCAAGGAAATGAATGGTCATTAAGATAATAGATACACAAATGTAAATTTCTAGAATTAATTTATTTATTTGTTATTTTATTATATAATATAAATTCCCTTAAATTAATTAATTAATAAATGAATTAATTAATATCCTTTCATCATTAATGATCACCTGGTCATATTTGGATAAACTCATCATGAATATAATTCATCGAAAATAGACAATAAATCCAATAATGATATTTTAATTACAATAAATTAGTTTTTTAATTTAAAATTATTTAAAGATATTATTAAATTTTCAAATACAAAATAGTGTATCAATCAATAAAATAAGGTTTTATTATTACAATTTTAATATTTGACGTAATTTTGATTTCTTTTTGAATTAATGGGTGACTACATGGCATGTACATACAACTTCACCACATATACCTCCATTTCATTGTATCCATGTCACACAGTTGGGGCTTCTGTGTGATAAATTGGCTAGATTCCAATGTGTGTACGTTCTAGTTACACACCTTGTATCTTCTTGAAGTGTGCATGGTTGGATCAATATGTGGTGTGAAATAAAATCATGACATGTAATTAATTTCTCGATACATCTAGATAAAATGCACTTCATCATATATATTTTGATCCTAAAACATGTGATCTGACACTATTTTATATGAAATATATTTTATACTTCCCAAAGGAATCTCTACCATTATTCACTTTTTATTAAACCTTTATTAAATTGATATAATGAAAGATTGCGATTATTTTTTCAATATCATGCTAATTGAAAATGGATTAAAGAAAAAACGTGAAATTAAAATCTAACTATAATTTCTTATAGATCAACACTGTAAGAACCCGGTCTTTTTCTATAAAATACTTTGGAATACTCTTGATATTATTCCAGAGCAGCACCTTCAGAAGGCGTGCGATTCAGAGCCCCGGTGTGGCCGGAATTAAATTCTCAGTGTATTCACTCTGGGAACACCAAATAAATGGGTTAACTCCTAAACGGTGATCCGGATCAGAGATCTAAGTGTACATATGGGTTCGGAATGGGTTGTTTACCCTAGTAACGACATAAAACATGTCGGCGTGGGACGTTTGGACCCCTCGCTCGCTACCAGAATGTTAAACAGATTAATTAATTAATTAATTAATTCGTTTAATGGATAAACTCAAGTATCTATTAAAAGGTAGCCCAGATTGGAAAACTGAGGGAACCATTGAGTTCAGAGCGTGCCATTTACCCTATGATGGGTGAAATTTTCGTGGGTGCGGGACGTCAGTGAAAAATGGCCCCAGGGGCGTTTTTGTAATTTGGGGGCCTTGGGGGTTTAGTTTAATAACATTCAAACGGAAGCTTAGAATCAAATTCTGAGACCGCTGTTGTGCTCGGGAGGTGGTTTTTACCCTAGGGGAGGTTTAATTTTGACCCCACTAAATGTTTCGGACGCGGGTTAGAATCAGGGGTTTAAGTTAATTTATATTTTAATTAATTTTGTTATTTAAAGTTTTATTCACCCCCTCCTCCCATTGCTCCTCCTGGAAGAAGAAGGCATGACCAAGGACCTACCCAAATGAGCTCCACCATCCCCACCACCTCTCCGGTGAGGCGTGGAAACTCCAGCGGACCGTCGATGAAGCTCCAGGCTACGCCCAACGAGGTATGATCTTGTTTATCGTTTTGTTTTTAATTCCTGAACCAAATTTGATTTCAATTTGATGTGTCGAATTTATGCTTAAACATCGAGTGAAGCCCATGAATGCGTATTATATTTTCTGCTCTTTCCGACGCTTGTTTCGGATTTGAAATATGAGTTCGGAGGAGGCCGCAGCGGTTGGACGAACTTAGCGGGTTTTTGTTTCCAGCCGATATTGGGTGTTCCGGTGGTCTGAGGTCCGGTAGCGCATGGCTGAGGCAGTGGCAGTCCCTCTTGGTGGCGGAGGATCCTCTTTACGGAGGCGGTGCGCTCAGCTTCGGCTGCAGCACAGTGAGGTGCCAGGCGGAGGCGGTCAGCTGGGGCTCGTGGATGGCCAACGTGGTGCCAGCGGGGTCGTCGGCGGGAGGCGGCAACTCGTGGGAGCAAGGAACCGCATGTTGTGGGTCCTGTTGGCACGATGCGGAAACCGGATTCATTATGTCCTCTAGGAATAAAACCAGTTCTGAGGCGGGTCCGGTTCGGTTGGAGTGGGCCGCAGCCAGCAGGCCGCGGCGGTTCAGACCGTGCAGGTCGGGGTGAACCGGCCCGGTTGGCCCCATATATTTGGGCTGCCGTAATTTCCAAACAGCACGTCCGTTTGATGTGCCGTCTATGGATGTGCAACCGTATCGATGAGAAGACCTTTTTGAGATGGTTTTGGGAATTTGTAAATTTTAAAACGAGGGTCCTCGGAGGCACGACACGTCTTCAAGTGAATTGACGTTTTTCAGGGGGATCTTGTGTTGGATGGAACGGGCGCATCTGATGTCCGTTTTGAGCACCGTCAGTGACGTTGTGACCATGGCATTGAGCCGAAGTTTTCCATTTTGGTTTCCGGCATTGGAACCGGAGTTGAGTCATGGGCCCCATGGCCCATCTTTTAACCTGTGAGCAGCGTTTTGAAACTTTTTAATCGGGCGTTCGATTGGGGCGTGCGAGCAATCAATTTTTGGTGTTTTTCTGAGGGCATTTAATTGGCACAGTCTGGACACCTTAATTCATCATGATGGTGCAGGGCCCCGCGAGGGCTGTTTTGGGAGTTGACGGTGATTTCCAGCTTTATCACTGGGTGTCCGTTTTGGACATGTGAATAGTCAAACTTGTGTACTTTTTCGAGAGGATCGCAATGGTGTGATCTGTTCATTGTGCTTCGAGACTGGGATGTGGGTCCCACATAGCACCGCTCGTGTGTGGTGCAATGGAATGCATCTTTTCATATGGATATCTATTCCACTCAAGTGAGGAGTTTCTTTTAACGTGTTTCTCCCGAGGGGATCGCAATGGTGTGATGCGCCCGATTGTTTTCGGGGTCGAGGCTCGCGATCACAGGACGTCGTTCGGGTGTAAGGCGGTGTTGGTGACTTTTCCGTCAGATATCCATTTGAGGTGAGTATATAGTCGATATCGCATGTTTTTCTATGAGGATTACAATGGTGTGATCCGTTTGGAAGAGAGGAGTCTCTTTCGAGACCTCTCTTAAATGTGGAAATATAAAAGGTGTACCGGTGGTTGTTCTTCCTGCAGTGTTTGTAGGGAACCCTTAGTGTGTGATCTCGTTCACTCGTGGGAGAGTGAAGTTGGTGTTTAAAGAGATTTGGATGTCTGTGCCTTAGCCATTGAGGTGAAAAGTCAGATTTGTTACGTTTATGCCTTCGCGTTGATGTGGGGTGTCGTGTGCACGTTATCCTTTGGGCTGGAGTCGTGGTATACTCTGGGAGTATACAGGAATGCTGGGAGGTACATGTGGATGTTGGTACCTGTAAACATTTCTGCGCTTGGTTGGGGATGACTTGGGGCCACACGTCGTGTGGGCCCCATGTGCGTGTCGTGTTCTGATTTACGTACTTTTGAAGGCTCACAACATAGAGGGTTCCTCGGTTCTCGTTTTTTGACCAGCAAGGTTGAGTTTTCCCCTGGTTCCATTCCCGTTTGTTGACCAACAAGGTTGAGTTTTTCCCCTAGTTCTGTTCTCGCTTGTTGACCAGCAGGGTTGAGTTTTCCCCTAGTTCTGTTCTCGTTTGGCCAACATAGACAGTTTGGTTCCTCTATTTCTTTAGCTATGAGGGTTTTCAATACCGTGCCCTTTCACCATACAACGTCACCATTTACAACTACGTGTGATTGTAAAGCGTGAGTGTTTTCACACTTTCTGGGGTGATTTGTCTCCGTCCTCTTCGACAGTGACTCAGCAGATTGGAGCGTGATCGCCTTAAGAGGCTCAGGGAGTTTCTCCCAATTGCTCTGTTTTCTCTGCTAGAGTTCTTGTGGATTCGGTGTGACCAATACATTACACAGGCACTGATCCTCTACCTAGGAGGTCGTTTCCAATAGGGATGAGGTTATTACCAACAGGGCTAGGATTGATTCTTGCATGGCTCACAGGTTGTACCATCCAACAGGGATGGCCAGTGGGTTATGATCCAGCAAAGATGGCCAGTACAACAGTGTTCACCGAGCAGTTCCATCCAGTAGGGATAGCCAGAGCAGTTCCAGGTTTACCTCCAGCGGGGATGGGCAGTGGTCCCCGATGCCGGGCTTACCTCCATCTGGGCTAGGCAGTGGTCCCCGATTACTGGCATACCTCCAACTAAGCTAGGCAGTGGTCCTCGAAGCCGGATTACCTCCCGCTCGGCTGGGCAGTGGTCCCATCGCCAACATTATCTGTGTTGCCCTCCAGTAGACTACCCTTTTACGGGACTGGGTAGTGTGGAACCCATCGACTCTTTCTAGGTCTCCCTCCTGTGGGAACCCATCGACTTCCAGGGATTACCCTCCAGTGGGGCTGGCCAGGGGGTCGCCTGTTGACTTTGAGGAGAACTCTCGACTGCGGGGCAGTGACGAGGTGTGACTTGACATTCCCTAAGAACTCTCGAGTATGTGGGGCGCTTTACCCACCGAGACACATCCTCGTGACGCGACCTAAAACTGGGTGGGTGATTCAGTTCCTCCCAAAGCAGACAGTGTCGAGGTGCGATGATTTGAGCCCTTAACATGCAGTTCGGGTCAGACATGCGGGATGCTGGGCATCGATGGTGTGTACTTCTGGTACTGTTGGGTACTTGCTTTCTTGGGCTGAGCTACGGGATGGAGATCCCCTTATGATCATTTTTTTCGGCTTCTGGTTTGAGCATATGAATATGTATATACCTTGTTCCAGTACCAACTTCTTGGGGATGGTTACTCTTCCTCTAGGAGAGGTGAAGACGCGCGGGGTACGACATGTGCTTTCGGTGTATAGCTTCTCGTGGTTGGATGAGTCTACTATCCTGCTATAGGTAGCGAAGACTCGATGAGAAGTTCATCTTCTCACCGTTTCCAGCTCCTTGTGTTTGTACGAGTCTACCTTCTTTCCTCTTGTTGGGTTGAGATGGACTCTATATTGTTACTCTTCTGCACTCTCTCTGTTGTACTCCTTTACTATTCCCTGTTCGAGCTACTTCTCACCCTTTGATACCTCCTTTGTTTCTCCATCAAGCCTTCAGGGTATCCTATTGAGTATTTTTATACTCACCCCTACTTGGGCTTTGTCCGCACTTGGTGTTCCCTTGCAGATGACAGACAGGTTGGTTGTGACTTCAGCAGAGGTTAGGAGTTTTGGAGCATGGACCGCATGTGGTGGTCGGAGTGGGGATCCAGGTGGGGGGCCCTTCCAGTAGTTTTTCTTTTGTTTACATGTTGCCGGGTGGTGGCACTTTTCTGGCTGGGTGCGTGTTTTGCCCCTTTTATTTTCAGTTTACCTCAGCACTTGCTTTGTACTACTTAGAGGTCGATGCACATTTCTGCTTTATATACAGCAGTTGCCCATTACATTACTTGTCTTTTCTCTTTTACTCTGCACTTTTTCATTTAATGTGATGCGTGTGTGTACAGGTACTTAAGCAAAGGCCTCCCTGAGTAATTGTTCCTTCGGCGCTGGTCACCAGCCCCTGGCCTACAGAGGTAGGCTGTGGGTAGTTGCGGCTCGAGCCCGGGTTGGGTCGGGTCATGAAAAAGTGGTATTAAAGGAGGTTCTTTCCTTGGGACATTGTTCAAATGTCCCTAAAAAAGGAATTGGTTGGAATTTAGGGCAACAATGTTATCGTGTCTCGAGAGTGCCTCTCAGGATAGAAAGTCTAGTGGTGGTGCGGTGACCAACGTATCCATTCACCAGGGACCTGATAAGCCGCTTGTCAACTCGGCATGTTGAGACACTCGTTGTAGGGAAAATTGGTTTGTTCATTACATTGGATTGAGTCTTTGACTTTCCTTCTTGAGTCAGCTTCCCATTGTTGTTACGGTTATATACATATATTCTCATCAGACCGCAACACTCCTTGATAATATTCAGGATGTCTCCGTGAAGACAGCCAGCCAGGATTCCAGCTTTGGTTCATGATGACAACCCTGTGAGCTACGAGGCCATAGTCTAGGACCCATCATGTGAGCCCCGTTATCCGAGTGGGCTGGTAGCAGCACCCCCACCTGGTGAGTAGTAGACAGCATCAGCAGAGCAGGCTCAGCTTGAGCGCAGGTTGAGTGTGCTTCGCCTGTTCCAGCGATAGAGACCGCTAATGGTCTGTGGTGAGCGAAACCCTCAGGAAGCATAGGTTTGGCTAGAGACAGTGGTTTTCCTTTTCATGATTTTGTAGATGCCAAAAGATCTTATGGTTGCTTTGGCAGCTAACCTTTTCCGCCGAGCAGCTTGGCATTGGTGGAGTCTGGTGACTCAGTTTCTTGACGGGTCGTCGCTATCGTGGGGCGAATTTTAGTTGTTGTTCCATGATGATTTTATCCCCTCCTGATTTCACTCTATTAGATTTCAGGAGCTCCTAATGTTTCAGCAGGGAGGGATGACGGTGGCCGAGTACGCGGCTAGTTTCGTAGACCATGCACGATTTTACCCGGACTTGGTCCATGACGACAACATGTGAGCACAGAAGTTTGAGCAGGGTCTCCTCTGAGAGATTCGTGGTATCATAGTACCCTTTTCCATTTCCACATATGTCGGGGTGCAAGAGCAGGCACTGGTGATATAGAGTTTCCTGGCACATTCTAGAGTTGTTGGTGGCAGCAGGCACGTTGGAGCTGAGATTTTGGTACTTTTCGAAATGGAGTTCAATTTTATAAATTTTATCATTCGAAATGGACTTCAATTTTGGATTCTTAATATCTAAATTAGCTTAGGGTGAAATTTTGGTACTTCTCGGATTACTTTCATATTTTGATTAATAGTGAAAATTACTATATTTTAATTAAAAACAACTTTTTCAATCGAAATAATTAATTGTGATAAATTATTAATTTGAGTGGTATTAAATTATATTTAGAATGTATTTTTACCATTTACTACAATTTTGGTCATTGTATGAGATTTCACATTTAAACCAGACATAAACAAGTGTCAATCTTTTGATAGTTATTATCTCTTAAAAACACGCTATTTGTTTTGACGATGGGAATTAATTTTTAAATTAATCGATGCAATAGATATGTTTTGAATTTGGTAAAATAGACATCGTTTTTGAATTCATAATATCAAATATATCTTAGGCCTAATTTTTGGTATTTTTCTGGAAACATTCATTTTTTGATGAATAGTGAAACCACTAAGTGGTAGTTAAAATACTAAATTTTTCATAAAATTTAATTTTAACGCTTCTCTGAGTGGAATTTCGAAAATCTGAGAGACACGGTTAATATCAAGGAGTAAAATGTGGTTTATTGAGATGAAAATATTTTTTTGGTGAATAGTAACTTTTTACTTTTATTACCACGGTTAAAAGTAAATAGTGTAATTAAGGGTAAAAATGATATTAATATTACCCTAAAACATGTCCTAATTCTATTGGACAAGTGTATCTCGACCACAAACAACCTTAGGAATAAAATATTATCATTTAGGTCCACTTGGATTAGATTAGGAAATTTATTATTATTTAATTCAAAGAAGAGTTAAAAGAGTTAAAATAAACGTTTATTTACTAAAACATTTTTAATATAGTGATACACATAAAATACATTTGATTATAAAAATTCATTAGAAAGATAAAAATATTTCCTACAGAATGATATTTTATTTATAATTTTGAGACATTATATAATTTAATTTATTTATGACACAATGATGATGTAGTAATTACCATAATAGTGAAAAATAAAAATAATTGACATTATAAATTCCCAAATAAATATAATTGGAGATATTAATTGAATTAAACTAATTTTCTAGGTTATTAAGACATATTAGGATTTATTTATGTTACTTTTTTAGAAGTAATAATTCTGTTATGAGTTTCAGAAAAATCAATTATTGAATAGCTTCAAAATTGACAAAAAAGAGTTTTTAAAACAAATATTATATTATTAATTGATATTAAATTCCTAAAAATATAAGGTTAGGACAAGATACTTATATAATGATAGTTTTATCATTAATGGAACACTTGAGGGTATCTTGGATATATATAGTAATTATATTAACCATATAATATAAAAATACAAAGAGACATTGTAAAAGTGAAACTAATTAATGAAGAGTTAATACTTAATGATAAGGTTAATATAACAACCCAAAACTATCTAAATTCTATTGGTTGAGTTATTTTCGACTTATCCTCACCTTAAACTTTAAATAATCCACTTCGGAACTATTAGAAACCGAATATGAATTTATTATAAAATAATATTTCTAGCTTTTCCGAAGGTGCCCCTCACCCCTCTTATAAAAGGGCACTCCCCCTTCCCATTACATTACACCTTAAAAGTCATTTGGTTCGGCCAAACCCTGCCCAAATAATCTCTAAAATTCCCTCACTACAACCTAGAGGCCTTTTTTTGATCAGAAAGCCAACCTATGGAGCCCTTTTGATCAAATCAAAAAGAAGAACCCGAAGAAGAGGTAATGTTTTTACCACCCCTTTTCAAATTCTTTTCTTCATCAACTTCTTATTTATTTTTTATTCCCATTCTAAAATAATGAATCCAGTATATACTATATAATATAATATTATTATAAATTTGGTACAACCATATTCATTATTCTATCCATCCTTTGAATGACATGTCACTATACGTGCGTACATACGGCTCACCGCCTCCACGTCGTGGTGTAATTGTCATTCGATAAATTATTATTTGGATGGGTATAATAATGATGTGTAATTCATGTAAATAATAAATAATATATGATAATTATTCTGTCTATATGATATACCATCCAATTATATATTATTTTAACATAAAAAAAATGACATTGTCGCTCGTGCGTACGTACGGACTACTGTCTCCACGAATGCGATGAGATTCATTCTCCATCATATCCATTCAAGTATAATTATCATTTGATGATTTAAAAATAATTTTAAAGGACTTGATATAATTCTGGATGTGAATAAGATACAACCTATCCATAACAAACATGGCTTACGTAACAAAAAATATAAAGGAAAACGAGTAAGTTAACACCTGAAATGACGATAATACTAAAGAATTATTAACAAATCAAAGTTAAAAGATCATATATGATATCATATTAATGTAAATGATTATTTTATAATTCAATAAAAATAATTTCATCATTATAGAGGAGGTTAACCTACTTTTGACCAATGAAAAAGTACAAAGCTAGGGGTTTCTTATCTCACTTTTAATTCCGTGAGAATTCCATTGTTCATCACTTATTTAGTACACGTGGTGTGTGTACTGCCCATGTTTGTATTAATTGTGTAATATACTTTAATTCATGTATATTTAAATCATAATTTTATGATCCTTATTTCATGGGTGCATGTTTTTTATGTTACCAAATCAATAAGTGAATTTGAAATTTCAATTTCCACTCATTCGGCATTACGCATACTTCAATGATTATTTTACTCCAAGATTATGTGTGGAATCACCATTCATTTGATTATGTCATAATTTCAACTCCTCATTTCTGTGGTTATACTATTTATACATGTAATCACTCCATTGATAAATTCTCAAGTCATTGGTATGAACTTGATAAGAGTGATTTTTACTCAATCTCGATTTGTTGAGATAAACATCCAATTCATTGGTGTTGTTTTTACTAGAATATGTGTGAATGTCCTATGATTGTTTTACAATAATATCCTATCATATTTAGTGTATTTATATTTTTCACACATAATTATGTCGTTGTTTTATCCTTAACCTAAGGATATGGCCTTTATGAGAGATTTCATCTCAATTTAAATTCCATTGAGACTTCATTGTTTTTATACACCAAATAACTTTTATGTGGTGTATATAATTTACATTGACATAGTATATCATGAATCCGTTTATTATCATGATATTACAATGTTTTGATTTCCTCAATTATTTGTATTAATGTGTCTCTTTTTTGGTTAGAAACTCTAACTAAAATACCTTTTTTAAATGTTTTAAAGACTCATTATTCTAAATCATGCTCATTAATGTCCATGTTTTAAAAAATGGTTTTAAGGATTTATTTATATGGACAGTAAAGTTTTAAAATTAAAAATCCTTTTAAAAGTTTCAAAGTGGTATGGGACACTTTGATTCAAAATTCTATTTTTAAACGGCTTCTTGACAAATAGTGTGACTTTTAAATGATTTAAAAAAAAGAGGGATATTTCACTCAAATAGTTTGGATGGTTACTTTCATCTATGTAAATATCATTCATTATTATCGATTGAGGTTAATATGATACAATAATATTATCAATATTGTATCGAATGAGTTATGTTTGACTGTGGATGTGCTATTTTTATATCATTCATGGTTCGTGGTTAAAGTATTGACATTTCGTATGCTAGTTTTAATACGAATGTATATGTTTTGTTTAAAAATTTTCATATGAGGAATGAATTTGACTTAGTAAGTGATGGGTGAATCCCGCTATAGCTCCTCGATGCATCGGTAGGTCTAATGAGACAAACTAGTGTCTTGGCACAAGGCCTTGGACAAATCTTATTTGTAGTCTTGGCACGAGGCCTTGGCTATGTGGTTATGATAGTCTGGCATTATGCATTCCATCATTATGAAAGTGGATATTGATATTGCATGTGATTGTTCGACTAGTAGAATATCCATGTGAATATGTAAATGGCATTATTTCAATTTATCTTTTCCATATTATGTTGAATTTCAGGTTTAAAAGGATTTTGTTTTAGTTATAAATTTCTTTATGTGTTTATGCTTATCTATGAAAGCATCTGCTATATTGTTATCCTTACTGAGCATCTGAGCTCACCCCTTTCAATGTTTTATTTTTCCTAGGATGTGAAGAAGTAATTTAAGAATGACCTGCAGGGATAGTATGATGGGATATGAATACAAGATGTTGTTGTAGTTTTTTTTACATTATGATGTAATGTAAGACTTATGAATATATCTAGTGTTTCCAAGACTATTAAACTAATCGGTCTTTCGAGACATGATCCTTTGTGATCATGCCGATGTTATGTAATAATGCACCGACTCTGGGTATCTAGGGTCGGGGTGTTATAAAAATGTCGTCTATTTTTATACATACATACATACATATATATATATATATATAGTTATTCCCAACCTCAACTAACTATGGAACATTAACTCTATACATCGACATCACAAACTGATGCATAATCTGCAGGGCATACTACCATGATTTAGTATGAATGAACCCCACCAATATCACATCGACCAAATTCAACTCAAAACCATTAATTATAATCAATGATACAAAATGTGTATCCTCGAAAACTATCTAATGGTTCGTAAAAAATAAACAATATGATTACTCAAATAAAAAATAGAAAAAGAATAATAATTCCACCAAAAAAACAAAAGATATATCTCTACTATATAATGGTATATTATGTCATGGACCAAAAACATAAAATTAGACATCACATTACCCAAATCCAAAAACATAAACACCACCTATATAGTTTTCTAGGCGGTAAAATGGACCTCAATAAAGAGTAAAATATATTTAATGTAATAAAGAACCCAATCGAGGACCTACACTATAAAATGTTTTATTTGATTTATCCATGTAGGCTACATGCTCCATACATGGTGTACCAATAATATTTTAGGAATCGGGCTACCTAAATCACCAATTATATTATGTGTACAGACAATTTTATCAATTTCTCCCTAGTGGGGATACAAAAATTGTGTCTATTCAAACATCTTTCCTACACCCATGAATTTTCTTCAAAATTTTAAATAACTCAAATAGCCAAAATTGAATATAAACGTAAATATATTCTGAAACATTATGATATATTAGTTTTTGAGTGAATGAAAACTCATAAATATCTTCTAACAAGTTCTATTCTAACACATGGGAAATGATTTTGGATGCACAAAATAATGACACATGAAATTCTCCTTCATGAATACAGAGATCCTTTGAGTATATGTTTTGGATCTCCTGGATCTCTCTCATGATTTGAATCTAATTAATTCTTAAAAATGGTGTGTATTTATATATTTATAGACAAAACAAACCGATTCATGTATGAAAATGAATTTTATGCATTTATATGACAAAAAATCATTTTAGATCATCAATATATGATATAAACATCATTTATATTTACCCCAATGTAATGATGATTGATTAACATCATCCATATTTTCTTTTCAAATATTGAAAAAAATGTGCATTCTCTTAATGCAACTAAAATGTTGTGTGGACGATGTAACCTCACACACATTCTAGGTGTTGACCTGGTTCATTTTCTTGTGATTTGATGGATTATTTTTAATATAAAGTCCAAAATATGATCTCCACTTCTACTATATTTCTTCTAATCTAATTATTATTGATAAAAATCATCAAAATATAATTTTAAAATGTTTTAAATAATGTGTTCTCTTCTAACTCAATTGACACATTATATTGTTGATCTATCCTCACACACATTCTAGGTCATGAGATGGTTTATATTCTTGTGAGTAGTTGGACTCTTTTTCATATAAAAACACTAACAAATTTACATGGTAGTTTATGTTCTACTTAATACTAGTACCCTTAACATAATTCATTTGAACATTTTTTAATCTTCAAAAATCATCACTCTAAATGATGAAAAATCATCCATTATAATCAACATATGATCTCTACTTCTTCAATATTTCTTCAAATCTAAGGATTAATGATAAAAATAATTAAATATAATTCATAAAATTTTGTAAAAAATGTGTATTGTCCTATGAAAATTGAAACATGTTTTGGACATTAAGAACAACTCTATACTCCTGACATTTAAAATCCATTGAATTATCAAACTTCTCAAACTGCCGATAAAAAATTCAATATCATCATAAATCCAACATCAATATACAGATTAGGTTATTCAGAAAGCACCTATGTCTTATTAGTTCATGTAAGTTCTATTGAAGCAATTGTGTTTATAAGTATGATTATTGATGAACTGATATTAATGTATAAAACATGTTTCACACTGTTCTTTGACATGAAATGTTTATTAATACGTTTTTAAGATGAAACAAAGATGATTGAATTTTGAAGTCCTCATTGTAATTTTTATTCCAAAATGAATAGAAGAGGAGGAATATCAGGATTATGCACACTAGTATTTTTCTTGACGAACCATGAAGATGGATACATATGGTTATTATAGAAGAGTAAATGTATTATATATGCATGATAAAATATTAGGGATTAGAATTTATATTTTATTTTATGGATTTGGATAACTTATTTTAAGGGGGTTCACCAATTAATTGACCAACCATTAAAATCCTCACATGGGCTATCCCATCAACTATGTTTGTGTGACCCATGGGTCAACATCATGGGAGATACATCCCATGAAATATGAATTACTATAGAGGAGTATGTGTGGAATCATAACACAAAAAACAGTGCACAAAGTGGGGTAAAAAGTGGGAGAGTGTGTCTTCCATGCTCTATGAATGTAAGGGTATTGTATCTTATTGCCAACCCAAATGATGGATCAATGGGGAATCAATAACCTGATCATTGATATAGTTCTTCCCAACTGCACGGAATATTTATGTGGGATGGGTTGTAATGGGTAACTATTTCTACAAAAAAATAGTAATTCATATAAAAATACTCACCTGATCCATTGCACAAGAGCTACATGATCCCTAGAGGTCAACACATTTGAGGAGAGAAGCTCGGCTGCTGCTACCTCTGATTTTCATTTATATTCTATAATTTTAGTCATGTTTTATTATACTTAATAGTCCTTGTAATCCATATTTTGATTATGATAATCCTATGTGATTTGACTAATTTATCCAATATTGCATCTCATTCTATATCATTTCATTCATTTATTCTTTCTTCCTCTTATTCTTCGCCTTCTTTTCATTTTGTTTTTCTTCTGCCACTATTTTATTTATTTTTTTATTATTATAATTTCCCACATTATATATCTATTTATTAATTTTTTATTTTATTTATTCATCTTACATTTTTCATCTAAAATGAAATGTTACCATCGTTAATGAGGGTTTGAACTGAGGTCTATCCCATCAGAGGTATTTTATGTTTCTTGAATTTCATGCTTAAATTCCATATTTTTTATTTCATTTTTTTTCTGGATACGATAGTATTAAAATGGTGTGGTGATCATCCCCCATAACATTATTTTTAAATCCCTTAAATTTCATTGATTCATTCCTTTTACCTCCAATTTTATGGGTAAACAATTTATATAGTAGAGCATTCATTACCTAATTGGTTGAAAAGACATATAGTGGAGTCTAGTGTTTTAGGAATTCAACACTCCGTTGAGGTTTTATCCTATTTGGATATTGTAGAAGGTGGGATTTTGTGCGCCAGCGAGGTTTCTTAAGAAAACTAAAACTACACACTAAATAAATCATATGAAAGTAATTCATTTGTGAGTTATTATAAATTTAATTATTATGTTGAATTTTGATAGAAATATAATGAAGGAACTTGTGTTTCCAATCCCTATGGACCAAGACCTTTGTTACAAAAAAATATTATTCCTCCATCAGCATTTATGTTTTAATTATACATTTCATTATTTTAATTCCATATCCACCAAAACAAAAAAAATTATTGCCTTTTCAAAATTATTATAAAAATAAATAAATTATATTAGGTGAACTAGAAATTTCAAATTGATTGACTGTGATGATCCTCATGTGAGTCAACATTTATTAGACTCTATTCAACTTTATTAAAAATATATTTTTCTTTCTCAATATTGTACAATATTAGTACATCAATGTTCCATTATTTTCTACATAAACAGAAGAATTATCATTTATCTACGACATTTATTGTTTGAGAATCTGATAATGGAAAACACTATTACAACTTGTGCGATAATGTATAGTAGAAGAAGACTTGTACTCAATGGGATGTTTGGACATCATAATTTGGGGTGAATAAGAAGTTACAACTACTAGTTCTGGTGTATGTGAAAATGAAGAAATAACAGACTTTGAGTGTTCTTTTTTACACAATAGCTAACTAAGAGAACAATATACACTATGTATATATATCTTATTCGAGTTGTTCATGCATGTAATCACCAATAAAATTAACATTAATTTATATGAATAATTATAAAAAAATATTTATATTATGGAGAATATATTTATATGGAATAAGTTTATCTGCTTTCTGTATACTATTTTGAAGAATAAGAATAGTTTCTTTCCAAATATTCTGCAAATAAATAATTGAATAAGAAGTTGTTTTATGAAAAAAGAATCACTTTGATGTTAATTAGAATACTTAATAGGTGGATGACTTTCTTTTTTTCTACAAAAATTCATTAATGTGAATATTTTTATCATAGGAAGTATAAATAACCATCAAGGATCTATAAAAGAATAATTACCAATTGACTATACTACGAGAAATGTGAATTGTTTTTCCCTGCTTACTATAACCATGTTAAAAGGATTATTTTATTTTGGACTTTTTTAACATTATATCCAAACCATTACATTGAATATATACTCTAGTTGAGAAGATACCCATGTATAAATATCATGTCCCATCATTACATGAATTTAAATAATTGCAAACAATAAACAGAAGATAATAAGAAAATCAAGATCCAAACTGGTCTTTGAGTAAAAAATGATATAATTATTAGTTTATAAAAAAGTTCCCAACTGTAATTTACTAAATATTCAATTTAAATTTTATATAAAATCTGTCCCCTCACATGAAATAATATGGAAGATTCACCTTTTTTAGAATCACTATATTTATTTTATTGACTTTTTAACAGTTGAATTTTTTTAAAATCTTTTATAAATAAAGAGTGCTTTGGTGAAGATTCAGTTATATATGAGAGTAAGTATATATCTAACAAGACCATGATGAATAGGAGAATGGAAGATAAAATATTTTTGAACAATATATATCTTTGATCCAAATGAGAAGAAGTATTGTTATACTAATTCAGTTCAAATAATAAAGACATATAATTATTGGAAATTGAAGAGTATGTGGTTGATGTTTCCACCAAGGGTAATGAGAAAATTCATACCTTAAGTGAATTCGGACTGGTTAGTGATCATTAGGGTTGAGAAAATTCATCTACAAACAATCCAAAAGATGGATATCCTTTCACAAGTGGTGATGATGTCTAATATATAACTTCGAATGATATATCAAAAAGTGGATTGAGAGATATTATATAATTATTTCTAATGATACAAATATATATTATTTGTGGAGCCTTATAATGTATGATGGAATAAATAACTTAGCTGGAAGAAGAAGTAGATAACTTAGACAAGTCCATGTTAGGAAAAATTATATAATGTTTAATGCTCTCTAGATAGGTTGTATATTATTATGAAACAATATAGGAACCTGAAATAAGTCCATATAAATGGATCAGATAAGTTTATGATAAATATTGATTCAAGAATGATCTACAAAAATATATCCAAGTACTTAATGTAATGCTAAAAGTTGCACTAATGTCATGATTTTATAATTGGAAGAAATATAAATAATATTAGAGATTATTACTCTTTTTTACAAAAAAGTAAAATCTAAGTAGAAGATGTTGAAACAATGAAGAGATTATTTGAAGAGAAGTTGATTATGATTGATGACCAGAAAAACAACTTCAGTATGAAATATATAGAATTGGAATTCCATTAGCATATCTTAAGAATGAATATATTTATACTTCCCAAAAAATGTGCATTTTGTGCTACATAGTTATCATTGTAGTATTATACTATTAAAATATCTCTATCTTGTGATGTGAATCCTAAGGAATCTTTTGAAGATTTATATCAAGATGATATGGAAAAATAGTTATCATACATACCAACCTGTAAAAATGTTTCCAAATTTACTTCCATTAATAACATAGGTTAGAAAATAAATTCTGAATAGGTATGGATGAATAAAGGTGATAGTATTCAACTATAAGTATTAGGGCAGATTGGAAACATATTAAGGATGATGGTTCCCCAACAATATCTCAAAAATCTAGGAAGATGGACCAAAAACTATATACCAAATTAATAAGAATATTATAGTCTAAAATCATTTATTGGATTTTTGGTAAAATCCCTTAATTGAAAAAAATGGAAGACCATATCAAGCTGTATCAATCCAGAGATAATGTAAAATACTCCACAATTCATGAAAAATTTGTTTACATCAATCTCATTTGGAAACCTGAAATTATCTATGATGTATTCAATGGTAGTGGTCATAATCTTTTTATTTTCTCATCTTGACATGTATAAAAATAATATAAGAATATAAAAACACAAAAGTGGTTTTGGAAGGATGAAGAATCCTTTAGATGAAGGAATTAGAATGACTCAAACAAAAATTATCCCATGAATATATCAATGAATTATTGTTATAGGACCTTGATTTGAAATCCAATTATTTAAATGAATTTTATAAATCCAAAATAAAACAATAATGGAAACACTTTGAGAAATGCATGAGGAAACTCAAAACATAATTCCAATGTTAGAAATGATATTATTCTAATATAACTAGAATATTTGGAGAATATGATGAATATGTTGGAATCACATTTTAAGGCCATTTCAAATGGAAAAGAAAATGTTCCCCATGATGAAACAGATGTTATGGTAGTGAGGTGCAACAAAACTGGATATACTCCTATAACTTTGACTATAAAAATTCAAGTAAAATAATGTTTACTTAAGAAGATAATAGTTTCACCCGAAGATAAATTTTTATTAAAATATCTTAAGAGGTTAAATTTCACACATAATGAAATTAATTGTGTGATAACATCAACAAATCATCAATCAGAATTGATGACAAAATGTTCTAGTGTGAAGAGTGAATGAAATAGAGAAATATTGTTCAGAAAATGATCTTAACCATTCAATTAAAATTAATAAATAAAGGAGGATCGACCTAATTCTATTAGTCATTGTATATTGCATTTTTATTTTAAAATAGGGAAATTAAGATAAATCGTGTTCTTAGGGGGAGAACATGAGAAGGTTGGTTGTTTTAAATTCTTTACAACCTAACTGAAATTTCACGACCCTAGAATCATTTATCAATTGGAATTAAAATAAAAATATGATAGAGGATAATAATTGATAAATAAGGACAATTCCTATCACATCGCGGATAATAAGGATAACAAGGATACCATATAGGTTTGATCTTATATTTGGTATCTAGAAGAACAAGTATTGATGAAGATAATCCTTAGTGGGGACATGAAATTTATCAAATCAAGAATGTAACATGTTCAAGATATGATTTGGTTTACCCTCCAAATTAGAAAATTATAATATCTATTAATGAAGGTATTTACCTTTATAACGATCTTAAGGAGTGTTTTCTTTTTGGGCGAGACACATGAAGAATGATAAATTTGCTCCAATAGTAAGTATTTCAATTGGTATGAAATATAATTAGGAAATTTTTCAAAGATCATGCCTTTGGAAAATGTACATATTTTTACTAATATATCACAATTTGATAACAAAAAAACTCAACAATAATTTAGAGTAATTAAATTAATCATCAACATAATGAATATGGAAGTATGGAAGTTCTTCAGGGCCACATTTATCTTTATTTATACTAGAATTTTTTTTTGATCTGTTTGTTGAAGTATGTGCATGGAATTTGTGGGGATCTTTCTCAAAATGTTTTCAATATCCCAATTAGTATCATCATGTATAAATTAATGGGGAACAAATTAAATACAAGTTTATGAGTTGTCATTCAATGATCTATCTTGATTATTTGGTAAAGAAAGAAATTTCTGTTGAAATCAAGTCCTCGGGTTTAATAAACTAGGAATGAATCATGTAGACATATATTAAAATTATGGATTAATGTTTTCATAATTTTGAATTGAAACACATTTATAATGGGAATTTTATTTATTTTCAATATGGTTAATAAAATGTGAAAAGAATGTTTTAAAAGTAAAGAGGAGAGAAATTAATATGGCATAAAAATATTCACATATATGCCTATTAATTTGAAATGTACATTGAATGTATGAAAAAAATACAAAAAGATAGATTTTTAAGAGCCCAGTTTGTGAATGAGTTTATTTTTCAATGGATGTTATTAGTTTTCAATGGTTTTTAATGAAATGAAAATATTTCCTTGATGTTAATATGTTGAAGGATGTTACTGGATGGTTAGATGGTGTATTCGTGGTATCCAAACATGATTATAATGTGAGTGTTGTTTGGATGAATGGATGACTAAAAAATCACAATGTATTATTATCATCAGGATTTTTATTTGAATACTTTAATTGTACATGTCTGATGATAGTTTCAATAATCCTATTTTATAGATCCTATGTCACTAGGTGAATTCAGAAGACACATTACATACTACAACGTTGAAAATTTAAATACATAGTGTTTTATTTTGATGTGATATTTGGACATTATATTACAAAATGAATAGAAGAGTTAGAATAATATGATAATGAAAATTTTCATTTTTCATGTGGAATGAACAAAGTGTCCATGCATTGTTTTTATAGAACAGTCCATGCATTATAGATGCATTGGCATTTTTCATGGTTTAGAATTTATATTTTATGATGAAGATTTATTTTCCAACTAATAAAATCCACAAAAAGGACATCCCGTCAATCACACATGTGGGACCCAAGGGTCAACCATGTTGTAGAGATGACCCATGGAGCATGTATGGAAGTAAAGGAGTTCATATGGATGTTTTACACTTTCAAGAGCATGCTTGGTGGAATTTATAGGAGTGAGAATATTAGACAGGACCCATGTATATGTGTTTAGTTTAATTGGGTATTGACAATTTCTTTATCTCAATTATAGACTGCGAAAATGATCATTAACAGAGAATTTCCCAATTGTGTTATTAATCAATGTGGGATGGGTTCCCATGTATTTGTATTCCCAAATTTTAAACATACACATATAAATGTAGTCATCTGAACTAGTGAAAAATTGTCATCATATCAACACATAACATCATATTTTCACTTAGGATTAACATAGTTTGCCCGATATTTCTGTTCATTGGAGTTCGGTATGCCAAGGATTCCATTATCATTTATATATTGATACAATTAAATTATTGATATCTCACGAAAAAGAAAAAAACATTTATTTTATGTAATCATCTTAATTCATCAATGTAATTAAAAAATGATGTTAATTCTAGTGAGGAAAATATGGTGTTGTATATGTATTATAATTAATGTATAAAATGAGAAAGTTACTATTATCATAATCACATAAGTTTATCACTAGGTGGAGAAAAATGAATCTCACATAATATGAGACGATGTGAATTACTACATAAAAAATATTATACTTTCTGCAATTTTATGTGATATTTTTATTATAAATGACACATTATAAATATTAGAACCTTGACATGGCTTGTTTTTCTATGTTAGAGGAAATGCAAAGGTGTTGTGAATTGTTTTCTATATTCCCATGCACTAATCAAATATGAAGTTATTGTTGCTCATTTTTTTGAGATCTCTTGTTTTTTATAAGACAGAGCTTCACTAAGTTTCTCTTATATGAATGGAAAAAGATATATGATTCTGTTAGTTACATGAACATGGGTTTTCCATGAACATGAATTTTCACAAAGGATTTCCTCAAAACACATTGCTTCAATAAATATGTTTCACAACATATTTATATCAAATTCAAACAATCTAGTGTTTTACGATGAGATTGAGATAACATGCACATGATTTTAACACATACATATCATCCTCGTAAAGAACAATGTTGCAAGCCTGTATTAGTATCATGTTGAATCATTACATTACATGAATGATGTTTTCATCATATAACACCTTATAAAAAAAATAATGAACCACTTTATCTAAATTCACACTATTAAGGATAGCGTTATATTGAATACCTTGTTCCAAATCTGTATCCTTAATTAAAATTTAAGAAATAATCATTCACACTTGTGTTTAATGATATAGAATGAAATCATGTGATACAATAATATAATAATCATGCTTGAATGAAGCTAAATTAGTGATATGTGAAGAATATACATGAAATATTCCAGCATGTATGAAATATATTGAGATATTCCTAAAATATCAGATGAATCCCAAGAATGAAAAGATGAAACTATATGATAATGCCTCAATGATCAATGGATAATAATATTTTGATAATATAAGGAATATTTTTCATGAGGGGTTTGGTGATTGTATTATAAATGAAAAAAATACATGTATGATGTTCCATTGATGAATACACTAAAATAAGAAGGAAATTTTTTCTGAGAAGTTGATTTTCTGAGAATCTAACATTGTAAAAATATATTATACATTTTTTGTTAAAGTATGGAAGAAGAAGAGTTGTATTCAAGTTCATATTTTGACATTATCATTTTTTTTGAAGAAGAATTTACATTTTGTGGTATTGGTGAACATGAAATTGGATAAATAGGAGACACCAGGTGTTCTTGTTTAGACAATAGTGAACTACGAGGGTTGTACATATGATGTACATATATCTTCTCGATGCTATGTATGAATGTTCTCATTAATCACATATAAATGTGTTTTTCATATTACTTTTTTCAGAAAATATTCTTATTATTGTGATTTATTTTATAATAACAAATAAGTTAATATTTCTACTTTTTTTGATGAGGATGAAGAGCTTATTACTTATTTCATGGAATGTAACAATTTGATTAAGATTTTTGGGGAAGAACAATGATGCACTATCAAATTCATTAAAAATCTCAATAGATAGAATGATTGTAGTTACAAACCTTTAAGAAGGAGATGAATGTCTTCAAAATAATTATAACTAACTATCTCGGGGAAATAAATCAAGTGTTGTCAATTGACTATAGTTATAAACAAGTTATTGATTATTCCCTAATTTTTATAACCACATTAAAAGTGTTTTTTAGGTGATTGTTTGGTATTATATTATTTGCAAACAATTCCATTTACTAACTACTCATGTTGAGTAGTGAACCTTGTAAAAATATCATGTTTCATATTTAAATACTTTGATATAATTGTATATAACAATGAAAATAAAATAATAGAATCGTGATTCCAAAAGCTATAAAAGGTAAATGTAATAAAAGATCCAATTGATGGAAAATTTCAAAAACCCTTATTCACCCCTCCCTGCTCAACCTTAAGTATATCCCAGAATGGCCCTCTTAATAGATACGACTAAAACATAGTCATGTATGTTGAAAATAGTGTTTTATTAGGATTGGTTGATTTAAGAGGCTCATGATGTTTAAGGAAATGTTGAGGGGAGGTGTCCTTATATAAGTGAGTGGAGGGGAATAATTGAAAATAAATGAAATATAATTATATAATATGTGTTAAAATCTTGTAAAATTGTTCAAAAACTACATGGATTCAAATATAAGAAGAATATTTTTTAATATAATCTTCCAATACAATATAGATAGTTTTATATATCATATTAAACCTTATATTTTGGATTAACACCATTATTAACTATTATTAGTCATGGTAACAATCTATTCATTCTTAAATGGATATAAATATAATTTAGGGAAAAACATTCCCTTAAAAATTGTGAAGCTGTTACATGTTGTACCATATCTCATCCCCCTTGTCAACATTAATTAATTATTGGCTTCATGAATCATTTAATAAAAATATATTTTACATAAAATATCATTGGGTTCATTTTTAGAAATATTCAAATATCTTGACTTTAAAGACATCAAAACATAAATGAAATTTGATTCTAAACACTTTAAAAAAAATTATAAATTAATATAAAATTTAATTGACATCACAAATCAGTAAAACAAAAATTCCTTTTTATGTTTTCAAAATCAATTACATTAATTTTTCGACTTCTTGGAGAAGAATCCTCTCAGAGTTATGTAAGAATATAGGGATACTATATCATCATTTATAATAATATATAAATTTTAATATTTAATATAAATTATTTATTTTCAAAATAATTTTTTGTATTCTTTTATAAAATCTTATTAACCATATGTGAAAATAAGAGAGAAATTAAAAGAAAGAAAGTTACATTTTATTCATATATTTTTCTTGAAATAAAATAAAAGTTATCATTAAAGAATGGTGGTTAGAAATTGCTAATTATTTGATGAGAAGATGATTTTGTTCAAAACAAAACTATAAAATTAAATAATGGAATATTCTTTAATGATTTTTAGGCCTTATCAAATAATTTTAATTGTATGTTACATGTTATACCCTTACCAACATGAAATGTATTTATGAAAGTTACAACTCATTATGAAAATAATAAAGGGGGTCTACATACCAAATTTGAACATGATGAATCCTTATATAGAATCCTTTTCGGAATATTAGATTTTTAGAAGTTTCCTAAATTATGTTAAACATAATTGCATAAAATTAAACAAACAGTAAGAGAAAAATTAGTATTTGCGAAATGGTCCTCATGTAAATTACCCGTCGTGGAAAATAGCATCGCTAATAGTTTTACCGAGTGTTTCAAAAAACTCATTTACGACGGGAAAATATAGCTGTCGCATAAAACATGAAAAAAGTAATATTAATAAAACTAAAAAAACATATTTTAACTATACTATTTAGGATGAGAAAATATACCTATCGCAGAAAACATAGAAAAATAAAAAATAATAATACTCAAAAAATTATAAAAGTACTATTTATAAAATAATAAAAAAAATTAATATTAATAATATTTAAAGATTAATATTTATAAAAGTATATAAATAAAATAATAATAATAATAATAAGAAAATAATATTAATTAAATAATAATAATAATAACAATTATATAATAATAATAATAATAATAATAAATTAATAATAATATAATCATAATATTAATATTAATATTAATAAAAATGAATAATAAAAACAATAATTAAATAATAATTAAATATAAAATAATTAAAACCACAAAATTTAGAAAAATATAAATATAATATATTTTACTAAAATAATAAATAAATAAATATATATTAAAGTAATAAAATATTAAAAAATTAAATAAATAGTGAAGTAATAAAAAACATAATATTCACAACTGTATGAAAAACTCAGTAAACCATGAGTTAGACATCGCATATACTTCATCATCTGCTAGTGTTACTACTCCAGTAAAAGACACATATTCACCTCCTACTGTTGTTACTATTTTCATCGACACCTCACATCCAATCTTCCCCAATATACCGATAACAACATGTGTCAAATTAAAGTGTGGTTGATTCTTACATGTCCCAAAGCCTCAAAATAGTCCAAACAACCAATATAACCACATTTACATTTTCATTCTATGTCGAACTGCTGACACTGCATATTAACTCAATTTTCATAGCCGATTTTTTTCTCGTTGTTGAATGTCAAAAGAGAATAATAAGCTCATGTTCCCATTTATCCTGAGAGTTCACCACAATGGGAACATGAACTTCCTTTACTATATTGTCCTTCAAACATGAGAATGGTTTTTTGGTTAACAACATTGAATCAATATGCTGCACTGACATTTCAACTATGAAAGATGATAAATATAGAAAATGTGGATACATTAGAAGAAAGAACCATTTTATATATTCTTTGGCATGTTGAAGATAGTTGAAAACAAAACATGACTTCCCAAAAGTTCTATGAAATAATAATAATTTTGTATCTGATAAAAACGATAATGAAATTTTCTTACAAATAATATATCAAATGATTTCAAAAATAATTAAAAAATTCGTAATAATTCACCTATTCCAAATTGTTTTATGCATTTTTGTTGAATTTCCTAATTTCTGTTATTTAGAAGTATTAATTATTACTAACTATTACTATTTATGCATAATTATTACTTATTATTACTATATATTTATAAAATATAATTAGTTTTTATTGATAATTAATAATTCTTACTGATTATTTATTACTAAGGCTAATTAATTCTAATTTTTTCAAATCAATCCAAATTATTGAAAATTATTCCCTTTTTAATAATATTTATTACTAATTAATTTTAATTATTACAATTTATAGCTAATTATTACTAATTATTATTAATTGATCCTAATTAATCTTAATTAATAATAATTATTAATAATTATTACTAATTGTAAATATTTATTAGAATTTTTTTCTAAATGTTAATAATTATTACTACTTATTACTATTTATTATTAATTATCACTATTTATTAATAAATATTACAACTTGTTACTATTTATTAGTAAATTTATTAATTCTTACAATATATTAATATTTATTACTAATAATTATTACAAATCAATTATAATTATTACTAATTATTACAAATTATTACTAATTAATCCAAATTATTACAAATTATTAAAAAAAATTTACTAATTAATCATAATTATTACAAATTAATCAATATTATTAATAATTATTTCCAATTAGAACTAATTAATACTAATTATTATTAATTATATCTAATTATTAAAAATTATTAATAATTATTGTTGTCTACTAATAATTACTGATAATTATTACTATTTAGTAATATTTATTTCTCATAGTTTATGATTATTACTACATATTAATATTTATTACTAAATATTATTAATTATTAATAATTATTAATATTTATTTCTAATTGTTACTAATTAATCTCAATTATCACAAATTATTACAAATTATTACTATTTATTACTATTTATTAATGAGTTTTTTTATTTATTTTTAACTTTTTTTTACATAAAATGGTTAGGGCGAATTTTTTTTTCAATATACGGCTAAAAGGTGGCATTTCGGATGCTGCCTTTGCATTTCGGGTGAAAGGCAGCATCGCAGATGCTGCCTTTACATTGGGGCTGAAAGGCGGCACCCGCGATGCCGCCTTTCCACTAAAGAAATTAATTTTTTTATGTTTTGTTTTGTTTACATATTTATTTATATATATAATTCATAAAAAAATTTAGGAGGATGATGCCTTTGACATAACAAAAAAATTAATAGTTTTTAAAATTTTGTTTCAAAACCGCCAACTTGAAACTTAGAAATGTTCAAGTACGTGACTTTGAAATAATATAAAATATAAACCATAAGACCAATATAAATGATTCTTTATACATTCATTAAACATATAATCAATTGTTGAAAACACAAATCATTTCATAAAAATTGTTCATGAAAAATAATTTATAAACTTTAAAGATGCCTATTTGAAACTTAGAAATGATTCAAGTACGTGACTTTGAAATACTATAAAATATAAACCATAAGACCAATACAAATGAAACAATAAAAATTCATTAAACATATAAGAAATTGTTGAAAAAAAATCATTTCACAAAAATTGTTAATGGAAAAAAAATTATAAGCTTTCAAAACCACCTACTTGAATCATAGAAATTTTTCATGTATGTGACTTTGAAATACTATAAAATATAAACTAATAGACCAATATAAACGAAACTTTTTAAAAATCATTAAGCATATAAGATATTTTTTAAAACACAAATCATTTAATAAAAATTTTCCATGAAAAATAATTTATAAACTTTTAAAACTGCTTACTTGAAACATACAAATGTCTCAAGTACGTGACTTCGAAATACTAAAAAATATAAAACATAAGACCAATATAAACGAAACATTAAACATTCATTAAACATATAAGAAATTGTTTAAAACAGAAATAATTTCATAAAAATTGTTCATGACAAATAATTTATAATATTTCAAAACCGCCTAATTGAAACTTAGAAATATTTCAATTACGTTACTTTGAAATACTATAAAAAATAAACCATAAGACCAATATAAACGAAAAATTAAACATTCATTAAACATATAGGAGTCAACCCCGCATCAATAGAACTCACATTGTAACAAGTATCACATAATTCTATAATCTTTGATGCATGAAAACATGTTATATCTCATTTCATGGGAGAGTGAAATCCATTCTTCCACCTGCCATGTCCATATCCATATCAAAATCCGGCCGCATAAGGGTATGCAGAAATATATTCCAAATGAAATTCTCATATGTTCCCATTCCTACAAATATAAACCCCTTCAACACCACCATGCATCCAACCATTATAATTTCTTATACAATTGTCACCCCATTTCCCCAGGCCCAGTTGATCAGATGAAAACACCAATGATTCCACATAGCCTATCGAACTCTTTATCACCAAATATTTATCCTTTATCATCTTCAAAAGGACAATATAGTATCTCCATGGTCTATCTATTCCAAACAATCACACACAAGAATACTATAAACATAAAAACCTAAAAACTTTTTGGTTTTTATTTTAGAGTATACATGTATGAGAGTGATTGAAATGGATAGATCAAGAATGTCCTACAACGACCATTTGATGATGATAAAGGATAAAGATTTGGTGATGAAGAGTTCTATGGTCTATGTGGAATCATTGGTGTATTCATCTAATCAACTGGGCCTGGGGAAATGGGGTGACAATTGTAGAAGAAATTATAATGGTTGGAAGCATGGTGGTGTGGAAGGGGTTGATATTTGCAGGAATGGGAACGTATGAGAATTTCATGTGGCATATCTATCAGAACACCCTTATGCGGCCAGACGATGATATGGATATGGACATGGTGGGTGGATGAATGGAATTAATTATACCATGAAAAGAGATATAACATGTTTTCATGCATCAATGATTATAGATGTATGTGACACTAGAGACACTGTGCATCCTATTGATGCAGGGTTGACTCATATATGGTAAATGAATTTCTAAAGTTTCATTTATATTGGTCTTATAGTTTATATTTTATAGAATTTTGAAGTAACATAATTGAATCATTTCTAAGTTTCATGTGGGAAGTTTTGAATGATTTTAAATTATTTTTCATTTCCATATACATAAAACATATAAATGAACATAAAAAATCAATATATATGTCTACGGTGATGATATCTTGTCCGACATGGTGGTCTCACACAAATCATTTCATAAAAAATAATTTTTCATTTCCACATACATAAAACATATAAATGAGAATAAACAATCAAGGTCTATGTCTACGATGAGGAGATCCTATCCCACATGGTGGTCTAAGAATAGGACGTCCGCGGTGAGATCTCTGGGGAGTCTGATGACAAGGAGATGGCTGGTACTGGGGTGCTGGAACGTCGACTGTAATATCCTACACCTATATGCCAATGGGAGAAAATGTCAACTCCACCACACACGTCCCTTCTGATCCTTATCCCACCTCGATGGGAGAATAACTCGAGATCGTCGCAGTGGGGAACAAATCATATGCTTGTGTTATACCCCAACTCTGCAATGGGTCTGGACCCCAAGGCTATGATGACTCTGGACACAAAGGCTACGCTCTATATGGACCTCATGATGGAGAAAACATAGGATATCTTGTCAAAAAGGATGGATCCCATGACGGCTAAGGCATATCCTGCATCGGCTCATACTGGACTACTAGGGGGTCGACCTCTGTCTGTGGAACTGGTGAGTCGTGACATGCAGGATGACGCTGTCTACATCGCCTTGGTCGTGGATCCTCATCACTAGCAGCTGCTACATGATCTTCCTCTGTGTAAGGAACTTGTTGTCTCCGTGACGGATTCTCAAAGAGGATCTTGGTAAACACATGGATAGGTGACCCCAGCTCCAACGCTTGAGCATGAATATCTTCCCAACTAAAGACTCTATCCTCAGCCTCATCAATCTTATGAATAAGTCTGTCTTTGTGACTCTACAGTAAACAGATTAAAAATTTGTTAGAAAATAACTCAATAAAAATAGTAATATAATTTAATTGACTTACAATCATATGCATCTCTCTGACGGCTCGAGAAAGATACAGTATAAACTTCAGTCTATACCATGGATTATGCTCGTGCTGCGCTGAAAAAGAGAACTGCATCGTAGTAACTACATGGATACGAAACTCTGTGCGTCTATACCAATAGTCGAGAAACACAGCATGTACTCGACATCAGTATTCATCCGGCCTCCCCGTCAGCTTCATCCAATGAAGCTGATCTATTTTCCTCTGTGGTAATGGAATCTACTGAGTGAAGTGAAACTAGAGCATGACTATGTCAGGATGGTGCCACTCAATAATATGAAACTGAATTAGTGTCACTACAACTGTAACATCATCAACACCAACCAAGCAGTATGGAGGCAACTGGTCCATAACAGACCAGTACGGAGCCCATAAAATTTGAAATAACATATTACCCTTGTTAGAAAAACTGTTAACTAAAAAAAGATGTTATTATTAAATTAGTTAGACAGTTATAAATTGTATATACATATGTGATGGAGTAAGAAGAAGTCCAACTTGAGCCGATATATGTCCAAATCGTGTCTCAGAACCACATTGGATTTATGTTGCTGACACGAACTATAAAATACAACATTGATAGCGATAAATGATGTGAAATTAATGTCAATAACTTGTAATAGCATCCGAAACTGATAAAAATGAGTGATCATACCAGCATCCAGGCGGAGCGTCATGCAACACCGCCATCTTGATTGGCGGACTAGCAAGATCAGGGCAGAATGCAGTGATGTGCTCCCATTCCCACATCTGAATAAGGATGACTCATCCCCCGAGACTTGTGTGCCACCATCGAATATCCTACATAATGCTATGTATGTGTATGCCAAGCCAACAGATCCCCAACAATACATCCATACCAGATCAAAATCTTCTAGCAGGGGTAGATACATCATTCCCACATTCATCCCTGAATGATCTGTAAACATGGTCCCTCCAATAAGTCATAATATATATGCACGTGCATAACACATCATCGTCTGCTCATCATCATCATCAGCTAAAAGTGGAATCTGTGACTCCAGCCAAGGCATGGATATCGATGCTCCATCGGTAGCACTACTATCAGACAAAATATCAATGCTCAACAAACGATGATCCAGGTAGGTCCAAGCTGCCCAAGTGGATCCAATAACAGGTGTCCCATGGATAGGATGACCAAGAATCACAACAAAATCTTGGAGGGTGATGGTCATCTCTCCCACAGGTAGGTGGAATGTGTGTGTTTTTGGTCTACACCTCTCCACGAGTGCACCTAGCAGATGATGGTCTACATATGTAAAATCTGATACTGCAATACCATAGTATCCATCACTATGCAAGTATGGTATAATGGCAGGAGGAGGCTCTGTGTGATGAAAATGGTGTGCTCGACGCTCCCTGATCAATCGATCTAGACCACCCTCTATCACAACATGTGAGAAATGGGTAGCCTGCTGAATCAGTAGTATGTTGTCAGTCATATGCATATAAAAAAATGAAGTTTTATCCGGGATTCACATCATGGATCATTCACAACATATAGGTGGTTCTGTCTCTAATATATGTTGGATGAACCATGATTTCACTTTGTTTTATAAATTTTTTTATAAAATAATAGGCATGATTTATTTATTTTCTGCAAAAGGGTTTTTGAAAAAATATGGTTTCCCCAAATTTAGGTAAATAGAAGGGTGTTTTTAAATAATTGTGAAATGAAGTGTGAACTAGTTTTCAAAGAATTTTTTTATATCATGAAATGGTTGTTTGTTATTTTTGAATGTTATAATGCCCTTTCAAAATGATTTTATGTATATCTCACATGCGATCCTTGGGTATACAGGTGGATGGTTTAGTACTAAGGCTCATATTTTTATATTGTATGGGTGTTCAATTTTTGGGGTGTTATTCTATTACTAGGTCAAGATTTATTTGTCTCTATGACTTCATTAACAATGTAGGAGGGTTCAATTTATGGGGTGCTCCTCTATTCCCTAGAACTTAATGCATAGGTTATATGGATTTGTAGGTTGCATTAGTCATATGGATATATGATTGTACTAGATAACATCGTCATATGTTTCATGATTATTTTATTTTTATTTTAGGATTTAATGATTAGTGTTTTACATTTATCCTTTTGGATCTCGGATTTTGGATTTCTTTTAACGTTTTACTGTTTAGGTTAATGATTTGAGAAAAAAAATCCCGGAATACTATTAAGAATGTTAGGATTATGGTATATAAAATATTATTCTGAGTTTACTATTATGATTTTCGGTTTTGGGGGGTAGAAAACCGAGGTAAAAGGATGAGATAACAACATAAAATTTACAATATGATAATCTCCCAATAACGACAATACATCATTGTGTCTTAGACTCTGAACTCGACCCAACAATTTTAGGGCATCATTTCCGATTATGACCATTTTGATGACATAGGGTGCATCTCAAACTCTATCTTTGTTCTTGAGGCCAGTCTAACTCATTTCGCATTTTGCTGGCCTCGGTCTCCCACGAGGACACAACTGATTCATATCAGGTACCACTATCGGTTGACCTTCAGGCATTAGGAATTAATGAAACTCCCCAATAGATGTCCATAGTGAAGCATAAAAATCCGAAATGATATTCATCTAGTATACTAGACCAACATATGCTTCCAATGATATGTTAACAGAGGAACATGTTGCGATGGCGTGTGAGCATGGAAACTGTAAGGCCTGAAAATTTCCACATTGACATTGCCTCATTTCTAGTAATACCAACATTTTTTCACCAATACTATTTGTGATGGAGTTCATCATCTCTTGAACTTCAAATCGAAAGTCTTCTCATCGAAATAGGCAAACATGATAACCAAGATCTTCTTCAATATTCTTTTCAATCTCTCATTGAAAATGTCTTTCGTACGTTAGCCTCTGATTTATTCCATATGATGCTATTTTTTTATATCAACAAAGTACTTCACACAACGATATAATTTCTTCTGAACTATAGAAGTTATAGGTATATTTAGAATCCCTTTAAAGAAACCATTGATGCACTCTACAATGTTGGTGGTCATGTGTTTGTACCTCTTCCCCCCATCATATTCCAATGACCATTTTTCTTTTGGAATTTACATCATATAATCCTAAACTTCTTCATTAACCTGATGGATTTGTTTGAAACTTTCATCAAAACATCATTGATCAGACTCATATGCTACACATAATAGATGATATTTTACATATTTTGAATTTATATTTACATTGATATACAAAAAATAACAAATACAATGCGTACCAAGTCTGGTGATTTCCTTCTTCATCGGTTCATTGTGGAATTTTTTATGCAAGTTGCTAACAGTGTGTATAATGCAGAACTGATGATGAGCGTATGTGTAACTCCATGTATCAAGATCCACATTGATTTCCTCATTAATTGCCCGATGCTGATCAGATATCAAACAAAAACCCCGAATGTTTTGGAAATGGGTGTTGATACATGCCAAAAACCAACTCCATGATTCATAGTTTTCTTTCTCCACAAAGGAAAAGGAAATAGGAAGAAATGAACGGTTTCCATCTTGGGTTTTCGCAATCAACAATACGCCCTTGTATATTCCATACAACAATGTTCCATCAGTCTGAATAAACTGTTTGTAGAAATGAAAGGCGGTGATATAGGGAAGGAATGCCTAGAACATCCAATGAAATTGAAAATCAGATGGATCAAGTCAGTTATCATGAGACACATGTTTGTTTGTATCCAGATGGAAGAAAACATGGTTATGATGACTCAGTATGGCTAGAAATTGCAGCAACACCTGATATGAGTCATCCCAATCACCATAAAGCATCACAATTTCCTTCTGTTTCGCCTTCCATGCCTTATTATTTGATATCTTATAACCGAATGTCTGTTGTATCCTCTCTTGCACAAGGGCTATCAGAACATCTTTACATGTCCTAATCATCTCAAAAAATAGATGATAAAAATTCTGCATCCAATGAAGTATGATCTTGTGTAAGGCGTGGCTGAATGCAAGTATGAGCTACCTCAATCCTCGAGATTCTACAACATCCAAATGAAATATCCAGAATCTCCCTCAATTGAAATCTTCAATCATCCCCATAATTCTCACATCGTATTCCATTTCTTCTATGGTCTGATTCATAAACTACATATTTACAGTTCCTCTCATTGTGAAATATCTTTAGCGTACTTTTTAATGCATCTTTACATGGAAAATTCTTCCATCATATAATGTTTTATCCATCTCACTAAAACTCTATCATATAACTCCGGGAAACTCAGTTGATGGTGTGAGAACATTATCTTCAAATTCTAGAACATGTTTTATTGCTTCTGACCAAGATGAAAAGAGTGGTGGATGATTTATTTTAGGTCGATCATGTTGTAAAACTAATGAATTTATGAAAAATTTTGTTGTTCCTTCCTCATATGATGTCGGGTTGACATGTATATCTGGGAGATCAAGATGGTTGTCCTCTTCTGCATCATTTGGAATAGTCTCAACTTCATAGGGAGGACTATCTACAATGACTCTTGTATGTCTATGTATTCGTACAATTGGATGTTGTTGTTTTACAGTATAAACATCAACATATAACTCTATCATGGTACCATATGATTGTTGATAAAAAAACCAACTATTTGGATTCATTTCGCATCATCAACCAATGGACATGCTAGATGCCACAATGTTGACGGGAACTGCAAATGTCTATAACTCATTGACATGATCTTTTGACTGGGTACTAGATTTAACGAGCCATGAATTCTGTCTTGAAGGTCACTTAGGGTTACAGAATCAGTTGTATTAACCCATGTTATTGGTTGTGTATTGTAAGAAGCTCCTTTCTCAGTTTGAATAACCTCCTCATTGCAGTACACACAGGCAAACATTTTTCTCTACGTAAAAAAAGGTTCTGATCAAGATTTTTATAATGTAAGTAAAATTCAGAATGATGGTTACCAAAATAAGTTGGATTTTACACATTAAAGAGGTAATTAAAATACTTATTAAAAATAAGTTGGATTCTACCTCACGTTCAAATAATAACTATTAATTCTAATCTATACAATCTTTATGATAAATAAATTTTAAAAGATCTTATATCCTAAAATTGGATATTTCTTATGATACTTACTAAATTATTAATTAGTTATTACATAACATAGTAGAGTTAAAATGTAAATAACATATAGTTAAAAAAAATAATAGCATGTTTTGAGCTTCTAGATTTTCTTGTAGTGAATTGGATATTAAAATTTCAGAAAACCAGTTGTCACATGGGATTTCTGAAAATTTGATATTCAATTCATAGCAATAAAGTCTGGAAGCTCGAAACATGCTGTTATTTATATTTTTAACTCTATGTAATATATATTTTTAACTCTATGTTATTTATATTATTTTAACTCTCTATCTTATTTATATTATTTTAACTCTATTTTATTAATATTATTTTAACTCTATATTATTTATATTATTTTAACTCTATGTTATTTAAATTATTTTAACTCTCTATGTTATTAATATTATTTTAACTCTATGATATTTATATTATTTTAACTCTATGTTATTTATATTTTTTTTAACTCTATGTTATTTATATTTTTTTAGCTCTATGTTGTTTAAATTATTTTAACTCTATATTATTTATATTATTTTAACTCTATGTTATTTATATTATTTTAACTCTATGTAATTTGTATTATTTTAACTCTATGTTAATTATATTATTTTAACTCTATGTTATTTATATTTTAACTCTATGTTATTTATATTTCAACTCTATGTTATTTATATTTTAACTCTATTTTTTAAAAGTTTTGGGCCGAAGCCTCAATTTATTATTAAAGAGAAGACCTCTTTATACTTGGTAGTGGGTGACCCATTACATAGCCTGAAGGTGCAAGGCCAAGTGGCCTGCATACAGGGCTAGAAAACACATTTTTTGGGGCCGAAAATATCCCTAAGTGATAGTACTTCTACAGTACCCATACAGCTACAGTACCTGCTACAGTACCGCCGCCGCTACAGTACCCTGCTACAGCCCCCACCTCTATAGTGTTGCAGCTGCTACAGTACGCCGCTACTACAGTACTGCTACAGTGCTGCTATAGTGCCCTACTACAGTAACTCGGGAATTCACCCCTCCCCGGATTTGATCATGGGTCTTTTGGATTACAAGAAGGAGCCTGAACCACTAGTGTACAGGCACGTTGGCATTTATATTTTAATTCTGTGTTATTTATATTTTTAACTCTATGTTATTTATATTTTAACTCCATGTTATTTATTTTTTCACTTTCACTACATGTCATTTTTTAACAGTATTATTTTTTAACTCCATGTTATTGAATATCTTTTGAATTTTAGTTTTATTTTTAATTATTTATTATTATCTAATTAATCATTACTAATAATAACTATAAACATCAATGCTAAATTATCAATTTATCATTTATTTTCTTAGATATTTTAGTAGCTTATAAAGAAATATGCATATCTTTAGCATATCCTTCGGGTGTGTCAAACCAGAATGTAGAAAGGCCCGTTGTTGTGCACCAGTTCCTGTTTGAGTCTTGCTCAAATCGGTGTTTTTGGGTTTTACCCCTAAGTACATGTGTGCTAGAGTCACATTCACTTGTTTGTATCCAGATTAGGATTTGATTACATAGATAACATAGTCTTTATGCTACCAAAATTTCATTAAAGAAATCCTAAATTAATTTATAATAATTATAATTATAATTCCTAAATATATATAACTAATTAAACAATCTATTAAACAAGAAAAATTTAAAATTAACTAAAATTCTAAAGATTTAAAATATTTAACTATAAACAATTCAACAAAATAAAAAATATTAAAATTATAAAAATATATAATTAAAAACAATTCTACAAAATAGAAAACATTAAATTAAACATCATACCTCTAAAAGCTTTTTAAAATTTCAATTTGCAAAACTCCGCCGCAATAGAGAGAAATTGAGAGGTAATGGATGTTTGGAAGTGAGGAGAAGCGGAGGGGGGCACTTCCCTTTTATAGGGCGTGGAGGTAAAGGCGGCATCCGTGATGCCGCCTTTCACTCGTAATGCAATGGTGGCATCCGCAATGCCGCCTTTAAGACGCATTTTGAAAAAAAATGACCACAACCGTTTTTTTGTAAAATAAATTTAAAAATGCATTAAAAAAATCATTTATTAATATTTTTTAATATTTTTTACTATTTACTACAATTTATTATGAATTATTACTATGTAATGATAATAATTTCTAATTAACACTAATCCTTACTAATTATTACTAATTATGAATAATTACTCCTAATTATTACTATTTTGAACTAATAATTACTATTCATTAGTATTTATTAATATTTGTTACTAATTATTTCTAATTATTATTAATTGATCATAATTAACAATAATTAATCACAATTAATCATAATTATTACTATTTATTACTATTTATAAATATTTATTATTATTTGTTACTAATTATTTCTAATTATTAATATTTTGTAGTAATTATTACTATGTATTATAGATTATTACTAATTAATGATATTTATTATTTATTAATCTTGGTTATTCCTAATTATTAATAATTTTTAATAATTATTACTATTTACAATTAATTATAAATAAGTATTTCTATATATTAACAATTATTACTATTTTTTACAAATTATTTATATTTATAACTAATTTTTACTTTTTATCACTAATTATTACTAATTATTACTATTTATTACTAATTAGTACTATTTAGTACAATTTATTACTAATTATTACTAATTATTAGATAATTTTTACTATTTATTATTATTTTTGACTAAATATTAATAAATATTAATAAATATTTTTATTTAATACAATTTATTAATATTTAATACTAATTAGGACTAATTATTAGTAATTTTTACTAATTATTAATAATTACTTCTAATTATGACTAATTATCACTAATTATGATTAATTACTACTAATTATTATTATTTATTAGTATTTATTACTAATTATTACTAATTAAGACTACTTGCTTCTAATTATGACAAATTATCACTAATGAACATTAATTATTAATAATTAATATAACTATGAATACATAACAATTAATAATAATCACAAATAATTATTTGTAAAAATAATATTGTAAAATAATACGATCTAATTATAACTTAAACTAAATGTAACTTATTAACAATAATTATAATTATAATAAAAAAAATAAAATTACTATGAAATAAATGAAATAGCTAAATACCTTAAAACTGAAGCATTCGAAGGATCTAAACTGCAAATGATGTTCCAATTTAAAAAAAATTGAAAAAAATTGAGATAGAAAATTTAAGTAGAGAAGGATAGGGGGTGGAGAAATTGGTGGAATTGGGGAAAAATGGATGGGTGTATATATAGGTTAGAATATTATCGATGAGAGTATTTGTATCAAGATAACCATAACAAATAGTGGCATTTGCGATGGGACCCATCACAAATCCCAACCTGTGTACAAACTATTTGCAACGAGATTGACCTCACATCGCAAATACTAAAAAACATGTTCGGGAATTTTTGATAGGTACTAAATCTCGTCGCAAATGCCATTCACGTTGTTTGGTGTGGAAGTGACAGCAAAAATTTGGCGATAGGAAGAACTACCCTGTCACAAATAGTGGCTTCTAGTGGACTATTTGTGACGGAACCCCCCACCCCATCACAAATAACCCTCTGCAAATACCCATTTTTTCCTTAGCGAAAAACTATTTTTTAAAAATACTGATTTTGAATCATAAAACTCAATTCAATTTCATTAAATTCTTTACAAAAAACAATAAATTATTGTTAAAAATTCCATTAAATTTAATATCTAAACATTTCATTAAAATAATTTCAATTATTACGATAACATCACACTGTATAAATCGAATAGTTTTTTGAAAAACAATACTTTTACCTTTAAATGATTTTTCCTTTTTATAACAATTTGATACATACTAAATTTTTTAGTATCTATAAATTATCCAAACATATCATTAAAACCATTTTTCAAAAGTGATGAATATATTTTATTTTAATAGTAAAACATAATATGTTAAAAATAAAATTCTTAAAATAAGGTCTTTGAAATCATTTAATAGTTTAATTAAAAAATATTGTATTTATTTTGTAGGTATGAATACATCATATTAAATCATTTTTCATATATTTCATGTCGTTGTTAAACCTATTCATACCTTTCTATCTAACGACTTGTTTATAATGGTCATTATATATCACAATTCATTTATAGACGAGGTTGTGTGTAAAATAAGCTAGAAAATAATTAATTTTTATTTCAAAGCAATGTATATATAAAAAATATCAAGGTGATTAATTATGTAAATATATATGTATTATATTTATATATGGTAATAAATATTATTATAATTTATAATACTGTTAATATTATAATAATATTAATGTTAATAATAATGTAATATTAATATATTGTAATATATATTATAATATTATAATATTTGTTAATATTGCAATATTATTATTATAGTATTAAATTAATATAAATCAATATATTTTATAATTTTCAAAAATTATTAATATATTAATATATATTATTTAATTAGATGTAATACATATTATAATTATTATACAATATTTATTTTATTTTATATATTTTAATAATATATGTGGTTCATTACAACTTTCACCAGAGAACACGAATCAAATAAAAAAACTACACATCGTGTTTTCACATGTTTTTTTGATGACATTGAAACTTCTGGATCGAATCATTTATTTTAAACTTTTTCTATTATTCTTGGCATTTTAGATTTTAGATATCAACAATCTAAAAGGAACAAAGTTTCTTACAATATTATTTGATAATGAGATCGTGTTGGGAAATATATTGGGAATTCATAATCATTATTTAACATTAATGTTTAGAGAAGAATGTTTTCTACTATCAGATTACCTAAACAACCATGTTCTAATTTAAATTTTTCTTCATTTTGAGATATTTTTCAAAATGTGTTAAATTCATATGATATTTTTTTATTTTAAATTCTATGATTTTAAAATTTATATATAATTTTGGAATAAAAAATATGTTCCATTTAAAAATCACCAAGGTTTTTTTAAAATATTTGTTAAAACTTTATATAAAATCCTGGATATATTAAATCATTAATCCATTATCTCAAAAAATTCAAAATATGATAATTTAAAAAATTAATTCCAACATTTAGAAACTTACGTGCATTTCAATAGGTTAGAGATTCCAAAATCTACCTCTAATGTATTCATGTCCTATAGGGTATTTTAATATTATAAGGATGTTATGATTAATATATGGATATATTTTTAATTTTAATAATGTATACAATAAAACTAAAAAACAATTTATAATTATAATGAAATATGAGTTAAAGAAGATTATTTATTATAGAATTCTGTTTGTGTGATGTATTTTATGAACATTATAATTACTTGTATTATTATATATCTCCACATTTTCCCTAAAATTCACTTCCATTGATTGATCCTTTTATTTCACATTGATTTATCAATGATTAGAGATATTGGTTAGGATGTAGTGGGTGAGTTTATTGTGATATAGTTGACCATTATGTGCATGAGATAAATAAGATTAGTTATATATTTTTTAAATTTCATGTTTTTGGGGGTCTTTTACATAAATTTATTTTCATAGTTGAATTATTTTATAATTTTTTTCCTTAATATATTTTGTTTAATTATATTTATATATGATATTATAAATATAGAATTTTGGATTATAAAATGTTTTCTCTCATAGGTCAATGATGCAATTCGATCATTAGTAAGAGTTAAGTATTATGCGAATATTTTCATCATGCTCTTGGCCTTGGGTACCTAAGTAGATTCTCTATATATTGATCAGCAACATGATATTTGAAAGTGGAATATACCTTTACCCAAATATAGAAAAGTGTTATATATTATTATTGTCATTCTTATCAAATGATTCATAGTTTTAAATTTAGAAACGAGTAATTTTTTTCAAATTACATTAATTATGATAGTGATGACTATATTTTAATAAGCACATCATATTCCATGTCATTTTGAATTTTTTATTTTTTATATACAACTCATCTCTTGTATTTTTTTTCTTTAAATAAAATTTTTGGAATCACATGAGAGGCATTGATTTCGATACCTAAATTATAAAGGGTTTCAGAGTGGGTCACTTTTTTTTGAAAAAAGTCCAAATTTTCAATTCCATAATGCTAGGAAATTTATCGCACCTTCTTATTGACTTAACTCTTTCATCATCTCTCACCTTTTATGAAAACAATGGACCACATTATTCTCTACCACGCTACTCTCC
The DNA here is from genome assembly GCA_963277665.1 of Viscum album. NCBI lineage: Eukaryota > Viridiplantae > Streptophyta > Magnoliopsida > Santalales > Viscaceae > Viscum > Viscum album. The sequence continues at coordinate 1,187,845,970 of OY728121.1, read as the reverse complement.
AACCCTGGTTGCATCATCACACTCCTCATGCAACTTCCTCCATACTAATGCATGTCTTATTCCTTTGTTTTTTCCTACACTATCAGAACTTCCCACCATGTTCTCTTTTTTCCATCCATCCCTATGCACCCTCTAGATATACATCATTTATACACTATACAACCATGTCTCACCCTCTATGGAAGTTTATATACGTTCAACATGGTATATTATGATTTTTTAGTCTTATTATGAGTAATTGTTTAATCTCATTAACTAGGCATCCTTATCCTCCAATTTAGACATTGTAACTACATTTTCCCATCTTTTGGATGAGAACCTCAAATCCACTAAAATCATTATATAGAAGATGATGGTTACCAACATGCGTAAAATAATAAACCATTAAAATCAAAATTTTCCTTACATTTATATAGTATGGTTGTAACTTAAAGGTAATGGGAACATAAAACAAGAATAATTTTTAGATGATTCTTTATTAGTTGGATCATTAGTTTAATTATGATTTCAGGGCTTCTAATACCTATTAGGAGTTATGGGATTCATTATCATTGTTGATTTTTGGGAATAAGAATATTAGAATATCACTAATATATTTTAGAACCTCTTCACACACATGTATGTTTTTAATTTTATTCCATCATATTTTAATGAATGGAAGTCTATTGTTAATGAAATCAATGATTTTTGATCAAATATTTAGATTCATGAGGTGGATTGGATGCAGCTTGAACACTTTTTTTCTTTACTCCATCATCTCAATATAGTGTACTTTATGATAGTGATAGACATGTTCTCATACCACACTAATTTACCATTTTCACTGGTTTTTAATTATATCATTCATGCCAAACTCCATAGGGCAACATGAAATCTGACACACAATTGAAATTTTTTATGAGTGTTGTTTCTTCCTTATGAATCATCAAACATTACCATCCTATAGCATAATTTTTGTTCATGAATATAGGTTTAATACCTCTCTCATAGATATCCACTAAATCAGTCATTGATTACAGTGAAACTAAGCATTCTATCAGAATTGAAGGTATTATTCTTTATTTCTAAACTACTTCAATTGAAATTTCCATCATGTTGAAAATAGATCCACAATTCCAATTATTGGTTATGGGAGTTGTTCAATTACATCCACACTGAAACTATCTTCATAGTCTACTATTTGACACATACCATTTTATTTATTGTAAATAATAATACCTAATTTTTTATTTGTAGTTCTAGACCATATTCTCACATATTATAGTTTTGTTTCTAGATATTTTGATGACATGTGTTCTTAACACTATCTGACTCTATGGAGGCTTATAATTTCTTAAAATGATCTCTTATCTTGTATCCTATATTATTTATACTTCTATAAAAAATATTCACCTTTAGAATGACCATCATGTCATGTTAATTATTCCTAAATTCTATAATGATTTTTTTTCATGTTTCTCATTTTACATGTGCTAATTTTCATTACTCCTATCATAATCAGTTTAGTTATATTCCATGGGTGTGATCACATGTCTCTATTCCTTTTGATGTAGTTTATGCTTCTGTGTGGGGACCTATCCATATAACATGAAATCTATGTTATCATTAATTATATAAAATCATTAATGATTTTTCCCATATGACGTTGGTTTATTTTATAAATTAATTTTCAAAAATAATTTATTTCTTTCACTTATTTTTTGATAAATCCCAAGAAATGTTTTCATTCCACTTTAAATTTTTTGATTCTAATAATGTTCATGAACCCTTATCTAGAATAATTCAGTTATTTATTTATAATCCTGGTATCATACATCAAATTTGTTCTCCCAAAAGACCGTAATAAATAATTTTTTTTAATACATGAGTCATCATTATTGTAACACTAGTTGGGAGCTTCTATTTCAAGTGGATGATTATACCGTATTATGAAGAAACACCATTATGACTTCTACCTATATCATTAACCACCTTGTTCACTATTTCATAAAGGGGTGGAAATTTTTCAATCTTTATTCTCTCTGTAATACCCACATCCCAAACCTATTTCTATATTTAGATGTGTGTGATATTCTAGTAATACTCTCCCAATTATTATAAAATTCAATATTCCCGATCATAAGTGAATCATCCTCTCATTACTCTCAATCCACAAATATTTATTTTTGTTTCTCAAAAAATAAGATATTTATATGGTTTTAACTGATGCATTAATAATTGATTTGTTTATTTTATAATTTCAATATCTTTCCCCATCTCCCTATCTTAACAATATTATGGTTTCCTTTCCATATTCTCTTACACAAGAACCAAGAACAAATCCTCCTCCAAGAGGAAGCACACAAATATTTGGTCTCATTTAAACATATATTTCCAAGAATTTACATTCAATAAAAATCTCATGCAACTCTAGAAAATAATGGTTAGTCATATATTGACTCACCGTTAGCTAATTTTAATGTCACAATTTCCAAAGGTACAAGTTATTATCATGAATACTGAGTTTTTTATATTTCATTCTTTGGATTAACAATGAAATCCTCCATTCCTATTAGGAAATGTATTGAGGTTTCCTTCTCCAATACCATCACCAAGGAGAAGAATCATCTTGGGTGGTTTCAGAATATTAAGCATTAGAGGTGAATCATCCATAGAATATAGTGTCCCTCCCCTTCAGTAAGAAACATGTCTAATGAAATTGTTCTATATTGTTCCTATCAATGTTCATGGCACACCAAATCACTTGACGGTCTCTTGGTTGTAAAGGGAAATGATCAGAACTGTGAAATTGATTACATTTATACATTCACCTATATAAAAGATGTAATTTGTTTGTATTTTTTTCTATCTCACAGAAACATACTATTTACCTCTCCAAGATATTTGAAAGGAATGGGTTGGTATATTCCTAAAAAAATTGGGGGTGGGTGAATTTTTATTGATGCATTTTTAAACATTTAAACCATTTTATCCCTTTACCTTTATGACCTGTTAGGACCTAGAATCTCTTATTCTCTTTTCCCTATCACATATATGAATGTAGTTAATGATTTTATATGATATTTTTACAAGTTTCCCTACTCAATTTGATTAGATAGACTTTTTAATGGTGCATAAATTATCATGATCACACAAACACTGGAAATAAAAACTTTGAATATGGATATATCAAGTAAGAAATTCCATTACACTTGAAAATAACTATAGTTATTTAAGTTTTATTATTTTACTTCTCCTGGATTGTTCTTTATACTGCATCTGACAAAAATATTCAACTTCTTGATATGATTATTTATAACACAATAAAGTCCATTCACTATATGATACTTCTAATGGATATCACAATATTCTTTGATATTCTACTTCTTCCGTTATTAATTACTCATTAGTAGAAAATCAACACTTCTTCATCCCTTCAGCGAATAGAAATCTATACTTTTTTTCATCTTTTATTAGACAAAATAATATGAAGATAATGTTGATTGATGAACACAAAATTCTTCCTGGACCAAATGATAATCATACAAATATGGATAGGTCAAACACTCTTACCTCTTAAATGAAAAATTGACTTCACTAAATCACATTCTTCAAATTGTTATTGAATAAATAAATTTCTTATATGATTAGTAACTCAATGAAAATCAATACAGTATAGCATCACCATAATTTAACTGCCCTGATTAATAATCAATTATTATTTGTTCATCATTTTATTCTTCTTTAGTATCAGTGATCTAAATGTTATTGTGGACTAAGATCTCACACATCCACCGTAAACAATAAAATCAATTGATTGTAGTATCAACATCCACTAACTGCAACTGATTGTTTGTGAATATTTCATACACTAAAATGAACATATAAAATCTATTTATTCATGTTTAACAGTCATCATTGGTCTTTCAAAACATGTAATCCTTTGAACACATTTATTATTGATAAATATTTCATCAATTTATGATCTCATGTGCATATGGGTTTACATATTCATGCATATAATTCTTGTATTCTCAACTTGTTCATCATTCTTCACAGATGTCAAAAAACTATCATGTTTAATTTTTCATTTGTATATGCATTCACATATCAATGAATGCATGTTTGAACTATTTATTTTCACTTTACACACATATAAATATGTATTCACTGTATTTTTGTGTTTACTTATGAGAAATCATCTTATATTACGTTCATGCCAACCACAATGTCCATTAATATCATTCCTTCAAAATCCCTTATGTTATGTATGTTATGTAGGCTTCCCTATAGTATTTCTCCCAAAACTATTATTGTGGAAACCTCAGGCCTTATACATAAGCCTGAAAACGGAATATACAAATCCCTATATTCCTTTGCTGTTATGCATGGTGGTTAGACCTCACCTCTAATGGGTATAACACACACTATGTCCTACATAAGCCTTGTTTGAGGTTGACATGGATTCATATTTTGGTTTGAAATATTTTTAGTAAAATAATCCAATATTTATACTTAAATTTTTTTATCTAATGGATGAAATGTAAAAAATACATGGACACCTCTTCTATAATCGCATTAAAAATTATATGTTCTTCTATTTTATCATGGTAAAACAATAACCTTTTTTATGGTATCTTCATTAAATTAAAGACATTCATGGTCTTTCATGAATTCATATTCTTATATTCATTATGGTATATAAATTATAATGAAATTCTTCAACATACAAATAACTTTCATCTTTTCTGTAAAAATATATATCCTTTGATATATGTATTTGGCATGAAGATCAGTTCAAAAAATATCTATATTCCCTGGATAATTATTCAAGTATTAATTCCAATGTCTTATAATGAACCCACAACAATTATCTATGAATCACCTTTGAATCTCAAATCCTTCAAACCATTTATATCTTTCTTGAAATTATATGACATGAGAATATAATCCAAGATCAATAATATTGAGAAATTTTTCGTCATATTAACATCAATGAAATCATCATATTATATTTACATAAATGAAATATAACTATTTAATTTAGCACCACTGAAAAATAATAAATATCATTAACAACAAATACAACTTGTACACTAAGTGGGATTTTTAAGATGGATGTTTAGAACACCATTATCTATTACATATTTAATTAAAGGAGTAATTATTTATGGTTCATGACATATTACTGTGATGAAGACCTTACAGAAAATTCTTATTGTTTTTTGCATGACACATGGAAATATTTACTTAAGATGAAGAATAATATATAATTAGGTAGTAACAATACAAATAATAAATTTCACAACATATTCATGTATATTACATATTCCTTCAATAAATAAAATGATATATATAAAAAAATAAAATCAAAATTGTTTATCATTAATTATAAATACAAAATAATATTAAAACATTAAAATATTACATTAATATATTTCCATAAAACATTCATGTAACTATTTTATAGGCTCTTCAATCTGAAAATATTTCTATATGGGATTTTTATTTATATTACAACATTATTTTTTAAAAATAACAATTCTTGATTCGTAAAAACATTAACAATAGAAATATACTAAATTAAAACATAATACATTGTACAAAAATATGGAATAAAAGAAAAAATATTGTTTATTAAAAGAAAATAATAACAGAAAATAATACTAAATTGTAGAATCGAATAAAAACAATAAAAAATACCAAGATATAAGAAAAAATTAATATACAAGGAATAAATATTAATATTGATAAAGAAGACACTAAAAAATTAGAAATAGAACAAATATAATAATTTATTAGAATAAAGAAATAGATCAAATGGAATTAATAAAATAGAGAAAAAAAAGATAAAAAATCAGGGGAGATACCCAAACTGTATGTCATGGAAATGTTAGTATTAGTTTGGATAGTTTCTATTATATCAATGGAACAATATGAAGGTTTAATGGGACATTTTAGTTACAAGATACGCTAGATCACTCATTGAAAGGTTTCAGGGTTGGGGGAAATGATTGATCCTCTTTTATAAGTGGTGATGGGTTTTTTCCCTCAAATAAACAATTTGTTTATTTTTCAGTGTAAAAAAGTCATGATGATGTTGTGGTATATATTGTTCCATGATTTAACAAGGAACACCATTCTTCACAAAAAAATATACCATGTCATGAATTCAATTTCACAATTATTTTTTGGTGCAAGGGGATATGATTATATCCATGGATATATAGAGTGCACATTGGAGAAACTTTAATAACTTTTTGGGGAGAGATATATGGAGGGACCACTAAAGTTTGTTGCACATGGTGATTCCTCTAACAGATGTGTCCTTCATTGATCTATATATAACATCACATAGAATCAATATGTTTTGTTTAGAAACTTCTACAAAATTGTAACTATTTTTTGTATATTCCAATGAAAGAAGGATCATTTTAATTTCTGTCATTTGTCTATTATATGTAGCCTTGTCAAGTTTGTCAATATTGATGATATTATCATTACATGTTGTAATGATACTATGATTACCGAAAATAATCTTTTTATTAATTAAGAATTTTGAAAGAAGGATCATGATCCACTGATATATTTCAAAGGGAATGAGGTTTCAAGATGTGCTTCAGATATATTTCATTTTTAGAGAGAATATATCATTGATGTGCAAAAAGAGACTGGTATTAATGGTTTTTTTCAACTTTAACTATCTAAAAATTACACACCCAAACATTGCATGTGTAATGAGATGGCTAGAATCTCTTACAAAGCTGTAGTTTGAGGCTATCCCTTTCATTGTCATATATGTGGAGAAAAAAATTGTGGTAGTTTTACAATATTATGATTATGTGGAAAATGATATTTATTATATTTTGATCACTATTAGAAAGAGTGTCTTTAATGACAAATTTATGATGTCCATTCCATACAAACCGATGTTATCAGCATTAAGGAAATGTTTTATCATTGGTAATTCTTAAAAATACCACTACATAAATTATAAGAACATTTTAAACATTTTTTATTATTAATAACTATTTAAAAAATGTTCAAATAATATGATTTTGGTGTTATTTTTAGGAATAACTGACACAAAAAATATGTACTCATGAGTTTTGGGGTTAGGTTTATTGAAAACCCAGTGGAAAAAAAATTGAAATATAAATATTCATGTTGGTTTTAAAAAACTTTTGAAAAACTGGTTTTTTTATGTGGTTATTATAAAACCAACCCTAACAACATTTTTTTAAAAATATTTTTGGATTTAGATTTCATGAAAATTGATGGTGAAAACCATTTTTGATGAAATATTTAATATATGTTTTGTAATAATCCTATAATAGAAAAAAATTATAAATAACAAATGAATCCATAATTTTTATTCATGAAAACCCCCTTCTACTCTCAAATAATTACGTGTCAAACAGCTCCATGAATGTCTTCGACGACTATTATAGTAGAGCTGATATTAGAAGTGTAAGGCAATGTCCCTTGTAAAATAAGAATCTATGAATAATGAGATGGTTTCAACATTCTCCTTCACATTAAAAAGTGGAGTTCAATTATTAAGTCGGAATCGAAGTAGAAGATTAAGATATAGATGATTCAAACCCATCCATTAGAATACCTAACGTAAGTCCTCTTTTTATAACAATTTTATTTATATTTTCTTGATTATTGGACATAAATTATTTATCTTACTTCCTTGGATCATGATACATGATAATATTTAGTCCCTGGTAATAGTATACAGGTCGAGCTGAATTAAGGTATGTGGTTTCTTTTGTTCTTCAATCATATTAAAATTTTCATAATATTATTATTCATTCCTAAAGTGTACACCCTGTCAATGAATTTATGGGAATAAATAAATATTTATGATTATCCAGCACTAAATTTTACATTTTTTTTAATTTATAAGAAAAATTCATCATCATTTAGATATAAATTAATTTATTTAGATTATATTTTTGATTTTTTTATTATTATAAATTTTTTATTTGATGAAATTATAAATAGGGTTTTCCACAAAATGAAATATAAATACCAGTATTAATTAGTAGTTATAATATTTTTATTTTTGATAGTAACAAAATTATATTTTTATGGATTAGCATGACCAACATCTAGAATATATATACTTATATATCTTATAATATAATTATTACAATTCAATAAAATTTTATGACATGAAAAATCAAATTTTCTTCATTTATTTATCAGATGACAAAAATTTCAACTTATATTAAATCATCAATTACTATTTATTTCTTTCTTATATATGAACTCCAAACAATTAATGTGTTTTTTATAGGTGTCAAATACCTAATTAGATGATAATTTTTATAAACCATTGAATCAAAAAGGCTAACAACATGGTTTGAAATCCCTATAATATTCTATTACCTGAATTAAACCATTTTCTACATGAAGCCACTATAAAATGATATCTATATTAGATAGAGAACATATCATCCATAATGAATGTTAAATTTTTTATTAATAAAATTTATTTTTATATTGGTTTTATAGTGTGGCGAAATAAATAATTATTTCACATTCATTAAATGCTTCTAACAAAAATATATATCAATTCTCCATTATTCAATTCGGTAACATTACCAGTAACATCAAAACCCCGAACTGAACATAATCATAATGAAACTTCTATAATTAAAAATAGATATAATATGATTAATATGTTGTGGAATTGTAAGATAATAATTTAATATTAAAAAACACCAATTAAAACATTATGTCAACATCCACTTAGTACAATGAATAATAACACTTGTAATATTAGAAAAAAATAAATGGGGAACCGACACATTAAATCATCTTCATGCTCTAAAGAGTGTCACGATTTTTGTTGATATTGAAAAAAACACTCATAAAATTGTTAATTAATAATCATTAATATATTCTAATATATTTTGAGTGGACATGGTGTTTAAACTAGTAATTAAGTATTAAAAATATAATTTTTATCCATATTAAATATTTGAACACACTAATAAAAAAACATGAAAAATACCATTTACCAAAAAATTTTATGTATTCAAACTAAACAAAAATGATAGAATATTTCTTATATGACCCGACACATCCTTGAACATATAGATATGTAATTTTTTAGTGTTATATATTATAGATTCAAAGAAATTGAATATTGTTATCTATATTGAAGGATCTAGGCATAATGGATGCAATGTTGTGTATTAGTTATTTTTAAAAAAATCTATCTATATTTTTAAAAACTATACTTGTAACATTAATAAATAAATAAGCATAGTTTATAATTAATTATTGAAATAAAATAAATACTAGAGTAACTTATATTTTATTTTATTCTTAATATTCATTGATATTTTGCACCTGATAACCAATCATTTAGATTATACATTTTTATGTTTAAAATGTATCTATATATATATATATAAATTTAGACGTGTTTTAATATATTAAAATTCTATATTGGGATATTGGGAAATTACAGGATTGTAATTGGATAATGATATTAAGAATCACTAATGAAAATAAAAAATTATTTAATCATTTCTTGAATTTTCTAAACAAATTATTGAAAACATAGATTTTTTTTACATGCATGAATTGATTTAATATGAGAATGTTAAATTCAACGGCTATCATGTACCATCTAATTGAGTACAGTTTTATCCATAAATATACACATTCAATCTGGTATGGTGTATGAATGAAAAATTAAACATCTATTATTGATGAAAATATTTATAATGACACAGATGATCGTATTTATGAATTAATTCATGATGTATTTATGGAAACCATTGAAAAGAACACAAATTTTAATCAATTATAAGAATATTCTGAGAAAAATTATTCTCAGGTTTCACTACACATATAGTGTTATCAGAAGTTCTGAGATTAGTAAATATAAATGTAACAAATGGGTGGAGTGTTAAATGTTTCTCTAACTTAATTATACATTTAAAATAGAAACTTCTAGAGGGAAACAAGATTCTAGATTCCATTTATGAGGCAATGAAAATATTATGACCAATGGGATTTGGGTATAAAATTATACACTCCTTCTCCAATTTATTGTTTATTTTATGTGATTGAATAAAAATATTTATCAAAAATTTCCCATTGTCTGAAATCAATCAATAAGATGGATGAAAAATTAAAGTCTGATTCATTATCATGTACCCACAACTAACCTCATTTAAAAGTAATTACTTACCTCAAAATAATTCCTTACAATAATTATAATAATTGGCGTCTGATTCATTCATAGCTACTAAAATAAAAACACTCATTAATGAAATTTGGACATTCTATAAATTCCTTATTTGAACCATCTATTTGAAAATTCAATTGTTGTAAAAAAGGGTAAGATGATATATTGACCAGAAAATATTTGATGATAACTTATTCCACCCTTCTGATTAACAATAATAGAAGATATTAGATAAAAAAATTCCAAATTTTGGAAGTAATGTTTGAAATTACAGAATGACTCTATTCATAGATTAAATAAATCATTATCGAATACTAGGTTTCCAAAATAGTTCATGGCCAACATTCTCAATTGTTTAAAACTTTTACCCATAGATATGTCAGATGAATAAAAAACATTACTATAATCCTGATGATTTCTGGAATAAGATACCTAGAAATGATAGTGATGTGTATATTTCACCACTAATTGATGATTTTGATCATCTATGAGAGATATGTGTTAGAGTTTCTTATTCATACAAGAAATAGTATTAGAATTTTCATGTTATGATAATTTTCTATATAAACCAATTTTATTCATAAGGAAACTTAACTGGATAATGTGATAATTTCATTAAATTTTTTCATTTTTTTGCAGAAGTGACTTTATATTATAAATTACAGAATTAAAGAATGATAATATACAAGGGGAATAAATTTTTTTATGAATTGATCATACCTGTCATAGATTTAAAAAATCATTTAATGGTATACATTTATATAATATTCCCCCTCAACTGGGTTCTATTGATGAATATTATGAAAAAGTGAAAAATATTGATATAACATTTGAAACGAAATGAAGCTTGGGTCCTCAAAAATATATCTCAATGGAAAAATATAACTTTTTTAATTACCTTATTAGATATTTCTAGAGATAAAATTTCAATTTTTTTTCTTTTTAAAGTTGTAATTTCGAGGTGTGGCCTTTTCAAACCCTCCGCATAAGGGAGCTCCTGTTGTTATAAAGAGGTCACACTAGAGAGAGAAACAGCCAAGAATTATTTTTTCCAACTTTGATGTAAGAGCATCGTAGAGGGTGACTACCTAGGAGGAAATGGGTCAGAAAAGTTATCTATCAGCATAGATGGGTTATACCTCATTTCAAAAACCCATTAATGGATAGGGTGACCCTATAATATTGTTGGATCCTAGTGGAAGGAGAAATTAACCTACGGGAATAAGTTTGGACATGATATATACAAGAATATGTTTGGAGTTAGATCCCACAATAAAAGAAAACATATCATATTTTTCTCCATCTTATCACACATTATGGAAGAGTGAGAAGTTGAATTTGATTCATTTTCTGCATGATATTAATACAACTAAGAAATATTATTAAAATATGAAGAATTAGGTATCAATGAAGGATTGAAAATTAATTGTTATGAAATATCATGACTACCATGCATTGATGCTGAAACTGTTACTTGTTGTACGACATAGTATATTTCCAACACCTCTTAGAAATAATATAATTAGGTTATGTTATTTTTAAAAATCTTTATGTAGAAAATTCATTGATCCATTTTTTTTGATGTGTTGGAGAATTAATTGGCTGTTATTAATTATCAACTAGAATATTATTTCCGACCTATGTTTTTAGATATAATGGTCCATATGGTGATTTATCTGGTTCTTCAGATATGAATATTTTTACCCATTTATTAATGTTAGATGTATAATTTTAAATTACATATTAAAAATTTTATGCGATATATGAAAAATCCTCAATAACTAGATTCCTCTATTGTTAAAAAATATGCATTAGAATAAGTAATGGAGTTTTTTTATGATTATTTATATGAATTGTAGCATGTGGTTCTCCCTATATCACTTCATATAATAGTTGATAGTGAATGTAGTTGAATAAAATTAATAAATGTAATTTTTATTTCATGTTATACATTTTTAACAACACTTGTTAGGTTAAACCATATATATTGTCACATAATACTGATTTATATGTACTATATCTAAAAATAAATAAAAAGTTGTTAATGATTGAGTATAACAAATAATTTTTTATTGTTATCAAGAAATAATCATGAATGATATATCTACATTAGAAAAATTAAAATGGTCGGAAAGGGGATCATCTCCTAATGGAATCACATTGTCTAGTTTCAATTTTAATATATACCCATTATTAAAAAAATATGCATGAAAAGGGTACCGTTCAAAATTGCAAGGTAATAGTCATCACTGACCAGTGCAATTTCGATTGAACAATAAAAAACAAAATTTATTCATCAATGAAATATTTTTGAGTTCATGAGGATATATAAAAAATTGATTAAACAAAATTTAGAATTATCATGTTTCACTATAAATAAGTTTATAGTAATTGTGATATCATACATGCAGATTTTGGGTTTAAACTAGTTGATTTGAAATGATTTAGTATCGAAGAGAAACCAGTTATCATGGAAAACATGAAAAGAAAATATTTTGTCACATTGATCCATTGAATGATCAGTGGTCTATTATATTTCAATAGAAAAAAAATCATTAGTGTGATGAGGATGATGATGATGTTATGGATTTATATATTGCTTATTCTTCTATTGTGTGATTTATGGATGATAACATTGACTATAATACAGACATGGTCCACACTATATGTAATTATAATGTCAAAGGTAAATAAAAAAATATTAAATTGCATTCATCATTATTCTAGTAAATATTTATAAAAAAGTTTCTTTTTAAGAAGTTAAATTTGTAAAAACTCATTCTTATTAATTATTTGATGTATAATTATATATATTTTTTATTAATTATTTGTTATTTGTGACAAATTTTAATTTCAGTAGTTATGTTTAAATATTACATTATTAAAAAACCTAATGCACATCAATATTTTTTGGTTAAATTTATGCATATGAAAAAAGTTCTTTGTAAATGTGACATTTATACTTATAATTGATTCTATCATTTATGAATTTTTATTTATATATAATATTTTACCTAATATATATTTTTTATTAGCCTTGAAATTATTTTTTTAAACTCACATATGTTTAAAACTATTTTTTAACATAGATATTTGTGTTATCAATGTTATTAAATATTCGATTTTCTAATAATATGTAAGTATATATAATATCATTACATTTTCCTATTTCAATTATAGACATAGGGGAAGAGGTATATTTAGGAATTTATATGTTTTTTATTATTATTAAATATTTATCAATATATCAATTTCATAAAATAAAACTTATAATTTTTGAAAAATAATTTCTAGGATACTGATTTTCATCCAATGGAAGAGTCTTGACCCACTTCTACCAAAAAACAATTTATAGAGATTCTAAATGTGAGATTATATTTTTACCAAAAATATCACTTTCTATTGAAGACCAGATATTACATATTAATTTTTGTGAAAATAACAACCAAATTGGTAAAAATGAAACATAGTTTTCTAGTTATATTTTCATGCAATGTCCTTACTGGATTAACATTTTATATAAAAATAGGAATTCCATTGAAAATATGGTTAAAGAGAAGGTGTGGGAGTCTGTAATGTTAAAATATCTCAATTAAATTATTATTATCTTATTTATAAAATATTATATATTTTAAATGACAAGTATTTGATTTATTTTATTATAGATGATATTCATGTTAAAAAAGAATGAAATTATGAAAATATTTCTACCTTTGTTGGTGGATTGATAAAGATATTATTAAACAAATTTAAATAAAAATAATGTTTTGGGTAGGTTACTGAATGAAATACCATGTCTCATGTATGTATTTTCAGATTTAGATACATTGATGAATTTTTTCACTAGATGACTTTATGGATTATTTATTCTAAGATAACTTTTTATATTGTAAAATTTATTACATATAAATTTATTAATTATTAGCACATTTTTATGTAACTAGATTCTAGGATGTCTCATCAATAGATCTAGCTGAAAAATGTACACCGACATACTCTATCATGTGTATGTTATCATTTATTTGAGAATAAAATTATTGTAAATTTTTTTGATGCATTATTAGATCAATCTAGTAGTGGTCATGAAGAGGTCTAGTTTGTTCCTCCATCTCCCACCAATTGATATGAAAAAATTTAAAAGAGTTAGAAGAAATAAAAAGAAATAGTATCATATTAAGAAACAGGAATAAGTATATTGAGAGAATTGTATGAAATTAATTTTTATTTTCCATTAATGTTAGTATTTTCTATATTAAAACCACTAATAAAACATTTTAATTTTTCATTTCAGGATAAAAATCATGATTATGAAACACATGGAAGTTTTAAGCCTATGGGTTGTATGTACAACGTAGCTACCACTTAAGGTAATCCAGAACACCCCAGCCGCATAAGGGGAAATGAGGGAGGTGTCAAAATTGGTAATGTTTTTGGCCATCATAGTAATAAATGAAGAACCCATAAATAGATTCTTTAAAATATGTGTTGAAAGACAAAAAATGGGTCCTTAGGATATCAAATTCAATAATCTATATAGGCTATGTTTGATCAATTGATGATATAGTCACAACCTACATAGCATACAAAGCTTTCCCAGGAAACCCAACCCACCGAGCCGTCCCAGACTTCCCAGCATTCCCAATCAGCCCGGCCTTCCTAGATGGCCAAACCATCCAAGCCTACCCATCCTTCAAACACCAATCCTCTATACACTTTTTCAAACCCAACTAGATACTATGAGTTATATGCTAGAAATGTTCATGTATGTATTATAGCATACTGAGTCATACATCCATTTGGGAATTCATTAAGTCACCCTAATTTATATTTAGTTCTGGTCGAAATATCAATAAATAATATTATGGATCTATATAATCAACTTCTATTTCCTAGTGAGGAGGTTACCAGAGTTGAAGATTGTATGTTTTATTTTTTTTATTGTCCAGGTAGCTTTCATCATAATCTTACATAAAATGTATTAATAGTATTTTAAACATTATTTAAAGTTTATTGGAAATATATTTTTCTATTTTTTGACTTTTATTATCTATAGAAGTACATAAAATCCAAATAATTTCTATAAAAGAAACAAATACCAGTTTAAGAATCTACAACTTTAAATACTTCTTATGTTTCTAATGGGATACAATGATTAACTTAGTTATCTTCTTCATTAGACAATATTTAGTAGTTTACGATGACATCTGATATATGTGGAAGATACAATCCATTCAGAATAAAAAAAATTATATCATGGATCTTATTATAATTTTATGAACTCAGTGTTCTTGGGTTACAATTTTGTTCCATGTATGTAAATATCTATTTCGTGTTTTATTTCATTATTTAAATATATATGACATCAAGTGACTTACTATATTACTAATTTAATTAATCATATAAACATTATTTTATTAAAAATGAGAAAAAAAGTTTTTATAGTCATATAGGTATATAAATCATTCGAACAACAGGGAAATATGTGACTAATTCGTCTAGAGTTGTATATATATGTGAGAGATTGTAATATATGAAGATTGGGTGATGGTTTTTTCTAATCCTTGATGGGTTATAACTCTATGATTTTTATGAACTAATATTCATTATAATTTCATTAATTGAGACCTATTTATTTTATAGATTTCATTGGATGTTAGAAATATTCTTCCTAAAATAATGTAGGTTTTATTGGTATTTCTCTTTATTAGGTCCAATTCAAAATAATATTAACTTATTAGAAATTTTCATTACATTGTTTTTAATAAGATAATTATTTTTATTTCATAATATTTATTAATATCTTTTAGTTGATACGTATGAAAATACAGGTCATGGAAATTTTTTAAGAAATAACAGTTTTCAATAAACCAACTAAATCTAATCAAATACATGGATGATATGGTAAATTTTTTTTATTAGAAATTTTTTTATTTTTGTTATATTAATATATATTGGTTTTTATTTGCAATTTATTATTCTATTACCAATGTCTCATCATAAAAATGAATGTGTAGAATGTGGTTTGAATGTATTATGATTCTAGTATGTGATAATAAAAACTAGGGAAATATATGAAATCGATAATGTTCGTTATATTTAATATTTCATGTTTTATAAGAAAATATTTTATTTTTTTAATCCGATATCATTTATTTTTATATTATATTTTAAATTATATTGATTTGTATATAAATGAAAAACATAATCATCTTTCTAGTTTGTTTGCAAACTATTTCTTATGTATAATTGTGATTTAAATTATCAGGTATGTCTTAATTAATTAATGTTAAAAAATGTTTTTAAACAAAAATTTTATTCTTTATGTTGGTATTTCATTTTCCATATTGTATTACCTTCTGTATAAATGGATATTGATTTATTAAAAAATCCACACTATATAAGCCTTTACATTTTTTAGGTTTGTACCATTTAGTCAAAGTTAAAAAAATGAGAAGTCATACACTTCCGTTTTTCTAAATGTTTGTATATTAAATTTATTTTTATGGGTTATAGATGTTTTGGTTATATCTCATTCTTGAAGTTATTTTTATTGAAGACATGGTATTAAATTATAGTTGTAGAAGTTACAATGTAAAACAGACTCTCTCAACTCAAATAACATATTTTTGACCATGACATAATGTATTTTTCCGCTATCATGATATCCAACATCAGTTGGATTATTCCTATGGTAGATTAGCCACCAAATTGTCCAATAATTTATGAAATAAACTATATTATGACTTAAATATGTAATACATCTGATTCGAAACCCAAAAATAATCATATTTATAAAAAAAATATAGTTTTTTATCAAATATGTTGTGTTGAAAACTTATACTTGTAGGTTTCAGTCAGCTCAATCATTTGACATCTTATTTAATAATTTTTCAAGATCAAATTAATCACAAAAACTCATAGGATTATCCTAACTTTTTAATGTGCTATTTTGAAATTTTTTTTGAGACAATAGTTTGAAAAAAATTAAAACATATTGTAAACTATATATATTAGATAATATCATCATTATTGGATATATTATTTTACTTCTTTTATTCTTTAATAAATGAGTTTGGTTTTTGGTACCCTATTTTTTCTTGACTAAATAATTTTTTAATAAAAAATGGTTTTAAAAATAAATGATTTTAGCCATGAGTAAATATTTTCACTATTTATTTATTTGTTTATTTTAAATGTGATGATTGAATTAGAGTTGTATTTTAGATGATTATATATGTTTTGTTGTTGTATATAAGGTTCTGATAGTTTGGTGATGGAGATAATATATCATGAGGATGTTTCATGCGGGATATTTTCTATGATGATGTATTTTTGCTTCTGTTTTAGTTATAATTTTTCTGTTGTATATTCTATGTACATTCTTTTAATATGTTTTCAAATTACGGTAAATTTATGTGTATGATTATTTTTTCTAAAAAAATATACAAACTTCTGCATTTTATTTTTATAAATTAAAACTGAAAAAATGATTAATGATTATGTTAGCGTCATTTTTTAATGAAATTGACAAAAAAATGAAATATTGAGATTTTGGGGTCTATTTATATGAAAACTGATGGCGAAGATAGAGTTTTGGCATTAGTTAATATGAAAACTAACCCCTAAGAGTTCCGAATTCCATTCTTCAAAATGTGTTTATATAAAAACTGATCAGGAAGACTAACATAGACTATGTTTTGAGATCATATTTTATGAAAATAAATGTTTAAGAGAATAGAAAAATGTGTTCCAAGTTTGTTTTATATGATAACCAATGATGAAGACCATAAAAGACTGAGATTCACCATCTGTTTATATGAAAACTAACCCCAATGACATTTTTTTGAGATCAGTTAATAGCTAAATCAATGCAAAAAATCTATGGAATTATCATATAGGTGCCAATTTTTATAGTAACCGACACCAAAAGGCTACCTAAATAGAGTTTTAACATTGATGTTTTTTACATACTGATGCTGAAATAATAATCTCTGGTTTTTCAGCATCATTTTTTTTGAAATCCATTGATGAAAACATTATTTGACATCAGATATTTTTGAACCGATGCTAAAAAGACCCTTAACAATATTTTTAATTTATTTTTAGATATTAGTTTTATGAAAATTGATATTGGAACTTCTATTTTTAACATCAGATTTATAATACTTTGTAAAAAACCAACATCCAACTGTTAAAAAAATGATGTGGGAATACATTTTTCCACTAATGGATGAATATTAAGTTGCATGTGACACATCTAGGAGTTACACTATAAAAACCATATAAATATGAATCTTAAATGAAAAATATTACATCTATAGTTGATAAGGTGAACCATAAATTATTTTTGGGATCCTACCAAATTAGAACTATACCATTAAGAATTGTTTTGCTAGATTAGATTTATAATGTGTGACCTCCTTGGGTGCTTCACTAGGTGTCTTTGAGAGAGGAAAAAATTTTAAATGAAAATGTGTTTTCTTATGGAGATATTCTTTAGTTTGATATGTGTCTCTTCTAGTTAATAACCTTTTGTGTGTTGGCAATGCAACTACAATATTACCTGAAACCCATATGATCTGATTAATGTGTTCTTGGCTTGGGGAGGCTAGGTCATGAAATCCTTGTATGGATTTTCTATTTGTATTAGAGCTAATATTGTATCCTTGAAATTTATAAACTTGGTAGTTATATCCAGATAAAAAAAATAGTTTTTGTATCATGTTATATCTCACGTTACATTCGAATTTAATTTTGGACTACAAAAACTATTGGAGTCCAGTTATATTATACGGAATCATGCATACATCAAGTGTGATAATGATGTGATAGTCAATGTTGATATGAATAACGTCTTTTTTGACTGGAATAAAGACATGATGTTGGATATTATTTCCTCTAAGAGTGTTATTTGAAGAAAATGACCACCCTCGATCAAATTTAAAATAAAAATCAATTTTAAGAAATATTTATAATCGGTGTTTTGTAACACCTGTTCAGTTATTATATACTAATCTACGAAATATAAATACCCATGTCCCAACATGAGGGGGGACTATTGGGCATATTTATATCAAATTGTTTTATTATCTTATGGCCAATCATTTTAAATTTTAAATATAATTTTTTTATTTAATGATCATCTCTTGTATTTTTTATATATAATGAATATGGTATGCCTCACTTGAGTGGAAGGGATTCCAATATGAAATTTATACGTATTGGTATTATATTAAAAAAGGATGGTTAAGGAGAACTACAAAGATATAAATACTCATGAGAACACAGACATAAATGAATCCATGGAGACTCAAGCCCGAGACATCCCCAACACCCCAAGGAGCACTTCTCTACTAGGATATGACATATGGGAACTATGGATAGATAATATAATCTCTATAGGTTATTATCATTCAAGAAGTGTGACCTCTCATACACACTATTGAACATCTACTATGTCACATCACAACCCCTCTCTGTAGTGGCATCTTTCCCCACCACCATACTCTTATCTGATGTTACGTCACCTGGAACATAACACTCGACCTCACCCCACAACTCCCAATGATCCCACTCGTCTCCCAAAGAAGCTACAAAAACACTAATCCATTAACCAACAAGGAATCCTCCTATGGTTTCATCCCCTTCGAACCCCTACTCCATCATCTCCCCTCACACTCTTTCACACTTACTATGATTTCATACTCATCTCACCTCATATGGTTGTCTCCCCTTAAAAGACCTAATTTTTCACCTAGTACTAAATCCTATTATGGTTTCATCCCAATCACTATATTCCCTTGTATGGTACCACATTGTGTTAACCATACTTTTTTATTGTCTAATCTTCTCCGAAATCTATTTTTTCACTTCACCCCATAAATCACAATAACTGAGCTTTGGTTTATCGCTAAAGCATCCACTCTGCGTTGATTTTTTTCCATACAATCCACCCAAATTTGATTCAATAGTACATTTAACTTTTGTTCATCTGCATTCAGTTCATCCCCAAATATGGAAATCATTAATCCCCCTTCAGTTTTTTTCACTTAAATTATCTCCAACTACTACACCTTTTAACAACCACCCCATATATAAATCTATATCATAGTTGGGAGGTAATATTTATCTATATTCAGTTTCATCAACTACACTCAAAATTTTAAATGATGAAATCTGACTCTGACGATTATGTTTTAAGTGAAAAATTGCGATGTTTCCATAATTATTTTAATATTATGAGCCATAAACTATGACTAAATGAATCCATGAATGTTATATATTTAATAGTAATCTACATGTCTCATTTGTGAAAAACCGATCGGATTTTGAATGAAGAGCCCCTTGATGATGAAAGGATGATTTATCAAAATAATGATTCAATACACTTTTTTGTTAGTCTAATTTTTGGTATTAATGAAATTTAAATTGAACTATGATATCTTCATTCAATATATTGTAGTATAAATATATTATTTGTATAAATTTAACACCTCTAATTGGAAAAGCTGATTTATTTACATATCAATGATCCAGCATGTATCTTATTTTAATGTGATTCATTCATACTTCTTGGAATAATTACAGTTTTTAATATAATTCAATTTTTATTTGGTATTTTGTGTGACTCAATTCTATATCTCTTCTTAACTAATATATGATTACTATTCTCTTATTGATGTATGATTAATTCCTTTAGTGAAACATTATTCCCAACCCAAGTTATGTGTAATTGCATTGTGTTCATTTTGATATAATAATCATTTCTCAGGCTATTTAATATAATGTTTCTAAGAGTTTTCACAATGTATAACTCATTTTGATAGATTTAATTAATTAAAATACGAGTATTAGTTGAAATATATATTGAATTTTATTTATAGTTTTATCAGAATAAAAATATATTTTTTGATTAAATATTAGGAGTATTTTGTGTTAATATCATAGTTAATTTATTATGTTAAATTAATTATTATATATGTTATTTTAATTTTAAATACTCTATTAATAAACAGTTAAGAAATTTTAGTAATTTAAAAAAATTTAATGTCACAAAAATTGCATACCCGTATTAATTGATTATCATGTTATAAGTTATTAGTTTTTCATGATGTTATATCAAATGGGGCCAAAATACGATCCAATAATCATGTTAGTGGCTTTATATTTTTGGTTGTTCTCCAAATCCTGGTTCCCTCAATTCTATATTTTGTATGTTCAATAGTAAGATTGTATTATTCCTTTAATATTATTAATTTCAATTTTATTGTCTTTTTATTCGTATTGCTCTTCTTATAAAGAATGTTGAAACTAATGTTTCCTATTATTAGAATTATTATTGATTGAGAATATGAAGAACATAGTGGGAATATCATTTAGTGTATTGTATGTCTCCCATCAAATTCATAGTGAATAGTGATTAAAAAACCTTGTCCATAAATGATATTTGACATGGGATGATAGACTTTTGTTGGACTTGTATACCTTATTATTGTCAATAATACGTTATTAATTATTGATTTTTGTGTTATCATTCTTTATCCCTGGTATTAATATTTCTGTTTGGAACTATATAGATATTAACATATTTAAGAAGCTTAGCGGTTGTGTGTTTCTTCATCCATTGATCCTAAATTTCATTATATTTTTTCCTGAAATCTCTTCATTATTTGTGGGACTTCTCCCATCTAATGAAGGTCCAATGAACATATCATGCAATTTAGATGAATTTCTCATTCCAAAATTACATCTGATAATGAAATTTGTATTAGATCCAATGAAACAAAAATTAATGGTTCTTTTTATCCACATATGAAGTTAGAAAAGAATGATTTTTAGTATGGAGGGTTCTGGGAAACTGAGAGATCCATTTACAAAATAGTCCATGAAGAGTGGCTCAATGAGAGATGGTAAGTACATGTGTAAATTTCCCAAACTGTAAGTATGAATCATTATAATTTATCTTTCTTGTATCATTTTAAAATATTAAAATTTATAGTTTCATCTTTTAGAATAGTGGAATATGAATATAAATATATATACTAATTTATCTTTGATGTAGTCACTCCTATGGGAGAGTTTTATTTATATATATAGCACATTAATACTCACTTTTCTTTTATATTAATCTATGTAAAATATGGAATGATATCAGTGAAATCACCTGGTATTGATGTGGATGATATAGGCATGGGATTGGTTCATTGGTGGCCTAGGAAAAGACCAGAGTTTTGAGAATTAAAAATAAGGCTACTATTTCATTGGCGTGTTAATTAAGGCTATGTTATAAGGTGAACTATTAAATTCTTCAATTTAATTTTATTGTAAAATAGTTTCCCTTTTTCTATTATTTTAGTTGTGCATTTTTCTGTGACATTGGTGATGTATTTCTATTATCAGTTCCTTCTAGAAACTGTTTTGGGAGTGAATTCAATGTATGGAAATTATGATGGTGTGCTTTGAGTTTTAGTTTCTTGTACATTGTAATGTGATCATTCAATTATGGAAGTCTATTTGTAATTTTTAAACAAGAAATAATTATGGAGTATACAACACTCATTTTTTCCATTTTTATGGGATGAGGATATATATATATATATATTTGTTTCATTGAGATACATTAGTTATTCATTGTTTCATTCTTTAATCCATTTAAACTCAATGTTTTTATTTCTATGAGAATTTATATTGTCATTCAATAACTATAAAATTAATTTTGTACTCTCAGTATTTATTATTCACTAAATTAAATTATATATAATTATTGAATAATATTTACATTTAGTACAATATATATATATATATATATATATTAATATTTGTAAATATATATTAATGTTTTACCTCCATATGTGATAATTTTAATGATTCATTTAATATTGAATTATAAACATTATTATTTATTGTAATTCTAAAAAACATTATATTTATATTTTTTATCTATTATTTTAAAAGATAATACGATACCAATTGATTAATTTCCAAATTCATTCAAAATTCTTTCCGAAAAGATCATTTGTTATTTTTATATAATTTAACTGTTTATTTTGGTTTTTTATTGAATGAAATATCTATAGTTTGGGAAACCTGTGGTCATCCCTATTCGGTCTATATAGCTTCAATTGGTGCTGGTGCTTTAGCATCCCTATTTCCTAGATGGTTAGTTGATATGTCTATGAAATTAGAGGATAAAACTCATGTTTCATCATAGGTTCTAGGGAATTTGTAATTGAGATTCCTCCCTCTTTTTGGTCAATTCTGATTGGGGGTTAGGTTTCATCTCTGATTCCATTTATTCCCAAAGTTCAATATTTGATCAAGGCATTGAACATCGTTGGTGATAACCGAGTGATGTCCTAATTTTTTGGGAAAATATTGGATTGACAACCTCATTCCACAAATGGATTTTTATTTCTATTTTTGTTAAGGATCACTCATCTGTGGATGCATTCAAATTCTTTTTTGGCTCATGAAATCTTTATATCGTCAATAATATGTAGATATTTCAATGTTGAGAGAAAACCACTCATCCACAACTTCAACCACTATATAACCTCTCCCACCACATAGTTGTTAATTTATAGTATATTATTATTGACTTTTATTTTCATTTTAATAGGTGTTTTTTTGGTAGAGTTATGAAGTGCTGTAATAGTAGGCAAGATCACACATTAGTATTAATTGTTTATTTATTATTCGTTGATTGTGAAACGTCTATTGGTGATTTATGGCTCTTAAAATGTTTTCTTTTATTTTACACTATTATTTTTTATGATAGTTTTCACACAAGTAGAGTGAAATGATCCAAAACATGTTGAATCTAAATCAACAATGTCGGCCACTACTCAATTTTCCAACTCCAAGGTCACTATTCTAAGGTATGTTTGTTGATGAGGGGAAGCACTGATCTAAAAAAAGGATTTCTATGATCACATGACCTCATGTGGGTTCTTCACTTATTTTCTTCCCGAATATTCCTAGGATTTATCCTCCAAAGCTAAATCCCGCTTGGGGTTATTTTTCCCTAGTATACTGATTTCCTTACCCCAGTAAAATCTACATGTTGTGAACAATGGTTTTTCTTATTCTACTAGTGTTGAATCAGACCTCAAGGAACATCCCTAAATTATACATGTTAATTTCCATTGTTAAGATGATCCTTCTAACTCATTATTGGTTAGAGGTATTTCTAAGGCTACCTATCCTTTGTAACATCCTCTTTTCACAGCTTTAGTAGATCCTTTTCTTCCACTTATTTACGATTTTGATTAATATGAAATGAGATCTTTCACTAATCCCAAAAGTGTTAAATATCCTTAAAACAAGTGGCCTCATTTTAAAACATATTTTAAGGATTTTTATCTAATAAAATTCATGTATTAGATCCTTGTAATCTTCAGTGCCTCCTCTTGAAATGATATATGATCATTGCATGTTATTCTATAATTAATTTACTCAGTTGATGGAAGATGATGTTGTATATCATATGGAATACCCTTTGGGAAATCATATGGTGAATAAGGTCTTGTTGTTTCCATCTTTTTTGTGCATGAAAAATAGATTTTGGTCTAGATATTGTCAATAGACTCCTACTACCTAATCCCATGAATAAAGGATTATTGGATCAAAGGAAATCTCCCTTTCTTTCCAATATTCTCTTCCATCATCTATAACAACACAGACATTTATGATATGTGACATTATTTCTAATGATTTATATACCAATAAAATTTCTAAGGATACAATGCTTGAACTAAAACATGAATCTGGTGTTATACAAAAATTTTCATCCAACCTTACCCTGTGGACCTTCATTTATGGAAATCCCAAAAGTAATTTTTTTTTGATATTGTGGACGTAACATGTCCGTGTGGAATTGATATTTCTCTTATCACGATATCTAGATCATCATTTTTTATCACTACTACTGATTTCAACATTAAAATATTTCATTTTATCTTGATTAAAAAATGTGTTGATAAATGTAACATTAATATAATATACACCCATTTATAAATTCTTTTACCTGTAATTCATTAACTTTATTTTTCCTACTCACCCAACTGCACCTGGAGTGATTTTAATGGCAGAAAAACTTATAAAAATTGACTAATATAACAATTGTACCATCATAAATTTTTTATATTTTTGTTATATATGTATATATATATATTCACACATCTTTTTTATATATGGGTTTTTTATATAAATATAAAATTATTTTAAAATAAAATTGTAAAATATTTATTTTTAAAATGAATATTTATTATAAATAAATTTATTTAATATTTTTCCATAACATCTTGAAATACAATAAATACATTTTTTATGTGAATGATTAAAAATATAAATATATATAACATAATTATAAAAATATATATTTATTTTCATATAAAACATATTTAAGTATATATATAAATAATGTGGATAATAATTTTTTTCCCATAATGTTTATTAACATTGAAATATATTTTACATATAAATAATAATAAATATTTAGTTATAAAATTAAATTTTTATTTGTTATTATTTGATAAAAAATACTTTTTATGAAACAAATAAAAAAATTATCTCTACTTGTTTCGATAATGTTCATAGGGTATCCTAGGGTTTGGAGATTCCAAGGGACTCTTAGGTGATTCTATAATTTTCCAACATCCCTACTTTCTTGGTTGATGTTTTAGAGCCTCCTTCTTATTGAGTAAACATAAATCCCTGCATGAGGTGTGGGGTAATGGAATATGATCTAACAATTTATTTGAAAAACTTACTGAGGATGGACAAAGATAATGTGGTTATTGTTTCCAAGAATAATGATGACGTGTAACTACTAATCGTCGAAAAATTTGTACGAAATTTTTAACATCAATCATGGATCCTTAAAAATCATGCTCCTAAATGTGTGAAACTTATAAGATGGTATATCTATATGAGATATTGGAGAAGGTTATATTATCACTGAATTATTCAATAAGAGAGTTAAATATAAGGTACTCAAAGGGAGATTGTTTTCCATTGATATGTAACTCATTCTAATGGAGGATCAAAGATATGGAGGGGATATAAAAAATTCTAGTTTTTCAAAATCCCCATTTTGTATACTAATAAAAGGGATATTGTTTTATGGTATTATGGAGCGTGTTATGTTCCAAATCATAAGATGTATTGGAGTATTATTGAATGAGATAGATTTGATCCTATTCATTGGTAGTTGATAGTGCGGATTAGGGTACTCATAAACGTTGTGCAACCACTTATGAGGGGATTACATTTGAAAGTAATGGAATCAAACTCTTGTATATCCTTTTAATTATGAAAATATATATGTTTTTTCGTATTTGGTGGGTCACTATGGCATATTGAGAATAAAAATTTTTATGGAAGATGAGGAAGGAAACATCATCACATAGTATGGTCTAAGGACCATTGAATAAAATGTCGGGACATCATTTATTCCTAAACCATAAAATCAAAGGGACCATGATTGATATGTGTATGTATTTACTATGAAATTTGATCATAATTATAATAATATCATCTAGTCGGGAGCTCCATTCTTTCTGTAGATCATCATGAGTAAAATCAGTCAGAAGAAGGAGCATATCATTCAATTGGATTGGGATCATGATCCCAGGGAAGAGGTATGATAACTAGGGATTTTTTTTCATAGAAAAAGTCATTCCCTAAGTTATATTGCAGAAACAATGGAGGGAATGGGTAAACCATCATACATCCCTAAGTGAAATTGCTACAACCATCCAGATATGAGTTATCCCTCAATACCTCATATCCCCCAATATCCCTCAATGTATGGGGAAGATTATAGGAATTATTATATGCAATAACCAATAAAACAAATAAGGATGAGGAGGAAAATGAGGGAATGGAACAGTAATGGAAATGGAATGATTATAGGAGAAAACCATAATGTTAAAATGTTTTTTAAGGGCCCACAAGTTTATAAAAGTTATTAGAAATGGTGGAAATTGGTAGGGGGTAGAACGTACATCTAATTTTCATAGGAAGAAGCTGGATTGACCTAGAACATCTGATCCCCCATGAAATTCCTATGTTAGAACCACCATGATCTTAGAATTCCCCAGTCAGTCTAGATACTCCAGCCCCATTGTACTAAAATTACCCCTAATATGCATTTATATACAAAACTGTATTATAAATCATGAACATGGATGGAATCACAAAAAATATGGTTTTGTTACCAATTTACCAGTCTTTCAATAAGGGAATTTGTGTGGAATAAAAACTATTTAGAGGAATGATATGGATGTTAGGTCTAAATATTTCTCTCTAAGCCACATTGGCCCAATCATTAATTAATTAGATTCACTCAAATGTGTAATTACAGGATTTTAGGGATGTCCCACCTAAGGGAGAAATAGGTTTCCTATAAGTAAATAAAAGTCCTTCATGATAACATCCCTACAGCACACATTATTGGGGTTGGGGATTTCAATGAAATTGAGATTATAAATTGGATGAATGGTGTGATAATGTTTTTTTTTCATCGTTGATGGACTTCTCGAATGCTACATAGTTTGAGGGTTTAGAATATGTGAGATATTTTTGGAATCCCTTTTATGTGGTTTAATCAGAGGTCTAAAACATCTGAATTATTGAATGGATAGATAGATTTATGTGGTTGGATAATTGGATTATCCCTTATGATTCTTCCATAGTCTCTCATATTGATCAAACTATGTGGGACCATTGCTTGATGCACATTTACGGACCACTTGTATCATGAAATCCCTGGTGTGAAGGAATATTCATGGTTGAGAGATTTTGTGTGATGGAAAGGGAGTGTGAAGAGATGACCCTATCTTGTTATAAGGTTACTGATCCTGAAATCAGAAAGAAGATTCATTATATGTTCTATAATTGGAAATGTTGATGTATTTTCAAATTTCTCTATCTTGAAATACAATCTGATGTTGTTGAATGGAAACAAAAATAATTTTAATTTTCCCCCTTCTGTTTATTTTTTCTGTAGTATCATGATAATGGAAGTATAATTGTACTAAAATCTCATAATTGATGAATTTTTTTTCTCTAAATGTTGTAGAATCCTACATAATGGATTGTAACTCTAATTCCTTGTATTTTGATCATAAGGCCTCGTTTCTGGTAAAAGAACCCTATTTCTTACCACACTAATTTCAAAAGTAGATTTTTTTTCAATGAGAGGTTAATTGATGATCTCATAATTCTTTTTTAGGTGGAGATTTTTACAATGGGGTTTTAGCAATTTTTTTACACTGATGCTTGTATCGAATGAAAGGTATCTGATATGATAATGATTTTTCTCAAAAATTATTTTACTGTTGAATATATTTTAATGGGACCGAAATAGAAGGACTTAACCATAGATCCCAGACAAGATTTATTATGTTCTTTTTTAAAATGAAATTAACAGATTTACATGCTAGAAATTTTTGGACTCGGAAGAGACCTTTGGTCAGAAAATTAAAATCCTTATGCCTTTAATGAAACCATTATAACTCTCACTAAGAAAACCAAAAAACCCACATTGGTATCAAATATCATTCCCAAAAGGTTTTTTGATGTGACATACCCAAACAATTCATAAAATTAATAATATATGGATCTTAGAACTCATCTTCTAAAATACATTTTCTTTCATTTTCTATCTATATTCATAATGATATTATGATTCCAATTACATGAATGATAAATTTACTAATATTTTTTATTAAATGATTACTATTTTATTTTTACACATTTTGGAAGTTTTTAATCATTGTTTTAATTAATGGTAGAAATAAATATTCAATAATAACACTTCTCACTCGCCTCTGTGAATTTGGAAATTTTCAAATGTTGAATACAATCCTCTCAGTCTTAATTATCATTAAAAATTATTGGTTATCTTATTAGGAGATTCTGAGGCTTTAAAAATCCTCCCCATGGGTTTTGAAACTATTTGTCTTCCCTCATTAGTATTTCTATCTTTGGTGAGTGACAGTTCTTCATCTAACCTATTCTCTAGCTGGAATATTGCATTGTCTGACTAGTTAGTGGAGAGAGATTATGTTTCTACATTGTTTCAAGTGAAGGTCTTGTTATATATGGCTTGCTCTTTATGATTGGTTCTATCTATTGGATATGGTTCCTGAGAAGCACTTTAGATATTTTTTATACTCTTAGTTCAATATTTGAGAAATGCATCGAACATTATTGATAAGAAACCTATGATCTCACAGTCTGATGAGGATTTTGGCCGGCCATAAAATTCTAATAATGGATTTTTATCCTGAATATTGGTATAGATCACTCCTCCATTCACGTGTTCAAATTCATCTTTTACATGTGTCAACATTTTATCCCTAACTATATTTTTAATCTTTATTATTTGTGCTGAAACAACTAAGTAACCGCTTCCACAACCTAGAAAATTAACCCACAACATAGTTGGTAATTTTGAGTCTATTATGGTTTTTTATTTCTATTGTATTTTACACACCAGTTGAGGGAAATGATTCCAAACATGTTGAATCCAAAATTATACTGGTTTTGATATCTCTCATTCATAGGATCTACATTTCAACAAGAATTTCATCCATTTCTCATTTTACACCTCAAGAGTCACTCTTCCAATGTATTCTTATTAATTTGGAGAAACACTAATCTAGCATTGGTATTTCAACGAATATACCACCTCTTGTGATTTCCCCCCATATATCATCCTTGAATCATTCTCTGGTTGATGATCTAAACATGAATCACCCTTGGGGTTGGTCTTCTCGAGTATACTGATTTTCCAGCCTCTGGGATATCTCCAGGTTGTAAATGCTGAATTTTTTTCACACCATGTTTAATCAGATATCAAGGAACACCCCACAGTTACAAATGATAATTTTCAAAATGAATATGATATTTCTACATTAGTATTGGTTGGAAATTATCTTGAGGATCTACTTCCCATGAAGCCTCTTCTATTCATAGCTTCTCCATAACCTATTCCTTGTCTTCATGAGGAGTTTGATTAATATGAGATGTGATCACACAGATATCCTAAGAGTGTTAACTTTCCTTCCAAAAATACCTCTCATGTTCCAACTTCATTGATGGATTTTATCCAATCAAAATCTTATCCCCGAATATTTGAATCCTTAGATTCTAGTTATGGAAAATAAAAATTATAAATACATATTATACCTCAATAATTTTTCTGCATTGATCATAGCTATTATTGAATATCCTATGGATTCCCATTCATGAAATAAAATGATGGAGAAGGGATATTCTTATCTGACATATGGTCACATGAAAACAAGATTCAGGTCTAGGTTGATTCCATTGATATGCGCTACCTTATCCTATGCTCAAAGAGTTATTAGTTTCAAGTTAATCTCTATTACCTTCCCATGACATCTTCCATCATCTAGAACATCACAGACATAGGATAAATGAGATTTTATCCCAAATGATTTGTATACAAATAATATTTTTTGGTTTTTATCCTTGAACTCAATCATGATATAGGAGTTATACAAAATATTCCATTCAACCTATAGATGTGAAAATTTATTCAAGTATATCCCAACAATAATCATATTGGGATCTTATGAAAGACACATTTTCATGTGGAATTAATAGTACTCTTCTCACCATATAGATATATATTAACAATTTTCATCGTTAATCTAGATTTGTCCTACAATTTATTTTAATTTATCGAAATTAAAATATTGGTGGGTAAAAGAATCTTTTATAAAATTCTCATTCATTTATCAATTATGTTTACTTGTCATTTATCAACTCTATTCACCCTACTCACCCTAAAATACTTGGAAGGATTTTAACATAAAACCTCCATGTCCAAATTGGCATCTCTTACCACAGTACCAACCTATTTTTTTATATTTTTAGAGAAATATTTATATATATATACACATCTTGTTTATAGAAATATTATATATATATATATTAAATAAATTTATAAAATATGGTTATATATTTTTATACATTTACATGTAATTGGGTGTCAATATATAAAACTTTTATGAAGTATTTATAAAATAAATATTTATTTCAAATACAATTATATAATATATTTATATAATTTGTTTAAATACATAAAATTCAGATCTATTTATATAAAATTATATTATGTATTTAATGGTATATTTAAATAAATACATTTATATAAAGTATTTACAAATTATTGGCACAAATAAACAAACACACACAAACACACACACCCACACATAATTATAAATAATTAAAAAAGAATAAATTAAATTATCAGTGATTATATATATAATGTATTTATATGAATGTATATTTATTCTCAAATAAACCTTTTATATGTATATATATACATAATTTTTATTATAAATAATTTTTACCATATGGTTTATGTTTTTAATAATAAATTTTACATGTGAATATGAATAAAAATTTATTTATAAAATTAAATCCATATGTATAATTTTGTGGAAATATGTATATAAATTTCTATCAAACATATAGATGAATTATCTTCACTAATCGAGAGAATAATCCAATGGTTTACTAGGTTTTTATGATTCCTAAGGTCTCCAAAATGTGGTAGTGATTCTCCAAAATCCTAGTTATCTTTGATAATGCTTTAGAACACCTAGACAATGATCTGAACATGAATCCCTACTTGACTCTTGGTGTTCTAGAATTGGATCTATTAATTCATAGGAAATTATTTTTTCAGATGGAAAAAAGAAAACATAGTGGTCTAGGACAAGAAGGATGATGATGAATTTCTACTTCATAGAATGACACTACTGATCATCAGAATGTTTGTGGTTAATTATCGCTTCAATCCAGGTTCCTAAAAAAATAAGCAGCCACATGATTGGCATTTTGAAGATAGTATATCCACAAGATATGTTGGAGCGGGGTATAAGGTCATTGAATTCTTCAACGAGAGATTAACATAAGGTACTCAAAGGAAAGTTGGTATAATTCGATATGCAACAAATATATTAGAGGATCTTACAAACAATAGGGGTATCTCGATAACTAGTCTTACTAAAACTCTATATTGGATATAATATATAGGGATACAGTTATGTGGTAGTAGAGAGTGAGTTTTTTGAAAAATCGAAGGACATAATAGAGAATTAATAGAATGATATATATTATATCCTATTATGTGGGAGAAGATTGTGTGTATTAGGGTGTTGATTGATGTTTTATGTCCACTTATAAGGATGTCATTTAAATTTATATATGAATCAAATTCAGGGATATCATTTGAATTTGGAAGGCAACAAACTTTCTCCTTCTTTTGTGGGTGTATTAGGAGCACAGAGAAAGACTATGACTGAAGGAAGGTTGATAATGAAGGCAACACCACTATATAGTATGGTCCATGGATCTATGAAAAAATGATGGCATGTCCTTCATTTCTAATAAATAAACAAAGGGATCAAAATATATGTGAAAAATAATTTTCTATGAAATATAAGGAGAATCATAATAATACCATCATAATAAGGAATCCATTTTTTATTTCATGTCATCATGAGGACATGTAGTCAGATTAGGGGTCCTATCAAACCATCAGGGTGGGTTTGAGTTACCATAGGTAGAGGTATAATAACCAAAATATGCGTTTAATATAAAATCCTCCATGTTTTATTCCTATAACCAAGGAGGGAATGAGTAATGAGTCCTCCAACCCAAATAGAAAATTATTGAAACCTCCAGATCTGATTTCTCCCTCAAAAAATGATTCCCCCCTCTACCCCCACCATGAATGTGGTAGCTCCAATCAAATACTCTAGGAATATTCCAAAATAATAATAGATTTGTAGGAGGAAAATTGGAGAGGATAATCTAAATGGAAATAAGTGAGCTTAATTAATAATTCTGGTGTTAAATGGTGTATGGAGGGTCAACTTTTTAATGAGAGATATTACAAAATTTTATAAGTGGAGGGGGATGGATGTTACCTCAAATGTTAAAAGGTAGAGCCTTGATTGATCTAGCACTGCATGTCTTTAGGAAAATGTTTTTTGGAACATTCATGATATGGGAATCCCAAAATAATTTTAGATACTTCAACACCATTTTACTAAAAGTTCACTTAATATGGATTTAAATACAGAAGAAGATTATAAATCAAGAACATGGATGGTATCAAAAAAAATATGTTTTTTCTAGGAATGTACAGGTCTTTAAATAAGACCATTTGGGTGGAATATACTTTCCTTAGAGGAAGGATATGGATGTTAGGGATAAATCCTTCTCTCTAAAGCACATTGGAACAATCATCAACTAATTAGATTCACCAACATGTGGTTTTTTATGATTTTATGGATGACCCACATTGAGGGGGAAAATGGATTTCCTAGAAGTAACTAAATTTACGTTATGATAAAATCACTAAAAAACTAATTATTGGGGTTGGAGATTTCAATGAAATAGTGATTTAAAATGAGAAGTATAGGGTGATAAGAATTTTTTTCATCACTGATATAATTCTAGCAAGAAGAATAGTTAGAGGTTCTAGAATATGTGAGATATTTTGGAAAACCTTTTATGTGGTTTAATAGGAGGTCTAAAACATCCATCATTATAAAATGGGTAGATATACTTGTGAGGTTGGAAAACTAGATTATCCCTTCTAAGTCTTTCACCATCTCTCATCTTGATATATCTATATGGGACCATTGCTTGATCTTCATTTACACACAACTTGTATCAAGGAAAACATGTTGTGAATGAATATTAATTTTCAAAAAGTTTTGGGTGATGGAAAGGGACATTGAAGAGATGACCCACTCTTGTTATAAGGTAGGTGATCCTAACATCAAAAAGAATAATCATTATATGATCGATAATTTGAAATGCAGAAGTAATTTCAAATTTACCCCTATTGAAATAAAATATGATGATTTTGAATGAAAACTAAAAGAATTTTATTCTCCCCCCTTCTGATTATTTTCTCTGTACTATCATTATAATAGAAGCAGAACTATTTGAGACTCCCATAATTAATGAATGTTTTTTGTCAAGAAATGCTGGGGAATCCTACATAATTGATTGTAACTCTATTTCCTTGTATTTTTTTATATCAAAATTCCATTATGTTTGGGGACAAGAACCCTATTTATTACCTCACTAATTTCATGAGTATACATGTTTTCCATGAAAGGTTAATCAATAATCTCATCATGATTTTTATGGGAAGCATTTTACAATGGGGTTTCTGTCATTTTTTTACATTGATTCTTGTATCAAACCAATGGTATCAGATATGATGAAGATCTAGCTCAAAAATGATGTTACCGATGAAGATATTTTCATTGGACTGAAATAGAATCACTTAACCAACGTTCCAAGACTAGATTGATTATGTTCCCTTTTTAAAATAATATTTACACATTTGGAAGCTAGAAACTTTGTGACTCATGAAAGACCAATAGTTAGAAAAATAAAATCTTTTTTTTGATGAAACCATGATTACATTAATTAAATAAAATAAAAAAACCCACTTTGGTATCAACCATCTTGCCCATATGGTTCTGCAATGTGACACACCCAAACGATTCATAAAAGTAATAATTTTGGATCTTAGAGATCATCTTTCGAAACACATTTTGCATTCATTTTTTATCTATTATCTTAAAGATATTATGATTCCAATTTCATAAATGATAAATTTGTTAATATTTTTTATGAAATTATTACTATTTCATTTTTAAACAATTTAGATGTTGTTTTTCATTGTTTTAATGAATAATAGCACTAAATTTTCACTGATAACACTTCCTACTCGCCTCTATGAATTTGTAAATTTTCAAATGTTGAATACAATCCTCGCAGTCATTATTATCATTAAACATAATTGGTTTTCTTATTGGGTGATTATGAGTCTTTAGATATCCTCCGCATGGGTATTGAAACTGTTGGTATTCCCTCACTAGTCTTTCCATATTTAGTGGGCAATAGTGCTTCGGCTACCCTATTCTCTAGCTGGCATATTGGGTTGTCTGACCAGTTAGTGTAGATAGCTTAGGTTTCATCATTGTTTCAAGTGAAGGTCTTATTATAGATGTATTTCTCTTTAATATTGGTTAGATATAGTGGATAAAGTTCCTCATATGCTCTTTTAATTCTATTTATTCCCATAGTTCGATATTGGAGAAAGGTATCTCTCATCATTGATGATAAACCTATGATCTCGTAGTCCGAAGAGGATTTTGGCTTGACCATAACATTCCAATAATGGATTTTTATCATTAATATTTGTATGGATCACTCCTAAAATCCTCTGTTCAAATTTTTTATTTCCATGTGTCATCTTTTTGTTGCTAACTGTATTTAGATATTTATGATTTGTAAGGAAACTACTGAGTCATCACTTCCAATACCTTGTAAAGTAACCCACAACATGGATGGTAATTTTGAGTCTATTTTGTTTTTATTTCCGAAAACTATGATTATGATTATTAGATGACCTATGTGATGTAATTTTACCCAAGATCACATATTAGTATTAATTAGTTGTTCCTAGTTTGTAGATTGTTTTTTAGGATGGTGCATTTTGGTTCTCCAATTATTTGTTTTTTAATTTTCCACTATTGTTCCATCCTAATGCTGTTTACAAAAAAATGGAGGGAAAGGATTCAAAACATGTTGAATCCAATATCATACTGGTTTTGATATCCCCCATTCAAAGGATCTACATTTCAACAAGGATTTCATCCATTTCTCTATTTTAAACCTCTATAGTCACTCTTCCACTGTATTCTTATTAACTCCGCGAAACTATGATCTGAAATAGGTATTTCTATGATGATACCATCTATAATGATTTCCTACCCTATATCATACATGAATATTCCTCTGGTTGATGATCCAAACATGAATCACCCCTCGGGTTGTTCTTCCTGAGTATACCGATTTTCCAGCCACTGTGATATCTCCAGGTGGTGTGTGCTGATTTTTCATTTTCACACCATGTTTTTTCAGATATCAAAGAACATCGCACAGTTTCACATGCTAATTTTCATGAAGAATATGATATTTCTACCTTAGTATTAGTTGTATGTTCTCTGGAGAATCTATTTCCCATGAAGCCACTTTTTCTCATAGCTTCTCCGTAACCTATACTTTGTTTTAATAAGGAGTTTGAGTAATATGAGATGTGATCACATAGTGATCCTAATAGTGTTAATTCTTCTTCCAAAAAGATCATTGTTGTTACAACTTAATTGAGGGTTTTTAACCATTCAAAATCTTATCCCTGCATCATTGAATCCTTAGATTCATCTTTTAAAAAAGACAAATAATTATCACATATTATGCCCCGATCATTTTTCTTCATTGACCATATCTATTATTGAATATCGTATGGATTCCAATTAATTAAATCAAATGATGATGAAGGGATGTTCTTATCTTCCATCTGGGCACAAGAAAACTAGATTTAGGTCCAGGTCGATTCCATTGATCCATACTACTTAATCTTATGCTCAATGTTTTATTAGTACCAAGTTAATCTCTATTACCTTCCAATGATATCATTCATCATCTAGAACATCACAGAAATTGGAAAAATGCGATTTTATCCCTAATGATTTTTATACCAACAAAATTTCTCTGGTTTCTATCCTTGAACTAAATCATGATATATCAGTTATACAAAATATTCCATACAACCTTCAGATGTGAAACTTTATTCAATGTTATCCCAACAATAAACATATTAGGATATTATGGAAGGCACATTTTCATGTGTAATTAATAGTACTCTTCTCACCATATATTTATTAACATTTTTCATTAGTACTCTAGATTTATCCTTCAATTTATTCTAATTTATCGATACTAAAATATCAGTGGATAAAAGTATCTTTTATAAAATACACATTTATTTATCAATTCTGTTTACAAATCATTTATCAACTCTATTCAACCTAAACAGAAAACAAGACATTGAAGGATTTGAACATAAATCCTCATTCTCCAAATTGGCCTCTCTTACCAATGTACCAACGTAATTTTTTTATATTTTTTGATATATATTTATACATATATATAGACAGATCTTGTTTATACAAGATATAAATATATATTATTTTTATTTAAATTTATATAATATATTTATATATGTTTATATATTTACATGTAATTGGGTGTCAACATATAAAATTTTTAGGATGTATTTATAAAATGAATATTTATTTTAAATATATATATATATATATAATATATTTCAATAATTTGTGTAAATACATTAAATTCAGATATTTTTATATGAATTTATATTATGTATTTAACGTTATATTTATATAAATACGTTTATATAATGTATTTACACATTATTGGCACAAACATACAAACACACACACACACATATATAATTAAAAATAATTAAAAAAGAGTAAATTAAATTATCAATGATTATATATATAATTTATTTAAATAAATATATATTTATTCACACATAAACCATATATATGAATTTATATACATAATTTTGATAATAAATATTTTTAACATATAGTTTATTTATTTAATAATTAATTTTACATGTAAATATGAATAAAAATTGAATTATACAATTAATTTCTTATATATTATTATCTGGAGATAAGTATATAAATTTTCATCAAAACTATAGTTGAATTATCATCACTAATCGAGGGGATCCTCCATGGGTTTACTAAGTTTTTGTGATTATTAGGAACTCCTAGGTGTGGTTGTGATTGTCTGAAATCCCTGTTATCTTTTATAAAGATTTAGAACACCTATCCAATGATGTGAACATAAATCCGTAAATGACTCCTGGTGTATGGGAATTGGATCTAATAATTCATTGGAATTTTTTTTCGGATGACAAAAGAAAAATTAGTGGTCTTGGCCATGAATGATGAGGATGAATTTCTAATTCAATGAATGAAACTACTGATCATTAGAATGTTTGTGGGTAATTATCCCATCAATCTGGATTCCTAAAAAAATAAACAACAAAATTATTGGAATTTAGAAGAGCATATAACCACATGACTTTTGGAGCGGGGTATACGATCTTTTAATTCTTCAATGAGAGATTAAAATAAGGTACTAAAAGAAAGGTTGTCATACATTGATAACCAACACATTATATTTCAGTATCTAAGAGAAAATGTGGATATCCTGATGAGAAATCTTACTAAAATCCCATTTTGGATATTATATATAGTGGTACCGTTATGTGGTAGAAGTGAGTGAGTTTTTTTTAAATATAGAAGGCCATAATAAGGAATTTACGAAATGGGATATATCAAATCCTATTATGTGGGGGAAGACAATGTGTATAGTGGTTATGATTGATGTGGAACATCCACTTATATTGGTATAATTTAAAAAGTACAGGAATCGAATTCAGGGATATCATTTGAATTCGGGAAGTAACATGTTTTATCCTTCATTAGTGGGTGTATCAGGAACATAGAGAAAGACTATGACTCATGTAAAGATGATAAAGAAGGAAACACCATCACGTAGTATGGTCATTGGATCTATGAAAAAATGATGGTACATCCTTCATTTTTAATAAAAAAACAACGGGTTCAATATATATGTGAAAAATTATTTTCTAAGAAATATGATGAGAATCATAATAATATCATCATGCTAGGGCCTCCATTTTTTAATGTTAGCTTGTGGACAAGTAGTTAGATGATGGGGTGTATCAAACCAACATGGTGGGTTTTAGTGACCCAAGGAAGAGGTATAATAACCAAAATATGTGTTAAATAGAAACACCCCCATGTTTAATCATGTAACCATTGAGGGCATGTGTAAAGCATCCTCCAACCCAATGAGAAATTTATTGAAACCTCCAAATCTAATTTCTCCCTCAAAAAAATTATTTCCCCCTCTACCCCACCATGAATGTGGTAGATCCAATAGAATCCTCAAGGGATGTTCCAAAATCATAATAGATATATTGGAGGAAAATTAGAGAGAATAGTCTTAATGGAAATAGAATGAACTTAAAAAAAATCGTGTTGTTTAATGGTGTATAGAGGGAAAAATTGGTAATGGGAGATATTAAAAAAGTTTAGAAGTTGAGTGGGTTGGAACTTACCAAAAATGATAAAAGGCAGTGTCGTGATTGATCTATCCCCGCATGTCCTTAGGAAAATGATTTTTCGGATCATTAATGATATGGAAAACGCAAAATCTATTCAGATGCTCAAGCACTATTGTCCTAAAAGTAGCCAAGATATGTGTTTTCTCTATAAAACCATATACAGATCAAGTACCTGGAAGGTATCGCAAAAATGACGGATTATTGGCTATATCCTTGTCTCTCGATAAGGACACTCTGATAGACTCATCTTCATTTAGAGGGAGGATATGGGTGGTAGGGTAAAATCCTTCTCTCCAAACCACATTAGTGAAATCAACCATCAACCAAATGTACCAAAAATATATTTTGAGGGATTTTATGGATGACCCTATAAAATGGAGAAATGGAAGTCCACAATGTCACTCAAAACAATTATTCATAAAATACATAAACCTCTCCATATTGGGTGGAGGTATTTCAAAAGAAGTGTTTTTCAAAATGAAATGAAAGGGCGAGGAAGATAACATTATCCATCTATGATGGATTTACAGAAAGAAAAATAGTTATCAATGCTAGAAGTTCTACGATATTCTGAAACCCTAGTACATCATTTCATGGGAATTCTAAAATAACCCACATGATAGCATAGTTATATATATTAATTGGGTCCACATATTGGTTTATATTTTTTAGTTTATTCATATTCTATCATTATTGTCTTACCACGTGAGGCCATTTTCCTATTATCATTGACATATCTCTAGGATTGAAAATAGGTGATCTACTGTTTATGGATATTTAGAGTTCCTATCATAAGAAAGATGATATATTACACAACATCAAATTTGGAACATTGTAGTAATATCAAATTTGACCAGTGTAACATTCAATCAGATGATATTGAATGAAAAATAATGGAATTGTACACTATACCCCTCTTAATTATGATCCCTTCATTTTCTTGATATTGGAAGTATTACTATATTTAGCTCTCAAAAGTAATGATATTTTATTGTCTATTCTCACATGAGAGTCCCGCATCAAAGTTGGAAACTCTGATTTCTTTTATTTCAATCAAAATTCCTCATTGCGGTGGCACTATAAATCTATTTGTTATCACTGGTTTTGAGTGTAATAATGTTTCTGAAGAGAGGGAAATACATGATCTCATTATTATTTTTTTATTAAGAGGATTTTATTATAGGGTATATCATTTCATACAATTTTACTACTTGAATCAAGCTTGTTTTTTCATATATGATTATCATCCATCTCACAGATGATTTTACAGATGAAGTGATTTTATAGGCACTGACACATATTAATCAACCAATGTGTCTGGACTAGATATATTCTTTATGTTCCTTTAAAAAAACACTAATAAATTTTCAGGAATAGTATTTTAGGAATCTTGAATGAAAATTGGTCACGAATAAAAAATAATTATTCCTTTAATTAAAAAATTAATACTCTCATTCAAAATTAAAATAAAAAAAACATATTCGATCAAAGACATTAGGCAAATCATATTTTTCATTGCGATATAAAAACTATTTTCATAATAGTTTGTCAATAACATACACCCATGCTTAATCTCTATTATTTTTGAAAACCAAAGTGCTTTTGTTCCTAGGAAACTAATACATGGTAATTCCAATGCTTCCCACAAAAACTAGACCTATGGAAAAATAGGAATTATGGCCTAGATTGTGGATATTAAAAAGAGAAATGATAGAGTTGAATGACAATTACTTTAGTTTGTTATTAGTATAATAGGTTTCTATACCAAATGGATTATAGTTTTCCAAAAATGAGTTCCCTCTATCATGTTCAATATTGATGTCAGTGGAAGCCTCTCTTAGTGATTCATCCTATCTAGGGGTCCTAATAAGGGTAATCCTATCACACATTCCATTTTATTTTGGTGGATGATGCTGTTTATGTTAATATAAATTGTATATAGGGACAATATGGTGCATGGGTGATGTTTTATCAGCAGTGACCACCTATTACAAACAATTTTTTTCTAATGGAAGTTTACCTTTTTAGAGATCTACTATGGATGAATGTGGTAATGTCTCACATATTATTCAAAGGTATGATATGGCTTTTGGATAGTTGATAAACACCAAAAATACGAGATATCCTATATCTATGGAGTGCTTTTGAGTTGGGAGTATGAAATCCCCATCACATATAGAATCATGGTGGTTTAAAAAACCAAATATATTTTAGGCATTCCACTATAATTTTGGAAAAAACGAGTTTTATATTAATTTGGATAGGGTGGTAAAATTTTAGGGGTGGAAAAATAATTTGGTATCTAAAACAGGTAAGGAAATTTTTATCAAGTATGTGGCCAAGTTTATCCCTAGGTATGTTATGTACCTTTTAAAATACATGATTTCTTTATTGACCAATTTCATTCTTGAATGTAAATGTTTTGGTTTGTGATTAATCATTTTGGTATAAAACTTTTTGGATGGGTTGGTTTATGATTTTACTCCCCAAAAAAATGTGTGGACGGGGTTTTCTGATATATGACATGTTATAGAATATATTCTCCCAATGTAGGGATGGATTATTATTTATTACACTACTTTTCTATTATCCATGGGCCCTTCATGCCGAATACTTTATCAACTCAGCCTCCTATGTATCTCAACTTGGATCAGGACCTAGATTTTTTTTGTTGGATTGGGGGGGTCCCGAGCTTATTTTTGAAGGCCTACACTAATGGATAAGTGATTGGTCTAGTGTGAATACATGTAATTACCCTTGGGTGGAAAACAATAGTGGTTACATGGAATCCTATACAGTTATTATTGGTTTGGAAAATATAAATAAGATCACTTTGTTTATAGAAGATGAAATTGACTGGTTTATGGAAACATTGAACACCTTGTTCAATGAAAGAGACAATAAAATTACAATGTCTTCTTGTTGTATGATATTTTAGAGTTGACCATATATGATGGATAAATTATTCCATAGGTACTAAATCTGTGAAATATGGTTACTCACTAATTCTTCATCTGGTGGAGGTGAATACATCATTGGAAATAGAAAAACCTATTTCTTCTCTAGATCCCTCCAAAGGAACAATAATTCTCATCGAAACCATGCTTCAGTATTTATTATGTCAAAGAGTTTCTCAAGGACTTCCATGTCCTGAATCAACTAACTGTCCTTCTATGTATGGATACTCAATAGTACTCTTTTCATGAAAATTTTTAGTTCCCCAGTCAAAAGGACATTTTTCATTCATTAGATTATAATTTTGATTTTATTCAAGGTTCATTATTTTTCAGAGATACTGGGGAAGTTTTCCTAAACAGTTAACATGGATTCAAAGTATATCATGTTCACAATGGCCTGAATAATATGGGTTAGAAGGACTGACTTTTTTGTAATAATATTATTATGACAAGCTACATCTAGGAAGAGTGATCCACCTAAAATCTTACAACACAGAGTCTCACGGATGAATAATTCAACAGTAATGGTGGGTTTTTTTGTCAAAACACTTGGTTTAATCATCTAAATTATTTAATTATGATTAATGTGGAGCATTATTTTTTGGTAGAACATTTTTAGGTGTATTTAGGGTAATATGGGACTCCTAGGAGTTTCCTAGAATACTTTTCAATAAAATTTTTAATCTTTCTGGACTCCACACGTAGATGGAGGTCAATATATTATTGCTTCTATGGAGTTTTCATGGAACAAAGGATGAATTTCTATTACTATGGATACTTACTATCTTATTTTTTCCAATTCAACCTCATCCCTAGAAAAAAAATCAATCCATTGGTTAGTTGATTGGGAGGATTCAATCTTTATGTCAGAACTTCTCATACTGTTCCATCATGTTCACTGAAGGGACAAAAATAGGGATAAAAATTTCATGGAAACCCATCTTCTCTCGGGTGAATCACATTTATGGTTT
Source organism: Viscum album (assembly GCA_963277665.1). Taxonomy (NCBI): domain Eukaryota; kingdom Viridiplantae; phylum Streptophyta; class Magnoliopsida; order Santalales; family Viscaceae; genus Viscum; species Viscum album. The sequence continues at coordinate 1,187,802,737 of OY728121.1, read as the reverse complement.
CATGATTTCCCTATATGGATAAAATCCATTTTATTGTAACATATTTGATTTTACCTTTATTTTGTATTATTATTTTCAAAAAATTAATATATATAATTCTCTTGAAATTTAGATGTGTTTTTTAGATAATGTGTATGAAATATCATCGCATTGATAATTCATATTATTTATAATCCATTTAATAAGAAATAATAATTTCTATGCTTGATATCACATGTGATTATATGTTATGGATATCTTTGAAATCCCATGTTATTTTAGTTTTGTTTTCTACAACCGATTTCATATGTAGACATAAACTTTATTATCTAATGGATCTTTTCTATGTAACATGTTATATCATCCCTTTTATTAATATATTTGAATATTTTTTTAGAAGAAAGATGAGATGATAAGAAACACCACATGTTCTTTTCAATTGAATGTAAATGGGGGATAATATTGAGAACACATCTTGAGTAATGGAATAAGTGAAAAGATATTGAAATAACATACATTGGTGGATATTTTTGATAAGTTGTTTCATTTTTGGTCAATCCATAAATATGTGAATGTTGCAATGTGGTGTTTATTTTCATTCTTTAATTATTAAATTAATTTGATTATGATTTTCAAATTTCATACAAATAGTTGAATTCTAGGGAAAAAGTTATTTTTATTACATGATGAGGAGGAATTAATTTTGAAAAAGATAATATGTTCATAAAAATACTGATTTTAATGAATAATAATTAGGAAGATGAATTTTTATTTCCCGGAAAAAATTGATTATATTTTTCATGATTTTTGTGGATTAGTATATGATAAATCTATATTATTTTCATTGATGATTGGATATATCTTTGTGAGAGTTTAATAAAAATATAGCCCTACATCTAGCAGAAGGAAACATGTGTTAAGTATTAGGTTATTTTCTTGAATTCTATTAACATTCATTAAAAGGATGAAATGTGTGCATACCATGAGGGGAGATAAGAGGAGGTATTAAATATGTCAACCACACTTTATCACATATTCATAAATTAATTATCATTTCAATTAAGGGAGAGTTATTTTTTAAATTTCAATATATGATTATGGGGGACATTAATATCTATTATAAGAGACAACACTCCAAGGGATTCCTAGGGTTTATTGATTCCATGGGTCTCCTAGGTGAGGCTGTTATTTTCTAGAATCCATTTTATCTTTAATGAAGTTTTATAACCACCTTTTGAAAACATTATCCTAAATCCCAACATGAGATCTAACGTTATGGATTATGATCTAATTATACATTGAAAAAACATTGTGATAATTGAAAAAGAGAATGTTTCTGTTGTGTCCAACAAGGATGATGATGGATTTCTAATGCATCAAATGAAAATACCAATCATAAAAAAGATTATACTCAATAATCCCTTCAATATAGGTGATATAAAATACATGATCTAAAAAATTTAGTAATCATAAGAGTGTGTATCCATAAGATATTTTGTAATGGGAACATGATCTATGAATTCTATAATGAGATATACAAATATTGTTACATAAAGGATTGTTATGGGCCTTTGATAAACAACTCATTCTAATGGAGGATCCAAGATGCAAATGGGGTATATTGAAGACCTATCTATCCCAATAAATAATTGGGGTACAACTTAAAGTTATTCCATTCTATGGATGTATTGATTGAGATATTTGAAAAATCAAAGGACACATCTAAGAATTTATGGAATGGGTTACATTGGATCATATTCATTCCTAGGATGACATGGGAGATTATGGTACTTGTTGATGTGCTGCCACCACTTATGGGTGGATTTTTTCAGATTAAATAAGAATAAAATTCAAAGATTTCCTTAAATTTTGATAAGATATAATCTTTTATAATGTTTCAGGGGTGTTTCAGGAATACAGAGAAAGACTATGTCTCCAGAAAGGCATATGATGAGGGAAAAACATCATGTAGTATGGTCTGAGGCTCTATTAATAAAAATTCATGACGTCCTTCATTCATAAACCAAAAAAATGGGATTATGATAAAATTATGAAATAAATTTATAAGTAATATGACCAGAATCAAAATAATATAAACAAGATGGGGCCTTTAGTCTTTATTTGCAAATGAACATGAGGAGAAGAAATTATAATAAGGGGAATATCAGACCATCAATGTGTTTTTGGGTAACCCTAGGAAGAGGAATGGTAACCAAGATATGTTTCCCATATAAAATGATACCATCAAGTTGTATTAATATAAATATAGATCGAATGAGTAAAAAATCCTATATCAAAATGAAAATCTATTAAGACATTCTAGATCAAATTTCTCTGTCAATCCATGAACTCCTGCTATATTTCTCCATACATGAGGTTTATACTATCAAATCCTCTATTTTTGGTCAAACAAAATAGAGGTGGAGGGGGGAAATGAGATTGAAAAATGGGAATGTAAATTTTATGAGATCAAGTGAAAACATTGAGGTTAAAAGGAGTGTGAATGGTACACTAGTTACTGATTGATATTCCAAAATATTTAATGTTGTGGGGGATGAATCATATCTCAAATGTTTCATGGAAGAGGCTAGATTGTGTAATCCCCTCATATCCCCAAAAAAACATGTGTTGTAACTTCCTTGATCGTGGAAACCAATTTTTAGTTCGGATTCTCTATCCTTGATAAACTTAATATGTCCCTGATATAGTTTTTATATCCAAAACCATATTAAAAATATTGTTCATGGATGGTAACAGAAAAAAATATGGTTATGTTGGTTGTTTCCCAGCTCATATCAAGGCTATTCAGGTCGACCTGACTTACTTTGGATGGAGGATGTGGATGTTTGGATTTAATCCTTATCTAAAAAAAACATTATTTTAATTATCCATCAACCTATAGCATCAGTGTGGTATTTTCAGGATTTTATGGATGAACCTCCCAAAAGAAATAAATTAATGTCCTAAAATTTACTCTCAACTCCCTTCATGAGAACCACCATAGACCTCTCCTTATAAGATGATTTCAATGAAATTATATTTTAAATTTTTAATATTGGGAGATAAAGAAGAAATTATTATTATATGATGGATATTCATCAAAAAACATAGTCGGTAGGTATTTTAGGAATAGTATATTCTATAAATCCTTTTACAAGTTTTCGTGCAAAGATTAAAACAATATACATAGTATAATAGTTAGACATATTTATGAGGCTAGCTGATTGGATTAGAAATTTCAATTCTTTCGATGACTCTAATCGCGCACCTTCCATGAGTGTACATTGTCAAATCCAAATTGATATATAATTTTGTTTGAGGAAGCCAATGCATGAAATAATCTTCAGGATTGGGATCTTTTTGGAGAATTAAAGGCACTGTGTATAAGTGATTTTTAATTTATAAATGATTGGTTGTCCTATCATCAAAATGGAGATTAATTATTCAATTTCCAATTTGAATCATTGTATTGACATCAAAATTCACCATCCTAACATAAAATGTGTTCCTATTGAAATAAAACTGAAAAATACATATACACACCCCCATTATAAATATGTTCACTTCACTATTGTGGGTATTGAATAATAACTGGATTAGGCTCTCGAAATCAACTAATGTAATTTGTTTATAAATTCCCTAGAATCCAATATCATTGATGGAAAATCCCATTAATTATATTTCGATTAGATGTACTCTATGAGGAGGAACACAAAATATTTTTCTTATCTCACTTATTTTGAGGGTATACATGTTTTCGATGAGAGGTGATCTAATGATCTCATAAAGCTATTATATTACGAGATTGTTCGATCGAGGTGGGTGGGTGGGTCTATAATTTAATTTGACATTTCTTCTTATATCAAACCTTTTGTTTTAAATATGATGAACATATAGCTCAGAAATGATTTTACGAACGAATATATATTATTCAAACTAAAACAGATTCACTCAAGCAAAGTACTTCGAAATGATGTATTCAGTGCATTTATAAAAAATATTTACACATTTTTGGGCCTGATATTTTTGAAATGATGGATGACATTTAACAAAGAAAATACAGACTTTTTTTCATTTACAAAAATATTATTACTCCCAATACCAAAATAAAAATCCCTATTTTGTCTCGGACATTAGGACCATTATCTTGTGCAATGTGACCTATGATATATATTGAAAAATGGATTCAATAATCTAGTGTATCGACTGAACTAATTATTCGTTATCCTAATATATATATATATACCCCAAGGATTAATAAGATGGAATTACATTCAAAAATATTTCACTAAAAATCAATCCATTAAATACCCATCTAATAAGGCCCGACCCCTTAGGATCCCACCATGGATGTCTGTTGGATACATGTGACACTCTAATCCCACCTATAATAGGGTTGGGCAAGGAGACTCACAAAAAAACTATAAAACCATTATATAACCACATTTGACTATAAATATATCAAAATATAACATATATATATATATAAGTATATATGTATATAGTGATTCCCATCCTAAACTAACATTCAAAAATGAACATCATAATACAAAATTATCAACTAAAGCACATTATGAAATGAAAAAAAGAATGACTTAGTATGAATGATCCCTAGAATTATCACATCCACCAAATTCAACTCCAAAAATTACATCATCTATAAAGAACACACATGTGTAGGCTCAAATTCAATGAATTTTTTTTAGAATATAAAAATATGATTCCTCAAATACACAATAGAATAAGTAAATATAATTTAACATCAAAAAATTGTGATATATCTATATTATATAATTTTATAGTCAATATAGAATAATAATATAATCATTTTTCCATTGTCTTGTCCCAAGGTATCATACCCTAAATGAAACATATAACACTTTAGGTTTTTTAAAAATAGAAATTTCACATTACCCAACACCAAAAACATCTAAATCTCCCCTATAAGATTTTAGTAGGTGACTTCGACCACACTAGAGAGTAAAAGATAGTTAATATTTCATCAAACCATATCAACAACATGAACAATGTCATATTCTATGTGATTCAACATATTGGTTCACGTACTCTATAATTGGAGTACCTATTATATTTTTGTAATTGGGTTACCAACATTAGTAATTATATTAATGGAAGAAAACATTTAATCTAGGTATCCACAATGGGGATACAAACATCATGTCTATAAACACAAATTTCCCACACCCCACTATTTTCTACACTTTTTTTGGAAATCAAATTCCCTTGAATACCATAAAACATAAATACATATATAATATCAATGATATATTTTTTTATGGCTGAGTAACACTCTGAAATATCATCTAGAAAATTAAATTATAACATAAGGGAAAATGATTTTGGATGAACTTCGCAACGATTCCTAAAATTATCATTCATTAATAAAGATCTCATTTGAGACATAGTTTCAACTCTCTAGGATCTCTCTCTTAACATTGAACTCATTAATTCATTAAAATTGCAAGAATATGGGTTTTTATAGAAACAAAAATGAATCATTTATGAAAACGAAGATGAATGGAAAATCCATTCGTCTGAAGGTAGGAGAAGAATCTTGTATGATCGAATGTATCGATCATTTACAAGAGGTTGCGGGGCATTTCGATCACTTGGACATCTGAATATAGAAGAAAACATAACTGGATTTATCGAATGGATAAGATAAACTAGATTTGATTGTTGGGTTTATTTTCATAACAATAAATGGTGGTTGTAAAAAATTTACATTCACCTAATTGAATTGACACATTATGCGGTTGATGTATAATTCCACTTGTTCCCAGAGTTGTGTTTTTTCTTTTTATTTTGTGTAATTCGTATCTTTTCATAAAATGGTATGAAAATTTTTTTATAGTAAAATATGATTGATTCCATACAATTATCCTCTATATAATTTATTTGTTCCACTTCTTAACATCTTAAATAGTCACTTTAAATGATAAAAAATAATCCCTGACCATTAAAATATGATCTCTTATTCTCCTATATTTCTTAATATATAATAATTGTTATTATGCATCTTCAAAATTTATTCTTCAAATATTGTAAACAATGTGAATTACCCTAATTTAATTGACACTCCTTGTGGTTGTGGTATGCTCCCACAAATTTCTGGTGTTGAGATGGTTACATTCCTTGTTATCAGTTGGACTATTTGTCATATAAATTCCCATAAAAAATAATTTAGTAATAAATGTTTGAATCCATAAAAAACCATAAATATAATTATTTAGTTACTTTTATTATCTTCACAAATCATTACTCTAATTGATGAATCATCATCCACGGTTAGAAAAATATAATATCCAATTCAAATATATTTCCAAAAATCTAATGATGATTAAAAATAATCATTCAAATTACACCATCAAATATAGTAAATTTTGTGTATTCTTCTAATTATTATGAAATATTGTGTATTTGAGGATTCCTCCCACAAATACTAAGTGTTGACCTGGTTCCTCCTCTCATTAGTAGTGGGATATTTTTTTATAATGTCCTAGAAAAGATTACTTAATAATATTGGTTCAATTCCATACAATTTACCTCAAAATAATACATTAGATCCTTTTTTTTAAAACTAATAAAATAATCACTCTAAATGATGAATAATCATCAATGATCATCAAAATCTAAAATACACTTATTTTATATTTCCTGCAATATAATTATAATTGAAAAATATAATGAAAGTTTCTTCTTAAAATTTTGTAAACAATGTTAATTATCCTATTGAAATTTACAAATGTTTTGGGCCTCAGGAACAACTATGATATTATAAAATTTAGAAACCATTGACTTTTCAAACCTCTCAACTTGTGGAAAAATAATTAAAAAATAGATTAACCCTATCTTCAATAAATAACTCGTGGTTTTTAGAATAAACTAAATCCTTATTAGTATAAGTATGTTCCTTTCTTGAATTTTAGGTATATAAGTATAAATATTTTTCAAAAGATCATAATGTCATGAAAATTATCATCTATGTGATTAAACATGATTCATTATTTATAGCAGTGTTTTAGATGAAAAGAAATATTATAGGATTTTTAATGTCTTTGTAATATATATTCCAAAATAAATAGAAGAAGAACAATATTAGGATCATGAATAATCTCATCTTGCAAGAGGAACAATAAATATGTCCACAATTGGTTATTCGAGAATAGGCTATTCATTTTAAATGTGTGATCATTTTTCATGGGTTCACAGTTATATTTTCATTGGATGATTTGGAAAAATATTTTTAATGGGGTTTTCAAAAAAATTCCCCAACTATTAAAATCCACACATGCGCCAGCCTTGAAACAAAACTTCTTGGAACAAGGGTCAAAATACTGGGAGATCCGACCTAAGGAGAATACATTGTTTTAGATGAGTGTGGGTAGAAGCATAACAACCATAGGAGCATTAATGGTGTGATGTATAGTTAGAGAGCATGTCATCCATTCTCCATGCACGTGTGGGTAGTGTATCTGGGCATCGAACCAGATGCTGAATCAATGGTGAATCTGGAACAAGATCACTGATATAGTGTTAACATAATGTTTGGGGAATTTATGTGGGATTTGTTCTTATAGTTTATATTTAATGTGTTAAAAAATTATTAATATAATCATATCCATACAATCTGGTGTATAAGATCTATCTAGTTCCTAGAGAATCACACACTATAGGAAAATTTCATGACTATTACTAACTCCTATGTTCATTTTTCTTCTATAGTTTTATTCATTTTTTATTATAATTTAATTAAATTGTAATTATTGTATAAATTTTTCAATCATAAATGTTTCCACTCATTTTCTTCCACTATGTATTGAATTATCTCTCTTTTAATTAATTAATTATTTCATTCATTCATCATCTTCTTCTTTTCGTGTTGTTTCTCTTCATTCCATTATTTTATTTATTTTATTCTTCCGCTTTATATATATATATATCTCTTTATTTCTATTTTTATTTTATTTCATCATCTTCTCTTATTATACCATAATGACCTCTTACCCCTGATAATGAGGGGCTGACCTAAAGGTTGGATCATGGGAGGTATGTGGTGTTTCATGAATTCCATGCTTAAATTATATAAGTTTTTTTCTTTTTGTAGTGGATGTGAGAGTATTTAACTAGTGAAGTGGTCATCCAATATGGTATTATTTTAAAATCACTTCTACTTCTTTGGATCATTAATTTTCCCTCCCTTATCATGGGTAAACTCTTAATAAAGTGGATTTAAGTATACAAGAAGGGATGAAATGACATAAGTTATAGCCGAGTCTTTTATGAATTGGACTCTCGATTAAAGTGTTAACCAATTTTTCAATTAGTTTAGGTGGGATTTGGTGTGTTAAATTTTTTTCAAAAGAATTCTATAATTCCACAATCAATAAATCAAATGAATTCAATTCATTTTTGAGGTATTTTAAGTTGAATTATTGTATTTAATATAAACAAGAAATATATAATGAAGGAACCCATGTTACAAAACCCTAAAGACCAAGAAATTTATTTTTGACCTACATTTTATAATCCTCTGAATTTAGATTGTAATTATAAATTGAATTATTATATTACCATATTTTCCATATGAAAAAAATTATTTCATTTATAAAATAATAAAAACAATAAAAAAGAGTTTATATTAATTAGAAATTTTTTATTGATTGTCTGCGATGATCCTTATGTGAAAGGGCTCTGGTCATCCATTTCACTACATTATGAAAAAATATAATCTTCATTTTAAATACCCAATGATAGATGTTCTCCAATGTCTCTTTATAGAATAAATTGACATAGGAATTAACATTTTCCCATGTAGACTATTTTCAATGAATCTAACACTAAAAAACTGTATTACACATTATATATTAATGTATATATGAATATTTCATATAATCTATTTTATATTTGAAAATCATAATTTTGGTTGAATAATATATTACACATAATATAACTTGTGTATGTGAAAAGGTTGTTGAAAGAGTCTCTGGGATCAATTTCTTACAAAATAGGGAACTACAAAGATAGTGTAGAATATACAGTTATATCATCATGGAGCTATGCATGGTGGTGATCAAAAATAATATAGAAATGACTTTTTTACATTAATTGTCCACAATATATTCATATTATTATGACTAAGTATAGAAAAAGGAACAAGTTCCACTTTTTTTATGTTGTGAAGATGAAGAAGATTTACTTTTGATCTATTGAGTGTGTAACAATGTGAAGAAGTCGTTAGTGGAAGAAAAAATGTAACAATGTGACATCCATTACATGTCTCAATATCTGTGAGACATTCTTGTGGCAAAACATTAAATTAAATTAAGATTTTCATCAGATCAATTATAAATAACAAGATATGATGTATAAAATAAGCACTTCCAATTGAATATAGTGAAATACAAGTGAATGGTTATTCCCTACCTGTGGTAACCATGAAAAAAATAATTATTTTCTAATAGATATTTTTGGTATAGTATTATTTTCAAACTACGCCAAGGACTAACTACTCTTATTTAGTATAGAACCATGTAAAAATATCATCTTCCATATCTACCTTATATGAAATTATTGAATATAATAAATAAAATATATCATGAGATATAAAATCCAAACTATTCTTAGAGGTGTAATGGATAAAGTTATAATTTCTAAAAAATCATCCCAACACTAATTCATCACCCCTTATTTATTAATAATATCGTAACTAGTCACCTCACGTCGTATCATATGGATGATTCAAATCTGTAAGATTATATTTTTTTTATATTTTGATGATTTGAGTTTATTTTCTCTCTAAAAAATGAAGTGTGTTTTGGTGAAGATGCAGTTATCTATAAATATATGTCTATATATACCAAAACCATGATTATCATGCGATCAAAAGAGGAAGGAAAGCTGATGAAGTGAAATATTTTATATAAATAAGAGAGTGTATTTAAATCTCTATGACTTACTGCCAATAATGAAATATCATGCGTGGAATGTAAATATTAGGTGGATCATGATTCCACTATGGAGAAGGACAACATTTGAAACATAATTTTTTTATGAATGGTATGTGAACATGAGGTCTGGGAAAATTCTTGTACAAGCCATCCTTAAGATGAAGGTCCATTCACAAGTGGTGATAATGACCAATTTATAACCTATAATGATAAATCATATTGTTGATTGAGATTTTTTTAATTTTTTTCAATAGAAAAAGACTCTTTAGTTTTGAAGTCTTTTAAAGTATGAAGGATGAAATCACCTAGATGGAAGACGAAGATATCATGGAAAAGGACTTAGAAGGATAAATTATTGAAAGAATAACTCTCCAAAAATGGATGGAACATTTTAATTTACTAATATAGAACATTAAATAAGTGCCTTATAATGGCTCAAAAAAATTTAAGAGAAATATGGAATGAAGAAATTTTTTGAAGAAGAGATCCATAGACTTAATGAAAATACAGAAAATAACAATGAGGTCAAGGATTTATAAAAGGATTAACAATAAATGAAGGCAATAATACATTATTCTAAAACTAAATAAATGTAAGATATATGAATAAAAAGATGAAATAATGGTTTCATATTGTGAATATAAGGTTATTATGATTAAATATAAGAAAAAACCACCAATTTCAAATACCAACAATTGGAAGTCTATGGAACCAATCTGGAGAAGAAACATATTAATACTTAATAAAATAATTATATTATTTTTGTTTTTAATTGTTTCTCACTATAGTATTCCATTTTTAAAAGAACTCTAACTTGTGATAAGAAAAATATGAAATCTTTTGATAATTTACCTCAGTGGAATAAAAATTTTGACATAAAAGACAATGATGGCTCTACACTCCCCCGACCCAATCCTCTCCCACTTACTCTCGCTCTCGTCTCTTTCTCTGCTCTAGGTTTTATGGATGAAACCTTCTCTACTCCTGGGATCATTTAATCTTATTTGGCTCTCTCTGACCCTTCCATGCTTCTCATAGGGTTCATCTGATTATTTTCTTTCACGGCTGGTCTGCTCCCAGGTTCCATCCCTCGCTTTGGCTTCAATGAAGGCGGTCCAGTTATACCCTAGGACGCCACTACCATGCACTGACCTAGAATTCCATTTCTCCTCTCCAGGTCAGATTTGGAGCAATGGAATCACATAGGTTTTGGGCTTCAGGTTCGGCGGATGTGGGTCTGATTAGAGTCTTCCCTGTTTCCCCCTCCCTTATTCAGTTTTGTCTTGTTTTGGGATTCATCCCCAGTTTCTTTTGGGTACTTCCCCACTTTCCTCTTTCCCATGTTCCCTCTGGGTTTCTTCCCCGATTCTCATGTTTTTTCGCAATGCTGGATCGGAACCCTCGGAATTCAAATCCCGGCCCTGACCTCAATGTCCTTCTGCTTCTCCCTAGGTTGGAGTCAAGCAGTGGTCCGTCAGAGGATTTTGGAGGTGGGATTCATCTTCTGAAGGTGCTCCTCAAGTGACGGTGATGACTGTGGTAGTGTTGGCTATATCGGTGATCCATTTTTATGGTATTTGTGTTTCATTGTGTTTCTATTTTCTATGATGAATGATCGACAATGGCATGGTGGGGATGTTTCTGTGGGTGGTGATGGATCTAGATGAAGTGGACGGCGTTGAAGTTTCTGGAAACCTTCTCCGGTGGTGGACAATGATGATGATGGTACTGACGATGGCAGATAGAAGCGATGTGACCGGTCTCTTGGTTCAAGGCCTCCTTGTGATGGTTGATTTTTTGGATTGCAGTGGGTTTGTTCGTGGCACGGGGTGGATTATGGCGGTTTTCAGATTTATTTTTTTTATTTTAAATTTGAAGGTTTAAATGTTAGCTTGAATGGGGCATTAACTGGTTTAGGTGGTTGTTTGTATGTTGGAATATTTGGAACATTTTTATGGTTCCCACTTACCCAAAAAATGACTGTTTGAAAATTCAAAAAAAAAGTTTTTGGTGTTTTTTTATCTCAAGAATTATGGAAACCAAGGTACCATGTATACAATTATGTAAAAATGTTACCCAATCTATTTCCATAAATAAATTAGGTTCTAAAAAATTTGGTGAACATGTATGGATGAATAAAGTTGATAATAATCCACCCCATTTAAAAGGTTGAATAATAAATTTTTTTAAAAAGATGGTTCCCCACAAAGATCCCAACAGGCTATGAAGAATTCCCAAAAAGAATATATAGTGTAAATAAAAAGATTAATTATTCTGGGTTAATTTTGCAGGTGTAACTGTTTAAATAATTCTGCCATGGATTATGGGAATAGTTCTCTAATTGAATTGAACAAAACAATACAATATTAAGGTGTAGAAAGATATATATAACGGGGAAACATCCACAAGTAATTAATTTTTTTTTAATTCAAATAGCGATGTAATGGTTGAAAATATTTGTGATGTACACAATAATATTTGTTATATGGTTGGAACATGCTCATCATGACATGTATCAAAATAAGATAAGAAAATAAGACTAAAAAATTTGGTTAAAAAGGATGAAGAAACATTGGGATGTAAACAAAAAAAATTCAATAATAAATTCCCCCAAGAATATATGAATGAAATAATGTGAAATGATCTAGGATTTTAAATATATGATTTTAATTGAATCTGATGTATCCAAAAGAAAAAAAATATGAATGAGGACATTATGATGAAACCATGTGTAAAATCAAAACATACATGCAATGTTTCTAATGATATTTTAGTAGTCTGGATAGAAGAATTGGAGAATATGAATGAAATGTTAGAATCATAAGATATGTCTAGTTAATTGGATGAAAAATGGACCCACATTAAGAAGATGAATTTATGTGTGTGACGTCCAATACACACATATATACTCCTAGAAATGTTTCTACAGTAGTTCTAGTAATAGAAAAGTTCTTCAAGAACATAAAATCTTCACCATTTGGTAAATGTTCATCAAAATATCATAAGAATATAAATTTCACAGACAATGAAATTGAATAATTTATAAGATCCACACAGCCTCAAATAGAATTGAACAAAAAATGTGATAGATTGAATATTGATGAAAATGGAGAAAATTAGTTGAGAAAACCATATCAACCTTGATATTTACTTTAATAAATTAATTAGGATAAACCATATTCACATAATTTTTATGTATTTCATCTTTAATAGTAGCACAAAGACTTGAATGTGAGGAATTTTTATTGGGGGAGAACCTTAGAATCATGGTTGCTGATAATTTGTGATAGAAAAATAGAAAAGTTATGATCCTTGAAAGGATCCTCTATCGAAATTAGAACAAAAATATGATATAGGATCATATTTTAGGATGATTAAGAAGGTACTATTATTTCTTGGATAACAATGATATATAAGATACATTCATGGATTGTTTATATATTTGGAATCTAGAAGAACAAGTATTGAAGTATATAATCCGTATTGAAGATGTGAATGTTGTAAAATATAGATATCCACATGTTCAATATACATATTGTTTTAATCTACAATTGGGGACATAATAATATTCATTATTGGAGAGATCCAAATTTATGAAGATATTGAGGAGTGATCCCCATGAAGGGGATACAAATGAAGAATGATGGAGTAAATTCTAGAATCAATATTTCAATTGGTATCAAATATAAATATTCAAGAAATTTTTTAATGATCATGTTATTTAAAAAGGTATTTTTTTCATTATATATCATATTTAGTTAATAGATATAACATAAATAACATAATAGGGGAGTAATTCAGTTAATAAAAACATATGACATGTGGATGTGTTGAAGTGCTTCAAGGCCACTTATCCTGTCATTTGTACGTGAATGATTTTTATCTATGTTTTTAAGATAGTGCATAGATTTAGTTTTATATTTTTTCAAATATTATATATACCTTAATTGGTATCAACTTCCATATATAAATGTGGAAAAACCATTGGATGAATGTTTCATAGTAATCATTCTTTGAGACATCATGGTCAGTTGTTAAAGGACAATTTTTTTTGTAAAAATAAAATCCAATTATATTATACACCGACCATAGATCAGGTAGACATAGAGTGAAATGATGGATGACATATTATTTAAGTATGGAATGATACATATATCCCACGAACATTTTATTTCATGGAAATATGAGGTATTGAATGTAAAATGAATTATTTAAATTGAAAGTTTTGAAGTTAAAATATCACATAAATATTCATAGATTTTACTCTTCATTGAGAATGTATTATGATTTTATTCACAAGAAATACAATGGTGGAGATTGAAGATCCCAAATTGTGCATTATATGTAGTTTTTTCACAATGTATGTTATTTGTTGAATTTTTTTTTCAATGAAATAACATGGATTCATTGATGTCAACATATTCAAAGATGTTACTAGAAGGTTTTCTGAAGTTCCCAAGATATCCAAGATTGATAAAAAGGTGAATATTGTTTTGGTGAATATTTGAAGATGAAATTATTCATGTCTTATTATCATAATAAAGTACCTATATATAATTGTATTCTATAATTAGGATGATTGTTTTGTTAATATTAATGTCAAAAACATGTGTCACTAAGTAAATTGACATGGATCAAAGTTTACAAAAATGTTGAACTTATGAATAATTATGGTGATCATTGGAATTTATATTCTAAATTGAAAATAAGGGGAGGAATATTATGATCATAAAAATTTTCGATTTTAATGAAGAAAAAAAGGAGTTCATGTATGGTTTTTATATAATTGGTTATGCATTATAGATGCATGATCATTTTTCCTGTTTAGGAATTTATATGTGATGTTGAATATTTGGGTAATTCCTTTTTGGGAGTTTACCAAAAAAATTATCAATCCAATAAAAGCCACATATGGGCCATCCAAATAACCACATATGTGGGACTCATGTGTAAACCATGTTGGAGAGATAGCCCAAGGATCCTATATGGATGAAAAGTAGCGAGGGTGGATGTATAGAGCTTGAAACAACATTCATACTAGAACACATTGGGGGTGAGAATGTTGGTATCAATCAATGTATGTGTGGGTAGTGTATCTAGGTACATACCATGGTTGTATCTAAATGATGAAGTGGGAATGGGATCATTGGAATACAATTTCCAATACATGTTAATAATCGGTGTGGTATGGGATCTCATGGGTTTTTATTCCCTTATTAAAAACATACACATAAAAACATAGGCATCTAATCTAGTACACGAGTGTCATCAAATCACCACATAATATCATCTTCTTCCACATGAATAACCTAGGAAAGCACTAATTTCTATTTGTTTGAGTTTTTATGATGACTCTTCCATGAATGTGTCGATATTGAGACTATCTCATGATTTAGATCTTGAGAAAAGGAAGAATATTTGGAATGTATGAAATTTTTTTCTAACATTCATGCAGTTAACCAAAAAAATTGAGACCACTGAGGAAAATATGGTGTCATAGAAGGCTGATAATGCATGGATAAAATGAGCATGTTATTATTATCATAGGAATATATTATTCTCACCAGGAGGAGAAAATTGGTTTCCAATGAAGAGGAGACAACATGAATTACAACATCATAATTGTTATAATTATTAAAAAATATGTGATATTTATATTGGAAATGACCCAGAATAATTCTTAGATCCTTGAAATGGATGATTTATCGATCTTGGAGTTGATGCAATGGTTGGGTAAACTCAGATATAAATTCCTAAGCACCAAGTGAAGATGAAGATATTGTCTCCCATGATTTATTTTGGAGGGTCATATTTTTTTAAAAATATAGAATCCATATGTTTCTATTTCATGAACAGAAGATGTTCTAGGACCCTCGTGTCTATATGGTATAGTGTGTTTCATGCCCTTCTATTTTAACAAAGGATTTCCACAAATCACCATGCTTCTGTGAAGAAATTTTACGGCCTATTAAAATGAGATTCATGTAATCTATTGTTTTTCTATGAAATTGAAATACCAGGCACTACAGTTTAACACAAACTCATCATTCTCATAGTGAACATTGTGGAAATATAGTGTTTGTATCACAATAATTCAATATGTAATGTGAAGGTTGTGTTCTTCATATAACTCATTTTTCCAGAATGAATGAACAACTACCTTTTCATTCACACTAATATAGGTGGTAAAATATTGAATAAACTTTTCCATAAAGTATATCTATTAATAAATTTAAA
The DNA here is from genome assembly GCA_963277665.1 of Viscum album. Classification (NCBI taxonomy): domain Eukaryota; kingdom Viridiplantae; phylum Streptophyta; class Magnoliopsida; order Santalales; family Viscaceae; genus Viscum; species Viscum album. The sequence continues at coordinate 1,187,786,550 of OY728121.1, read as the reverse complement.
GAACTGTTTCCTCACTCATGTGTTTCATTATAAATAATGTAGTTATTTGATAAAATCATATGACACAGTTTCATTAAAGAATATGATATAGTGCAAGGTGAATCATATACATGTAATATGGTTGTGTGATGGAAATACATTGAGAGATTTCAAAATCATCATTTGAAGCCTCAGAAGGATAATGTTACACCATATGATAATGAATCCATGAATAGTGATTAATAATAAATAGATAATAAAATGAAATTTTTCACAAGGGGTTGGGTTATTCTTCTACGCATTAACCAAATACATGTTTGATGCATCTTTAGAGACTAAATTATCAAAATATGTAACATTGTTATGAGTGGTTTATTGTCTGATAATATAACATTAGAAAACACTATTACACTTTTTGTGTTAAAGAATATAAGAAGAATACATTTCATTGAGTTGATATCTGGACTCTATCATTTCGGTTGAAGAAGAAGATACACATACTAGTTTTGGTGAACATGAAATGGAATAAATAAAAAACTGTAGGTGTTCATGTTTACTAAATAGGGAATAATGTAGGCTATATAGATTGTTTATATATATTTTCCTTGAATTTTACTTGCATTTGATCACCAATCAATTAGAGATATATTTCATATATTACAAATCTAAAACAAATTTATATTATTCTGACTAAATTCAGAATAAAGAATAAGTTCAACATTAAATTATCTATCGTGAAGAAGAATAAGAGTTTGTTTCTTGTCATTGTGAAAGTAACTAAGTGATAAAGAAGTTATTGGAAGAAAAACTAATCCCGATGAACTACATTAGATGTCACAAGAAGTGGAATACTTTCTTTGTGTTGAAATATTTTAATATGGCAAAGATTATCTATAGAGAATGTATATATAAATTTATAGGAGCTATATCAAACCCAAAATCAATGGACTATTGTGCGACGCTATTTAATGATTATTATCTATTTATTGTAACTATGTTAAAAAGATTATTTTCTTATAGTTGTGTATTATTGAATTGTTTTCATCCTTTTCCAAGTGACAACTTCTCTTTTTGAGTGGTGAATCATGTATATATCATGTTTCATCATTACCATCATTCATATATATTTTTATGATAAATAAAATAGAATAAGAGAATCAAGATACTAAAATCTCTATGTTGTAAATGGGATAAAATTTGTAGTTTCTAAAAATTTCCCAATGCAATGATTCTACCCCAAATCAAAAAGCATATAAAAATTTGGTCCTATCAACAAACACCACACAAAAATATGTTAGTATGTTTAAAAGTGATATTTCATGACTATGGTTGATATAAACTGCTCATTAAGTGTAAGTATAAGAGGAGGGTATGCTTCCTTATATAGGTGTGGGGAGGGGAAAATTTGTAAATAAAAGAAATATTATTATATAGTATGTGTTTATATCATGTAAAATGGATCCAAGAAACATGAATTCAATGATAAGGAGGATATGGTTGTAATATACTAATACAATAAAATTTAGATTGTTTTTTATATCATTTTAAAAATTATTTTTTGTATTAACTCGTTTTTTATCCATTGATAACAATGGTAACAAATTTTTCATTATTAAATTGATATTAATTTACCTATAGAATAATAATTTCCTAAAATATGGTAAAATGATGCATTGTTTACCAAATTGCATCCCCCATGTCCCCTCTCATGAATTTTTTTAATCATTTAATAATATAATATTTAGCATAAAATATAATTGAAGTCTTTTTAATAAATTTAGGAATATATTGAAATTAAAGACATAAAAATAGAATTAAAATTTGAATCTAGAATATATGACCATAAATTATAAATTATTATAAAAATTATGTGTTTTCATAATTCATCCAATCAAAATTACTTTTAATGTTTTCAAAATAAATTTCTTTTTTTTATTTCTTTTAAAACCATCTTGTTAGCATTATGTAAGAATTTAATGTAATTTTATGATAATTAAAATTTAGAAATAAATTAAAATATTAAAAATAAATTAATTGCATCAAGATAATATTATAAATGTAATTGTAATATCTTATTAATCCTTTGTGAACACATGAGTGAAATTAAAAATAAGAGAGTGACATTTTGTACTAATCCTTAATTTAAAATAAAATAAATTTCAGAATAAATGTATATATGCAATAAATTTCCATTGGTTAGAATGGAAAAGGCACATGGATTAATATAACCAAAAAATGAAATAAAGGAATGTGTTTTGTTGATTTCTAGGCATTATCCTATTTTTTTATCCATAATTTTCTAATTCTACCATTAATGAGATGAAAAATATTATAAATGGTTACAAGTCATCAGGATATAAAAAGGGTCGTATTTACCAAATATTAAAATGATGATTCGAAATATGGAATCCATTTTTTATATTAAATTTCTATGAGTTTCATAAAAATAAGTACATAAAATGAAACAATATATTTTTTAGACCAATGTATTTGTAAGCTAACAACTAAATTCAATTTCATTACATTACTAATAAAAACCAAAAACTGATTGTTACAATTTCTTAACAAATGTCAAATGCTTACATGTTTTACCATATCCCATCCCCATGTCCCCATTAATGAATTATATGATTTTTAAATCATCTAATAAAATATTATTTAACATTAAATACAACCAAAGACTTTTTAATAACTATCCATATATTTTAACTACAAATACATAACAATCATATTATACATATGTAAACATATGGTAAAATTAAAACCAATAGAGTGGCATTTTGTAATAATATATTATCAGTGAAAATAAAAGTTATAATCAAATGATAGAAGTAAGAAATTCCCAATTATTTGAATAGAAGATGATTAATGTAATATATAACCTCTCAAGTGAAATAAAATAACTTGTTTTGAAGATTTCAACCCTTATGCCATAATTTTAATCATGTTTTACTAATTCTACACTTACAGATAATACAAATATTTAATATGGTTATTATTCATAAGGAAATAAAATAAGAGGGTTATATTTCCCAAATTTGAACATGATTACTCAAAATATGAAATTAATTTATTAATATTAAATTACTAGAAATTTCATAAATGAATATGGACATAAGTTCGTAAAATGAAACAAAGAATATTTTTATAAAATTGGATTTTTAATCATAAAACATCATTCAATTTCATTATATTCATAACAAAAAATAATAAATGAATGTTAAATCATATGGTTAAATATTATATATATAATTCCTTAATATTATTTATAAATAAATAATTATTTAAATTTCAAAAACAAAATTTCTTTGTGAAAATATAAGTGTTTTCGGAAAAATAACACCTTTTAACTTAATATGTTTTTATCAATTTTTATAACCATTTTAAAAATAATGAAAAAATTCTATCTATATAATATCCTTATATTTAATTAAAACCATTTTTCAAAAGTGGTCAACATAATTTATTTTGGTAAATACAAAAAATACACAAAATAGAATTCTTCGTGGAAAAGTCTTTTAATTTGTTAAATTGAATTAATAAAAAGATTATATTTATCTATTTGTTATGGATATATCATCTAAAATCATTTTTCATATATTTAGTGTTTTAGTTATTCATATTCATATCTACAAATCTAATAGCAAGTTTATAATGTTAATTATATATCACATATCATTTAGAGTGGAGGTAACATGTAAAATAAGCTATCATATACTTAATGTTTATTTAAATGGATATTATATATCAATAATATTAAGGTGTTATGTTATATAAATATATAAGTATTATATTATAATATGGTAATCATTGTTATCATAATATAGAATACTATTAATATTATAATATGCACTGATATTCTTATGATATTGATTTATTATAATATTATGATAATATTATTTTTTATATTATTATAAAATTAATATATGTTAATAAATATACTATAATATTATAATATATTATAATATGTCAATAATATTATTATTGTATGATGTTAATATATGTCAATATATATTATTATTATCATAATACGTTAAATATATATTTAATATATATATATTGTAATATCTGAAATATATATTATTAGTACGATACAACCGACATTTTATTATAGATATTATAATAATAAATATGGTTGATCACATCTTTCACTGTAGAACACAACTCACAAAAAGAAAAATTCACATCATGACTCCCCATTTTTTTATGTCATCATAATTGGTGGATCAAATATTTTATTTTACGCCCTATCTATAAATCACGTCTCCTTATATTTCAGATATCATCAAACTAAATGGAACGGAGTTTTTAGAATTTTTTTTGATAATCAGATCATGTTGGGGAAGATTTTGGGAAATATTCATCTTTCTTTAACTATAATATTTATAGAATAAGTATTTCTAATATCGGATTACATGAATAACTATGGACTTTTATTTTCATGTTTATGTTAATATAATTATAAAAAAGGTTAAATGAATTATATATTGTGTTCATTTAATTTCTAGGATTGTAATCTTTACATGGAATTTCATACTAATCATTATTTGGTACTTTAAAATATCATTTATTTTTGTTTCTTTTTTTAAATATTTAAAGCAAAACCCTGATATATTCAAATAAGATTTCATTAGCTAAAAACTTTACACAGTATACCATTTAAAAACGTTGTTCCTACTTTTACAAACATTTATACCAGGAAATAGTTTATAGAATCTATAATATACACGTAATGTATTGAAATCGTAGTGGTAATTTTATTATTTGAAGGATTATATGAGTAATATTAGTACATATGTTAAATTCTTATACACCAAAAACTAAAACTGAAAAACAGTAATTAATTATAATGAAAAAAGTAGTAACAAAGTTATTTATTTCTTACTGAATTTGGTTTTATTTATCTGATATATTTTAGGTACATTATAAAGACATTTTTTATTCTATAACTTCACTTTTTTTATTTGAAATTAATTTTCATTTATAGAATGTTTTGTTGAATTTTTATTTCTCAATAATTATAGATTTTCGGTAGGATGTTTTGGTTAAAATGATATAGAATTATATGACCTTGATAATCCAGAGATATATAAATATATTGAGTTTTTTTATTGAATGGTTTTTTGGGGGATTTCTTCCAATTTATTTTAAATTATGAATGATTTCCTTAAATTTTTCCTCATTTTTTGTTTAATTTTATTTATCTATTCATGTATAAATAGTTACATTAGGAATAAAAAATCTTTTTCCCATATTGGTATATGATTTGGTCAGTTCATTCCCAAGAGATAATTATTATGAAAATTTTGATATCACAATATTATTCTGGGGTAATTGAATAGATTATCCATATATTGCGCAGGAACCTGAAATATCAAGGTGGAATAGACTATTACCCTAATATATAAAAAGAATTATATATGTTGATTTTATTATTGATCAAATGTGTCATTGTGTTAAATCTACAAGAGAGTAATAATTTTTGTATAAATTGAAAATCATTATTATATATATATTTATATTTTCAAATGCTAATACTATTTAAAGTCAGTTTGAATAATTTTTATATTATCATTCATCTCTTTCATTTTTTTCATTAAATAAAATAGTTGTTATCACATGAGATGCATGAATTTCGATACCTATCATCTACATTTTATCAATGTGGGTCCCATTTGATTGATCAGAAGGAAAAAATTTCATTTCCCAGGTTCTTGGGTTTTCATAGCACCCCCTTTATTGAGTGACTTGTGTCATTGTATCTCAACTTCTGTGAAACTTTTGTATGACTATATGCCCTTCGATGTAACATACCATGGATTATTACATCACCACACACATTGTTCCACTTCCAATATACTACCACTTGTGCTATTCCATTTTGATATCCTGCACTATCATACCACCCCACCACATTCTCTTTTACAATCTATCCCTACACACCCTCGAGATATGCTTCGTTTCTACACTATATAATCATGTATCTTACTCTATGTTTTTTTATATATGTTTATATTGATTATTTATGATTTTTAACTCTTTTTATGACTACATTTTTGTGCTTTGAATCATTTATTCCTTATTATCCCTTTTATAAACTATAACTACAATTAACTATCTTGTGGATAAGACCCTAGAATCCCCCAATTTCTATATATGATAGAAGATGGTTAATATAATTTTTAAAGTGGATGAACTATTATAATCATAATTTTTTCCACACCTTAAGATACAAGGGTTGTCACTATTTGTTAGTGGGAAAATAAAACAAAAATAATTTTAACATGTTTCTTATTTTTATGGATCGTTATTTTAGTTAGGTTTCCAAAACATCCATTACACACAAGGAGTTTTTTGATTTCTTATCACTACTGTTTTCTATGACTGAAATTATTAGTAAATTTTTTATATATTTCAGATCCTATTTATACTCAATTAGAGATATAATTCAAATCCATAATATTATAATGAGTGTATATATATTTTTAATGAAATAATTCATTTATGGTTAATTACTTTTAATCTGGAGGGTTCCAGAAGGTAGCATGAAAACTTATTTTTATTTTCATTACTCCATGGTCTTAGTCTTCTGAACATGATAATACTCATAGAGAAGTTGGAAGACCTGAGTAATTTACATATCTTTTTTGGTTTATAATAAAATAATCATTCCCATATTCTATGGAATGGCCTGAAATATGAAACATAATTGATAGTTTTAATGAATATTATTGGTTCCTCCGGTATCAACACACTGTATCATCCTTTAGCTTAATTGTTGTTCATATAAAAAGACCTAATGCCTCTCTCTCCTAGAAACCCACAACCTCAGTTGTAGATTCTAGTGAATACAAACATCATATAGAGAATCCATGTATTATTCAATCTTACATGGAAACATTTTCTGATAATTTTTTTATGTCTTATATAAATCCAAAAAAATCAAATTGCTAGTTATATGAGTATTTTAGTTATATAAAATTTGAAACTCTCTTTGATTTTTCTTGTTCCACACTATTGCTTAAATTTATTGGTATTTATAAAATATTATTATTGATTTCTAGTTCCATTCCAGCTTCTCACATACCATGGTTTTGTTTTATGTGTGTACATTCTTGAGTTGATATATTATCATTCCTTCATTATGAATTATATTTCAGTCCTAAATATTCACCTTTTGATCGAACATCATTTAATATAAATAATTCATAAATTCTATCAAGATTTGGTTCATGTTTCTCCTTTCGATTGTGACTCTTATCAATACAAAAATCACCCTCAGGTAAGTTATGTTCCTTGGGTGTTATCACATATCTTGATTTCTTTGGTTTAGTTTATTCTAATGTATATGGAATTACCCTATTCGAAGAAAAATTAATTACCATTAATTTCAAACATTACATATTGATTTTTCTCAAATTATTTATCTTTATTTATTAAAAAAATAATCCAAAATAATTTATGTATTTCACACAATTGTTTTGGTCACCCAATCCATGTTTTCATTCCCCTTTAATAATTTTTATTCTAATTATTATCTTCAACACTTATCTCAATGAATTTATTAATTTATTGATAAAAAAGTTATCATACATTACAAATGTATCATTAGAAGACCCTAAAAATTTGTGTTGTTGAATGAAATAATCATCATTTGTTGAAAAAATATATGGGGCCTTCTCTTACCTAAGATAGTCATACCATATTCTAGAGTGATAAAATTATTAATATTACTTATCTCTTTGACAACATTCCTTCGTTAATTCTTCAAGGGGAGGCAACCTTACATCGTATGAACCCAAACAATTATCAAGTAAAATTCTCCCTTATTTTTTTAATTTAACAATGACATAAAAATACACAAAGAAACAAAATGGAATATCATGCTCAAATTAAGAACTATGTGACCTTTAGACATAAATTTTCCACTTCTGTGTTTTGAATTTCAAAAATATGACATACACGGTTGTGATCAGTAAGATGTTTGGTGTTTGATAGGAAAAAAACATATTTTGGTGAATAGTAACATACCCTTGTGAATAGTAATCTTACCCTTATGAATAGTAATATGAACCTTATGAATATTAAATCGACTAGGTGAATAAGAACCTTACCAATGAATGTATATATAATAGTTTTACATCCTATAAGTGACAATATTATATAAATACATTATAGTGTTGGAATTTTGGTAAGTCAAGAATATTTAATGATTAATTTAATAATTTATATAATATTCTATTTTCCAATAATGTATTCTTAAACTAGTATATTTATTTTTTATTATTGTATAATAATTTAAATAGAACTTATTTTATTTTTTAGTGTGGTAGATAATTTGTTTTTTATTTGAAATTATGTATATTTCATGTAAATGTGATTTTAATTTAAAAGTAAATTATACATAATTATAAAATTATTTTCATAAAAATAGAGTTAAACTTTGAATTTAACATATAAAAAAATTGTTAGGGTGAATTTATTAGATTTTTCTAAAATACTAGATATTTTGGTAAATAATGAAATTCAATAATTTATAAAATATGCTAAATAAATGAATTTATGTATCATTCTTGAGTCATGGATGATGTAAATGACCATTGGTTCAAACTCAAATGCACTTATTACTATTTTTAGTCACAATTATCTTCACTATTTCTTATCTTGTGGAGAAATTATAAATTAATGAATATAATATTGAGAAAACCCATCTCCCCTCCACTATAAATACCACCCCTCACAGCCTCATTTACTCACACCTCTCGTGAATTTTGGCTACTCTAAATTCTACTGTAAAATATTCTCTAGATACTCCCCCTCATCCAACATCCCTTTATATAATAAAAATAAAAAAAACTATCAAAAAAAGAGGCTCTCAAAGAAGATATATTCAAGAGGCAATTTCTCACCCTTTTCATCTAATTTCTTTCAAATTTCATGTCTTTTATTCTCTTATCCTAAACATCTATTATCCAAATGTCATGATAACACACATATGATTTATATTCTAGTAAGGTATAATTTGTATTGAATATTACTCATTATAATCCTCCCTCTATCTCTTTTTTTTATAAAAATTAAATTAGTCCCCGCGATGTGTTAATTTTCCTACATTATGGGCGATGCACTTCAATTTTCATTGAAATCTGTTAATTTGGAAAATATAATTGATAAATGGTTGAAAAAATATTATAATATTTATGTTTAAAACCCTTGTAGGATCTATAAAAAACATTTATACCTAATTCTAGATGATAAAACAAAACATGTTCGTTGTGATCAAAAACCACCCAATTTAATCATAAATGATAATCATTAAATTTTAACTAGTGATTAAACCTCACGTTATACAACCAAATTCACCATAATATCATTTATACTGATAGAAGATCATTAATAACATGCAATTGAAATTCTGTATGTTTATCCCTGGTCTACACAAACATTCATTCATGTAATCATGTGAACCATTAATGAAAACTAAGAAAAAGAACAGCACCAAACAATGATTTTAAACAATATAAATCATCCAAATGACCATAAAAGAAAAAAATGAAACCGTAATGAAGCATATTCGTGTATAAAATTTTCTGTATGTATTAATTAATTATCTAATTTCATTATATATGATATTAAATTGAATAAAACATTTGAAGATAAGGTAAGTGGAAATTATCGAACTTGACTCTCATTCATTGGGAATTCCCTCTTGCATCACATGATTCGTATGGTAATACAATAATTATCATTTATTCATCATTATATTGTTTTACTGGGATTTTTCTTTTTTGTACTGGAGTATATATATAACATAATGTCTTCAAAAATATCTCTTCTTAAAAAACAATTATTTTACTTCTCACTCAAGGTTGATGGTTCTTATATCAAGTATGTTATTAACTCTATAATTTGGGAACCCAATGATTTTTTAATGTATTATTAGGAAATTAAACACATTATTTTCCTTGGATTATTATATTTTCAGGATTTATATATATTTTATATGGCATGCATGATAATGTAAATGTTTTGATGCGATGGGTGCACCTAGAATTATACAGCACAATTTAAATGTTATGATGTGATAGGTGCACTGAGAATTATATAGAACTCAAATGAATTAGGTAATATGAATACCTTCATGAGTAAAGTAAATTATGCATGAACATAATTCTATCATTGTTTACAACTACGTGTGGCAGTTTACCACTAAGACATAATCTTTCATTTTTATACATTTCCACATTTCAAGTCTTCTCTTAATGATTACTCTTGTTATTATGATCCTATGACTATGTTATGATGATAATAATTATTATAACCCCTTGTTAAATTTTTTCATGTTTATATCTATCCTCTTATGGTGCTTTTTTCTCACCCCTTTTTAGGTATATCCTTTGGTGATTACTTTTAAAGAGGAGAATTAAAGTTACAATAAGATGATATTAAAGAATGAATTAAATACATGTTTATGAATTATATGGTATATGTTATGTATGGTCCTAATTTTCCAAAGACACAAAACATTGGTTTCCTCTTTTCATAACGTTGTTATGTTGATTATCATTAACTTTTTTTAAAATTAATATAAAAAAAGATGGGTCGGTATAGTTTGTATGAGAGGCATGGTTTAGTTAATTTGGGAATTAGGATTAGAGGACCTAAGTGAAAAGCCCTAGTGTAATTCTATGTATATGTATGCACACATGAAGAGTTTTTTAACATTGGGATCCCATAGGATATTATTTTGGTGTTAATTTAAAAAAGGAATAAATTATTTATTCATATATGATTGAATTTTTTTCTATCCTATTTTATTTTAGAATATAGTGGGAATGTGGAGAAACTAGGCCAAAGAACAGTGCAAGGGACAATGGAGAGATTTCATGAATGACATTCTCGAGGCGTTGGGGGTGGAGTTAAAAACATCATGGATATTTTTACTCAATTGTCTCAAGTTATGAATAATAAAATGAATAATGTCAAACTTCCTCCTTCACCTAAGAGGGGGAAACTGGATATCGAGTGTGTTATGCGTTAACGACCACCGATGTTTAGGGGATATTCTGATCAACTAGTTTTGGAATAGTGGGTAAAATTGATGGAAAATATCTTTTATTTGATTCACTGTTTTGAGATAGAGTAAGTAAATCTCCCTATTTATCATGTCGATTGAGTTGTCAAAAAATGGCAGTCTTTAATTAAGCACACCTAACCAAGAGATGAAATTAAAAAGATGGAGTGGGAAGAGTTTATGATAATAGATCTTAACATGTATTTCCACTGATCTCTTCATACATATATGGAGAGATAATTTATAGATATAAAGACAAATGATGGATATTCTGTCACAGTCTATGAAGAAAATTTCACAATGCATTAAAAGTACACTTTGGGATTTTTTTATCGACAATGATCGAAAAATTTATCGATTATTTAGTGGATTAAAACCACACCTTCCAAAGGCTATTAAAAATCTAGATTTTGGAGTTAAAAAGATGTTTTTTGATGGGATCTCAATGTGGAGATGGTTTTTAGAGACTGTTCCCAAGGCATTGGTGATAAGAAACCAGTAATGGACTTTCATGTTAGAGGATATAATGAGAATGGTGGAAAGAAAACTCAACCACCCACATGTCAAAAATGTAGGATGAATCAACATAGGAATTGCCTCAATGGGAAAGGGAAATTCTTCATCTGTGTGAGATAATTCCACAAAGCTCAAGATTATTGAAAAGGCATGATAAGGATTGCGACTTTGGTGGAGGAAAAGAGATCACCACCCAAGGTCCAATACTATAACTATAGAGAACAAGGGAACTATGCAAGCCATTATACTAAACCTTGATCCCTCAAGGTTAATTATCATTAGCATGAAAAAATACAAATAAAACAGGTAATTCTCATTCCATCACTACTATGGAGGTTGAGAAAGAAAATGAAGTCATAAAATGTATAATGCCTACTTAATCCAGAATGGAAAATATTTTATTGGATACTCATTCTACAAATTTCATTATTTCTTGAAATTTTTTAGATCAACAGAGTCAAATACCGAAAATGTTTAGGTTTAGATATATTAAAATACACCATGTGTTGCAGTCATTGCAACCTAAGTGTTGGAATATTCCACAATTGTTTTATGTTGGAATATTCATCTAGAAAATATCTTGAAACTTCCCTTGGTGGAATCTATTGTTGTAATGTGAATGGATTGGATATCATTATAAAGATCACATATCAATTGTTGGAAAACATAAATATATTTCCATATTCTAAACCATATCATTTACCTCCAAAAAATCAAGGAAGATAATGAATCTCCATTGAAAATTCCTTCAATAGTGTGGGTGTTGATTCCATATGAAAAAGCATACCTCTCTCAAATGGTTGAGTCAAAGGTAAATGTCAACCTTACATAAATAATCATCATGAGGGAATATAATGATGTATTTCATGAAAAGTTAATTAGAATTTTCCCAGATCAGAAGGTATATTTATCTTTAAATCTCATACACATAGTTACTTCATTCTCAAAGTGCCCCTATATGATGGCTCTTATTAAACCGGAGAAGTTAAAGAAGCAACTATAATAGTATTTGGGCAAAGGGTTCATACACCCATGTGAAACACCTTGTAGTCAAAAATTGCTCTTTATAAAGAAGAATGGATCAATGCTAATATGTATCGATTATCAAGAATTTAACAGGACCAACATAAAAGGAAAGTATCATCTCCCAAGTATTTATGACATGTTTTATCTGTTAAGAGGAGCTCAGTACTTCTCAATGTTGGATCTTTGTTCTCCATACTATTAGCTAAAGGTGAAGAAGGAATAAATTCATAATACTTCCTTATATATAGGTTATGGGCACTTTGAGTTTCTGGTTATTCCCTTAGGACATACTAATGCCCCAAAAATCATGTTGAATATGATGGGTGGAGTCCTTAGAAATTACACCGACAATGTTTTGGTAGTTTTTATTGATGATATTCTCATATACTCTAAGAGAAAGAACCAACATGATGAAAATATGAGACTTGTGCTTGCACGATTGGGGAAGGATAATTTATATTCCAAATTCAATAATTGTTACTTTTGGATGAATCAAGTCACATTCTTGGGACAAGTTATGATAGGTGAAGGAATTTCATTAGACCCTTCTAAAATAAAGTAGATTGGGGAATGGCCCATGTTCCTATAGTGTCATAGAAATCTATTGTTTTCTTATATTAGCTATGTTAGATTGAGGGTTTCTGGTAAATTTATCATGATTTTCAATCCTTCTGTATAATTTAAAAAATAAAGGTGTAATGTATGTCTTGAGGGAATAATGTTAGGAAAACATCAAGGAGCTAAAGAGAAGGCTGATCACTACATCTGTACTCACATTATTGAATAATGGAAAATATTTTGTGATATATAGTGATGATTAAAATAATCTAATGGGTGTGTACTCATGAAAAATGATAATGTGATAGCTTATGACTCATGGTAGTTGAAGATACATGAGAAGAGCTACTTGATGCATGGGCTGGAGTTGGGATCTGTGATTTTTTACATGAAAATCTGGTGACACTACCTCTATTATGAAATGTGTGACATATATACAAATCACAAGATCCTAATGTATATATTCACACAATAGGATATAAACATGCATCAAAATAGATGGTTTGATCTAATCAAATAATACAATTCCTCTATTCACTATCATCCTGGAAAGCCGAACAGGGTAGATAATGCTCTAAATAGAAGTGAACATACTACTGTATATATATTGAGGATTTTGGAAAACCCTATCTTCATGGAAATGTAAAGGATGGATTTCGAAATCATAAGGGTAGGGAATACATCCTACTATTCCCAAATGATTTCCCAACCATTTATCTAATAGAATATTAAGGATGAACAATGGGATGATCAAGATTTGTGAAAGAATGTGAACATAGTAATGGAAGAGAATCTACAAGGGGTCTATATTGATGATGCTGGAATGATTCGGTTTTGAAATAGGATTTGTATACCTTCATCACTTAGGATAAAGATGGATTTATGGGACAATCAACATAGCTCAACTATCTCTATCCATCCTTGTAGCACGAAGATGTACCTAGATCCCCAAGAACACTTACTGTGGGATAAAAATATGACGAATATTGCTAAATATATATCAAGGTGATTTATTTCTCAGCAATTCAATGTAGAGCGCTGAATGTCCAAGGTGATGATGAAACCACTAGCTATAACAGTGGTTAAATGGGATAGTGTAACTATGGACTTTGTTATGGGTCCCACGAAGACATCCAATGGAAATAATGAGATATGGGATGTGGTTGGCCAAATCCCCAAGACATCCCACATTATCTCTATTTGCGATGATCCCTCTCTTGAACAACATAGAGATATTTATTTAAAGGAAGTGGTGAGACTACATCGGGTTCCACTCTCAATTGTATGTGATCGTGATCCAAGGTTTCACATCTATATTATAGAGGAATCTCCAACATACATTGAGTACAGAATTAAATTTCATCACGACTTATCACCCCCAAACTGATGGACAATCTGAAATGACTATTCAGATGCTTGAAGATATAATAAGATCCCGTTAATTATAATTAAATGGTTGAGGGGATCAGCACCTCCCATTGGTTGAGTTACCATAAAACAATAGTTTTCACTAGAGTATTTTGATGGCTCTATATGAAGCTCTGTATGGAATGTGATGTTGAAATCCAACCTCTTTGGTTGTAGTTGGAGAAAGAAATCTTCTTGAACCACATCTTGTGAATGATATGAAAGAGATTGTTCAAGTCATCCAATTACAAATCAAAGCTTATCAGAATCAGAAAAAGAGCTATGCTGAAAACTATTAATGGGACTCTGAGTTCATCATTGGATGTAAATTCTTCTTTTAGATATCTCCATGGAAGAGATTCATTTGGTTTGGAAAGAATGGGAAGCTAAGAACGTGGTACATTTTCCCATTTTTGATCCTTGACCGCATAGTTGTTGTGTCCTATCACTTTGAACTTCCACTGAATATGGCTCATGTTCATGATGTGTTTCTCATATCGAACCTAAGGATGTACAGACCAGATACTCCATAAGTACTAAAAATGAAGGTGGTATAACTGGAAGATAATCTCTCTTATGAGGAGAAACATGTAAAGATTCTGGACATTGAGATAAGGTTCTATGCAACAAGCCATACCACCTTGTAAAAGTTTTGTGGAGGAACCATAAGTATGATGAAGAAACTTGGGAACTAGAGGATGCGAAGAAGGAAAACTACCCCAATGTGTTTTTGTAAATTGAAATATTGATAGAGAAATTTAAAAAATGGCAGAAAATATAATGACCCAAAATTTTATCAATGATATTCATCCCTTCTGGTAGTAATGTCCTAATCACATAAAATCACATTCTAAAAAAGTACCACATCTTGCTTGAATTTACTAGAATGATGCCATTAAATATAAATTTTCCACTTCTATGATTTCAATTTTGAAAATCTGACGTACACAGTTGCGATAAGAAAGATGTTTAGAGTCTGATAAAGAAAAATAATTTTTAGTGAATAGTAACATACCATTATGAATAGTAATTTTACCCTTATGAATTAAAATGACCCTTATAAATACTATATCGGCCATGTGAATAGTAACATTACAAATGATATAATAAATAAATTTTATCCATTATATAAGAGAAAATATGATATAATTACATTATATTTTTGGTATTTTTGTATGTAATTAATATTTAATGGATAATTTAATAATTTTAAAGAAATATTATTTCCAAAAATTGTATTCATAAACGTTTAATTGGATTTCATATGATTATATGATAATATATTGAGACCCCAATTAATATTTTTATGTCTTAGAAAATCTGTTTTTAGCTTTAAAATTTATAATTTTCAAATAAATTGTGATTTTAATTAAAAATTAATTTAATAATATTTAACAATTCTTTAAAAAAATGGTTTTTAGTTTTTAATCAAAAATGATAAAAAATGGTTAGGGTGAATTTTTAATATTTTTCTAAAATGCTAGAATTTATTGTGAATAGAGAAATTTGATAATTTACAAAATATGCTAAATAAATGAATTTATGCATCATTCATGGGTCATGGATATTGTAAATGGGTATTGGATCAAACTTAATTGCATATAGAAATATTTTTATTCACAATAATCCCCACTATTTCTTTTCTTGTTGATAAATAATATTATAATGAATATAATGTTGACAAACCCCCTCTCCCCTCCACTATAAATACCTCCTCCCACAACCTCATTTCCTCACGCCTCCCAAGCCTTTTTCCCACTCTAAATTTCAAAACAAATATTTTCCAAAGATCCTCCCCCACATCCTGAAGCCCTTGTTCTCATAAAAATACCAAATATTCTTCCATAAAGAGGCTCTAAAAAAAATTCAAGAGGTAATTTCTCTCTGTTTTCGTTCAAAATTATTTCAAATTGTATTTCATTTTTTCTCTTTTAATTTTAATATATTATCCATATGTCATGATAACTCCATTATGATTGATATTAAAATATTATATCATGTTAATGGACAATTATTCATTATAATCCTCCCTATCTCTCTTTGTTTATAAAAATAAAATCATTGCCCATAAACCGACTTTCTGATAATGAAAAAAATGATTTCCAGCCTTAAAGGCTATCAATAAAAAAATTAAATGGTTGAGAATGATTGTAATATTTATTCAGAAACACAAATTATGTTCTGCAAACATCTTTACACATAATAATAAATGATAAAACAAAACATGTTCATTGTGATCCAAAAACCGACTAAATTAAGCTAAAACGATCATCATTAATATTTAATTAATGATTTGTTATCATTGTATATAAAGAAACTCATTATAAGATTATTTAAACAATTTTATAATCATTAAATATTTTTAATACCAATTATTCATGTTTATCCATGTTCTACATGATCCTCCATTAATGTAAACAGGTGAACCGTTCATGGAAACAAAGAAAAAGAAAACTTGTAAAGAATGAATCTAAACTCTATAATTCATTTAAGGGACTATAAAAAATCTAAATGAAGCCATAATGAACCATATTCATGTGAAAATGGTTCTAGATGTAACAATTAATGAATATAATGTCATTTTATAGTACATTAATGTGAAAAAAGCGTTGAGATCCAAGGTGGGGGGAAATTCTCAAACCCAACACTATTTTATTGGGTCTTCCCTCTTTCAACCCATTTTTAATATGGTTATTACCTAAAAATAATTTATTAATAATTATCCTATGTTTTCATTGATATAAATGATTAAAAATGGAGTTTATGTTAAACATATTGTCATCGAAAAGAACTCATTATTCAGAAAAATACTCCATTTACTTCCCACTCAAGGTTGATGGTTATTATATCTAGTAATTTATTCCCAGTTTCATTTGGGAGCCCAAATATTTTTAAAAAGTTTTCTTACAAAATAAAACCCATTAATTTTATTTGGTTACTATATATTAATGATTTATATATGTTCTATTTGGCATGAATCATAATGTAAATGATGTGATGTGAATGATTCGTCCTTTATTATATAGTGCAATGTAAATGTAAAGATGTGATGGGTGTGATAAAAATTATATAGCACTCAAATGCATTGGGTAATATGAAGAAACTAATAGGTAAATTTAAGTATGTGTGAACATGGGGATATATTTTTTCAAAACTATGTTTGGATGTTGACCACTAATACATGATGTTTCATTTATATGCATCGTAACCTTTCATGTATTGTCGTAATTATTCCTCTCATGATTATGAACCAACGTATTTTTTATGATTATAATTATTTTGCTCACCCCATGTTAATTTTTTTCATTTTCTTATCTATCCTTTTTTGGGATTTTGGATCGTCCCATTTTATGTATATCCTCTGGTGACAACTTGTAGTAATGAGAATTCAAGGGCCAATAAAAATCTAGAGAAGAAGGAATTAAATAAATGTTTATGTTTTATGTTGTAAATGTTAGGTATTGTTATATTTTTCCAACAAAACTAATACTTTGTGTCCGCTTTACAAAATTATTTTATATTGTTTATCATTATAATTATGTAAATGAAATAAAAGAAAATAATGGTCTCAATATTCATGCATTATTACCTTAGTAATCCTCACCTCCCTTACCTATTTATATTTTTAGATATGTGTGTTATGATCAAAATACCCACCCATTTAATACCAAATTCAACATTCTTGTTCTCAAGTAAATCATCCTTTATTACTATTGAACCCAACATGGTTATTTTTTTCTCAATAAACAAATATCATTATATAGTTTTAATAGATGTATCATTTATTGAGTTCTCCATTTTCCCTTTCCAACATTTATCCCCATCACCGTATGTTCCCAATCTCAAGGATTCTATTTCATATTCATTTACACCACCACCACACACTTCCTCCTCCAAGAGGAAGTGGTACATGATTTTGTTGAATTTAACAGTAAATTTACATGCAATTACATTCCATCCATGTCTTATGATACTCTATCACCTAATTACTAGTCATATCTTAAATCATGATCGGATGATTTTCCTATAAGACATCACAAATGTACATGTTCTTATAATGATTACCAAGTATATTATTTTCTTTCTATGGAGTAACAGTGACAAACACCTTATTTTTTGGATCCCATGTCAAGGCCACCTTCCCCCATACCATCATGAAGTACAAATCACATTTATAGTTATAGACCATGAAGTATTATTGGTGAATCATTCATGGAATCATTTCTCCCTACCCTCCAATACGATTCTTGTTGGATACAGATGGATTATATTATTCCTTTCAATTTTGATGGACCTAAAAACCACTTGAAGGCTCTCTTGGATGCAATGGGATATGCTCTGACATATGACATTGATTACTATGTCACACACACCTATTGCTAATATGCAATTTGTGCATATTTTTCTTTATCTCATCACCACATACCATTAACCTCACCATTTGTTATAAAAGTACCTATTTGGGATATGCCTATCATAAGGCATGGGTGAATCAGTGTTGTGGACATATCAAATTTTTATAAATTCTTATCCCATTACCACATTGACCTCTTAGGATATAAATTATCATATTCTATTATCTATGTAACATGAAATAATATTTAAGTATTAATATAAATCATATTATATTTTTACATGGTTCACCACTCTATAAGATTATGTAGTCTTTTGCAAGGTCTGGAAGTGATCCTGACCATAAAACCACTAGAAAGTAGTCATCGGAATGTGAATCATGTAATAAATATGATTACACTTATAAAACATAGCATTCTTTTGAATGTTTTTATTTAAAACTTCTAGTTGGATCTTTATTATACATAGTAATACATTATGCGCATTCTTGTTAGTGTTCATTATAAAAGCTGGAATTTCATCCAATATATGAGGCATTATTTGGATGTCACAACCTTCTTTTGTCATTCACTACATAACATGTAACATACTCAATACCAGGAAATCAAAATTTGTTCCCCACAAAAAATCTGAATGTTTACATTTCTTCTTCTCCTATCATCCAAAAAATACGAATTTAATGTGGACTAATTAAATCTAAATTATTCCAGTCCAAAATGAAAATCAAATGAATATTGATTGGTCAGAAAATCTTTTATCCTAAATAGAAATGTGGTTTCACTAAATAAAATTCTTCTAATATATCTATAATCACAATCTATTTTTGATTATTAACTAAATGAAGATCAGATAAACAAAGAATTATCACAATTTACAACTTTTATTAATAATCAATTGATATCATGAAAACCCTTTATCCTTCTTTATTCTCAATGACATTAATTTTATTGTGGGAAAAAATTTCATAGTTCCATGAAACACAATATAAAAAATTTAGTGCAGTATCAACTTCCACATAGTGAAATTGATTATTTATAAAATCTTCTTACAATGAACATATCATATCACTTCATTAATACATTTTTAACAAACTTCACGGGCCTTCTAATAGATGTAACCCTTTGCACAAAATTATTCATGATCAAGAGTTTTTAAATATATTATCTTCTGTGCATATGGGTTTATGTATTTATGCAGGTAGTTTTTATGTTCCTTTATTATTATTCCTTATTCACATACGTTCACACACTACCTTAATTTATTCGTCCTATTAAATGAATTCACATATCAATGCATCCATATGGGAAATTTTAACTTTCTCATCTCATTCATTAAAGTATATAAACACTATATTTTTGTGTTTACTACATTTTGTGGACATAAATTCTATTACATTAATTAAATACACATTGTCTAGTGATATCACACCTTCTTAAGAAAATATTTCATCTATTTCTTAGTTGTTATTCACAAAACCATAACACAATTATGTCACATGGTTGATTACTACATCATACAACTATAAGTGTTTAGTTCTTATTATTGGTTATCTTGTATCAATGGGATACACAATCAGTGTTCAATTAATATAGATTAGTTAAGGTATAGTACTCAATAACTAGTTCACAGAACACTTCTTCTACTTAAATCACAAAAAACATATATAAACATATTTCAGGTGTTTGTGGCTCTTCATCAAACATCATGGGTGAGATTCTAATTTGAGTAACTTAATGGATCATGTAACTCTCCTTCTTAATATATCTATGGAGTCTCCCAGACACTGCTAATCATATTCATAAACAAGATAGCTAGAGATTCTCTATTTTTTCTAAAAATATGAGCTCTCATAAGAATCCACGAGAAGTAGTGCCTTCAACTGGCTTGATGCCTCTACATTTATAGGCGGTGTTCGACGCCATGATTTATTTATTCACCACCCCAAACCCTATAAATAATTCCATGTTCATAACCCATTCAATGAGATGAGGTACTCGATGTATCTTATGTTTTTAATGTGGTCAAATTCCTTGAATTGAATTAATTAAACCAAGTTATAATTTTTTCTAATTATCATGGAATTCTTATTAGTGTTCCCTACATTTCTTTTATGAAAACAAAACATAAATTCTACCTATATTCATCGATAAATTATTATATTCATTCTCTATTAGAGAATACTAGAAAAAATTTTGCATGAAAATAAAATCATGCATGCATATCGTTCCATAAAACAAGATAGATGACACTCGTTTGGATCACTGAGCATGTTTCTGGGTGCATAGTCTAATCACGTGGGGTGGATGATCATCAAAATAGTTAGATTCAAGGAGGTTATATTTTGGGATGAATATGATGACTAAAAGTATTATCAATTATTATTGGATTTTTACATATTGAATGTATCTTTTATGTTCATATAATTTGAATTCTGGCGAATAGTACATCCACATCTACATCCAACATCGATCCTCGCCACAATTTAACTATGAAATATAAATCATTTTGTCAAAATAAACCTTTGATATAGAACCTATATTAACATCACAGACCATTTATATATGGTTCATTGATCATGTAGTCTATAGGATTCATTGTGTGCTTCTGGCCCAAACCTATCGGCATGCACACTCCGCGACTTATACACAGGCTTGTCGAGGGATTATACAAAACCCTTTATTCCTATAAAGTAAATAATGGTTTCTCAAGATGAACTTCCATGAGTGTTTTCGACCATTGGGTTCCACATAATCCATATTTGTGGTTATCATGGCTACTAAGTGTGGTCAGGCATATTTTTCAACAAAATCCTCCAATATAAATAAATAGAAAGTATAGAATTAATGAATAAAATCCAATAAATACATGTCCACCACTTCATTAATCCCCATGAAAATTATATGATCTTCTCTATTTTCATGGTCATTATTAAAACTTTTTTAATATTTGTTCATTTATTTATGGACATTCATAGCCTTTATTAAATTCATATTCATATATTTTTTTATGAAAATAAATTGTATATATCTTTTTCAACATCTAAACCACTTTCATCATTGTTGTAAAAAATATATCACCGTTGATAAATGTTTTTTTCAGGATGATAACTTCTCCAGTTGTAATAATTATGAAGATAATTATTCCATAATAATATTCAATGTCATTTAATGAATCCATGACAATTGTACTAGAATCACCTTTGAATATATATGTATCCAAACCATTTAAATGAATCTTAAAATTATAAGACCTGATCACATCATCAAAGCCACATGAAAATTAGAACATATTAATAAAATTTAATTCAATGAAATATTCTTATTAAATTAAAATAAATAAAATCATTCTTTTTCATTAACCACTATTGAATTAAAATGACAATAAAAAGACAATAAATTACACTCTTACACAAGGTGGGATCTTTGCGATGGATGTCTATAATTCCACTGTCCCTTGCATTATTTATTATCATACATAGTTATATATTGTGCATTTCATATTATGGTGATGAGGGATCCTAGTAAAAAAATTATATTTTCCCATGCGTGATAGTTAGAAATATTGATTTATGATAAATATTAATATATAAGCACATTGTAATAATAATAAATTTAAAATTTCTCATCATGTGAATTTATATAAAAGGTTAATTCAGTAAGTCAAATAAAATTAAATAAGCAATTTTTCTCATAATGCATAAATAAAAATAATTATAAAAACACTAAAAAATTTCCTAGTAATATTTCCAAAAAACATCATTTTAATATTTTATTTTCATTACGCTCTCCTATTAAAAAATATTTCCAATTGGGATTTTAATTTAATATACAAAAATTTGGAAGAACCTCACTATTAAATAATCATTCAAACATTTAAAAAATATAAAAATTGAATTAAAATATACAACATTACACAAATAATTCCTAATAAAATAAAATAATTATGTTTATTAGTCTAAAATATTAATAAATAACATAATAAAAATTTATAATCAAATAAATTCAATTAAATAAAATGTTAAATAATAATAGACATGGAATTAATAATAATATTGTACAAAACAAAACAATATAAAATTAAAAATAGAAATTTATTTTAAGAAGAATATAAATAGATCTAAAATAACTAATGAAATTGAAAAAATAATGAATAAGAAAATAAATATGGAAGAACCCATAACTATAAGTTAGGTAATGGTTGGTATTGGTTTGGTCAGTTTATCATCCATCAAAGTAATAATTTGAGGGTTGAGTTGGGAGTTTAGATCAGAAGATATAGTAGATCATGCATTTTAGGACATAAAGGATGAGAGAAATGAGATATTTCAATTTTATAGGCGATGATGTGTTTTTTCCACACACAAAAAAATTGGTCTAAAAGTATAAAAAAATATAAGGAAGAAGAAATGTTATAAAAAAATCCCTGATGCACCCAGACACACCATTGTGTAGGCTACAGTACACAAAGATAAATATTCAATAACACAACTATTGAGTGATGCATTGGGGCTAGGATGGTAACCATGTCACTATAGAACTCACACTGGTGCAATTTTAAAAAGTATTTTAGGAGTAATATATAGATTGGCCATTGAGTTTTGTTGCTAATGGGGAGTCATCCATGGTATGTGGCCTTCATCAATCATTTTATCAACATAAGTAGTCCGAATGATATTTTTTAGATACTTATTCAAATTTGTAAAACTTTTTTGGATATTAAAAAGAAAGAAGGATCCTTTTGTTTTATATCACATTTATTATATATTTATCATTATCTTGGTTGTCTTTATTGATTATATATTCATTACAAGGATTGATTATGCTGGGATTACCTTACATAATTCCTTTATTCATAAATTTTTTCAATCAAAGGACATAGGTCCACTGATATATTTGTTAGGAAATGGTATTTATAGATACTGTTGAGATATATTTATTTTATATAGAAAATATATCATTAAAATGAAATATGATACTAATATGAAACATGTATATGTTATGGACTCAACAATTTAGTCTAGTTAAAATTGTTTTCTTGAAGATAGTGTGGTTTTCCCCTAACTAGATGGTTATATAAGGCTTCTTGGAAAGTCATACACATTGAAGATGACTCACCCAAATATTATTTGTCATGTGAGAAAATTGTAATCCCTCAAAAAGATGTAGTGGGTGGTAATAATTTCCATTTTTATATTTTTGGACATGGAACCTAGGATTATCATAAAACATTTTTATAATGTGAACATGGATTTTAGGCTTTTTATGATACCGATAATTAAGATCATCACACATCTATGAAATCCACTATAACAACCTTATAAATATAAGAAATAAATGAAAATGTTACTTCTCATGTAGGTAATGTTATCCACTAATTATTTTTGGGATCCTAAATGAATAGAACTACACAATTAATCATTCCTTTCTTAGAGTTGTTTAATGACAGGTGAATTCTTGGGAAATTACCCACATTTTTTGTGAGTGAGGGAAAAACATGCATAATGAATATGTAGTGGCCGGTGGGGAATTTGATCAGTCAGATAAGTGAATCTTATGGGTAATAAACATTGGTGGGATGGGAAGGAAACATAATTATTATAAGAGACCCATATGATCAGATTACTAGGTTCATAGACCGAGGAGGCTAGGTCCTAATATAAATGTTTGGATTTTATATTTTTATTGGACTTAATCTAGTGTCCCAAAAATTAAAAAAAGGGGATAGTTATCTCTCAATCCAATACAGATTTAGAGTATCATGTTATATCTCATGTGACTGTATAAATTATTGGGGTGATAAAAACTATAAGAGATTAGTTATTCTATAAGGAATTGATCAAACATCTAATGTGGAAATCAATTCATAATAAAAATTTACACCAATCATGTCTTTTATAATTGGAATAAACAAATTAATTTGATTGTCATTTTATCTTGGAAAATCGTGAGTGGAAAATGATTAATGTAGATCATGGTGAAACTATTGATAAAATTTCCCAATTCTATAAATTTGTGGTTTTTTGAGAAACATCTCATCATTTATGTAACAAGCCAATAGTAAATAATATCCATGTCACAAAATGAGGGGGAGTGTTGGAGTTATTTATGTTCAATTAGGTTTATCTTATTCATAGTCAAGTTAAATTTTTTATTTTTCATTTAACAATCACCTCATTTTATATATTTATTGAAAGTTGTAGGCCTCACATTGGAGTAATTTATTCCAATACCAAATTTATATGGATTTATATTATAATCATTATAGGTTATTAACATATATTTTGGTAACATTAGGTCACCATACATTCCACTGACTTAATATGATCAAGGTGTGGATTATGTTATTTCATTTTATCTAAATGTATAGTGGAATGAATTTTTTCATTCATTTAATGAGAAATAAATTTTCCTATAACATTTCATAGTTTGTGATAAATGACTAAGAAAATAGTGATATTCTTTTTCACTTTTTATGTTTTCTCCATTACATTAAATGTATCTTTAATTTATTGTCGCTTAGGTTAGAATAAGTTGAATGATATTGAACCAAATTATTAATTTCTTTAACAACATCCCCTAAATATTTGATCAAATGCGAAGGATAATAATAAGGGGAAACTATATTACCTTCCAAAAGAGGAATAAACAATAAGCATCCCAAAGGGATGTAACATCTATATATAGAATGTATGTGTTTTAGAATATGTTTTTTTATGGTTGTATATTTTATTGATAAATCACTATATATTCAACATGTTTTTACATAATATTTAATTTTTCTTCATAAATCATGACCACAAAATACATTCCTAACCATCAGTTTTTTCATTTTGGGTTTCACTAATTTTGGAAATACAGAGAAACTAATGTAATGTTTCACAATATTTCAGTTAGTTGATAATTTTCCATTTAACCTATGAGCTTTTAAAGCGGATATAAAAAATTTCTACACAACTAACCATTATAATTTAAAGATATAAGAGTATGAAAAAATGTTCTTATATTAAATTCATGACCAATTTCTAATTTTTTTAATATTTTTGGACTTCTAACATCACTATTATAATTTTTGTATATTTATCTACTAAGGAGTTCATATATTACACAATGAATGGAATTAATAATTAATTTTTTGTCATTTACGGTATTGTATTCCACTGTAATTTATGTTATTTTATATTTCCATTCTCATAAATATGCTGTTAACATATCCAGTGGAATTCTTTCATTCCTACTGTAAATCCCATAATATTATCAATGGAATATTCGATTTACTTTTGGTTAAAATTACGTTAAATGGCCCTTATATTTTCTCCTAAATTGGTAATGGAGATTTTCGGTGCGTCAGGGGCTCGATTGAAACATGGACCAGATAAATGTGTAGGAGACTGAGACACATGGATAGAGGAAATCATGCATCCCTTCCAACACATTTTTCTTAAACCATGAAGTTGCATGAAGATGGGTTCATATGGTCACATCAATTATTTATAACCATGTGACATGGAGTGCATAGTGGTGTGACCACCTTCAGTTTTTGAGTAGAGTGGTTTCACATGGTTCATGCACAGTTATTCTAGCCTTAAGCCAAATAGTGCAGTATGGCCCATTGGTGTAGTGAATGGTTCATGGTTTGCATATGGTTTGGAAACTACGTGTAGTGGGGTTTGTGTAAAATATCCAAAATAATCCTCTTAAATGATTATTAAGCTATCCTTTTATCTTTATCCTCAATTCCATGAAGGTTTTGTTCCTCCCCTTAGTGTGTGGTATTCTCCTCCCCTGTCCATGGGGTTTTTACCTTGATCCTTCATCCTATATCAAAAATCTTCATTATTAGATGAAACAGAAAGCCCTTGGTAAGATCTTCCTTTTGTACTCTTCAATTTCTTTTTTCCACCTCAATCTATTGCACCATTTTTTATGATTTACTTTACCTACTCTCAAATAAATTTTAAAAGTTTTGACTTCATCAATTCTAGGATGAATCAAGACATGATAGAGTGTGAGTGGAGTTCTACTACATCGAGGTAGGTGCTCTAGGTATTTCATGCTCTTTTAATTTCATTTTTATAATGTTTCTTCATGTCGTATGTCAGATATTTCTAGTGATTCTTCATTTTTAGTTATTTAATTAACATAAAATTATTTAAAAGTCCTACATGGTCTTCCATTATTGTAAAATCATTCCTTGATTCATTTTTCTCATTGCTGGACAACCATATCATTGTGCACATCCTCAATGGCCTATTTACTACTTCAAATATTGTTATCAACCAAGTGGGATATGATCCTTAGTTAAATGCTTTAATTATTTGATTTTAATTGGAATAAATCATGGGACTTGAGTGTCATACCCATACATCATAATTAAATTACTTATGATTGACACATCATTATGGCCATTCATAATTACATATGCATTTTGGTTGTTTTCCTATGGTTATTTCCATGGAAAATTGCTTCCATTTATGCCAGGACATGTGACCTGCACTATGAGATAATTGTATAATTATATAAGCTAATTATTTAATCCATAGTTGATAGGTTTGAAAAGAATTCTATTCTTGGTAATTATTACTAAATTGGGCTATTGTAATTTCATTGATAACATTTTATTAAATACATAATATTCTATGGGATTTCCATACAATGTGGGCCATTATTTTTTGGATTAAATTTTATATCAAGGTTAGATAGTGAGCATAGGATATGGAGATGGTCTTTTGATGGAAATTAATTTTATATAAATTCATTTCCTTTTTATGCGGATTGGTTACTATGGCTCGCCTACTATTGGCTGGGAGAGAAAATGGGTCACAAATTACGAATTCAATGAATGGACTCGCCATGACTGATTGGATATACCTGATGAATCAAGAGTGATACATTAGATTGAAATATACGTTTTCTATAGGCTATTTTAATTATACTCATGAGTGACAATGGTTCCCTAGAGGATTAACTGAGGATGGACCTGATGCCAAGGTGGTTGTTGAATTCCTTGGGTGATACTCAGACCACTTCGTGAAATACTTGTTATGGGATTCGGGTTCACCAAGTCTTGAGTGATACAAGGGATGTTGTATGGGTTTTCTTAGATGGACTCTATGAAAATTGTTATTTTGGAGTTTCCAATAGACATCCTTGGGATTCAATATAGATCACCATGGATGAGATGAGGAATCATCCATTTTTTTGAATTTTTTATTGATATATATATATATATATATATATTTGTGTGTGTGTGTTACTTATTGTTCTTTTCATAAAATTATTATATAATTGAATTAAAATTGGACCTCCAAGATAAAGCGCATGTTTGGGGATTTTTCTACCTTAGTTTCTTTGTATATATTGACTCTTCCAACTATACTATTGATTGAAAAGGATCTTGTTCTCAGACATCTAACATAAACATAAGTAGGTGATATCGACAAGATTTCCTTTTAGTAACCTTGACCATGGTGTTTAATATTTATTTTCTTTTTTACCTGTTTTTACTATTATATACACTATTATTTATTTATTTCATTAAATGGAATGACATATACCCCATATGTGCTGGCTTATTGATATTTTTTTATCACACCAATCTTAGGATCCTTTGGTAACTAGTTAGATTTCATGTTCTTATGTATGTATAAAATATAGAGTGAAGCTTCCGATGCTCGATTGATATATATCATTTTTTGTAGCATGGGGAAGAGGACCGAGCCTATGATCGAGATGCTTGTTGTAGCAGTTTTTATCTTTTAGTGTATTTTTCCAATATGCAGTAAATGATTTTACCTCATGCTCCCAATACTCACTTTTTGTAAAGACACATGACATAATGATCATCATTGTGTATTTATTTTCATTACTCATCTTCCTTCAATTATTTTTTTCAATTTCATGGGTTTTTAAATTATTTACACTACTTTATGTTTCGTTATTGTTATTCTATTATTTTTGTTAAATTTTTTACTGTTATTCTTACACTGATTAGTGATGTTATAATCTCTCCATTGACACACCCAAGCCTCTCACTACAATTTGGAATCCTCTATAATTTGGGGATATTTATTTTTTGTGTTATATCCTACATTATTAGGGCACATCTTAGTGGAACTCAGGGAGGGATGCTACATCATGGTATCCGAGCCTCTTTTCATTTTATCATAATTTATGGGTATTATATAGGAGACTAGTACATTGAAATTTCAACATGAACTTGTACTTTTATGTAGATAACACATGTAATGGGGAATCGAAAATTATCTAAGTTGTTAAATTATAGTTATTGATTATTCCATTTAAAGTTGATACTACTTCATTATTGGGTGACATACATGTCTTCAACTATTGTTGATTTTGGAATTATGGAGATGGTGATTTCATCTAGTACAACCTAAGTATATGAGGGAGTGTAATAGAACGTATCATACCGATCACTATAATAACTGAAACATCATGAAACATTCCATGACATATTGATACTCAACTTGCATTTACAATTTGCATGATATTTCTTCTTGTGTCCTACTAAATGTTCCTTGTAGTTACTCTTTTATTAAAAAATTATAGAAGTGTTCCAACTCACCTTCCATGGATATGTTATGGTTTTTATTAACTGTATGCAATTATCAACTCATGTAGTGTATGATACCTTATGAATTGGATTGGTGATTCACATAATTCTTCCTTATATAAAGGGGCTTAAATGTCTACTGTAATTAAAGTGGAAATCACCCATTAAAATGAAATGGGTATTTATCATTAAAATTGTAAGACCTTGATCTGATATAACCATAGTGATAGGAAGTAGGAAATGATTCTCATGTTCATTGTGATCCCCATGTGACTTTTCATTTATCTAGACCTCGCTCTAATAGATGGATAAGTGTTATGTTGTGTCATAATAAGTCCTTGTACCTTCCATTATTTAACATTGTTTATCATCATTTACTATCTATTTGAAATCTTGTTTGAGGAGTGTGTTTAGAATTTGTATAGATATGCCACATCGATGTCCTCTTTCTTTATGCCAAGATAGTGGTGATGAGAACACACCGGAGGTGGTCATCCTTAAGACACCCATGAAACCTCCCATAGTGACACCTAAGGAACTTCCTTTTGATCATCAACAAGGCACCATTGAATAATTTTGTGAGATATTTTTCCAGTTTACACAGTCTATTTAGGATGCCCCCAAGACTAATCATAAAATGGAAGAGCTGACATGGGACATCCAAAAATGGAATCCTACGAACATCATGGGGGATAGAGAACCAAATGCAACAGAATCATGGTTATAGGACATCGTTCCTATCATCAACCATCTAGGGATGCCACTATAATGGGGGGTGATACTCACTACCTACTTGTTATGTGACTCCTCTATAAATTGGATAGATTCCATATCTCAGTCTGAGTGTAACCAAGGTATTGTCTGGCTGAAATTCTATACAGTCTTATTTGATAACTAAATTTCATAGACTCTATTACGATCATGGAAGATATTTAATTAATCTTTAGATAGGATATATGATAGTGATATAATATTTTTATACTTTCATTGAGCTCTATAATTTTTCTCCATCTCCAATTGGTGAAGAGATGATAACAACAAGTAGTTTTTAGGACAAACCTGGTTTTGTTGTCCAATCACAGGTGAACATACTATGAATAACTACCATTAAAAATATAGTGATTCATCCATCATTATGTATAAAAAATCCTAGAGGATATAAATGTGAACCTTGATAGTTCTGTTCTGAGATTGGGAGATGGTTATTCTCATTGCCGAAAATTCAATTTTGAGGGTGTATGTGTGCACAGTTCTAGTCTGTTGACATAAAATGATAGCTCCATAGCATTACCCCAATATAGAAGACCATTCCATAAGAATCCATAGTGCACGTGGAAACCAATTGATTTTCAATAATGCATAAGGATGGGTCATCTTCATTGATTCTACCCTTATTTTCCTCCAGTATCCTAAGAGGGTGGGATCTGTACTTACACCATTATCATGTACCGAATCAGTGAATCAATGTCTTTATGCGAGTTGGTATTCTACTTGATGAATAGGATGAGGAAGTAGTGGTCCTGGCCAAGTTATTCAGGCCCCAGATTATCAGTGCCAAGAGAGTGGATCATCTCAGGAGATTCAGTTATCATGTCAATGTTGTGGTACCAGAAATATGTATGCAGTGCATCTAGCACCAAAAGAGTAGAGTCTATGTCCATCTACGGTTATAAGTACTATTCTAGTAACAACTATATTACTTTCTTCCCTTTGTGATATAGGTGAATCACACTCTATCATATATGTTTCAGCTGTGGAAAGTAGTGGGATTTAAATATATTACTATTGATGAATCATATATCACAACATGTTGTTAGGGGTAAAAAATAGGGAATACACCATTTTAATGAGCTCCCTTGTAATAGGTGGGTGTCATTTCTTCTGACATTTCATCATACTCAACATGACCAAATTTGACATTATTCATGGTTTATGACTTTTGCATTATCATTTCCATGTTTCTTTCTATACCCATCAAGATAATTTCTCAACACATGAGGAAAAATCATATATCCAAATGGGTCAACGCGGTATTAAGGAAGATTAAGATGGAACCAAGAGAATAAGGAATGGTATAGTGGAAACTCGGATGGATAATATATTTATGAGAAACCATGGAATGGAGGTTGTGGAATTCAATCATATTTTGGGCCACTTTTGGGACGTCTTCCCTGATGATTTATCTACTATTTCTCCAATATGTTAAATTCTGTTGATTTTTATCTAGTTCTAGGACAAACACCAATATCCATTCATTGTTAACGGATAGCACCTATGGAGCTCCAGGAACCCACGAAGCAACATGAATACTTAAATTCTTGAGTTTTATTACACCCATCACAACATAATGTGGTTCACTAGTTCTTTTATCCATGATAGAGGATGGTATGACCAAATATCATGTGGATTACAACTGATTTAGTCAGGATACAACAACGTATTGTTATCCATTGCCTTGTATAGAAAACCTCTTTGACCAGATCCAAGTAGAAACTATTATCTTGATGATCTATTTGAGGTGGGCCAATAATCTGGTTCATGTGAGGCCATCTGATATACCAAGTACCATATTATAGATCCAATATTTCTTTTACATGTATTTGGTTATGTCATTCGGTCTGACAAAAGTGTATAAAGGCATTTTGGTAAATATGAATCATGTCTTCCACATGTATCATGATTCTTATGTGGTAGTATTAGTTGACAATATCTTACTATACTCATGAACAAAACATAAACATTCCAATCATCATGATATGAAGGTTAATAAACTAAGAGAGAAATTGATTTATGTGAATCTTGGTAAATAAATCTTTTGGATCGTTAAGGCTCAGTTCATAGGTTATATCATATAATAAGTAGGAATATAAGTTGACCTTGAGAGGTCATGTGTGATGGTTTCTTCAGAGAATCCAAAAATGTGATTTAAATATGAACATTTTAGGGATAGTTGGGGATTATAGGAATTTTATCTATGAATTATCAAACATAGAAGCACCAGTTATGGTCTTGGAAAAGAAGGGTGTGCAGTTCCTCTTGTCATAAGAATGTGAGACATGTCTTTATGATTTAAATGGATGGTTCATCTTAGGGTTGTTCCAGATCCTACAATATATGGGAAGGAGTTATAAAATATATTGTGATTATTCAGGTATTTTTCTTGGTGATTATTTGATACAAGGTAACTGAGTCATGGAATATGGGACCCTCTAGATAAAGTAACATGATGATAATTACCCAATGAATGAACTTGATCTTGTAGACGTTTTTCACACACCACAAAATTGGAGGTACTACCTATTAGATGTGTTGTTAATTTTCTACATGGAACATAAAAGACTCAAGTACATCTTCACACAATGATAATTGAATTAGTGGAACTGTAGGTTTGTGGAATACATTCAATCATTCAACATTTTGTGTTCTTACACACCTAGAATTGCAAATTCCATAATTGATCCCTCGATCATGAATGCTCATATTCATGTTGTTAAGGCTACTAGTCATGAGTGGAAACTAATGGATCGATTTTTTGAGATTCACCTATAGGTTATGAAAAATCATGGAGTGATAGTTATAGAAGAAATAGTAGTGATTTCATCCCATATGGTATGGGTATAGCTAAGGAAGTTATCTGATACTGAGGACCTTGTCTTGAGGTAGACAGTTATAGGACAAAACCTATATTCTACTTGGGTTGTTGATGGATGTGTAACTCTAATGTTCTATGGTTGTGTAAGGGTGCCTTCTTATATACTAGAAGCATTGATGAGGGAATCACATGCAACTATTTGGGTAGTTAATCTTGGGATTACCAAGACGTATCTGAATATACATCATTAGTATTAGTGGACATGTACAAAGAGGTAGATAATAGGAATCATTAATCGGTGCTCTACCTTTTTGTAAGAGAAGGGTGAGCACCAGTGACCTGAGGGACTTCTATAACCTCATTCTATTACTAGTTTTAAATGGAATGACATCACCACAGATTTATATATAGGCTATCCAATATCCCCTAGAGTCAGTAATGCTATATGAGTGATCCTGGACCTTCTAACCATGGTGGCACACTTCATACCAATCTAGGATACATTTTTGATGACTATATAGGGAGCCTTTACATACAAGAGATTATGAAACATCATGGTGTACCCCATTAAATCATTTTAGATAGGGATGCTCGGTTCAGTTCACAGTTTTAGAAAGGGTTGAAATAAGAACTAGGATCACATGATCTCATAAGTACAACATGCCACACTTTGACCGATGGTAGTCTTAGTGGACCATACATGTGATAGTGGATATTCTACGGTTGTATTTCCAAAATATTAGAGGTTTCTAGGAGAATCATCTTCCTCTGGTCGAATTTTACTACTATAAAAGTTTCCATGAAACAGGTCACGTGGATCTATACAAGGATCTCTAATATAGACCATGATGGTCACTTATGTACTAGATAGAGATAGGTGAGGCAACTCTACTAGGTACTCTCCTCAAAATGAATTATTCATAGCATGTCCAACTAATTCAGAAATGTATGGGTATGGATCCATCAAGGAAGAATCATTATTTTGATCATCATCATAGAACTCTAGAGTTTGATGTGGGACATTGGTTATTTCCTCATGTATCACCATTATTCAGTCATCAAAGAATCATGGGAGAAAGTGAGTTATCTCCTTATTATTTTGGGTCGTCGATATAGTTGAAATGTTTGGTTCGGTAGCCTATCAGTTATTATTACGTTGGAGGTACCATTCCACGAATGATTTCTTCCACATATCTCAGCTTCAATAGTGTCATCTAGTCCTATCTCATTCATTTCACCATGAGGATTCATAGATGGAAGTAGATGCATCAATTTGAGATAATTCAATTCTTTTCATTGATAATAGAATAAAGGTTCCCTAAGGAAGGTCAGTTCCTATAGTCTAGGTACTATAGAAGAATAGATGTGTACTAGATGAGACCACATAATGGGAGGATGATGTACATAAACAATTTCCATAACATAAGATGCCACTATTGTACCCATAGAAGATAACATCGATTATGAGTTGTTCTAAGGGGATGAGGATATAATTTCTCATATTTCATTAAAGGTAAAAAAACTGTTAAATTATTGTTTAAATCACATTAAACAACCCATATTTTTATGCATAAATGGTTAAATTTGTTCGTGGGTGTGTTTGGGGATCCTTTGAATCATGGATCCCCTAATTAGGAAAAAATAGATAGGTCCACATAGTAAGACAAAACCATACTACCTAGTCCTAATGGTTTCCCTAAAACATGTGGTTTCAAGTAATATCATAAAAAAGGATGGACAATTTTTCTAAAACCATGAAACATGAGGTGCATTACAGTGGAATCACCTGCACGTTTTGGGATGTGCAGTCACACATAGTTTTCACATGGTTGGTAAAATAGTGTGTTAAACCATGTGGAATTCCCCTTTATAGAAAAAAATGGAGCACATTTTGCATACAGTTTAAAATCAGTTGGAAAAAACATACATATTTTGTGTTTGGGTGAATTTTGCAATAAAACCATCTCAAATTATTTTTAACGTATCTTATATCCTTTAACCTCCTTTTGAGATGTGTGTTCCTACTCCCCATGGTGTGTGGCCTTCTCCGCACCTCTCCATGTGTTTTTGAACTATCTCCTTCATCCACTGTCCAAATCCATTGACATTAGATGTAAACAAATCTCTTATTATGCTCTCCCATCCACACACTTCAATTTTAAAGGCCATTCTCAATACATTGTTCTATATGGGTGCGATGGATTCTCCTTATTCTCAGGGAATTTGGGATATCTTTTTTTTGTTATTATATGTTGAATCAAGAATTGATATTGGATGAATTTAATGCTACTACATGAAGGTAAATGTTCAATTCCTTCCATATCAGATTCATCACATTTTAAATAACGTGTCA
Source organism: Viscum album (assembly GCA_963277665.1). Classification (NCBI taxonomy): domain Eukaryota; kingdom Viridiplantae; phylum Streptophyta; class Magnoliopsida; order Santalales; family Viscaceae; genus Viscum; species Viscum album. The sequence goes on along the minus strand of OY728121.1, from coordinate 1,187,751,120 downwards.
TCATGTTGTGCATTAAACACTTAAAAAGTCTCTTTTTTATTTAATAAATTAATTTAAAGGGTTTCCCATGTCCTATGTGACCTTCCCTTATAGATAAATACATTCATGGGTTGTTCAAAAAAACGTTGTCCACCCATTTGGGTGTTCCCATCTGCATGGAAAATTTCCTATGCCATAAATTGTTAACAAACATGTTTGAGATGATTCTTAGTATAGTTCATTAATTCTTCAATTTGAATTAGATTAAATCCTTGGCCTTGAGCATAATGACCCTACCATATAATTGAATTTCTTGTTCTTTGTGATTTATTTGGTGAATTATTAATTGTTTATGCATTTTGGATGGGTGCCTATGGTTATTTCCTTAGAACATTACTTCAATTTATGCCATTCTATGTGACTTACACCTTGATATCACTGTAAAAATCCATGTGGTTATTATTTTTGGCATATTTTTGTGGAATGAAATGAATTCTTTACATGATCATGATTAAGAGCTTGGGATATTTGTTTATCATTGTTGAAATTTTCTTATATAGATATTATGCCTTGTTCATGACATAAAAATTTTCTATTGTTGTTTGGATTAAATTTTATAGATTGGTTAGATGGTGAGAATGTTACATGGAGAAGTTCATTTAATGGAATGAAATTTTTTATTAATATATTTCCTTCTATTGTTCTTTTGTTACTATGGATCACCTACTATGGACTAGAAGAGAACTTGTGTCCCAAATTAAGGATGCCAGCGATGGACTCACTGTGCTCGGTTTGATCTATTAGACTCACCCGAAGTAATGCTCTAGTTTGAAAGGAATGTTTTCTCTAGGTGGTTTAATTTATAATCTTGTGTGGCATCCATTCCCTAGAAGAGAAAATTAGGATAGACAAATTTTCAAGATGGATACACCATGCCTTGGGTGATACCCAGTCCCTTGCGTGAGATATGTGGTATAAACTAAGGGTTCATCATGTCCTGAGGGATATAAGGTAACTCGTATTGGTTTCATTGGATGGAATATATGACATTGGTTATATTGGATTTTCCCATAGAGACCCTTTAGATGTTGTATAGATCACATTGGACGGGCTTGAAACTCTACCATTGTAATTGATAGGTTGATTGTGATGTGTGTGTGTGTGTCTGTGTTGCTTCTTTGTCCGTTTAGAGAATGATTATATAACGACATGGAAATGGGATAGCCAAGCTAAAGAAAAAGCATGGAGGTCGGCCTACCATATTTTTTATTTACATTGGGTATTTCGTATATATTAATGCTTGCACCGGTTCATATTTTCATACATTTAGATTAGGCCGAAGTAGGTGTATCGGTCAGCGGTCTATTTAGGAACCCCGACCAAGGTGTTAATTATTTCTTTATTTTATTTCCAAACAATTACTATTATTGTACACTATTATTTATTTATTACCCATAATGCATCGACTACGACATTGTGGGTGAAGGCCTACTGAGTTTTTTGTCTCACACCCTGCCCAAGAACCTTTGGTATCCTAGTTCATTTCATGATAATAGGAATTGATAAGGGGATGCATGTGGCTTCTGATGCTCGATTGTTATACAACATAGGTTGGATAATGAGGGAGAGGACTGAGCCTATACTCGAGAGTATTATAGTAGTAGTTTTTTCTTTTTTGATTATTTTTCTTACATGTAGTATATACTTGTATTCCTAGCTCCCCATACTCTATTTTTGTATAGACACATTATATCATGATCATCATTTTGTTTCTATTTTTGATACTCAGGTTCTGCTAGTTATTTATTTTTATATCATGATGGTTTACATAATTTTTCTCTATTCTCTATTTCTTTATTGTGTAGTCACTATTTATTATAAATCATTTAACATAGTGGTTACACTAATCTATGTGGTAATAGTCCCCCACAGACACACCATAGGCCCCCAAAACTAGTTTAATGACTCTAGCATTCGAGGTGATGTTAATTTGGTTTGGTAGCCCACTATTTTGAGGAATAGGTTTTTCTCACTAAGCGAAGAATTCAACTCCAAAAAAAATATAATTCACAATATAATTTTTTTAAATCCATATTAGACTTTTAGTTCCAATCATATAAAATTTAAAATTATATACTGGAGAGTGGTTTAAAAAGGGCTCTGATATCTATGATGTTTTAATAGATATTTGATTTTTTTTAAAAAGGGGAAGTTCTAAATATGTTGGGAAAAAAGGAAAACAAAGACCTAAAAAAGGTAATTTAAAATTTCATAAGGGGTTTTAACTGAATGATCCCATTTCTATGAGTTATCAAAAAATATATATTAAATGAAAAACTATAACCATATATCAATTTATATTGAGGATATCTAAAATAATGGAACCCATTTAAGATAATGGGGTTAGACATATTTTTATAATTTTTGTTTTTACTGGTATTCGACACAGCTCATTGAATTTTATAAACATCATTTCATATTAAATAAATTAATTTCATTAAATACTTCTTTAAAAATACTATATGAGAAACATATTGGAAAAATTTCAACTCTTCGCTTTCATTAATGATTACTTTGGATCAAACACGTAATTTGGCATTGCTCATCATTATAGATTTCATATTATTTCTTATATAGATGATTTCATTTTCATATGCTAAATTTGAAAATTATTTAAGGTAATATGATTTTAAAATAATTTCTTTTGAATGTGAAAAGATTGAAAATATAAAACTTTTATTTAAGTGCATGTACAATCTATGGAACTAAATATAGATCATGGCCTCCTTTTGATTTTAACGTGTTGTGGTTCACTATTAGGGATAATAAATTAGTATTGAATCCAGTTTTCTTTTAGTATAAACATTTGGTTCTTCTTATTGATGTGGTTAAACAAAAATCACTTCCATTTTATTGTAGAAAATTCCATATTCTATAACCATTACATTCTAGATCCATGAACATAAATTTTTTTAAGGCTTATTAATTGATACATTTGCGTGAAAATCTACCAAAAGTCTTCATCATTAGTAGTTAAATATATTTAGTTCACAATTCTTGGGACTATGATTTAAATATACTATTTTAGTAGCATCAACAAGCCATATATGAAGAGTAATTTGTATAAAAAGACTGGTTAGCATATTCAATCCCCAACTAGTCAACTATATGAAATTATTGTGATTATGGTATGTTGATTATAAACACAATAAAATTAATATTGTAAAAAAACTCTATGCTATATTTTTTACCACGTATAGTGCTTTTTTAATGATTTTTTTATTATAAGACAATGAGAACCATGTAATCACTTTATTTCCATTGGGTGATGCTTGATTAAAATTTCATCAATGGTTTGTCCATTGTACCATCCCATTTAAGAATGTTTTGTGAACATCTGTTCATCATGAAATGTATTTAGAAGAATATATTTATGAATAAAATACGTGTGTATAATTCTCCATTAAATGTTAAAAAACATGCATTATAAATTTGAAAAGAAATGTTTTTATGCTCCGTTATATGAATCATGTTATGATGAGCCACTAAAAGGATTTATCCATTATAAATACCAATATATAGGAATGTTTCAAATGTTTCACTCATCCAGTTTCATTTTATCTGTTATGGTGATGGTTTATGTTATTTCGTTTGTGCAAAGCATCTCATTTATATAGGTCATTTGGAGTTGGTGTTTTAATAACATCAAAACGTAATTACATTGAATATAATCCCTTTGATGATCTTGTTATCGTAACTGTGGTTTATAACTGACAAAATTAAAATTGGTCTGAAAATTAAATCCTTATTGAGCCCACAATGATAGAGTTGAAATATTCTTCAATGTGGTTCTTGAACATGAAAAAATTTGTATTAGTATTTATTGGAGAGAAATTTTTATTTATAATATATTAATATATTTCTATATTTAATCTAACCATGTGATATCAACAGCTTATATAATTTCTTTTTTACTTCATAAAATGGCTCTTGGGATTTTTAAAATTCACATTTTTTAGCTATCTTTAAATTTTTGTTCAGATTTTTTAGAAAATTCTCATAATTTTTTGTTTCATTTTGACATTATTAAAATTAAAAGGAACTAATTTTTTCAAAATAATTATCCCCATTGTTTTGATCATTAAATGAATGTTTTTATACTTATTTTTGCAGTAATATTTGTTAATATTTAATTGGTTAAGAGAAGAGACAATTTATTTATACTTATTTGTAAACTTATTATTGCTTCATGCAACATTTATGATAAATTTTGGAAACCATTTGTTGTAAGGTGATCATGAATCATCTATTTTATATGTCTAATATTTTCGGGTCACATGATATGCTAGACATTCTTAAGATTTATGGCAAGAAAAATCCATTTACACAAAAAACTATGCAGGTCTTCATCGATGATGCTGAAATTCAAAAAGAATGGTTGAGATTTTTTTAGTTATTTATTATAAATTTAGTCCATTTTCAAATACTCAAAATTTTATAACATATTTTATATATCATTTTTAAATTTACATTTAAAAGTATTTATGAATATCAATTATTTTAAAATGGTTTTTTTGTAGTTGTTTTAGAAAATTTAATTTTAAATTTTAAATTTATATATTTATATTTGAAATGATTTTATAGACATTTAGATGTCCTATTCATTTAGAAACATGACCATATGCATGTGAATTTTATTTTTTTAATCCAAAATATCACATGCAACCTCGCTCATCTACTATGTCCATAGTCAGAAATAGTGTCAAATGTCGCATAACACCCACCCTCACCCCAATGCTCCCACTATCCCACTCAACACAGAGAGAAATTCATTGCAACACGATTACTCACCATGGTACAACATTGTAATTCTTCATGGATGGTAGAATGGAGATGGTCCATTTTTAATGGTGGTGAGGAATTTTTTCCCTCACTTAAACTATTAGTATGTCTGATAGTATAAAAAAGTAAGATGAAGAAATGTTATATGAAATTCCATGATTCACCAAGGAACACAATAATACATGAAACAATATACCACATCGACTATAAAAAACCCAGTAATTGTATAGTGAAAGGGTATACCATGATAGACATGGCTCTATTGACCACACGTAGTTGAAACATTAATAACTATGTGGGGTAGGGTACATGGAGTGATTTATTATGTCATTTTACAAGTGTAGTCTTTGAATGTATGTGGCCTTCATCAGTATTTTCATAACGTTATGTAGATGCAATGATATCAGTTTAGAAACATCTACAAAATTGTAACATGTTTTGGGTTATCACAAATAAATAAAGATCCATTTATATTATATCATCTATCTATTGTATGTAGTATTATCCAGGTTGTCGACATTAATGATATTATCATTGAATATAGTGATGATACTTGGACTTCCAGATATAATTAATTTAGTCATCAATAATTTCAAATGAATGAATTAGATCCACTAAGAAATTTCATAGGGGTTGAGGTTTGCATATGTGCTTTATTTATATTTCTTTCTTAGATAAAATATATCATTGATCCAAAACAATAATCATGTATGCCATAGGGAGGCTCTGGGTAATTACCACATGAGGCTAGATAAAAGTATTTTCCAGCATTTGGTGAATCATTCTACCCCCATATGGGTAGTAAAAAATTATAGTCTAGTTGAAATATTTGAATATGACTCACCCTTAATTTTTTTTGTGCAGTGTGAAAGTTGTAACCCCTAACATTGTTATAGAGGGAGGTTATCATTTTCATTTTAAAATACATGGAGAAGGATCTTCGGATAAACATAGAATATTAAGATCTAGGTAACAAGGATATTCAGGCTTTATTACAATGAATGTTATGTTTCATGTCTCTCAATAGGGTGATCCAATATAACGACATTAGAAATATGAAACATAAAGGCTAAATGTTATTGTTTATGTCAATAATGTGAATAATTAAATCTTTTTGGGGGACAACCTGATTACGACTCAATAGTTAAACATTATTTTCCAAGAGTACCTTCAACGTGGGTTACCTCCTAGAATGCTTCCCAATGTGTGTGTTTGTGTGAGGAAAAATCATAATGAATGAATATGGGTGGTACTTTTGGGATTGAATATATTCAGATAAGTGAATCTCATGGGTAGTAAATTTTTGTGAGATTGGAAGGCATATAATGTATTACAGAGGAACCATATGGTTATAAGACTATATTCATGGCCCAAGGGGCCTGGTCCTAGAATCTATGTTTGGAATTGCTATGTTTATTAAAGGTAACATAGTCTCCTTGAAAATAAAAAATTTGGATAGTTATCTATTGATCAAATAAATAGTTAGTTTATCATGTTATATGACATGTGACTATAGAAATTATTTGGGGACTACAAAAACTAGTGGAGTTTAATTTTATTATAAGGAAGCATGCATACATATGGTGTGAAAATCAAGTGATAGTAAAAATTTCTACCAATCTAGTCTTTTATTACTGGAGTAAACACATGAAGATGGTTGAAATATAATTTGGGAGTATAATGATATTAAAATTATCATGACCGATAATTAAAAAACTACATTTTAGTTTTTATGAATCTTTACAAAGTGGGTTTTTGGAGTGAATGTTATGTTTTTATATACTAATCTAAGCATGATAAAGATCCTTGTACCAACATCAGGGGGTATTGGAGTTGTTTATGTAAAAATAGGTTTACCTTTTTCCCAATAATTTTTAATTTATGGTTTTTTATTTTTTATTTAAGGATAGTCTCCTTTGTTTTTATATCTATGTAAAATTGTATGCCCCACATGAGAGGCAATGGTTCCAATAACAAAATTTACATAGATAGATAAAATAATTAAATTAGGATGATAGCATGGAGTGGGGTAACATTCAATCATCGTACCATCCACTAAATAAACATGACCAAGCACTGGATTATACTGTTTCATTTTATCTCTATTTGCAATGGAAATAGTATATACATTCATTGAAAATGAATCAATTTTTAATAAATATCCTTATTTGATTGTAAATGAATATGTTAACACATACATTCATTTTCTATGTTTTATTTTTTCTCCTTTACTTTAAATGTTACTTTTATTTATGGTCCCTTCAGTTTGAATAAGTTGAATGAAATTGAACATAATTATTCATGTGTTTGGTTACAACATCACCATATTTGAAGGCTGATTGTATTGGGAAAATATATTACTTTACAAAAGAATCCGAAATAAGATTCATCCTAGAGGAAAGACACAATTATAAATAGAATGAGGGATTCCAATTATGGATATTCTTGGAAGTTTATTTTGTTAATTAATCACTATATATTCAACATTTCTTTTCACAATCATTAATTTTTCATTGTAAACCGTGATTTCTAAATCCATTCATCCCCGTTTGTTTTTTTCCATTACTTTATCTCATTTTCAAAATCCTTAGAATGTAATGTGATTGTTGCACAATATTTATTTCAATCAATAAATTTACATTATAACATTTAGATTTTAAATTGGATAATATTTTCACTTTGGATTGATAACAATATTCAATATATCCATTTTAATTTTTAATAGGGATTTTAAATTTCAGATATTAAATATTTATTTATAGTTGAAAAAATTATATTTCAAGAATTATTGGTATAAAGTTTTAGAAAAAGGATCCACACGTTTTCCCCTTTAAAATTACAAAAAAAACGTTACTTATACAAAAATAAATTCAATGATAGATATTATATTTGACTGTAAAACTAAGTATTTCCAATACCTATTAATTTTTGTGGATATTAATTTAATATACCAACAAATGTTTTTACCAATAGATATATCTATTAATAATAACTATTAGATCCCAACAATTCTTTTACAAACACTAAAATCTATTACTTTATTATACCAATATTGACATTCGTTTAAACAACATATGAATCTATTATTAATAACCATCATTATCAATAGATCTTTTAACATCAGAAAAATAAGTTCCAATAAACTGCTGATGGAAAAAAATACTTTATCATTATCTAATTTATAAATCTAATTTATTATAATTTCTTTTTTATGACTAATATTAACATTAAATTTATCATGGGTGTTTTACAAATATCACGTTTTATATTGTAATTTAATTATTATTTTTAAAATTTATTAAACATAAAAAACTAATCAACATAAATCTATTAAATTATTAATATAAATTTAGGAAGTAAAAAAACAAAAATATCATGAGATATTTTGGAAGGGGTTCTCTCTGCTTGGTCGATGAACATGCAACCATGCCTTAGGCGGAGATTGTTACCGCACTGGCCCCTCCCCACTCAGCGGGGTGGGTCCTTCACTGTCTCCACATAGGGATCGACCAACACAATTTACCCCTTTCTTGAATCCTGATTTCTTACCCACTTTCCTTCTAATCTCCCTTAGTACGAAGGCCCTAAAATGGTTTGATGGGTCCCCACAATTATCCATCTCAACCTTGCAGTTCAGGGATGCTTCTAACATGATACATATATCCCTTATTTCATGTTTCAAACACTGACGACCATTGGTGGACGTCTTCAATCGCCTGATTTTTGGATCATATGGTCTATATCAGCACGCGATTGTAGGGCTTCTTGATTCCAAGCATATTATGATCTGGTTCACCTCTGAAGAATATATGATCCTTTCTTGGTCAAAAACATCCAAATTTCACCAATGTTATTTGTTGAAGATGATGTCTCTAACCCCTCGGTTGATACCTTCTAGATTACTATGGGTGATGATTTTTGTGACTAACAATTGGTTATTTTTGAATCATTGTATGACTTTTTCTCATTGTGCATGAAATTGGGGCATAGTCTTTTAGATTATAGAAACAAGAGGTTGATGGGACATGGATCTTGTCTGGGTGATTGGGTGAATCGGTCTTCAGTTGGTACTACATTTGATCGTGGACGGTTCTCAGTGAACTGTAATATTTCAGCAGAGGGTCTTGACTGTAATGTTCGAACTGATGGTATGAATGATGGTCCTATGAATTTGGGTGATGTTGTGTCACTGAAACCAACACAGGTGTTTCTTCCTGATATGATGTTTAATGTAGTTTTTGAAAGGTAGAAATATGACATGAAGGTGGTGAGCTCTTCCAGAGAATTTTTTAATTTGGGAAATGTGGCTATTGTAAGTGAATTCAACGGAGAAGTAGATGTTAATAACTCAACTAGAGGTCTTACAGGTTATAATGGAGTAGCAGAGGGTTTACATGAGGGTGTAATGGTGAATGCTTATCCAGACATGTAGAATGTCTCTTTGAACCAACATAAGGATGCTGAAATGCACAGGGAAGTAGTGGCTGAACAACCTGAAACACATGGGAGTGGGTTTTTTCAGCCAAGAGACACTGGTCGAGAGGATGCAAGATTGATTCATGATACAGTCGCTAGGAACATGGTGAGGGATGTACACATGGAGCCCACCAATGAAGCTACAATTAATGATGATAGTGTGGGATATGTGAAGGAAACATATGGGGTGAGACCGGTAATATTCAGTTCAAATGTTGTAGTTTCCAACTATTTTGGGATTATTAATGATTGAGATCTTTTTATTCAGGATTAGCATGGTGTACTTGATTTTGAAGATGGAAAGAATGCTACGGTTGGAGGGGGCTACAGAACCTCATCATGTAGCTATAACACACAATTTATGTTGTTCATTGTTGGTTTCAAAGTAGGCCATGTTGTATACGGTAATGAAACCAATGAAACCTGGGATGGAGGAGCCCTTGGAGAAGATTCACAAGATTAGGATCACATTTCTTCAACAAATTCCAGGAACCTTAAAATGGTATTTTATTTATTACTTTTAATTATTTCTTATTAAATTTTCTATAATTGTTATCAATTATATTTTGATAAAATATGGAATACTTTATTCTTGTTCTATTTTTTGTATTTACTATATTTTGTGATGGATCATTTTTCAATTAATATGACCTTTATTCACTTAAAAAAAGCAATTCTCATGAGTTTTACTTTTACACTAACTCAACATGATTTTTTTTCCTAGTGTGCTGGCACTCTACATGTACTAATTTTTACGTGGAAGAACATTAACCACTTTAAATTCTGTTTGAAATTAATGTTGTTCAAATACATGTTCCAAAAATTATGAATACCTTCAATCATTAGAGCAAGGATTTATGATTAAAATGAACAAATGTAGTTAGTAATATGTAAAATAATTATAGTCCATGTTATAATTTTTTAATATTTCTATTATTTTATAGGTTAATTTTTTCCATGTTTTTTTGTATTTTTTAGTGTGTGCTGATCTAGTTCATTGCACCAAGGCCAATAAGATGAAATCCAAGGGACCTATTAGAATCAATACCAAGGAACTCTAGATAACTATTTGGAAGACCCATTTTAGAGAAGGAAGTTTATAATTTCCTCCTTGATAACTTCATAATTTGACCTCAAATTCATTCAATGGTATATATTTTCCTAAGCCATACATTCAATTTTATGTTTTAGAATATGAAGTTATTAAATTATTTTAATATCATTTATGTGAATATAATTGATGGTTCAAAAAGGTTATGTCTTCAATGTAATCCAAGAGTAGAGTTTTTCTATGATCAAATAGGCTAAATATGGGTTTATATTCATATTTTAACATAAATCATATTGGAGCATGTTTGATAGCTTGATATTCTATAAACTATATCTTTTATTTTCTATTCAAACATGTAGGTATCAATACATGGGATTGGTTTTAAATTCATGTGCACATGCGGCATTGCCCCTACTGTCGGTGTGGTGCTTCAACAAGCTGGAATAAAGTGTCACTACTCAGGTTTGTGAATGTGGTTCTCAGGTGGTTGGATGAGGTGTTGGTCTAGTTGATTACAATGCTCCTGTGCTACATCAAGATTATGGGACCTCTAAAATCAAAGGGATGTAGTTCTGCATTTGTATGATACCCAGGAGGACTCATGTTCATCAAAGGATGGCTCTCATTATTGATTGGGACATGGGTTCATGTCATTTTTTTGAAGGACGCATTCTTGGTGGAGGGTTCAAGCAACGCCAGTCATGATGGAGCCATAACAAATATGGTTTTGGTGTCTCCCTGGTTAGGGCTATTTGAAAGTGATTTTCAGGAGGATAATGACTCATGGGAACTTCTACTATCATTCACCATGATTTATTTGGATGTGTGTTCTACAATTTCTTTCTTGAAGGAGTTCCCACTAGGGTTTTTTTAGTTGTTCACTGGTGCATACATTTCATGGACCAGAATATGTATTGGGCTTCCTTATGAAGACTTGAAGGATCCAATCAATAATTGGAGGCGCAAACCGAAACCATTGTTGATCAAGTGGGAGATGTGGAAGGATGACATGAGGAGATAGACACCATGATAAAATTTGATATAGCTACCGTGAAAGAGTATGATTCCACCTATAAAAATGAGGTTCCAATATTACATCCACTCTATTATTCGTGAATAAATTCAGCAAAAATTTACCATCATTGGGAGGATACATTGTTACTACTATTAATTCTTCATCTATGTGAATAGTCTTCCTATTTCTTCCACAATTCCACAAGCTTTATCCACTAACATATTCTGTTTTCATTTTATTTTTATTAATGTTGTGTTACTGCTATCCCCATGGGATTCTAAATCATGTTTTGATTTGTTTCATATTCTTATATCATATGTCCTTCTATTTAGTGTTTTTAATTCTGTGTTATATTGTTTTTTTATATTGTGCTACTTTCTTCATCTATTTAATGTCATTATATTATTTTGTTTAGTGGTGTTTTATTTCATCCAGTGCTGTTTATTTTTCTCCTTAGTGATATGATCTCCCTTTAATTATGGATAGATCATTGTAATTTCTATTCTAAATTAGTGAAGATGAATTTTTCATTTTGAGTTTTAAAAATATTTTGTTGATTTTATTTCATACCTTCTATGTGACTTCAATGGATTTATTAAGGATCTTGGAGACAACAAATGAATTCCCATTCATTTTCTTCTCATTATCACCATAATAAATTTTGTTATTTTCACTAGCATAATTTGTTGATAATTTGGGTTGTGAAATGATAATTGATGTGGTAAATTCACAAAAAAAAAATCTATGAATTCATCTCTATACTTGTAGGAAGGGATAACATTACACAAAGGAAGACATTTCTTTGAGGATCTGTCAAGACCATCTCAACAAACATGACTCTCAGGATGGTTTGGGATTTCATTTTCCATAACATGATGGCAACCACACAAGAGTACATGATTTTTCCGAGGACATCAAGGAGGGACTGAAACTAGGGAATGGCTTGGTTAGCAGAGAGGGGAAACCAGTGGGTGAGGATGTGCTCCAAGGTAACAAACCTGAGCATGCAGTTGTGTATCAGACATCTAGTGACTGCACAGCTCATAATGCGTGGTGAGGAAAATCATATCCACTGGGGTGGAGGTTGAGGTCACCATAACTGATAATTATTGAATTTATTTGTCCTTTTCAACTACTAAAGAGGTTATATATGCATTATATCATTTTAGTTTTGAGAAAAACATTTTTTTTGAATTCGATCTCTATTAGTGTTTTATCTTTGAAATCATTTTTTATGGGTTTTAGTTGGTTTGGAAAACATTATATATGGATCAGAGATTACATCTCTAATAAAACATTATCAGGGATGCAAAAAAATTATTTCTATGAAAATTATTTTTTAATACCAATATTAATATTTTTGTTTCAATTCATACAGATCTTTTTCACTGATTTGAGTTGGAGTGGGACCACTAGTCCTGGGATATGGATGAGTCATTGTTGCTTGTTGGTCTGTGGTGTGACATGGATGGGATGGAGCTTACTCGCTGGTCCTGTGGCATGGATGGGTTGTTGGAGATTGTTGGTCCCTGATGTTTCATTGATGGGTGATGTTGACATTGGGGGGGGTTTATTTTTTATTAATGGGTGCGACATATCATGTTGGGGGGATGAATTTTGTATTGATTCATTTGGTAATGAATTTAATTATTAATATAATTATTTTTTTATATGTTTGAACATGTGTAATATTTGTTTTTATTATTATTTAAAACAAATATATAATATATGATAAATTAATAAATATAATATGAACATTATCTAGTAATAAAAATTTATAATATTTATTCAAATTTAATTTATAAATAAATATTATATGTTGGTAATATTTTTACTAAGAGAATAATTTGTCACCCGAACATGTATTTAAATATATTAACCAACATCTTTATTTTTTTGTATTATTATAATTTCTTTAAAATTATTTTATCCGTGGCATAAACATTTAGCAAACAGAGTATTTCTCGACCGTTTAGTGACAATGACATATATGTTGGTATAACTTTTTACCAACAGAAAACTATCTTTTAAAAACAGATATACTCCCATTAGAAAAATTGATATATTTTTTAGTGAATATAGATGACTGATGTTTAAAAAAATTAATCTACAAAGGGTATTTTTATTCGATTGATTATTTTAAATGGACAATAATTATATTACTTTTGTCAAAATATCGTCTCTCATCCAACCCAACGCCTCCCAACTGACTTTTCATTTGTCTGAAGTGTCACATTTATTGTAGTATCACTGTATAAAACTCACACCACTCATTCCTCATTCTTCACACATATCCCCATGTCCCTACTCCTTTGGTTTCCTCCTCATTGCAGCCCTACTCCATCATTTCCCCTCTCCCATTAACTATACTCTTGAGGTTTCATCCCCATCATATACCTAATACATCATCACACCTCATCATACTTCCCATATCATGTGGTTTCATCTCTGCGGAAACCCTACTACATCAGCTCCCCTAACCCATTGTCCTACTCTTGTATTTTCATTCTTATCGTATCCCCACCATGTCATCATTGCTTGCACCACCAACATACTTCTATGGTTTCATCCCCTTCGTATCCCTATAATGTCATCTCCCCAAACCTCACCATCCTAATACTACAGTCTAATCCACATCACATCCCTACACTATCACCTCCCCTAACCCCACCCATACTCCTATCTGATGTAGTGTCACCTATTGCAAGACAATCTACCTTGCCCCCCTGCACCCAAAGATCCCACTTATCCCAGAGTGAAATAGACTCAATAGAGATTTATGTATAGTTTAGAGATGATCATTTGGAATGTTAGATATATGGTAATAATAGAAGAGATTCCATAGGATAATAAGATATCCCATTATTGAAGAATATTGAGACCATTTCTAATCTGTACATAAATATCAATTGAGACCATTTCTAAGTTCTAAATCACATTTATCCCCACACCCCTAGTGCATGGACTCACCCCGTCACATCCCTACACCATAATCTACCATTAATACACCACCATACGTCTATTTTCTATTGCATCTATTATCACATGACACCCATCCTCACCCCACTGCTCCCACTGCTTCCACTCGGCCCAAAAATAAATCCTCCAGAGTCCAACAACATCATATCTCCCCACCCCAGCACACGCATCATGTGTTTTCATCCTCTACATTCCTCCAATGGTTTTAACAACATCAAAACAGAAAATTATTTGCTATCCATAAAGCCTCATATGTCTTCATCCCTATCTTCTTATTTCATTTACATCTTCCGCCATATGTAACTCACCCTACAAAATTTTCTGGTCATCCCCCAGATCTGTCATCTTGCCTCACCCCAACAACCATAGAAATCGAGCTTCAGTTCGTCAGAACACTATAAACCCTACTTTGATTCATTTCCACACTATCAACCCCAATTTGTTCCATCACTCTTATGATTCACATTGATTTAACACACATTGGTTCACCCAAAAATTTAGATACCATTCTACCCCCTTTAGTTCATTTCTGCATCAGTTGTCTCCAACTATTCCACCATTCACCAACCACCCATTATTTAACTCAGTATCCTAATAAGGATGTCATATTTATCTATGTTCAATTTCATCCACCACACTCAAAATTTTAATTGATGTAATCTGAGAATGAAAATCACGTTTGTAGTTAAAATTGGAATGTTAATGTAATAAACTGACTATTTTGACCCTTTAATGTTGACTGAATGCTTCACTAAAAGTTATATTGTTATTTCCAATATGTGGGTGTCATTTGTTGAAAGACATATCTAACATGAAAATGATAAAGACACCACTCTAGGATAAGTATATATTCAATTGCTGATGTTTTGGCCTTCTTATAATGGCTTAGTTGAAGAAATATAGTACAGAATACCATGGGATAGTTCATTAGACTTCAGTTTAACTAACCCCTGATTTCCCAATCATATAATAGGGATCAAAGGTAATATTTAAAATAGTAATGATTCTACTGGTCTGGAATGATACTACACCCTTTCACAAGTTTCAAAATTTAATTTGAAAGGATCAGGTGATAGATTGAACACAAAGCATAACCAAAAGTTAGGTATTTCCATCAATGATATTGCTCGTTGTTAATGTGTGGTACATTAGGGTGAAGGAATTGCAATTTAGTTTGTACTATGTTGACCTACTAAGACATGAAATTTTATATATTGTCATCTAGAGTATGTTGACTTTTTTTCCTTCTATTTCAACTGTATGATTTAAAAGAAACAGTTAAGAACATGTTTTTGGGTTAATGGGGGTGTGGTGTAAGGGTTGGTAGTGTCTTAAATGAATATTTGTGGCGAATTTTTTTTTGGACATTTGGTATTTGAATATTAATTTAGGGTGAGATCCATGATAATACTTGATATATATTTGGGATCAACAATTCTTGTCAGTACGTGTGAAAAGATATGTAGTTGTTTCTATGGTGAGGTGTTCTATCTATAAACAAGTGATGAAAGAACAGTAGTGAAAATCAAAGAGCATGCAACATGTTCCCATTCTATATTGGAAATGTATTGATTTTTTGAAAGATTTAATGATATGTTTACTTAGTTTACCTTGAGGTAGTTGTGTTATATGGGTTGTTGTTGATCATCTCATGACGGATTCCCATTTCATCCAGATCACGGAGATCACCAATGTGAACTATATTGGGAGGTTGTATATCTGTGATATTGTACAAAATCATGGGGTATCATGCACTATCATTTTAGGAAGGTATTACCACATTACATACTATTTTTGGAAGAATTTATAGAGGTAATTTGGTACACATATGATTCTTAGAAAATCATACCACCCTCTTACTAATGGCTAGTATGATGATACAATTGTGGTTCTTGAAGAAATGATTCGCGCATGTACACTAGATTACAGTGGAAACAGGGAGAAGTATATCCCCCTATTAGAATTTTCCAAAAAAAGTTTCATGCATGTTTTTAGATGGTATCTTTTGTGGATTTTAATAGTATGTCTTGTTGATCACCCCTATGTTGGTTAGAGGTAGGAGAGGTAGCTATTCTTAGACCTCATCCTAATCAGGATAACATAGAGAAGGTAAAATTGATTAAAATTGGATAGATACATTGTAGTATCATCAAAAATATTATTTAGATCACTACAGATGACCTATAGAGTTCAAGTTTAAGGATCATGATTTCTTATGTTTTTCACTAAGGTTGCAGCACATGAGGATTGTGAATATGGTATGATTTAACCAAGATTTGTTGGGGAATTTTAGATTCTAGATAGAATAATGTCGATAGCCTATAAGTTGCAGTTTCCTCAGAGGTAAAATCCATGAACAAAATCATCCATGTATATTAGAAATGATGGTATTATTCAGACTCATCTCATTATTTTCATCCCAAGGAGGTTGAGATATAGGTTGATGTGCCTTTGATGAGAATCTGATTTGTATCATTGAGAGGAGCATGATGGTTCGACATGGATGTTCATTTACACGATCATGGATTCTATTGATGGAAACCCATTTATAGTATGAGACTTGAGATTAGGAGGGTGATGTAATTGATCTGTGTATGGAGCAATTCTCAGACGAATAATTATAACCCTTAATAAGGAAATTCAGGGAATAATTTATTTATAGGGGAAGATTTTAATAAATATGGTTTTTATGAGGTATGGATCCTTTTATTTGGGATGAAATGTTTAAATATGGCCTAATGAGGATACAAAATTTGAACACAGAAATTTTGTGTGGTGTTGGAGAAACTTTTTGAGGTTGGAACCCATGTTTTAGAGGTAAAAATGTATAGTTCTTAGTTTGTTCAAATTGTGTAGGGTAGGCCCCATGATCTGTCAAAGCAAGAGAGGATCAATAAGAGTGAAGGATTATGACACATGATTAAGCCAAATATGTGAATTTTGGTGCATGACCATGTATCCATAACTTAAAATTTGGCAGTGGATTTTTTCACTTATTTGGCATGGTTAGTCAAAACGTGGGAGGTGACCATGTGGTTTCCCCTTCCCTAAAGCAAACTCTGAATGAATTTTAATGGTTTTCCAAACTGTGTGCCAAAACCGTGAAGGCCAAGATATTTTGGGTAATTTTTAGAATAGTAATATGTATTAAATCGATTTTAAACCTAAAAAATCTCATTTCATCCTCCCATATAGAAAATAACAGTTTTGAGATATCCCTTCGATGAGAAAATTTTGATTCGAGGTATCTTCTACATCACAACTATGGTACATGTGCTTTTTATCATGTTGGATCCACCTATGTTGGTACTTTATTCCATTTTATACATTCTTCTTTATTATTTCTATCAATGACACTCTTTAGGTGAAATATGATATCCCCAAATTTTAGGATCCTCTTCCATTCTTCATTTATGGCTCAATCTTAGTGGAATCTGGAGTTGATACTAGCCAAGATCTCTACTATTATGCTATGGTAGGTGTGTATACATTTTCCATGATTTTTAGTCATTTATTTGGATAACTCCCATTTAATAGCTTTCTAGACTATCCATCATGGCCTTGAAATTGAAATTGTTATTTAAATTAGAAGTAATATGTCCTATTTGGGATTCCCTTAGGTTACTTTGAGATGTGTTGGTGGCTGTTTCCCCAACCAAGGCCACCCGTGGGTTGTGCTTGGTAAACATCATATGTCTTTTCCATGCTATACCACTATAGGGGCATGTTCTTGTACATTCCTATTAGTGGATTCCCTTTTATATATAATATAAATTGAAATGGTTGGATATAAGATGACTGTACTACTTCACATGTTATTTAATGATATTAAAACAATTATTTGGATATTTTTTCTGAAATGGAATTTTAAAATTCTATAATTTGTTTGATAAATTCATGAGGAGTGTTAGTAATTGGTTTGAAAATGTCTTTATACGATCATTGGATTCATTTGGTTGTGAATGTGAAAATTGACTGGGAATAATCATTTATTGATTATGAATTAGAATGGTTACATGAGTGGGTATACTCATGGAATGAAATGAGGAATGATTAATTAGATTCCTTAGAATATTCTCCTTTGATTATGACACAAAATTATACACCTTTGATTTAGTATTCTCATTGGGTATTGATTACTTGGGATGCATTTGGCCTTGCTACCCCATGGATATAGTATTCATGGATTCACAAAGAACATGTTTGGTTGACATGATCTTAGAAATCCAACCTGTGCCTTATCGAGTTTCTATTGAGATAATAATGGGACTCGATGAGGATTTTGTTGTCTTATAAACCATGGATTTGGACCTTCACTGTCTGACACTTTTTTATATTGAATGAACATAGGTATTGTTATATACTTGGTTATACAACAATATTATGGTTGTTTAACACTGCTGGTGGTACAAAGAGGCTATGGATGACATGATATATATGGATGTATGGTGAGGCCTGGTTGGATACTCCTGTTTCTAGTATAGTTGAACTGATATGAGCTTTATTCTGGTTTTATAGGGATCCTTGAGTTGATGTTTTTTTATCACATGTTTTTAGTGAATATTCTATGGACATTTTACTTATATTGACTACATTCCTACATTAAATTCACATTTTATCTTGTTATATGGAACAAAATATAAATGTATACTTCTATGGGTGGTTACCTACTATAATTCTATCTCACACCCTTTTTGATCTATCATTGGGATCCTAAAAATTCTATTTGGATGTAGATAAGAAAGAGGAAAGAAACTCTAGTTCGGGGGATGATTTTGTACCATTATTAGGATAATGAAATCATGTGATGAAGTTGAGGCTCATGATTCCACTCTAAAATAGAACTATTTGGTCTTTTTGATATTTTGGAGACTTGTGTTGAATGGTACTATAATGGACTTGTTTGAGCTATTTTCATGGGAACATGATATATATCATCATTTGGTAAATGAAATTATTTCTATAATTGGTTATATATCTTATTCATTCACTACATAATAATGTTTAGATATTATACTGCTTTAGGAACTTGTGGTTATTCATATTCCAATGTGTTACACTCTTGTGATGAGGTCATAGTCTCCCAATGGACACTCCCAAGGGACACATTGCTAGTATACAACCCCTGACATTTGGGTAGATACCAAAGAGGACATGTGACCCCCCAGGTTTGTGAAACCATTCAATGGCATCTGGGACTGGGACATTACAATACTAGTCACACCATGTGTTGGATGGAGGTTAGTTTTATTCCTATAGGTCACAAATGAATTAGGGATGATTTTAATAAATTATCACAATAATATGAATTTTTTTTTTGGTTTTTCATTATGTCCCTGGTTATTTTTAAAAAATAAATTGTCTATTTTAAATTAATAGATCGACATGGAATGAAACTGGTTACACATTCTATCAGATTGAGGTTCAGCTAATTGCTACATGCCACTAATTTCATTTGTATTATTTTCCTAAATTAGAAAAAAATCAGAATGAGTTCTCTAGGTTTTTATTATTTCACTTGGGTATTTTTATTAATATTTTATTTGAATCTAGATAAACACATACGGAGTTATATCGAGTACATCGTGTGTCAGTTTGATGTGATATTTTTTCCTACACAACACAACTAACGTATAAAACATTTTTCATAAATTATCTAGATAATCAGATTAAATATGACTGTTTTTCAGTGAGTATCAAAATAGGGGTACAAGAATTTCATTTTTAAGTTGGTAATAGACACATTGGGTAATATTGATCACATTGTGCATCAGATTGATGTTCGGGTGATTCCTAAATCAAAAAAAATGACTTATGGTTCATTTCCCAAAAGTATTAAAAAAATGTTCTTTCTTGGTTTTAATTATATCACTTGTTTATTTTACTAAAATTAAATTCGAATTTAATTAAGATGGCACACATTGATTAATACCGTTCAAATTGTGCAACCAATTATTGGGTGGTTGATTCCTAAACGTCAAAAATATTTTTAATAATTTTCATTATGTATCAGAACAATTAGTATTCAATTACATAGTTTTAAGTATATCACTTGTTATTTTTACTAAAATTAATGTCAATTTTTAATAAATAGACCCTAATGAAATTATACCAGTCAAAACATACATTAGATTGAGGCTCATCTAATTCTAACACATCAAAAATAACTTAGGGATTATTTTTTTGAATTATAAAAATAATTTGACTGTGTTTTCGTAGTTTTTAGGATGTCAATTGTGTTTTTTTATTAAAATGTTTCTTGAAATATGGAACACATGCATTGAGTCACACCAGTCACATTGTGAGTCAGTTTGACTTTAGAATACTTCCTACACATCTCAATTGACTTATGAATGAATTTACTAATTTATAAAGATAATCAAATCGTTTATTATTGGTTTTTTAAGTGACATGGTTGGAAATTAAATTAATATTATAAAATATTAATAGAATCATTGAGTCATACCAATCAAAATGTTCATTGGATTGCTGTGCGGTTGGTTCCTACAATCAAAAATGACTCATGGATATTTTTCCAAATGTATAAAAACAATCCCAATGTGTTTTCCCTATTTTCAGTATGTCCCTTTTTCATTTTACTAAAACTAATGTCAATTTTAATTAAAAAATATAGTTTGTCTCATACCGGTCACACCATCCATTGGATAAAGATAGGGTTCATTTGTACATTTTACAAATGACATATGAGTTGTTTTTATATTGTATCAGAATAATAGATATAAGTTTTCTTAGTATTAATTATGCCACTACTTCTTTTTTTAAAAATTATCAATTAACAAAAAATAGGAAAAAAATTGAATTATATATATCAAACAATGTATCGAATTGATGTGAAGCTAAGACCAACATGTCACAAGTGGATTACGGATTGTGTCCCTGAATTTGGAAAATAGTTCTAATTCGTCTTCTTGTTTTTGAGTATGTCACTTGTCTATTTCACAAAAATGAATGACAATTTTAATTAAAATGAAACATGTTGTGTAATATCGGTCACCCAATTCATAAGATTGAGGTGAAGTTTATTTCCTCATATCACAAATGTTATATGGATTATTATGATAAAGTATCAAAACAATAAAAATTTGTTTTTATTGTTTCGACAATGTAAATTGTTCTTTATACTAAAATTAATGAGAATTTTAATTAAAATGTAGTACCTAGACTCCTACTGGCCACACAGTTCCTTATATTTCATTTGCTGATCTTTTATCACTACAATTTTATTTTTTCTTCTTTGTTAAAAAACTTTCCTCTACTAATTCAGTTTTGGACAACTAGAATGAATTTTCATCTAATAACATTGATTCAATATGTTTTGTTAGTTTTTCAATAAAATATGATAGTTGAAATCACGGTAAAATATATATAAACGAACATATTAAATATTTTCTAGCTTATGGTAGAAATTTTAAAAAATATGACACCCAAATAATTTTGTGAAAAAAATTAGTTTTACATATACTTTATAATGAAATTTAGATATAAATAATAGATAATATAATGAACAAATATTTTAAATAAGTAGTAGGAATTATCCTTTTCTAGATAGTTGTATTAATTCTTTAACTCATTTTCTTATTTTCATTATCTCTGTTGTATCCTCAAATCCAAATCACTCAGAAGCATGAGAAGCTTCAAATAAACCACCGCAACTCAAACTAAAAAATCAACCTTTATTTGAAAACTATTATTATGCGAGTTAAACTAAAATGATATAAATTTAAAATAAATATGAAAAAATACATAACTTCTATGTATAATGATTTTACTCTATAAAAATTATCATAAGATCTACGATTCAGTAGTGGTAGAGTTATTTCTCTTCCTGCAAAGGATGTGGAGGGAACATGAAGGAAAGTGATAAATTCCAACACTATTAGGGTGAAAAGGTTTTCAGGGAGAAGAATATAGTGGTTGTTTTCTTGAATAATTGAATTAAAAATTGAAATAAATATTCTGAAATAAAAAACTCTGTCATGAATAATTATAATAAATTCAACAATTAATTATATATTTTTTTTGTAAAATATATAATGTTTATTGTAACATTAGATTTACGCCCTCTAAAAGGCATTCCTCTATTATAATCTATTCTTCCACATGATTTGTTACATCATCGTGTTTAGAAGACATAGACATCATGAATTGTGAAACAATTAATTTAGATTATGTTAATATAGGAGAGAACAGATAATATTATTGTGAAAAATGTATTATATTAAAAAACATGTCCTTATCATTGAACTCTATTTTTATTGATATTAGGAAATAATCCTTTCATTATGGTTATATACAATCATGACCAATTTCCTTATTGTCATTATTTATGTTGCAAACTCAATTTCTAATATAGAATGAGTTCATTTCTTTATGATCTTCGTGAACACTAATAAAATAAATACCAATCATAAATTATAAAGAAAATAAAAAATGTGGTTAATATGATGAAAAATAAAAAAAATAATGAGTAAGAAGTCACATCTTCATGATATATGTGTACATTCATTCATCAGTTATGTTTCTCATTTATTTCTAAACCAATATATGTCATCATGTGAATAAGATAATTTTTCATAGTCATAATATTACTTGATAAATATAAATATAAAAATCATTAATAAATATTTTAAATTAAATAGTAATTATCATTAAAAATAACTCTTTAGGGATGATATTTTTTAATGGAATATGATCTCTCTCATAAATTGACAACCATAACAACCACAATCATTATCATTTATTATTTTATACACATAATAATGATTAAAAAATATTAATTTTATTATATATGTTTGGATAGTACAATATTATTATATTTATACTAATACATTTCCATTTGTAGAACATGATAGGATGATTGTGTACATGCACTGTCCACTTTCAATGATATTTATTATATTTATAGACCACCCTATCATAGTAGAATTATAATTAAGACATAATATTAAATATATAACCATATTTTTAGTTTTAAGACATTGGTTTTAGTGTATTACATATTGATAAATGTCATCATGTGTTGTTAGTTTGTTTGGTATCCCTGTAGTGAATCTATGAAATAAATCATTGGATTATCTAAAATGTCCGAAATGATAATCCAATTTTTGCTAAAATGAAATAAAGTTATAAGTAATGAATGAAATGAAAATATATTTTATATGATTACATTATATATTTTTACCCCTACAATTTCAGTATTAATATGTGTATGACACCAGTAAGTTTGTTTTTAAATGATTTGGACATTTCTTCCTCTATTTCATTAATTTTTTTTAATTTGGATCAATTTTTAAAATAGAATGTATGTGAGGACTAATGAGTCTATACTTATGTGGATGAGTTAATACCTTCAATTTATTTTGATATATAAACCTACAAAAAAATTAAATATATTTAATCATAATTATCATATGACATATTCTTAGGGAATACAAATAATTAAATCATACCCTATGTATACATTTTCAATTGAGCTTCCAAATAATTCATGTTTGATTATTTTGTTCATATTCTCAAGATAAATGTAGTCTATAACTTACTCTCTATACAATTTATCTTCAAAAATAGTTATTTGATCAATACCATTTTGTGACTTTTTTTCCACATGAACCTTCAATGTTAGTACAAGAAGATATTGAACGGGTAGGGTAAAGGTGGTTTTTGATTATCTTTTCAATCAGTTTGTTGATCCTATAGAAGAGTTCAATTAAACATTTTATTTCACCCCATCCCATTTTCATTCTGTAATAACATTCATCATTTTATAAGTTTTTTATAAATTGTTAAATGTTTATAATGAATAGTAAATTGGAAGTTGATACCTTCAGGTAAACATGTTTTTAAAAGATTTGATAACCATGATAAGAATATTACTTCATCTAAGCCGATCATATGAATATATGCATCCTCATGTTGAACATGTTGATCGTCTCTCAACTCATGAGCTATGGTAATACCTACTCCCACATGACCTGTTGGAAGTGGTGTATTGTGTAGAGTGACTTTTTTGATATTAAACACGATAGCCCACAGAACAAGGAGACGGGGTGGGTGTTGATAGTTATATATCCTAGTAATTTTCATCCTATATAATATCACTATAAGAAAGGTATCATTGTATTTCTGATTCCCATTCCACTAAAAAATTATTATAATATTTATGACATCATATAAGACATCTCTTTCAGATGAATGCCACACCTGCAAGCTGGTGGGGAAGGATCTTCACACAATGGTTGATCTGGAGTTGTATCTTCTCTTTGATTCCCCTGTTACATTTTATAGATAATCGGTGTGATAATGAAAATTTTATTCAAGAGAATCTAATTATTCATTCATATAATCCATTTCATTATCTTTATCCACCTCTTTTTTATTCAAAATTTGTTGGGGCTGCCACCTGAAAACCCACATATCAAACATAGTCATATGGTTCGAGACACTTTATGGCCACCAATATTATATGTTCATCCGACATAGGATTTGATGATATCTTTTTCTATGTTGGATATAAAATATTGAAAAATAAATAATCATTATTATGAAATAGAAATTTAAATCAAAACAAAATATTATTACATTATACTTACACATGTTTCCCACACTTTTTTGGGGTTTCATCTACTCGTATCCCATATTTAAATAAACTTACCTCATTACATTGCACATGATGTGGGATGGAAGTGTCTTTTGATTTGGATTCATCAGTATATATATAAATGGTGTTCATATTTGTGTTGTGGATTCATTTCACATATAATTATTGTGGTAGATTAAAAATACATAAATATTATTTTTCAAGTGAAGAATACCCCATCATTGATTATGGTAAGCATACATTGGTTTTGTTTCTCATTAATTAATTTTTTCACTCATTTTATATATCCTAAATAAATTATTCTCAATCAAAGTGATGAATAAAAATATTTTATAATAATTTAGTACCATATATAATGAACTTAAAATTATTTCTCCTCATTATTACTAGTGAATGAATCCCAGGATTCTTGGCTTATCAAGTTTTCAAACAAAAAGCAGTGGGTGCATATTTATTTTCCCGTCAAAATATCAAAAAATTGTTATAATTTTTAAAATTCCACCATGAATACTTATAAAAAATTAACACATATTTCTTGTGTGATTCATCTTTTATAAACACACTATTAAAGGTATGATAAAGTTTATGTCAATGTTTCATTATTTTATTTTTCTGTAAAATAAATAAATATTAACATATTGTTACCATAATCTCTTCCAAATAAGTACCTTATGTGTGGGATCATCATGGTTCCCTGAATCTACATTAATCATCATGTGTTTCCAAGTGATGTGCACAATGTAACTAGTAATCATGTCATTTTTGGGATAAAATGATGACCACATGCTATCCACCGAACCATGAATTTATTTATATTTTCAGCATAATAATTTTTTAATATCATCCTGACATGGAATGCATTTTTTCATTTTAATAGGTTCTTCAATTTCTACCTTATCATCATATTCAACTGTATCAATATGTTTTTTATATGGATTGGTTGCACTGGCATGTGAAGAAAGTCATTGTTCCTTTGCATCATGAGTAGAAATAGGTAAAAAAATAAATTATTCCTTAGGAATGTGATCATAATCATATACATAAGTCACTGACTATAGAAGTGGATTTATATTTAATTTATAATATGTAATTGTAGTAGTGAATAAAAAATAACATGAGGATATGCATTGTGCATTACAAAATATATATAACTAGATTATTAAACTCTATTTTTTAAAATAAAGTTGTGATTTGACTCCTCTCTTTAGTATCCACGTCCTTATATAGTGGTATCCTAATATATGAAACCCCTATCTATATTGGGACCACATAAAAATGATCACAATTTACCATTGAAAGTTTCATTCTCATTTGAATATTTTAGTAGATCCTTTAGTGGTTTTGGTTGGCAATAGAATAGTTGAAGACATTCATTTTACAAGATCAAGAACAAAATGTACTTGTACTGCCTATTATTCCTTTATAATTATTCATATTTGTGACCTTACATACTATATGTCTATTCATGAATCCCAATTCATCTATTTTAAAAACACACCAATTATTAATGCACATTAATTGAAAAAATCAGCAATAGAAAATTTATATAATCCAAGTACCATATTTATTTTATGATTCCAAAGTTTGAAATATTTCCATTACATGGATTTATTTATTTAATAACATAAATAAGGATTGATTCTGCCACATGTGTAACTACACTATTTTTCATGGTACTAACATCATCTTGTTCTTTTGTATAGAATATATAACCACTAATTTTATAACCATTGTAAGAAAATACAACCACACTTGGTCCTCTTATTACCACTTGGTCTTCATATATTAATGTGACTCCAAAAAAATATTGGATTGATTAAATCCTTTAAACTAATGATTATGTGTATTGGATTTCAAAATATCATCCATTGATGGATTAAAAAGATAATAATTTCACATTGGGTTTCAAAATAAAAGGAATCCTTTAAACTAATATGAAAAATGTAAAGGTGGGAAAACTCATAAAAATTAATATTGACTGTGACAACATCTCTTCCATAATTTCCTTCACCCACAAGCCACCCGGTTTGATGAGATTTTGTTAAACCTATTCCTTCTACACTGGACAAGTATTTTGTCTTCAATTTGATGTATTCCTCAAAAATATATCTCTCCACAATACAATGGTATGTCTAAATTCAATTTTTGACATAACATTTCCTAATTTTTATACACCGTTCAATGGGGGTACATCAATATATAATGTGCAGGACCTTATAGTTGAATCAATCACACCAAATGAAGTATCATGTAAATCATCAAATAAAATAATTTTGACAAGGAGAACATTTCCAATTCAAATAATATGATAGGAATTTTATTTTTCTATATTTTTTAATTTAGTGTTGTCTATAACATTTAATCTTATAGTATAGAAAAATATATAGTGCTTGGTTAATTTATGATCGACCTTTTGGGGGAAAATGCAATTTAAATCTACACGAATAAGATCATAAATAAAAAATAAAAAACAAGTTATTTCATGCCCTTTAACATTAAATAATTCAATAATATGATATTATTTATATTTGATGATAACCTATATATAAACATTAAATTATTCAAGAAGTTGTAAAATGGATATCTCTCCTCATAGAATGAATGTAAACAGGTATAGGATGAACGATACCTTTTTCACCTTTCCCTAGCACCAACTATTCCTATATTCCCATGTCAACCGTGTCCAACCTAGCCTTCATTCCATCCATTATTTTATAGGTGCATTTATAAATGTTCCAATTACACTATCCCATACATTTTTTTCAACACACATTACATCAAAAAAATGTCTGAAGTAAAAGCAATTTTAGTATGGTAATTCAAAAAAATGTCCACCTTTTTCAACCAAATTTCTTAAGATTTTTCAAAAATGGTTTACCAAAAGCAGTGTCCACATACTTTATATTATAAAATAGTTGATCACTAGTTAGTGGGGGATAATGTTGAATGAAATTATGAACATTCATTGAATTATGTCATGTAAGATTTATACTTATGTCATAGGGGTAGAATTATGTAGTATCTTGTAAATACAGTACTTGATGAATGATTTGACCTATTTGAATATATAACTAACTTGAAATTGGAACACACTTGATTTCCATTAATTATTCATGCTAAAAAATTTCAAATTGTTGTAAGGTTATTTATCAACCCATACAACAAGTCTCCCAACATGAAATATTCATTTCTGAAGACATCATACAATATATCACCTGAACCAATAATAATTTTAAATATTCGATCAATGGATCCAAATAAAATAAAATATCATTCCCCAGTTGTTTTTGGTCCTGGTATAATCATTTATAACATAATGTATTTTTGTTTCATACATAACCATGGTTGGAAGTTATAATATACCAAAACAACTAGCCATGTTCTATGAGTGCTACATTGATAACTAGAAGGATTCTCTCCGTCTCTAGATAGTGAAAGATTGTGGGTTATCCTATAATTTTAAAATTAAGGATACTTGTGATCAATTATCCCTCCATGAGGAGAGTCTATTGGGTGACCATGTCTCCCAACATTATTTCTTGTATATATGTGTCATGTTAATTATTTTTCAGTCTCTAAAATTAGATATAGGCACCTAAACATTGGAATAATTATAAATTACCACAATTCATTCATATGACTCACTTAATATTTATTATATCAGGAATCAACACACTTTGGGAATTATTTATTTGATTATGGTTCCTTGAGAAATAGAATATAATCAATTGGAAAGGCTTGTATTTATTTTGAGATCATACCCGTCAAACATATCATTTTTACCACCATATGTTCATATAGGAATCTCATTATATTCTAGGATCATATAATTATATTGAAAAAGTAGTTCAATAAAACTATTTTCAATCCAAAAATTTCTTACGTTTAAATTACACATCTTTAGCACAACTAATAATGATATATATTTAGTCCAACCAATATATAACAGCCTATTTTTAAAACTCTTTAACTTCTCAATCAATTTTTTAAAATCATGAAGCTCATATTCTACTATCATTTTCTTTTCCTCAATACTTTCTTCATAATAATAGAAAAGTATAACCACATTCTCAATTCATTCTTATTCATTTTCCATAAATGTAATCATATCATATGATCTGTGAAACATTTTGTTATCCCAATAACAAGCTACATTTACTTTTTACCCATGATTATTTCAAATATAATAAAATTGATCAATTCTATAATATATGAGCCATTTATCCAACTACCCTGAATTAATTAGTCTTTAATAATATATATTAAATAGTGAAAATGGAGTTGAGATGGTCCATACGCCTGATATTTTGAAAACATGTTGAACTCTTCACCCATCTTCATTTTATTTTTTCATATGATTAATATCCACCCATTTTTTATTCATATTAATCTTATTTAATTTTATAATATTAATATTTATGAAAATTAAAAAATACACAAAATGGTATTTTAAAATAAGGGGAACCCAACATTTAAATATTTCAAAAAAATTTAGAATTCTTTGAAGGAAATGAGTAATTGATTTTATGAAATGAATTAATCAACCAGTGGTAGGTGTTATCCACTAAATTCATCTATAGTGATCACCAAATCCTAGAATGGGATAACTACTACTCAAGGTATTACATGATACATAGTTGATTGTCATGAAGAGATAGGGAATGTGTCTCTGGAAACAAAATGAAATAATAACTATTCGAGATATTAGTTAATGGGGATGGTAGTTGTCTCCTTAAATCTATGTGTTCCAAGGATGGTCACTTATCAAGGAATATGAAAATATTTCATTGTTTTTTATCTACTGTTGAGAAATGTAGATTCAATAGTCTGATCCCAGCTTGGGGATCCTTGATAGTTTTGACCATGTGAATGAATTTTTGAATAGTCTTACATAAACTCATTTTAAAGACATCAACACCAGTTACCTAGAGATAGTGCCTCATTTTAGAACATTATTATATAAAACAACAATATAAATCCCAAAATACAAAATATTTTATTATATTTGTAAAATAGGATACATACATAATTCAATATAACAGCATGAAATGAAATACAATGTTGAAATTTCATTGGAAACATCCGAAGCTCCTGGACTATACTTGCAATTCTTTTATAATATACCTCATTTCATCCTTAGGAAAAATAAAACACATATAGGGGGTGATATTAGATTCTCAATAATTCTGTGCGATATAGAGGAAGAATAAATAATTTGTGATGGTGAATGACTAGAATTTGTCATTCCAATAAAACTTATAATTTATAGAAAAAGGTAGTAATAAATGATGATTAAATAATTACATAATAAAACATTACACTGGATATTATAATAGTATAATAATAAAATGGGATATCAATTACTAGCTTCATAATTCGGGAATGAATAATGTGGGACATCATAAAAATATTTTCAGGGCCACATGCCATACTCATAAATAAAGATTAACAACCCAACCTAGTGTGTCTCATGATACCCAATGATGAACTGAGGTGTTATAGTGGGCCCCAACCGACATGTACTAAGTCCAATCCATTCCCAATATATAAGGGGTGAAACAAAGTCGACATATAAAAATGTATTTAATCAAACATATGAAATGTAAATAAAATTTCCCAAATAGTAAATATAAACAATCAATATTATCAATAATATGGTGAATTATATGATGATAGCACATCCAAAGTCAAACTAATCATAAACCATTAAATATAATATGTTAGATTATATCATAAAATATTTATCCCAATTAAACATAATATTAAAAAATACTATTGAAATATCTGAAAATACTCTGATAAAACCATCATGTAATTCTTGATATAAATACACTTTTACAGTTAAATGAAGAGTTATATTCGAAAAACATTGAATAAAACCAAAATTTAACTAAGATAGTGTATTAATAATAAAATATGTGATTTTATAAAAAATATTATCATAAAATAGATTTTACAATTCATTTTTAAATAGGTAATAATTCAAGAAGTTCTCTTAAATTCGGTATGTTTTTCGAGAAAAATTTAGTAGGGAGCTACATTAAAACATGTATATCCCCTTAAAATATGAAAGGTTTCTGATCGGTACACATATATAGAACATTAAAAAGAATTTATGAGGAGTAAATAAGAATAATTAAGACATATTTTGTATTAAAATGAAAAAATAGTATCCTAAAAGAAAATAGAGGTTCGGGTAGAAACACTAACCTTATGTCAGAATTTATTCTGAACTAGAACTTAACATCCTAGAATATGAAATTATAATCATTAATAATTTAATTTCGAACCTATTTGAAATTTATTTGGTTCATTCTAATCAAATTAAGTTCATTTATTGTGTTTTTTTATAGTTATAACATTGAAATATGTCATTCTGGAGATATCATTTACTTGATTTCATGATCGGTTCGTTTGATTATAAGTAATGGAGATCATTTAAAATGGGTATAATTCTATAGAATTAGAAATAAATGTTATTAATTAACAAATATAAGATTTATTATTATTATTTATTATTTGGATTCCATAAATAAGGATTAATATTTATATAGCATGTTAATGAAAATCATTCAGCTTAATTTTAGTGGGTTTTTAATCACAACAAACTATTCTTGTTATATTATTTAATATAATTAATATATAATGGTTACATAACCATAAATAAGATATAATAATTATTTAGTTATCTATTTCAACAATATTATTGATTTTATGACCATCATTGGAGGAGAAATTGATGAAAAAAGTTTGTCATCCATGAAGGTCTTAAATTAGCACCACCCAGATGACAAGTTCATTTTTAAAATAAATGAGTGACAGAGAGTGTGTGTACGGATATTGATGGTGAATATTCTATTAACATGATATAATTATAGTATATAGATTATACTAGTGTTATAATTATCATTTTTACGTAGGATTTAAGTATAGTATAATAAATTATAATCAAATGAAATGATATAAAAGGAAAAAAGGGAAGAGGATTTACCTCATGAATTATCCTCAATCGGAACACACATAGGGGAAGGTGTTTTGGTATTTTTTCAAGCCCAAGAGCTCATAGATGTTGGATGATACTATATAAGAGGATATGGTCATAACATTAAAAAGATTAAAGTCTTACAGGAATGAGGAAAAGAGGTCGTAATGGGTGTCTTTAATAGTGGAAGAGAGGAGTGATTTTGTAATATATTTTTTTATTTGTTTACTATTTTCCTCAATAAATTGAATAATTTGGTTTCCTATAACTAAATAAAATAAATTGGGCCTATGATTTAAAGATTATGGGCTTATATCTTCCTCACATTACATATGACTCAATAAATCATGTATTTTTTAATTATTAAAAATTATGATATTTGACGATTCAACATAAATTCATGTAATTTTTAAAAACCCAAAAAATTCATCAGAACCATTTTTCAAAGAGTATAATTCTAAAATCGAATCCAATTTCTCAAATAAATTCTATCTATGTGGTATTTAATTTATAAAAATAGTAATTATTTCGCACGAAACATGTAGATATTAAATTTAAAAATGATTTTATGACAATCAGAAATAATATCTAAGGTATTATAAAACTATCCTAAAATAATAAGACAGTAAAATATTATTTTATAAATAAATTTAATGAAAATTAATTTCCATTTAAATAATAATATTAATTATAAATTTGTATGTGAATATTATTGACTCCTAAAAATACGAACACTTAATCAACAATTTTTAAAACATTATTTTACTTATACTATGATATAATTATATCATACAATCACTAATGAGACAACTAAATATTAGTTATAGTTACAAGGGTTAGGTTAGTATTCATTAGACTTACTTACTATTCATATGGTCCATTTACCTTTTCTGTGGTTAAGTTACTGTTTAATCAGTATAGGTTTCATAACTTCAAGAAAAACCTCTTATTTCATTCTTTATTAATTTATAATGTTTTATATTTGAACTATATGTGACTTTAAGTAATCTATACTATATAAAATAAAAATTATAATGGAAAATTCATTGATATAATTCTAAGTCATTTTATTCTCCCATCCAATGACAATTCCATGCTCAAAATTCATATTTTGTTACCTCATAAAAAGATTTGAGTAGTGCTTCATCATAATATCATAAGACTCCAATGATGCGTCTGGAATTTTATTATTTTTCCAATGTACCTTCACCATCTGAGTCATCCAATTTATCAACACATGTTCATTAGTTTCTATAATCCTGATAGGCTCTTCAGAAAATGGTATGTCAGGTTCCAATTCTATACATTCTGAAGTTATTATATGTGTTGGGTCTGCCATATAATTCCTAAATAATTAAGGTAGAACGCATTGTGTAAATTACAAAAGATAGGTGGAATTTAAAAATGATAAAACACTCCTCTAAATCTACCAAATTTTTTGAAAAGTTCCTATGTACATGTGGTTTGGTTTCTATTCCATCACATATCTTAAAACACCCTTCCTTGGAGATACCTTCAAGAAAACTGATCTCTTACTGGAAATTCCATATCCTTAGATTGATTATTGGAATAACTCTTTTGGATTATTCTAGCTACTTTTGTATGGGTTTGAATATTATTTACCATGGCGATTGGTTCCTCTATAATCTCTTGTATTATAACCTACCTTTTAACATATTCATCCAATATTGTTGGTGTATGACATCTCTTTCCATACATTACATCATATGGTTTAATTAGAATGCAATAATGGAAAATATTATTATATTAAAACAACACTAATGATAAATACAGTTCCCACATTCCTTAAATTTTAGTGGATCATAATATCAACATGTCTTAAATTGTTTGGATTTTCATTTTAGATTGCCTATCAGTTTCAGGGTGATAATAAGTTATCACATGAAGCTCAATGTTCAATGAATTTTGAAGAAATTCCAATAATTTCAATGTAAATTATGGAACATGATCTGAAATAATTGAGATTGGTGCTTCATAATGTCTTAAAACATGATTAATTCATATCCAAGAAAGGATATCTAGAGGAATGTCTTCCTTTATACAGAGGAAATGTGTAGATTTGGTAAGTTGATCTACAATCTACAATATTGCATCATCCATTTTTTGGAGTTTTTGGTAATAAAGTGTAAAATATGAAGTGTTGTCATTCTATTTCAATGATGGAATAAGAATATATTGCATCACCTATATAGAATTTTTTTCATTCATCCTTCACTTCTTGACAAACTAAGCATCTTGATTCATAATCTAAAATATTTATATTCATGTTGCCCCACTAAAAATTTTCCTTCAATTAAATATTTATCATAGTTATAGTAGGGTGTAGGGAGATGTTTTAACTATGGGAATCATCAAATTCCTCCCTTTTTAGCTCGGGTAAAGAGGGAACACAATGCCTATTCCCAATTTTCAAAATTCTATCATCTCATGTGAATTCATCCAACGTCCCATCATTCACACCATTAATTTTCTGTTGTAGATTCTCAACATCACAGAAAGTGCATTTAATCCTTACCAATAATGAATGTTGGGAAACCAAAAGAAAATGTAATGACATTCACCTTCTTTGAAAATTCTCATATCCATAATTTCAAGATCCAAATAAATGGTGTCCTTTTCATTCCTAATTTTGTTTAGAACTACATGATCCTTCATACTCAAAGAATCATCTACCTTATTTTCCTTTCTTGTTGGATTATGTGTTGAAAAATCACAATCTGTGAGTATCTATTCCATCAGATTTATTTCATGTTGAATTCATTCATTGAGAAGATATATTTCAAGTAATTGTGATATGTATATATTTCAAATTATTTTCCATAGAGTTTGTTTATCTATATCCTCATTGGAATGATTAATGATGATAACTCACGATCTTGAGTTTGATAGTTTTGTTTGTGAATTAATAATTACAATGATGAATATTAAATAAATATATCATTCTTCTAAAGGACATAAAAAATTACTTTCCTTGACGCATCACTATTAATCACAAATCAACCACTCAATGATGATAGATACATGATTGGAGAATTCAATAACCTCTTCTTCAATTCATCAAAACACTAATCATATTTTTTTCATACATAAATAACACCTTAACAAAAATGATTGGTAATAGTTTAGCTAATTAGACAATTTTGTAAATGAGACATCAATAATAACACTCTAAAAAAATAAAACATCAAAACTCGGTTATGTTAATTGGAGTTTGTCCATTATAAAACTACCTTTGTGTTTGTAGGATCAACTATGATTCCATACTAAAATACAATATGGACAAGAAAATAAATATTTTTAAGATAGAATTCAATCATCCTAAATAATCCATATTACTTTTTTCTTCTTAGTGTCTTTAGAATAATATGCATGTGATTCTCATGAACATTTTATATTTTGGAGTATGTCAATATATCATCATTAAATAAAAAAATTAATTAAATAAGGTATTCATTGAAAACACTATTAATTATAAATAGTAATCATCAGGGTGCATTAGTTAGTCCAAAACGCATTACTGTAAACTCATAATTCTCATACCTAGTTAAAATGATGTCTTTTGGATATGTTCATTCCTTATACTCAAGTAATTCTAGCTAGATCAAAGGTTAAACATCTAAAAATATTTAGCATTGGGATGTTTATAAAACAAATCTTTAGTGTGGGGAAGATAATGATTGTTCTTTACTATCATAGAAATGATATCCCTATTGTCAATGCACAACCACATTTATCCCTCTTTGTTATTAATGAAATGAATATTAACTCCACATAGAGAAAAAACAGGGGAAATAAACTCCTTAATGCTCAACTCAACCAATTTTTTCTTCAACCCCACAAATCCTACTATATCAATTCTATAAGGAGTCCTTGTATAGGCCTTTAACCTAGAATTAAATCAATATAAACACAATTCTGCTCTCAATTGGATGTACATGGGAATCCTATGGAAACACATCAAAGTATTTATGCACAATAGATACATATTTCATTTTAATATTTCATTCCACGCAAAAATATATTATTTTCCCTCCCCCCACATGAATTTAATTTAGTAGAGATATTGGGTGGGGGATCATGGTAAGAATCAAATGATGGGTTTTCTTCGCTAGTGATTATGAATTCTATATCATTCTCAAAATAATTAACTTCTTTTTTCTTACAATAGATTTTGGTTTCATAATTTAAAAGACAGTCCAAATCAATAATTATATCAATTTTAATTAGGGTTTTGATGATAATCTCCAAAACTAAATCTTGTATATGTGTCAAAAGTGGGACTGATCGACACATCTTTGTTGTAATGATACATCCCTTAGGTGTTTTTACAGACAACTCCATTATTAAATCAAAATTTAAATGTCTAATTTTCATGGAAAACTTGTAAAATATAAAATAATGTGATGATCTAGAATCAAATAATACATTGGATATATTTTAGGAAATTATTAAAGTATCTACCACCATATCATAATGAACTTCAACCTTAGTAGTTGTGATCACATAAGCTTTTCCTTGCACCCTTGGCCTTGTCTAATGAATTTTTCATTTAAATATAGGATATGCATGATCATAATTTTCCATATCCATGATATTTCACAATTAAACATTGTAATCTTCTTTATTCCCCATGAAATCAATAAATTAGTGGCCTTTTCTCCACACATGTAAAAAACCTATATATTCTTATGGAAAGTATAATGGTGTTGCTACCCATAATTACTATATGGTTCAATGTCAACTTTCTCATTCTTCCCCATTTCATTATTTCATTTTATAATGTTTTCAATGGCCCCATTCTTCTCTTACTTTCCATTATTGTCCTAATATTTGTAGAATTCCATTTCCTTGATAATAGTACATGAGACTATATCATTGTATGAAAGGATAGTTTGGGAGGTGAGTTCGCATCATAGGAATGGATTTAGATCATAAAATAATTGATCAATGTTACTCTTTGGGTTACATTGGTAATCCGAATAATTACTTGATAGCCTTGTGAAGTTAGCTTCATACTTTCAACATTTTCATATTTTTATTGCCTCATACTCTAAAACCACTTTTCCATATCCACTCATTTTTCATGAGGAAATTATTTTTCTAAGAAAAGTTCTTTATGTTCACCCCATTTCAGGTTTTCTATTTCTTCCTCCTTCTTCATGTTGGGAATCCATAACCACCATTGATCTGCATCTCCCAAAATATGATAAATTTCCATAACAACCTTCTCAATTATGTTACATCAAAACGTCATAAATAACTTCTATAAATAAATTATATATTACTCTCCTACAAGTGGGGGTTTAGTCCCATTGAATGGTAGAGGATGTTGTCGCATAAAACAATATAACATTTCTCCTCCATGTTTTGGATCATTATTGGCAATATGTGTGATATTATTGGTGAGAACCTAGGTTAGCTATCCCTGTATAGTTATATGTTTCTCATCAATAATATTAGCTTCAAAACCAACATCATTATCTTACATAAGAGGGAAATACCAACATGGGATACATGTGTTCATGCAGGTTCAATTCCTTCCATTATGCTCCATATATAAATAATGGCATATACATAGGTAGGTTATGAATAAAAATTTATAATCTTAATATAACATAAATTGAAATCATATTCATAGCTAATACCATATTCAAAAACATGGTTTAATTCAGGGAAAATTTAGTTACAAGTCATTCACAATGGATTATAAAAAAATGTGATGTATATTGAGAATACTCCGATGGAGTTTTATACTAGGTTTGTAGTAAGGCATATTGCCTTGTACCATGTGACCCCAAGTTACTCCAAAAACACCTTGTCAGAGTTCATCCTCCATAGTAAATCTATTCTAGAACCACATCCACTTGAATCGTATTTTATAGAAGATCCTAATAATCACTTGATTACCGGTATTATATTATTTCTGTATACATATCCTCAAATAATATATTAGGGGTTTCTTCATTAATCTACGTTTAGTAAATCTGGTTTCCAAGGATTCTATTAAACATCCTTTTATACCAACTATAATTACCCTAACCAGAGTTTCCAATATTCTTTTCCTTATGTTATTACATAGGCACATAAACAAAGAAAATGCCTCTCAACAAAACAAATATATTTTTTTCTTTGGAAAATAAGATGAATAAATATGTTCAACATTACAACATGAGATGAAATACAGTATAGATACTCCATTGGAAACATCCAAAGCTCCAAGATTATCCCTGCAAGTTATTGAAAATATACTTCTTCACATCCTGGTTAAAGATAGAACATAAGAAAGGGGTGATCTCAAATGACCAGTATGGGTAAGAAATAAATAATAAGCATAAATAATAATGCATGGTGAATAACAACAAGTACACCTTCCATTAAAAAATAAACTTGATCATAATATGGCCAGAATAAAAGCTTATTAATTAAATACATAATAAAACATAACCATGAATAGTCGACTAGTTGAATAAAAACATGGGATATCATTTAATAATTTCATAATGAGGGAATGAAATATGTGTGATATCATAACAATAGTTTCATGACATCATTCCCTAACCATACCTAAATAGGTAAAAACCCAAATTTGTTTGTCTCATGGGACAAACTGATTAACCTAGGGACTATAGTGGGACCCACGGGATACTTACTACGTACACCGCATTCATCTTATAAAAGGGGTAAAAATAATCAAAATATAAATTTATATTTAAACTATCATATGAAATGTAAATAACTTTCCCCAATCAGTTAACATAATCACCTTCCATTCAGAGTAATATGGTGAATGGAATCAAGATAGAAAACACATAATCAAAAAAATCATAAACCATCAAATAAAATATGGTAGAATATATCATTAAATATTAAACAAAATAATATGTAATAATAAAAAAAGGGTTCAAATATGTGAAAATACTCTTATAAAATCATTGAGTAAATCTTGCGATAAATACCCATTCTGTTTGAAAAGAAGTGTTATTTTTGGAAAAAGAGTATTATAAAACCAAAATTGACCTATTATATTTTTTTAACAAATAAATATAATATTTTAGAAAAATAATATTTCTTAAAATATATTATAGACTGCATTGTAAAATATCTTTGAATTTGAGACAATCCCTTCTATTGGGCTAGTTTTTTTGCGATGAATTGAGAAGAGAGCCATTTCAAAACTTATATATACCCTCAAATATGGAATCATTATTATTCATACATGAATATAGAACATTAAAAAAGAATATAATGGGGTTAAATAAGAATAATTATGAATTTTTTGGGGTAAATAGGAATGAAGATTAACCTGAATGAAAATGGAGGATAGGTTAGAAACACTTACCTTATGTCCAAATGTGTTCCACACATGACCATAAGGTCCTGAAATATGAAATAAGAATAATTAATAATTTAATTTAGAACCTATTGAAAATTTATTTATATTATTATAATCTTATTAAATTCATTTATGAACTTTTTTATATGCTATGAGATTGAGATTCATGGTTTAGAGGGTTCATTTCATTGATTTCATGATTGGTTCGCTTGAATTTATGTTATGGGGTTCATTTACACATGGTATAATTATAAATAATTGGAATTACATATTATAAATAAAACCCCATAAGATTAATTGGTATTATGTATTATTTTTTTCCATAAATATGGATGAATAATTAGATAACATGTTAAAGATATTAATTTAGCTTAATTTTAGTTGTTTTTCATCATAATGAACTATTTTAGTTCTATTATTAATATCATGAATATAAATTGGATCTTGAACCCTAAATAAGATATATTACTCATTTTATGATCTGGTTAAATAGTGAAAATGTTTTCATGAAATGTTTTTAATTATAAATTTAGGAATTAATGTTCATCATCCATGATGGTTTTAATTTCGAACCTCCTGGATGATGCTTTTGTTAATAAAATATAAGAGAAAATATAGGGATATTGATTATGAATTTTACATTTAAATGATATAATTATTGTATATATATGATAATAGAGTTATCATTATCATTTGGATTGAGGAGGAGTGGTGTTGATAAGAAATGAAAATAAAATAAAACAAAATTAAATGAAAGAGGGAAGACGATTTACCTCTGGAATTATCCTACATGAGAACCTCCTTAAGGGAAGGGGTTTTGGTCTATTGGAAATACTAAGAGATCATAGACATGTGTAGATAATATTTAAGAGGTTTTGGGTAGAACATTGACAAGCTTCAAGGCTTAGTGGAGTGATGA
Organism: Viscum album; assembly: GCA_963277665.1. NCBI lineage: Eukaryota > Viridiplantae > Streptophyta > Magnoliopsida > Santalales > Viscaceae > Viscum > Viscum album. Next base: position 1,187,710,905 of record OY728121.1, on the reverse strand, counting down.
TAATATGTGTGATGGATGGCTTTTATAGTGGAGTTGTGGAATGATTTTGTTGGAATATTCTGATCATTTTTTTACTATTTGTCTCAAGTTAATTAGTAGTTTTGATTCCTATGACTAAATAAATAAAATAAGGATTTTTATATTGATATTATGAGCTTATATAATCCTAAAATAACATATGACTCAATAAATCACATATTTAGTATTTATTGTAAATTATCATATTTTACTATTCAACAAAAAATAACATTTTTTAGAAAAATACCAAAAAATAAACATAACCATTATTTATTTTTTGAATTAAAAAATGGACTCCATTTTATCAAAATAAGCATAAAAATTTATAAAATATTATTTTTAAATAAAATCATTATTTACTCGAAAAATACTGCTAGTAAATTTAAAACTAATTTTATAACAGTTCAAAAAATTATGTAAGTTATCATAAAATAATACAAATAAATTAAGAAAATAATATATAATTTTATGAATACATTTTTAAAAAAATTAATTTTCATTAAAATTATTTTATTATTTATAAAGTAGTAATAATTTATTTAAGAGACCCCAAAATACCTACACTAAATTAATAATTTTTAAAATATTCATTTACTTATACTATGATATAATTATATCATAAATTAACTAATGAGATGGATAATTTGGATTTATAATTAAATAGATGATGTTTCCATTCATTTGTCCTATTTACTATTCAGAAGGTTCATGTTATTATTCATAGGGTATGTTACTATTTCATAGATATTGGTTATTTAACCTCTAGAAATACCACTTATTACAATCATTATTCATTTATAAAGTTTATAATGTGTTATATAAGACACTTTACATGATATATACTATATGAAGTAAACATAACATGGGAAAATTTGTTTATAGAATTCCAGGTTGTTACACTCTGGCATAGTCAACCATTATAGTTTCACCATTCAATGAAAGCCATTAATTAATCCATGAAACAAAAGGGATTTTTGTTCAAGGGATTAATTCCAGTATTTCTTAGTATCATGATAGACCATAGTTGTGAGAGTGGGTTTATGATGAATTTCCTCTGGGTTGTATGGAGTTTGTTATATTCCCTTTCCATGGGGTTATTATCTATCAACATAATGTATGTGGATATATGTTTTATATCTAGAATGTATCATAATGTTAATATGATCATATAAATATAGATACCACCCTTTTATTATACATATTTTTATTTATAAATATATATACCACTCATCCTTATGAAATATAATACTACATTATAAAAAATCTAATCAATCTAATCACCCTGATTTAAAATGATAAATGTACGTTATAATGTCAATGTAAAATTAAAAATATCTTCTTTTTAGATCATCATGTAAATTAAAAATATCATCCCCATTATGATACATTATTTAAAACAAATATATTTACATTAAAACAAATAAATAACCCTTATAAATATCATTTTCATTTTAAAAAACCAATGAATGTAGTGCTAATAAATCATTTGGACACTTTTTTAGTTTTTTAAAATGATTTTCACCATTAAAAAAGAATTTTCCAATTATTTAAAATCAATTCTTAACAAAATGATTAATAATTGAAAATATCTTTTTTGGAAAATAAAACCCATAATTCTTTTCCAATCATCCTAGGAAAACTCAATTACTATTTTTAAAACCAATCCCATTCCATTTTGAACTATAGTTTGAATCTTTTTGTAGACGAAAACCCCCACTGATAAGCTTATATAACATATTATAAAATTTAACAAATAAAATAATTTAAATGTACATATTATATGGAATTAGGACAAAAGTAAAAGATATAATATTTGAAAACCACTTTGATAATAGAAAATATTTCTGTTGAATATAATAATGATTTTATAAATAAAATGAAATTAATTATTCTATTTTAAAATATATTTTCAACACCATAAACCAATATAATGAATAAAATTTTGAAAATTAATACAGTAAACATGAAAAATAAATTTATCATTATGAATATATCAGAAAAAGAAGGTGTAATGTCACCATGAAAAGATAATGTAAATTATTTAATAATATAAATCATAATAATAAACATAAATATTCTAAAAATAATAATTAAAAATTAAAATCCAATAAATTTTTATTTTTTAATAGATAAAATTATTCAAACTAAATTTTGATATAGTTTAATCAATATTGGAAATTAGTTTAAAATATGTTGAGTATCAAAATAAGAAGCTTGATTGTGTTCGATTCAGCCACATAAAAGGTTTGATGATAAACTTGTGTGAAGAATCATAAAAGCACTCATCAAATTTTAAATACCTAGCATTCAAAACAATGAAATAATTTTTATATCTTACATCTACTATTACAAAACCCAAAAATCATCAATATTATTACAAATTCTGTTGGTTTATACCTTTTCCCAACTAAATAACTAACATATATTTTCATCCCATATGTCCTCACATTTTTCTTGATATATACCTCCAGATGATAACACCAAATAAGAGAGAATATTTAATTGTGGAGTACCCCACTAATTATAACGGTGTACCTGATGTTGGATACAATGTTTGTTAATGAGATGAAATAGTGTTGATCATTAATTCACCTTTTGATGGTGGTATATTCTTGTTAGTGGAGTCTCAATGGTTTTCTTGGAATAATGATTAATTTTCACTGTCTGTGATGGATGTTTATGATCGATTGATTTGAATTTTCCCACTATATATATTTTTTCATTAGTATACATTTTGTATTTTGTATTTATCATGTCTTTTATATCTCTATATTCATCTCAACAAATTGAGATTCATCATTTTTTATGATTTAAGGAATTTTTTATAATAAATAATATTGAGATATTTTTTGAGTTCCGTATATATATTTTAATTCCAGTGATTGATATATTATGGCTTTCAAGATAGAAATTAAATTTGATAAAATATTTAAACAATCGATTGAGTTTAAATTATTGGATGATTACAAATAGCCCTTCCCGATTTATATATATTTATATATAAAATATAGGTGGATTATGATTATTGTAACACCCCGAGATTTTATGAAAAATATTGTTTTTAATTTCATTAATTTCTTGTGTTGTACGCTACACCAAAAGGAGCTTGCACAACACTCATCCTTGACTTGCCTTGAATTACACGCAATCGCGCCCTTCCTCGATAGCGTGTGTTGTACACAATACCGAGTTTCACTAAACAACAATATTCTATTAAAATATTATCAAAACTAGCAGTTATGAATAGTAATAACCACTTTTTGAAATTTTGTAAATATTATTTTTCAAAATGGACATAATTTATTGGATTCAGAATATTGAAATTAGCTTAGGGTGAAATTTTGGTACTTTTCGTATAACTTTCATTTTCTGATGAATAGTGAAAATTACTAAATTTTAATTAAAAACATCCTTTTTAATCGATATAATTAACAGTTATAAATTATTAATTTGAGTGGTTTTAAAGTATATTTAGAATATACTTTTACAATTTAATACAATTTTGTTCATTGGATGTAATTTCACATTTAAACCATACATAAACAAGTGTCAATCTTTTGATAGTTATTATCTCTTAAGAACACAGTATTTGTTTTGACGATGGGAATTAATTTTTAAATTAATTAATGAAAATGATATGTTTTGAATCTGGTAAAATAGAAAACATTTTTGACTTCATAATATCAAATATATTTTAGGCCTAATTTTTGGTATTTTTCTGGAAACTTTCATTTTTTTGATGAATAGTAAAACCACTAAGTGGTAGTTGAAAAAAATAATTTTTTCATAAAACTTAATTTTACCGCTTTTATGAGTGTAATTTCAAAAATCCGAGAGGCACAGTTGATGTCAGTATGTAAAATGTGGTTCAATGAGATTAAAATAATTTTTGGTGAATAGTAACTTTTTACTTTTTTTTAATACGATTAAAAGTAAATATGGTAGTTAAGGGTAAAAATTATATTATTATTACCCTAACACATGTCCTAATTCTATTAGATAAGTGTAATTCGACCAAAAACAACCTTTGGAATATAATATGACCATTTAGGCCAACTTGGATTAGATTAGGACATATATTATTAATTTATTTAAAGAAGGGTTAAAATAGTTAAAATCAATGTTTAATAAGTAGATAATTTTTAATATAGGGTTATACATAAGATAAATTCGACTATAAATATTAATTATAAATATAGAAATATTTCCTATATAATGGTATATTATTTTTATTTTTTAGACATTATATAATTTAATTTATTTATGACACAACGATGATGCAGTAATTATCTTATTAATGAAATATTGACATAATTGATGTTATAAATACCCAAATAAATGTAATTTGATACTTTTTATGAATTAAACTAATTTTATAGGTTAATATGACATGTTAGTATTGATTTACGTAAATGTTTTCGAACTAATCATTCTGTTATGATTTTCAAAAAAATCAATTACTAAATAGTGACAGAATTGACATAAAATTGTTTTTAAAACAAATATTATATTATTTATTGTTATTTTATTCTTAAAAACATAATATTCTGCCAAATTACTTATATAAAGTTATATATATTAATAATAGACAACTTGGGGTTCGTTTGGCCTGTTATAGTATGTTTATTAACCTTATAGTGTAAGAACACAAAAAGATACGGTAAAAGTAAATTTATCTAACATAAAGTTAAAACTAAATGATAAGGTTAAAATAGTAAACTAAACTTCTCCAAATTCTATTTGATGAGATTATTTCGACCCATCCCCACATTATCTTCTAAATAACTCAATTTGGAGCTATTAAAAACTGAATATGACTTTATATTAAAATAATATTTTTAGTTATTCCAAAGGTGCCCCTCTCCTCCATTATAAAAGGGCACCTCCTCCCTCTCTTCCTCACACCACTTTGAGCCTTCAGGATCTGCCAAACACTGCAAAATTCTCTTCTCCACTTCCCAATAAACTTCCTAGAGGTCTTGGTCTTCTTCAAAGACCAATTTTAGTGCCCTAAGAGGAGGACTCAAAGAGGTGCTTCAAAGAAGAGGTAATGTTTGTTACCGATTCTTTCAACTTTATTTCTTCTTCCACTTCTTCTTATTAGGTTGTTTAATTATGAAGTAATAACATCAGTACCACTCATATACTGATATGTTATTATAAGTATGAAACAACCCTATTTAACCATTTATCAATCCTACGGAAAATGAAATCACCGCGTGTGTGTACGTACGGAATACCGTCTCCACGCCGTGGTGTAATCTATTTTCCACCACCACCTTACATGGATGGATATAATGGTGTACATATTAACTATATATGATTATTGTAAAGTGATATTGATTCTGAAATATTATACATACACTCTAATAAAATTCCACGATCATGAGAACGAAATCATCCCTCGTGCGTACGTATGGACTACCGTCTCCACGACACGATGAGATTCATTCTCCACGTTAACCATTCATGAATGATTATAAAGTATATATAATAAGTAATCATGAAATATATGACATAATAATGATACTGGATTTATGTGTATATATATGTATGTCATCTACTTAATTCCATTCAACTCAATAAGGAAATGAAAACAGCATTCATGCGTACGTACGACCTACCGTCACCATGAATGGTGTATTTCTATCAATTTAATGATCTATTATATATATGTATATTCTGAATATATGTTATATATAAATCATGTTTTATATTTTGGAATTATGTAATCATGATCTATGTAATCATATGAATAATTACATGTCAAAACACGGATGACAAATGAAACGATTTTACCCAAAACGCTCTTTAACATGGAATTTACAAAGAACGGGTAAAATAATGTCATAAGTGAACCACATATGATATCATAACAATGACTATGATTCTGGAATAAGTCAATGACATTATTTAAATCATTATACAGGAGTTTCAGAGTCTTACGAAGCAAATCGAACCTAAGGTAAGGGATAATTGTGCAAATCTCATTTTTATCCGAGATTGCTTATTCGTAAGTATTTATTAGGGTTATTGATATCATCCATGTCCATTATTTATAAAAGTGTATTCATGTATGTTTAAAGTCATTTTTACCAATTTATTACTTTTACTACATGGTATGTAAGGAATCTTTTTTTTTTATGTTACGAGGTACTTCTTGACTTTTCAGGCAAAACTACGAGAGGAATGTTTTTTTAACTTATACGGCACGAATGGATTTCTAGGATTTTATAAAGCCTTATTTTCATGAAGCTTACTCCAAAAGATTTCATGATTATTTTCAATATAATGCTTGTCTTTTAAAAATTCATGACATTTTGTGAACAGAAAATGATTTCAAAGAAGAAAGGTTATTATCCTCAAGAATTCATTTCAAGTGTTTTATCAAAACCATTTTCCATCTAAAATGACATTATTTCATATGTGTATGTTTCAAGTATAATGTCACTATTATTTACATGGTTTCACTTTTCCTATTATTAAATGAAATCCATTTCTTTTATATGGATTATGTGATGATGGGATGATGTTTATGAAACCCATTCAATTCGTTGGGTTATTATGAATGATGTATGTTTATTTTGTGGAACAAGTAAGAATGATTTCATTATGAGATGTATGGGACCTATATCTCCCTCAAATGAATTGGGTAAATATTTTATATCTCATGAGATATACATGGCTGGAACGGCTGGTTAAACCGGTTCAGTGAAACAGGACTGAAACGAGGAGTGAACTCGGTTCAGAAATGGACTTTGTCCACTAAGATAGTCTTGGAAATAAGTCTTGACTAATAAGAAATGATTCCCTATGATTATGTGTGTATGCCACAAAGTTTCATTTTTATGTTATGATTATTGGTATTACATTTCACTACTATGATTTATCCCATGTTATGAAATTATGATCTCTTTTGCAGGTTATGATTTCCAATATGTTATGTTCTTATGAATATGATGTGATTGATATTTCTTTTGTTTACCCTTACTGAGCATTTGAGCTCACCTTTTTATGTTTTATGTTCCCCAGGATATAAAGAATGGTTTTAGGTAAAAAAAAAGATCTTTATGGGAGATGTTGAAGATCTTTCACCACAATTAGAAGATTATATTCCGAGTTTGCAAAGACACTAAACCATTACGGTCCTTGTGTGTGTGTTTTTGTTATGTACTAAGTATTCCACAAAAGTAATGTAATTTCCATGTACGTTAAGCTTCAGGTCTCTACAGTTGGTATCAGGGGAAAGGTTTAGTTAACCTTTGGAAACTAGGATGCGAGAACTTTAGTGAGATCCCTAGAGATATTTCTAAGGTATCTATAGGGATGTCGCTAAGGTTAAGTATATGTATAGGTTATAGTACTAGAATTATGGTAACCCAAGATGCTAGATATTGAAGGTACTCCCCCTTTATTATATTGTTTTCCCTAGTGTGATTTTTGCCTCTCACACTATTCTTTTTGGGTTTTAGACGATGGCTGGAACCCGAAAGAACTCTGTTGATCAATGTAATGGACAATGCAATGTTTGTCCTCCTGAACAAACAAATGTTATGGGAGATGAAGTGAAAAATCTTATTGCTATACTTACACAAGCTATGAATCATTATGGACTTCCAAATGAGCAGAGAAGGAAAAAATATTCTATTGAGTCATTCATGAGGAAACGTCCACCTTCTTTCAGTGGGTCTTCTGATCCACTTGTTGCTGAACAATGGATAAGTACCACTGAAAAGATTTTTTTAGTTCTTCAATGTTCTGAACATGATAAAGTCGTCTTAGTATTATATCGTTTGGAAGGTGAATCTGATCAATGGTGGAATCTTATCAAGAATACGAGTCCAAGAGATGAAATTGAGTCCATGGAATGGGACGAGTTCAAGAACATATTTTTCAATAAGTACTTTCCTCGTATTCTTCGAACAAAGATGGAGAAGGAGTTTCTTGAACTAAAGAAAAAGGATGATGAATCTGTTGGTATATACGAAGCGAATTTTACAAGGCTTGCAAGGTATGCATCTAGTTTTATCATCCAACCTGAAAGTAAAGTTGATCGATTCTTCAGTGGCTTAAAACCAAATCTTCGAAGGGCATTAGCTATAAGAGACATAAGTAGCTATGAAGAAATTGTGTGTTGTTCTATCAAGGTAGAAATGGAAGTTGGTGTTACTTATCCATATCATAGTTTTTATAAGAAACGAAAGATGGAGTTCAAGGAGAAATCTCAGAATAATGGTGAAAAGAAGATGAATGTTTCCTTATGCTCAAAGTGTTGAATGAATCATGGTGAAGATTGTCATAAAGGGACTATAAAATGTTTTAAGTGTGGATAAGAAGGTCATTGAGCAGCTGAGTGTCGATGTAATGGAAAAAGGGTTTCTAATGATGTGAATAATGAAAAGACTGTAGAGAACGCACAACCAAAACTTCAATGCATCATGTGAAAGGAAATGGGGCACTATGCTAATAAATGCCCTAATCCAAAGGTTAGTGATGATCGACATGAGAAACCACTTAAGGCAAAGGACAAAGGGAAGTCACATGTGATCACTATTGGCGATGTTGAATATGACAACATTGTGGTGGAATGATTAAGTGTTTATGTAATGGGATTCCAAAATAATGTTGTATATAGCATCGTGGAATATTGGAATATTTATGTATTGGCCTATTGTTGTTTTCAATGGTACCGGTAACCATGGAAAGTGATTGAGATATTTTTGGAAAAAAAGTTGATATGCGCATAATGAAGGGAAAATGATAAAATGAAATGTTTTACAGTATTCATGAGCCCATGATTGATATATGGACTAAGTGATATCATGGTTTGAGTATATAGAATTTTGAGGATTTTTGTATGTGGAAAATGTTAACTTTTAACAGAATTCATGTTTTCAAAAAGGATCAATGGGTATTCATTTTTTTCAAGAGAATACATGATTAAGGACTTAGAATGTTTGGAATGTGACCAACAAGACATATCTCATGATAAATGGGGATCAACAATGGTATTAACATGCTAGTTGGATGAACTCTTTGGTAATTGTTTTCACTATAATATGAGATTAGACATCATTATTTTCGATGATCCTAAAGATTGGAATGGATTATATTGGACATAAGTTAGTATTGGTTAAGGATAGAAGTTTTTTAATATTATTTCTAGGATGTTATAGTAATATAGTTTTAGAAAAAAGGACAACCTGCAGGATGGGCGACAACCCATCGCGTCAGACAAGGCTGTGGGAATCGAACCCACAACCGAAGTGCGACTGGCCTTTATCGCCTACCACTGGCCTACAAGATGTCCCAGTTTAGTAGAAACTAGTTTTATTATATTAAGAAGAATGATATATGAAGTATAAGTCCATTTTAGGAACCATATATGATTAATGTCACTATAGATGGAATTATGTATTTTTTGATAAAATTTCTAACCTTTTGTTTGAGATAGATTGAATGACCCATCATTCTATCACATGATCTTCTAACACATCACGAATGACAAATTCAACTTCATTTCTTTAAGAGATGAAGTGTAAATTGTCCGAAGAACGACCAACGGTGAGACTATACCAAAATCACGAAAGTATTTCTTCTAATTTCAATTTCATCAACTTTAGGGAAATGATCTTGAAAACCAAAAATGTTGTCCTAGTGCTCTTATATGTGATGAATCAGATGGTACCTCAGATTGTCACAAATTTATGACTTTGTGATTTCTAGCTTTTCCATAGCCATGTTCTTTACCGCTCCCCATTAGAACATGATGGTTAGATTTCTCCTCCATATCTATAATTTCACCTATGTGGAAACCTAGTGATTAGTTTATTTGGGTAACCGCTATGTTTCATACTTTTTTTAAAGATTGGTTTTGGAATTCCTTTTTACGATGTGGGTTTCTATTAAAGAAACATTCAAGTAGTAAACCATTTATAACCACGACGAATTTCGAGGGGTAATTTATTTTAAGGGGGGTAGAATGTAACACCCCGAGATTTTATGAAAAATAATATTTTTAATTACATTAATGTCTTCTGTTGTACGCTACACCAAAAGGATCTTGCACAACACGCATCCTTGACTTGCCTTGCATTACATGCAATCACGACCTTCCTCGATAGAATGTTTAGTACGCAATACCGAGTTTCACTAAACACCGATATGCTATTAAAATATTTTTAAAACTAGCCGTTATGAATAGTAATAACCACTTTTTGAAATTTTGTAAATTTTATTTTTCATAATGGTCTTCATTTTTTGGAATCGGAATATCGAAATTAGCTTAGGGTGAAATTTTGGTACTTTTTAGATAACTTTCACTTTCTGATGAATAGTGAAAATTACTAAATTTTAATTAAAAACAACCTTTTTAAAAGAAATAATTAACAGTGATAAAATATTAATTTGAGTGGTTTTAAAGTATATTTAGAATAAATTTTTACAATTTAATACAATTTTGGTCATTGGATGTAATTTCACATTTAAACCAGACATAAACAAGTGTCAATCTTTTGATAGTTATTATCTCTTAAGAATACGCTATTTGTTTTGACGACGGGAATTAATTTTTAAATTAATTAATGGAACTGATGTGTTTTGAATTTGGTAAAATAGACAACATTTTTGAGTTCATAATATCAAATATTGAATAGGCCTGATTTTTGGTAATTTTCTGGAAACTTTCATTTTTTTGATGAATAGTGAGACCACTAAGTGGTAGTTAAAAAAATTGATTTTTTCATAAAACATAATTTTACCACTTCTGTGAGTGGAATTTCAAAAATCCGAGAGACACGGTTGATGTCATTAAGTAAAATGTGGTTCAATGAGATGAAAATAATTTTTGGTGAATAGTAACTTTTTACTTTTTTTTACCACGGTTAAAAGTAAATAGGGTAATTAAGGGTAAATATGATATTATTATTACCCTAACATATGACATAATTCTATTGGATAAATTTAATTCAAGAAAAAACAACATTAGGAATAAAATATGACCATTTAGGCCCACTTGGATTAGATTAAGACATATATTATTAATTTATTTAAAGAAGGGTTGAAATAGGTAAATTCAAAGTTTAATAAGTAGATAATTTTTAATATAGGGTTATACATAAGATAAATTCGACTATAAATATTCATTATAAAGCTAAAAATATTTCATATATAATGGTATTTTATTTATATTTTTTAGACATTAAATAATTTAATTTCATTATGACACAACGATGATGCAGTAATTATCTTATTAATTAAATATTGACATAATTGATGTTATAAATACCCAAATAAATGTAATTAGAGAATTTTTATGAATTAAACTAATTTTCTAGGTTAATATGACATGTTAGTATTGATTTAAGTAACTATTTTCGAACTAATCATTCTGTTATGATTTTCAAAAAAATCAATTACTAAATAGTGTCAAAATTGACATAAAATAGTTTTTAAAAATATATTATATTATTAATTGTTATTTTATTCCTAAAAATCTAGGGTTCGGCCAAATGAATTATATAAGGTTATATATATTAATAATAGACAATTGGGGGTTCTGTTGTCTTGTTATAGTAGGTTTATAAACCTTATAGTTTAAGAACACAAAACGGAATGGTAAAAGTAAAATTATCTAACTTAAAGTTTAAACTAAATGATAATGTTACAATATTAAACTAAACATGTCCAAATTCTATTGGATGCGAGGATTTCGACACATCCCCAACTTATCTTCGAAAAAACTCAATTTGGAGCTATTATAAACCGAATATGACTTTATAAGAAAATAATATTTTTTGTTATTCCAAAGGTGCCCCTCTCCTCCCTTATAAAAGGGAACCTCCTCCCTCTCTTCCTCACAACACTTAGACCCTTCAAGGTCTGAAAAACCCTGCCAAATTCTCTTCTCCACTTTCCTAGAAACTTTCTAGAGGTCATGGGCTTCTTCAAAGACCAATTTTAGTTCCCTAAGAGGAGGACTCAAACAGGCGCTTCAAAGAAGAGGTAATGTCTGTTACCGGTTCTTTCAACTTTATTTTTTCTTCCACTTCTTATTCTTAGGTTGTTTCATTATGAAGTAATAAAATCAGTATCACTCATATACTGATATGTTATTATATTTATGAAACAACCCTATTTCACCATCTATCCATCCTACGGAAAACGAAATCACCGCGCGTGCATACGTATGAAATACCGTCTCCACGCCGTGGTGTAATCTATTTTCCACCACCACCTTACTTGGATGGATATAATTGTTTACATAATGACTATTTATGATTATTGTAAATTGATATAGATTCTGATATAGTATACATACACTCCAATACAATTCCACGATCATGAGAACGATATCATCACTCGTGCGTACGTACGGACTAACGTCTCCACGACGCGATGAGATTCATTCTCCACGTTAACCATTCATGAATGATTATAAAGTATATATAATAAGTAATCATGAAATATATTAAATAATAATGATACTGGATTTATGTTTATATATATGTGTGTCATCTACTTAATTCCATTCAACTCAATAAGGAAACGAAAACGGCATTCATGCGTATGTACGACCTACCGTCTCCATTAATGGTGTATTTATTTCAATTTACTGATATATTATATATATGTATATTATGAATATATATTATATATAAATCATGTTTTATATTCTGGAATTAAGTAATCATGATCTATGTAATCATATGAATAATTACAAGTCAAAACACGGACGACAAATGAAACGATTTTACCCAAAACGCTCTTTGTCATAGAATTTACAAAAGAATGGGTAAAATAAAGTCATAAGTGAACCATATATGATATCATAACAATGAGTATGATTCTGGAATAAGGAAATGACATTATTTAAATCATTATACAGGAGGTTCGGACACTTACGAATCAAATCGGACCTAAGGTGTGGGATAATTGTGAAAATCTCATTTTTATCCGAGATTTCTTATTCGTATGTATTTATTGGGGTTATTGCTATCATCCATGGCCATGATTTATAAAAGTGTATTTATATATGATTAATGTCCTTTTTACCCATTTTTTGCTTTTAATACATGGTATGTAAGGAATATTTTTTTTACGTTACGAGGTACTTTTTGACTTTTCCTGCAAAAGTACGAGAAAAATGTTTTTTTAACTTATACGGCATGAATGGATTTCTACGGTTTTATAAAGCCTTATTTTCATGAAGGTTACTCCAAAATATATCATGACAAATTTCAACAGAATATTTTTCTTTTAATAATGCATGACATTTTGTGAGAATAAAATGATTACAAAGAAGAAAGGTTATTTTTCTCAACAATTCATTTCAAGTGTTTTATTAATACCATTTTCCATCTAAAATGACATTATTTCTTATGTGTATGTTTCAAGTATAATGTCACTATGATTTACATGGTTTTTATTTTCTTATTATGAAATGATATCTATTTCATTTATATGGATTATGTGATGATGGGATGATGTTTATGAAACCCATTATATTCGTTGGGTTATTATGAATGATGTATGTTTATTTTGTGGAACAATTAAGAATGATTTGACTATGATATTGGTGGGACCTATATCTACCTCCAATGCATTGGGTAAAGATTTTATATCTCATGAGATAGACATGGCTGGAACGGCAGGTTAAACCAGTTCAGTGAAACAGGACTGAAACGAGGAGTGAACTCGGTTCAGAAATGGACTTTGTCCACTAAGATATTCTTGGAAACAAGTCTTGACTAATAATAAATGATTCTATATGATTATTTGTGCATGCCACAATGTTTCATGTTTTTTGTTATGATTATTGGGATTACATTTCACTTCTATGATTTATCCCCTGTTATGAAATTATGATCTCTTTTACAGGTTAAGATTTCCAAAATGTTATGTTCTTATGAATATGATGTCATTGATATTTCTTTTGTTTACCCTTACTGATCATTTGAGCTCACCCTTTTATGTTTTCTTTTCCCCAGGATATAAAGAAAGGTTTTAGGTAAAAAAGATCTTTATAGGAGATGTTGAAGATCTTTCACCACAATTAGAAGATTATATTCCGAGTTCCCAAAGACACTAAACTATTACGGTCCTTGTGTGTGTGTTTTTGTTATGTACTAAGTATTCCACAAAAGTAATGTAATGTCCATGTACGTTAAGCTTCGGGTCTCTACAATTATTCCATAATATATGTGGATAACAACTATTCATTCTCCCAAAAATGTCTCTAGATAAGTATTCCTTTTAAAAAATAATCTTGTATATGAGTCCTTATGGGAATGGGAAAGGAAATAAAGTGGGATACCAATTTTTTTGAAAGGGAGGTCATGTAAATGAATCATAAAGTGGTTATATCAAAATCAAATGAGTGAAATGGTAGGAAATAAATAAATTATTAAATTTAAAATGGAATTGTAATTTGTTTCTATAAATCATAAAATAAGCACATATAATATCATTAGATATTATACTGAAAAATATAATACTAATGATTTCAATCAAATATGTATATGAAAAAATGATACATATTGAATAATAGAAAATAAAAAATCCATTATTTACCAAACACTACTAAAAAAATAAATGTTCATGACTAGAAGAAAGAATAATATTTAAATATGTATATGAAAATAAAGAATCAAATTAATATGAAAGAGTATCATAACCCTTTAACAATGTATTTCACAATTATAGTTAAAAATTATTCCTATATTATATTATTTTTAAATTTCATTTAAATTATCTTTGGGTGTGTTAAATATTTTTATATCCTAATAAAAACAAAGCATAGTAAAAAAACACACATCGAATTTAATATATAATTTTAATAAATAAAAACAAAACTTAAACATACTAATCATCCCCCAACAGATATAAAATTGTAAAAATACTCATATGACAGATATGATCAATTCACAAAAATTGAGACATGAAACATTTAAATATATTCATAGATTATTGACTTAAAATATATTATTAAAATATTTAAATATTCTTCAAAAAATACATATCAAATTTTCACAATATTAAAATAATCCCTAAACAATCTATATACTCTTTCAATAAAAGAAATCCACCCTAGAACTTTCAAATTCCTTTACTAAATGATAATATTTAATCATTTAATTGATAATCTTAAAAACTAATTTAATTTACAATTCATGGATCTTTTTAAGAGTCAAATCATGAAAACTATTAAATCAAAACATATATAAAAAAATATAAATTCATAATAAATTGAATCATTTCATTGAATTTTTATTATTTAAGACATCTTAAAAAATATCATATCACGAAATACAATTAAAATAGTCTACAATAACCTGAATGTATAAATTTATAACTATAATTTTGAGGAAATAAATTCATTGAAAAAGAAAAACTATAAATCTATAAAAGGTCATCCATGCCCATAAAACACACTAAGACTCTAATACTAAAATTAAAACATATAATTATCACCACTTGATACACAATACATATGTGCATGACAACTATTCAACAAAATCCATGATGAACCTATTTTCAAATGCTTTAGAAAAATGAAATTCTTCTAATATAGTAATGGAAAATTAATATGAATTCCATCTATATTTTGTGCATGTAAGTTGTGGGTATATATCTATGGGATGACTCTGATATAAAAAAATTTCCTCAAGTTTGGATGGTGAAAATACCTAGATTGAATAAGTGATTAATGAGGAGATGAAATAACCCCATATATTAGAGCGATGATGATTTGTTGATGAAGAGTGGTGAGGGTCCGATTGGGAGAGATGACGGTTGGGAGTGATGATGATGGTTCGGTTTGGAGTGATGGCGACAGGGATAGATGATAAGGGTTTGGATGGGGGTGATGATGGTGGAAATGTTCAATGGAAACAACATGGAATGATAGTGATGGAGATGGTAGGGAGACACCTCAGGGGGAGTGGTATCAGTAGTACTGTTGTTATGTGAAAACATGAATGCGAGGGGATATGGATAACCTATAAGAGTACTTTTTATATGAATTTATAACTTTTTTAGTATTTATTTCAAAAAATCCGTAATAATGAGTTGTTTTAGAATCTCTAATATAGAAGTAAATGAAAAAACTACACTTTATTAGTGTGTTTTTAGCACCAATAAAGATACCACTTTATTAATGATAAAAAAACAAAGATAAATTTAGTCTTTATAATTTCTAAAATTCTATCGCTGATAACATCATATTATATTAATTGTTTTTTAGTGTTAATAAAGGGGAATCATTAAGAAATGTAAAAAAGAGATTCTAATGTCGTAAATAAATAAATATTTTAATTATTTAAATAAAATAATAACAATTTTATAACTAAATTATTATATTATTATATATATTATTATTATTTTAAAAATCCCTATATATAATTATAAATATTGTTGTATATTTTATAAATATTTAAATATATTTATTTATTTATTTACCAATGAGCCTGTACCCAATTGGTAGAATCTCCTTCTTAGCATCTAGGAGGTCCAAGAATCAAGCCTTGTTGGGCACATGTACTATTCAATACTATGTAGGAAGTGACAAAGATGAAGATGTAGGCAGGCAGTGATATAGGCATGACACCCGCCTATAATGAGATACAAGATGATGTAGGACTGACATTGAACTAGTCTTTTGGCAAGGTAAAGGACATCATGCCCACTAAGGCTATGAGCCATGTAAAAAATTAATAAGGCATGATGGTTGTGTTATCCTTGAGGTTGGGGGTGGGGTGGGGTTGGCCACTTCAGCATGTTTGTGTGGAGTGTGTGTGTCTGAATATAATTATACCACCAAGATGATATATATATATATATATCCAATTTTAAATTAATATTTTTATAAATAGTATTATAATTATAAATATATATTTACATATAAATACATTTATTAAATTTTATAATTATTTAAATAAATAAATATATTTAAATTTATAACTATAATTTAATTTATATTTATTTATAATTATAAAATAATAACATATAAATTTATTATATTTTTAAATATATAATTATTTATATACATATTTAAAAATAATATTATAATTATTTGTATATATTTATAAATATAATTATATAATCATATATACTTATAAAATTATAAATATAGTTAATATTTATTCATATTTTTAAGTTTGAATGAAAATATATTTAGATATTTATAAATATATGTATATAATTATATATATTTCTAAAACTATAAATTTAATAAATAAATTTATTATAAATTTATTATATATATATATATTTATAAATATACTTATAAATATATTTCTATATATATTTATTAATATTTTAATATATATTTTTATAAAATTGTAATAAATGCATTTATTATAAATTTATAATTATATATAGTTATAATTATAATTATAGACAAATATATTTAAAATAAATTTATATATAATTAAAAACTTATAATTATTAATATAATAACTATATTTATTTTTTAAATATATTTACTTTATTTTAAAATTATTTATGATATCATAATAAGTTCATGGGTATTACAATAAGGAATCATACATAATAAAGTATAAATCATATAAAATGTGGCATCAAAAATATTGAATGATTGAATATTTAGGGTGTCAATATAAAAATGAAAATTCAAAATTCATGAATACATAACATATGCATGTGTCATCGTATTATAGCTAATCAAACAATTGGAACATAACCACCCACAATCTTGTCTAGAAATAAACTTAGGATCATATGGTGTCAATTATACACCCACGTCAATATATGAACACAAATAATTCCAATCATGGCAGTGAATTTCATCGTTATCTCATGATATAAATATTGGCCAAATTCGTTGGATATATATATTTATTTATAAATATAATAATAAATATATATATTTATAATTTACTTATAGTTAGTTATTAATATGTAATTATTAATATAAAAAATATACTTATTATTATAAAAAATAAGTATAATTATTATATTTACATAATTATATATATATATTTATAATATAATAAATTATTTTTTAAAACATCACATATATTTGAAAATATTAATATATAAATATTAATATATCCTATTTATATTAATTATAAATCTGTTTCTTTAATTAATTTATATATATGGAAATTATTTTTGTATATAAATATAATAATTATATATATATATATAATATTTTTTATTAAAAACTGTTTTCAGTGATAAGGATGGAGATAATAAAACAAACCTTTATCAGTGATAAATAATTTACTAATAAAGGGAACAATTTTATGAATGATTTTTAGTGCAGCTAAACGTAAACATTATCAAAATTTTTAGCAAGTCCTAATAAAGTTGATTCTTTTTTTGACGCATTCTCATTAGCACTAAAAAAAGTAGGCACATCCCATATGATGATTTATGGTAGTGTTTTTTAAAAACAATCATATTTTTTAGTGTGATTATATCATTGAAATATAATTATGTATGGTGTGATGAGAATTCATGTTGAGGTACTATTAATGAAGCACCAGATCCCGGTGTTCATCAACTGAAACCCTTTACGATTCCATTTTTGATCTATAATTTCAAAAGATATTATGATGAAAACTACATGACTGTTTAATTTATTCACCCTTGTTTATTAAATGATTATTATTTTGGTTTTACATAAATTTTATGTTGTTTTCAACATTTTTAATGAATAATATAACTAAATATCAACCAATTGTGCTTCCCATGCACCTCCATCAATTATTAATTATTAAATTATTACCATCGATCCTCTCTGTTTCCATTCTCTGACATCGACAGTGATCCCCTCATGTGGCACCAAGGCATTGGACATCCCCCCTACGGGTTGGGAAGATTGTTGTCGTTACTCTTAGTTCCTTCCAGGTTCAGGTAGTGGAAATCCTTTATCTTCCCTATTCCCTAGTTGGCATGCTATGTTGTCTTCACTTTTAGAGGATACATATCCTGTTTTTTCTTTTCTTGGGAAGGTCTCATTAGAGATTCCTCACTCTTTTTGAATGGTGATGTCTAGTGGTTTGGATTTCTAAAAAGTTCTTCAAATTCCTTTTATTTACATGGATCTATATTTGAGCAAGGATTAAAAAAAATATGATGATAATCCTATAATCTCCTTGTTTGTGGAGGATTTTAGCTCTACCACTACATTCTATAGTTGGATATTGGTTTTGATTATTGGTAACGGTCACCCATCCCTTCATGTTTTGTGTTTTAAAAAGGAGTACGATTAGTATATGTATAATTTTCATTAATTATTTCCATGATCATGAAGTAGTATAAATTTTTTATTTCTTGTTCATCGATTATGCATTTTATATTGGTGCATTCTTCTTCTTCAATATATTTATTTAATTTTCCACTATTGGTGAATTCTTGAAGTTTGTTTAAAATCATTAGGTAACGATAAAATAACATGTTGAATCCAATATCATGTTGGTTTTGATGTCTCCCCTTGAATGGATCATCATTTCAATAAATATTTCTGTCACTACTACATTTTTCACCTCAAAGATCACTATTCTAATGTATGCTTTATGATGTGGGTAAACTCATGGTTGACACATGGATTTCTATTATGATCATACTTTATATGGATTCCTCCCATATTTCATCACTAAATCTTACTAGGGTAAATCCTTGAAACTTGAATCATCCCTTGGGTACGGAATTTCATTATATATTGAATATCCTAACCCTGGTCAATATTTATGTTGCAATCCATGATTTTGCTTCTTCTCCCTAGATTTCATCAAACATAAATGAATATACCTTAGTGACACATGCTAATTTTCATGATGAAGCTGATCATGTTAGATCAATATTTGTTACTAGTGCTGCTAAGGATACCAACCCTTTGGAACCTCCTCTTCCAGAGCTCATCCTGATCCTAATTTTCCTCTTCCTATGGAGTTTGATTACTCTGAGATATGATCATTCAATGATTTTAATTGTGTTACTTCCCCATGAAAAAATATCTCCCATTTTCTAACTTCATTGAGGGATTTTGAGCTAATCGGAATCCAATCCATTCTTCTTCTAGTCCTCAGGTGCCACCAATGAACAATATAGATGATTGTTACATCTTATCCTTCAATAATGTTACTCTTTGATTATATTTGATTTTGAATATACAATGGGTTCAATTCTAGAAATCAATTGGTGTTGAAGGTATTTTCATATCCATCTTCTAGACACATGAAAACTAGATTACAGTCGATATCAATTCAACAGACCCGTATTACCTACTCTCAAGCATGAAGGGTTATTGTTGCGAGGGAAATGTCCATTTCATTACCATGATCTCATACAACAGATAAAACATCACAAGAATACAATAAATTCAATTTTATACCAACAAATTTATATACCAATAATATTTAATTGGTTTATATCTTTAAAATTATCCTGAAGTAGGTGTTATAAATTTCTTTGGAATCCAACCTTCACATGTGACACATAATGATTAAAAATCCCAAAAATAGACATACATGGATATTATGAAAGGAAAATCTTCATGTGGAACTTATAGTCATCTTTTAACAATATATAGATCATTATTTTTCTTCTCCACAATATACTTCTCCTTAAAAACATTACCATTTATCATCATTTAAAAAAAGGTTGGATAAAATTCAATTTTGTATATTACACACACATTTATCTGCACTTTTTTACCAATCATTTATCAACTCTATATACCCTACTCACCCAACAATGCTTGTATGGATTCGAACGACAAACCTCATTGTCCAAATTGACCTCCCTTACCACTACACCATTCTAATTTTTTTATATTATTATGATATATATATATCCTCACATATTGTTTACAAATATAATTATTATTTAATTATATATTTATTTATATGTAAATATAAAAAATATGTTAAAATATTTATATTTATTTAAATATAAATGGTTATCAATATATACATTTTTATACTGTATTTATAAAATGCATATTTATTTTAAATATGTTAATATAATTTATTTCTATCATATTCTTAAATACATAAAATTCATGTCTTTTTATATTAAATTATAATATATATTTAATAATATATTTATTTAATTACATTTTTATGATTTATTTATGTTATATTCACACACACATACACACACTATTATATTTATCTATACAAAAATATAAATAATTTAAAAATGATAGATGAAATTGTAAATGAATTAATATATACATATATAATGTATTTATATAAATATATCTTTATTTTTATATAAAAAATATTTTAGAATATATATAGTGGATAATAAATATTATTTCTATATGGTTTATATATGTTTAAATATTATTTACATGTAAATATGAATAAATAGTTATTTATACAAATAAATTATTACAAGTAATTATGTGAAATGTTTTGTATATATTAGAATGATACAAAATGTAGATGTGTCTTCATTGATTGAGGGAACACTCTTAGGGTTTGGTGATTCCTATGGTCTCCTATGTATGATTTTGATTCGCTGGCATCACAATATTATTATCTGAAGTATCAGAAACACATTCGAATGATGTTTACCTGAATCGTTAAATGAGGTGTGGTTTTATGGAATATGAAATAATAACTCCTCAAAAAAATTATTGCTGATATAATGTGAGAATGTAAAATCCATGGCTAAGAAGGATGATGGATCCTTTCTAATGTGTCGAATGACATTGTTGATCGTTAGAATGAAACAAAAGAAAGTTTTTGAAAATTCATTTCTAAGCTTAAAAAATTTTAAATTTCATTATATCGATTAAAAAAATTAAAACATTTCATTATATATAATATATAAACATGTCATTAAAATAAATTTTCAATAACTGACTACTAAAATTATTAAGACTAAAAAACATTACATAAATAAAATATATTATTGAAAAATAATAATTTTTACTATTAAATGATTTTATCCTTTTTTATAACCATTTGATAACTGATGAATAAATTTTTAGAAAGAAATTATCCATATATTTCATTAAAACAATTTTTCAATGTTATGAAATTATTTTTTCAATAGAAACACAAAATATGTTAAAATACAATTCTTTAAGAAAGCTATTTTAAATCATTTAATTGTTTTATTAAAAAGTTATTATATATTTATTAGGTATGAATACATCATATTAAAACATTTTTCATATATTTCATGATATAGTTAATAGTATTAATGAATTTTAGTCTAATTCCAAGTTTATAATGGTCATTATATATTACATTTCATTTAGATTCAAAGTTTCATATAAAATAATCTATCAAATATTTAAATTTCATATTCAAGGAATTTATATACACAATATCTCAAGGTGTTACATTGTGTAAATATAAATGTATTATATTTATATATGGTAATCAATATGAAAAGAATATATAATTCTATTAATATTAGAATATATGTTCAAATTAATATAATAATTATTTATGTTAATATTATGATAATATTAATATTAGTGTTATTATAATATTAATATATATTACTATATATTATAAAATTATAATATATAATAATATTACAACATTAATATTATTTTATTACATTAATATATGTCAATATGTATTATTATTTGTATGGAATTACAAATATATTTTTATATATATTGTTATAATGGATGTAATATAATGCTATTATTATGAAAAACTTATTTTATTATATATATCATAATAATATATAAGGCCCAGTACAACCTCCCCCATAGAAAATGACTCAAGGAAAGAAAAATCAACATTATGTTATGATTTTTTTATTTCATCCTAACTGGTGGATCAATTAATTTATTTTAAACATCATCTATAATTATTGACAGATTATATTTTAAATAAAATTATTTCAAATGCAACAAATTTTTTTTTTGACAATAAGAGAATGTTGGGGAATAGTTTTGGAAATCTAACTCTCTATTATAAATTAATCATTGGTGAGGAATGTAATCAACTATTATATAACCTAAAGAACTGTGGCCTAAATTAATTTCATGTCCACGTATAAAGATGTCATAGAATATAAAATATGATTTAGTTCTTGTGTTCCTTTTATGTTCAGGGTTTGTATAGTTTACATAAAAAAATTTTCCAAACAAAATTTGTTGTTATCAAATCACCTATATTTTATCTAAAAAAATGTGTTCAAAATTTGAATAATAACTTTGTCATATTCAAAAAAGACTTTGTTTTCTAAAACATTCAGATGTTGATCATTTAAAAAAACAGTTCTTTCATAAAGACTTTTATTTTCAATGCAACAGTTTGGAGAATTTATAATCTACCTTCAATGTACTGATGTCTTGGAGGGAATATTTATATTACAATGATGTTAACATTAATATAAGGGTATCTATTCAATTATTATACTCTTTATAAATAAATAAAAAATGAATAATAATTTACAATTAAATATATTTTATAGAAGATTATTTCTTGAAGAATCTTATATTATGTAATTGATGTATATAATGATCATTATAATGGATATTTTGATTATTTATCATCATGATTTTCACCGGAAATCCATTTTCATTGATAGATAGATTTGTTATATTTTTATTTTTAGATGAATGTAGAGATTGGGAATGATGTAGTGGGGAGATGAAATGGATTTAATTGACCTTGATGTTCATGATATTGATAATATTAGTTAGTTTTTTAATATAATGGATTTATAGAGTAATTTTTCCTTGATTTATTTTCATTGATGAATTATTTCCGTAAAAATTTTCACATATATTTATGATTTAATTGTATTTATATATTCTATTATAAATACTAAATTTAGGGTTTTAAAATTTTTTCCCATGTAGGTCAGTGATGTGGTTGGTTAATTATCAAGATTTATGTATTTTTCCAGTATATTCATCATAGTATTGATCTTGGGTACCATAATAAATTCTCCATATATTGAGCAGATGTATAAAATTTCAATGTGTAATAGACCTTTTCCCAAAAAAAGTTCTAAATATGTTGATTTTCATATATATTAAATGTGTTATATATTTAAATCAATATTTGAGTATAAATTATTATCTAAAATTACATTGATTATTCTACAGATATTTATATTTTAATAGGATTATACTATTTGTAGTCATGTTAAATTTATTATTTATTATTGACCAATCATCTCTTTCAATTATTTATAATTAATATTTTTGAGCTCACTTGAGAGGAATGGATTTTGTTACCTAATTTCTACATTGTCTCAGTGTGGGTCTCATAATTGTTTTATAAAAAAAAGACAAAATTTCACCTCCAAAGTGATAAGGTTTTCATCATATTCCTTTATTGATTAACTTTTTTCATCATCACTCCCCTTCTATTAACTCTATGAACCTTCACATGGCTTTCCACACTACGTCCCATTACTCGTTAAATTTTCACACACCTCACACCAATTCAACCATTCTATTAATTTTCTAATTCCAATGTTCCCTTCCCCAATATCATAACATCCCACCGTGTTCGAGACTTCCATCAATCACTATACACCCTTCAGATATGCATTATTTATACACTGTATATATTTTTCTCTTCAACTATAATTGTTTTCATATGTTCAACCCGGTTATTTATGATTTTTCACTCTTTCTATGACTATGTGTATAAGCTCAGAATCATGGATTTCTTATAATCCATTGCAAACAATATATCTAATTTAACCCATCTTATGGATGAGCACCTTGGATCCACCATTTTCATTATATAAAAGAATATTTTTAGGGATGTGCTTAATGGGATGGGCCAATTCAATCATCTTTTTCCATTACATTTAGACCATATGGGTGTCACTTTTAGGTAATACGGACATAAAAAAAATAATTTTTTTACAAGTTTCTTAATTTGATGTATCATTATGTCAAACATATTTACAGTACTACAAATAACTACAAGAAGTTATGTGATTCATTATCATCGATGATTTTTGAGACTAAATAGTTAGTATATATTTGAACTATTTCAAAACCTCTTGGAACTATATTACATTTCGCATATAATTCTATCAATTTATATTGAATATAAATATATTACTAATTAAATAAATTATTTATGGTTGATTAATTAGTATCATGAGTGGACTATGATGCTGCATGAAGTATTATTTTTATTTTCATTGCTCCATGGTCTTAATTTAAAGAACATGATGATAGTCAGTGATATATTGGCCTACCACACAACTTTACATCTCTTAGTGGCTTATAATTATCTAATTCAGGCCAGAAACCATCAAACACAATAACATCTGAAACACATTTTATATTTTAATGAGGATTATTTCTTTCTCTAGTATCGTCACACGTTATCATAATATCACATAATTGTTCTTCATGTAAGTAGAACTACTTCATATCACTCTAAGATATTCAGGGACTCAGTCATATATTCTCATTCATCTAAACTCCATACATAGAATATAATTATACTCCATTCTAACTAGCTTACTTCAACAGATTGTTTTAGCATGTTGCAAATATATACAGAAATTTGATTATTAGTTATGGTAGTTTTGCATATACATCCAATCTAAAACTCTCATCATTATTTCTTTTTCACTGAATTCTACATAAATTATTGGTAATTAACAAAACTAATAACTTATTTACAATTATTGATAAACTTATCACATAATATCATTTTTAGGATGTTTTTTTACTTGTCTACTAAGTAGTGTCCTACTTTGTGTTGGTGTATACATGCTTGAGTTGGTATCTTATCATTACTTCTCCTTGATAACTAAATCTATCCTCAAGATTCATATTCAGCTCAACCATCATATCATATATATTATTCATAAATTCTATAATGATTTCAGTTATGATTCTCCTTTGGATTTGGAGTCGTGTCGTTACACTAAACTTAATCAAGTTAGTTATATTCCATGGGTGTTATGACATGTATTGAGTCATTTTGATGTTTTTTTCTAATTTATGATGACCTGGCCATGTTCTATGAAATCTTCATTATCATTAATTTTCTAATTTCATTAATGTTTTTTTCTGAAATAAATTGTGTTTATTTTTAAGACAGTATTGATGTTTATTTTTTTCGCTATTTCCTTTTCATAAAACTCAAACTAAGTTAACATTACCATTAAAAAAATTATTCAAATAATAGATATGAATACATATTTAGATTAATGAATTCATTTCATGAAAATCATTGTATCATACATCATATTTGATGCCCCAATAGACCCTAAAATTGTGTTGTTGAATAAACAAATCATCATTTTTAGAAAATTATTTAGTGCCTCCCCTATTATATAAAATCTCAAACCATATTCCAGAGAAACACCATTATGAATTATACATGTCTCGATTACCACTTTCCCTCATTCATCATTCAATGATAGGATTGTTTTCATTCTATATTCCCATAGTAATCCAAACATCCCTTACATATATATATATATATATATATATATATTTACATGTGTGTGTCATATTGTTTGTAAGAACTTGGGTTTTTTCCGACTACAGTTTTGAGCAGAAAATTGAATTTTTATTGTTTGATGCTCGTGAGTGGTAAAATGGTCATTTTACCATAACAGCTAATCTCAGATAATTTTTTTGACAACTCTGTTTGTCCCAAAATAGGGTGTTTTCCCTAGGATAGTAGTTTGGTGGAAATATGAGCTGTTCGAATTTTGGCGGAATATTTAATATTTAATATTATAAAATTAATTATTAATTTATTCACGCAATTTTGTTTGTTGATAAATTTTAAATGGAGCATTGGAATTAGATTCCATCTATGCTGTTGAGTCTGGAATGGGGAGTTTATCCTAGGTAAGGCATAAACTCATGACGGGCGTTGGGGCTGGCCCGAGCCCCGATTTCTTCCTTTTCTTTTCTTCTTTTCTTTTATTTTCTGTCTTTTCCTTCCTCCTCCTCTATGTGCATGCTCCATGTATAAGGCCCCAGCCTTAAACCTTACTTAATCTTGAGTTATTACAAGATTACACATTGAGGATCTTTTCAGGTTTAGAGTTTTAGAGAATTAGATCATGAAACTTGCATTACATTCCACATTTAAACAAAGTGGTTACATAAAAGACAATATTCATTCTTCCCATCAATGGAAACCTATTTAAAATAAAACACGGATTCTTTCTTGACACATCCTTGACACTATCATCACATCTTGTACCTTTCCCTTGACCTATTAAAAACATTTCAAAAACTTGGGATGAGCATAAAAAGCTCAGTAAGGGTTATAAAAATATGGAAAGGAAACATGAGTTCATATATACATAAGAATGAAATCATACTTTACCCATAAAACATAGGCATATCAAATCATGAATAAATCATAGAAAACATAAGACATAAAGGTAACTTGAGGCATTCATAACATTCTTACGTAGGGAGTACCCCTCTTGGTTACGTTTGGAATACCCATCACTGTATATTCCCTAAATCTCTTCGGAGAAACCTTAACGTTTCACTCCTTCGCGTTACCCAATGCATTGGAGAGCTATATCGGGCTCACCCGCCCTTAGTTTATCACGGAACCACCCGTTCTTCAAAACAATGCCCAAGAACCATAACATAATCATATCACATAAACATGAATAAAGGAAACATAACATTTCCACATTTCAATCACAATATAACATTTTAGGATATTTAAATAATGAATCCATTCAAAAATAAACCATTTCCAAAACCATTTAAAACATTTAATAAAAATATTTTTGCATCAAAGTGTCCCATACCACCTTGAAGCTAAAAATTTTAAACTATTAATATCTATATAAGTAAATCCTTAAAACAATTTTTAAAACATGGATATTAATAAGAACAAATAATTAAAACATTTTAAACGATATTTTGGTTAAAGGGGTTTTACCAAAATTAGAGACACTTGAATACAATAATTGAGGAATAAAATTTAGTCAGAACTTTATAATATCATGAGAATAAATGCATTCATGATATAATACTCCAAAGGACAGTATATACACCATATAAGAGTGAATTGGTGCATAACAACAATGAACCCTCAATAGAAATTTCAAATGTGATGAAATCCCTTATAAAGAAGGTATCTTTAAATTAAGGACAAATCAATCTCAAAAATATGTGTGACAAATATAAATACACCCAATTTAAGTGTATATTAAGTGTAAAACAATAAAAGTTCATTCACACATATTCAAAGGATGACATATTCAATAACTACATGTTGAACCCAAAGAAATCGAAATTGGGTTAAGAAGTTCCCTTGACAGCCTAACAGCGTCACATCAAAATGAGTTGATGAGAGATAAAAAGTGTATCTCATCACTTGGACATAAAATTTACATCAATAAGGATATATGATAACATATCCCAACATAAAAATATGTAAATTAAAAGACCCAACAAAAGAAGTCTTTTAAAAAAGAGGAGGGTGAAGGGTTCCCTTACCGACTTGGGTATCTTTCAAAACATACACCCCATGAAATAAGGACAATAGATAATTGATGTAAATACTCATAAACGAGAGTATATTACACAAAGAGTACAATAATGGGCAGTACATACACCACTCAATGTAATTTGTGGAAAATGTAGCATAAATCTCACGGGAATAAAAGTGAGATGAGAAATCCCTTACGAAAACTCGGCAACCTAACGGCGCCACATAAAACTTCCGAATATGGATTGATGAGATCAAATAGGGTATCTCATCACATTACAATAAAATTTACAGCATGAGGAATATAAAATAACATCCCCCAACATTACGAAGAGGAGCTTAAAAGAAGTGACACAAAGGAGAGTACTTAAAAAGAAAGAGAGAGGTTAGATCTCTTACGAAAATTCGGCAGCCTAACGGCGCCACTCAAAACTTCCAAAATGGATTGATGAGAGATAATAGGGTCTCTCATCACATGAACCTAAAAATTACAGTAGGAGTAATATAAAAGAACATCCCAATCATAAGAAATATGAGCTTAAAAGAAATGACATAAAAGAGTGTACTTATAAAGAAAGAGAGTTGTAGGATCCCTTACCTCGGGTCCGACTTGACTCGATCGTTCTTTAACGTCATGAATAATAAACATGAGTTAATTTCCACTTTATTAAGAACCTTTTTCTAGTTCATTATTCCTATTAGATCACTTATTTCCATGTTATAAACATTATGTAAACATTTAAGTTAATAATGTTTGTTTTGTCGATATTTGGTTCTTAAGTCGAAAGTGGACTTCTTACCATTACATGTTGTTCGTGTGGTCAAATGTTTATTATATCCAGAATCATATTCGTGATTTGTATATCATATATTTCATATATATCCAGTACATTCATGCATTTATAACATTACATAAACATTTAGAGGTAAGAAATGAAATGCACCGTTCATGGAGACGGTAATCCGTACGTACGCATGAACGCTACTTTCATTTCTATTTCATATTTTATAGAATGGAATAATAATGATATAAAGTTATATTATAATTACAGTATAATATCATATATAATATCATAGTTCCATCCTTTATACGTCCCACATATGGTATTTAACGAATCAAATCACTTTGAGGGGGCGGTAGTCCGCACTTCCTAAAATGAAGATATCGCGTTTACCCATAATGGAAACCATAAAGGTATGCCCAAAATGAAAACAAACAGAAGCATAAGGAAAACATAAACATATTATATATCATATATAAAAATAGTGACATCATAATGGCCACCTTTGAAGGTGTTAAATGAGTATTGAACAATCATCGTTTCGGGAGGCAGAATTTCGCCATCCACGGAAACCGTATGTTCTTTAACCATTTGATGTATTTGTGTGAGAGTGTAGCTCGAATAAATCTTATAACAACATCCTAGTATATTTAAGATACATGTTTTGTTACAAAAGAAGTAAATAAAAAGAGTTTAGGGGGTTGGAGAAGCAAAAGAAAACAAATGAACATGAGAGAATGAATTACATTTAAAAGTGTAACTCCTTTTGATTTGAGCCTAAAGGCTTCCTTTTAAAGGATTCTGCCCAAAGAGAATCCTCTAGGATGAGGAGAGGGATGTGGAGAGAGTAAATGGGCAGGGGTTGGCCGAGCCAAAGGCTTGAGGAGTGTGTGAAATGAGGTAGAGGTGGGGGCCTTTTATAAGAGGAGAGGAGGGGCACTTTTGGAAAGTAAAGAAATATTACTTTATTTGAAAATGTGTTTCGGTTTCAAAAGGTCCCACATTGATATAATTAGTGGATAAGGTGATAAGTCTTCGAAATACACTCATCCAATAAGTTTTGGACATGTGTAGTTCATAAATGTTACATTATCTTTCCATTTTATTTAAATCATCAAATAATGATGTCATCGCTGCATCATTATTATGTCATAAATAATTTAATTTATTTAATGTCTAAAAATTATAAAAAAAAATACTATGATGTATGAAATCTTTTTAGCTTTCCAATGAATATTTATAATTAAAATGATGACTTGTATAACCCCACTTAAAAATTGTTTTAGTAAAACATATCATGTTTGTGTCAATTTTACTTTTACATTAAATAAAATGTTATTTATGTCATTTCCGAACCAAAGTGGATCCATGGGGTCCCCAAGTTGACCCATGGCTTGTCTTGGTCGGCCATGATACAACCAATTAGGGTAAGACATGTGTCAAGCTAATCTCATTATATTAAAGCATTATTTTTACCTTAAACCACACTAATTACCACTAATCGTGATTAAAAACTTAATAAGTTACTATTCACCAAAAAAATTATTTCAATCTCATTGAACCACATTTTAATTCTTAATGACAACCATGTATGTCGGATTTTTGAAAATCAAAACACAATGATGGCAAAATTTCATTTAAACGGAAAAATCAGTTTTATAAGTACCACTTAGTGGTTTCACTATTCATCAAAAATTGATGTTTTTCAGAAAAATCCAAAAAATTCACCCTAAGCTATATTTGATATTCTGAATTCAAAAATGAAGTCCATTTTACAAAATTCAAAACATATATGTCACATTAATTAATTTAATAATTAATTCCCGCTGTCATGACAAATAGCGTGTTTTATGAAACAATAAGTATCAAAAGATTGACACTAGTTTAAGTCTGATTTCAAAGTGAAATTGATTCCAACGACCACTATTGGATTTAATGGTAAAAATATTTTCTAATTTCACTTTAAAACCAATTCAAAATATAATCTAATCATATAAATAAATTAGATTAAAAAGTGGTTTTGAATTAAAATACAATATTTTACACTATTCATTAAGAAAATGAACTTTATCGGAAAGATACCAAAAATTTACACAAAGTAAATTTTGATGTCCCGATTCTTAATAAGAGTTTTATTTGGTCCAAAATAATGTTTAAGAGTGAACAAAACTATATTTAATGATGGTTCTCCATCAAAAGGTGATAAGTGAACCTTTAGTGAAAACTAGGGCATATACGCCTAAAATTGAATTCTTTCCGTATTTTAAGCCTTTATCTTTTATTGTATAAATGTAAAAATATTTAAGAACATATATAATCATATTTTAGTTATTTCTATCCATTACCGCCATTACAATGGCTACATGTTAACTACCATTTAGAATAATATTATTTTATTATTAGAGTGCAACGTAAGATTCCCAAGAAACTCGTTGTTGCGTGTTGGGTATGCCATCGAGCATAGCGTCCCCTTTAAAGTCATATTAATATTTTATTCACAAATATGGATAAATATGAAAATGTCATATTCCTTATTTACCTGGGGTGTTACATCCTTCCCCCCTTTTGGGAATTGCGTCCTCACAATTTTAAAATTGCGCTTGGAAACATCCTTGAACGTCCCACATCGGAGAAGAGTCAGTAAAACAATAACTTTAAAATAAAGAAAGATAAGTACAAAGGTCACTCGAGTTAACCCATACTAGGATTCCAAGTATGAAAATATGGACATGGAGGGAAAAACAAAGGGTCATGTTCTGATGGAGAGTGATAGAAAACATGTTTAGGAGAAAGTTAACCACGAGAAAATCACAAACTTGTGATGGGTTAAACGGTATTCGATTCCTCAGTAGGAAAGGTTAATAGACAACATTTTTGTTTTAAGTTACTTTTTATTGAGGAATTTATTCATAAGGAAGCATAATCACTTATCATGTTGACTTTCAACTTTTACTAGATTCCTTAGTCAAACTCATATTTTTTCCAAAAGACGAGTATTTAGGGAGACTTGATCGCATTAAGAGTACTATAATCAAATTCTAGAGAATCACCTAATCCCCAAAAGAGAACTATATACATCCCATGTTTTTATGCTTTAACCAAAACAAAAACCAAAAAGGTTAGTAGGAGATCAGATAATCCAGAAAAGGATAACCCCTTATAAAAAGAAAATCTATTCTTAATCTCCAAAATATGTCCAACAAAACCCAAAGTTCAATGAGGATCATCCGATAAACAATTTGTCCATAAAATTCTTCAAAGAAAACCAATATAAGATTGAAACCCAAATATTTGAAGGATTTAGTCACATAGTCTTCCAAGTTAAATCATAACATTTATCTCCAAACAACATCAGTTGCTCCTAAAGTCTCACATTGAAAAGCAATTATCCTAATCACATATCCTCTAAAATCAACTTACTCTTAATTCATAAAATCATATAACTAAAAAGAATCAGTCAAACTAACCAGGGGCTTCACTTAGTCCAGTGGTAGGTGATAAATACCAGTCGCACTTTGGTTGTGGGTTCGATTCCCGCAGCATTGTCTGACGCGACGGGTTGTCACACGGTCTGCGTGTTGTCCTTTTTCCAAAACTATATAAATCTCAAATCATTACCCAAAAATGGATAAAATCTTCAAAAATAACTATAACATAATTTAACCTCAATTTTATCTCATGCCTTTCACTTCAATCATAACATATGGTAACCCATAATTACCTCAAAAGTAAGGATCATATAAACCCAAATGGTTCTTTATAACTATGTCCACAAAAGAAAAGATAACTATTACTTGAATAAAATTTTCCAATATTAAACATCAGGGTTACACATAATATAAAAAGTCTTCTAATATAACCCCATCATCAAAAGAGACTTAATACTCTTAAGAATTTCACCCTAACTCTTGAAGCCCTTATATGTTGACATCTAACTCATTCAACAATCTTCATGATCCATTATCTGTTCCTTTCCAACTTATTCCGAAATACCTCTTTCCTACAAACAAAATCATGAATCATATCCTAATATTCCAAAATAAGAAAACAATAGTCATGAAATAGTACATACCTTTGATTGGTCATTGTCAGTTTCTTCATCCTCAATCAGAATGGCATTAGGTATTGGTAAACGAATATTGGTACGCTCTTGGTGACCCCATTCATGAAACTTCTTCATAGGACATGTGTTTTCGTAATGACCATGCACACCACATTTAAAACATTCAATTGATCCCTCAGAAAGAACTTCTTTCCCTTTCCTCGAGTAAATTGGATGCTTCCTTTTTCCATGGCAGGTTCTTGCTTTATGACCTTCATTTCCACAACTATAGCATATTTCTGTCCCTTTGAAACATTTTCCTAGGTGTTTCTTTCCACATCTTTGACACATAGGTTTTTGAACACACTTACCTTTATGATTATTACCTGTACTTCCGTAGGGATTTGTTTCTTGCATATATGATTCTTTAGAGAAATTTCCAAGGTTTAGGTGGTCAATCATGACTCCAGATAGTTGGTTGAGGATAATCAAAAGAGTTCTCATTGCAGCTCCCATATCATTCAGTTGCTTGCTCAAACAACTGTCACAGTTTCCTTCACATCCACTATTACTTTGGTGCCTGCTAGATCCAGCCATTTACTAAAACCAAAAAGGTCAGTGTGAGTATATCAACAAAACCATCATGTACTAATGAGTAAGATAGACAATAATATATACTTACTCATTCACTTTATCTAAAACTAAGACTCTTTTTGAAATCCTAACCATTATGGTAATTGTCAATTATGCTTAAAGAATACCCTAACCTCTAAAGTTATCTAAACTGACCTTTGATAACAACTATAAGGCCCCATCCTTAAACCTTACTTAATCTTGAGTTATTACAAGATTACACATTGAGGATCTTTTCAGGTATAGAGTTTTAGAGAATTAGATCATGAAACCTGCATTACATTCCACATTTAAACAAAGTGGTTACATAAAAGACAATATTCATTCTTCCCATCAATGGTAACCTATTTAAAATAAAACACGGATTCTTTCTTGACGAATCCTTGACACTATCATCACATCATGTACCTTTCCCTTGACATGTGAAAAACATTTCAAAAACTTGGGATGAGCATAAAAAGCTCAGTAAGGGTTATAAAAATATGGAAAGGAAACATGAGTTCATATATACATAATAATGAAATCATACTTTACCCATAAAACATAGGCATATCAAATCATGAATAAATCATAGAAAACATAAGACATAAAGGTAACTTGAGGCATTCATAACATTCTTACGTAGGGAGTAACCCTCTTGGTTACATTTGGAATACCCATCACAGTATATTCCCTAAATCTCTTCGGAGAAACCTTAACATTTCACTCCTTCGCGTTACCCAATGCATTGGAGAGCTATATCGGGCTCACCCGCCCTTAGTTTATCACGGAACCCCCCATTCTTCATAATAATGCCCAAGAACCATAACATAATCGTATCACATAAACAAAAATAAAGGAAACATAACATTTCCACATTTCAATCACAATATAACATTTTAGGATATTTAAATAATGAATCCATTCAAAAAGAAACCATTTCCAAAACCATTTAAAACATTTAATAAAAAGATTTTTGCATCAAATTGTCCCATACCACCTTAAAGCTAAAAATTTTAAACCATTAATATCCATATAAGTAAATCCTTAAAAACATTTTTAAAACATGGATATTAATAAGAACAAATAATTAAAACATTTAAAACGATATTTTGGTTAAAGGGGTTTTACCAAAATTAGAGACACTTTGAATACAATAATTGAGGAATAACATTTAGTCAGAACTTTATAATATCATGAGAATAAATGAATTCATGATATAATACTCCAAAGGACAGTATATACACCATATAAGAGTGAATTGGTGCATAACAACAATGAACCCTCAATAGAAATGTCAAATGTGATGAACTCCCTTATAAAGAAGGTATCTTTAAATTAAGGACAAATCAATCTCAAAAATATGTGTGACAAATATACATACACCCAATATAAGTGTATATTAAGTTTAAAACAATAAAAGGTCATTCACACATATTCAAAGGATGACATATTCAATAACTACATGTTGAACCCAAAGAAATCGAAATTGGGTTAAGAAGTTCCCTTGACAGCCTAACGACGTCACATCAAAATGAGTTGATGAGAGATAAAAAGTGTATCTCATCACTTGGACATAAAATTTACATCAATAAGGATATATGAGAACATATCCCGACATAAAAATATGTAAATTAAAAGACCCAACAAAAGAAGTATTTTAAAAAAGAGGAGGGTGAAAGGTTCCCTTACCGACTTGGGTATCTTTCAAAACATACACCCCATGAAAGAAGCACAATAGATCATTGATGTAAATACTCATAAATGAAAGTATATTACACAAAGAGTACAATAATGTGAAGTACATACACCACTCAATGGAATTTGTGGCAAATGAAGCATAAATCTCACGGGAATAAAAGTGAGATGAAAAATCCCTTACGAAAACTCGGCAACCTAACGACGCCACATAAAACTTCTGAATATGGATTGATGAGATAAAATAGGGTATATCATCACATTACAATAAAATTTACAGCAAGATGAATATAAAAGAACATCCCCCAACATTACAAAGAGGAGCTTAAAAGAAGTGACACAAAGGAGAGTACTTAAAAAGAAAGAGAGAGGTTAGATCTCTTACGAAAATTCGGCAGCCTAACGGCGCCACTCAAAAATTCCAAAATGGATTGATGAGAGATAATAGGGTATCTCATCACATGAACATAAAAATTACAGTAGGAGTAATATAAAAGAACATTCCAATCATAAGAAATATGAGCTTAAAAGAAATGACATAAAAGAGTGTACTTATAAAGAAAGAGAGTTGTATGATCCCTTACCTCGGGTCTGACTTAACTCGATCGTTCTTTAACGTCCTGAATAATAATCTTGAGTTAATTTCCACTTTATTAAGAACCTTTTTCTAGTTCATTATACCTATTAGATCACTTATTTCCATGTTATAAACATTATGTAAACATTTAAGTTAATAATGTTTGTTTTGTCGATATTTGGTTCTTAAGTCGAAAGTGGACTTCTTACCATTACATGTTGTTCGTGTGGTCAAATGTTTATTATATCCAGAATCATATTCATGATTTGGATATCATATATTTCATATATATCCAGTACATTCATGCATTTATAACATTACATAAACATTTAGAGGTAAGAAATGAAATGCACCGTTCATGGAGACGGTAAGCCGTACGTACGCATGAACGCTAATTTCATTTCTATTTCATATTTTATAGAATGGAATAATAATGATATAAAGGTATATTATAATTACAGTATAATATCATATATAATATCATAGTTCCATCCTTTATAAGTCCCACATATGGTATTTAACGAATCAAATCACTTTGAGGGGGCGGTAGTCCGCACTTCCTTAAATGAAGATATCACGTTTACCCATAATGGAAACCATAAAGGTATGCCCAAAATGAAAAAAAAACAGAAGCTTAAGGAAAACATAAACATATTATATATCATAAATAAAAATATTTAGATCATAATGGCCACCTTTGAAGGTGTTAAATGAGTTTTGAACAATCATCGTTTCGGGAGGCAGAATTTCGCCAACCATGGAAACCGTATGTTCTTTAACCATTTGATGTAGTTGTGTGAGAGTGTAGCTGGAATAAATCTTATTAAAACATCCTAGTATATTGAAGATACTGGTGTTGTTACAAAAGAAGTAAATAAAAAGTGTTTAGGGGGTTGGGGAAGCAA
This sequence comes from Viscum album, assembly GCA_963277665.1. Classification (NCBI taxonomy): domain Eukaryota; kingdom Viridiplantae; phylum Streptophyta; class Magnoliopsida; order Santalales; family Viscaceae; genus Viscum; species Viscum album. The sequence goes on along the minus strand of OY728121.1, from coordinate 1,187,673,868 downwards.
AATAAATCAAATGAACATGAGAGAATGAATTACCTTTAAAAGTGTAACTCCTTTTGATTTGAGCCTAAAGGCTTCCTTTGAAAGAATTCTACCCAAAGGGAATCCTATAGGATGAGGAGAGGGATGTGCAGAGAGTAAATGGGCAGGGGTTGGCCGAGCCAAAGGCTTGAAGAGTGTGTGAAATGAGGTAGAGGTGGGGGCCTTTTATAAGAGGAGAGGAGGGGCACTTTTGGAAAGTAAAGAAATATTACTTTATTTAAAAATGTGTTTCGGTTTCAAAAGGTACCACATTGATATAATTTGTGGATATGGTGATAAGGCTTCGAAATACACTCATCCAATAAGTTTTGGACATGTGTAGTTCATATATTTTACATTATCTTTCAATTTTATTTAAATCGTCAAATAATGATGTCATCGCTGCATCATTATTATGTCATAAATAATTTAATTTATTTAATATCTAAAAATTATAAAAAAAATACTATGATGTAGGAAATCTTTTTAGATTTCCAATGAATATTTATAATCAAAAAAGATGACTTTTATAACCCCACTTAAAAATTGATTTAGTAAAACATATCATGTTTGTGTCAATTTTACTTTTACAATAAATAAAATGTTATTTATGTCATTTCCCAACCAAAGTGGATCCATGGGGTCCCCAAGTTGACCCATGGCTTGTCTTGGTCGGCCATGATACAACCAATGAGGCTAAGACATGTGTCAAGCTCATCTCATTATATTAAAGAATTATTTTTACCTTAAAGCACACTAATTACCACTAATCGCGATAAAAAACTTAATAATTTACTATTCACCAAAAAATTTATTTTAATCTCATTGAACCACATTTTACTTCTTAATTACAACCACGTATGTCGGATTTTTGAAAATCAAACCACAATGATGGAAAAATTTCATTTAAACGGAAAAATCAGTTTTATAAGTACCACTTAGTGGTTTCACTATTCATCAAAAATTGAAGTTTTTCAGAAAAATCCCAAAAATTCACCCTAAGCTATATTTGATATTCTGATTTCAAAAATGAGGTCCGTTTTACAAAATTCAAAACATATAAGTCACATTAATTAATTTAATAATTAATTCCCGCTGTCATGACAAATAGAGTGTTTTATGAAACAATAAGTATCAAAAGATTGACACTAGTTTAAGTCTGATTTCAAAGTGAAATTGATTCCAACGACCACTATTGGATTTAATGGTAAAAATATTTTCTAATTTCACTTTAAAACCAATTCAAAATATAATCTAATCATATAAATAAATTAGATTAAAAAGTGGTTTTGAATTAAAATACAACATTTTACACTATTCATTAAAAAATGAACTTTATCGGAAAGATACCAAAAATTTACACAATGTAAATTTTGATGTCCCGATTCTTAATAAGAGTTTTATTTGGTCCAAAAGAATGTTTAAGAGTGAACAAAACTATATTTAATGACGGTTCTCCATCAAAAGGTGATAAGTGAACCTTTAGAGAAAACTAGGGCATATACGCCTAAAATTGAATTCTTTCCGTATTTTAAGCCTTTATCTTTTATTTGTATAAATGTAAAAATATTTAAGAACATATATAATCATATTTTAGTTATTTCTATCCATTACCGCCATTAAAATGGCTACATGTTAACTACCATTTAGAATAATATTATTTTATTATTAGAGTGCAAAGTAAGATTCCCAAGAAACTCGTTGTTGCGTGTTGGGTACGCCATCGAGCATAGCATCCCCTTTAAAGTCATATTAATAATTTATTCACAAATATGGATAAATATGAAAATGTCATATTCCTTATTTACCTGGGGTGTTACACCATGTGTGCTCCTCCTTGTTCGTGTCCCATGGGAGATTTTGGATATTGATAAATTGGGAGAGATGGAGGACAAGAGGGGTACTGATTTGAAGCTCTCGACACGCTGATTCCGCAAAGGGCAATTGGGAGCCATGAAATCAAGCGGAGCTTCGGTGGTTTCCACCCAAAGGTAGGGCCGTTTGTGTTTTCCCAATAGATTCCCTTTAATAATGTTGTTTAATGTATTTAAATACATATATTTCTTGCTTGTATGCCCATGGGGCTCAATCTATTGTTTCTGGGGAAAAAACGGGTGAATCGGGTGTTTTTAGGGATTTCCCGTTGGAAAACCCAGTATATGTAAAGACCCGTAAAATTCAAGGAATATTTTTTCTTAATTTTCGTTGGGATTTTACAAGAACATATTTTCTGATGGCACATGATTCTGGGGCCCGGTGTGCCCGGAATTTCTATTTGAAGTTTAGCTCGGGTAAGTTCAGTGAACGAACGAGTGGGAATTTCTAAATCTTAAACCGGTTCTCGGAATCGAATTACGAGGGCACCGATGGAATCGCAGCGCCAGTATTTTCATAGGAACAACTTTTCAGGAGTTGCGTTTACACGAGAGAAGTTGTTAAATTTTTGTGGAAGGTAAAATAAAATTAAGCATCAATTTTATTTTTCTCTATGTGGATATATTCTTTGGCTGGAAGTTGGGGGAAACCACCCAACTTCCATTTGGAGGTTATGAGGGTGGTGGGGCCCACACGAAACCTACCCCTTCAACTCCCCTAACCTTTCATAACCCTTTATTTAATTTGACAACATGAGTTAATTAATTGTGTGGATTAAATTCAACATTTGAATTTCAAACTTATGTTGTGTTAATAAAATAAGTGAGGTAATTATTTTATTTTGGGTTGGAGGCTTGTTGCTTGAGAGATTTGGGATAAAAGATAAGGGAGGCTTGAAGATCTTCACATTCTTCATCGAAGAACACGAAGAATGTGGAGAACACGAAGAACGTTGGATTCCTCGGAGGTCGACATCTCCTTCCGCGACGTCTCCTTCCGCGACGTCTCCCTCTGTGACGGTTATCTCCGCGACAAATCCTCACCCAACATGTTTGACGAGGTAGGGGTTCTATGCTTTTTTATTTCATGATTACTTCCGTTGTTTTCTTCGTCATATATCCTCGTTATTTGGAACCACTTGATATAATTTAACGGGAGGGGGCCGGACCGCACAAACACGGCCGGCCCTCCTCCCTTTTATTTATTTGTGGTTGTGGTTAGAAGGGAAGTGACGCGGTGCCGTCGCACCACGCAGGGACGAATGAAAAAGATGTGTTGCACCATCGTTCCGGGCATTTGAAAGATGAACCAAGTCGTGGAACCATCGCGCCGTGCTAGAAAAACCCAAAGACACCGCGGCCGGAGCGGGGCCACGGCGGAGGGGTGCGGCGCTGTCGCAACGTGCCATATGAACCAAGGCCGCGGCGGAGCGGAGAGACCGGTGGCCGGTTCCAGGCTGCCGGCGTCGGAGCAAGGGGGACCGGCCTTGCCGGTCCCATGGCGGCAACAGTCGGCCGGCCATGGCGGGCTGGCCGGACAAGGGATAATTCGGGGGTTACAAAACCCCGGCGGCCAACTCAAGCGGCCCCCCATTATGGGGGTCGCGGTTACAAAAGACAGTGGGGCAGCCCCCCCCCCCCTCAAACGGCTCGGCTGTTTGGCCGAACTCTTGGCCAGCTCGCCTAGCGCGCCGGCCGGGCCGGGCCGCGCTAGCTGGGCCGGACCCGGACCCAGTTCGGGTCGACCTGGTTCGGGCCGACCCTTGGGGTATCAGGCTGGGTCGGACCAGGCCTGAAACCCTCAATACTGAACATCTTCCAGCCAGTCACACATAACATGAGCTACGAGCCTCCGATCGATGCACCGTCAGTTGATATTCAATCCTTGGATCTAGACGGTCGTTTCAGTATATCACACTCAAGGTTTCAGAATACTTTGGGTTTGGACGAGTTGGTTCGTACACAAAACAAACCGGGCCCTCAGAGCGGAAATGCTCATAACATGAGCTCCGGACGTCTGATTGACATGCCTTCGACATTGTTAGATTCCTCTTAGTGAGACAAATCTTTTGGATTACTCTGCCCGAGGTTTGGACGCAGGTGGAGTATGGTCGGGTTGCTTTTGAATTAAAAACCAACTGGGCCCCTAGGACGAAAAATCCAATAACTTCCAGACCGGGCGTTCGATTGACGCGCCGTCTATGACGTTGTGTTCCTGTTGAAGATATGGAACTTTTGGATTCATCAACTCTGGACTTTGTGTCAGTTGATGTATCAGCCTCTCGGCTCGTGGAGCGGACCCTCCCGAACGAGCATGTTGTGTGCGGGAACCCTAGAGCTGGCTGTGTTTGCGACTATCATGACGACGACGACTGTATAGAGATCCTCAGTGGATTTGACGGCGACGACTACAGCACTCAGCGATCCAACATGGATCAGTGCTACCGATCATGTGTGGGTCCGATCCTGTGTGGGTCAGCGCTCAGCAGTTTTGTGTGAGCCAGCACCTACTGATCCTGTGTGGGTCTGATCCTCTGTGGGTCTTTGGGAGGGTTAGTTACCTATCGATCCTGTGTGGGTCTTTGCGGGGTTTAGTACCTATCGATCCTCTGTGGGTCTGACGGCTTAGATGAATCAGCGGCTACATCTGATCATCTCTATCATCATACGAAGAAGTATACCTGTGTGAGATGAATCATGTTTTTCTTTCCGTTGTAGATTGTGTTGTGCTATCCTGTGTGGATTATGTTTTACTTTCCTATGTGGATTGGGTTGTGTTTTTCCGTGTGGACTGGGTTGTACTTGGGCTTGGAGGTTGGAGTGTACTGGAATTGATGAAATTGTTATATGTATGGAAATATACCTAAGCAGTGTCAGATGTTAATTCGTGATTGCATCTTTCCTTTGTGGATTATCCTTTGTGGATTCTGAGAGACCTTCAGGGGTCTCGGGATCCCTACTGAGTAGCTTATTCTCACCCCTGCAAGGGCTATTCCCACACTATGTTGTGTTGGTTGCAGACGACAGACATCCCTGATCGTGGATGAGACTTGCAGAGCAGGATGGTACCTGGAGGTGGACCACTGGGTGGGACGTACTCAGAGAGAACGGTTGGACCCGAGGAGCTGTGAAGGCTAACTGTACTCACCCTTCAGGTGGGACATCCAGTGGGCGGCTCGATGTTGCGGATTTACTTTCATTTTTTGTTTTCCTTTTTGAGTTTTACTTTATTTTCAGTTTTGGGTTTGTATTCTAGCCCGTTTACTTTTGCGCACTTACTGTTGTACCCATCTTTTCTTAGTGTTTACTTCTTCTGCTTTCTTTCTCTGTGGTGTTTGTTTACATTAAAAAGTCAATGCCTTCCCTTTTTAGCGGGATTTACGCCTTGGTGCTAGTCGCCAGCCCCTGGCCTATGGAAGGTGGGCTTGGGGTAGTCACGGCACGGGCCCCGAGGACGGGTCGTGACAAATTGGTATCAGAGGAGTTCAGTTCTACCGCAGAACTCATGACTCTGATCTTTTTCTATGTGAAGAAATAGTGTTAAGAGTATTGGGTGTGGTTATCAGTCCAGGGAGTCCAGTGTTGGTGAGGCGACCGACGTATCCATACACCAGGACCCTGACTTCGGATTTTTGACTTAATTCACGAAAACATTGATTGCATGTGTGTTTCAAGTTTTCTTTGTGATTAATTTATGTCAGCTCAACAGGTATACTGTTTGACCGTGGCGCACCTGTTTCTTTTCAGGATGGCCCCATGATGGTATCCAGCTAGGGTTCCGAGAGTTGTGCGTGATGACAGCCCATCGAGCGATGAGGCCTCGGTATAGGTCCCTTTGACAGTAGAGGCACCAGCTGTACCTCTACCCGTCGAGCCACCAATGCTACCAGCCCCAGCCGCTGACGATGCATGTCGCCTTAGTGCACTGCACGAGTTTCAGTGCTAGCAACCACCCAGGTTCCGCGGGGAGATGGACCCCCAGGCAGCCAAGGACTGGCTGGAGGCAGTGGTACGGGATTTCTGGTTAGCGAGGACACCAGCAGACCTCATGGTGATCCTCGCAGTGAGCCTACTTCACGCGACAGTAGGCAGATGGTGGAGTTTGATGCTCCATGTGCAAGACGAGTCATCTCTCCTCTGGATGGACTTTGAGAGCCTCTGCCGCTCGGAGTTCGTCCCAGCCACCCTCCGTGCGGTACGCATCCAAGAGCTTCTATAGCTGCGGCAGGGCAGCTTGACGGTCGCCCAGTACTCGGCAAGATTTACCGATCTCTCGCACTACTCGACAGACATGGTATGGTACCCATTCTTTCAGGCCCGGACCTTTGAGCGGGGATTAAGGCAGTAAATCAGGGCATCGTTGATCTCCCTCCGCATTCCAACTCAGGCCGGAGTACTGGAGCGATCCCTTTTGATCGAGAGATTTCGTGATGAGTCTACACCAGCGGCGAGACCCACCGCAGGGCGGCATATAGAAGAGTCTTCTGTAGCAGGCAGTCAATGGATGACTCATGGGTCCAGCAAGACCAGACCCTTAGGCAGACGACCTCAAGACACTGGCTCAGTAGTGCGGGGCACTCAGCGTGGAGCCAGTCATTCGAGAGACAGACAGTGCTACGCATACGGCGGGCTGAGCCACATGTGTCACGACCCGCCCTCGGGGTCCGTGCCGTGACTACCCCAAGCCCGCCTTCCATAGGCCAGGGGTTGGCGACTAGCACCAAGGCGTAAATCCCGGTAAAAAGGGAAGGCATTGACTTTGTAAAGTAAACAAACACCACAGAGTAAGCAAGCGGAAAGTAAACACTATGTAAAAACAGAGTACAACTGAAAGTTCGGAAAAGTAAATGGGCTAGTATACAAACCCAAAATGAATGTAAGGTACAACTCGAAAGGGAAAACAGCAACTGAAAAGTAAAAGCCGCTACACCGAGCTGTCCATTGGAAATCCCACCTGAAGGGTGGGTACAGATAGCTCCACTGCACCACAGGTCCCGCCATCCGCTCCGAGCACGTCCCGCCCAGTGGTCCACCTCCAGGTACCGTCCTGCTCTGCAAGCCACATCTATGATCAATGCTGTCTGTCGTCTGCAACCAACACAACGTAGTGCGGGCAAAGCCCGTGTAGGGGTGAGTATAAGCTACTCTGTAGGGACCCCGAGACCCCTGAAGGTCTCTCAAAATCCACAAAGGATAATCCACAAAGAAATGTACAATCACGAAGTAACAACCGACACTGCTTATGTATATTCCCATACATATATCTAAGTCATCAATTCAAAATACGCTCCAACCTCCGAGCCCAAGTACAACTCAGTCCACACCGGAAAGTAAACGTATTCCTCACAGGAAAGCAAACCGTAATCCACATAGGATAGCACAACACAATCCACACAGGAAAGCAACAAGATTCAGCTCACACAGGTATACTTCTTCGAAGGACGATAAAGATGATCACTAATCCATATAAGTCGTCAGACCCACGAAGGATCGATAGGTAACTAACCCCCGCAAAGACCCACACAGGATCGGGCCCACACAAGACCTGTAGGCGCTGGTTCACACAGGACCGCTGAGCGCAAGGACCCACACAAGATCGGGCCCACACAGGACCTGTAGCACTGATCCACGTAGGATCGCTGAGTGCTGTAGTCGTCGTCGTCGAATCCACACAGGATCTCTGTACTATCGTCGTCGCAGTCACAGTAGCAGTAGTAGCAGTAGTAGTCACAGTAACAGTCGCAGCCAGCACTAGGGTTCCCGCTCACAGCAAGCTCGTTCGGAGGGTCCGCTCCACGAGCCGAGAGGCTGATACATCAACTGTCACAATGTCCAGAGTTGATGTATCCAAAAGTTCCGTATCGTCAACAGGAACTCAACGCAACAGACGGCGCGTCGTTCGGACGCCCGGTCTGAGAGTTATTGGCATTTTCGTCCCCGGGGCCCGGTTGGTTTTTAAGGCAAAACCAACCCGACCGTACTCCACCTGCGTCCAAACCTCAGGCGGAGTATGCCAAAAGATCCGTCTCACTAAGAGGAACACAACAAAGCTGACGTCACGTCGATCGGACGTCCGTAGCTCAAGATATGAGCGTTTCCGCTCCGAAGGCCCGGTTGGTTTTGTGAACGAACCAACCCGGCAGAACTCAAAGTGTCCCGAAACCTTGAGTGCGATATACTAAAACGACCGTCTCGATCCAAAGATCGCGTTGCCGCAGACGGTTCGTCGATCGGAGGTTCGTGGCTCAAGTTATGGCCAAAAGACCGAAACTGATTCGAAACGGGGGGGTCCGGGTCCGGGCCGACCCGGCCCGACCCCCCCTATGTCGGCCCGAACCGGGTCGACTCGGCGCGGCGGCTGCATGGTGGCTGCACGCGGGGGGCAGGGCCCCCGCCTTATTGGGGAGGCGGCGCGGCATTATGGCGCGCCCCTTAAAAAAAAACGACCCCCACGTGGGGGCCGACTTGAAGAAACCGGGGGGGCCTCCTGCCCCCCCCCCCCCCTCAAGGGAACCGCCCCCCCCTCTTCAATGAGGGGGGTTTTTAGAGTTGGCAGGGGGAATTTATTTCCCCCGGCCTTTGACCTTCCGGCCGGCCAACTGCCGGCCGGTTTTCTCCAACGGGACCGCAAAATCCGGTCCCCTCTTCGGCTTCCGACGCCGGCGGCCCGACCGCAGTTTTCGTCGTCCGGCGCGGTGCGACGGCACCGCGTCCCTCCGTCGTGCCTTTGTTTTCATTCAACGCGGTGCGACGTCATCGCGTTCTTGATGATTCTTCCATGGCGCGCGCGCGACGGCGTCGCGTAATATAATCGCACGATTAACCGCGTGGTGCGACGACACCACGCCACCTTGTTTCCACCCGCAAGGTAAATCAACAAGAACGATGGAGGGGGTTCGGCTGTGTTCATGCGGTCCGCCCCCCCTCACGTTAAATGATAACACAACTTAAAATGCTTACGTTAATCATGCATGAACCACGAACAAGGATAAATTAAAAAACAAAATACAACAACCCCTACCATGGGTATAGGTTCGAAGATTTGTCAACGTTCCGCGGAAGACAACGTCGCGGAGGTTAGCGACACGGTAATCGTTTGTCAAATTCGATGACGAAGAGGTACGTCTGAAGATGCACGTCGTTGGCGAAACATCTTATGTCGACGAAGGGAGTCCGAGGAGGAAGTGGCGTTCCCTCTTGTTGACACGGAAGACGAAGAAGAGAGGAGCGGCGTTCTTCGTCGGAGTTTGAGCGTTCTTCGTTAAGTTGAGTGTTCTTCGTCAATGATTGAAGAAGGAAGAAAAAGCTCTCAAACCTCTCAAGATGAATAAACAAATCTAACCAAATAAAATAAGGTTCCTCCTTATTTTATTTACCAAGCCAAGGAATTCAAAACTTCAAATTCAAAAACATAACACTTAATTAATTATACTTGTCATGTGTAATTAATTAGATGTTAAGTTAACAAACTTTAAGAGGGAGAGAGGGGATTTTAAGGGGGAAGATGAGAGGTTTAGGTTCGTGTGGGTCCCACCACACTTAATCCTCTCAAGAGAGGTTATGTGGGTGTGGATCCCACCCCTAACTCCCTTTGAGAGGAGTTAACCTACAAAAGTAAAATAAAAAGAATTCCACATTTTTTTATTCAACCTTTTATAATTCTCCCAAAAACTAACTTTCGTCCTACAACAAACGCACCTTCCGAAAAGGTCTCTTTAAGCGAATATTGGCGCTGCGAGTTCATCGGTGCCCTCGGATTTCAATTCCGAGCACCGGATCAAAAGTTAGGAATTCCCGCTCGTTCGTTCACTGAACGTACCCGAGCCAAACTTCGGAAATTGATTCCGGGCACTCCGGGCCTCAGAATCAGGTGCCGTCTGAAACCGCGCTCTTGTAAAACTCCAAAGAAAATTAAGAAAAAATTTCCCTTGAATTTTACGGGTCTTTACATTACTCCCACCTCAAGGCTTTACGTCCCCGTAAAGATACATCAAAAACTAGGGAAACAAATGAGGGTACTGAGCACGCATCTGAGCCTCCCGCTCCCATGTGCTCTCCTGAAGATTCCCGTGCTGCCATCTGATGCGCACAAGAGGAATCGATCACACACGCAGGACCCGCTCTTGTCAATCCTCTATCTCCACCGGGACCTCCGTAAATGTCGCCCCATCGTCAACGTCAAGCTCCCCATGGTCAATGATGTGCGTCGGGTCGTGCACGTATCTCCTCAGCTGGGATACGTGGAAGACGTCGTGCACCCGGTGCAACTGAGGTGGCAGAGCCAGGCGATAAGCCACCTCGCCAACCCTACTGAGGACCTGGAAGGGTCCGATAAAGCGCAGAGATAACTTGCCGCCTCATCCAATTCTCCGAATACCACGTCGAGGTGAGACCCGCAAGAAGACGTGGTCGCCATCCTCGAACTCTAGTGGCCTCTGCCTCCTGTCAGCATATGACTTCTGCCGACTCTGAGGTGTCCTCATCCACTCCTGGATGACCTGGACCTTCTCTGTCGTGGCCTGGACCATCTCCGGTCCCACAAGTGCTGACTCCCCAGGGTCTGTCCAGCACAAAGGAGATCTACAAGGTCGGTCGTACAACGCCTCGTACGGTGCCATCCCGATGGTGGAGTGGTAGCTGTTGTTGTTGGCAAACTCCACTAGGGGTAGGTGGTCCTCCCAGCTACGACCAAAGTCGAGAACACATGCGCGGAGCATGTCCTCGAGAGTCTGAATGGTCCTCTCTGTCTGACCATCCGTCTGAGGGTGAAAGGCTGTGCTCAGAATTAGCTGCGTCCCGAACGCCTCCTGTAACCCCTTCCAAAGCCGGGAAGTAAAGCGGTCATCTCGATCAGATATGATAGATGATGGCACGCCGTGGAGCCGCACAATCTCCTGAACGTAGAGACGTCCCAAGCTCTCTACTAAGCCCTGCTCTCTGATGGGTAAGAAGTGTGCCGACTTGGTGAGTCGGTCAACAATCACCCAGATGGAGTCGTGACCTCTGGAAGTGCGTGGAAGTCCAGTCACGAAGTCCATGGATATGCCGTCCCACTTCCACTCCAGAAACTCCAAGGGTTGTACCAAGCCTGCTGGCACTTGATGCTCTGCCTTCACTTGCTGGCAGGTGAGGCATCGAGAAACGAACTCTGCTACTGCCTTCTTCATGCCCGGCCACCAGTGCTGTCATCTGAGGTCCTGGAACATTTTCACCACTCCAGGATGTACCGCCAAAGGAGAAGTGTGAAACTCTCTCAGCACTTCCTCTCGCAAAGAGACTGGTACCATGGTACGTCCTCTGAAAAGGATGTCGTGCTCTGCTCCAAGGGAGAAACCATCAGGTGCCTGTCCCAAGGATATTTGTGCACGCTGTGTCTCACAGTCAGCGTCCCCACGCTATGCCTCCCTGACTCGCTGCAGTAGTGGAGGAGTGACTGTGAGAGACTGAAGGAAGGCTGCTCCATCTCTATCCACGAAGAATATCTGCAAAGAGGCTAGCTGCTCCGTCGCCTCCTCAAGTAGCTGAATGCCCATCCTCCTGCTAAGGGCATCAGCTACTACGTTCCCCTTCCCAGGAGTATAGACTATCTCAAAGTCATAGTCCTGGAGGAACTCGAGCCATCGCCACTGTCTCAGGTTCAGGTCCTTCTGCGAGAAGATATACCTGAGACTCTGATGATCGGAAAAGACTGTAAAGCGCTCTCCCATCAGGTAGTGTCGCCATGTCTTCAGAGCGAAGACCACTGCTGCTAACTCCTGGTCATGGGTAGCGTAGTTCTGCTCATGCGGCCTCAACTGATGTGATCCATAGGCCATCACTGCTCGCTCCTGCATCAGAACACATCCGAGTCCGGTGCCTGATGCATCGCAGTAGACTACGTTCCCTACTCCCTCCTCAGGCAACCTCAAGATAGGTGCGCTATTCAATCTCTGTCTCAGCTCCTGGAAGCTCTGTTGACATCTGTCTGACCACACGAAGGGTTTCCCCTTCTTCATCAAAGCTGTGAGTGGTGCCGCAACTCTAGAGAAGTCTGGCACGAATCTCCGATAGTATCCAGCTAGTCCCAAGAAACTCCGAACCTCAGTCACGCTCCTGGGTGGCTCCCATGCTAACACAGCCTCGATCTTCGTAGGATCCACTGCAACTCCCGCCTCAGAGATAACGTGTCCCAAGAAGTGAACCTCACGTATGCATAACTGGCACTTCGAGAGCTTACCATAAAGCTGGTGCTCTCAGAGTGTGTCTAGTGTAACTCGCAAGTGATAGGCGTGCTCCTCCTCTGTCGTAGAGTAAATCAAAATGTCGTCGATGAAGACCACGACAAACCGATCGAGGTATGGCTGAAAGATCCTATTCATGAGAGCCATGAACACTGCTGGAGCATTGGTTACACCAAAAGGCATAACCAAGAACTCATAGTGGCCATATCGACATCTGAAAGCCTTCTTCTGCACATCCTCGTCTCTGACTCTGAGCTGATGATAGCCTGACCTGAGGTCTATCTTCGAGAACCACCGTGCTCCCTTGAGCTGATCAAATAGGTCATCAATCCTCGGTAGCGGATACTTGTTCCTCACTGTCACCTGGTTCAGGCAACGATAGTCAACACAAAGTCGCAAGCTCTCGTCCACCTTCTTGGCGAACAATATCGGGGAAGCCCAGGGTGAAACACTGGGTCGGATGAACCCCTTGCCCTGCAAGTCCTCCAACTGTACCCGTAGCTCTCAAAGCTCGGCGGGGGCCATCCGATATGCTGGAGTGGATATCGGGGTTGTCCCGGGGTACAAGTCAATATAAAAGTCTACCTCTCTGCGAGGAGGTAGCCCTGGGACGTCGCCGGGAAAAACGTCCGCAAACTGATCCACCACTGCAGGAAAACCAGGACTCCGCACGTCAACTTCTCCAAGGATGAGGCTAGACAACTGATGAGTAATGGGCTGTCCTCTCCTCCGCGGAAATCCATCCTGTGTTGCTAAGGCTCCCTTCTCGCCGGTGAAGGTGAACCTGCTCCCTTCGGTGCGTACACAACGCACCTTGCGCCTAAAACAGTCAATCTGTGCATGGACCGTAGATAGCCAATCCATGCCCAAGATGACGTCGTAAGGCCTCGACACCGCTACAAGAAGATCCCAGCTGAAGCTCTCGCCTCCTAGAGTGAGCTCACACTGCCGGCACCAGTGTGTAATCGTCGAGTCTGCTCCCGTAGGAGTCTCTAGCCATAAGGATCGAGCCAACGGCTCTGACGGAATCTCCGAGCTCCGAACAAGGGCAGCGGCTATGAAAGAGTGACTCGCTCCTGTGTCTATAAGAACTGCAGCAAGGGTGGAATAGACACAGATAGTACCTCGAATCATCTCGGGTGTGCCATGGTCATAGGCCTCTGCTGCCTGGAGGTGTGCCTGTCTCTGCCCGCCAGCTCCCTGTGGTCGGGGTGGACCTCCTGGTGGTGGTGGTGGCCGAGCCTCAAAGCGTCACCCACCACTGGCTGCTCGTCCAGCTCCTCTGCATCGTCCGCCTCCTCCCTGCGAACCGCCATGGTCGACCCTCTGCCTCTGCCTCGGTCGTCCCTCAACTGACTGCTGCTCCTCGGCACGGCGGGTCGGTCAGTCACGAGCCATGTGGCCCTGCCTGCCGCACGAGTAGCACTGTCTGCCTCTCGAATGATTGGTTCCGCGCTGTGTGCCCCGCACTGCTGAACCAGTGTCCTGAGTTCGTCTGCCCGAAGGTCTGGTCTGTCTGGACCCCTGAGTCATCCGTTGACTGCCTGCTGCAGATGACTCTGCCACGTGCCGCCCTGCGGTGGGTCGCTGCGCTGGTGTAGACTCAGCAAGGAAGCTCTCGATCAGAAGGGCCCACTCCAGTACTCCTGTCTGAGTCGGTATGCTGAGGGAGATCAGCGATGCCCTGATCTCGTGTCTCAAACCCTGCTCGAAGGTCCGGGCCCGGAAGAATGGGTCTCGTACCATGTCAGTCGAGTAGCGCGAGAGATCAGTAAATCTCGCCGAGTACTGAGCTACCGTCATGCTGCCCTGCCGCAGCTGAGGAAGCTCCTAGATACGCACTGCATGAAGGGTGGCTGGGACGAACTCCAAGCGGAAGAGGCTCTCAAAGTCCGTCCAAAGTAGTGATGCCTCATTGTGCACCTGGAGCATCAAGATCCACCATCGTCATGCTGCTGCGTGTAGTAGGATCGCAGCGAGGATCACCATGAGGTCTGCTGGTGTCCTCACTAGCCTAAACACTCGTACCACTGCCTCCAGCCAGTCCTCTGCTGCCTGGGGATCCGTCTCCCCGTGAAACCTGGTTGGTCGCTGGCGCTGAAACTCATGCAGTGCGCTGAGGCGACGTGCATCGTCAGCGGCTGGTGCTGGAAGCATCGGGGGCTCGGCGGGTAGTGCTACCGCCGGTGCCACTACTGACAAAGGGCCCTGCACCGAAGCCTCATCGCTCGGTGGGCTGTCGTCACGCTCGACTCTCGGAACCCTAGCTGGCTGCCATCGTGGGGCCATCCTGAAAAGGAAACAGGTGCGCCATGGTCAGAACAGTATACCTGGTGAGCTGATATAAGTAATCACAAAGAAAACTTTGAAACACACACGCAATCAATGTTTTCATGCATTAAGTCGGAAATCAGAAGTCAGGGTCCTGGTGTACGGATACGTCGGCCGCCGCACCAACACTGGACTCTCTGGACTGATAACCACACTCAATATGCTAAACATTATTGCTTCACATAGAAAAGATCAGAGTTCGCGGTTGAACCGAACTCCTCTGATACCAATTTGTCACGACCCGCCCTCGGGGTCCGTGCCGTGACTACCCCAAGCCCGCCTTCCATAGGCCAGGGGCTGGCGACTAGCACCAAGGCGTAAATCCTGGTAAAAAAGGAAGGCATTGCCTTTGTAAAGTAAACAAACACCACAGAGTAAGCAAGCGGAAAGTAAACACTAAGTAAAAACAGAGTACAACTGAACGTGCGGAAAAGTAAATGGGCCAGTATACAAACCCAAACTGAAAGTAAAGTACAACTCGAAAGGGAAAACAACAACTGAAAAGTAAAAGCCGCTACACCGAGCTGTCCATTGGAAATCCCACCTAAAGGGTGGGTACAGATAGCTCCACTGCACCACGGGTCCCGCCATCCGCTCCGAGCACGTCCCGCCCAGTGGTCCACCTCCAGGTACCGTCCTGCTTTGCAAGCCACAGCTAAGATCAACGCTGTCCGTCGTCTGCAACCAACACAACGTAGTGCAGGCAAAGCCCGTGCAGGGGTGAGTATAAGCTACTTAGTAGGGACCCCAAGACCCCTGAAGGTCTCTCAAAATCCACAAAGGATAATCCAAAAAGAAAGGTACAATCACGAAGTAACAGCCGACACTGCTTAGGTATATGCCCATACATATACCTAAGTCATCAATTCCAAATACGGTCTAACCTCCGAGCCCAAGTACAACTCAGTCCACATAGGAAAGTAAACGTATTCCACACAGGAAAGCAAAACGTAATCCACATAGGATAGCACAACACAATCCACACAGGAAAGCAACAGGATTCAGATCACACAGTTATACTTCTTCAAAGGACGATAAAGATGATCACTGATTCATCTAAGTCGTCGGACCCACGAAGGATCGATAGGTAACTAACCCCCGCAAAGACCCACACAGGATCGGGCCCACACAGGACCTGTAGGCGCTGGTTCACACAGGACCGCTGAGCGCAAGGACCCACACAGGATCGGGCCCACAGAGGACCTGTAGCACTGATCCACGTAGGATTGCTGAGTGCTGTAGTCGTCGTCGTCGAATCCACACAGGATCTCCGTACTGTCATCGTCGCCGTCACAGTAGCAGTAGTAGCAGTAATAGTCACAGTAATAGTCGCAGCCAGCACTAGGGTACCCGCTCACAGCAAGCTCGTTCGGAGGGTCCGCTCCACGAGCCGAGAGGCTGATACATCAACTGTCACAAAGTCCAGAGTTGATGTATCCAAAAGTTCCGTATTGTCAACAGAAACTCAATGCAATAGACGGCGCGTCGTTCAGACGCCCGGTCTGAGAGTTATTGGCATTTTCGTCCCCGGGGCCCGGTTGGTTTTTAAGGCAAAACCAACCCGACCGTACTCCACCTGCGTCCAAACCTCGGGCCGAGTATGCCAAAAGATCTGTCTCACTAAGAGGAACACAACAAAGCTGACGGCACGTCGATCAGACGTCCGTAATTCAAGATATGAGCATTTCAGCTCCGAAGGCCCGGTTGGTTTCGTGAACGAACCAACCCGGCCGAACTCAAAGTGTTCCGAAACCTTGAGTGCGATATACCAAAACGACCGTCTCGATCCAAGGATCGTGTTTCCATAGACGGTTCGTCGATAGGAGGTCCGTGGCTCAAGTTATGGCCAAAAGACCGAGACTGATTCGAAACAGGGGGGTACGGGTCCGGGCCGACCCGGCCCGACCCCCCTGGGTCAGCCCGAACTGGGTCGACCCGAACCGGGTCGACCCGGCCCGGCCCGGCCGGCCGGCCGGCAGCGCGGCGGCCGCGGCGGCCTGGCGCCGCACGGTGGCTGCACGCGAGGGGTAGGGCCCCCGCCTGATTGGGGAGGCAGCGCGACATTATGCCGCACCCCTTTAAAAAAAATGGCCCCCACGTGGGGGCCGGCTTGAAGAAACCGGGGGGGGGCCTCCTGCCCCCCCCCCCCCCCCTCAAGGGAACCGCCCCCTCTTTAATGAGGGGGGTTTTTAGAGTTGGCCTTGGGAATTTATTTCCCCCGGCCATTGACCTTCCGGCCGGCCAACTGCCGGCCGGTTTTCTCCAACGGGACCGAAAAATCCGGTCCCCTCTTCGGCTTCCGACGCCGGCGGCCCGGCCGCCGGTCTTCTCGTTCCGCAGCGGCCCGGAACCGTCCGCGGTGTTCGTCGTCCGGCGCGGTGCGACGGCACCGCGTCCCTCTGTCGTGCCTTTGTTTTCCTTCAACGCGGCGCGATGGCGTCGCGTTCTTGATGATTCTTCCATGGCGCGCGCGCGACGGCGTCGCGTAATATAATCACACGATTAACCGCGTGGTGCGACGACACCACGCCACCTTGTTTCCACCCGCAATGTAAATCAACAAGAACGATGGAGGGGGTTCGGCCGTGTTCATGCGGTCCGCCCCCCCCCCCCCCCCTCACGTTAAATGATAACACAACTTAAAATCCTTACGTTATTCATGCATGAACCACGAACAAGGATATATAAAAAACAAAATACAACAACCCCTACCTTGGGTATAGGTTCGAAGATTTGTCAACGTTCCGCGGAAGACAACGTCGCGGAGGTCGGCAACACGGTAATCATTCGTCAAATTCGATGACGAAGAGGTACGTCCGAAGAGGCACGTCGTTGGCGAAACTTCTTATGTCGAAGAAGGGAGTCCGAGGAGGAAGTGA
Organism: Viscum album; assembly: GCA_963277665.1. Classification (NCBI taxonomy): domain Eukaryota; kingdom Viridiplantae; phylum Streptophyta; class Magnoliopsida; order Santalales; family Viscaceae; genus Viscum; species Viscum album. The sequence goes on along the minus strand of OY728121.1, from coordinate 1,187,656,546 downwards.
CGTTCCCTCTTGTTGACACGGAAGACGAAGAAGAGAGGAGCGGCGTTCTTCGTCGGAGTTTGAGCGTTCTTCGTTAAGTTGAGCGTTCTTCGTCAAAGATTGAAGAAGAAAGAAAAAGCTCTCAAACCTCTCAAGATGAATAAACAAAACTAACCAAATAAAATAAGGTTTCTACTTATTTTATTTACCAAGCCAAGGAATTCAAAACATCAAATTCAAAAACATAACACTTAATTAATTATACTTGTCATGTGTAATTAATTAGATGTTAAGATAACAAACTTTAAGAGGGAGAGAGGGGAGTTTAAGGGGGAAGATGAGAGGTTTAGGTTTGTGTGGGTCCCACCACACATAATCCTCTCATGAGAGGTTATCTGGGTGTGGGTCCCACCCCTAACTCCCCTTGAGAGGAGTTAACCTACAAAAGTAAAATAAAAAGAATTCCACATTTTTTTATTCAACTTTTTATAATTCTCCCAAAAACTAACTTTCGTCCTGCAATAAACACAACTTCCGAAAAGTTCTCTTTAAGCGAATATCGGCGCTGCGAGTTCATCGGTGCCCTCAGATTTCAATTCCGAGCACCGGATCCAAAGTTAGGAATTCCCGCTCGTTCATTCACTGAACGTACCTGAGCCAAACTTCGGAAATTGATTCTGGGCACTCCGGGCCTCGGAATCAGGTGCCGTCTAAAACCGCGCTCTTGTAAAATTCCAAAGAAAATTAAGAAAACATTTCCCTTGATTTTTACGGGTCTTTAAAACATGGCTCGTGACTGCCCAACACGCCGTGCCGAGGAACAGTAGATAATTGAGGGAATACCCAAGAAGAGGGAGAGGGTCGACCGTGGCGGTCCGCAGGGAACAGGCGGATGAGGCAGAGGAGCTGGCCGAGCAGCAGGTGGTGGGCGACGGTTTGAGGCCCTACCACCACCACCACCAGGAGGTCCAGCCCAACCACAGGGAGCTGGCGGGCAGAGATAGGCACAGCTCTAGGCAGCGGAGGCCTATGACCACGGCACGCCCGAGATGATTCGAGGTACTATCTATGTCTATTCCACCCTTGCTGGAATTCTTATAGACACAGGAGCGAGTCATTCTTTCATAGCCTCTGTCCTTGTTCGGAGCTCAGAGATTCCGACAGCGCCGTTGGCTCAATACATAGTGCTAAAGACTCCTACGGGAGCAGAATCGACGATTACGCACTGGTACCGGTAGTGTAATATTACTCTAGGAGGAGAGATATTCGGCTGGGATCTTCTTGTAGCGGTGTCGAGGCCTTACGACGTCATCTTGGGCATAGATTGGTTATCTACAGTCCATGCTCAAATCGACTGTATTAGGCCTAAGGTGCGATGTGTACTCACCAACGGGAGTAGGTTCACCTTCACCGGCAAGAAGGGAGCCTCTGCACCACAAGATTGACTCTCGCAGAGGAGAGGACAGCCCATCACTCATCGGTTGGCTAGCCTCATCCAAGGAGCAGTTGACTTGCGGGGTCCTGGTTTTCCTGTAGTGCTGGATCAGTATGCGGATGTTTTCCCCGACGACGTCCCAGGGCTACCTCCTCGCAGAGAGGTAGACTTTTATATTAACCTGTACCCTGGGACATCCACGATATCGACTCCAGCGTATCAGATGGACCCCGCTGAGCATCGAGAGCTATGGGTACAGTCGGAGGACTTGTAGGGAAAGGGATTCATCTGACCCAGTGTTTCACCCCGGGCTTCCCCGATTTTGATCGCCAGGAAGGCGGACGGGAGCTTGCGACTTTGTGTCGACTATCTTCACCTGAAACAGTTGACAGTAAGAAACATATAACCGCTGCCGAGGATTGATTACCTCTTTGATCAGCTCAATGTAGAACGGTGGTTCTCAATGATAGACCTCATGTTAGGCTATCATCAGCTCAGAGTTTGGGAAGAGGACGTGCAAAAGACGGCCTTCAGGTGTCAGTATGGCTACTATGAGTTCTTGGTTATGCCATTCGGCGTGACCAATGCTCCAGCAGTGTTCATGGCCCTCATGAAAAGGATCTTTCATCCATACCTCGATCGATATGTCGTGGTCTTCATTGACGACGTTTTGATTTAGTCGACCACTGAGGAAGAGCATTCCTACCACTTGCGGGTTGTACAAGTCACACTCCGAGAGCACCAGCTTTATGGTAAGCTCTCGAAGTGTTAGTTTTGGATACGCGAGGTCGACTTCTTGGGGCACGTCATCTCGGAGGTGGGAGTTGCGGTGGATCCTTCGATGATCGAGGCAGTGCTATCTTGGGAGCCACCGAGGAGTGTGATTGATGTTCGGAGCTTCTTGGGTCTTGCTGGATACTATCGAAGATTTGTGTCGGTATTCTCCATAGTTTCGGCACCACTCTTAGCTTTGACGAAGAAGGGGAAACCCTTTGTGTGGTCAGACAGATGTCAGTAGAGTTTCCAGGAGATGAGACAGAAATTGATCGGCGCACCTATCTTGAGGTTGCCGGAGGAGGGAGGAGGGTACGTAGTCTACTACGATGCATCAGGGACCAGACTCGGATGTGTCCTAATGTAGGAGCGGGCATTGATCGCCTATGGATCATGTCAGTTGAGGTCGCATGAGCAGAACAATGCTACCCATGAACTAGAGTTAGTAGCAGTGGTCTTCGCTCTGAAGATGTGGCGACACTATCTGATGGGCGAGAACTTTACAGTTTATTCTGACCATCAGAGTCTCAGGTACATCTTCTCTCAGAAGGACCTGAATCTGAGATAGCGGCGATGGCTTGAGTTCCTCCAGGACTATGACTTTGAGATAGTCTATACTCCTGGGAAGGGGAATGTTGTAGCTGATGCTCTCAGCAGGAGGACAGGCATTCAGCTTCTTGGGGAGGCGAAAGAGCAGCTAGCCGCTTTGCAGATATCCTTTGTGGATAGAGATGGAGTAGCTTTCCTTCAGTCACTCACAGTCACTCCTTCACTAATACAACGGGTCAGAGAGGCACAGCGTGGGGGCACCGACTGTGAGGCACGGTGTGAACAGATATCCTCAGGATGGGAACCTGATGGTTTCTCCTTAGTAGGAGAACATGAAATCCTTTTCAGAGGACGTGCCATGGTACCAGTTGCTTTACGGGAGGAGGTTCTGAGATATTTTCACACTTCTACTTTGGCGGTACATCCTGGAGTGGCGAAGATGTACCAAGATCTCAGATGATAGTACTGGTGTCCAGGCATGAAGAAGGTTTTGGCGGAGTTCATTTCTCAACGCCTCACCTACCAGCAGGAGAAGGCAGAGCATTAGGTACCAGCAGGCTTGGTACATCCCTTGGAGGTCCCGGAGTGGGAGTGGGATGGCATATCTATGGACTTCGTGACTGGACTTCCACGCACTCCCAGAGGTCACGACTCAATTTGGGTGATTGTCGACCGACTCACCAAGTCAGCTCACTTCTTACCTATCAAAGAGCAGGGCTCAGTGGAGAGCTTGGGGCGTCTCTACATTCAGGAGATTGTGCGGCTCCATGGTGTGCCGTCATCTATCATCTCCGATCGAGATGCTCGCTTTACTTCCCGGCTTTGGAAGGGGTTGCAGGAGGCGTTCGGGACGCAGCTATGTTTGAGCACCGCCATTCGCCCTCAGACGGATGGTCAGACAGAGAGGACCATTCAGACTCTCGAGGACATGCTCCTCGCATGTGTCCTCGACTTTGGTCGCAGCTGGGAGGACCACCTACCCTTGGTGGAGTTCGCGTACAACAACATCTACTACTCCACCATCGTGATGGCACCTTACGATGCATTGTACGGCCGACCTTGCAGATCACCGCGGTGCTGGACAGACCATGGGGAGTCGGCACTTGTGGGACCGTAGATGGTCCAGGCCATGACGGAGAAGGTCCAGGTCATCCAGGAGCGGATGAGGACAGCTCAGAGCTGACAGAAGTCTTATGCTGATAGGAGGCGGAGGCCACTGGAGTTCGAGGATGGCGACCACGTCTTCTTGTGTGTCTCACCTCGACGTGGATTACGAAGATTTGGCCGAGGAGGCAAGTTGTCTCCACGCTTCATCAGACCGTTCCAGGTCCTCAGTAGGATTGGATAGGTGGCTTATCGCCCGGCTCTACCACCTCTATTGCACCGGGTGCACGTCGTCTTCCACGTATCTCAGCTGAGGAGATACGTGCATGACCCGACGCATATCATTGATCATGGGGAGATGGACATTGATGATGGGGAGACTTTTATGGAGGTCCCAGTGGAGATCGAGGATCGACAGGAGCGGGTCCTATGTGGATGGTCGATTCCTCTAGTGCGCATCAGATGGGAGCACAGAAATCTCCAGGAGAGCACTTGGGAGCGGGAGGCTCAGATGCATGCAATGTACCCACTTTTGTTTCCCTAGTTTTCGATGTATCTATACGGGGATGTAAATCTCTATGGTGGGATTACTGTAAAGACACGTAAAAATCAAGAAATTTTTTTTCTTAATTTTCTTTGGGATTTTACAAGAACGTAGTTTCTTGACGACACTTGATTCTAAGGCCCGGTGTGCCCAGAATTTCTATCCGAAGTTTAGCTCGGGTACGTTCAGTGAATGAACGAGCGGGAATTTCTAACTCTTGAACCGGTGCTCAGAATCGAATTCTAAGGGCACAGATGGAATCGCAGCACCTGTAGTTGCTTATGGACACCTTTTCTGGAGTTGCGTTTACACGAGAGAAGTTGTTTTGTTATTGTGGAAGTTAAAATAAAATTAAGCATCAATTGTATTTTTCTCAAAGTGGTTTAAAGCTTTGGGTGGAAGTTGGGGGAAACCACCCAACTTCTATTTGGAGGTTATGAGGGGGGTGGGGCCCACACGAACCCTACCCCTTCACCTCCCCTAAACTTCCATAACACTTCATTTAATTTGACAACTTGAGTTAATTAATTGTGTGGATTAAATTCAACTTTTGAATTTCAAACATAAGTTGTGTTAATAAAATAAGTGAGGTACTTATTTTATTTTGGGTTAGAGGCTTGTTGCTTGAGATATTTGGGTGAAAAGATAAGGGACGCTTGAAGATCTTCATCTTCTTCGTCGAAGAACACGAAGAATGTGAAGAACACGAAGAACACCAGATTCCTCGGAGGTCGACGTCTCCTTCCGCGATGTCTCCTTCCATGACCTCTCCTTCTGCGACATCTCACTTCGTGACGGTTATCTCCGTGATGAATCCTCACCCAAAATGTTCGATGTGGTAAGGGTTTTATGCGTTATTATTTCGTGATTACTTCCATTGTTTTCTTCATCAAAAAATCCTTGTTCTTTGGAACCACTTATATCATTTAATGAGAGGGGGCCGGATCGCACAAACACGGCCAACCCACCTTCCTTTTATTTATTTGTGGTTGCGGTTCAAAGGGATGTGACACGGTGCTGTCGCACCATGTAGGGATGAATGAAAAATATGCGTGGCGCCGTCGCGCCCCGCATTTGATAGATGAACCAAGCGCGGCGCCATCGCACAGTGCCCGAAAAACCCGAAGACACCGCGGGCGGAGCGGGGCCGCGTTGGAGGGGCGTGGCGCTGTCACGCTGCGATGGACGAACCAAGGCGACGACTGGTTCTAGGCCGCGACAGATCTGAGAGACCGGAGGCCGGTTCCGGGCCGCCGGTGTCAGAGCAAGGGGGACCGGCCTTGCCGGTCCCGTGGCGGCAACAGCCGGACGGCCAGGGTGGGCTGGCCGGATAGGGGAGAAGCTAGGGGTTACATACCCCCGGCGGCCAGCTCATGCGGCCCCCCATTATGGGGGTCGTGATTACAAAAGACAGGGGTCAGGCGGCCTCCCCCCCCCCCCCCTCAAACGGCTCGGCCGTTTGCCCGAGCACTTGGCCAGTGCACCCAGCGCGCCGTCCCCAGGCCGGGACGGCTGCCTGGCCGGACCGCCAGGCCAGGCCACGCCGGTAGGTCCGGGACGTGCCCAAGCGGGCCGGACCCGGACCTGGTTCGGGCCGACCTTGGGGGTATCGGGCTGGGTCAGACCGGGCCTGAACCCCTCAATACCGATCCTCTTCCGGTCAGTCACCCATAACATGAGCTACGTGCCTCTGATCGACACACCTTCAGTTGAGATTCAATCCTTGGATCGAGACGGTCGTTTCAGTATATCGCACTCAAGGTTTTGGAAAACTTTGGGTTCGGCCGAGTTGGTTCGTACACGAAACCAACCAGGCCCTTAGAGCGGAAACACTCATAACATGAACTCCGGACGTCCGATTGACGTGCCGTCGAATTTTTTGGATTCCTCATAGTGAGACAGATCTTTTGGATTACTCCACCCGAGGTTTGGATGCAGGTGGAGTACGGTCAGGTTGGTTTTGACTAAAAACCCAACTGGTCCCCTGGGACGAAAAAGCCAATAACCGCCAGACCGGGCGTCCGATTGACACGCCGTCTGTGACACTGAGTTCATGTTGACAATACGGAACTTTTGGATATATCAACTATGGAATTTGTGTCAGTTGATGTATCAGCCTCTCGGCTCATGGGGCGTACCCTCCCGAACGAGATTGATGTGTGCGGGAACCCTAGAGCTGGCTGCGTTTGCGACTGTGACGTCGACGACGACTGTACAGAGATCCTTAGTGGATTCGACGGCGATGACTGCAGCACTCAGCGATCCTACGTGGATCAGTGCTACCGATCCTTTGTGGGTCGGATCCAGTGTGGGTCAGCACTCAGCGGTTCTATGTGAGCCAGTGCCTACAGATCCATTGTGAGTCTGATCCTGTGTCAGTCTTTGCAGGGGTTAGTAACCTATCGATCATGTGCGGGTCTTTGCGGGGGTTAGTACCTATTGATCCTTTGTGGATCTGATGGATTAGATGAATCAGTGGCTACATATGATCATCTCTATCATCATACGAAGAAGTATACCTGTGTGAGATGAATCCTGTTTTGCTTTCCTTTGTGGATTGTGTTTTTCTAACCTGTGTGGATTACGTTTTTCTTTCCTGTGTGGATTGGGTTGTGTTTTCCCTTGTGGACTGGGTTGTACTTGGGCTCGGAGGTTGGAGCATACTGGAATTGATGACTTAGGTATATGTATGAGAATATTCCTAAGTAGTGTCGGATGTTATTTCGTGATTGCATCTTTCCTTTGAGGATTATCCTTTGTGGATTCTGGGAGACCTTCGGGGGTCTCGGGGTCCCTACATAGTAGCTTGTACTCACCCCTGCACAGTCTATGCCTGCACTACGTTGTGTTGGTTGTAGATGACGGACAACGCTGATTGTAGTTGAGACTTGCGGAGTAGGACGATACCTGGAGGTGGACCACTGGGCATGATGTACTCAGAGCGAACGGTTGGACCCGAGGAGCTGTGGAGGCTAACTGTACTCAACCTTCAGGTGGGACATCTAGTGCGTGGCTTGATGTTGCCACTTTACTTTCAGCTGTTGTTTTCCCTTCCGAGTTGTACTTTACATTCAGTTTTGGGTTTGTATTCTGGCCCATTTACTTTTCCGCACTTACTGTTGTACCCAGCTTTTCTTAGTGTTTACTTCTTCTGCTTGCTTGCTCTGTGGTGTTTGTTTACTTTACAATGGAAATGCCTTCCCTTTTTAGAGGGATTTACACATTGGTGCTAGTCGCCAGCCCCTGGCCTATGGAAGGCGTGCTTGGGGTAGTCACGGCACGGGCCCTGAGGATGGGTCCTGACAGTATACACGGTGTGTGTTCTAGGGGAACATGCCGTGTGTTATTCCCGTTCAGGGAAGATGAATTTTTCGTAAGTACATGCCATTTTATTTGAGTACACGCCGTGTAGTGGGTGACCTTGTGGCTGGCAGTGTGGAATAGAACACGGAATCGTGGTTTTTTTGAAGTACACGCCGTGTACAGTAATGTACACGCCGTGTAGTGGTACTTGGGAGTGTGTTTTAGTGAAAACGCCCACGGTTTGACATTTTTTGAATAGTACACTCCGTGTACAGTGAGGTACACAATGTGTACTTTTACACAGGCATGCCCAAGGTGCTCTGGCTATCTACTCTAGCAATGTACTACTTCTGTTTGGTAAATTTGGGATATCTTATCCTCTGTATGTCAGAATTGGGAGTATGAGTAGTCGATTCTGAGCGTTTTTCAATGTAGATCACAATTTTAGAATAATTTTCACATTTAGAGGACATATATATGTTGTTTTGGTGGTTTCTATCTAAATGGAGTGGTTCTTCCTCCAGTTATCGAGTTCAGTTGTCTCCTGGGAGTGAGACTAGGAGTGTATGATAAGTTGTGTGTTTAGACAAAAATAGTTGATAACTTTAATAGGAGATGAGCTATGAGCTATCTTCCATAACCTATTGTTCATAGGAGGCTCCCCTTGTAAGACGTGCCCTTCTATCCTAAGAGGCCGTGAGACAGGATGCTTCTAAGGGTCCCCTGAGGGATTCCTTGCTTGTGTGCAGAACCAGGGAGTCCTTATAGGAACTCTCTCTGGTTTTCGTTGATATGACCCCTGTTATAGGTTGCCTCTTTTAATATTCATTCATGGATCCCATGTAGGATTCCTCTTTTCTAAGGATCCAATGTAGGATTCCTTCTCTCTAGTTATCTGAAGGTTCCCAAGATGGATGACTCTTTGGTGTTTGACTTGTTGGACCCAGCAGGTGCCCGTTGATTGACCGACCTGATTTGTTACATCGGTTTTGGGTAGAGAAGGTGTTCGAGTGTCATCCAGAACCTGTTCTGAATTAGTAATCTTGTGGGGTTATGTTTTTATTGTTGGCTTGGGCGTTTGGCCACCCTCATTTGTTTGTTTATATCTGACTTAGGTTGTTGATGTTGTACTGGTTACCAGAGGCACTTCCTGGCTTGTGGTTGTTGATCCTGACACGAGGTGTCTTCTTATTTGTTGAGATTCCTACTTTTCCTTGTGTTCTGGAGTAGTAGGTGGTCTGGTGTTTAAATTCCAACTACTGTGTTTTTTTTCTACCATTGTGTTACAAACCCACGTTGGGTGTCGTATGGCTAAGGCCTCAGCTGTTTAAATGACATGAATTGCATAGGTAATTTAATGTAAGTGTAAAATTTTCGTTTGAGATCACTGCTTGGATCTAGGCCCACCAAGGGGTGCGTTCCTCTATTTAGCTATTTGGCTTGGATACCCAAGGGTATGCCATGTTTATTTTGAGCATTACTTTTGTCTTGAAAATAATTGTATATAATATTTCTTGTTATGCTTTGGTCTTGTCCTGGTTACTTGCGCCTGAGGGTTGTGTTTTACTTTAGGCTGAGGGGGTTTTTTCTTAGCCCAAGGGAAGTAGTTGTATAGCCTGAGGGAAACACATCTTATGCCTGAGGGCGGTAGCTTCCGTGCCTGAGGGAATTATTCAGTATGCCTGAGGGTGAGATTCCATACGCCTGAGGAAAAAATTCGATATCCTGATGGAAAGCCTGAGGGCGTGGTTATACTAATGCTATGGTCATGGTTATATTTATCCTGAGGGCATGGTTATATTATCCTAAGGGCAAGTGTTCGTTTAGCCTGAGGGAAAAATTTTGTATGTCTAAGGGCAGTAGATTTTGTGCTTGAGGGAAAGATTATTATACGCATGGGGGATCTATTCATTATGCCTAAGGATAGTCACCTGAGGGTTTCATTTCTATTCTCCTAAGGGTGATGATTCATATGTCTGAGGACATTGGTTACTTGTTTTTGGTTAACTTGTTCAGAGATTTATTTCTGGTGTTGGCCGAATCAGGTACATGTCGATGGGATTATGGACCCAGAGATCGACTTAATGATACACAGCTTGAGTGGCACAACATCCAGCTCAATTCCCTTACATAGGATGTCCATGAGATCGGGCTTATGGTCCCAAGGATCGACTACTGATGTGGCTTCTTGTTATTTGAATCACCTGATCATGAATATTCAAATTTATGTATATGTGTATAGGTATGGGACTATAAATGTGTATGTATATGTATATGGACACCATGGTGGCATTTGCCTATTTTACATGGATTACATACCGTGAGTCCAACTGTGGCTGCACGTTTGGTTTACTTCCTTTTGTGGTGTTCCAGCTAGACTGAGCACATTTTTGTTGCATACACTTTTAGCAACATAGTTATAGGTTTCTTGTCGGGGTTCCCAACTGAGATTATTTCTCCCCCCTGCACATGCACCTCAGTGTACGTGTAGACCTTATGTCTTTATTTCAGTTTGGGCACAAGTTCCATGGTGGATAGGGCTAAGTCCCAGTGTTGCATGATCGAGCGGAGCCCCTTTAGAGGTCCTACTGATCGGGTTGCAGCAGTTTGATAGTGTCTGTAGATCGGGTACGTGGTTTGGATCGAAGTTAGTTGTAGAGCCATGTAATTTGTCTTTTAGTTTATTTTTTTACTTGTATCTATATGGTCGGATCGGTGGGTGACTAGTGTTTTATTGTATTTCATAGATGTTCATGATTTTACAGCATTTTACTATTACAACTAGTTCTATTTCGGTTGTTTACTGCTTCCGCACTCTGTTTTCTTTCTGATGTGTATGAAACTTTGTTATTTTCGCTGTTTTCTTACTGTAGTATTAGGGAATAGTCTCCCCAATATCACACCCTAGGCCTTCGATGCTAGTCAGTAGCCTCAGGCGTATGGGGAGGTGCACTTGAGGCCTTGTAGTGAACTGGCTTAGAGCACCGGTTTAGTGGCTTCCGGTTCGGGATGTTACAAATTGGTATCAGAGGGGTTTCTTTCCTGGTCATTACTATTTAAAATATTTTAGACATGATTATTAGGAATGTGTCGGCACCTGTCATGGATATTGGGCTGGAGCATCGAGAACACTTGTTTCGGTAAGAAGTCATATTTTCCAGGGTTTGGGATTACTGTTCTGATTTTGTGATGTTACAGTTGTATATCATTTTCGCTTTGAGCGATGCACATGTTGTGTGGTGTTTTGATTTACTATGGATCTATGGATCTTGGCCATTGGTAAGATGCTAGGGATGGATTTTGACTCATGGCCAGCAAAGGAAAGAGGCGTCTCATGAAACATTCTAGGAACGTAGGATTCACATCATATAGGCCTCCTAGTGTGTGTTTTTACTGACGATTGAGACCTTTTGGTCTGCTTACACTTACTTTCCACTCTGATTGCAGGTTATGTGGATCTATGTTGAGGCGTTTTTGTTGGGGATGATGACTCGGCCCTTGTGCACAGGTGGTGCAGTGACCCCAGTTGGTCTATGTGGCACGTGATGCCTTTCTGTTCAACCCTTATTGGGTGTTGTTTCTCAGGTCTATGATTATCTAGTCATATCGTTGAGAATGATGTCGATAGATACCCAGGATTTTCATGTGAACTAGACCTCCTTGTGGTATTTCTATATACAGATACCCGATGAGCAGCAGTTCAGTTTCTCTTCTGCTTGGTTGTGAACTCTTGGGTGTAGTTCCTTCTGAGGATGCTCCAAGAGGATCAGGACCCTTGTAGTTTGTGTTATGGTTTTTTTTCGTCTTCTTTGTGTTCTTTAATGTCTTCTGAGAGGTTTTGGATCTTTTGGTCTGAGTGGTTTGACCTTTTGACCCAGTTGTGATGCTTTTTCTATAGGGCTAGGTGGAAGACCTAGAGACCCTTGGTTTTGACTCGAACGTTCGTAGCTCTATGTCTGTTCCATTCTAGGGAACCTGTGTGAAAATGGTTGACCCAAACATGAATCCTGGTAGGTTTTTGGTAGGATGTTAGAGTGTCTTGGAGGGATCTAGACACGCCTTCAATGAAATCTTAGTGTACTCCTATAAGAGACGATCATGCGCTATCTTGATTCTTCATGAGTATGTTGAGAGAAGTTCGACCCAACATCGATCTCCTTTTTCTTTTTCAATGTTCATATCTGTTGAGGATGGAACGTGTTCTGGTTGTCCTCTCGAAGCGGTTTAAGGAAAGCCATATGGTGGAGAGAGCATCATTGGCCCTTTAAGAGAGGTTTTCCTTGTTTAGGTTAAACTATGGTGTTTTCCAACGGGATTTTTAGCTAAATGTATATTTTAAGATGAAAATAAGGGTATTTCTATGGTGGGGAGTACCAGTTTGGTCGTAGATGAATATCTTCTGCGTAGAAGGTAGTTGTTAACGCTATAAGGCTGGTCGTCGGAAAATCTAGATAACTTGATTGTGTAGATTCTTGGGTTATGATTACGGCTATTGGTTCATTCAGTGGGTTTCTCGGGGACGATAAGGTTTATGGTGGGGAGTTTATAAGAACCCGTGTTTTTTCGGACTGCAGTTTTGAGCAGAAATTTGAATTTTTTCTGTTGGATGCTCATGAGGGGTATAATGGTCATTTTTCCCTACCATCTAATCTTGGATAATTTTTCTTGACAACTCTGTTGGTCCCAGAATAGGGTTTTTAACTTAGGATTGAAGTTTGGTGGAAATCTAAGTTGTTTGAATTTTGGCAGAATATTTAATATTTAATATTATAAAATTAAATATTATTTTATTCGCACAAGTTAGTTTGGTGATAAATATTAAAAAAATCATTGGATTGAGATTCTATCTGTGTCATTGAGTCTGGAATGGGGAGTTTATCCAAGGGAAGGCATAAACTCATGTCGGGTGTCGGGGCCGGCTCGGGCCTCTTTTTCTTTCATTTATTTTCTTCTTTTCATTTCGGTTCACTCTCTCTCTTCCTTCATCCTCCTCCATGCGTACGGTCTATGTGTGCTCCTCCATGGCTGTGTCCCATGGGATACTTTGGAATTAGAGAAATGTGGAGAGAGGGAAGGCGAGAGGGGTACTGATTCGAAGCTCTCGACGCGCTGATTCCACGAAGGGCAACCGGGATCCATGAAATCATGAGAATCTTCTGCGGTTTCCACCCAAACATAGGGCCGTTTTTATTTTCACCATATATTACATTTAAAAATGTTTTTTTATGTTTTTAAATCCTTATATATCTTTCATGTATGCCTATGGGGCTCTATCTATTGTTTCGGGGGTGAAAACGGGCGAATCAGGCGTTTTTAGGGATTTCCCATTGGAAAACCCAGTAAACACGGCGGGTGTTTCAGGAGAACACGCCATTTGTTCTTCCCGTTTAGGGAAGGCTAAGTTTTCCTAAGTACACACCATGTACTTTGAGTACACACCGTTTAGTGGGTGACCATGTGGCTGGCCGTGTGGAATAGAACACGAAATAGTTTTTTTTTGAAGTACACGCCGTGTTCAATAAAGTACAAGCCGTGTAGTGGTACTTGGGCATGTGTTTTAGTGAAAAAGCACATGGTGTGACATTATGTGAACAGTAAAAGCCATGTATAATAAAGTACATGCCGTGTACTCTTACACAGGCAGGCCCGATGTGCTCTGGCCATGTACTCATGCCATGTACTGCTTCAGTTTGGTAATTTTGGGATATCTTCTACTCTGGAAGTCAGAATTGGGCATGTGAGTGGTCAATTCCGAGCCTTTTTCCAAATAGTTCATAGTGGTGGAATCCTTTTGACATTTATAGGTCATATATATGGGGTTTTAGTGGTTTATATCTAAATGGAGGGGTTCTTCCTCTAGTTATCGAGTTCAGTTGTCACCTGAGAGTGAGACTTGGCGTGTATGATAAGATGGGTGTTCGGACCAACATTGTTGAGAACATTAATAGGAGATGAGTTGTGAGATATCTTCAATAAACTATTCTTCATAGGTCATTACCCTTGTGAGACGTGACCTTATGTCCTAAGTGGTCGTGAGAATGGATGCTTCTAAGGGTCCCCTGAGGGATGCCTTGCTTGTGTGCTGAACCAGGGAGTCCTTATAGGAACTCTCTCTGGATTTCTTTGAGAGGACCCTTGTTATGATTTTCCTCTTTTGTTATTCATTCGAGGATCCCATGTAGGATTCCTCTTTTCTAAGGATACTGTGTAGGATTCCTTCTCTCTAGTTATCTGGAGGATCCCGAGTAGGATGACTTCTTGGTGTTTGGCTTGTGGGACCCGTCATATGCCCTTTGATTGACCGACCAGATTTGTTACATCAGGTTTGGGTAGAGAATGTGTTTGGTTGTCATCAAGAACCCATTAAAAACTAGTAATCATGTTGGTTAAGTTTTTAGTGTTGGGTTTGGTGTTCAGCCACCCTCACTTGTATGTTTATATATGACTTGGGTTGTTGATCCTGTAGTGGTTACCAGAGGCACTTCCTAGCTGGTGGCTGTTGATCCTGATGTGAGGTGTCTTCTTGATTTTCTGAGATGCCTACTTTGCGTTATGTGCCATGTAGTAGGAGTTATGGCATTTAAATTCCAACTTTCGTGTGTTTTTGTGTACCATTGTGTTACAAACCCACGTTGGGTGTCATATGGCTGAGGCCTTGCCTATTTAAATACCAAGAATTTCATAGTTAATTTAATGTAAGTGTAAAACTATTGTTTGGGATCACTTCTTGGGTCCAGGACCACCCATGGGTGCATTCCTCTATTTATCCCTTTGGCCCAGATACCTGAGGGTATGCCATGTTTATATTGAGCATTACTTTTTCCTTGAAAAGAATTGTATATAAAATTTCTTGTTATACATTGGGATTGGCCCAGTTACTTATGACTGAGGGCAGTGTTTAACTTTATCTTAAGGGCGTTGTTTTCTTATCCCAAGGGCAGTAGTTGTTTAGCCTGAGGGAAACACATCTTTGCCTGAGGGCAGTAGCTTCTGTTCCTGAGGGAAATATTCGGTATGCCTGAGGGAGAGATTCCATATGCTTGAAGAAAATATTCGATAGCTTAAGGGAAAGCCTCAGAGAAAGCCTGAGGGAATGATTATACTAAGCCTATGGTCGTGGTTGTATTTAGTCTAAGGGCATGGTTATATTATCCTAAGGGAAAGTGTTCATTTAGCCCGAGGGAAATGTTTTGTATGTCCGAGGGCAGTAGCCTTCATGCCTGAGGGCAAGATTCTTATATGCCTGAGGGAACTATTCGTTATACCTGAGGGCAGTCACCTGAGGGTTTCATTTCTATTCGCCTAAGGGTGATTATTCATATGTCTGAGGACAAAGGTTACTTGTTTTTGGTTAACTTGTTAAGAGATATATTTCCGGCATTTGCCGAAGCAGGTACATGTCTATGAGATTATGGTCCCAAAGATTGACTTAATGATACATGGCTTGAGTGGCACGACGTCCAGCTCAATGCCATTGCACAGGATGTCTAGGAGATCAGGCTTATTTTTCCATGGATCGACTGCTGATGTGGCTTCTTGTTATTTGAATCATCTGATCATGAATATTCATATTTATGTATATGTGTATAGGTATGGGACTATACATGTGTACATATATAGATATGGACATCCATGGTGGCAGTTTCCTTGCTGATAGGGATTACATACCATGAGTTCAACTATGGCTGCACGTTTGGTTTACTTCCTTTTGTTGTGTTCCAGCTAGTCTGAGCACATTGTTGTTTCATACACTTTTTGCAGCATAGTTATAGGTTGCTTGTCGGGGTTCCCTATTGAGATTATTTCTCACCCCTGCACGTGCATCTCAGTGTACGTGTAGACCTTATGTCTGGTTTTCAGGCTGAGCATGATTTGTTTGGTGGATATGGCTGAGGCCCATTGTTTCATGATCGTGTGGAGTTGGTCGAGAGGTTCTCTTGATTGGGCTGCAGCAGTTCGACAGTGTGTGGAGATCGGTTATGTGGTTTGGCTCGGAGTTAGTAGAAGAGCCATGTACTTTTACTTTTAGAGTCTTTTGTACTTGTATCTGTATGGTTGGCCCGGTGGGTGACATGTGTTGTATTGTATTGCATAACTGTTCAGGCTTTTAAAACATTTTACTATTATAGCTTGTTCTATTTCAGTTGTTTACTGCTTCCGTACTCTGTATAGTTTTTATTGTGTATGATATTTAGTTTTTTTGCTGTTTTCTTACTCCGGTATAAGGGCATAGTCTCCCCACTATCACACCCTAGGCTCTCGCTTCTAGTTGGGTGCCTCTGGCATATGGGGAGGCACGCTTAAGGCCTTGTGGTGTACTAGCTCGGAGCACCGGTTTAGTAGCTTCCAGGTCGTGACGTTACATTTTTAATACTCTATATTTGTTACCAAATTCAATATTCTTGATCTTATGTGAACCATACTAGGTAACTATCAATCAAAATATATTTATTTTTTATTCTACTTAAACATACAATGTTATGTGGTTTTAATAGTTGTTTTATTAATTGAATTCTCCATTTTTCCATTCCAAAATATCTCACCATCCCCCAATCATCCCAATCTCAGAGTTTCTATTCTATATTCTCACACAACATCACCACCCACACATCTTTCTCAAAGAGAATAAAGTCTATATTTTGTCACATTTAACTCTATATGTTAATGAATTTATATTAAATCAGAGTCTCTTACTATTCTAGAACCTATGGACTGGTCATCTATTGAATTTCGATCAACAAATTTTTCAATCACACCATGAAAAGTTACATTTTATTATCTTGACTAGGAAATATAGTCATTATAATTCTATGGATCAACTGTGTAACCACCGTATTTATTGGAACTGATATCAAGGTTCCCATCACACATAAAATCACCAAGGTCAAATGTCATCTTGGGTGGTTGGTGACTATGAATGATTGGTGTCCAATCTTACATGGAATCATCTATCCCTCCAATTCAGTGAAATTTTTTTGGGATGAAAATAGATCTATATTATTCTGGTAAATGTTGATGGATCTTTAAGGTAAATGAAATCCCTCTTAGTTGAAAAGTGAAATTCTTAGATCAAATGTGTTGATTATATTGAATCATTCACCTTTATATAAGATTGAATTCGTGTGTTTTTCTGTCTCTCTCATTTAAACATACCATTTAACTCTCTATTTGATGTGAATGGACTAGTTTGGGATATGAAAAAATCATAGGGGGTGGAGCGGGGTGAATTAGTGTTGAAGAAATTTAACCAATTAATGTAGTTTACCCATTTTCATCATTCTCCAATTTGGATATTGATTCTATTATTATTATTTACCCATTTTGAAAATGTATATCAAATAGTAATATATAGGACATGATAATTTAACATGGTTTACAACTAAATTATGTTACCTAGTACATTTCATGGTCTTGAAATGATCCTTATCACACACCCACTATAAATTAATCCTTCGAGTATGTTTATAGAATTTAGGAAATACCCTTACACTTGAAAAAAAAAAAATTCAATCCGAAGTTCTTACTTTATATCTTCTAGATGGATATTTATACAGACAGTAAAAATATTATTCACTATTTTAATAAGGTTCTTTATTACACCACGAATAACTTCCACTGGATGAGACATCTATTTGATGTCATAATGGTCTTTGATCTTCCACTTTTGCACTTGTAACATGCTCATTAGCAGGAATGAAATGCTTCTTCTTCCAATCATCATATAGAATCATACACTTTCATCTTCTTATATGCGTCAAAATAAAAAGAATATATTGTTGATTTAGGAACTCAAAATTCTTTCTAACATAAATGATAATCAACTGAATATGTATTGGTCAAAATAACATTCTTCTTCAATGAAAAACTGACTTCACTAAGTCACCATTTAGTAATATTTCTAAATTCACAAAAATTATTTTTGATTATTTAATCAGTGTAGATAAATTTAACCCAACATCATCACAATTTACGTACCTTGATTAATATTAAATTGCTAGATGGGAATCCTTTTTAATTTTTATTCTCAATGATATAAAATTTATTGTGGACTAAGATCACAGACTTACCTAGTAAACAATATGAAAATTTTGTGCATTATAAAATTCCTCTAACTAAAATTTATTATATTTAAACAATAGTTACACTTCACTAAACATATCACATCCTCTTATGCATATTTAAAAATCCTCATGGTTCTTCTAGAACTTATATACTATAGTACGTAAATATTCTTGATCAATTCATTAATCTATTATCTCTTGAGCTTATGGGTTTACAAATTCATGCATGTACCTTTTTTGTTCACTTATTATTTTTACTTCTTCACACACGTCATCATATTGTCTTTATTAATTTGTCATATGTATATGAATTCACATATCAATGCATGCATGTATGTTCTATTCACATCCTCTTCACAAACCTAGAAATATTCACACACTATATTTTTTTATGTTTTCTATCTTATGAGAACACCACTTATATTACATTAATGAAAAACACACTATCCAGTTATACCACTCTTTTTCAACACCCTATTCCATGAAAGGTTTAGTTCACATTTATATATCCTTTTTTCAAGCATGTCACTCAACTATTTTCTCATTTGTATAATTTTTAGTGTGTAGTTCACGACACTGGTCATCATGTATCAGCATGATAACAGACCAGTGTTCAGTTTTCATAACATAGTGAAGGTATAATAACAATGAATAGGTTCTTATAACACATCTTCTGCATGATGAACAATGAGGGTGTATAAACAGTAGTCATGTTCCTATGGATCTTCTTCGCACAATATATGCCTAATTATCTATTTCATCACTGATTGGATTGAAGAACTCCCCTTTTTGTGTAGTTGAGGATTATATGGAAACACATTAATCATTTACATAAAAGAGATATATAAAAATTCTATCTTTTTCTAAAAACATGATCTCTCAAAAGAATATGTGAGAATAAACATATTTTGTAGGATCAGTGCCTCTCCTTTTATAATCGAGAATCACCACTATGTTTCAATTATTTATCGCCTCAACCTATGTAAATAATTCTATTTAAATGAACCATTTTATGAGACAAGGATATCAATGTAGGCTACTTAATAATTATGGCTATAATTGTCAACATTGGATTCTTCAGTCGTTGGTATAATGTATGCTAAATATCAATGTGTTTTCCTCTTTGTGATCTCAGATTCTCCGTTACAAAAATTAACCATACATCATGACACATTTTTCCTTTACATTGTCTTCATTATTCAACATTGGATCATCCTAAAAGAAAAGTTTTCATTAATATTGATGAATTCAAGACACTGATTCATTAAAAAATCAATCATACTTGTTTTGATCACTAGGCATGATTATTAGTGCAGAATTTGATCGTCAGTGGTGGCAAATCATCAAATATATTGGAGTCAAGGATGTCTCATTTGTTGGGGCATAGATCATGTGGTAAATATTCTTCCCAGTGGGATCATGGAGAAAACATATTGGTGTGAACACTTTAGACTATATACATAATCCAACTGAGTTTTTTATAAATGAAAATCTATTCCTCTACTACTAATCATAGTGGCTTGAGTTGGACTCCTAGGGGAATAATTGACACTTCGGTCCCAGATAAACCTTAGTTTAGGTATTCTTGGATACAAACTATTATTGGACATATTTTTTTATAAAATACTCCAATATAAATTACAGCATCCCAACCAAGGATCCACATACAAGTACCCTACGATTGCCTATCAAATAAACTCAATCATGTCATCCCATACAGAAATGGTTGTAATCAAGAAGTAATGGTCGAGTTTCAATCATTGGGAGAATATAACCTATTTATTAGAGAAATGAACTATAATATAAAAATCAAACAATAACAAATTGTATTACAATATACAAAAGGTCTCCATTATCACATGACGACCAAATCCAGAAACACAATTTCAATACTAAACAATAAATAAACTCTGCAAATGTACTTTAGAAGTGTAAAAATGAAACTCAAATGTAAAGACACTAAAAACACCCAAGCGGGTCTTAAAACACATTAATTTCCATAATCCATTCTTCATCAAAAATTATCCATATAACACATTGATTTTCCCTTATCCTATCATGCAACAATAAATAATATTCAGGTATTGATTAGGAAAACTAGGTAGTATTGGAGTAAATCTTAGTAGTGCACCTCCAATGGAATCTAAAAAAATATCTTGTAAATAATGGTCTATATAGTTATAGAAATAAATAATTTGAAGGAATAGTAAAAAATTATCATATTGTCAATTAATCTTTATTTCACTATAAACACTCAGGTTCATGAGGAAACCTAAATAATTTTATAAGTTTTAATTTAATTCTTACCATTCATAATTCATAATGAATGACCATGTTTCCATTCTTATTAAATATTTGAATATCCATGTTACCATTCATATTTAATAATTAAATGACAATGTTACCTTTTTTAATTTCATAATAGAAGGACCTTGCTACCATTCTTAATTTCAATATTGAATGACCATGATTCAATTCATAGCTTCACAATGTAATGACCAGGTTACCATTAGTAAAATCAAAAATATGAATTAATTTCCATGTTACCATTCATCCACATATAATTAATTTATGAATTATTTATAAACATAAATTTCATTACAAATTCAACAATTAGAACAACATACCAATCATATTATTTAATTCTACTAATAATTAACTATATCAATATCATTACTAATTAATCATTAAGTCCATCCCAAAAATCACCAAAATTAATTCCCCAGTTAATTAAGCACATCAATCCAATTAATTAATCATACAATTAATAAATCAATATCCAGAAATTCAATATGCCATAATTGACTCAATAATTAATTCTCTCAAATAAATATTCTCAATATCTCATAATTAATTCCCCAATTAATTATCACAATCGTCATCTAAATATTTTATAATTAATTCCACAAGAAATTATCTCAATTCCCCAATCATAGTATCTAATTATTAATTAAATTATTAAGTATCCCACATCTATAAGATGAAGTATCCCCAATTTCAAATCTTTATTATTTAAATAATTAAGGAAATTAATTAATTCAATCATGAAATCAACTACTAAAAATCCAATAGAAATTTTACAATTACTTACACATAATTCCAATCATAACTATGAGAATTTAATTATTCACCATAAAATAAAATTCATTGAAAACACTCACTAATGGAAGAATCGACAAAATATGAATGAATAATGACTTATAATGTGATCTCGATATTAAACCCCAAATCAAGATTGAACAATCGAGATCCCATAATCCGATATATAGATTAACAAAATTATTTCTAGATATTACCAAAGATTGGGAGGGAAAACATATCAAATATCAATATGAATGAGAATAGAAACCACACGAGATGAGATCCTTTTACCAAAAGTACTATAGATCTCTATAATGGCCTTTGAAAAACAATGAAAGGTGGTTATATTGTCTTGGAATCCTGTCAGGAGGCTCTATAATTAGAATAAATTTATTATTGGTTGAGATTTGGAATTCAGGGTGTAAAATATGAGGTTATGGGATTTTGTTAATAAAATCTGGGTGATTAAAATCCAATATGCACAGTTTTCTTCTCAGTGTACATGGTTTCCCCTATCTATTTGCATAAACTGTGCACCACTTCACGGGGGGCACCATTTCTTCTATTCAGGAAAATGGTATAAAATACCATGAACCATATTTTTACTTCTCGTATACTTCAATTTTTCACAAAGTTCAATCAAAAAGTCTATATGGTAAACCACAAATAAAAATTACTCATCCCAAGAAAAAATAATACTTATAAACGTGGTCGGGACATATCCAAAAAAGTCTAGTATTTTATGATCTCTCCACCTTATAAAGACTCATCCTTGAATTATAATCCCATGAATCTCTAATATTCTATGTCCAAAATATTAGTCCATTAAGCCTATATATATTCTTCCCACTATAATATATCTTTCTGAAGGTGTCCACGTTGCATCAATACAGGGACTATCAGAATGATATTCCATTCAACACTTTCTCACTTTGTTGCAACACACATATCAATTAATCCCGAAAAGAAACGTCTATCTCATGCTCAATAACATCCAAAAAGATCATATGAGAAGCATCAGGGTGATACCACTGATGTTTTAACACATGGAAAACACAATGAATAACACTGTATCTTTATGTAAGATACAATTGTTATGCTACCGGTCTGATTCTCTCCAAAACCTCTAATGGTCCAACAAACCTAGGAACCCAATTTCCCTAACTTTATATCATACGTTTCCCCAATCTAGGAGACACCAAAATGAATACCTAATATCATTCTATAAAATCATGTGTTCATCGACGTCAAAAAGTAAACTAATTTTATATAAAATGATCCATAGTATTATGCTAATGAATCATCTACACCTACTACACCATTTACAGGAGGAGACTTATTCCCAATAACTCAGACTCAACTGCCTCGGTCAAATATAGAGGTGATCTTTATGGCCTACAATAAAGAAAATCTTATAAAAAAATCTGAATATTTTCAAGAAAAAAATTCTTATATAAGAAAACAATTAGTTCTAGGTTCCACTCTCGAGACCAACATAATTCTAGAACACACACTCTGAGCATATCATTGTGAACATGTATAGTAGGCTCACATGGCATGTCATTCTATGGGTGTAAATCTATAATCCAAAAAACATGAGTACCAAGAACCTAATATAATCCCTTACATAAGATTAAAGTAACCTAAAAATCACGATTTAAAAAATAATTATATGGAACCCCATTATAAAATGTTATTTACCAAATGTACAATTCAACTAATCAATCAACTGTGAAAGACTACCATACATGAAGAGAGTGTTCTACCTTTATCATTATGTAAAAAATTACCCAGTTATCATCATTATTTTGAG
This sequence comes from Viscum album, assembly GCA_963277665.1. Lineage (NCBI taxonomy): Eukaryota > Viridiplantae > Streptophyta > Magnoliopsida > Santalales > Viscaceae > Viscum > Viscum album. The sequence goes on along the minus strand of OY728121.1, from coordinate 1,187,633,903 downwards.
GCTTCCTATAGATATCCCACCTAAAAATACATAGTGATATCAGCCCACATATATTCTAGAAGGAAAAATTGTTGTAGAAAACTACCAGGTCATTTATGATCGACCTTCACCTACTAATGAGAGTAGCATCGTGTCACAAACGATACTATCTATTTTCTTCTTGCCCAACCACAGAAATTGTCATTTGTAGGTCACCATACAGTTTGGACATACCTAGATGTACTACCCAATTACAGGGTTGAAACTCAAACATCAATTACTCCAACATTATCATAGGCATAAAAAATAGATTCCCCATGTATATGATCTTATCCTCCTCTATGAACCAATCAGAAGGTGTATTCCCACCTTCAAGTATTTTCTTTGAGGTTAATGACTATAGATCCTCATATTATCTATATATGATATATTTAAAAGGAGTATATAGAAATTAAACGGCTACCTGGGTTATCTACTCATTACTCTCTTGAACCACAATGTTCATCTCAGTTAGTAAATGAATCATCTTGTACACAGTAATAGACTCTTGAACCATATTAGTATGATTTTTCCTACTCAAAGCATCGAGCACATTATTTACATTTTCACGAAAATATGCTAGAACCAACTCAAATATCTTCATATACTGAAACCTTCATTACTTTATGAGATTCATATCTAATTTTCAGAAGATATAATAAGCTCTTATGATCACTATACACAGGGAATTTCCCATCCAACACATTAATGCATAAAAAACTGCTGCAAAAAATTATGTCATTTATAGGGTAATTCCTTTCACGCAGATGCAACTTTCAAGACCCATATTCCACAACATGATCTCCATGCATCAACACTTCTCCATGTTTTTTCCATGAAGCATCTCAATACACTATATACTATTCCCTTTGCTCAAGTATGATCAAGATTAGTGATGACGTAAAGTGCTTCTTCAGCTCCTAAAAAAATACTAACATGCTCTATTGCATTCAAACATTATACCCTTTTAGTCAAGACCAAATGTGGGGATACCAATCAGGAAATGTCCTGGAAAAACCTATGAAAATATTCATCCATCTTAAAAAAGATACGAATTTTGAAAATATTATTTGGTTTCACACATGAAACAACTACAATAACTTTCTATATGTCCACAAACATACCTTAATCAGAGATGATGTGACCTGAGATGTATACTTGATCAATCCAAAACTGACACCTAGATATATTGGATTATAGTCTATTCTTTATAAGTGTACACAATAAAATTTCATGATGTTGGGAATGATCACCATAAGTGTTCGGGTACAATAGGATTTCATCTACAAACCCCATAACAATCTAATCCATATAATGATAGAAGATTATATTCATCAATCTCTACACATTTTCAGTTTATTCCTCAACTTGAACAACATTACAAAAATGTCAAAATTACCAAACCTACTTCTAAAAGTAGTCCTCGGTATGTTAGAAAGTGGAACTCTCAACTAATGATACACTGAAATCAAGTCTACCTTTGAAAAACACAATATCCTTTCAAATGATCAAAAATATTATCGATATGTGGAAGAGGATACCCGTTTTACCTATCATCCATTTCAATATTTGGTAATCAACACACAAGTGTAAACTATCGACATTCTTCATGGAAAATAGAACTACATAACCCCATGGTGATGTACATTTATGGATAAATTCCTTATCCTGCAACTCCTTTATCCAAGCCTTGAGCTCTTTAAGAACACTCAAATCCATTCTATAGAGTGGAATTAAAAAATGATCAAAAATCAACATGAGATGAAAAGTAAAATCAAAGTATCTCTATGGTGGAAGTTGAGATAAATATTCATGAAAAAATGCCTAATGCCTCTCAACTACGTGTGTAAATTCATCTCACTTTACACCTCCATCATTTAACAATAGACTAACAACCCGGGATGTGAGCTCTCTTAGATTCTATTTAATTGGCCCTACTTGGCATGCCTAGTTATCCACCTCTACATGGTGAATTTAGTTATCTCACATATGAGAAAAAAATCACTATCTTATGTTAATAATTAATGTGGGATCGATATGCTACTAACCAGTCCATACCCATGATCAAGTAAAATAATGAATTTTATAAAATTTAATGATCCGACTGAAAATAATACTCAGTAACCTCGATAGAACATCACCTCCACAAGAAAAAGACTCTAGAATATACACAATAACATGTGTCTATCATCAAAACCACACTCACAAACTCCACTATGAGGATTAAACCATTTACATGATGTGTAGAAATAAAGAAATGAGACACACACATATCAAATAAAGCACTCTCCAAAGTAGAATCTTGAAGAAGAGTAAATCTCATTGTTGATGATATAGCCTCTATATCAACATGTATAGGTTTCAACACTTACATATATCCTGACCCTCTTCCCTATGATGATGTCTGACTCCATTAAGCAGCAACACTCTGCTGGTAGGGGTGATCTTTCCCAGAAGTTCCACATCCACTACGTCTACCTCCACAGCTAGTAGAACTCCATCATCCAGTCTAATTTGGTGTACAAGATCTCTATCCTACACATTGGTTTTTTCAAGTTTCACCATTAATTCCCATCTACCACTAGGTTTTTCAAAACATATGTAGAGGTCCCATTTCTCTGTAAGACTGACATTGTACTCGTGGTCAGGGAAATGTATTTGGTTGTGTCATGACTGACCACACCGGTGACAGATTTCCTATGCATCTTATGTGGTATCTGATCCTCCCCCCTTTCTACTCCTCTTTCTATCTCCATGAATAACTTTCCCGTTGTGAATATTACTTCACTTTGAAACCATGCTGTCTATTTGTCTAGAAGTAACTATCTTTCCAGCATTAGAAGCCTATTTTAGTTTTCCCTCATCTGTGAGAGCATGATCTACTACCTCAGTAAAATTCATTAACAAAAAGTGGATAACTTGGGGCTTTATATAACTTTTAACACCATCATCAAAACACATATCCATAGATCTATCATCCCATACCATTGCATTAGAAACATTCTATTTTATTAAAATGTCTAGAATAGTCCATCATAGATATACTCTCCTAAGTAATCATCATGAACTCATTATATCTCTCCTATATCAATATCTTTGGGTTAATGTTTTATAATAACTTATCCAAGAATCAATTCCAAAACATTACATAAACATGTATTGTATCCCCTAGATGTACCACCAGTGCATAATTAATCCCTGTAGAATTTAATTTTCCAATATGACCTTATTCTTATCCAGAGCTCCCAAATGGACATGTATCATCTAGATATACTAAACCTAGAACTCCTCTCCCTCAGGCCAACCCACTCTAGTTAATGTCTAATTCTACTAAAAATTAATCTCCCTCACCAAATCAAACATACTCTTCATATGGTTCCCTATGTGTCATGCCATGAATTTCAGGAAGCGAGCATTTTTCTTTTGGAAATGCTCCCTTCCATCCTCACAAGACATAATTGGTTCCTCAGGATCCACTTCTAGTAGATCACATCTAGCCATATCCTCTGTTCATCCTCTCAAAAAAAATATTCATAGAGGAATATATCTATAATTCAAAAAACACACCATAGGAATCATTTCACAACATAATCTCATTTACAAGAAACATAAAAGGCCACAACAAGTCATTTCCCCAATCCTTGGCACACGATCAATTCTGAGGCACTATCACTACCCATAACCATCATGAAACAAGGTCCTAGATAATAAGGGTATAATTATTATATAATTATGTTTTCTCAATAGAAAACCATTTATTTAGATCATTCATCATTTTAAAATTTTGAATTTCACAGTAGTCACATTTTTAGTTAAATTTCCCAATCATGGAAAAATAGTCCATGTTCAACAACATACTAATGACCCATTTTGTGAAAACCTTTTTTAAGGTAAGTAACCCATTATTTATTTTATTTCAGGTATATAATGTGTTGGGGTTAATTTTAGGAAGGTTTTGATATAATTTCAAATGTTTTTGGGGACATTATAAGGTTTCACTGTTGGTACATGGTTTAGGAAAACCATCCAACACTTACATGAAACCGTGAATATTGATACCATGGATTAATGGAAGATTACCAATCAGCACATGGTTTTTCCAAATAGTGATTCTTACGAGGAGAAAATTTGAGCATGATATATTAATGGTTAGCTTTGTGGTAGTGGATGGTTCATGGTTAGAAAAAGGTTTTCCTAACTGTGTTACTAACATTGCACATGTTAAATGTGAGATCCTAAAGTTGTGGAGCTCATGTGTTATGAAATTTAAGGACTATGTTTTTTAAACTATGTGGAACCAACTAGATATTTTCTCTTCCCAACTGATAAATAAACTTCTCCCATAGATATAGAGGAGACATGATGGCTTCCATTGGTGATTCGAAAGCAGATTCTTCTGGAAAGTCATCAATTTTTTAGTTCATCGCATGCTTTCAAAGATCTACATCACTATCTATATCTTTTTCTTAGCTCTGCATATTATGTTGGTAGATCAATAATATTTTATTCAAAATATAATTATATTTGGATATTTTTGAGATATGGGATTAGTTATAGGTTTGGATTTGAATATTCAACCAGATTTCATTGGCATTTGTGCACTGTTCATCATTTTCACTATAAACCTCGATGTAGTGGGGTTCACAAATTACTCCTCAATTTAGAACATGATGGATATGTATCAAATTGATTAAAATTATTGATTTTGATTATGAAATTGGAGTGAAAATTACTGTAGAAACATTATTTTATGATGGTTTTTGGATTTGTTTGAAATTGTGGAAATGTAGTGAAATGGGTTTTGATAAATAATAGTAAAATAGTTTCATGGTTTGATTTCTTGAAAAATTATATCAAAATAGTTTTTTATATTAAATAGGTTTTGGAATTTAAATGATTTTGGAATGAATTTATTGGCATAATTTTTGGTTATAAATGGTGGGTTTTGTTCATATTTCATTATGAGTATGAGCTTAAATATGGAATTTTTCTCATTTACAATGGTGTAATGGAACATGTGATTTAATTATTGAGTGAAGACACTGCAGATAGACAAGAAACTTCTCATGTTTATGGAACTTATATAATCAGTCATGCATGTGTGGATGCATGGTTTTATGTAATGAAATGAAATATTCCAAAAGGGGTATTTTGATATGTTTTTAGAACATTGCTTTGTTTATTTCCATGGATCTAGTTTTTGTGTTGAGAAAATTATTTTACAATGGCACTTGTTTATATTTTTATATAAATTATTTTATAAATTTTTTATATAAACTATACTATTTAAATGTACACACATGTTTATCTTGGTGGCATGAGTATTGATGTCTTTTGTTAAAATCAAATTAGTATCATTTCTTACCCCTACGTTGGAACATGGGTGTTCTTGAATATGTCGTATATAGGGACTTGGTAAATGGTAAAGTATCACACTTCCCGTATTGTACATAGTGATACTGGGGTTATATTGTGATGTTAGTTCATGGATCATTGAGCTTCGTAATTATGTGGTTGTCATTGATTTGTGTTAGTTTTTTCATTCACTATATTCGTTGGTATTGTAGTCTTCCATAGTGGTACTCATTATGGTAATTTTTCATATAAATGTAATATTGTGTTGTTTATAATTCATATCATGTATCATGTAGTCATATTTTGGTCATGTATTATTTGATTGGTTGATCTATTTTAAAATGTAAAAGCATTCCCTGACTATAAATGAAGCACATGTCATTTAGTGTTAGTAATTGGAATCCACAGGATGTCGCTTAATTTTAGGAAATGTCCCTCCGCCTATTTGATGTCAATGTAGAGGTGTAGGATGTTACAAGTTCTAACATCTTGTTTGGTCCTAGATATAAAAGAGAAATCAGTATTTATTGGTCTAAATATTTTTTTTGACATGTGGTATCATTTTTGGTACTTCCAAATGTCTTTTTGGAACAATTTTTCTTTGACATGGTATTGGTTGTCGCTCTTGGAGTTGGAATTTATTATGTTCTATTCCTTGAGTTGGGATCATTTAAGGGAGTTTGATTGTCAGTACACTAAATTTAGAGCATAAAAATATGTAGATAACAATTTTATCTTTAACTTTATGTTACTAGGTAGTTGGGTAGATAAGTGTTTTGGAGACACATATAGGAATTGGAATTTAATTGTCATGGGTTTAGCCAATTAGACATGCATGAAATGCATTAGTAGAATGAATTACCTCTAGGAGAAAATATCTCATTATGAGTAATTATATATGATTTTTTGAAGTGTTTATTTTTTTTAAAGAAAATAATTTATACTATCTTCATATGATATATTTTCAATATATCAAGGTTTTCATATTTTTAAAATTGTTTTTTTTTCAATTGAATTTTGATATTTTTAAAATATGGTTGAACATAGTTAATATTGATATTTTTAATGTTATGATATGATAGTATGATTTGATATAATTTGAAATTTTTAAACCATAAATTGGTAGAGAGTTAGGCATATTTAATTTTTTGTATATATAGAGAGTGTCACAAAGTGGGCATCGAAGGAACAAACTAGAGGATGATGCTGAGAATGTGGTTGCACTTGATCCAGAAGAAAACCAACAGCTGGATCAGAGTATAATTCGTTAAATTAAAGATGAGGATGGAGGGATCAAAAAGGATGATACAAGTAATGTGTATCATTCCATAAAATTCTAGAATAATAATCAATTCATTTTTCAAGGTGATTCTGAAATAAAAAAGGCAGAGGTCTAGATGAATAGGATGAATCATATCATCGATTTAATTGGAATAATTGGTGAGATAAAATTCAAGCTGGAAACATATATTCTGAATTATATATTAGAGAAATGGTGGGATTTAGTAATTCAGGCTAAATTATTCCACATCCGTACATTGAAGAATTTTAACTAATTGTTTGACAAACAATTTTATCTTGTTATAGTCAGAATTTACAAAATGAAGAAAATAATCATCTTGAATGTAAAAAATATTTTTTTCAGGGATAATGTTTCTAAATTTAGAAATTTAGTCATATTTTCACCAGAGGTTGATGCTAGTTCATCCTTGATGGTACACATATTTGAATTGGGGATGAGATATGATATTTTTTCGATGATTGTGGTGCTATGTATTAAGTATTATATAGAGATGGTCAATAGAGGGATGGTATCTAAGAGGGACATCATATGAGATATAGTATGAGGATGTGCGTTGATACTCATGGGAAATTGTGGGAAATCATAATCTGGGAGCAATTATAATTGAGGTACCTATTTCAAAGGTGAGAGTATAGATCAAAATCAAATGTCTATATTAGCGATACATCCTCCATGACCCAAGTGAAAAGATGGATATTTCCAATGTGGTTTGCATGACCACATAAAGATATAGTTTATGACAGAACCTAGATCATGCACTAACTACAACCAGATGATGAATCGTTAGTGATATTGTTGGAGTTATCTAGGGTTAGGAGTTCGAGACACTTCTCATGTTTCACATACATTTTTTTCTTCAATTGGGATAGGGTAGAAGAATCTATCTTTTCACATGAACGGAGCCAATCGTGGCGATTCATAAAATAACATCCCGCCTCTATAAGGGATATTTGATCTTGGTAAGAAGGGTAAAATTTGAAGCGAGAAACAAATTATATGGTGTAGAGTTGGTTATTGTGGATGATCATTTTGGACCATTGACAAAGTGATGGATGATTATTTTTAATTCAAACCATATGGATGCTTAATTTGATATAGGTGCATCTCATTCAATTATTTATTTTTATGTTGTAGATTTTATATGTTTAAAGGTTGATATGATACATTCTATGATAAAACATTAATCTAATCTTGGTCAAAGAGAATTTTGAGGCCTTGTGTGTAGAGAATGATCTATAGCCATTGAGGGATCTTAGATGAAAGGGTATTTCTCCTTGATTTAGATATATGTTTTTGATATAATCATGTGTATTAATTAGTTAACAACACTAAAGAATCACATCAACTTTTATACATGAACAATCAGCTTCATAACCGATGATGGAGTTGAGCATCTATTTTGAGGAGATCTGAATGAAAATTAAGGTGTAACAAGTTTGTTGGCTCTAACAGATACAGAAATTTCAAACTAGTTGGATGATTTTTTTTTGGAATCAATGGATACAATTAAAAAGAATATTTTACTTGTAGTGGTGGATTAGTATCCAGATTTGTTTCCAAAATTATTTAGGGTTTCCACGAGTATGGGAAGTGGAGTTTATGATTGATATCCTCCTAGGAATGAGTCATATGTCACTACCATCTTTTCAAATAGAACAAAATGAAATACTATAATTGAAGGTTTAGTTGTAATAAATGAAATGAAAGTGGTTTATTTGGCCGAGAATGTTTTTATGGGATTCAATAGTCTTGATAATTGTTATGGCTAAAGAATCACTTCAATTGTGTGTGGATAATCATAAGTTTAACAATATTATGGTAAAGAACTTATATAAACATTCACACATTTATGGATTATTCGATCAGTTGAGGACAGATCTGTGTTTCTCTAAAATTTACTTGCAATTAGAATATCACTAATTATGATTTTTGAAGAAGGATATCTCAAAAACTACATTAAAAATTAGATATTAACATTATGAATACAGGGTAACGGATTCAAGTCTTATTAATTCACTATTTGTCTTGATGGAATTGATGAATCAAATATTTGATAGATATTTATATTCCATTTTTTGGGTGTTTGTGGATGACATATTGAAGAATTCTAGAAAAATGGAAGATCATGAGAAACACATTGCGATAATGTTGGGAATCATGATAGATCATCTTTTTTAAAAAAATTATAAAAAATAGATTTTTTGATACAATTGTTAATTTTCCATGTCCATGTTATTTCTGAAAGAGGCCTTTCAATATATCCATAAAAGACAAAGGCTATGTCATCTTAGCGGCTTCCAAAGACTATCATTGAGATATCGAGTTCCATGGACTATCTAGTTATTACCAATCATTTGTTCAATATTTTTCATTAATATATTCACAAATTATAACTTTTAAAATGATGAATGTTCCATTGCAATAGTATGAGGAATATCAGAATACTTTTCAATAGCTTATGATTTTCCTTACATTAGTACAAATCCTGATATTGTTGGAATTAAGACAAGGGTATGTTGTTAATTATGATTTTTTGGGATCAAGTTTAGGATGTGTTCTCATGAATATAGACAATGTTATTTATTATGGATCAATAATGTTATGGATTCTTGAGAATATATAACCAACACATGATTCAAAGTTAGGTGTTGTAGACTATTTTTTGAAAACATGACATTGTTTCCACTTTGGTTAGAAATTCACAGTTTTTGAAAATCATAAGAGTTTGTAGAATCTTTTAACACAAAACATATTTGAACCAATAAAAATGAAGATTAATAGTGTATCTAAAAATTTATGATTTTTAAATGATGTACACAATGGGGTAATGGAAATTTAGTGGAAGGTTCATAATCCATAAAGTCATATGCCTAGTTGGCAGGAGAATATTCAGATTAGTGGTAGTTGATGTGAGTTATAGTAGACATGATATTATAATGTGATTAACATAGTGATATTGTGGTTTTATTTTTATATTTTTTTTATTTTTGGTTAGGTAATGTTGGTTAAATAGGATCAGACATTCTATTATGAATTCGTTGTAATATGGTAAAAATGCTACAACAGGGATCCCATTGAGGGATTAAAGCTAGATGGGATTGGATGGTTATAACTATGCCAGGTCAACAAAAAAACTTCATGTATACCAACATTGAATATGGTATGTTCATCATAGAATAAAGAATATGCATAACGTGTTTAATGAACAATTTTGTCTAGTTTGTATGAAAATAAAGGAGGTTAATTTAGTTTCATGATTTTTAACTTTTTAGAACATTAATGTAGACCACAAACGATCAGTAGAGACGTTCCAATCAATACCAATTCATATTTTGAAATGGGAATAGATAAAAATGGAATCTTTAATAGCACTCAAAATAATGGTACAAAAACATTATTCCATACGTGTGATAGTGGATCGAATCATAGAGTTAGTACAGTTAATTCATAGTTATAAATCTCATATGATGGTGGAATTTGAAAAAAAAAATCGTAGAATTGGTAAAGAGACATGATGTGCCCATATCAATAGTATTAAAAAATTATCTAGTGATTATATTTTGTTTTAGGAAATCCTTATTGAAAAACCGTGGGAATCTGTTGACCATTAGTAGAACATATAATCCTTAGAAGGATGTGGAATCTATACGGATGATATAAACATTGGAATACATTTTTTGGGATTGTGTAATCGATATGGGTGGCTCATGTTAATATCATATGACAATAGTGTAGATCTCATATAACAACAAATATCTGGACTTGATACAAAAAGATCTATTTAAATATATTTATGGGCATTTGTTTCGTTCCCCACTTTATTTGGGTGGAAATAGGCAAGGCATCACTAGTTTGGCTGAGCCATGTCCATGAAACAACATAAAGGATTCAATTGATTCATAAAACTACGGAGACAACTAAGTGTCATAAAAAATAAAATGACTATAATATTCTATGACTGTAATCATTCAACATGTGTGATCATTTGTTTTTTATAATCTATCCAAATCATATACATTGTAATTTTGGAATAAAAGGAATGTTATCTCCCTGATATATGGACCCATTTGAGATACTCCAATGTGTTGGTGAGGTGGAATATTAGTTGTAATTTCCACAATAGATCTGTGTGTTGCATAATTTCATGTACTTATATCAATTAAAAAAATATAACCCTGATCATTATAATGTGATTAAATGGGATCATGTTGAACTTGATCCAGATGCTTCATAGTTACATATCCTGTTGTGGATTATAGAGAGGAATGAGAATGATATTCATAGGAAAAACCTTGGTCTAGTGTAGGGCTTCTGGTATCATAGTCAGATTTAGGATGTGACTTCATAATGTGAGAAGGAAAAGAAAGGGAAATGGCAAGAACTCATTTACCATAATGATGGTTTTTCTACATTCTACGGATAGAATGGCCAATGGTGTGGATAATATAGAACACCTGGTTTGGTCCATGTAAACTTTTTTTATATTTTATGTATATAATGTGATTGGTTTGTGATTGGGATAGTTTGGATACATTTTGGAATGTTTTTGGATCCTTTCTACGGTGGCAAGGTTGGTGCATGGTTTGGGAAAACCGCGCAACACCTATAGAAAACAGTGCACAATTATAGAGTGGCTAAAGGGAAGCCACATGGTTGGAACAAGATTTTACAAAACCATGATTCTTTCAATAATAATCCATGATACTTTATTTAGTAAGGGTGATTATTTAGGATGTTTCTAATGCACATTTTGGGCACAATTTTCATAACCCTGCAACAACTGTGAACTGGATAAAAGTGATATCCTAAAATTGTGGATCACACGTGATTTGAACTCTATGGACATATATTCTCCTCCTATTTTTCCATGACATGATATAATATCATTCCATAGTATAAATAATCTTTTTCCATCAATATATTGGAAATCCAAAGGCTATCATGGTGTTTTAATGACATATTCTTGAGGATAGTAATTATTGTTGGTAGTTCTTGGTGGGTTTTCTTAGATATAATTGTAATTATATATCTTGGTTTGACATATCTATGTTCACTGTGTATAGATATTATATAGTTTTTTCCAAATTCAATTATATTTTTCATTTTTTATGATACATAAATACGTATGTGTGTGGAGATTCAAACCGGTGTAGTTTCCATTTGAGCACCGTTCATAGTTTTCACCCTAAAACATGAGGTAGGTGACTTCACACTTGGATCGTCTATTTTTAACAAGGTTTCATAGTTTCAAAATTTAATTTTATTGAATTTTCTTGTGAAATCTATGTGAAAATAATGGTATAAACATACTTAAATGAAGGTTTATTGATTTGGGTGAAATTTTGGAATTTTTTTTGTGAAAGGATCTTCGATAAATGATTTTAAAATAAACGATTGGTTCAATATGTGAAAAGATGTTTTAAATAAGATGTTTTTTTATTTAAATAGATTTATAATTGAAATGGTTTTGTCATTGAAATGGTTTTGTAATGATTGTATTGACATTGTAGATGGGAATACATTGTGGTGCCTGCTCATATTGAATTATGAGGCTTTGTGGAAACATGACCTTATGATCAATGCCAATGTTGTAATGGAACATTAGATTTAATTACAATTTGATGACTATGTATATCAATGATAATCCTCTAATGAGTTTTGAATATTTATTATGAATCAAACATGTGTGCATTTGTGGGTTTATGGATTGAAAGTGGAAATACTAATGTTGGATTTATGAAATGTTTTGGGAACACATTTTGGTTTCTCCCACTGTATCTTGATGTTTTTTAGAAAAAAAATTTAGTGTGGAAATTTTTTATATTTGGATATTTACTATTTTGGAATTTGTTTATAGAAACAATTTTATATAAATGTTTGACATGATCTATCTCAGTAGCGTGTGTAGGGAAGTCATAGGGGAAAATATTTTGAGTTTCATTTATCACCCCTACATTGCAACATTTGTGATTTAAAGATGTTGTTTATTGGGACATGTGAAAAGGTTATGTATTAGACAATTCTGGTGGTCATTAATGACAATGGGGTTATATTTTATATTTGGAGCCTGGGGCATGGAGCTTTCGAGATTTATAGTTTTCATATAGTTGTGTTAGTTTTGTCGTCTAGTGTATACATGGGTATCGTAGTCTTCCAATGTGGTACTCTTTATGTTTTGTTTTTTTATAAATGAAATGATGAGTTTTCATTAATTTATATCATACATCATATAGTGGTTTGTTTAGTATTGATATGTTTGTTTGTTAGTTTTATTTTTAGGGGGAAAATTTCCCCTGATTGATAATGAAGACCTTTGAATTTATTCATAGCCATTGACCTCATTGGGGTATCACCAAAGGCCAACTATTTTACCTCTTCCTCTCTCAATCCAATGAGGAGGTTCAGTATGTTACACATTTTACTATTCATTTGATAAATTATTCTTGTCAAAAAATTATCCTAAGTTCCTAGTATGATTCATGAAGTCTCAACCATCATTCCATATTGGTCCACGATTCATTTCTAAGAATGTCTCCAAAAATCACAACACACCACATGTGTGTCACCCTAAGTAAAATTATATACAACTGTAATAGAAACCACTAATACCAACAATCCCACAATGGTATATGGGTTCTCCCTTGTACAAGGGTTATCTACTCCCATTCATGAGCTCATAACCAGGGCCCAAATATTCCTAGTCTCCTCTCAATAGTTCCCATATAGTAATAAAAAAAAGGAAAACGAGGATTTTATACCACATTGTGACATCTTGATTAGGTTTCCATAGACTAGTACCTCTATCTGATTAGTCACAAGACCTCATGCACATATAGTGACACTGTAGCGGCCTCCAACTAGCAGTCGGGTCTAATTTCAGTCATGGGTAGACTATACCCTCCTTATTACAGTAAAACACAAGTAGAAAATATATAAACTATAAACCACTATATAACTATAACTAGAATGTTTCAAATATCCAATGATGTCCCAAAAAAGAAACAAAATAACAAAAATAAACATTAAATAATCCCTAATAATGTACATTATGTGAGTCAAAATAAAACTCAAATGTGATGACACTAACATTCCCTAAGCAGGTCCCAAACCACATTCAGTTCCCTTAACCTTGCTCCATCCCAAATCATCCAACTTACAAATGTAATTTTACCTTATTTGGTCATGAAAATAAAAATTCTATTTAGGTACCAATAAAGAACCAAGATTCGGGTTTCAATAGAACTCATCTGGCCACAACCAATGATGACTAATAAAATATCCAATCAATAGTCTTGTAGGAATTTGTATGATGAAATAATTAGAATAAATAAATAAATAGTTATCACATTATTAATTAATCATTAATTTACCACATAAACCATAGGGATCCTGAGGACACCCAAATAATATAATAAATCTAAATGGAGTTGTTACAATTCATAATTCACAATTGAATTACCATGTTACCATCCATATTTCATACACAAATTCCCCTATCATAATTTATGTTTTATAATTAAATGTCCATGTTTCCATTAATAATATCTAAATTTAATGACCATGTTACCATTCATAATTTCATAATTTAATTACCATGTTAGCATTTATAATTTCATATTTGAATGACCAAGTTACCAATCAAAATATTATTATTAAATGAACCTGTAACCATTCATAATTTGATAATGGAATGAAAATGTTTCAATTATTAATTTTATAATAAAAGACTGAATATCCATGTTACCATTCATAAACACATAATTAATTCAAAATTTAATTATCCACATAAATTTCATTATAAATTCAACATTTATTTCATCATAACAATCCTATTAATTTGATCCTCAATTATATAATTATATCATTCTCATTGCTAATTCAACAAATAGTTTATCCCACAAAATTCCCTATAATTAATTCACAAATTGAGTATTCTCATCAAAACCAATAATTAATACAACAATTAATTAATCAAGGTCCCTGAAATCAATGTACCATAATTAATTCAACAATCATTTACCATAAATAAATATTCTCAATATCTCATAATTAATATAAAAATTATTTATCTCATTCATAATCTCAATATTTCATAATTAATCCCAAAATTAATTATCTCAATTCACAAATCACAATATCTAATAATTAATTCCACAATTAATTATCTCAAATATGTAATCTCAAATATCCCTAATTATCCATATCCTTTAATTTATTAATTCAAAAAATTAAGTAATTAATTCCTGAACAAAATTACTAATATTCTAAATGAAATTATACAATTATATACACATAATTTCAATCAATACATTTAGATTTTAATTATATACCACTTACCTCAATTCATTGACAATTCTCTCTAATAAAAGAATTTGCAAATTTTGATGGAATAAAGATAGAGAACAAGACATGGATCAGGAACCCTAAATCTAGATCCCATAATGAAAGATCTATATACAAATAACTAGGTCTATATCTAACCAAAATGGGATAAGAAATTTATCAACTTATCATATAATGATGGAATGTATATTGAAAACCACACGCGATGAGATACTCTTACCAAGAGGCATACAGATCTTCAACATAGGATAAGAATCACTATGTAATGATGTTATAATGGATTTTACTCAATCTAAGGGGATCTGGAACGGAGATAAATTGATTAGTTGTCGAGTTAGGGTGTTCATAGGTGTACTACATCGATTCGGGAATTATTTTAATAAAATTCATGGGATTAGAATCTTGTATGAAATGATTGCATCTCGGGGAACATAGATTCTCCCTACTATGTTCCATAACAATGTGCCTCTTGTATGAGTGTGAACAATTTCCCCTTTTGGGTGAAAAATTTTAAAAGAGGTTTCCCATCCATGTAAAACCCATATGTTCATGGTTGCACTATTTGATGGGCCAGGGAACACATTTTGGGGAAACTATGAGCTAACACCACACTACCCACTTTCATCTATTTTTATCAACATTTTCTCCAAACATCCCATGGAAAAATAGAAATGAAATATACTCAATAAAAAGAAAAATTGTACCTATAAAAATATTTTGACATCTTATGAAAAGGTAATGATCTTACATAAATACATAGAAAATATCTATGTAAAGAATAGAATAAAACCAATTCATTTCAACCTATTCTTCATTCTCCCTGAAAATTATATGATCATATATTTTTTCATGGTCACCTTAAAAAAATATTAAAATTATCTGAATTAATTTAGATATATTCATGTCAGTTTTTCCAATAATATTAGACTTTTTTGGTGTATAAATTCCATTGATCTTCTTCAAAATAGTAACAACACCCATCTCTATTGTTAATAATATTCAACATTTGATACATGTATTTCTAATAATTCCAAGTTCAACAATTGTTTGAATTACTATTCTAATTATTCAAGCATGAAATCTAATTTCATTTAATGAATCCCAAAAAAATCTATAGGCATTAACATGGAAACTCATAACCTCAAACATTTTCTATGTTTCCTCAAATTAAAAGACATGTGATCATCATCAATTCTATATTAACATTTCAAATTCCTCATAATATTATCATAAATGAAATCATCCTATCATACTGACTTCAATAGAATATTCAAAGTCCATTAACCACCAATGAAAATAATGAAAATATTTGACAAAAAATAAAACTCAAAAATTAAGTGTGTTCATCCATAAGGATATCAAGAATCATCTCATTTTCTATGTTTTAATCCATAATTATACATTTCGGCTAGTCCATGGTGAAAGAATGAAATATTAAATATCTAATGTTAAAGAGATTATTTTTCATGGGACATATGACCACATTAATGAATTTATTCATGATAATGGTGTTAAAACCATAAAAAAATGAAAATGTTTAATGCATTTATGGATATTATGAAAACAACTATTCTATAGTTTCACTAAATATATATTTTTATCTATATTAATATGATTAGTTGACATGCATTCATTAAATGGGTGGTGTGATAAAAGTTTCTCTCACTTTCATGAACTATTAAATGAGGTACATCAAGAGTGAAATGGTCATCCACATTCCAACTAAGAGGAAAATCAAATTTTGTGACCATGGGATTGTGGTATTAAAAGATACAACCCTACCCCAAGGATTGTGTGTTGAATATGAATGAATATGAATATTTATTAAAATTTCTTCAATGCAGGATATCACACTATAATCTGGATAAATAATTCAATTATGATTCATTATCAGGTAGTAATATTTATCTTACTACAAAATCAATTCATTGCCATTAAATAACTCCTTCCAATAATTCTATTAACTCATATCTAATTTATTCTCTTGTACTAGAAGAAAACCCCCCACTAAAGGAGTTTGGTACCATTCAATAATTCCATATTTTAGGAATCTTGTTGAATATTAAAGTGATACAAATAGGATATGTTAGAATATTTGTGATAAAATTCTTGATAATAACATATGCCATCTTAATGGTTCACCATAATGGAATATATTTTATAAAAAAGATACTAATTTTGATTTTAAAGATAAAAATAAAAGAATGCGACTCTTCACATATTTAATGAATCTATATCAGATCAAATGTATCTTTCAATGTTAATGGAGTATTTTGTATGAATTTTACAACTATTGTGCATAGATATGTAGGAATAAAATATCGATTTTTTATGAGATTTGTGATTTCTAGAAAAAAACCCGGAAATAATATTTATCTATATCTTTTACCACTAATTAATGATTTTAAAAATCTTTCGGAGAATGGTGTTAATGTTTTGGATGCATATAAGGGAGAGTATTTTATTTTCAGTGATATGATACTGTTCACTATAAATGAATTTATGAAATAGTGAAACTAATCTGAATACTATGTTGAGGGACATAAAACATGTCCAATTTGTGAAGAAGTGACTTCATATTAAAAAATTTGTAATGGAAGAATGATAGTGTCGATGAGACATTGAAGACTTTTTTGATTTGATAATCCGTATAATATATTTAAAAAATAATTTAATGATTTATATGAATATAATAATTCCCGATAAGTATTTTCAATTGAATAATATTACAAAATGGTGAAAAATATTTATATCACATTCGGGAATTATGGATGGTATGGTCATAAAATAATATCAAGAAGAAACAATTCATCATTTTCAAACTACCTAACTGGATAATATATGAGATAATACAAAACATTGATATTGCACATATTGAGAAAACCATATGAGAACATTTTATTAGAACATTGTTGGACATAAAGGGAATGAAAAAAAGACAAAATAAATGTTATGTTGGACATTATATCAATGATAATATGTTTAAAGATATCTAACTATAAGAATGTTAATAGAAATTATTATCTTATGTCACGTGAACATTTGAAAAAGTGTGAGAAGTACAATATTTTTCAGTGTTTTGGTGAAATTAAATGATCCAATAGATATTATTAAAATTTTAAGAGTTTTTCCTCATTGAAGGATTATAAATTAAATGGATTGAAATATAATAACATTCATGTATTGATGAAAATATAGGGATATGTCATACTACATGATATATTTCTGACTCTTGTAAGAAATAATATCACTGTGTTATTTAATTATTTTAAATAAATTTGTAAAAAATATATTAATCAAAATTTGTTAGATGTTTTGGAAATTGAAGATTCTATTATTCTTTTTTCAACATGAAATATATTTACAACCTATTTTTTTGATATATTGGTCCATATAGTGATTCATATAGTTTGTGAGACAAGAATATGTGAAATTTTAAATTTATTTTTGATGTATATTATTGAAAGATATATTAACAATTGATGGGTTATGTTTTGTATCTTCATCGCCTAGATTCCTCTATTATTAAAAAATATGCATAGTATGGCGTGATTGAGTTATGTACTAATTATTTGAATGAAGTGGAGCATGTTGGTCTCCCTATATGGCGATATATAACAAATCCTAGTGAAGGTATATAGATTCAATGCATAATGGTAATTTTTATTTTCACATAATGATGTCATGTAGGAACATTTATAAATTTTGAAAAACAGAAATGAGGTTCAACAATATATATCGTCATATATTTCTATATTAATGTTGAGATATCTGAAAATAAATAAATGTGGTTGATAATTGAGCATAAAAGTTATTTTTTAATGGTTTAAAGTAAAAATCCCCATATGTTTATCATCCTTAGAAAATATATTATGTCATTGATCTATCTAATGATTAGTGGTCTATCGTTCTCCAAGGGAAATAAATCCCTTTAAGTGATTAGGATGATGATGATGTTGTGGATTTACATGAGGTTTGTTAGACTATTGTGCCATTTACCAATGATAAAAATGAATATAAAATATACATGGTCCATCCTATACGAAATGATCATGTAAAAGGGATATGGTAACACTAAATTACTCTCTAGGTTATTATGGAAATTATTTATTATTATTTTTTTGAAATTTAAATTATTAAAAAATCTTTTTATCAATTATTCAATGTATAATTAGATATATATTATTAATTTTATGATTTTGTTTTCAATTTAATATTACATATTTATGGTTAAATAATAATTTTTGAAAAACATAACATACATTATCTAGTTTTGGTTAAATTTACCCACATAAAAACATGTTTTATTAAATGTTATATTTTAATTAACAATTGTTTTTGTCATTTTAGAATAACTCTTTATAGATAATATTTTATAATGAATATTATTTGGGTAAGAATAATGAAGTTATTTTTTAAAATATTACATATGTGTGACACTATTTTTTACTATCATATTTTTTTATCAATGTTTTTAAATATTTAAATATTTAATATTATACAGGTACATATAAAATCATTACATTTTTTTAATTACTAAAACAGATGAAGAAGAACAATTAGTGAGGTATATGTTTATTTAATATTATTAAATATTTACTGATAAATTTATTTATTAATCTTAAACATACAAATTAAAAAAATGAAGGATAACTGATTCACCACCAATAGAGGAGTCTTGTCCTTCTTCTACTACAAAATAATATTTCTAGATTTGGAAAATGTGGGATTATAAATTTTCCAAAACAGTTACATTATTATTAAGACTAAAGGTTACATGTTGTATTTGATAAAAATAATAACCTAATAGACCCAAATTCAATGTATTATACAAGTTATATTGACATGCAGAGTCATTAAGGACTAACATGTTATATTGTGATTAAAATTCCAACGACAAGTGGAAAAAAGAGAATTTGTGGAAGTTTGTAATGGTAAAATATTTTTATTTATTTATTTTTATCTCATTTTTCAAATATTATACATTTTATGTAACTTACATAAAATTAATTTTATTACAGATTGCATTCATTTTTTAATAAAATAATGAAGTTATGAAATTATTCCTATGTTTGGAAGCTGTTAGATAGATAGATTTACAAAAAATGTTAAAATATAAATTGACAGTTTAGTAAGTTTTTTAATGAAAACATAAGTTTCATGTATTATAATTTTGATGTAGATACATGGATTAATTTTTTCTCCATCAAAAATGATGATGAATTTATGGAAATATAATTAGTTTATATTGTAAAATTTAATATATATTACATTATTACTTATTATATAATTTTTATATAAAAGGATTACATGGGATCTCATCAATAGACAGAGTAGAAAAACATGTACCCACAAAATCTATCATGTGGAGGGTATCATTTATTGGATGAAAATTGATTGTAGAAAGGATGTATGCATTAAGAGTCCTATCTAGCAGTGGTTTGAAAGAGTTCATGTATATTCTTCCATGTCCCCACCCCCAATCGACATGAAAAATGTAAATGAGTGTTAATAAATTAATGTAATGTGTGTCTTTCAGAGAAATATAAATAAGTTCTTGAGAGATATGTAATAATTTTTTCCAAGAATGAAATTATTTTTTTAAACTAGGGAGAGTAATATATCATATTAAATTTTTATATTATGATGAACATCAAGGGAAAGTGACACAGTGAAATTTTATCACTGAGGGTATGATAGACATGCTAGAAACAACTTTTTGAAACCCTGAACACACTACCCACATTAGAGGATGTACCACATATGTCAGTATTAGGAATGATTTTGGTCATCGGTGTATGAAATCCAGAGAACCATAAATAAATACCATAACAGCTCTACTAAAAGACCCAAACTAGTCTATGTATGGTCAAATTGAATTAGCTGTGTAGGATATGATTGAAAAATTGATGATACAGTCACAACCTTCACAACTTATAGAGCTTTCCATACTGACTAAGCCCACCCATCCGGTCAAGTCTACCCAGCCTTCAAATCCTTACCAAAAGGACTAGCCTTATAAGTCTTCCCAAACCCCATATTTCCCATCATAACCAACCATCCTATATTGATAATCCATACCCTCATTTTAACTTGACCCCATACCATTAGTTATATCTTGGAGATAATCATTACATATTGTAGTGTACAGAGTTATACATCATTTTGGGGATTTTGTACATCACTAAACAATGATGTTTGGATAGTTAATGATATATATAATTGATATTATAAATCCAAATAGCCTACATCCATTTCCTAATAAGGTGGTTACAAGATTTGGAGATTGTATGATTCATTTTTTCAATTAGGAAAGCTAGAATTTTGTGTTATTTGATATAATAGATATGTTTTGTTTTTTAATCATTATTCAAAATTGATAGAAAACATGTTTTACTATTTTAAGTCATTTATTTCATATGAGACTATCTGAAATCAAGAGAAATAGGACAGAAGAAACAAATAATAGTTCAAGAATCAAAAACAACACATTCATCTAAGGTTTCTGATGGGATACAAAGATTATCTCATGCGTCTTCTTCACGGGATAATTTTTTTATGTTTCAAATGAAAAATGATTTATGTGGAAGAATCTATCCATTTAGAATTTTCAGAAAATATATCATAAATATTATTATTTGTTATCATCTCTGGGTTTTTGTGTTGTAGTAGCTTTTAATGTACGTAAATTTATGATTTAGTTTCTCATTAATTTAGTAAATAAAGTCGATTTATAGTGACATAATGTATTAATAATTTAAGTAGATATCTATAAAGGATTATTATTAAAAATTATACCACTATAGTTTATGTTCGTATAGTTTCAAAATTCATATTAATGGTTATGCAATATTTGACCACTTCTTCAAGAGTTTCATATATATATGCAAGAGATTGTCAAATAGAATGATTGGATTCTAGTTTTTCCCATTATATGATTGGTAAGAACACTAAGATAATTGTGAAATTATATTCATTATAATGTCATTAATTTTGAACTTTTCACACGTTAGAGTTCTTTGGATGTTTGGCGTATTATACCCAAATGAATGTACCATATTTTGGATTTTCTTCTTATTAGGCCATTTTCAAAAAACAAATAAAAAATTATTAGAAAAGTATAATTTACTGATTTTTATACGTTATTTTTTTTATTTATTTATGTTTTTACACATATTTTTAGTTGATATATATGAATATTCAGGTCATTGAAAATGTTTAACAAAGTTAAGTTGCCAATAAAGTAGCCAAATCATATAAATTACATTTAAGTGAAGGTAAATTATTTTTTATAATAAATAATATTTAGTTTATATATATATATATATGTTTTTTAGTTTTGATTTAATATTTTATAAACCCAATATCATCATCCAAAATAATGTAATGAATGTCATTATAATATGTTAGGAATCATTTTTGAGGTAATCATAATTGGGCCAATATCTTAAATGATAAGGTTAGTAATATTAATTATTTTAGGTTTTATATGAAATTATTATAAATTTTAAAATAATAACATTCTTTTCTACTGTAACTTTTCAATGATGCTGATTCATATTTGATTGAATAACTTACCCATCATTACATTTTTTTGAAAATTATTTATTATGTATGATTGTGATTTAAATTTTCAGGTCTATCTCAATTAATTTATGTTATAAGTATGTGTATTTAAAAAAGAATATATTTCATTAAGTTTGTATATTATATTTTATATAGGGTTATCTATTCTATATAGGGTTATTGATTTATAAAAAAATCCCCATGATACCTAAGGTATTAAATTTATAGGTATGTGTCATTTACTTAATGATTAAATAATAAGAAATGATACACTTGGGTTTTTATTAATGTTTATATGTTATATTTATTGTTATATATTTTATATGTATCAGTTATATGTCATTTCACATTGTGGTTTTATTTATCACATGGTAATAAAATATAGATGTAGATGTTAAACCATAAAAATTACCTTTTAAACTCAAATTACTGATTTTGACAGTGGAGTATTTTATTTTTTCTCCCATGATATACAACATAAGTTGGTTTATTCCAAAGGTAGATTAGCTATCATATTCTCCAACACATTATGAAGAACCTATGTATTCACATCCTTATATAAATCATATACTTCAAAACCAAAAAACATCATATTAATTAATAAACTTATTGGTTTTTATCAAATATATGGTGTGGATAACATATACATGGTGGTTTTGGTTAGCTCCATTATCAAAAAATGTATTTAATCATTTATCATGATCAAAATAATCAATAACACTCATAATATTTTTTAATCTTTTTAATCAACCATTTTTGACAATTTTTTTTGAAAATATTGGTTTACAATTTTGTTCGAAAAACATTATGTCATAGTGGAAACAATATTAATAAGAATACCTAAAAATTATTCAATATTTTATTTCAATGATTCCACACTCCCATAAACGATTTTGGTTGTGGAATCCCTATTTTTGAGGATCTAAATAATTTTTTAATAAAAATAGTGGATAGAATAAAATTGTTGATCCATGAGAAACTGTTATCATTGATTATTTATATGTTTATTTTTACATGAAATCGTTGAATTATTGTCCTATTATTTACATGGATGATGATTATCTATATTTTTTTAGATAATATTACTGATTATTATGCTGGGAGAGAAGAAAAAATGAGGATGATTCATTAAGATATATTCTATGAAAATGTATTATTTCTTAAGTTTTAGATATATTTTTTCAGTTGTATATTCTATGAACATTATTTTTATATGTTTTCAGATTATGGGATTTTTTTTATTTTTTTATTTTTTAATATACACATATTTAAATGATTTATTTTATAAACCGATGTGTAATGAATGATTAAATAGTTTTTTGGAATTAGATTTTTAACAATTCAATGATGAAAAATGAAATATTATTTTTTTAGAATCATTTTATATGAAAAATGACGCTAAAGACCAATTAATGATGTTGATTTATATGAAAAATTATGCCTAAGACCCAAAGGATGTGATATGGAATTAGTTTATGTAAAAAATGATCAGGAAGATCAATGAATCTTATGCATTGATGTTAGTTTATATGAAAAACAACCATGAAGACCATATATGTCTAGGTTTCAAGATCGGTTTATATGAAAATAGACAGCAAAGACAAATCATTACGGTTAGTGTATATGAAAAATGATTCCAAATATATATTTTTTGAAGTGATTATTAGTTATATCGACATAAAAACATTGAAAAGGGAAACATTCAACATTAGTTTTCTCTGTAACCAATGAAGAAAATAAATTTAAAAAGTGTTTCAGCTTTTTTTTAAAAAAATGATACCAAAAATAAAATATATGGTTTTTATTTTTTAATTTTTATAAAAAATGACGTTTAAAATAATTTTTGATATTGGTTTTTTAACCTATTCTAAAAAATACTTTTAACTAGATTTTTAATTTATATTTAGATGTCGGTTTTATGAAAACCAACATTGAGACATAAATTCTTATTGTTTTCTTTATAAACATAATTTAAAAACTAACATAAACAAATGATGTGGAAATAAAATTTACCAATAATGGATGTAGATTATGATACATGTTTTTTATTTTGGATCTCCTCTATAACAACCTTAGAAATACACATCTTAAATTCTAAATGTTATTACTTAGGTCGATATGGTCCACCTATAATTATTTTGGGAAACATACTTTAATATAACTCTATAGTAAGGAATTCTTGTCCTAGGGCAGTTTCAAGAAGGGTGACCTCCGAAGAAGTATCACATGGTGTTGTGAGCGAGGAAAAACACACTAAAAGAATATGTGATAGCCTATTAAGACTATCATTGGTCAACCAATTGACTTTAGTGGGTTAATTTTTTTTGCTTGATAGGGATGAAACAAAAGTATTATAGGAAAACTGTAGTATTAGATTTCTAGGTTCATTACCTCGGGGGGCCAGGTCCTAAAATCTATGATCATATTTTCTTCCTTTATTGGAGGAAAACTAGTATTCTAGCAGCTAAAAAATGGATAGTTATCTCCCAATCCAATACAATGTCATAGAATTATGGCACATCTAATGTGACTAAAAATTATTTCGGGACATCAAAAACAATTGGAGATCAGTTATATTATGTTGATGCCTAAATATATATTTCTTGAAAGTCATGTGACTATCAAAATTTCTACCAAGCACATCTATTATGACTGGACTAAATAGATGAAATTAGAATTCATTTCACATTGGAGTATAATGATATGAAAATGATCACCATCAATCTCGATCAAACTAGAGATAAATTTTCATATATCATAACAAATGTGGGTTTTTGGAGTAGCTATTTAGTTTTTTTAATCCAAGATAATAACGATAAATATCCATTTCCAAACATGAGGAGAAGGGTTATATGAGTTATATATGTCCAAATTGTTAAATATTTTTCATAGTCATTTTGAATTTAGTATACTTTTATTTTATTTTATGATCATCAATTGCATTTTTTTAATATAAAGTAAATTTCAGGGTCCACTTGAGATGTATGGATTCAAATACCAAATTTCAATTAATTGATATTCTAGTCAATACATAATATTAACATTATGTGGGGTAACTTCCAATCATCATTCTATCCACTAACTAAATATGTTCAGGCACTAGATTATAGTATTTCTTTTTATCAGCATGTATAATGGAAATACTAAGGCCATTCCATGAATGAAGAATCAATTATTTTTTAACATCCAATGTTTTTTATAAATATATAAGTAAAAACTACCATTCTTTTTTTGTGTTTTATGTTTTTCTCCATTTCTTCAAATGAAACATTAATTTATTCTTCCTTTAGTTTTAACCAAGTGAATGATATTGAAAATCATTATTTTCTTATTTGTTAAAAACTTCACCCAAAAATATGATCATCTATGAAGGATGATTAAATTGGGAAGAATATTATTGTAACACCCCATGATTTTATAGTGTGTTACTGCTGCAAAATAATTCAATAACTTGCACTACACGCAACACTGAGTTCAAGCGCACCATGACTTACCAAACAAGCCGTTCAAAAGTGGTTATGAATATTATTAACTAAATAATGAACATTATATAATCCTTGTAATCTTAGAATCCATATTATGATTTTCTTAGACATAATTTAATAACAAATTCATTTTTTCAGATAAAAGAAGTATTTTTTAAAAATTAACTTTTAACAACATTTAATAGTGAACCCTATTTAAATACAATATTTTAAAATTTAATATTTACAATTTGACTAAATAAATTTATTCTTTAGAATGGGGACATCAAAAAATTAGAATTTAACACCCCAAGCTTCCACGGTACACTTCTCTTTGAATAATACAGCAGCACGTGTTGTATGCAACTTCAAGATTCTAACACGCCGTGACCAATCAAAGTACCCGTTATGAATTGTAATACCAAATTTTTGAAATTTTATACATTTTATTTTTCCTAATGGACTTCATTTTTTGATTCGGAATATTGAAATTATCCTTGGATGAAATTTTGGTACTTTTCGGATAACTTTTATATTTTGATGAATTGTGATAGTTACTAAATTTCTATTAAAAACAATATTTTTAAACAAAATAATTAATAGTGATAAATTATGAATTTTAAATGTTTTATTGTATATATAGAATATATTTTTCCATTTAATATGATATTGGTCATTGCACATAATTTGACAATTAAACCGGACATAAACAAGCATCAATCTTTTCATAGTTATTATCTCTTAAAAACACGCTTTTTGTTTTAACGACGGGAATTGATTTTAAATTAATTTCGGCCATTTCGGTGTTTTGAATTTGGAAAAATGGATTCCATATTTGGAATCAGGATATCTAAATTATGTAAATAGTTAGCTTTAATTTTTAGACAATTTGAATAATTACTTCGGTAAATATTTTATTTACCATGGTTAAAGATTAAATCCGGTAAATAAGGGTAAAAAAATAATATTATAATAATAATAAATTACCCTAAAACGTGTCCTAACCTTATTGGTTGATACATGACCGAACATGGGCATCTTTGGGTCGATTTTGGGACCCAATGGAGCCACTTGTTGGTGATAAGGACACATTATATTAATTAATTTAAAATAAATACAAAAAAGACATAAGAATATATCTTTTAGAAAAACAATTTTTACATAGAGTTATATATGTTGAAATTCATACTATAAATATTCATTAAAAATATAAAATAATTTCCTACAAAATGGTATTTTAGTTATAATTTTTAGACATTAAATAATTTAATTTATTTATGACACAATGATGATGTAGTAATTACTATATTAATAAATGATTAAGATAATTGATATTATAAATTCCCACATAAATGTAATTTGAGACTTTTTATAAATTCCAATAATTTTATAGGTTAATATAACAAATTAGGATTATTTATATAATTTTTTTCAAAGTAATAATTATTTTATGAATTTATGAAAAACAAAATACACAATAGTGTCAAAATCGACAAAAGAGAGTTTTTAAAACAAATATTATATTATTAATTGATATTAAATTCCTAAAAATTTAAGGATCGTCCAAGAGACTTATATCATGATATCTTTATCATTAATGGTTCATATGAGTGTCTATTGAAAGTATATTGTATGTTTATTAACTATATAATATAAAAATACAAAGTGACATGGTAAGTGTCAAACTAATTAACTAAGAGTCAAAACTAAAAGGTAAGGTTAATATAATGACCCAAACCTGTCTAAATTCTACTAGATGAGTGGTTTTCGACCCATCCCCACCTTAAACTTTAAATAATCCACTTTGGATCCATTATAAACCAAATTTTAATTTATTAGAAAATAATATTTCTAGATTTTTCATAAGGTGCCCCTCCTCCCCCTTATAAAAGGACACCACTTCTAACAAATTTTCCACATCATCAAAGCATTTTGGTTCAGCCAAAACCTTCCCAAATACTCTCTCAACTTCCCCCAATTCAAAATAGATGCCATATTTTGATCAAAAAGTCAACCAAAAGAGCCCTATTGATCAAATCAAAAGGAATAACCTGAAGATGAGGTAATGTTTTCACCACCCTTTTTCAAGTTCATTTCTTCTTTTACATCTTTTTTCTTTGTTTTTTCCCATTCTAAAAAAATAACTCCAGTATCTTCTATATACTGAGTTGTTATTATAAATATCGTACAACGATATTCAGTTTTCTATCCATCCTATGAATGACATGTCACCATACGTGTGTACGTACGACTTACCGTCTCCACGTCGTGGTGTAATTGTTATTCAAAACATTATTATTTGGATGGGTATAATTATGATTTTTAATTCATTTAAATAATAAATATAACATGATAATGTTTCTGTATATATGATATACCATCCAATCATATATTATTTTAATATCAAAGGAATGATATTGTCGCTCGTGCGTACGTACGGACTACCGTCTCCATGAACGCGATGATATTCATTCCCCATCGTTTCCATTCAAGTATAATTCTCATTTGATGATTAAACAAAATTTAAGGACTTGATATAATTCTGGATATGAATAAGATAAAACATGTCCATAAAAAAACACATCTTATTTAACAAAACATGTAAAAGAAAACGAGTAAGTTAACACCAGAAACGCCGATAATACTAAGATATTATTAACAAAGAAATGTTAAAAGATCATAAATGATATCATATTAATGTGTTTGATTATTTTATAATTTAATAAAAATTATTTTACCATTATACAGGAGGTTAACCTACGATCAACCATGGAAAAGTACATGGTAATGGTTATTTCACAATCTCTTCATTATTTGAGGTTGTTTATACGTAATCTTCAACACTGGGACCTCTTTATCATCCACATCCATGTTTCATAATAATGAATTTCAAAACATTATTAAAATTTTATAGAATATGGGTTAAAGTCATTTATACCCTTGTTTGACTTTTATAAGAGGTTTATAATGGAAACTTTCCCTCGTTTTCTAAAAATGTTCCTTTTTAACCTTTTCGACAAAATTAAGGTAAGAATGTTTTTTGAATTATACGGCGGGTGCGGCTATTTTCCACCGTTATAAGATCATCAAAGAATACCTCACAAGATTATAAGAATATTTTGAAAATAAATATTTTCTTTATGTGACTCTTAAATGATTTCAAAAAATAAAGAGATATGTCTCTCTAAAAAAAGGTTTTGATTTCATTTAGGTCAACATCCATTGATTGATTTTAAGTTTATTTGAAGTTGATTTATTATGATACAAAACATCAATATTGTATTGAAGTTTTTGTGATATGTTTGACTGTGGATGTGCTATTTTTATTCCATTCATTTCTTATGGTTAATGTATTGACATTTCTTTTGCGGGTTTTAATACGAATATTTGTGATATGTTTAAACCTTTTCATATGAGGAATGTATTGGACTCAGTAAGTGACGGGTGGAGCGTGCTATAGCTCCTCGATTCATCGGTAGGTCTCATGAGGAAACTAGACGTGGAATTGGTCGAGGCCCTTTCCCAATTTGATTTATGGTTTTGGCTAAGGCCTTAATCATTTTAGACTTCTTGGACGAGGCCTTGAGAAAATGTTTTAGAATGTCCGACATTATATATTGCCTCATTATGGAAATAATATTAATGGTTCTTGTGGTCATTCGACAAGTAGAATACCCATGACTATGTTTTACTATGGCATTATTTACTCATCTCATGTTCTTTCCATAAAATTATTCATGTAAATTATTGTTAGGGGAATGTGGTTTCAATTATTTACCATGCTTAATATTTATATCATTTTCCGCTGTATTACTTACCCTTACTAAGAATTTGAGCTCACTCCTTTCAATGTTTTATTTTTTCCCAGGATATGAAGAAGTTAGTTATGAGTGACCCGCATGCATCATGTAGGAGGCTTGGATGTTCGTAATGAAATATATTTGTGCTGTATTTCTCTTCATGATGTAATGTTGAGCATATGTAAGAATCTTCTTTCTAATAATACTAAACTAATCAGTCTTTTGATACATGATTTCCTTGTGATCATGCCAAAGTTATGTAATAATACATAGACTCTGGGTAACTAGGGTCAGGGCATTACAGTTGGTATTAGAGGATGTTTAGTACAAAACATGGAAACTAGATTTAGATAAATTCTGATTAGAGAACATAGCCCCAAGATAGACTTTGAAGATTAGTATATAAGAACTTCCTATAATTTTGGTATTGTAGTGATTTTGTGAGTCTTCCATGTAATAAATCCATGTCTGTATATGAGCAGGTAGAGCCGGCTCTGGCACGGATGTACCTAGGGTTAAAACCCAAAAACACCGCTTTGAGCTAGACTCGAACATGAAATTGTGCATGACAATAGACCTTGCTGCACTCTTGGTTACGACACTCCTGGGGGATATGATTAGGATAATTTTCATTTTATTTACAAACCATTATGAAGGGTTATGAGTATCTACATCCTCAAAGAAAACTTTTTTTATGATTAAAGATTATATCCATAAACTGATTAATTTATTATTAAGTGTTTTACAAGTTTGTGATTCGGTATTTCTATTCATAAAATAATCTAGTGTATTCCATTGTTTAGAAATGGAACCCAGTAGAAGGAATGAGAAGTCCAACTACATGCATAATCCATAGAGTAAGAAGCATCATATCTTTCATTGTCTTAATCCAGAATTTAGATGGGAGATAGTCTCCCACATGTTATCATCATATGAAGAAATAGTATCATATGTTGATAAGATAAGTAAAGAGTTCTCAGAATCCTATGGATTCGAAGGGAAGCCAGAGAAGAAAATGATGGTAGAGAGAAGGATAGATAAAGGGAAGAAGGTAATGAAATATTTTCCCATATGTGATAACTGTGGAATGAATCACCTTGAAAAATGCATGAAGGGAATGGGAGTATGTTAAAAGTGTGGAGAAAAAGGACACCATCTTCGTGATTGAGAGGGAAAGAAAAAGGTTTCAAATATACAATGCTTTATCTGCAAGTAGTGGGGACAATACGTGAATCAATGTTCAAATCATCAGAGTATGCCACAAATGTTGCTATTGGATAATAATAAAGTTATGATACTACCATAGATAAAGAGGAATGAATAGTGTTATTGTGTTATTTGACTGTTGTATCAACAATGTACTAGTTATAATAATTATGGAGTATATAAGGATTGTACTGCAGTACTATTTCATTAAGAAAATGAGACTGTGTGGAACCAAGAAAAGTGGATCAATAGAACGTTAAATTTTTGGAAAATAAATTTTTGAGAGACAGATAAATCATAATATAGTTCTGATAATGAGGTAGTGATTTTGGAATAAGAGATGGTTGATTTGAATAAATTATATTTGATATTCTTGACTACCTTGAAAATGATTAATGATTTCTATTCCCATTATTGGTGGAGTTTACAAAATTTTGGGATAGAAGTAGTATATTCAGTAGTCTTTAAGGAATAAAGGATCATGAATGTAATTAATAATGTTTTGTGATAATTTAGGATGTGTCGTGTATTAGAAGAATACATGACGAAGGTGTTCACATGTTATTATGTGGGAAATAGGATTTTAATTGTGTTTACCTTCTGTACAAATTTTGGACTTTGAGTTTGGACCAAATTATTTTGGATAACTCTAGTTTGAGATTTTTTTATTTCCATAAAAGGAAAACCCGGAGGTTGGGTCGCAACCCGTCGCGACCGGCAAGGCTGCGAGACTTGAACCCACTTCCGAAGGGCGACAAGGGTGTATCACCTACCAGTGGCCCACGAGATGTCCTAGATTAAATAATGTAGTTTATTTTAAGAAGGACTTGTAAATGAATTATAAATTCATTTTTTTACCCCAAACAAATATGATAAATAGAATAATTTTTTAAGTTCTATTATCTTTTAGAGTGAAAGATGAGTTTTTGGTAGAAATTAGTTAATGGATGGAAATCTACTTTTCAACTATTTATTTTTCTTCTCCTCTTATTCTATGAAGAAATTAATTCTTATACTTTATTGAAGGGATCTTAAAACCAAAAATGTGTTAACCTAATACCTTGTGTTTTATTGAACCGATGGTATTTTAAATCATCATAGATTGATGAATTTAAGGACCTCAATTTTACACGTGTCTGTGATTGATGACCTCAATCACTAACTATATATATTTACATTTTTTCTCCAATTATATGTCTTTAATTTCCACCAATGTTCTCCTAATCGAGATCGTAATTTGGTGGTGACCATTTCATTTCTCTTTTCCTATTATTAAGACTAAATTTTATTAACCAAATTTTCGATGTGGGTTTTACCACTAAGATATTTTCTATTTTAAACCTTTATTATTGAAAAACAATATCAAATAGCAAGGATTCAATTTATTTAAATAGGGAAGAATGTAACACCCCATGATTTTATAGTGTGTTACTTCTTCAAAATAATTCAATAACTTGCACTAAATGCAACACCAAGTTCAAGCTCACCATGACTAACCATACAAGTCATTCAAAAGAGGTTATGAATAGTATTAACTAAATTATGAACATTATAAAATCCTTATAATTTTAAAATACATATTATGAGTTTCTTAGACATAATTTAAGAACAAAATCTTTTTTTAAGATAAGAGAGATATTTTTTTAAAAATGCACTTTTACCAACATTTAATAGTGAACTCTTTTTAAATCCCAAATTTTAAACTTTTATATATTCAATTTGACTAAATAAATTTATTCTTAATAATGGGGACATCAAAAATTTATAATGTAACACCCCAATCTTCCACAGTACGATTCTCTATGAAAAATACAGTAGTGTGTGTTGTACGCAACTTCAAGATTCTAACACGCAACGACCAATAAAAGTTTCCGTTATGAATATTAATACACACTTATTGAAATTTTATACATTTTATCTTTCAAGATGGACTTAATTTTTGGATTCGGAATATCGAAATTATCCTAGGATGAAATTTTGGTACTTTTCGGATAACTTTTATATTTTAATGAATCATGAAAATTACTAAATTTTTATTAAAAACTAAATTTTAATCGAAATAATTAATAGTGATAAATTATGAATTTGAGTGGTTTTAATGTATATTTAGAATATATTTTTACCATTTAATACGATTTTGGTCATTCTACTAGTATAATACCCATGATTATGTTTTATTATGGAATTATTTACTCATCTCATGTTCTTGCCATAAAATTATTCATGTATATTATTGGTAAGGGCATAAGGTTTCAATTATTTACCAAGCTTAATATTTATGTCATTTTCCGCTGTATTACTTACCCTTACTAAGCATTTGAGCTCACCCCTTTCAATGTTTTATTTTTTTCCAAGATATGATAAAGTTAGTTATGAGTAACCTGCAGGCATAATCTAGGAGGCTTAGATGTTCTTAATGAAATATATTTGTGTTGTATTTCTCTTCAAGATGTAAAGTTAAACATATGTATGAATCTTTTTTTCAATAATACTAAACTGATCGGTCTTTCGAGACATGATTTCCTTGTGATCATGCTAATGTTATGTAATAATGTACTGACTCTGGGTAACTAGAGCCGGGGCATTACAGTTGGTATCAGAGAGGTTTAGTACCAAAAATGGAAACGAGATTTAGATAAAATCTGATTAGAGAACACATCCCTAAGATAGACTTTGAGGATTAGTATAGAATGACTTCCTAGAATTTTGGTATTGTAGTGATTTTGTGAGTTTTCCGAGCGATACATCGATGTATTATATGAGCAGGTAGAGGTGGCTCTGGCACAGATGTACCTAGGGGTAAAACCTGAAAACACCACTTTGATCTAGACATGAACAGGAATTGGTGCACGACAATGGGCCTTGCTGCACTCTTGGTTACGACACTCCCAGGGGGATATGCTTAGGATAATTTTCATTTTGTTTACAAACAATTATGAAGGGTTTTGTGTATATACTTCCTGAAAGAAAACATATTTTATGATTATTGATTATATCCATAAACTTTTTAATTTATGATTAAGTGTTTTACAAGTTTGGGATTAGGTATTTCTATTCATAAACTAATCAACTGTATGCCATTGTTTAGAAATTACGCCCAGTAGAAGGAATGAAAACTCCAGCAATACGCATAATCCAAGGAGTAAGAAGGATCATATCTTTCGTGGTCTTAAGCCAGAATTTAGAAGGGAGAGAGTCTCCCACGTGTTATCATCAGATGAATAAATAATATCATATGTTGATATGATAAGTAAAGAGTTCTGAGAATCCTATAGATTCGAAGGGAATCTAGAGAAGAAAATGATGTTAGAGAGAAGGAAAGATAAAGGGAAGAAGGTAAAGAAGGATTTTCACATATGTGATAACTATGGAAAGAATCACCTTGGAAAATGCATGAAGGGAATGGGAGTATGTTATAAGTGCGAAGTAAAAGGACACAAAATTCGTGATTGTGAGGGAAAGAATAAGGTTCCAAATGTACAATGCTTCATCTGCAAGGAGTGGGGACACTACGTGAATCAATGTTCAAATTATCAGAGTATGACCCAAATGATTCTATTCGATAATAATAAAGTTAGGAAACTACCACATATGAAGTGGAATGACTAGTGTTATTATGTTATTGGAGTTTTGTATCAACAATGTACTGGTTATAATAATTATGGAGTATATAAAGATTGTACTGCAATTCTATATCATTAAGGACTTCAGATTGTGTGGAACCAAGAAAAGTGGCTCAATAGCAAGATAAATTTTTGGAAAATATATTGTTGACAGAAAGATGAATCATAATATGGTTCTGATAATAAGGTAGGGATTTTGGAATAACATATGGTTGATTTGAATAAATTATATTGGATATTCTGGACTACCTTGAAACAGATTAATGATTTCTATTCCCATCATTGTTGGAGTTTAAATCATTTTGGGATAGAAGTAGTATATCATGTATTTTATAAGGAATAAATGAGCATGAATGTAATTAATAATGTTTTGTGATTATTCAGGATGGGTCGCGTTTTAGAAGAATACATAACGATGGTGTTCACATGTTATTACATGGGAAAAGGATCTTCATTGTGTTTACCTTCCTTACAAATTTTGGACTGTGAGTTTGGACCAAAGTATACTAGATAACTCTAGTTTGAGATTATTTTTTATTTCCATAAAAGGAAAACCCGGAGGTCGGTTGGCAACCCGTCGCGACCGGAAAGGCCGCGAGACATGAACCCACAACCGAAAGGCGACATGGGTGTATCAACTACCACTGGCCCACGAGATGTCCTTGATTAAATAATCTAGTTTATTTTAAGATGGTCTTGTAGATGAATTATAAATTCATTTTTTTACCCCAAACGGATATGATAAATAGAATAATTTTTTATGTTCTATTATCTTTTGGAGTGAAAGATGAGTTTTTGGTAGAAATTACGTAAGGGATGGAACTCTACTCGTCAAGTATATATTTTTCATTTCATCTTATTCTATGAAGAAATTAATTCTTATACTTTATTGAAGTGTTTTTAAAACTGAAAATGTTTTATCCTAATACCTTAAGTTTTGTTGAAATGATGGTATTTTAAATCATCATAGATTGATGAATTTAAGGACCTCAATTTTACACGTGTTTGTGATTGATGACCTCAATCCCTACCTATAAATATTTACATTTTTCCTCCAATTATATGTCTCTAATTTCCACCAATGTTCTGCTAATCGAGATCATAATTTGGTGGTGACCCTTCCATTTCTCTTTTCTTCTTATTAAGACTAAATTTTATTATCCAAATTTCCAATGTGGGTTTTCCTACAAAGATATTTTCTATTTTAAAGCATTATTATTGAAATACAATATCAAATTGTGAGGATGCAATTTTTTGAAAGAGGGAAGAATGTAACACCCCATGATTTTATAGTGTGTTACTTCTTCAAAATAATTCAATAACATTCACTACACGCAACACCGAGTTCAAGCGCACCATGACTAACCAATCAAGCCGTTCAAAAGAGGTTATGAATAATATTAACTAAATTTTGAACATTATATAATACTTATAATTTTTGAATCCATATTATGAGTCTCTTATACATAATTTAATAACAAATTCATTTTTTTAGATTAAAGAAGTATTTTTTAAATGCACTTTTACCAACTTTTAATTGTGAACCATTTTTAAATCGAATATTTTAAACTTTTATATATTCAATTTGACTTAATAAATTTATTCTTTGGAATGGGGACATCAGAAATTTAGAATTTAACACCCCAAGCTTCCAGGGTATGCTTCTCTATGAATAATACATAAGCGTGTGTTGTACGCAACTTCAAGATTCTAACATGATGTGACCAATCAATGTAGCCGTTATGAATAGTAATAACCACTTATTGAAATTTTATACATTTTAAATTTCAAAATGGACTTAATTTTTGGATTATGAATATCGAAATTATCCTAGGATGAAATTTTGGTACTTTTCAGATAACTTTTATATTTTGATGAATAGTGAACATTACTAAATTTTTATTAAAAATAACTTTTTAATCGAAATAATTAATAGTTATAAATTATGAATTTGAGTTGTTTTACGGTATATTTAGTATATATTTTTACCATTTAATATTATGTTGGTAATTCGACTAGTCAAATACCCATCATTATGTTTTATTATGGCATTATTCACTCATCTCATGTTCTTTCCATAAAATTATTCATGTATATTATTGTTAAGGTCATGAGGTTTCAATTATTTACCATGCTTAATATTTATGTCATTTTCCGCTGTATTACTTAACCTTACTAAGTGTTTGAGCTCACCACTTTAAATGTTTTATTTTTTACCAGGAAATGAAGATATTAGTTATGATTGACCTGCAGGCATAATCTAGGAGGCTTGGATGTTCCTAATGAGATATATTTGTGTTGTATTTCTCTTCAAGATGTAAAGTTGAACAATTCTATGACTCTTGTTTCCAATAGTACTAAACTTATTGGTCTTTCAAGACATGATTTCCTTGTGATCATGCTAATGTTATGTAATAATTCACCGACTCTGGGTAACTAGGGTCGGGGCGTTACAATTGGTATCAGAGAAGTTTAGTACAAACCATGTATACTAGATTTATATAAACTCTGATTAGAGACCATAGCCCTAAGACAGTATTTGAGGAGTAGTGTATAACAACTTCCTATAATTTTGGTATTGTAGTTATTTTGTGACTTTTCCGAGCAATACATCCCTGTCTGGATACGAGCAAGTAGAGGTGGCTCTAGCACAGATGTACCTAGGGGTAAAACCTGAAAACACCGCTTTGAGCTAGACTCGAACAAGAACAGGTTCACAACAACGGGCCTTGCTACAATCTTGGTTACGACACTCCCAGGGGGATATTCTTAGGATAATTTTCATTTTCTTTACAAACCATTATGAAGGGTTATGAGTATATACTTCCTCAATGAAAACATTTCATTATGATTATGGATTATATCCATAAACTGTTTCATTTATGATTAAGTGTTTTACAAGTTTTGGATTAGCTATTTCTGTTCATAAACTACCCTAGTGTGTGCCCTTGTTTAGAAATGGCGCCCATTAGAAGGAATGAGAACTCCCGCAATACGCATAATCCAAAGAGTAAGAAGGATCATATCATTTGTGGTATTAAGCCAGAATTCTAAAGGTAGATAGTCTCCCACGTGTTATCATCATATGTATAAATAGTATCATATGTTTATAAGATAAGTAAAGAGTTCACGGA
Source organism: Viscum album (assembly GCA_963277665.1). Classification (NCBI taxonomy): domain Eukaryota; kingdom Viridiplantae; phylum Streptophyta; class Magnoliopsida; order Santalales; family Viscaceae; genus Viscum; species Viscum album. The sequence goes on along the minus strand of OY728121.1, from coordinate 1,187,596,091 downwards.
ATCATATGGATTCGAAGGGAATCCAGAGAAGAAAATGATAGTAGAGAGAAGGAAAGATAAAGGGAAGAAGGTAAAGAAGGATTTTACTGTATGTGATAGTTGTGGAAAGAATCAACTTGGAAAATACATGAATGGAATGAGATTATGTTATAATTTTGGAGAAAAAGGACACCACATTCGTGATTGTGAGGGAATGAAAAATGTTTCAAATGTACAATGCTTCATCTGCAAGGAGTGGGGACACTATGTGAATCAATGTTCAAATCATCAGAGTATGCCCCAAATGATGCTACTGGATAATAATAAAGTTATGATACTACCACAGATAAAGAGGAATGACTAGTGTTATTATGTTATTTGAGTGTTGTATCAACAATGTACTGGTTATAATAATTATGGAGTATATAAGGATTGTATTGGAGTAATATTTCATTAAGGACTTGAGATTGTGTGGAACCAAGAAAAGTGGCTCAATAGTAGGTTAAATTTTTGGAAAATATATTGTTGACAGAAATATATATCATAATATGGTTCTGATAATGAGGTAGTGATTTTTGAATAAGATATGGTTGATTTGAATAAATTATATTGGATATTCTTGACTACCTTGAAACCGATTAATGATTTCTATTCCCATCATTGTTGGAGTTTACAACATTTTGGGATAGAAGGAGTATATCCAGTATTCTATAAGGAATAAAGGAGAATTAATGTAATTAATAACCTTTTGTGATAATTCAGGATGTGTCGTGTTTTAGAAGAATACATGACGAAGGTGTTCACATGTTATTACATGGGTAAAAGGATCTTCATTGTGTTTACCTTTCAAATTTTGGACTATGATTTTGGACCAATGTATTTTGGATAACACTAGTTTGAGATTATGTTTTATTGCCATAAAAGGAAAACCTGGAGGTTAGGTGGAAACCCGTCGCGAACGGCAAGGCCGTGAGACTTGAACCCGCAACCAAAGGGAGACAAGGTTGTATCACCTACCACTAGCCCATGAGATGTCCAGGATTAAATAATGTAGTTTATTTTAAGAAATTCTTGTAGATGAATTATAAATTCATTTTTTTACCCCAAACGAATAGGATAAATAGAATAATTTTTTAATTTCTATTATCTTTTAGAGTGAAAGATGAGTTTTTGGAAGAAATTAGTTAAAGGTTGTAACTCTACATGTCAAGTATATATTTTTATTCTCCTCTTATTCTATGAATAAATTAATAATTATACATTATTGAAGGGATATTAAAACCAAAAATGTGTTATCCTAATACCTTATGTTTTGTTGAACCGATGGTATTTTAAATCATCGTAAATTGATAAATTTAAGGACCTCGATTTTACACGTTTTTGTGATTGATGACCTCAATCACTACCTATAAATATTTACATTTTTCCTCCAATTATATGTCTCTAATTGCCACCAATGTTCTCCTAATAGAGATAATAATTTGGTGGTTTCCCTTTCATTTCTCTTTTCCTCTTATTAAGACTAAATTTTTTTAACTAAATTTCCGATGTGGGTTTTCCCACAAAGATATTTCTTATTTAAAACCTTTATTATTGAAAAAAAATATCAAATTGCGAGGATGGAATTTTTTGAAATACGTAAGAATGTAACACCCCAAGATTTTATAGTGTGTTACTTCTTCAAAATAATTCAATATCTTTCACTACACGCAACACCGAGTTCAAGTGCACCATTACTAACCAAACATGCCGTTCAAAAGAGGTTATGAATAGTATTAACAAAATTTTGAACATTATATAATCCTTATAATTTTGGAATCAATATTATGAGTTTCTTATACATAATTTAAGAACAAATTCATTTTTTCAGATAAAATAACTATTTTTTAAAAATGCACTTTTACCAACTTTTAATAGTGAACCCTTTTTAAATCCAATATTTTAAACTTTTATATATTAAATTTGACTAAATAATTTTATTATTTACAATTGGGACATAAAAAATATAGAATTTAACACCTCAATCTTCCACAGTACACTTCTCTATGAATAATACGGTACCGTGTGTTTTACGCAACTTCAAGATTCTAACACGCCGCGACCAATCAAAGTAACAGTTATGAATAGTAATACCCACTTTTAGAAAATTTATACATTTTATCATTAAAAATGGACTTCATTTTTGGATTTTTAATATCGATATTATCCTAGGATAAAATTTTGGTACTTTTCGGATAACTTTTATATTTTGAGGAATAATGAAAATTACTAAATTTTTATTAAAAGCAAATTTTTAATCGAAATAATTAATAGTGATAAATTATGAATTTGGGTGGTTTTAATTTATATTTAGAATATATTTTTACCCTTTAATAATATTTTGGTCATTGGACATAATTTCACAATTAAACCGGACATAAACAAGCTTCAATCTTTTGATAGTTATTATCTCTTAAAAACATGTTTTTTGTTTTAACGACGAGAATTAATTTTAAATTAATTTTTACCACTTCTGTGTTTTGAATTTGAAAAAATGGATTCCATATTTGGAATCAGGATGTCCAAATTGTGCAAATAGGTAACTTTCATTTTTAGACATTTTGAATAATTACTTCTGTAAATATTTTATTTACCATGGTTAAAGGGTAAATCCGATAAATAATGGTAAACACATAATATTATAATAATAATAAACTACCCTAAAACATGTCCTAACATTATTTGTTGATAAATTTCCGGCTATGGTCATATTTGGGTCAATTTGGGGACCCCATGGAGCCACTTCTTGGTGATAAGGACACTTTATATTCATTAATTTAAAATAAATACAAAAAAGACAAAAGAATATATCTTTTTGAAAAACAATTTTTACATAGGGTTATATATGATGAAATTTTGAATATAAATATTCATTAGAAATATAAAATGATTTACTAAATAATTTTATTTTAATTATAAATTTTAGACAGTAAGTAATTTAATTTATTTATGACGCAATGACGATGTAGTAATTACCGTATTAATAAAAGATTAAGATAATTGATATTATAAATACCCAAATAAATGTTATTTGAGACTTTTTATAAATTACAATAATTTTGTAGGATACTATGACATATTAGGATTATTTATATAAATTTTTTTCGAAGTAATAATGCTTTTATGAATTGATCAAAAACAAACCCAATAGTGTCAAAATTGACATAAAAGAGTTTTTAAAACAAATATTATATAATTAATTGATATTCAATTTCTAAAAATATAAGGTTCGTCCAATAGACTTATATCACGATAGGTGTTTCATTAATGGACCACTTGGGGGGTCTCTTGGAGGTATATAGTAAGTTTATTAACTATATAATATAAAAATACAAAGTGACATGGTAAGTGTCAAACTAATTAACTAAGAGTCAAAACTAAAAGATAAGGTTAATATAATGACCCAAAACTGTCTAAATTCTTTTGGTTGAGTGGTTTTCGACCCATAAACACCCTAAACTTTAAAAACCCCACTTTTGAGCCATTATAAACTGAATATTAGTTTATTATAAAATAATATTTCTATATTTTACTAAGGTGCCCCTCCTCCCCCTTATAAAAGGACACCACATCTAACCAATTATCCACACCTTAAAGGCTTTTTATTTTGGCCAACCCCTGACCCAATACTCTCTAAACATCCCTCAATTCAACATAGAGGCCATATTTTGATCATAATGACAACCTAAATATCCCTTTTGATCAAATCAAAATGAAGAACCCGAAGAAGAGGTAATGTTTTCACCACAGTTTTTCAAGTTCATTCCTTCTTCAAATTCATCTTTCTTTGTTATTCCCATTCAAAAATAATAACTCCAGTATATTATATAAACTGAGATGTTATTATAAATATGATTCAACCATATTCAGTATTCTATCCATCCTATGAATGACATGTCACCATACGTGCGTTCGTACGGTTTACAGTCTCCACGTCGTGGTGTTTTTGGTATTCAGAACATTGTTATTTGGATGGGTATAATAATTATTTGTAATTCATGTAAATAATAAATATAACATGATAAGTATTCTTTATATATGATATACCATCAAATAATATATTATTTTAATATCAAAAGAATGATATTGTCGCTCGTGCGTACGTATGGACTACCGTCTCCATGAACGCAATGAGATTCATTCCCCATCGTTACCATTCAAGTATAATTCTCATTTGATGATTAAAAATAATGTTTAAGGACTTGATATAATTCTGGATATGAATAAGATACAACCTATCCATAACAAACATGACTTATGTAACAAAACATGTAAATGAAAATGAGTAACATAACACCGGATACGACGATAATACTAAGATATTATTAACAATGCAATGTTAAAAGATCATATATGATATCATATTAATGTGTATGATTCTTGTATAATTTTATAACAATTATTTCACCATTATATAGGAGGTTAACCTAACATCTACCAAGGAAAAGTACAAGGAAAGGGTTATTTCACAATCTCTTCATTATTCGAGGTCATTTACACGTAAATATCCACTGGGACCTCTTTATTATCCACATCCTTGTTTCATAAAAATGAATTTCAAAACATTATTAATATTTTACAGAATATGGGTTAAAGTCATTTATAACCTTGTTTTACTTTTATAAGAGGTTTATAAAGGAATCTCTCCATCATTTTCCAAACATGGTCCTTTTTAACTATTTCAACAAAATTATGGTAAGAATGTTTTTTTCACTTATACGGTGGGTGCGGATATTTTCTACCATTATAATATCATCAAATCTTCCATTACAAGATTATAAAAATATTTTCAAAATATATATTTTCTTTATGTGACTCTAAAATTATTTCAAAATATAAAGAGATATGTCTCTCTAAAAAAATGGTTTTGATTTCATCTATGTCAACATCCTATGATAGATTTTAAGTTTATTTGAATTTGATTTATTATTATATAAAACATCCATATTGTATTGATGTTTTTGTGATATGTTTGACGATGGATGTTCTATATTTATAACATTCATTTCTTATTGTTAAAGTATTGACATTTAGTATGCTAGTTTTAATAAGAATGCTAATGATATGTTTAAAAAATTTCATATGCGGAATGTATTGGACTTACTAAGTGACGGGTGGAGCCCACTATATCTCCTCGATGCATCATTAAGTCTCATGAGACAACTATATGTATAATTGGCTGATTCCCTTTCCCAATTTGATTTATGGTTTTGGCCAATGCCTTAATCATTTTAAACGTCTTGGCCAAGGCCTTGACAAAATGTTTCAGAATGTCTGGCATTATACATTGCCTCATTATGGAAATAATATTGATGGTTCATGTGGTCAATCCTCTAGTAGAATACCCATGAATATGTTTTATTATGGAATTATATACTCATCTCATGTTATTGTAATAAAATTATTCATGTATATTATTGTTAAGTGCATGAGGTTTCAATTATTTACCATGATTAATATTTATGTCATATTCCGCTGTATTACATACCCTTACAAATAATTTGAGCTCACCCCTTTCAATGTTTTATTTTTTCACAGGATATGAAAAAGTTAGTTATGAGTGACCTGCAGGCATAATCTAGGAGACTTGGACGTTTCTAATGAAATATATTTGTGTTGTATTTCTCTTCAAGATGTAATGTTGAACATATGTATGAATATTGTTTCCAATAATACTAAACTGATCGATCTTTCAAGACATGATTTCCTTGTGATCATGCTAATGTTTTGTAATAATGCACTGACTCTTGGTAACTAGGGTCAGGTCGTTATAGTTGGTATCAGAGAAGTTTAGTACAAACCCTGGAAACTAGATTTAGATAAACACTAATTAGAGAACATAGCCCTATGATAGACATTGAGGATTAGTATAAAAGAACTTCCTATAATTTTTTTATTGTAGAGATTTTGTGAGTTTTCTGAGCAATACATCCCTGTTTGGATACGAGCAGGTAGATGCGGCTCTGGCATAGATATACCTAGGGGTAAAGCCTAAAAACACCGCTTTGATCTAGACTTGAACAGGAACTGGTGCACGACAACGGGCCTTGCTGCACACTTGTTCACGACACTCCTAGGGGGATATGCTTTGGATAATTTTCATTTTCTTTACAAACCATTATGAAGGGTTATGAGTTTTAACTTCCTCAAATAAAACTTTTTTTATGATTATGGATTATATCCATAAAATGATTAATTAATGATTAAGTGTTTTACAAGTTTGGGATAAGGTATTTCTATTCATAAACTAATCTAGTGTATGCCATTTGTTAGAAATGGCACATAGTATAACGAATGAGAACTCCAGCAATACGCATAATCCAAAGAGTAAGAAGGATCATATATTCCGTGGTCTTAATCCATAATTTAGACGGGAGATAGTCTCCCATGTGTTATTATCATACGAAGAAATAGTATCATATGTTGATAAGATAAGTAAAGTGTTCTCGGATTCCTATGGATTCGAAGGGAAGCCCGAGAAGGAAATGATGGTAGAGAGAAGGAACGATAAAGGGATGAAGGTAAAGAAGGATTTTCCCTTATGTGATAAGTGTGGAAAGAATCGCCATGGAAAATTCATGAAGGGAATGGGAGTATGTTATAAGTGTGGAGAAAAAGGAAACCACGTTCGTGATTGTGAGGGCAAGAAAAGAGTTTCAAATGTACAATGCTTCATCTGCAAGGAGTGGGGACACTACATGAATCAATGTTCGAATCATCAGAGTATGCCCAAATGATGCTATTGGATAATAATAAAGTTATGATACTACCACAGATGAAGAGGAATGACAAGTGTTATTATTTTATTTGTGTGTTGTATCAACAATGTACTAGTTATAATAATTATGGAGTATATATGGGTTGTATTGCAGTGCTATTTCATTAAGGAGTTGAGATTGTGTGGAACCAAGAAAAGTGGCACAATAACAGGTTAAATTTTTGGAAAATATATTGTTTATAGAAAGATAAATCATTATATGGTTCTGATAACGAGGTAGTGATTTTGGAATAAGAGATGGTTGATTTGAATAAATTATATTGGATATTCTTGACTACCTTAAAACAGATTAATGATATATATTCTAATCATTGTTGGAGTTTTCAACATTTTGGGATAGAAGGATTATATCCAGTATTCTATAAGGAATAAAATAGCATGAATGTAATTAATAAGGTTTTGTGATAATTCGGGATGTGTCGTGTTTTAAAAGAATATATGACGAAGGTGTTCACATGTTATTACGTGGGAAAAAGGATCATCATTGTGTTTACCTTCCTTAATAATTTTGGACTGTGAGTTTGGACCAAAGATTTTGGATAACTGTAGTTTGAGATTATTTTATATTTCCATAAACGGACAACCCGGAGGTCGGGCGGAAACCCATCGCGACCGGCAAGGCCATGATACTTGAACCCGCAACCAATGGGCGACATGGGTGTATTACCTACCACAGGACCACGAGATGTCCTGGAATAAATAATGTAGTTTATTTTAAGAAGGTCTGGTAGATGAATTATAAATTCATTTTTTACCCCAAACGAATAGGATAAATAGAATAATTTTTTATGTCCTATTATCTTTTAGAGTGAAAGATGAGTTTTTGGTAGAAATTAGTTAAAGGATGGAACTCTACTTGTCAATTATATATTTTTCTTCTCCTCTTATTCTATGAAGAAATTAATTAATATACTTTATTGAAGGGATCTTAAAACCAAAAATGTGTTATCCTAATACCTTATGTTTTGTTGAACCGATGGTATTATAAATCATCATAGATTAATGAATTTAAGGACCACAGTTTTACACATGTTTGTGATTGATGACCTCAATCACTACATATAAATATGTACGTTTTTCCTCTAATTATATGTCTCTAATTTCCACCAATGTTCTCTTAATAGTGATCACAATTTGGTGGTGATCCTTTCATTTCTCTTTTCCTCTTATTAAGACTAAATTTTATTAACCAAAGTTCCTATGTGGGTCTCCACACATAGATATTTTCTCTTTTAGACAATTATTATTGAAAAACAATATCAAATTTCCAGGAAGAAATTTTTTGAAATAGGAAAGAATGTAACACCCCAAGATTTTATAGTGTGTTACTTCTTCAAAATAATTAAATAACTTGCACTACACACAACACTGAGTTCAAGCGCACCATGACTTACCAAACAAGCCGTTCAAAAGAGGTTATGAATAGTATTAACAAAAATTTTAACATTATATTATACTTATAATTTTAGAATCAATATTATGAGTTTCTTATACATAATTTAAGAACAAATTCATTTTTCTCTGATAAAATAAGTATTTTTTAAAAATGCAATTTTACCAACTTTTAATAGTGAACCTTTTTAAATCCAATATTTTGAACATTTATATATTCAAATTGAATAAATAGATTTTTTATTTAGAATGGGGACATAAAAAATTTAGAATGTGACACCCATTGCTTCCACGGTATTCTTCTCTTTGAATAATACAGTAGCGTGTGTTGTATACAACTTCAAGATTCTAACACGCCGCGACCAATCAAAGTAACAGTTATGAATAGTAATACCCACTTTTAGAAAATTTATACATTTTATCATTAAAAATAGACTTCATTTTTGGATTTTTAATATCGATATTATCCTAGGATGAAATTTTGGTACTTTTCGGATAACTTTTATATTTTGATGAATAGTGAAAATTACTAAATTTTTATTAAAAACAACTTTTTTAATCTCAATAATTAATAGTGATAAATTATGAATTTGAGAGGTTTTAATGTATATTTAGAATATATTTTTACCATTTAATACGATGTTGGTCATTGGACAAAATTTCACAATAAAACCGAACATAAACAATCGTCAATCTTTTGATTGTTATTATCTCTTAAAAACACTCTTTTTGTTTTAACGACGAGAAATAATTTTAAATTAATTTCCTCCACTTTTGGGTTTTGAATTTGGAAAAATGGATTCCATATTTGGAATCAGGATGTCCAAATTGTGTAAATAGGTAACTTTCATTTTTATACATTATGAATAATTACTTCGGTAAATATTTTATTTTCCATGGTTAAAGGGTAAATCTGGTGAATAAAGGTAAAAACTAATATTATAATAATAATAAATTACACTAAAACATGTCCTAACCTTATTGGTTGATACATGTCCGACCATGGGCATATTTGGGTAGATTTTGGGACCCCATGGAGCCACTTGTTGGTGATAAGGACACTTTATATTAATTAGGTTAAAATAAATACAAAAAAGACATAAGCATATATCTTATAGAAAAACAGTTTTTACATAGAGTAATATATGTTGCAATTTTGACTGTAAATATTTATTAGAAATATACAAATATTTCTTACAAAATGGTATTTTAGTTATAATTTTTAGAAATTAAATAATTTAATTTATTTATGAAACAGTGATGATGCAGTAATTACCATACTAATGAAAGATTAAGATAATTGATATTATAAATACCCAAATAATTTTATAATAAAACAGTTTTTAAAACAAATATTATATTATTAATAGATATTCAATTTTTAAAAATCTATGGTTTGGCCAAGAGACTAATATCATGATAGGTGTATCATTAATGGACCACTTTGGGGAATCTTGGAGGTATATAGTATGTTTATTAACTATATAATATAAAAATACAAAGTGACATGGTATGTGTCAAAATAATTAACTAAGAGTCAAAACTAAAAGATAAGTTTAATATAATGGCCCAAACCTATCTAAATTCTATTGGTTGAGTGGTTCTCGACCCATCCCCACATTAACCTTTAAATAATCCACTTTGGACCCATTAGAAATCGAATATTAATTTATTATAAAATAATATTTCTAGATTTTTCTAATATGCCCGTCCTCCACTTTATAAAAGGACACCACATCTAACCAATTCTCCACACCATCAAAGCCTTTTAGTTCATCCATACCCTGACCATAAACTCTCTAAAAATCCCTCACTTCACCATAGAGGCTATAGTTTTTTTAGAAATCCAACCTAAGGAGCCCTTTTGATCAAATCAAAAGGAAGAACCCGAAGAAAAGGTAATATTTTCACCAACGTTTTTCAAGTTCATTTCTTCTTCAACTTCTTCTTTATTTGTTATTACAATTCTAAAATAATAAATCCAGTATCTTCTATATACTTAGATTTTATTATAAATAGGGTACAACCATATTCAGTATTCTTTCCATCCTATGAATGACATGTCACCATATGTGTGTACGTACTGCTTACCATCTCCACATCGTGGTGTAATTGTTATTCAAAACATTATTATTTGGATGGGAATAATAATGATGTGTAATTCATGTAAATAATTAATATAACATGATAATGATTCTATACATATGATATACCATCAAATCATATATTATTTTAATATCAAAAGAATGATATTGTCAGTCGTGCGTACGTACGGACTACCGTCTCCACAAACGCGATGAGATTCATTCCCCATCATATACATTCAAGTATAATTCTAATTTGATGATTAAAAATAATGTTTGAGGACATGATATAATTCTGGATATGAATATGATACAACCTATCCAAAATAAACACGGCTTATGTAACAAAACATGTAAAATAAAACGAATAAGTTAACACCCGAAATGACGATAATACTAAGATATTATTAACAAAGAAATATTAAAAGATCATATATGATATCATATAAATGTGTATGATTATTGTATAATTTAATAAAAATTATTTCACCATTATAAAGGTGGTTAACCTACCATCAACCTAGGAAAAGTACAAGGTAAGGGTTATTTCACAATCTCTTCATTATTCGAGGTTGTTTATACGTAAATATCCAATGGGAACTCTTTATCATCCACATCCATGTTTCTTAAAAATGAATTTCAAAACATTCTTAATATTTTACAGAATTTGGGATAAATTCATTTATACCCTTTTTTGACTTTTATAAGAGGTTTATAAAGGAATCATTCTGTCGTTTTCCAAAGAATGTCCTTTTTATCCTTTTCAACAAAATTAAGGTAAGAATGTTTTTTTAACTTATACGACGGGTGCGGCTATTTTCCGACGTTATAATATCGTCAAAGCTTCCCTTATAAGCTTATAAGAATATTTTAAAAAAAAATTCTTTATGTGACTCTTAAATGATTTCAAAATATAATGAGATATGTCTCTCTAAAAAATGGTATTTATTTCATCTATGTCTACATCCTTTGATGGATTTTAAGTTTATTTGAAGTTGATTTATTATGATACAAAACTTCCATATTGTATTGAAGTTTATGTGATATGTTTGACTGTGGATGTGATATTATTATACCATTCATTGCTTATAGTTAAATTATTTACATTTCATATGCTAGTTTTAATACAAATGTTTATTATATGTTTAAACCTTTTCATATGAGGAATGTATTGGACTTAGTAATTGATGGGTAGAGCCCGCTATATCTCCTCAATGCATCAGTATGTCTCATGATACAACTAGATGTATAATTGTCTGAGGCCCTTTTCGAATTTCATTTAAGGTTTTGGTAGAGGCCTTAATAATTTTGGACGTCTTGGCCGAGGCCTTGAAAAAATGTTTCAGAATGTCCGGCATTATACATTCCCTCATTATGGAAATAATATTGATGGATCATGTGGTCATTCGACTTGTAGAATACCCATGATTATGTTTTATTATGGAATTATTTACTAATCTCATGTTCTTGCAATAAAATTATTCATGTATATTATTGGTAAGGGCAAGTGGTTTCAATTATTTACCATGCATAATATTTATGTCATTTTATGCTGTATTACTTACCCATATTGAGCATTTGAACTCAACCCTTTCAATGTTTTATTTTTTCCCAGGATATGAAGAAGTTTGTTAAAATTGACCTACAGGCATAATCTAGGAGGCTTGTATGTTCCTAATGAAATATATTTGTGTTGTATTTCTCTTCAACATGTAAAGTTGAAAAAATGTATGAATCTTGTTTTCAATAATACTAAACTGATCAATCTTTCAACACATGATTTCCTTGTGATCGTGCCAATGTTATGTAATAATGCACCGACTCTGGGTAACTACAGTCGGGGAGTTACAATTATGCTCTAAAATAATTAGAAATAAGAAGTATCCCGATGGGAATCAACTATTATAAAATGATTTCTAATGTTTTAGTTTATGGTTTTTCCCAGATTTATATTGTGTTAATTAGTCTCCATATATTCAAAATTTCTTTTCCAAATTATTTTTTTATAGTTCCTGATCTATATATCGATTCCTCTCCAACCATTTTTCCCTTTTGAGTTTTATTAAATTTGTAAATCCTTACAAATCAATGTGATATTTTTAAAATATTCATATATATCATTCATTTTCCATTGGACAAATGTTCCTTTAAACTGTACATACACAACTTATACTCATCACACCATTATGAATTTTGGATTTATAAGTGTTAATAATTGTTATTAATTATATTCATGACATATATATAAATTTGTTACAATTTTTTGGAGTTCTAAAATCCCAATTTAATGTTTTTTATTATTATCCTCTAAGGAGTTTATATATTTCACAATGACTACCAATAAACATTAAAATGTGTTTTTATTTATAATATTGTATTACCATGTAATTTATGACATTTTATATTTCTGTTAGAGGAAGTACAATGTAAATTTAGGAAGTGCAACTCTTCAATTGCAATAATCAATTTAAGTCACAATAAAATTTTTGTAAATCTATATCAAAGTTTTAGTTTTAGTCAAAGAAGATTTAAATTATAGGAATTTAGATATCTCTAAAAAGGTATTTAATATCTATTGTGTTTGAATAGAAATTTATTTTTAAAAATAGATATTATTTCTAAATATGATGGGAAAAATGGAGACCAATTACTTACAAAAATTTATTTTAAATTTTCAGTATGGGGTTATAAATAAATTTAATCATTTTCTGGAGTTAGAAAAACAAAGAGAAAATAAAGAAAAAATGGGTACAATATATCATTATAGTAGGTGGATATCTAAAAAAAGAGTATCCATTTAAGTGAAAGGGGTGAGCCATTTATGGTAGAGTTTTTTATTTAACCACCCTTAAATAAAACTCATTTAATTAGAATATATTAATTGCATGATAAGTAACATGATTTCCTTGAGAACATATATTACTTACCTTTGTGGGAAAAATATTGTAACAATGTCATGCATTCACTTTTAAGAATGAATACATTGTATCAAAAATGTAATTTGTAATTCTTCATCATTATATATTATATATTATTTATTCTCATTATTATTTTCAATAAATATGTTGAATATGAAAGTAATATGAAGTGGATAAGATTTCCAACGGTTGTTTTTTCTATTTGTAATGATGGTAAAATTAGAACTTTTTTTAGTGTTTGTATAAGTTATAGAACTAAACAAATCTTGACACCACATTTCGATTTTCACATGCCCTAGTTCACTATTAGGGTCACTATATAAGTGTTCAGACTTATTTTCAATGAGGATCAACAGTTTTTGTTTCCCAATACTAAGGTTAATCTAATATATCCTATGGTTTTCTACTAGAGAATTTCATAAAATTTCAATATTACATTTTAGATTTTTTGTAACACCCCGAGCTTCCACGATACGCTTCTCATTCAATAATGTAATAGCTTGCATTGTACGCAACTTCGAGCTCTAAAACACCACGACTAATCAATGTAGCCATTATGAATAGTAATAACCACTTTTTAAAATATATAATTTTTATATTTCAAAATGGACTTCATTTTTTTATTCGTAATATCGAAATTATCCTAATTTGAATTTTTTGTAATTTTCTGAGAACTTCCAATTTTTTATGAATAGTGAAAAATACTTAAAAACAACTTTTTAAATAAAAATAATTTATAGTTAAAAATTATACTATTTAGTGGTTTTAATGTATAATTAGAATATATTTTTACCATTTTATCCAATGGTGGTCATTAGAATTAATTTAACATTGAAATCAGACATAAACAATTGTCAATCTTTTGATATAAATTGTTTCTTAGAAACACGCCATTTTTTGTAACAGCGGGAATTAATTATAAAATTAATTAATGAAACTTATATTTTTGGAATCTTGAAAAATAGACATCATTTTTGAATTCGGAATATCAATTATAGCTTAGGGTGAAATTTTGGCTTTGTTCTGAAAAACTTCAATTTTTGATGAATAGTGAAACCACTAAGTGGTAGTTAAATAACTGATTTTTCATTTAAATGAAATATTACCACTTCTGTGTTTTGATTTTCAAAAATCCGACATACATGGTTGTCATTAAGAAGTAAAATTTGGTTCAATGAGATTAAAATAAATTTTTGGTGAATAGTAATTTTTAAGTTCTTAATCGCGATTAGAGGTAATTAGTGTAGTTTAAGGTAAAAACAATGTTTTAATAATATGATATGAGCTTTACACTTGTCCTACTCCTATTGGATGAGTCATGGCCAACCAAGACAACCCATGGGTCAACTTGGGGACCCCATGTAGCCACTTTAGTTGGAAAATGAGATTAATATATATTTATTTAATGTTAGAATTAAATTGACACAAAAATGAGTTGTTTTACTAAAACAGTTTTTAGGTGGGGTTACACAAGTCCAAATTTTGATTATAAATATTCATTAAAAATATAAAAAGATTTCCTACATCATAGTAATTTTTTTATAATTTTTAGACATTAAATAAATTAAATTATTTATGACATCATTATGATGCAGCGATGACCTCATTATTTAACGATTTAAATAAAATGGGAAGATAATGAAAAATCCAAGGCATACACTTGTCCAAAGCCTATTGGATGAGGAGATTTCGAACCCTTATCACCTTATCCTCTAATTATATAAGTTTGGGACCTCTAAAATCCGAAACTAATTTTATAATAAAGTGAGTTTTCCTTACATTCCAAAAGTGTCCCTCCTCTCCACTTATAAAAGGCCCCCACATCTACCACCTCATTCACACTTTCAAGCCATTTGGCTCGGCCAAACTCTACCCAAATACTCTCCCAACATTCCTCCCTTACTCCTAGAAGCCTCACTTTGGGCAGAACGCCTCCCAAGGAAGCCTTTAGATCAAATCAAAAAGAGTTACCCGATTTTGAGGTAATGTCTTCTCTAATGTTGTTTTGTTTTATTTTTCTTCTCCAACCCCCTAAAATCTTTTTATTCATTTATTTTGTAACAAAACCAGTATCCTAAATATACTAGGATGTTGTTATAAGAAGTATTTGAGCTACACTTACACACAACTAAATCTAATGGTTAAAGAACATACAGTTTCTGTGGATGGAAAATTTCTGCCTCACGAAACGATGATTGTTCAACACTCATATAACACCTTCAAAGGAGG
The DNA here is from genome assembly GCA_963277665.1 of Viscum album. Taxonomy (NCBI): domain Eukaryota; kingdom Viridiplantae; phylum Streptophyta; class Magnoliopsida; order Santalales; family Viscaceae; genus Viscum; species Viscum album. The sequence continues at coordinate 1,187,580,672 of OY728121.1, read as the reverse complement.
CCATTAAGATGTCACTATTTTTATATATGATATATAATATGTTTATGTTTTACTTATGCTTCTGTATTTCTCATTTATGGCATACTTTATGATTTCCATTATGGGTAAAATGCGATAATTTCATTTTAGGAAGTGCAGACTACCGCCCCCTCAAAGTGATTTGAATTTTTAATGCCATATGTGGGATGTATAAAGGAGGTATTAAATGGTATTATACACTATATTATACTGTAATTATATTATAAATTTATATCATTATGATTTCATTCCATTAAATACGAAATAGAAATGAAAGTAGCGTTCATGCGTACGTACGGCTTACCGTCTCCATGAACGGTGCATTTCATTTCTTACCTCTAAATGTTACGTGACATTATGAATGAATGTATATACTGTATATATGATATATATGATATCTACATCATGAATATAATTCTGGATATAATGGATATTTCACCACATGAACAACTTGTAATTATAAGAAGTTTATTTTTGACTCAAGTACCAAAGATCGACAAAACGACCGTTATTAACTTAAATAATTACATAATGTTAATATCATTGTAATAAGTGATATAAAAAGGATAATGAAATTGAAAATGGTTCTTAATAAGGTATGTATTAACTCTAGTTTATTATTCAGGAGGTTAAAGAATGGTTGAGTCAAGTCAGACACGAGGTAAGGGAACTTCTTAACCCAATTTCTATTCTTTGGGTTAATCTCCTAATTTCAAATTATGTGATGATATTATTATGTCCTATCTTTTATTTTTACATTATTTATGTGTAATTATAGTGAATACGCATAATAGACCTACTTTATAAAAAAATGATCTTTTTAAGGACTTCGTCTCAATCCCCTTTCATTGTGGAATATTTGGTTTTATACACAACTTTTTTTTATACGGTGTATAAACACCTTTGACTTTTACGTTTATTCAAAAGGAATCTTTTTTATACGAAGCGTTTTACTAAACGACAAAAAGGGAATGTTTTTCGTTCCGTACTTATGCGGCGACAACGACTTCTCCACCACCATGACCATTATTTGAGTTTCGGCTTCCTCTACAAGCCATCATTTTTTTTAATGAAAAATAAATAAAAAGTTTTAACGTTCTTTTATTTTGGTATTTAAAATGGTTTTGAAAGCGTTTTTATTATATCAATGTGTAGTATTTATATCTTGTGATTGAAATGTGGAAATTTTATGTTTCCTTTATTCATGTTTTATGTGATACGATTATGTTATGGTTTATGATATGTTTAAACCTATTCATATGAGGAATGCATTGGACTTAATAAGTGACGGGTGGAGCCCGCTATAGCTCCTCGATGCATCGACAGGTCTCATGAGACAAACTAGTGTCTTGGCACGAGGCCTTGAAAAAATCTTATTTGTGGTCTTGGCACGAGGTCTTGACTACGTGGTTATGATACTCTGGCATTATGCATTCCATCATTATGAAAGTGGTTATTGATATTGCATGTGATTATTCGACCTGTATAATATCTATGTGAAGAAGTAAATGGCATTACCTCATTTTACTTTTGCCATATTATGTTGATGTTCAAGTTTAAATGGATTTTGTTTTAGTTATACATTTCCTTAAATGTTTATGTTTATTTATGAAAGATTCCGCTATATTGTTAACCTTACTGAGCATCTGAGCTCACCCCTTTCAATGTTTTAATATTTTTCCAGGATGTGAAGAAGTATTTTAGGAATGACCTAAAGGGATAGTCCGAAGAGGATAGAAGTGTGGACTATGGAGACTTTGTTATTGTAGTTTTTCACTTTAAGATGTAATGTAACGTTTACGAATGTATCTAGTGTTTCCAAGGCTACTAAACTAATCGGTCTTTCGAGACTTGATCTTTTGTGATCATGCCAATGTTACGAAGTAACGCACCGGCTCTGGGTAGCTGGGGTCGGGGCATTATAGTTGGTATCAGAGGAAGTTTAGTACAAACCTTGGAAGCTAGATTTAGATAAACTCTGATTAGAGCACGTAGACCTAAGATGAACTTTGAGGATTGGTATAGAAGAACTTCCTAGAATTTTGGTATTGTAGAGATTTTGTGAGTTTTCCGAGCAATACATCCCTGTCTGGATACAAGCAGGTAGAGGCGGCTCTGGAACAGATGTTCCTAGGGGTAAAACCGGAAAACACCGCTTTGAGCTAGACTCGAACGGGAACTGGTGCACGACAACAGGCCTTGCTGCACTCTTGGTTACGACACTCCCGAGGGATATGCTTAGGATAATTCTCATTTTCTTTACAAAACACTATGAACGGTTATGAGTATATACTTACTCAATGAAAACCTTTGTATGATTATGGATTATATCCATAAATAGTTCAGTTTATGTTAAGTATTTTATAAGTATAGAATTATGTATTTTGATTCATAAACTAATCTAGTTTATGACATTGTATAGAAATGGCGCCTAGTGGAAGGAATGGAAACCGTATCAATGCACGAACTCCATGTAGGGATTGCCCTCCTGCTCAAGATAATTATTGTGGATCTGGAGATACAACTGGTGCTGATCAACTTATTACCATACTGGGACAACTCACTCAGGTTATGAATAATAACCTTAATCGTATGGAGCACCCTGATCTGCAACGTGGAGGATCAATGTTAGACCGCATCATGAGGAAACAACCACCAACATTTAAAGGGGGTACAAATCCATTAGTAGTTGAGCAATGGATAAACTCCTTAGAGAAAATATTCCATGCCTTGTGGAGTAGCGAAAGGGAGAAGGTTGTCATGGCAGTTTACCGCCTCACTGGAGATGCCGATCAGTGGTGGTCGCTGATTCAAAACACAAAGGAAGATGATGACTTATCGAATATGGAATGGAGTGAGTTCAAAGAGCTTTTATTAGAAAAATACTTTCCTCGTGACCATCGAGCAGATATGGAAAGGCAATTTCTGAGTTTGAGGCAGATGGAGGATGAGAATGTCGCAAAGTATGAGGCTAACATTACAAGGTTAGCGAGGTATGCTGGAAATTATATACGTAACCCAAGGAGTAAGATTGATCGTTTCTTTGATGGGTTAAAACAATTTCTCCGTCGAGCTTTAGTATCACTATCCTTCTCATCATACGAAGATATTGTCTCGTGTGCTATCAAGACAGAACAAGAATTCTCTAAGTCTTATGACAACAAAGTAAAGCAAGAGAAGAAGAGAACGGGGGAACAAGAGACAGATAAAGGGAAAAAGGGAAAGAAGGATTTCCCATTATGTGATAATTGTTGGAAGAATCACCCTGGTACATGCCTAAAAGGAATGAGAGTTTGTTATAAATGTGGAGAAAAGGGTCACCGGGCTCGTGATTGCAAGGGAAAGAAAGAGGCTGTCAAAGTTGAATGCTAAAATTGTAGGGAAATGGGGCATTATGTAAATGAATGTCCTAAGCGTCAAGGAAACTTACGTCAGAAAAGGCCAAGGGATCAAGGCTAATCTTATGATGTGACTACAGTTGAAGTGGAATAATTATTGTATTGTTGCTTTTGGACTCAAGGATTATATTCTGGTTATAAGAATAATGTGATATATATAAAGATTGTACTGTAGTACTTTTTGATTAAGGTAATATGATTAAGGTAATCATATTTTTAGTATGTGACAATAAGAGAAACTTTTCTTTGTTTGGGGAATCTGATGTTACAATTGATTTTGGATTTTAGAGACCTTTTAGAGAAAGTCTGGACGAAGGTATTTTGGATAACTATTAAGGTTGGAATGGATTAAGTGGAACCATGGATAGTATTGTTTAAGGTTAAAGCATTTATGAAGATTATTTTTGGAATATTATGATACTATAGTTTTAGGAAAAGGACAACCTGCAGGGTGGGGCATAACCTGTCGCGTCGGACAAAGCTGCAGGAATCGAACCCACAATCATGGTGCGACAGGCCTTTATTTCCTACCACTAGCCTACATGAAGTCCCTGGTTATTACAAAATAATTTTACTAATCTAAATGGTATGTGTTAACATTTGGAACCTTATACAATTAGGATAAGTATAATATTTTTGAGTTCTATTATCTTTTTGAGTGAAAGATGAGTTGAAGGTTGAAACTCTAATTGTCAAGCATAAATATATATATACCTATCTCTTATTCAATGAATAAATTAATTCTTAAGCTTTAGTAAAGGTATATTAAAACAAAAAAAATGTGTTATCCTAATACCTTATGTCTTGTTGAACTGATGATATTTTAAATCAACAAAGATTGAAGGCTTTGAGGCCCTCAATTTGACAGTTGATTGTGATTGACGACCTCAATCACTCCCTATAAATATTTACGTTTTTCCTCCAATTATATGTCTCTAATTGCCACCAATGTTCTCCTAATCGAGATCACAATTGGGTGGTGACTTTTTCATTTCCCTTTCCCTCTTATTAAGGCTAAATTTTATTAACCTTTTTTCCGATGTGGGTTTTCCTCAAAGGTATTTTCTCTTTTCAACCTTTTATTTTCAAAGAAAAATTTCAAATTGCGAGGATGCAATTTATTGAAGGAGGGGAGAATGTAGCACCCCGAGCTTCCACGATACGCTTCTGATTCAATAATGCAATAGCTTGCATTGTACGCAACTTCGAGCTCTAAAACACCGCGACTAATCAAAGTAGCCGTTATTAATAGTAATAACCACTTTTTAAAATATAGAAATTTTATATTTCAAAATGGACTTCATTTTTGTATTCGTAATATCGAAATTATCCAAATTTGATTTTTTTGTAATTTTCTGAGAACTTCCAATTTTTTATGAATAGTGAAAAATTCTTAAAAACAACTTTTTAAATCAAAATAATTTATAGTGAAAAATTATACTATTTAGTGGTTTTAAAGTATAATTAGAATATATTTTTACCATTTTATCCAATGGTGGTCATTATAATTAATTTAACATTGAAATCAGACATAAACAATTGTCAATCTTTTGATATAAATTGTTTCTTAGAAACACGCCATTTTTTGTAACAGCGGGAATAAATTATAAAATTAATTAATGCAACTTATATTTTTGGAATTTTTAAAAATAGACATCATTTTTGAATTCGGAATATCAATTATAGCTTAGGGTGATATTTTGGCTTTGTTCTGAAAAACTTCAATTTTTGATGAATAGTGAAACCACTAAGTGGTAGTTAAATAACTGATTTTTCATTTAAATGAAATATTACCACTTCTGTGTTTTGATTTTCAAAAATCCGACATACATGGTTGTCATTAAGAAGTAAAATGTGGTTCAATGAGATTGAAATAAATTTTTGGTGAATAGTAACTTTTAAGTTCTTAGTCGCGATTAGAGGTAATTAGTGTAGTTTAAGGTAAAAACAATGTTTTAATAATATGATATGAGCTTGACACTTGTCCTACTCCTATTGGATGAGTCATGGCCGACCAATAAAACCCATGGGTCAACTTGGGGACCCCATGGAGCCACTTTATTTGGAAAATGACATTAATATATATTTATTTAATGTTAGAATTAAATTGACACAAACATGAGTTGTTTTACTAAAACAATTTTTAAGTGGGGTTACAAAAGTCCAAATTTTGATTATAAATATTCATTAGAAAGCTCAAAAGATTTCCTACATCATAGTATCTTTTTATAATTTTTATACATTAAATAAATTAAATTATTTATGACATCATTATGATGCAGCGATGACCTCATTATTTAACGATTTAAATAAAATGGGAAGATAATGCAAAATCCAAGGCTTACACTTGTCCAAAGCCTATTGGATGAGGATATTTCGAACCCTTATCAACTTATCCTAGAATTATATAAGTGTGGGACCTCTAAAATCCGAAACTCATTTTATAATAAAGTGACTTTTCATTACTTTCCAAAAGTGCCCCTCCTCTCCACTTATAAAAGGCCCCCACCTCTACCACCTCATTCACACTTTCAAGCCATTTGAATCGGCCAACCTCTGCCCAAATACTCTCCCAACATTCCTCCCTTACTCATAGAAGCCTCACTTTGGGCAGAACTCTTCCCAAGGAAGGCTTTAGCTCAAATCAAAAAGAGTTACCCGATTTTGAGGTTATGTCTTCACTAATGTTGTTTTGTTTTATTTTTCTTCTCCAACCCCCTAAACTCTTTTTATTCATTTATTTTGTATCAACAACAGTATCCCCAATATACTAGGATGTTGTTATAAGAATTATTTGAGCTACACTTACACACACCTACATCTAATGGTTAAAGAACATACGGTTTATGTGGATGGAAAATTTCTGCCTCACGAAACGATGATTGTTCAACACCCATATAACACCTTCAAAGGTGGCCATTAAGATGTCACTATTTTTATATATGATATATAATATGTTTATGTTTTACTTATGCTTCTGTATTTCTCATTTATGGCATACTTTATGATTTCCATTATGGGTAAAATGCGATAATTTCATTTTAGGAAGTGCGGACTACCGCCCCCTCAAAGTGATTTGAATCGTTAATGCCATATGTGGGATGTATAAAGGATGGATTAAATGGTATTATACACTATATTATACTGTAATTATATTATAAATTTATATCATTATGATTTCATTCCATTAAATACGAAATAGAAATGAAAGTAGCGTTCATGCGTACGTACGGCTTACCGTCTCCATGAACGGTGCATTTCATTTCTTACCTCTAAATGTTACGTGAAATTATGAATGAATGTATATACTGTATATATGATATATATGATATCTAAATCATGAATATAATTCTGGATATAATTGATATTTCACCACATGAAGAACTTGTAATTATAAGAAGTTTATTTTTGACTCAAGTACCAAAGATCGACAAAACGACCGTTATTAACTTAAATAATTACATAATGTTCATATCATTGTAATAAGTGATATAAAAAGGATAATGAAATTGAAAATGGTTCTTAATAAGGTATGTATTAACTCTAGTTTATTATTAAGGAGGTTAAAGAATGGTTGAGTCAAGTCAGACACGAGGTAAGGGAACTTCTTAACCCAATTTCTATTCTTTGGGATAATCTCCTACTTTCAAATTATGTGATGATATTATTATGTCCTATGTTGTATTTTTACATTATTTATGTGTAATTATAGTGAATACACATAATAGACCTACTTTATAAAAAAATGATCTTTTTAAGGACTTCGTCTCAATCCCCTTTCATTGTGGCATATTTGGTTTTATACACAACTTTCTTTTATACGGTTTATAAACACCTTTGACTTTTACGTTTATTCAAAAGGAATATTTTTTATACGAAGTGTTTTTCTAAACGACAAAAAGGGAATGTTTTTCTTTCCGTACTTATGTGGCGACAATGACTTCTCCGCCACCGTGACCATTATTTGAGTTTCAGCTTCCTCTACAAGCCATCATTTTTTTTAATGAAAAATAAATAAAAAGTTTTAACGTTCTTTTATTTTGGTATTGAAAATGGTTTTAAAAGCGTTTTTATTATATCAATGTGTAGTATTTATATCTTATGATTGAAATGTGGAAATGTTATGTTTCCTTTATGCATGTTTTATCTGATACGATTATGTTATGGTTTATGATATGTTTAAACCTATTCATATGAGGAATGAATTGGACTTAATAAGTGACGGGTGGAGCCCGCTATAGCTCCTGGATGCATCGGCAGGTCTCATGAGACAAACTAGTGTCTTGGCACGAGGCCTTGACAAAATCTTATTTGTGGTCTTGGCACGAGGTCTTGACTACGTGGTTATGATAGTCTGGCATTATGTATTCCATCATTATAAAAGTGGTTATTGATATTTCATGTGATTATTCGACCAGTAGAATATCCATTTGAAGAAGTAAATGGCATTATCTCATTTTAATTTTACCATATTATGTTGATGTTCAAGTTTAAAAGGCTTTTGTTTTAGTTATACATTGCCTTAAATGTTTATGTTTATTTATGAAAGCTTCTGCTATATTGTTAACCTTACTGAGAATCTGAGCTCACCCCTCTCAATGTTTTAATATTTTTCCAGGATGTGAAGAAGTATTTTATGAATGACCTACAGGGATAGTCCGAAGAGGATAGAAGTGTGGACTATGGAGACTTTGTTATTGTAGTTTTTCACTTTATGATGTAATGTAACGTTTACGAATGTATCTAGTGTTTCTAAGGCTACTAAACTAATCGGTCTTTCGAGACGTGATCTTTTGTGATCATGCCAATGTTACGAAGTAACGCGCCGGCTCTGGGTAGCTGGGGTCAGGGCGTTACATTTTTTAAGTAAAATTTCTTCCACCCTAGTTTGTTCATGTATTTGAATGAACATTCACACAATGTTTTAAACATTAGTAGATAAAAATACGTGGTTCACCTCCACAATTAACTAAATATGAATTTTATTTCTATTTGTCAATTCTTTGATCTCTTATTTAAATATACTAGTTGAGTACCAAAAACATGCCATAGTTGAAATTTTTTTTATGGAAATTCTAGTTAACAAATTATAACACCGACACAAAAACTATATTAAATTATTGTGATTAATGTATTTTCTTTTATACATAGGCTATAATAAATTTTTAACAAAATGCTTCTATACTATAGTGTCATCCACTTCCAATGCCTTCATAAATTCATTTTTTATTGTAATCCAATTAGAACTATGAAATAATTTAATTTATTTTAGGTGATGCTTTCCATTAATTTCATTAGTTGTTATACCATTATACCATAATTATTTGGTATCTTTTTTGAACATCTATTCTTTATGAATATTGATCAAAAAGACATATTGATTGCTGTAAGTTGTGTGTTTCCTTATATATTAAATATATAAAACATATTCATTATTAATTTGTAATGATTTTTTAGCCTCTATTATAGGCATGATGTTATGATGAGCTACTCAAAAGACATATCCTTTTTAAATAACAGTGTCTAAGAATGTGTCACAATTTTTACTCTTCTATGAGAATATTTTTTATTAAGATGATGGTTAATGTTATGTATTTCGTGGAAATAATCTAAACAATATCAGTTTTTTGTGTTGGTATTTTAATCCCACCATAAAATGAATTAATTAAATATAATAAATTTTCATTTCATGGTATCCTAACTAGGGTGGATAATAGTTGAAATTGAATATTGTTATAAATTCTAAATATTCATTACCCCACAATGATAGATTTTAAATCTTCGTTGATGTGGTTCTTGAACTTGTACACATTGGACATCATATTTAATGAGATTTAGTTGGATTTATCCTATTTTATTATATTTTTACAATGAATTTAACTATGCGAGAGAAATATCCTATGTAATTTATTTTGAATTGATATCAATGTCATTGTGATTTGTTTTATTTAACATTTTTGTCCATCCGTAATCTTTTCTTCATCGTGTTTTGGAAATGTCCATAAATTTCATTTTTATTTTGATTGTTTTTAATTCAACTGATTTTTTTTGAATAAAAAAATATCCTAGTTTTTTTATCGGGACGTTCATGTGTTTTATACTTATTTTTTAATTATAGATTTTTAATATTTTTTTTAAAATAAGTGACCATTACATTTTAAAAAAATATTTCCATTGTTTTCTTTAAATTCAGTGTCATATTTTAGACAACTTATGATGGAAGGCAGTCATGCAACATCTATTTTCTATTTCAAATGATTTCATGTCACAAGATAATGTCGAACTTCAACGCATTTATTTTATGTGAAATCCACTTACACATACCCTTGTGCATGTCTTTATCGATGGTGCTAGAAATTAAAAGTATAAATGACATGTATTGAGATTTGTGATATATATTTAGTCCATATTATAATACCATGATTGAAAATAATTTTTTAAATATTCATAAATTTATGACATATTTTATTTATATTTTTTTAATTTACGTCTAAAAATATTTATAAATTTATATTATTATAGAAATGTCTTTTTGTGGTTTATTTGGAAAATTTTAATTTCATTTGTGAATTTATAAATTTATATTATAAAAAAATTTATAAAAATTTACATGATCGAATAATTTAAAAAATTGATTTGATGCATGAGGATTTTATTTTCTAATAATTATTAAAATACAAAATGGGTAAACATCGATAAAATATCAAAATAGCAGTGGTAGTATGTGGAATTATTCAAATAAAATTAAATAGGAAGATATTTACACTTTGGATTGAAACCAAGATTTAATATATAAAATTTCTATCATCTTTATTGGGATTTTTAGTTATAAATAATAATAATTTTTTTTTTAAAAACAATATGAAGAATTATTTGTAATCAATTTTAAAAATGGATCCACTCTTTTTTCGAGTATAAAATATATACGGGTGATGTTTTAAAAATTTATTTATCTATTAATGGTACCATTAATCAATTGATAATTTAAAATTTAAAAATACAATTAAATATTTTTTCTTAATATTCTTTTTTCACCCGTCCTCTAGAATCTCATCCATAATGTTCCTTTATATTATGTCATGTCGCCTATCGCTTCATTGCATAAACCACACACCACTCATTCCACCTTCATCTCACTTCACTCCACTATTGCCACCTAACGTAGCAGCAAGAACGTTTTATCACTACTCTATATACAATTAAGAAAGTCTCTTGTTGTTTCATCACCATCGCATATGTAATCTATCAACTTTTCTCGCCCCACCAACATACTTATATGGTTTATATAATGAGGTTGTATAAAAACTAGTCATGTTTTCGCGGATCTTATTCAGATTTGATGTGTGTGTTTATCCTTCATATAACATAATGTCCCTTTAAACTCCCCGAAATTATTTATCATAGAAGTATTATGGGACATGTAACATCTTCACATGAAAGAGTGATCCAAAGATGATAATTTTTTAGAATTAAAGATCTCTCAAAAGAATATGCAAGTAGTAACACCTTCAACAGGCTCCATTCCACTCCTTTTAGAGGCCAAGATCACCGTCTTATTTCATTCTTTCACCACCTCAAACCCCAAAATTAATTCTATGTAAATGAACTTTTCAATGATCCATAGATCTCAAAAAATCATACAAATATCGAATGATCATAAGTCTCATTTCTTAATTCTTCAAAACTGAGTTTATTATATGTCGAATATCATTGAATTTTTTCCATCATGATCTCAGCATCTACATTTCATAAAAAACAATCCATCCATCCTCAAATAATCTATAAATTTTATTATTCATTATATACGGTTATATACATGAAACAAACATTTTCATGAAATGGGAATAACTCATTCATATTAATCCATAAAACAAGATCAATCATTCTCGTTTCAATTATCTTGTGTGATGCTCTGTGAACTATTTGATCATCGGTCGTGTCCAATCATTGAACTAGATGTAGTCCTAAAATTATAATGTTGTAAGGATGAAAATTAATGCATGGTATCTCAGTTATCATCAGATCTATCTAGAACAAATGGAATCATCATGTCCATAGAATTTTAATATGGCTGAGTAGTCCATCTGTGTTTGCATGCCACATTAGTACTACTTGAGATTTATATGTGCTATAGACTTCATCATTATCCCACTGCACATTTGACCAAGCACCAGAATTCATTTCACACACCTTTCCCACATAGTTCACGACTCACAAGGTCTAGAGGATTCCCTATGGGTTACTAAAACAAACCTATAGTTTTGTGAACTTCAATCTTTATACACATGCCTTCTAATGGATAATACACAACCCTCTATGTAACACTCCATGTTTTTATGGATCTATTTTTTTCATATAAATTTATTTTTTTAAATGAATTTCATCAAATTTTTGTTTTACATGAAACAAACTTGGCATACCTCATATGTAACACCAACATAGAGTCGGTTACATGCAACATCGTCTTAGAAAATGATACACACAACTCTATGTTTCCACGAAACATATCTTTATTTTATTTTATAATTTAAATTAGGAAATTATAATCTAGCCATTAAAATTTTTTATATGAACGTTAACAGTAATTTTTAAATATATATTATAATTAATTTATATAAATAAATCATATTGATGATGAAAGATAATATTTTGGGTGATGTCCTTTAATATTAAAAATATTGTTTTTTAAAAGAACCACTATAAAAAATTAAAATAAATTTAGGAACATTTTGAAATTGAATTTTATAAAATAAACACAATTTTTTACTACAAAATGATTAAATTATAATAGGGTGATTTTTTTCAATTTTTCTGAGAAACCTCATTTTTTTAGGAATAATGATAAATACTGATTTTTAGTAAAAAAATATTATTTCTAATAAATTATTAATTCTAAATTATTATATTATTTTTTAAGATCACATTTGATAAATATTAAATATATTTATACAAATTCATTCATTATAACAAATATCACTTTTATACTGAATATAAATTCGTAACAAACTTTTCGATATTTTCCTAAATTAAAACCCCTATATTTAGACTCGTCTTTTGGATTACAAGTAATCATAATTACACCTCTTCTTTGATGTTAATTTAAAAAACATTACATACATCATTTTATTTTGTGTAATATTTATAGTTTAATAATACAGAGTTAATTTTTTTAAAAAATTATTAGTAAAAGTGACTAATATTAATCAAAGTTGTTTACGAAAAATTAAGCTTAATTGGGGACCAATCCTTAAAATTAATGGCCCAAATGAACTATGAACATTTTCACCACTAATTTTATGTTACTATTTATTTCATAATTCTCCCATTGTTTTTTTGGGTTTTGAAGCATTTTTTTTGGTAAGAACATAGGCACACATAACATTTTTCTAAAAATTAAATGTGAGTCATTTTCCCTCCCAATAAAAGGCCACCACCTATTCCCATTTATATCTCCTCTAATACCCATTATGTTTTCCAAGACCTATAAAATAATCTTCTGAACAATACTCACTTCAGCTTTGATTCCTACATTTTTTCTTAACCCCTCTCAAGGAATCCTTTAGGCATAAATGAAAAGGATTTACACAAATTTAGTGGTAACGTCTTCTTTTATGCTCATTTCCATTATTTTTCTTATTAACCCCTCCAATAGAATTATTCATTTATTTTTTGAAAAATTTAGTATCCTCCAAATAAAAGTATTTTTTATGACATTTTTCTAACCTAGACATAATCACACCTCCATCTAATGGTTGTTGAACATACTGTTTTGTTGTTTGGAGAACTACTACCTCACAGAATGATGATTGTTCAATTTTCCATTACCACCAATCATGGTGGAAATTAAAATGGAAAAAATATATATATGAAATATATAACATTTTGTATGTATTTATGATTCCTTATTCATTTTTACAACACACATATCATTACTTTCCATTTGGGGTTAATATGATAATCATGTTTGAGTAAGTGTGGAATATTTCCCCCTCAAAGTGATGTGATTCGTTCACACATTACATTGATTTTATTAAACATGGGTTTAATGAAATTATATTTTATATATAATATATTCATTATAATGGAATAATTATATATATATATACATATGTCATTTACATACATTATTTAAATACAGTAATAAAAACGGAAAATGACGTTTATGCATATGAATAGTGTATTCAATTGCGTACTTCATTATGATATATATTATTAGAATATATATATATAATGGATAAACATGATATTCATATAATTTATACATTCTTGAATAATCATATAATTATAATGACTAAAAATTTTACAAATTAAGACAAATGGAAAGAATAAAGAAAATATTAGCAGCAGTGAATCCTTAACATAGGATTGTTAAGCAGTAGGAAATATAAGGTCATAATAAAAGTATAAATGCTAATATATATAAGAATGTTATTATATAAATGATTTATAATAAAATTATATTTATTATATAGGAATCTTGTATGAGTAAGGAGAGTGTCATGACCCAAGGTATGGGGATTCCATCTCACGTTTAATTTCTCTGAGATACATTTTATGTTCACCACACATTCCATTTTTGTGGTGTATATAGTACATGTGATTATATTATATGCATATTAAGAATAAATTTATTAGTATTAACATACCCAATTTAAGATAATCCTTTCATGGGATTTAACATTCAAAAGTTACCAAATAGGTATAATCGTTTTTCCTCAATTTGCATTTTTTGAGACTCTTGTTTAGTTATGCAGCTAAACTATTTTTCAAGGTTTATATAAATCAATTTTACATTATATTTCATGAATATTCATATTATAATTATATGTTAATATTTATATAATTTCATTTTAAATATTGGTGGTTACAAACTCAAATCACCAAATTATAAGAGTTCATTATGGAAATATACTTGTTTTTTTAGAATTATTATGTTTATTTATAATTTATTTAAATATTATGATCCGTTTTTCAATAATATTAAGGAGTTTACTTCTAATATTTTTATTAAATATTTCATCATTTAATAGTAAAAATGTTATACACATACGTACTTAATAATATGTTTTTACTAAAATTTCACCACCTCCCTCTTGGGATGGAAATCTATTGTATTATAAAACCATGTTTTCAAAATGTTTTCAAAATACGCCTGAAGATAATTTTTAATAAAAAATTCATTTTAATGATATTTGTTGTTTTAAAAGCTTAAAATACAAGTTTTACAATATATTTTCAATGAAAAACATTTTCAAAAGGTCTTATGTAATAAAAAAAAATTTCAATGAAGAAAGAATTTTTTTATCAAGATGATTTAATAACAGGATCTTTAAAAACTATTTCCAATATAGGATAACATCCATTGGTTTTAACCATTAATTTTTGTGGAAATTATTTAATTCTTCCATTCTTTTTTATCTTTTAAGGTATTATGTTTTGATTCATGATTTTATGAAACCCATTTCACTTTCACAAGTTATATGCTTTCGAATACCTCTTCATTTCACGGGTATTGATTATGTAGTAATGATTATGAAACCAATCTATTTCTATACATTATAATATGTTTTCATGTTTATAATACCCATTTCATATCCTGGGTTATGATATGTTCAGTTATTCTCTTGTGGAACAATTATATATGATTTCATTATGTGATGGGTGGGACCTATATCTACTTCCAATGCATTGGGTAATGTTTTATATCTTATGAGATAGACTATGATGGTATTAGGAGTGAACTCATATTAATAATATGGTCTTGGGAGTGAACCTTGACTACTAATTTGTCCATTGTAGTGAACCTTGACTACTATGATGGTATGAATAGTGAAATCATGTTATAATGATGGTCATGGAAATTAACCATGACTACTAATATGGTATTGGAATTGATAACTTGACTACTATTGAAATCAATATATTCTTATGTGTTACTAAAATTCATTGTATTAATCTTATGTTATGATATCCTGTGTTATGTTCGTTTCTTCATTTTTATTCAAGCCTTATGAACTGCCATGATTGTTTCCATGACTCTTGTGTATGATTTTTGATATGTTGGGTATGATTTTCTATTTTCATGATCATGTTCTAATACCCTTATGCTTATATTTATGATTACATGTCTCCCTTCTTTACGCATACTAATCATTTGAGCTCACCCCTTTTTATGTTTCCATCTAAATTTTGGGAAGATATGTTATATATTTGATATGTTTAAGAAGGGTGGTAGTCAATACTAACCTAGTGGGAGATAATATAGCTAACTTATGTATCAGTTTTTATGTATTCCATGTTTCAAATGGCACAAAACTAGTATGGTATTCTGGCCATTATTTTTATAATGATTATGTATTTGATAGAAGTTATTTATTTTTAATTTATGTAAAGAGTTGGTTGTTGTTGTTGGCATTAGTGGAATTTTATATATAACCATTGAAATCTTGGATGAGAAAACCATAGTGGGAACCCTAAGGACATGAATATGGATAAATATAAGGATAAATTAAATTATATGAAAATGTCCTAGAATTTTGGTGAATGGTAGCGTGATTTGTTTCCTAGATAAACATACATTTCTGGATACTACAAGGTGATGTGGCTCTGTCACAGATATAACTAGGGTTAATAACTTTGACAAGATGTTCCAATATTGACTAGGGGTAATCTAGTACATGACAATGAGCCTTGCTGCACACATTGTCTGATAATCCGGGGGATATGCTTTCGTTATACCCAAACTCTTCATGAACCATTAAGAATTGTTAAAATATTATTTAGTTGTGAATAACCTAGGATAAAAATAAGGTGTCCAATATTAAGGAAGGTTTTATAAGATAGACATCATATAAGTGATTTTTCATGATTTTGTGGTTCCCCATTATGATAACTATTTATTACCTTATGACTTTTGTGTTAGTAAAAGGCTGGAACCCAATGGAATAATGTTAAAGGAAATTTTGATGAACAATTAAACAATTTTCCTCCTAAATAATTAATTCACATGGGAGCTAGAATGAAATATCTCATTGCAATGATCACCCAGCTTTCTCAACATATGAATGATGGTGAAATTGCAAATGAGAAATGGAGGGAACAAAATTCTGTTGACTCTTTAATGAGAAAACATTCACCTTCTTTAATAGGGTCCCTTGATCCCGTTTTCTGAATAATGGATTGGTATCACTAAAAATATATTCTTCAATCATCAGTGTTTAGACCCTGAGAAAGTCATTCAGGATATTTACTACTTAGTTTTTGAAGCCGATCAATGTTTGACTCTAATCAAGAATACGAGGTTGCGTGATAATATTCAATCCATGGTTTGGGGTGAGTTCAATAACTAATTATTCAATAATTAAAATCATCGAATTCCTTGTTCCAAGATGGAAAAACAGATCACCCACTTGATTAAAAGGGATTATGAATCTATTGGTACCTATGATTCTAATTTCATGAGGCTTGTTTTGTATCCATTATTAATTATCATCCAACGTGAATGTAAATTTGATAGGCTATTTGGTGGATTAATTAAATATCTCATAAAGGAGTTGGACATAAGAGTCTTTTTTAGGTACAAAGAGATTGTGTGTTGTGAAATCAAGGTTCAATTGGAGGTAGGAGTAACATGTCAATCTCATGGATTTGCAAAAACAGTAATATGAAGTTTAAAGGAAACTCTATAATCATTAGAGGAATGAAGATGAACGTTCCTTTATATTCTAAGAGTTTGAAGAAGCATGGAGTAAATTTACTTAAGGGGTATAATAAATGTTTTAAGAATATAAAGGAACGTAACTAGGCAATTTATGGCCAATGTGATGGGAATAAGTTAACTTAAAATTCTAGTGTAGAAAATACTTCATAGAATACCACTCATATGATTAAATGCATCAGTGTAAAAAGAATGGAAATTATGGAAACAACTGAGAAAACACAAGGGATAGTGATGATGATCGATGTTAACAAACACTCAAGCCAAGGGAAATAGAGAAATCTCATGAATTTTTTATTTCTGATGGGGATGTGATAACAATGTGATGAAAGGTACACTTACCATCAACTATAGAACTGCTAATGTCATATTTGATCTTATATATACCCACTTTTTCATATCTAATGACTTATATAATGGTGTTAAAATTCCACCAAAACATTTAGTTATGAAATTAGTAGTGCAAACCCCTAATTGGATGATGATTTCATCTCATGTATATGATTCTTCTCTGGTTGATGTTTGTTGGAATGTGCTTCCTGAAAATATTTTCATTCTTACTTCAATTGAATTTTATGTCATCTTTTTCATGTATTACCATCCTTTCCAAAAATTACAAATCAATTTTCATGGAAGAGAATATTTTTTTGATAATTAAAACCCTCATATGATCATCCATCAATGTGAAAAAACATATGAATTTCTTGTAGATAGTTCATCTATTTTAGGTGTCTTAATAGCCATTCAAAAGTGTTGTTTGCCTGAAATTGATTGGGAGAAAATCAACATTTATTATATACATGTTTTTTGGAATTTTTTGGATGTCTTTTCCAAAGAGTTTCGATGTATTCCAACGAAATATTTAGTTGAGTTCTCAATTTAACTTATACCTAGTTCCACACAAATTTCAAAGACTCTTTATAGAAGGGAACCCATTGAGTTCTCAGAATTAATGAAAGAACTCCATGAAACCTTGGAAATGGATTCATTCAGCCAGGTGTATCACCTTAGGGTGGACCAATTCATTTTTTGAATAAAATATGGATAAATGCGACTTTGAATTGATTATCATGAGTTGGACAAGATCACAATCAGAAACAAGTATCATCTTCATCCTATTGATGACTATTTTGATTAATTGAATAGAGATCAATACTTTTCTATGATTGACCTTCATTCAGTATATCATAAATTGAGGATTGAAATTTAGGATATACCCAATATGGAATCCATACAGTGTGTTGTCACTATGAACATATAGTGAATCGTTTTTTATTACAAATACACATGATGTATTTATAGATTTAATTAATTTGTGTATTTATAGATTACCTAGACCAATTTTGTAGAAGTCATTATAAATGACATTCTTATCTATTAAAAGAGTAAGGAAGATCATGAATATCCCATGATAATTATACTTAATAACCTATGGAATGATTATTTATATGATAAATTTACAAAGTGTGAATTTTTGTATTAAAAGGATTCATTTTTGTGTAAAATAATTTCAATAGATGGAATAATAGTAGATCAATCAATGACAGAGGTTTCTGAAAGATGGACTATAAAAACCATGGTGACTGACATCAATAGTCCAATTGGATTTTCTATATATTTTCTATGGGTGATGGAACACTCCCCACAACTATCTAGTCCATTAACCATATTAACTCGGAAGAGTTTCAAGTTCCTCTGGATGGATGAATGTGAGGAAAATTTCCGGGAAGTGAAGAGATGTTTGTTTAGTGCACCTATACATACATTACCATATAGTGGAGAAGTTTTTGTAATCTATAATGATGTGTCCATGAAGGGATTAGGTTGTGTTCTTATGAAAAATAACATGGTTATATCCTATTCTACAAGATGGTTGTAAAATCATGAGAAAAGGTATCAAACATAGAATTTTGGGTTAGTATTGTGAATTTTGTGTTAAATATATGCAGGAAATATATTTATGGGGGAATGTGTGAAATATATACTGATAATAAATGTATGAAATATAAATTCACACAGAAGTAGATGAATATGTTCCAGAGAAGATGGTGAGAGCTGATAAAGGATTATGACTGCTCAATATATTACCATCCTAGGAATGGGAACAAGGTGGCTGATGCTTTGAGTAGAAAGGACCATTCTTGTTTATTTATGATGAGGATCAAAAAATATCAAAAATTTATTTATTTTAGAAGAATGAATATAGAAATCTAGAAGGATGTGGATAAATTTAACCGTTATCAAATGATTGTCCAACCCTCTATACATGTGACGATTATGGAGGTGTTGAAGGAAGATGATGAGATGAAAATAACGGTTGGAAATTTTACTGAGTTTAACGTTGATTAGTATATAATGATAATGTTTAGGAATCATGTATGTGTTCCGTCCATACCATATTTCAAGAATGAGTTATTATAGGATGATCGTAATTATTCATTATCTATTCATCATGGAAATATGAATATGAATATGGACTAGAAAGAATAGTTCTGGTTGGTTGGGATGAAGATTGAAATATCTGAGTTTGTATATTGGTGTTTGGTATGATGGAAATTTGACGTAGAAAGACAAATATCTAAAGGGATGTTGCATCCATAACCCAAACTAGAATAGAAGTGGGAAATCATCAATATGTATTTTGTTATTGGAAAACCCAAAAAATCTAAAGGGTTTAATAATATATGGGTTGTAGTTGATCACCTCAAAATGTCACCACACTTCATTTCTATTAGATAATATTCCTATCTTGATTATATTTCTAAAACATACATTAAATAAGTTGTATGGTTTCATGGAGTAGCACCATCAATTGTATCATATCACGATATGAGGTTTAACCCAATGTTCGAGAAAAGTATTCAGAAATATCTTGATACATAATTTATGTTCAACACTACATATCATCGTCAAATAGATCGTCAGTCTGAAATAACAATTCAAACCCTATAAGATATTTTTGAGATCATATTCTATGGATGTAAAAGGTGATTGGGATCAATATATTCCTCAACATGAGTTTTTTATAACATTATATTTCACTCAAGAATTTACATGGCACCGTATGATTCCCTCAATTGGAAGAAATGTTGAGATTCAACATGTTGATCTGAGGATGGAGAAAGAAACCTATTGGAATATGAGATTTTAGAAGAGATGGTCGAGAAGGTTAGAACCATTCAGTATCATATCATGTTAGAACAAATTTGGATGAAAATTTATGTTGTTAACCAATAACCTGATCCAGAGCTTAAAGTTGGTGAAAAGTTATTACTACGAATCTCATCTTAGAATAATGTTATGACATTCGGTAAGAAATGGAAACTAATCCATAGGTATATTAGTCCCGTTGAGATTCTTGATAGTATCAAGACAATATCCTCTCACTTGGAAATTCCTACAAATATCTCTCAAGTTCAATATGATTTCAATTAATCTCTCATGATGAAGTACATACCTAACCCTTCCCATGTACAGAACATAGAGTTCATACCACTAGTAAATTATCTTTCATACGAGGAATAACATGATGAATTTATTGACTGATCAGAGGGATTTCTATGAAACAGTACCAATTTCATTGTCATATTTTTGGGGAGAAATCACCACATAGATAAAGCTACGTGGTTACTTGAGTATATGATGAAATAAAGTATCCTCATTTGTTTTTACCTGTGTAATATATTTTGATGGTGAAATTTATATTACGGGGGTTGAATGTAACAACCTGCATTTTTATAGACCTTTTTTTAGAATAATATTAAATATTCATTTATATCATACAATTAAGTATGTCAAATATTCATTTCACATGAATCACACTTTGAATATGTCACATGTAACACCAACTCAGGGTATGTTACACGCGACGCCAACAAGACGTATGATTCACGCAACTCTATTTTTCTATAAAACATCACTTTTAGTTGTTTTAATTATTTAAATAAGCTAATTATAACATATTCAATAAACTATGTTATATGAATATTCAAAACTATTTTTCCAATATTTTTTTTATAATCAATTTATATAAATAAAACATATTGATAATGAAAAATATTAATTTTGGTACAATAATTTAATGTTTGAAATATAGTTTTCCTGAATGAAACACTCTTAATAAGAAAATTAATTTTAGACACATTTATAAATTTTGTTTTAAAAAATAAAAATCCATTTTTAATTCATAATGTCAAAAATAGTGTATGGGGAATTTTTTGGATTTCTTTGGGAAACATCATTTTTTGAAGTATAGTGGAAAATAATTTTTTTAGTTAAAACCCACCATTTGTCTAATTATTTAATAATGATTAATGAAATTATAAATTTAATTGGTGGTAAAATTAGATAAAAATTGCATCTATTAATAAAATTTCATTCATTAGAATCCACTTCTCTTTCATAATAAATATATAATCTTAACACACTATTCAACTTTTTCAGACTTCAAAACATCTTTATTTCGACCAATCTACAGGATTATGACTAATTTTAATTTTTCCACTTATGTGAAATGAATTTAAAAAATACGACATACACCAGTGTTTTCAGTCTAATAATTATTGTCTAATAAAACCATATTAATTTTCGACCAAAATGTTTATTAAAAGTGATTAAAATTAATCACATCAGTGAATTCCAAATTAAGTACAATTACGGACTAAACCTTAATATTAAGAACCCAAATGACCATGACACTTGTGCAAACCCAATTTTATATCGACAGTTCAGCCATAAAACATACATTAATATGTGGTTTTGGTTTGAGATGACTTTTTTTGGTATGAACATGTGCACACCCATCTTGTTTCAAAAAATTACATATGAATCCTTTTCCTTCCCTATAAAATGCCCCCAACTATATCCATTCTGCATACCTCTCAAACCCCTTATTGTAAGACAAGACCATCCCAATACACTTAATAAAATCCAACCTTCAAAATTAGATCCTACCTTTTGGTATAAACAATCTCATTTATTCCATTTGTCACTAAATAAATGGAGTTACCTGATTTAGAGGTAACATCTTCTTTTAATCTCATTTCCTTTTTTTCATTATTCACCACGTCCACTCCCTTTATTACATTATTGTGTGAAAAATACTATGTCCTCCATATAATAGGATGTTTGTATACAATGTTTCTAACATACACTAACATGCACCTATATCTAATGGATTTTGTAGATATGATTTCAATGTACGATGAACTACTTCCCCATTAAATAATGATTTTTCATTTCCTATTTTCCACAAATAACGGTGTCCATTATGATGGAATGTCCATTTATATATTTTATATATTATATTTAATATTTATTTAAGATTTGTTATTTATTTTTACAACACATATATATTTACTTTATATTTTTTGTTAATATAATAATTTCGTTTGAGGAAGTGTCGACTACCACCCCCTCAATGTGATGTGATTTGTTCACAAATAACATGGAATGTATTAAGGATGGTTGCAATGAACTGGATCTGGTCTCTATCAAACTAGCACCAAACCCAGCTCGTGCCATGCCCCTAAGGGCATTATCGATCCCCACGGGCTGGCACATGTTCCCGGGTATCATATAATGATAATGAAGATCTATTTACCAGATTTTATAAATATTAAACAACGAACAAACTCTATAAAACAAGTCTGGATTTTTCAACTAAAACATTCTTTTAGAAAATTTCATAACTGAATTACATTAGTTTAAACTATGATTAAAGACCAATAAAAAGGTAAAACACCGAATAAGTACAGCCCAAGAACCCTCATGGCAAGGGGCACCGCCCTCAAGAGATCCCCACAAGACTTGACCACCAAGGACCTACAAGAAACCCAAACCACTGGAGCTAAAAATGGTACCTAACCTGCGAGAACAAAATTAACCAAGTCTACTTACACCCAATGGTGTAATTAGGGTGTGAGACAAATCCCAATAGGATACCACCACTAATAGATTCCATGTGATAAACATTTAATGACGAAAAGCATGCATGTTTTCAAAAACATGAGATGCTAGTTAAAATTACTAAAACATGCAATAATAAATAAAAAATAGTTTTTAGGTGGGATAATTTAAAGAATAAAAAATTTAAAATAAATACCATAACGACTGAATTTTCCATAATCCCATACCATATGCTGACGGTAAGCATAGAATATCCAGTGAGCACAAGCATTGGGAAATATCCCCTAGACAATAGCTAGCTGTGCATCCCAGGTACCTCGTATCTCGGTGAGAGTAACCATCATAAATAGCTATTCTTGTGCACGATACACAAGTTGGGAACATACCCATACCCTAGTGGTCCCCCATCATCATCATCATAGTTTATTTAGAGCTTTAAGCGTCAATCTTGCTAAGTGAAACTGAGGCCTAACCCCACGGATTCACTAGCATACTAGTACATGTGCACCCACCTAGATACCCGGGTTTTCCCGTTGTTCTCAAACAAGTTAAAAAAGTCAATGAATATAATTTTCAAATGAAAATATCATTTCCATATCATAAATTCACCATACATCCCACATGTATACAACACAAGTAACAGAAGTCCACTTTTCATTCATTTTGATTTTGAAATCTGATTCACACCAAAATAGCCCACAACACTTTTCACATTTCTTTAACACTTCAAAAACTCGATAAAAAAAATTTATAAAACCATTAAAATATATTAAAACTCCCATAATAGCCCAATCACTTCTTATATAATACCTGTTTTACCTTCAAAATCATTTTATCATCAAACTTACACGAAACAGCACAGAAACAAGTTTCGCTCCATCATCACAATTTATTAAAACATTTCAAAAATTTAAAAAACATTATAAACTTTTTTGACATCTTAAAACACCACTTCACCTTTCAAAACCCCTTAATAGGTGAACACACATACCAAACAGTATAAATGCACCCTTTTCCCATTTTTTTGACCAACTAAAACATTTTCAATTTTCATAAAAAGAACCCAAGCAGTGTCAATATATCTTGAACAAAAAACCCATTTCAAACCCCCCATTTAAGGCAAGAAACCAAACCAATTCCTACCCAAAATATAATTAGAATCCCTAGAGACATTTATAAAACCACAATCATGTTTTATAAAATCACCTTGAATAAAACAACAAAATAATCAAATGAAAACATGCATTTTCATAAAATACTCTCAAGAAGTATAATAATGATTTACACATAAAACCTATTCAAAAATACTCTTTTTAGGCCAACGTGACACTAATATATTACCAAACCAGAATTGGAAGTCCAAACAAGATTTAGTAAACCAATTGCATATGTTATAAAATACACCCAAATAATACCTAATGAATAACACATTAAAACACCCAATTTCAAGTTAAAATGCAAATACAAAATTGAACACTTAACCAAATCAATCATAAAAAGTTTCAAAACACATGAGTAATATGAAAAATGACTAAATAATGCAATCTATATCATCAATAATTGTTTTCACATAGAACCACCTACCGAAATTGTCGAATCCCTGAAAACATTGTGTGAAACGTCACATGCACCACCGCCGCATCTCAAGGATGATAAATCCAGCTCTATACCACAATATTAACCAAAAAGACACCAAATAAAACCATATTTTCGAACCCCAGCTTCTGGACATTTTATAACATAATGAAAGAGGGAGGAAACCCTAAGGAGAATGATGAATTTGAAGAGAGAAACACTTACTCAAAACAATATTGAATAAAACGGCCTAAATTCCTCCAGAATCTTAGTTTTAAAACATCCAACTATTCAATATAAGTTAGAAAAAGGATTATGAGATCATGTAGGAACTGTAATGGGGGAAAATAGTAATAATTGAGAGATTTATGTTGGAAATAACTTACCTCCTCAAATCTGCCCGATTTTAGAAACCCTAAGCATATCAGCACTCAATCACGATGAAAACGAGCTCTAAAGAGGGGGTAAAGGAAATGTTAGTGCGCCTGGGCTTCTTATGGTCTATAGGGAAGTGGAATATCTAATTAATTAATTATAATGAATTAGATATTAAAAAATTATAAAAAAAGTTTAAAACTGGAAAATGGGATTTCGGGTTGCCCCAATTCTTAAATAAAAACCCAAATCCACCATGATTAGGTATTTACAAAGGCCCCAAATTTTATTTTTGGTGTTAATAGGTCAAGGGAGTAAAATTAGGAATTTGAATGTATAATTTTTTTTTGAAAAATGAGTGAGTTATAAAAGAATCAAAATTAATTTTAAATCTAGAATTAGGATCACGGTTTTACCCAATTCATGTAAACTCATCCATTCCTCCAAAAAAGCTTGGGAAACCCCCAAAACAAAGGATGAATGGAATATAAATTAAAAATAACAATAAAATAAGTTATTTATGTGACAATTCTCCACACCTTGTAATCTTTATGCCATGGAACGCGACAGCATGGTCAAAGCAACAACCAAACCTAACTGAGAAACCAATAGGTGCTCCCTTGCAAGGTTTCACCCCCTATGGCCAAAACACCTCCAGTGATCAATTAAGGATTACTATCACAACCAAAACATAAACCACATTCTTGAAATGATAAATCACTTTCATAATTTAGCCCAAAATAAAACTCCTCATACACTATCCAAACAAGACTCAAGCAATTCACCTAAACAAACAACAACTTTGATCAAAGATACACTTACCATATTTATCTAAACCATTGGGAGCTCTACAGACCCAATGTTTACTCAAGGAAGATTTTGGTAGCTAGATAGCTCTGAATGAGACTATCTACACCAATTTATGAACATGGATAAATCTATGTTACTGGTATGTGGGGACACAAATATGCTCCCCACCATAAGAGACAACCAATAATTTGTTTTCCGAGACAAAATGAAGACACTAAATGGGGGAGGCCTGAACAGACTCTCTGATACATAAGGTATACTTCCATTCAAAATGTCAAAAGTAACATACATGAGAATCATTGTGGTTTTCCCCACCATAAGAACCAACCATCATAACAGACCAGCATGGGCCGATAGAGAAAAACCAAAAAATTTCAAGATTTGTGAAGGTCGCATAGTTTGTCCTCATAGTTTGTGAAACTGTGAACTAACTGTGCTGATCAGTCTTCCTGCATGGATTCCAAGATCACAATCACTCTTAATCATTCACAAACCATGTTCTTAGCCTGTCTAGCCAATTCTCAACCATTCTTGAAAGACTCAATGGAAACTAAAGGGGGAGGGAATGACACTGGGCAATGTCATGGGTACAACCCCCTCCACCTATTTCCAACAAACGTGAAAAATAAAAAATGATAATGATACCAGAGGTTTAAACTCATACTATGTTTCATATTTTGGATAGGACATTGTACAAGGTTTTAAATGACCCTATGATTTCCCCTGACTATGAGCCAGCTTCTCTCCGAGACCTATGGTTAGAGCTCATATGATTAAAGCATCTTCAGCCTCACAGTTAGTATTTGGAAAACCACTGAATGAGAATTCTTCTTTCGGTGCCACCAAAAACTACACCACAATCCCAGATAAGTTTTCTAGACATAACAAATTCCAAACTTATTTTACCCTATCCCAATATTTCACTGAAACAAGGGATAAGAATATACACACACATCACACCTTGTGTCTTTAGGTGAGAAACAATAGATGTAAAGAACACCTACACTCACCTTCCTCTAAAATAGAATATTTTGATGTTTTTCCAAGGGAGACATTCACCCAACATAACAGGGACTCCCGGAGGATTTGAAAACTTTCACCTATACGGTCAATCGAGCACATGTCATTATAAGGCTTCACCAAACATGAACATTGAGACTGATATAAACAATTTAGGGAGAGGGACCTTATACAACATCCCCAAAAAACACACAATTCTAGAAAGTGGCTACAATATCTTATCATGACAATATTTCCCACACTAGTGTATTAACATGTACTCATGCTTCATAGAAACATTGAAGAACCCAGAGGCCCTCTTAGACACCATCGAGACACTCATCCACACTAACTACCCTAGACCACATCAACCTTCGACGAATCAAGAAACATAAGAAACTAAGGTCTCTTTCAACCTTCCACGAGTAATCTCACATTACAAGAGGATATAAAAATCAAATAAAGTAATGGGTGAAGACTCAATCTATAGATCTCAAGAAAAAAAATATTCCTTATATTGATCAACTGGAGGATTTTTAAATGGAAAAAATAAGGGTTTCACTTCAGTTATGCATTAACCCTTAATAGGGTCATACCTTATCAAACAAGAGAACCTAAAGACCCAACCAAGCAGGTCCATTGGTCAAAAAGTGCCACAAACCAGATCCAAACACATCAAGGGATACACCATGAAGGTGTCCCAAAACATATCTCAGAGGAGACTACTAACTGGTCCTTCAACCCATCTTACCGACCGAACACAAACCCAAAACACAGTTCAAATAGGATGGGTTCTTGGACTCACAACATCCCACAACATCAAAAATTTTCAAAATCACATAATATAAACCATCCCAATCAATTCATCAAGACATCATGTTTCTCTTTAAAAAATTTTCTTTGAAGACAAATGGTTCAGCGGTTAGAACATCCACCAATGGTACCCCATGGGCCTTACACATGCATGTTTCTGTGCCACACCGGGCACCGTCATCATATCCATCCCGAAACTCATCCAGTCATGTCATAAACCATCCATCATCCCATATAACCCCATGCATGTGGCTTCTCATGAAAATTCGAAAGGTTAAAACCAAAATTCATTCCACTTTTCAAAACCAAAACGGTCAACCAACACATCCTTCTTCTCAAAACCGCTAACCACGAGATCAAAATCCCACCTCAAATTTTACAAAACATTTCAGAAAGACACACCAATTTAGAAAATAACTCACTTTAAAGATATTTACATCAATTTCAAAACATCTGATCCCATTAAAACAAACATTGATTGTTTATAAAACTCTATTGGAAACACTTTTCATAACCAACTTCAATATAGTTCCTTCTTTCAAAAGTGGTTTAAGAACACCATTTTCCATTCCAAATCAATTTTGAAAATTCAGTTCGGCTATTTCATAAACCAATCCATTCCATCTTTATTTGAAAAACATTTCAAAAAATACTATACGCTTCTTAATACCAAGTCACATTAAATCCAAAGTGCCACGATTTCAAAACTAAATAACAAAACAATGCGAGAGGAAACTAGTTTTAGTGGGTGACTTGGAAATATGGTTAGT
Source organism: Viscum album (assembly GCA_963277665.1). Classification (NCBI taxonomy): domain Eukaryota; kingdom Viridiplantae; phylum Streptophyta; class Magnoliopsida; order Santalales; family Viscaceae; genus Viscum; species Viscum album. The sequence continues at coordinate 1,187,552,290 of OY728121.1, read as the reverse complement.
AGACATATTACAATCACTTAACCATCACAGAGAGTGTTCTAGGGAATATCCCCAGATCCAAATGGCGTTTTAGGCCCTGCGAGCTCACTGAGACCATTAACCCAAATCTCTTTTCATTTCCCCTACTCATCATCAACCCATGAAAACCAAAGGACATAGATAAATACTGAATTCCCCTTGCAAATCAAATAATTTCATGAGGTTTGGTGATCAGGCGCACTACCCATAACCTATCTACCAAGTCCCAACAATCCTAACACAAGAATATCCTGACATATCCCTAAATAGCGTGACCCAAAGATTTAACCTAACCCTCCTCTGATAAAATTTTGTCACGAACCACAGCTGGTCGCCATCAAACTAGAACAAAACCTAGCTCGTGCAAAGGCCCAAAGGGAATTCCCAATCCCCACGGGCTGGAGCATGTGCCCACGTATTATATAAAGAAAATTGGGAACAATTTACTTGATTTTATAGACATTAAACAACAAACAATGTCAATATAACAAATCGGGATTTTTCAACTAAAACAATATTTTAAAAAATATCAGAACTGAATTACATAAGTTAAAACAATGTTTAATGATCATTACAATGGTAAAAAAAAAATATGGATATAGAAAGAACCCTCATGGAAAGGGCCACCGCCCTCATGCCATCTCCACAAGACTTCACCACCAAGGACCTGCCAGAAACCAGAACCACTGGAACTAAAAACTAAACCCAACCTGGGACAACAAAATTAACCAAGTCTACTTACACCCAAGGGTGTAAGTAGGGTTTGAGACAAAGCCTAATAGGATACCACCACTAATATATTCCATGTGATAAACATTTAATGATGAAAATCATGCATGTTGTCAAAAACATTAGATGCCAGTTTAAATTTCAAAAAGATGCAACATTAAATAAAAACTATTTTAAGGTGGTCTAATTTAAAGAATAAAAACATTTAAAATAAATACCATAACTACTGAATTTTCCATCCTCTCAAATCATATGTCTATGGTAAGCACAAAATATCTAGTGAGCACAAGCAATGGGAAATAACCGCTAGGCACTAGCTAGCTGTGGGTCCCTAGTACCTCGTATCTCGGTGAGAGTAACCATCATAAATATCTGTTCTCCTGCACGAGCCACTAGTAGGTAACATTCCCATAACCTATTGGACCCCAATAATCATCATCATAGTTTTGTTAGAGTTGTAAGCGTCAATCTTGCTAGGTGAAACTGAGGCCAAACCCCGCAGATTCACTAGCATACTAGTACACGTCCACCCACCTAGATACCCAGGTTTTCACCTTGTTCTCAAACATGTTATACAAGTCAATGAATAAACATTTCACATGAAAATATCATTTCCACATCATAAATTCACCAAACATCCCAAATTTATACAACACAAGTAACAAAAGTCCACTTTTCTTTCAGATTGATTTTGAAATCCAACTCACACCAAAATAGCCCACAACAATTTTAACATTTCTTTAACACATCCAAACATCCCTTAATAAATTTTATAAAACCATTCAAATATATTAAAACTCTCATAACAGACCACTCACTCGTTACATAATACCTTTTTTACCTTCAAAATCATTTTATCATCAAATTTACAAGAAACAGTACACAAACAAGTTTTGCTCCAACATCACAATTTATTAACACATTATATAAATTTACAAAATATTATAGAAATGTTTGACATCTTAAAACCCCACTTCAACTTTTAAAAACCCCTTAATATGTGAACACACATACCAAATATTACAAATTCACCCTTTTCACATTTTTTTACCATCTAAAACATTTTCAATTTTAATAAAAAGAACCCAAGTGGTATCAATATATCTTGCACACAAAACCCATTTCAAACCCACCATTTAAGACCAAAAACCAAACCAATTCCTATCCAACATAAAATTTGAATCCCTTGATACTTTTAAAAACCCACTTTCATGTTTTATAAAATCACCTTGGAAAATACTTCAAAAGATTCAAATGAAAACACACATTTTCATAAAATGCTCTCAGGATGTATAACAATGATTTACACATAAAACCTATTAAAAACACTCGTTATATTCCAAAATGACACTAATACATTATCAAACCATAATTGCACGTCCAAACAAGATTTAGTAAAGCAATTCAATATGTTATAAAATACACCCAAATAATACCTCGCGAAGAACACATTAAAACACCCAATTTCAAGTTAAAATGAAAATATAAAATTGAACATTTAACCAAATCAATCAAAAACTGTTTTATCAAAACACCCAACATATGAGGAATATGAAAAATGCCTAAATACTGCAAGCTAACTCATCAATAACTGTTTACACATGGAACAAACTACCGAAATTGTCGGATCCCTCAAAACAAGGTGTGAAACATCATCCGCACCACCGCCGCATCACAAGGATGGTAAATCCTGCCCTAGAGCACAATATTTAACCAAAAAGGCACCAAATCAATCCATATGTTATAACCCTAACTTTTGGACATTTTAGAATATAATGAAAGAGGGAGGAAACCCTAAGGAGAATGAAGAAATTGAAAAGAGAAACACTTACTCAAAACAATCTTGAATAAAGCGACCCAAAATCCACCAGAATATGAATTTTAAAACATCCAACTATTCAAGGGATGTTCGATAAAGGATTATGAGATCATGTAGGAAGTGGAATGGGGGAAAAGTGTTTTAATTGAGAAGGTTATGATGTAAATAACTTACCAACTCAAATCTGCCTGATTTTATAAACCCTAAGGATTTCAACACTCAATCGTGATTAAAACGAGCTCCAAAGAGGGGGTAAAGAAACTGGAAACGTGCTTGGGCTTCATAGGGTCGAGAGAGAGGTTGAATCACTAACAAATTCATTATAATGAATAAGATATTAAAAAATTAAAAAAACAATTTATAACTGGAAAATGTGCTTTAGGGTTGGCCCATTTGTTAAATAAAAACCCAAATCCTCTATGATTATGGATTTATAAAGGCAAAAAATTTAAATGTTGGTGTTAATTGGTCAGGGGAGGCCAAGTAGGAATTTTATTGGCTAAAAAATAATGACAAATGAATGAGTTATAAAAGAAACAAAATTAATTTTAAATCAGGAATTGGGATCATGGTTTGGCCGAATTCATGAAAACTCACCAATTCCTCCAAAAAAGCTTGGGAAACCCCCAAAACAAAGGATGAATGGAAAACAAATTAAAAATAGCTTTAAAATAATTTATATATGTGACAAAAGATTTAATCAGAAAATATTTTATATATAACATATTAAATATACAATAATAATTATATTCACACACACGCACAATATATATATATATATATAATTTACTTCAATTCTATCAATACGTAAATACAAACTAAAAATTGAATTAAAGCATACGAATGATTTATGATCTCTATGAATGGTGTATTACATTATGTACTTCATTATTCTATAGATTATTAGAATATTCATACATATTATATACCCGATATTTATATAATTATAAACATTCTATAATCATGATATATGTATAAGGATTAATTATTTAACAAATTAAGACACAAGCGATGAACAATGAAAATATTACCTGAAGTGAAACCTCAAAAAAGGATTGTTATCAAGCAATAAATATAACATCATAATAAAAGTGCATGAGGTAATAGAAATAAGACCATTATTCTTTAAAAGATGTATAATAAACTTATATTTATTATATTGTATTCCTGCATGAGTAGGAAGAGAGTCAAGACACAAGGTAAGTGGATTTCATCTGACTATTAATTTCTGTGAGATAAATGTTATGTTCACCACTCTTTCATTTTGTGTGGTGTATGTAAGGACCATGATTTTAAAATATATATGTTATACATAAATTTTTGGGTATCAACATATCCATTTTTTTATCATTTTTTCATGCGATTTAATATTGAAAAGTTCCCAAATCGGTATACCAATTTTGTCTCAATTTTCTTTCTTTGAGACTCATATTTGGTTATTCACCTAAACTCATTTTTGATGTGTATATACACCCATTTTACTTGTTATGTTAAGAATATAATTATTGTAGTGATATCTTAATCTTCATGTAATTTCATTTTCTTACTAGGAGAGTTTGATCTCATGTCACCATGTCATAAGAGATTATTGAGACAATCTCCTCTTTTTTTGAGAATGTTTATGTTAATTCTTCCTTTGATGAAATATTATGTCCATAATTAAATAATATTCATGAGTTTCCTTCTCCTATATTTATTTAAGATATCATCATTTGTTATTACCATTAAATACTACAAAACAAGGCAATGTAATAACCTCATTTTATTAGTGCTAAAAAGAAAGGTCTGGTAAAGGGGGATCCTTTATCAGCGCAACATAAAAGCACTAATATAAGTATCATTTATCAACGCTTTTTTTAACACTGATAATGGATTCATTTATCAGTTCTATATTTAGAGCTAATAAATGTTTTGAATAATTTATATTAAAACATAATATATATTTGGATATAGTAACTAAAAAACTCATGTTTATAATTAATATATATTTTTCAATAATTCAATAATATATACAATGTTTTAAGAAAAGGTATTTTTAAGATTATAATCATTGATATAAATATATATATTTAAATAATTAAAATATTATAATCAATTTCATTAAATAATAAATTTATTAATTAGATTTATTAAATTTATTAGATTTTTTAGATATATTTATTATATTATTAGATTTGTTATATTATATTTTTTGTTATATTTAATATTTTTTATTGGTAATTAATATATATATATATACGTTATTATATATATATACTTATTCTTAAATAAATATTTTTGATTGAATTTTATTAATAAATATATTTTTCATGAGTACATATTTTATGTATCATAATGTTCATTTATACAGGATACCCTTTCTTATTACTCATGTTGTCCATTAATGGCTGATTTTCATTTTTTATATTTACTAGGTATATGATTAATTCATGTTTTCCCTATATACTATTATGTTCTATAAAATACTTAAAAAGTTAAATTAAATATATTTAAATAATAAATATAATTATTATATTTATAATTATTAAATTTTAATTATATATATATAAATACTTTTTAAATATATTTATTTGTAAATATAATTAAAACTATATATATATAATTATAAAATTATAATAAATAATTACATTATAGTTATATATATATATATATATATTTATAAATATATTTATTAATATATTTATTTATACTTATAATTATAACTATAAACAACTATATATATGAAAATAATTATAAAATTATAATAAATATATTTATTATAACACTTATAATATTATGATATATTTAAATAAATATATTTATAAATATATAAAAAAATTTATAAATAAATACAAATATTAATAATTATCATTCCTAAATGAATATTGATATATTTAAATAATTACAAAATTATACTAAATATATAAATTATAAATATTTATATACAAATATTTATAAATAAATAAATACAGTTATAAATATAATTCTAAATAAAAGTATATTTAATTAAATAATTAATAAATTATAATAAATATATTTATATTTATTTATAAAATTATAAATATATTTTTTATATTATTATTATTATATTTATAATTATAAATTTATAATGAAAACGATAAGTAAATATTTATTTATTATAATTTTTAATTACAAATAAATATAAATTATCTAATACTTATCAAAATATATTTAAACAATTCTTAATTTATAAGAAAAATATATTTATTTTTCTCTTATATAATGTTATATATAATTAAATAAATAAATATAAATATTGATAAATAAATTAAAATATTTATATCTATAGTAACAAATTAATATAGATATATTTAAATAATTATGAATCATCATAAATATGTTAAATATATATATTAATGAAATTATTAAAATTATAATTATAAATTTCGTATAATTTTATCCTTATTTAAATAAATAAATATTTATTTATTTATAAATATATTTATAAATGAATATATTAATATAATAAATAAATATATATTAATAAAAAAATAAATATATAGTCAATTAAATTACAATAAAATAAGAACAAATATAGTTTTTTATATCTATATTCTTAAAAATATATATAATTAGTATATTAATTATATATATCCTATTACTATAAATAAAATAAGTATATTTATTTTAATTTTTTAATTGTTTAAATTATAGTTTTATAAATATAAATATATATTTGTTTATTTATAGTTATAAATATTAATAATTAATTATTTATTTATCATATATATAATTTTATAAATATATATGTTACTATAAAAATATTATTCACATAACTTCATTATCAGTGCCAAAAAAGTGCTGATAAAGGTGAGTTTTATCAGCACATTTTATTTTAGCGGTGATAAAACATACATTTATTAGACCTATTTTGCAAGCGATGATAAATTGTTCAAACTGGGTTTTATAAAAAAACACTACCACTCTCCTTCATTCATGCACCCCTCAGGCACTCACGGATGTTAAACCCTACGTCATGACCCCACATCCTCCTCATCTCCAGCCGCCTCTCCTCGACCGTGAACCACACGTCCACTATGCATTGTCACATCTGTTGTGCACCCCAGTATTGTGCATATCCTCTACCAGCCACTGTGTGCCTCCTCTACCATTAGTGTGAACCAGCCATCGTGTGAATTTGTTTTGGCATGCGCCACACATCTGTCGTGGGTCACACCCCTTTTGTGCACCTCTCCTCTGCTCTGCACCTCTCCTCTATCATTGAGTTTTCTCCGTTTTCACATCCATTTCTTCTTATTCGTATGTAATTATATTTTTATATTGATTTTATAAAATGCATTTTATAGTCTAAACACCCCTATGAAAATAATTTCCATTGGAGGACTTTGTTTTCACACTTAATAAATTGCATGTTGGTTGATGTTCCTATACATAATTTTGTCTTTGATTATGTGTGAATCAATTATGAGTTTGAAGTGTGATGTCACTAGATAAAAGTGTAATTTTTATTTATTGATGAGAATTTATGTCATTAGGGGTTGAGTAGTATGTCAACTGACATATTTATGTGTTCTCCATTAATGTCGACATGTTTTAGCTTTGATATTGCTTCAGTGATGTAGGTGTTTCACTAGAACTCCCATGTAGTACATATTATAAATTTCGTGGATGATTTTAAAGGATAAATTATGAAATTATAATCTAATGTTATGATTTTTTTTGGGTTTCATTTGGCTTGAAAATGGATAAAATATTTAGCATAGTCTAATGTCCCATGCCAAGTGTTTTTTCAAAGGCCCCAATGGATTTTTTAGAATCAATTTAAATATTTTGAAATATTGGTCATTTTTATTTTCCAATAATGTAAATATGTTATATTTTAAAGTATTTTTTTACAAAACAAATGGATTTTACCTTCAATCTATTTAATTCATTTTGAGATGGATAACTATAATGGTGGATTAGTATGTTTTCAAAGGGATATTATATTTTAATAAAAGAGTTCTTAGTGCATATTTTTTTAAAAATAAAAGGGTTTATTATTTTAAACATTCATATATAAAAAATGTTTGGTTTCCAAATGGGATTTCTAGTGAATTATGATAATTGGTTTTTGAATCATTACTGGAATGTTGTTCTCAAATGGGATGACAAAGTATTGGATTCTCCAACACATTTGTAAAATCGAAGTTGTCCATTTAAAGGAATTTATTTTATAAATATGAGAGACACTCAATTGAGCTCCAGGCATTTATTGTTCCTATTGTGTCTCATGACCCCATGAGAGATTATTTTCTTATGCTTATTCTAAATCTTATAAAAGAAATAGAAAATGATTTTTTCTTGTGATAGAGTTGGAGGTTATTGATATTAAATTTAATATTATTGAAATTATATTAATGTGTTGACCTTTAATTTTTCATTCATTTCTCACTTCCACAATTGAAATGCCATGGGTGTCCTAGGAGACTGGTAGGGATCCAAATAAGTGAAATCCCAAGTGTTGAGTGTGCTTCATAGTGTAAGGACCCAGTTAGATTGAGTGAGTTTATGAGATGTTACAATGTCAATAGAAGGTACTAGAAGGGACTGGGGTTTCTATTGATCCCTTGATCATGATAGATCGTAGTGATTTCTATAGGACTGCATGCATATGACAAGTTAAATTGTTTCTACCCATGTTACTCATCTCTAGTTCAGGATAAAAAAAATGAGTTATATGTAATTTCACATGATTATTTTATTATTCTTTGGCCAATTTAGAGGATTTATTTTCTTGTACAGATTGTATTACCCATGTTTTTTATTGTATGGCACCATCTTTTGGTTTATTTTGGATTATGTTTCCCTATTTACTCAGTTCCTATGTATGATCATTATTTCAATTCAAGTCTATATTTTCATACATTAAAATAGAATTATTTCAGTGGTATAAAAGTTTTATTTAAAAATGAAAAAATGGTAATTTATTAAGTGGGTTCTATGATAATGGCTTTTCATTGTGGAAATTTTGGAAAAATTGTATTTCATAAAATGTTCTAAAAGAGTTATATATTGTGTTTTTTCATGTCTTATATGTTTATAAAGGCCCTCTTTCCATTTGTTGATATTTTTATTCCATATTTTATGTCATCCTTGTTTCTGTATTATTAGAATGGTGGTTATTTGAAAATATGTATGTTAAATTTTTTAAACTAGTTTTATAATTCATGTGAAAATATATTTTACACGTTATGTTCAAACAAGCACGATTCGATCTATATTATGATGGTATTCAAAGATAATTCGTTATGAGATCATAAAATAAATTTTTACCTCACACCCTACATATGAACTGGTTAATGGGAGTGTATGACACTCTTACATCTCATTTTTCAGTGGCCTATATTCTTTTTTTTTTCTTTAAGCTCATATTCGTCCACGGTTAGACGATGGAATGTGATGAGTTATTGGGGGTCCCTAGTGTTTCTGTTGGAGTTATTAGGGTTTTCATTCTCTTTTAACATTCATTTTATTATATTTTAGTAAGAATGAGTTATGATTATATTTAGGAATCAATTTATTGGCCTGAGTTGTCTCTTAATGACTAACCTTTTTAATGACTCTTATGTTTTGATAGAATAACTATAACCCCAACATTGATGATATAGATAATTAATGGTACTAGATAAGTCTCTTTGTGAGATTTTAGAGGAATCTAAGATGAGTTTTTTCTTATATGAGATAATAATGAAAAACTATCATCAATTATCTGTAGGATCGAATATGTAATAATGAGATGCTCAAATACTAGTGGGGGATGAATTGTATACTTTAAAAATCCCTAAGGAAATTTTTCATAACCAAAATTCACAATACCTATAAGCTCTAATAACTTTCTTTACTCTGGAAAAGTGATTCAGGAAATGAAACATAACAAAAGTTTACACCAACTAAGATTCTACCTTAAAGAATATAGAATCCTATAAAATCAGTGTAAAAGTTTAAGGCAGTATATGATAGTTATACTTTACTCAACAACTAAAATACACAATTGAAAACAAAATACTACAAGTAACAAGTAGTAACTCTTTTAACCCAAAGAGGCGGGTATCCAATAACCCTGGATAAGAGGTCCCTTGATTTATACATTCAAGAAAGTCGGTCTTACCCAAACCTAGGAATGCCCTCAATCCAAAAATTGATATCTGTCTTACTATCCCCAAAACACTCTATTTGTAAGGAAATCGATACATGTGAGTTCACAAACCAAGGTATCTGATTTCAAGGAAATCTCACCTCTGCACTAAGTAAATATGCACAATCAAATTTTTTAGCAATTAGTTGAAAACATTTTGCACGAAGCCTGAGAGTTTATAAGATCCTCTCTCTCTAGAAATAACTTCAACAACACTTTGTTAAAATTCGAAGCTAAATTTCTGTCAAAAGTTCTGAACTCTTTCAAATGAGCTCCTATTTATAGGCATGGTTCCAACGGTCAGGTCCCTACTCCAAAAGTAATATTTTACCTTGAATTGTGGAGAGAACTTTATGAAGCTCACATTTTCATATATTTTATACTGTAAATCATTTGTTATAATCCCAAAAAAGTCTTATTGTCTGGGTAATTGTCATGTTTTTAGGTTTTAGTGTTATTTTGTGCCCAAATGTGAAAAACGCCTAATTCTGGATTTTAGAAAGATTTTTATGTCAAGTGTATTTTGGTCATTGATGTAAAATATATTTCCAAATTTTCTGATTCAAATTTTCCTAGAATCGTAATTTTATTTCCTTCAACTTTGTCTTCTGGACCAGGAGCTGATTCAGCCATCTAAAGGGTCATAAAATTCATTGAAGTTGGGAATTTTTCCGGGCAGACAACATGGACCCACCCAACATTGTAACACCCCAAGCTTCCACGGTACGTTTCCCTTCGAATAATGTGATAGCGTGTGTTGTACACAACCTCGAGTTCTAACACACACCACAACTAATTAAACTAGCTGCTGTGGATAGTAATACCTACTTTTTGAAATCATATATATTTTATATTTCAAAATGGACTTCATTTTTGTATTCGGAATATTGATATTAGCCTAGGCTGAAATGTTGGTACTTTTCGGATAACTTTTATATTTTGATGAATAGTGAAAATTACTAAATTTTAATTAAAAACAACTTTTTAAATCAAAATTATTAATAGTGATAAATTATGAATTTGAGTGGTTTTAAAGTATATTTAGAATATATTTTTACCATTTAATATAATGTTGATCATTGGGCATAATTTTACAATTAAACCGAACATAAACAAGTGTCAATCTTTTGATAGTTATTACCTCTTAAAAACACGCTTTTTGTTTTGACAGCGGGAATTAATGTTAAATTAATTTCTGACACTTCTGTGTTTTGAATTTATAAAAATGGATTCCATATTTGGAATCAGGATGTCCAAACTGTGTAAATAGGTAACTTTTATTTTTAGACATTTTGAATAATTACTGTGGTAAATATTTTATTTACCATGGTTAAGGGTAAATCCGGTAAATAAGGGTTAAAAAATAATATTATAATAATACTAAATTACGCTAAAACGTGTCTTAACCCTATTGGTTGATACATGGTCGACCATGGGCATCTTTGGGTCAATTTTGGGACCCCATTGATCCACTTGTAAGTGATAATGACACTTTATTTTAATTAAGTTAAAATGAATACAAAAATGGCATAAGCTTACATCTTTTAAAAGAACAATTTTTACATAGGGTTATACATGTTGGATTTTCGATTATAAATATTCATTAGAAAGATAAAAAGATTTCCTACATAATGATATTTTATTTATAATTTTTAGACATCAAATAATTTAAATTATTAATGACACAATAATGATGCAATGTTTACCTCATTAATAAATCATTTAAATAAATAAGATTATAATGATTAAAATATTAACTAAAACCTATCCAATTCTTATTGGTTGATGTTATTTAGAATATGAGTCATCTTATATTCGAACTCAATGATTTTTGGACCATTATAAACCAAATATAATTATATTATAAAGTAATACTTTCACTCTTTCCTAAAGAGCCCCTCCTCTCCCTTATAAAAGGAGACCACTTCTACTCATTCATCACACCTCTCAAGCCACTTGGCTCGTCCAAACCCTGCCCAAATAAGCTCCCCACATCCCTCTACTCATCCTTGAAGCTTACCCTTAGGCAGAAAGCATTTCAAGAAGTCCTTTGGTTCCAACCAAAGTGAGTTACCTAAATTAAAGGTAACGTTTGCTCTTAAATTATTTTCATTTATTTTGCTTCTCCAACCCCCAAACTCTTTTTATTTCCTTTCTTTTGTAACAACACCAGTATCCAAAATATACTAGGATGTTGTTATAAGAAGGATTAAAACTACACATACACACAACTCCATCTAATGGATGATGAACATAATGTTTCTGTGGATGGCAAACTAACGCCTCACGAAACGATGATTGTTCAAATACATCTTACCGCCTCTCATGGTGGCCATTATGATGGCACTGTAATTAAATATGATATTAATGATATATATTTTATATATAATCTTCTGTAATTCCATTTTATTTCATACCATTATTCGTTTCATGTTGTATATACATAGGATAATTTCATTTGAGGAAGTGCGGACTACCGCCCCCTTAAAATGATATGACTCGTTCATACGACACATGGAACGTATAAAGGATGGTGTTAATGAACTTAAGTAACATATATAAAATATTATATTATACTGGAATAATAATATACCTATGTATCATTTGGATTCAATTCTTTTAAAATGAAAAATTAAATGGAAGTAGCGTTCGTGCGTACGTGCGGACTACCGTCTCCATGAACGCGATGAGATTCATTGTCCATCATATCCATTCAAGTATAATTATAATTTGATGATTTAAAAATAGTATATAAGGACTTTATATCATTCTGGATATGAATAATATACATCCCATTAATAACGAATATGGCTCACATAACAAAGAATATAAAGTAAAATGAACCCGTCAACACCCGAAATGACGATAATTCTAAGATATTATTAACAAATCAATGTTAAAAGATCATATATGATATCATATTAAAGTAAATGATTCTTGTATTATTCAATAACAATTATTTCACCATTATACAGGCGGTAAACCTACCATCGACCAAGGAAAAAGTACAATGTAAGGGATTTTCTAATCTTACTTTTAATTTCGTGAGAATTCTATTGTTCACCACTTAATTATTGCATGTGGTGTATGTGTACTGCCCATGATTGTATTCATTGTGTAATATACTTTAATTTATGGGTATTTACATCATCATGGTATGATACTTCTTTCATGGGTGTATGTTTCGAAAGTTACCTAATCGATAAGGGAATTTGAGATTTCAATTTCCACTCATTTGGCTTTACACATATTTCATTGATTATATTACCCCAAGATTATGTGTGGAATCACTATTCATTTGATTATGTCATAATTTCCACTACCCTTCCTATGGATATAAGTTTGATACACATAATCACTCCATTGATAATTCTCAATTCATTGATATGAATTTGATAAGAGTAATTTTAACTCATTCTCCATTTGTTGAGTTAAACATCCAATTCGTTGGTATTGTTTTTACAAGAATATGTGTGAATATCCTTTGATTGATTTACACTGAATATCCAATCATATTTAGTGTATTTATATTTGTCACACATAATTATGTCGTTGATTTATCCTTAACCTAAGGATACAACCTTTATGAGAGATTTCATCTCAATTTACATTCTATTGAGACTTCTTTGATGATATACACCGAATCACTTTTATGTGGTATATATAATGTACTTTGACATAGTATATCATGAATTCCTTTATTCTCATGATATTAAAATGTTTTGATTACCTCAATTATTTGTATTCAAGTGTCTCTCTTTTGGTTAGAAACTCTAACCAAAATACCATTTTAAAATGTTTTAAAGACTTATTCATCTAAATCTTTCTCATTAATGTCCATGTTTTAAAAATGGTTTTAATGATTTATTTATATGGACATTAAAGTTTAGAAATTAAAAATCCTTTTAAAAGGTTTCAAAGTGGTATTGGACACTTTGATTCAAAAATCTATTTTTAAATGGCTTCTTGACAAATAGTGTGACTTTTAAATGTTTTCAAGAAAAGGGGGTTATTTCTCTCAAATAGTTTTGATGATTATTTTCATCCATGTCAACATCCTTCATTATTCATGATTGAGGTTAATGTGATACAATACAATCTTCCATATTGTATCAAATGAGTTATATTTGACTGTGGATGTTCTATTTTTATACCATTCATGGTTTGTGGTTAAAGTATTGACATTTCGTATGCTAGTTTTAATACGAATGTTTTTTTTATGCTTAAACCTATTCATATGAGGAATGCATTGGACTTAATAAGTGACGGGTGGAGCCCGCTATAGCTCCTCGATGCATCGGTAGGTCTCATGAGACAAACTAGTGTCTTGGCACAAGGCCTTGGCAAAATCTTATTTGTAGTCTTGGCACGAGGCCTTGGCTATGTGGTTATGATAGTCTGGCATTATGCATTCCATCATTATGAAAGTGGTTATTGATATTGCATGTGATCATTCGACTAGTAGAATATCCATGTGATTAAGTAAATGGCATTATTTCATTTTATTTATGCCATACCATGTTGAATGTTCAAGTTTCAAAGGCTTTTGTTTTAGTTATAAATTGCCTTAAGTGTTTATGATTATTTATGAAAGTTTCTGCTATAATGTTATCCTTACTGAGCATTCGAGCTCACCCCTTTCAATGTTTTATTTTTTTCCCAGGATTATGAAGAAGTAATTTATGAATGACCTGCAGGGATAGTATGAGGGGATATGAAGACAAAATGTTTTTTTTATGATGTAATGTAAAAATTTATGGATGTATCTAGTTATTCCAAGGCTACTAAACTAATCGGTCTTTCGAGACTTGATCTTTCTCATGATCATGCCAATGTTATGTAATAATGTACCGACTCTGGGTAACTAGGGTCGGGGCGTTACAGTTGTTATCAGAGGAAGTTTAGTACAAACCTTGGAAGCTAGATTTAGATAAACTCTGATTAGAGCACGTAAACCTAAGATTAACTTTGAGGATTAGTATAGAAGAACTTCCTAGAATTTTGGTATTGTAGAGATTTTGTGAGTTTTCCGAGCAATACATCCCTGTCTGGATACGAGCAGGTAGAGGCGGCTCTGGCACAGATGTACCTAGGGGTAAAACCCGAAAACACCGCTTTGAGCTAGACTCGAACGGGAACTGGTGCACGACAACGGGCCTTGCTGCACTCTTGGTTACGACACTCCCGGGGGATATGCTTTGGTAAATTCACAAGATTAGTATAAACCATTATTAAGGGAATACAAAAAAATGCCCCTAAGAATATATGTCGGCAAATAGATAGTGGATAACCTAGATTTTAACATAGGGTACCCCAAGTTAGGATATATTGTTCAATTACATGATTATCCTATTATGTCTATTTTTTTGACATTCTTATTAGATAAGTATTCAAAAACCCTAATTCTATTTTCTTTTGTTAGTTGAAACATGGAGGGAGCAAGATCACGAACAACTCTTCTCTCTCTTCCTGAAGAACTACTTACAATTATTATCCAGAAGTCATGCGCAGATGATGTTGAAACTTTTTCAAATGTCCAAGTTACATGCAAACAACTTTATGAGACATCCAATACCTCTAGCATTGCACGATTCTTTCAAGGATCAAGTACCGACTACGGGATAATATTGCGCTCTCAACTTTCTTACCACGCTAAGCGTGGGAAGTACCATCAGGGTATTTTCAAATTATTCACTTTATCTCAAAATTACGATGCACTAAATGATTTTCTAGATGCTGTAGAAGAGGGAGACCTTCGAGCAGCCTATATGTATCAAATTATATATTTATGTCTTTTGGGATATACGAAAACTGATTTACCAAAACCTTATTTTGAAATATTTGAAGATGAATCAGTGAGATTTTTTCTAAAAAAAACATGTTAAAGACGATGTCTCAAAATTATATATAAGAAATACCTATTTTTTTATGATGCATCGATGCTTCCATAGATATAATCCAAAATGGATGAGGAGTTTTTGGGTAAAGGAAGTAGATGATTTTGAAAAATTCCTGAGGTACCATTGTGACACATGAACGCATTCTACCAAAAGGCAAATCCGCCTAGTCTCTCCAGAGTTCATGTTGTGATCCACATACCTCTAGTGACAAAATACATGCCTGACCCAATGCATGTACTCACCTATGAAGATTTATAACTGGAACTCGATCTATCTTATTGTGGAGAGCCTATCAGAATTCTTCATACCAAAGATCAAGTGTTGAGAAACCGGATGACTTGTCTGGTAAAAGATCTATGGAGAAATTATAAGATGGAAGAGGCAATGTGGGAACCCGAGGAACATATGATGAAGAACCTATGTGGAAATAAATGGATGGTGAAATGTTTAAAAGTGTTAGTGCTCTTTATTGATGGGTTTACTTTGGAATAATTTTCTCTTGTATTTGTAACCCCATAGTTTTCCATGTGAAAATGATATCTGAGGAAGAATTATCTTTTCTGTTGCGGATATAGTTATAAATAACCATTTGGTCTTATATGATCATTGGGTTTGAGGAAATTATAAGTTATTATAATTTGGGATGAAAATGCAAGGTATGATATAATATTTGTGGTTAAATTATGTTATTTTGAGGAATTTATCTCATTTTGGTAATATTATAAAATATATTTTTTTGAAAAAGGACAACACGTAGACCGTGTGACAACCCGTCGCGTCGGACAAAGCTGTGGGAATCGAACCCACAACCAAAGTGCGATTGGGATTTATAGCCTACCACTGGACTACGTGAAGTCCCTGGTTAGTATGACTATTTTTTTTGTTAAATGATTTTATTGATCAATAATAAGATGATTTGGGTTCTTATGTCTTATCAAATGAATACCCTTGGTATAGGAAAATGATTTGGTGATTAAGTGATAAATGATATTTTGGAAGATGTTCGTTTTGTTAGGAACACTATATGCCCAAGGAAAATAGAATACAATGAGGTTTCATTTGTAGAGTAATGGTGGATTTTTATCTACATTTTTATTGTTGATTTATAGTGATTTGGGTTATTTATGGAAATGATTAACCTATAACAGAGAATATGTGATGATGTTAATTACTTTTAAGTATGTGACTTTAAGAGTATTTGATGTCATTTGGAGATACAATGTAACATGGGAGACTACATAATCAAATTCTTCTATGTTTTGGGTTTCAATATTAGTTTGGATTATATTAAAGGATTTTAAGGACAATTGGTTATTGAATGGTATCTATTTAACTTTGGGGTATTGTTGGTTTAATTTTAGAAATTAAGATTAGTGCATATTTATCTCAATGAATATCCTTTTGGGGGATCATTAGATCATTCACTTACCATTTTGGTTTTGATTAATCTTCAAAGACAATGTAAATATATGGTTTATCCTGCATGGATCATGTGATTCTAAAGAAGTTTATTCTAGCTCTTCCAGTGTGACCAAGTCTTCTTGAATACTCATCGTTTAAAAAAAATTGAGTTAGTGGTTGAAATTTATTAAAGAGTGAAAATTTACTTAAAATGTAAGTATATCTCATAATGTTCTTAGTTAATATCATAAATGAATTCCTCTTCCTTATGTAATGTAACTTTAAAAAAAAATGTTGTCCGTTTACTTTCCTACTAGGAGACTAATGGTCATTTGTCCCAACACAAGTTTGTGGTTTTCTCATTGTTAACTTTCTCCTGATCATGATTTCTATCCCTCTCCATCAGAACTTGACACTTAGTTTATCATCCATATCCATGTTTTCTTACATGGAATCTTAGTATGGGTTATCTTGGATGACCATTATACCTCTCTTTCTTTCTTTTAAAGTGATAGTTTTATTGACTCTTTTTCCGATGTGGGACATTCCATTATATTCCCAAGCCAAATTTTAAAAATTGCGAGGACGCAATTTATTGAAGGAGGGGAGAATGTAACACCCCAAGCTTCCACGGTACGTTTCCCTTCGAATAATGTGATAGCGTGTGTTGTACGCAACCTCGAGTTCTAACACACACCACAACTAATTAAACTAGCCGTTGTGGATAGTAATACCTACTTTTTGAAATCATATATATTTTATATTTCAAAATGGACTTCATTTTTGTATTCGGAATATTGATATTAGCCTAGGCTGAAATGTTGGTACTTTTCGGATAACTTTTATATTTTGATGAATAGTGAAAATTACTAAATTTTAATTAAAAACAACTTTTTTAATCAAAATGATTAATAGTGATAAATTGTGAATTTGAGTGGTTTTAAAGTATATTTAGAATATATTTTTACCATTTAATATAATGTTGATCATTGGGCATAATTTTACAATTAAACCGAACATAAACAAGTGTCAATCTTTTGATAGTTATTACCTCTTAAAAACACGCTTTTTGTTTGGACAGCGGGAATTAATTTTAAATTAATTTCTGACACTTCTGTGTTTTGAATTTAGAAAAATGTATTCCATATTTGGAATCAGGATGTCCAAACTGTGTAAATAGGTAACTTTTATTTTTAGACATTTTGAATAATTACTGTGGTAAATATTTTATTTACCATGGTTAAGGGTAAATCCGGTAAATAAGGGTTAAAAAATAATATTATAATAATACTAAATTACCCTAAAACGTGTCTTAACCCTATTGGTTGATACATGGTCGACCATGGGCATCTTTGGGTCAATTTTGGGACCCCATTGATCCACTTGTAAGTGATAATGACACTTTATTTTAATTACGTTAAAATGAATACAAAAATGGCATAAGCTTACATCTTTTAAAAGAACAATTTTTACATAGGGTTATACATGTTGGATTTTCGATTATAAATATTCATTAGAAAGATAAAAAGATTTCCTACATAATGATATTTTATTTATAATTTTTAGAAATCAAATAATTTAAATTATTAATGACACAATAATGATGCAATGTTTACCTCATTAATAAATCATTTAAATAAATAAGATTATAATGATTAAAATATTAACTAAAACCTGTCCAATTCTTATTGGTTGATATTATTTAGAATATGAGTCATCTTATCTTCGACCTCAATGATTTTTGGACCATTATAAACCGAATATAATTATATTATAAAGTAATACTTTCACTCTTTCCTAAAGAGCCCCTCCTCTCCCTTATAAAAGGAGACCACTTCTACTCATTCCTCACACCTCTCAAGCCACTTGGCTCGTCCAAACCCTGCCCAAATAATCTCCCCACATCCCTCTACTCATCCTTGAAGCTTCCCCTTAGGCAGAAAGCATTTCAAGAAGTCCTTTGGTTCCAACCAAAGTGAGTTACCTAAATTAAAGGTAACGTTTGCTCTTAAATTATTTTCATTTATTTTGCTTCTCCAACCCCCAAACTCTTTTTATTTCCTTTCTTTTGTAACAACACCAGTATCCACAATATACTAGGATGTTGTTATAAGAAGGATTCAAACTACACATACACACAACTCCATCTAATGGATGATGAACATAATGTTTCTGTGGATGGCAAACTAACGCCTCACGAAACGATGATTGTTCAAATACATCTTACCGCCTCTCATGGTGGCCATTATGATGGCACTGTAATTAAATATGATATTAATGATATATATTTTATATATAATCTTCTGTAATTCCATTTTATTTCATACCATTATTCGTTTCATGTTGTATATACATACGATAATTTCATTTGAGGAAGTGCGGACTACCGCCCCCTTAAAATGATATGACTCGTTCATACCACACATGGAACGTATAAAGGATGGTGTTAATGAACATAATTAACATATATAAAATATTATATTATACTGGAATAATAATATACCTATGTATCATTTGGATTCAATTCATTTAAAATGAAAAATTAAATGGAAGTAGCGTTCGTGCGTACGTGCGGACTACCGTCTCCACGAACGCGATGAGATTCATTGTCCATCATATCCATTCAAGTATAATTATAATTTGATGATTTAAAAATAGTATCTAAGGACTTTATATCATTCTGGATATGAATAATATACATCCCATTAATAACGAATATGGCTCACATAACAAAGAATATAAAGTAAAATGAACCCGTTAACACCCGAAATGACGATAATTCTAAGATATTATTAACAAATCAATGTTAAAAGATCATATATGATATCATATTAAAGTAAATGATTCTTGTATTATTCAATAACAATTATTTCACCATTATACAGGAGGTAAACCTACCATCGACCAAGGAAAAAGTACAATGTAAGGGATTTTCTAATCTCACTTTTAATTTCGTGAGAATTCTATTGTTCACCACTTAATTATTGCATGTGGTGTATGTGTACTGCCCATGATTGTATTCATTGTGTAATATAATTTAATTTATGGGTATTTACATCATCATGGTATGATACTTATTTCATGGGTGTATGTTTCGAAAGTTACCTAATCGATAAGGGAATTTGAGATTTCAATTTCCACTCATTTGGCTTTACACATATTTCATTGATTATATTACCCCAAGATTATGTGTGGAATCACTATTCATTTGATTATGTCATAATTTCCACAACCCTTCCTATGAATATAAGTTTGATACACATAATCACTCCATTGATAATTCTCAATTCATTGATATGAATTTGATAAGAGTAATTTTAACTCATTCTCCATTTGTTGAGTTAAACATCCAATTCGTTGGTATTGTTTTTACAAGAATATGTGTGAATATCCTTTGATTGATTTACACTGAATATCCAATCATATTTAGTGTATTTATATTTGTCACACATAATTATGTCGTTGATTTATCCTTAACCTAAGGATACAACCTTTATGAGAGATTTCATCTCAATTTACATTCTATTGAGACTTCTTTGATGATATACACCGAATCACTTTTATGTGGTATATATAATGTACTTTGACATAGTATATCATGAATTCCTTTATTCTCATGATATTACAATATTTTGAATACCTCAATTATTTGTATTCAAGTGTCTCTCTTTTGGATAGAAACTCTAAAAAAAATACCATTTTTAAAATTTTTTAAAGACTTATTCATCTAAATCTTTCTCATTAATGTCCATGTTTTAAAAATGGTTTTAAGGATTTATTTATATGGACATTAATGTTTAGAAATTAAAAATCCTTTTAAAAGGTTTCAAAGTGGTATTGGACACTTTGATTCAAAAATCTATTTTTAAATGGCTTCTTGACAAATAGTGTGACTTTTAAATGTTTTCAAGAAAAGGGGGATATTTCTCTCAAATAGTTTTGATGATTATTTTCATCCATGTCAACATACTTCATTATTCATGATTGAGGTTAATGTGATACAATACAATCTTCCATATTGTATCAAATGAATTATATTTGACTGTGGATGTTCTATTTTTATACCATTCATGGTTTGTGGTTAAAGTATTGACATTTCGTATGCTAGTTTTAATACGAATGTTTATTTTATGCTTAAACCTATTCATATGAGGAATGCATTGGACTTAATAAGTCACGGGTGGAGCCCGCTATAGCTCCTCGATGCATCGGTAGGTCTCATGAGACAAACTAGTGTCTTGGCACAGGCCTTGGCAAAATCTTATTTGTAGTCTTGGCACGAGGCCTTGGCTATGTGGTTATGATAGTCTGGCATTATGCATTCCATCATTATGAAAGTGGTTATTGATATTGCATGTGATCATTAGACTAGTAGAATATCCATGTGAGTAAGTAAATGGCATTATTTCATTTTATTTATGCCATACCATGTTGAAAGTTCAAGTTTGAAAGGCTTTTGTTTTAGTTATAAATTCCCTTAAGTGTTTATGATTATTTATGAAAGTTTCTGCTATAATGTTATCCTTACTGAGCATTCGAGCTCACCCCTTTCAATGTTTTATTTTTTTTCCCAGGATTATGAAGAAGTAATTTATGAATGACCTGCAGGGATAGTATGAGGGGATATGAAGACAAAATGTTTTTTTTATGATGTAATGTAAAAATTTATGGATGTATCTAGTTATTCCAAGGCTACTAAACTAATCGGTCTTTCGAGACTTGATCTTTCTCATGATCATGCCAATGTTATGTAATAATGCACCGACTCTGGGTAACTAGGGTCGGGGCGTTACAAACATAATGGACATCGAACTCGTACTACACATATCTAAATGATGTGTTTCCACAGGGATACCACGAGGACAGATAGGTACGTCTGTACAATAAATTTGGGGGATGTTGGAGGTCATTATGGAGGATATTGAATGATATAATTTTGGAGGAACCTTCCAGGCTACTTCATCCAGAAACAGAAACCGAGCTTGAAAACTACATAACTCCTTCATACGGTTTCCAAATTAGCTGAAATTTGGAGGAGATACCGCAAATATATTTATGAACAACATTCACGAAGAATGTAATCCGTGAAGAGGTCATTAAGGGGGTCTACAACGTGCAATCCTTCGGGGGTCGAATTCTGCCTATAAAAGGAGGCCCTCACCTCCTTCGCAAAGCATCCATTCTCCATCCATTCCTTCATGGCACCAATGAGGAGATCACTCCCAAGGGATACCAGACAAAAATCTTCCCCATTTCATTTATTTTTTCTTTATTTTGTTTTCTTTTTCATTTGTAATTTTGATTTCTAATAAAATTTATGCATTTTTTTATTTTTGTGTCCACCCATCCTCCATGTTTTCTTCTTCATCTCTTCTCCTTTATTCTTTTATTCTTCAAATATTATCCACTGTGACCTATTACCCTAAAATATGATGGGCTAACCCAAGATATGGCCGGGGGGAGGTATGTGGAAATTTTATTTATTCTGTGCTTCAATTCCGATGTTTTATTAAGTTTGTGATGAGAAAGAGTGATGTGCACGAGTGTGGTGATCGTCCACCACAACACTGATCTCAAACTCATTTCTATTCATTTATTAAATATTTTACCTCTCTTATAATGGATACAATATCTTCATACGATGTAGTTGATCCATTTAGTGGTTGAATTCGCATACGATGGAGCCAGGTCTTGGAAGATGTCACACTCTCGATCGAGGTGTGCCATCAACCTTGATTATAGGAGGAGGTAATGTTAAGATTGTTAAATGTATTCACAATTTTACACCAATAAATAAAATAATAGTAATTATCGAATGAGATCTCATAATTGAATTATCAAAATTAATTTAAATACCTACAAGGAGAATGATGAAACCCACAAACTGACCCATAATGGCCAAGTTCTTTATCAATTAATTTCATTTTGTCATTGCATGTTAGTTTTATCTTTTATTTTAATTTAATTGAATTCAATTCCTAGATTAAATAAAAACATGCAAAAACAATTAGTTTAGTTAAATAGATTATGTAAGTAAAAGATTGAGAAAAATCTGCAAGTGTGACGACCCTGGTCAGCTTCTATGCTGCACAAGGAAAAATTAAATTGATTTTTCCACGCCCTATGATAAGCGTGCGTCAAAAGATGGCTCCATTGTCTGGGAGGTAGTTCTGCAATATTTTTGTAAATTTATGAAATTTTTTTCTTTAAAAAATCACACAAAAAAAACATTCCATAATGATTTCAAATGATTATTTTTCTACATGTAATGATAATTACTCAAAGGAGTAAGAAGAATACTACACTGAGGAGGCCCTCCAACGAAGAGCTGATGCACTGATGATAATGTTCACGCAGGTGGAAAGAGGCATGACAATATGGATCTCACCAGAAGATTTGATAGCCATGTTCAATGAACTACAAGTTGACTTAAAAAGATTCAAGGCCAAGAAGGAAGTGCCATTGGTCATCCCGGATTTCACTGAAGACATCCATGAAGCTGAAGACAAACTCATGTGGAGGATCCTGACTACCTACCTCCATACAGTGATGATCGACTCCAAGAGGAACATTCAATTGAAGATGTTATTAATGTCAAACCAAATCAGGGAGATAATACTTTCATAAACTCAAATTCTTTAAATTTTTCTGAAACTAGTTTGACTATATCTTATTATTCTATTGAATCTTCAGATTTAGCTACCTCAAACTACACCTTGGAGGATGATGTGAAAAATGAACCACCTGTTGAGAAACTTCTAGAGCTCCCTGAAGTCATTGAAAATCTACTAGAAGAGCCCCATCATGAAGAGATCCAAGTTGCTGGGCTTGAGGAAAAGAGACAAGAAGCTAAAGCCTCTTTAAACCCAGTGCTGGAAGACAAGATAGTTGCACAAGTAGCAACAAATGAGGAGGAGGCTCTGTACTTCATCATACCCCCACCATGCATGTTGTACCACATTGCGAAGGGGGTGGATCTAGTGTACTCAATCTATGGAGTCCTCCTCAATAAGAACAATGATATGAAAGCTGGGAACAACCACATGTGGTGGTTCAAATCAATGAATCCTCATCCACCATTAGATTGGGGATAATCGATTATAACTGCCCCTCTGGAGTTAGTCAAAACCCAGGGCCCACTTGGGGGATTAAACCAAGTTTTATCCTTATATTCTCATCCTATTTATATTTTCAATTCATTCAATAAATATATTATGTTTTCATTTGTTCTTTTATTTGTAGGTTTTCAGAGTGAAACACTTGGAAGCTTAACTCAATGTTCCACTGTGAATAAATCAGGTTGTACCTCTCCTTCACACTTTTTTGATGTTGTGATTCATTTGAAAATTGGCTTACAAGTTAAATCCACTTGAATGTATTGAGGACACTACAAGGTTTAAGTGTGGGTGAGGGAACCTTTGTAGTTTAGTATTTTCATTTTGTCTTTGTTTTTACGAAAATTAAAAAAATTGCATGTTTTCATATTTATGTGTGTTTAGTTTTCAGTTTTTGGTGTGTTTTTGAAACTTTTGAACTTAAATGATTATCATTATCATTTTTGAAACCCATTTCAATGAGTGAAATGATATATTTCATGAAACTGAGCATAAATGAATGCTGAAATAACATTGTTTCATGTTCAAATCTTTTGGACTTTCATGAAAATTACATTTATTTTTGAAACC
This sequence comes from Viscum album, assembly GCA_963277665.1. Taxonomy (NCBI): domain Eukaryota; kingdom Viridiplantae; phylum Streptophyta; class Magnoliopsida; order Santalales; family Viscaceae; genus Viscum; species Viscum album. The sequence continues at coordinate 1,187,527,600 of OY728121.1, read as the reverse complement.
CATGCCATTTTTAACTGTCTATATCTTTGAAATCACTTTCTTGTGAGGCTTCTGAACCATTTTTGTCATATTCTTTACATTCGCCTCATTTTTGAGAGAACTAGACCATGCTTGCTTTAACCTAAATTTGATATATTCCTTTCAAAACTTGAGGGTTTGGGGTACGTGCGTTTTAAATGATTCAGGGATTTATTTGGTTTGAAGACCCCTTTTCAAAATAATCCTTTTAATTATGGCCCATCGTTACATTTATCCTTCATTTTTGCCCCTAGTAGCCATGAATTGTCTGTTAGGATAGCCACATTACAAGCCAATTTTTCCTATCCTACCTGCTCTTGAAGTGAAATTTCATGATCTAGATGCACTTAAGTGTGGGGGAAGATGTCTTGTGGTGTACTACCTCATTTGGTGATACTTTTGGAGGAATATAAAATTTTGAAGAGATAACGTTCCTACTGAATATTTCATTTTGTTAAAAGATGTGCCTTTCTGGAGCTTTCAAGATAAGAAAAGTTGTCCCTTTATGGAGCTTCTGATGTAAAAAAAAGAAAGTTGTGCCTATCTAGAGATTTCAAGAAAAATCATGTTTGAAAAGATTGAAATTTTTTCTGCTGAAATCCTGAGCAGATTGAATGATGATGGAGCTGAGTTTCTACAAAGGGGAATATAAGGAGACCATACTTGAGTGAAAATTAGAATCATTCAATTTTTCTTCAAAAAGAGCCAAGCCCTGCTTTTTCGGCCTCAAAATTTTTGACATCTAAATCCTACCAACTGAAATCCACAGAACAACCCATAAAAGTCCTCATGAGAAACACATGTACTTGACTCACATCGGGTGGATAACTAATAATTTGTCATGCCTTTGGTGACTCTTGTGTGAGTTTGGATGAGAAAATCCTTGTTCTACATTTACATTTGTGAGATGAGAGAAAATTCATGTGAGGTAGGTGTTTTGTGTGCATGGGATAAGAAATGAAGTGGAAATATATTAAAATCTAAAATGGAGAACATTAAATTATTGTTTTTTATTAGTCATGACATCTTTTTGTTTCATGGAATTGATTTGATAGACTTCATTGATATGTGTTTTTTATTTGATTTGATTTGATTTTTACTTTTCCTGGAGTCCAAGTGCTATGTGTGGGGGAATTGATAGAGAAAATATTTTAAATTAATTTATATTTAATATCATTTTTTTAAACCCACAAAATTGAGCCTCTAAGATTAATTGTTTCATTTTTATGATGTTGGTGTTATTTTGAGCTGAATAGTAAAAATTGGCCATTTTGGATTTTTAACAGTTTTAAATTATTTCTGTAGTTTGGACATAACATTATCTATACTAATCCAAATTGAAAAAATATTTCTTTTCCAGATTTTACACATCCAGGGATTCATTTACTATTTTTGGACTAAAATCTGAATCGGCCATATGGAATCTCAAAGGAAGCTCACAATTGGGAGAAAGAAAACCGTTTGCAGTTCTGTCTAGTTTTGGTGTGGGCTCCATAACTCATCCATGGTGGGACCAAATGTTGTGAAATTCGTTGGGTGGACGAGAATGACGTTTTGGACCACCTTTTATGAAGGAAGGACCGCGTGAATTTGACGTTTATGGGGTCATTAAATCCCCCTAAACTGGAGGATTGCGTTTTGGAGAGTCTGACTGGACAGAATAAATGCTCAGAGTACAATGGACATAACACTCAGAATACATGTCCAAATCCACAGAGATGTTTATGGAACACGGCCAAGTTAATTATGAACAACATTCAAGAAGGGATCAACGTGTGCAGATGTCATTTAATGGGGGTACAATGCGTCATATTTCGGGGGTCGAATTATGCCTATAAAAGGAGGCCCTCACCTCCTTTCCAAAGAATCCCATTCTCCACCAATTCCTTCAGGGACACCGAGAAGAAGATCTTTTCAGATTTATTTTTTATTTATTTTCATTTCTGTAGTTTTAAAATGCATTCTTCTTCCCTATTAATCTCGATTACCCTTACCTTGGTGAGTTAAACTTTTGGAGTGATTGGGGAAGGTTTGGTTTTCTACATTGTAATGCTTGAGTTCTTGGACGCAATTGAATAAATTTCATTCTTCTTAAAAGTTGTTTTCAATTTATTATAGCAGATTTTATTATCATGTTAGATTATTCTTGAATATTAATTATGTTATTGATTTTTTCCAGGGTAAGGTAATCAATATCTCCCTCCACTAATTTATGAATTATATACGATGAAATGAACCTGGAATTAGTGGTGAAGTACTCGATGATCGTCAGTACATGTAAAAGATGTAGTGAATGTTCTTGATTGTTTGGGATAAAAAAACCCGATCGGGAATCACCCATTTCAATTAGGTGTATTCAATACAACTATTTTACAAATGGAAGGAGAGTTGACCAAACCGAGATCTTGGTAAGGTTTTCTATAACAATAATAATTTCACCAAGGAAGTGAGAGAAAATGATTGTGGAAACTCAGTTTAATCAACAAAGAAGAAGGGGTTTCAATTAAATTTAACAAGGACAGCATTACAGTTAGGAAACTGACCTTGAACTAATCACCCTTTTAATATCATAGTTTTTCAATCATTTTACTTTCAAATTTCATTTAAAAAAACACGACATTTTTTTACCCTCATTTTAAATTGACAACTCGTTTTGTGTGCACTCCTTTTCCGGAGGCATCCTAGGTCAACCACATTACTAAATTTTATATAGCCTTTATTATTATTTTTAAAAAAAACTAAAAAGAAAACTTTTTCCATGATCCATTCAAATTGAAATTAATCTGCATTGAACATTTACTCACAGGTGTAGGAGGAAGAAACAGACTACACTGAGGAGGCCCTCCAAAGAAGAGATGATATGCTAATGATAACGATCAAGCAAGTGGAAAGAGGCATAGAAACATGGATCTCATTGTAAGATTTGATGGCCATGGTCGATTAACTCCAAGCTGACTTGAAAATATTCAAGGCCAAGAAGGAAGTGCCACTAGCCTTTCCTGATTTCACTGAAGACATCCATGAAGTCGAATCCAAACATGAGGTGGAGGAGCCAGACTACTTACCTCCATCCAGTGAATATCAACTCCAATAGGTACATTCAATTGAATATGATATTAAAGTCGAACCAACTCCGGGAGATGATAAAATCATAAACTCAAACTCTTTTAATTTTAATGAAAATAATTGGAGTATCAACACTAATAGTTTTGAATTATCAGATTCAACCATCTCATATTATGCCTTGGAGGATGATGAGGGAAAAGAAATTGCACCTTTTGAGGAAAATTTAATGTTCCCTTAACATACTGAATATTTTCTAGGAGGAGAACAAGAAAGGAAAGGGAATGTTGCACAAGTAACAACAAATGAAGAGGAGGTTCCCTACTTCATCCAACCCCCGCCATGCAAGCTGTATCAAATTGCGAAGGGGGCGGATCTGGTATACTCTGTCTATGGAGTCCTCCTCAACAAGAACAAAGAACATCAAGATGGGAAGAACCACATGTGGTCGTTCAAATCAAAGAATCTTCATCCACCAACAGATTATGCATAAAAGCAGGTACTGCCCTCTAGAGGCAGTAAAATATTACAGGGCCCACTTGGGGGATCATACCAAGATTTATCGTTACATGCTTTCTAGTAATGTAAATTTGAAATTCATTATTAGGAAATAGTCTAGCATGTGGCCCCCTCCCTCTTTCCATTTTGAGCTTAAATGAAATGATCCTTGTGATTAATTGAGTAATTTTTCTTTTGTAGGATCATGAAGGCAAAAGGAAGCCCCAATAATTAGAGGAAGAGGACTGAATCATTATTTCAAAAGGAAGTTAAATTTTTACCATTATCATTTTAACTCCTTTCATTTTTTTGGTCCAAAACATATTTTGAGCTTTAATGAATATTCATATCAGTTTTCAAACAAAAATTGATTTTTAAAGAGTTGAAATGATTTTCGAAATAATGGATTTTAAATGATTGTTGATAAGATTTATTTTCCCTTGAAATGGATTTCCACGCATTTTAATGAGTATGACTAATTTTTGAAATCCATGCCCATGAATCACTGACTCAAAATAATTTTCCAATCCTATGAGGTATTCTAAACCAATTTTACATATTCTTCCTAATACCATCACTTTCTTCAGGGAAACATGAATTTTGTGTGAGAACCAGAATTTGTGAATATTCCCTTTCGTAGCTTTGGATTTCATGGAATGTATTTGAAATGATTGAGGCATCTCTTTGGATAGCCAAATTTTATCTTAATACCCACCATTACATTTATCATTCGCAAGCCCTTAGATTCCATGAATTTCCTTATAGGTTTAAGCCACATTACAAGCCAATTTTTCCTTACCTACCCGCACTTTTTGTATTTTTGCATGGATATTTCAAGTTTGAGTGTGGGGGAAGGGCCTTCCGTGTGCCTTCATTGGGATGTGTATCATTTATTGGTGATGTGAGGTGTTTGTGAATTCTTTGGGCAGTGGAAAATAAGAGAATTGGGCATGTTTCATCATTTCATTATGCTTTATTTGTTTCACCCATTTCTCGTTAAAAAAAGAAAAAATAAAAAAAATGGAGATGAGTTTGAATTCCTAATTGTACATTATTTTATGAATCATGTCCCTCCCAAAAATCAAGGGCATTAATTTTCATTCATTCATCGTATTCAATTCTCAGCTCATCTTCAATGAAAAAAGAAAAAGAAAATAAAGTTGTGCCTTTCTTGATCTTTGAAGAAAAAGGGAGAACTCAGATGATATCATTCGTTATAAAAACATTTTGGCTCATGTCCCATATCATTAAAGGGGGGGATAGTGTTGTGTTTCACATTTTAAAGTGGGATTGATTGAAGAATTTCCTGTGTTTTCACTTGATTTAATCATGCATTGTACTTAAAAGTCCAACCTCCTCTTTCTAGCCTGGAACATATTTCAATCATTTTTTCCACCAACCCTAAGCCACAAAATCACATGAACCTTTAATTAAAGCCCTAATGATTAAATTAATTTTCATGTTTCACGTTGTGGATAAATGAGTATTTTCACAAGCCTATGGTGATATATACGATTTTCAAGTATGAGTATAACTCTAGATTTAGTTTCTCTTGAGTGAAGACTGACATAAAATTTAATGTGAGGTTGGTTGTGATTTGGCCATGGATTGATTTATGAGGTTGAAAAATTTTTAATGATTGAAGAAAAATGAGATAGGTTTGTTTTTCTTATATGATACATGATGGAATTATATTTTGGATAAGATCATTGATATTTTCTCATTTTTAATTGTTGTGTGGAAATTGATTTGGATGTAATATGATTGCCCAAGAGTACAATTTTTAACTGTGGGGGAGTGATAAAGCTCAAATTTTCATATATTTTACACTGTAAATAAGTTTTTATAATCCCACAAAAGTGTTATTGGATGGATAATTGTCATGTTTTTAGGTTTTAGTGTTATTTTGAGCCTAAATGTGAAAAACTCCTAATTCTGGATTTTAGGCAGATTTATACGTGAAGGGTATTTTGTACATTTCTGTAAAATTATACATCCAAATTTTCTTATTCAAATTTTTTAGAATCCTTATTTTATTTCCTTACGCTTTGTCTTATGGACTAGGAGCTGATTTGGCCATCTAAAGGGTCTTACAATTCATTGATGTTGGGAAGTTTTTCGGGCAGACAGTGTGGACCCACCCAACATAACGAACATAAAACTCGATCTACACATATCTAAATGATGTCTTTATACCTGGGATACCATGAGGACAGATAGGGACATCTCTACAATAAATTTTGGGGATGTTATAGGTCATTAAGGAGGGTAGTGAAAGATATACTTTTGGAGGAACCTTTCTGGAAGCTTCATCCATAAACAGAAACCGAACATGAAAACATTATAACTCCTTCATACTGTTTCCATATTAGCTGAAATTTGGAGGAGAGACGGCCAAGATATTTTTCAACAACATTATGGAAGGGAAGAACGCGTGAAGAGGTCATTAAGGGTGTCTACAATGTGAAAACCTTTGGGGGTCGAATTCTAACTATAAAAGGAGGTCCTCAACACCTTCCCAAAGCATCCATTCTCCATCCATTCCTTCAAGGAACCAAGGAGGAGATCTCCACCGAGAGAGGCCGTCCACAAATCTTCCCCATTTCATTTATTTTCATTATTATTGTTTTCATTTTCATTTGTAATTTAGATTTCTAATAAAATTCATGCATTGTTTTTATTTTTGTGTCCACACATCCTCTGTGTTTTCTTCTTCATCTCTTATACTTTTCTTCTTTTATTCTTCGCATATTATCCAATGTGACCTATTACCCTCAAATATGAGGGGTCAACCCAAGACATGGCCGGGGGGAGGTATGTGGAAATTTCATTTATTCTGTGCTTTAATTCTGATGTATTATTATGGTTGTGATGAGCAAGAGTGATGTGCATGGGTGTGGAGATTGTCCACCAAGACACTGATATCAAACTCATTTCTATTCTTTTATTAAATATTTTCCATCCCTTATACTGGATACAAGATCTTCATACAATGGAGTTGAGCCATTCAATGGTTGAAATTGCATATGATTTAGCCAGGTCCTGGAAGATGTCACACTCTTGATCGAGGTGTGCCATCAACCTTGATTATAGGAGGAGGTGAAGTTAAGATTTCTAAATGAATTCAAGATTTCACAACAATAAATAAATGAATAGTAATTCATGAATGAGATCTCATAATTGAATTATCTAAATTAATTTAAATACCAACAAAGAGAATGATGAAACCCACAAACCAACCCATAAAGGCCATGTTATTTCTCAATTAATTGAATTTTTTCATTTCATGTTAGTTTTATCTTTTATTTTAAATTAATTTCATTCCATTCCTAGATTAAATAAAAACAACAAAAAATAATTTGTTTAGTTAAATAGATTAAGTAAGTAAACTATTCAGAAAGCTCCTCAAGTGAGATGACCATGGTCAGCTTCTATGCTGCACTAGGAAAAATTAAATTGCTTTTGACACGACCTACAACAGGCGTGCGTCAAACCTGTACACGTGTCACTCAAACAATGGTTAGTGAGTAACTGAAAGAATGGCATCATTTTATAACAAAACAAGCATAGGCTTACCTAAAATCTGATATTCATTATGTGAGTAAATGAATGTTCAAATTCTAACCAAAAATGAATTCGAAGTCAATAATATAAGGATATTTGGATTCTATTTTCTAGGATTTTTGAACATGAAATTACAATGTTCAGAGTCAGAGTTCATTGGAATACGGAGTCAGAACTCTCAAAGTTTGGAATCAGAATCTGGAGAACTCGGAGTCAGAACTCTAAATAGTTCGGAGTCAGAATCCTGAGAACTCAAAGTCAAAACTGTGAATAGTTCGTAGTCAAGATTCTGAATATTTCAGAGTCAAAATCATGAGAAATAGAAGTTAGAACTCTGAATAGTTTGGAGTCAGAATTATGAGAACACAGATTCAGAACTCTGAATAGTTTGGAGTCAGAATACTAAGATCTCAGAGTCAGAACTCTGAATAGTTCGTAGATAAAATCATGAGAACTCGGAGTCTGAACTCTGAATAGTTCGGAGTCAATATTATGATAACTCGGAGTTAGAACTCTGAATAATTCGTATCCAGATTTTTGATTCAGAATTCAGAGTCAAAACTCAGAAGAGTTTGTAACCAGAATTCTGATTAAGGATTCAGAGTAAGAACATTGAAGAGTTCGTAACCAGAATTTTGAGTATTCAAATCCAAAAACATAATGCTTTATATCTAGGTATTTATAGGATTCCGACGATGTGGTTTAAAACTGAATTTTACACTTAGAAGAAAAATGATATGAGTAGTTAAAACATGGAAAGGATAAATTTCCTTTGGGGAAATAAATTTTTCCTTATAGAAGTAAATCATAGGGTAAAAAGGAATTTTCCTTGAGATAAGATGTTTGTGATTTTCAAAACAATAGAAATGGTAAATACATAAGGAAACCTTAATAACTCAAGAATCTCCTCCATACATGAAGTAATGGAAAAGATATAAGGAAAACCATTTGACTCAACAATCTCCCCCTTTTTGGAAAACACAAACATCCTTACGAAAAAGAATATATGGACCTAAATTTTTTCGTGAGACTTTGAAAATATATATTATATCCCTTTACTTATGAACAATGGTGAATACTACTAACTCCCCCTTTGGATTTGGAACTCTATGGATCGTATTCTAGATTTTCGGAATGAGAGTTTTAATTTTTAGTGTGGAAATCTTGTAATGAGAACTCCCCCTTTGATAAACTCCCCCTTACTTAGGGACATTTCTTCTTATACTTAGAATTCATTTTCCTTCTCCCTGATTTTGATTTTCAAAAAGAGTTTTAGGGAATGGAAAAAAATATGATACCTGAAATATTAGTACAAACATCCTGAAAGAAACAAGAAACCACAATTTACATATGTTGGGATGAATTTTTACAAAGAAAAATAGGCAAAAAAAAGATCAGATGTGGATCAATTTTGTTTATTTTTTCTTGGGTATCAGCTTCTTCACGATGATTTTCAACTTCTTTAGATCTTTGTTATCCTCCTCAGCTTTCTTTTATAACACTTTGATCCTGTCATACTGAGGTTTTATAGCCTCTTATTGAACCATTACCAAATCATCTTGTTTTCCTAACTTTCGTTCCATCTTGATATGGAGATGCCTTTCAGTTTTCCATCTTTGGAAAACAAAACTGAACATCCCATTCAGATCATGACATCCTGAATCTGAGAATTCTGTTCAATATTTAGCTTTTCCTTAATGCTATTTGTAAGGTCCTTGATTTTGATATCTTTGGTATCAAAGTATTCCTTGACAAATTCTTGAAATTGATCATGATCTCTCAAATCTTCAACAAACTTCTTCGACCAGCTAGTCATTTTCATGCATGATTTTTTGTGGGATTCATAGTTGATAAGGAAATTCTTTTGTTCGGCCTCAAACATTATACACCTATCCATCATCATGGATACTGAGTCTAATTTCTTGATTAATGATATGCTGGAGAATCAAGCATCTAGATTCTATTGATAGAACGATTTGAATGGTATCAACTAGCTTCTTCTGGGACTGGATAAAAAAATCATGTCCCAAAACTGATGATTCCGAATCTGACACTTTAATCGGTGATGGTTCTTCCTCTAGCCCAACTAGCTTCCTATTAGAAGTTCCACCGGCTACCCTCTTCCTCAAAAATTCCTTTTTTGGAGTATCAAAAACCACTTGTTTTCCCATAATGATTCTTGTAACAGCTTCTTCATCGGGATATTCATGCTCACTTCTAGAAAAATGTACAATCTTATCTTCAGCAGTTTTCTCTTTCTTAGCTCCCGCCTCAATGTCTTCAGGAAGAATGAAGTCATCATTATGATTCTCTTCTTCAGATAACTTTTTCACTTCCTCTTCTTTACCCTTCTCATCATCTATAGGGGTAAAAAGTTTTGAGGATCCGGCTTGAGAAGTCAGAATTGAAATCTATTCCGAAGCACTTTCATTTTCATGAAAGTCATCTACTTGATTTGTCATATCAGCTGTATTTTCAGTGCTTTGAGCTTCCTGAACTTCTTCCACAACTTCCTTTTCAACATCATTCTCTTGGTCTTTTTGTGGAGTCATAACTTTTTTCCCCAGTGTCTCAGGTAAGGGTTCAACTAAGAATGTTTTTTGTACTAGAATGTTCTCGGATGCTACCTCTGTAGCCTTCAAAATAGATTGCACAATCTCTTCCACCGATAACTTCTTCATGAGTTTCTTCTCTTTGGCTTTCTTCTCAACCTCTTCAATAGCTTTCTCTTTCAGTGCATTGGCCTCTGCAGTGTCTAGGCCAAATTGTGGTTCCCCTTACTTCATATTCTTCTTATCCTCCTTCCATTTTGAAACTAACTCATCTGGATAGGCTTCCTATTTTTTGGGTTTTGAGGCGCAGATTGAACTTCCTTGGATTTAGGGGTTCCACCTTCAGTTTTTAATTCATTCAATTTTCATTTCATTCTAGATTTCCTTGATGGATCAGCCTCATCAGAATTCTTCGGAATGGATTCTACCTCTTCCATTGGCAGATCATAAAACTCTCCGGATTCCTTAGAGAATCCAACATTCATTCTCTTGAGGGTATCATCACTGATTAAAATTACTTCGCAATTCCTCATCTTGGAACTGCAAGGAATATTGAATGATTCATGACATCGAACTATCAACTTGGAGAGTAGGGTACAATACATGATTATCTGTGCTCTCAGATTCTCCTTCTTGATGTTCTCTATCATAAGGAGAATGTGCTTTATTAGATTGATTTTTCTTTGATTTATCAAAAATTCTAAGATAAACATATCACTTTTCTTAAGATTCTCTTTTTCACCCTTTCTCAGTATGAAAAATCCCTGAACCCATAGCTGTAGGATCTGATTGTTGGTAGACACGTGAGAAATTATTATGGTCTTGACATCATTAAGTCCAAGTAATTCCTTAGCCTTCACCTTTACAAAACATTCTTGAACATCTGGCAGCTTGTGGGAACAAAACTCTACCTCTCTTTCATAAGATAATCCTACCAAGATAGCAGCCTTGGTATAGGAAAGTGCATATGTCTTTCCATAACTCTTGAAGGGAAATTTTCCCTACCATATTTTTTAATGAAACAAGAAAATTCATAAAATTCTATGGGCAAATCTGGATACACTGCATCCTGAGCTCATGTCTTTGATATGGTTATACATTCCCATCCATTATGTTTGATATTCCTGGAGATAATGGAGTCATACTTATTAAAGATGATTGGATTCACTAACCTCACCCTGTATATTTTCCACTCCAAAATTGTCTGGACATAATACATATCTTGTGAAGGAACTTCTGCATACATTGGTATTCGAGCACTTCTGAAAAAAAAATCAGAACTAGATTTGTTGTTGGTAAGAGCTTCGACACACAAAATCTTTGAAAACCGGCGTGGGAAAACTACTAGGGGTCCCCTTTTATAGGTGTTGAAGTGACAATTCATCTTCCCATTTCAACTTAATGGAAGATAATTCTTAAGATCTGATCTGAAGGTTGAAATGAAAGCCGCATAGGAAATTTGGTAGAATCCGATATTTTGAGGTTTTTAAATGAAAACATTCGGATTTAAGGAAACTGGAATCCGAGAAATTAAAAAAAAATTAATCTAATAGAAAATAAAAGGTTATTATGAAAACTAAAGAAAGAATCAAACCTTTCAGATTGTTAGGAGAATTAATCGTATTGAGGAAAACTCTTCTTGAAGGACTTTATATTTTCAAAAAAAACATGAGTACAAAAAAATTCACTACAAAAAATTCATGTCTAAAAATTTAAAGTCCGAAAATTTCCATTACGAAAATTTCAAGTCCGAGAATTTCCATTACTAAAAATATGAATGTCTTTTTAATGAAAAAAATAAAACAAGCTTCATTACGAAAAATATGAAAAAATTCAATATGAAAAATATGAAAAAAAAACGTCATTAAAAAAATATGAATAAAAAACATCATTACAAAAAATATTAAAAAAATCATCATTACGAAAAATTTGAAAAAAAATTTCATTACGAAAAATTTGAAAAAAAATTCATTATAAAAAATATGAAAAAACTTCATTGGAAAAAATATGAAAAACACTTACAAAAAATGTACCCCCCCTATGAAATGGTGTTTATTACTGTAAGGAGATTTGTTCAAAAAATAGTTAATGAGAAGGATTACCTTACGGTTATCATTCCTAACTTCTGTTTAATGTATTCAAATCTATCGAGGTGTAATGGTTTTGTAAAAATCTAAGCAAGTTGATCTTGTATTCCGATAAATTGAAGAATAATATTTCTTTTTTGTGTGTGATCTCTAAGAAAGTGATGCATAATATCTATGTGCTTGACATGAGAGTGATGTGTAGGGTTTTTACTAAGGGAAATGGAACTTTTGTTATCACACATAATTTGAGTCTTAGTAAAACTCTAGCCATAGTCTGTGAGTGTTTGTTGCATCCACAATACTTGAGCACAACAACTTCCACCTGCTACATATTCAGATTCAGCAGTGGAAAGTGATATTTAGTGTTTTTTCTTACATGACCAAGAAACTAATGAATCTCCTATAAAATGAAAAGTTCTAGATGAATTCTTCCAATCCATTCGACATCCACCAATGTCAGCATCAGAAAAACTTTTTAAAGTAAAATCATTTCAATATGTATAAAAGATTCCTAAATCCATGGTTCTCTTTAAGTAGCGAAAATTTCATTTCACTTCCTTTATGTGAGATTCCTTAGGATTGGATTCATATATTGCAAATAAGAATACTGAAAACATTATGTCTGGATGACTAGCTGTCATGTAATGTAAACTTCCTATCATACCTCTAAAAGATATTTGATCTACTGGTTTCCCAGCTTCATTAATATCATGTGTGTTTGAGGTACCAATTGGAGTACATATACTTCTGTGTTTTCATATCCATAATTTTTATGAAGGTATTTAATATACATATGTTGAGATATATAGATTCCTTCTGGTTTTAGAGATATTTGAAAACCAAGGAAAAATGATAACTCACCCATTATACTCATTTTAAACTTAGATTTCATTAGATCCACAAAGGAAGTGGTTAAGGATTTCTGAGTTGAACAGAATATAATGTCATGAACATAAATTTGAAAAATAAAAACATTCTTCTTATCTTTCATTATAAGAATGGTTGGATCTACATTTCCCTTAACATAATTTTTTTTTGGATAAAAAATCTTGTAAGTCTATCTTACCAAGCTCAAGGGGCTTGTTTAAGGCCATACAAAGCATTGGTAAGTCTAAAAACCTGATCAGGATGTTTTGTATCTTCAAAACTAGGAGGTTGTTAAACAAAAACTTCTTCTTGAATAGAACCGTTAAGGAAAGCACATTTCACATCCATTTCAAAAAAGTTTGAAATTAAATAATGCTGCAAAGGAAAGTAAAATACGAATATATTCATGTCCATCTATTGGAGAATAGGTTTGTACATAGTCTACTCCTTCTTGTTGATTAAATCCTTTAGAAAATAATATATCTTTATTTATTATAATGATTCCATTTTCATCACACTTATTTCTAAATACCCATTTTACTCTAATAACAGAAGATTCATTAGGTTTTTCAACCAAGTTCTAAACTTTTTTCCATTCGAATTAATTTATTTCATCTTGCACGGATTTTATCCAATCATCATCACTGAAAGCTTCATCATTGCTATTTGGTTATAATTGGGAATGAAATTCAAGATGTTTTACTTCATTTATAAAGGAACTTCTAGTCCTTATAGGTTGATTCACATCACCAATGATACTATCACTGGGTTGATTCTTGAGAAATGGGTGATTTGGGTTTTGTAAAGCCTGTTCATCAGCATAGGGTAGGTAATCTTCTGGGGTAAGTGATTTAAGTGTATCTTCTTGCACATTTTACTTATCAGAAGGATCTTCTATCAATGGTTGATAATCATTTTTTGAAAACACATCCAAATGTTTAGGTTGGGGTTGTTTAAAAACAAATGGATCGGTTTCATCAGATCTCACATGTACTGTTTCTTCAACAGTACAAGTGTTTTTGTTGAAAACTCTATAAGACTTAGAAGTTGTGGACATTCCTAAGAAAATTCCTTCATCATATTTTGTTTCGAATTTATGTTGATTATCTTTAGTATTCAAATGAAAACCTTGCAACCATAATCCTTAAAGTACTAATGTATAGGATTTATACCAAACCATAACTCATAATGAGTTTTATTAAGAAAAGGTCTAATCAAACCTAGATTTATAGTAAAACAAGCAGTACTTACAGCTTTAGACCAAAAATGTTTGGCTACAGAATACTCACTCAACAAGGATCTTGTTATCTCTTGAAGAATTCTATTTCTTATTTAAACAACACCATTTTTTTGAGGTGTTCTAGGTGCTGAGAGGTTATGAGAAATGAATTTTCTACTACAAAATATTTCAAAATAAGAATTTTGAAATTCTCCTCCATGATCACTATGAATAGTTATCAGAGGAAGGTGTTTTTATCATTTTTAACTTGGGCTCTAAAACTTTTGAAATAAGAAAAAACTTCAGACTTCTTTGCTAGAAAATAGACCCATGTACATCTAGTGTAGTCATCGACCAAGAAAAATATATAACACTTTCCCCCAATGCTTCCAGTTTGTGTAGGACCAAAAAGATCCATATGCACTAGCTGTAATACATTAGCAGTTGAGACTTCACTGACTGATTTAAAACCTGATTTATGTTGCTTTACATATTGATAAGGATAACAGACTTTTGAATAATAAATTCTAAGCTCTGGTAGATCCTTAACCAGTCCTTTAATAGAATGTTTTCATATGTTCCTGAGGTTACAGTGTCCTGACCTTATATTCCATAACCAACAATGATCTTCCATTTCACTAAGGCAAGGTAGATCATGGCTCCTAAGGCATTCTACGTTTAGTGTGTTAAAATTCTCATGCCTATGGGCAGAAAGAATAAACTCTTCCTTGGAATTGTATTCTAAGAACTTGTAATTCCTAAAATTCATAATTTATCCTTGATTACATAATTTACTTATGCTGATGAGGTTGTTCTTAGGACCTTTAACAAGTAAAATATTCAAAATCAACGTTTTTCTATGAAGAATGGTGTTACCTATACCAACAATTTATCCCTTAGAATTATCCCGAAAAGATACTTTTCCTCCATTCATCTTGATAAAATTTTCAACAATGTTTTTATTACCAGACATATGCCAGGAACATCTACAATCCATATACCAAGTATTTCTATTGGTAGCTTCTTTATCTTCCTTAAAATAAGAAAGTTAGACTTTCAGAATCCACGATATCATGGATCCGGAATTTTTAACAATAAAATTTTGGGTATCCACATATTTTTAGAAAAATAAGCCTTATGAAACCCAAGATATTGAACTTTTTTCAAGGAAACTTTTTTCTTCCAATGCCCACCACATTGACATTTAGTGAAAAAAGGGGCTCTAGAAGAAACAAAATAGTTTATTTTGAAAACTGTTTTTTGGTGAGTATAACCTACTCCAGTAGTTTTTCCTTGATGTTTAATTAGAGAGTACATCTTTTCAAAATTTTACTTCCCAGAGGTAAAGTCTGCAGGAAGCTTCTTAAGAGAAAATATTTCAGATTTTAGTCTGATGTCTAAATTCCTATCCTTAGGAATAATTTCCATAGAGTTAGATATTTCCTCAAAAAAATTAATTTTTAAAATATAATTCTTATGATATTTAGAAAGTTCTTCCTTAACTAAATTTTATTTGTCAATGCCTTTATAAATGTTTTCTAAATGATCATCTTTATCTCCACGATCTCTAGAAATATCTGAAATCTATTTTATAACAATTTCTTCCCTCGTATTTTCCTTGTCAAATTTATTATAAATTTGAAAATTTCCTTCTTCAGGTAACTTGGAAAATCGGGATACTTCTTCATATGAATGTATTTCTTCATTTTCTAAAGATGAAGTATCTTCACCAAGAGTACTATTTTCGGAATAGTAATTCTTATCAAGAGATAAATTTGTTAAAGCCTTGGCAGAGTATACCTTGGCCACAAGACATGTATTAAGAAAATAAGTAGTAGAAATGAATCTCATATTCTTCTATGCTGATGAATCATATTCCGAAGATTATCTTTCTGAAGAGTGACCATAGCTAGCACTCCAAGTATCATTAGCTTTAAGTTTTTTCTTGTGTTTTGATCGATAAAATTTATTCTTGATCCCTTCTGAATTCCTTTCCTTCCTTTCCTTCTTTTTTAATAATGGACTATGATATGCATGTTATTCTATATTTATAACACGTAAATTATCCATCCTTATAATCACTGTATTCTTTCTTCTTTTACTTATTCTGATGATTCTTTTGAGTTACAATCTTGTTCATTCTCCATGAAAGATTAGCTAATTCATACTAGGATTTTCTTGTGTCACTAGATTCTGACTGAATAATGAATTTATTTGACTTTGATATAGTTACCCTTTCTGGGGTCTTGGCTTTCACATGTTTAGAAGTGGTTTTAAAAGCAACTCCTCCATTCCAATTCTACTTCTTAACAATTTCAGCATCTCTGTTCATTCTGGTTTCATGCTGAAGAAGAGTTCTGAATAACTCATCTAAAGAAATCTAAGTCACAATCATGTTTTCATAAATAGTTGTCCTCTTGGACTCCCATTCATTTGGAATGATATTTATGATCTTTTATAAAAGATCATCGTCATCCAAATCATTTTCTCCCATATATTGTAATCTATTCACGATAGTCATAAACCTTTGTTGTACATGGCTTATAGGTTCTCCATCAGGAAAGTTAAAGCTATGGTATTCAGCTCTCAACATAGCTCGTCTTGTCTTTATGACATTAAATGTACCAAAATGTGTAACTTCAAGTTTCTTATAGATACTGTTTGTAGCTTAACACTATGATATATGAATATAGATTTTCCTAGTCCTGGAACATAAAAATGTATTTCTGACTCTGATGTTTTCTTGATATTGTGATTTATCCTGATTCGAAAAGGTTTTCTATTCCTTATCCGGAATCTTATAATCTCTTGTCAGCATTAGATAGTTATCAACTCCAGTATTGATAACAAAAGTGTTCATCATATCTCTCCAGTACTCATAATCATTTCCATCGAAAACAGAAGGTCTGGTAGGATTCATATTATCATTAGAACCAACATTTAAACCTGTCGTCCTTAAAAAATCATTGGAAGAAAAACCTGTTATTAGTATGAGTTAGAAAACAAGTGAAAATATCATAATCAAGGCACTAGATATTGTATATCTAAGTGAGATTTATGAATTTGAAAATATTAATCTGAAAATATAAATCTAGAAAGTCTATTCCAACAAAATTGAGAAGGGAAAAATCTTATATATGAATATAAATATTTGATATATGTGCTCTAATACCAATTGTAGGATAAAATATGTAATAATAAGACGCTCAAATACAAGAGGGGGGGGGGGTGAATTGTATACAGTAAAAATCCGTAAGTAAATTTTTCATATCCAAAATTCACAATACCTTTAAGCTCTAATAACATGCATGACTCTGGAAAAGTAATTCTAGAAATGAAACATAAAAAAAGTTTACACCAACTATGATTCTACCTTAAAGTGTATAAAATACTATAAAATCAGAGTACAAGATTAAAGATGTATATGAATGCTTTACTTTCCTAAAAAAATAAAATACACAGCAGAAAACAAAATACTACAAATAACAAGTAGTAACTCTTTTAACCTAAAGAGGAAGGTATCCAATAACCCTTTATAAGAGGTACCATGATTTATACTTTAAATAATGTTTGACTTACCCAATCCTAGGTAATCCCTGCATCCGAATATCGGTATATGTATTGCTATCCTCGCAAGACCTCGATTTATAAGGAAATCGGCACATCTAACTTCACAACCTGAAGTCTCTGATTTCAAGGAAATCACTACTCTACACTAAGAAAATCTGCATGAAGCAATGTTTGAACACATAGTTCAAATCTTTCTGCACGACGCCTAAGAGTTTATAAGAGCCACCCTCTCTAGAAGTAACTTCAACATCACTTTTTCAAAAGTCGAAGCTAATTTTCTGTCAAAAGTTCTGACCTTTTTCAAATGAAATCCTATTTATAGGCATGGTTCCAATGGTCGACCCCCTCCTCCAATGATTATATTTTTCCTTGAATTTCGGAGGGACAGGCACATGTGTCACTCAAACAACGGTTAGTGACTAACTAAAATCACGACATTGTTTTATAACAAAACAAGTATAGGATTAACTACAATTTTATAGACATAATTTAAGTGAATGAATGTTCGGAGTCTAACCAAAAATGAATTCGAAATCTATAATAAATGGATATTTGGATATTTTTTCTAGGAATTTGGAACCTAAACATACAATGTTCAGAGTCAGAGTTCATTGGAATTCAGAGTTAGAACTCTCAAAGTTCGGAGTCAGAATCCTGAGAACTCTGAGTCAGAACTCTGAATAGATCGAAGTTAGAATCTTGAGAACTCGAAATCAGAACTCTGAATAATTCGGAGTTAGAATCTTGAGAACTTTGAGCCAGAACACTGAATAGTTCGGATTCATAATTCTAAGAACTCGGAGTCAGAAAACTGAATAGTTCGGAGTTAGAATCCTGAGGACTCAGATTCAGAACTCTGAATAGTTCGGAGTCAGAATCCTGAGAACTCGTCGTAAGATTTATGAATAGTTAGGAGTCATAATTATGAGAAGATGGTGTTAGAAATCTGGGGAATTTGTAACTATAATTGTTATTTAGAATTTGGAGTCATAAATCAGAAGAGTTTGTAATCATAATTCTGATTCTGAATTCGGAGTCAGAACTCAGAAGAGTTCATAACCAGAATTCTAAGAATTCTGATCCTAAAAAAATGCTTTATATCTAGGTATTTATAGGATTCTGAGGATTTGGATACAAACAGAATTTTACACATAGATGAATTATGATATGAGTAATGAAATCAAGGTAAGGATAAATTTCCTTTGGGAAGGAAATTTTTCCTTATAGAAGTAAAACATATGGTAAAAAGAATTTGCCTTGAGATACGGTGTTTGTGATTTTCAAAACAAGAGGAATGGTAATGTCATAAGAAAACCTTAATAACTCAACAATATCACCCATACATGAAGGAATGGAATAGTTATAAGGAAAACCTTATTGAATCAATATTCCCCATCTATGATAATACGATTGAAATAAACATGGAATTATATGAGACCTAACAATTTTGGTATAGTCCAACATGAGTATTAAGTTATTCATGAGTGATATATCTAAGATCATAATGGGATATTGATGAAAACACCAATACTAACCATAAATGATCTGGGTAATGAGTATGGATTATATTGTTATGTATCAGGAGTAATTATTTGATTAGTTTCATTCCATGATGGTAAGGTGGTTGCTTATGGGTCTAGACTGTTAATAAAACATAAGAGAAACACCCCAAAACCTTTTCTATATTTGTAAATAGTTTTATTTTTGATGAGGTGTTTTGGGAATGAACTAAAAAATGTGTCTGAAAAATGTGTTCAAGATACCTTATATTGGTTTTCAAAAACGTTAAAATGAGTTAAACACTATTCATGGACATAGGTTTCTTGCAATGTGTTTCTCAACTCACCTGATTGGATTTCATAAAGGGGTGTAATTTTTTTTGAAATCATATGAAATGATGGATATATTTTAAAAAGGTTCGTGTGATGTTTTAAATGAACAAATTGTAAAATATAGAGGGGGTTTTCTCATTTTAAACAATTAACATTATTAGATCATGCTGTTTCCTCGAATTCATTATAAAAAGGAATTGTGGTTTTTGGAAATAGTTTATGAAGGTGATTAGATTATTTTAAAAAGGGATTGTTATTTTAAAGAATTTTTTTTGTAAATAGTTGGTTTTTAATGGGATTTCAATTGTGATTTTTAAAATTGATTTCAAAGGGGACATAAAGTCTATAAATATTTTTATCCTTGGATAATATTAATATAAACATTTTGTCTACTTATTTTATTAATTATAAATATCACAAAATCAAATAAGATGGAAATGGATAAAGATTATATGGTTTCCAATCGTTTGATAAGAGAGTTTGAAGATATAGTGAAAGAGTTCATGAAGTCTGCAAAAGATCATGCATATCACCCTTCTCAAAAACATTGTCCATGTTTAAAATGTATTTATTGAATACTAGTTAGTGTAGAGGATTTATAAGGACACTTGATCTGTTATGGAATGTATCGAAGTTATAAATGATGGAATAAACATTTGGAAAAAAAGAATGTAGCTAGTATCTAGGATACAAGTGTGTTTTATGGATAATATGATATGATTAAAAGTGTGGACAATGAAGAAGACCATATGAAGGAAGTATTTACAGATGTGAATGATGATAAGCATCGTATTGAGGAAATGAAAATGATAGTTTAAGATGAACTTCATGATTGACCAAATGTTTTTGAGTAGTTAAAGAGTGGTGAAAATATGCCATTTTATGGGTTTTTCACTAAATATACAGTATTGTAAGCCATAATGTGGATGTATAATTTGGTAGTAGGAAATAGATGGAGTGAGGCTAATTTTTCAGAATTAATTTCTCTATTGAATGAAATACTTCCAGATGATAATTAGATCATTAGTTGAAAATATGATTCCAAATGATTGCTACATTTGATGGGTAAGATCTCTAAAAAAATACATGCATGCCCGAATGACTGTATACTTTTTCTCAAGGACCAAAAATTGCTTAGTGAATGACCTATGTGTGGTGCTTCTCAATACAAGAATGGAGGATCTAGTCCTACAAATGTTTTATGGTACATTCCAATCATTCCAAGGATTAGTTTCCAATATAGAAGTGAAGAGACCATAGGGAAATTGACATCACATGAAGAAAGAAGAAATATAGATGGGAAACTACATCACCCGTTTTACTCTCATCAGTTGAATTCAATTGATCATGAATGTCTTGATTTTGGGAAGAAGATAGGAATCCTTAATCTTGTGTTATCTAGAGATATATTGAATCCTTTTGGTTTTCAAATCATCACTCATAGTACATGGCATGTTCTGTCAATAAATTCTATCTTTCCACCATGGTTATGCATGTAACGAAATGTTGTGTAGGAACCAATCGATTTGGACTATTTTGATACTTTATAACAATGAGACATGAGTCATTTGAAATGTGTAGGAATCCAACACTCCTCAATCTAACAAATTATTTGAGTATTATAAATCCTTTTATGCCATTTAAATTTGATATTAGTTTTAGTAAAAAATATGATACATACTCAAAAACAAGAAATCCAATTATGATTCTTTATATATTATAGGAAAATTGTCCCTATATCACTTTTGATGTGTTAGAATCAACCCCACATCAATACGACTCACGGTGTGACCTTTTTAACTCCAAATCTGTCTTTTAAAAAATTGATATTTTTTAAATTTATTCATTCATATTAATGTTTAATTTAATTATTTATCTTATTACTGTCATAATAATGGTTTTTCTATAAATGTCGAAACATTTCTTGTGTTGGGATGATTTTTTCGTCAACTAATACCATGGACGAACATTTTTGAGAGGGTATCATAGATGTAAAAGGATGAATCATAAATTTTGTTGAAAATTTGTTGTATAATAGTAAATGTAATTATATAATATTTTTTTCAATGTATATTACATTGTTTTTCAAACCATCGTTCGGGCTACATTGTTCATGTATACATTAGGTAGGTGCTATTTTTTGTAGGTGATGTGTGTGAGTTATGCAGGTGTAGGTATTGTTGGTAGTTGTGTTGTTATATAAATAAAACAACAAAAACATGTAGGCCATTATTAGTTTTATTTTGTGCATCGATAAAGGAATCCTTTACCAGTGCTAAAATTTCTTGGAAAATAGGGGCCTTTTTCATTGTAATTTTTTTCATCGATAAACGACACCCGTTATAAATGTTTTTTAGTGATGTTAATGGGTTACCCCTTTTATCTTCACTGACTTTATAATCACATTTAAATTGATGTTAAAAGAATTTTCTAATGATGAACAAAGAATATTCAGTAGTAGTGATAGGCAAATAAAAACCCCTTGATTAGGGTTCAACTAACTCGAAGAGAAACCCAACAAAACGAAACAGAAAACTCACAGACAAAGGGAAAATACACTCAGAAAATAGTAGGAAGAGGCACTACAAAGGGGGTAGGTTTCGAGCTAGAAGAATTTCAGAAATGTGGTGGTGGTTCGCATTCTGGTTCTCTCCCTGAGGAAGGAGGCGGAGTCACCGTGTGCTCCGCTAGTGGGAGGCACAACAAGGAGGGCTGGCAGATCTCCAGTGAGGGATATGAGGCAGTTAATGTAGTAGAGACCACTTGATATGGATGATAGTAAGTAAGGGAGGCCTCCATGGGGTCAGGCCACACAACAGTAGGCTGGCCGGAGAGGAACATTGTGCACTGGGGGAGTTGGGGGAGGTACCACATGTGCAAGGGACAGGGAGTGGCAAGAGGAGTGTGGCTACCATAAGGAGGGGTGGTGGTGTCTTAGAGAAAACATAAGACCTAGGGGGATGGGTCTTTTATGCCATATGGGGGTAGAAGGTGGTGTGACGTGCCCCAAGGTTCCTTTTTTTGATACAATTAAATAAATTTATAATAATACTCTAATAATAATAAAAAAATAATACTAATATAAAGATAATATTCATAATAACAATTTTATTCATTTCATTTTAAATTATTAATAATATTAATAACTACATAAATATAATATAATAAATATTTACATTAAATATAATAATATTATTAACAAATTTAATTATTATTATAATAATATCATCTTTATAATAATATAATTATTATTATGGTTTAATAATTAAACATATTTTTCCATTATAGAATATAATTTATTTTAAAAATATTTGATGAATGCACATTCACCTAGTCCAAAAATATGGTACCACCAACCATGTGTTGGCCACACACCCATATAATCCCCAATAATATTAGCAAACCTCAAATATTTTGAACTAGGACCCAAACCCAACATCATCCAAAAGATGTGAGACCAAAAAAATAATAAAATAATAGAGTCTCCAAGGATGGTGTGTGACTATTCTCCCCACCATGAAAACTTTATACCCCCACAAAGTCACCAAGATGAATATTAATCAATACTTTAATCCTTGCCAAGAAAAAACTAAGGAAAAATTTAAATCTCAAGGTGATCATACTATTAACTAGTCACGCTTGACCGACTATTAAGAAACCTCATCCCAAAATAGAGCATAACATGAGTAGGTTATCCCCACCCCAAAGTTCTACCTACATGAAAATTAAAACATAAATAAACTGATCTGGGGAGGTGGTTACCATGCATTAACTACCTACTGATCCGAATCAATTTCCATCACACGAGCGAAACAGTAACACAACTAGAATTAGAATCATTCACACACCAACTCAACTCCCAATTTTAGTGGAAAAATAACGAAAAGAAACACCAATCAATACTGTATAATTAACTAGATCCATTTTCTACCCATCTCATTATACCCCAAATAACTCCACAAGAGCACCACCAAAAACAACCCACACGAGGACGAAGAACACACTTTGAAAAAAATAGCGGTTTTAAAAGAAAAATTTAGACAAAAAATATTTCTTGGATTACAATGGGTCATTTTAATCACATTATCAAATTAATATGATGAGATAAAGATAACAGTAAAATATTAAAAGTATGGAATAAATAATAAAATTATTTTAAATTTACAAATCCCAACATGGAAGAAAACACGGCCCGAGGCTTCACACCCTCATCAACTCCGTAATGTGCTCGAGCATCACCTTGAGACTTGAGGCTGGGGCTCATATAGAGGAACCATATTATGTCTCTTAGTCAGGTATTAGCATACCCTGACCATAACTCCTTCCTCGAACACTCTTCTTTCATAACAATCCCCATTGACTAGATAGGTCACATGATCGTATGACTTCATGGGGGTATGAGACAAGATGGCTTAGAATGCCCGAACTAGAAAATCTAGTGGCATCTAAGAGGACCTAAAAATTATACATAATCCAGAAACGATGAACATGTTTCTTCAGAAAAAAGTTCCTCTAGCACACCCCGATGGACATACAGGTAACCCTCATAAAAATTGACTACCCTTTAACCACACACCAAATTCTAATACTGATGAGGCTTCCAACCTCCACAAGTCTGTAACCGAACCCTGCATTATACCCAAAACAATATGGACTTTGAAAAACTCGGGAGTCTCAAAAAACTAGGGGAAACAATAAATTTCCATACCACACAACTATCTCAACAAACCTCAATTATCTTGATAAACTAGGAAAACTAAAAAAAGAACAGAAACCTGGCATGACTAAGTATCACCCTAGGGAATACTTTCTAGGTGGCACATCCTGAACAAAACAGGGAACACAAACTGATAATGGAATCAAGACCAATATAAAATCAATACAACAACCCTTTCCAAGTGAAACATTCTCGTAATACAAACATATAAAATCACAAGAAAAATTACTTTTTGAAAAACATCCATTTCATTTAAATTTTTAAACACGCATATGCCACCTTACTATCCATAACATGTGCATTCATCCAATCCTGCTTACATAAACTGTGGACATGTTCCCCCACACACTCTCCAGATATACTCATGGACATGTGATCCCCTATAAGGAGTTCCAATCATTAGACATTTATATTCCTCATCAAATCCAAACACATACCAAATTTTCAAAATCAAAGAAATTATTTTTTAAAAAACCCACTTCAAAAATTAAAAACAAATTGAATGAAATCCTTTTACATTTCAAAACCAACTTCATTTTTGACACACACTCACATAAACATAATTATAAACAAAACACATAAAATAATTCACTATCAGTATGTGGAAGTAGTGAATTTTACAAACCTGAAGACTTGGTAGTGATCCATACACCATGTAAGGAATAAAAGTAAGAGGAATTTGAACTTGGAACTTGGACTCAACATTGGTCAACACCCCATGTGAGGCCTCAACATAACCCTGTCCACCTTCATTTTTATCCCTCAATAAAAATGAACTAAATACAAAAGACTCAAATTCTACACTAACCATGATAAATCAGGTCTCTTCACAAGTGGTAGTCATCAGGCACTAAGCCTCGTCCTACCTCTTGAGCCCAAAAAATTAAAAAATCCATAAAACCCCACAATCCACAAGAACCTCCCTTGATTCAACTTTCTCAGGAACTAACACGGGTAGAACCTGAACCGGTCATTGATAAAAAAAATATTTTATTGAATATTTTATTGATAATAAATGATATAATTTCCTCAAATTGTGTTAAATATGATTAATTAGAATGTATTTGGGATTAGATCATTCATTTGAATATTTTGATGAAAATTCCAGTTTTAGCCTTTATAGTTCACTGTAGTATTTTGAAGATAAATATTGGTATATTTATTATTTGAATTTGATATTTTTTAAATGTATTCCTATCTTAATTATCTATATATTTTATTCATGACAATATAGCTAAAGAGTGCATTTGGGTGTTGTAAATGGGTAATGAATTCAAATTTGGGATAGACTGGTCAGAATTGAGATGCTTCTATAGTTTGCCCATAACTCCTTCATCTGGCCCTGGATTAAGCCCAATGTTTTAGAGGAGATAGAGGACCCATATTATCACATATTATCCTTCTAGAAGGCCGGACAATTCCCGATTTTTTGTGGTCAAATGGGCTGTGCATGTTGGCATAAAATATTTATCCGAGATTCCCCATTCACACTTGAAACCACATTGAACCTAGCCTCCCCAACACTCTCTAAATTGGTGTTTTTCTCATATGGTGGAGTTGGGATGTGCATTGGGAAGTTTAGGGAAGAGGATAAGTGGATCCAATCCAATTATCCAACCATTTAAATAAGGGTAGCTCTGGAAGAAAGGATCCCTTCGACGAAGCCTTCTTCTTCTCCTTCATGTTGTAATGATTTTGTTTATGTAATAAACATATTTGTTCTTCTTTTATTTATTATACTTTCTTCTGTTTTGTTTAAATTTCTTCTTCTAGTAATCTTCCTATTTGGGCTGGAATTCTTGAGTAGATGAATTATTGGGTTATACCCATAATAAACCTTTTCACATGCAAACCCTTTCTACGATGATTATGCCACCCATGGAAGAGTAGTTCTTTTTAGTAATCGATCGACCTCTACCATTCTTCATTCATTTATTTTGAATCAATGAGATAATGTAATTCATATAATATGATCCGTGAATTGTTTTTTTAAATTAGAAGAAACTATGAAATAAATTGAACAATTAATACAAAACACGCGAAGTCGAGATTTTGTGTAAATTGTGAGAGCGTGATCATAATCGGTAATACAAGACCACACAAGATAAATTTGTAGAGTTAAAATATAATACCTAAACACAATTCAAACTCATTTCCAGAATGGATATGTGATCTAATTAACCACTTACCATAATCTATCCTTAGAACAACAATCAAAGCAGGGTGTTGCGATTGCGTGTTCCGATGCTAGCCTAGGGTTTAAGTAATTTCATCTTTGTGGTTAAGTTAAATATCGTAGGGTTCGAGGGATAACAAATTAGGGGATCATAATTAGGTGGATATAGATTTAAATGATAATGATTAATAAGTGAATGAAGTGGCATAGTTAGATCAATTACACCTTTTAAAATAGATTTCTAAAAAAACATCTTCTTGTTGTGTCATTTAAATCGAAATTCTTTTCAAAACTAATAACAAAAGAAATAAAATCTTCTTCCAGCAAACTTATTCTAGATTTATAAACTATAAAAAATCCCAATACATTAAAGTAGTGTTTTTATTCTCTTTTCTTTTATTTATTTAGAATACCTTTAATAAGTTGATACATTCACTTCCTCCTTTGAGAGACGACCTTGGTCAGCCACTCTGCTGCACCTAAGTACCACAAAATCACACTAATCATTTAAGGGCGCCCACGATAGCGCTCTATCAAATTGGGGCCATTTCCAGGGATGCATGTAATTTATACAACCAATTAGAGGAATTTCTTTTATTTTTATTTTTATTATTTTCTTCACCTCTCTCTTTCATCTTTCCCCTTTCTCATGTTTTCATTTTTTTTTCATCCTCTTCTTTTTGTTTTTTTGGACCATCAACTCAAAATTCCCAATTTTATTTTACAGTGGTCCACTTTTTTCTTTTCATTTTTATTTGATTTATGACATAAACTAATACCAAAGATCTCTTAGATCTTGACCCTGATATTGAACGTAGCCTTAGGGCTCGAATCAGACATTCTCAGTCTACGAGAAGTTTCAATATTCAACCAGTTGGTGAATTTTTGTCTTCTGGAAACATTGAAAATTGAAGAAATTAAAATTTAAACCTAAAAGTGGATCCAATGGCTGGAAATAATGGAAATGAGCTAAATAGAACCATTCGAGAATTCCCTGCACCTGATATTAACTATAAACCAAATTGTATTGCATACCCAAATCTCGAATAAGACTTTGAACTAAAATCTGGGTAAATTCACTTACTTCCAAGGTTTCATGGCCTCTCTGGTGAGGATCCCAATAAAAATTTGAAAGAATTTAATATGGTTTTCTCAACTTTAAAACCAAGAAATGTTTCTGAAGATCAAATTAAATTAAGAGCATTCCCATTCTCAATTGATGGAGCTGCAAAAGATTGGATGTATTATTTGCAACCTAAAGATGTAAAATGTTTGAATGATTTGAAACATCTTTTCTTGAAAAGATTTTTTCCAGCATCACGGACCACATCCATTCAAAAGGAGATATCGGGGATCAAAAAATCCCAAGGGGGGTCAATGTATGAGTACTGTGAGCGATTCATGAAGTTGTGCGCAAGCTGTCCGCATCACCAAATCAGTGAGAAACTCCTCATCCAATACTTCTACGAAGGACTCAAACCCATGGAGAGGAGCATGGTGGATGGTACAGTTGGAGGATCATTGGTGGACAAGACACCAGCAACCGCACGTGCATTGATTGAAAAGATGGCCCAAAACTCCCAACAATTTGGCGATAGAGGACAACCAAATGTCAGGGGAGTACATCAGGTAAGTCCTTCCTCTCTTGAAAGTCATTTGATTGATACAATGTTGGAAGAATTGAACACTATGGTGAGGCATATTGCATTGGCTCAAAAGACATCCCAACCCCCTCCTTCAAGGCCTTGTGACATTTTCACTGAGACAAGCCACCCAACTGACTGTTTCCCACAACTACAAGAGATAGAGGATTGGGCAGCAGTATTCCCATGGAGACCATTTCAGCAACAAAAACAACAACCATATCCCCAAAAGAAGATTGATTCAATTGCTTCAATACGCAACCAAGGGTGGAAAGATCAGTCGAACATGAGGTATGGCTTTGGACAACAACAAAGGCCCCGTTTTCAACCAAACTTCCAGTAGCCTCCCCCTTACAAATAGGGTTTCCAACAACCCCAAAAGAGATTTAAAGCCCAAGATTCAATAAGTCAGCAAAAAGGGAATTTCCAACACAAGGTAGTCTCTAACACTGATAATATTTTGAAGCAAATTGTTCTTAATCCACAGAATTAACTGAAGAGTCAAGGTTAGGAGTTGAGGGAGTTGAAGACTCAAATGAGCCAGATTGCCACTACCATCCATGAACTTGTAGGTAACAATTCCGTAAATCTACCTTCGCAACCCACTCCAAATCTAATGGGTAATGTCAGTGCCATTACATTGAGAAGCGGGAAGCAACCAACTAATGATTCTCCACCTATCATTCCACTGGGATTCACCTCAACTCCAGAGAACCCACATTTCATACCAACTGATGAGAAATCCAAGGAGAAAGATAAAGGTAAGAAAAATATTGATGATGTTACTCCTAAACCCATTCCTTTTCCCAACAGGGTTGTCCAAACCAAGAAGATGTCTGAAGAAGCAATGAAAAAATAGGTTTTGGATACATTCAAGCATGTGGAGATCAATATTCCTCTACTTGAAGCCATTAAGAAAATTACAAGGTATGCAAAACTCTTAAAAAAATTATACCAATCGAAGAGGGCTCAAGGGAAATGAGAGGATCAACCTTGGAAGGAATGTCTCAGTACTCATTTCACCAACTCTAGAAATGCCAACAAAGTGCATGGTTCCCAGGACTTTCACCATCCCATGTACCATAGGGGAGTTGCACTTCTCTGATGCTCTTTGTGATTTAGGAGCTTCAATAAATGTGATGCCTCACTCTATATTCTCTTCTTTACAGGTTGGTGAGTTGAAGCTGATGTGATGGTAGTACAGTTGGTGAATATAGCTACGACATATCCAGCATGAGTTCTTGAGGATTTACTTGTCCGGGTAAGTGACATGATCTTTCCATCGGATTTCTATGTTCTTAACATGAAGGATGATCAGGTAAGTTCTCATGCCCCCATTATCTTAGGTAAGCCCTTCCTCAAAGCTGCAAAAACTATCATAAATGTCAATGACGGTACACTTTCCATGGAATTTGGGGATGAAGTTGTGATATTTAATGTTATGGATTCCATGAAGTACCCCTTAGAGGATCATTCTGCATTTTAATCTCCCATTTTGAACCACCAAGTAAAAACACCATGTAATTAAATTGTCCTATTCTTAGGGAGATTATGGGTATTGGATCTAGTTTGATGTCTAAGAGTACTTCCACACCCGTTTCTAAGGAACAAGACTCTATAAGATTTGATTTTGAAATGGAATCATATTCTTATTTTGATCATGTGAACTCTGATTATGACATGGCTATAGAGTATGCTGATGGATTTGATGCTTTATTCTCTGATTTTGATGATGTATATTCTGATATTGATTCTCTTTGTGCACTTATTTCATTTCATTCAATGTCTCCATCCATACTACTCCCTCATTCATTAGAACTCAAGACATTACCACCATATCTGAAATACTTATACTTTTTGAGTGGTGAGATATTACCTGTTATCATTGCTAACAATCTCCCTTTTTAACATAAAGAAAAGATTTTGAATATTTTGAGGGAGAACATCAGGGCGATTGGGTGGACCTTCGATGACATATCAGGTATTAGCCCCTCCATATGCATGCATAGGATTCCCTTGGAGGATGGGGCGAAATTGGTGAGACAGCCACAAAGGAGACTCAATCCCACCCTCCTGGAAGTTGTTAAAAAAGATGTTGAGAAATTGCTCGAGGCTGGTATAATCATTCCCATTTAAGATTCTCAGTGGGTAAGTCCTACTCAGGTTGTTACTAAGAAGACTGGTGTTACTGTTGTTAGAAGTAATAATGATGAGTTAGTTCCATTGAGGGTACAAAACAGTTGGCATGTTTGTATTGATTATAGGAAACTAAATCATTCCACTCGCAAAGACCATTTCCCCCTACCATTTATTGATGAGATGCTTGAGAGAATAGCTGGGAAAACACACTATTGTTTCTTGGATAGATTTTCTGGATATTTTCATATTTTTATATCTCTGGAGGACTAGAAGAAGATGACATTCACCTGCCCATTCGGTACCTTTTCTTACCAAAGGATTCCATTTGGACTTTTCAATGCCCCAGGTACCTTCCAGAGATGCATGGTGAGTATTTTTTTTATTTTATTGAGACCTTCATGGAGGTATTTAAGGATGATTTTACAGTGTATGGGTCTTCATTTGATGAATGTCTAAGTAGTTTGGGAAAGGTGTTGAATAGTTGTATTGAGAAGAATCTGGTCCTGAACATTGAAAAGTGTCATTTCATTGTAGAGCATGGCATTGTCTTAGGGCATGTAGTGTCAAATCATGGGATAGAGGTTGATAGATTAAAGGTATATATTAATTCATCTTTACCATATCCTTCATGTGTGTGTGGTGTTTGATCTTTCCTAGGGAATGCAAGATTTTATCGGTGATTCATCAAAGATTTTAATAAGATTGCTCTTCCTATGTCAAGATTACTTCAAAAGGATTTTGATTTTGTGTTTGATGTTTCTTGCATGAATTAATTTGATGAGATAAAACAACATCTGACCACTCCACCTATCATATAGCCCCCACGGTGGGAGAATCTTTTTGAGCTTATGTGTGACGCCTCCAACTTCACGGTTGGAGCTGTCTTATCTCAGAGGGTGGAAGTATGTTCACATGTGATTGCCTAGGCATCAAGGACATTGGATTCAGCCCAATCAAACTACACTACCACAGAAAAGGAGTTTCTTGCTGTCATATTTTCTTTAGATAAATTTTGTTCATATTTATTGGGCTCTAAAGTAGTTGTTTTTTCTGACCATGCAGATCTGAGGTACCTCTTGAAGAAGCCAGATGCAAAGCGACAACTGATCCGTTGGATGCTCCTTCTTCAAGATTTTGACATCGAGATAAAGGGAAAAAAGGGGTTCGAAAACTTGGTGGCAGACCACATGGGTAGGATTACTCACACACTAGAGGGTGACACCTTTGACCGGGTACCACTTCGGGACACATTCCCCAATGAGCATCTCC
Source organism: Viscum album (assembly GCA_963277665.1). Taxonomy (NCBI): domain Eukaryota; kingdom Viridiplantae; phylum Streptophyta; class Magnoliopsida; order Santalales; family Viscaceae; genus Viscum; species Viscum album. The sequence goes on along the minus strand of OY728121.1, from coordinate 1,187,496,386 downwards.
ATACCATCTCAGGTACGCATCCTTGGTATGCTGATTTGGTAAATTACATTATTGCCTCTGAAATCCGAGTGAATTGGAAGAAACATCAAGTCCAAAAATTAATAGATGAGTCTAGGTTTTATGTGTGGTATGATCCTTACATCTGGCACATGTGTAGTGACCATGTTATTAGGAGGTGTATTCCTGATCATGAGTCTGATTCTGTTTTGTAATTCTGTCATACACTTTCATGTGGTGGACACTTTGGTCCCCAATGGACAGCTAAGAAAGTTTTGGACTCTAGTTTATATTGGCCTAGTTTATTCTATGATGCCCATGTGTTTTGTAAGTCATGCTCTCATTTCCAACACACTGGGAATATTTCTAGGATACATGAGATGCCCCATCATCCCGTACTATTCTGTGATATTTTTGATGTGTGGGGCATTGATTTTATGGGTCCTTTTCCAAGTTCATATGGTTTCTTGTATATTTCGGTTGCTGTTGATTATGTGAGGAAATGGGTGGAGGCTAAGGCCACTAGGACTGATGATTCTCATGTTGTTGTGGACTTTGTCAAAGCACAAGTTTTTGGCAGGTTTGGAGTACCAAAGGCCATCATCAGTGACCAAGGGACACACTTTTGCAATAGGAATTTTTCTTCCCTCCTTCGAAAGTATGGTGTGACACACAAATCATCAACACCATACCACCCCCAACAAATGGTCAGGCTGAGGTTTCAAATCGTGAGTTGAAACAAATATTGGAGAAAACCATGCAGCCAAATAGGATGGATTAGAGCAAGCACTTGGATGATGCATTGTGGGATTATAGGACATCATACAAGAAACCCACTGGTATGTCCCCATTTCGGATTGTTTTTGGTAATGTCTGTCATCTCCCCGTGGAAGTCCAGCATCAGGCATATTTGGTTATAAAGAAATGAAACATGGAATTGGCCCAAGCAGGAACTCAAAGGAAGTTGCAAATTCAAGAGCTTGAAGAGATTCGACTCGCATCATATGAGAACTCAAGGCTCTACAAGGAAAGATCAAAAGATGTTCATGATAAAATTATCTATAAAAGGGAGTTTCATGTTGGAGAGAAAGTCCTACTCTATGGTTCACGACTGAAGTTGATGTCTGGTAAGTTGTGTTCCAGATGGTTTGGTCCTTATATTGTATCTACTGTTTTTCCTTATGGTGCAGTGGAGATCACACAAGAGGACACTGGAAGGAGATTTATAGTCAATGGGAAACGTTTGAAGAGATAAATTGAGGGACTTCCTACTGATGCAGTGGATTTTATCACACTGCATGACCCCATCATCACTTGAGAACATCAGGTTGTTCCTAACCCTTTCACTTTTATATTATTTTTCCTATTTAAAAATTCTGAATTTCATGTGCATATATCATCTCATGGGTTCACACTGAGGACAATGTAATATTTTAAGTGTGGGGGAGGGAATATTTTGGTTTAGTAATTTCAATTGTTTTCCTGTTTAAAAAAAACCAAAAAAAATTATGTGTTTTTCATATTTTGTGTGTTTATTTTACAATTTTCTGTGTTTTATTAAACTTTTGAGTAGAAATGATTCTCATCACCATTTTTAAATCCATATCAACAAGTGAAACAATTTACCCCAATAAACTGAGCTAAAATGAATGCTGAAATGACTTTGTTTCAAGTTTAGATTTTTAGTAATTTAATGAAAAGTACACATAATTTTGATTCCATGCCACATCTCACTGACATTATATTTGAAATCACTTTCCTGTGAGGCTTATAAACCATTATTTTCATATTCTTTACATTCACCTCACTTCTTGAGAGAACCAAACCCTGATTGATTTAACCAGAATTTGATCTATTCTTGTCAAAAATTGAGGGTTTGAGGTACTTATGTTTAAATGATTGAGGCATTTGTTTGGTATTAAAGTCCCTAATTCAAAGAATCCTTTTTTATAATGGCCTTACTTGAATATTTAATCCTTGTAGCCCTTAGAAGCCATGAACAACCTAATAGGTTAGCCACATTATAGGCCAATTTTCCCATTCCAACAAACTCTTGAAGTGCAATTGCATAATCTAGTTGAGTTTAAGTGTGAGGGATTATATCTTGTGTTGTGCCACCACATTATGTGTTACTTTGGGTGGAAAATTAAATTCTGAAGAGATGTGTTTTCTACTGAAAAAAGTAATTATATTGAAAGCTGTGCCTTTTTTGGAGCTTTCATGACAAGTGATGTTGTGCCTTTTCTGGAGATTCTAATTGAGGTGGAAAGTTAAGCCCATTTGGAGCTTTCAAGAAAATCATGTTTGAGAAGATTGAAATTTTTGATGCTAAAATGATGAATGGTGTAAAACATTCATGACTTTTCATGATGATGGAGCTGAATTGATACTATGGGTATTGTGGAGAAGATCATATTTATGTGAAAATTATATTAATGCAATTTTTCTTCAAAAAGAGTCAAGCCCACCTCATTCAGCCTCAAAATTTATCACATCTAAATCCAAGAAACCAAAAGCCACAGAACAACCTTGTAAAGTCCTCATGATAAAAATATGTCCTTGACTCACATCGGGTAGCAATATAGGAATATATCATGGCTATGGTGACCCTTGCATGAGTTTGGATGAGAAAGACATAGCAAAAAAAATGACATTTGTGTGATAAGAGAAAATTGAAGTGAGGTAAGTGTTTTGTGCATGAGAGGATAATAAAGTGAAAATATATTGAATGATATAAATGAAGAACATGAAATAATGGTTTTTTATGAGACAAGATATATTTTTTCTCTTGGTGTGTAATTGTTTGATCTCAAGGATATGTGTTTTAAAATTGGTTTTGATTTGATATTGATGTTTACATGATATGAGGTTTTGCTCAAGAGTGCAAAAGGGTAAGTGTGGGGGAGTTGATAAAACACTATTTAATTGAATATTTTATTGATAATAAATGATATAATTTCCTCACATTGTGTTAAATATGATTAATTAGAATGTATTTGGGATTAGATCATTCATTTGAATATTTTGTTGAAAATTCCAGTTTTACCCTTTATAGTTCACTGTAGTATTTTGAAGATAAATATTGGTATATTTATTATTTGAATTTTACATTTGGAAAAGTGTTCCTTACACAATTATATACAACTTTTATTCATGACACCAGAGGTAAAGATTGCATTTGGTTGTTGAAAATAGGCCATGAAGTCAAAGATGGGCTGGACTCGTCAGAATGGAAAAGATTCTGTATATCGGTCATAACTCCTTCATCTGAGACTGGATGAAGCCCAATGTTTTAGAGGAGATATAGGACCCATATTTGCACATATTATCCTTCTGGAAGGCCGGCCAATTCACGCGTTTTGGTGGTCAAATGGGCGGTGCAATTTGGCATAAAATATTTATCCGAGATTCCCCATTGACACTTGAAACCACTTTGAACCTAGCCTCCCCACCACTCTCTAAATTGGTGTTTTTATCATTTAGTGGGGTTGGGACGTGCATTGAGAAGTTGAAGGAAGAGGAGAATTGGATCCACTCCAATTATCCAACCATTTCAATAAGTGTAGCTCTTGAAGGAAGGATCCCTTCGACAAAGCCTTCTTCTTCTCCTTCATATTGTAATGATTATGTTTGTGTAATAAACTTCTTCGTTATTCTTTTATTTCTTCTATTTTCTTCTGTTTTGTTTAAATTTCTTCTTCTCGTAATCTTCCTATTTGGGCTGTAATTCTTGAGTTGATGCTTTATTGGGTTATATCCATTATAAGCCTTTGCACATGCAAAACGCTTCTACGATGATTACACCACCCATGGAAGAGTGGTTCATTTTATTAATCGATCGACCTATATAATTCTTCATTGATTTATTTTGAATCAATGAGATACTATAATCCACATAATATGATCCATGAATTGTGTTTTTAAATTACAAGAAACTAAGCAAGTAATTGAACAATTAATACAAAACACGACATGTCGATATTTTGTGTAAATTGTGAGAGCGCGATCTTAATCGGAAATACAAGACCACACATGATAAATTTTTAGAGTTAAAATATAATCCCTAAACACAATTCATCATCATTTTCAAAATGAATATCTGCTCTAATTAACCACTGACCATAATCTATCCTTAGAATAACAATCAAAGTAGGGTGTTGCGCTTGCGTGTTCCGAAGCTAGCCTAGGGTTTAAGTAATTTCATCTTTGTGGTTAAGTCAACTCTCGTAGGGTTCGGGGGATAAAAAATTAGAGGATCATAATTAAGTGGATATTGATTTAAATGATAATGATTAATAAGTGAATGAAGATGTAGAGTTAGATAGATTACACCTTTTAAAATAGATTTCTATCAAAACATCTTCTTGTTGTGTCATTTTAATCGAAATTCATTTGAAAACTAAAAACAAAAAAATATACAATCATCTTCTAGAAAACTTCTTCTAGATTCATAAACTATAACAAATCCCAATCCATTAAAGTACAGTTTTTATTCTCTTTTTTTTAAAACCTTTAATAAGTTGTTAAATTCACTTCCTCCTTTGAGAGACGATCTTGGTCAGCCACTCTGCTGCACCTAAGTACCCCAAAATCAAACTAATCATTTGAGGGTTCCCACGATAACCCTCTTTCATTCATCCATGTTGGTCCACGTCATGGACCGAGGGGTGTTCCCAATCCCAATGGCTGGTTAACTTGTGTCAGACATCAAAATATAATCGTTGGGAATGATTAGTCCAATGAACTAAATATAATGAACAAAATATATACTGATGATAAAAATTAAGCTACTGGCCAAATGAAAATAAATTCTAGATACCTCCTTGTGACCTTTTAGGTCAACACCTAACTAAGAACCAACCCGACTAAAACATTGAGTAGATTAACTAAGAAGCTGAACTAGAAAATGAACCTGGAACTTGAATGATATAATAGGCATGAGTATTGATACGATTAGAAGGGAATCCAGGAACAAACCAATGAAACCAAAAGTTATATGTTCTGAAGTTGTCTATAAACAATGTATTTAAATAAAACTAAAAAACATGGTTTTTAAAATTTAATATCAGGAACATGTTTTTCTTATTTAAAAAAAAATATAACACACACAACATAAAATTTAAAAAACCTTTTCCCATTTGGAAATAAAAAGATGATAGGAAGACCAAAGTTGTGCTAATATAAATGAATAAAAAGCACAAACTAGAAATAAGCTAACATGTATAGATGAATGTAAATAATAAATATAAATAATTAAATAAAAATTGGTGATCCTAAACATACCTCAAATACCCATGGACGTAGTCAGGACCGTACCACCTACTAGCGTATGGTGATGCTCCTATGTCTATAACCAACATGTCACCCAAAACTGACCAAATGTAGTTGTGAAGCTCCCCTGGCCTAGTAAAAAATATAGAGGGATCCAAACCATCTAATAATGTTCTATTAGTAACTGTAACTAAATCATCTCAAAGGATCCACAAACCCATGGTGGTTATATCACTATGTATGTAGGAGGTCCCCACATCTGTGACTCAATTCACAGTGCGTATAATTTTAGGTAGATGTAATCTTGGACCGAATCGTTCATGTAGATGACACAGTGGATTGTTTTTCATCTTATTATGATCCAAGGAAGCATTTTTTCCATTGCTAGTGTGTGAGGGAGTCCTACATGAGGTAAATATAACAAATTTAGTAGTAAATGATGGTATAACCATGATAAATTAATCCTTGATGAGGAAAATTTGGCATCCATTAATAATGAACTCAGTTGTGTATTTTATGATGGGAGGTCTAGTCTTTAACCGTGTTTATAATGATATCCACATTCTTGGTGGAATGTTTTATCCATTATTTTTCCCTAATTTAATATAGGAAGACATATAACTGTATTTTTTCCTGGATTTCCCTGATGTTGGGATGCTATGATTCTATAGAAGTGATCATGGATCGATTTGAAATTTCATCTCACTTTCTAGTCATCTAAATGAAAAATACTATGGATGATCTGGTGAGTTGATGTGTGGAGTTATGAGTATCCACATTCAATAATAAGATATGTTGTTTCGATCTTGATTTTGGAGAGTATTATATCATTATGTTGTCTCTTAGTTGTTCTTTAGCACTACATTCCACCAACAAAAAATAAACATATCGATTGGACTATCCAAATGATGGAGGATATGATTTGAGCATGTATCAAAGGTGTTGTCATGAATATATGAAATATTTAATGTGTTTGATATCATAAACATTAATTATACACTAAAGCTCCAATTTTACTATATTTTAGGGTTATATATGAAATATATTTAGATATGGGTTTTTATTATAGTGTAGATGTACTTTATTGCAAGAATTATGAGTTGGTATTACCTATAGATATAGTCATTTTTATATAAGTAATGAGATAAAATGAATTAATCTCATTGGTATTTATAATAACACGGAATATCCTTATTCAACCATAATGGTTTTCTCGAGGCATTATGTGGGAATAATTGTGGATCTCTTTCTTGTGTGCTAGTTTTGTGTGAATAATATCACTTAAAATTATTTCCTCTCCAATAGGGAGAGAGATTTTATGGATTAATCAGAAGAGTTTGAAAATAACTTCAACCCACAAAACGTGATTGGTATAATTCTTCAATAATATGTTAGATTATATATAGGTGATCATTTATTCTCAACATATTTCCACATATAGGACATCATTGTTTTGAATGTGAGGTATGTTGGGTTGTTGTATAATGATCTTGTTTAGATTGTTGAATTTCAAATATAGGTAACATGATGGTTTAACCTAATATGTTGTTTGACAAGTATTCTGTTTTTATTTATTGTTCCTAACTAAAATTCAAAGAAGAAAAATTTTTCCATGTGTTTGAGTGGGGGATAATATTATTAAGATGACACAATAGGGGTTGTATAACTAGTTAAGCATTTGGATCAATGCAATACGAGTGATTACAAGTGAAAAATTGGATTGATTTATGTCCCACAACAATGTGGATTGGAATTTCCATTAGGAATGTGACATTGTGATATTGAAAAGGTGGTAATGACCTTAACTTCATGTCAATCAAGGATCAGGAGATCTTTCTTGGTAAAAAATGATTTATGCTAGAAATAATTATGAAAGCCATTATGTTATAGGTAAATTTAAATTTATAGAGTTCTTGAAACATGTTTCGTTCATGTGTTTTTGGGATATGGTGGTTGATAATTTAGGAAAAAAATATTATAAAATAAGATTTTTTGGGAACCCGGCTTGTCTCTACAATATGGTATCCATGTGAGCGAGTGAATAGTGTTTAGAGTGAAGTTTTCAGTGTTTTACAATTTTATTTATAATTATGAATCAGTACTAAAGTAATTGTGTGAGTTAATTATGAAATTTAATACAACCATATTTTTTCACATATTGTTTAATCGTTCATCCAAATCTTACAATACTTCTAAGCATTAAAAAATGTTATTTTACCCAATTTACCTTATTCATTTTCATTCAAATATCCTCCTCATTCCACCATAACAAATCCCACAATCCCCATGACTCCTTATAAAGATTTTATCATGGTTACTTGGTTATTTATGATCGATCATGGTGAATCTATTCAAGGTACATATAGATTTCCACATATTCACCACTATTATCTCGATATATCCCGAATCTCTCTTTTAAATAGTTTGTTCGAACGGAATATGGACATTGGTGGGTATATAAAGGATTTATAATATAATTGGTGATGTTTCTTATGGATATTTCGTTTTGGGGACCTTATATATTCATTTATGATATACATTTTCAAGGATGAAATAATTTCCAATATTGTCAATGTTGTTGTCTCTATCCAAAATAATTTCCATTGGAATTAATTTTTTTATTAAATTTTATTATTTGAATGTTATGAGGGATCATATATAATATATGATGATAATTGTATGTGTTTTCAAATTGGTATTTCATTTGAAAATTGTAATATAGAAATATTTCTTTTTATGAAATGCCTCAAATGTGATTTTAAAGGGAAATGTTTTTTAAATCATGGATGTTGTATTGATTTTATTATTGAAAATATATAATAAATTGTTTGAAACGTTTCTTGGACATATTTATTTACTACATAACATTTGGAATACCTTGGGGTGCATTGTTTATAATTCACTTATATAGACACTAGTTTATGTATATAAACCACTTTGGTAGTTTCTCATTATGATATGGAGCTCATTAGTTCCCCTGAATGGGGATCCCCTCCTGAACATATGATAATCTATGCCAAAAATTGTTAAATATGGGTATTTATTACGTTATACTTCATGTTTCACCCCCATTTGGTTCTCTATTCAAAACATTTGATTGATTAATATTCAATTCTTTCCTACATTGTTTTTTTAAAAGATTAATTTGATATTTCCCTATAACTAGATATCATGAATTTAATGTCATATTCACTATTTAAGTATAATATTAACAATTTTAAAGTATTAATCATTGAATTTTCCTAGAGATTTTATATATTCATAGTAGTATAAAATTGGGATTTAGTTCCCACTACCTATATGTATCATTAGGAATATGTAGACATGATTTTCTTTACATGGGTAATTTGAAGGGTTTTTATTATTATTATGGAATCTATTATATGATTTTTATTTATGAAGAGTCGTACATGTTTGTGACAACTAGTAATATGGATTTTGGATCATGTAGTTGTTGAGATACTTGTTGTCTCTCATTGGAATATTCTTGATGTAATAGTATGAATCAACTAATTTACCTATTTAAAACTACAATATAAGATTATTGGGAAAACATGTTGACTTGTTTTATGAAAATTTATTTTTAGGATCTACATTGACGCCAAATCATAGTGAATGTAAAGTTTAAGATTATTTATGAAGAATTTAAAAGACTCATTACTTTAACTATGGAAGAAGGAATCCATGTTAGAACCCAAAAAATAATCTTCTATAATTAATTTCTATTATTCCCTATTGTTTTTTCTAGATTATTTCGGTAGTTATGATATAATGTATGGATGTATTATGACTCTATGTGGTAACTAATGTTATTTTTCTTAAAATATTATATATATTTATTTATTGAAGAATTATTTTCTGATCATTGTTTTCTATTAGGGTTATAATGACCTTGCTTCTAGTGGGTGAAGTTGATACTGGATTCCCAATAGGAAATCAAGGCCAACATAGAGTATTTTTTTCAAAGAATATTAAATTTCAAAATCAACACATAATTTTTATCCATTTATGGTAAAAAATTAACTTTTTTAATCATATAAATAAATTTTTTATTCATGAATTATTCATATTGATATGAATAATCCATGCCATCTATTCTAATAGAGTTATTTTCTTTCTATCAATATTGTATAACTTGAAACATTGGATAAGCAAGGGACTCTATCCTATAAGAATCATAAAACAAGAACATATGCTATAATTGTATACATGACAATTTAAGTCAAAGGTTAATTTTTTTTCAATAATACAATACTCAAAAAATCATATATTGATTCCTGGATCTAAAACATCAACTCATGAAATAATCATAATATATTTAGTCTAATATAAAGATATATTCAATTTATGTTTGTATGAATATCAACAATCAAATAGGAGTTATTCTTCTAAACATATTTTAATATTATATAATATTTTTCAATCCCATAAAAATAATGATAAAATGGTGTGAAGACAGTGTGATGTGTCAGATGGTGTGTGAGGATGTAGGGATAAAAAATGAATTTAGTTATTTCATTTTAAAATTAATAATGATTTCATAAAATAGTGAAAGTAATTATTTATCGTCGTTTTATTATTTATTAAATCTTTATATAATTTTAACCATTCTAAATTATTATTTAATATCATATGAGTAGTTTGGATTTTTTCAGAATATGATATTTTTATACGTGATGTGAGAAATATATTTACAACATTCAGTTAGAAATTATATCATATATCTAATAGATGATTAAAAAATTAAATCTAATTTTCTAATGATTAATAAATGTAATAAAATATATATAATGAAATAAATAATGTTTTATTGTTTTAGGATCATTTTTATCCCTAATGTAATTTTATTAAGCCATAAAAATCCTAATATCATCACAATATGTATCTGCATCACAAGACTATCATAATGGAATTAGGTGTGTTACAATAAATCATCTCTTTCAATGAACACTCCCGACATGTGAACAATGAGTTAGAGTTATTTCCTCTAACCACTATCAATTATGTGAAATGTCATATTGTTATAAAATAACTATAGTCATTATCCACACAAAATATGATTTCAAAATAATTTTTGAAAACATAGGAGTGGGGTTATACAAAAATTATAAATATATGAGAAATAATAGTCTTTGAATCATTATTATTTTTTTCATTGGTAAGTATATTCACTAAGAATATAAATAATGATTTTATATTCCTTTTCTTTATGTGTTTCTGTCTTGATGGAAAATAGTTAAATTCTCTAGAGACATGCATTGAATTTTATAGACATTTCATTTTTATAAACTCTAAATTTAAGTTACATTATCAGTCATTATAGGAAAGAAATTCTTGATTTGCATTTTTAGTAATGAAAATGATTATATTACTTATTCTATCTTAGACACATTAAATGAAAATTTTTAATGTTAAGTTGAATATGATATTAAGACTCGTGAAATCCTAGTACTTAAATGGATGCATGATTCCTGTCCAATGGCCAAAATATTTCTGGTATTTTCAAAGTATTTTTCCATGGATTGAGGGTCTCATGAGAGAGTTTAGTGGTTTCTTAGGAGGGTTATATTTTTTCCAATTATAATTACAATAATTCCTTATATTGAGTGTGGTGGTGTCCTTTTTGATGTTTTTTTATTTTTAGTTGCATCTAGCCATTTTGGGTTTATTTTGAGTTTCACAGTGTACCAAGACCAGAAAAATGTATTTATAGATGTTTTAATGGTAGATCATGCATATAGGTCACCCTATAAAAAAGGATCAATAAAAATGACATATGTGGTTGTGGCATTGGATGTGGTAACTCAGAGGAGCTACTATGAGAAATGGTGATTTAAAAATCTCACTACAATGTTGTTCTTGACCTAGAGAGTGTAAATGACCTGCTTCATTACTACATGTCAGGGTTAACAGTTTAGTTCTTATAAAAATATATATGTTGTTTTTCTAAAATTCATTATATTTGAATATCTTATATGGAGAGTGAGATCCATATTTTACCTTCTCCCATAATTGCTTTCTGAGAGGACACCTTGTTGTGATGAATTCCACATAATATTTCCTTATAAATTGGGAACCCAAACTCCATTGGTTAATATTATTTTTCTTTCCATTGACCCTTGTATAATAAATTCCCCTTCCCCTTCTCTACTTATCATTTCATTTAGAGAATCTTACCATTTGATATTCCAAAATCATTTTCTTTAGATCAATTTATCTCTTTTGTATCTAACCATCATGAGTTGATCAAATAACATCACTCAAGGTATCACACAAGATGGTGAGTATCATAAAAAAACCATACATGTATTACATAAAATAAATATAATTCACAAACTAAAAGCAAAACATGGATGGAAGAGATACAAATCTATGAAAAATACAATGTCATGGAAAACATATTAAATAAGAATGAGAAATAAGATATGGCTAAAACTATTTTATTTTGTCACCTCCATACCATCACAAAATGTATTTTATGAAACAAAATAGAAGTTGTAAATCTACATGATTCCCTTATCGTTAACCATTTCCTATAAATCCACATATACAAATATCCAATGGAGAAAAGATGTGTTTGATAATAAAGCCAAGAAGGATTTCACCATATAATCTACAATAAGTATAATAAAATTAACGAAATATCACTAAAGATAAAATAAATGATATTTTAATGAATTTTTATAATATTTGGAATTTCTATATAACCTAAATAATTTATATTTTCTTAAAATCCATTTATATTCACACAAAAAATGAATATGACAAGTATGTATGAAATGATTGAACATGACCAAAAATGCAAATGTAAACACTATAACATAAATTGGTGTCTATCCAAACATGAAATATAAAATCCTGTTTAAAAGTATTTATAATTTATAGGGCACAAAATTTGAGTTCTATAATAGGATAAAATAGAATATACACAAAATTATCCTAAACTTGGGATAACATGGATCCAAAAAATATTGATTCCTGCCACAGTCAATTGATATCTAGCTACTCATTATCTACTCACCACATAATGAGAACATGTAGAAACCCCCTAGTTGTGAAACACAAAGAATAAGGAGACATTTCCATTTCATGATGCACCCATGGATCCCATTGTGATAATTCATAAAACCGTTTTAAAAAATCATACTCGAAAATTATAAAAAAATCACTATGAATCATTAACACATTCATTCTAGAAAAACAACTTCCAATTAAAAACATACCAAACGGAATTTCATAAAATATCTCACTATGAGGAATTATCCCTTCCATGCATTAAAAAAATTTAATAATGCAAAGTACCAGACTAATTTTCATGGAATAAAAAAATGTGCACAATTAAATTTTATTGAAACCCCAATTTAATAAATATATCTTAAGAGGAAAATCAATTTTGATTTTAGATAAATAAATTTCATTCCTCGTCCAATTATAATGTTTATTAACACCATGCAATTAATGAAAGTTCTTCTTTATATAGATAAATATACCACATTAATGAAAATGATTCACCAATAATCAATCTCCCAATGATCGGGTATGTGTCTAACTGATAAGTGATTTTTCAAGCCTTCAATATACACGATAGGGAGCCTATAAATTATGAGAGAGCAATTGAATAATTATTTATAACATTTGGAATTATACATTTATATGAATTTTGGATGTTAAAAGTATAAGACACAACCTATTGAACCATGAAATGGAACCCCCATACCACACCTTAGATCATATGTTCATACAATAGATCCCATGTCTACACTATAGTCCCCCACTGAAAATCGAAGAGGCATCAAACACACAATAACAAAAAATTAACCCACATACTCTTTATATAGATTCCCATGATTAACATAAATTTATATTAACTCATTTTATATGATATCCATCACATTACAAATCTATATTCCTATACACTATAATATAATAATGTCTTTGTAAACATAGAACACTTTACTCTAATTTGGATAATGATCATAAAAATATATTTTAATGATCTTCCACTTTAGTACTCCCATTTAAAACTATTCTTCATAATCATGGGAAATGAATCATAATAAAGGGTGTTCTCAATTTATTATTAATGGTATAAACAAAGGATATATGTAAGAATAATCCTGATTATAAGGGTATGAGAACATGATCATTACATTATAATATCATACCTTCATATCCAAGATCATAATATTGATTAATGTAATATATAATATTATTTCATAAGATTCGAATGATAATGGAATCAAGAGCATAATCAATGAAACAATAACATTAGAATACACATGGAATTTTATTAATCCGATAAGAATATGAAATTATTTCCATTGTATTCATGGATTAATTTTATGTCCATTTTAGTTGAATTGGTTCAATCCCAAAACCATCATAGTACACAAGGATAAATCCCATGACCATCTTAGGAGTAGAGGTTCACTCCAAAGACTTTTTTAGATGACAATGAACTTTTATAAACCGAATTCACACCCATTATAGCCATGTCTATCTCATGAGATATAAATTTGTTCCCAAAACATTGATGGGACATATAGTTCACACCCATATCATAATGAAATCACGCAAACATGATGAACTTGATATTATGAAATTCATCATATCATAGGCTGTAAAATGTATTGGGTCTAATAAACATAATATAATTACAAATTAAAAGAAATGGGTATCATAAAAATTTCATTATAACATTACCTTTAGAAAATTGGAATGTCTAATAATCATTTTATCATTTAATAACATGTGAAATGAATCATGTTTCATTAGTATTTTATCATGGTTCAAACCATGGATGTGAAATGGGTTTGATAAATAACATGTAATCAAACGAATAACCATTCAGGGAAAGAATAATAATATTTTACTCAACTCATATACCAATTTAACTATAAAATATGAGAATAGATTTCTCTTTATATATAGAATTATTATTAAATATCACATAGATAATTTCATAAGATAAAAAAAACTTATTTGAAAATAACCTTGTATACATAAATAATTTTCAAAATATATTTAATTAAAAACAATTTTGAAAATTTATAATGTTTTATTTATAAATAATTTACATTATTTACTATGAAAAATATCATTCCATCTTTTAAAAAAAATTTATATTAAAATAATTCAAAAAAATTATTTTAAAATATCTTTGAAATCTAATAATAGAAAATTTGTAAATAATATAAAATAATTATATTACATAAACTATATTTGAAATAATTTGCCTCCAAAAATGTTTTTGAAAACATTAAAATGAATTTGTGAAAATCATTTCAAACAATTTTTAAATATAAAAACAATTTAAAAACAATATTATTTGAAAATATATTTTAAAATAAATTAAGGAATATTTGAAATTTACATAAACCCCTTTTTAAACAGAAACAATTTTTGAAATTTTTTTAATCAAAAATTTATTTCAAAACATCCAAATGAAGCGTTGAAAATATTTTATTATCTTAATCATCAGAAAACATTTTTTAAAACATTTTCCTTTGAATTATTCATTGAAAGCTAAAAAATGATTCTTTTATAATCATTATAAATCCATTTTAAACTAAACCATTTGTTAAAAACTTGTTATTTGAATCCCTAGTTAAAAAAATATTAATAAAATCAATATTATGAAAAATATTTATCAAAAAAACATTTAATTATGAAAATGGTGCTTCAATTATATTTCTATAATGAAGTAAAATATATATATACATGGAAAAAATTACTTTTTCTATTTAAAAAGTTTATAAAATTTCCTCTCCTAGAAAAAAACAATAAGGAAACATTTTGAATAAAATTTTATAAAGGAAATGCTTGGATTTTTTTAATAAATATAGTACAATATTACCAAATTTTATAAAACATTTTTACAATTATATTTTTAGTAAAAATAATTTCTATTTGAAGTGAGAGATGAGGTCATATTTTCATAAAAACTAATTATTTATTATGTTTAGTAAAGCGTAGAAAAAAGAAACCCAAAAAGTATGATATCATGATTAACTAAAGTATAATAAAATTAATGAGGGTTATTGAGTGATGTACCATAATATTTCAACGATGAATGAATAATCATAAACAATCATGATAAATGATGATATTATAGACAAAATATTTTACCACTTTCGTAACATCAAATCATAGTACCCATGAAATAAAAAATTAAAAAGAATATTAAATTAAAATTAAAATTATTAGATTAATGATATAAAATTTCAAATGTATGTATATAAACATTTTATAATAATGTTGGTTCATAACATTGCATGTGTCTCAAAGAGAGACATTTCAGACAAAATTAGCATACCGATATGATAACAATAGAACCAAAACATATATTAAATATAGATCATAAAATTGATATATATATATACCCACATATAAAATGATAAAAATCATATAATACATTCATCTATTATATATGAACCACACAAAGGAATGCTGTTTTGAATAAGTCATTAGTCATGCAAAATAATGTAAGTCTTCAAATACCTTTACTTTAAGTCTTAAAATGATGGATACACATTAAAATTTAATGTATAATAAATATATGTGTATTGGACATCTAAAAAAGAAAAATATTCATATATATAATACCATATGTGATTTTATTATGACATCATGTTACCCTTTTATTATCAGTTCCATGTTAATGATATGTTTTGTGTAATAAAGAATTGTCTATCGTACATATTTTGATTTTTTATTCATGGAACTATTAAATAGATCACTATTTTATTATTTAATGAATGTAAAAATAATATAAATATCATATATTTTCTTCATATATGTTCTTATAATAATCTAAAAGATATAAAAAATTGGAAATGAAACACACCATTCAATGATATAGTAGGCCATATAGATGCATGAATGCTGTATAAAATTTTTTATTTCAGAAAAATAATGTAAATCAAATATATATAAATAATAATATAAGTATAACTAAAATTTTATAGAAAACAACAATAATTATTAAAAAAAATCTTTAATACAATATATGTAAATCATGAATGAATCGCATCTCTTTGAGGATGTGATTGTACATCCATCCACAAAGGATGTAATAATATTCCCACAAAATGGAATGCATAACATTATTTGTTTTAAAATAATTAAATAAAAATAAATACATCATATATAAAATATATATTATATAAAAACTAAAATAACATCATTATTCTCAACCTTAAGAGGAGGTAATTTTATAACGAATGATAGGGGTTCAAAATGTCGTAGTCCATCATACCAAAGAACCATGATTGCATATCAAAATTGATGGATGCTTGTGTGAGTGTAGGTTGTAACCTTATAATGACAACATATTAGTATGTTTAGTATAATTAGGTTATTTTATGTCCATGTAATAAAAAAATTGTTGAAGAAATAAATAAAACAAAATTTTATGTTGACGGTTATTACTGTTTCTTAGGGTAACTAATTTTTTTCACTAATGGGATTTATTGTAGTATTTAAACCAAAAGTGGAAATTATTTATTTATATATGGGAATTTTGTAGGTAAATGTGTCTTTTTTTAATCCAAATGTCTTGATATTATTCAACAAGTGAGGGGGTGAGTTCCCATTAATAGTAGTGTGGGTGTGGCATTTTTGTAATAATGAAAAGTTTAACACTATTACAGATTCGACATTTGACTCCATGATTGAGTCCAAGGAGGTAATAATGGTAGTTTGACATCTCAGATCCTCTTCAAGGAAGATGAAGAACAGTATCATAGATTCAGAGGGATTTATTAAATACTCTCAAAGGACATAAAGAAGGAATGAATAAAATAATTTACATAGTCTCCATGTTACTTGATCCTCATATAAAAAACAGTTACCTCCAATGGTCCCCAAATTTGGGGAACACAACCCACCAATAAAATATTAAGGCCTCCACAAGTTTGTAGAGGCATAGATCGTTGGGGAATTGTAATCATAAAATGATTAATATCTTATTATCGATTATGAAAATGCCTAAAATGAGGTTATAAAATCCATTATATTGTTGAATGGAATTAAAATGATTGAGTGTGATGAATGGGAAATCATTTTCAATTACAATGAAAAATTTTTAGGGAAGGAACTACTATTCGATACTATGCAATAGGAGTTCGACAGGATGGCTGAGAGGCGTATTTAGATAAATCATAAAAAACAGATCGCACTCAGATAAAAAAACAACATGGAATTTTGGCTTTAGTATTAAATGATACAAATATTATTGTGGATGGCCTCATCCATTCTTTGGAAATGATGATTCACAACTTATAATACCTCCTTTATGATGACCCTGATTTAAAGGTTACTTCTCTCCAAGGAAGTATCCATAGAGGTATGGGTTCTAAAAGGATTAAACTAAAATTCAATGAATTATCTATTATATACGTTGTTGGTTAATTATAAATTGGAAAATTGTATGATTGTGTTCTATATTGGTTTCACACTTTTCCTTTAAAGTGTTTCTTCTTAAAAAAATAATTATTATGGCTTTCAAAGGAAATCATTGTTAAAGGGTCTCCTATAAATATTATTCCTCCAATAATAGTATATTAAATATATAATTTATTATATTTTTTAAATATATAAATGAAATTTATTTTTGGATGTTTTCAGGGATATTTTTCCCTTCTGTTAATGTTTGTCCCCTAAATAAACTCATTTTATCTTAATCGATGTAATTAATTTTAATTATTTTTAATAATAATTCTGAGAAAAATTTAAGTGGACATTACAGGAATATATAAAATATTTTCTTTCAAAATATTGAATTCACTTTTCAAAATAATATTCATATAAGTTTTAGAAATTAATTTAATACAATCTAGTAGATGAGACTAATCAAAGGGATTTTGAATTAGAATGTTTCAATTGTTTGAAATGTTTTTATATCAAATTTCAATGTGAAATTTATTAAAATTAGTTAAATTAAATTGATATATTCATAAATGATATAAATATAATTTAAAAGTGATTAAATATTTAATTTAACTATCTTATTAAATTAGATGAAAATGATGTTTTCAATTAATAAATATTATTTTTCAGTCTTCATAAAATATGAATCCTCTCAAAAAAAATTAAAAAATATAAACTAAGTAAATTTTGATATTACACATTAAAAATATGAAAATTTTTATATAAAAATTAAAGATATTAAATATATTCATCTTAAATCAATTCTACCATTAAAAGGTGTTAAAACTACCTTTTATTATAACAAAATTTTTATCCCTAAAACTAGATTTTTTCTTATTTTATTCCTATCAAAATTATTTGATAATTGTTCAAACACATGTCATGAATTTTTACAATATATAGATAATTTATATCAATAACTAATAGGAAAAAAAATAATTTATTATTTTAAATTGAATTTGTTGGAATAAAAATACTTTTTTATAAAATCACCATATTATATGAAATTCATTTTTAATTTAGCATTTAATAAAAATATAATCAATTTAATAAAAAAAATTAATCCGTAGTTTAATAATTTAGTTAATATTTTTCATATCTTAATTTCCAATGGCTGTGTCATTACACTATTATTGTTTTAAAAATAGTATTAATAATATATATTAATTAAGTAAAACATGGTCTTATATGTAGCACTAGGTATCACTGTTACATGGTATTTTGAGTCATGCAAGAAAAAATAGTGCTTCATGTAGAAAAATATTTTCTTAGATTATCACGCAACATAATCCCATCATAGTCATTTAATATAAAAAACCTATATTAATTGACTCATGAAATTAAACATACAAAAATGATTAAATTAATTTGATAAAATATTTTAGAAAATCTAGAGGAGTTACATTCTACACAACTTATAATTAAATTTTTCATTGTAATTCATTTGGGTTTCTAATGGTTTAATTGTTTCATGTCACTTACAAAGAAAAACAAATTTTAAAAATGAATGTTGAAACTTCTTTTAAAATTGGAATTCTATAAACCTAATGGTTACCCAATGTACATATTACTTGGTTTTCTCATAATATAATATAGGTATATATTTTGAAAATGAAAAAAATATAAATATTTATAAATTATGATAAATATCCAAATAAAATAATATAGGGGGATCAAAATAATGATATCCTTCCTAAATCCAAAGACCAAAGTAGCATAAAAGAGGTCATTGATATCATCCTAAATGATGATAATATGAAAAAAAATTAGTTATAATTAATTTTCACAAATATGAATATTTTAATGAGATGAAAAACATACTTGATTCATTCTCTTTCATAAGAAAAATCTAAACCTTTGGTTGTGCCTTGATAAATTAACACTTTAACTCATACTCCATGAATTAAAGTTAAAATTTTCAACCCTAAAGAACAAACAGGTCATGAGATCATGTAAAAGAAAGATATGTCATTCTATCTATATTTAGTTAACATCACATCAAAATGGTTAGAATTGGTTATCCATTATACAAAAAGCGTCATATGGGGAGATAATTCATTAACCAATAGAACATCCTACAAAGTTTCACTTCATCCATTCAATAAATTGTTACCATTTTTACCCTTTAAAATGTTGAATGTATAAAAAATTATAAAATATTGTTATTATTTATTAATAAATAAATATAATAAGCATTATATCACAATTCTTCTTTTAAATATCACATACCTATCATGTATGTACCGTTATCTTTCATTCAATTGAATTATTATAAAAACCTAAATGTATATAAATACTTGATGAATGTATCAAATCGCCCTTATTCCAAATATAATTATATATATCTTAAATAAAAGCATGTTGTAAACTCCATCTAAGATAGAATAAACCACATTGTAAAAAAAATTAACAATCAGTTCCATGGTAGTCATTTCCATTTAGATTTATTTATAAAAAAATAATTATCTTAACATTATTAAAATATTAAGGGTTATCTTTTGATTAATAATTTTTTACCATCAATATAAACATTATAGTAAATCATATTTCTATCCCATCAGGAATGATCACTTTTTTCTTGTAATCCCTTAACAAAAAAACATGAGTATAAATTTCTCAAACATTTCACCAATCGTATAACATAATTCTTGATTCAGAATACCTTAAAACATATATTATTCACCTTCATCATTAATTTATTGACAAGAAAACATCATCCAATTACATAATACTTCAATCCAATGACATTTAACCAGTTGTATCATCATTATAAAAAATATAACAATTACTCATACTTCCTTTTATGATATTTAGCATGAATGTCCACTTTGAACATCAATTTTCATAATACCCACTAATTAAACATTTAAATCATTTAACTATGGAACATTTTATAAGGAGGAAAATATAACTATACATTTCATTGAATAGGATCTTCAATTTCACATTTTTGTTGTACATTTAGATTTTTTACACAGTCAAAGTATCGTCTTGTTGCACTATGACAATTAATTTGTTAAAACATTCCACATTATCAACACATAAGAATGTGAATCTTCATTTATCTTTGGTCTCCATTACCCTAACTCTCTTTGTACACCGTCAATCTCTTCATTTTAGAGTCCGAGAGTTATTTTATCTACATGTTCTTAATTATGTTATCTGAAAAATGAATAGTCATGATATTAATATCCTTCACTCCAGTAATCAGCCAATTTTAATGCTCATCAGAAATTTATCCATCACATTAAAAATTAATCTAGTTCCTTCTAGTTACATCCAGTTATGAATATTATAAATCGTTATGTG
The DNA here is from genome assembly GCA_963277665.1 of Viscum album. Classification (NCBI taxonomy): domain Eukaryota; kingdom Viridiplantae; phylum Streptophyta; class Magnoliopsida; order Santalales; family Viscaceae; genus Viscum; species Viscum album. The sequence continues at coordinate 1,187,475,380 of OY728121.1, read as the reverse complement.
ATAATAAATTATAATATAGGGAAACGAAAATCATGATAAATTACCTATAGTATATATATATATTATGAGACACATATTAATTTATAACATATTAGGTTCATCCATGGTAATTTATAGTCATATTATATTAAAATGTTTCATAATGGATCATGAAGCCTTTGTTAATTTCCAAACCATATCCACCCAGTAGTATCAAATGAGTTACACAGTAAGTGGCATTGCCATGTACCGGTTCTTGATCAAATATAGCTTAATATGTTTTTTATTGTTTTTTACCCATATATATATATATATATGTTCCACATCCATGTTAACTTTCATTACCAAGACATGGATTAATTTCTACGAAACCAGTCACTCAGTCCATTATAAAATTTCATGGAAAATTCTCTGAACATTTAATCATCCTTAGAGACATCCCATGACATGTGCATAGAAATATCCATAGGGATGTCTATATTATTTTCTCATACTAAATTCCGAAAATGGACAAAACCCTTCATATTATACCAACTATAATGATCTAAGATTAAAATACAATAATATTTCGTCATTTAAGATAATTATTATCACATTAAAAAAGAAAATGCGCGTGGAATATAATAGTATGGTGTATTTTGAAACAAGGAAGATATTATTATAATTTGGGTACTTCCCATAATCACATATCATATTTTTTACCCTTTAGTAGTCCTAATTGAATCCCTTCATTATATCATTTGGGAGTGAAAAATAATTGAGGGTGAGTTCAAATTCATTGTAAAGGTAAAATTAAATTATATATGTTTGAATAATAATGATAATAAGTATATGAGAACATGATCCCAAAATAATAAGATCATACCCTTCATATAAATTATCATAATGAAGATTCATGTTATATATATAGTTTGTTCATAATACAAGAATTATAAGGGAATCTAGAGTATCATTTATTAAATCAATACCCTGGAATAATAAATTGAATTTTTTTCATACACATAATCATAGAGAATGATTTCCATATTTCTTGAGGATAAATTCAAATGCTTACATAGACAAATGGATTCACTAAAAAACCAAACACAGTTTTCATGGATCACTCTCAAGACCACAATATTAGTCAATGTTCACAGTCAATTACATTTTAGAGGAAAAATATTTTACTGAACTACATTCACTCCCATGACAATAATGTCTATCTAATTAGATATAAATCACTACATAATTCAGTGGTGGGTGATATATGTCACCTCCACCACATAATTAAATCATTCATATGTGTCCTATAATATGTTAATATATTCATCATATCTTGAACCATAATGATTTATAGGTTTTATTAACATAGTATCATAACCCATGATTAGAAATTGTGATCATAATAAATATATAATATCATAACCTATGGAAAAGAGAAAATTTTTTATAATAAATTTAGTTTTGAATTACTCATTATTGGAGGTGGTTTTCATAAGTGTTTTATCATATTATTTCTTGTCTGTGAGAAAAGAGTTTTAAAAGAAACATGTCATCAATAGAATAACCATTAATATATAAGGAAAAATATTATTTCCTTGGATCACATACCGAGTAAATTATAAATCTTATCAATGGATTTCATATTATAAGGAGAATGATTTCAAAAGATCACTTAGATTGTTTCATATAAAAAAAATTTCATTAAATTACATTTAGAAATACAAAAAATATTTTCCAAATACACTTTTATGAAAATAACATCGAAATCATATGACTTATTCAATAAAATGAAATTAAAAACATTCAAAAGGAAAATAAAATTTCCTCATTGAAAAATTCATTCGAAATAATTATACATTTTTAGAAAAATCTTCTTTGAAAATATAATTGAGAACATATTATTGAATATTTTAAATTCAATTAAAACACTTTTTTAAAAGAAATGTTTTTTTTAAATACATTTTCCTTCAAAATATATTTTAAGACCGATATATTGAAATCAAAAATTCATTTAAATGAATTTAGGAACATAATAAATTTTAAAAAGATTTTCTTTGAAAATACTTTTGAAAATATATAAATGATTTTTTGTAATAATTTGAATAACATTTTAAAACCAATATATTTTTTAAAAAATATCATTTAAAATATTATTGAAACTGTATAATGGAAGAATTGAACATATTTTAAAACACATAATGAAAATTTAATATATTTAATAACTATATTTGAAAATATTTCTGAAAACATATTACTGCTTCTCAGAAAATATTCTAAAACATATTTTAAATAGAACTCATTTTTGAAAAAAAATATTTTTTTAAAATGTCATTAAAAATAGAATATCAAAAATATGTGGAAAAAAATCCAAAAAAATTTCCTTCTAAAATTGAGTTGTAATATCAAATGTAATGATGGTCATGATGGTTGAAAATCAATATATACCGAACATTTCTTTTTCACCGTAAAAACATTATAGAAGTTCGAATATAAGAAAAATTAAATGAGTTTCCCTTTTCAACCTCATTTTTATAATAATTACAAAAATTCATTAAAATTTTATTTTAAATATCATGGGATAACAGTTGAAAATTTTTGAATAAGTTTTTTTGAATGAATGTTTTTGAATAAAATGAATTTCCTACCAAAGGAAGAAATAATTTGAGATTTTCGTAAAAACAATTTCCTAATTATCATAATTAAAAATTTGTTCTAAAATTGTACACATATAGTATTTTATCATTAATAATCATATGATATGAAAATTCATATGATTTAATGGAATTAATATCTTCAACAATCAAAAAAAACATTGAGATTGTAGGAATAAACTCTTACCACTTTGGTTATGTTGAATCATAATCCCCATGAATAATAATATTATATGAAACATAAAATATCATTAATATAATAATATTTATGATATAAAATTACATATTTCAGTATATACACATTGTAATGGATTATTGTATTCAAAGATTACATGTTTCTCAAAGAAGGAAAATTGAGAAAAAATTACCTTCCCGATTCGGTATCATTTAAATCCTAAACACCATGTAATAGATAACATAAAATGGATAATAAAATTTGAATAAATTTAAGGTTAATAATCATAGAATAAATTTATTTTCAGTATATAAATGAAACAAAATAAAAATGTGGCGAATAAGGCATAATTCTCATAGAAATAAATGTGAGAATAGAAATCCGCTTACATTAATTCCTAACATACTTCATACATGTTTAAACATACTGTATAATAAAAATAGTGTTATTATACTTATTCCAATTAACTATATTAATATATATAATAAAATATTTTTTTAAGACTTTATATTACCTTTTTATTATCAATTCATGGTTAATTCTTCCATAGTAATTCATTTGTCTTTCCAATGGTATAATTGTTTCATGTTACTTACATAGAAATAAAAAATATAAAAATGAATATTGAATATTATTTTAAAATTAGATTTTTATAAACATAATGGTTACCCAATGTATCTTATTACATGGTTTCCTCATATTATAATATATTTATATATTTGGAAAATGAAAAAAAATAAATAATTATAAATTGTGATAATGATGAGAATAAAATAAGACACGAGGATCAAAATAATGATTTCCTTCCAAAACCCAAAGACCAAACTAGAATGAATGATGTCATTGATATCAACATATATGATGATAATATGACAAAATTTTATTTAAAATTAATGTTTAGAAACTTGAATATTTTCAGCAGAAGATATACTTACATGATTTCATTCTAATTCATAAAAAAATATGACCCTTTGGTTATGCCTTGATAAATCTCCACCTCAACTCTTACTCCATGAAATAAAGATAAAATTTTCATCCCTAAAGAAAAAACAGGTCATGAGATCATGGAAATTATTGTTATTTCATTCTATCTATATTTAGTTAACATCACATTAAAATGGTAAGAATTGGTTATCCATTATTCAAAAAGTGTCGTATGGGGAGATAATTCATTAAACTATAGAATGTCCTTCAAAGTTTTACTTCATCCATAAAATATATGGTTATGATTTTTACCCTTTAAAAGTTTTAATGTACAAAAATCAAAATATACTATTTTTATTTGTTAAAAAATAAATATAAAATTAATCAACATTTTATGATAATTTTTCACTTAAATATCTCAAACCAATCATTTATGTACCTTTATCATTCATTCTATTGAAATATGGAAAAAACATAAATGTACATAAATCTTTAATGAATGTATGAAATCATCCTTATTCAATATAAAATTATATATATATCTTAAATGAAAGCATGTTGTATACTCCATCTATGATAGAATAAACCACATTGTAAAAACAATTAACAATCAGTTCTATGGAAATCATTACTTTATACATTTATTCATAAAAAAATAATTATATTAAAATTGGTAACATTTTGTGGGTTATCTTTCTATTAATAATTTTTTACTAACAATATAAACATTACACTAAATCATATTTCAATCCCATCAGGAAAGATCGATTTATTTTTGTAAATCTTTAACAAAAAAACTGAGAGAGAAAAAACTCATATATTTCACCAATAATATAACTTGATTCATGAATAAAAATAAATAAAAAATTCTATTATACAACTTCATCCTTAATCCATTAACAAGTAAACATCATCCAATTACGTAATACTTGTTTCCATTGGAATTTGACCAGTAGTCTCACCATCATCAACAATATAACAATTTCTTATACTGCATTTTATGATTATCCCCATGAATGTCCACATTGTACATCAATTTCCACAATAACCACTCATTTAGAATTTAAATCATTTAACCATGGATTATTTCATAAGGTCGAATATATAACCATCCATTGCATTGAATAGACTCTTCAATTTCACATTTAAGTTGTACATTTTGTTTTTTTTTTCAAATTCAAATAATATTCTTGTTCCACTATGACATTTAGTTTGGTAGAACTATCCCCTTTATCAACACATAAGAAAATGTATCTTCATATCTCTTTGGTCTCCATTACCAAAACTCTCATTGTACACCTTCCTTCTCTTCATTTATGAGTCTGAGAGTTGGTTAATCTACATGTTCTTAATTATTTTCTATGGAAAATGAATTGGCAGGATATCAGCATCCTTCTCTCTAGTAATCATCAAATTTTAATGCTCATCATAAATTTATCCATCACATTAAAAATTAAACTAGTTCCTTCTAATTACATCCACATATAAAAATGATAAATCATTGTGTGATAACAAATTATCATAGAGGGAAAATGCAAAATCATGATAAATTACCTAGATAATATATATTATATGTGACCAAGATTAATTTATTACATATTAGGTTCATCCTTGGTTATTTATAGTCAAATTATATTCAAATATTTCATAATGGATCATGAATCCCTTGTTAATTTCCAAACAACATCCCCTAGGTAGTGTCAAATGAGGTGTGCAGTATGTGACATTGTCATATATCTATTCTTGTTCCAATATAGCATAATACTTTTTATAGTATTTTACCCCTATATATATATATATGTTCCATATCCATGTGAACTTTCACTACAAATACAAGGATTAATTTCTAGGAAACCACTCGCTCAATAGATTAAAACATTTCGAGGACATTTTTTTAAACATTGACTCATCCATAGAGACATCCTAAGACATGTACATTGAAATATCCATAGGGATATCTATATTATTTTCTCATAGTAGATTCCAAAAATGGAATACACCATTCCAATGATACCAACTATTACAACCTGGGATTAGAATTCATGAATTTTTAATCATTTTATACAATGATTATCACATTACAAAAGTAAATTCATGTGGAATATAAAATTTTGGTGTATTTTCAATCATGGATGACATTATTATAATTTGGCGACTCTCTTAATTACATATATTATTTTTTTACCCTTTATTAGTCCTACTTTAAACCCTACTTTATAACACGGGTGATGTAAAAATAGTTAAGTGTGACCTCATATTCATAGTAAGTGTAAAAATAAATTAGATATGTATAAATAATAATGATAACAATTATATGATAACATGATAAAAAAATAAGAAGATCATACCCTTCCTATAATAAATCACAATCAAGATTAATGTTATCTATATATGTAGTTCATAATATAATAATTATAAGGGAATCAAGAGTATCATTTATAAAATCATTACATAGGAATAATAAATTGAATTTTATAAAACACATAATCATAAAGAATAATTTCAATATTTCTCAATGATAAATTCTAATGCTGACATAGTCGAATGGATTCACTCAAAAACCAAACACAATATTAATGGATCACTCCCAAGACCACCATATTAGTTGTGGTTCTCACTCAAGGTCATTTTAGTGGAAAAATATTTTACTGAACCACATTCACTCCCATTACAACAATGTCTATCTCATGAGATATAAATCACTACATAATTCAGTGGTGGGGGATATATGTCACCTACACATCATAATTAAATCATACATATGTGTCCCACAATATTATAATATATTCATCATTTCTTGATCCATAAATAGATATTGGTTTTAGTAACATAATATCACGACCCATAAATGGAAATTGTGATCATAAAATTTTTATAATATCATAACCTATGAAAAAGTGTCAATTTTTATAATAATTTAAATTTTGAATTATTCTGTATTGGAGGTGGTTTTCATAAGTGTTTTATCATATTATTTATTCGATGTAAGAAAAGAGTTTTACAATAAAAATATCATCAATAGAATAACCATTATGATAAAGAATAAATCTCATTTCCATAGATCATATACCGAGTAAATTATAAATCATATAATAGGATTACATATTATATAGAGAATGATTTCAAAAGATCACATATATTGTTTCATAAAGAAAATTAATTTTGATTAAAATTCATTAAAAAATGGAAATAATATTTTCCAAATACACTTTTATGAAAATTAGATCAAAATCATATGATTAAATAAATTAAAATTAAATAAAAATTTTAAAAAGTAAAATATCATTTCCTCATTGAAAAATTCATTCCAAATAATTATACATTTTTAAAAAAATCATCATTTAAAATATCATTGCAAACATATAAATGAGTATTTTATACTTATTTAAAACACTTTTTAGATGATTTTTTTTAAAATATTTTCATTCAAAATATATTTTATGATCTATATATTAAAATAAAAAATTCATATAAAAGAATTTTGGAACATAAAATATTTTAAAAACATTTTCTTTGAAAATAAATTTGAAAATATATAATGGAATCTATGTAATAATTTAATAAACATTTTAAAACTGATATTTTAAAAATAATTATCATTTAAAATATCATTGAAACTATATAATGGATGAATTGAAAATATTTTAAAACACTTATTGAATATTAAAAATAAGTAATAACCATATTTTAAAATATCTTTGAAAACATATAAATGATGCTTGGAAAATCTTCTAAAACATATTTTAAATAGAACTGATTTTTTAAAATAATATTTTTTAAAATGACATTAAAAAATGAATATCCAAAATATGTGAAAAAACAACAAAAAAATTAACTTGTATATTTGAGTTGTAATCTCAAGTGTAATGATGGTCATGATTGTGGAAAAATTCATACATACCAAACATTTCTTTTGCACCATAAAAACATTATAAAAGTTACTCTATATAAAAAATAAAATGAGTTTCCCTTTTCAAATTCATTTATATAAAAATTGTAAAAATCATTAAAAATATATTTTATATATCATGGGGAAATTGTATAAATTTTTTGAATAAGTTATTCTGAATGTATTTTTTTGAATAAAATGAATTTCTTACCAAAGGGATAAATAAATTCAGATTTTCTTAAAAACAATTTCATAATTATCATAATTAAAAAATTGTTATAAAATAGTACCAATATAGGAATTTATCATTAATAATCATAGGATAAGAAAATTCATGAGATTTAATTGAATAGTTAACTTGAAAAAAAACAAAAAGAGATTGCAGGATGAAACTCTTACCACTTTGGTTATGTTGAATCATAATCCCCATGAATAATAATATTATATGAAACACAAAAATCATTAATATAATGATATTTATGATATAAAATTACATTTTTCAATATATACACATTTTAATGGAATGTAGGATTCTAAGATTAAATGTTTCTTAAAGTAGGCAAATTGAGACAAAATTACCTTACCGATTTGGTAACTTTTGAATCCTAAGAACCATGTAATATATATCATAAAATAGATAAGTCAATATGAATATATTTAAGGATAATAAGCATAGAAAAAATTTATTTTCGTTATATAATTGAAACAAAATAAAAAGGTGGAGAATAAAGCATAAGTCTCGTAGAAATAAATGTGTGACTAGAAATCCCCTTACCTTATGTCTTGACTTTCTTCATACATGTTCAAGCATAATGTATAATAAAAATAGTTTTATTATACTTATTTAAATGAAAAATATTAATATATATAATAACATATATTGTTTTTTAAGACTGTATATTACTTTTTTTTATCAATTCAGGGTTAAAATTATGTTCTATATAATAATTGTTTTGTTTTATACTCATGATTCAATATTTTATTCATGATCCCGATAATTAGATAATTATTTTATTATTATTAAAATTTAAAATATTATATTTATATCATATATATTGTTTATATTTGTATTTATAATAATATATTAGAGATAATGAATATGAAATTAAACACACCATTCGTAGAGACAGTAGGTTGTATATACACATCAATATAGATTCGATTTTCTAGTTATATGGAAATAAATAAAGTAAATGATATATATATGTTATCCTTAGAGTCAAATTATTAATATATATATATATATATAATATTATTATTTAACACATGTTTAATAAATTCCTAGTAATGATTAAAAAAATCACATCGCTCTAGGGAAGCGCTAGTCCATATGTCCACAAAAGATGTTATCATATTTGCAATAAATGATGTGCATGAAGTTATGTGATATATAATAACTAAATAAAAATATTTTCATCATATATATCATATATATCATATAAAAATATTATTCATATCATTATTTTCAACCTTGATAGTAGGTAAAAGAAGAACGAACGACACTAGTTTACGGTGTTGTAGTCCCCCATACATACGAACATCGATTGTGTATCCCATTTGGTGGAAGTTTAAGTATAGATAATAACATTAACATAAATGGAAATAATCATTTTTATGGTAATAATTTTTTTATATAATCTTGTAATAATAATAATTTATGGTGGGGTTAATGAAAAAAATAAAAATTTGCTAGTTGAATTATATTACCTCATCTTTGGGAAATTCTTTTTGTTTTACTCCGAAGGGATTATATTGTTGGATTTCATTAAAAATTCATGATTCAATTAATATTTGAGGTTTTTTAGCTAATTTTCATTTTTTTAGAAGATACCAATGGCTTAGGTTGTGTGAATAAATAAAGGGTGTGAGTTCCCATTTAAGGTATAGAATAAGTGTCATTATATTAAATAAAAATGGAAAAAAACTATTGTGATGGATCCATTACATAATGTAACTACATTAAAGGATAATTATATATTAATTAGACTCTATAGAATATATATTTCCATAATATTTATTTTCAAACTTTTTATAGGGTACTCTTCCACATAATATAATGTTTCTCTACTAAGTAATCTCATTTTTCTCTTAATCTGTGTAATTAATTTTAGTTAAATTGAATAAAATATTTGTTAAAAAATACTAATTTAATGTTTTTGGACACAACAAATTATTATTAATCCAAATAATTAATCATTTTCTCCAAATTATAATCATTTTAGGGCCAGAATGTAATTTAAAATAATCCCACACATTGGATGAAACTACTGGTATTTAAAGTGAAAATGTTCAAAACAATGAAATGTGTATATATCTAATTTCATTGTGAAACTGGTTATAATAACCCAAATACTATTAATTGATGTATAATTGATTATAATATAATTTAAAAATAATTTAAAATTTAATTTTTTTAAAAAAATTATAATAAAATTTTGTTTTCAATTAAAATTTAGGGTTTTTAGTATAAATCCAAAAATATAACATCTAAAAATATATCATGAATTAAAAAAAATTTGTATATAACTATATTCAAAATTTAATTTATTTTTCCAAATAAATATTATGAAATTTTATTATTTATTTTCAAAAAACAATTTACTATTATAATTACTTATAAATGGCTTTCAGAACAATATTATTTTTATGACTAAAACATGATATGTTTTTTTATACCATTAAATATTATTGGATGAGGGAAGAAATATATTTATTAATTTTTAATATATAAATTTCATTATGATATATAAAAAAAATTCTTAATTAATATTACGTCAACAAAACTCCATTCTAGTAAAAATTAATTCCTTTTATAGAACCACTTTATATAAAATTGGATTCAATATAAATTTCTAATTAATTTATATCTAAATAATTTATAATATAGAAATGTGTAAAACATAGTTACAAAATATAGTTAATATTATCGAAATATTCTTTAACTTTGGCTATTTGATAAATATAATAATATTTTAGTGATAATAATATTAGTATAATGTATTTAGGTAAACATAAACTTAAATGTAATGAAGGCAATTGTAGGGGCTCAACATTTTGTGTAACAACTGTCAAACATTCTTTTATGTTAAAGTATTAATAAATTTTTTAAAAATTTAAAAAAATAGAAAAACATATTGATTTTATATAACACAAGTCATATTCATTATTGAAGGAAATATAAAATATCAAAAAGATTACATTTATTTGAAAAAATATATTTCACACAATCTTAGGGATTTATAATACCTCAATGTCATATGGATCATCGAACAAGAAGGGATACATTGTATCATCTTCTCCACAGTGTACCTATGCTGAAATTTGTAACAGCTCTAAAATATCTATCTCAATGATACACACAATATACATATTTTTATAAGATAACCGTTACCAAGTTAGAAAAGGTGTAAGAATTCGACATCTAAGAATCTATTCAGAGCACATTGGTCAATCCCATAGTTATCCAACTAGACATCATATCCAATACCCTCTATGATTCATTATAATTAAAAATTGTAGTAAAACTAAATATTACCTCAAAAACTACATGGACTCAATTTTAAAACACCTAATCATCAAAAGGATAAACAAAAAATACCAAAGGGTTTCAAAACAGTTACAACAATGATATTACATGAAAAAATTATTTTAAATATAATATATTTGACAATTTTGTTACATGCAACACCATGTTTTGATGAACCACGTTATACTATAAAAATTATTATTTATAAATGATTGTTATAACCTTGGTTTTATAATTTTCTGTAAAAATAAGTGTAATTTTTTAAATGTTATTTATATTTTCTAATAATGATAAAATATTGAAAAATAAGTACATAATTTTAGTAAAATTTTATTTGTTTGGAAAATACTAATTTCTCAAAATAATTTTTTGTTTCTTTCATTATAAATAATTAAAAAATTAATTTCTATTCCTTATATATAATTAATTTTAAATAGTAAATATATATATTGAAATGGACATGCCACAATTATCTTTGGGATTCTTTTATGAATTTATTGAGGTGATATATTCTTCAATGAATTATAAATTATATTATTTTTAATTAAAAACTAAAATTTATATTAAAGAACTAAAAAGATAAATTATATTATAAATATGTTTTAATAGTTACATTACATGAATAATAAATTTTATAATCCAATTTAGAATATTGGAATCAATTTGATAATGATATTTTTTTAAAAAATATATGTTTTCAAATTTTAACACTAAAAATCATTTTTTCCATTCCATCTATCAGTTTAAAGTTAAATTTAAAATTTCCACCTACATAAAAACATGATATTTTTAATAAATATTACTCAGTAAATAATTTTTTTTCATATAGTTATCATGTTGTACAAAACATCATGTTTAAACGAACTGCATAACATTATTAAAATATTAAGTGTCTATTATTACATTGATATTAACCGGGATTGTATGAATAATAATATGTAAATTATAATATATATATATATAAAAAAATTAAATATAATTTTTAATATAAATTCATAATTTACCAAATTATTAGATTTAAAAAATAAATAAATTAAACTTTTTGTTTCACTAAAAACAATTTTTATACATATAGTAAATATTATATCAAATTTACTCAATCGGTGAATATTTTTTTTAATTGTAAATATTATTTTATTAGTAATTTTTTTAAATATTTTTATAATATTTTTCAAAAAAAGGATTTAAATAAATTAAAGTTTATGCTTAAAATGTTTTTTTTCGAAAAATGTTTCTTTTGTCACATGTTTTAGAGTTACATGGAATTTAACATATACCATTTATAGATAATGATTTAGTGAATATTAATTACATATATTGAATCAAGATATTGTAATTTTAAATTAATACTATTTATTTTTTATTCAATATGATTATCAACCATGATAATATTTATCCCCATGGTAACATGTAAACCATGATAAACTAAATTAAAAATATTACATAGGGACATAATATTACTTCTTAATTATTATGGGATGAATTATATTAGATATTTAATTCCTAAGGATCCATGTTTTTTAATTTCATGGATACTTTTACATGAAATTTACCTATATATTATTTAAATTGTAGAAAGTAACAAAACATCAATATCATAGTTTTAAATACCATTCATGTGTCCAAATATGGGAAAAAATTAGTGTTAAATAAATATTATTCGTATTTTTAATAAAATGTAATTAAATTCTTGTAGGAAATGAATTTATTATATTTCAGAAATAAATAATTACCTAAATGCATAAACAACACAGATGGATAAATTTATTTGTTATTGAGAAAAATAAAATAAATGATATCAGAAATATTAAATGTATTATAATTTTAGACAATTATATTTATAAATTTTTTTTATAGATAAACAAGGAATTTTTAATATTTTCAAATATATTTGGTTAGAATTATTGTCATGACCCGTCCCTCGAGGTCTGTGCTGTGACTACTCTAATCCCTCCTTCCATAGACCAGGGGCTGGCGATTAGCACCAAAGGCGTAAATCCCTAAAACTGGGAAGGCATTGAATTTATAAAGTGTAAACACAGACAACAGAGTACGAGCATGAAGTAAAACACTAAGTAAAACTGTATACAAAGAAATGATGAAAAGTAATAGGGGCCAAAAATACAAGCCCAATAGGAAAGTACAAGTACAACTGAAAAACAAGTAAAAATAATGAAAAGTAAAGAAGCTACTGGGTTGTCCTCTAGGAATTCCCAACTGAAAGGTAGGTACAGAAAGCCACCATAGCACTCCACATCCGTCCATATCTTCCATGTGTTGTCACACAGTGTGGTCCACCTCTGGGTACTGTCCATTCCTTCTACTTTGGTCCTTAGTCAGTGTTGTCCGTCATATGCAACCAACACAATGAGGTGCGGGAATAGCCCGTGCAGGGGAGCGTATAACAATACTCAATAGGGACGCTGAGACACTCAAGGTATCACAAAATTCAACGAGGATAAAACCCAATGGATGAAATTAATAGATAACCTTAGTTAGATATATTCCCATACATGTACAGAAGTTATCAAGTAATCCATATTAATGATGAGTTAAACACAAAAGTTACTGACTCAGCTTAGCCATTATTTTTATACACATTTTCGAAACCATGGCTGCTAGATAACTCCTCCTCTATCGAGTACAGTGGGCTTGCCGCCAAATACTAGGTGCTTCCCACTATCCTTGGACAACTGAGGTACTCCGCCAATCAGTACCGTGGGTCTGTCACGCTAACACAGAGGTGCTCCCCACTATGGGTCTGCCGACAACTACCAGGCACTCCCCCTAATAGCCTGTAGAGGTACTTGTCCAGTCGAGTAATATGTGTTTGCCTCCAACTACTAGGCACACCTCCACCATGGGGTTTCCACCAACTTCCAAGCACTCCCCACTGGGCTTGTTGAATCACTCTGAGTCGAATGAGTAAAGAAGTCATTCGGTCTCATCCTATTACTAGGTCTCCGTACTCTGCATGCTCATCTCTGAGAGGGTATGCTCCACGAGCTACAGGTTGATACTCCAACTGTAATGAAGTCCCACGTAGAGGTATCTCTACGGTATGTCACATCATAGAAGTCTCAACACAACTGATAGCGCGTCAATCGAACGCCCAGTCTGTTACTTATTAGATTTTTAGTCCCAGGGGGCGGGTTGGATTCGTTTATGATCTAACCATAATGTATCTCAACTTTACCCATAACCCCAATGGGGTATACTCAAATGGAACATCGCGCTCCAATAATACCAGTATCGCTGATGGTTCATCAAACGGTTGTCTGGTGACAACGATTTGGACAAAAGAAGTAAAGGGGTCGGTAGTGGGCCCAGATCCGATCCGACCCAGCCAGACAGACTTGGCCCAACCCAATATTGGCTGACCCAGTCAGACCCGTTGGTTCTGACCCGCCTCGTTGGGTGGGTCAGTTCTCTAGGATCAGCTCCATCCAGAGGCCAAGGCTAGTTATACCAGCACCACGTGGGGCGTGACTCGGGCGGCTTAGCCCAAAAAGAAAATATGGATTGGCCAGCGATGCCGCTAAGGATGCTGCGGGCCGGCTCGGGTGGCCAGCATGGCTTGGCCGGTTCGGCCGGGAGCCATGATGCAGGAAGGCCACGCGGGTTTCCGGGTAGGTCACGGGCAGGCCGCACGAGGTGAGGGAAGCGTGCGGGTAGGCCTGTGGGGCACACAGATAGGATGACGGGGTGTGAATGCATCATTTGGGCAGGCCGCGAGGCGTTTGGTATGGCGCGTGCAGGCCGGAAGGGTGCACACATGGCAGGGGTAGGCTGACGGGGTGTGGGAAGCGCGTGGTCTTGTCCGGAGGCGGTGTGGGATGTCGCGGGGGTGGCACGGGTCACAAAGGCTGTGAGTAGCATGGCCTTTCTTGTTTCCGTCTTCGTCGCCTCGTCGTTGTTACATCGCCATACCGAAGAACGCCCCGAGAAGGAAAAACGGCGAAGGATGTCGTTCTATGTTAAGTTGGACCACATCATCCGCTTTTAGGGAGGTATCAATTGGCTCAATAAGATTTTAGTTGATCATTAACATGTCCACAAAAAACCCTTTCTATCCCATTAAGAAGATAAGTAATGGTATAAAATCATCAAGTAGTGAACCCCCTACCTTTTGATTGTCGGTCGTTGTTCGTTGATGGTGTCGTGGAAAGGGAACAATGGAGTTTTTCATTCGTCATGTTCATCCCACACTCCCAATCCTGGGCTGTTTCGGTTGTGGAAGGTAGTCCACATCAGTTGGATCTAAGGGAGGGAGTCGAAGAATGTTTTTACCAGCGTTTTTTGTTGGAAGAACATTTCCCTCAAGCTCCTCTCTTCCCAACCTCCACCAAAAGTGAAAAATTCCAACCAAAGAATTATGTCCAGCAAAAATAATAGTTTGTCTTTTATTTTAGAATGTTGGATTTAAAATTCAAAGGAGAGAATTAATTAATTAAATCATCTCCCCAAAGTAATTCTTGAGAGGTGGAATAAATTAAATTCAAGGGGGTTGGATCCATTAAGGTGGATAAGGTCAAGGGGATTCCCCAAATTTAATGTGGAGTTGTATAGGTTTTACCCTCCTCCATTAATATGGGTTAAGCCTCATGTGTTCCCCCCGTCATATCCTCCCACGGGAGGTTATGCTGGGGTGGGCCCCACAACCATAACATCCCAAGGGAGGTTAAGGTGTGGTGGTCCCACCTCCTACTCCCATGAGGAGGTTTTAACCACCCAACTTCCACATGGAGGATAAAAATAAAATAAAGTCACACACACTTTATTTTTTTATTTTACATGAAATCCCAAAAAATAAAATTTATCCTCGACTCATTGTTTTCAAAGAGAAAGTATTCTTTTGTGAATACTGGTACTGCGAGTTCAAAGATTCCCTCGAATTTAATTTTTGAGCACCGGTTCAAATGTTATAAAAACACATTCGTACGTTTACTGAACGTACCAAAACAAAACATTAGAAATTGATTCTGGGAACACCTAGCATGATAATGTAGCGTTGTAAATTTCCATGGAGACCTAAAAATCCCATGTATTTAAAAAACATCCATGGGATTTTAAGGTCATTACATTCTCCCCCCCTCAGGGATTTATATCACCGTATGATACAAATCGAACTAAGGAATCAAATGGGGGTACATTACACACATCTGAACCTCCTTCTCCCATTTACTCTCCTAGAGGTTATAGTGATTCCAGCGAACACGCTACAGAGGTATCGACCATCCAACTAGGACATACTCATGTCTATCCTCAATCTCCATTGGAACCTCTGAGAACGTCTCCCCATCATCGATGCCCAACTCTCCATGGTTGATGATGTGTGTAGGGTCATGCATGTATCTTCTCAACTGAGATACGTGGAAGACTTCGTGCACCTAGTGCAACTAAGGTGGAAGAGTTAAGCGGTAAGCTACCTCCCCAACTCGGCTGAGGATCGAAAAAGGTCTGATGAATCTCATAGATAACATGTCACCTCACCGAAATCCACATAGGCCTGGTCGAGGTGAGACCCGTATAAAGATGTGGCTTCCATCCTCGAACTCCAAAGGCCTCCGTCTCTTGTTAGCATATGACTTATTCCTACTCTATGTAGTCTTCGTCCGCTCCTGGATGATCTACACTTTCTTTATTGTAGCCTGTATCGTCTATGGTCCCACTAGTGCTGACTCCCCTGGGTCAGCCCCGCAGAGGGGTGATCTGCAAGGTTGCTCGTACAACACCTCAAAAGGTTCCATCCCTATGGTAGAGTGACAGTCATTGTTTTAGGAAAATTTCACCAAAGGTATGTGGTCATCCTATCTGCGACCGGAGTCGAGGACACAAGCACGTAGCATGTCCTCGAGGGTATGAGTTGTCCGCTCAGTCTGGACATCTATCTGAGGATGGAAAGCGGTGATCAGAAGAAGTTGTGTCATGAAAGCCTCCTACAACCCCTTCCATAGCTGGGATGTAAAGCGTGTGTCATGATTAGAGAGAATAGAAGAAGTTACTCCATGTATCCGCACAATCTCTTTCAATATAGAAGCTCCCGAGTTCTCTAATGATCCATGCTCTCTAATCGGTAAGAAGTGGGCCGACATGGTGATTCGGTCAACAATCACCCAAATAAAGTCATGATACCTGGATACACGTGGGAGACTCGTCATGAATTACATTGAAATCACATCCCACTTCCACTCTTGGACCTCTAAAGGATGAACCATGCAAGCTGGTACCTAGTGCTCTACCTTCACTTGATGAAAAATGAGGCATCGAGAGACAAACTCTGATACTTCCTTCTTCATACTTGGCCAACAGTGTTGTTGTTTAAGGTACTGGTACATCTTCACCACTCCTACATGTACCGCAAGAGGGGATGTGTGGAACTCCCTCAACACATCTTCTTGAAGTTATATTGGTACCATGGTACGTCCTCTGAATAGGATGACATGTTCCCTACATTTGAAAATCCATCAGATGCATGCCCTGTGGTTATCTATGCACGTCGCGTCTCGTAGTCATCGTATCCACATTGCGCCTCCATGAATCACTAATGAAGAGGGGGATTGACTATAAGAGACTTTAGAAAGGCTGATCCATCACTATCCACAAATGATATCTGTAAAACAGCTAGCTACTCTGTCACCTCGCCTAGAAGTTTTATACAAGATCTCCTTCCAAGTGAATCTACTACAACGTTCCCCTTTCCAGGAGTATAGACTATCTCGAAATCGTAGTCATGGAGGAACTCAAGACAACGTCAATATCTTAGGTTCAGTTCCATCTGAGAGAAGATATACCTGAGACACTTGTGATTAGAGCACATGATAAATCATTCTCCCATTAGATAGTGTCACTACATTATCAAGGCGAAGGCCACTACTACTAACTCTATGTCATGGGTAGCGTAGTTATGCTCGTGTTATCTAAACTGCCGAGAACCATATGTGATTACTCCATGGTCCTATATCGAGACACATCCGAGCCTAGTCCATGATGTGTTGTAATAAACTATGTACAATATGCATTCCTCTAGATGCCTCAAGATTGGAGCACTAGTCAACCTATGCATCAACAGCTAAAAGCTCCTCTAGCATCTCTCCGACCACACGAAGGGTTGCCCTTTCTTCACCAAAGCTGATTGTGGTGATATAACTCTAGAGATGTCTGGCAAAAATGTATGTATGGCCGACTCCTGAATGATCAACTACACCCTCTTATGCATGAGTTCATCATGTGCTGCCTAGGATTTCCTTTTCTCTAACCAGGGAAAACCCACCACACTATTTTAGATAAATGACAACCTCGTTTCCTAATACAATAAATCTGTGTGTGAAATGTGGATGTCAGGTACAAACCCAACAAAACATCGTAAGGCCTTGACGCTTCCACCGAGAGGTTCTAACCAAAACTCCTGCCTCAAGGGTCAGATCACAGTATCAGTGTAAGTGTGATTGTTGAGTCTACACCTTATGGTATCTCCAGATGTGAGGGTCAAGTCAACAGTTTAACTAGAAACTCTAGGTCTTGGAAAAGATTCGTGGAAGGAAGGAATGATTGTTACCTATGTATACTATTACGACAACGAGTAATATTCATAGACTGTGCCTCGAATCATTTCCATAGACTTTGGGTCGCACTCCTTGACCACACGTAGCTACTTTATTCCCCTATCCTTAAGCTCCCTGAGCCTGGAGTGTTCTATATAAGGGGGTGGTCGTAACATATCGAAATGTACACCACTTCATTAAGCTCTCATATCTCTCCATCTACATCTTCTGCCCTGTAGATTCATCTTTCCTTGTCACTTCCACTTCCCAAAACATTTTTACACGCTCAAGTCTCTGAGACTAGCACCAGTTTCCTGATTTCCCACTACTAACGTTCACTGGCTGTATCTGCTCATCCAATGAACATTCAACCAAAAAGGTACTATCTTGCATCCTAAAATAATTAAGAATGCATAAAGGAATTGTGCTGGCTTAGATGTCCTTTAATCACACCTTGCTCAGAAGTTCGTCCCCTTAAGCACTGATTGACTGTAATCATCGAGTACCATGAAAGATCTCTATGCCTTGATGAATACTCAGCTACCGACAAATCGTCCTACCGAATAAATAGAATTTCAAGGGAACCCTCATCCACCTCCTGAAGCTAGTCCTTTTCCACCTATTAGTCGAGCATGCCTCAATACCTGAGGGGTATCTGATGTTGAAACAAGTGTAAGGAACTAAGCCTATAAGTGTCCTCTACCGGTACCACTTGTTGCAACTACGGTCCAACAAGCAGTGATATAACTGACACACTACCAGAAGGTACTATCTCGGGTAATGGTCCTTATACTTAGGCCTCATCACTAAGAAGACCTTCCTCATGGTCACTCATTGAAAAATACTAGTGGGTAAGATCACCATCTACACTACTGGTGTCTCAACTAGGCAGAAAACTCTATAAATCTCCTCAATCCAGCCATCAGCTGCGTGAGAATATCTCTCGCCTCATAACCGTAGAGGCCTCTACCGCTGGAACTTGTGCAACACGCTCAGTCGGCATGCCCCGTCTGCCAGTGCGGCTGGTGGAATCTGGTGCCCAACGGGTGGTGGTGCAGCTGTTACACCACCCAAATGTTCCGACATAGTAAGAGGGCCCTACACCACAATCAGCGTTTTCATTCACTGAGTCAGAGATTAGTAGTCAGGGTCCTGGTGTATGGATACTTCGGCTGCCGCACCAACACTGGACTCCCTGAACTGAGAACAAAACTCAGTACCCATAACACTCTTGCTTTACAGAAACGAAAGACGAGAGTCATATGTTCTACGATAGAGCCGTCTCCTCTGATACCAATTTTTCATGACCAGTCCCCCAGGGCATGTACTGTGACTACCCCAAGCCTTCCTTCCATAGGCCAGGGGATGACGACTAGAACCAAAGGCATAAATCCCTAAAACTGGGAAGGAATTTCCTTTATAAAGTTTAAAAACACACAACAGAGTACGAGAAGGAAGTAATACTTTAATAAATATAGTATAATAATTGAAATGATGAAAAGTAACATGGGACGGAAATACAAGACGAATAGGAATGTATAAGTACAACAGAAAAAATAACAACTGATGAAAAGTAAAGCAGTTACTGGGTCATCCTCAGAGGATTCCCACCTGAAAGGTAGGTACAAAAAGCCTCCACAACACTCCACATCAATCTGTCTCCTCCGTGTACTGTCACGTTGTGTGGTCCTCCTCTGGGTACCATCCAGTCCTGCTACACTGGTCTTTAGTGAGTGTATTCTGTCATCTACAACTAACACAATGAGGTGCGGGCATATCCCATGCAGGGGTGAGTATAACGATACTCAGTAGGGACCCCGAGACCCTCATGGTCTCATAAAAGTGAACAAGGATAATCCAAAAAGGATGAAATTAATAGATAACCTAGCTTAGTTATATTCCTATACATATACATATGTTATCAAGTAATCCATCTGAATCATGATTTAAACCCAAAGGTTACTGACATTGCTCAACCAAGATTTTTATTCAAATTGTCAAAACCATGTCTGATGGATAAATCCTTCTCTGTCAAGTACAGTGGGCCTGCCGCGAACTACCAGACACTTCCCACAAATCTTAGATAGCTCAGGTACTCCTCCTATCGAGTATCGTAGGTCTGCCGTGCTCACACAGAGGCGCTCCCCACTGTGGTATTGCTGCCAACTACCAGGTGCTCCCCCTAATAGCTTACAGAGGTTCTTTCCCTATCGAGTACTACGAGTCTACCTCTAATTACCAGGAACTCCTCTAGTGTGGGTCTGCCGCTATCTACCAGGCAATCCCCACTGGGATAGTCGAATCACTCCGAGTAGAATCAGTCAAGTAGTCATCAGGTCTCATCCAACTACCAGGTCTCCATACTCTACTCCCTCATATCTGGGAGGGTCCTCTCGATGAGCTATAAGTCGATACTCCAACATTCATGATGTACTACGTAGAAGTATCTCAAAGTTACGCCACGTCATAGAGGTCTCAATGCAACTATAGGCGTGCCAATCGGATGCCCAGCCTATGAGTAATTATCTTTTTAGTCCCGGGGCACCGGTTAGATTCGAGTACGATCTAACCTGACCATATCTCAAATTTACCCCAAACTGCAATGAGGTATACTCAAAGGGACTCTCGCGCTCTAATAAAACCATCACTGTTGATGGTTCGTCAAACGGTCTCCTGGTGCCAAGGATATTTCCAGAAAAAGAAAAGGTGTATGTTGTGTGCCCGGGTCTGGTCCGACCCGGTTGGACCAACTCGACCCAACCTAATCTGAGCTGACCCGGTCCGACCTGCTAGGTCTGACCCAACACAATAGGTGGGTTTTCCAACTATGGTTCGGCTCTATCCGATGGGACCGGCCCAAAGGACTGCGAGTGCGGTTCGGCCTGAAGGTCGCCATGTAGGTGGCTCAGTCCAGAGGTCAGGGCCACTTCGGCCAGCACCAATTAGGGCATGACTCGAGTGGCTTGACCCAAAAAGCCGAGCCGGTTCGGCTAACGACACCACGAAGGACAAAGCGGGCCGGCTCGAGTGGCCAGCGAGACTCGATAAGGAGTCGGGACACCGGCAGGCCGCATGGGGTGCCGGGAAGGGCACGGTCAGGTCGCATGGGGCACGGGAAGTGCGCGGGCAGGCCGCAGGGCACTGGGTATAGCACGGGCAGGCTGGCGGGGTGCAGGCAGGATGCGAGTATGAAGACGGGGTGTGGGCAGCGCGCATGTAACACCCCAGGTAAATAAAGAATATGACATTTTCATATTTATCCATATTTGTGAATAAAGTATTAATATAACTTTAAAGGGGACTCTATGCTTGATGGCGTACCCAACACGCAACAACGAGTTTCTTGGGAATCTTACGTTGCACTCTAATAATAAAATAATATTATTTTAAATGGTAGTTAACATGTAGCTGTTGTATTGGCGGGAATGGAAAGAAATAACTAAAATATTATTATATATGTTTTTTAATGTTTTTACATTTATCCAATAAATGATAAAGGCATAAAATACGGAAATAATTCGATTTTAGGCGTATATGCCCTAGTTTTCACTAAAGGTTCACTTATCGCCTTTTGATGAAAAACTGTCATTAAATATAGTTTTTTTCACTCTTATACATCATTTTGGACCAAATAAAACTCTTTTTAAGAATTGGGACATCAAAATTTACTTTGTGTAAATTTTTGGTATCTTTCTGATAAATTTCATTTTTTTAATGAATAGTGTAAAATGTTGTATTTTAATTCAAACCCTCTTTTTAATCTAATTTATTTATATGATTAGATTATCTTTTGAATTGGGATTAAAGTGGAATTAGAATATATTTTTACCATTTAATCCAACTGTGGTCGTTGGAGTTAATTTCACTTTGAAATCAGATATAAACCAGTGTCAATCTTTTGATACTTATTGTTTCATAAAAACACGCTATTTGCTCTGACAGCGGGAATTAATTATTAAATTAATTAATTTGACTTATATGTTTTGAATTTTGTAAAATTGACTTCATTTTTGAATTTGGAATATCAAATATATCTTAGGGTGATTTTTTGGGATTTTTCTGAAAAACTTCAATTTTTGATGAATAGTGAAACCACTAAGTGGTACTTATAAAAACAGATTTTTCCATTTAAATGAAATTTTTCCATCATTGTGTTTTGAATTTCAAAAATCAGACAAACATGGTTGTCATTAAGAAGTAAAATGTGGTTCAATGGGATAAAAATAATTTTATGGTGAATAGTAACTTATTAAGTTTTTAATCGCGATTAGAGGTAATTAGTGTAGTTTAAGGTAAAAAGAATGTATTAATAATATTAAATGAACATGAAACATGTCCTAACCTCATTGGATGTGTCATGGCCGACCAAGACAACCCATGGGTCAATTTGGGGACCCCATGAAGCCACTTTGGTTGGAAAATGACATTAATATCTTTTTATTTAATGTTAAATTAAAAATGAGACAGACATGAAATGTTTTACTAAAACAATTTTTACATGGGGTTATGAAAATCATATTTTTGACTATAAATATTCATTGGAAAGATAAAACGATTTCCTACATCATAGTAGTTTTTTTATAATTTTTAGACATTAAATAAATAAAATTATTTATGACATCATGATGATGCAGCGATGACCTCATTATTTAACGATTTAAATAAAATGGAAAGATAATGTAATATCTAAGAACTAAACATGTCCAAAACCTATTGGATGAGTTTAATTCGAACCATTATCACCTTATCCTAGAAATAAATCTATTTGGGACCTTTAAAATCCGAAATGCTTTTGAAAATAAAGTAACATTTTGTAACTTTACAAGAGTGCCCCTCCTCTCCTCTTATAAAAGGCCCCCACCCTACCTCCTTACCCACACTCCCAAATCCTTTGGCTCGGCAAACCTCTGACCATTTTGTCTCTCCACTTACCTATATTACAACGTGAAGCCTCACTTTGGGCATAATTCTTCCCAAGTAGGCCTTTGAGCTCAAACCAATTTGAGTTACCCGATTTTAAGGTAATGTCTTCACTTGAGTACTTTTGTTTTATTTTTCTTCTCCAACCCCCTAAAATATTTTTATTCATTTCATTTGTAACAAATCAAGTATCATCAATATACTAGGATGTTTTTATAAGAATTATTCGAGATACACCTTCACACACCTATATCTAATGGTTAAAGAACATACTGTTTCCGTGGATGGCGAATTTCGGCCTCCCAAAATGATGATTGTTCAACATTCTTTTAACACCTTAAAAGGTGGCCATTAAGTTGAAACTATATTTATATATGATATATAATATGTTTATTATTTCCTTAAGCTTCTTTATTTTTCATTTTGGGCATACCTTTATGGTTTCCATTATGGGTATCGCGATATCTTCATTTAAGGAAGTGCGGACTACCACCCCCTCAAAGTGATTTGATTCGTTAATCACATATGTGGTACGTATAAAAGATATATTTAATGATATTATATATGATAACATACTGGAATTAAAATACTATTATGTATCATTATGTTTTAATTCCATTAAATATGAAATAGAAATGGATGTAGCGTTAATGTGTACATACGGCTTACCGTGTCCATGAACGGTACATTTTATTTCTTATCTCAAAATGTTATGTAATACTATAAGTACATATATATAATGGATATATATGTAATATATTACATCAAAATTATGGATACCATTCCGGAATTATAACATATATATATCTCTCTCATTTTGTTTTAATTCCATTAATATGACAAAAAATGAAAGTAGCGTTCATGCGTACGTACGGCCTACCGTCTCCATGGACGATGCTGTTCGTTTTTTATCTCCAAATGACATGGAATAGTATGAAATGAATATTTACTGGATATATATGATATTTTAATCATTAATACTATTCTGTAAATTATTTACTTATAACTACATGGGCAATCTTTTTTCAAACAAGTTCATTTTTGACTCATGTACCAAAAATCGGCAAAAACGTCTGATATGAACTAACATTATTAAACAATTATTATAACATTATAATATGTGATATGAAATGAATAATAATCTCTAAAGGAGTTAATTAGGAAATTATTAATTGACCAATGTTTATTATTCAGGAATATAATGAAACGAACAAGACAAGTTGGACTTGAGGTAAGGGATCCGACTCCTCTCTTTCTTTTAAAGTAAACTCTTTTATGTCATTCCTTTTAAATCTCATCTTTCTTGTTATTTGGATGTTATTTTATATTACTATTACTGTAATTTTTATGTTCATATGATGAGAGACCCTATTCTCTGTCATCAATCAATTTTGGATGTTTTGAGTGGCGTCGTTAGGCTGCCGAATTTTCGTAAGAGATCTAACCTCTCTCTTTCTTTTTAAGTACTCTCCTTTATGTCACTTCTTTTAAGATCCTATTTGTTATGTTGGGGGATGTTCTTTTATATTACTATTTCTATAAAATTTATGTTAATATGATGATATACCCTATTTGATCTCATCAATCCATTTTTGTAAGTTTTATGTGGCGCCGTTAGGCTGCCGAGTTTTCGTAAGTGATTTTTCATCTCACTTTTATTCCCGTGAGATTTATGCTACATTTTCCACAATTTCCTTTGAGTGGTGTATGTACTGCCCATTATTCTACTCTTTGTGTCATATACATTCAATTATGAGTATTTACATCAATGATTTATTGTCCTTCTTTCATGGTGTGTATGTTTTGAAAGATACCCAAGTCGGTAAGGGAACCTTTCACCCTCCTCTTTTTTTAAAAGAATTCTTTTGTTGAGTCTTTTAATTTACATATTTTTATGATGGGATATGTTCTCATATATCCTTATTGATGTAAATTTTATGTCCAAGTGATGAGATACACTTTTTATCTCTCATCAACTCATTTTGATGTGACGCCATTAGGCTGTCAAGGGAACTTCTTAACCCAATTTCGATTTCTTTGGGTTCAACATGTAGTTATTGAATATGCCGTCCTTTGAATATGTGTGAATTAACACTGATTATTTTACACTTAATATCCACTTATATTTGGTGTATTCGTTTGTCACACATAGTTATGTAATTGATTTATCCTTAAACCAAGGATACCGTCTTTGTAAGGGACTTTGTCCCAATCTCCTTTCATTGAGGCATATTCTGTTTTGTAAACAACCTTCTTTTATAAGGTGTATAAACCCCTTTGACTTTTACATTTATTCAAAAGGAATATTTTTATACGAAGTGTTTATTAAACTACAAAATAGAATGTCTTTGTCGTACGTATGCGGCGACAACGACTTCTCCGCCGTCGTGACCATTATTTGAGTTTCGGCTTCCACTACAAGCCATACCTTCTTTTTAAAAGAAAAATAAATACCATGTTTTACTTTTCGTTTATTTTGGTATTGAAAATGGTTTTCAAAATGTTTTTTCAATGTGTTGTATTGATATCTTGTGATTGAAAGGTGGAAATCTTATGTTTCCTTTATGCATGTATTATATGATAATATTATGTTATGGTTCTTAGGCATTGTTATGAATACGGGTAGTTCCGTGATAAACTAAGGGTGGGTGAGCCCGATATAGCTCTTCAATGCATTGGGTAACGCGATGGAGTGAAACATTAAGGTTTCTCTGAAGAGATTTAGGGAATATACTATGATGGGTATTCCAAATGTAACCAAGAGGGTTACTCCCTACATAAGAATGTTATGAATGCCTCATGTTACCTTTATGTCTTATGTTTTCTATGATTTATTCATGGTTTGATGAGGTATGTTAATGTGCCTATCTTTTATGGGTAAAGTATGATTTCATTCTTATGTATATATGAACTCATGTTTCCTTTCCATATTTTTATAACCCTTACTGAGCTTTTTATGCTCATCCCAAGTTTTTGAAATGTTTTTCACAGGTCAAGGGAAAGGTAGATGATGTGATGATAGTGTCAAGGATGTGTCAAGAAAGAATCCATGTTTTATTTTCAATATGTTTCCGTTGATGGGAAGAATGAATACTGTATTTTATGTAACTACTTTGTTTAAATGTGGAATGTAATTAAAGTTTCATGATCTAATTCTCTAAAACTCTAAACATAAAAAGATCCTCAATATGTAATCTTGTAATAACTCGAGATTAAGTAAGGTTTAAGGTTGGGGCCTTATAGTTGGTATCAAAGGTCGGTTTAGAGAACTTTAGAGGTTAGGGTATTCTTTAAGCATAAGTGACATTACCATAATGGTTAGGATTTCAGAAAGAGACCTAGTTTTAGATAAAGTGAATGAGTAAGTATATCTTAGTGTTTACCTTCCTCATTAGTACATGATGGTTTTGTTGATATAATGACAATGACATTTCTGTTTTTAGTGAATGGATGGATCTAGCAGGCACCAAAGAGAAAACAGGTTTGAAGGAAACGATGGTGGTTCTATGATTAAGATACTAGATAAAATGGGGGATTCAATGGGGAAACTTGTTGTTGTTCTAAACCAACTATCAAGGAGTCATGATCAACCACGTGAACCTTGGTATGATATTTAATGCATCATGTACGAGATGACCAATCCATGTGGAAGTTTAGGTAATAATTATAAAGGTAACCATTAGAGTTTATATGATCCTTACTTTTGAGGTAATTATGGGTTATTATATAATATGCTGGAAAATGAAAGGCATGAGATAAACATGAGGTTAAAATATGTTATGATCATTTTTGATGATTTTATCTCTTTTTGGGGAATGATTTAAGAATTATATAGTTTTGGAAAAAGGACAACACGCAGGCCGTGTGACAACCCGTCGCGTCGGACAAAGCTGCGGGAATCGAACCCATAACCAAAGTGCGACTGGTATTTATCGCCTACCACTGGACTACGTGAAGTACCTGGTTAGTTTGACTGATTCTTTTTAGTTAGATGATTTTATGAATTATGAGTAAGTTGATCTTGGGTTATTTATGAAAATGATTAACCTATCATGGAGGATATGTGATTAGGTTAATTACTTTTCAATACGAGACGTTACGAGCAACTGATATTGTTTGGAGATAAATGTTACGATTTAACTTGTAAGACTATGTGACTAAATCCTTCAAATATTTGGGTTTCAATCTTATATTGTTTTACTTTGAAAAATTTTATGGGCAAATTTTTTATCGGATGGTCCTCGTTGAACTTTGGGTTTTGTTGGACAAATTTTGAGATTAAGAATATATTTTATTTTTATAAAGGGTTATCCTTTTTTGGATTATCTGACCTTGTACTAACCTTTCTAGTTTTGGTTTTGGTTAAATCCTACAGACATAGGATGTATATAGTTCTCTTTTGTGGATTAGGTGATTCTCTAGAAGTTGATTATAGTACTCTTAATGTGAACAAGTCTCCCTAAATACTCATCTTTTGGAAAAAATATGAGTTTGATTAAGGAATCTAATAAATGTTGGAAGTCAACATGATAAGTGATTATGTTTACTTATGAATAAATTCCTCAATAAAAAGTATCTTAAAACAAAAATGTTGTCTATTAACTTTTCCTACTGGGGAACCCAACACCGTTTAACCCATCACAAGTTTGTGATTTTCTTATCGTTAACTTTCTCCTAAACAAGTTTTCTATCACTCCCCATTAGAACATGACCCTATGTTTTCTCCTCCATGTCCAGGTTTTCCTACATGGAGTCCTAGTATGGGTTAACTCAGGTGACCTCTGTACTTATCTTTCTTTATTTTAATGTTATTGTTTTAATGACTCTTGTTCCGATGGGGGACTTTTAAGGATGTGTCCAAGATCAATTTTAAAAATTGCGAGGACGCAATTCCCAAAAGGGGGGAAGGATGTAACACCCCAGGTAAAAAAATAATATGACATTTTCATATTTATCCATATTTGTGAATAAATTATTAATATGACTTTAAAGGGGATTCTATGCTCGATGGCATACCCAACACGCTACAACAAGTTTCTTGGGAATCTTACGTTGCACTCTAATAATAAAATAATATTATTTTAAATGGTAGTTAACATGTAGTCGTTGTATTGGCGGGAATGGATAGAAATAACTAAAATATTATTATATATGTTTTTTAATGTTTTTACATTTATCCAATAAATGATAAAGGCATAAAATATGGAAATAATTCGATTTTAGGCGTATATGCCCTAGTTTTCACTAAAGGTTCACTTATCGCCTTTTGATGGAGAACCATCATTATATATAGTTTTTTTTCACTCTTATACATCCTTTTGGACCAAATAAAACTCGTTTTAAGAATTGGGACATCAAAATTTACTTTGTGTAAATTTTTGGTATCTTTCTGATAAAGTTCATTTTTTAATGAATAGTGTAAAATGTTGTATTTTAATTCAAAACCTCTTTTTAATGTATTTTATTTATATGATTAGATTATCTTTTTAATTGGATTTAAAGTGGAATAAGAATATATTTTTACCATTTAATCTAATATTGGTCGTTGGAATTAATTTCACTTTGAAATCAGATTTAAACTAGTGTCAATCTTTTGATACTTATTGTTTCATAAAAACACGCTATTTGCTCTGACAGCGGGAATTAATTATTAAATTAATTAATGTGACTTATTTGTTTTGAATTTTGTAAAATGGACTTCATTTTTGTATTCTTAATATCAAATATATCTTAGGGTGAATTTTTGGGATTTTATCTGAAAAACTTTAATTTCTGATGAATAGTGAAACCACTAAGTGGTACTTATAAAAACTAATTTTTCCGTTTAAATGAAATTTTGCCATCTTTGTGTTTTGAATTTAAAAAATCCGACAAAAATGGTTGTCATTAAGAAGTAAAATGTTGTTCAATGGGATAAAAATAATTTTTTGGTGAATAGTAACTTATAAAGTTTTTAATCGCGATTAGAGGTAATTAGTGTAGTTTAAGGTAAAAATAATATTTTAATAATATGAAATGAAGTTGACACATATCCTATCATTATTGTATGTGTCATGTCCGACCAAGACAACCCATGGGTCAACATGGGGACCCCATGAAGCCACATTGGTTGGAAAATGACATTAATATCTTTTTATTTAAAGTTAAAGTAAAAAATGAGACAAACATGAAATGTTTTACTAAAACAATTTTTACATGGGGTTATACAAATCATAGTTTTGACTATAAATATTCATTAGAAAGATAAAACGATTTCCTACATCATAGTAGTTCTTTTATAATTTTTATACATTAAATAAATTAAATTATTTATAACATCATGATGATGTCGCGATGACCTCATTATTTAACGATTTAAATAAAATGGAATGATAATGTAATATCTAAGACTTAAACATGTCCAAAACCTATTGGATGAGTGGATTTCGAACCCCTATCACTATACCCTCGAAATACATCAATTTGGGACCTTTAAAATCCGAAATGCTTTTGAAAATAAAGTAACATTTTGTAACTTTACAAGAGTGCCCCTCCTCTCCTCTTATAAAAGGCCCCCACCCCTACCACCTTACCCACACTCCAAAAGCCTTTGGCTCAGCCAAACTCTTCCCATTATGTCTCTACACTTCACTATATTACACCTTGAAGCCTCACTTTGGGCATAAGTCTTCCCAAGGAAGCCTTTGAGCTCAAACCAATGGGAGTTACCCGATTTTATGGTAATGTCTTCACTTGAGTACTTTTGTTTTATTTTGCTTCTCCAACCCCATAAACTCTTTTTATTCATTTCTTTTGTATCAAATACAGTATCATCAATATACTAGGATGTTTTTATAAGAATTATTCGAGCTACACTTTCACACACCTACATCTAATGGTTAAAGAACATACTGTTTCCGTGGATGGCAAATTTCGGCCTCCCGAAACGATGATTGTTCAACATTCTTTTAACACCTTAAAAGGTGGCCATTAAGATGAAACTATATTTATATATGATATATAATATTTTTGTTATTTCCTTAAGCTTCTGTATTTTTCATTTTGGACATACCATTATGGTTTCCATTATGGGTAAACGCGATATCTTCATTTAAGGAAGTGCGGACTACCACCCCCTCAAAGTGATTTGATTCGTTAATAACATCTGTGGTAAGTATAAAGGATATATTTATTGATATTATATATGATACCATACTGGAATTAAAATACTATTATGTATCACTATGTTTTAATTCCATTAAATATGAAATAGAAATGGAAGTAGCATTCATACGTACGTACGGCTTACCGTCTCCATGATCGGTACATTTCATTTCTTATCTCAAAATGTTATGTAATATTATAAGTACATATATATAATGTATATATATGTAATATATTACATCAAAATTATGGATATCATTCTGGAATTATATCATATATATATATCTCTCTCATTTTGTTTTAATTCCATTAATATGACAAAAAATGAAAGTAGCGTTCATTCGTACGTACGGCCTACCGTCTCCATGAACGATGCTTTTCGTTTTAATCTCCAAATGATATGGAATAGTATGAAATGAATATTTACTGGATATATATGATATTTTAATCATTAATACTATTCTGGAAATTATTTACTTATAACTACATGGGCAATCTTTTTTCATACAAATTCATTTTTGACTCATGTACCAAACAACGGAAAAAAGTATGATATGAAATAACATTATTAAACAATTATTATAACATTATAATATGTGATATGAACTAAATAATAATCTCTAAAGGAGGTACTTAGGAAATTATTAATTGACCAAAATTTATTATTCAGGAATATAATGAAACAAACAAGACAAGTTGGACTTGAGGTAAGGGATCCGACTCCTCTCTTTCTTTTAAAGTACTCTCTTTTATGTCATTCCTTTTAAATATCATTTTTCTTGTTATTGGGATGTTCTATTATATTAATATTACTGTAATTGTTATGTTCATATGATAAGAGACCCTATTCTCTCTCATCAATCCATTTTGGAAGTTTTGAGTGGCGCCGTTAGGCTGCCGAATTTTCGTAAGAGATCTAACCTCTCTCTTTCTTTTTAAGTACTCTCCTTTATGTCACTTATTTTAATATCCTATTTGTTATGTTGGGGGATGTTATTTTATATTCCTATTTCTATAAACTTTATGTTAATATGATGGGATACCCTATTTTATCTCATCAATCCATTTTTGTAAGTTTTATTTGGCGTCGTTAGGCTGCCGAGTTTTCGTATGGGATTTTTCATCTCACTTTTATTCCCATGAGATTTATTCTACATTTGCCACAATTTCCTTTGAGTGGTGTATGTACTGACCATTATTCTACTCTTTGTGTAATATACTTTCGTTTATGAGTATTTACATCAATGATTTATTATCCTTCTTTCATGGGGTGTATGTTTTGAAAGATACCCAAGTCGGTAAGGGAACCTTTCACCCTCCTCTTTTTAAAAAGACTTCTTTTGTTGGGTATTTTAATTTACATATTGTTATGTTGGGATATGTTCTCATATATCCTTATTGATGTAAATTTTATGTCCAAGTGATAAGATACACTTTTTATCTCTCATCAACTCATTTTGATGTGACGTTGTTAGGCTGTCAAGGGAACTTATTAACCCCATTTTGATTTCTTTGGGTTCAACATGTAGTTATTGAATATGTCATCCTTTGAATATGTGTGAATGACCTTTGATTATTTTAAACTTAATATCCACTTATATTTTGTGTATTATTTTGTCACACATACTTATGTAATTGATTTATCCTTAAACCAAGGATACCGTCTTTTTAAGGGACTTCGTCTCAATCTCCTTTCATTGAGGCATATTCTGTTTTATACACAACCTTCTTTTATACGGTGTATAAACCCATTTGACTATTATGTTTATTAAAAAGGAATCTTTTTATACGAATTTTTTGTTAAACGAAAAAGGGAATGTTTTTGTCGTACGTATGCGGCGACAACGACTTCTCCACCATCCTGACCATTATTTGAGTTTCAGCTTCCTTTACAAGCCATACCTTCTTTTTAAAAGAAAAATAAATACCATGTTTTACTTTTCTTTTATTTTGGTATTAAAAATGGTTTTCATAATGTTTTTTCAATGTGTTGTATTGATATCTTGTGATTGAAAGGGGGAAATGTTATTTTCCTTTATGCATGTTTTATGTGATAAGATTATTTTATGGTTCTTGGGCATTGTTATGAATACGGGTGGTTCCGTGATAAACTAAGGGCGGGTGAGCCCGATATAGCTCTCCAATGCATTGGGTAACACGAAGGAGTGAAAAGTTAAGGTTTCTCCGAAGAGATTTAGGGAATAAAATGTGATGGGTATTCTAAACGTCACCAAGAGGGTTACTCCCTACGTAAGAATGTTATGAATGCCTCACGTTACCTTTATGTATTATGTTTTCTATGATTTATTCATGGTTTGATGATGTATGTTAAAGTGCCTATGTTTTATGGGTAAAGTATGATTTCATTCTTATGTATATATGAACTCATGTTTCATTTCCATATTTTTTATAACCCTCAATGAGCTTTTTATGCTCATCCCAAGTTTTTGAAATGTTTTTCACAGGTCAAGGGAAAGGTACATGATGTGAGGATAGTGTCAAGGATGTGTCAAGAAAGAATCCATGTTTTATTTTCAATATGTTTCTGTTGATGGGAAGAACGAATACTATCTTTTATGTAACCACTTTGTTTAAATGTGGAATGTAATTCAAGTTTCATGATATAATTCTATAAAACTCTATTCCTGAAAAGATCCTCAATGTGTAATCTTGTAATAACTCCAGATTAAGTAAGGTTTAAGGCTGGGGCCTTATAGCGCGTGCTCGGAAAGAGGTAGTGTGGGACTCCGTAGAAGAAACACGGTTAATGGAGGCCATGGGTAGCACATCCTTTGTCGTTCCTGTCTTTATCTCCTTGTCATTGTTACATCTCCATACCAAATAATTCCACAATAAGGAACAATGAAGGAGGCTGTCGGGCCATGTTAGGTAGGCCCGCACCCTCCACGTTTAGGGAGGTATCAATTGGCTCAACAAGATAGAAGTTGATCATTAACACGTCCGAAACAAACCCTTTCTATTCGATGAAGAAGATAAGTAAGTGTATAACATCATCAAGTAATTAACCCCTACCTCTTGAATGTCGGTCGTTGTTCGTTGACGATGTCACAGAAATGGAACAAAAGAGTTCGCAATTCGTCGCATTCGTCCTGCACTCCTAATCCCATGTTGCGTCGGTTGTGGAAGACACTCCACGTCGGTAGAATCTGAGGGAGGAAGTCAAAGTAGGTTTTTTCCACCGTTCATCATTGGAAGAACTTTTCTCTCAAGATCTTCTCTTCCCATGCTCCACCAAAAGAGAAAAATGCAAACCAAATAATTATGTCCAACAATAAAAATAGTATGTCAATTATTTTAGAATTTTGGATTTAAAATTCAAAAGAGAAAATTAATTAATTAAATAATCTCCCCTAATTAATGGTTGAGAGGTGGTACAAATTAAATTTAAGTGGGGTTGGCTCCATTAAGGTGGATAAGGTCACAGGGTTTCTCCCTATTTAATGGGGAGTTGAGGAGGTTTTACACTCCTCCATTAATAAGGGGTTAAGCCTCAGGTGGTCCACCCATCATAACCTCTAACGAGAGTTTATGCTAAGGTGGTCCCCACCACCAAAACCTCCCAAGGGAGGTTATGTTGTGGTGGTCCCAACTCTAACACCCATGAGGAGGTTTTAACCACCCAACCTCCACGTGGTAGTTAAAAATAAAATAATGTGACACACACTTTATTTTATTATTTTAAGTGAAAACACCAAAACTAACTTTTATCCTGGACTCACTGCCAACGAAGAGAAACTATTCTAAAGCATATATCGGCACTGCAAGTTCAACAGTGCCATTAAATTTCATTTTCAAGCACTGGTTCAAAAGTTATAAAAACTCATTCGTACGTTTACTAAACATACCCGAACAAAACATCAGAAATTGATTCTGGTTACACCTGGCCTCAAAATCCAGTGACGTAAATTTTCACAGAGTTGTAAAAATCCCATGTATTAAAAAAGATTCCATGTGATTTCTGGGTCATTACAATTATATTCTCTTTATTTATGGCATTAATTTCAATGTAATAATTAATTTAGAAACTAACAAAAATGTTATTTAAAAAAAATTGTATTTTGTTATATTATATAAAATTAATAATAATAATAAATAAGGATAAATGGGAAATATTTGATTTAAAATATTATCCCATTAATAATTATTAGTAAATAGTTACCTTATATATAAAATTATAAACTCTTAAGAGTGATAAATATGTTTCTATGGTTAAAGTTAGAATAATTTATTTAGGTGTTAAACTAAAATGATATGGTTAAAACATTCAAAAAATCATATCTAAATTTATATTTTGATGATATATTAACAATATTACACCTTATGTTTGAAATAGTTAAAATTTGGAGAGATATTTCTCTTTAATAGTCATATTATATATTATATTTTAACGATACATCAAAAGTTCCCCTCACCTCAATTTTAATAGGAAACCTCCTCCCTCGCATCATTAAACCATTATTATACTTATATAAAGAAAATACAGTAAAGATTATATTATCCACTTACCTATCAATTTTATAGTGGTTATGGACTACCAAAAATATCACCCTTTGACCCATTTATAGGAGTTCTAAAGGAGTTGTATGGAGGAAGAGGTAATCACTCTAACCGAAACATTCTTTTTCTAATCTTATTTACCACATATAAATCTAGGATATTTATGATAGAATAATAATATCTTGATCCTATATATTATTAAAAATTAGTTGGATTATGAATAAACCATTATAAAATTTATTTCCATCCAAATAAGATGTGCATGTATCACTCATCCGTACATACAACTTACTATCTCAACAAAGTGTTACGATTCATTTTTCATCCCCATCATTTATGTATGCGTAATATGTTGGTTTTATTGTTTTTATATTAAATTAATGAAATAATAATACCTCTTTAATGAAAATATCATTTCTACCTTCATTTCAACCAAACATTTGGGCAATGATCGTGTCGTTTGTTCATACTTATGGACAACATGTTCACGATGTGATGCTATTTCTTATTTTATTTATTGTCCACATATTTTGGAATAATTAGGAATTTGACTAATATATATGATATATATTATATTATAATGTTTTAGTTAATATGACTTATTATTTAAAATTATATCATTCCGTCAGTCAAAAATGGAAATAGAATTTATGCATACGTACAACCTACCATCTCTATAAATAGTCTAATTTATTTCACTATATATAATATAAATGGATGATTATAATATATATATATATATAATGAATATATATTTGGTCTGTAACATAATTAAAATTATTGAAATTTTGTTACCATGATAAAATTTTATGGATCAGGTGTGCCGAACCAAATCATACATTGAAAAGGAAACAATTATCAACTAGATGAATGATTTTAGTAATAAGGAATTAGTAGATGTAGATAAGATGTTATAATTAAGTCATAAATGGTAATATATATATATATATTGTTACATAATAAATTTATTTAAATAAATATTTATTATACATGTGGTTTGAACGTGAACAATGAAAGGCCTTATATGAAGTCATTGCTTATTTAAAAAGCTCTTCATTATTTAGGGTTGTTTATGTTTATGTTTATATTGGGTAATATTTATATATCATGGCCAGGAGTTATATTTTTCTAAAAAAAATTATTTTTCAATTATACTAACATTATTTAAAATCCATTTAACATTTCTTAAAATTTTATAAAATTATTCTAAAGGATTATTTATGTCTTATTTTGAATGATAATCTTTGTGAAACTTCTAAAAAATATATTAAAAGGATGTTTTTAAACCTATAAATAATGTGTGAAATATAAATTCATTATGAGGCCTAATTCATAGAATATTAATATACATTATTACATGTTTATGTTCAATGAAAAAAATTTAATTTAAAAGTGTGTATTTTTTACAAGATGTGAGTTTAAAATGGAAATGTTTATTTTGTGAAGAAAATTTCGATGTGATTTTAAAAATTAATTTCTTTCTAAGATAACCTTATTTTTTTGGGAATAATGATTTATATTAGATATAATACATTGAAACCAATATTATTGTAACACACGAGACTTTTATGAGAAATATTTTGTTTTTAAATAATCAAAGGAATCATTCAATACACACAACACTAGATTGGCTTGCTTTACACGCAATCGTGGCCTTCCTCGATAGCTTGCGTCGTACGCAATACCGAGTTTCACTAAACAATGATATGCTATTAAAATATTATTAAAACTAGCCGTTATGAATAGTAATAACCACTTTTTGAAATTTTATAAATTATATTTTTTAAAATAGACTTCATTTTTGGATTCGTAATATCGAAATTAGCCTAGGGTGAAATTCCGGTATTTGTCTGAAAACATTCAATTTTTGATGAATAGTGAAACCACTAAGTGGTAGTTAAAAAAACTGAATTCTTCATGAAACATAATTTTACCACTTCTGTGAGTGGCATTTCGAAAATCCGAGAGACACGGATAATAACATGGACTAAAATTTGGTTCAATGAGATGAAAATAATATTTGGTTAATAGTAACTTTTTACTTTTTTTTACCACAGTTAAAAGTAAATAGGGTAATTAAGGGTAAAAGTGTTATTATTATTACCCTAACACATGTACTAATTCTATTGGATAAGATTAATTCGACCAAAAACAACCTTAGGAATAAATTATGACCATTTAGGCCCACTTGGATTAGACTAGGACATTTATTATTAATTCATTTAAAGAAGGATTAAAATATTTAAAATCAACATTTAATAAGTAAATCATTTTTAATATGGGGTTATACATAAGATAAATTCTACTATAAATATTCATTAGAATGCTAAACATATTTACTACACAATTGTATTTTATTTTTAATTTTTATACATTAAATAATTTAATTTATTTATGACACAACAATGATGCAGTAATTATATTATTAATGAAATATTGACATAATTGATGTTATAAATACCCAAATAAAAGTAATTTGAGACATTTTTTGAATTAAACTAATTTTATAGGTTAACATGACATGGGTTTATTGATTTTATTAACTTTTTTCTAACTAATCATTCTGTTATGATTTTCACAAAAATCAATTACTAAATAGTGTCAAAATTGATATAAAATAGTTTTTAAAACAAATATTATATTATTAATTGTTATTTTATTCCTAAAAATCTAAGGTTCGCCCAAATGACGTAGATAAGGTTATATATGTTAATAGTAAGCAACATGGGGATAGTTTGTCTTGATATAGTATGTTTATTAACCATATAGTGTAAGAATATAAGAAGACACGGTAAAAGTTAAATTATCTAACTTAAAGTTAAATCTAAATGATAAGGTTAAAATTGATACCAAAACTTGGGAAAATTCTATTTTATGACAGGATTCATACCCCTACCCACATTTTATTAGAAATATATCAATTTGGAGCTATTAAAAACCTAATTTTACTTTATAATATAATTATATGTTTTGTTATTCCAAAGGTGCCCCTCTCCTCCCTTATAAAAGTCCACCTCCTCCCTCTCTTCCTCACACCACATTGACCCTTCACGCTCGGCCAAAACCTGAAAATTTCTTTTCTACACTTCCCTAGAGACATCATAGAGGTCCTGGTCATCTTAAAATACCATGTTTAGTGCCCTAAAAGGAATTCTCAAAGAAGCGCTTCAAAGAAGAGGTAATGTCCGTTACCGATTATTTCATCTTTATTTCTTCTTCCACTTCTTCTTCTTTAGTTGTTTAATTATGAATTAAGAACCTCAGTATCATTCATATACTGTTATGTCATTATAAATATGAAACAACCCTATTTCACCATCAATCCATCCTACGGAAAATGAAATCACCGCGCGTGCGTACGTACGGAATACCGTCTCCACGCTGTGGTGTAATATATTTTCCACCACCACCATACTTGGATGGGTATAATGGTGTAAATAATGACTATATAGGATTATTGTAAAGGTATATTTAATCTGAAATAGTATATATACACTTGAATACAATTCCACAATCATGGGAACGATATCATCGCTCGTGCGTACGTACGAAATACCGTCTCCACGATGTGATGCGACTCGTTCTACATGATCTTTATTGCATAATGATTATATAAATGAAATTAATTAATGAATATGATATATATTACAATAATACCATTCTGTAAATGAGGTATCTATAACCTAAAACGAATATAAGAATTTATTCGACAAAACACGCATAAGAACAAAGAGTAATAAACACCCGAATAACAAGTAGTAATGAAATATTATTAATAAGAAGCTAAGAATATGTCCATATTGATATCATAAAAATAAGTATGACTCTAGAATAAGTCAATAACATTATTTAAATCATTATGCAGGAGGTACGGACACTTACGAAGCAAATTGGACCTAAGGTAAGGGAAATATCACAATCTCATTTTTATCTGATATTGTTTATACTTTGGAATTTACTGGGGTGTATTTTATCATCCGCATCCATGTTTTCTCAATATGTAATATTTATATCCTTATACAATAGTTTATGTTCAATTTTACCCTTCGGTGAGTTTTTTGTAAAAGATATGAAAGGAATCTTTTGTCATTTTTCGTAAGAGGCACTTTTTGACTTTTCCGGCAAAAGTAGGAGAAGAATGTTTTTTAACTTATACGAAATTAATGGATTTTTAAAACATTATATCCTAGAATCTTCCTTTACATGTTTTCAAGTTTATTTTTAATCAACTTCTTTTAGTTTAAAATTTTATGACATGTTAATAAAGGAAAATGTTTTTGAGTAGAAAGGATATTTTCCTCAAGAATGGCGTTCAATTTTTTTATCAAAATTATTTTCCATCTAAGATAATATAGGTTATGTTTTTATCCCTATTATTACATTGATTTAATGATGTTGTGATGGAATTATTTTTTATGAATTCCTTTATCTTATATGAATTTTTTTATGATGTCACGATGTTTAAGATTCCCATTTTTATTACATGGGTTATGCTATGATATATGGTTTATGATTTTGTGGCACACATAAAAATGGTATAATTATGAGATGGGTGGGACCTATTTATCCTTCCAATGAATTGGGTAAAGATTTTATATCACATGAGATAGACATGGCTAGAATGATAGGTTAAACCGGTTCAGTGAAAGAGGACTGAAACGAGGAGTGAACTCGGTTCAGAAATGGACTTTGTCCACTAAGATAGTCTTTGCAATGAGTCTTGACTAATAAGAAATGATTCTCTATGATTATGTGTGTATGCCACAAAGTTTCATTATTTAAGTTATGATTATTGGGATTTCATTTCACTTCTATGATTTATCCCATGTTATGAAATTATTCTCCCTTTTGCAGGTTAAGATTTCCAAAAGTTATGTTCTTATGAATATGATGTGATTTATATTACTTTTTTTCACCCTTACTGAGCATTTGAGCTCACCATTTTGTATTTTTTCTTTCCCCATGTCAGGAAGAAAGTTATTAAGTAAGATATAACAAAAGGGGCTGTAGATATGATGAAATAAATGGGAGACAATGTAGACACTTTATGAACAAGTTGTTTATGTTTCCCACTTTCTAAAGGCACTATACATATACGGTCCTTTCCTGGTTTTGTTCTATGTTGTAATAACTGTTCTTCAATTTCAGAGTAATAACAATATATGTAAAGTATGGGTCGTTATAGTTGGTATTAGAGGAAAGGTATAGTCAACCTTTGGAAACTAGGATGTGAAAGCCTTAGTAAGAACCCTAAGGATAATTCTAATCATAGAACACAATCTTAGTGTTTTAGAAATGGAAATGAATATTCTAAGATAATACCTTAAGTGTGAAATTTTATTCTTGATTATGTGGTTTTCCTATTATAATTTTTGTTTCTCACACTATTCTCCTTGGTTTTAGTCAATGGATGGAACCCAAAGGAACCGTGTTAATGCGGAATGCGACGGGCAATGCAAAGATTGTCCACCTGAGCAACCAAATGTTATGGGAGCTGGAATGCAAAATCTTGTAGCCATGCTCCACAAATTTCTCAAGCTATGAATCATACAGGACTTCCAAATGAGCAAAGGAAGGAGCAACATTTAGTTGAATCCTTCATGAGGCAGCGTCCACCTTCTTTCAGCGGGTCTACTGATCCATTAGTTGCTGAACAATGGATTAGTACTACTGAAAAGATATTTGTAGTTCTTCAATGCTCTAAACATGGTAAATTCATCCTAGCAGTGTATCGTTTGGAAGTAGATGCTGATCAATGGTGGAATTTTATTAAGAATACCAGGAAAAGGGAAGAAATTGAGTCCATGGAATGGGAAGAGTTCAAGAACTTATTTTTCAATAAGTACTTCCCTCGTATTCTCCGAACAAAGATGGAGAAGGAGTTTCTCGAACTGAAGCAAAAGGATGATGAATCTATTGGTACCTATGAAGAAAATTTTACAAGAATTGCAAGGTACGCTTCTGGTATTATTATCCGACCTGAGAGTAAGATCGATCGATTCTTTAGTATCTTAAAACCAAGTCTTCGAAGGGACTTAGCCATAAGGGACTTCAATAGCTACGAGGAAATTGTTCGATGTGCTCTCAAAGTTGAGATGGATATTGGAGTAACCCATCAGTCATATGGGTTTGATAAGAAGAGGAAAATGGAATTCAATGGAAAATCTAAAGAGCACACTTAAAAGAAGATGTTTTTTCCATTATTCTCAAAGTGTGGAAAGAAACATGGAGGGAGTTGTCTTAAAGGGACAAGTAAATGTTTCAAATGTGGAAGGGAAGGTCATCGGGCATTTGAATGCCGCGATGATGGGAAGAAGATGTCTATTGATTCAAACAAAGGAAGGGATACACAGAACGAACCTACTACACTTCAATGTTTCATGTGCAAGGAGATGGGGCATTATTCCAATAAATGCCCAAATCCAAGGGTTGATGATGATGGTCGACGTCAAAAAAATCATAAGGCTAAAGACAAAGGAAAGTCAGATGCAATTTCTATCAGCGATGTGGAGTACGATAACAATGTAGTGAAAGGTACACTTACTATTCACTCAAAAGTAGCAAATGTTTTTATTTGATTCTGGATCCACCCACTCTTTTATTTCGGAATAATTATCTAAGGGTATCACCGTATTACCTCAACAATTAGATGTTGAGTTAGATGTGATAACACCTAATGGCACAACAGTCGAATCAAAAGTTTATAATTCTTCCCCGATTGAAGTTTCTGGGAAAGTGCTTCTTGCAAATCTTGTGATCCTTCCTATAGTGGAATTTGATGTGATTCTTGGCATGGATTGGATTTCTTTATATGGAGTTCATATCAATTTCCAAATAAGGGAAGTCGTATTTCATATTCTAGATCAATCTATGATCGTCTATCGATGCAAGGATGAACATAACCTTCCAGTGGAAATTTCTTCCATCTTATGGGTATTGATTCCACTAAATGAGGGTTATTTATCTCAAATTTTTGGTGAGAAAATCATGATTAATAATATTCCCATTGTACAAGAGTTTGATGATGTCTTTCCAGAGGAATTGATAGGTCTTCCACCAAATCGTGAAGTTGAGTTTTCAATAGAACTCGTACCGAGTGCTTTGCCTATTTCAAAGACACCTTATAGAATGGCCCCAATTGAGTTGCAGGAATTGAAGAAGAAACTCCAAGAGAATCATGATAAGGGATTCATACGCCCTAGTGTGTCACCTTGGGGAGCACCTGTTCTATTTGTTAAGAAGAAAGAATGATCAATGAGACTCTGCACTGATTATCGAGAACTTAACAAGATCACTATCAAGAAAAAATATCCTCTCCCACTCATTGATGACTTATTTTACCAACTACACGGAGCTCAATACTTTTCCAATATTGATCTTCATTCATGGTATCATCAATTAAGGGTCAAAAGGGAGGATATACCAAAGACGACTTTCTGTACAAGGTATGAACACTATTAATTTATAGTGATTCCATTTGGTCTTACTAATGCCCCTGTTATCTTCATGGATCTGATGAATAGGGTCTTTAGAGACTATTTTGATCAATTTGTGGTAGTCTTTATAGATGATATTCTTGTCTATTCAAAGAGAAAGGAAGAACATGAAGATCACTTGAGAATTATATTGAAGACTCTGAGAAAGGAGAAGCTTTATGCCAAATTTACCAAGTGTGAATTTTGGCTTCAAAAAGTTTCATTTTTGGGTCACATAATCTCAAAAGAGGGGATATCTGTGGATCCAGCAAAAACAGAGGTTATTGAAAGATGGTCGAGACCAACAATAGTAACTGAGATCCGAAGTTTTTTTGGTTTGGCTGGATATTATCAACGTTTTGTGAAATATTTTTCACAATTATCTAATCCACTCACCATGTTGACTCGGAAAGGAGTTAAGTTTGTTTGGATGGAAGAATGTGAAGAGAATTTCAAGGAGTTGAAAAGAAGGTTATCCAGTGCACCTGTGCTCACACTGCCTTGTAGTGGGGAATGTTTTGTGATCTATAGTGATGCATCCAAGAAGGGAGTGGGGTGTGTTCTTATGCAAAATGATATGGTGATAGCTTATGCCTCACGACAATTGAAAATCCATGAGAAAAATTACCCAACTCATGATTTGGAGTTAGCTTTGGTAATCTTTGCATTAAATATTTGGAGGCATTATCTTTATGGTGAAAGGTGTGATATTTATACTGATCAAAAAAGTTTAAAGTGTATTTTCATACAAAAGGAGAAGAATATGCGCCAAAGAAGATGGTTGAAGCTGATTAAGGATTACGACCGCTCAATTCATTACCACCCCGGGAAAGAAAACAAGGTGGAAGATGCATTAAGTCGACAAGACCATGCCATTTTATCCATGATGAGGATCACAAAAGATCCAATATTTATGGATTTACAAAGGATGGATCTTGGAATTATAATGGGAAGGGAAAAATCATATCTTTCTCAAATGAATGTTCAACCAACTATACATGTGAAGATTAAAGAGGCGCAGAAATAAGATGTAGAGTTACAATAGAAGGTGAGAAATGTTCCTGAATTCAACCTTGATTGTGATGGG
Organism: Viscum album; assembly: GCA_963277665.1. Classification (NCBI taxonomy): domain Eukaryota; kingdom Viridiplantae; phylum Streptophyta; class Magnoliopsida; order Santalales; family Viscaceae; genus Viscum; species Viscum album. Next base: position 1,187,431,567 of record OY728121.1, on the reverse strand, counting down.
ATAATAAAGTTCAGGAATCAGGTTTGTGTTCCTCCCATCCCCGAATTAAAGAATGTCCTTCTGGATGAGGCTCATAGTTCTCCATTCTCTATTCATCCTGGAGGAACGAAGATGTATAGGGATCTGAAAGAGTACTTCTGGTGGGATGGAATGAAAAGAGATGTTGCTGAATATGTCTCTCGATGCTTGGTTTTTCAGCAAGTTAAAGATTAGAGACAGAAGTCTAAGGGGATGTTACAACCATTACCCATACCCGAATGGAAATGGGAAAACATCACTATGGACTTTGTCACATGACTTCTGAAAACATCCAAAGGCAATAATGCTATCTGGGTCATAGTTGATTGTCTTACAAAGTCCGCACACTTCATTACTATTAGAGAGGATTTCTCTCTGGATCAGCTTGCCAAGATATATTTAAAGGAAGTGGTAAGATTGCATGGAGTACCACTTTCTATTATATCTGATCAGGATTCGAGATTTTCCTCGATGTTCTGGAGAAGTCTTCAGCATACTCTGGATACAGAGCTGAGTTTCAGCACTGTTTATCATCCTCAAACAGATGGTCAGTCTAAGAGAACAATTCAAAATCTAGAAGATATGTTGAGAGCTGGCTCTATGGATTTCAAAGGTGGTTGGGATCAACACCTATCTTTGGTGGAATTATCTTATAATAATAGCTTTCACTCCAGTATTCAGATGGCTCCTTATGAATCTCTCTATGGAAAGAAATGCAGGACTCCAACTTGCTGGGATGAAGTTGGGGAAAGAAAGATATTAGGACCTGATCTTGTTGATGAGATGGCAGAAATGGTCTGATCTGTTAAACAACACATAAGTGCAGCTCAGAGTCGACAGAAAATTTATGCCGACAACAGAAGAAAAGACCTACAGTTTGAAGTGGGTGATAAAGTGTTCTTACGAATATCTCCCTGGAAGAGGGTAATGAGATTTGGAAAGAAGGGTATGTTGAGCCCTAGATATATCGGTCCTTTCGAAATACTGGATCGTATTGGAAAGGTAGCTTACCAATTGGCACTTCCACCGAATCTCTCTCAAGTTCACGATGTGTTCCATGTATCTCTCCTGAGAAAGTACATACCTGATCCTTCACATGTACTCAGCTCAGAAGTTGTACCGCTGGAGAAAGATCTTTCTTATAAAGAACAACCGATAGAGATTATGGATCATAGCAAAAAAGTCCTATGAAACAAGACCACTCTCTTGGTTAATGTTTTATGGAGGAACCACCAGTTTGAATAAGCTACATGGGAGCTTGAGGATATGATGAGGGAGAGGTATCCTCATCTTTTTGTTACAAAGTGATGAATTTTGAGGGCGAAATTCATTTCAAGGGGGGTAAAATGTAACACCCGAGACTTTTATGAGAAATATTTTGTTTTTAAATCATCAAAGGAATATTTCACTACACAAAACACTATATTGGATTGATTTACATGCAATCGTGGCCTTCCTCGATAGCCTGCGTCGTACGCAATACCGAGTTTCACTAAATAACGATATGCTATTGAAATATTATTAAAACTAGCAGTTATGAATAGTAATAACTACTTTTTGAAATTTTATAAATTTTATTTTTCAAAATGGACTTCATTTTTGGATTTGGAATATCGAAATTAGCCTAGGGTGAAATTTTGGGATTTTTCTGAAAACATTCAATTTTTGATGAATTGTGAAACCACTAAGTGGTAGTTAAAAAAAATGAATTCTTCATAAAACATAATTTTACCGCTTCTGTGAGTGGAAATTCGAAAATCCGAGAGACACGGTTAATATCAAGGACTAAAATGTGGTTCAATGAGATGAAAATAATTTTTGGTGAATAGTAAGTTTTTAATATTTTTTCCCACAGTTAAAAGTAAATAGGGTAATTAAGGGTAAAAGTGTTATTATTATTACCCTAAAACATTTTCTAATTCTATTGGATAAGTGTAATTCGACCAAAAACAATCTTAGGAATACAATATGACCATTTAGGCCCACTTGGATTAGATTATGACATTTATTATTAGTTTATTTAAAGAAGGGTTAAAATAGTTTAAATCAATGTTTAATAAGTAAATAATTTTTAATATGGGGTTATACATAAGATAAATTCGACTATAAATATTCATTAGAACGATAAAGAATTTCCTACATAATGATATTTTATTTTTAATTTTTAGACTTTAAATAATTTAATTTATTTATGACATAATGATGATGCAGTAATTATCTTATTAATGAAATATTGACATAATTGATGTTATAAATACCCTAATAAATGTAATTTGATACTTTTTATGAATTACACGAATTTTATAAGTTAATATGACATGTTAGTATTGATTTAATTAACTTTCTTCGAACTAATGACACTGTTATGATTTTCAAAAAAATCAATTACTAAATAGTGTCAAAATTTACATAAAATAGTTTTTAAAACAAATATTATATTATTAATTGTCATTTCATTCCTAAAAATCTAAGTATAGACCCAATGAATTATATAAGGTTATATATATTAATAATAAACAACTTGGGGTTCGTTTGGCTTGATATAGTATGTTTATTAACCTTATAGTGTAAGAAAACAAGAAGACACGGTAAAAGTTAAATTATCTAACGTAAAGTTAAATCTAAATGATAAGGTTAAAATTGATACCTAAAATTGTCTAAATTCTATTAAATGAGATTATTTATACCCCTTACCACCTTATCTTCTAAATATATCAATTTTTAGCTATTAAAAACCAAATTTGACTTTATAATAAAATAGTATTTTTAGTTATTCCAAAGGTGCCCCTCTCCTCCTTTATAAAAGGGAACCTCCTCCCTCTCTTCCTCACATCACTTTGAGCCTTCAAGTTCGGCCAACCCCTGCCAATTTCTTCTATCCACTTCCCTAGAGACATACTAGTGGTCCTGGTCTTCTTAAATGACCACGTTTAGTTCCCTAAAAGGAAGTCTCAATGAATCGTTTCAAAGAAGAGGTAATGTCCGTTACCGATTCTTTCATCTTTATTTCTTCTTCCACTTCTTCTTCATTAGTTGTTTTATTATGAAGTAATAACCTATGTATCACTTATATACTTATATGTTATTATAAGTATGAAACAACCCTATTTCACCATCTATCCATCCTATGGAAAACGAAATCACCGCGCGTGCGTACGTACGAAATACCGTCTCCACGCCGTGGTGTAATCTATTTTGCACCACCACCTTACTTGGATGGGTGTAATGGTGAAAATAATGACTATATATGATTATTGTAATGTTATATTGATTATTAAATAGTATATATACACACCAATACAATTCCACAATCATGGGAACGATATCATCGCTCGTGCGTACGTACGGAATACTGTCTCCACAATGTGATGCGACTCATTCTACATGATCTTCATTGCATAATGATTATATAAATGAAATTAATGAATGAATATGATATATACTAAACCAATAACATTCTTTAAATGGCGTATCTATAACCTAAAATGAAAAATATGAATTTATTCGACAAAACACGCATAAGAACAAAGAGTAATAAACACCCAAATAACAAGTAGTAATGAAATATTACTTATAAGAATCTAAGAATATGACCATATATGATATCATAAAAATAATTATGATTCTGGAATAAGTCAATAACATTATTTAAATCATTATACAGGAGGTTCGGACACTACAAAGCAAATTGGACCTAAGGTAAGGGAAATATCACAATCTCAATTTTATCCGAGATTGTTTATACTTTGCAATTTACTAGGGTGTATTTTATCATCCACATGCATGTTTTTTCAATATTTAATATTTAAATCCTTCTACAATAGTTTATATCCAATTTTACCCTTTGGTGAGTTTTTTGTAAAAGATATGAAGGGAATCTTTTGTCGTTTTTCGTACGAGGCACTTTTTGACTTTTCCAACAAAAGTACGAGAAGAATGTTTTTTTAACATATACGGCATGAATGGATTTTTAAAATATTATTTCCAAGAAGCTACCTTTACAAGTTTTCAAGTATACTTTTAATAAACTTCTTTTAGTTTAAAATTGTATGACATGTTAATAAAGGAAAATGTTTTTGAAGTAGAAAGGATATTTTCCTCAAGAATTGAGTTCAAGTGTTTTATCAAAATTATTTTACATCTATGATAATATAGGGTTCTGTTTCTATCCCTATTATTACATTTATTTGATTATGTTGTTATGGAATTATTTTTTATGAATTCGTTTATCTTATATGAATTGTTTTATGATGTCATGATGTTTAAGATTCCCATTTTTATTACATGGGTTATGCTATTATGTATGGTTTATGATTTTGTGGCACACATAAGAATGGTATCATTATGAGATGGGTGGGACCTATATCTCCCTTCAATGAATTGGGTAAAGATTTTATATCTCATTATATAGACATGGATGGAACGGTAGGTTATACCGGTTCAGTGAAACAAGACTGAAACGAGGAGTGAACTCGGTTTAGAAATGGACTTTGTCCACTAAGATAGTCTTGGCAATGAGTCTTGACTAATAAGAAATGATTCTATATGATTATGTGTGAATTCCACAAAGTTTCATGTTTTATGATATGATTATTGGGATTTCATTTCACTACTATGATTTATCCCATGTTATGAAATTATGCTCTCTTTTGCAGGTTATGATTTCCGAAAGTTATGTTCTTATGAATATGATATGATTGATATTTCATTTATTTACCCTTACTGAGCATTTGAGCTCACCCTTTTGTATGTTTTCTTTTCCCAGGTCAGGAAGAAGGTTATTAACTAAGATATGCCAAAAGGGACTATAGATATGATGAAATAAATGGGTGATAGTGTAGACGCTTTATGAACCAGTTTTTTATGTTTCCCAGTTTCTAAAGATATTATACTATAAGGTCCTTTCCTGGTTTTGTTCTATGTTGTAATAAGTGTGCTTCAATTTTGAAGTAATAACAATGTATGTAAAGTATGGGTCGTTATAGTTATTATTTCTAATAGTGGTTTATTTTTATGATCGAATAGTTTTTATGAAACCCATTTATTTTTCAATGGAATTATTGTTACCAAATGTTTATGAAACCAATTTTATTTATTGGGAATGATATGATGAATGGTTAATAATACAATGGGAAACATATATGTAGTTTTAATTTTGATACACGTGGGACCAATATATCATAAAAATGCTTTGGTTGATGCATTATATCTTATTTTAGTGTTATGAAAAAAGAGTTAATGTGGTTGATTTTTTTTGGAAACAAGTATATAAACATAATACAGTAATGGAAGAAAATTATTACAAATCCCATTGTCTTGGTAGTTAAACATTACATATGAAATGATTTTTATAATTATTATTATGCAGAACACATTTATGACATGATGATATAGTTCACAATTGGGTTTTGATTAATTATCTTTGTTACGATTGTTATCTTTATACATGTTTGTGTTTTATTCTCTGACACATGATTATAATGTTATTTAAATTTTTAATTTAAATTGTAAGTAATTTTCCTTATCTCATTTGCTTATACATATATTATAATTTTATACGATCATAAATTGGTATCTCCAATTTTACCCTTTCTCAGAATCTGAGTTTTGTGTTTTATTTATTTCTTGTATTACCCTGATTTGATGACAGGTATTAGGTATGAAATAATGAAAGAGTTATATTTATGCATAAATATGTGGGAGATTATTTTTGATATTTTAGGAACCACATGTTTATTTTTCCATGTTCTAAAGGAACAGTACCCATAAAATTCTAATCTGTGTGTTTTTATAATGTAATGAATATTTTCCTAAAAATTTATACTATAAGTGTTATAAAATCATGTGATGTTATAGTTCACATAAAATGTTGGGTTGTTTTTATCTATATAGATTAGGATGAATAACCATAAGAAATAATTATAAGACTATGATAATATCGTAGAATTTTTACAATGTTCATAAATAACCATAGTCAAACCCATTGGATCATAAAAGTATGTTTTGTGACATATAGGTCATATAAATTATAGTTAATGATTATTTAGTATTATACTATGATTATTTTTTATCATAATGTGGATCAATGGAACTCTCTATTAATGATCAGGAACCTAAAATTTACACAATGAGGAAAACATATCCACTTATTTGTATTGATGAATTATGTGATCAGCTACATGGGTCACAATACATGTCCAATATTTTTCCCAGTTTTTGATATCACCAAATCGAGGTCTTGAAAAAATATATACACAAGATTAAAATATATTCAAGGTATTAACAAATTTAATTTATAATGATTCCTATTGTTCAAAGTAATTCACCTGATATATTCATGAACATGACTAATACAGTCTTTATATGATATCATGATTACATTTTCTTGTCATTATAAATAATATTAATTTATATTAAAATAGAAATATAGAGCTCTATAAGCACTTGAGTATGGTAATGATGAATCTAAGGGTGGAGAATCATTATTTAAAATTTACAATGTCTGAATTTTGGCATAAGAATGTTTCATTTCCTGGTAATATAATCTCATGAAAGTTTGTATCAGTAGATCCTTCAAAGAAAAAAGTTATTGAGAAATGATTTTAACATAATGATGATAAAAATCCATATACTTCATATGTTGGATGGATATTATAATTTTTGTTTAAATATTTATCATGATTGTATAATATAAAAACCTACTTGATGAAAAAATGAGTTAAGTACAAATTTATGGAGGGATGCAAATACATTTATAAGGATATGGTAATAAGTTTCGTCAGTTAACATGTTCTCAAACTACAGTATGAGAACCTGTAATTCATTGACTTGTTTTTAGAAATGTTCTAAAAATAATATTAGAAATTTTGAAATTTAGTGATGTTTTTTTTTCTCAAACATCCCTAATTTAGGGACATTGTTTATGAAACTTCTGTATGATAATATAGCTCCGTTCATCATATCATTGTAAACATATATTTAAATAAATATATATATATTAACATAGAATAATAAATAAATACATATATATATAAACACATACATACATATATATATATATATTTGTACGTGAATACATATATATATATATAATTTAGTCAGGTTTTGATGAAAATGTGGCTATTTAAATGAAAATTTTATGAGTGTTTTAAAACATGGATAATTATATGTATATATATTTTTGTGTATGTGTGTACATATATAATTATAATTACAATTATATATATGTATAAAAACACATATATATGTACAAACAGACCCACACACACACACACACATATATATATATGTTAATATAAAATATAACAATATGAATAATAAAAAATATAAATATAAAGATATATTAACACATGCACATACAACTATATATATATATATAATATATACATATAAATTATTAAACATAATCATATAAGTAAAATATAAAGATATATATATATATATAACATAAATATATATATATACATGTATATAAACACCGACAGATAAATTTAGATATATATATATATATATAAGTGCATACAATCACAAAACAATATATATAAATACATATAGAAATATTATTTATATATTTACAAACATACACAAACACACAAACACAAACACACACATATTTATATATATTGGCATATATTTACATATAAAAACAAATGTATTTTAAATTTCGTACCATTTCTTATAAAAGGTTGATTTTTTAGTAATATATTTTCTAATGTTTTAAAACAAAGATAATTATATATATATAATTATATATATATACACATATATATTTATACACAGAGACACACAAAATGATATATTAATATATATATTTATATATAAATAAACACTATATATATTCATACAAATAAACACATATATATAAAAATAATATTTATTACTATATTAATATAAACATATGCACATATATATAAAATAAACATATATATAAACAATAAATATAAAATATTAAAAAATAATATTATAGATACATATATATTGATATATGTATATATATAATATAATATATAATAACTTTGAAAACAATAAAATAAATTTATATAAATAAAAATATAATTTTATAAAATCAATAAATAAAATACAATATATTTTTGGTTGTTCATATCTAATAAACCGGTGAGATAAATGGTTTCTGACATGTGTGCTATAAAAGGTCCTTTTATGCTACTAGAATTTGAGGGGACAGTTTTGGTGGAAGGTGGAGTTGTGTAGTTGGGATCAGGAGCAAAAATTTAAATCAAAAAAATAATATTTTCTTAAATAAAAATCATGATCTACAATATATATATATGTGGCCCATAGCACTGTTGGAGGGAGATTTTTTGGTAGGTTTAGTCGGGAGCCAGGGAAGGGTGATAATTACAACATCAACCTCAAATTAAATTCAATAGAAATTGTTATCTTTTCAAATAAAAAACATTAGCTATAATATATATTTATATACAAATTTAAAAAATTACCTATGTTTTTTAATAAATTACATTATATGTGGTTTCTCTAAATAATTATATTTACAAATGTCACTAACATAGTGACGTTAAGTTATTGATTTTTCTAAAAAATATTTCTAAATGAGGCGTCTTAAATAATTATATTTAAAATGGTTAACAATTTAGAGATTCTTATTTACTGACATTTATATAATTCACCACTAAATTAGGTTAGCATAAACTAAGATGTTTATAAACATTACTTAATTAGAGACACCTCATTTAGTGATGTTATTGCAAACCATCTGTTAATGAATTATGGACATTCTAAACCATCAATAGAAAAAACATTCTAATTATAGGTTATATTTTACTGCTACCCAATATTGGATAATGATTTATGATATACAATGATGCCTCAAAAAATGTATTGGTTTTTGTTATCATGAATAATGATATTGTAATATCTTATGTTTGCGGTCAATTAATGATCCATGTGAAAAAGTACCCAACCAATTATTTGGAGTTAAATATGGTATTTTATTTATTAATGATATAGAATAATTATATGTATGTGGAAAATGAGACATATATAGTGCTCGCATATGTCTAAAGTAAATTTTCACTCAAAAAGAGTTCGACATGGACATAATAATATGGTTGGAGCCAATTAATGATTATGATTTCTTAATAAATTATCAGTGTGGTAAATAAAATTATGCGGTAGATTCATTGATCCAAAAGGATAATTATAGCTACCAATTATGTGGGTAAAAAAAGATCCATATTTTTAGGAATTTACAAATTTTGGACCTCGAATTCATAATGGAATGGGAGAATTATTGTATAACTAAAAATAATTTTCAACCCTCTATCCAAGTCAAAATTAACATGAAATAGAATTATGATGTAGAGATAAAAAGGTGATATATATTCCTACAATCATAGTAGATTGAAATCGAATAATAATATTAAATAACTATTTATATTTCCCACCCACCCATATTTTTAGTATGACCAATTGGTTGGGAACCATATTTCTCATTATTTATTCATTATGGATGTATAATGGTTTATATAAACATAAATGTTCATTTTTATGTAATTTACATGAAGAGATATATTTTATAATATGTAACTCAGTACTTTCTTTTTTGAAATTATAGTTGATATATAGAAGACCAATGACATTTTACACTTATTAACAATTCCTAAATAGAAAATAGGTAACTATAACCATGTATTTTATCATATGACTCCCCAAAACAAGTAATGAACATAATAATATATGGCGTATAGTCTCAACCACAATGATTCAAAACACTTCATTTCAATTAGATAATATTAGTATCTTCATTAGACATCAATAATATATATTATGCATGTTGTAAGATATCATGGAGTAACACTTTCCATTGTATCATATCAGGATTTGAGGTCTACCACATTGTAGTAACAAAGTATTCGGCAAGATCTAGAAATTGATTTATGTTTCAACAGTACTTATCATAGTCTAATATATTGTTTTAACTTGAACAATGAAAGGCCATATATGAGGTAATTGTTTATTTAAAAATTTCCTCATTATTAGGGGTTATTTAAGTTTATGTTTATATTGTGGAGTATTTATATTTCATGGCCATGAGTTATATTTTAACAAAAAAATAATATTTCAATTCTAATAACATTATTTAAAATCAATTTAACATTTTTTTAATTTTTATTATATTAATTTAATGGATTATTTTAGTCTTTTTTTGAATGAGCATCATTGTGAAATTTGAAAAAAAATATATAGAATGAATGGTTTTATACCTTAAAAAAATGTTTGAATTATATATTCATCATAAGGCCTCAATGCATTGAATATTAATATAGTTGATTACATTTTTATGTTCAACGAATAAAATTTCATTTATAAGTTTGAATATTTTTTAAGATGTTAGTTTTAAATTGAAAAGTTATTTTTGTGATGAAATTATTCACTTGATTTTAAAAATTAATTTCTTTATAAGATATCTTTTTTTGTTGTAAATTTTTATTTATATAGGATATTATACAATGAAACCAAAATTATTATTTCTATTAAAGGATTATTTTTATGATGGAACAGAGTTTATGAAACCCATTTATTTTTCATAGGTATTATTGTCACCAAATGTTTATGAAACTTATTTTATTTATTGGGTAGGATATGATGAATTGTTAATAATACCTTGGAAAACATATATATAATTTTAATGTGGTTACATGTGGGACCAATATATCACTACAATGGATTGGGTATTTCCTTATATCATTTGCTAGTGTGATGAAAAAAGTGTCCATGTGCTTGATTTGTTTTGGGAAACAAGTATATACACTTAATACACTAATAAAATAAAGTCATTCCAAATCCCATTATATTGGTAGTTATAAATTAATTATGAAACTGTTTCTATATTTATTATTATGTAGCACAAATTTCTGACATGATGATATGGTTCATGATTGAGTTCTGAATAATTATGAATATTAATATTCTTATCTTTCTAAGTTTTTATGTTTTATTCTCTAACACATGATTAGGATGTTTTTTAAATTGTTAATGAAAATTTTAATTAATTTTCATGATCTGATTACCATATACAAATATTATATTTTTATACGATCATAAATTGGTATCTACAATTTTACCCTTTCTGAGAATCTAAGTTTAGTGTTTTCTTTTGTTTCTATTCCCATGATTTGATGACATGTATTATGTATGATATGATAGAAGTGTAATACTTATTAAGAAATATGTGGGAGATGATGTAGATATTTTATAAACCACATGTTTAGTTTTCCATGATTCCAAAGGAATTGTACCCATAAAATACTAATGTGTGTTTTTTTAATGTAATGAATATTTTCCTAAAAATATAATATCTGTGTATAAAAAGCATGATCTGTTATTGTTTATATAAAAGGATGGGTTTTGTTAATATTTATATATTATGATGAAGAAACTTGAGAAATAATTATAAGAATGTGATAATATCCTAGAATTTTTACAATGTTCATGAATAACATTGGTTATATCCATTGCATCATAAAAGTATGATTTGTTACATAGAGATCCTATAAATTATATTTAATGATGATTTATTATTCTAGTGTGATTATTTTTTATCATATTGTGGATCAATGGAACTCACCATTAATTATCAAGAACCTAAAAATTTCACAATGAGGAAAACATATCCACTTATCTGTATTGACGAAATATTTGATCAACTACATGGGTCACAATACATGTCGAATACTTGTACTTGTTTTGGATATCACAGATTTGGGGTCTTGAAATATGATATACACAAGATTACAATAAATACAAGGTATTAACAAATTAAATTTATACTGACTCCATTTGGACTTATTAAATCCCTCTGATATATTCGTGAACATGATCAGTAGAGTCTTTTGATACTATCAGGATTACATTTCCTAGTCACTATAGATGATATTCTTTTATATTAAAAATAGAAATAGATATCTGTAAAAGCACTTGAGGATTGTGATGAAGAATCTATGGATAGTGAAAAGTTATATAAAATTTACCATGTGTGAATTTTGGCATAAGAATGTATCATTTCTGGGTCATATAATCTCATGAAAGTTTGTATCAGTATATCCTTCAAAGAAAAACGTTATTGAGAAATGACCTATAACACAATGATGAATGAAATCCATATATTTCATTTGTTGGATGGATATTGTAATTTTTTTAGAAATAGTTATCATGATTGTCTAATCTAATAACCTTGTTGACTAGAAAATGAGATATGTATGTATTGATAGAGGAATTTGAATATATTTTTAAGAAGATCAAAATAAGTCAGGTCAGTTAACATGTTCTCACAGTAGAACAAAAAATTGTAATTTTGTGAAATGTTTTCTGTGATATTCTTAAAGAATGTCAGTATTTTTGAAATTTAGTGATGTTTTTTCTGAAACATCCATAATTTAGTGATATTTTTTACGAAACGTCTATATAATAATATAACTCCATTCCTAACATCATTTAAATATATATATATATATATATATATATATATATTTATAAATATTAAAATTGAGTCTTATATAAATAAATATATATAAACATGCACACACACACACACATATATATATACATATATATTTTTACATGAATACAGATAAATATATATATAATTTAGTCAGGTTTTTAAGAAAATGTATCTATTTTAAGGAACCATTTACGAGGGTTTTAAAACATGGATAATGATATATATATATATATATGTGTGTGTGTGTGTGTGTATGTGTTTGTGTGTGTGTTCATATATAATTATAATTATAATTATATATATGTATACAAACACATATATATGTACACAAACACACAAACACATATATATATATAAACATATATTTATGAAATCTAAACACATATTTTTATATAATCATATAACATATAAATATTATTTATATATTATTTATATATTTAATATAAACATATAAACAATCATAAAATATAAAAACATATATATATATATATGTGTATGTTATCATAAAAACCAGTATAAATAATATAAAATATAAATATAAAGATATATTTACACCAACACAAACAAATATATATATATATATATATAATATATATAAAAAATATAAAATATAATCATATAAGTAAAATATAAATATATATATATATATATTATATAATATAAATAAATATATATATATACCTAAAATATAATCTTTGATTGATAAATATATATATATATCTATCTATTAGTATATAAAATCATAGAAATATATATATAAACACATATAATTTTTTTATTTATTTATAATCATACCTAATCAAATAGACATGAACATATATATATATATTAATATATATGGGCATATATTTACATATTAAACATATATATTTTAAATTTTGTCATAATTTTTATGAAAGGTAGATTTTTTAGTAATGTATTTCCCAATGTTTTAAAACGTAGCTAATTATAAATATATAATTATAAATATATATATATATATATATTTATATTTCAACACAAAAACACACAGCAATAGATAATAATATATTTATATATACAAACATTAAATATATTCATAAAAATAAATACATATATATAAAACTAATATTTATTTCTATATAAATATAAAAATATGCACATATATATAAAATTAAAAAATATATATATATATATATAAACAAAAAATATAAAATATAAACATATAATAATATAGTTACATATATATTAATATATTTATATTAATATATATATATATATATATATAATATATAACATGTAATTATTTTGAAAATACAAAAATATATTTATATAAATAAAAATGTAATTTTCTATAATCAACAAATAAAAAACAAAAATATTTCAGTTTGTTCATGCCTAATGAGCTGGTGAGATAAATGGTTGGACACTTGTGTTCTACAAGAGGTCCTTTTCTACTATTAGAGATTGAGGGGACGGTGGGGGTGGAAGGAGTTGTGGAGTTGGGATTAGGAGCAAAAATTTAAATCCAAAAAATAAATTTTTCTTCAATTAAATACCATGATCTACAATATATATATATATATATATTGGTGGCCCATAGTGCTATTGGAGTTAGATTTTGGGTAAGTGGATTCGGGAGCCAGGGAAGGGCGGCAATAGCAGCATCTACCTCAAATTAAATCCGATAAAAATTAATATCCATTTAAATAAAAAAATTATCCATAATATATATTTATAGAAAAATTTAATAAATTACATATGTTTTTTAATAAATATCATTAAATATGGTTTTTATTAAATTTTTTTACAAATGTCACTAACATAATGATGTTATGTTATTGATTTTTGTGAAAGAAATTTCTAAATGAGGTGTCCCCAAATAATGATATTTATACTGGTGAATAATTTAGAGATTCTTATTCACTGAAAATTATATTATGCACCACTAAATTAGGTCACCATAAACAATGATGTTAATAAACGTTACTAAATTACTTACACCACATTTAGTAATGTTATTCAGATGCATCATTTAATGAATTATGTACATTATAAAGAATCACTAAAAGATAACATTTTCTTAATTAATGATATATGTGAAAAATATGCAACTAATTAATTGGATTTATCTATGTTATTTTATTCATTAATTTTATAGATTGATTACATGTATGTTGCAAATGAGACATATATAGTGCCCGCATATGTCTAAAGAAAATTTTCACTCAAAAATTGTTCGACATGCACAAAATATAATGTTTGGAGCCAATTAATGATTATGATTGCTTAATACATTATCACCGTGCTAATAAAAATAATGTGGTAGATTCATTGATCCAAAAAGATCATTATTGCTACCAATTATATGGTTCACAAAAGACCCAATTTTTTTGGATTTACAATTTTAGGACCTAGAATTCATAATAAAAGGGGAGAATTATTGTCTAACTCAAATTAATTTTTAACCATCAATCCATGTAAAAATTAACATGAAATAGATGGTTGATGTAGAGATAAAAAAGGTGATATATATTACTATGATCACAGTAGATTGAAATTGAATAATAATACTAAATAACTAGTTCAATGTCCCACCCATATAATATTGGTAGAATGACCTATTGGATGGTGACCATATTTCCCATTGTTTATTCATTATGGATGTATAATGATTTATAGAAACATAATAGTTAATTTCTAGTTAAATATCATGAAGAGAGATATTTCATAATATGATACTTAGTTCTTGATTTTATGGAATTATGTTTGATATATAGAAGACCAATGGTATTTTACCCTGATTAACCATTCCAAAATGGAAAATAGGAAATCATAACCATGTATTTTATCATAAGACACCCCAAAACAAGTAATGATAATAATAATTTATAGATTATATTAAATAGCCATAATAATTCAAAACACTTAATTTCAATTAGATAATATTACTATCTTTATTAGAAACCAATAATATATATTATGAATGTTGTAAGATATCACGAGGTAACACTTTCCATTGTATCATATCAAGATTTGAGGTCTACATCATTATAGTAACGAAGTCTTAAGCATGATATGGATTTTGATTTATGTTTCAACACTACTTATCATACTGAGATATATGGTCTATATAGAGAACCATTCAATCTCTAGAAGAAATGAAGAGATATTTTTTAACAGATTTCAACTATGGTCGGGATCTAGACCTTCATTTGGTATAACTATCTTATAATAATAGCTATCCCTCCAACATTCAAATGGTTCCTTATAACGATATCTACATAATGAAGTGAAAAACATCAAAATTATGAAATTGTGTATTATACAAAAATCTATTATCACCTGATCTAGATGAGGAAATAAACGAGAAGGTTAGATCCATTCATCTAAAGATAAGAGAAGCTTATATTTGACCTAAAAATTATGTTGAAAATTACAAAAATGGTCTATGATTTGAAGTGTGTGAAAGATTTCGACACAAAAATATCCCTATAAGAGAGTGTTGAGATTAGAAAATAATGTAATTCACAGACCGAGATATGTATTTTTATTTTATTTTATCAAGATGATAGCTTATCAATTAGACTCCCAACAAATAACTCAATATTCATGATGTGTTCCTTATATATATCCCTAGGACGTACATACCCAATCATTTATATGTAATAAAATCATAGGGAATACCATATGGACTTGGATCATTCTTAAAAATAACGTTTATAGATTCTCGATCATATAATGAATTTTTAATAAAACAATACTCTACACATTGTAAATTTTTTGTGGTGAAACTACCAATTTGTGTAAGCCACTTGGGTAACTGAGTATGCGATGAGGAAGTGGTATCCAAATATATTTTTTCTACATGATGAATTTAGATATAGTAATTCATTTTTATAGGGTTAAAATGTTACTCACTTATATATCTATGAAATATTTATATGTAATTTTTTTTTAAAATATAGTGTTGCATGAAATATAAAATTTATACAAACCACTTAACTTTATGAAAATATAATGTTTCATTTATCACATATCTTCCAGATTGGAAGGTATAGAATAGTAATAATTATGTTATGAAATAATATGTTTTCATAAAATTTATTAAATAAATTCATTATTCAACATGTTGTAATAATTAAATACAAAAACCAATTTCAAATAAACTTATAATTTCTTTGATAAATTTGTTTTATGAATATAATGAATTTTATATCAATGTATCACTATTAGAGATTTATTTTAATCAAAATTATATATTATTTAATCGGTAAAATATATTAAACAATCTATAAATATTTTTCTATGTATAAGATATAATGAAATCCACTTTAATATTAAAGAATGAATTTTCCTAAAAAATTAGTTTTTATCATATTTTTCTCATTTAATTTAAATTTAATTTAATCTATTCATAATAATTTAATTTTGTAAAATTATTTAATTATTTAGAATCAAGATT
Source organism: Viscum album (assembly GCA_963277665.1). NCBI lineage: Eukaryota > Viridiplantae > Streptophyta > Magnoliopsida > Santalales > Viscaceae > Viscum > Viscum album. Next base: position 1,187,414,645 of record OY728121.1, on the reverse strand, counting down.
TTCAGATTTTTAAATAAAAAAGTTTAATTTTTAGTATATATGAATAGAAAACATTGTTCAATTTATCATCTTGGTAAATGGAAAATCAATTAATTTGGATTAAAAATAAAAGATATGGTCATAAAATTTCATCCTTATCATTATTATACGAAAACGATTCAACTATTATAATATAAGGTCATAAATTTAATCATTTATCGACCCTTCCATGAATACAAAATATCTTTTATTTAATCTAATGGAATTAACAAAATAACACACTCTCTATTTGAAATATCATTTTGATTTTTAGATAACGAAAATATTAGCATTTAATTAATATTAATTTTAATTTTGTTATTAATGAATTTTTATTCTTGGTTTATATTTATTTAATTTTTTTATTAATTTAATTTTTATCATAAATATTAATAGAATGATGATGAAATAATTAATTAATAAATGGAAATATAAAATAAATGATATTCAAATTATAATAAATATTATAATTTGTAAAAAAATATTCTAAAAAAGAAATATTATATATGTCACGATGTTTTGGAGATATTTAAAGATAATATTTTTTATTTATATGTATTTATTGATTTTATTAAAATCAATGTAAACAGTAGTATGAAAATTGGAACAACATGTATTTTATGAAAATAATATTTTATTAATTATTTCAAAAATAAAAAAACATAAATAAAGGAATATGGAGTATTATAAGGTAAAAAATTTCATATTTTATCCATGAATGAGTCAATTTTTACCTTATAAAAAATTATATCCTTTTAATAGTTGAAAATAATTTACGAGTGTTAATGTTAAGAATAAGTTGGTGAAGGGATTTAAAATGATTAATATTACAATAGAACACAAACAAAATGAAATTTTACTGTAATATCATAATTCACTAATATTATAACATAGGTCTTAATTCATTAGAATTTGTATTTAAATTCATTTATAGTTGTCCTATTATGTTTTTCTTTGTTATGAACATCTGAAAATACCCCTCACCTCAATTTTAAAATGACACCTCATGCATAAATAAATTGAACCACATTGAACATTATATATAAACCATTATCTATAATATTATCTTCTCCATATCCATATACACATTATATAAGTGTTTCTATTCCCAAAATATCTACCCGATAGCCCTTTAGAAGAGATCTAAAGGAGTCGTTTCGAAGAAGAGGTAATTACTCTAGCTGATCACATTATTTCTATTCTATTCTTTAACTCCATGATAACTATTGTAAATATCAAAAAAAAAAAATATTATGTATTCTAAATATGAAAAAATAATAATAATTTTATTACAAATATTTTTTTAAAACAATATTATACACTCTTATTACCATAACATTAAGCGTGAAATTATCACTCGTGCATACATACGACTTACCATCCCCAAATATATATGAAATTGTTTTCCATACATATCATTTATGTTTTGTTGTTAGGTTGTTTTTAAAATATCTGTATGATATTTATGAAATATTTATTCTTTTTAAATGATAATCTCAGTTATAACTTTTTATCATCCAATCTTTTTGGAAATTTTCACATCTCCCTTGTGTAATCATGGACTACCATCTCCATGATAAGACATTATTCATTTTCCATTTATTTAACACTTTATTAGTAATAATGATTAATTCTATGAATACATTTTCTTTATATGATATAATAATTATCCTATAAATATGAATTATTTCACCCCATTCTTACATTTTATCAGTCGAAAAATGGAAGTAGCATTCATGCATATATACGGCCAAAAATCTCTATCAATGGTGGAATTCATTATTCCATAACTAAATTGAATGAATTATTATAAATATTTATATAACATATTTATATATATATAATTTTTATTCAATGAATAAAATTTTGGAATTTTTATTCATGATAAATGTATGAGGACCACGACTGGCGAACTAAAATATTCTTGGAAAATAAATCAGTTTTCACCCAGAATAGTGATATTATTTAAAAATTATTTCATGATATTATAAATAAATTATATTAATATGATAGAAAAATTATAATTCAATTAATGTTTAATAAATAAATATTAATTATAAATGTATTTATAATGTAAAAAATGAATGGAATGGATTAAGATAAGGATTTATATCACATGATTATCATTATTCAGAATTGTTTTAGTTTATGTATGAAATTTGAAATATCTCACTACCAAGTAAATGAGTATTAAAAATTACTTCAATTTATTATAATATTTTAATAAAAAAAAGAAATCATTCTACCCTTGTTGGATTTGTTATAAAATGTTTTGAACTAAATATTTGTTTTCATTTTCTAAATGAGTATCATTGTGATATTTCTAAAAAATGTGAAAGGAATATTTTTTGAACCAATATGTCTTCAGTGGAAAATTACACCTTCATTATGATTTAATAATTTGAATCTTCCTCTAAATGTTAGAAGTATATTAAAAAATATATTATTTAATTAAAAAGTTCATATTTTTTTAAAAGAGATTTTTTTCCAAAATGGAAAAATTATTTTCCTCAAGAATATTTTCAATTGATCATTCAAAATAATTTTCTATCTAAGAATAACATTTTTTATGATTACTATTATTTTCGAAAGATATGATCCCAGAATATAAAAATAATTATTTATCTGAATGGTTCTTGATTATGATGGAATGACTATTTTCTAATACATATTTCAATGGGTTATACTATGATGAAATGTTTATAAACACATTTTTTCTGCATTCTCATATGATAAATGATTTCTGATAATGTGGTATAAATATGCATAGATTTCATAATTTTAATGGTGGGATCCAATTATCCATCCAATTAATTTGGTAGATTATTATATCTCATGAGATATCTATGGAAAAAAGTCGATGTTCTTGATCATTTAGGGGAATCATGTTGATGTGCTTGATCCATTTTTGGAAATAGGTCGATGAGATTGATCCACGAATAGAAATATGTGTTTTTTATTTATCGAATTGTCTGTGTAGTTAACCATTAAATATGAAATTGTTTTATAAATATAATTATGACACACAAATTTTTTAAAATATGTAATGGTTAATGATTGATTTATGATGACTTCTAATTCATATTATTCTTGTTTTTTGAATTGATATTGTAATTTTACAAAACTAATTATTATTTTCGTAGAATTATTGGTAATAGAACATTTATTATTTTGTTAAGAACTTGTTTCATTATTCTTGTATCATGTTTATATATGATCATCAATTGATATCTATCATTTTTAAACCTACCCAGCATATAACACAACATTTTATAAAGATTAATTTCCCATGATATGAAGAATGTTTTTAATTGTTATATTATAAATGGGGTGATGGTTTTTGAGATATAAGTGGGAGATGATTTATGTATTTTATAGAGTAATAGTTTTAGTTTCGATGTTTCCAAAGTCACTATACCATTTTGATCGTGAGGTATGTGTTGGTGTAATGTAATGAGTATTCTTCTAAAAATATGTCTTACCTATTTATGAAATTATTGGGATGTTATAATATATTTGAATGGAATTCATAAAAATGGAATCATTATTTTAAATCAGAATAATTGATTTTATATAATAACATCAACTTAATTTGTGGTAAAAATTAATAGAAAAAATATATAAAAAAAGTAAAATAATTAAGGTTAATATTTGATTACATAGGGGTTAAACTAAAATATAAGGAATAAAATGATCTAAAAACTTGTCTATGTCCTATTGTATGGCCATATATATTCCTTAACTCCTATATGTATTAAAATGAACTATTTTAGATCATTTCTGTGGAAATAAAGTGGTTATAGTTTACTCAATTAAACAATTCAACATGATTTCTCCCCCCAACATATAAAAATTAATCCCAACTCATCTCCTCTTGGAACATCCAAAACACATTGTATTGTAAATTCACTACCTATATATAACAAATAATTATCTATCCACATACAACTTGCATTTTATTGATTAAGGAATCCATATATGAATTCTGTACTTATAAAGCTAATGGAGTTCCATAAAGAAGAGGTGACATTATTTATCCTATATTTTTTTATTAATTCCACCAATTCCATAAAATATTACTCAATTATAATGATATAATAAATAATAACTTCCATATATTTATATTTTAATATTTTATTTGAGTATAACTATATCCATTTTCTTATCCATCATATTGGAAATGAAAATTGAAAGCCAGTGTTTGAAGGACGATTACCACATGAAAAAGTGGAATTAATTTTCCAACACCACATCTCACAATTACCCATAATGATGTATTTAAAGTATATTTATAATATTTATGATATAATTATACAATTTAAATTATAATATCACATATACATGTCTATATTCCACTCTCAGGGGATATGATAACATCTGTCATGTGTAATGCATACTATCTCATGAGGAAGTGATCTGATTTATTTTTTACATACACATTACATTGATGGTAAGTAGGATAAATTTAGTGATACATGTATAGTAATATATTATTTACCTTTCATTAATAACATAATTATAGAAAATAAAAATAGTTTTCATGTTTATGAATGACCTACCATCACATTGAATGCTATCCATTTTATCATCTAATAATAATGGATTATTTTGTATAAATAATTAATGAATATATTTTAAACAAATATAATTTTTAAAATTAAAGTGATTATTGAAACATAATGAATGTAAATTGGAAAAAAATAGCAACAAAAACCATAAATGAAAAAAGCAGTCATTAACCAAAACATGAATTTAAAAGGTAATTATTAATAAATGGGTAATAAAAGTTTATTAGTAAATAATTTATTCAATCATATTTATTATTATATTTCGGTAATTGATGAATAAAAATCAAACAATTTTTATCCTAGAGTTTCTATCTTTTATAAAGGAATTCGATATGTATGGTATGGTATTTGCAGTCACACTTATTTTAGAGAAACATATGCCATATTCAGTACTCATTTATTTTGAGTGTTTTACATACATATAATTAAACTATTTTATTATGGTTATTATTTTATTAATTGGAATTTATAAATCTTTAAAATATTTTTTATTTCATTGGTATTATAATTCAAATTTATAAAATGTGATAATCATTTTATATCACAATCACATCGTTCAAGGATATTTTTATAATTATGCATCTAGTGACTATATATTATGACATATCTCCCAATAAGCACATGAATTTTCATATAATATACATATTAATGGTAAATACATGAATTAATTTCATTTTTATCATTTAAAAACTGAGGAGTCCGAAGGAATGACTATTTTTAAAAAGACATACTTTATTTCTCAATTTTGATAAAAACCCCATTTATTTGATTTCCGTGTTTTTTTAAAAAATTCCCAACATTTTTAAAATAATTTTATGATTTTGTAAAATAATTTATACGATTTTTTATTTTTAAAAATATAGTTTTATACGAATCTTCATACCATTTCCCATATGAGGAACTTTATTCCTTTTTACATAACAAGTGAAATGAATATTTACATCAACAATTATAGATTGAACATGACTTAAAACTATCATAACCATTAAATGTTTCAATACATCATTTTAATATTATATAATATTTTTAAAGAAAATAATATTCCCAATTATTTGTGAATTTTTATATTTAAATATAGATTATCAATATATAGAGGTTTTTTAACAATGAAATTATTAAATTGATCTATAAAATACATTTTACATATATGATAATATCCACTATTATTCCATAATATTAAATGGGGATATGATTCAATTATTCCATCCTAATTATTTATTTGGATATAATTTTTTTATGATAATAGGTTTTTAAAACTCCTTCATTTCTATGGGATATACAATAGTGAATATTTTTTGATCTTATAGAACACTTATTTAGGGATTATGCGATTAGTGGGGAAAATATCTCGATAAAATTAATTGTATAGATATGGATAACCTGTGAGATATGTATGGTATATATGTGAATGATTTCATGTTCACATGAATATTTGCGGACCAGGTTATATGTCAATAGGTTTAAGTGAGGACCTACATTTTTTCCCTGATGTTATGTGTGGGCCTTTTTCATGTCTATAACTTTATGGGCGGAATACTTTTCATGTCCATAATGTTATTTCTATACCAAGATACATGTCAATATTTTTATGTGAAGACAGTATTTCATATTCTTAACATAATGAGTGAACATGTTTTTATTTATACATGTTCATAATATTATAAAATTACATTTTTCACATTAAAAGGATTATAATGTTATCTCATGGATTATATTACTTACTTTTATTTTGATTCCTATAGTACAAGCCAATAATCATTTTTCCATGACTCATAATTATAATCAATGTTATGAAGGGTATGATTTATAGTTATTTATCCAATGTTCTCATACACGTATGCCCAATGTATGTCTATGTGAATACTGATGTCCCCCATTCATACCATTTCTGAGCTTCTTATCTCACTGATACACATGTTTCATATCCTCAAGATATAATGAAATCCATTATCCATGATATTTCTGAGAAGGGTTTTATTTATGTTGAACAAAGAGGGAGATGATGTAGAAAACTTATGAAGTAGTCATTTATATTTCCATGTTTCCTACTGTAATATACCAAATCAATTCAAACATGGAATGTTTTATTTTTTATTGAATATTTATCTAAAATGATGTAATATTTATTTATGGAAATCATGAGATGTTATATTTGGAAGTACAATTTGGTTGAGTTATCCTTCGTAATCTATGATAATAAAACATTACAAAGAAACATTAGTATAAGCTTATTTATTGGATAATATCACACTATTTTCAAATGGAAGATATTATAAGGATTTCCTAGTAATGGTTACATGAATGGACAACACAATCATGTTTGATTTTGGTGTAGATGAATATTGGGGCTATAACCCTTAAAATTGTTTTTTTAATTTATCACATCCATAATTTTCATGAATGGGGATTTTTCTCATAATACACACCATGTTTGAGACATCCTGGTGATATTCTTTGGTTAATTATTATTTTTCATTATGATTCATCCTCAAGGATTTGAATATATGATGATGATGAATGAGATAGGTTATAAATCATTTTTAATTTATTTAAAATAATTTTTCATGATTTATAAATATTATATTTTTATATTATGTGGTTTCCTTATTATAATTAATACTTATCACTCTATGGTTTTTATTTCAAATAAATACTAGGAACATGATTGAACTAAAATGACATTGAAGTTGATAGAAAATATCATAATTTGAAACTTAGTGCGATGATGTCTGGAGTGAAGAATATTGTGATTTTTTATAATCAGTTATCATGAAAACTGATGATCAATTTTCACCATAAACAACTATCAATATAAAAAAACAAGGGAACAATATCATTTTATGAGATATCAGGTGGTATAGTCCATAAATAAATGACAATTTACATTACTATATATTTAGAATGTGGGAAGTAGAACTTTGGGGAATGTGTCAAATTAAGAATAAGATATATTATGTGTTGAAAATAAGGTAATATATTAGGTTACATCCTTATAAAAATAAAATGTTCTATTGTGGTAATGGATGAGAATAATTGGTTACCAATGGATTAATTAATAATTGATTATTATAAATCCGATATCTATGGGAATAATACAAATTGATGTTCTAGTGGGAAACTGAAGAAGGGGATCATTAAAGTGGTAAATGTAGATGTTTTATGGAATATAATTAAGATACTATCAAATATATTTGAAATGAAATAGGTATTATGGATATAGATGATAAAACCAAGTTAATGGTTGAATAATTTTGTGGAATGATTTTTGTATTTTTATATTCTTATTCACGAATTATTCTATAAAGTTATTTATTATATTAATATTTTTTATAACAATCATGAATATTCTATATAATATGTTAATTTTAGAAGAAGTTATGTCTTTATGTAAGAACAAATTTATATTTATGGATACCATTACAGGTTTAAGATTTTAAGGTTTATCAAATTTTCACTATTTTAGTCCCACAATTTAAGGTTTTATCTGATGATATTTTAATAATATTAAAGACCATTTTTGGTACATTTCTGGGAATGAAACCCTTTTGTTATTTTATGTTTTAAAGACAAATTTATTTAATGAGGAATGAATTTCTCTTTTTTACATATTATTAATTGTATTGGTAAGCGTTTTGGTTTAACATATCCTTGATGGTGAGTTAATTAATGGTTATTTAAATTTGGTGATGATTTATGTAGTATATAATTATTATTTTTCAAACAATAACTCACATATTGGGTGTTGAACTATCATATCTGATACTTCCATGGAGCTCAAGCAATCAATTATAGAGAGATAAGGGTGATATAACTATGATTAGCATACGTTATGTCAGAGTTAATGTAAATAGTCTGACAAATAAAAAACATATTTTTCTCTAGAATATATATTTTATCAGAGTGATAAAAAGGGGTTTTAAAAATATCTTTGTTATAGATTATGCCACAAAAAAATTTAATGTTCATAAGAAAAATGACCAATTTCATGATTATTAGTTATCTATTATTATTTTTTCATTAAAAATATATTATTGATCTATGTGGATAAATTTATCATATATATTTTGACCTCAAGTTGATAAAATATATATTCACACATAATAATTTAAAATTGAACCAGGGAAGATGGATGGAGAAAATTAAATATTGGAAATGATAAATAAATTACCTCCCTACTAAAGACAAATAGATGGATGATTCTATAATGTGAGGGGATAATTTTAGGTTTTAGAAGACGGGGACAAAAAAATATCTTATAGCTATAGAATTGAAAAATAATGATCAGTAAATCATGAAGGAAGTGAATAAATATTACCTAACTAAAATAATTGATTGATCCTCTACCACTGTGAATATTATTGGGGAAGATGAGGGTGATACAAAGAGATAGAAGAACGATAGAAATGTTTCTATGTCTAACCTTGATTATGATTTAATGATATGTTTCAAGAACCATATTTTTTCCCCTCATTTAAAATTTTAAAGAATGTTCTATTAGAGGTGGATCAAAATTCATCATTCTCTATTCAACCTAGATGCAAAAATATATATAAAGAATTAAAATGTATTTATGTTAGTATTAAATTATGTGTAACATCAGAGTGTTATAATCTCATTTCTTGGTAGGTATACAAGTTATGTCTAATGTGAAAAATTTTAAGGGGACACTTGAACCATTATCTATACAAGAACATAAATTGGAAAACACCACAATAAATTTATTTGTAAGACTCCCCACAAAATATAATTAAAATAATTCTTCTTGGGTTGTAGTTGATCTCTTTAGATACTCATCAAAATTAATTTTTACCATAGAGGAATTATCTCTAGATAACATTAGCAAAATATACACTTGGGAACTGATAAGTTATCATGGAGTACTAGAATATATTTTTATCTAATCGGGATCTGTCTTTAACCTCTATGTTTTAGAATTATTATCAACAATATATTTATACAAAATTGAGTTTTAGAACATCATATCCTCCTTAGAAATATGTTAAAAATAATATAACTATTAAAACCCTATATTAATTTTTGAGTTAATATTTTATGGATTTCAAAGGTGATTGGGATCACCACCATCCACATGTTGTGTTTTCATACAACAATAGATTTACCATGAGCATTATGATGTCTCTCTATAAATAAAATTATGAATTGAATTATATAAATCCAACATAAAGTGATGATTTTCATGAAAAAACTTATTATAACCATTATATTGTAGAGAAAAGTAAATTAAATTTAGATCGATTAAAAAAGAAAAAAGGTATCACAATGTTAGAATAAAAGTTACGCTATAAATCACTAACCTGATCTAAAAATTGACGTATGTGACATGTTATTTCTAATAATTTCACCAAGAAATAATTTGATGAAATTTTGAATGAAAGGAAAATTAATCCCTTGTTATCTCGGACCCTTTAAATTTGTTAATTATATCATGATATTAGCCTATCAATTTATTAATGAAAGGAACGTCTCTCAAGTCCATGATGTGTCCTATGAATATATCTTGTGGAAGTACATATATTATCCTTACAATGTACTAAACACATATTTCATAACAATAAAATATGATATTTTTTTGTAATGAATGATTGAGATTATGGATTGTAAAAAGATAGTTCAATGAAAAAAGACCACACACCTAGTCAAATTTTTTGGGTGAAACTACCGTCATGTGGAAGCAATGTGTGATCATGGGGACCTAATATATTAGAGGAATCCTTATGTTTTTGTACCAAAGTGACATTATTTTATTGAAAATTTTAATTTCATGTTGGTATTAATGTAACACAAAGAAATATTATGATATTTTTATTCAATTAAATTAATTTTTCTTGATATACTGTGTCACACACAACAACAATTTTTAATAACCCTCTATTTCATTGAATATTATTATATTAAAATTAATTAAATTATGAATTAAATAAATATTCATTTTGAATATGAATAATTTTTTAGAAAATATTTTTTATATTTTTTATATAATAAAATCATATTAATAAATATGTTCATTATTGTTTTTAAACTCTTTTTATATTCGGAAAATACTATTTTCTAAAAAACGAAATCATTTATTCCATTATTAAAAAAAATAATTAATATAATTTTATTCAATTGTACAGAATATATTTTTATAAATAATCATTATATTTTATATCATCATGTAAAATTAATCTTTGAGTGATTTTTTTTTTATAAAATGGCCAATTTTTTTATGAAAAATAAAAAATAGTAATTTTTTTAAAAAAACATTTATGTGTGATTCATTTACATGATCCATTTTATTTTTTGGATTTATTAACATTAAAATTACTTAAATTATTTATTTTAAACACAATTTAGGCCATTATAAGCAATTTTATTCTATCTTTTGATTCCAAAAATTTCGATACTTGGGAATATTTTCTCTACCAAAAACAACTCTTTCCTCATGTATGATGGTTTATGATTATATTAAAAGTTGGTACATAAATTAATTTAATATATAAAAAATGTTTCAATTTTTTTATTTATAAAAAATAATATTATAAAATTATGTTACCTTAATTCTTTTTCCAAAATAAGCGAAAAACTGTAAAAATAATTTAATGTAGTTAATATTAAATCAGTTTTTTGGGTGTTAAACTTAAATGATAGGTCATAAAATGATAGATAAACTATGAAATTTCCATTAAAATATACATATAACAACCAATATAACTTCAATTGTTTCTAATTAACAATTTTCAATCCATTTGGACTGTGAAAATTGTGGTTACAATAAATTAATTTAAAAAATTCAAAGTGTGTATTGTTCCCACTAATAAATGGCCACACACTATCCTATACCTGATACTCTTTCACAACACTTATGTTTTTAAAATAAAAACATTAATATATTAAATACATTAATAATATCTTTAAAGAGGACCTATGTTGATTAGGAAACAATCCTATGAATTCTGTAGTTATAAACCGAAGGTGGTTCTCAAAGGAGGAGGTAATATAATTAACATTATGTTTGTTTTCATTTAATCATCCACCTACTTAAAATTTTAATAATCTATTTTTATATAATTACACAGGTACCTAACATTTTTTTATTGTTATAAATTCATAACTTTTATCCAAATCCACTTCAATCAATTGGGAAACCAAACCCTTGATCATGTGTGTAGTTGACTATAGCCTGACAAATTGATGTAACTCATTTTCTATCTCTGCCTCTCATGGTAGGATATAATGATGTATCAAAAAAATTTTATGAAACATAATTAATTATTATACTTATGTAATTATAGTATCACATATACCTTATTACTCTATATTTTGAGGGTATAAGATAATGTCACTCATGTGTAAGACAAACTATTACCTCACAAAGTGAGGTGAATCATTTTTCACATACATTACATGGAAGGTAATAATGATCATTTTTATTAATATTTGGTATATATATGACGTAATGATGATTATAATATGGTTATATATTATTTACATTCCTGTTATCCAACCCATAAAGAATATGGAAGCATCCTTCATTCGTATGAATGCCCCACAATCATTGTAAAAAATGTAATCTATTTCCCATATCAAAAATTTATGGATTAATATAAATATATATTAAATGAATATATATTAATTATATACATTCATTAAAAATATTAATATAATGGATCTATGATCAAAATAAAATTAATAAAAACTCCAAACAAGTACATGCATGAAAAACAAAGCAGGTATTACTCGAAACCGGATTTTTATTAGGAATAGATAATGAATTTGTAATAAATGGTTATAAAGAAATATTATATGTAATTAAATATTTAATTATTATTATTAAATAGAATTATAATAATTATATATTAATATTAAATGTGTTTATAATGTGTTTGACGTTTGTTGGGGCATACCATATGTGATTTCTACACTATCAATTATTTATGGGAGACATATCCCATTTTCACCACTCATTTATTTTGTGTTGCGTATATACATATCAAGAAATTATTTTATAATTATTATTGTTATTATTATGTGTGTTTATATATCCATGCAATATTATTTAGACTATGGTTCTTAAGATTTAAATTTTACCAAAGTGGTAAAGAATTTATGTTACAATCTCATCATTTATCATGATTTTATATGATTATGATACCTATACTAAAAATATTATTCTATATTACTCAATAAAAATATTTATTTTCTTCTCTTATATAATCAACATGTTAATATATTATTTCACTTTCTATTTATCTTTTAATAAATCACGGGAGATAAAAAATGTTAATTTAAAAAAATAACATTATTTATATCATGAGATGAAAAACCTTTTTCTCGGATCACATTATTTTATAAAATTGATTTAAATAATTTATTTATATTACTCAATGATCATTTATATTAATTTTTTTTATTTTTATATTATAATATATGTTGAAAATAATATTATTCTTTATTTTAAATTTTTTGGACATTTGACCTTTTTATTATAAGTGTGAAAGGATGGTTCATTTGAATGTTTATGAAAACAAAAAAATACCATCATGAAAAATAAATGATTTAAATAATCATTTATTTCTTTTAATGGTAACATTTAAAGAAAATTATTCTCACAATATTTTGTGACATTTTATTTTTAAAATGTAATTTTAAATGGGGATTGTTTTTTTCATGCTTAAAAGTTCAATTATATATTTCATTATAAATGTCCATTTAAGATGAAATACATTTATGTTAAATTATCTTCACTGAGGATATGAACCAATTATATAATCCTTTTTCTTTAGTACTATATTTTATGTTAATTAAAAAATTTGGGTTATAAAACCCACTAAATTCAATGGGTTATTATATGGTGAATGTTAAGTGTTCTCGTGTAACAAAAATGTAATGTTTATGTAATTGGTGGGACCTAAATCCTCTTCCAATGATATGTGTAATGATTCATATCTCATGTGATGATTATGTTATGTGTGAAACTAATTTCATGTTCAAATGAATAAGTGTGGAACATGATTAATGACCATAATTTTATGTAAGGACATTGTTTTTATGACATATGTATATGTGTGGACCTGGATTATTGTCAATAAGGTTATGTGTGTAATTGGATTCTTTTACAAAATGTTATTCAAGAACCTCGTTTCATTTCAATAAGTTTATGTAAGGTCCTGATTATATGTTCTTAACTCGATGTGTGAACATGTTTCTATTTATACCAGATCAACAATTTATGAGAATATTTTATTCTACATTATCATCATTATGTTATAATATAATTTATTATTTACATTGATTCCAATTATAATTTTTTATTTTTTAACATACAATTTTTATTTTTTTACTTAGGATGATAATATATGTTTTCCAGGTTATGATTTGAAATTGTAAATCCCATGTTCTTCAACCATTATGTTAATTTTATGTTCAAGTGTCCATTGATATGTCCTTTGCTTAACCTTATTGAGATTCTAAGCTGGCACTTTTTTATATTTCCATTGGCTGTGTTATGAAGATAGGTAATATGTATTATAGGGTTAATATGGGTAATAATTATGAGGAACTATTTGCGAGAATGTGTAGAATTCACTTGAACCATTTTTTACATTTCATTGTTTTCAATGGAACTAAACCTAAATGGTTTTCAGATGGATCATTATGTTATTAATAGAATATTTATCTAAAAATATGTCATTATAATGAATGGAATTGATGGTTCATTATAATATTTCTTCCCACCATATAATCCTACAACCATCATAAATCCTCTAGTCAAAGTGTTGCTCAAAAGTGACGGAGACATTGCATCAATCTACCCACAAATTAGAAATGACCTTAAATGATGTGTTATCAATAGATTTAATAAAAAGACCAATAGTATGTTATCGATCAACAACATTCTAAAAATATCATAGTGGAACTCATGAAACCAATATGGCAAATGATAAGAACAAACAATGTATTTAAATAATCAAGGTGTCAAATACTTATAGATTTTCCCCAATGGATCACAACATTAGATCTCAAAAACATGGAATCCATAAAAGGATATCATATTTAAAAAAAAATCCAGGAAATTAAATGATTGGGCTATAAACTAAGGGTCACAAATATTATATGAGGGTGTTTAGATCCAACTCATTGAAGCTCCTCCCCATGATAACATCCATGGGAAACAGAAATTTATTGCATTCAAAGCCCACCTTAATCAAATATATCCCATTAATCAATGAATACAACCTAGGTCCTACCCATATCAATGGAAAACATCATAATTCATCCTAAAAACATAACTATACAATTGATAGAAAGAATACAATCCTGAAATAGGTAGTAAAATAAAAACCCTATAAGAACTATTTTACAACATTCTCAAGTCAAAACAACATCAAACACAATGAGAAAAATTCCAAAAATGGACTTTCATAATTAATAAATTAAACATAGAAATAAATAAATAATGAAACATTATATTCATGGGTTCATATTTGATTATCCAAAAATGTTGATCCCCACTAATCAACCTATTATGAAAATGTTCATAAGTCTAATCCAATGGACAAAAAAATATCCAATAGAGGCATTAAAGAAGTACTACCATTGAATAACTGAAGGCATAACACTCTAAGTGTTAATAAAAACAAATGAATCAATGAATAATAAAGGATTCAAAATTTCATATTTTTAAATCTATGGATCCCTTAAAATTGGTCATTCAGTCATTCAAAACTAACTGGAGTCTATTTTATAATTTCAAACCCCAATCTCCGTCATAAATATGGAAATTTTGAAAGCAAATAAAACTGATTTCAGAAAAAAAGACCAAAAGTTTTAAATCCAAAAAATCTTTCAGATTTCTAATATAATTAATAGATTGTTTTAATAGATCCAAATAAATTCCACATTTATAATACACTCAACCATGATATAATCCCAAACATTCTTGAAAATAAAAATTTATGTTTCCAAATTCCCATAAAATAGGAAACATGTAATACATAACACGATATAAACATGAAATTAGAAAATAATTACACATACATAGCTCTAAATATCCCATAATGATATAAATTTTTTTCCAAATACATTTCATGAAAAAAGAAACATTTTTCAAAACATTGATATGTAAATTATATATATCTAAAAACATTTCCTCATGAAATCAATTTTTCAATGACATAAAAGAATTTCAATTCACCAAAAAAATAACATAAATATTTATAATTTGATAATTAATTATTTAATTTCACATATTTTCACTCTAATACATACCCTAAATATATTCATAAATATTCATATTAATATTAAAGAAACCTAACTGCGCAAAACATGAACGAACAATAGAGTTGAAGATAACCCCAAATAAAAAATTCTGAAGTATTATAGGTTCCAAAATTTTTCAACATGTGTAGATAATAAAAATAGAGTCCTCACATAGGTCTCCTCGCTATTTAGATTTGAACTCAAATTGTGGAACTATACGAAATTTCATTTCTACAATGGATTATCATCGAGGAAACTGATGTTCAGAATTACATAAATATGATACATTCTTAATCTACAACTAATATATTGGGGAAATACTTTTATAAAAGGTTGAATCCAACCATGAGAAAAAAATCATCAAGACTTTTAAAATTAATAATCCCTAGGAAACATATATAGGATCATCAAATTGAACAAGAAAAATGATATTTGTAATAGAACAATCTAGATCACCATATTCGCCATGTATTACATAACCAAGGAATAGTTCCAAAAAAGATACCCATTAATGATTAATTATGAGTCTATGTATTAATCCATGAGTAAACATATATTTTATCATAATTTTATGAATCTCAACTCATTTTTCCCCACAATCCAAATAATGAAATCATAGATACATTGGTTCTCCCTACCAAACTATCAAGAAAATCAATAATGACACCCATGAACATACCCATGGTTCTCTAATTCTATTAATGTAATAATAATACCTTGTAATAAATTATTCCATAAGGTTACCCTATTTAATAATGTTCATAGAGTTAAATAAAATAATGAGATAGAAGAAGCACAGGAAGATCACAAACGTCAACATCACATCCCATGGAGGATATCAAGATCAAATCCAAACAAGGATATCCTAAAACAACTATACCTATAAAACCTATGATTGTTAACTAGAATGTATTAGAACACAGTACTCAAGAAACACCAATGGTTCCACTTTTATGATGTAATACATGATAATAATGAAAATACGTTGCTAAAGATCCAACTACTCAACTGAACATATATTACTATCTTATCATGTCATAGAATAACATCATCAATATTCATCTCAAACCCATCCCTCAGTAAAACATTGACCAATAAATGGTAGAACATACCTATGCTTTTATAGACTATGAATTAATAATGATATGAATAATTATGACTACTATTGATGAATAAATTATATTTTTACTCAAGACATAATTTTAAGACTCAATAAAACACTTTAAAGGGGTAAAATGTCACTTCTTGTTCTTTATAGAAGATTAGATAACCCCTTCAAACATGGAAGGGTCATGTAAAACAAATATATAAAAAATAAATAAAACACCATAATAGTGGAATAAAATAAAACCCACTGATAGTGCCAAAATTTCTATAAAAAATAGTCATTTTTAAAAACTCCAAACATAAAATGAAAATTAATTTCCCAAAAATTTGGTTTCATAAATAAATATATTTAATTAAAATAGAATTCCATCAATAGTGGGTTGCATAAAAATTTCTCAATTATTTTGATAATCCACTTTACATTTAATCAAAACCATTAAAATGAATTCGTTTTCCATAGGAGAAACTTTGACTATGTTTCAAATAATTTAAAGGAAATTACCACTAAATCATAGAAAAAATTTCATGAAATAAACTTATTATAAAAAAGTTTGCTAAATTTATCTGGATCATGGATTTAATTTAGCATTACTCTATCAAAAATCATTCAAAATTATATTTTAGGCATTAAAATCAAAGATTATTTTCAAATAAATTAATTATTATTGAAAATATTCCTCATGTGTGTGAAATTATGTAATGAAACATCATTAAGTAGTTTAAAAACAAAAAAAATATAATTTTTCAGGGGAAAAACTCCATTTTGAAAATCATGTCCCAGAGACTGATAATCATTTAACAAAACATATAGTGTCACCTTTCAAATAAATATAATTTCCAAAAAAAATAATTTCACAAAATAAATAGATTATACAATCAATAATCTAAAAAAGAATGAAAATATTGTTAGTCAAATATAATATTAAAATAAATATATCCAAATAACAAACTTGATTCTATTCTATTGAATGAGATTGTATCAATGAGTTTATTAATCATGGAGTCTTAACACAAATATTTATTTGTTTTAGATTCTTGATTGACCTAGAAATGTGGTTGAAGAATATGTGATATGAGTGAAAAAAACAACATTAGATATTTCAATCCCATGTTATCAATTTGTAAATTCATTTTTAGGAAATCTATAAGAAAATCAACACTTGATTCATTTCCTATTTTACACCCCAAATATAGTATAACTCTTGAGGAAACTAACAGCATACAATGGGTATCATGAGTTAATGAACACAACCATATCTCATGAAAAAATAGAAAACATACAAAATTAATCCCAACAACTCATGGTATCTCATGTCGAGTTATGAAAGGTCTTCCTTAAGAACCTACTATCTATGTACTCATTGATCCATATCATTTCATACATTATGTCTATCAAACTCTAAGTACCAATCCCATTATATGTATAAACTATTTTTAGTGGGAAATCCCTATTATTAAATTTGCTAAGGATCTATACCTGGATGATCAAATCTAATCAAATGTGATAGAGTCCAACTTGGTGAGTATCATCATACAACCAAACATGTATCATGTATAAAAATTGGCAATCAATATAATAACTAGATATAACATAAAAGAAAGTGATCCAAATCCATGGTATGTAAAATTTAAATCCCAATTTACTAAACCATAAATAAATATAAGAAAATACTTACAATTGTTTCCTTGTTACCACATGTCTCCACCAACTAATCTGCAAATGGAGGAAATGATGCTCAAGGGAAGATGTTGTACTACATTATTCACATCCCATTACATTTTTCAAAAAAACGACATATATAATCAGAAAAAATAGAATATGAGAAAATAACCTAGTAAGATTGACCCAAATAATCTATTAATATTATAATATGATTAAATAATTATCTCAATCCTTATTAAAAATCTAATATATATAAATTTTTTATGATAAAATATTTCTGTAAAAATTCAATTTGATTTCATAATAAAATAATTTCATGGCCACGTAATAATGTAAAATGAAATGAATGTAAGGAAATATGTGAGCATGACCAAGACCATACATGGATACACCATTTGACATGATAGTGATAAACAAATCTTGAAAAATATTATCTAGTTTAAAACCAATTACAAATGAAAATTCAAAAAAATTGGTATCTAGTTTTGTAAAAAAATCAATCAATCATAAATATAATTGAAAACCATGAATATTGTGGATCCAATAATTATTGTGTCCTATCAAATTCTAGAAATACCAAGATACTCATCAGATAGTTTCAGAAGAATGATAACCTATATAAAAACCCATATGGTGAAACAGCCCAACTAATGTAACCTGGCCATTCGAGGATGAAACTATTGTTCCCATTGTTTTATCATTAAAAATCCATTTGAATTCCATGATAAATACTTATATGAAATTTTTATGTCAAATAAATATATATTCAATTATAAAAAACTAATTTTCAATTTCTAAACCACCAAAAATTTAATTCACACTTCATTTGAAACTATTCCAAATTATAGAGTAGCTCTAAAATCACTATCCTATATTTACATGTATGTAATGGTGTGGTTATTTTTTAAGTGATAACTCAAATTAACCAAATTAGAATTATCAAATATTAGGAATACCTTTATATTTATATTGGTGTTACAAGGATTATCCATTTTGGAATGATATTTGTGCAATTTCTTGACCCTTTATAGAATTTAAAATATTTTTTAATTATTTAAGCTATCATAATGGTATTTAGTGACATTATAGAAGCTTAATGTTTAATTTTTTACATTAAATAATATTCCACACCATGTTTGTGGGTGTTGTGGTTTTATTTTTTAATTTTGGATGGAGTTGATGGCCTTTATATAAATTTTTTATTTTCTTTTTTGGTTCATAGTGCACCACTGATAGTAAAATAAATTGTTTGGATATTTTAGTGGGAGTGTTGGTCTATTGATCACCCGATATAAAATAAAATATCTAAACATTTCCAATGTTGGCATGGTACCAAATGTGGTGCCTATAAGGTGCTCTAGTGGGAAGCAGTGAATATAATAGGTCCCCACATAATAGTAAATGGTTTTTTGAGATAAAATGTCTTCGATATTTACACCATGATATTGTGCAAGGTCTGATAATGGAGAAACAAATTTGTGGTGTGTTTTTAAAATGACATAGATATTGTAATACCCTATAGAGAGCCATGTCTCTTTTTTTCCTGAGGATACAGGGTCATAGTCAGAGGTCACTGTATTATATTGAATTCCATAGGAGAATTCTCCATAAATAGTGGACACAACCTCTGTTGGTCTGAATTAATATCATTTCCTCTAACAATAGGCTTACGTCATTTTATTCCTCCATCCCCTCTATATTTCAATTGTGGATTACAACCACTTGGTTTATTCTAAATGATCTTTCCTAGATCTGGGTATCGTTTTCTTCTCAATTATCACCCATGTAATTATTCTTATTTTTTATGAATATTTATTTAGTTAGAAATATATTATTCTTATTTGTTATTTATGGTGGTTCAATATGAATAGTATGTAGTGAAATTTCCTTCAAATATGGTGGTTCCTGATCCTTTTTATTATCAGGATATTCCATGGGGAATTTAAATTGTTGTATAATATATTATTTCAATTTAAAACAAATAATTTTGATAATATAATACAATTTATTTCTATTTGGTTTGTAGTATGAAATGTACTAATCAATGATAAAGTTGAAATATAATTATATAGTATTTTTTTAAAAAATAAATTACAATATTAATTGATGTTTTTATTTTTATACATATCCCATATTATGCCTTGTTGTGATGCCTTTATTTGAAATACCCATTAATTCGTTTAATTTATCAATTTATTAAATATAAAACACTAAGATTGATGTGATTTCCATGTTTTTTATATTATAAAAGTCATGTTTTCTTGGATGGCTATTGTCGCATGGAGTTCATGGTTGATTTTTGTTACCGTGTGGCAATGGTTATTATAGTTTAGTGTCCATGGTTGTTGCATCTTGTTGGATGTTTAAGGATTTGGTTAATGTTTATGATGATTTTTAGTGGGTTTGATGTAATGGGAAGATAATTGGACTGAATAATAAGAGTTGTTATTTGATGAACTAATACAAATGAAAACATTTTTATATGAATGAAAATAGAAAATGCAACATGGAATGTGACCCTTATGTGATACATTATTGTTACTTTTTCCATTTGTGGTATAGACCCCAAGAGTGTTATTAACGACACAATATTTGTGACTATAGTCATAAAATGATATTAGTATGAAATATTAGGCATGTTATTGTGAGTGTTGTAATTATATTTTATGTTCATATGTTTCCCTATGAACCCCACCTAATTTGAGTACAAGGTAGGAACACCATGATATTCTAGGTAGGATATTTCATAATATCTAGAATACAGAGGATACATAGGATTAAGAACCACCTCTCTTCTACTCTCCCCTGAAACATGATTCATGATGATGTTCATCATCCATATTTGGGCGCAGTACCTAGTTGTGGATGGGGATATATATGTGTGGGTGAGGGGTCCTATTTTGTATGAGGACAAAATGTGTGTTATTTATTAAAAATTCTTGATTCACTACCAAGACAATTTTAGTTTACGATGGTGTGGAATGATAAATTGGATAATATATGTTCATTCCAATGATTATTATGTTGTTTTTAGAATGAGTTCAGGAAATGGACTTCTCATTGATATGGGGAAATCATTATAGTAATGAGAGAAAAGGTTTCTTTTGATCGATCAAGAGAGGACAACTATAATGTAATGTGGTTTTAGGGAACCATTATATATTCATTTAGTACTAATTTAGAATAGTTGGATGTGTGATATGGTGATCTATTGTTGGTGAGTTTGCGGGGATTATCTATTTTGATAGGTGTTTTTTGGTTCTGCTGATTTTATATAGAGGAATTAAAAAAAAAAAATTGTCATTTTCATAAAATACAATGTGTATTATACAATTTTTTATAAATATTAATCTATAACTATATATATAAATGTTTTTATAGTATTCCCGGAAGGATTTAGTGGTCAATATGTGCATTACTATATTTATGTATTGATCCTTTGGATCATTTCCCCCAAAAAATGATGGGAATTGTTTTTTTTGTGATATTTTAATTTTTGTTCATACTAATGCATTATGTGTTTGATTTTATGTGATATTTTTTTATTTTGAATATCATTATAGGATGTATTCTATTTTTTCTATTATATAGGGAAATATTTATGGGTAATTAATCCCATTAGTTGTGATTTACCTTCTATGATAGTAATAAACCTAGGGACTATTGGAGGAATTATTTATGGATTAATCTCATTTCATTCACTGACCAAGAAAAACATCCTTATAGAGGTGTTTCATAAATGATTGGTATCAGCATTTTTGGTTAACAGACCTAATGGTGATTTGATTTAGGTGCTTGTGATGACATAATGGGTTTGTGGGGATTTAGTTTTAGGTGATCATATTACATGATTAAATTAGAGGAATGGGATTGGAAAGAAGACTATAGTGGACCAAAAGATTTTATAAATGGATATGAAAAAATATATCAATTATATGTTATGTGACTCTACCAGTAGGGTTGGGGCCTAAGATAGGTATATGCATCATGCACGCCAGAGTTCTATTTGTGTTCTCATTTTCTTATGTCTTGAATAAGTGAAATTATATAATTAATCTAAATATATATAATTCTAATTAACATTGTTTTTTCTATATTGTATTTTTATAAGATGACTATTTTTCATACCCACGTTGTTCAAGTTGGAGAGCTTCAACAATTTTTCTATATTAAATAATGGAGTGTTGATCCTAATCATGATGATGAACAATGTGAGTAAAAAAATGTAAACTTTTAATTGTTATATATTTAAATAATATGGTGGTAGTGTTATATATTTGGAGACATGTAACTAGATTCAAGATATAGATAATTCATTTGGAATAATTTGGTATTGATGTTTGTATTGGTTTCCACTAGAATTTAGTTAGTTTTTGGGAGATACACAATAGTGGTGGATATTTTTTCATAGGTATTAGAAGGTGTCCATAGTTCTATGGGTAAATTTAATTTCATATGTCATGAATCATTTCATATTTATGGTGGGAAAGGTATAAAATAGATTGGATTTTAACTCTCTCTAGTATGATAGGATGATCATTTATTAGTTATACATCAATCGGAAGGATATTATGTGATTTTATCATGACATATTTCTAGATGTGGACTCCTAAGAATATAATTTTAAGTAGGTTATGTATCCCTCCCATTATTATATAGTTTCTCCATTTATGTAACCCAAAAATTTTTAAGTTTAGAAGATAGATGATGAGATGGACATGGTGCATGAGTGGTGTGAAACACCCCTCATGGAGGGCATGAAGGGTCCTATGAGCATCAATCCATCATATTGAGGGTCATAGACTTCATGATAGTAGTGATTACAATGTGCATAGATAGTGTCTCATCAATATACCTCATATATATAAAGGGAAGGTATATCTTTTATTCCTATATAGAATAACTTGATTATGTTTTGTGGATTTTTTTTCATGGAAACATTAATCAGAACTGTATATTATCCTATATACATGGTACAATTTGGGGCTTTGATCTTTTCCATCTGCTTCCATAGAAAATTACATCGAAATTGTTTTTGTTATATGAACATCCTATATATTTTCATTAGTCAATATAGTTGACTTATGATATGTTATGATGAGGAGGGTTTTTCATTGGGAGTCCCTAGGATTTTCCTCATCAACCTTAGCCCTGGCTAGAGTGTGTAAATGGTGGTCTTAAACTGTGAGGTGGAGGACATATTTGAGGGAAGATTTGTTTCATCAAGGAGATGTTTCTAAAGGGGATAGAGTTTATTCAAGGTATGATCAGTTTATCATATATATTTGTATATGATTTTTTTGATTTTGGTTCTTTTTTTACATTAGTATCTCTACTTTGGTCATAACATTGGGAATGAATGTGGAAATTATTGATGTCCCCGTGGAGTTTTCCATGAATTTTTGATGCCAGGACTTATTTTTTATGTATTTTGAGGTTGTAAACTAATGTTTAGGTAAAGTCATTCATTGGAGGTTTCTTATTTCAATAGATACAAAAATATAATTTTATTCTAGGTATGGACTAGTTATTTTTTCAATGCATAGTCATATATTGTTTTGGAAGGGTATTTGAGTTTTATGATGTGGAAGGGTGGTGTGTGGTATTTTTCAATGATTGTTGTTTTTGGATGGGAAATATGTGTTATGAAACCCTCCATTATATTATTAGTAATTTATTAAAATGACTAATGGGATCTCTAGTGAAGGGGGATCCATGATTTTTTGTGGACTGCTAAGCTGTTTTCCAATAGGAGGTTGTAACCCCACACTATGGTGTCACATTGAATTCAGTATGGATTTATAGATATTGACTTCTCTGATTTTGATGTATAATTATCAAATATCGTCTTTGGAGTGGTTGGAGTTGAGAATCATGACTGATCTATTAAAAATGGTTTTCTACTCACCCATTATCTCACTATGGGTATCTCTCGTTATTGAATATAATATGGAAAATTGTAGTTTGAGGTTTTGCATAGATTAAAGAGAAAAAAAATGTAATTATCAAAATTTCATACCCTATTCTATAAAAAGATTTAAAAAATTGACTTATTCAGGGGGGATACCATTATTATTATGTTTGATAGGTGGTATGGATATCATTAGATATAAGTAAAGGAGGAGGATATCTTGAAGACTAATTTCTATTATAGATATTGAATTTTTATTATTTATTTAGGTTTTTTGGTGTCTTATACATAACAGATAATGTCATGGGAATCGTGAACTGCATTTTTCATGGTTTATAGGGTTTTTTCATTGTCGTGTTCAGAAATAGAATTATTATTTACTCAATTTCTTAGGAGTATGTCAGGAAAATGAGGAATGCTTTTTGTACTCATTAAAACCACTATATTTATGGAATTATATATATATATAATTCTTTAATTTTGAAGGATCATTTTCCTTGAAATATTTTCTCTCAAAATATAGTTGGAGTGGAATATGTGAATGTTGATGTTTTAATTTCTTATGTATCATGCAAAAAACATTGAAAATATTCTCAAAATTCTTGGTCTCATAGATTATTACATGATCATTGGGTTTATATTCTCTCAAATGACTCCCTAATGACATGATTAATATATAATTTGTATGCCTTCATTTCGAACGGTTTCTTCCAATTAGAATTCGACTACCTCAGAGTGTATCTGATCATTTCTCTAGTTCATTGACTATCTAAGGGGGGTGTGATTTTTTAGTTATTTTGTAACGCTTCAATAATATTATAAGTATTTTTTTATTGTTGAATCATGTAGTTATTTCTTTTTTTCAGGTTTGTTACTTCTTCATGATCATAACTATTCCGCCCATGACCTATATATGACATAAATGGTGTTTTACAAAATGCTTAAAAAGATAACAACATTAGGGAATTCATTAATATATTTATATATTACCATAGAATGAATTAAATTTCTTCATAGTGTCACTTGAATAAATAATAGTGATGGTGGTTTTATTTTCTATAGGAATATAGATTTATGGTATCCAATACACTGAAACCAAGATAAGTTGGGTAAGATGCCCCGAGCATAATGTCATGTGGAGCTACTCTGGAGTGAGAGGATGTTTTGAGGGATATGGATGAATTGAAATCTATGAATTATTATGTACAAGAATTTTAGGATGAAGGATTAATTGTTTTATAATATAATGGATCATGTTTTTTTATAGAATGTTGTGGTGTCTTAGTGGGGGTACCCAAGGATAGAGGTGTTATGGGACCCGATCATACATGGAGATGGCCAGGAGGGATAATCAAATGATGGTCACAATTTGGTTATGTTCCATGGAGGGATGTTTCTTTATTGGTGTATTATTATGGAGTCCACCCAGATTTATATTTAAATAATTTATAATTACATCCTAGGATAACCAAGATGTATCGTATTTTTAGAAGGTATATTTGGTGTCCAAGGATAATGTATTGAGTGGAGGATTTTGTGCTGTTATTTCTAGTCTATCATCATATTAAGGAAGAATATCATGTTCCAAGAATTCTATATCTGCCCTTCGATATCCCCATGTTAATGTGGTTGTACAACTCAATTGTTTTTTAACTCGGTTATAAAGAAATCAGGTATGATATTATACTATATGGGTGATTGTGGATTGGATGATATTTTCAACTCAGTTTATGGTCATCTAGTTGATGAGAGCCCTAGATGTTCTTATGAGATGGTACAACATTAAATAGTTTAGGGGTCTGTCATTTACAAAGATACCCACACTTTACATTATTAGATTCAAGTGGATTATAATTGACCTAATTGTGAAAATAGTTTTCATATGTATTTAGATGATTAAATCCATTCAATTTTATCAATTTGTACAGAATTTTATTGAATTTTTTGGATATTTGGAAAAACAATTATTAAATGTAAAAAATGCATAATAATAATATTTCAACTATTTTTTATGAAACAATTATTGGAATAATAATTATTTAATATTAATCGAAATTTCATAATTTTTTGTAACATGATTTCTGTATTTGTGTGTAGTATTAATCTTTTTCAACTATTATCATTATTAATAATAATTACATGGTGCCCATAGAAATTAGTAAATATGGAATATAGTTTAGTTTTATAGAATATAAAAATCATTATTAAATGATTATTATATTATAATTATTTAAACATTATGATATGATTCTATCTCTATAAAACATTAGACTCCATATTACATGGGAATAATATTTTTAAGGAGATATATACTCCTTCATTTAGCTATAGTAGAAATTAATGTCGAAGATGATGAAGTGTATCCTAATTTAGAAAAAAGATATTTAGTAATTCTATAAATTTTTTTATACGTATGGAATCATTGTAATAGTGGTAGTTCCAATTATCCAATAGTAAATATTATTAGGTTTTCAAATTAAGATTGAAAATGAAAAAAAATGCTTAACTCACCCTAGAATATAAAAGATAGAATTATATTATTTCTAAAACAGATAAGGGTACCTCAGTGATTAATAATCATGAAGGATGAATTAATGGAGATCATAAAAGACCTTAAGGATACCCCTGAAGACGAAATAAATAATTGATTGGATTGGGTATTAATAGTAATAAAGAAGTAAATCTCAAATGTTTATCCTGAAATGACTGGGGAACAAAAAATTCATTTCATATACCCTCACCCCCAAATTTTATCGAAGAAATTCTATAAGTCAATAATCATGAAAATTTGGTTAACAACATTACAAAAGACTAGTAGAAATAGATTAAAGTGAATATTATTTAAGGGAATATACAAATGAAAATAATATTTTATGAGTATCTAGTGTGGAGCGAACTGAAAATTGAGACTAAACCAGATTCCATGGAAGAAGATATCTTTGCAGTCATCTGGGATGTAAAAGAATCTAACATAGTCAAAATGAAAATTTTAGAAGATCTTTTCATCCTTCATCAACCATTTCTATATTAAATCAATGAAATATATTTTTCATCAAATTTATTTAAATTGGATCAATAAGATTTTTATGAATTATAGGATGAATATAAAATGATATATGATCTAAAAATAAATAAATAGGAAGAATAATCATCACCATTTTATCATTCTCTATACATGGATGAAGAATAAATACTATTGAGTGTCAGAGTTTGATGAAATAATGGTTGATCATGAATACCTTTCTCTAACAACTACAACTCCTCTAAAAGAATCATGTTCCTAAAAAAATGAAATTGAATCTAACATAACTCGTGAAGGTTATATTTTTTTAAATCATTTTTCACATATATTTTTAAACGAAATTTAGTATAACCACTCATTGTTTTTAATTTTCATATTCATCTAACTCATGTTTTACTTGGTGGAGGATGCAGAAAAATATGATGCACTAGAGGATGAACATATAGATCTCCCCAATAACGTTGGAAATTATATGGAGGGATTATATAAGGATTTTTAATATTTATTCCATAATGAAACTAAGATACATGCTTCCAAAATTATAGATTTTGAATTTGGTTTGAAATCGTCTTTTTTTATTAAATAAATGTAAACTGTGAATATCCATTTGAATATTTCATTGATTTATAATAGAAGAATAAATCAATGGTAATGAAAAATTGGTTATCATTGTGACATCCATGAAGTAGGAGGACTCAAACCACATCATACACACCCCATGTGTGTTTACCTTTTTAATAAATGTGTGTATTTTTTATACTTTTCCAAAGGAGTACTCAAAAAAATGAAGAAGGATTGAAATAATTTTGAAATATGTGCAAGATGATCAAATGAAATTTATTCCACCCACTATAATATTTTTCACAATAGTTGGTAATGATACTCTGGAGGTAGTAAAATTACATGGCCGCTATGGGAGTTAATCTATAAGGACAAATGTGATTTATTTTATGTTTCATTTTAGTTTTCAATAAGTTTAGATGATGAAAAATCAATGAGTTTTAAAAATGAAAATTCATAAAATATTATCAGAGTCCAAGAAATTTTCTAATAGGGGTTTTTGAGGGAAAATTGGTTATAATATTGTTTAGAATAATTTTAGGAAGGCCTGGTGTGATTAATTCTAATAATATATTTCTATATGTGTCATTTTTATTTAGTTGTACCAAAGAAAAATGTGCCCAACCACATGTGATCTTGAAGACAGATCAACCAGACATTGTAGGAGCAGGGCTTAAATCAAATATGGGAGTCTACACACAGAGCTCATATGGTAGTGTGGAATTGGAGGGTTTCATTGGAATCATATGAGAACGGGATAATGAGGGAGAACATGTGGCATCTATAGTAAATCAAATGAGTGGAGGTGTGTCCCAAGGAAATATCATGTGTTCATGTGTTTCCATGATCTCACCGCATAACCATGTAATATTTCTATATCAACATATATTTTTTCATTAGAAATTGAATATTTTTTATGAATAAATGATGTGGGATGTGTAACAACATATGATTTTGTGAAATATTTTTTTCTCTGTAAATGATTTAATTTTCATTGAATTCTTGATTGACATAAAATAAAATATACATTTCACGTAGCAATAATTTTCTTTGATGTACATGAAACTTCAACATGACTTTTGTTACATGCAATGCCAACTCTACGTACATTACATGCAAAACTGACTTGGTATATATTACATGCAACATTGAGTTTCTATGACATGTATTGTCTTTATAATTATTTAAAGAAGAAAATTTTAAACATGTTAAAATTATTAATCTGAATAGTAATAACTAATTATCATACATTTTTATAATGTTTTTATATAAATAACAATAATAATAATAATATAATTTTTTTATAAAGTTATTATATGATAAAAAATATTATTTTGTCAAATGAACATCCTTTTGTGTCCATTTGTGAAGAAAAAAAAGTAAATTTTTGTCCCATATATAAATTTAATTTTGCAAAATAAACATGTTTTTTTAATTTTAAATTCAAAAATTATTTCGGGTGATTTATATGTATTTTTCTGTGAAACATAATTTAAAGACGACTACTTAATAATATTTCATTATAGTAAAAAACTACCATTTAATTTAAATAATTAGTAATGTGAAATTATATTTTAAAATTTTTTCGGTAAGTTTATATCAATAATAAATATATTAATATGAATTTTTTCATTTTAATATATTTTTCTTATAAATGGGAAATGAAATGTTAAGAACCCCTTGTACATTTTTATATACTAAAAACCAATTAATTAGTCTCATCTACATGATTAAGATTTATATTGATTATTCATCCTCTATGAATTGAATTTAAAAAAATTAAATGAACCATTATAATCAGTAAAGTATTTTGAATCTAGTGTGCCCGTGATAAATTTTGACAAAAAATATTAGTAAAAGTGATTAAAATTAATCATCCCAAATAAAATCTTATTAATTTTAATTAGGGACTAAACCATAATCATAGGAGACAAAATTACCTATCAACAAGTTAAAAACCTATCTAATGGACATATTTCATTAATAAAATAGAAATAAATGAATTTTTTGGTTTCTTATTAATTTTTAAATGTAATAACATGTGTACACCTAACATTTTTTCAAAAATTGATTGTGAGTCCTTTTCCTTCCCTAAAAAAGACCACCACCTCTACCTCATCTTAAAACCTATAAAAAATCTTCATCCCAACCAATATATAGCCAATAAACATTAAAAAATACCTCCCTTAGAAATATAATTCTCTTTATGGGAATAGATAAAACCAACAATGCCTTTGGGAACAATCAAAATGGAGTTACCCTATTAAGATATAACATCTTCTAACTAAAATCCATTATTTTATTTTCTTTCTCCACCCCCACAAACTATTATATTACACGATTCTATAAAAAATAGATTATTAAATATACTAGGATGTTTTTATGAAATTTTTAATACCTACAGCTGCACACCCAACCATCTAATGGGTAACAAACATATTGTTTATATGTACGATTACCTTCCGCGTCACTAACCGATGATTAATAATTTCCCCATTAATGCATCTCATTATAGAAATTAGGATGGAAAATATTTCTATATATTTAATATAATATATTTATTATCTATTTTATATTATTTATTCCTTTTACAAAACAAATATTTTTAATTTCCATTAAGTGTAAATATGATAAGTTCTTTAGGGGTAGTGTGGACTACCACCCCTTCAATGCGATGTGATTCGTACAAACACTACATGGAATGTTATAAGAATTCATTTAGTGAAGTAATATGATATATATTATATAATAAATATTATTTATTAATTATTTATTTATATATATATTTCTTTTACACTCTTTCCTTCAACAAAAAAATTAATTGGAAAAAGCGTTCATGTGTACGTACGCCCAACCATATCCATGGATAGTTTATTACATTTTATACATCTATACTATAGGGATTATTATAATATAAATATAACGAAAATAAATTACATTTAAATCATTGTATAAATTCTAGAAATCATTATATAAATATAAGGACCAATGATATCCCAAATTAACAAAGAAGCAAAAAAATGAGAATATTTCCCAAAGCATAACCGAATAAGAAATTGCGAGCATGAGGGAAATATAATGTCAAAATAAATATATATGTGGTGTTATATATAATTATATAGTTATTAAAAATATTTATAATAAATTTATATTTATTATACATGAGCATTGAATGAGTACGATGAGATACAAGACACAAGGTATAGGAATTTCATCTCAATTTTTATTTTCGTGATGTAGGTGCTTTGTTCACCAGCCATTCATTTGGAGTTATATGTATACATACCATAGATGTATTCTATTTTTATAATTAATAAATATATTTATAATAGAATATCTATTATATGATAAAAATTTCATGGGATTATTGATTAAAAAGTAACCAAATCGGTAAAGTAGTTTTGTCTCAATTTGCCTTCATTTAGACACATGTTTTGTTCTGCACCTACATTATTTAGTGATGTGTATATGACTCCAATTTACATTTTATGTCATAAATATCCATATTTTAGTGATATTTTTTGCTTAATGATATTTCATATTACTAAATTAAGTGTATGACCGCACCTAACCATTTGTTTAGAGTTTATTGAAACAATTTCATCACATTATGATATGGTTAATGATAATAATTTTTTTTATGAAATATTATACACCATATCTCAAGAACACTCTTGAGTATCATTATCATATAATTATTCAAGATATATATTCCTTTATTAGGATCATTTTTCAGTCTTTGTTACTTAAGATAATTAATAAATTGTTTTTATGAAAAATCTGATCAAGTCTCTCTCTTCGGTTAGAAATCTATTTTATTTGAAAACCATGTTTTTAAAAATAATGTCAATTTTTTTAAAACTAGTTTGAAATGATATATGAATATTATTTTCATTGATAAGTTATTTTAAAAATGTTTTATTTTTTCCAATTCATTATTTATATGTCCTGAATTATATTTTCAACAAAAAGGATTTCATTAATTAATTATATGCTTTCAACGTTATTTTCAATGAAATAGTTCTCAAAATGTTATTTGGATTTAGTTACATGTATTCAATGTATCTTCAATGAAATGGTTTTAAAAAACTTTTCAAAATATCAATATATGTTTTAATATTTTTTCACAGAAATGATTTTAAAAATGTATTCAATCCTTCTATATATGTTCTCAAAGTGTTTTCGATGAATGTGGTATTTAAAATATTTTGATGATTATTTTATATGTTTTAAGATAAAATATTTTTCAAAATATTTCATGTTTCTTTGATATGTATTCATGGAAAAAGGTTTTTATAATGTTTTATATCATTCTTTGTTTTTTTTAATTTATTATCAAATTAAATGGTTTTATAAAGGCTCTATGTTTTAAAAATACACTTTTTATGAATAAATAATATTTTCATTAATAAATGTTTTTGAATTATATTTCAAAATTATTTACCATACATGATTCCATACATTTATGTTACTCATGAATTTCTTGAAAATAATATAATGGTTCTATTGATATTATTTCTCTAAATAGTTTATTCTTTGATTTCATCATTCTTATTAATCCTATTTCTCTTCCATTAGTTATATAAATTTGAAAATTGACTCTTTTCATGGGTTATGTAATCATGAAGTGATAATAAAACCTATATCATTCATAAATTATTTTGTGAGGAAATGTTAATGATACCCATTCTTTTAATGGGTTATATTTTGATGTTGATAAAATGAATCTTTTATTATGTCTCATGATATGATGAATGTTTTAATTTGTGTCCCTAGTATGAATACATTTAATATTATATGTATGCGACCTATATTAACCTCTAGTTAATTGGGTAATGATGGATGACTCATGATTGTATTTTTCATACATGAACGTAATTTTATGTTTAGAATTTTATGTGTAAACGTGATTACATGTTCACAATTTAAAGAATTATCTTGGATGCATATTAATAAGCTTATGTGTGTCCCTCATTACATGTTCAAAATATTGTGTGTGAACTTTTTATGTGTTCACAATATTATTCATGGACTGGGTAGCATGACCATAAGTTTATGTGAGAACTTAATTAGAAGTTCACAATGTTATTTGTGTACTTGATTACATGTTCGTAATGTTATACAAGGAGCTAGATTTCCTCCATAATGTTATTAGTGAAACATATTACACATTTATATGGTTATATATGGACCTAGTTACATTTCCATAAGTTGATGTGGGTGAATGATTTCATGTCCCTAATTTAATTAGGGATTCATTTACAACTTATACATATTCAAAATGTTATAAAAAATGTTCATTCCAAAAATTACAAATCATATTCCTTTATTATGCTTTTATGACTTATGCTCATAATTCTATTATAATAAATTTATTTTGTACATGAAATAATTATTAAGATCATTAATATATAGGGAATGGTTTCAAATGTTATGCTCAATTTTCATACCATTTTGTTCATGTTATGCTTATGAATTTCTTTTATTTTCCATTACTAAGCATCTATGCTCACCATTTTCTTACATTTCCTTTCCCCAGGTCATGAAAATGGTTTTTGGGAGAAGTAAAAAAGGTGGATATATTTATGAGAAATGTTGTATACAATTCAATAGGATATACTATTTTGTTTCCATATTTCCAGAGACACTAAAACATTAGGGTCATCTATCATGTATTTTGGTAACCTATATATTATTTATCTAAAATGATGAAATATCCATTTATGTTATGCCTAGGTATATATATATTGTTTCAAAAGAATGTTTTAGTCATCAATTTGAAAAAATTATTATAAAACATTATTGAGATACATAGGTATATTTCTGAGGATATTTATAGGGATTCCAATGAGGATAAGTAAAAGGATGATATAACATTTACGAAATTTTCATGGAATTCTTGTAAATAATAGTGTGAGTTGTTTTCCACGAAATAATTAAACGTCATGATACTATAAGTGTTTTTGTGTTGTAAGAGATGTACCTAGGAGTATGTAATCTGAAAATATGTCCAAATCTTGACTCAGGGTAATATACTACCTAAAAACAGGAATTGTTGCACACTTGATTTGACATTACTAGGGGATATGCTTTGGAAATATTAAAACTCTCATAAAAAATTAAATAGAAACTATCTATTAATTTCCATGGGTAATCCTGAGCTATCTATTTTTAATTAATGTTTCATAATTTAAAAATTTTGTAAGTAGTTATTTTGCATGATTACAAGGTTTTACACTATGATTAGTGCTTCTCACGATATGAGTTCTTTTTTTAATCAATTGAGATAACTATAAAGAGCATGGTTAATATTTAATGATTTTTATTTCAAATTTATTGGCATTATGAGAATTAAATTCTGATGTGTAAATACCATAATTAGAATCAAGAATGTGGTATGAGTATTGGTTATTCCTCTGAAGAGAAAGTGATTAAAAATGACATTTGAATGGTATGTATTTTTATTCCATTATTTTTTTCATTAAAAATACGATTCATGATTAGAGTGACATTGAGAAACCTTAATACATGATTACTATTTCATATT
This sequence comes from Viscum album, assembly GCA_963277665.1. Lineage (NCBI taxonomy): Eukaryota > Viridiplantae > Streptophyta > Magnoliopsida > Santalales > Viscaceae > Viscum > Viscum album. The sequence goes on along the minus strand of OY728121.1, from coordinate 1,187,379,986 downwards.
TTATGAATTGTGTTTTATGTAATAAATTTTTGAATCATGAGTAATTGATTACAATAAATAATGAATTAATGTAGTATTTATGTTTTTGAACTTATATATTATGTTATATGTATGATGAAATATATAAATATTTTCATTATTTGTTTTCATTAAGGATTTAAATGTATATTTTGAATGGTGATGGATATATAAAAATGTAAATTCATGGAAATGTGATTTTTTGTTAATGGATTGGTAACCCTTAACAAATTCATGTCATTGAGATAATGATGATTGCGTAACGATATTCTATATATGAATATGTAAAATTGAAAGTATATATTATGATAGATATAATTATTGAAAAAGTGTTCTATATGGTTAAGGATGATGTTTAAAACATATTGGATTTAATTAATATATTAATTAATCATGGGAATAATTATTAATGAACATTTTGCCGAATGAATTTATAGTAATTAATGGAATATATGATTTGAGTTTTTACAATTTTTTTTATTTGAATAAAAACTGGAAATGTTTCAAATATGGGGATCAATATTATTCCAATTTCATAAATTTCCTTCTAAATAATTGATTTCTCATCATCTAGAAAGGTTATAATGTTTTACATTTATGTAATTTTTAATGTGAAAACCTGATGAAGTTAGTAAAATTATTTTTTTATATCATCACATGAGTTTTTATGCATATTAAATACCATGTTCAAACTAATCAGTGTTAATGATGGATGATGGGATGTAAAATCAAGGATACCATGATCTATTTGTATATTAAGAATGATAATGTCACCTTTAGTTTTACTAAATGTGGTGATGGTGATCAATGAAATATAAAATATGATGATTTCATGAAATCAGGAATGTATATTTTTCTCATTAATATTCTATAACATTATGAAATATTTTATCTCCAATCCAAAAAACCTGACTCATTACCGTCATTTTTGATGAAACATATGGTCCCTTAGATCAACACAAAATTATTGTTTTGTGATTGTTAAATTTTTCTACACCTTCTTCTCTATAATTGTCTATTAGAACATGTTCATATTATTTCTTTTCAAGATCCATGTTTTCACTTGCCACATATGTTCTCCTATGTGTAAATATAATTATGAGTTACTTTGGGTACTCTTAATGGTTTTGGAATCCAATTTTTATGGTAAGTTTTAGTATTCAAATTTTCAATGTCAGTTTAGTTGAATAAAACATTCAAGTATTAAACCTTTGATAAACATGAAATTTTTTGAAAGGGATAATCATTTTAAGGGTGTTATAATTAAACAAACAGTTATTCTATGAAATATTATTATTCTCATTGAATGAATAAATTTTCATTAATATAATTGAATTTCACTAATTCAAACACTAATTTTACACATAACAAATTTGGATTGATATACATTCAAAACTGACTCATTATATGTTTCACACAACACCGAATCTACATACAATACAAGCAACACCGACATAGAATACATTACACTCTAAAATAGGTTCCTACAATACATATGTTTTTTATTTAAAGGTAATAATTTTATATTAGTAGTTTGAATTATTAATATGAATATTAATAAATATTTTGAATTATTTTTGTAATGGTTTTATATAATTAAATAATATTTATAATGAAAAATATAATTTTTTGTAATGTTTTTATATGTTTAAAAATAATATTTTCTAGAATCAACATCATTTAATGTTCTTCATTAAAGAAAAAAAAATATATTTTTAGAAACATATAGAAATTTAAATTGGTAAAATGAAGTAAATTATTGAATTTATAATGCTCCCATTATCATAGGGTTAGTTTTTAGATTTTTTATGGTAAACAACTTTTTATGAATAGTAAAAAATGCACCATTTTTTTATAAACAACATTTTCATTTAAATAATAACTTATTATAAATTATATTATAAAATTTTTTAGGTAAATTTTTTTAGATTATAAATATATTAATATAATTTTGTGTAGTATAATAAATTTCACACTTAAATAGAATATAAAATATTAACGAACATGTGAACATTTTTCAACATTAAAAACCCCTTATTATGTTCCATATGTGGGGTTAACATTCATCCTAATTTTTTTCTTTTATGAATTGAATTTAAAAAAATGTACATACACCATTTTATTCAGTATTATACTTATCGTGTAATTATATCAGGTAATTTTTTGACAAATAATATTAGTAAAAGTGATTAAAATTAATCATAATGATTAAGGTAAGATTAAACATAATTAGGGAATAAACCAAAATTTTAGGGTAAAAGGATCTATATGATTTTCAAAAACCCAATTTATGAAAATATTTATTCTATAAATATTTAATTATTTATTTTTTTTGGTTTTTTATGACTTCTGTTATATTAATAACTTGTGAAATCCTGAGTTTCATTCAAAAATTGCAAGTCACTCCTTTTATATCCCTATAAATTGGAACCATATATCCACCTTATTCACCAATCTCAAATATAATTGGTTCAAAAATAATCATAAACATACACTTCTAAAGATCCATCTCATCCCCCTAAAAGCCTCTCCATGGATGAGAGAAACCCAATGATGCTTTCGGGATAAACCAAATTGAGTTACCCATTTAAGAGTTATCATCTTCTATCAATATACATTCATTTATTTTCATTTTCCACCCCTAACCTCTCTTTATTCCAATATTATATAAATTAAGTATAATAAATATACTAGAATTTTTTTTCTATGGTTTCAACCTATTCTAATAAACAAATCCATTTAATTGGTAGTGAAGAAACTGTATATGTGTACGATGAACTATGACCGAAAAAAATGATGATTTTTAATTTCTCCTTTACTTAATATCATGATATAAATTATAATTTAAACAATATTTATATTTTTAAATTACTATATTTATTATTTTTTTATTCTTATTTATTATTTTTACAACACATGTCTTTTTAACTCCTATGTAGTGTAAATACGATAACTTTGTTTGAGGAAGTGTGGACCACCACCACCTCAAAGTGATGTTATTTGTTCATACATTATGTGGAATGTATTAATGAAGGATTTGATTAATATAATTTATATATATGAATTAATAAATGTAATTTTACAATGATATATATAAATACATATACATATATTTGTTTTACTATCTTTCATTCGAAAAAAAATTTAAACAGAAATAACGTTCATGTGTACGTACAACCTACCATCTCACAGAACGATTTATTCCTTTTGATACATCAATATTATAAGTTATATAAAACTAACTTATAATGAAAATAAATTATACTTTTATCATGGTTTACATATTTTATTTCATTATATAATTACAAGGATTATAGATAATGAAAATTAATGCACATGTGAAAAAATAAACGAATATTTCCCGAAGCTTAAGCTGGACATGAAATTGATAACAATATGGTAATATAAATACATAATAAATCCATATATGGTATTATGTATAATAATATGGTTATGAAAAATATTAAAAATTAATTTATATTTATTATGTAGGATTTTTGAATGAGTATGATGACGGTCAAGATACAATGTATGAGAATTATAGATCAGTTTTGGTTTTATTGATGTATATTAATTATTCACCACTTATTGCATGTATGTGGTATGTATACATCAAATTTATTTATATAGTTATTATTATAATATAATATATATAATGTTTTACATATAAATTATATGATAATTATTTCATGGGGTTAATATTTCAAAATTTACATAAAAAGTAATGTAGTTTTTTCTCAAATAGAATTCTTTGAGACATATGTTTTGTTATACACCTATGTTCTTTAATGAGTTTTACATTATTCAAATTAAAACGTTATATAATGAATCTACATATTTTCAATATATTTAATCCTTAATGTAATTTCATTTTTATACATGATGATTATGATTCCATTTATCCATGTTGTAAGTGTTTATTGAAGCAGTCTCATCATTTTTCGAGACTGTTAATAATTATGACTCTTTTCATGAAATATTATGATCTATATCTCAAGAAAAATCATGAAATTACATATCCTCTATTAATCCATTATATATATATTATTACCATTTTTCAATCAATGGCACTTAATGTTATTAATAAAAAAAATTAAGTAGCATTTCATTGTATCCCTCTCTTCTGTCGAAAATCAATTTTATTTCAAAATCATGTTTTCCAAAAAAACTTAATTTTTTTTCAAATTATATATCATGATCTATTTCAATTAAAAATTATTTTCATATTTTTTTATTTTTTGTTTATATATTTATTTGTTTTAAGATTAATTTTCAAATAAATGGTTTTCAAAATCAATCTAAACATTCATTATATGTTTGTAGATTAATTTTCAAAGAATGGGATTTCAATTAAATTCAATATATATTTATATGTTTTCAAACTAAAATCAATTATATGGTTTTCAAAACATTTTTAAACTTTATTTATTTGTTTTCAATGTTATTTTCAATGAATTGGTTTTCAAGATGTTTTCAATCATTTTAAATGTTATCAAAGCGTTTTTAATGAAAAATAATTTAAATTTATTGGAATTTAATTTTATATGTTTCCAAGGAAACTTATTTTTAAAATTATTTCAATCAATTATTATATATTTTTCAGTGTATTTTCAAAAGAAAAGTATTTAAATAGGATCTATGTTTAAAAAAAGTTCAATGAAGGAATGAAATTTTCATCCAAAAATGTTTTGAATGATACATCAATATATTTTTTCATATAATATGAATTCTATTGATATTACTTATTCCTTTATAATATATTATGTAATGGATCATTATTATTATTCCTCAAAATGTTTAATTATTTTATAACATGATTCTTATGAAACCTTTTTATATTCCACAAGATATATTATTTTTTAAACCCACTTCTTTTAACAGGTTATTAAATAATGAAGTGATAATGAAATCTATCACATTGTATAGTTTAAGATGAGATTTAATTTCAATGATACCCATTTAAATTCATGGGTTGTGATTTTATGTATATAAAATCAATATCATTTTGTGGGAAATGATATGATGAATTTTTACATGGTATAATATGTAGGAATGATGTTATTATGGGATTGTTATAAAGTGTATCTCTACCCAATTAATTAGGTAGTAATGGATGAATCATGGTTATATATGCAATGTGTGAACCCAATTTCATGTTCAATATGATATGAATTAACTTTATTACATGTACAAAACGTTAATCGTGGAACTGGATCAATGCCCATTGTTTTTTTTGTTGTAAACCAGATTACATGTTCACAATGTTATGAGTGAACCTTATTATGTGTTCACAATGTTATTCATGAACCTGGTTTCATGTCCATAAGATTATTAATGAACCTGATTAAATGTTCATAATGTCATGCATGACCATTATTACATGGTCACAGTGTTATTCATGGACTTGGTTTCCGGACTATAATGTCATGTGTCAACCAGAATACACATTCAAAATGTTATGCATGTACCAGATTTCATGTTCGTAAGTTGATGTAGAGGCATGATTGCATGTTCTTTAACACAATGAGTCATCTTGATTCTACATATACATATTCACGCTAATATAAAAATATGTGCATTCCCAAAATTCTAAATCTTATTCCAATGTAATTATTTCTTGACGTATGGTCATAATTCTCTTATGATACATGTCTTATGAACTACGAATATTTATTTTGACAAGTTATATGAATGGTAGGGTTGTCAATATTTATGCACATGTTCCATACTATTTGGTTCATATTATGCTTATGAATTTTCATTGTTTACCCTTATTGAGCATTTCATGTCACTATATTCTAATGTTTCCTTTTCCCAGTCTATGATGAATTATTTTAGGTAGAAGTAAAAAAGGAGGAGGTCATTATGTGAGTTATTGATGATTTTTCACCATGATGTAAGATGTTGTTTCCATGTTTCAAAAGTCACTAAACTATTATGGCCCTTGGGAAGGTATATTTGTAATGTAAATAATATTAATCTCAAATTATATAATATCAGTTTATGATATACCCTTGTCTCTATAGGATGAGCATCATTTGGTTTATTATCATCTGTTTATAAAAGATATATAATGAACCATAATTGAGAAATATGTTAGGAATATATCATCTGATCAAGACAAATGATGTAAAAATTATCCCAAACTATCCAAGGGTGTTGACCATGATATATATTTTTTTATTATGTGATTTCATCATGAAATTATAATATAACCAATCCCATGATGATGTTGTGTTTCATTAGTAGAAGACAACTCATGCAAATAAATGTTTTTTGACTGATGATAAATATTGAACCACATGATCATGTTAAGAATTAATAAAATCTGTTGATCAACAATCCATTAGATGGATTCATTGAACAAATAAATAGTTTACTGTGAAAGTAAGTTGGATAAGTTCTAATGAGTGGAAATCCCTGAAATTTGTTGATCTTGGATTGTAGATGTTTTGTATAAATACCAATGAGACTCACCATTCATCAGAGTAATCTAATCTCATATATCATAGGGAAGAATAACATTGAATCTGATTACATGAAGTCGTATATATTTTTTTAATAGATTTTGTGGATTCACAATGATTCTTCCTATGTATTCACATTTCTTTCAGTATTGTTTAATTTATTCATGTGAAGGAGAAGGCAACCCTTGTGACTAGTTCAGGAAAATAAAATTTCAATCTCATAGATATATGAAGAATAAAATAGGTTTTAGTAAATATTTATCCAAACTATTACAAGAATAACTCAGAGGATTAATTTATAATTTTTATAATAATGAAGATGATCTTATCTCAGCATGATTTTTCACAAATAACGAAAATAATTACGGTATTGTTGAATAGTGATTAACACAAATAATATGTGATAAAATATGCCTATGATATTATTCTTGAATGTTGTTTAGTGAGACAATTTGGTTATTTAGAAGGTATCATTGTTTTCATTCCAATTATATTACACATTTATGATAGTTTGTGCATATTTTTTGTTTCACAACATAGAATAATGAATATTTAGAAGAAAATTTAAACACGAAAAAAGATTGAGAAATTTAAATGAGTTATATATTTGCTGAATATAGTGAATTTAATTTTAAATTTAATCAATGTTGATTTTTATAAGGCATTCATACCCTAGTATTTAGTTATTAGTGAGGTCGGGACATCATCTAACAGATCAATTAATAGTCTAATCATAGTACCACTTAAAAACTGGTCATTTATAAGTGGTTGACATTATTTATCAATACTAATAGTCCAAAAAATAAGATATTGATTGTATTTGACGTCACACTTGGGTATGTCAGATCCATCAAGATCATGGATGATGATCATCCTATCATCATATTGTAGATCAATTGAAGAGAAATGAGTTTGTGACTATGGGGTATAACTATTCAATTTAATGGCTCGAATGATTGGGGGCTCTAACTAGTAGAATGTATATGGTTCTAAAGATAAAGGTAGAAGAGTTAGATTGCTGGGGAGTATATCCTAGATCAATATGAGGAGTAATTAAATGGGTTTATAGTCAATTTTCACTAAAACATTTACAATTGATATTTAGATTATAATATAAAATCTATAATAATAGGTGTTACTTGTGAAAAAATTGAGTATGACATTGTCTATAATCACATAATAAAACAATATGTTTTTATTCATTTACATTCTACATTACTAACATTACACACTAACCTTAAAAGATGATACATATTTTAAATATTATTCATTAAATGAAATATAAAATCATCTAGTAAAACTAGTCACACCTAATTTACCCTCTCTTAGTGTGGCAACATGATTTTCTGGTCACCTCATCTAGTATAAGAGAGAAGGATACACCTATGATTTGATCTATATTTCCTTCTTTGTATCTTGAATAAATAGTATATGAAATGTTAATTTGAGTTTCTAGATGATTCAAAAGGGCATCATATAGAAAATTATACATAATTCCACGATAAAATATATTTTGTATTTTCATACAAGACTCTTAATACTAGGATAAAAAGAGGTGGAAATTAACATAAAAAATAAATCAAAGAAGAATGAATGTGAAATTTTATATGAAGTAACTATGAGTGGTAATTTCTCAAAATTTTCTAATGATTATAATTCTCATGGATTAAGATAAAGAAAAGATGAGTTTATATTCAATTTAAATATTCATGATAATTTGATAAATTTTCCTAAATAATTGTTCACTCATATGATCGAATCATTAAATGAGGTTTGGGGATAAAAATTTACTACCGGAAGAATAATTTCATACAATAGATGAATTATTGGATTATATAATTTAGAACTGCAACACTATCTTGATAACTAAAAAAGTCATGAAATATATTTTGACAATTTAAAAAGTCATAATCTATATGGTTATCCGATAATAGGAAAAAAATGTGCAACATTGAATCCAAAAAAACATTTCTTGATTAAATAATATTTTCAATGGAGTCTGTGTGAGAAGGATATATGAGAAATTATTTTTTAAAAATATTTTTTAAAAATATTTTTTGGAATTTTATAATATTAATATTATATTTAGGAAAGAAAAATATTCTTAGATAGAGGTTAATGAAAATTAATAATTAATTTATTTGAATGTATTTATTAAAAATAATAAGTGCATGATTATAAAATTGAATAAATTAATATTTTGACTGAATAAGTATTGATATTAGTTAGAGATAATATTATTTGTATCTACATTACATTTAATGAATTAGAATTAAATTTTTTAAATAAGTTTTACACAAATGCATATACTTACAATGTGTGACATACTAGAACTGGATTCCACATAACAGGTTCCCCATCCTATTATGACACATGGCCTCAAGTGCATCACACAAAATTCTAGAGGTTTCTGACTATATAAAGGTCTTAGTGAGTGTCTATGGGCGGGGACTACGCCCTTCTTAATAAATCAAAACACATTGGATGAATGTAAAAATTGGTAAATAGAAAAAAAAACATAAGTAAACAAAATGATCAATAGAAAATAAAGAAAATAGTAAAAATAACTGAAAAAACTGGAATAACATTCAACAACTACTGGTGATATGTCATCTTGCTAGAAAACAGGAAAACATTGATACAAGATAGTAGGGATAAGATGGTATACAATAACATAATGGAAATTAGATATCTATCCCAAGAATCCCATGTAATAAATAGGTTATCTTCTATGAAGATCTATACAAAGCAGTAAGCAATCAATAGTTTTAAGGCATATTTTTACCTTTTTCCACACATGTAACCTTGTAATCTAATCTGGGTACCAAGAGGTGCACAGAGAGGGTGTTAGATAAACCTAAGTGAGAAACCACCAATGGGTTCTATAACAACTACACCATGTACTGGAAGTGTAATAGTGTCCAAGAATGCATATATAAACTGAAATAGTACAATGTTAATAAATATCCATGTACCTACATTGGCCCTTGTCTTGTGTCTTAACATGACCAGTCCAATAATTTATATTACTATTTTATAAAAAAATCACACTTAACAATAGTGAATGTTCCTAGTTATCACAAAGAATCCTATAATGCAATTTTATATTGATGTCACAAGGTAATAAAAAATCCATCATAGAGTTTTCAGGTCATAAAATCTCTAATAAATATATCCTTGTAAAGGATAAGGTTATAATCCAAAGAGCATATTCCATGGAGTTCCACAATATGGTGCCTACTAAATCCAGGATGATCGTCCAATGTAAAATAGGGTTATGACGAGAAAGAGGCCTATGAGATGTAGCCATGGAACCTACATGATTATTTTGGATCCAATTAGTGTATCAAAGGAATCCTATAATGATATTTAAGGTATAATAAAATGTCATACTACGCATCCAAATAATAGACAAGCATCATGATCTTGTTGTGTCTCAACCTATGCAAGCAGTATACTAGAATTGGAATGGGGTTTCCGAGTGATCCTAGAATTCCCTGATAAGAATCCATGGTGATGTTGAGTCAGGCCACTACTATTTAAATATTATGTCATGTAAAATTTCATTTGGTTCAATCATTTCCATTTAATAGAGTGATATAGTCAAGTTGCCTAAAATATTTTAATCAAGTCATAACTATTCAATAAGACCATTTGGATCAATTTGTGACATTCATTAGTGTGATAGTGGAATTTAGAAGGAAACCATTATTAATTCAATTTAAATCATATTCAATAACTATGGTACATTTGGATACATTCCATTAATGTGTATAGGGGTGCTATGGACATTTAACTGATTAATCATTCACTTTATTCCATCAAGTCATATATGTAGTATACTTCCCATTTTAAATATCACAAATATTTTTCAATATCAATAACATACATTAGGTGGTTTTTTTGGTGAATATACATGGTAATTGAAATTATCAAATTCCAAATTTAAATCAAGGAATCAAATATATAAAATATTACCATTATAAAGGTTAAGACAAGTCACACTCAAACGGTGGCCCAAACACATCACATACAAAAAACCCAATTATCAGATAACATCAAACATCAGATAGATCGATTTGTGTTCATAAAAACTAATAATTAATCAAATATATAAAATGAGAAAATCAATATGGTAATAATGATTATAATCATTCAATATAAATTCTATAAATGACACATGATCAAATTGGTTGGCCGCACATGACAATTACAAAATCCACGAACATGATGGATGAGTTATAGACCACCCAACATAGGCTTGTATGACTCACCTCCTATGGAAATTACCCATGACTTCTCTATAATTGGAGTCAATCTATGAAAAAGGAGAAAAACGGTCATACCCTATTAAATTGGTCGAGAGGAAGAGAGAAGTTTAAAGGCTAAAATAGATTCGAGTACTTAAAGTTGTGCTTCCAACGTGACTAATGGAAGATAGAATGAATCCTTAATTAAGGAGAAATATTGATACTTATTTGAGGCCTTCAAAAATCCACAATTTAAGAGATATAGAGGTTAATCCCACCGGTTCACAAATTTTGGAAGAACAAGAAATTTCACAGGAGCATTTAGGGAAATGGGACAAGTTACCCTGAAAATAGCCTATGCCTAATTTTACTTTATGGTTTGAAAAACCATGTATAAATCATAAATGGTTACCTAGTTAGAAGGTTATATTTCATAGTTATGATTCATGGATGTTCAAAAACTGTGCTATATGTTTCTCTCTGAATTTCTTCAGTCACACAGTTATCAAAACCAAGCACCAACTTTGTGACATGTATTGTTTCCCAAAAAAGATTGGTGGTAGGATCTATATATTCCTTGTACACCTTTGAGACCTTTTATAACCTAATAAGAATACATATTAGGTTCTAATTAAATATTTAGAACAATATTTTAAGTATCCATACTTGAGTGAAAAATCGGGATCAAACAGTCTTCCCCACATATATGTACTCACCCCACTAAGTTCTCCTTCCAATGGAAGAGAAAAAAATTTTTAGAACAACATTTGCCACTAGTATCATACATTAGTCCCCGAATCCCATGTATTGTCCTTCATGAAGTTGTGCAGCAATAACACCCATACTAGAGTGATAGACCGGGCTTAGAGAGCCTTCATGCTCCAGTCAATGTTGCATACTGGATACTTCTTAAAGGAAGAATCAACAAATATCTCAAATTATCCAAAATAAAAGGTATGAGATTGTTTGGAATGATACTAGTGCAGCTATGAAATATGGATTATGTGATGCATGGAATAAACCCTTTGAGGTAACAACAGTCGATAGGATATCAGAGAAACCCTCTAAATAAATTCTAATAACCCTACATAATGAGGAGACAAGATTAGTTACTTTTGTACCCATCTCTACCCTAGCCCGACCAATAACAAAAAAATGACCAGTAACCTCAAACTCAATAACTCATCAACGACAATCCACATAATATTTTTGTCATGACTGAGCAGTATCCATATGCTTTATGGTCAGCTGAACCTATTTTAATGTCTCATAATGGGGATGTGCACCTTGTAGGGTTTCCCCACCATCCTCTAGCCTACACATGGTTGAATGGCATGACCTACCATATTAGGCCTCAAAAGGAGCCTTAAGAGTTGTATCGTTATTTTTTTTATTGTAGGAGAACTCAACGAGAGGGATATAAAATTCTCAAGAACTGTCTAAATAAAAGACACATGATTGGGGCATATCCTTTATAACATGTATTGTCTATTCTGATTGTTCATCAGTCTGAGGGTGAAAATATATTCATAGAATCACATGTGTCTACATAGCCTTAAGAAGTCCCTCCAATAACCATTCCATGTAACAAGAATCTAATTTTGAATTGATATTATGAGGAATTTCATTCTATAATAGTATCTCACGGACTTACAGTCTTCCCATCTCATCTCCTGACAAGTCTCTTGAATAAAAATTATATTGTGAAATTTCATTAGTCGGTCAATGACTACTTATACAACATCTTTACCCCTCAGATACTTATGTAAACCTACTAAAAAATCTATAACAACGTCTTCCCATTTTCATTATGATACTGGATGCTTATATAACAAGAATATAGTTCATTGATGCTCCACCTTCACCTACTGATAGGTGGAACACCTAAGGGTAAATTAGGCTATCTGAAATTTCATTCCAGGCCACCAATACTGAGGTCACATATCTTGATACATATTGGAGATTCCTGGATTAACTAACCATTGAGAATCAAGTGAGACTTGAAACAACCCCTCTCTCCTATCAATAGGTACCCAGGGATGTCCACATAGACATAGGTCATCATATCTATCCACAGAACAATCTGGTGGAAGGTAATCTCATGATATACTCAAACATAGTAACTAGCCTTATGCATTTGAAAACTATATACACTTCAACTTCTCAAGGAGGAAATAGGTAACCATAAATGATGAGAGGTAAGGCTATTCATGACTATCATGAAACACCAGATGAATCTCAGAACACAGGACTATTAATTCCCATTCACCACTAGCTTCTTGTAGATCTTGTGTTTGGGTTTCTTGACTCATCAAATTTGCAACTAAATTTCCATTCTTAGGTATATGGGAAATATCCAAATATATGGGTTGTAAATATTTGATCCATCTTCACTATCTCATGTTCACATCACACTGGGAAAAGATATATCTAAGGCTCTGGTTGTAAGTGTACACCCACAACCAATCACCTAACAGATAGTGCCTCTAGCAACATAAGGCATAGAAAAATGATACTATCTCAAGGTTGGGTGTCAGGTAATTCCTCTCATGACACCTCAACGACCGAGATTTGTAATAAATGAATTCTTCCTCCTACATCGCCACTACTCCCAGGCTAATTCTTGATGCATTTCCGAATATGTTATAACTTATACCTTGATCAGAAGAGCCCAAATGGGTGTCGATACAAGCCTCCATCTCAGGCTCCTAAAATGATTTTGCACATGCATCTGACCATTTGAACCATAGATCCTTCCCTGTATGACCATTAAAAGGTGAATTAAAATTTGATATGTCTTGAATGAATTTCCTAATATATCCATTAATCCCCATGAAACTCCATATATCAAACATATTTTTTGGTTTCTCCTAGAAAACTACAACACAAACCTTTTCTTGGTCAACAGATATGTCTAATTCTGAAATAATATGACCTAGGAAGATAACTTCTTTTATACTGAAGTGATATTTAGAAATCTTGGTCTACAGCTGATTCCCTTTTACGATACTCAAAATGATATCAAGATGTTAGGTATGGTCACTAGGATGGCAAGAATACACTATGATGTCATCCACAATGGAAATTGTAATTGAATAAAAATAAAGGTATAAATGATATTCATCAGTGGCATGAAAATATTACGAACATTCATAAGAATGTATGGCATAATAAGGCATTCATACCAACCATACCTACTATGGAAAGTTATAATTGGTATGTCTGATCGCCTGACTCGTACCTAATAAAACACACATCTCTTGTTGATCTTGTGAAAGATGACTTCTCATCAAACCTATTCAAAGAGATCATTTATTCAATAATGTGGGTAATATTTCCAGACATTAATCTCATTCAACCATCTGTAATCCCCATATAGAAGTTAGTCTATATCTGCCTTCTCGAAAAAAATCATAGGCGATCCAGTAGTGGATGTACTAGAATTTCTAAAGTCATTTTCCTCTAAATCATCTAACTATCACTTATGCTATTGAAAATTTATAGGTTCCGTCATGTAAGGAGTAATGGTAACTAGAGATACTCCCATTGAATATTGATTGTGATTTATACCTCTCTCTCATGAGGTAATTTAGACAAATAGTCAGGAAATACATCCCTAAAGCTATCCACTATTGGAGGGAAATAAACATAATGTAAACCCTATTACTCTATAAAGTGATTTTCAATCTGGGTAGTCATTCCACTTATCACATGATGCTATAGTCTAGCTCAACCATAATGTTCACCCCACTCACCAATATGTAGATAAATTCTACCTGATGGTGATGTAAAAGTTTCAATGTGGAAATAGAAGTCTACAAAATCATGATAGTGAACTAACCATTCCATCTCGAGAATGACATCAAATCAAGTCATCTTAAGAAAAATAGATTCCATATAAATGGTTAATTGCCTACCTCAAGGGGACAATACATGCACTAGTGTATGAAATATATTTATACCCATAATAGCGTATCTAGGGTCATTAAACCATAGTAAAACTATATCTCGAGTCAAAGACTTCCCAATATAGATATAGAGATAAAAGAGTAAAAATCACCTGTATCAATTAAAGAAAATACTACAGAATAGGATAATAAAATAGTATCTTATATTGTAGATAGTCCTAAAACTTGATCCTCAGGCATCTAATGTAGTGTACCCAACTTGTCTGATCCATGGCCGCTGGAAATCAATGGACTACCACGATCATAAATGCTCTATTAATGTTACTGGGGATTAGGGATCTTGCTTCGATGACCACAAACTCCACCTCGGCCATACCTACAGGTTCTATTCCAACACCCCTCCTTACACATTATAAAATAATCCTCTATTGATGTAGTAGCTGGTACTGGTCCCTTCCCACTCTAAACTAGTAGAATGGTCCAGCAGAAATTCTAATGATTCCATATACGACCACATGCATGAGACTACAGATGGTCTCTATCACAATGAGGCTTCAAGTTCTCCAATCATCCACACTAATGAAAATATTTAGAGCTATCAAAATAATAACTCTATTTTTCACTCCCCTGATAAGAAAACTAAAGAGTATGTTTCCTGCTACAAGAAGAACAACTGTCCTCACACGTCACTAGTCCATTATGCCCTATAGAATTGATGTAAATCAGGTTTCCCTTAGTGGTAAGAGGATAATTTTATATTGAAGAGAATTTATGTAGGAAGAACACACCCACACACATATATATTGAATACTAGAGAAAATCCTCAATGTGTCTAGAACGTGAGTGATCATCACGGGATAGAAGTGGTTCAAAATTCATTAACATCGCGAAATGCCCTGAATATTACATACCTAACATAAAACCTTGTTTTGGATGCTTAATCTCTCTAGAATTGTCATATCTCAGCATTTTGTGGAAGAACTGAAAATATAAGGTATTCTTTAAATAAGACCACGACATTCCATGATAACGCCAAACATGGGTAATGACATCCCACCAACACTTGGATTAATCCTAGGGAAAGTATGCGGAAGGCTTGAACCTCCACTATATAGGTGTCTCCTTATAAAAAAAACATAGATATGGTTGCTTATATTCACAACTCAGTGGTCTATGGACATCCATCCCCTAAAATGGTAGGAGGATTCTACTACTAGAACTCATAAGTCAGATTATCCATAATAGGTTCAAGCCTTGGAGCACCATGAATGGATAACATCAGATGTATGAAACTATCATGAACATGGGAATCAATTCCTATATTAATTGTAGTATGAGGTTCATCTTGTAATAATCCTCAAGGTATGACTGGTGTCAAATGACCCACCATGTATGGAGCATGGCCATCACCACCCTCCTGGAATAATATATGTGTACATTAGGGCGTCATTGAAAAAAAAATCTATAAACATGACTCATAACAAGATTAACTAGAATGATAACATCACAAGTTGAAGTTGAATGTATGAAACCAAATACCCAAGGCATAATTCCCCAACTACATACATTAATTTCTAGGTATCATTATGTTCTCTGGTATTAGTTTCTTTTCTTTCTTCCTTAAATTACAATGTCCACTCCTTTACCATTCATAAAAATGAGTACGTGGTGTAAGGATGTACAACCAATTAATTTACGATTTAATTTTTCACATTATTATAGATATCCATTTCTAGTGAATCAGTTCCAATACACCTAACATGGAAAACGCTTCCCATTTTTTGATAGCATAATGGAGACTATGTAAATTACTTATCCCAACCCAAGATGACACATACACCGCATGAATTGAGACATGAAATCAATCGATAAAAACCAAAAGTAATACATGTTCATGCTTGCTATCACAAAATGTCTCAACAATCATAGGAATATCAAGAAAATCATTGTAGTTAAATGCATATATATTACATTAAAATAAAATAAAAAATTGAATTCTAGGTTCATATAATGATACCTGTTAAAATCAATCTTACCCTCATATAATCGGGACATAGATGAAAGTAAATACTAAAATAAAATATTAATAAAAAACTCCACACATCATTTGTGTCACCCAATGATGAAATAATATCAATTGTAAATGAAAATGCAGAACAAAAAATAATAATTTTAGGAAACATGGTTTTTACGCAGAACATGGGGTCGCATGCCGAAGCACGGATTACGGTCAAGTCTGAAGCATTATTAATCTCTGATCTATTATATCCATATAGTAATGAATTAATAGGAAAATAATATTATACAACATTTTGATGTCCCAAACCCATATGCCACTTCACATGTTTCCTGAGCCCTATGAGCCACAAAACCTCAAGCACATCTCCTCATATTCCATAATCTTCTAACTTGGTGTGAGGGCCTAGGGTCTATCCAAAGAGATACTATTCCCATATTACCAATATATAGTGTAGGGGGAGACTGTAAATATTTGTAAATAGTGGAACAAATATAAGTAAACAAAAGGAAAATTAAAAAAGACAATAGTAAATATAGCCGAAACAACTAGAATAAAATTAATAGTTGACGATGATATGCCATGCCACTTGAAAACTACAAAACAAGAATAGAATAAAATATGAAAAATATGTTCCAAAAAATCAGATAGGAAATGAAAACACTATCCCAATAATCTTGAGTTCTTACTTGGTCCACATTCATACTGATACATAAAAAAGGTAATCAAGAGATTGAGGGAATTTACATCCCATTACCAACACCCGCAACCACGTAATCTTCTTTTGGAACCAAAAGACCCATGTAGAGGGTGTCAGATAAATCATAGTGGTCCACCACCAACGGGGTCTATGTCATCTAGCTCATGTAATGGAACTGTAAAAGTGTACAAGCATGCATGTAAAATGTAAATCAATAAAATGTAACCAATTACCTTAGTATCTTCATTTTCCCTTAGCTGATGTCTGAACATAACTGGCCCATTAATTTATTATTATTAGTTTTTTAAAAAGTCAACTTTTAGTAATACTAATGGCTCCATTTTATTAAAGGGAAACCCGTAATGGCATATAATAATGAATTTCAATGTTAATAACCACAGAAACATAGACCACAAGGGTCAAAAACTATTTAATAAATGTTGCCTCACTAAGTATAAGAGTGTAATCCAAAATGAATAATCTATGTCATTCCAAAATATGGTTCTTACCGAATCCTCGGTGATTATCCTAGGTAAAATGAGCCTATGTAGGAAAAGATCCCTATGGGATGTGACCATGGATCCTGCTTGTCAATTTTATATCCAAGGTGTG
Source organism: Viscum album (assembly GCA_963277665.1). NCBI lineage: Eukaryota > Viridiplantae > Streptophyta > Magnoliopsida > Santalales > Viscaceae > Viscum > Viscum album. The sequence goes on along the minus strand of OY728121.1, from coordinate 1,187,362,014 downwards.
TGTCCAAGGAGTCATTTAATGATATTTAATGGATCTTACATATTCATTCTGAGTATCAATGGAATATAAAAGGATTAGGATCATGGTGGGTCTTAACCTATGCAAGGTGTATCACTCAATAAAAATGGTGTTCTCAATTGCTCAATGAATTCCCTGATAATAACAAAAACCGATCTAATCATAGGACACTTCTATTTAATTTTGTTGTCATGTAAAATTTAATTTTGTTCATGCCTTTCCTTTCAATATTGTGATATGTTCAGGTACCATTAAAACCTTTAATAAAGTCATTACTAATCAATATTTCTATATAGTTCACGCATTTCATTTCATGAGTGTGACAATTCCAAGAAGAGTGCAACCATTATTAATTAAATTTATGTAATATTCAATAATCAAGGATCATTCTTCTACATTATTTAATGTGGGATGGGGTGATATGAATGTGTAACATATTAACAATTTCATTTAATCTATCAAGTCATATGCACAATATACATTCCCAGTTGCATTTAACATTTATTCATCAATATGAAGCACTTAAATTATGTGGGTCCAATGGTAAAAATTCATGGTACATTCCATTGTGAAATTTAAAATATAAATCAAGACATTTAATATAGGAATACAAACCCATAGAATTGAATATTCCAATTCACACCCCAACTCTAGAACAAACACGTCAAATAATAAAAACGCAATTATGGAATAACATCCTCCATGGGATTGATGGATATTTGTGCATAACCACCAAAAATTAATCAAATATATTGAAAGATAAAATCCATATGATTATATTGATTATAATCATTGAATATAAATTTTGTAAACATCACATAATGAAATTGGTGGTCCCCACCCATCAATTACAACATCAAAAAACATGGGGGATGAGTTATAGACCACCCATATAAAGCTTGTACGACTCTAATACTCACTTATTATCCCATGATTTGGGTTGGATCGAAGTAGATCTAAATAAACTGAAATTTTATCATACCTTGATAACTAGGTCGAGATAAATAGAGAAGATGAAAGGCTAAAACATTCTCGAGTACATATTGTTGTGCATTTAACACGACGAACAAAAAGCTTGAACAAATCTCGGATGACATATATCTCTTTTTTACTACCTTAGGTCATAAACAAGCTCTAATTTTGGAGGGATATAAGTAAATCCCTATGGTTATTTGATATGGGAATAAAGAGGGATCTAATTAGATAATAAAGGGAAAAAAATTTACCCGCAAAATAGCCTATGAACTGCTAGTGTGCATGATTTGAAAAAACATGTGCAATCTGTGCACTAAGACCCTGGGAGAAGTGCATATTACATCGATAGGTTGTACATCCATGTGAAAAGTGTGCTATATGGTTATGTCTAAAAATATCCAACATCACAGTTATCCAATTTGAGCACCAATTATGCGACATGTCCTGCTTCACCAAAAATATTGGTTCTAGGATTCAAACATTCCTCAGAAACCCTTGATACATTTTCTAACTCAATAGGCATCCATATTTAGTCCAATATAATGATTTAGTCAAAAACATAAAGATTCTATACACAAGTGAGAAACTAGTATCTAACACCATGCTACTAAAAAAATAAGTACAACAAATACCAAATTAGTTATAACTATTATATCATAAATGAATCAACCTAGTGGAACGAACACCATGACATTTCATATGGATAAATATTTTTCATGATCAGAAGAATGGAAACCTTATGTCCTAATATTTTTGTGGATAATTATTTCATTGTAACAACTACTGAAGGTTCAATATAAAAATCTAGACAAAAATATCTACATAAAAATTCTCAATAATTCATTACATATTTAAAGATAGATACAAATAATTATAAGTATTCTTGTTTATGTGGAAATGTTAAAAATAAAGAATCATTATTCATTACATACTTTTTGTCTTAATATAATTGTATGCATCATGAAATAAATTAATTAAATATAATTTAATATTACCAAAATGAAATAATGGATATATTTTAGGAGGAGAAAAACTAAATAAAACAAGAAACATACACAGAAGAAGAATAATACAAAAGAAAGGAATCATTCATAAAAGTATATATATGAATATTATGATGATTTTAATGAGTATTGAAATATAAATAGATAATGTAATGAGGGGTCTTTGTACGTACTAGTTATTCATAAATAATGTTTTTATGCGATGGAAGTGCAAAAAGAAAATGTGAAGCATGTAATGAATAAAGATAATAGTAAATACATGGGAATTAAAAAGGGAATGAATATTAATTAAATAAAATAAGGTTTTTAAATAATTATGTTTAGAGTTTCACACCAAATTAATGATGCATCTATTTTTCTAGGAAATGTATCATCATAGAATATATTGAATTTTCCTTAAAAAACATTGGTATTGGAATGAAGCTGAATTAATATAATGAATCAATAAAGAAATGAATGAACATGATTTATTTTGTGAATGAAATCTCAAATAATTTATATGAAATGTTTCTTAAAAATTTTATGTTTGTGGATGTTAAACTTTTGAGTAAAAAGGTGTAATAAGCCCTGTAATACCTCTAAAAAATTTATACAACTTTCTACATAATATAAATTATTGAATAAAAATGGGAATGAACTTATGACTTCTATAATAGATAATAAAGAGTCTATAAACAGATTAATGTTGTTTAATGTGCCTAAAAAATTATATATCATATTAGAAAATGTAAGAAGAAATAATGAAGGGGAAGAAATAAAAAAATGAATTTTATTTTATAGAATATGTGAATAAGTCCTTGTCATTGATGAAGATAATTGGGCTAATAATAATATGTCAGTCACATTTCACATAATGAGGAGAAATGAAGAACCACCTAATTCTCATTTATACATTCGGCTGGATTTTTAAATTGATAATTAATAGATAATTGGAGGGAGACCTAAATTATACTAAAACTATTATCATTTTAATGAAATAACGTTATCCACCATTGAAGATTATTTCCACATAGTTTCCTCATTATAGTATTTCAAATAATAAGACACGATATAATGAGTTGACTCATATTGAAATAATATCATGATGAAGACGTATAAAGTGAGTCTATGAATGGGTAAAACAGAAGAAAAAATATCAAATATGAAAGTCTTAGAGAATTTCATATGAAAATATGATATTCTGATGAGAAATGAGTCTGCAAGTTATATCTCATAAAATTATGATGTTTAATAATTATCACCACATATATATGTTTGTTACATTATCTTATCATCATTCTCAATGAAAAATAAATGGGGGAGACATTCTAAATTATATAAAAGGGTAATGTATTTTTTTTAAAGTTAAAAAAATTATTTTTCATGAATTTTTTAAATTTTTTTGTTGAGGTGAATTTAAGATATTGGTTATATATATTTTGAATGAACCATGAAATGAATTTTTGGTCATGGTATCACATGCTAGAAATTTTCTAACTTTTTTGATGTTAACATTGAACAACATTATTTTCTAAACTATGAATAGATGATTTATACATCGATTTTTATAATTTTACATTAATTCTACCTTTGATATTATTCAATCCTTCTATGGAAAATATAAAACAATAAGTTTAATGGATCATTCCTTTTCTGCCCATTACATTATTGGATTTGTGGTTGGGGTGTGTATGGAGGAGGTATCAGGGGTGTGTCTAGAGGGTAGATCTCTTTGAGTATTTAATCATGTGATTCATATATTGATAGGGGAATTAAAAAATGAGTTAGTGAGTTTTGTCTTATATTGGAGTTGAATTCACATCATTTTAATGCAATGGGGGACTCCAGGAAAAGGATTCAGTTCATTAAGGGTAAATTGAAGAAATTTCTTAATTCAAGATCAGATGAAATAATTTTAATAGAAAATCAATATTTTTGGAACCAATAAACATTAATGGTTTTATAGATCTTATAACATTTCCCAAGTGGAATTCACACCATTACTATAGAATTAAAGATTTGAATTTGGTGATTTCCATGTTTTTTAAAATTATATTTTTGATTATTCCTCTCTCATTTGGTCATTCCTTATATTTGTTTTGGTAGGAAACCTTAGTGTTTTGGATGGTGTTCTATCCCATCTCCCATTTCATTAATTCTCTTTTTTTGAAGGATGGGTTATGTAGATCAGTGATTAGTTTATCTACAGTCATTGTAATTTTTCTTGCAATACTCTTCCAATAATCAATCTATTTGTTTTGTTTTGATCTATTTGTGTAGTGGGATACATATTTTACAACCCTTTGGTGTGATCTATGTTTCATTTAGAGTTCACTAGTATTTTTTCTATATTGTTCCCTCATTTACTTAAATTTTTCAGTGATCTATAATAGATTTCTTGATTTATGGAATCCTTATTATCAAATGTTTAAATGCTATTTCTGATTTAATTCATATTTCTTCTATCCGCTCAGTGGTTAGTAAGAGTGGAAATAATCAGATAATAAATAAGAATAATTAAAATTGATTTCAATAATGGTGATATCTCATTACTAATTTCATTTATATATTTTGTTAGTTATATTTTTTATTTTTGATTACAATAATAAAAATAATGATTGTTGGGATCCTTTCTAGGGATATATATGACATTTGATGAGACCCTTGTAATGTTTTTGATTGATTTTCCACTGAATAAAATGTTAATGATTTTTTATTTAAATGATAAAACCATTTCACAACTTGGAAAATTGATATGTAATGTAACAAATTCCATACAAAATTATCGATCTTGGAATGTTTTTTTTTTATTTTTTTATTTCATATTTGTGTAGATAGTTTTTTATGGGTAGTCTTATGGTGGAATTGATGACTGGCAAGGATATGTGATCCACGGGAATTTACTCTGGTGGATTGTTGTAATGGATTTTATAGGGACTGTATTGTGATATGATGTGTTGTGGTCATACAATCATTTTGTTATGGTGTATGTCGTTGTGGTGGGGTGTGATGTGGCTTTGGAGTGTGATGTGGATGTTTTTATGGTACTCTTTGATATCATTATTAGTAGGTTAAGTTGTATCGTGGTGGTCCTATTTGGATTTTGGATTTACGGTTGTAATGGGGAGATATCATGGCATATTAGTTGCAGAAACGATCGTCCATGTGATATCAGATAGTTGTGACACGGTGTATTAATTCTAATATATCATAAAAAATTGAATAAAATACGAATTAATAAATGATTTGGTTTTATATTGAATATAATGGGTTATAAATTTGTTTTTCCATATGAATTAAATAATTTGACTACATGAACGAGTTGTGTAAACATGAAATTAAATTACGTAGAATTAAATGTTTATGTAAAAATATTATTCCATGATGTGGTGAGCCTATAGAAGAAGGTTGGAAAAGCAATTTTTATTGTGTAGTGGGGGTGTCATGTTTTCAATAGTGGTGGAAGCGGTTACAAAAAATGATGTGTGGTAATTTGGTGGTGATGTGTTCTGCAATAAAATAGTTGATTTGAATCCATAGGTTTGGTATTGTGTGATATATATATATATATATATTGAGTTTTGGTTATTTTAGTAAGAACCACACCATTTTTGATAAACATTCCAGTGCTCATAGGATCAAGGTTCTTGGTGATTACCCTAATATCATGATTTTGGAGATACATATGGATGTCTACCACCCCTTCTTCCCTCTACCTGAAATATTGATTTAACATGTGTCATTAATTTATATGTATTGTGATGTCCTAGGTGTTTTTGAGTGACATGTGAGGTGGTGAGACACTGTGAGCTGTGATAGGAAGTGGGGATTATTTTTGATGTGTGATATCACAAGGTTAATTTACATCATATTCATTCTATACTACATCCATGGTTATTTTATGAGATATTATTTGATGGACATGGATTATTGGGGAATGATGTGATGTGATGGACAATATTTTTCCAGGAATGATGTGATGTGTTGTGGATATAATGTCATGATTCTTAATTCCCTCAATAGATGATTTAATTTCTAAGGGTGGGGTTGGTATGGATGCATCTCGACTAACATTAAATATAGATGGTATGTGATGTGATATGCGTGGAATTGATGTGAGAATATAATGTTCCACATTGGGGTTTTAGAGTTGCAAATCAGTGGAGAAGTTGTAGTCAGTCACCTTTATTTGTTATGATCACGATGCCATAATGTTGTACCTGATACATGATTTTGGTGAGTGAGACATACATGGATGAGAAAGGTCGTATGACATCTATATGCGGTTATTGATTCTACTATTAGTTCATTGGTTCATTATAACTATCATATCATATGTGTGGTTGAGACCTTTGTTATGTCCCTAGTGAGTATACATGTTATTCTCAACATATATATATAAAAATTCAATTTTTTTGGGTGGTCAATTGGAACTATGATTGAAAATAGTAACTTTTGTTGGAGATTGTATTATGTCTAATTTATTGTCTTTTCTTCTGGTATACATGGAGGCACTATTTGTATTTTTATTTTATTTTCATTCATTGTGTGATGGTTTTTTGATTACAACTATATTTTGTAATGGCGATTATTGGTTGTTTCTTATCCTATCTCTTCATAATATTTTATTTTTATACTATAATTCTCCAAAATTTTTGTTATTTTTATACCTTTAATGATTCTTTCCATCCCAATGCTTACTGGTTGTTAAACATGTGGGGTTGTTATCTATCTTCCTTCACTATGGAATTGTTGAAGGGATTGGGTTTTAGAATATTGGTATCAACGTTATTAGTTGATAGATTGGATTTATTATGGATTTAGACTCTGTGATGTTCACATAGGATCATATGGAATTAATTCTATTATATATTTATGTGTTAAAGGTCCAAGGGTGATAGGATAGGATAATGGATATTAAACAACACAAAGATCGAATGCACAAAATATGAGCATATTATTCAGAAAAATGAGGTGGGCTGTATTTTAGGTATATTATTAGTAGAGGTACACTAATCATGAATGGTTTTGTTTGTGGTTGAAATACGTTTTTTTGGAAATAAAATGATGTAACTAAATAATATTTGATAAATTCAATGCTATTATGATTGTGATGTTCTCCACCATTTTCAAGAATGGATATTATTCATCATCCATGAGTATGATATGAAGATTAGTACTAGAAGAATAATCTAGTTAATCAATGAAATATTGGCACCACTAAAGAGAATGAGGCATGATAGAGGGTTTTTTTCCCGTCTGGAGTATAATTTGGGAAATAATGAGGGGGAGCATCACAAATTTAGATATAGAGTACTAGTTGGATGATCTTGATATCACATTAATTTTTACACATGCATGGGATAATTTCTCTGTACTATTGGTAATTATTCAAAAATATGAATCCTCCCGTCTGTGGAATATTTCATTTTTAGGTATTCATAAAGATGCAAATATGTTAGGTGCTAAAATTCAGATGGTTCTTTTAGAGGATTACCTATCATCAATAATGAGGATTGCAATTTATTAGATTTCATATCCTTTCAGTAGGGGATATTGAGTGTGTGGGAGCATGTGGTCAGTATTATGGACCTCTTTTTATTTTCACATGATGAATTCATTGATTATATGTTTATACAAATTTGACTGGAGGAGGATTCACACCCAATGATCAAGTAACCGGTCACCTTGTTTATGATTCATATTTATCTATATGATTAGAATATAGATGTTTTATAGGATGTTTTATCAAGGATTAAATCTAATATAGAGTGTGTAGTGGGGTGTTATGAAGAGTATAGATTAACAAAATGTCTCATGGGTGATAAGGTAATTAGTAATTCGTTTATGGGAAAATCATCAATGGTAGTTTCTTCATCATACATTACGGACATGAGGTTTACGAACATATTATATGGGCATTCTGTTTTCATGATATGTAATTGGGGGACATGGGGAAATCTAGTTTCATTGTACGTCCCCTCAATGATCCCAATTTTAGATATTATGTTTGGAAACTGTTTTGAAGGAAAAGTTTCCACAAAGGTATTTTTTGAGATAGGGACTACATATTCATGTTTAGAAGATGTGGGTTGGTGTATTTGGAATATAGAATCCTTTTAATGGTCTTAATTAAAAATTACACATGGTAGAAAATTATCATATAAGAAAGAAGAAGTAGGTAAGAAGATATGTTCTAGGTCATATTAACATGTTATATATAGAAATACAATTAGACATAGGAGTTGTTCATGGTATGATCAGTCTATAATATACTATTGTGTGTGATTTGTTTAATCCGGGATCTATCTGCTACTTTGTTTTACATTATTTTATTCATTAATTAGTACTAGACATAGATGGGTTTCTATTTCCTCAAGTGTAATCATTAATTGTTAAATGTTATGATAACTATTTTGATGTGATCTGGGGATGTCATATAGTTACAGGGATGCACCGATTAGTGGAAGATGTCTTTTTTCTATAAATATATCTATATGATTTTATCCTTAGCATATAGTAGATTAATTTTATGCATTCATTAATATAATTATTACATTTTAGAGTTTGGTTTCAGATGTGGTGGTCCATCAAGCGGTCTATTTTTATCAAGTTAGGTTATTTTATAAAGGAATGGATGATAGATCCAATTTTTTATTGATACATAGAGATGTCATTGGTTGACCTAGTAGATGGTTTTCAATGGTTTATGGAGTAGTTCATGTATGTCATTATTTATTAGGTTCGTAACATACCCTATGATTTGAAATCGATTTATGTATATAGCTCCATCTTGGTGGATCTTCGATTTTGATTTCCCACTATATGATGGAGCCTATAGAGTTATGTGAGTTGTGGTTGAAGCTGGATGATCTGTTGTAGATGGGTTTTATCTAACACATGGCTTCTTCGTTAGGTTTTCTAGTATTTTTTACCAAGAAGAGTGATAGGTTTATGAGGATATGTAGACTACAATTTGTTTAATTTTGGAAATGTAAAGAAAAATTACCATCTTCCAAGGATAAATGATGTTATAGACTAGTTATGGTGATATATATAGTTATCAATGATTGTTCTAAGATCTATATATCACAAATTGAGGATTAAGGATTAGGAATACATAATAAATGACTTCAGGTGTAGGTATGATAACGCGATGTTTTTAGTAATTCTATTTTTTGTTCTGAATGAACCATAAATTTTGAATAGTCATACTAATTACTTGTTCTATGATTTCATGTATTGGACAATTATTTTATTCATTAATGATTTCATGATCTACACAAATAGAGAGGAGGATCACATAGTTCATCTCAAAAATATTTTGAAGTTAAATTGACAAGACAAACACATTGGTATGTTTTCCAAGTTTATGTTCCAAATGAAAGGGTTTCAATACCATGAACATGTGGTTCCTCAGTAGGGTGTGGAATTGGACATATTGATGGATGAGGTAGTTGTATATTAGGATTAATCAATTAATGTCGAAGAGGTATATAGTTACCTTTCCATGTAGTTTATTGTTATTGGTTTCTGCATTAGTTATCTTTCTTTTTATCCTCACAAGCAGTGATGACCAAGAAAAACACAGGGTTTTGGGTGGAATGATCAGTCTCATATAGCATTTATTCGCCTAACGAAGTATTAGTTAAGCTCCATAGTGATTTTGATTCTTGAGGAGGGTTTTTTTAATATTTTATACAATTCATCAAATTTGGGATTTGGATTCATATTAATTCCATAGAGGGTAGAGGTCTTACATGGGTCTTGGAAATTATATCCCCTTTAGAATAAAAATTCGACTAATGATATGAAAATTGTTGTTGATTGTGTTTTCATTGAAAATGTTGTTTTGGTATGTCATTTGTGTTCTCTTTTGGCTTTTCACATTCCATTCGTTCTTGAAATATGTTTTATCTCAAAGGAATAAAAGAATATTGCAATGGATGGGGGTTGAGTATCATAAATGTTATGACATTGAGCTATCTTATTCCACAACAAATGGGATTGTCTTTTTAGTGTTGTTTATATTCATATACCATTGGGATCTGAATATGTTGTCTTTTGATGATTTTAATGGAATTTAGGGCTTTTATAAAAGTATCATGATAGTAAATGGATAAGTGGTCAATGATTTCTTTATCAGAAAATTTTGGTTTCATTTTTATGAATTGGGTGGAGGAGTCTCAGTGGGGTAACATCATTGAAAAGTTAATGTGTTATTATGTTTGCTATGGTGATACTCTTAAGCGATGGTGAAAGGATGTTCAGAACTGATTGTTATTCCAAGGGATGTTATTTGTTCTAATTTTGATTCATTATAGGTTTATATGTGATTTTAAATCTACCTCGAAATGGTACATCATGGTATCAATAATATGTAATATATCTTGTTGATGATGTTTTTTCTACGTATAAGCTGGTATGTGGTGAGGCGTATCATTTTTGAATAGGTGAAATCTTCGCTTCATGTCCTAGGATGTTATTAGAAGTGTTTATATGTTCTCAAGTTTATATAGGATAAAATATCAATGGATGATTTCATTGGTTATCCTTAGACAAATAGTGTTTGTGATAAAAATTGTGTAATACTAGTTTTCTAAGGATGTCAACTAATTTTTTCCATCCATGAAACAAATTTCATTGATTTTTTTGTAACATTTTATATTGGATGATATAGTAAGGATTCAAAACATACCACGAAAAATATTATAAAATAGAGATCCATGTTTTACATTATGAGTATAGAGCGTATTGTAGCATGAGTTTGGATCCCTAATATAAAATTAAAATATATTCCACCCACATACAAATTTAAATACAGAGTGGACCATCTCGACACTAGAGTTTATATTGAGAGCATCTGTCTTGATATTTCACATATCTTTGTTATGATAGATAATTATGGTTTATCTTGTGTACAATAACACATATCATTTATCCATCGCCATTAAACCACATTAATAATTGTATGATTCGTTGTTTAATTCAACGTTATGTTGTATAGGGGTCACGAAGTCACATGTTCATGGCCATTATGTGGTTTATACAATGTCTATGAATATCTAATTTGTCCTGGAGTGAATGAGGGATGTTTCGAACCATAATAAATCCTATATTAATAATTGGTATAGTCCTATAGAGTTTTATTTTATAAACCATGTGTTATAGATAACATCACATTCAAATGGGTAATAATAATTTAGATGCGGTAGGAAGATTTCTCCATATTTATTCGGTCCCTCACAACTATTTGTTTGAGTTGGTTATGTGTAATATTAGTTGTCATTTCCTCCACCATTGGATTGGATCCACAATGACCTTTTCATGACCCATAATCATTTGTATCATCAATATTAATCCAATATCATATTCTGGAGAGAGTTGGATACTAATAATAGTTAGATGTTTGTGGAGTGAATGATAGTTATTTTGGGATGTTGAGAGAAGGTGAAAAATACATGGACAATTCTGTTCATTCTTATGTTGTGGATGTATAGTGGTTTGAAGAAGATTACATGGGAGGAATAGATGTAAGATAACTCCCATTACCATGAACTGTTTTGAGTGTTTCCATTCCCTATTATATTTTATTGATATGATTTTAGGATCTTTATCTATTATCATATGCATTGTTTCCATTATGTGCTATTCAAAATGTGTGATAAATCCCTCATCATATGAAAGGGGAGGAACTAAATAATAATCAAATTGTATTAACCTCTATAATGATTAAAAATGTTTGAAAAAATTTGAACCACACAAAGAAAATAATATCAGGACATAAATGGATTATATTCTTCAATATTCATGCTAAGGAAAGTGGTGTGTGTTAGTTTTTGAAGTGGTTTTTTATCGTATTTATTGAGGTTTAGATGGTTTTTTATAGTGTGGAGATGAGGTAGATTTGTAGATATTCTGGATGAAATGTTGTTATTCATTATAAGAGGTGGTTATGTGGTTTTGTTAGTTGTTTTATGGAGATTTTGATTTCATTTTAGGATAGTGGTGGTGTAAATTTGTACAAGTAACCTAAAATGTATCTCATGAGTCTGATTTATAGTGACCCTTCATTTAAAGAGTCATGATTTTGATTTGTATGGAAAAAAATTGTTTGAGATCTACTAAATGTTATGGTATGTTCCTTTTATGGCCACTATATTTTTTTCCTGTTGTTAGAGGGGGTTTGGAGGAGGTTTCAATGTGCTCAGTAGAGGCTGCAGCAACATGAGTATTGTATTATGTTATTCACATCAATAATGGTGATTTCATGATCTCAGTTAGAGATTCATTATTTTTGAAACCCAAAAACTAAAAATATTCATGTGTGGGTGGAGTTAATAAAAGTAATTCATGTCATGAATGGTTAATTCAGGAAATATACTAATTCAATCCTAGGCGATATAATATTTTGTTAAAATTGAATATATGGAAATTTCAAAATATGTTTTTTTATCATAGATTGTATTTCATTGGCCATTTGAATGCATGTCCTGAATTTCAAATTCATGGAATGTATGTGGTAATTTATGAATGTTAATAATGATGGTTCTTCTTTTTCCACTTTTATTAATTGGATAATTAATTCATTTTGAATAAAAACCCATGGTATTTTGGGAGTTCCTCAAGATCATATCCAATTAAATTGATTTTCCTGATCTAGTGATTTTTTGATACTGATGTGTGGTGAGTTCATCTCTAATCACAATTCTTTTTATTTTCTTCTTCCACTAGGAATCATATTGGGGGTTCTCTTTTGATCATGGAGTGTGTTGGGATCCATTTTTTAAAACAGTTATGTGTGATCTTGGATTTTTATGTGGTTCATAGAATGGTTCTGGTTTGCATGAAGTTTGATCTTTTCAATATATTGTACAAAAATTTATCACATATCTCATTGTTGTTGAGGATCCTAATTGTCATATATATATACACAAACATGATATGTTTTATACATACATGATTTTTATTTCTATATGGTTGATATTATGAATCAATGTAATCTATAACAAAATGGAATAATATTAATTGATGGTTACAAGGGGGTATTTCATGCTATAAAGCTTCAATATATATTAAGGATATTGTGAATTGTTTTTTAAAATACTAAATTTAACAGCTATTATGAGCATTTATTTAGAATTTATGATATGTGTTGAGAATCTTGTTTTGCTCTTGTAAGATCAAATGCAGAATAAAAAGTCAATGAACATATAACGAGTTAATATAATGTTTTCCCATGTAATTTTTTTTCATGATAATACACATTACCAATTAATATTTAATGTGATGAATCTAATGAATAATTGTTGAATATTGAATGTGTAGATGTGTTATGTAGATGATTAACATGTCTATTGTGTGATCTGTATTGTTGTGTTCTTTAATTTCTGATCTGGTGGGTTATATTTTGTGTGGGTCTACGATGTAGTGGTTTTTTGTAACTAGTATAGTGTTGGAAATTTTGTTGTGTGGTATGCCTTGGTTATAGGGAATAGTGGTTGTGGGGTTCATTTTGGTTGTGGAGTAAAATATGGTTTAAATGTGAGAAGTTTTTTATTTTTATGGTATGTTTTGAAGACATTATATCGAGTTTGTGTTGTGAAATTGAGGCGGTATTCAAAGAAAGATATTTTTGGGTTGTTGTGGTGACATGTATTGGTTGATGAGGTTGATGATTATTGATCTATGTTGTGATAGTTGTTGAATTTTGTGGTTATTCTTGTTTCCTAAATAAAAATTGAATATAACACGAATTAATAAATTAATTTAATAAAACTTTATTATATTGATATGGAAAATGGTTGTTGTAAAAGGATTAAATTAATTAAATATATGAAAAAACTATATAAATGTGAAATGACATGACATAGAAAATAATGTTAGAATAAAATTATTAGAAAAAAAAGTGTTGAACATGTAAAAGAAGGTGGGAAATATTTCATTTCATGTATAGTGGTGGAGTGACATCTGTCATATATTGGTGGCAGAGCCTGCGATGGTTGATGTATGGTACAGTGGTGGTGATGTTGTCTGTCCTATTGAATTAGATGTGAATCAATAGTTAGTGAATTGTGCACTATATAATATTATTTTTAAGCAGTTTTTTAATGATCAACACCAAATATGGATAGTTTATGATTTCCATATTTTTAATATGGTAGAACATACATTTATAAGACTCAATATATAGCAAATTAGCCATCCTTGGGGTCACTCTCGGGGAAGTATTGTCGAGTAACATAGTGGTATTTACGAAAATATTTATTTTTATTTGAATTTTTATATTTTAAAACTAAATCATCAGAAAACTGTAATGAAAACTCATCAATTGATAAGTGTTAGTTAATGAACCAATAATAGAGGAAACAAAATAAAACAAAGAAACAAAAATAGAAGAAGGACAGGGAAAGGAATCGGCAAGGACAAGGACCGAACTTGGCTGATTTACCCTCAAAATCCCTTCATTACTAAACTTAATAGTTAAATAAATAACTCTAAAAATAATAAATTTATCAAAAAATTATTGGATCACACACCTCCCATGACTAAAACTTATCATTCAAACATTGATATTCATCAGTGCTCTAAATTGAAAATTGATTCCATCAACCAACTTATTCTAGTTCATAATTCAAATTCTAGTGTGATCCTACTAATATTATTAGATAGTAAATAAAATATCATTATCTCAATTAATAAAAATGAGAAAATAATGGGGAAATAAATGAGGAGAGAAAATATCATACCATTATATATCATGGTTTCCCACTCACTCACCCTAATTCATTATCATAATCATTTATGTCCAAGAAGAAGATGATAATCATAATGATGATAAAATCTCTAGGTAGAAAAGAGTTTCACTGCCTAACTAAATCCCTCTGAATGAGATCTCCCATACTAGAGTTCATGATCACAAAACAAAATAATGGATATCCCAAATAATTCAAAATTACAATCACAAAACAAGGACAGAATTACCATATATATATGGTAAAAAATATACAAACAATGGAATTGGGAGATGAAAAAAGATTGAGGTTCCTATTTCCTATATCCTACGTAGTGCCTATTTTTGATATTCACAGAACAATATAGTGGGAAGAAATCCTCTTATTTGAATAACAAAAATAAATGCAGTGATGAAACAAATGAACATGAATTAAATCGACAAGGAATCCATTGATGCACTAGTCAACAATATTTAGTGAACTCATAGTTAACATAATTAACCATTTTCAACAACCTTCAAATCCCCTCAAACATTTAGCTGATCTCATTACCATTGAACACCTCCAATTTTCAGCTCCCCCTATGGTAAAAAATATATAAAATGCATTCTATAAGGTTTAAAATGTATCTATAGTTGTAGTTAATATATTGAATCATATATAATCTTATATATTAATATCATTCATTATAAAAATATAAATCTATTTATAATGAAATTTAAATATTAATATGCATACTAATATATGGATATTATAATTATAACTAATATTATTATATATATATATAAATACATAAATATAATTATTTATTTATAAATATTTAATTATATATATATATGACATTATTATTTTAATATTAAATATAATTATAGAATATTATATATATATAAGAATATTTATAACTATTTATTGTATAAATATATATATTACTATAAACAGTCGTAGATATAATACACAATGATGTGGTGGTGGATGATAGGTATATGGGTGGAGTGGGGCATCTGCATGATAAGATGAGTAGACATGAGTCTATGGATAGAGGAACATAGAGATGGACCTCATCAAATGCATGAATTCAACAATGTGAAGATCAGATCCTGCCAGGATGACTAACATAGCGGTATAGGATTGGGGTTGTTGGTAATATCATTTGAACATGGTAGAGCCTCAACCTTCAATAGTGGAAGGAATGCTTGGTGCTCTATATATGATGCAAGTCATGTTCAATTGTCACATCAAGGTGGCCCTTTTTGTCAATATTAATAGGTGTGTTGGGGACCATGTTTTGATTTGGATATTACTTTTTTTGGAGTTTATTCTTTATCTATGACTCAATGTAGATTATTTTTATCATTTTTGTTCCAGATCATGGAAAAGGTAAAACTTTATTGTTATTTTTTTTCATGGGACATCTTATTTTCCCCCTATATGGTTTTTTTCATTGTGGGGATGATTTATTTACTACTATTGAAGAATTTTTCAGCTGCTGTGGGGTTGATTTGGGTTGTGGTGGTTGGATAATTGGTTGTCATTGACTTCATAAGTCGTTGTTGTCTTGTATTTCATGGGGCAAGAAATAATGGATCAGTGGTGCAAATGGTGATTGAGTTATACACAGTGGCTAGTTGTTTTCCAATGTGTCAGGAGGTGCCACTGGTGGGTATCAATGTTAGGAGTGGGTGAAGATGGAGGGGATTAACCATTTGGATTGGAAATGGTGGGTGTAGTGACAAACAGTGGGTGTCAGAGTCTGGAGATGAGTTTGCTGCCCTGGTTGTGCATAACCCCATAATGGGTGACGGCTGGAGGTAGGTGATGAATGATGGTGGGTTTGGGAAAGACCCAACACGAAAAAAAACCCAAATAAGATCATTTATATTTCGAATTACTATTTAAAAACCAAACACCACAAATTAAAATAAAATGACGTTAATTTTTTTCACATTAAAATTTGAGAATGAAAAAAATTATTTTGAAATGATAAAAACGTATTTAAAAAACAGCAGAAATAAAAAATTAAGAAAAATAGTTAATAAATTTAAAATATTAATTAAATTATATTTATTAAACCATAAATAATGAATTAATAAAAATATTAAAACAATTACACAATGAATAATTTAAATAAAGTAATAAATGAAATAGTTATTTTGAAACAAACAAAAAATTATAAAAATGAATGAATAATTGTAAATAATAAAAATTATAAATATAAAAACCCATAGAATAATAAATTAAGGTTAAAATAAAATTAATTAATTAAATTTTATTTTATTCCGAAATGACAAAAATATCCACTAAAAATTACATTTTACAAAAAAACCTTTTAACAATTTAGTATTCCAATTAATTTTTTTAATAATAAAAAATTTATAATATAAATAGAAACAAATTATAAAAATGATATATAAAATTGTGTAGAAATAAAGGCCACATATAACCCCCACCATAAATCAAATAGAAAACATGAAAAAATCTAGGTTTTTTATTTATTTACCAAAACCAATAAAATTAAAATATAATCTTTATTATGTTCTAGGTGATACAAAATATAAAGAGATCAATAATTCTTCCACTGATTAAAAATCATGCCTCCTACGTGAACATTACAAACTACGTCATTTCCATTCAAATGGTTTCTAGTTCCAATATTCTAATATTAGATAAATGTGTAATTAGAACATTAAAAAAAGATACCATTAATTTTCACTCTCCATTATATTCCTCAATATGAAGATCTTATTTTTTACACATTATGGTTTAAAATCAAAGGATAATAAAATAATTCAATTGTCCCATTATTCACATTGGATAAAAATTCCCCTAACCTAAATGAGATCTATTTTTTCATATAAAATAAATTTAATTTTTACAATTCAAGTTATTTGTTCATAGAACTCTGCATTGAAATTATTTAAATTGAAAATATAATTTATTTATTAATATAAATACACTAATGTCCCTTGTCTTGGAGATACTCTATCCAATCAAATTTCTACATTTTAATCAAGATTCAATGGTCATATATTATTATCATTAGACTTTTCCGCATAATGTTACTAATCAAAAAGATAGTTTTCCTTATATTTTTAGGAAATATATAGATTTTTTCTATAAATAAATAAATTATAAATATACAACACATATAATACTCCCCTTCCTAGTTCCTAATGTTGATTCCCTAAAAATATTAGTCTAAAACACTCAAAAATATTTAATTTAATAGAATTTCATACTCCAAAACCCCTCATTATAGAATTAATTTGTCACCAATGTAATAATAATTGAATTTTAATTTTTTTTTTGGTTTATGTGGGTTGTTAGAAACATTGGACAATCAATATACAAAAAAATTGTATTTATAGATTTAAATGGTATATATCATAATTTTTTTTGGGTATTTGATGTGTCATAAATTAATAAAAATTTAGAAAAATTGACTCCCTCTCTCCGAAACACGAAACTAAATAATATCTCCAATAATGAATATTAATATGGGAATATTTTTTTTTAAATTAAAATTTCAATTCATCCCAAAATATTAAATATTGTGTTATAAGAATACAAAAATAAATTTTTTTACCACCCAAAATAAAATTATAGGAATCAAAAATGTATATAATGAATCCCATCGTCCACCACCAGCATATCAAGTGAAATTATTTAGAATTGTGCATGTATTATATGTTATAAACGAAAAATTATTATTCATTAAATTTCATAAATAAGAATGATATGTAAATTTGTACAATGACGTTACAATGAAATTAAATTAATGTATATATAACAATATAGTTCAATAAATTTAGATATTTTTTATATATTGATAACACCCACAAATAAGAAATTAAAAAGTTAAAACAATTGTGTCATGGATTCTACCCACATAGTTTCAAGAAGAAGTGAGAAAATTGATATGAAAATGATAAAATTAAAAGAATATCTCCCCTGGTACAGAATATTTTCATTTTATTTATCAATAAAGACTTTTTATGTTTTAATTTGGGTAGAAACTAATGCTACTCCATTCAAACATGTACAAAATGAATATAAAATTACCTTAGAACTCTATAAATGGAAATCAATGTTAAAAAAAACCAATGTTATTGATAATTTTTGCTATCTGGTAAATATAATATGTTATATTTTCCATGAAAAATAAAATGACTGGGTAATAATTATTCATTTTTCTATTATATGACTGTTAATAGCTGTGAACCTTGTGTATTTACTTTTTATTATTTCATACTAAGAGGAACGAAATAAATTTAAATTTGAAGGATAATGAAAATTATATAGAAAATGAAACAAGATAAACATGGGATAAACACCCATGGGGAGATCTATTTTTATGTTCCACAAGTGTAAAACCTTTGTATCAATCCCAATATAATGTTATTTGTGGATTATTCTATAAGAACAACAATTTTTTTTTCCAAATTCAGTGAATAAAATATTGTGGAGTAACCCTTTGTTATCATCCATAAATTCAATCTACATGAATGTGAATTACTTCATCTGATGTAATAGAGGCAAAATATAAATCTAGGGGAATTTATTCACATTTCCATCTTGAGGAAGATAGAATGTAGGTAATAAATAATTATAGGGTGAGACATGTCTTATGGTTCAGGAAAAATAATATCTTCTAAATGTAATATTGAAAATGTTTCAACATCCTCTATGAAATCTTTTCAAACCAATAAAAACTCTTCTTATAACTATATAGGGGATGATTCCTTAACACATTCTACATAAAAAATAATGTTTCTCATTTTCTTCAGAACCCAGATAGATTAAATAAAAATTATCATCAATAACATTAAAAATAGAATAATATAAAATAAATTTGAATTTACTAATATTATATTATCCCTGAGTTAGGTCAACATTAAATTCTCCCATAGTATTAAATTCTCATGGGAGTATGTCTTGGGAAGGAGTGAGGTGGTCTACCTCTTCATGAAAAATATAAATGAAAATAACCGTGGTTTTGTTGTCTCTCATGGTAAATTAAATGATGTTTGATGCTTGTTGAACTTGTTAAGACATTAAAAAATCATTATACAATTTATAACATGTTGGTTCAATATACCGATACATTAAAAATTAATTAAACCAATAATAACATATATTATCATCAAATAAAGCACTGTAAATGAAATGATCTTTTATATTGTGCTCAAATTCCTCAATATCATCTGTTCCTACCTCTTAAAATCCACTAAAACTTGCCTCTAATTTAAACTATTGAATTACTGGGAGCATTTTAAATGGAAATTCATAATCAAATATCGGAAACTCTATATTCATGTATCTAATTTTTATTCATCTCTTCATTTATTTTATGTTCTATTCCAGATGGATCATATACTTGGGTTTTGTTTGATTAAAAAAATGTTTTTTCCTCTTGAGCTAGGTAAGTATGTCCTAGGAGGTCCATGATTCCCTTATTTTCTATAAAATCATTCACAGTTGGTGCATTCGCTTCTTAAATATATTTTACCATGTTGATTATTTGTACATGTAGTTGTTTTATTTGATAGTTTAAGGACTTTGTTTCATCTGATAGCTGCTCTTATCGTTGATTTTGTAAAAAAATTGTAATATAAACCCATCCTTATAATTCTCTTCATATGATCTGATTCAAAAATATCATCTGAAATGGAGAATGTAGTGTTAATTTTTTTCACCTCTTCATTTTTGGTTTTTTGAAAAGTGGCCAAACCATTAATGGAAATTTTTCTTCCATATAAATTTTCACAAATTTTGATGAATTTACTTTTCATGAGGATGGAAGAAGATAATTTTTGGAGTACTATTATATAGAAAAGTTTTTATCCCTCGGATCACTCTCACTGAAGCAGATTTGATTTCCCTATATTTATATCTATTTTTTTTGTATTCAAATTTTTTGTTTGGCAAAAATCCCTCAAGGCATCATTGAAGAATTTTTTAGGTGATTGTGTTTGTTGAAAAAGTGGACATCTGAGTGGTGAATATTGACAAAGCAAAACAATGACATATAAATTTGTTGAAAAAGAGGATATCATGATGGAATGTCAAGTTCAAGAGCTGAGGTCAATGATCCATGATTGATTCAAGATCGTCGACAATAGGAATGGATGATTTGGAGGCGGTACAAAAATAACTGATACAAGGTGGTGCCGTTTTCCATTGTTTGCCAAATTTTTGGGCCTGAAAATCGACAAATGAAGAAAAGTGTTTTTGGAAAAGGGACTTGCGTGCCGAGGACATGGAGTATAGGAAACTTGAGCGCCATATGTTTTTTGAGATTAGAAGATCAAAATATGGCTAAGGAAACAGGTTCGCGCATGTTTTGAGAGTTGGTCGTGCAAGTGTCTAAGAGGACAGAAGACTTGCGCGCCGAGACTGGGTCGCGCAGGTGAATTGAGCGTCGTCTCGCAGGGTGGTCAATTTGCCTATAAATACTGGACCACCCCTCTTCATTTCAATCCAGAGTTCAACACTTTGAGAAATCAGAGCTCCCATCGCGCAGGTGTGGTGGTCACGCAAATGGTGTGTGGGTCGCGCAAGTGAAGTTGCGTGCTGGTGTGATAGGTTGCGCACCGGTTGGAAGTTGCATGCCAACATTTGTTTGGGTGTAAAAGGAAGTGAGTCGCGCAGATTTTGGGTTGAAGATGGTCGTGTCGCGCAAGTGTATGAGGTAGACTTGTGCGCCAGTTGGGAATTGCATGCCGATACTTGCGCACCAAGATTGACTTGCGGGCCATGTAAGGTTTATTTCCAGTAGTGATTTTCGGACTGCGTGGAAGCTTGAAGTTTTCCCAATACCTTTGGTGCAAAGAGAAATTTATCTACGAGTGAAAGCTCAGCTTCAACAGAGCATCTACAAACAGAGGAAGATGCATTCCTTCATGAAAATGAAGAGACCTACAGGTTTATAAACTGTGAGTGGATTCCTTCCAAGAGTAGTGAGAAAAGGAAGAGAAAGAAAGTGATCCTCTCCACCGGCAGTGATCCAGAGAGAGAGAAATAGGGAGTGACCCTTGGGGGAGCAGTGAGCTGAACCTAAACATTTTAAAGGCAGTGAGCCTAGGCATATAAGTGATCTAGCACGAACATTTTAATCCACATCTAGTGAAGTTTAATGGAATTGGTACGACAGACAACTTGTCGGCGTATTCTCTTTGTACGTAGCCCTTGGCGGCGAACTAAGTAAAATTGATGTGTCCTATGCATGCTTTACTTTCTGTTTACATTGTGCAATAGGAAAGAGAGAGAAGAGTGTTTTTCTTAACAGCGAAACAAGATCAGAACAGACGTTAATTTTAAATTAGTCATACCCTAATTCACCACCCCTCTCAGGGTATTCAGCCTTTTGGACCTAACAATTTGTATCAGAGGGAAAGGTTGGTATTAGGTCTTCTCTCAATGGAGGTCACTAATCATAAAGGTATTCTGATCTTCGACGGATGTAATTTTCAGTTATAGAAGAATCGAATGCAACACTATTTCTGATCCTTGGGAATGGATGTGTTTTCAGCACCTATGCATGGTATCACAACCGATATTAGTAGTGGTACATTATCAGATGCTCAATATTGAGTGTTGGATGCTGATTCCAAAGCAATCAATGTCTTGGGGGGACCCCTTTCCAATCCCATCTACACGAAGGTTATGTAATGCAAAATATCACATGCCATGTGGGAAAAGCTTTTGAATATATATGAAGGGGATATAAAGGTCAGAGAGGAAATGTTGTAGGTGTTGTGGAACAAATATAAAGATCTGAAAATGAACTCGAATGAGTCTTTTGACACATTCTTTGACAGGGTAAATATTATAGTGGAAGATATGTGAGGTCTTGGTGAAGTCATTGAAGGCATAAATATCGTAAAGTGCATCTTAAATAAACTTACACCTCGGTTCAATCCAAATGATTCAGTTCTAGAAGATAATGATCCAAAAGAGCTGACACTGGACAATTTGCATAGTACCTTGGTTGCATATTAAATGAGTAATGATGATAATGAGGCTGTTGAAAAGGGGAAGTCCAAAGAGGTGGCATTTAAGGCCATGATGAAGCTTACAATTGAAGATTCTCAGGAAGAAGAAGAGATAGATGAGGTAATGTCATTCTTCTCCTCAAATCTTCAAAGAGGATAAGGAACGTTCAAAGGGAAGCTTCCACTTGCTTGCTTTAGATGTGGAAGAGTTTGTTATCTTTCTCAAAGGTGCCCCAAAAAGTTTCACGAAGAAAATTATGAAGATGAAGTTGAAATTCCCTTGAAAAAATCTTCAGCCTATGTGAAAGGGAAGGAGCAGTTCAAGAGAAATTTCTTTAAGAAGAAGAATCTTCTTTCACAAGAAATAGACTGTTCAGATGAGTCTGAGGGTGAAGAAATTGAAGAGATAGAAAACTGCAAAGATCGTGGACAAAATGCAATGGTGGTTGTTGTCAGTAGTTCTCTAGAAAAGAAGGAAACCGAAACTGATGAGGAAGAAGAAGAAATTGAAGGGAGA
Organism: Viscum album; assembly: GCA_963277665.1. Taxonomy (NCBI): domain Eukaryota; kingdom Viridiplantae; phylum Streptophyta; class Magnoliopsida; order Santalales; family Viscaceae; genus Viscum; species Viscum album. The sequence goes on along the minus strand of OY728121.1, from coordinate 1,187,338,796 downwards.
GTTGACATGGAAGCTGAATTAGATGATTCTCTTGAAGGGATAGATGTTTGGAGAGATAAAACAAAGAAACCCAACAATGCGGTACATGATTCCAAGCTCTACATGCAACAAGAAGAAGAAGAGAAGTCTGAGCTAGTGAAAGAAATTGAAAATCATAAGTCTTTCAGGCCAGAGTGCACAGAAAAGGTTGATGGGAATAAGCTCAAGATTGAAGAATAGAAAAGGGAGATCAACTTCGTGAATATAAAAGTGAAAGATCACATCAAACGTATTGAAGAGCTTGAAGAGGAAGTTGTCGGTCTGCAGAGAAAAGTTAAAGACTAGGAAAAAGCTTTGAATCCCAAAACATTCTTCGGAAAGCAGGACTTCAAGAAGACTAAAAAGAAGAAAGAAGAGCCTAGTAGTTCAGTAGGAAAGAAGAAACAATTGAGCTCAGATGTTAAGGTTGTTTCAGGGCTGAATCAGGAACAAAAATCTGTGACAATTGCAGTCAGACCGCAAGAAACCGTCCCGAAATTGAAGGTTTATTTGGGCACAAAACAGAATCAGAATATTCATAGATCCCAAAGGGAAAATCGTAGTGCTGAAGTATAACAAAGAAATTCATCCTATATCAGATGTTATTTCTGTGGGAAAATGGGACATTCACATTACGTTTGTTCCATAGCCAAGAGATATAGAAGGGAACAAGAGCATAGATGGTAGCCAAACAGAGAATGGTTTTCTAGAACATATTTCTAAGGACACTATTTTTTGGTGCGGAGGATTTGGACACATGGCTAAGTACATCACTTCGAACATTCAGAAAAATGTGCCAAAGCAGAATCAAAATGTTCGCAAGTAGCAGATCAATAAACCGACAAGTGAGTTAAAAGTTCAGAATAGATTTGCAGCTCTGCAAGATGAAGCTGGTCCATCATACTCTGAGAAACAACATAAGCCACAATCCATGATGAATATGAAAGAAAAATTATGGACCAAGAAGAAGAAAATTGAGAAGGCCATAGTTGATAAAATTTCCCTTAAATCATCAGATCGTTCTGGTGTGTGGATTCTTGATAGTGGTTGTACGTCTCACATGACAGGAAATAAGGATCTGGTTACCGGCATAAAGGATGACAAATAAGGAGTTGTAAAATTAGGAAATGATGAAGTCCTAAAGATTTTTGGCTCAGGAAAATCCAAGTTTGGGGGCAAAGAAATGAGACGTGCAGATGTCTTGGTAGTAGAGGGTCTCAGTCATAATTTGCTTAGTGTTAGTCAACTATGTGACTCTGGGCACTCTATCCGATTTACCAAGAAGATGTGTACTGTTAAAGGAAAAGATGGAGCAATCATTGTACAGGAAAAAAAACAAAGGAAAATCATTACCTGGTGGGTGGGGAAGAAGATTCGTGCTTTTTATCCATAGAAGAAGAAAACCAGCTGTGGCATAAGCGACTTGGTCTTCTATGTCAACCATCTATGGAAGATCTGGTAATGTGTGATGCTTCTAGAGACCTTCCCAAACTATCACGTGATCGAACTCATATGTGTGATGCTTGTCAACAAGGGAAGATCATTAGATAGACATAAAGGCCCAAGGAAAAAAACAACTGGAGTTCTCGAATTGGTGCATGCTGATGCATGTGGACCAATATCACCACAAGATATAAATGGGAAAAGGTACTATGTTCTTTTCATTGATGATTATAGAAGAATGGCCAGGGTATTCATCATTACCCATAAGACAGAGGTGTTCAGTTGCACAAAGCAGTATAGGAGGGAGTCAAAAAAGATGATTGGGCAGAAAATTCTGAAGTTTCATACTGATAACGGTACAGAATTCACAAACAGTCATGTTCAAAACTATCTTGAGAAACATGGGATAAGGCATCAAGTTTCATCAGTGAGAAATCCCCAACAGAATGGTGTGGTTGAAAGGAGAAATCTGATCATCAACAACATGACCAGAACGATGCTTATTGACAAATACCTACCAGAGAAATTTTGGAAGGAAGTAGTGTTGACATCAGTCTATGTTTCAGACAGGTCTCTGTTGTGTCCGAAGTAAGGGAAGACTCTGTATGAACTGTGGTATGGAAAGAAGCCATCGTTGAAATAATTTCAAATCTTTGGATGTAAGTGTTTCATTCTAAACAAAGAAAATAATAAGAAATTTGAGGCACGAGGAGATTAGGGGATCTTCCTTGGATACTCAGGGAAAAGCAAAGAGTATAAATTCTTCAACAAAAGGATGGGAAAAATTGTTGAGAGCAATGATGTCACTATACTTGAAAATGAACTGAATACTCAACGACCTAGTGAACCATTCCTGGACGAAAGTGATGATGAAGTAAGAAACATAGGGGGAGTAGAAGTGGCAGAGGCTGACTCAGAAGTAGATACTGATGATGAAAAAGAAAGTGTAAAGACTGTGTCTGCAAGGAATCCAAAGAGTCGAGCTAAAATTGATAGGCAGAATATCATTGGTTATTAGACAGCTCTAGTTCAGACTCAAAAAATTAAATCATTACATCAAACATCGTTTTTGTCTCAGGTGGAGCCGAAATGTTTTTCCGATGCAGCTGAAGATGAAAACTGAGTTCAGGCTATGAATGAAGATCTTGATTAGATTGAGAAGAACCAAACATGAGAGATTGTTTTGAAACCAGTAGATAATAATGTCATCGGGACTAAATGGGTCTATCACAACAAGATTAATGAAGATGGCACGGTGATTCGGAACAAAGCACGACTAGTGTGAAAGGGGTACTCCTAGATTGTGGGAATAGATATAGATGAGACATTTTCACCAGTTTCAAGGCAAGAGACAATCAGATTATTTTTGGCCATAGCAGTGAAAAGAAAGTTCAATGTGTTCCAGATGGATGTCAAATCCACATTATTGAATGGGGTTCTAGAAGAAGAGGTGTACACTGAGCAGCCATATGGTTTTCTCATTCATGAGGATGAGAACAATGTTTCCAGGCTGAAGAAGGCATTTTATGGGCTGAAACAAGCACCAAGAGCATTGTACTCAAGGCTTGATCAGTACTTGAAGAAGCTTGGTTTTCAGCATGGAGGAGTTGATTACAATCATTATTTCAACAACAGTAGTAATCAAAGGATAATGGTGCTGGTCTATGTCGATGACATAATATTTGGTGGATCAGATAAATCTCAATGCAGATAGTTTTCAGAATTAATGAAAAATGAGTTTGAAATGTCGATAATTGGAGAGATAACACTTTCCTTGGTCTACAGGTGACACAAGGAAGGAATGTAACATTAATTTATCAATCCAAACATTCCTAGGAGGTGTTCAGAAGTTTTGGCATGGAAAATTACAAGGAGATGAAACCTCCGGGTGCTACCTGGATGAAATAATCAAAATATGAGAATGGCAAGGTAGTTAATATCACAGAATACAGGAAAATTATTGGAAGATTGTTGTACATGACCGCGACAAGGCCTGATATTTTTTTCGCCACATGCCAAGAAGCGAGATATCAGAGTAATCCCAAGGAAAGTCATATGCTCGCAGAGATAAGAATACTTCGGTATATCAAGGGCATGATGGACTTCAGCTTGACATACAATGACAAATCTCAGACATAGTTATTGGGATATACTGATGCAGACTGGGCCGGTTCAGCGGATGACATGAAATCAACTTCTGGAGGTGCCTTCTATCTTGGAAAACTATGTATTGCATGGTTAAGCAAGAAGAAAAATTGCATTTCGTTGAGCACCGCAGAAGATGAGTATATTTCGGCCAGTCAATCATGCACACAGTTATTGTGGATGAAGCAACAACTTGATGATATGGGAGTTTAAGTGACATCTCTGATCGGAATCCAGTACGACAAATCAACTTCTATAAATCTTAGCAAAAATCCTGTCCATCATTCAAGGACAAAGAACATTGAGATTAATTATCATTTCATCAAAGAGAAGGTTGAACATGGACTTGTGATGATGGAGTATATGCCTACAGAACTACAGGTTGCAGACATTCTGAAAAAGGCCTTACCCAAGGAAGCTTTTGAGAGGCATCACCTGGCTCTGGGGGTTCATTCGATTCCCCGCACTTGAAATAGTGTGGATGTGGTACCCCCCTCTCTCCGAAGTATGATGTGATTTTCCCTAATGTGATGATGTCTGTTCTTTACTATGTTACAGACTACAATGGAGTGTCCTTTTGGTTCGTTGACCAAGGGGGAGAAAATAGTGATTTTCAAGGGGGAGACAATGTTGAGATTTGATAAATCGTGAATTATATGTGGAGAAGCTGACAAGTGGAGCATCCCGATAGGAGGAGTTGAAGCTAGTTGAAAGTCCTTAGCCAGATCATAGCTTGGACAACATAGGAAATATGGCTAAAGATGTGTTGAAATTGTGAGAAGAAAGGGGGAGCATATTAAATCTGACGATGCTAGAAGTGATCATTCAAAGAATAGATATCACGACAGCCACGGATCGTGATAAAAGAAGAAGATTGGTGTTGGATAGTGGTAAGAATATTTCCAATCCAAACATTGGTCTTTCAACAAGTCCTTCAACGATTGGTATCAGTTTAGTACAAATTGGTATTAGTTTGGTGTCAACAGTGGATGTCAGAGATGAAGTGATCCATTGATGAACTTCTCATTTACTCTTGTTTCTCACGCCGAGCATTGCTCATGTGGGCTTAGAGTATGTGTTGAGTAAATCCTTGATTGCTATCAAAATCACAAAAGGAGAATGGTTTCTGAAGAAGTAACGATGTATCTTTCCATAAAATAGTTGTCAACAAACCCAAAGGGGGATATTGTTGGGAAAAAATCCCTTAAGGCATCATTGAAGAATTTTTGAGGTGATTGTGTTTGTTAACAAAGTGGACATCTGAGTGGTAATTGTTGACAAAGAAAAACAATGACATACAAATTTGTGGACAAGGAGTATATCATGATGGAATATCGAGTTCAAGAGCTAAGGTCAACGATCCATGATTGATTCAAGAACGTCGAAAAAAGGAGTAGATGATCTGGAGACGGTAAAAAAAGAACATATACAAGGTGGCACCGTTTTCCAGTGTTTTCCAAATTTTTGGGCCTGAAAATCGACAAATGAAAAAAAGTGTTTTTGGCAAAGGGACTTGCGCGCCGAGGACTTAGAGTATAGGAAACTTGCGCGCCGTATGTTTTTCAAGAGCAGAATATCAAAATATGGATAAGGAAATAGGTTCGCGCAAGTTTGGGAGTTGTTCGCGCAAGTGTCTAAGAGGACAGAAGACATCCGCGCGGAGATTGGGTCACGCAGGTGACTTTCGCGCCGTCGCGCAGGGTGGTCAATTTGCCTATAAATACTAGACCACCCCTCTTCATTCCAAATCGGAGTTCAACACTTTGAGAAATCAGAGCTCCCGTCACACAGGTGTGGTGGTCACGCAAGTGGTGTGTGGGTCGCGCAAGTGAAGTTGTGCGCCGGTGTGATAAGTCGTGTGCCGGTTGGCAGTTCCGCGCCAACATTTGTTTGGGTGTAAAAGGAAGTGAGCCGCATAGGTTTTGGGTTGAAGACGGTTGTGTCGCGCAAGTGTATGAGGTTGACTTGCATGCCAGTTGTGACTTGTGCGCCGATACCTGCGTGCCGAGATTGACTTGTGCGCCAAGTAAGGTTTATTTCCAGCAGTGATTTTTGGACGGCGTGGAAGCTGGAAGTTTGCCCGATACCTTTGGTGTAAAGAGAAATTCGTCTACGTATGAAAGCTGGGCTTCAACAGAGCATCTAAACACAGAGGAAGATGCATTCCTTCATGCAAATGAAGAGACCTACAGGTCTATAAACTGTGAGTGGATTCCTTCCAATAGCAGTGATCAAAGGAAGATAAAGAAGGTTATCCTCTACACCGGCAGTGAGCCAGAGAGAGAGAAATAGGGAGTGACCTTTGGGGAAGAAGTGAGCTGACACTAAACATTGTAAATGTAGTGAGCCTAGGCATAGAACTGATCTAGCCGAACATTGTAATCCACAACTAGTGAAGTTTAGTGGAATTTGTATGACCGACATCTTGTGGGCGTATGCTCCTTGGACATAGCCCTTTGTGGTGAACCAATTAAAATTTATGTGTCCTGTGCATGCTTTACTTTCTGTTTACTTTGTGCAACAGGAAAGAGAGAGAGAAGAGTGTTTTTCTAAAAAGCAAAACAAGATCAGAATGGGCGTTAATTTTAAATTAGTCATACACTGATTCACCCCCTCTAAGGGTATCCAGCCTCGTGGACCAAACATTTTCAATCCTAAAAAGTAAAACAACATGACACTGTTATGAAAAACATAGTGAAGGGGAAAAATAGTTATTGAACAAAAAAAGGATATGAAAAAAACAAATTACCACAAAAGGAATAAAATAGTGAAAATATTCAGCAAGAATAATTCCAAATCTGTGTGGATCCACCCATAACTACCCTTTATCAATCACCATAATAATGATGTCAATAACTCTTAACATAATGTATATATTACCATCAGCTCAGAAAACACGTCACTCTAACATAAAAAGTTTGAAAAAAAACACCAATGTACATAAGAAACCAATAATTCCCCTATATTTCAATATTACTCCCTCAACCAACTCATTTTGAACTGGTAGTCATAATATAAAATTATCCTAATGGGATTGTCAGATCTCACAATCAAACTCATATGATTAGTTTGAGTAAAAGAGAGTAAAAGTGGGAACAAAATTAGCTATGATATTAGAAATATATTCTTATGCAAGATTAACTCTTTTTCAACCTAATACAACAGAACAATCTACTAAGGAAATGAAAAAGATGTTGATTGTAATGAATATCAAATCTCTAGGATATATTGATTTTCATAAAATGACTCAGTTCATGTGAATAAGATATCCATTGTTGGATATTTGAGGACAAAAAATAGATAGGGGAACAAAAAAGCATTACAAATACAATAAAAATAGAGATTGAATAACAATTATTATAGAATAGAAAAAAATACACAAAAATTGAAAATGTATAGAGGATAATGAGCATGGTTCAAATCTCTTGGTATCAGATATTGTTCACATGTCTGAAGATTACTGATCTAGAGAGGATGATTAACTCAAATTATGTGAAAAATAAAAGGAAGTGCAATGAAAAAACTAACTAACATGAAATAAATCCACATGACTCCCTTGACGATATATTCAGTAGTTTTCAGTAGACTCTCATTGAAAATAATTGACCTCTTACAATACCCTATATATCCCCTCACACATTTAGATGATCTAATTACCACTTAGCACAAATCATGTTGAGATCCCCTTTAACGAAAAATAGAAAAATCTCATCCGAAAACTCCATAAAATGTTTACTATAATTATCGTTAATATAATTAATTATGAGAATATAAAATATATATATGTAAGAATAAATATTAATATATACAATAATATATAAGTATTTTTATTTTAAATATTAGTATTAGAAATATAAAAATGAATAAATATACTTATTATTTTTTGGTATTTATTATTATATAAATATATTAAATAATTTTTTTAATAATAAATAACAAAAAATAATATTATATAAAAATATTCCCCCTTATTTCCAATTCTGTCTTAACAAAGCATATCACATTCCATGTTCATTGCATATATGAATGTTTTTATTCATTATGCTATTTAACATACTAATTTCGTTATCAACTGATTCACTCACATATACATATATAACACATTAAAGGCCATGCATTAGACATCATAGGAGGTTAACTTTTGTTTTTTGTACCCATACCCTACTCGATGTTCTAGTTCATAGGGGTACTCCAGAAGATGTTCACATGGTTATTGAGAATGGGTTGTGTTATGGCCTTGGATTGATTGAGAAAGTCATCTCAAACATTTACTAAAATATGTGTATTTGGTCTATCATGGTGTTTCAAATGAACCATTTAATTTTAATTACTTTTATATATTTTATTACTATATATGTTTTTTTCCTGGTGGGTGATTAGTGTTGTATGTATGACATGGTCCTTTTTGCCTTTAATGAATTAAAGTTTATAATATCATTATCTGTATATATTTCTTCTTCACTCTAATGAATTTTTACCAAGGATGATGTTGGCTTATTTCCAATGTTTTTATCCACTAATATGAGTGCATATTCTTTATACAGAAACATCATAGGTTCTCACTGCTGGTGGATAGCCTCTATAGTATTGAGAGTAATTATTGTGAACTTTTTAAAAACATGTATGCCTAATATTAATAATTTGAGTCAGGTCGGGATGTGATAGATGATGAAGATATATGTGGTGGAGTTCATGCGATCTTGGAGGAGGGAAAAAATGATATACTAAACATTGATGATACACTAAATTCAAAAAGTTCTGGTATAATGGCATGGTATATGGAATTCTTTGATATTTGAGCATTCCTAGGGTATTAATGTGGTTTATTACATGTTTAGTGAGATGGTATGGCCTATTTTGAAGATGATATATGTATAAGATATGATTTAAAAGGATTTATATCCATTGGTCGAGAGTAAGAGACATGTGGATAAATCTTTATGAAGACACCGTTCATTATAATTATGATACTACTTTACAATTCTTGGACTCATGATATGGTGATCGATCCTTGGTGGCGATAATGGAATTACTTTTATATTTTAAAATCTATATGAGATAAATTACGTAGGATATTAAAAAGTATACATATTTTTACCACCCCTTATATATAAAAATATGTTTCATAGGTATCTATGAGGCAATTCACGATCAATCTGGTCATTTTTGAAACAACCCGAAATTTTATATGATATATTATTTTTAATTTATTTCATATCATCTATTGTACGCTACACCAGGATTATCTTTTTCTATATGCAACACCGTATTAGCTTGCAGTATATGCATCTCGGACTTGTCTTTCATTACACGCAATCACGACTTTCCTCGATATTGTGTGTTGTACGCAATATCGGGTTTCACTAAACAATGATATATGGTTATAATATTATTATGAACTAGCCGTTATGAATAGTATTAAATAAATATTGAATTTTATAACAATATTATTCACCTTACACATTTTATAGAACATGGTATAAGAACAAAATAAATTGTTCAGGCAAAGAAAACATTTTTCAAAAAATGCAGTTTTGCCGTCTTTTGATGGCGCACCAACTTTAAATCTAGTTTTTGACATGTTTATATGTTAAAATTGAAAAAATAAAACTCTTCCTTGGAATCATGAAATAAAAATTTACTTTGGATAAATTTTTCATATTATTCTGGTAACATTCATATTTTGATGAATAGTAAAAACTCGCTATATTTTAATTAAAAACAACTTTTTTCATCGTAATAATTTATATGGTTAAATTATAATATTAAATGATTTTAAAGTATAAATAGAATATATTTTTACCATTTAATATAATGTATGTAATTATCCTTGAGTTTACATTGAATTCATAGGTTAAATCAATTCAATAGAATCCATTGGAACCCACTAGGAGGCGACTAAGACCTTTAGTTTATTTTATTTAATGGAGAGTGAAATATGCCTCACTCAATTTTAATAATTAATGTATTTTTAATATAAGTATATATAGAATACAAATTCGTTTATAAATACTCATTTGGAAGATAAATTTTTTTTCTTTATCATGGTATTTTATTTGTAAATTTTAAGATTTATTTAATTACCTTATTATCTTATACATTAAAGATGCAGAAATTATTTATTTAGTGAAAAATCTATAAAATAGTTTTTATTTAAATAGAAATACATATAAAAAGGCCCAAAAATCTTCAAAAAAACTTATTAGTAGTGTATATATAAACCCTAATCATCCACTGGCTGAATTGTTGACCATTTAGATCCTTATTAAGGCGATTATGACACTCATAATATTTTATTTTAAATGATTCCAAAGTTGTCACCTTCATTATTTAATAAAGATAAAAATTTACATGTTATTATTTTAAGATGATAAATTTGAGTAAAATTATTATTATAAAATATTTTATATTTATCCTCATCAAAGGACTTTATTTTTAATTTTTATGCAACAAATAATTATACTAAATAATTATAGAAAAATGTTGTACTAATTCTTTTATTAAGAGATATACCAAATAAATGGTTTTAGAAATATTAAAATAAAATTTATATGAACTATTTAATGTGCTCCACGAATTTTCTAGTCACATTTGACAAGTTAGGAATCTATTTAATATTTTATTTGAAAAATATCATCTTTTTAGATTTTATTTAAAATCAAATTAATTAATAGTGTCAAAATTGACACTATTGTTATTTTATAAAAATAACATATTATTAAATTGTTTAAAAATAAAAAAAATATTTAAAAATTATAAATTGAAATTTATATAGTCAACAATGTCATAAAGTATCATATTATTAAAAATTAACAACACAAAAGTGATTATTTATAACCATTTAAAATTTCAAAATTTATTACCACAAATAAACTTAAATAGATTAAATAAGGATAAATCAAAATGAAAAGGTTTAAAATAAGATCAAATCATGTCTAAATTTGATTGGTTGATTTGGTTACAACCCTATCTCATCTAATCATCGAATTGAGTCATTTTTGGAGGTTTTTATGTGGGGATTGAATTTATATTTAACAAATATTTTTGAGAATTCCAAAGGTGCCCCTCTCCTCCCTTATAAAAGGGCACCTCATCCCTCACATCATCACACCAATTTGAGCCTTCAAGATCAGACATCCTCTTCCCATTTCAGTTCCCAACTTCCCTAGAAACCTTATAGAGGTACTGGTATTCTTCAAGAACCATCATTAGTGCCCTAAGAGGAGGTTAAGAAGAGGCGCTTCAAAGAAGAGGTAATGTCTGTTACCGATTCTTTCAACTTTATTTCTTTTTCTACTTCTTCTTCTTTAGTTTTTTCATTATTAAGTAATAACATCAGTATCTATCATATACTTATATGTTATTATAATTATGAAAAAACCCTATTTCACCATCTATCCATCCTGCGGAAAATGAAATCACCGCGTATGCGTACTTTAGGAATACCGTCTCCACACCGTGGTGTAATCTGTTTAGGACCACCACCTTATTGGATGGGGATAATGGTGTAAATAAATAACTATATATTATTATTTTAAAGTGATATTGATTCTGAAATATTATACATACACTTTAATACAATTCCATGATCATGGGAATGATATCATCGCTCGTGCGTACGTACGGACTACCGTCTCCACGACGTGATGAGATTCATTATCCATGTTAACCATTAAAGAATGATTATAAAGTATATATAAGAAATAATAATGAAATATATGTCATTATAAAGCTATTGTATTTATGTATATATATATATGTATTTCTTATATTTAGTTTCATTCAATTCAATAAGGAAACAAAAACAGCATTCATGCGTATATATAAAGCTACCGTCTCTATGAACGATGTATATCATTCCTTTTATCGATCAATAATATATATATGTATATGATGAATATTTATTATATATAAATAAGGTATTATATACTGGAATTATTCATATCAGGATATAAGTAAAACTGTCAATAACGACAAGTTGAAACACATACGATAAATGAAATGATTTTACCCAAAATGCTTCTTTAACATGGAATTTACAAAAGAACGGGTAATATAAAGTCATAAGTGAAACATATATGTTATCATAACAATGAATATGTTTATGTAATAATTCAATGACATTATTTAAATCATTATACACGAGATTCGGATACGTACGAAGCATATCAGACATAAGGTAAGGGATAACTTTTCCAATCTCATTTTTATCTGAGATTGTTTATTTGTAAGTATTTACAGGGGTTATTGTCATCATCCATGTACATTTTTTATATATATTTTATCATGTATGTTTCAAGTCCTTTTAATCCATTTTTACTTTTACTACATGGTATTTGAGTAATCATTTGTCGTACAAGATACTTTTTTGACTTTCCGGCAAAAGTACGAGAAGAATATTTTTTTAACTTATACGGAACAAACATATTTTTACAGTTTTATAAATCCTTATTTTCATGAAGCTTCCTCCAAAATACTTCATTCCTATTTTCAACAAAATAATCTTTTTTGAAATTTCATTCCATTTTGTGAAAAGAAAATGATTTTGAATAAGAAAGGATATTTTCCTCAAGAATTTATTTCAAGTGTTTTATGAAAACAATTTCCATCTATGATGACATTTTTTCATATGTGCATATTTCAATTATAATGTCTCTAGGATTAACATTTTTTTCACATTTCTTATTATGAAATTAAATCCATTTCTTTTATATGGATTATGTGATGATTGGTTGATTTTTATAAAACCCAATTTATTCATTGGGTTATTATGAATGATGTATGTTAATTTTGTGGTACAAGTAAAAATGATTTCATTATGAGATGGGTGGGACCTATATCTCCCTCAAATGCATTGGGTAATAAATTATATCTAATGAGATAGACATGGCTGGAATGGAAAGTTAATCCTGTTCAGTAATACAGGACTGGAACGAGGAGTGAACTCGATTCTGATAGGGACTTTTTCCACTAAGATGGTCTTGGCAGCAATTCCTTGGCTACAATGGAAATCATAATATGAGATTAATGGTTTCCAAAATTACATGTTTTATTCACATTCTATTTTATCATGCTTAATTTTTCTTTATGATCTATTCCTTACATAATTCCATGTTTTATGTCATTCCTCAAGCTTTTGATGTTTAAACATTATGTTCATGTTTTTATGTTCAAATCTATATGGTTTGTTTTATTTTCTCCATTCTTACCCTTAGTGAGCATTTGATCTCACCCTTTATATGTTTTCTTTTCCCCAGGATATAAAAAAAGGTTTTTGGTAAGAAAAAAAAAGTGTAATATTTTTATGGGATATTTTTAAGAACATTCACCATGATTAGAAGATTATGTTCTGAGTATCCAAAGACAATAAACTTTTATGGTCCTTGTGTGTCTGTTTTCGTTATTTGTTAACTATTCCGCAAAATTAATGTAATTTCCATGTACATCATGCTTCAGGTCACTATAGTTGGTATCAGATGAAATGTTTAGTTATCCTTTGGAAACTAGGATGTGAAAACATTAGTGATATCCTTAGAGATATTTCTATGTTATGTCTAGGGATGTCCCTAAGGTCAAGTATAAGTATAGGTTATAGTCCGAGAATTATGTTAATGATCTTATAATTTATCATAAGATGATATACATTGATGGTAATCTCTCTTTATTATGATTTTTACCTCTCAAACTATTCTTTTTGGGTTTTAGAAAATGGCTGGAAAATGGAAGATTCACGATAATGGAGGATATGATGGAAAATGGAATGATATTCTTCATGAGTAACCAAATGAAATTCAATCTGGAGGTCCACATATCATTATTATACCTAATCATCAATCTCATTATATGATCAATAATCTCAGCTTTGGTATGTTTCTTGACTCAGCTAATAAGAGAAAGATGGAGTTTCATGATGACCATAGCGGAAAGAAAGTTCAATTTCCCTCATGTAAGTCACGTGGGAAGAGGCATCAATGAAAATGTTTCAATGGAACTGGAAGATGCTTTAGGGTGTGGAAAAGAAAGACACAAAGCTAGTAATTGTAATGGAAAAGGTTCATTTAACACCATGGACAAGGATAATGGTATTGCTAAGACATCAACAATGGTTAAGTGTTTTAAATGTGGAATGTATGGGCATTATGAAAACAAATGCCCTAAGGGAAAATCTCATAAAGAGAATTAGCATGGTCATATGGGTAGTATTAATGTGGATGATGATGAAGAGACTACAAATGATATTTCAGATGAAATAATTGTTGAAGCTGGTCAATGGTTTAAGAAGGTAGTGGAATGATAACATGTTTATCAAGAGTAATGTTGTATAAGTAATATCATGGTACTATGGAAAAAAGAGACATCTAAGGATTGTTACACTGTTGTCTTTCCTTATGTTTTGAAAGTGTATGATGAATGGTACCAGTAACCATGAAAGGTTAGTCAGATATATTTGGAAAGCACCTAATATGCGCATAAAGAAGTGCTAAGGAGATAATGAAATGTTTGATAGTATTAATAAGCTCATTAATTATATAAGGATAAAGTGATATCATGTTTTGAGTATAATGAATTTTTGGGATTTTGGTATGTGGAAAGAGTTAACTTTTGACACCATTCATGTTTTCACTAAGGTTCAATGGTTATTCCTTTTTTCAAGAGAATACATGATTGAGGTATTCACATGATTGGAATGTGATCAACATAATATATCAAGGATAAATGATGGTATTCACATGCTCGGTAGATGACATTTCTAGTAATTGTTTCATTACACTATAAACTTGGACAGAAGTATTTTGGATAAGCCTAATGATTTTAAATGGATTATGTTGGACATAAGTTAGTATTGTTTAAGGCTACAACAATTTTCTATATTATCGACGGAATGTCATAATGATGTAATTTTAGAACAAGGACAACCTACAAGACGAGTGACAACCCATTGCATCGGACAAGGCTGTGGGAATCAAACCCACAACCGAAGTGCGACTGGCCTTTATCGAATACGACTGGCCTATAGGAAGTCCCTATTTAGTATACATTTGTTTTAATTTATTAAGTGTTTTCAAATATGAATTATAAGTCCATTTTAGGATCCAAATTTGATTAATCTCACTATATATGGAATTATGTATATTTGATAACTTTTTCAAAAAATTTATTTGAAACAGAGGGAATGACACATCATTCTATCACATGATCTACTACCACTTCACGAATGACAAATTCAACTTCATTTATATAAGAGATGATGTGGAAATTGTTCAAGGAATGACCAACGGTGAGACTGTACCAAAATTAAAAAAGTATATCTTCTAATTCGCATTCTTCAACTTTAGGGAAAAGATCTTGGAAACCAAAAATGTTGTCCTAGTTCCATTATATCCGATGAATCAGATGGTACCCTATATTATCACAAATTTATGGCTTTGTGATTGTTGGATTTTTCATAGCCATGTTCTCTAACACTTTCCATCGGAACTTGATGGTTAGATTTTTCTTCCATATCCATATTTTCTCCTATATTCTCCTATATGGAAACCCAATGATTAGTTACTTTGGGTAATCGTTACATTTCATAATTTAGTTTTAAAAATTATGTTATAGTATTCCTTTTTACGAGGTGGGTTTCTATGATTAGTAAAATATTTATAACCCCGACGAATTCTGAGGGTGAAAATAATTTTAAGTGGGGTAGAACGTAACAACCCGAGCTTTTATAAGATATATTCTTTTTAATTTCTGTCATATCTTCTGTTGTACGCGACACCAAGATTATCTTTCACTATTCTCAACACCATATTAGCTTGCAGTATATGCATCCCTGACTTGGCTTTCATTACACGCAATCGCGACCTTCCTCGATAGCGTGTGTTGTACGCAATACCGGGTTTCACTAAACAACGATATATGGTTATAATATTATTATGAACTAGCCGTTATGAATAGTATTAACTAAATTTTTAATTTTATAACATTATTATTCATCTTACACATTTTCTAGCACATGCTATATGAACAAAATAAAAATTTTGTGTAAAATAAGTATTTTTAAAAAAATGCAGTTTTGCCGCCTTTTGATGGCGCACCAACTTTAAATCTAGTTTTTGAAATGTTTATAAGTTCAATTTCAAACACTAAATTCTTCTCTAGATTCAGGAAATAAAATTTTCTTTGGATAAAATTTTCATATTATTTTGGTAACATTCATATTTTGATGAATAGCAAAAACACGTTATATTTTAATTAAAAACAACGTTTTTCATCACAATAATTTTTATGGTTAAATTATAATATTGAATGGTTTTTAAGTATAAATAGAATATATTTTTACAATTTAATGTAATATATGTCATTAACATTGTTTTATCGTTGAATTCATAGGTAAAAACATTTCAATCTTTTGCACAGTTTTTAATTTTAAAACACGTTTTCTTAATGGGATTAATTTTAAATTAATTTCTACAACTCTTGTGTATTGAATTTAGAAAAATAGATTCCATATTTGGAATAATTTGGTCCAAATTATGTTAAAAAGATACTTTTTATTTTTGGTTAATATGAATAGTAACTACGGTAAATTTTATATACCATGGTAAAAGGTAAATCGGGTAAATAAGGGTAAATATAATATTATAAAATTACACTAACATTTGTCTTAATATAATTGGATGATTATATATTGTCCTAAGGAATATTTTGGTCGAAATAGAATCCATTGGAACCCACTTGGAGGTGATTAAGACCTTTAGTTTATTTTATTTAAAGGAAAGCAAAATATGTCTCACTCATAATTAATAATTAAAGTATTTTTAATATAACTTTATAAAGAATATATATACGGTTATAAATACTAATTTTAAATATAAAATGTTTTTCTTTATCATGGTAATTTATTTGTAATTTTTAAGATTTATTTAATTACCTTATTATCTTATACATTAATGATGCAGAAATTATTTATTTAGTGAAAAATCAATAATATTATTTTTATTGAAATAGTAATACATATATAAAGGCCCCTAAATATGCAAAAAACTTATTAGTAGTGTATATATAAACCCTAATAAACCACTGGCCTAATTGTTAACCATTTGTTTCCTTATTAAGGCGATTATGACACTTATAATATTTTATTTTAAATGATTCAAAAGTTGTCACCTTCATAATTTAATAAAGATAAAAATTTAAATGTTGTTATTTTTAGATGAAAAATTTGAGAAAAATTATTATTATAAAATCTTTGACATTTATCTTCATCAAATGATTTAATTTTTAATTTTTATGCAACAAATAAGTATATTAAATAATTATACAAAAATGTTTTACTATTTATTTTATAAAGAGATATACCAAAGAAATGGTTTTAAAAATATTAAAATAAAATTTATATGAACTATTTAATGTGATCCACGAATTTTCAAGACACATTTTACATGTTAGGAATATATTAAATATTTTAGTTCGAATATATCCTATGTGTAGATTTTATTTAAATTCAAATAAATCAATAGTGTCAAAATTGACACTATTGTTATTTTATAAAAATAACATATTATTAAATTGTCTAAAAAACACAAAAAATTTTAAAAATTATAAATTGAAATTTATAATGTCTAAAATTTAATAATAAATCCAATTATGTAAAATAAACAACACAAAAGTGATTATTTATAACCATTTAAAATTTAGAAATTTATTACCAAAAATAAAGTTAAATAGATTAAATAAGGATATATCAAAATGATAAGGTTTAAAATAATATAAAAACATGTCTAAATTTGATTGGTTGATGATTTTACAACCCTATCGCATCTTATATTTGAATTTAGTTATTTTTGGTGGTTTTTATGTGGGGCTTGAATTTATATTAAACAAATATTTTTGAGGATTCCAAAGGTGCCCTTCTCCTCCATTATAAAAGGGAACCGCCTCCCTCTCATCCTCACACCAATTTGAGGCTTCATTCTCAGACAAAATCTTCCAATTTCACTTCCACACTTCTATATAAACCTTATAGAGGTCCTGGTATTTTTTCAAAGACCATCATTAGTTCCCTAAGAGGAGGTTAAGAAGAGGCGCTTCAAAGAAGATGTAATGTCTGTTACCAATTCATTCAACTTTATTTCTTCTTCTACTTCTTCTTTATTAGTGTTTTCATTATGAAGTAATAACATCGTTATCACTAATATAATTATATGTCATTATATGTATGAAATAACCCTATTTCACCATCAATCCATCCTACGGAAAACGAAATCACCGCGCGTGCGTACGTACGAAATACCGTCTCCACGCCATGGTGTAATCTGTTTTCGACCACCACCTTACATGGATGGGTATAATGGTGTAAATAAATAACTATATATGATTATTTTAAAGTGATATTTATTCTTAAATATTATACATACACTTCAATACTATTCCACGACCATGGGAATTATATCATCGCTCGTGCGTACGTACGGACTACCGTCTCCATGACGCGATGAGATTCATTCTCCATGTAAACCATTAAAGTATGATTATAAAGTATATATAAGCAATAATAATGAAATATATGACATTATAAAGCTACTGTATTTATGTATATATATATATGTATGTCATCTATTTAGTTTCATTCAATTCAATAAGGATACGAAAACATCATTCATGCGTACGTACGACATACCGTCTCCATGAACGGTGTATTTGATTCCTTTTATCGATCTATAATATATATGTATATAATGAATATATATTATATATAAATTATGTTCTACATTCTGGAATTATGTAAATCAGGATATAAGTAATAATATCAAAGCCGACAATTCGAAACACATACGATAAATGAAATGATTTTACCCAAAACGCTGCTTTAACATGGAATTTACAAAATAACGGGTAATATAAAGTCATAAGTGAAACATATATGATATCATAACAATGAATATGATTATGTAATAAGTCAATGACATTATTTAAATCATTATACAGGAGGTTCGAATACGTACGAAGCATATCAGAGCTAAGGTAAGGGATATCTTTTCCAATCTCGTTTTTATCCGAGATTGTTTATTCGTAAGTATTTACTGGGGTTATTGTTATCATCTAGGTCCATGTTTTATAGAAATTTTTTCATGTATATTTGATTTCCTTTTCAACCATTTTTACTTTTACTACATGGTATTTAATGAATCATTTGTCGTATGAGATACTTTTTTGACTTTTCGGAAAAAGTACGAGAAGAATGTTTTTTTAACTTATACGGCACAAACAGATTTTTGCAGTTTTATAATGCCTTATTTTCATGAAGATTCCACAAAAATATTTCATGAATATTTTCAACAAAATCATATTCTTTTAAAATTTCATGGAATTTTGTAAAAAGGACATGATTTTGAATAAGAAAGGATATTTTTCTCAGGAATTTATTTCATGTGTTTTATCAAAAAAAATTTCCATCTACGATGACATTATTTCATATGTGTATGATTCATGTATAATGTCTCTATGATTTACATGGTTTCACTTTTCTTATTATGAAATGATATCCATTTCTATTAGATGGATTATGTGATGATGGGATGATGTTTATGAAACCCAATTTATTTATTGGGTTATTATGAATGATGTATGTTTATTTTGTGGAACAAGTAAGAATGATTTCATTATGAGATGGGTGGGACCAATATCTCCCTCAAATGAATTGCATAAAGATTTATATCTCATGAGATAGACATGGCTGGAATGACAAGTTAAACCGGTTTAGTAATACTGGACTAGAACTAGGTGTGAACATGATTCAGAAAGGGTCTTTGTCCACAAAGATGGTATTGGCTGTAATGCCTTGGCTAGTATGGAAATCATAACATGTAATTAATGGTTGCCACAATTACATGTTTTATTCCCTTGATATTTTATCATGCTTATTGTTCCTTTATTATCTATACATTACATACTTCCATGTTTTTTTTCATTTCTCAAACTTTTGATCTTTAAAAATTATGTTCATGTTTTTAAGTTCCAATGTATATGCTTTGTTTTATTTTCTCCATGCTTACCCTTACTGAGCATTTGAGGTCACCCTTTATATGTTTTCTTTTCCCCAGGATATAAAGAAATGTTTTAGGAAAAAAACAAAAGGGGAAGATCTTTATGGGATATGTTGAAGATCTTTCACCATGATTAAAACATTATGTTCCGAGTTTCCAATGACACTCAAATATTATGGTCCTTGTGTGTCTGTTTTCGTTATGTATTATGTATTCCATAAAATTAATATAAAGTCCATGTACGTCCAGCTATGGGTATTTACAGTTGGTATAATAGGAAAGGTTTTTTTTACCTTTGGAAACTAGGATGCAAAAACTTTAGTGACATCCCAAGAGATATTTCTATGGTATGTCTAGGGATGTCCTTAAGGTTAAGCATAAATATAGGTTATAGTCCTAGAATTATGGTTACGATCAAAGAATTTAACCTAAGATGATAGATATTGATGGTAATACCTATTGATTATGATTTTTTCCTATCACACTATTCTTTTTTGGGTTTTAGAAAATGGCTGGAAACATGAAGATTCACAATAATGGAGGATATCATGGACAATGGAATGATATTTTTCTTGAGCAACCAAATGAAATTGGATCTGGTAGTATACATATCGTTATTATGCCTAATCAGATATCTCATTATATGATCAATAATCTCAGCTTTGGTATGTTTCATGACTTAGCTAATAAGAGAAAGAAGGAGTTTCATGATGACCATAGAGGAAAGAAAGTTCAATTTCCCTCGTGTAAGTCATGTGGGAAGAGGAATCAAGGAGAAAGTTTCAAAGGAACATGCAGATACTTTGGGTGTGGAAAAGAAGGACACAAAGCAAGAAATTTTAAAGGAAAAGGTTCAGTTAACACCATGGACAAGGATAATGGTATTGCTAAGACATCAACAATGGTTAAGTGTTTTAAATGTGGAATGTACGAGAATTATGGAAACAAATTACCTATGGGAAAATATCATAAAGAGAATCTGCATGGTCATATGGATAGTATTTATGTGGATAATGATGAAGAGACTACAAATGATATGTGAAATGAAAGAATTGTTGAAGCTGGTCAATGGTTTAAGAAGGTAGTGGAATGATTACATGTTTATCAAGAATAATGTTGTATAAGTAATCTCATGGTACTATGGAAAAAAGAGACATCTAAGGATTGTTACAGTATTTTCTTTCCTTATGTTTTGAAAGTGTACGATAAATGGTACCGGTAACCATTAAAGGTTTTTCAGATATTTTTGGAAAGAACCTAATATGAAATAAAGAAGTGCTAAAGAGATAATGAAATTTTTTATAGTATTAATGAGCTCATGAATTGTATAAGGACAAAGTGATATCATTGTTTGAGTATAAAGAATTTTAGGGATCTTGGAATGTGGAAAGAGTTAACGTTTGACAGCATTCATGTTTTCATTAAGGCCCAATGGGTATTCATTTCTTTTAAGAGAATACATGATTAATTTATTCAAATGATTGGAATGTGATCAACAAGATATATTAGGGATAAATGATGGTATTCACGTGCTCGGTATATGAGATTTCTATTAATTGTTTTCTTTTTTACTATAGGCTTGGACAGAAGTATTATGGATAAGCCTAAAGATTTGAAATGTATTATGTTGGACATAAGTTATTATTGTTTAAGGCTAGAACTATTTTCTATATTATCGATGGAGTGTCATAATTATGTAATTTTAGAAAGATGGAAACCTGCAGGACGGGTGACAACCCATTGCGTCGGACAAGGCTGTGGGAATCGAACCCACATCCGATGTGCGACAGGCCATTATCGCCTACCATTGGCCTACAAGATGTCCCTGTTTAGTATAAATTTGTTTTAATTTATTATGTGATTTGATATATGAAGTATAAGACCATTTTAGGAACCAAATATTATTAATCTCACTATCGATGGACTTATGTATATTTGATAACTTTTTCAAACCTTTTATTTGAAACAAATGGAATGACTCATCATTCTATCACATGATTTGCAAACACTTCACCAATGACAAATTGAACATCATTTCTTCACGATATGAAGTGGAAATTGTTCAAGTAATGACCAACAATGAGACTGTACCAAAAACATGAAAGGAATTCTTCTAATTCATATTCTTTATGTTTTTGGAAATGATTTTGAAAACCAAAAATGTTGATCTAGTGCCCTTATATATTATGAATCAAATGGTACCATATATTATCAAATATTTATGGCTTTGTTGTTGTTGGCTATTTCATAGACATGTTCTCTACCACTCTCCATCAGAACTTGATGGTTAGATTTTTCTTCCATATCCATATTTTCACCTATATTCTCCTATATTGAAACGCAATGATGAGTTACTTTGGGTAATCGCTACGTTTCATACATTAGTTTTAAAAATTAGGCTTTAGTATTCCTTTTTACAATGTGGGTTTCTATGATTAGTAAACAATTTATAACCCCGGTGAATTTCGAGGGCGAAATTCATTTTAAGGGTGGTAGAATGTAATAACCTGAGATTTTATAAGATATATTCTTTTTAATTTCTTTCATATCATCTATTGTACACTACACCAAGATTATCTTGCACTATACGAAACACCGTATTAGCTTGCAGTATATGCATCCCTGACATGGCATGCATTACACACAATCGCGACCTTCCTCGATAGCGTGTGTTGTACACATTACCGGGTTTCACAAAACAACGATATATGGTTATAATATTATTATGGACTAGCCATTATTAATATTATTAACTAAATTATGAATTTTATAACATTATATTTCATCTTATACATTTTCTAGAACACGGTATAAGATCAAAATAATTTTTTCAGGTAAAATTATTATTTTTAAAAAAATGCATTTTTGTCTCCTTTTGATGGCACATCCACATTAAATCTAGTTTTTGACATGTTTATAAGTTCAATTTGACAAAATAAAATTATTATTTGTAATCATGAAATAAAAATTTACTTTGTAAAAATAATTCATATTATTCTTGTAACTTTTATATTTTAATGAATAGTAAAAACGTGCTATATTTTAATTAAAAACAATGTTTTTCATCATAATAATTTATATGCTTAAATTATAATATTGAATGGTTTTAAAGTATAAATAGAATATATTTTTACCATTTAATGTAATTTATGTCATTAACATTAATTTTACATTGAATTCATAGGTAAAAACATTTCAATCTTTTGCAATCTTTTATCTTTAAAAACAAGTTTTCTTAACAACAAGAATAATTTTAAATTAATTTCTGCAACTTTTGTGTATTGAATTTAGAAAAATGGATTCCATAATTGGAATCAGTGGGTCCAAATTATGTTAATATGCTACTTTTTATTTTTGGGAATTATGAATAGTAACTACAGTAAATTTTATTTACCATGGTAAAAGGTAAATCGGGGAATTAAGGATAAATATAATATTATAATATAACCCTAACACTTGTATTAATATAACTGGATGCTTATATTTTGTCCTAAGGATTATTTGCGTCGAAATAGAATCCATTGGAACCCACTTGGAGGTGATTAAGACCTTTAGTTTATTATATTTAATGGAAAGTGAAATATGTCTCACTCAACTTTAATAATTAATGAATTTTAATATAAGTTTATATAGAATATAAATTCGGTAACAAATACTCATTTGAAAGATAAAATGTTTTTCTTTATCATGGTAATTTATTTTTAATTTTTAAGATTTATTTAATTACTTTATTATCTTATACATTAATGATGGATAAATTATTTATTTAGTGAAAAATCAATAATATAGTTTTTATTGAAATAGTAATACATATAAAAAAGCCCAAAAATCTGCACAGAACATAATAATAGTGTATATATAAACCCTATTCATCCACTGGACGAATTTTTAACCATTTGGATCCTTATTAAGGCGATTATGACACTTATAATATTTTATTTGAAATGATTCCAACGTTGTCACCTTCATAATTTAATAAACATAACAATTTACATGTTGTTATTTTAAGATGATAAATTAGAGTAAAATTATTATTTTAAAATCTTTGATATTTATCTTCATCTAATGGTTTTAATTTTAATTTTTATGAAAAAAATATGTATATTAAATAATTATACAAAAATGTTGTACTAATTATTTTATTAAGAGATATGCCGAATAAATGGTTTTAAAAATATTAAAATAAATTTAATATGAAATATTTAATGTGCTCCACGAATTTTCTAGACACATTTGAAATTTTAGAAATCTATTAAATATTTTAGTTTGAATATATCCTCTGTGTAGATTTTATTTAAATTCAAATAAATGAATACTGTCAAAATTGACACTTTTGTTATTTTTTAAAAATAACATATTATTAAATTGTTTAAAAATCTCAATAATATTTAAAAATTATAAATTGAAATTTATATAGTCTTAAATGTCATAAATTATCCAATTAATGAAAATTAAAAACACAAAAGTGATTATTTATAACCATTTAAAATTTTGAATTTTATTACCATAAATAAACTTAAATAGATTAAATAAGGATAAATCAAAATGATAAGGTTTAAAATAAGAGCAAAACATGTCTAAATTTGACTGGTTGATGAGTTTACAACCTTATCTCATCTAATATTTTAATTGAGTCATTTTTGGAAGTTTCTATTTGGGGTTTGAATTTATATTAAACAAATATTTTTGAGGATTCCAAAGGTGCCCCTCTACTCCCTTATAAAAGGGCACCTCATCCCTCTCATCCTCACACCAATTTGAGCATTCACGATCGGCCATCCTCTTACCATTTTACTTCCCCACTTCCCTAGAATCGTTATAGAGGTCCTGGTCTTCTTCAAAGTCCATCATTAGTGCCCTAAGAGGCGGTTAAGAAGAGGCGCTTCAAAGAAGAGGTAATGTCCATTACCGATTCATTCAACTTTATTTCTTCTTCTACTTATTCTTCATTAATTGTTTCATTATGAAGTAATAAAATTAATATAACTCATATACAGAAATGTTATTATAAATATTAAACATCCCTATTTCACCATCTATCCATCCTACGAAAAACGAAATCACCGCGCCTGCGTACGTACGGAATACCTTCTTCACGCCGTGGTGTAATATGTTTTCGACCAGCACAATTCTTGGATGGGTATAATGTGTAAATAAATAACTATATATTATTATTTTAAAGTTATATTTATTCTGAAATATTATACATACAATTCAATACAATTCCATGATCATGGGAATGATATCATCACTCGTTCGTACGTATGGACTACCGTCTCCACGACGCGATGAGATTCATTCTCCATGTTAACCATTAAAGAATGATTATAAATTATATATAAGAAATAATAATGAAATATATGACATTATAAAGCTACTATATTTATTTATATATATATGTATGTTATCTATTTAGTTTCATCCAATTCAATAAGGAAACGAAAATAGCGTTAATGCGTACGTACGACCTACCGTCTCCATGAACGGTGTATTTCACTCCTTTTATCGATCTATAATATATATGAATATGATGAATATATATTATATATAAATCATGTTTTACATTCTTGAATTATGTAAATCAGGATATATGTAATAATATCAAGAACGACATGTCGAAACACATACGATAAATGAAATGATTTTACCAAAAACGCTGCTTTAACATGGAATTTATAAAAAGAACGGGTAATATAAAGTCATAAGTGAAACATATATGATATCATAACAATGAATACGATTATATAATAAGTCAACGACATTATTTAAATCATTATACAGGAGGTTTGGATACATATGAATTATATCGGACCTAAGGTAAGGGATAACTTTTTCAATGTCGTTTTTATCCGAGATTGTTTATTCTTAAATATTTACTGGGGTTATTGTTATCATCCATGCCCATGTTTTATATAAATGTTTTCAGGTATTTTTAAAGTACTTTTCATCCATTTTTACTTTTACTACATGATATTTAAGGAATCATTTGCCGTACGAGATTCTTTTTTGACTTTCCAGCAAAAGTACAAGAAGAATGTTTTTTTAACTTATACGACACGAACTGATTTTTACGGTTTTTAAAGCCTTATTTTCATGTACCTTCCTACAAATGTTTTCATGAATATTTTCAAAAAAATAATCTTCTTTTAAAAATTCATGGAATTTTGTGAAAAGAAAATGATTTTTAATAAGAAATGATATTTTCCTCAAGAATTTATTTCAACTGTTTTATCAAAACAATTTTCCATCTATGATGACATTATTTCATATGTGTATAATTCATATATGATGTCTATTAGTTAAATGGTTTTACTTTTCTTATTATGAAATGATATCCATTTCTTTCATATGGATTATGTGATGATGGGATGAGGTTTATGAAACCCATTTTATTCGTTGGTTTATTATAAATGATGTATGTTTTTTTGTGGAAAAAGTAAAAATGATTTCATTATTAGATGGGTGGGACCTATATATCCCTCCAATGCATTGGGTAATGATTTATATCTCATTAGATAGACATGGATGGAATGGCAAGTAAAACCGGTTCAATAATACAGGACTAGAATATGGAGTGAACTCGTTTCAGAAAGAGACTTTGTCCACTAAGATGGCCTTGGTAGCAATGCCTTGGATACTATGGAAATCATAACATGTGATTAATGGTTGCCACAATTACATGTTTTATTCCCAGGATATTTTATCATGATTAATGTTTCATTATGATCTATGCCTTACGTACTTCCATGTATTTTGTCATTGCTCAAGCTTTTGATGATTAAATATTATGTTCATGTTTTTATGTTCAAATGTATATGGTTTGTTTTATTTTCTCCATGCTTAACCATACTGAGCATTTGAGCTCACCATTTATATGTTTTCTTTTCCCCAGGATATAAAGAAAGGTTTTACGTAAGAAAAAAATTGGAAGATCTTTATGGGAGATGTTGAAGATCTTTCACCATGATTAGAATATTATGTTTCGAGTTTCGAAATACACTAAACTATTACAGTCTTTGTATGTCTTTTTTTGTTATGTATTAAGAATTCCACAAAATTAATGTAATGTCCATGTACGTCATGCTTCAGGTCTCTACAGTTTGTATTAGTTGAAAGGTTTAGTTAATCTTTTAAAACTAGGATGCAAAAACTTTAGTGAGATCCCTAGAGATATTTCTATGGTATGTCTATGGATGTCCCAAAGGTTAAGTATATGTATAGGTTATAGTACTAGAATTATGGTAAAGATCTTAGAATTTAACCAAAGATGATAGATATTGAAGGTAATCCCTCTTGATTATGATTTTTTCCTCTCACACTATTCTTTTTGGGTTTTAGAAAATGGATGGAAATAGGAAGATTCAGGATAATGGAGGATATGCTGGACAATGGAATCATATTCTTCATGAGCATCCAAATGAAATTGGATATGTAAGTCCACATATCGTTATTATTCCTAATCAGAAATCTCATAATATGATCAATAATCTCAGCTTTGGTATTTTTCCTGACTCAGCTAATAAGAGAAAGATGGAGTTTCATGATGACCATAGAGGAAAGAAAGTTCAATTTCCCTCATGTAAGTCATGTGGGAAGAGGCATCATGGAGAATGTTTCAAAGGAACTAGAAGATGATTTGAGTGTGGAAAAATATAACACAAAGTTAGTAATTGTAATGGAAAATGTTCAGTTAACACCATGGACAAGGATAATGGTATTTCTAAGACATCAACAATGGTTAAGTGTTTTAAATGTGGAATGAACGGGCATTATGCAAACAAATGCCCTAAGGAAAAATCTCATAAAGAGAACCAGCATGGTAATATGGGTAGTATTTATGTGGATGATGATGAAGAGACTATAAATGATATGTGAGATGAAATAATTGTTGAAGCTGGTCAATGGTTTAAGAAGGTAGTGGAATGGTAACATGTTTATCAAGAGTAATGTTGTATAAGTAATATCATGGTACTATGGAAAAAAGATACATCTATCGATTGTTTCATTGTTGTCTTTCCTTTAGTTTTGAAAGTGAATGATGAATGGTAACAGTAACCATGAATGGTTATTCAGATATTTTTGGAAAGCACCTAATATGCGCATAAATAAGTGCTATGGAGATAATGAAATATTTTATAGTATTAATGAGCTCATGAATTATATATGGACAAAGTGATATCATGGATTGAGTATAAAGAATTTTTTGGATTTTGGTATGTGGAAAGAGTTAAATTTTCACAGCATTCATGCATTCACTATGGATCAATGGGTATTCATTTTTTCAAGAGAATACATGATTAAGCTATTCACATGATTTGAATGTGATAAAACAGATATATCAGGTATAAATGATGGTATTCACCTGCTCGGTAGATGAAATTTCTAGTATATTTTCCTTTACACTATATGCTTGTACAGAAGTATTTTGGATAAGCCTAATGATTTTAAATGGATTATGTTAGACATAATTTAGTATTGTTTATTTCTAGAACTGTTATCTATATTATCGATGGAATGTCATAATGATGTAATTTTTGAAAAAGGACAACCTGCAGGACGGCCACCAACCCGTTGCGTCAGAAAAGGCTGTGGGAATTGAACCCACAACCGAAGTGCAACATGCCTTTATTTCCTACCACTGGCCTACAGGAAGTCCCGGTTTAGTATAAATTTGTTTAAACTTATTAAGTGTTTTTATATATGAAGTATAAGTCCATTTTAGGAACCATATATGGTTAATGTCACTATAGATGGACTTATGTATATTTGATAACCTTTTCAAACCTTTTGTTTGAAACAGATGGAATGACACATCATTCTATCACATGATCTGCTAACACTTCACGAATGAATGATTTAACTTCATTTATTTAAGAGATGAAGTGGATATTGTCCATGGAATGACCAACGGTGAGACTGTACCATAATCAAGAAACTATTTCTTCTAATTCATGTTCTTCAACTTCAGGGAAATGATTTTGAAAACCAAAATTTTTTTACTAGTGCCCTTATATCTGATGAATCAGATGGTACCCTAGATTATGAAAAATTTATGGCGTTGGGATTGTTGGTTTTTTCATAGCCGTATTCCCTACCAATCTCCATCAGAACTTGATGGTTAAATTTTTCTTCCATATCCATATTTTCACCTATGTTCTCATATATGGAAACCCAATGATGAGTTACTTTGGATAATAGTTATTTTTCATACTATACTTTTAAAAATTATGTTTTAGTATTCCTTTTTAAGATGTGGGTTTATATGATTAGTAAATGATTTATAGCCCCGAGGAATTTTAAAGGCGAAATTCATTTTAAGGGGGGTAGAATGCAACAACCTGAGATTTTATAATATATATTTGATTTAATTTCTTTCATATATTCTATTGTACGCTACACCAAGATTATCTTTCACTATATGCAACACCATATTAGCTTGAAGTATACGCATCCCTGACTTGGTTTGCATTACACGCAATCACGGCCTTCCCCGATAGCGTGTGTTGTACGCAATACCAGGATTCACTAAACAACAATATATGGTTATAATATTATTATGAACTAGCCGTTATGAATAGTATTAATTATATTTTGATTTTTATAACATTATTATTCATCTTACAAATTTTCAAAAACATGGTATAAGACCAAAATAAATTTTTCGGGTAAAATATGTATTTTAAAAAAATGCAGTTTTCTCGCCTTTTGATGGGGAACACACATTAAATATAGTTTTTGAAATGCTATTAAGTTTAATTTGACACAATAAAATTCATCTTTGGAATCAGGAAA
Source organism: Viscum album (assembly GCA_963277665.1). Classification (NCBI taxonomy): domain Eukaryota; kingdom Viridiplantae; phylum Streptophyta; class Magnoliopsida; order Santalales; family Viscaceae; genus Viscum; species Viscum album. The sequence continues at coordinate 1,187,309,361 of OY728121.1, read as the reverse complement.
TAAAAATTTACTTTGGATAAATTTTCATATTATTCTAGTAACTTTCATATTTTGATGAATAGTAAAAACACGCTATATTTTAATTAAAAACAACGTTTTTCATCACAATAGTTTATATGGTTAAATTATAGTATTGATGGGTTTTATAGTATAAATAGAATATATTTTTACTAGTTAATTTAATGTATGTCATTAACATTAATTTTACATTGAATTCATAGGTAAAAACATTTCAATCTTTTGCAGTGTTTTTTCTTTTAAAACACTTTTTCTTAACAACGAGATTACATTTAAATTAATTTCTTCAACTTTTGTGTATTGAATTTAGAAAAATGGATTCCATATTTGGAATCAGTGGGTCCAAATTATGTTAATAAGATAAATTTATTTTTGGGCATTATGAATAGTAACTACGGTAAATTTTATTTATCATGGTAAAAGTTAATCGGGTAATTAAGGGTAAATATAATTTTATAAAATTACCCTAACACTTGTCTTAATATAATTGGATGCTTATATTTCATCCTGTGGCATATTTGGGTCGAAATAGAATCCATTGGAACCCACTTAGAGGTAATTAAGACCTTAAGTTTATTTTATTTAAAGTGAATTATGTCTCACTCAACTTTAATAATTAATGTATTATTAATATAAGTTTATACAGAATATAAATTAGGTTATAAATACTCATTTGAAAGAAAAAATGTTTTTATTTATCATGGTAATTTTTTTGTAATTTTTATGATTTATTTAATTACCTTATTCTCTTATACATTAATGATGAAGAAATTATTTATTTAGTGAAAAATCAATAATAAAGTTTTTATTGAAATAGTAATACATATAAAAAGGCCCAAAAATCTTCAAAAAACATATTATTAGTGTATATATAAACCCTAATAATCCACTAGCCGAAATGTTGACCATTTGGATACTTATTAAGGCGATTATGACACTTATAATATTTTATTTTAAATGATTCCAAAGTTGTCACCTTCATAATTTAATAAAGATAACAATTTACATGTTGTTTTTTTAATATGATAAATTCACGTAAAATTGTTATTATAAAATATTTTTTATTTATCGTTATCAAAAGATTTTATTTTTAATTTTTATGCAAAAATATGTATATTAAATAATTATACACAAATGTTGTACTGATTATTTTATTAAGAGATATATCAAATAAATGGTTTAAAAAATTTTAAAATTAAATTTATATGAACTATTTAATGTGATCCACGAATTTTATAGACACCTTTGACATGTTAGGAATCTATTAAATATTTTATTTCCAATATATCCTCTATGTAGATTTTATATAAATTCAAATAAATGAATAGTGTCCAAATTGACACTATTGTTATTTTATAAAACTAACTTATTATTAAATTGTTTAAAAATCACAAAAATATTTAAAAATTATAAACTGAAATTTATATAGTCTAAAATGTAATAATGTATCCGATTATGGAAAATTAACAACACAAAAGTGATTATTTATAACCATTTAAAATTTATAAATTTATTACCACAAATAATCTTAAATAGATTAAATAAGGATAAATCAAAATGATACGGTTTAAAATAAGATCAAAACATGTCTAAATTTGATTGTATAATTATTTTACAACCCTATCTCATATAATCTTCGAATTGAGTAATATTTGGTGGTTTTTATGTGTGCTTTGAATTTATATTAACATAATATCTTTTAGGATTCCAAAGGTGCCCCTCTCCTCCCTTATAAAAGGAAACCTCCTCCCTCTAATCCTCACACCAAATTGAGCCTCCACGATCATCCAAAAACATCCCATTTCACTTCCCCACTTCCCTAGAAACCTTATAGAGGTACGGGTCTTCTTCAAAGACCATCATTAGTGCCCTAAGAGGAGGTTAAGAAGAGGTGCTTCAAAGAAGAGGTAATGTCTGTTACCGATTTTTCAACATTATTTCTTCTTCTACTTATTCATATTTAGTTGTTTCATTATGATGTAAAAACATCAGTATCACTAATATACTTATATTTTATTATAAGTATGAAACAACCCTATTTCACCATCTATTCATCCTACGGAAAATGAAATCATCGCGCTTGCGTACGTACGGAATACCGTCTACATGTCGTGGTGTAATCTGTTTTCGACCACCACCTTACTTGGATGGGTATAATGGTGTAAATAAACAACTATATATTATTATTGAAAAGTTATATTGATTCTGAAATATTATACATACACTTCAATACAATTCCACGATCATGGGAATGATATCATCGCTCGTGCGTACATACGGACTACCATCTCCACGACACGATGCGATTCATTCTCCATGTTAACCATTAAAGAATGATTATAAAGTATATATAAGCAATAATAATGAAATATATGACATTATAAAGCTATTGTATTTATGTATATATATATATATGTATGTCATCTATTTAGTTTCATTCAATTCAATAAGGAGACGAAAGCATCATTCATGCGTACGTATGACATACCGTCTCCATGAACGGTGTATTTCATTCCTTTTATCGATCTGTAATATATATTTATATGATGAATATATATTATATATAAATCATGTTTTACATTCTGGAATTATGTTTATCAGGATGTAAGTAATAATATCAAGAATGACTAGTCGAAACACATATGATATATGAAATGATTTTACCCAAAACGCTGCTTTAACATGGAATTTACAAAAGAACTGATAATATTAAGTCATATGTGAGACATATATGATATAATAACAATGAATATTATTATGTAACAAGTAAATGTCATTATTTAAATCATTATACAGGAGGTTCAGATATGTGAAAATCATATCGTACCTAAGGTATGTGATAACTTTTCCAATCTCATTTTTATCCGACATTGTTTATTTGTAAGTATTTACTGGGGTTATTATTATCATCCAAGTCCGTGTTTTATAGAAATTTTTTCATGTATGTTTAATTTCCTTTTCATCCTTTTTTACTTTTACTTCATGGAATTCAATTAATAATTTTTTTGGACGAGATACTTTTTTGACTTTCCGGCAAAAGTACGAGAAGAATGTTTTTTTAACTTATACAGCACGAACGGATTTTTACGGGTTTATAAAGCCTTATTTTAACGAAGATTCCTCCAATATATTTCTTGAATATTTTCAACAAAATCATCTTATTTTAAATTTCATGGCAATTTGTGAAAAGAAAATGATTTTGAATAAGAATGGATATTTTCCTCAAAAATTTATTTCATGTCTTTTATCAAAAAAAATTTCCATCTATGATGACATTATTTAATATGTGTATGTTCAAGTATAATGTCTCTATGATTTACATGGTTTCAGTTATTTTATTATGAAATGATATCCATTTCTTTTATATAGATTATGTGATGATGTGATAATGTTTATGAAACGCATATTATTCGTTGGGTTATTATGAATTATGTAAATTTATTTTCTGGCACAAGTAAGAATGATTTCATTATGAGATGGGTGGGTCCTATATCTCCATCTGATGCATTGGATAAAGATTTATATCTCATGAGATAGACGTGGGTGGAACGGTAAGTTAAACTGGTTCATTAATACAAGACTGGAACAAGGAGTGAACTCAATTCAGAAATGGACTTTGTCCACTAAGATGGTCTTGGTAGCAATGCCTTGGATACTATGGAAATCATAAAATGTGCTTAATGGTTGCCAAAATTACATGTTTTATTCCCATGTTATTTTATCATGATTAATGTTTCTTTATGTTCTATGCCTTACGTACTTCTATGTTTTATGTCATTTCTCATGATTTTTATGTTTAAACATTATGTTCATGTTTTTAAGTTCAAATGTATATGGTTTGTTTTATTTTCTCCATGCTTACCCTTACTGAGCATTTTAGCTCACCCTTTATAGGTTTTCTTTTCCCCAGGATATAAAGAAAGGTTTTGGGTACGAAAACAGAAGGGGAAGATCTTTATGGGAGATGTTGAAGATCTTTCACCATGATTAGAAGATGATGTTCCGAGTTTCCAAAGACACTAAACTATTACGGTCCTTGTGTGTCTGTTTTCATTATGTATTATGTATTCCAAAAAATTAATGTAATGTCCATGTACGTCAAGCTTCATGTCTCTGCAATTTTATTCTGGGAGTATGAAGTTGATGAGTGACTTAAACAATATTTTTTTCATTGATTTGTTATATTTTGATATGAATTAATTTTTCTATAAATATTAATTGTGCTTCGGTTTTAATAGAATGTGTGTTTTATATATCAAAATGTAATTTTTTATGATATATGTTTTGGTCTAGGTTAATATTTTTGGGTAATTCCTCATATTATTTGTGTAATAACCTCACTCCAAGACTCTAATATTGTTTATTCTGAAGATGTGATTCATGGGTAAATCCCATCTCAACTATTTTTCTAATATGGGCTAATAATTGGGTATTTTCATGGAAAATAATAATTTTTATTAATTAATTGTATGACATAATGTAGTAAAATATAGAATCCCTTAATTTATTTGTGCACCCAGTAGGTATATTTGTAAATGATGATTGAAAATTTGGATTACTAGATGTTGGTGGAATTAGTTGGCATCATCACAAGAGATTTTATGATAACAAAAAAATGGAGGGACCTCCATAAATATTGAATGACAATGAAAACAGTTTACTATCTAGGACACGTTATAATGGTAGTGTAGGAAAAATTATATTAGTGTTGAATTATCACATGAACTCATAGATCTGATTGGATGAATTTTCAATGAATATTGTAATTTTTTTGTAACTTTTAATTATAATTGAATATAAAAAAATTATGTTCCATCAGTATTGCATGTAATTTCCCTCATACTAATCCTTAATGGTCTCGTTTCTTTTGTAGTATCTTTTCTCAAATGTGTGTATGTCATGAGTCTACTTATACTATTTTTGTTGAATAGTTAGAGTAGTGGTGTAACATTCTACCACCTCCAGACACGCACTATGATCAAACTAATGGTAAACACCTTAATTAATAGATTATTTTCAATATTCTAGAGGCTCTCACCCAATTACAAGTGTCTAGGTTAAAACATTAGAGAGACAATAACGAAATATATGTGTGAGGAATAATAAAAAATTCACCAATATTCATCCATAGGGTTAAAATGAATGTAATAGATAACCCACATTAATTTAAGAATGTTGAAATTCAACAATATAGTACTAATATCCTATTATACTGATAACATATGAATAAATAGAAATAACAGAAAAAACATAAACACTAACAAGGATTTACACCATTACTAGGCACCCACCTACCCAAAAATAGCAGTAAATTTCAGTGATATCCCACTAAATAATATAATATAGAGTAATGTTCTATCCTTGAAAAAAAATTTGTAAGACAACATAGGTACTACAATCCCATGGCCAACATAGTAGGAAGTGAGTATATAACATAATATGTAACTACCCACATGGTCCCATACATAACCACTAAATGTAGTATATATGTATATGATATTCTAAACTAAATAAAATGAATAAATAAATGAAATAAAAGAGAATAAATAAACATCATCAATACTCATGATCAGGAAACCCACAATATTATCTACACCAATAAGATTTGATGTCCATAAAAGTTGAAAATTATAGAGGGGATTTGAATTTTGAATTTTGATGATGGAAGATTTAAAAAATTGAAAATCAAACCAAATATTTGACAGTTGTAGCTTATGAAATATCTATTTTTTGGAATTAGAATGTAGTATTTGAGCAGTTATTGATAAATTAATGGTAAAAAAATACATATGGTGTAGCACCAAAAGATTCTATAGTACTCATTCTATTAAATATTTCAAAATCATCCACGGCACGCAACATTGAGTTCGAGCGCACCATGACTTATCAAACATGCCATTTAAAAAGAGATTACGAATAATATTATCCAAATTGCGAAATTTTTCAAATATATTACTGAAAATAGTAATCATTTTTGAATTCATATTATATAAATAAGTTTGTGTTAAATTTTTGGTATTTTTATGAAAAATAGAAATTATTGATGAATAGTTAAAAATAATACATTATTATTAAAAACCCGACATTTTTAATAATATAATTATTTCTCTTTATATTTATTATAAAATATGACTAGAAAAAAATAATTATATTTTCCCATTATAAGTCATAAGAATCAATTTTTTAGTATAATTGGATATAAATAATATTATTTGGCATTTGAACATCTATTTTACACACCATCTAAACACTTATGTAGATTAACATTAAATGTAATTTTAACACTTATGTGAATTGAATTTTAAAAAATGGACTTACATGATTGTAATCAGTATGAGAAATATTGTGAAATAGAATCAAAATAATTTTGGTGAATAGTAACTTCCGAATATTTTTTATCAGTATTAAAGTTAAATATGATAATTAAAGGAAAAATAATTTTATAATAATATAATATTAAACTACCAGTTGACCTAGTCTCATTTTATTAGTATATTTTGAACAAAATCAACAATAGTTCAAACAAATAATCCTTTTTAAACAACTTGTGTTGGATTATGTCATTTATTATACTATATATAATGAAGTGTCAAAATGTCGTATTAAAATTTTAATAACTATATGATTTTTAATACTATTATATATAAGTTATATGGTTAGATATAAATAGAATTTGAAAAGATAAAATTATTATGTAGATATTGGCTCTTTATTTATAATTTTTCTAAATAAATAATTAAAATAAATGGTGACACAATAATTATGGATTAATTGGATTATTAATGGATGAATAAATTAAATGATATTAAAAATACTAAATTAAATATAATTTCAATTAATTAATGACATATACAAATTTTATAAATTACATAGACATGATAGATATGTATTGGAATTACTTTTTCCACCTTTTTATATTGGTTTGTTATTTTTAAAAATGAAAATTTTGAAACGTATCAAAATATACATAAATGATACATTAAAATTAATAATATTAAATTAAATGATATGAAAGTTATAAAAATATACTGTTATGAAAAATAACAAGTATAACATTATCAATGTAAAAAATGATCCAATTTTTGTTTGTTTGGCATTTTATAGTAACTATATTTACCTTATATAATAATAGAACAATTAAACACAGAAAGAGTTAAACGTTTATACTAATGGTTAAATCCAAAATATAATGTTAATTTGTTGCCTAAACTCATCTAAAAATAATTTTTTTGAGATTATTTTTACCAATAAACATCTTGTACTTTAAATAAATCACTTTGTATCTATTTAAAGCCAAAAAATAATTTATAATAAATTAATATTTTAAGATGATCAAAAAGGGGCCATCTTCTATATTATGAAAGTGAACCCTTAATTCTAATTTATTCACACATCTAAATACATTTAGTTCATCTAACCCCATAAAATTTCTTCTCCCAACATCCCTCACTTAAAATAAGAGGTTATTCATGGGATGAAATCCATTCTATGGAGTCATTTTTTAAAAACCAAAAATTATATCGGAAAAGTGGTAATTGTTTTATCACATATATGAATGATCATTTCCTCATATATATATTTTTTATATGTTGTTTCCATATAAAAACCATAACTACAATATCTTCCATATACTTATATATTATAATAATCATGGGACAACCATATTACTCTTTTTATCTTTCATTTTAAAAACAATATCACTATGTAGGCGCACTTACGGCTTACCGTCTCCATGACATGTTGTAATTTTTTATTCAAAACAACATTTTTTATCGATATAATGATGAGTATAATAGATATAAATAATTAATAAAACATGATAATTATTCTGTATAATTAATATACAATCCAATTCTATACCATTTAACCATCAAGGGAATGATACAATCGCTCGTGTGTACATATGACCTACAATCTCCATGGCACGATTTGATTCCTTATCCACATTAACTATTAAATTATTATAATAATTTTATTATGACGAGTAAATATAATTTTTATTCACTTAATATCATTCTATATATGAATAAAATATATATTCTATACATAATAAACATGAATTACGTGACAAAAATTAAATGGGAAAATGATGTAGTTAACAACTAAAACAACGGTAATACTAAATATTAACAAATTGATATAAGAGGATAATATATGATATAATAAATATGTATATTTTTCTAGTATAATTTAATTACATACATTAACCATTATACAGGATGTCAAATCAACAATGAGTAAAGGAAATTAGAAGGTATGGGTTAATTTACCAATACCATTATTATCTGAGATTTTTTATACATAAGTATATACTATGAAATCATCATCATCCATGTCCATGTTTCTTAAAATATATTTAAAAAATATATCGAAAAATTTTTAAATGTCATTTTTACAAAATTTTTTCATTTTCTAAAACGTTTGGAAACGAATATTTCTATCGTTTTCCCAGCAAGGTACATTATAACATCTTTTGAAAAAAACATGGAATGATTTTTTTAACTTATACATCATGAGCGGATTTTTCCTCTATTAGGATTCAATTACATTTTTAATATTTACATACAATATTACAAGGTTATTTTAATTATAAATTTCTTCTTTTAGATATGTGAATCTTTTAAAAAATTTAAATGTAAAAAAATCAATATTTATCTCATGTAATTTTAATTAGTTATTTTTATATATGTCAACATCAATTGTCGGATTTTATACATGATTATGGTTGATTACATATGATACAATCATACATATGTTATTTATGGTTTTATTGTATGTCATAACGTGGATGTTCTGTTTTTATACCATTCATGGTTTAGGGATAAAATATTAACATATTATATTCCAGTTTTAATACAAAATTTTTTGTTATGTGTTACCAATTTAATAAAAGGAATAAATTAGACATTGTATGTAGTGGTTGGTGACCTCTATAGCCCTTCGATGCATCGATAGGTCTCATGCGACCAACTAGATTCTTGGATCATGTCATTGATGGTATAATTACTTTTTTTCTCGACACAAGGTGTTGAATGTATGATTATATTGTTTGGTATTATGAATTTTCTCATTAATATATTAGTTATTTATATTAAATGTGATTTTTCATTTAGTGTAATATTCATGTGAAATGTTAAGTGAAATTATATTATTTATTTGTTGTATTTTTATGCTAAAAATTAGGTTAAAAAAACTTTTGTTTTAGTTTTATTCCTTTCCATAAAAGATTAAGATTATTAATGGTAACTTCTACAATATTGATTAACCATACTTATCATATGTGTTTACCCTTTTATTATGTTTCATTTTCCATTTAATGTCAAAAAGTATATTATGACTGACCTGAATGGTTATTATAAGGATTTCAGTCCATTCAAAGGGGTTAATATTTTATTTTTCTTTCTTGGAGGAAATGTATAACTTATGTTAGTATATAGTTTTTTAAAGGATACTAAAATGATATTTCCTTCAGGATTTGATTTCATGTGATCATGCCACTATAATTAAATAATGGACCGACTAATGGAACCTTGGGTATGGGCATTATAGTTGATATTAGAGGCTTTTTACTACAAACCATGTAATCTAGATTTAGAAAATTAATTATTATTTTAAATTTACCTAATGAAGACATCGAGGACATGTAATGAATAATATACTGTAATATTGGTTTGCTATAGATTATGTGGGTATTCTTTGAAAAAACATCCCTATATAATTACTATATTTAGAAGTTGTTCTAGATCAGATTTAACTTGGAGTAATAATTCTGACATGGTGTTCTGGATATATCTTGGGGTAAACTGGTGCACAAAAACAGGCCATAATGTGCCCATGGATTGAAAAATCAAGGGGATATGCTTAGGATAATTCAAATTTTATTTACAAACAATTATGAAGTATTTATGAGTAGATATATCCACAAATAACCATTTATAATATTATGGACTAAGTATGCATAAATCATTCAATTTATGAAAATTATTTTACTATATTGTAGTTGTGAATTATGTTCATATCCTAATATAGTGTATGTAATTGTTTTTAAATATATCCTTGTGTATGTAATGAAAACCCAATAAACACACATAATCCATGTAGGGATTTCTCTCTAATGAAATATAATGATACTGGAGGTGGTGATAGAACTCGAACTGAACATATTATAACCATACTGGGATAACTGAATAAGGGTATGTATAATGAACATACCCTTCTAGAGAAAACTGATCCACAACATGAAGGATCAATGATAGATTGTTTCATGAGACAACATCCTCTAAAATTTAATGAGACAAAAAATCAATTTACAGCAGATTAATTGATAACTTCCTCTGAGAAATTATTTATTGATTTAGGGAGTACCCTATGGTGAAAAGTTTATACGGATGTCTATCTTCTATCAAGAGATTCATATCAATGATGGTAAATATTTGAAAAAATGAATAAGGATGAACAAGTCACAGATATGGAATGTACAGAATTTAGGGAACTCATCCTCAAAAGTAATATCATATTTATCTACATGCAGATATGAAGAGGTAATTTTTGGGTCTGAGGAAGTAAGAGGATTAGAATATTGAAAATAATACATCTAACTTCACATGGTTTGGATGTTATTTATTAGAATACATATGTATCCCAATCAGTAATATTGAACTATTTTTATAAGGTTTAAAACATTACTCTGATGGGAAATGGTGTCAAAATCATTCTCATCGTATGAAGATACAGTCTTATGTGATATCAAAATAGAAAATTAATTCTCAATGACTTATAGATTCAAAGAATTGAAGGATAAGAATATATATACAGGATACATAGGAAAAATAAATAAGGTGATTATTGGAAAATATTACATTCCACCCTATAGAAATTATTGGGGGAAACACACTTGTACTTTCTTAAAAGGGATGGGAGTTGGTTACAAGTCTAGAGAAAAAGTCCAGCATGATCCTTACTCAAATGGGTTGAAATAATCTATCAATGAATAGTTCTACATTCATAATTATATGGGGCATTTAAAAAATTATTATCCTATGAGTTATGGAATATTTAACCAAAAAATACAATGGATCAAGGCCATACGTTTCCGATCACAACAGGTAAGGTTGATGTTCCGAATGATGTGATGGTAGATACTTGAATTATTTCCCTAATTTTATCAAATGTATTATTTTATTATGATCCTCAAATTCCATTATATCATACCAGTTTTATTTAAAAATTAAATATTTCCAATTCACTTTAATATGGTTGTTGTAATTCAAAATCCCTAAGGGGTGTCTCACTGCAATAAATATGTGTCAGCTTGTTCCCGTTATAGTATATAAACATTCCTTATCTACTTACATTATCATCATACCTATGACTGCTGTTTATATAATTTCCATTATGGGTTGGTTATCAAATAATTATGTGACAATATATTGTAATAAGAATTATGTTTTGATTTGTGAGAATGATGTAGAAGCCATTATCATTTGTGAAAAACTTCATCACCTGATTCCAATCACAATCCTCCCTGGTATATTTACTGAATGAGATTCCTAGAGAGGAAGTGGAATAGACATTTAGGTATGATGTAATAAATAATCAAATCGATGATGTACCTATTGAATGGGAATTTATTTATGTATTTAAAGAGTATTTACATGGACATCCTCTAGAACAAGAAGACAATTTTACTATTGATTTAATCCATAATGCAAAGGATATATCAAAAAATCCCTATAGAATAGCCACTGTGGAATTTGTAGAGCTAATAAAAAACTTGAGGAGTTGATTAATAATGGATTTATTCACCCAAGTGTTTCTCCTTTGGAATCCCATATTCTTTTTATTTATAAGAATGATGTTTCGATGAAGCTTGTCATTGACTATGGAGATTTCAATGTTGATACAACATAAGTCACATATCTTCTACCTCACATTGATGATTTATTTAATTAAAAATAGGGAGAAAAATATTTTTCAAATATTTACCATCATTCTGGTATCATCATTTATGTGAAAAAATAAATTTATTCAAATTAATGCATTCTTGATGAGGTATGTTCATTATGAATTTAATAAAATTCCATTTGGAATAAAAATGACCTATTTTTTTCATTGATCAAATTAACAAATTTTTTAAGGAATATCATGATGACCTTTTTAGTATTTATTTGATGATATGTTGGTATAATACAAAAGCTACAAAGACAATGAGTACCACATATTTATTATTCTGAAGATTATTATAAGCAGTGTACTATATGGGATTTTCAGTAAGTGTGGCTTCTTTCATCTATAAATTTCTCTTCTGGGGAATTTTGTCTCCAAGGGTTTAATCTCTATTGATCCTGAATATGAAATGGAAATTAAAGACCGTCCAACATGGATTAGTATAACTGAGGTATGGAATTTTATATGCTTAGTAGGATAATATCAATTTTTCATCTAGAATCATACTGATTGGAAAACTCATTAACCAATATCAAACATAACAGAAAAAAATTATTTGTGGGAAAAGACTGCGATTTTTTTTCATGAATTTATGATAATAATATTCAATGATCCTAGCATGACTATACGATCTGGGAATGATGGGTTTGTGATTTATAGTATTGAATCATGGATAAACCATGGTTTTATCCTTATATATATTTATAGGGTTACTTCTTAAGCATTAAGGAAATTGAAAATTCATGAACCAAACTAGGAAACTCATTATCTTGAGTTAGAAGTGTTAATATTTTCCCTAGAGATATGGTGATACTATTTATATGCTTCAGGATATGAGATATATACAAATCATTGTAGTATAAAATAAATTTTTTCACAAAATGAACAAAACACAAGAAAAATGATATTGCTTGATCTACTCAAGGATTACGATTTCACAATAAACTACCATCCAGGGAAGGGAAATAAGGTGGAAGACTCTTTTAGTAGAAGGTGACATAACATTCTAAACAAAATGATAGTAGAAAGGATATTGTGTTAATCAATTTATTAAATATGGGCAGAGGAATTATCATCGAAGGTGAGACATCAAAAATTTTCCAATTGGTTTCTGAACCATCGTTATTAAAAAGGATATAATGTTATCCGATTGATGGTGAGGAGTTTCAAAACATAATTACATTTGTGATGGATGGATGACTGATTGAATCCATATTTTATGATGGCATTTTGAAATTTGAGAACAAGCTCTGTGTTCTGGGAAAACATGAGAAAAAAATGTATTTATTGGATGATGATCGTGGATGCAATTTATATATACACCATGGTGGAAATATGATGTATATATATTTTATTGATCATTTTTTGAGGGACAACATAAATATGGAGATATCAGATTTTGTGTCGAGATGTTTGGTTTGTCAATAGTTGAAGGAAGGAAGACAACATCCTTGAAGAGTCATGCATCCTCTCCCTATAACTGTGTTGAAATGGGAAGATATTATTATGAAAATTATCATGGGTTTACCAAAGACACTTAGAATAAATGATGTGATATGGGTTACTATTGATCGATATACCTAATCAGAATATTTTCATGTTATTACAGAAAATTTACCAATTGAACATTTTGAAATATGTTATATTAATGAATTTGTTAGACATCATGATGTCCACCTATCAAATTTTTATAACCTTGATCCCCATATTACATCATGATTCAGGGAATGTATTCATAAGTTCTTAGATACTGAGATTTATTTGAGCACTTACTATGACCCTCAAACTGATGGACATTCATAAATGATTATTCAATACTTAGAAGACTTGTAGAGATCATGGTCACAAGACTTTCATGGTATGTTGGATATGTATTTACATCTTGAATAATTTTCCTATAACAATATATTCAATTGATGTATACCTATGGCACCAAATGAAGTGTTATATGTAAATTGTTTCCATACAATAAATTTTTCTGTTGGATTTTATTAAATAACAGACATAGTCCCATAACTTGATAAGAAAAAAGATATCAATTGAAAAACAATTCATACCCATATCAAAATATCTCAATTCAGTAAAAATATCAAATCTGATAACTAAAGTAAGGATTTTTAATTTTATGTGTGAGATCATTTCTTTTTTTTAGGTATATCCATGGAAGGGTGTTATAAAATTTGGTATGAAATGTAAATTATGAACCAAGAACAGTGTACCTTTTTAGATTCTATAATGAATTGGAGGAGTAGATTACAGTTTGGAAATCCCGCCATGTCTCTCCAATGTTCATGATGTGTTCCAAGTATTAATGTTAAGGGATTACATGCTATACCATACACATGTAATCGTCTACGAATAAATAGATCCAGAACCATATCTACCTTATTGTGGTGGTCAAATAATTATTCTCGATACTAGAGAACAAATATAGAGAAATCAGATTACTCTTCTGGTAAATTTTGATTGGAGAAATCAAAAAATATAAGAGTTGACATGGAACCGAAAGAACATATGATGTATAATCACCCAAACCTTTTTATGAAGTGAAATTATATAAATTTCATCGGAAAAAAAAATTTGAAGGAAGGAATAATGTGACACCCCAATCATCCAAAATACACGTCCATAAAAATAAATCAATAGCATGTGTTGCAAGCAACATCTAGTTCTGTTGCACCATGACCTATCAAACTACCCATTTAAAAAGCGACGATGAATAGTAATGAGAAAATTATAGATTTTTTTAAACAGGATTATTTTTTGAATTCATAATTTAAAAATTATCTAATGGGGGATTTTTGGTGTTTTTCCGAATAGTTTTATTTTTTTGATGAATACTGAAAAATATTATATTATTGTTAAAAAATCATCTTTTACATTTAAATAATTACTTTTATTTAAATTTAATTTAAATTCAAAATAGATAAATAATAAATATATTAGTACAATTTATGTTATAGAAATCGTTTATATAATAGAATTAGATTTTAAAATTTTATTTAGCTTTTTATTTTATTTACCACTGTGGAATGTATGCTGGGAAATTAAAGGAAAAAAACAATATTATAATGATATAATATTACCCTAACAAATATTGGTAACATATATAGATATGTATATTTCATCCAAAATCAACCTTATGCAGCAAATATTATCATTTTTAAGCCAGTTGTGTCAAATTAAGACGTTTATTATATTTTATTTAAAGAATAGTTAAAAATGAAATATTCAAATATTAATAAATATATGATTTTTAATACGAGGATGTATATATGTGATATGTTTGAATATAAATAATATTACTAACAATATAGTAATTATATACATTATTTTAATTCATTTATAATATTATCAAATAAATAATTAAATTAATTGCTGACACAATAATGATTTAATAATTGATTTGACTAATTAAGAATCAATTAAATGATATTAAAAATATTAAAATAACTCTAATTTGAATGAATTAATGACATCCCATAATTGAATATATATCATAGAAATTTTACTTAGCTTTTGGAAGTATTGTTTTGACGTTATCATGTTGGTTTGATTTTTTTAAAAATGTTAATTTTGAATAGGATCAAAATCAACAAAAATGATACCCTAAAATAAATAATATTTAATTAAATGTCATAAAATTAAAAAAAAGGGTTTTTCCAAATAACTGTGATAATGATTAAAATTTCATAAATGATCCCAATGTTGGTGTTTTGGCATTTTATTGTATATATATATAAACCCTATATTAAAAATGGACATGTAAGCATGGTTAAAGTTAAACTGTTAAACTAAGGATTAAATATAGAAGATAAGGTCAATTTTGTGACCTAAAGATTTTTAAAAATAATTCAATGAGAGTATTTATATCCAAAATAATTTTATACATGAAATAAATTAAATTAGAGCTATTTTATACCTAAAATAAATTTATAATAAATTAATATTTTAATTTCATCCAAAAGTGTGCCTCACCACTCTTATAATTGGAAACAATTCCTTATATATTATTCACAAAGATAAATTCCATTAGATCAGCAAAAACATATCCATTTCTCCTCACAAATTCCATCAATTCATCCTAGAGGCAATACTTCGTGAAAAAATCCACTCTATGGTGTCCTTTATTACAAACCAAAATGAGATACCTGAAAAAGAGGTATTTGTTTTACATACTCTTACAAAGATATTTAATTCTTATACATCCTAATTATAAGTTGTTTCCATATCTAAAATACAAATAAAATATAATCCATACAATGATATGTTTTAATAATCATGGTATAACTATATTCATTATTTTATCAATCATACGAATAACGATATCTCCATGAGTGTGTAAGTACGAATTATTGTATCCAAAACGTAGAGTAATTTTTTATTCCACACTACTTTATTTGGATGTGTATAATGATTATTATAATGGATATAAATCACGAATAATATATAACAATTGTTCTATATAATTAATATTCCATTCAATTCTATACCATTTAACCATCAAGGGAATGAAAACATTGATCGTGCATACGTACGACATACCGTCTCCACGACCCGATGTGATTTGTTTTACACCTTAACCATTCAAGAATGATTATTAAATTTATATGATATCTGAATATAATTTTTATGAAATGAATATCATTATATATATGAATAAAATATTTATCTTATTCATAACAAACTTGACACAAGGGACAATAACCGAATGGGAAAACGAAGCAGTTAACACCCGAAACAAGGATAATACTAAAATATTTTTAAAATAACTATATAATAGGATCATATATGATATCAAAAATTTGGTTTTATGTTTTTAATAATTTAATAACTTACTTTATCTATTATAAATGAGTTCAACGCACCCTCTACTAAAGGTAAGTACAATGCAAGGTTTAATTTCACAATCTCTTTATTATCTGGGATTGTTTATACATAAGAATATACTATTACATTTTTATCAACCATGACCATGGTTCATAAAATTTATTTAAATATATTATCAACAATATTTTTTAAGTCATTTATTACAATGTATGGATTTTTGTAAAATGATTTGAATGAAATCATTCAATTATTTTCCAAATGAGGTACATTATCACTAGGGACAACCAATTATTATTTTAAAATTATTAATAAATATAATTACATTGTTTAGTTCGTTAAATAATGATGATTTTGGGTTTTTATGTCTTCTTTTGTGATTTTATAACTCACATGTGATAACAATGATATGTTGGATATATATGATGTTGACCGAGCATAGGAAGAGATACCTATTGAGAAATTCAAATTTGAAAAATAATCTAATGTGGTTGTTGATCTCACATACATGTCATAGATTTAATATTCAATATAATATGTTGAATTTTTATTTGGTATCACCACTAAGGAAATTGATTGTGCTAAATTTGTATGATTTATTGTTTATATTATATATTGAATTTTCAATTAATTAATAGTTATATGTATTTAATATAGATCCATGGACTCAAATAAATTCTCATAATAATTGATTGGTGAGACCTTAGACCTTATTTTCTATCCTTGAAAGTTTTATATCATCTTGTATTTCATGAATTTAACATGGGTTACCTAACTGAAATAATGGCTATGACCTTAATGCAGGGCCATAATCGCATCCTTAAATGTGATCAATGACTTGGATTGACCATCCTAGAGTTTTGATAGATTTATATACATGAATCGAAGGAACACGTAGACTGAATCAAATGGTCAAGGATTATGTTCCACTCATTAGAAGAAATTTCCTCGGTGTAATGTATATATTATGGTCGATAAGGTGCAAGTTTATCAAACTGACCATCCATGATCCTAGATATGGACACGGGAACTAAGATAACTCAATGTACTATCTTATATATGATTTATCATTATAAGGAAAATGAATCCATGTGTGATCCTAATTATTCCATGGGTAATATTTATCATTATGGGGTTAGGGATGTCATTGAGAATCAGTAGTGACTAGGGACCAATGAAGGGTTATTTAGTATGAAATAATTGTTGTGGACCTCTATAGGTTCTCGGTGATGGACTAATCATGACCAAATTTATATATTTTACATTATGTTGATTACAAGTGTCTTTTATACCCCAAATCAACTTATTGGGAATGTGGGGGTTATGATCTTGATTATTATGTGTGTTTGTCACGAACCTGTTTTGTTTATTATTTTTATAATATCTATATTAATTTGAATATAATTCTCTATCGATTTGAAGAGAATCTTATGAATCCTTTATTGTGATTTTAGAGGTGGATTCCATGATGGATATGGATCCAACATGTAACTATTATATGTTCTTTGATTTCACATACCATAATGATATATGATTGTCATAGGAATTCCTAATAATCTAGTGTAACTTTGAAATGTTTTTTTGGACTATTTTTCTAGGTCATGCACCATAATGCTAAGAAACACTGGTTTTTTCCCGCATTATTTATTTCCAAAGGAATGTTGCATCTGTTACTTGTTTATGGATGTTTTCTCCTCAATTGAAATGGGGTGATGGGGTCATGGCCTCTCATTTTATGGATTCCTACTAAGAATTTGTCACATAATCTATTTCTCCCTTAAATATTAAGATGTTGATTATGAAACTCTTCCCCAATTTAATATCATCATGGACAATGGTTTATTACATTATATATTTTAGTAAAATATAAAGGGATAAGTCAGGGTAGCAACATTTGTTTAGGGAATTAGTCACGTTGGACATCGCAGTAATGTCTGGATGCTGAATTTCTGATGTGTGTAGGTTTCTTCCCCTTATGATAGGGATTCTCAAGCATGATGAATATTGAGGAATCCCACGTCGAGCGCAGAGAATTATATTCCATAGTCATGTCCCTATAATTTTCCTTAACTGCACTAGTTTAAAACATGTTATGCCACAAGTTTAATGTTTAGAGGAAATAGTTAGGACAAAGGTGTTTCTTCTAAGGCCATCCTTAGGAATCTCATGTTTATCATGAGGAAAGATATGGGCTTAATATCTTATGGTGATAGATACGGAAAATGAATATCTTCTAAAGTTTTCCTTGGGCTTATCATGTTTAACACATTATAATATGTGAGTTTAATGTCATGTGAAGACAAAATTATAGTGTTCAGAACATCATGTAGAGACATAACAGATTTGTAAACCATTAGGATAAAGTATCTAGAAGGCTTCAGAAAATATGGACCCACACTCTAAATGATGACAGATCTAGGGTGGTGTGTCCCCTAGAGGGAAGATATCACACCACGATGGTCGATCTGGACACCACTGATAGAGAATCTGGGCAAGTTCACCCAGAAGGGGAACAATAAGGTTTAATATTGGATAGGATTGAACCTCAGGTAAGATTCCATCTTAAAATATTTAGATTATAGGGATCAAAACCCATTTACTTTTAGAGGGTGAATCATTGTATCAGGTTGTAAATGATGGAAAACAACCTGAAGACATGTTGGGGCTACGCATGGTAAGAGGCCCGTCGTAGGAGGAAAACTCTGGGTTGCATGGTTGTGGATTGTGTGGGGATTATACTATATTATCTCTCTTAGGGAATAGTGTGATCTCACAAGGATGTGGTGGCCTGGGTAGGAATCATTTTGGATGATGGAGGGTTGAACACAGTGGATGAGAGAAATGGGATGGAACTGTTGTGAAGTTGAAGGATATGTTGGTCTTGATCTAATGTACGACTTCCTACATATACCAATGTAGGGGAATAAATTTCCACGTAGATCAATGGGGAAATGGTACAACTGAGGAGGAAGCTCGTGAGGATTGATGTATGGATATGATTTGGAGGAAGTAGAGCATCTGGGTTAGGGCATGACCTTCCCAAAACAAAAAGGCTCAAGGGAGTGTCTATGATGAGATATGAGTGATGGGATTGAACATAAAGAAGGATTCCTATGTATCCTCGTGAAATGGAATCTAATTCCTCATATTTTATTATGGGGCATGGATTCAGGTTGTACACAATGTACAACGACCTGAAGACATGCTTGCAGTTACACATGGTTAGGGGCCCAAGAGTTGGTCTGACACCACTAAGGGATGGACTGAGGATGTGTGTCCCAGGAAAGGGGAATCCAATGTTTACAAGTGTTTGGGATTGAACCTCATGGATACTTCCTATGTACTGTTCCAAGGATATAATGATCAAAACCCACATAGTTCGAAAGCTTACTATTTAGGTTTATGCAAGACGAAAAGGTGGCATATAGTTTAACATCATTCGAGACATGGGTGAACCGATGTGAATTTGTTGGGACTAATAGGGGATGGGACTAAACCATAGAGAGGCTTCCTATATACCTTTTATAGAGAGGGAAAAGATCAATATCCATGTATTTCGGTTGTGTGGGATGTGGCTTGCACACTATGGAGGCCCATGGGGAAGTCACGGTCTTTTCTTACTGTATATTCACATGAGTCTTGCTAGGTGGGAGAAAAAAGAGGCAATGAAGACCTATCAGTCACATTACAAAAGGATCATCTATGAGGATTGGAATGGGGCTTATGCGTAGTTAGTGGCCCATGGAGATGTAGATTGGGACCTATAATGGATGGAGTCCCAATGGCGATAAAGCCAAATGGGATAGGGATAGCGTATCGGGAGTTCCTTGTGCCCATCTCTCCATTGGTCTTTGCACATGGAATAAGATAGGAGGATAAAGGGTTCTACCTCATACAAGATAGGATTGCGACTTACACTAGGTTGGATTCTCTTCCCCTAAGAGAGAATTTTTTCCATGCAAGGAGGATCTCATTCCATGTGAGGAAGATCTCACTCTCGTGGAGAAGAGTGAGAATGTAAAATGGTTGATGTGGGGAACCCTTTGTATATTACACATGGCACGACTATATATAAACATCATGTTCTATGGATGATGATGCTTGTCATTTTAAAATTATATAGACCAGATGATGGGGATTCATTCTCCACCCCTAAAACATACTTAACCAGTGCACTTAAACCCTTGATGAAGGGAAGGCACATGAAATCCTAGGTGGAGATGGGTTACAGAGTGATCCATTGAGGGGATCATGTTAGAATGGCTATGCGAAGTAGCAAAATCCATTACCATGCCTGTGTGAAAAAAGCATGATGCAAAGTAACATAACATGAAGCATATCCAGGGGACCTTGACATCACTTAGTTCATACCTGGAGGGTCGAATGGGAGAAGTATTCACATGATAGGGGTGTCGCTCATAAGTGGGGCTTAGACATGGTGCCTTAGGGTAAGGAAAACACATGGAGAACAGTAGGAGTGGTGTTCAATAGAATTATTGGGGTGCATGCTAGATGGGGTGATTGCCTGTAAATTGAGTGGATGCATGAACTATTATTATAACATAATGAAATATATGTGCCAAAGAAGAATTATTTGGGAGAAAATTAAAAATAGTAAATGGAAATGGATGAAGGTCAAGCCCTAGTGGCCTAACCCGAAGGAGGACCCATGTGATACAAGTTACATAGGTTTCTATACCTTGAAGACATTTCTTTTGCATGGTTGTGGATGTGGTGTCATTCCTGTGGAAGTGTGTCGGTTCATCTACCATAATCGTCCCCAAAAAGATGGGGGGTTATGCTTCTATTTATATCAAGAATCAAGTGTTGTATCACATAAGGGGATATTTGTGCTAGATTCCATTTTACATCGCATTAGGTGTGGAAGAGATTGTGTGAATATGGAAATCTTGTGCACTGGGCAATCATCTTTTAGGACATTGTCAAGGATGGTTTTTAGATACTCATTAAAGGCTCCATTTGAAATCACATTGGGCACACAAGTGTTTGCGCATCATTTTTAATCTTGTATAAAACCCTTAAATCATGCATACAGCTCCCTCCAGTGCCTCGAAATTGTGTGTGGATTTGCCATATGTCTTTAGTTTTCACACAATTTCCCCTTCATGTCCATATCTGATATTCGGTGTAAACAAATTCCCCCCTCATAATAAAAGTGGAAAGGGGACTCGAAGGTTAGATTCTGAGTGTCTTGCTGAATAATATGTCAACTGACCATTTATGAGTTCAAAAATTTCCATTCAGCACGAAAACCACTTCTGCGTGTGTGAATGGGCCGGTCTATACCTATAAATGTGCTACGGGGGACTTGGTCCACACTTTGTCTTTTCCATATGACATGAGGTTCTGCTCTTTTCCAAGAAGAAGCTTCATTTCTGCGTGAATAATCCCTCAATTATCCTGAGTTTTTCATGTGCTCACGGACTCATTCGCACCTCCATTTCTATCATGCAACCGACATATTGGTGTTCTTGAAAGACTGAGGCTCATCTTCCACGCAGTAGTTCGTCTTGCACAGTAACCCCTCATTCTTTCACGCCGACCCATTTGTGAATTTGAAGACCAAATGGAAATGGATTCCAAATATAATAATGATAAGAGGGAGGCTATCGTAGCTACATGGAATACCTAGATGATCTCAAACCCTTAAATTCTTCTTACAAAATGATTTGTGTGTGATAATCAAATGCTTTTTGGGATGCTGAAGAAAGTTTTTAATGATTAAGTCCTAGGTGATAGTATGTGGATATGGAACATTAGTATATTGGAGAAGGTTTTTATGTCAAACTCTAAAACTAATACACCACGGTCTTGGGTAAAATGAAAAGATATCCTTCCATTGTTCAATATCACCAACAATGGTCATCCTGAAAGGGAGACACAAATCGCTTCCATCTACGTCCTGAATCTGAATGCTATGACAATTGTAGTAAGTGATACGATTCCTATGGAATCTAGAGATCATTATGTGATATACGTTATAAGTAGAATTACTGATGAGTCAAATGGTTGGAATTAATTGGACTTTAGGTCTGGGGGAAATTTCATGAGTGAATGTGCAAGGTTGTATTGTGCACGTCAGACTTGTGAGGTGTTCGGGGAAGAGATGTGGTATATTAGGTTTTTGGAAGCTGTGTGGATATCATAGTTTCATTTCAATCATCAGTAGGAAATGGTACCAATGTTATTTAGACAATGATATCCTGACACCAACACCTTCCACCTACACCACGATGAATTACGAATTAGTATGTGGGACATCCATTACCTTAGAGGAATTCCATTGGAGGGGTACAAACATGATGTGTTCTTCCAAACAGAGAATGTCCAGGGGGATTGGACGCCAACAACTATTCTGAAATGGAATCTTCTGAAGATGGCTAAGGAGAATATGTAGATAAAATAAATCATAATGGATATATCTAATTCGGGGTTGTTCAGTCTGTTTCTGATGTAGTGCATGGTAGTGATGATTGTAGACTGAGGGAAGAAGTGCCTGATCACATTGTAGAGGGGGAGGGTGGGATCATACATGATGGCCCTTGAAGAAAGCATGTACCTATCCTGTGGCATCGACATAAATGAATATCCAGACCCAAAATTACAATATTATAGGTTACATTATTCATTTCATAGTGGGTGGATGATTCCACTAAGGTGCACCAGGATTTAGGTTCACCTAGGCACACTAGTGATGGTTGGTATCATGAAGGCACTGAATAAGGTTAATATAAGGGTGAATGTACTTTAATATCTATACAACATTCTGGGACACATATCGAGGGGAAGAACACCCAGAAGTATATGTGGGTAATTCTATATTTTAATGGTTTGGTTGCATCTCACTATGGTGGTTATGTCTTCCGGAATTTCAATCACCCTCTAGAGGACAGTATGCGGCCTTCCCAACTAAATATAGTTGGGATCCACCCACTGATGCTTAGATAATTAGGGATCATGGTGAAGATGGTTAGCCATAATAACTTCAACATTCATACTCATCAGACACCAGTTGGCCATATGATAGATGATGGGCGAGGCCCACTGGAGCATAGAGAGTACATTCAAAGCATTTGGGGAGGTGCACTGGTAGCCCGTATTGATGGAAAAATCATCTACAAACTCTATCTTCCAATGAGGTTTTATAAGCTATATGAGTGCATGTAGTGGATGAAAATCAAGTATATGTAGATGTTCTGGAAGAGACACGTCCATTTATTCTTCTCCAACAACGGATCATGTTTAAGATTACATTCTCTGGTGAAGTCATCACCCTCTCCCATTCTGTTGTCGATATCGATCTATCAATAATGTATGATGACCATTGGAAAATAACGAACCATGTGGTGATTCTAAAAAAGCACATACAACAAATCAAGGTAGATATCATGGAGTTCAGATAGCAAGGAGGCAGTCAAGGTGATTCTGGGGAAGTGAGAAAATGAATTGGCCAGGCGGTTGGAACAACACGGGCTGGAACATCATCAGTGGGAGAGTTGCAAGGTGAGAATGCACCTCCCCTTCTGGAGACGGGTTTCCCATGGACAGCCTCATGGTATTTCATGGGAACTCATTTGGAAAAAAATGGCATCTACTAAATGTGATCACTCATTCCATCTTCTCATATCTATTGTCTACTTGGAGTATGCTGCAACAATCTATGTCCACCGAAGAGCTATGACGGAGACTAGTGCTCACCAGTCCGAACATTGAAGACAAAGGGTGCATCCCAGTGGTAGAAAGATTAATAATTAAACACTAACACTCATACCTAACATCCATGGATAGGTATGTATTCCAACATGTTTGGTATGAAGAGCCACACATCCTAGTGAATTTTTTTCATGGCTAGTAACATGGCATGTAAAACTATCATCTGAGGATGACGACGATGAGGAAGAAGAATAGGAAGGGGAGGGAGATGAGGAAGTAGAAAAAGAAGATTCAAATGAAGAAAGTGAAGAGTAAGATGGAGAATAGAAGGTTGTGGGTGAAGGTATCAAAGTTGTGGGACCTCCAAAAACAACGGTTTTCAAGGGAATAAAAAATGAGATCGGTGAAATTGCAGGCTCTAACATATAACTGGATGAATCACTCATGGTGAGTCTTAACTCTTATATCTCATTTAAATTTTCTTTTAGAAACATGAATTTACTAACCACCCCATTACTAATTAGAAACACACTGACGATGAAAGCTAGTAATCCTTCCATGCACGGGACGAATATGTTCCCATGGATGTGGAAGAACATCCTTAAGAGACTATATTTGTGATAATGTATGGTGAGGAACTAGACAAGGGTGAAGTGGCAAGTTGATGAACCAGAATGAAGGTATGAAATGGAAACATCTGTGTCTTATACGATTCCCATAACATAGATGGGTAATATAACTATGATTGAACTAACTTGTGCAGAGAGATTTCATGTGGTCGTGACTCCCACAAAGATGCAGGCACTATAAACCTCCATGAATAGATGATTTCAGTGTTTTGATATGTTAGATCTAAAATTTTATTGGGAAAATAGGATTACCAAAATATGTATTCCCAGTCTATTGATCATGAAACTAGCGGTTGGGAAATCCATCGAGTCTGAAACATATACAGGATCCCTAAAAATTATTGCACTAGCTCTCACAATGGTGACTATTAAATTTGGACTCATCCTAATTCATATTGAGAAATAACTTTCATTCATGTGTGATAATGTTGTTAGCGTGGAGCTCAGGTTCAATGAGGTTGAGGACTCGGAAGAGGAAACACCAACAAAAGAGGACCCCACAACCGAAATCCTTGCTATTTTTCCTAAGCACAAGTTGGCTTATCATGGGGATATGGATGAATATGATCAATATATTACCGAGAAGTGTCATATGTTGGGAAAAAAGATGTTTCAGTGAATCAAACACTTTATAAGTCAGTCAAAAGATAAACGGCTAATCCGGATGGGGTCTTGTCACACATGGATACCCTTTCTCAGTGAAAAATGGGTGGATTCTCACCATATTAATATAATTATCCATGATTATATGGTTGGGAAGATTCTAGAGAGTAGTTATCACTTTGATATTACGAATTTCCAATAAGAATTATAGAACATCTAGAAATTCCATAAATCTGATCTAGAAGTATAACACCATGAAGAGAATGAAAACGAATTAGAGACATTTATTTCAAGCCGTTATGAGCTCATTGAATAGTTGAGGGATGAACTAGTGGATTTCTAGGAGCAGGTAGTGCGAGCAAGTCTCCAAGTGATTGATCGTTGAGCTGAGCTTGAGAGTGTTAATGAAAAGTCTAATGAGTTCTTCTCTGCAGCTGTTGACGAAGAGAGGGAGCCCAAGGAATGAGAAGTAGCCCTGGAGAATATCATCAGGAAGGTGGTAGCACAAGGGAAATACATAAATGTAGTTGATCCACAAGAACCTTGTTTTGGTTAAACTCATAAATCCATCTCCTTCTCTATTTTTCATCCAAATGGTGTACCAGACTATTTATTTTATTGAATTTTTATTTTAGAGCATTCTGACCACAATTATGATATAATTAGCGATCCATACATAAGATGATCTGGGTCATACCTAGTGTGACAAAAATGATAAGACTATATAACTGTTAACATTATGTATGAGAGAACATGATAATATTTTGAAAACATAGGATCTAGATGGCCACCCATATCACTTGGCATAAGGGAGCGGTTCGGTCCATGGAATTGGGACTCAGAACAACCAAAATTATCTTTCTCACGTTCTATAGTGCATGAGAGGGATGATTCCAGGGGTGCAAAAATATGTCCAAACAAAGGGGAATTGAGAATGTGAACTACGAAACCCCAAATTATAGATTTAGTAAGGATGAAAAGAAGACAAAAAAATTTGTTAACTGAATTAGAAACCTAGAATTTTTATCATGTTATCTGGAAATGGGGATAAACAAATGAGGGGCAACTGATGACCATATTTGTAAAATGGGGACAAACTCAATGTGTTGTCAACCATCTTCTAGAGAATTAGACATGGATTGTAGGAGATCCATATGACCAAGCATCCTAACCATTAGAGGGTTCCTTCAGATGTGATAGGGAATGTATAAAAAATGAGTCATAAATAGCAATTGGTGGAGTGATGGGTATTAAAATGAATTATTATACTATTTGAATTAAACCACCATGATGAATGTACAGGGGGTGAGTGTATAAATATGAACTGAGATTATGACTACTTTATATATGGACCTCTCCAGTGAGGACCTCAAATGTTCTATAGTTTTACATCATGTGGTGGGGATGATAGATACATAGTTTAACATCTTACAGTGTTGATAGGGTTACCTAGAATAGAAATGCATGGTGTGATACAAATCCCAACGTGAATGAGGATAGTAACGGTGCACACACCACCACATAATCCATGTGGAAATCATTGTTCAAGAGATCAGGTATGGATAAATTTGGGTTGGGCTGGGGGCAAAGTGTTCGGTTGTTACTACATACTCCATTATGTTTGAAATCAAGCCACACATACTTCTGAGAGTGCAGTTTAATGTCATGCAGTATAAAAGGAATATGTGGTTCGATTTCACCATTACACATCAAACCAAAACCACTAATCCCACATGACAGATTCTAGATGTGGGAAAAAAGGATTAGTGATGTAATATTCCTAGTATAGGGAGGCACATATTAGGGTAAATGGGACGCTAGGAGAATGACATCCCAATAATACTGACCTTCTTACTTTACACACATTGATACATAGAGGGGTAAAAACAAGTGTGTCAAAATTCCACTTAAACATAAAGAAGTGGAAATATGAGAATCATGGAATTTGATATCTGGATCTCAATGATGGTTGAGTAATGATGTAGGATAATTATTGACCATGTTCAAAATACAACACTTGTTTCATGATAGCCTTATGTGGGGAAATACCAATGAGGGTTTACCACTGACCATGTTTGAAACACGAAACCCATCAAAAAATTTCGTCAGAGGTTTTTTGGTGAGTTCCAGAAAGATGGTAGGTGATCCAATGTGGCTTGTGAACATGCCATAAAGGGTGTCCTATCAGAAATTGAAGGGAATGGATATCCAAACAAAGGGATCACTATGCGTGGACACATAAAGAAAAAATTTCCATGTGAGGTCCAACACATGGGCCCTACTCCACAACACATTTAAGTATGCCAATGTCATGTGTCAAATAGTGGGAGTTGAATCCATTTCCAAAGACATGGGTCATGGGGATTCAAAGTCCAAGATTAAGGTCATTGAGTGGAATTTTGAGAGGGGACCTGGTTTAATCGGATGTGCTCAAGGTGGGGAAGTATTAAAATGCAATGTGGATGAGAAACAATGAGGCTTTCCATCTTATGAAACATTCCTGATGTAATCCCAGAAACAATATAATGTCATGATGCCTATAATAGGGTATGCAGTTTAATGTCATGCGTGTGGATGAATGGAGGATTTATAGTACCTAGGGCTAGACCCAAAGAATAAATTTGTGAGCATTCATATTTTTTCCATGAGCATGGTAATTAATCCATAGATTGTTATATTATGATGATCTTAGTTTACAGTCATTTAACTAAGAGACAAGGGAGACACAAGGTGCAGGTTTTGAAAAACCCAATGTGAATAATGACAATATAATTCCATGCTATATCATGTGATCCCAAGGGAAACCTTGGTTTGGTGGGACCAAAGGTCGAAGAATGGGTTGGACCCAAAGATAAACGACCGAGTTTTCATATATATCACATTAGTATTGGAATCATGTCATACATATTTCTGGAGACGTCGTGTTGTTTTTCATCAAGTGATAAGGATGTAAGAGAATGGATGGAAGATACCCGAATGAAAATTCATGTAATTTCTATCATAATGAAAATGTGAATGAGGACCCAAGAGGTCCCACCACACCACATGCATCCAACAGAGTTCAGGACAAGGGGGACATAAAGAGGGATAGATTTGAAGTACCAGGGGATTGACCAGATGTAAAACTATCTAGGCATTCCTCTATAACCCATGAGGATGGATATCAAGACACACCTAGTTATGGAAGATTTCATACCAGTGTACCAATTCCAGGTGAAATACACAAATGATGGTCATACCCATGCACAAAGAAAAGCATCATTTGATGAATCTTTTTTGTTCATTAGGGTGGATTTGTTTTTTTTTTGTGAGGTAACAAACCTAGGATGAAGAATCCAGGTGTCTTTGTTGGTATCAATATATATATATGCCTTAAAAAATGGCCTGGTGTAAGTATGATACCAAACATTACGTCCCCTTGAGTGAGGACATCATAATGCAGTGCCATTTTTTGTCAAGAGGCTAGGATGATAAGGTCAATGTTCTATGTATTATAATAGGACCAACCCATGAATTTTAACAGCATGCAAAAATGACGCAACACTTTAATGTCACGCAAGACCAGGGCATATAGTTTAACATCCTATGGATTGGATGCCCACAAATGAACCTGGATCTAAAGGGAAAGCGCATTGTGTGATAAAGTATACCCGACGCAAATGAGAACTTCAGTCCACACCACATATTTCACAACCCCAAAGGCTAGGAACCACAGTCCAAGGGTCCAGAAAAAATCATAGGATATGGGGATTGAACCAAAGAAAAAAATGTCTGAGTGTTCCTACCAATCCCATGAGGATAGGAATCAATACTTATGTAGTTCTCAAAGATGTTGTGAAGTTTAATGTCATGTGTAATGGATGGGGATAGAAGAGACTAAAGTATAATGTGGATTACATGGTGGAGCTATTAGAGGCCCGACCTGAATGAGCACATTTGTCTGCATATGCCACACTATGAAATAATATAAGTTTATAGACAAATGGATGAACAAAATAGATAATTAGTGGAGCCTGAGTTGGACCCGGAGTGAAAATGTACAAGTGTTCTTAAATATCCCATAAATATGGGAATCAGGATATACATATTTCTCTAAATTCATGCATCTTAATGTAATGAGATAAAGAAGATGGTGGGTGTTAATTTTCGGTCAAGAAGTTGAGACCAAAAGAAGTGAGACTCTTCAAAGATGGTGTAAACATTGACCAAGTCCCTAAGAGCACATGAGTGGCACTTGATGTGGGAAAAAATGTTAGAGAATATCTTCAGATCACATTGAATACATAGTAAGGGGAAATGGCGCGGAGCCTAAAATTACTCCAAACCGTTGATTTGTCCACTTATGGCACAAACACTCACTAAAGTATAACACCATGTGTGTTAAAATTTCACTTGATCATGATCGATTCGAATGAAATTTGAATCATGAAAATAGTCTTTAATCCTTAATGGGGGTGGCATAATAATCTATGGTAACTGTTGACTGTGTTCAAAGTACAAAATCCATATCTTTTGACCTAAAATGGGAACAAACATATGAGTGTAGACTGATGAACATATTTTCAATGTGGTAAATGAGACAAATTTTCGTTCAAAATCAATTGGGATTATAAGGAACCAACCTTAAAACATTACAAAAACTTGAATTAAATGAATAATTCACATTGAGGATCTTTTCAGGTTCAGAGTTTTAGGGAATAAGGACATAACTATTACATCTCAAAAGAATACAAAGTTGAAACTTCTACACAATTTCCATTCTTTTTACAAAACATGAACTCTTGAAAAAAAAGAGTCATGTGTAGTTCCTTGTTTAAGACATCATTAATTTTACTTTATCCCTTCCTTGACTGTATTCCACATTATGTCATGTGAAAAACATTTCAAAAACATGGATTGAGAAAAAAAAGCTCAGTAAGGGATACACAAATAACGAAAATTGTTAGTTTTCTTCAAAAAATAGGTAAACAATGAATACTTTATCATAAGTAATACATTTCACCTCTATGAAGTAGTAAATACTCTTCACTAAATAAAAGATCATTACTTACCCTTTTGTAACAAAAATATTACCATAAAACACATATAAAGAACAAATAACATATAAATGTAACTTAAGACATAATCAAACTTAAATTGAATAACTATATGGTCGACTTCCACACATATCACTAAATGTAATAGCCATGCGGCCTACTTCCATACCCAAATCATTGGAGGTTATAACGTAACCACCCATCCTAGTATTCATGGCACCACCCGTTATTTGGTTTATCACGTAACCATCCGTCAAATGTCTATGTACCATTATAAAATCATATGACATAAAACAAATATAATGGAATGAAAACATTTCTACATTTCAATCACAATATATCACATAAATAAATTGACACAAAAATCCATTATCAAAACCATTTTCAATACCAAAATACATTAAAGAGTATATGATATTTATTATATTTTAAAAACATTACATCTTGTTAAGGAAGCCAGAGATCATGTAGTACTCGTGGCGGTGGAAAAGGTCGTTGTCACCATGTACATCAAAAGAAACATTCATTTTTGTCATTTAGTTAAACGATTCATAGAAAAATATTCCTTTTGAATGAAATGAAATGTAAAAGGTGTTTATATAGCATATAAAAGAAAGTCTAGTATTAGAACAAAATATGCCTCAATGAATGGAGATA
Source organism: Viscum album (assembly GCA_963277665.1). NCBI lineage: Eukaryota > Viridiplantae > Streptophyta > Magnoliopsida > Santalales > Viscaceae > Viscum > Viscum album. Next base: position 1,187,277,971 of record OY728121.1, on the reverse strand, counting down.
GAGACGACGTCCCTTACCTCCTGTCCGACTTGACTCAATCGATCATTAAACTCCTGAATAATAAATTAAATTTAATTTCTACAGGATTAAGAACCTTTTTCAAGTCTATTATTCCTTATATATCACTTATTTAGATGTTATAATCATTATGTAATCTTTTATGTTAATAATATTCATTTTGTCGATATTTGGTACTTAATTAAAAAATGTTCTACTTACAATTACATGTTGTTCATGTGGTCAAAGGTTCATTATATCCAGAATGATAATCATGATTTTTATATCATATATAAAATATACATCCAGCATGTACATGTATTTATAATAGTAAATAACATTTAGAGGTAAGAAATGAAATACACCGTTCATGGAGACGGTAAGCCTTATGTACGCATGAACGCTACATTCATTTCTATTTTGTATTTAATGTAATGAAATCAAAATTATATAAAGTTATATTATAATTCTTGTATAATATCATATATAATATTATTAACTCCATCCTTTATGTGTCCCACATATGGCATCAATGTCTCAAATCACATTGAGGGGGCGGTAGTCTGCACTTACTAAAATGAAATTATCACGTTTATCCATTATGGAATCCATAAAGGTAATCCATAAATGAAAAATACAGAAGCAAAAGGAAAAAATAAACATAATAAATATCATATATAAATATAATGACATCTTAATGGCCACCATGAAAGGTGATAAAAATATATTGAACAATCATCGTTTCGTGAGGCAGTAATTCGCTATCCACAAAAATAGTATGTTCTTTAACCATTAGATTGATGTGTGTGTAAGTGTTGCTCGAATAATACTCATAACAACATACTAGTATATTGAGGATACTGGTTTTGTTACAAAATAATGGAATAATAATAATTTAGGGGGTTGGAGAAGCGAAATAAAACAAAAGAACATAAGAGAAGACATTAGCTTTAAATTGGGTAACTCCCCTTGGTTTGAAACAAAAGGGTTTCTTGAAGAGATTTCATCCTAAGATAAGGACTCTAGGATGAAGAAAGGGATATTGGGAGCTTATGTCAGTAGAGGTAGTATGATACAAATGTCTTGAGAAGTGTGAGAAAGGGGTAGGAAGTGGGGTCTTTTTATAATGGAGAGGAGGGGCTCTTTTGGAATGTATGAAACTATTATATTATTATATAATGCATTTTTCCTTCTAAAGGACAGAATTTTTTTAAATTCAAAGAAACGGTGGCCCATGTCCGAAATAAAATCATCCAATAATAATTGGACAAGTATGGGATATTATTTTAGACATTATCTTCTTATTTATTTAAATCATTCATTAATGACGTAAACACTGCATCATCATCGTGTCATAATTAATTTTATTTATTTGATGACTAAAAAATATAAAAAATTACCATGTTGTAGGAAATCGTATTACATTTCTAATGAATATTTATAGTCAATATATCAATTATATAACCTCATGTAAAAACTGTTTTATAAAACAATTCATGTTTGTGACATTTTTATTTTTACTGAAAATAAAAAGTTATTAATGTCATTTTCTGACCCATGTGGCTCCATGGGTTCCCCAAGTTGACCCATGGATTTTCATGGTCGGCCATGACTCATACAATAAGTGTAAGAAACGTTTTAATGTGATTTCCTATTATTATAACACTATTTTTACCTTAAATTACACTAATTACCTTTAATCGCTATTAATAAAAGTTAAAAGATACTATTCACCATTTATTATTTTCATCCCATTGAACCAAATTTTACTTATTGATGACAACCATGTATGTTGTATTTTTTAAATTCAATTCACAGAAGTGGTAAAGTTTTATTTGAATGAAAGATCTGTTTTTTAACTACCACTTAGTGGTTTCACAATTCATCCAATATTGATGATTTTCAGAAAAATTCCAAAAATTCACCCTAAGCTATATTTGATATTCCAAATTCAAAAATAATTTGTATTTTACAGAATTCAAAACATATATGTTACATTTTTTAATTTAATAATTAGTTTCTATTGTAAAAATAAACAGCGTGTTTTTAAGAAACAATATCTATCAAAAGATTTACACTTGTTTAAGTCCAATTTCAAAGTGAAATTAATTCAAATGACCACAATTGGATTAAATGGTAAATATATATTATAATTTCACTTTAAAACCAATTCAAATGATAAAATAATTATTTAAATATATTAGATTAAAAAGACGTTTTCAATTAAAATACAACATTTTTCACTTATTCATTAAAAACGAACTTTATCAAAAAAATAAAAAAAACATAAACAGAGTAAATTTTTATGTCTCGATTATAAATAAGGATTTAATATGGTTCAATAGAATGTATAATAGTGACCAAAACAATATATTAAGATGGTCCGCCATCATAAGTTGATAAATCGCCCTTTTAGTGAATATTAGAGTATCTATGGCGAAAATTGAATTCTTTTCTTATTTTAAGACTTTATCTTTTAATGTATTAATGTAAAAACATTTTACAGACATATATAATCATATTTTAGTTATTTCTATTCATTCCCACCAATACAGTGGCTATGTGTTAAATACCATTTAATATAATATTATTATATTATTAGTGTGCAATGTAAGATTTCAATGAAAGTCGTTATTCCGTATTGAGTACGCTATCTGACATAGAAACCCCGTTAATGTAAAATTAATATTTAATTCACAAATATTAATAAATTCGAAAATATCTTAATCTTTATTTACCTGGGATGTTACATCCTTCCCCCTTTTGGGAATTGCGTCCTCGCAATTTGATTCACTTATCAAAATATGTGGGGGTATTTATCCATCATTGAATTTTCAGATTCCCATATTGCCTCTTCAACCATATGGGTTTTCCATAAAACCTTCACATGATAAATTACCTTATTTCGCAACACTTTCTCTCTCTGGTCAATAATATGGACTCTTTGTTCTTTATAAGAGAGATTCTCTTCCTATTGAACTACCGTTGGGCTCAAAACCTGAGATAGATCTGGCATATACATTCTCAACATCAAAACCTGAAAAACATTGTGTACTTGGGATAAACGTGGAGGTAATGCCACACTGTATGCAACCAATCCAACTTTCTTCAGGATTTCATAAGGCCCAATGAACCTCATACTCAACTTTCCCTTCTTTCCAGAATGCATCACACATTTCCATGGGGAAACATTTAGAAAAAAATGATCACCTACCTTGAAATATATATCCTTCCTCTAGTTATCTGCATAAATTTTCTGCCTACTCTGAGCTGTTCTCATGTGCTTTTGAATCAACTGAACTTTTTCTATCATCTCTTCTACCAATTCTGGTCCCATCAACTTCCTTTCCCCTACTTTATCCCAATAATCTGGAGTTCGACATCATTTACCATATAATTCCTCAAACAAAACCATATGTATACTGGAATGAAAAATTTTATTATAAGAAAATCCATCCAAAGAAAGATGATGGTCCCAACATCCCTTGTAATCCATAGTGAAAGAACGTAACATATCCTCCAAGGTCTGAATTGTTTGTTTTGACTGCCATCTGATTGTGGATGAAAAGTTGTTCTAAAATTTAATTCTGTACCCAACATCTTCAGAAGGCCTTTCCAAAAGTTACAAGTAAACCTGAGATCACGATCAGATAAAATGGAGAGGGGAACTCTGTGTAACCTAACAATCTCTTTAAGAAACAATCGAGAAATTTGATCTAGAGAGAATGTATCTTGAAAAAGAAGGAAATGAACAGATTTAGTCAATCGATCAACAATAACCCAGATTGCATTAATACCTTGAGATGTCTTAGGTAATCTTACAACGATGTCCATGGATATATTTTCCCAATTCCACTATTTCACCAGTAATGACTGAAGCATCCCTTTCGGTAACTGCTGCTCTGCTTTAATATACTGACTTTGTCAAACACGTTACAGTAAAATTAGCAATATCTCTTTTGATTCAATCCCACCAGTAATACTCACACAAATATATGTAAATCATAGTACTTCCAGGATGAACTGAAAATAGGGAACAATGAGACCCACATAACAACTCATTCTTCAATTATAAATCACAATTCAAATAAAATCTCTTCCCAAAACTCAAAACACAATCGTTATCAATTTTAGATTCAGGCAACTTACCCTTCTGAACTAGCTCTACCTTTTTCTCCAACTCACTATCTTTCTTCGGCACTTGCTTAATTCTGTCAGAAAGAGATGATATCACTGACACTTGAATCAAAACTAATGAACTGGAAATTAATGGTTAGTATTGACTTTTTGTACCCCTCTCCCTCCATGGGAACTGTCACAGGATCTATTCCCACTTGGCTCAAACACTATTTGTATTATGAACAGAGCGATTAAAATCCATTTCTTAGCTGGGGAACATGGCATGCACATGGGATGGTTGGGCCTCCTCTATTTTTTGGTGTTAGTAAGAATGATTTTTCCAATGGGGTGTTATCCGAGTGGTACCCACTGGTTTTACCCCTCGCTCTCAATGGGAACTGGTGTAGGATCAAGTCCTACTAGGCTGGAAAACAGTTTGTATTATGAACATGGTGATTTAAAGCCATTTCCTAGATCGGGGATGTGGAGAGCACTTAGGATGGTGGGCCCCCCTTTGGGAGTCAGTGTTATCAATAGAAGATAGGATTCATGATTTATATTTAAGAAACATAATTACAGTTACAATGAAGCTTCACTCTCATTCCCCCTTCTGATAATGGCATATGGCATTGCAACGGTGTCGCCTCTCCTCCTCGACCAACTTCATATGGGGAGTGGTTTTTCAGCTTCTCCCATGTGCTCGCTTCCTTCTCATATCCCTTATTTCACTCCTTTCACGGATCTGTCTTCCCACCCTCTATTTCCATCGATTGAAATACTCTCCAAGGTGAAAACCTTCATGAATGGTGTGCTATCAGTACCTATATCTCTTCTGGAGTTCACAACATCTTCCCCTCTATTGGATCTCACTTTGGTTTACAAATTCGAAAATATTCGCCCATTTGTTGATGCGTTCAACCAGTTTGTAACTTTTTCATGGAAGTTACCGGATCACATGATTTTTGACCTTTTATATGTGAGACACATTCAGGTCCATTTCTCAAATGAAGAAAACCTGATTTATGAAAGGACCTTTACTACACGCTATATAGAGGGTGAAAGGTTATATCTATTCTGGTGGGCCTTATAATACCATCTAATGCGTGAACCTCTAACCACAACGCTCTAGATAAATCTACTGAGACTACCTCTACCATTATTGAACCAATCCATCCTTCGGTTTATAGGTAATATGGTAGGCTTCTACCTCTGTTCGGATAACCGCACCATGTCTATTTTTCATCCAGTTGCTCATAGGATATATGTAGAAGGTAATCTATCTAAAAGAGCACTGGAAGCTATCACCATTGAGATCGAGGGAGAGCATCACTGGCATCAAACAGTATGTTATGATTATTGGATCCCTTTCAAATTTGGTTACTATCAAATATGTCATCAGTCTTTCAGATGTCGTCATGGACTTTCTGTTTGTTTCTTGAATACGCCTACCTATCCAATGAAGGGAGATGCTATTGCAATATGCTAGTCCGCTGATGTTCAACCAGAGATGTGAATTGATGATGTTGGATTTCAATACAAAGTCAATAAAATTATAGCTACGTTGGTGGAGAATCATGGGGTAATTGATAATTTGGTGCCCATGTGCAAGGATAAAGGGTCGAGTGAAAATACGATGGTGACATATGTTTATAATCGTTTGAATCAAGACTTGGGTATACGCCTCTAGTTTATGGATCATGGTAATAAATGAGGATAGATCCTCAGACATCCTAGCTGATATGAATTGGAAATCTTAGTTAGTGAACCCATAGAAGAATAGGAAGTTGAAATTGGGGATATAATCAGAGCAGAGGTTGAGTCTTCTGGAACATCTTTGTCGGAGGCACCTACCGCAATTTCTTTTCATGTACAAGGGAGTTATAGAGAGGTGTGTGTATTGGGTCCATTGGAACCAAAAACATTCTCATAAAAATCCTATTACAACCTGAAGACTGTGAGCATAGAAATGAATAATGTTCTCGAAAACTGAAAGGCGAAGGCGTCAGTTAGGTTGAGTACCCCCAATGAAGGCCCCGTGGTTGAGTGGGGCAATAGTTTTGAAGGTCTGGATGTTAAAGAACAAACACTTGATAAAGCAGAAAAGGATTCACGTGATGATATTTACATCCAATAATCTATGTATAGATTGCAATAAATTGAAGTGAATGGTCATTATAGCCCTAGAATGAAGAAAGGGAAAAAAGGAAATTGAGATTCATTGAAATGTATAGTGGTCAAGGGGAAAAACCGTCGTGAAGCAAGGATTATTCACAATTTCCTAAACCAATGGAAACTATGTCGGCTCAGAAAGGTGGAAACAAGTAATGAATGACCTCTCAGATTGGGGACTTTGGAGAATAATGTGGGAGAAGAGGAACCGTTGAGGAAGAAGAAGGGGAGTGCATGAAGCTCGTCCTCCATTCCAAGGAAAAAATGCATCAAAAAAGTTTAGGGTAAACGTTCCAAAATAGGATATCAAAAGAATATATGAAAGAAGGTTGTGATTTAATGTCAAGGAGGACCATGAGGTGTGGTTATACAAACAAGACTGAATCCAGGCTCGTGGATTCATCCAAGGTAAAATAAACTCAAAGGTATTCATACAGACAGTGGACAGAATGACTACTCACCATGAACAGATCATCACTGTGGATCTTGTCACTCATGCTAGTACATTGCACTGGTAATTATATAGACTACCTAATTCTAAAAATATTAGTATCATGTTTCATAGGTTTGTTAGCTCTTTCATCACGTAGTGGTACCCCTATTTTGTGAACCTTGGTATCCCACTTTTTTTCATGATGTAGAATAATAAAAATTTATATTAGATGGGTAGGATTGACTTTGTTCTTCACACTAGGGAATATAGGGTCACCTGACACAAATTATGATCCATCATATGATAAAAATAGAGAGCGTTGGGGATTTTTTCCAACCAAATGTTCTTGTATTGAACAACTATCTTTTATAGAATTTTATATCAGGTTTTATTGAATGCCTTGATCTATCCATTTCCATGTTCATGATTTAGATAGAAATGATTATAATGGATGTTATAATAGGAGTAAAATTTCTTTAGTTCAGATGTGTAGAAGATTTTTTCATTATTAGTGAGGATAGAGTGAGGGACTCCGAATTGGATGATGATATTCCAGATCACAAACTCAACGATAGAACTAGACATGAAATCCTTGTGTAGAACTACCACGTCCCTCAAATAAAATAAAAATGTAGAGGTCAGGATGAACCTGCATTGGTGATCTTTTTCCAGTGGATATATTCCCATGACATCGAGTCCCCATACAACAAATGGACAATAGTATTTGTTAGTGTGGAGAGGTTTAGATGTCTAGTACATGAAATTATCATGGATTTAGCATGCATGGATCCTCTGGGAAAACTTGATATAATCACATATCATGGTGTGCTAGAAATAGCCCAATCATAAAATCTAATGAAATATTTTTACCCTCCCTGATGAGCCCTATAGGAACAGTCATGAACACATTACATGACCTAAGAAATCAATCCTCCATGGATGCAATGAAGGAGAATCCCATCAAACACAAATCTATTGTGTATTTTCAAAAGACTGAAACAAATATAGAGGTTGAACTTCACTACGCGTCATTGGATTCTGTCACACTCGCCTCGATCTGTCGGGAGATTACCATGCTAGATATAGTAGATAAATGGGGCCCTCACATCACTGGTCACTTCCAATACCACAGCAGGTAGACCTAGATGTCCATAAATGGAGGAACAAGCTATAAGGTGGATTAAATTTTGGAAATAATCATTGTAAAGTGTGATAGGAGTGATTATTATTCAATGTGACACATGGAAAATCAAATCATGATGAATCTCTACAACAGATGTGGCCATGTTGGCCATGGAATTAGCCCAACTGTTCTCTGAATTAGGGAACTTAGTAACATCTGGATGAGAAGGGAACTGGGCCATCAGCTGGCAGGTACACTCTAACAGTGGTATGTGCTCTAGATTCCTAAATACAGAGTCACTATTGATCTTCTTCATGACTATTTTGGAGTCCCCTTTCACATGAATGTGTTGAAGATCAATCTACATGGACATCTAGAGACTGATGATGAGATCCCGGTACACGACCTCATTGTTAGTTCATCCTTATGAAAATATTAATGAGTATGGTTGGATAGCTCATGAAGTAATGATGAGGATGATACATAGGAAACCTCTTTTTAGTTTGTGGTAATTTATACTTCTTTTGGTAGGGCTACGTTAAGTGCCATAATTTTTCTTTTTCAAACACATAATTGCTTGATCTATTGTTTGGATTGCCTCATATGAAAAATCAAGATCTAGAGAATGTTCTGCAGGGGTTGGATGGGTGGAAAGAATGTCTGGAAATTCTTATCCTTTGATTTCCTTCAGGGGGACGAACATGATGTTGAACATTTTTAGGATCACTACCCACCGAGCTAGATGACCTATCAACATGGGGCAGTTCAGAATGTACTTTAGGTGATCCACCCAGGACTGTAGCTATATCTCATGTTGTTATATGTGATTTGTAAATTTCTACAAAATCAATACAAATTCAATGAATCTCTTATTCAAAATGGTATATCTAGTCTCCAGATCGAGGAGAATGATTTTTATGTAGTATAAACTATTATCTATTCCCACATTATTCTTTTGTTCGAGAAAATAATTGATATATTATTATATAGTGGTCATATAAAGTACTAGTGTATTTCTGGGAACATGTGGTACTGGAATAGGAGTTCGTAGTAGTTATTTATTTATTTTCTCAAAAGAGTTCTAATATTCCCCATCCCATTAATAAAAGATAACTTTATGCATGAGACGGGAAAACGACATGAACTTGCCTACCATATTTGCGACTAATTAGTGTGTGTAGGCTGAGAGGACTTGAAAGTCTAAGAGCCCCCAATTGCTTTTGGTAGGAGACTTATTATTGATGTCCTTGATATTTTCCTGATCGATCTCAATGCCTATATATCTAAAAACACATCATAGAAACATTTCGGTGGTGACCTAGAAGGCCCACATAAGGGGGTTCATCTTTAGAGAGTGAGAACGGAGGAAGCCGAACACTATCTCATGATATTTAAGACGGTACTAACACTGTCCTAATTGTACCACCATGTCTTCCATTTATCATTCCACCAATTGTTGTAGGATCATATTTAATATGTGGAGAATATCATTCTTTTAGGTTGAACATTCATTATTCAGACCGAAGAGAATTACCTTGTAATAGAAAGTACCTTATGGTTCCCTAAAGGCAGTAGACTCTTTATCCTTGAATCCATTCATTTTTTATTATACTAAGAATATTCCTCCATAAAAGAGACATCATGGAAGATGATGGTGGCATCAATCAATAGTTCTATATTTGGAAGGGGAAATTAATCCATCATAAAAGATGATTGAGATCCCTGAAGTTGATTCCGAATTGAATCTCTCTATACATCTTCATGATAGGAACAATTTTAACTAACCATACGGGGGTAATGAACCTACTTTAAAATTTTGTATTTAATGAACTTATCATCCTCGAACTCAGCCATGGCACCGTGAGAGTTGTGGATCTTACTTGGATGTTGTTTGAACCCACATTGTTTTGTTGTAAGATTGAGAAAATGGAAAATGACCAAAGGATTTATCCCTATAATATAATCATAACTTGAATAGAATACATCATGATTTTTTATTATGAAATCCATATATCATTGTACCTCTTCGACGGGAATAGAAGCACTGATCAATGATTGTTTCAAAATTTTCTCTTTACTGAGGATCACCTATAACAATTCCTCAACCATGGTGGAGACACCCTTTTCAAATGAAAGAGGATCATCCTATAAGTAAAAATATAATTCATGGATGAAGGATCTTTGGAAGAAGGGAATTCATCTGATTAAACAAGTCCTGACAGGACATTGGTGCCAGCCTGAGTGGCAGTGGACACCTCATCAAGGGACTCTTGCGCTGCTGAAACCATTGATATGAATGTTTTCAAACTGATCCCATATGATATTCATCCCTTTGGGACAAATTTGTTTATATTAATGTAATAGTGGTGAGTTGTATTGATCCGGTTTATCCATCCTAACAAAAAACAATTATGAAGTATTGTCATTTCCATGGGATGGACATCCCGAAAAAATAAGGGGGTAGGGGGATCTGGGATCACCCAAGCTTGATTTTTATAGGAGTACGAGTTGATATTATGACATTCCATAGGCTTTGGAATGCTAATTATCATTATTACAGAGACAAAAAAACATTTATCTATGTCTATGTTTGTGGCCTCCAGTCGGTGGATTGAGAAAATGTAGGCATCACCAAGGTTTTTCCACAGGTCGGCCACAACCATACCAGGTTCAAAATCATTAGTCTTAATATACTTTTCCATTCTATATTAATATTTGGAATCATGGTAGTGGGTTTCAAAATAGGAAAAGGTCGGAACATCACTTTAGAGTGTGCCTACTCTACCATTAATGGATTACTTATGGAATTGTTGATATATATAAGGGACCATAGCGTGCATGTGGAGCCATGGCCTACCCGTCATCTCCTTGTATGCAGTGTTTTGTGAGACAATAATCAACATGGTGTTAGAAACTAGGCCACCATACTAGGTCTTCAGTAGGATCTTTCCAACTATTGTTTATTATTTCTTTTTTTAAGATTGATTTTTCAAGTAATAGATACTCAAATCATCCTCAAATAGTGCCATATGTTGGAGTGTCTAGGTCGGGATAAGGATGATCCTAGATACTATTTCGGTAAGACAACGAAGAACCTCCACTCCATTAAGATGGCTAGTGATGTACATCGAGAATATGTTCCCCTGTATGTGGGGGGGGGGCTTCATCTTCTTCATATAAAGTGATGTTCGCATATCATTTTTCATTCTTGACTGCCTCAACATGGAAGGCTTAAGTGACTATAAAATCTATCTCAAAACGTAAGGGTATTACTAAATCCTCTGTAACTTATTCACACATATCCTCTATCAGGAGAAGAGCATAGAAGATAAAGAGCACCGTATGAATGGTATCAATATTATTGTGAATTTCATAATACAATGCCCAGCATGAGCCTCCTCTAAGAGGAAGATTCTCTGTTGAAGGAGGTACGAAGGGACCTTCGGGTTGAGCCAATGTGTGACTTGTGGTTGGAATGTCCCTCTACACACTAGTTGAAACATGTGGAGTGTAGCAGTCTGGAATTATATGTAGTGGAATAGAATTGTCACCTATAAGTGCACTCCATAGGTCGAAATACTCCTTGACATAGACACACCACTATCCCCAGTGGAATCCATTTCCCCATGAAGCCCATGGGTGGAGATCCATTCTTCATCCAATGCTCACACATGAGAGTTCCCAAGGTTCTAATTCATTCCTACCTCCTTTTCTGTTATACAAAATGTAGAGACCCAATCTTGAAAAAAAAATTATTACACTACCTTTGGGGAAAACATAATACATGACACAAACAGATTCCAAATGTCAATATTAGTTTAGTGTTTTTGGAAACTCGGAACATAATCTTATAATCAAGGTGAATGATCTCCAACATCTCCCATAAAGATCTTTCACTTTTGTTTACTTACCTAAAACTATTTTTTATATCCTGGAAAAAATAAAACATAGAAAGGGTGAGCTCAAATTCTCAACAAAGGTAAACATGGAGAACATATAATAAACCGTAAACATTTGAATGTAAAAAACATGAACATACAATTTTAAAATCAAAATCTTGAGAAATGACATAAATCATGTCAGTGCGTAAGGAATGGATCATAATGTAACATTATTCATGACAAAATAACATAGGAATGAAACATGTATTTGTGGAAAACCATCAAGAACATAATATGATTTCCATAGTAGCCATGGAATTGTTGCCAATGCTATCATAGCGGATGAAGTCCATTACAGATCTAGGATTACATGGCATTACAACCCTGTATTACTGAACTGTATTTAATTATCGTTCCATCCATGTCTAAATCAAAAGTTATAAATCATTACCCAATTAATTGGGGGGAGATATAGGTCCCACCCATCTCATAATGAAATCGTTCTTACATGTTCCACAAAACATTAATCATTCATCATATCAAAACCCAAAAAATAATATTGTTTTTCTTAAATATAATTTCATCATAACAAAATTCATATAAGAGAACATTCCATCCATAACCTAATAAAATCATAGTAAGAGTAGGTATATAAACAAAACCCTATTAAAAAGCATTATCTTAGATGGAAAATAATTTTCATATAACACATCAACATTGTTCTTGAGGAAAATATCTTTTCTTATTCAAAAACATTATCTTTTTTCAAAATGTCATGTAAATTTAAAAGAAAAGAATAAAATTAAAAATAAACCTGAAAAAATGCAAAATAATCTTCATTTAATTAATGCTTTTTGAAAGCGTAAAAATCTGTTCATGCTTTATAAGATAAGAAAACATTTTCCTCGCACTATGACCAGAAATGTCAATAAAATAACTAATATGGTAAGAAAAAGAATGATTCCTTCCATACCGCATAGTAAAATGAAAAAAGGTATAAACATGACATCAAAAATACATGGAATTATATTAAACACTTTATAAAATCATTTTTATAAAATATCAACATGATTGATATATATGAACCCATTAAATACTAATGTATAAACAATATCGGATTAGAACGTGTTTGAAATAATTATCCCTTACATTGGGATTGATATAATTTTGAAATATGTGAACCTCTTGTATAACGATTTAAATAATTTTATTGACTTAATATAGAATCATAGTCATTTTTATGATACCATATATAGTAATATTCTTATCTGTTTATTAGTAACATTTCATTGTTACTTGTTATTCATGTGTTTACATTTTTATGTTCTTATGCATGTTTTTTCGAATAAATATTTATTCCTATTTTTTAGGTTATAGTTATATAATTTTAAAAATGGTATTATTATATTATATATCATATTTATTCATTAAATTCATTTTTATAATCAATCATTAATGATGATCATGTAGAACGACTCAAATCACATCGTGGAGACGGTAGGTCGTACGTACGCACACGTGGTGATTTCATTTTTCATTGAATGGATAGAAGATGAAATATGATTGTTTGATAATCATAATAACATATCATTATAAATTTTATACTGGATATATTAGTAAATAATGAAATAAACCATATAGGGGAAGTAGAAGAGGAATGAAGTTTGAAAGAATCGGTAAAGAATATTGCCTCTTTTTGATATGCCTCTTCTAAACCTCCTCTTAGGACACTAATGATGGTGTTTTTAGAAGACTGGGAAATCAAGTATGTTTTTATGGAAGGGGATAATTTAAATTTATTGGGTTTTACCAATTTGGAAGGCCAAAAATGGTGTGAAGTGGAGAGGGAGGAGGTTCCCTTTTATAAGAGAGGAAAGGGGAACTTTTCAAACCTCCAAAACATTAATTTAAAATAAATTCAAACGCCACATAAAAACAATTAAAAATGACTCAACATAAAAGATGAGATGGGATATGGTTGTAATATCTTCATACAATATAATTTAGACATGTTTTTAAATTTTATTAAACATTATAACTTTGATTTATCATTATTTAATCTATTTAATTTTATTTGTGGTAATAATATTCAAAATTTAAAAGGTAAAAATGCATAAATTTGTTTGTTAATTATCCATAACTGGATACATAATGACATTTTAGAACATATAATTTTAAATTAGTTATTTTTAAATATTTATGTTATTTTTAAAGAATTTAATAATACGCTATTTTTATAAATTACCAAGAGTGTCAATTTTGAAACTATTAATTTATTTAAATTTAAATAAAATCCATACAGAGGAAATATTCAAAAAAAATTAATAGATTTCTAACATGTCTTATTCTTCTGTAAAATTCATGGAGAACATTAATTAGTTCATATAATATTTATTTTATTATTTCTAATACCATTTATTTGATATTTCACTTAACAAAATAATTACTTCATCATTTCTGAAAAATTATTTATTCTACATATTTATTGCATAAAAAATACAACTAAAATAATAAAATAAAAAATAAATCTATTATATTTCATAATAATATTTTTAGTCGAATTTATCTTTTAAAAAACCCATTTTATAAAATGTTATCTTGATCAAAATATTAAGTGGAAAACATTGACACCATTTAAAATAAAATAATATAAACGTCATAATATATTTTATAAGGATCCAAATGGTCTAAAATATTTTCCATTTTATTCTTATGGTATAGATATACTCGACCAATATGGTTTGGTAAAGTGTTTGGTTCTTTTGATGGGTATTATTATTTAAACAATAAATATATTATTGATTTTTAACAAAATTAATAATTTCTACATCATTAATGTATAAGCTATTAAGGAAATTATATATTTCATAAAAATTTAAAATAAATTAGCATGATAAATAAAAACATGTTATCTTTCAAATTACTATTTATAATCTAATTTATATTATGTATAAATTTATATTTAAAATAATTAATTATTAATGTTTGAGTGAGTCATATTTCACTTTCCTTAAAATAAAATAAATTAAAGGTATTAATCTCATCTAGGTGGGTTATAATAGATTCAATTTAGACCCAAGTCTGTTTTAGGGATAAATATAATCATCCAATTTTATTAAGTCAGGTTTTAGTGTAATTTTATAATATTGTTTTTACCCTTCATTACTTGATTTACCTGTAACTATGGTAAATAAAATTTATCGTACGTACTATTCATAGTTTCTAAAAATAAAATTTACCTATTTATAAAATTTAGTACTCTTGATTCCAAATATGGAATCCATTTTTCAAAATTTAAAACACATAACATTCTGTAATTGATTTAATATTAATCTGATTGTCGAAAAAATGGGTTTTTCTTTGAATGTTTTCAAAAGATAGAAATATTTTTACCTATGAATTCAATATAAAATTAATGGTAAGGACATATATTGTATTAATTTGAAAAATTATATTATACTTATACTTTAAAACCATTCAATATTATATTCTAACCATATAAATTATCTGGATGAAAAATTTGTTTTTAATTAAAATTTAGCCTATTTTTACGATTCGTCAAAATATGAGAGTTATATAAAATGTATATACAAATTATCCCATGTAAATTTTTATTTTATTACTTAAATTAATAATTTTATTTTGTTAAATTGAACTTATTGACTTGTAAATACTATATTTAATGTGGATGGGCCATCAAAAGGCAGCACAACAGCATTTTTTTTAAAAAAATTACTAATTTATTTGAAAAGTTTGTTTTGTTCTTATACCATGTTCTTGAAAATGTGTAGGAAGAATGATAATGTTATAAAATTAAAATTGTTCTTAATAAAATTCATAATGGTTGGTTCATAAAAATATAGTAATAATTTATCTTTGTTTGGTGAAACGTGGAATTGCGTACCATGCAAGCTATCGAGGAAGGTCGCACATTCATGAAACACAAGCCAATTCAGAGTTTCCTATAGTGAAATATTCATTTTTTGTTTCTTATAACTGAATCCAATCTTATTTCATTTATACATTGAAAAAAAATATATACATATTGTATTGTGAGATGAATTTTTTCATAAGAAATTGAAATTGTGTGAAACACAATACAAATATAGTTTATTTGTATACTGCAACCTAATACATTGATGAGTATAGCACAAGATAATCATGGTGAAACATACAATTGAAGAAATAAATGAAATGTATCTCATAAATCTCGGGTCTATTACATTCTACCCCTCTTAAAATCAATTTCTCCCTCAAAATTCTTCACTGTTATAAATGGTTCACTACATGAATGTTTCTTTTATAGAAATCGTCAATCTAAAAAGGAGTACTAAAACATCATTTTAAAATGGAATGTTAGAAACATAACGGATACACAAAGTAACTAATAACTTGGTTTCCACATCGGATAACATATGTGAAAACATGGATTTGGAAGAGAGATCTAACCATCATGTTCGGATGAAGATTGGTAGAGAACATGGCTATGAAAAATCCAAAAATTACCAAGCCATAAATTTCTTATGATCTAATATAACATATTATTCATCTTATATGAGGGTACTCGGGAAACATTTTTGGTTTTGATGATCATTTACCTAATGTTGATGAATTTTTCCATAAGGAGAAAGACTTACCGGATTTCATTGTAATATCATCATAGGAAATTCCATGAACAATTTCCAATTCATCACTTATTTAATGAAATGATGTTGAATTTTTAATTCATTAATTGTTAGAAAATCATGAAATATAATTATAGGTCATTCCATTTCTCTCTATCAAAAATTTGTTAGTACAAGTTATTAAATATACATAAGTTCATCTATGGTGAGAATTATTATATATAGTTCCAAAAATGGACTTATACTTCATCTATCACACAACTTAATAAACTAAAACTAATTTCTCCCAACTAGGGACTTCCTGTAGGCTAGTGGTATGTGATAAAGGCATGTCGCACTTCGGTTGTCGGATCGATTCCACCATTCTTTTTCGACGTGACTAGTTATCGCCAGTCGTTCAGGTTGTCTACTTTCTAAAACAATACTATTATAACATTCCTGAAAAAAAAATTATTAATAAAAAATTCATATATTTAAACAATACAACATGATTTACAATGTAATAAATTTCAACATTTAGGGTTATCCAAAATACTTCTGTCCAATCTCATTGTTTGAAGAAAACAATTACAAGAAAGGTCATATATCAAGCATGTGAATAACATCATTTTTCCACCATATATCATATGATATATCTTGTTTGTCACATTAGAAACATGCAAATTCCTTAATATTGTAATCTTTTGAAACGTTAATTAACGTAGAATCTTAGTAAAAACAGGAATGTGGTAAAATGCTATATCATTCCACATACCAAAACCTAAAAATTTATATATAATCAAACCATGATATCACTTTTCCCTTATATCAATCATTATCTTATTAATACCATCAAACATATCATTATCTCATTATCCCTTCATTATGAGCATATTATGCTCTTAATAACATTATCTGAATAAAATTTCTTGGTTACGAGTTCCTTTCAACATATACATTGAAATACTTAAGGAAAAACAATAGTGTAAAAAAACTTAGAGGTTTCTTTATTCCATAGTAACATTATACTACTTATACAACATTACTCTTCATTAACATGAAATAATTCCACTACCTTTTTAAACCATTGAATGAGCTTCATCATTTTATTCCTCAACACTTCTTTCATCTCATATATCATTTTTAGTATCCTCATAGTCCTAAACATAAATACTACCCATACGACCATGCTGATTCTCTTCATTAGATTTTTCCTTAGGGAATCATTTTGCATAATTCTCGTAAATTATACATTTTAAACATTTAACAACTGTTAATGTCATAGTAATTCCATTACCCTTTCCTATTGTGTTAACAGATCCAATTTCATTGCAATTACTGGCTTTGTGTCCTTCTTTTCCACACCGAAATCATCTTCAAGTTCCTTGGAAACATTCTCCTTGGTGTATCTTCACACATGATTTACATGAGGAGAATTTAACTTTATTTCCTCTATAATTAAAATGAAACTCCATCATTATGTTATTTGTTGCTTCAAGAAACTCAACAATGTTGAGATTATTCGTCATATTATGAGATGGCTGATTAGGCATAATAATTATGTTTATACATCCAACTCCCCCGTCATTAGGTTTCCCAATAAGAATATCATTCCATTTTTCATAATATTATCCATTAACATGAATCCTCCTGTTTCTATCCATTTTATAAAACCCAAAAAGAATATTATGAGAGGAATAAATCATACTAAGAAAACAATATAGTCAAGGGAAAGTACATTCAATAAATAACATCTTTTGTTCCATCCTATGTTATTCATGATCATTCTCTTAATTTTAGGATTTTACCATATAATTATACAAATCCTTAGGGACATCACCAAACATACCTTAGAAATATATCATGGTATCTCACCAATGTTTTCGTATCCTAGTTTCCAATGGTTAACTAATCAATTGCACTGATAACAATTGTGGTAGTCCGGAATTATTTATAGAGCACTAGAATTGATATCTATCAGAGCAATCCATGGGAGGCTTCACCCCCTGGGCGGGACACACCACCATCCTTAGTAGAATCCATTTCCTCATGAAGCCCTTGGGCGGAGAGACATGCTTTGTACAACACTCACATGTTATAGTTCCCAAGGATCATATTCATTCCTACATCCTTTTCTGTGATAACAAATGTAGGAATCCATGATTTACATACATGTAAATTACATTAAATTTTCATAAATCTTAATACATGACATAAACATAAACCTAATCACTGAATTAATTTAGTGTCTCTGGAAACTCAGAACATAATATTCTAATCATAGTGAATGATCTTCATCGTCTCCCATAAAGATCATCCCCTTTTGTTTTCTTACCAAAAAAATTACTTTATATCTTGGGGAAAAGAAAACACAGAAAGGGTGAGCTCAAATGTTCTGTAAGGGTATTCATGGGGAATGTTAAACTAACCATAAAAATTTGATCTTAAAAACATTAACATAATATATAAACATCAAAAACATGATAAACGACATAAATCATAGTATCAACTAAGGAATAGATCATAATCGAAAATTAGTCATGATAAAATAGAATAGGAATGAAACATGGATTTGGGGAAAACCATCAAACCCATAATATTAATTCTCTAGTAGCCAAGGCATTACATCCATGACCATCATAGCGAACGAAGACCACTACTAAACTGGGTTTATAGGTAATTATAGTATTGTATTACTAAACTAGATTTAATTGTCATTCTATCCAGGTCTATCTAATGAGATATTAATCATTACTCAATGCATTGGAGGGTGATATAGATCCCACCCATCTCATAATGAATTCATTCTTAAATGTTCCACAAAACATAAATAATTCATCATATCATAACCCAATAAATAATATGGGTTTTCATAAACATAATTCCATCATATTATAAATCATATAGAATAACATTCCATCCATAACATAATAGAATCATAGTAACACTGGGGATAAAAAATTAACCATCTATAAAAGTGTAATCTTATATGGAAAATAATTTTCTTAAAACACTTGAAGTAGCTCCTGAAGATATTATCCTTCCTTCTTCAAAAACATTTTCTTTTCTCAAAATGTCATGAAAATTAAAATGAAAAGAAGTTAATTGAAAATAAAATTGAAGAATTGTAAATATATTTTCATGTATGTAATTATTTACAAATTTTTAACAATCCATTCATGATTCATAAGTTAAAAAAAAACATTCTCGTCATACTTTTACTACAATGTCAAAAAATATCTTGTATGGTAATCAAAAGAATGATTTCATCCATACCCAATAGTAAAAGTAAAAAATGGGTAAAATGAATTTAAAAATACATTTAAGAAGAATAAAATCTTTGTGAAAACTTTTTTATAAAACATAGATATAGATGAAAAATATAACCCTGGTAAATACTAACGTATAAACAATCTCGGTTAAAAACAAGATTGGATTAAATATCCCTTACCTCAGGTTTGATAAGATTTTTACATATCTGAACCTCCTATATAATGAATTAAATAATGTCATTAAATTATTATAGAATCATAGTCATTTTTATGATATCTTATGTGGTCATATTAATATCTATTTATTAGTAACATAACATTGTTACTCGTTATTCAGGTGTTAACTCCTTTATGTGCTTATACCAATTTTTTCAAATAAATTCTCATTACTCTATTTAGGTTATAGTTATATCATTTACAGAATGTTAATAGTATAATGTATATACTATTTATTCATTCAATTCATTTACATGATCATTCTTTAATGAAGATCATGTTGAACGAATCACATCACATCGTAGAGGTGGTAGGTCGTACGTATGCACACGTGGTGATTTCATTTTTCAGAGGATGGATAGAAGATAGAATATGGTTGTTTCATATTCATGATAACATATCTATATAGAAGTGATAATGGAGTTATTACATAATAATGAAAAAACTCATATAGAGGAAGTAGAATAAGAAAGAAGTTTGAATGAATCAGTAAAGGATATTACCTCTTCATTGATGTGCCCCACCTAAACCTCCTCTTAATACAGTAAATATTATCTTTTAATAAGATCAAGATAATGATTATTTTTTTATGGAAGTATAGAATGTAAAATGACAGGGTTTTACCTAGTTTTAAGGCTCATAATGGAGTGATGAAGAGTGGGAGGAGGATCACTTTTATAATAGAAGAGATGGACACTTTTGGAATCCACCAAAATTTTAATTTATAATAAACCCAAACCCCACTTCAAAACCTCAAAAAATGACTCAACTTCGAAGATGTGATGAGATATGTTTGTAATCTCATAATCCAATAAAATTTAGACATCTTTGGATTTTATTATAAACCTTATCATTTTGATTTATCCTTATATAATCTGTTTTATTTTATTTGTGGAAATAATATTCTAAATCTTAAATGGTTATAAATACTTACTTATGTGCTTGTAATTGTCCATAATTGGATAAATAATGAAATTTATGATAAAATAATTTTAAATTTGTAATTTTTAAATATTTATGTAATTTTTAATCAATTTAATAATATGTTATTTTTATATAATACCACTAATGTCAATTTTGACACCATTCATTTATTTGAATTTAAATAAAATAAAAATAGAAGGTAGATTCAAAAAAAATATTTAATATATTTTTAAAATTTCATATCCATCCATGAAATTCATGTAGAATATAAATTAGTTCATAAAATATATATTTTAATATTTTTAAAACAATTTATTTTATATTTACCTTAATAAAATAATTACTACAACATAATTGTATGATTTTTTAATAAACTTAATTTATTTTCATAAAAAATAAAATATAAAATACATAGATTAATATAAATCAAGAGTCTTTCATTATAATACATTTTGTAGAATTTACCTTCTTAAACACCTGACTTTTAAAATGTTATCATTATTAAATTATGAAGTTGAAAACATTGATATCATTTAATATAATATATTATAAATATCATAATACCTATTATAATGCATTAAATGGTCCAAAATATAACTATTGGATGATTATGGTATTGATATACTTGACCAATATATTTTGGTCATTTTTTGGTTATTTTTTGGGTATTATTATTTTAATAATATCTATATTATTAATTTTTCACTAAATAAATAATTTCTGCCTCATTAATGTATCAGCTATTAAGGTAAATATATATTTCTTAAAAATTAAAAATAAATAAACAAGATAAATTAAAACATATTATCTTTCAAATGATTTTTTATAATCGAATTTATATTTTCTATAACCTTATATTAAAAATAATTTATTTGTTAATGTTTGAGTGAGATATATGTCACTTTATGAATAATAAAATAAATTAAAGGTCTTAATCTCATCCAATTTCATTCAAGTAGATTCCATATCAACTCAAGTATGTTTTAGGGATAAATATAATATTACAATTAAATTAAATCATATTTTAGGGTAATTTTATAATATGATTTTATACCCTTAATTACCACATTTACATTTAATTGTGGAGAATAAAATTTACCGTACTTATTATTCATAATTTCTGAAAATAAAATTTTACAATTTACACAATTTAGACCTCCTGATTCCAATAATTGATTACATTTTTCCAAATTCAAAACACAGTATATTCAATAATTAATTTAATATTAATCTCGTTGAGGAAAACGAGTTTTTTTAAGCATTGAAAAAGATTGAAATGTTTTCAACTATGATTTCAATTTAAAATTAAGGATATTGACATACATTTTGTTACCTGGAAAAAATATATTATATTTGTACATTAAAACTGTTCAATATTATTATTTATACATTTAAACTATCTTGATGAAAAATGTTGTTTTTAATTAAAATTTAGCATATTTTTACTATTCATCAAATTATGAAAGTTATCAGACAAATATCAAAAAAATATCCAAAGTAAATGTTTCTATTGTTATTGTAATGAATAAGTTTATTTTTTGATGTTTAACTTATAAACATGTCAAAAACTATATTTAATGTCAGTGTGCCATCAAAAAGCGGCACAATTGATTTTTTTTGAAAAAATAATTATTTTTTCTGAAAAATTTATTTTTTTCTCATACCATGATCTAGAAAATGTGTAAGATGACTGATAATTTTATAAAATAAAAAATGTGTTTAATACTATTCATAATAGCTAATTCATAATAATAATATCATAATATATCTTTTTTTAGTGAAACTTGGTATTGCGTACCATACAAGCTACTGAGGAAGGTCACTCTTGCGTGCAACGTAAGCCAAGTCCATGTTGCGTGTAGCAAAACATTCCTTTGTTGTTTTGTATAATATAATCCAAACTTATTACATTTATAAATAGAAGCAATAATATATTCATTGTTGTGTGAGATGAATTCTTTCAAAATTACATGAAATTTTGTGAAACACAGGCCAAGTATATTGTATCGTATATTGTAAGATAATATGGTGCTGCATATAACACAAGAAAATCTGGGAGTAGCATACAAAATAAGACATCAACGAAATGTATCTCTTTAAATATAGGGTATTACATGGAGTGACTATCAAAAGATTTCTAGAAGAGTAAGGAAATCCATAATAGAACATGGCTAATCGTTTCATGATCTTGGTGGATCTATCTGATCATAAAGTACAAATGACGGTGGAGGTTAATCTAATGAAACATGAAGAGAAGGCAGCATGTGCTGAGGTGTGTCCTGGGTATGTGTTCTGGTTTCTGTGGCATACACAACATCACATAAAGTACTAAACAATGCATTCTGATGACCCAATTAAGCATGGCTCTGTCAACACTAGTGTTACCTGGGGATGTTGGGAGGATCCGTTCGGCAAACTTTTTCGCTTGAAACCATGTAGGGGTTTACCAGATCCATGATGTTAACTGATGTGTAACCTTGATAACTTCTTGAAAAATTCTTCATAGTGGGATTTATTATAGGGGTAATCGCCATATGTGGGGGAATTAAATTTCTGGGAGTATGAGATGAATATGGACTCGGTGGGGGACTTTTCATTCCCTTGTGTCACTGATGATTACCTTTTTGGGATAAGATATACTGAGATGTCGAATCTCAAGTAGTGGTTATGGTAACAATGTAGCTTCTAAAGGCATAGGATTGTTCAAACGTGCATGGATAATACCATGGGCAAGTGAGGTTACCTTTCAATCCATCCTCCCATAATATTTTTGATACCAGTAGTAGAAAACCTTCCACTGCTCATCATCAATGTAATTTTCGGGCTTTATAAAATCATAAGCACCTGTTCTGGGGAAATACATAACATGACTATGTTATTATCAAACCGTTCATTGAGGAAATATTTTAACACATAGTATTTCCTGATGGTGTGCCCAATGATCCCGTGATAGGGGCTACAATTGGGGTGATCGGTGAGATCCACATATTCAGGCCACCTATTTTCTGGAAACCGTAGGATTCCCTGACCAAAGGAACTTCGTAAATAACCCGGTACCAGAACTTATATTAATGAGTAGGTCCATCTCCTTCTTCTTGGTAATGGGGATCTAGCAGCATGGCCCTAATGAGGGTCTGGAAGATCCCACCAAAGAGGTGGAACTATATTATCACTTCATGGTTGGTGCGGTGTGTTACGTGGGGGAACATTCTGATTCTGAGGTGGGCACTAATCTACTGGAGGCTATGCCTAGGGTGGTTGGAATTTGTGAGAATATGGTGGTGGTTCCACTAGTAATAAATACATCTGCATAGGGTCCTCTCTATGTGCTACTACAGTGGGATATACCATAGTGGCTCTTCTCACCGGATCTACATGAGGCACTGGACGTGCCAGATTTGCCTTCTAAAAGAATTCCTCTTGTAGTTGGGCTTTGTCAATGAAATCATGAAATATCCTAAAATAGTTATTAGTGATTATATAAGGGACCAATTCAGTTTTTACATTCCACACTCACATTTTTATATGTTTTTCTTAAGACGTAGGCATATCAAGTTAATATGTGAGGCTAATCCAACGTGAAACAATATCTGTGACGCATTGATCAATCCACTTCTTGCACCTGAAGTGGTAAAAAATAATCATATTCTATGCGGGGAACTAAACTGGTAAAGAGACATCATATGAAGAACCTCAAAACTAGCTACTGACCAAATGGGTAGCTGGTCGTACAAGGAAAACACAAGCCCTTTCAGCATTTGTACCAAACACCTGAGTCTGGCAGCCTCCTGTTGTGATGATGTTCCTAGAATGGGTCCCCAACCTGAAATAATATGGAATATATTCTTTAGTAGGTCACCTATCTAATTAAAGGGGGGATAATATAGGATTTCCAAAACCTAGGGTGCTGATATATCATTCACCAATGCAAGATACAATGTTCTATCGGGAGGGATTGCCACCTGTCTAGTATTTCGGGACTCATGGAGAGAAATTACCGAGGCCATTGGATCATCAGGTTGGGGATCTATATCATGATAAGGATCTCTATCCACTAGTTTGTTGGTAGGTTCTTCATCATGATATGCAAGACCGGCTGCTCGGGGAGCAGCTGGTGGGAAGACCTACGGGACTGCAAGGGGAACGACCTGTGGAGTCGCTGGGGGAACCTGAGCTGTGTCCCAAAGAGGGTTATCATGAAACACGTGAGGATTTGTAGATGAATATCACACACTCTTTCCATAATCTCTATCCTCTACCCTATCTATATGGCCAGGATAGTCAAGGCCACCTAGAGGTAACTTTCATGGGAGAGGTTTTACCTGCCCCTACTGCCCTGGTCAATGATTACTTTATTCTTGTTTCCATCTCAAAAAACCTTGAACGAGAAGTTCATCGACCATATTTTTATATTCTATATATTTTTGGATGAAAAATAACCTTTTCAGGGTCATCATTAATCATCTACACTGAACAAGGTAGATCAGAGGGTTTGACAGTCCCAACAGGCTCTTTACCCTTATTAGCGCCACAACCGAGGGATAATGACTCGCAAGGTGTAGGAAGGCCAAGTAATTTTTTTTTCTTATGAGTAACCCAGAAAAAAGGATCCAATATGTGCGGAACCCCCAAAGGGAATTTTAATTTTAAGGATTTATAGTCTGGTCTTTTTCTATCATTGTTCGACCATGTTAATAGTGACTCTGCCTAAAGGCATAACCTCAATAACAACTACAAAGTCAAGATGTCACCATCTAAGACTTAAATTAAGGATAGAATACTTCTCCCAACAAATAATATAGATGAGGGTGAAACGACCATAATAATTATGAAAAACACAATAAATTATTGGACGCATTGTTTCAGGAGGGTCCAGTGGCTACAACGTGTCTCATGGTGCTGAGCCATGAGAAGTGCTACCTAATCCACCTTGTGGCATTTCTAGATATTCTCGTCAAAGGGTTATCGACCCTTGGGGTTAGTCACGATGGAGATGGATGTGTGTTTCCTAGGGAGTTTGGTTAATGCACATTACCTCCTCTTGGGATAGAGATTCTGGAATACTAAGCTCTGCTACTGTAATGGTCCAGAATTTCTCTGGGAAATTGTGTGTTGCCAGGATGCCCAACAAGCTCTATTTCATAAACTCGGGATCCGACCCTTGGATGCATCATTAATTGACTAGAGTATGATTAGTGATTATTAAAGACAAGAATTTGGACCATTGGGATGGTATATTAGCTAGCGGTGAGTACAAATCATGAGCTAACAAGCCACCTCATCTCGGACTGTCTTTCAATGAATGCACAGATTTCCCTACCACAACTCTATAATATGGAACAAAGTCCACCACTTCCTGCACTACAGATACAGTTTATAGAGGTGGGTCATGTTCTTCCAATCCTCTATTGATCCCCAACATAATTCACCATGGTATCTTTTTGAGGTGGAGAATGAACCTATTCACAATAGGGAGGATATCACAGCCAGGACCCAGAAAGAGGCGAAATCATCCTCTACATAGGTGTTCCATCGGAGGAATGTAGGGATCTGTTAAACCTCATATACTATTATGATAACTCTTATTCACCCTATTTCTACCCCAAAACCCAACACAGAAGATTAGAGTGAGGGTTCCATAACTGAATCTCACTCCGCCTTACAACCTGAGAAGTAGAAGAATTTAATTGTGGTACAAAAATTGTCAGCATTCTTACTTTGTGTGTGGTGACCCACTATCCAACTATAGGATGGTTCTTCTGGATAGGGAATTATTTCGACATGATTTAGACCATCAGAAAAATTGGTACTAGGTTGTAGTGGACTCTTGCTGGGGTGAGTTGGGGTGTGTGGAGAACTTGAAATTATGTCAAATGGAACATGGGGAGGTCCTCTGTGTCCATTGGCTAGCATAAGGGGGGGGGGGGCTATGTGGGAAGTGTTTGAGAGGGTAGGACCTCAATTATATCTTATGGGAGCATGGGAAGTGATTCATTGTTTTTTCCTGGGCGGTGACAATACAAGGGGTAGGGAGCATTCCACTGGTCAAACTGAACATGTGGAAGAACTCCATGTTAGAAGCCAATAATGTGGGGTAGACATCTACTTCACTGATTATTGGGATATGTAGGACCTTCATAGGTTGTAGTAGGAACATGGGGAAGAATTCCATGATAATTGTTGATCGGTGAGGAAGAAATTCACAATAGCCACCTACAATAGGAGGAATGAATCCACAACAGGGATCATAGGTGCGATATAAACCTCTATATTGGATGTCAGTGTGGTGGGGAGGGCCTTATTTCCTAATATGGGAGCACATATGACCTTATCTCTCATTGATTATGGAACATGGATGACCTCCATGTTGGGTGTCATCGTAGTGGATTGGCCCGTGACTGGTACTACATGTGCTGGTGACCAAGAGAGTCATCCCACTAGTCCCATGGGGTGATTGGGGCCTTGATAAGGGTGTGGAATAATTGTTCCCCTTTTTAGTATAAGCGGGGTATTGGTAGTTTTTATCAGTGGTGGCATGTTCCATTGAAGCCATTGATGATCACTCCCCATTACAAGCATCCTTTAAATCATACACTTGATGTTGGAATTTGGTTAGGTAGACTGTGGATAATGGTGCAGGTGTGTAACTCACTTGCTCCTCCGCCTATGGAAATGGGTGGTGGTGCTAACACAAAATAGTGGGAGCTGTCAATGGTTTCACCAAAGATGTGATCATAGTTGGTCTGGCCTGGATTTAACTTATGTAATTGGAGTATTAGTGCAAGACATTAATGTGTTCTGGGTGGAGACTCCTAAAATGGTTGTAGGTTGGAGTAGGGATCAGTGGATCCCTATGTGACCCTTGAGGGATGTGGTGATGGAGAGGTATAGAAGCCTCTAGGAACTAATATTCCATATACCGACATGGGATGATTTCTTCTTCCTCATACCATTAGACTTGGTCATTGATCCCCCTACACTAAATGAGTACAGATGGTGAGATAGGCCATGGGTACCCAAAAACCATGGATAGGGAGGAGGTTGCAGAATAGATGGAGCTACGTGGGATCACCGGGTTTGTGTTTTCCCAGTATCTTCATTGGTGGGTGGGTATTGATTAGTTTCCCAACATAACATCTTGGGTCCTATAAATCAAGAAGATTCAACCATTAGCACTTAAAATAGGAATGCAACATCTATTATCCCAGTTTCATTCTGTCACCCATGATTTGTAAGATGGATCCATACTGACAGAATCATAGTCAGGAAGGCACAATGTTCATTTTCTCCAGTCGCTGGTGTGTTTCATTCTAGGCCCACTACTTGCTTGCCGAGGCCTATCACCAGATATCGGGATCCTAGGACAGAGTTTTATACTGATGTGTAAAACACTACTAATCTCCACATTTAGGAGAAGAATTAACATCATGTTCACCATCTCTGATTCATACACTTTTTCTGGGTGGAACACTGTCATAATGTGAAGCATTATCTGATTCCCTACATTACTTCTTTCCAATTTCTAGAAGTGTCTGAATAAAATTCAGGGAGGTTTTGTCCTTGAATGAATCATTATGATAGGAAGTTTTCCTCTCCCTCTATTGATTCCTCCTCAGAATTTGTCTCCTAGTCCGGGTATCCATTAATGATTATGACTTTTATTTGTGAATCTTTTCCCCGGTGATGAATATTCATGGATGCCATTTAATTAGACTACTTATGTATGGACATTCCAAGGGGTCATGTCATTGAAGAAAACCTCGAACTGTGGAGTAGTCACATTGGACATCACTTTCATGTTTGGATGTTGAAAAATAGATTCTCCCGATTTTCTTCCCCTCATAGTATTGATTCTCTAATTCATGGAAGCCTATGGAATCCAACACCGATTGTGGGTAATTATATGCCATAGGCATGTATATTAGGTTTTCCTTAGCTTCTGATGGATAACATAGGGTATGCCAAGAGTTTATTATCTTAGGGAAACGGTTACACCCAAGGGTTGTCATCCAAGGTTTTCATAAAAAATATCATGTTTGACATGAGATAAGCAACAAATTTATCATCTTGAAGATACAGTTACACTAATGTAGTGTCTTTTGAGTTTTTCCTTAGGCATATCATGTTTAACATGACGTAAGATGTGATTTTAACATATTACAGTGATAGAATGAGAGTGATCAGAACATCCCTTAGAGATGGATCAGATTGCTACATCCCTAAGAGGGAGTATCTAGATTGTTTACCAGATGATGGGAAATAATTCCCAATAAGAATTGATCCAAGGTAGTATTTATTATAGAGGGAAGATATCACCCCACGAAGGTCAGTCATGGCACCACTAAGGGAGGATCAAGGAAATTGAACCCTATAAGGGGAACACCAAGGTTTACCATTAGCTGGGATTGAAAATGAGGGAGGTTTCCTACATAACCCATGTATAATAAAGGGGTCCTAACCTAGATTGTTTTATAGGTTTAATCATGGGATCGGGGTGTACACAATGGAAAAAACCCGATGACTTGATGGGACTTATGTGTGGTTAGTTACCTGTCACAAGAGTGACACTCATGGTTGGATTTTTATGAATTATGTTTGACTTATGCATGGTCAGCTTCTCAAGGGAGTGGAATGATCTCATAGGGATGTGGTGGCCCATGGAGGAATCTATATGGATGATGGATGGTACAATGATGTTGATGAGAGGAATGGGATGGGACTGATGTGAATATTTCCATGATGCTGGGCATGAACCTAAAATAGAATTTATATGTGTCCTTATGGTGGGGAATCACAGTCCAGGTAGATCAGTAGGACAATGGGACATCTAAGGAGGTGGAATGTGATGATGAATGCATAGATTCAACCCATAGGTTGTAGAACCTCCAGGATGGGGCATGACCTTTCCGAAACAAATTGTCTCAAGGGAGTGTCAACGGTGAGACATGAGTTATATGATTGAACCTCAGTGAGGCTTCCTACATATCCCCATGACATGGAATCATTGTACACATAGTTCATGATGGGCCTGAAATCAGGGTATATTCAAAAGACAGAAAACTGATGACATTTTGGGGGGGGGGTATGCATGATTAGCGGCCTAAGAGTTGGTCAGACACCATTAATGGAAGGACTGAGGATGTGGGTCCCAGTAAAGGGGGACTCAGATTTTCAATGTTTTGTGGTTCAACCTCATGGAGAATACCTACATACCCTTCCTAGGAGTTAGGGATTAAAACCAACATATTTTGAAATCATACTGTTTAGAATATTGTGGGATGAAAAGGGGGCATAGAGTTTAATTTCATGTGGGATTAGGGTTAAATGATGTGAAGTGGTTTGGAATGATGGATGATGTGGTTCAATCTTATAGAGGCTTCCAACATACATTCTATTGAGTGTTAAAATATCATAGTCCATGTAATTTAGTGGTGAGGGATGGGGCTTATACACTAAGGTGGCCCATTAGGATGCCTTGGTCAATGCTTACTCTAATATCACATGAGTAATTCCAGGTGTGAGAAGCTAGAGTCAACAAAGTCCTGAAATTCAGATTTCCAACGGTGTGTCAATGAGGAATGTAAATGGGATTCTACATGGTTAGAGGTCATGTGAGATGGAGACTAGAACATACTCTCAGATGGAGGCCCAATGGAAATAATTCCCAAAGGGGGAGGGATGGGGTATTGAGAGTCCCTTACGTTGTTCTCTACTCTAGTATTTTAGCACAGTAGAGGTGAGGAGGAGAAAGGGTTATACATCCTAATATAAAGTCATGGGGCTTACGACATAATTGTTTCTATCCCCCTTGATGGATGTTGTTCCATTTAAGGAGGATCAAATTCCATGTGAGTAAGATCTCACTCATGTGGAGACAAGTGGCTGTGGATAATGTCTGAGGCAGGGCAACCGGTGTGTGTTGCACATGGAGAGGCAATAGTTTGACATCATGCTCTTGGGATTATGAATAATGGAAATTTAACATCATGTAACTAGGACGATGGGAATTCACTCCCCACCCATAGGACATAAATAACTAGTGTGCTTTAACCCTCGGTTAAGGGAATGAACTAGAAAATCTGCATGGCGATGGGTTTAGGGAATGATCCATTGAAGGGATCTCATTATCATGGTTTTGAAAATAAGTGATATCCTTATGCATGACTATGTATAGAATCTTGGTGAAAAGTAACACAACATGAAGCACCACCCAAGGGATCATGAAATTACTTCGTACAAACCTGGAGGGTCGTACAGTAAAATTATGCGCTTGACAGGGGTGTCATATAAGTTTGGCTCGAACAACATTCCTTAGGTTATTGATGACATATGTAGCACATAAGTATGGTCACATATAAGATTGAGGAGGTACACAAAAAATGGGGTGTTTCGTGCAATATGACTAGATTCATGTTAGATTGTTACAAAATGATACAAAACTTGCAAGACTGAGAGAACATTTACACTAAAATTATTTATAGTAATATGAAATGGACAAGGATCAAGACCTAGAGGGATAACATGAAGGAGGGATTAGGAGACCTATCACACATGTTCCTATACCTTGAAGTGATATCATTCACAAGGACATAGAAGTTGTATCTTTCACATGGCATATTTTTGGTTCGTCTTCTTTAACCATCACATGAAGAGTAGGAGATATACTTTTACTTATAGATTGAATCTTTGGTGCCTAATGAAAAGAGTGACATTTCACCATTTTCATTTTGACGTCTCACTTGGTGTGGATGTGCATGCGTACATATGGAAATCATGCGTGATAGGAAATTTTATTTCTCTTCATTTACTTGGATGTTTTTCAGATGGTCCCCGATGTAGGATCCCATTCACATATCATTGGGCACACAAGAGTTTTCGCTCCATTTACATTCTTTCATGCAACCATTACATCTTGTGTGTACCTCCCTCGGGCATCTCAAAATTGTCCTTGGATTCCCAATATGCCTTTTGTATTCTCAACATTGCTCATTCATGGCCCTCTCCAAAATCCAGCATCAACAATGAGTTGTGAATGTACATTCTTTGGATTTAATGATTCTTGTATGATTACCTAAGAAATAGAATGCATAAAATGAATATAATAAAAAATTAGTACAAATTTTTTTAATGAATTAGAGTCCTGGTATTCAACTATGGTATTGAAGAAATTATGAATTTCGGGGGGGGAATTGGATTCTAATAGTTATATGTGGTTTTGGGTGGTTTAATTTTTCTATTAACATATGACGACACATCATGAAGGAGACATGAAATCCCCACTCCCAATTTATTATTAGGAAAACCACTACGATTTGTTCGATTCACTATATTGGAATGCTGGATATGTAACATTGATTTATTGGATTCATAAGTGAGAGGTCTCGAATATGAGAGTATGTACTTATTACACATAATATGGTATCCCTCATATCCAAAAATGTCTGAACAAGTGTATTACCTAGATCTGAATCTCCTCTATATAGATTTTATGTTCTTTTGATTGTGTGGACCACTCATGTCACAATAATGGGGTTTATCCTTTTAGTATGATATGAGTTTCATTCATAGTTTCACCCAATATAATGATGATCTTATATGATATATTCTTGTGTTTTGGATCTCCTAATATGGACTAGAGAGTAAACTTGTGATGACACATCATCATTATAGTCATTCTAGAAAACAATGTAGTATGTAAGGTCAATCGAGGAAATGGAGCTAAGAATAGATGGTGGCATTATAAACACCCTATAATTTATTCATTTACAAATTTTTTGTTTGTTTTTTCATCGAATCACCTCACATAAAAACATTATGGCTATTACTAGATAAATAAGAGACCATGTTGGTGGTTCCCTATTGCGTTATATACCACCACACATCTCATACCACCACTTCTCTTGGGTACATTGGATGTCTCCACATGGTATCATGGATAGGATGGGATATGATATGGTATTACATGATCGAGATGGATAACTCTATTGAGTTAGGTGACTAGGACAATGTACAAACAAGGGATGGAAGTATAACGAATGTAAATTCATGATTTTATTTTGTTATATAATCTTGATTGTCAATGTGAGTGATTGGTCCTTGTATTATTACATTATTATTTGGGTCCTCTATTTGTTATAGAGAATTTTGATACATATGGTTTTATTTATTTCTTCAATTTTTTTTATACAGGTGATTCTGTTTCTAATTTTATTATGTTATTATGATTATTCATATGATGGTATAGTATCCTTAATATACCACCTATAAACCCTTCAATAGTCAAAATAATAAATAATATGGGTAGATGAACATGATGTAACACCCCGACCCCAAATACCCAGAGTTGGTGCATTATTATATAACATTGGCATGATCACAAGAAAGATCAAGTCTCGAAAGACCGATTAGTTTATTAGCATTGGAATTACTAGATACATTCATAAATATTACATTACATCATAAAATTAAAACTACAAAAATATAGTCTCCATATCCCACACTCATATCCCCTCATACTATCCCCGTAGGTCATTCATAAAATACTTGTTCACATCCTAGGAAAAATAAAACATAAAAAGGGGTAAGCTCAAATTCCCAGTGAGGATAACAATATAGCGGAAACATTCATAAATATTAATAAACGTTTAAGGTAATGTATAACTAAAACAAAAGCCTTTTAAACATGAACATCAACATAATATGGCAGAAATAAAATGAAATAATTACATTTAATTATTTACATGGATATTCTACTAATCGAATAATCACATACAATATCAATAACCAATTTCATAATGATGGAATGCATAATGCCAGACGATCATAACCACATAGCCAAGGCCTCGTGCCAAGACTAAAAATATGATTTTTTCAAGGCCTTGTGCAAAGAAACTAGTTTTTCTCATGAGACCTACCGATGCATCGAGGAGCTATAGTGTGAACCACCCATCACATATTATGTCCAATGCATTCCTCATATGAACAGGTTTAAACATAACATAAACATTTGTTTTAAAAATAGCATACGAAATGTCAATAAATTCTTCATAAACCATGAATGGTATAAAAATAACACACCCACAATCAAGCATATCACACAACAATCAACATAATATGGAAGTATTGTATATTAATAAATCAACTCCCAATAAACATAAAATCCATCAATGGATGTTGACATAGATGAAATCAAAACTCTTTTTAGGGAAATATATATTCCTATTTTGAAATCATTTAAGAGTCACATAATTATAAAATAAAACATTTAAATTGAAAATTTTCATATAATGTTGTAAGGGAATCATCAAAGATTTTATAACGGTGTAAAATAGCTGCACCCACCGTATAATTTAAAAAAAACATTCTTACCTTAATTCTATCGAAAAGGTTAAAAAGCACCTTGTATGGAAAATGACAGAAATATTCATTTAGAAACCTCTTATAAAAATTCAAACAAGGGTATAAATGACTTTAACCCATATTCTTGTAAATAGTAAAAAATGTTTTGAAATAAATTTTTTAGAAACATGGATGTGGATGATAAAGAAGTCCCAATAGTTTATTACGTATAAAAAACCTCAGATAATGAAGAGATTGCGAAAAAACCCTTACCTTGTACTTTTCCTTGGTTGGGGGTAGGTTAAACACCTGTATAATGGTTAAATA
Source organism: Viscum album (assembly GCA_963277665.1). Classification (NCBI taxonomy): domain Eukaryota; kingdom Viridiplantae; phylum Streptophyta; class Magnoliopsida; order Santalales; family Viscaceae; genus Viscum; species Viscum album. The sequence continues at coordinate 1,187,243,568 of OY728121.1, read as the reverse complement.
ATTATTATTAAATTATACAAGAATCATATATGTTAATATTATATCATATATGATCTTTTAACATTGCTTCATTAATAATATCTTAGTATTATCGTCGTTTTGGGTGTTTACATACTCGTTTTCTTTTATATGTTTTGTTAAATAAGTCGTTCTTGTCAGGGATATGTTGTATCTTATTAATATACAAAATTTTATCAAGTCCTTAAATATTATTTTTAAATCATCAAATGATAATTATATTTGAATGGGAACGAAGGAGAATGAATCTCATCGCGTTCGTGAAGATGGTAGTCCGTACGTACGTACGAGCGACAATATCATTCTTCTGATATAAAAATAATATATAAATCAATGGTATATAATATATACAGAATAATTATCATGTTATGTTTATTATTTTCATGAATTAAACATCATTATTATACCCATCCAAAAAATAATTTATTGAATAACAATTACACCACACCGTGGAGACGGTAAGCCGTACGTACGCACTTATGGTGACATGTTATTCAAAGGATTGATATAATACTAAATATGGTTGAAACTTATTTATAATAACATAATAGTATATATAAGATACTGGAGTTATTATATTAGAATGGTAAAAAACAAATAATGAAGAAGTTGAAGATGAATGGAATTTGAAAGAGGGTGGTGAAAACATTACCACTTCTTCGAGTTCTTCCTTTTGATTTGATCAAAAGGGCTCCTTAGTTTGGCTTTATGATCAAACTAATGCCTCTATGTTGTAGTGAGGTATGTTGAGAGAGTATTTGGGTAAGGTTTGGCAGAGCCAAAAGGATTTGAATGTGTGAATTAGTGAGAACAGGGAGTTCCCTTTTATAAGAGGGGTGATGGGTACCTTTGGAAAAGAAAGAAATATTATTTTATAATAAATTCATATTCGGTTTATAATGGCTCAAAAGTGTATTATTTAATGTTTAAGGTGTTTATGGGTCGAAAAACACTCAACCAATTAAATTTAGACAGGTTTGGGTCATTATATTAACCATATATTTTTGTTTTAACTCTTAGTTAATTAGTTTGACACTTACAATGTCACTTTGTATTTTTATATTATATAGTTAATAAACATACATATACCTCCAAAATACCCCAAAGTGGTCCATTAATGATAAAACTATCATGATATAAGTCTCTTGGCCGAGGATTAGATTTTTAGGAATTTAATATCAATTAATAATATAATATTAGTTTTATAAACTATTTTTTGTCAATTTTTACACTATTCAATAATTGTTTTTTCTAAATCATAACAGAATGATTACTTCGAAAAAAGTTAATTAAATCAATCCTAACATGTCATATTAACCAATAAAATTCTTGGTATTTATAAAAAGTCTAAAATTACATTTATTTGGGTATTTATAATATCAATTATTATAATGTTTCATGAATTATGTAATTACTGCATCACCATTGTGTCATAAATAAATAAGATTATTTAATGTCTAAAAATTATAAATAAAATACTATTATGTACAAAATATTTTTACCTTTCTAATGAATATTTATAGTCGAAAATAATACATATATAACCCTATGTAAAAATGGTTTTTCTAAAAGATATATGCTTGTGTCATTTTTGTATTTATTTTAACATAATTAAAATAAAGTGTTCCTATCACCTACAAGTGGTTCCATGGGGTCCAAAAATAGACCGAATGATGCCCATGGTCAGATATGTATACACCAATATGGTTAGGACATGTTTGAGGGTAATTGTTTTATTATTATAATATTATTTTTTAACCCTTATTTACCGGATTTAACCTTTAACCATGGTAAATAAAATATTTTCCGAAGTAATTATTCAAAATGTCTAAAAATAAAATTTACCTATTTACACAATTTGGAAATCCTGATTCCAAATACACAATCCATTTTTCCAAATTAAAAACATAGAAGTGGAAGAAATTAATTTAAAATTAATTCCCGTTGTTAAAACCAAAAGCGTGTTTTTAAGAAATAATAACTATCAAAATATTGACACTTATTTATGTCCACTTTAATTTTGAAATTATGTCCAATGACGAAAATTGTATTAAATGGTAAAACTATATTCTAAATATACTTTAAAACCACTCAAATTCAAAATTTATCACTATTAATTATTTTTATTAAAAAAAGATGTTTTTAATTAAAATTTAGTAATTTTCACTATTCATCAAAATATTAATGTTATCCGAAAAGTACCAAAATTTCACCTTTGGCTAAATTCAATACTCCGAATCCAAAAATTAAGTCCATTTTTAGAGATAAAATTTATAAAATGTTAAAAAGTTTGTATTACTATGTATAACGGCTAGTTTGATTGGTTGTGGTGTGTATTAGAACTCGAAGTTGCGTATAACACACGATAATGTATTATTCAAAGAGAAGGGTAGCATGGAAGCTTGGGGTGTTAAATTCTCCCCAAATTAAAATAATTTAGTCCTTAAAATTTCAAGAATATTATTGCATAAAATGACTTGGGCAGTTCTTCATCATAAGTTCCTCGGGTTCCCACGTTGCCTCTTCCATTTTATGATTTCTCCATAGAACTTTTACCAGATGAGTCGTCTGATTTCTCAGAACTTGTTCTATTAGATCATGAATCCTAATGGGATCTTCGAAATAAGAAAGATCAGGTTCTGGTTCTAATTCCTCATAGGTGAGTACATGCGTTGGGTCAGACATGTATTTCCTCAATAGTGATACATGGAACAAATTGTGAACTTTGGAGAGATTTGGCGGTATTGCCAAACGGTAAGCTATAGTCCCAATTCGTTCTAAAATTTTGAAATGTCCGATGTATGTGGGACTAAATTTAACCTTCTTACCGAAATGTATAACTCCCTTACATGGAGCTACCTTCACGAAAACATGTTTTCCTACCTAAAATTCCAAATCCTTCCTTCGGTTATCGGCATAGCTCTTCTGCCTAATTTGAGCTGCATTGATGTGGTTTTGGATTCCCTTATCCTTTTTCATTGTTTCCTCCACCAGTTCTGGGCCTACAAGTTTTTTTTTCACCAACATCATCCCGACAGGTTTGTGTGCGACATCGCTTTCCGTATAATGCTTCATATGGTGCCATCTGAATACTCGAATGTAAGCTATTGTTATAGGAAAATTCTACTAGAGGTAAATATTGATCCCACATACCCTGAAAGTCAAGAGATCAGGATTTCAACATGTTTTCTAAGGTTTGAGTAGTCTGTTCTGATTGTCCATCTGTTTGAGGGTGGTAAGCAGTGCTCAAATGAAATTCAGTATCCAAGGCCTTCTGAAGAATTTTCCAGAATCTTGAAAAAAACGGGGATCACGATCTGAGACAATCGATAGGGGTACTCCATGAAGTCTCACAACTTCATTAATATATATCCTTGCTATACGTTCAATTGTTAAATCCTCCCTTATAGCAAGAAAATGTGATGACTTTGTAAGATGATCAAAAATGACCCATATTTCATCATTCCTTCTAGTAGTCTTCGGTAGTCCGATGACAAATTCCATCGTGATATTATCCCATTTCCACTCACGTATGGGAAGAGGTTTCGGTACTCCACCAGGTTGTTGCCTTCCAGCTTTCACTTGTTGAAAACCCATACATCTTGACACAAAATCATCAATCTACCTCTTCATGTTTTACCACCAAAAATGTTCCTTCAAATATCAATACATTTTAGTGCTCCCAGGGTGTATATAAAAATTGGAACTATGCGCATTTTCTGGAAATTCCCTTTTTAGATCAGGTATATCGGGAACACAATGTCTCTTCCCGAATTTCAAAATTATTTCTACATACACAATGTCTCTCAGTCTCCCATCATTCACAGCTTTAATATTCTTTTGAAATTTTTCATCATCAGTTTGAGAACTCTTAATCCTTTATAGTAAAGATGGTTTGGAATCCATTTGAAAAAGAATTGATGTTTCACCTTCAATGGTGATTCCCATTTCCATCTTTACTAGATCCACGAAAATAGGATCCCTTTCAATTCTCATCACGTTCAAAACTCCATGATCCTTTCTGCTCAAAGAATCTTCCACCATATTTTCCTTCCCCGGGTGGGAGTGTATCATGAAATCATAATCCTTGAGTAGTCAAAGCCATTGGCTTTTCCTCATGTTGAATTCTTTTTGTGAGAAAATATACTTCAAACTCATGTGATCAGTATAAATCTCAAATTTTTTACCATAGAGGAAGTGTCTCCATATCTTCAAAGAAAATATCACATATTCTAACTCTAGATCATGAGTAAGATAGTTTTTCTCATGAATTTTCAACTGTCGTGATGCATAGGCAATAACCCTATCATTCTGCATAAGGACACAAGCAAGTATTTTATTTGATGTATCACTATAAATAATGAACCCATCAATCCCCGATGGTAGAGTCAATATAAAATAATTGACTAATATTCTCTTCAGTTCATCAAAACATTTTTCAGACTCTTTTGTCCAAACAAATTTATCCCCTTTACTTGTGAGCTTCATTAATGGGTAAACCAACTGGGAAAAATTCTGGACGAAACATCAATAATAACCAAGTAAACCAATAAAACTGTGTACCTCAGTTTTACTCATCGGTGTAGGCCATTCATGGATTTCCTTGGTCATAGAAGGATCAATGGAGGTTCTATCTTTAGAGACAATTTGTCTAAGAAAAGAAATCTCGTGAAGCCATTATTCACACATGCTAAACATCGCATATAATTCATGTCTTCTAAGAGTATTCAATATAATGCGCAAGTGATTTTCATGATCTTTTTAGCATTTAGAGTATACCAAGATATCATCAGTAAATACCCTTACTAAGTCATCCATATATTCCTTGAGAAATCTGTTCATTAGATCCATAAAAACAGAGGGTGCATTAGTCAATCAAAAAGGCAATACTGTAAACTCGTAATGCCCGTACCTTGTCTGAAATGCTATCTTTGGAATGTCTTCCTTATTTACACACAACTGATGGTATCCAGATCGAAGGTCAGTGTCTCAAAAGTATTGAGCTCCATGCAGTTGGTCAAATAAATCATCAATGCGAGATAGGGGATACTTGTTCTTTATTGTTATAGCATTTATCTCCCTGTAGTCAATACACAACCTCATAGATCCATCATTCTTCATAACAAAAAGGACAGGGGATCCCCATGGAGAAACACTAGGGTGAATAATTCCCTTATTATTCAATTCCTCTAGTTGTTTCATTAGATCAACTAATTCCACAGTGGCCATTCTATAAGGGGTCTTCGATATAGGTCTTGATCCAGGAATTAAATCAAAGGAAAACTCAAATTCTCGTTCTGGAGGATGTCCAGGTAAATCTTCTGGAAACACATCGACATAGTCTTTCAAAATAGGTACATCCTCTATTTGAACAATAATTTCCTCACCCTCAGTAATTTCATTTTCTTCCTCCCCAATAATTGAATTTATTTGAGCTACTGGGGGTGGATCAATATAAGAATTAGGTGGTGACGATTTTGCTCTAAAGATAAGGTGTTCCTTATCATCATCATCATGAATCGTAACCTCATTATTCTTACAATAAATCTTCGCATCATGGTCCGAAAGCCAATCCATACCATGGATTATATCAAATTCAATCATAGGCATGGTGATGAGATCAGAAGATAAATAACATTTATGTGCCTTAATGGGGACTAATTCACAAAACATTGATGCAATGATACTTCCCTTAGGTGTTTTAACTGACAACTCCCTTGTTAAATCAAATTGGAAATATCTAATTTTCTTAGCAAATTGGGAAGATATGAAACAATGCAATGATCTAGAATCAATTAATGCTTTTTATAAACTTGAGGAAACCATTAAATTACCTACCACCACGTCTTTTGGAGCTTTTACCTCAACAGTAGTGATAGCATAATTATGCCCTTGATCCCTTGTCCTTTTCTGAGGTAAGTTCCCCTGACACTTAGGACATTCATTTGCACAATGTCCCATCTCCCTGCAATTGTAGCATCAGACATCGGTAGCTTCCTTCTTCCCCATTCAATCATGAGCTTGGTGGCCTTTTTCATGACACTTGCAATAGACTCTCGTTCCTTTTAAGAAAGTTCCAGGATGTTTCTTCCCAAATTTATTGCATGATGATATTCAAAATTTCCATTCTTCCCCTTATTTATATTCCTAGACTGATCAGTATATCTCTTATTCTCTTACTTTGCTTTAAATTCATATGACATAGAGAATAGTTTCTCTATCTTGATAGCACTTGAGACAATGTCTTTGTACGACGAGAAGGACTGTGAGACTAATGCTCGACGGAGAAATGGTTTTAACCCATCAATGAAATGATCAATCTTACTTCTTTGGTTATGTAAATAATATCTATAATACCTTTCTAACCTTTTAAAGTAAGACTCATACTTTTCGACATTCTCATCCTCCAATTGTCTGATACTCAGAAATTGCCTTTCCACATCTGCTTGATGGTCATGAGGAAAGAATTTTTCTAAAAACATATCATATAACTCCCTCCGTTCCATATTTGATACTTCATCATCTTCTTTCATGTTTTGAATTATTGAACACCCTTGATCAGCATCTCCAGTGAGGCGGTAAACTGCGGTGATAAATTTTTCCCTTTCACTACTTCTCAAAGACTGAAATATTATCTCTAGGGAGCTTATCCATTGCTCAGCTACCAAGGGATTTGTACTCCTATTGAATGTTAGTGGTTGTTGCCTGATGAAGAGATCTAACATTGATCCTCCACACTGTGTATCAAGGTGCTCCATACGGTAAGGTTATTATTCATAACCTGAGTGAGTTGTCCTAGTATGGTGATTAGCTGATCAATAATAGTTGCATCAACAGCTCCACTATAATTATCTTGAGCAGGAGGGAAATCCCTACATGGAGTGAGTTCATTGAAACAGTTTCCTTTTCTTCCACTAGGAACCATTTCTAAAGAATGGCATAAACTAGAGCAGTTTATAAATCAAATTACATAATTTCATACTTATAAAACACTAAACATAAATTGAACTATTTAAGGATGTAATCCATAAACATAAAAAAATTCTTTGAGGATTTATATACTCATTAACCCTTCATAATGATTTTTAAAGAAATTGAGAGTTAACATAAGCATATCCCCCGGGAGTGTCGTAACCAAGAGTGCAGCAAGGCCCATTGTCGTGCACCAGTTCTCGTTCAAGTCTAGCTCAAAGCGGTGTTTTTGGGTTTTACTCCTAGGTACATCTATGCCAGGGCTGCCTCTGCTTGATCATATCCAGTCAGGGATTTATTTCTCAGAAAACTCAAAAAATATCTACAATACCAAAATTCTAGGAAGTTCTTCTATACTAATCCTCAAAGTCCATATTAGGTCAATGTGCTCTAATCAGATTTTATCTATATATAGCTTCGAAGGTTTGTACTAAACATCCCTCTGATATCAACTATAATGGCCCAACCCTAGTTACCCAGAGTCGGTGCATTATTACATAACATTGGCATGATCACCAGAAAGATCATGTCTCGAAACACCGATTAGTTTAGTAGTCTTGGAATAACTAGATACATTCATAAAGATTACATTACATCATAAAATTAAAATTACAACAATATAGTCTCTATAGTCTACACTCTTTTCCCCTCATACTGTCCATGTAGTTCATTCATAAAATACTTCTTCACATCCTGGGAAAAATAAAACCTAGAAAGGGGTGATCTCAAATGCCCAGTAAGGATAACAATATTGTGGAAACATTCATAAATAAGAATAAACAATTAAGGCAATGTATAACAAAAAAAAATCCTTTTAAACATGAACATAAACATAATATGGAAGAAATAAAATGAAATAATTCCATTTGCTTATTCACATAGATATTCTACTAATCGAATAATCACATGCAATATCAATAACCACTTTCATAATGATGGAATGTATAATTGCAGACTATCATAACAACATAGCCAATGCCTCTTGCCAAGACTACAAATAAGATTTTTTCAAGGCCTTGTTCCATGACACTAGTTTGTCTCATGATACCTATTGATGCATCGAGGAGCTATAGCGGGCTACACCTGTCATTTATTATGTCAAATGCATTCTTCATATGAATAGGTTTAAACATAACATAAACATTCATATTAAAACTATCATATGAAATTCCATACAATCTTCATAAACCATGAATGGTATAAAAATAAAACACCCACAGTCAAACATATCACAAAACCATCAATACAATATGGAAGTTTTGTATCATAATAAATCAACTCCAAATAAACATAAAATCCATCAAAGGATGTTGACATAGATGAAATAATAACTCTTTTTAAAGAAATATCTCTTCCTATTTTGAAATCATTTAAGAGTCACATAATTATAAAATGAAACATTTACATTGAAAATTATTTTATAAGCTTGTAAGGGAAGCTTCAAAGATTTTATAACGGCTGAAAATAGCTTCACCCTCCATATAAGTTAAGAAAACATTCTTACCTTAATTCTATCGAAAAATATAAAAAGTACCTTTTTTGGAAAACGACGAAAAGATTCCTTTATAAACCTATTATCAAAATTCAAACAAGGGTATAAATGACATTCACCCATATTATTGTAAATAGTAAAAAATTTGAAATACTTTTTTAAGAAACATGGATGTGGACGATAAAGAAGTCCTAGTAGATTATTTCGTATAAACAACCTCGGATAATGAAGAGATTGAGAAAAAACCCTTAACTTGTACTTTTCCTTGGTTGGGGGTAGGTTAACCACCTTTATAATGGTGAAATAATTGTTATTAAATTATACAAGAATCATATACGTTAATATGATATCATATATGATCTTTTAACATTTCTTTTTAATAATATCTTAGTAATATCATCGTTTTGGGTGTTAAGTTACTCGTTTTCTTTTATATGTTTTGTTACGTAATTCATGTTTTTCGTTGATAGGTTGTATCATATTCAGATCAGGAATTATATCATGTCCTTAATCATTATTTTTAAATCATCAAATGATAATTATACTTGAATGGATATGATGGAGAGTTAATCTCATCGTGTTCGTGGAGACGGTAGTCCGTATGTACGCATGAGCGACAATATCATAATTTTGATATTAAAATAATATATAATTTAATGGAATATCATTCATACATATTCATTATTATGTTATATTTATTATTTACCTGAATTAAACATCATTATTTTTCCCATCCAATTAATAATTTATTGAATAACAATTACACCACGATGTGGAGACGGTAAGCTATATGTACGCACATATGGTGACATGTCATTCAACGGATTGATATAATATTGAATATAGTTTTACCATATTTATAATAACATCACAGTATATATAAGATACTGGAGTTCTTAATTATAATGGGAAAAACATATAAAGAAGAAGTTGAAGAAGAAAGGAACTTGAAAGAGGGTGGTCAAAACATTATCTCTTCTTCGGGTTCTTACTCTTGATTTGATCAAAAGGGCTCCATTGGTTGGATTTATGATCCAAATAAGGCCTCTATGTTGTAGTTTTGGATGTTTAGAGAGTATTTGGGATGGGGTTGGCTGAGAAAAAAGGCTTTAAATTTGTTATTTATGGAGAAGGGGGAGTGCCCTTTTATAAGAGGGGTGAGGGGCACCTTTGGAAAAGCAAGAAATGTTATTTTATAATAAAGTCATATTCGGTTCTAATGGATTAAAAGTAGATTATTTAAAAGTTAAAATGGGCATGGGTCAATAACCACTCAAACAATAGAATTTAGATAGGTTTGCGTCATTATATTATACTTTTATTTTTGTTTTAACTCCTAGTTAATTAGTTTGACACTTACCTTGTCACTTTGTATTTTTATATTATATAGTTTATAAACATACTATATACCAACAAGATACCCCCAACTGGTCCATTAATGATGCAACTATCATGATATAGGTCTCTTGGCCGAAAATTATATTTTTATATATTTAATTTGATTTAATAATATAATATTTGTTTTAAAAACTCTTTTTTGTCAATTTTGAAACTATTCAATAATTGATATTTCTAAAAATTATAACAGAATTATTAATTCTAAATAAGTTAATTAAATAAATCCTAACAATTCATATTAACCTATAAAATTATTGGTATTTATATAAAGTCTAAAATTAAATTTACTTGTGTATTTATAATATCAATTATTCAAATTTTTCATTAATTAGGTAATTACATCATCACCATTATGTCATAAATAAATTAAATTATATAATATCTAAAAATTATAAATAAATACCATTATATAGGGAATACTATTATATTTCTAATGAATATTTATAGTCGAAATTCCATCTTATATAACCCTAGGTAAAAAAATTTTTGCTAAAAGATATAAGCATATTTCATTTTTTATTTATTTTAACTTAATTAAAATAAAGTGTCCCTATCCCCTACTAGTGGTGCCATGGAGTCCCAAAATCTACCCAAAGATGCCCATGGTCGAACATGTATCCACCAATAAGGTTAGGACACATTTTAGGATAACTTGTTATTATTATAATATTATTTTTTAACCCTTATTTACCGTATTTACACTTTAACCATGGTAAATAAAATATTTACCAAAGTAATTATTCAAAATGTCTAAAAATAAAAGTTACCTATTTACACAATTTGGACATCCGGATTCCAAATATGGAATCCATTTTTCCAAATTCAAAACACAGAAGTGGCATAAATTAATTTAAAATTAATTCCCGTTGTTAAAACCAAAAGCGTGTCTTTAAGAGATAATAACTATCAAAAGATTGACACTTGTTTATTTTCAATTTAATTGTGAAATTATGTCCATTGACCAACATTGTATTTAATGGTAAAAATATATTATAAATATACTGTAAAACCATTCTAATTCATAATTTATCACTATTAATTATTTTGATTAAAAATTTTGTTTTTAATTAAAATTTAGTAATTTTCTCTATTTATTAAAATATTAAAGTTATGTAAAAAGTTAAAAAATTTCACCTTAGGCAAAAATCAAAACTCTGAATCCAAAAATGATGTCCATTTTTAGAGAAAAAGTTTATAAATTTTTAAAAGTAGGTATTACTATTCATAATGGCTAGTTTTATTGGTTAGGGTTTGTGTTAGAACTAGAAGTTGCGTATAACTCACGGTACTGTGTTATTCAAAGAGAAGCGTACAGTGGAAGCTTGAGGTGTTACACATGAAGCCATGTAATTATCGTCATTGGAACTCTAATAGATGGTTATCAGGAATGGGGCTTCAAAAATTACCATCAAAGAGGTTTCATTTATTTTTTTAACAATTTTTGGATATTCTATATATGATTTTTATGATTGTGTTGGATCTTTTTATTGAATACATATTGGTGGTTCGTGATCATTTTTTCAATGATAAGTCCAGGCTACCATATATGAGCTTATTTTTCTTAATATTCAATTTAAGGGTTATATTATTCAACTAGAGTGATGAACATGTTGCCTGGTTTTTTTCATATTTTAAACTATTTTATCTAAGGTCATGATTCATATCATACATCATGATCATGAATTCAGGATTTAGAATAATTCGAATATGAGTTTAAATGAATTTAAAGTGTCAACAATATCTCATACGTTGATTTTCCATATATGAATATGGTGGAATTGAACCTTTGTCTAACAATTTTTTTTAATATTTTCCTATATATCAATGTGGGATGGGTAGACTGTGTGGTGGTCATTGGGAATGATGAAGAGGTATAAATGGTATATAAGAGGCATAGTTACCCGAGTGTGTTGGTGAAATCTTAAAATACCCTCCTGTTAAGCCCAATGTTTCTGTTATCATATTGGATCTGTTTCATAAAATTTCTATAAAAACTGATATTGTTCAACCCATATATATTCAAATGAAAATACCCATAATCGATCTAGGTTTTTAGAATATGTTTGGAATGTTTTCCCTATATGGGATATCATTGGGTGCCAAGTGGGGTACTTGTTATCTTTTGAATACATGTGTTGAAAACATAACTGTATATATATATATATATAATTATGTTCATATAATTGTCCCTATCCTATGTGGATTATTCTAATGAACATGTTTATAGATAGGATAATTCTATATAGTGTTCAATTGTATCTGTATATGATTATTTTTCTAACCATATGAATTATTTTTTATCAGTATATTTGCTCAGGAGGGGTATGATATCTTTAGGATGGGATCATAGATGACGTCCAGTGTGATATAACCCATATGATACCTTTGTCATGGTTTAGGTTATGGATGTATGAAACCATAATATTAGTTGAGATGTGACTCAAGACATTGGGAGATTATATACTTTTATTTGTTTATAAGGGAATCCCATGAGCGGTGTAATCCCAAGATTTTAAATCCAAAGAGGCAAAATGTGTTGTTATATGATAGTATTCACAAAAACATGATTTTGAGGTGTTATCTGGTTATGTTATTGAAATTATAATTCCATATTAAATCATGATAGGGGCACCATGGGTGATATAGAATTTAATTGATAACCAATTTTTAAGGGTAGGTGTAACACCCCATACCTACACTTCCATATTCATTATAATGATGCTAATTTTTTTGTGAAAAAATGTAACATAAAAATATACATCCATTTACATCTAAGGATATTTTCATTTATATGATTTGGCAGAAAGTTGCATGTATTACATATTTATAGAGATAATGAAATAAATAAAAAGGAAGTGATTAGACTGTTATCTAACTAATCGAATACTAAATCTAAAATCCATGATACCGATAAATGAACATCATAATATTTTCCACAAGCATAGGATGATAAAAATTTACCAATAAATTGTTTTTAGAAAACTAGAGAGACAGATTTTTCTAAAAATATATACCTGTAAAAAATAATCTTTAAAGTAATTTTGACAAATACATTGCTTTGTAATACACATTGAAAATCCTATTAAAATACTTTCAATTTTGTAAACACTATTAAGAAAACAGTTTCAAAATATAATATATTATTTAAGAATAATTTTGAAACGGTTTGAAAATATGATATAAACATTCATTTTAAAATACTTATGATTTTTATAATATTATAACACTTTTTAAAATAGATATACTATTAAAAGTTCTATTGATAATTTTTAGATTACCTAAGCTTTTATAAATACTAAGAATACCGTTTTGAATGTTCATATTCTTGAAAATTGTTTAAAATAATTCAATGATTTTTATGAAAATATAAAAAAAATCATTTGAAAAAAAATTATGAGGCAAGTTAAAACATTGAACGCTATCTGGGTGTACCTAGTTTCCTTAGGAATGAGATCACTCCCCAATCCCATTTCAAGTTCACATTGTCCAAATAATAATTTTCTTATTAATACATATTGAGTATTCCTTGAATATATATAAATTTCCCAATAATGTTTTTTCATCAATAATATAATCATTTGTTAAATACAAATTCACAATTATATATCTATCTAAATTAATAAATATTAACTTTCATGAGAAATTTGTTTTTAATTTATATACAACCAAAACTCATTTCATTTAGATTTTGCAAGGACTATAAATAAAAATAATTTTTAACATCCATATATTCAAAACATTATTCATAAACACATTAGATATATTTATTAAAAAAGGGGTATAATGTGATAAATTTTATCATTTTAAACACATCCATTAAATAATGATATTAAATACTCAATTGCATAAATAAATATTGGACTCGTTTTCATATAATGTATTGGGGTAAATATATAAAACATTTACATAATAAAAAAGAAAATTTATTTTTATATTCAAAAATATAATTGATATTTAATTTTTATTTATTATAATAATAAAAAGAATAATTATATAAATCACATTAGATTATTTTAATTAATATTCATAAATATAATATTTCATCCCTAAATGGATTAAAAATTTCCAATTTGATGAAGTTCATAATATAAATTTATGGTTACTATTCATTCATTTCAAATATTACTTATTTCAAATCATTTAGTGATAATTAATTTTTTATGTATTTATACGAATTTATATATACTCATTAAAAGTACATAAATTTTGAAATATTGAGAATACCCTCTTTTTCTAATAAAATATAAGAAAATAAAATAATGTTTTTGTGGTATGAGTACTTCACACACAAAATATTAGTAATAATAAAATTATAATCATAATGAAATAATTTTATTAAATTAATATATATATATATATAATATTACCTTAATAAAGCAATTAAAAGTAAATGTAAAAATACCATTAACTAATAATATTGGAAGGAAAATTATGTAACTCAAAAATATTGTTAGAGTAACATTTTTTAAAAATAAAAATTTCATCTCTTAACAACATGGAAATATTAAACTGAGTAAGATCATTGATTGAAATTAATTTCATAATAATTAAAATCTTAAATAGTATCCCAATGAGTGTATATATATAAGTGTATATATTTGTGTATATATATAAGTGTATATATATGTATATATATATACACACACATACATCGTAAGTATGAAAATAGTTACAAAATTATAAATTGTAAATAATTTCATAATTATAAGTACATGCATATATGTTCTCAAAAAAATATTCATGATGATGTACATATAAAAGATTATGTTGACACTAATATAAATGAAATAAGAAGTCATAAAATAAAATGATCTTGAAAATTGAATAAATCATATATATATATATGATTGAATAATATAAATTTTTTATTATATATATATATATATTACACCCATAAAAATAGTAATATAATTTTTAAATAAATAAATATTGTTTATGAAAAAAAATACTATAATATGTTTGAAAAAATATAAATAAAAATTATATACAGACACATATACATATATATAATGAATATATATCCTAAAAAATATAAACATAATATATATATATATATATGGAATTGAATATGTAATATGTATAATAGATGTTATTTTAATAAAATTCTTCTTAACTTCTCTCGAAGCGTAGAACATTATACCTCTATTGAGGTGTTCAGAACAATGTTGGGTAGAGGGTTCTTGTCTGATGGAACCTGAAAAAGGTGGAATATGATTGAGTGCGAAAATAATGAATAGGTATTAGATTTCCAAATGAGACCTTCTTCATTGGCTATAGGATAGTTATATACTGGTTCGGTATCCACCTTCCAATAGAAGTTACCAAAAATTGAATGGTATGACCCTCAAATTGTGTTGTCGCTATTTGGTACCATTGTGTGGAGATCAGTGAAGTTAAAAAAAATCTCATTTAGATACAATGAGGATTCTTTCGTACATCATATTATAGGGTTTGGATCTTTTTATGTACATATCTATAATTTTTTTATTGAAAATGATTTTGTGAATTGTTTGTTCGGAATGATTTTGGATATATTCCATGGGTTTCCTCAACAAAATTGTTCATCATTCTGAGTTTCTGTATGCCTTATTACATTTAAATTCGCTATGTAACTTGTTTTTAAGGTCAACCATGTGGATAAAGCTATTTCTTGAGATTTTAGTAAGTGTTTTGAAAATTATTATCCTCATGTATCTATTTATCGGTAAATTGGTTTTATTTAACGAACTAATTTAAAGTGGTGCACATCATACATACATTGGTTTTTTGTTAGACAACAAGATCCATCATGTTGTGTGTTTATTATCATGAGTTTACATTGATTATTATGTATATAGGTTGTTTTTACCATGGGAAAAAAATTAAATTTCCATTGATTTTTTATTGTTGTCATGTAGGTTTCCTTGGATGAACTTTGTAACCTCTGCTGAAATATTGATTCACATCCTTACCATATCAATTTTTATTGTTTCATTAATTTTTACACTGTATAGATATAGTGAGACCAAGTCCAGTTATCTATTCTCATGAGAGCCTTGTGTTTAATATCCTAATATCTTATATTACCAAACTAGTTTAATGTGAGCCTGATTTCAACACTAGTACCGATTCATCAAAAACATGGTTGAATTATGATGATGTTTATTATGAATACAAAGGAATAGTTTTGGGATGTTACATAATGAATGAAATTAAAGTGAGGTATTATATGTTTTCCAATTAAATATCCAAAAAATAAATTGTTCTCTCCATGAACATTAGAAGGAATTGATTAAAAATTTTCTAATGAAATGGAATCATTACCTCATTAGAGAGTTCTTTATGATAGATTTGAGTCATAGAAACCATATTTATATTCTCATTGAGAGATACATAAACATATAATTGGGACTATGTGATAATAATTCTAAATTGTTTGATCTCGATATTGTATAAGATATTATAAAAAATAATATGCTTATGTTTGCCTTGATCATAAGATATACCAAATGTTTCAGTGAAGGAAGTAGTTGGAGTAATGGTCATTAATTAATCTATTTTATGATATTATCTTTAAAGTGAATGAGAATGATTTAAAGTTATACTTATTTAGTGTGAAAGTTGGTTCTTCCATGGAATATGCATCATATCAGCATTTTATTGGATGTTTTTATAGTTGGGATACATCAAATTCTTGTTTCAACCTCTCAGTAGTTCGTTGTGATTAAATAGGTAATTTTTAATTTTTAAATCTTTTTTATATGGGTTGATGATTTGTGATAATTGGTCTTGTTAGTATCTAAACAATTTGTTTAATAATATGATTCTTGATCTTATACGTCAATAATGGTTTCCTGAGATGATATTTTTATTTTTATAATTCATGTCATGATGTCATAGAAGTAAGATAACTGATTATAAACCTGAGATACCATCCCATTTGTTATATCTCATAAATATTCCATGATATATTATGGATAATATTCATATGGACTTCATGTTTAGTTTAATGTGTACCCCTAATTCAAACTATATGATTTGGGTGATCATTTAATAGATTATGAATTGGGTTTTTTCCCTTCTATTGAGGATATGATATAGGGATATAACATGGATATTTATATGTTCGAAAGTATATTAAACACTATAGTGTGAATTTTTCCTTCATTTATAGTAAATAACTATGAATGGTATATTAATTTGTTGAAGATGAAAGGATATGGTTAGTTCTATGAAAATGTTGATCATGAGGTAGTAACCTCATATTTATGGGTATGTGGCATAGGTTTTCTAGCCTCTATAAATATACTTCTATAATGTATTCATATACTTTATGGTTCTCATTAATAGTATCTACCCACAGTTTGGATTACATATAAAAATATTTTTCTTTATTTGACCGTAATTGATCCTTTGAGGACATTTATGTTTATCATTGATTGTCAATTTTATGATGGGAATAGATGAGCTAATGATCTATCATATTTATGATATTTTTCCATGGATGTTAATGATATCTTGATTATATCAGATGAGGTTGGAAATATATATTCATCACTAGAGATCATTATCCAAATGTTTTCATAATTACATGGATTTGAGATATGTGGTGTCGTTTTTCTCAATGTCTCAACTTAGATGGATAGTAATTGTTTGGGAAGAGAGGTATGTTGGAACTGAGGTAATTTAGAAATGTTTATACTTTTGGCATAATGTTAATGTATCAGTTGAAAATACTCTATTTTTGGACATGTCATCTTAAGTACTTCATGTCTCCAAAATGATGTCACAAAAACTAGATATGTTTCATGAGTTAGGGTGGATGGATGATGTAATTGAGTGGATTTCATAGTGGTTGTATACCATGTTCAGTCTGTGGATATATGGGATAACAATGTTTTCATGGTTAAACATTATATTTAAATTTTTTTTATGGATATGTGTATAGGGATGGAAATGATAAATTGTATTATAATATGTTGGCTATGTAGTAATGACCTTATATCAATGTGAATCATGAATCTTGAGCCTTTTTTAGGATGAAATGATTGAGGGTGGGGAGAAAAATTCCTCCAATTATCTCATAGGTATGTAAAATTTTATAGTATAATGGTACCAGGTTTGTTTGTAGAGGTTTTTCGAAGCTATGGTTTTTAAATTTGGAAAAAAATAAAATATGGTTTAGTATATGATTTTGGTACATAGAGAGCAAAAATTATTATTACCATGTGAGTGAGGGTGATGTGTATACAGTTTTTTATCATTCATTGTGAACTATTTCACTAACTATGGGGATATTACTAGGTGACCATGTCAGTTTATTTTTAAAGGGACAACATAACAACCAATTTAGTAAATAATTTGTCTAACCATGTGGTCAAACTCCATGAAAATTAAAAACATTATAAAATTGTTATATTACCCAAATTAACTTGTTTTTTATTCTAAAACTCATCCTCATTCTTCAATTACTCAACCCACTATCCCAATGTCTCTGTTGAATGATTTTATGATGTCTCTTTGGTGATATCTAATCAACCACGGTTAATATCTTTGATTTATGCATATTTTTAACCCATTTTCAATCCCTCTTTCTGACTCTATGCTAGATCTCTCTTTCTATATACGTGATTTAACCCTGTAAGTGCATTGACGTAATGAAAAGGGTATAGAAGGAAAATTATTTATGTTTCTAATGGATGTATTATTTTTAGGACTTAATCTATTTTTAATC
Source organism: Viscum album (assembly GCA_963277665.1). Lineage (NCBI taxonomy): Eukaryota > Viridiplantae > Streptophyta > Magnoliopsida > Santalales > Viscaceae > Viscum > Viscum album. The sequence goes on along the minus strand of OY728121.1, from coordinate 1,187,224,975 downwards.
ATTCATTCCAAAAATTAATTTGATATCTATTGATCTCAATGTAGTTGTCCCTTTTAATCAATATTTCCAATGTTTTTCCTTCTCTTATAATTTTTTTCCATTGGTTTTCCTTTTTGAAATTGAATTATTTATGTTCATGAGGTATAATACTAAATATTTTATGATAATGGATTGTGTTTTCAAAATAGGATTTTCTTGGAAAGCTATTGAATAAAAATAATGTGCATGATAAAAATACTCAAATATGAGTTTGATAAATAAATTATTTTTCATTCATGTAAGGGGAATAGATTTTATTGTAAAAACTCATTTATAAATAGTGATAAATGTTTTTTTGAAAATAATGGATTATTATAGAACATTGGATATACCATATGGTACATTTTTAGACATTCAAATATAAAAGAAATTATTCGGTGTATATATTCATCTAGGGTATGTGGTCATTAGTAAATGGATACAGGTAGTCTTTATTAACTAGGGAACCCCTTAAATGTTTGAAAGACTATACCGACTAGGGTTATGTACATATATTTATTATGTACACCCTTGCCTTTCTCTTCAATGTGGTTCTTCGTTGGAAACAAAATGTTTGTGGTCAGTTTTTTCTTTCCAACTAGAATTGATTATGTATGATTATTTTTATATTACCATATATTTACATATCTTGGATTTTATTTCATGTTCCACATTTATATTTAATATAGAACATCTCAACGATAATTAAAGGAATATTTATGATAATTATTTATTATGAAATGTATTATGAAACATGTTTTTATGAATAACTAGTGTGTTAATGATGAATGTTAATGTGTATAACATGGTTGTATCCTACAAGGATTTACTCTAGGAATCCAATATATTCCATTATTCATATAATGATATGGTTTTATTGGACATGGGTATAGTTAAATATTCTTCATGTAATGATGGATTCTCATGTATGGTGTTTCATTCCATAGAGTTTGGGTTAGTTTGTATGATAGATCATATAGTGTTAGGATCATGGAGTTGTGGAGATCCTTTTTAATGCTCTTTGTACTATTCTGGATTTTGGATGTTTAGAATTATTCTCTTCAACATAAATTACAGTTCATCCATGAGTTCTCATTCAATCATTTGAATATCAATTATAGGATATATAATTTTTAACAAAGGTTTTTTTTAGGGAGAAATTATTCCCACATTTTTATATTGATACAAAGGTGCTTCTCGCAAGACCATGAGGACCAATAGTATGCATCAAGACTTATTTAATTTCTATAGAGAAGAAATTCCATGTTTAATTGGGTTGGATCATTACACTTCTAAAACATCACAAATCATCTTTAAACATTATCCACAGATTTTCTTTAGACATATACCCTGGTATGTATGCATGGTTCATGATGGATGGGTTTATCAACATCTAGATAGCTCTTTATATCATAATAAAATATTCTTCAAACATTTTCCCCTTTCAAATAGCTTCATACCATATAGAATATTTTGTTAACAAAATTTGTAATAATAATGATTAAATATATTAAAATGGATAAAAAATCCAATGGTCTCTATTATGAATAACTACAAAAACTTTTTCCAAAAAAAACTCCATGAATAATCATTCCCCTAGGAGTAAAACATATTTAGTATCATTTTTCAATTCATAATATCAGTAGCTTCATCAACAATTTACACAGTCCACAATACATATTTATAGTTTCATATCATCATTCTCTAAATACTAGCTAACAATAAATATAAATATCATTACATTGTTTAACACCTAAGTATATAAAAAATTATTATATCACCACATACAATGTTGAAAAAAACTAAAAATACAAACTGTAAAATAAGTAAATAAAATTATATTAAATATAGTAGTTTTAGTTAATGAATTGATTATCACCATATTGTTGAAGTATAAAATTATCATTATGAAATAAAGAATGAATAAAAAATGACAATCAATTTATTATGATTTCCTAAAACAATCCAAATTTAATTTATTCATCTACGAATGATTCACCAACATTGTATTTATTATGAAACATGATATATTATAAGATTCTATATATAAATTAATTTGTTGTAAACAAAAATAATAATGTAAAATTTACATGTAAAAAAATATAAATAAAGAATTTAAATCCTTTTAAATGATAAAAATAATATAAACATATCAATGTGTGTATATTTTTATAACTCAGAATCTAGTATACAATCAATCCTTTTATTTAATAAGTTAAAAATGATTTATAAGAAATTCCAAAAACTAGAATGGATAGAAAAATAACGTTATTATCAATGTGAATGTTTTTGTAATTCAGAATCCTCAATAAAATAAATGTGTTTATCTTTTTAAGAAGATACACACAAAAGTATTAACTTATTAAAAGATACCCCATATTCTAGGAATCCCAAATAGTCCAACACACACAAAAACACTGTAAAGGGTGTCCTTTCTACCACATAATTATGATCACACCCAATAACATCATATTGTGATTGTGGTATACATAATATCTGTAGATTTTTATTCCCATGTAGTCTCTGGGTTGTTTCTATATAATTCCCTCACACTGCACATGAATGAATATATGAAACACATTTTCATCTTTTAAACACTCAAAAAAAAAATTCTGATTAAAAATATTTAAATTTTATTCAACATCATTATCATCGGTGTTGACATCATTCTGAATGGAACAAATCATATATTTTTCTATAGCTATGATATATTTTCACCATATAATACATTGCCATTACCAAATCTACTTATATTTATCAGTATTATTTCAAAAATCTAAAATAATGAATACCCAAAATATAGTTCTGATGAATACAAAGTAGATGGATTATCATGTATGTTGAATAATATTTAAGAGGGCTTTTTTCATAGAGTTATGGAATATTGTTCCGATTATTGGCTATATACTAGAATGACTGAAAGAGATTTAAATAATCATGGATCCAAGAATGTTGAGTGAACCCCCATTCTAGATATCCATCTTGATATAGAGCATCCCACATCCCACTATCAATGAAGCATGATTTTGCTAGTTTAGGAGGTTCCATTGAATGTTGTAGCGAATAGATAAGACAAACCATTCAGTATAGACCCAAAATGTTAACCCTTAATATACATTCATGAATGAACATATCCCTAAGTTATTTCACATCAATGATTACCCATAAAGTTTTTCTTGAATTTTGAAACTGATCTCATTGATTCTTCGAGAGTTAATGGAATCCCCTATAACCAATTATTCCATTATAGTAATTTATGAAAAATGTAATATATCCTCCTAATTTAATGCCTTGATAAAGTAATTGAGAGTGTTCCTTATCTTCTTAATGATATCTTCTAGAACTCGAAGGAGGGATAAAAAATGTGCATGGGGGTAGAACCAAGAACACAATAGTACATTTTAAAATTATATCGAACTAATGGAATCATGTTTTTGATTTATTTATATGTATTGTAAATTAATTATAAAATCCATCAAGATGATTATTATGGATCCTTTAGATATTATGTTGGAAAAATAAATCTATGTATATCCAATCATTCCCCAGTGATCATATCACTCTTGAACATGGATTCATTAATGATGTGATGTATTATTCAAACAATAAAATAAATATTATATTTATTTCAAATATACAAATATGTTTTATTCATAATAGTGTTTGTGTGTTCTATATTAACAAGACATTGCTAAATGGTTTGTAAAAAATTATTATTTTATTTAAATGTTTTGTACACATGTAAGAGTATATTTTCATATGATATCATTAATAAATATGTAAATTGTGTGTTGGTGTTTTTTCACTCTATATATGTAATAGGTAAATTAAATATATATATATATATATATATTGCACAATTTCATTTTCATTTAACATATTGATCACGATTCACATAATACCCATGATAATATTTGATTAGATAAAACAATTTTTTTGTTTTCATCTTTATAGAAAATGTGTAAAAATGAGTATCCAACCAGTTATATGTTCTGAAAATGTTATTTTCCAAATATATATTTTTTGGGTTGTTTTAAATATTATATTCCATATTTAGATTTTATGTTCCATAGAGCATATGTTATACCCTAAAATAAATTTTTTGTTGTATGTTATGTGTATTTCATTTGTGTGTTGTGTTTCATAATATGAATTATTATTTTTTCAGGTTTTTGTGTATAGTGTTTTGTGTGTGAATTCAAAATTCTCACTGGGTGTGTGTACAAACATATTTTGCATATTGTATGCATGTATACTCTTTTTGAGTTCACATAGTGTTTTAGGAACTTCAATCAGATAACTTCGTGTTTTTTATATATATTATTCACACAAACCATATAAAACATTGCTTAAATCTCAATATTAAATTTTTTAAATGTTGTGAATTTTTGAATTATCATAATATTTTTACATTATGATTTAGAAATTCAATGTGTGTGTGTGTGTTTTCAATGAATATTTATAATTAACATTTAGTTCCATTTGGATATGTTTTTTTTTGGTATGTGATTGCTGTAAATAAGAAACTAACCCATGTTCTCCATCGAATATATATAGATTATTCGAAATAATTAATTGTTCACAAACAATATATATATGTTCAATTGATTATATCATTATGTGTGTGTGTGTTTTTGTATGTGTGTGTGTGTTATGAATTGGATTTGATTATATATATAATTTTTCAATGCTAATATATATATAAATCTTGGTAATATATATATATATATATTAAATAGTAATAATAATTAATATTTCAAATATAGTTATTAGTTAGTGTTTGTGTTGGTTATATGTGCATATATATTTTGAAAAATATATATTTTCAATATGATATTTCTATATTGATTGTGTGTGTGTTTGTTTTACACATAATTATTACCATAAAGAACACGTCCTATACCCCTAATTAAAATATAATTTTTTATGAAATTGATAAACAAATTATCTTTTGAACTCAAAATAATATATCTTTTCATATTCAACAATGATATTACAGATATTTTTCAAAATATTCTTTAAATTTTTAACAACGGTATGATTAAGGATGATAAAATAGTTTTTTATAATAAAAATTAATTTTTCTGTTTGAAAGTAGAATAAATTTTCGATAAAATTTTATTTTTAAATAAATATGAAATTTATAGCTAAAAAAATATGATATTTATTTCATATAGGTCATACTGATTGGGTAACAAGTTAATCCTAATACAAATCTTCAATTACTAAAAAAATAAAGAAAAAATAAGAAATAATTTATCCTAAGAAATATTTTTTATCATTAGTGAGGAATCATATAACCACTATAATGAAACACAAATTATATGTATTATATCATTTTTGATAGAGGAATGTAACATATTATAAGTGTAAATGGTTTTAGGTTATAATGGTTTTTAAATATAAATATATTTGAACCCTGTTGAATTTATTCATGGAATTATTTTCATAAAAGATAAATGAATAACTATTTTGATACATATATAGAATGTGACATATCATTTTTTATATTGAATTTAAAATTTAAAATTATGATATCAAAAATATAAACTAATGAGAAAAAATAAAAAACCTATGAATTCATTTATTCAAAAACTATTAAAATTATTTAATTAAAATATATTATATAAATAATATTATATAGTTATTTTAATTAAATATCATTGTAATATAATATAAATGATTTATGAAATGAATAAGTATATCTAACCGAACCTAAAAACATATCTATGATGAAATGTAATAGTTTAATGTTTTATCAATGAAATAAGAAATTAAAAATAAATAATATTTTTTTTTGTTTTTTTGTACCATTTTGATCCTTACTTAACTTTTTTAGGACTCATTCATAACCCTAAGAACATCAATTAATGTTTTAGGATTTCATGAATATTTTACATACATTGTCACGACCCGACCTCGGGGCCCGTGCCGTGACTACCCCAAGCCCCCCTTCCATAGGCCAGGGGCTGGCGACTAGCACCAAGGCGTAAAATCCCGGTAACAGGGAAGGCATTGCCTTTATAAGTAACAACCACCACAGAGTCAGCAAGCGGAAAGTAAAGTGCAGAAAAGTAAAGGGGGCCGGAAATACAAGCCCAACTGTAAAGTACAACTGAAAAGAAAAACAGCAACTGAAGAAAAGACGGCGGCCTCGTGTCGTCCACTGGCAATCCCACCTGAAGGGTGGGTACAGATAGCCTCCAGGCTCCTCGGGTCCCACGTCCGCTCCGAGCACGTCCCGCCCAGTGGTCCACCTCCAGGTACCGTCCTGCTCCACGCCCCAACCATGATCAGCGCTGTCCGTCGTCTGCAACCAACACAACAAGGTGCGGGCATAGCCCGTGCAGGGGTGAGTATAAGATACTCAGTAAGTACCCCGAGACCCCCGAAGGTCTCCCGAAATCCACAAAGGATATAGCACAAAAGAAAGATGCAATCACGAAGTAACATCTGACTCGACTTAGGTATATGCCCATACATATACCTAAGTCCCCAATTCTAGCTCTGCTCACGAGCTCAAGAACAACTCAATCCACAATGGAAAGCAAGACTCAAATCCACAAGGAGAGTAAACAGTAAATCCACATAGGATAGATCAACACAATCCACAAAGGAGAGTAACATAAGATTCAGCTCAACCAGGTATACTTTTTCAGATGACGTCAAAGATGATCACTGATCCATCTAAGTCGTCGGACCCACGAAGGATCGATAGGTACAAACCCCCGCAAAAGACCCACACAGGATCGGGCTCACACAGAACCTGTAGGCAATGGCTCACACAGAACCGGTAGGCAGTGGCTCACACAGAACCGGTAGTAGGACCCACACAGGATCGAGCACTGATCCACGTAGGATCGCTGAGTGCAGTAGTCGACGCAGTCCACTGAGGATCTCTGCACAGTCGTCGCCGCAGTCCACGAAGGATTTCTGCTCTGCCGTCGTCGCAGTCCATGGAGGATCTCTGCTCTGCCGTCGTCGCAGTCCACGGAGGATCTCTGCTCTGTCGTCGAAGTCACAGCCAGCACTAGGGTTCCCGCACACAGCGAGCTCGTTTAGGAGGGTCCGCTCCACGAGCTGAGAGGCTGATACATCAACTGACACGTAGTCCGAAGTTGATGTATCCAAAAGTTCCGTATCGACAACAGGATCTCAACGCAACAGACGGCGCGTCAATCGGACGCCCGGTCTGAGAGTTATTGGCATTTTCGTCCCAGGGGCCCGGTTGGTTTTTAGGGCAAAACCAACCCGACCGTACTCCGCCTGTATCCGATCCTTGGGCAGAGTATGCCAAAAGTTCCGTCTCACTTAGAGGAAACTACCACAGCTGACGGTACGTCGATCGGACGTCCGTAGCTCAAGTTATGAGCGTTTCCGCTCCGAGGGCCCGGTTGGTTTCGTGTACGAACCAACCCGGCCGAACCCAAAGTCTTCCGAAACCTTGAGTATAATATACCGAAACGACCGTCTCGATCCAAGGATCGCGTAGCCACTGACGGTTCGTCAATCGGAGATCCCAGGACCAAGATATGGGCGAAAGACCGAAGAGGGCCCGAAACGGGGGTTCTGGGCCCGGGGCGACCCGGCCCGAACCCCCCCCCCTTGGGTCGGCCGAACCGGGTCGGCCCGACCCGGCCCGACTCGGCCCGACCCTGCTAGACCGGGTCCGGTCCGGCCTGGGCGCGGCCCGGCCGACCGGACCGGCCGGCTCGGCTTCGGCCGAGCGGCCGAATGAGCCGCCGCGGGTTTGACCCGCGGCTTTGGAAAAACGCGGCCCGCGCGGGCCGCGTGCTGGGAGGCCGGACCGCGGACGCGGTCCGGCGGTTCGCCGTCGCCGCGGCTCGGCCGCGGCGGACTCCTCCGGCGGCGCGCCGGGCGCCGCCGCCTCCTTCCGCGGGCCGCCGGAGTTGCTCCGGTGGCCCGTTTTGCCTCCCATCTGCGCCGTTGCTCCTCCCGGGGGCCGATCTTCACTGCGGGATCAACAGATCGCCCCTGCCGCGCGGTTCGTCGTCGTCCGCCATATCCGCACAACAAAAGAGATCGGCGGAGGGTTGCCGGGTCTTGTTCGTTAGACCCGCACCCTCCGCGTTAGTCATAAACCACGGGAGGAATAATCAACAACAATTTTAAATATATTAAAATTGTCGGAGATCATTTTCTTCACTTTAAAAGAATAAACACGGGAAAAAAGATAAAATAATCCAACATCCCTTACCTTGTCGTCGTCGTCGGACGAGAGGTCGTCGCGGAATTGCTCGTCGCGGAAGAAGGGAGATCGTCGCGTCGTCGCGGTATCCGGCGTCGCGTCGCCAATCTCCGGATCAAGAACAAACGGATTTAATTAATTAAATCCGTTTTTATTGAAATTAGAAAGGGAGAATTTAAACGATCCGATTCTCACCTTAGTTGCCGAACGAGGATCGGCCGCGGAAGAAGAGGCGTCGCCGAAGAACGTCGCGGGTAGAGCTCGTCGACGTCACAGATCTCGGTGTGCGTCGTCGAATTCCGGTCGCCGGCGTCCTTCGCGTTCTTCGCGTTCTTCGCGTTCTTCGCGGAGAGGGTGGAGGCTCAGAGGAATTGCACAATGATAGCAATCCTCCAAAATAGACAAGTTTGTCTATTTTATTATTTTTCCAACAAACGTAAAACGCATAAGTAACGACCCATTTAATTCGTTGAATTAATTCAACGAATGGAACAGCCCATTTAATTCACGAAATAAACCGCCCAATTAAATGGTCTGTTAAGAAATTAAGAAAACGCGTCGGTTGACTTTTCAGTTACTTTGACGGGTTTTCGCGGGTGCGTTACTTAGCGAAAGAAACGGCGGGGCTCGTGCGGACCCCACCTCACAAATATCCTACCAAGAGGGTAGGATATTTCTGGATAGCATCCTACCCAGTTCAACTCAGTTCAAGCCGCCTTTATGTGGCTTCAAGTGGCTTCCAAGCAGCTTAAGTGAAATAAAATAAAGTTGTCGCACAAATTTATTTTATTTCTGACTTAAAGCCCCGAAATTTAAAAACCACGTCTGAGCAAACGCAAATCCGAAAGAGGCGTTTCTAAGAAAATACCGGCGCTGCGATTTCATCGGTGCCCTCAGAATTCGATTCCGGGAACCGGTTCAAAAGATAGAAAAACCCACTCGTCCGTTCACTGAACGTACCCGAGCCAAACTTCGGAAATTGATTCCGGGCACACCGGGCCTCGGAATCAGGTGCCGTCTGAAGCTGCGCTCTTGTAAAATTCCAAAGAAAATTAAGAAAAAAATTTCCTTGAAATTTGAGGGTCTTTACATTACTCCCACCTCAGGGCTTTACGTCCCCGTAAAGATACATCAAAAACTAGGGGAACAAATGGGGGTACTGAGCACGCATCTGAGCCTCCCGCTCCCAAGTGCTCTCCTGGAGGTTCCTGTGCTGCCATTTGATGCGCACAAGAGGAATCGACCGCCCACGTAGGACCCGCTCCTGTCGATCCTCGATCTCCACTGGGACCTCCGCAAAAGTCGCCCCATCGTCCACGTCCAGCTCCCCAAAGTCGATGATGTGCGTCGGGTCGTGCACATATCTCCTCAGCTGAGATACGTGGAAGACGTTGTGCACCCGGTGCAACTGAGGTGGTAGAGCCAGGCGATAAGCCACCTCTCCTATCCTGCTGAGGACCTGGAAAGGCCCGATGAAGCGTGGAGACAACTTGCTGCCTCAGCCAAATCTCCGTAAACCACGTCGAGGTGAGACACACAAAAAGACGTGGTCGCCATCCTCGAACTCTAGTGGCCTCCGCCTCCTGTTAGCATATGACTTCTACCGGATCTGAGCTGTCCTCATCCTCTCCTGGATGATCTGGACCTTCTCTGTCGTGGCTCGGACCATCTCCGGTCCCACGAGTGCTGACTCCCCAGGGTCTGTCCAGCACAACGGTGATCTGCAGGGTCTGTCGTACAACGCCTCGTATGGTGCCATCCCGATGGTGGAGTGGTAGCTGTTGTTGTACGCGAACTCCACCAAGGGTAGGTGGTCCTCCCAGCTGCAACCAAAGTCGAGAACACATGCACGGAGCATGTCCTCGAGTGTCTGTATGGTCCTCTCCGTCTGACCATCCGTCTGAGGGTGGAAGGCTGTGCTCAGATGGAGCCGCGTCCCGAACGCCTCCTGCAACCCCTTCCAAAGCCGGGAAGTGAAACGAGCATCTCGATCGGAGACGATAGACGATGGAACACCGTGAAGCCGTACGATCTACTGGACGTAAAGACGTCCCAAGCTCTCCACTGAGCCCTGCTCTCTGATGGGTAAGAAGTGTGCCGACTTGGTGAGTCGGTCGACAATCACCCAAATGGAGTCGTGACCTCTGGAAGTGCGTGGAAGTCCAGTCACGAAGTCCATAGATATGTCATCCCACTTCCACTCCGGGACCTCCAAGGGTTGTACCAAGCCTGCTGGTACCTGATGCTCTGCCTTTACCTGCTGGCAGGTGAGGCATCGTGAAACGAACTCTGCCACAGCTATCTTCATGCCCGGCCACCAGTGCTGTCGTCTGAGATCCTGGTACATCTTCGCCACTCCGGGATGTACCGCTAAGGGAGAAGTGTGAAACTCTCTCAGCACCTCCTCTCGTAAAGCGACTGGTACGAAGGTACGTCCTCTGAAGAGGAGGTCGTGCTCTGCTCCAAGGGAGAAACCATCAGGCGCCTGACCTGAGGATATCAGTGCACGCCGGGTCTCACAGTCAGCGTCCCCATGCTGAGCCTCTCTAACCCGCTGTAGAAGTGGAGGAGAGACTGTGAGAGACTGAAGAAAGGCTGCTCCGTCTCTATCCACGAAGGATATCTGTAAGGAGGCTAGCTGCTCCGTCGCCTCCTCAAGTAGCTGAATGCCCGTCCTCCTACTGAGGGCATCGGCTACCACGTTCCCCTTCCCAGGAGTATAGACTATCTCAAAGTCATAGTCCTGGAGGAACTCAAGCCATCTCTGCTGTCTCAGGTTCAGGTCCTTCTGAGAGAAGATATACCTGAGACTCTGGTGGTTAGAAAAGACTGTGAAGCGCTCGCCCATCAGATAGTGCCGCCAAGTCTTCAGAGCGAAGACCACTGCTGCTAACTCCAGGTCATGAGTGGGGTAGTTCTGCTCATGCGGCCTCAACTGACGTGATCCGTAGGCGATCACGGCCCGCTCTTGCATCAGGACGCACCCGAGTCCAGTCCCTGATGCATCGCAGTAAACTACGTACCCAACTCCCTCCTCAGGCAACCTCAAGATAGGTGCGCTGGTCAACCTCTGCCTCAGCTCTTGGAAGCTCTGCTGACATCTGTCTGACCACACAAAGGGTTTCCCCTTCTTCGTCAACGCTGAGAGTGGGGCCGCAACTCTGGAGAAGTTCGGCACAAATCTCCGATAGTATCCGGCTAGGCCCAAGAAGCTCCGCACCTCTGTCACGCTCCTGGGTGGCTCCCAAACTAGCACTGCCTCGATCTTCGCGGGATCCACTGCAACTCCCACCTCAGAAATGACGTGCCCCAAGAAGTGGACCTCACGTAACCAGAACTGGCACTTTGAGAGCTTGCCATAAAGCTGGTGCTCTCGGAGCGTGTCTAGCACGACTCGCAGGTGGTAGGCATGCTCCTCCTCAGTCGTCGAGTATACCAAAATGTTGTCAATGAAGACCACGACAAATCGGTCGAGGTATGGCTGGAAGATCCTGTTCATGAGGCTCATGAACACTGCTGGAGCATTGGTTATGCCGAACGGCATAACCAAGAACTCATAATGGCCATACCGACACCTGAAGGCCGTCTTCTGCACGTCCTCGTCTCGAACTCTGAGCTGATGATAGCCTGACCGGAGGTCTATCTTCGAGAACCACCGCGCTCCCTTGAGCTGATCGAAGAGGTCATCAATCCGTGGCAGCGGATACTTGTTCCTCACTATCACCTGGTTCAGGCGACGATAGTCGACACACAGTCGCAAGCTCCCGTCCGCCTTCTTGGCGAACAAAATCGGGGAAGCCCAGGGTGAAACACTGGGTCAGATAAACCCCTTGCTCTGCAAGTCCTCCAACTGTACCCGCAGCTCTCGAAGCTCGGCGGGGGCCATACGATATGCTGGAGTAGATATCGGGGCTGTCCCGGGGTACAAGTCGATGTAAAAGTCTACCTCTCTACGAGGAGGTAGCCCTGGAACGTTGTCGGGAAAGACGTCCACGTACTGGTCCACCACTGCAGGAAAAACTGGACTTCGCACGTCCACTGCTCCTAGGATGAGGCTAGCCAACTGATGAAAGATGGGCTGCACTCTCCTCCGCGGAAGTCCATCCTGTGCTGCAAAGGTTCCCTTCTCGCCGGTGAAGGTAAACCTGCTCCCGTCGGTGCGAACACATCGCACCTTGTGCCTAAAACAGTCGATCTGGGCATGAACCGTGGATAGCCAATCCATGCCCAAGATGACGTCGTAAGGCCTCGACGCCGCTACAAGGAGATCCCAGCCGAAGCTCTCGCCTCCTAGAGTAAGCTCACACTGCCGGCACCAGTGCGTAATCGTCGAGTCTTCTCCCGTAGGAGTCTCTATCCGTAAGGATCGAGCCAACGGCTCAGTCGGAATCTCCGAGATCCGAACAAGGGCAGAGGCTATGAAAGAGTGACTCGCTCCTGTGTCTATAAGTACTGCAGCAAGGGTGGAATAGACACAGATCGTACCTCGAATCATCTCTGGCATGTCGGGGTCGTAGGCATCCACTGCCTGGAGCTGGGCCTGTCCCTGTCCGCCAGCTCCCTGTGGTCGAGGTGGCCCTCCTGGTGGTGGTGGGGGTAGAGCCTGGAAGCGTCGCCCACCACCCGCTGCTCGGCCAGCTCCTCTGCCACGTCCGCCTCCTCCCTGAGGACCGCCACGGTCGACCCTCTGCCTCTGCCTGGGTGGCCCCTCCACCGTCTGCTGCTCCTCTGATCGGCGGGTCGGGCAGTCACGAGCCATGTGACCCTGCCCGCCGCAGGAGTAGCACAGCCTGCCTCTCGGAAGGCTGGCACTCCGCTGTGTGCCCCGCACAGCTGAGCCGGTGTCCTGAGGCCGTCTGCGTGGGGGTCTGGTCTGCCTGGACCCGAGAGTCATCCGTCGGCTACCTGCTGCCGAAGACTCAGCTACCTGCCGCCCTGCGCTAGGTCTCGCCGCTGAAGAAGGCTCTGCCAGGAAGCTCTCGATCAGGAGGGCTCGCTCCAGCACTCCCGCCTGGGTCGGAATGCTGAGAGAGATCAGCGACGCCCGAATCTCCTGTCGCAAGCCCTGCTCGAAGGTCCGGGCCCGAAAGAAGGGGTCCCGTACCATGTCGGTCGAGTAGCGAGATAGGTCAGTGAACCTCGCCGCGTACTGAGCGACCGTCATGCTGCCCTGGCGCAGCTGGAGAAGCTCCTGGATGCGCACCGCTCGGAGGGTGGCCGGGACGAACTCAAAGCGGAAGAGGCTCTCGAAGTCCGTCCAGAGCAAGGATGCCTCATCGTGAACCTGGAGCATCAGGCTCCACCATCGTCCTGCCGCCGCCTGCAGGAGGCTCGCCGCGAGAATCACCATGAGATCCGCTGGTGTCCTCACTAGCCTAAAGATCCGTACCACCGCCTCTAGCCAGTCCTCAGCGGCCTGGGGGTCCGCCTCACCGCGAAACCTGGGCGGTCGCTGGCTCTGAAACTCATGCAGTGCCCTGAGGCGACGTGCATCGTCAGCGTCTGGTACTGGCAGCATCGGTGGCTCGGCGGGTAAAGCTACCGCCGGTGCCACTGCTGGCAAAGGGCCCTGCACCGAGGCCTCGTCGCTCGGTGGGCTGCAGTCGCGCCCTACACTCGGAACCCTAGCTGGCTGTCGTCGCGGGGCCATCCTGAAAAGGAGAACAAGAGCACCACAGTCAGAACAGTATACCTGGTGAGCTGGCACAAGTAATCACAAAGAAAACTTGAGACTTTCATGAAGCAGATCAGTATACCCGGTGAGCTGACACAAGTAATCACAAAGAAAACTTGAAACACACACGCAATCAATGTTTTCATGCATTAAGTCGGAAATCAGGAGTCAGGGTCCTGGTGTACGGATACGTCGGCCGTCGCACCAACACTGGGCTCCCTGAACTGATAACCACACTCAATACACTAAACACTATTGCTTCATATAGAAAGAAAGGACGATCAGAGTCCGCGGTAGAACCGACCACCTCTGATACCAATTTGTCACGACCCGACCTCGGGGCCCGTGCCGTGACTACCCCAAGCCCGCCTTCCATAGGCCAGGGGCTGGCGACTAGCACCAAGGCGTAAAATCCCGGTAACAGGGAAGGCATTGCCTTTATAAGTAACAACCACCACAGAGTCAGCAAGCGGAAAGTAAATTGCATAAAAGTAAAGGGGGCCGGAAATACAAGCCCAACTGTAAAGTACAACTGAAAAGAAAAACAGCAACTGAAGAAAAGACGGCGGCCTCGTGTCGTCCACTGGCAATCCCACCTGAAGGGTGGGTACAGATAGCCTCCAGGCTCCTCGGGTCCCACGTCCGCTCCGAGCACGTCCCGCCCAGTGGTCCACCTCCAGGTACCGTCCTGCTCCACGCCCCAACCATGATCAGCGCTGTCCGTCGTCTGCAACCAACACAACAAGGTGCGGGCATAGCCCGTGTAGGGGTGAGTATAAGCTACTCAGTAAGGACCCCGAGACCCCCGAAGGTCTCCCGAAATCCACAAAGGATATAACACAAAAGAAAGATGCAATCACGAAGTAACATCTGACTCGACTTAGGTATATGCCCATACATATACCTAAGTCCCCAATTCTAGCTCTGCTCACGAGCTCAAGAACAACTCAATCCACAAAGGAAAGCAAGACTCAAATCCACAAGGAGAGTAAACAGTAAATCCAGATAGGATAGATCAACACAATCCACAAAGGAGAGTAACATAAGATTCAGCTCAACCAGGTATACTTTTTCAGATGACGTCAAAGATGATCACTGATCCATCTAAGTCGTCGGACCCACGAAGGATCGATAGGTACTAACCCCCGCAAAAGACCCACACAGGATCGGGCTCACACAGAACCTGTAGGCAATGGCTCACACAGAACCGGTAGGCAGTGGCTCACACAGAACCGGTAGTAGGACCCACACAGGATCGAGCACTGATCCACGTAGGATCGCTGAGTGCAGTAGTCGACACAGTCCACTAAGGATCTCTGCACAGTCGTCGCCGCAGTCCACGAAGGATCTCTGCTCTTCCGTCGTCGCAGTCCACGGAGGATCTCTGCTCTTCCGTCGTCGCAGTCCACGGAGGATCTCTGCTCTGTCGTCAAAGTCACAGCCAGCGCTAGGGTTCCCGCACACAGCGAGCTCGTTTAGGAGGGTCCGCTCACGAGCCGAGAGGCTGATACATCAACTGACACGTAGTCCGAAGTTGATGTATACAAAAGTTCCGTATCGACAACAGGATCTCAACGCAACAGACGGCGCGTCAATCGGACGCCCGGTCTGAGAGTTATTGGCATTTTCGTCCCAGGGGCCCGGTTGGTTTTTAGGGCAAAACCAACCCGACCGTACTCCGCCTGTATCCGATCCTCGGGCGGAGTATGCCAAAAGTTCCGTCTCACTTAGTGGAAACTACCACAGCTGACGGTACGTCGATCGGACGTTCGTAGCTCAAGTTATGAGCGTTTCCGCTCCGAGGGCCCGGCTGGTTTCGTGTACGAACCAACCCCGCCGAACCCAAAGTCTTCCGAAACCTTGAGTATAATATACCGAAACGACCGTCTCGATCCAAGGATCGCGTAGCCACTGACGGTTCGTCAATCGGAGGTCCCAGGCCCATGATATGGGCGAAAGACCGAAGAGGGCCCGAAACGGGGGTTCTGGGCCCGGGGCGACCCGGCCCGAACACCCCCCCCTTGGGTCGGTCGAACCGGGTCGGCCCGACCCAGCTAGGCCGGGTCTGGTCTGGCCCGGGCGCGGCCCGGCCGAGCGGCCGAATGAGCCGCTGCGGGTTTGACCCGCGGCTTTGGAAAAACGCGGCCCGCGCGGGCCGCGTGCTGGGTGGCCGGACCGCGGACGCGGTCCGGCGGTTCGCCGCCGCCGCGGCTCGGCCGCGGCGGACTCCTCCGGCGGCGCGCCGGGCGCCGCCCCCTCCGGTCGCCGGCGCCGCCGCGCCGGCGCCCGCGCCGCCGCCCCCTTCCGCGGGCTGCCGGAGTTGATCCAGTGGCCCGTTTTGCCTCCCGTCTGCGCCGTTGGTCCTCCCGTGGGCCGATCTTCACTGCGGGATCAACAGATCGCCCCTGCCGCGCGGTTCGTCGTCGTCCGCCATATCCGCACAACAAAAGAGATCGGCGGAGGGTTGCCGGGTCTTGTTCGTTAGACCCGCACCCTCCGCGTTAGTCATAAACCACGGGAGGAATAATCAACAACAATTTTAAATTTATTAAAATTGTCGTAGATCATTTTCTTCACTTTAAAAGAATAAACACGGGAAAAAATATAAAATAATCCAACATCCCTTACCTTGCCGTCGTCGTCGGACGAGAGGTCGTCGCGGAATTTCTCGTCGCGGAAGAAGGGGGATCGTCGCGTCGTCGCGGTATCCGGCGTCGCGTCACCAATATCCGGATCAAGAACAAACGGATTTAATTAATTAAATCTGTTGTTATTGAAATTAGAAAGGGAGAATTTAAACGATCCGATTCTCACCTTAGTTCCCGAACGAGGATCGGCCGCGGAAGAAGAGGCGTCGCCGAAGAACGTCGCGGGTAGATCTCGTCGACGTCGCAGATCTCGGTGTGCGTCGTCGAATTCCGGTCGCCGGCGTCCTTCGCGTTCTTCGCGTTCTTCGCGTTCTTCACGGAGAGGGTGGCGGCTCAGAGGAATTGCACAACAATAGCAATCCTCCAAAATAGACAAGTTTGTCTATTTTATTATTTTTCCAACAAACGTAAAACGCATAAGTAACGAACCATTTAATTCGTTGAATTAATTCAACGAATGGAACAGCCCATTTAATTCACGAAATAAACCGCCCAATTAAATGGTCTGTTAAGAAATTAAGAAAACGCGTCGGTTGACTTTTCAGTTACATTGACGGGTTTTCGCGGGTGCGTTACTTAGCGAAAGAAACGGCGGGGCTCGTGCGGACCCCACCTCACAAATATCCTACCAAGAGGGTAGGATATTTCTGGATAGCATCCTACCCAGTTCAACTCAGTTCAATCCGCCATTAAGTGGCTTCAAGTGGCTTCCAAGCAGCTTAAGTGAAATAAAATAAAGTTGTCGCACAAATTTATTTTATTTCTGACTTAAAGCCCCGAAATTTAAAAACCACGTCTGAGCAAACGCAACTCCGGAAGAGGCGTTTCTAAGCAAATACCGGCGCTGCGATTTCATCGGTGCCCTCAGAATTTGATTCCGGGCACCGGTTCAAAAGATAGAACAACCCGCTCGTCCGTTCACTGAACGTACCCGAGCCAAAATTCGGAAATTGATTCCGGGCACACCGGGCCTCGGAATCAGGTGCCGTCTGAAGCTGCGCTCTTGTAAAATTCCAAAGAAAATTAAGAAAAAAATTTCCTTGAAATTTGCGGGTCTTTACATACATTGGGTATGTTATTGTAATTGTTCACATTAAATAAACACCCAAATCAGTTAATAAATAGTGAGAGATATTTTATCTACCCCAATGAAAATCTATTAAATATTTAAAAATCTAGGCAATAATTTTAGTAATTATCCCACAAAAAAAATAATTTTAAAATTGTTTAAAATAATAAAAATTAGTATCATAAAAAATGAAAAATACTGACAAATAGTTTGCTGCTAATCATTTCTATTTGTTTTCATTGTTAAATTTCTTCACTATGAATAATAATAAATCTTTTTTATTATGCTTCCCACTGTTTTTCTTGTTTGATAATTTTTCATCTAATTTTTTGGTTATGTGTTTGTACATTGTTTATATTTCCAATTTATATCCTCTTAATGCATGGTTACTTTCCATAAATAGAATAATAACATCCCTGATTCCCATGAAAGGAATAGTGATGTTTGTTTTTAAGTGATGACTCAAAAATTTGAATAGTGAAATGTAAAATGTGAGGCTATACTTGATATTAATATTTGTTAAAACCAAGGGAATTAATTATATTATGATGATTGTGTAATGGACCAAATAATTATGTCAACAGATTTCTAATTTTCCATTACTGGGGTGGTCTATTGAAGTAGTATAGTAGAATTTTGGAAGACAACATTTCAGTTTTGTCAATTTATTTGTACCACATTTTATTGTAGTGAGAGTGGTGGAGATAGTAGTTTTACCTTATAGGTGTTAATGTGAGTAATGGTGAAGTAAGGTTCTCACCATACCATAGTACTTTTCATTGTGTGGTGGAATGGATTGGGGCTCTACACAATGACCATGGTGTATATTGTAACATCCCCCATTCAGTATCAATCTCCAATGGATAAAACAGTTTTTTACAAGACATATAGCATACATCCACATATGTCATGGGCCAATAAGAATCTATGGGATGCAAATGAAATAGTAGATAGACCATAACCACTGTTATATAATTTTAATATCAAAGAAGATAATATCAATTTAATGAATTACAAAATAGTAAATCATCACCATATAAATCAAATAGTAATACAAAATATAATTTGAGGCTAAAATGTAATTAAGTGAAAAAGTGTAATTAATATAGATAAAAAGACCAATTTGACACAAATAAACTCAAAATACCATAGTATCAAGTCCCTCATCATACATATCTATAATCTCTTAGGCATATGTTAATAATAAAAAAGAGGCCGTTTTCTCTAATAATATAACCATGTAATCATCTCAGGTATCAAACGTATTCTCGAATGTGGTGTGATTAAAACAATGTTTGTCGAAACCACTATGACTATATACCCCATCCTGATAGTATGTGACTACTGGAATGATATTATTTCTAGTATTAATTAATCATTTCAAATAAATTATAATAAAAATTTGCTAACCATCAAATTCTAGGTTGACACTCAGGGCTATCAAGCATTATTCTCCTAAATGCCAAATGTCTCTATCCCATGGATGATCCTCCTAACATATAATGTATAACCTATACCATTTCTAAATATAGAAAAGTGATCATTTCATATATTGATATTATATCTTTTCATATGAATATTTAATACTTTTCACAAAAACATGACTTCATACCAGAATAGTTTACTCTATGTGGAGAATCCAAACACAATATACTAATTTGTTGAATGATCATAAAAATATCGCATAAATATATTCTCTTTTAGATATATTCTAACATATACCCTAATTAAAACCATTAAACATAACCTGTGGAAGGAAACATATGACAGTCTAGGCTAAGATGGACAATGAGGGTAACAAAGAAGATATTTAAGAATAACATGAACACAATTGTATCAGAACATGCTCATAAAATATTACAACCAAACCCCTAATATCAGGGATCAAAATAATGAGTAATGATGTTTATATAATCATTTCATAAGACATTAATAATATTTAATCCAATTACCATTTTCCACGATAGAATAAAAGTTCCATAATAGATGGAATTTTGGAATTCACATTAGCAAAGAATATATTTTATATAGTAGTCAGGGGTCACTATAAAGGATATATTAGTGCAATAGGGTCACTCATGAAACAATAAAATTATTTAGGTATCCATCCAAATACAAAAATAATAACAAAATTCACATATTCAAATTGGTTAAATACACTTTTTAGTACAATTTATCTATTGAGATATAAATCATTTCTCAATACAATGGATGAAGATATATTACCCACACATCATATAATGAAAATAATTCATATGTGTTCAATGAGATTATAACACATTCATAATATTATAACCCATGAAATGAAATTTTACTCATAAAAATTTCATCATATCATTGATTGTGGAAAACAAAATTGTTATATAATCATATCAACCTTTTATCACTTCATTACCCATTGAATAACATGTGGAATTTTTTTATAATTTTATCATTTCATAATAGGAAGAATAGAAATGGTTTTTATATAAAATTATACTCTATAGAAATAAATTATTCAAATAATTATTAAATATGGTATATGTTAATTAGAAAGCTAGTAATGAATAAGTAACGTAAAAGGATGTCATATTTTCTTCAAAAATCTATTAAAATTGGAAAAAAGATTTTTTACTAATGATATTATGTATTCGATGAAAATAACATGTTATAGGTGAAAATTCATAATATAATTTTTAAATTAATTTAATTTTGTAAAAAAATTGAAACATATAATGGAATATTTAAATTTTATTTAAAATGTTTCATATAGAGAATAATTTTTCAACTTTTAAAAAAAATTTATAAAATATAAAACATTTTAGAAAACATTTAATTGAAAATAACAATTGAAACATGTAAAGTAATATTATATTATTATAATGTCATGATGTAGGGAAATTCTATTCAATATGTGAATGTTAAAAGATTTATTCTATTTACATTTTTTGCGAAATCAAAATAATTGTTTTTTTGGAAAATGAGATCGTTACATAAAAGTCTTACCATATTTGTATATTTTAATTATAATACCCATGAAAGAATCAAAATTAATCAATATTATAATATCATGTCAATAGGAATATTCATCTTATAAGATATCATATGTGGTTGTGTATACAACACATAAAGAATATAGGATCAAAACATCACATGTGTCTTAATGAAGGAAAAGTGTGATTAAGATCCATTAAAACACAGTTCTCTTTTAAATGCTAAAAAATATGAAAGAGAGATAAAAAATGTATATGTAAATACCCAATTTGTTTTCATTTAAATGAAATTCATGGATTTTATATGAACAATATCGAAAAACTAGTGCTAAATATGGCATGTATCAAACATAATGTGAGTTGGTGGTCACTTTCTACTGTTGTTATATATTGAATCTTCATCCAAAATAAATTATAACATAATGTAAAAAATTTAATATAATTAAAATGATTATATTAATATATAACATATCAATATGATATTATATAAAACACACACAATAAATGAATCAGGAATTTTCTTATGTCACCTAGAAATAAAAGTTAGAGTAAAAACCCCTTACCACATTAGTAATATTTCTAATCCTATGCCCCAATAAAAATTAACATCAAATAGAACATTATATATAATTATAATAACTTTAGTAATTATATAAAATTTAAAATTGAATTTACATAAACCTCATAATTGAAATTTGGGGTGAAATATCAAAAGTATACAATAAATAAAAGGGAGGCTATAAATACATTACCTTAAGTCTAGAACTCCGTGAAAAAAAATTAAACAAACTGGAAAATAAATATATATTTATTTTATAAATATTAAAGAAAAAATTTTATATATTATATGATATATTTTTTCATTTTGACCATTCAATACTTATTAATTAGAAATTTAATTTTTAAATAATGTTTCTAGTAATAACATTATTCTTTTTTCATATATTTAAGATATGTAATTTTTGGTCATCTTTCCTATCTAATTGATTAATGAAATCCATCTTAATAATCATGTTTTTTAATATTTATATATTACTAATTCTTTTGTTTCTATTTAAGAATTATTTTGTATAAATTAAGTATATTATGATAATAGAGATGGTAGGTTGTACATTCTCTTGAATAAAATTTCCATTTTAATTTATTATTAAAGAAAATTGGTATGAAATTTTTTATCATCACAAAATTATAATAATATCATAACTAACATATTAGTTATTTATTTATATTCCTATATATAATACTTGTTGTGTGCTGAGGAAAAGTGAGACGCATCACTTCATGAGGGTGATATTCCACACAAACATGAATGACACAATCATCATTCATTGAGTGAGAAGGTAAAAAATAAAATAAAACATTATATTTTTAGAATGATAAACATTGCATTATTTTTATAACTATTTCATTTATATGACATACATTAATTATCATTATTCTAATTATCATTCATTTAACTCGTCTCTTTCGTAGTCTGTGGTCCTCCATACACATGAGCAACATTATCGTATCTTCTAAAGAATGATATAGGTAGAAGAATATATGTTATAATGAGTCAAAATGTATACATATTTTACAAATATAATATATAGATATATATATTATATCCATAATAAATCCCAACCATGAGCAGTGTCAATAGAAAAATGAATGACATCGATTTATGAGGTGGTAGTCCACCATACACATGAATGATAAATTAATAACACATTTTATTATTGTTTATATGGTAGTTTTTCATGATCTTAACATTATAAGAATATAATATTATGAATGATAAAAAAGTTATTATTTAATTGTTGTTAAATATTAATATACCAATGTGGGAGAATAAATAAAATAAAAATTCCCATTTGATAACATAACCTCTTATTAAAGTATTACACATAGGTTTTCCCAAAAACTGTACATCTATTTTCATTATGTGATGAAAATGTAATCAAGCATTATATGATATAATTTTAATGATATTTGAAAAGTCATTGGCTAATAAAAATCTGTTTAAGGTGGGATTAAGAAAAAAATAAGTGGTGGAATTTTATAAATTAGGAGAGTGGAACATTAGTAATGTATTTTACAGAAAAAGATTCCCCAATTTTATCAAAATAAGAATGTTTAAAAATGGATATTTAAAGATAATTATACATTATATGGGAGAAATATTTTCAGAAGGTATATTTTATGCTTATTTATGTAACATTATTCAATATATTTTTTTAACCCATAGATAAACACAATTTAACCTTCATCGTGGAAATTAATTTTTACTATTTTCAATACACAATTTTCTGGAAAAAAATTATTCAGAGATAATAAATATTACTGTGATTCATAATATTAATTACATTTTTCAGAATTAATTTTAAATTCAAGGAAAATTATTATTATAAAAAAAATCCAGCATGCATGAGGAGAAATCGAGTTTTCTAAGACAAAATGATCAAAAGCTTATATTGTTTTTGTGTAAAAATTAAGTATAAAAAAGATTAAAATGGTCATAATGAGATTAATATATATATATAATTTAATTAATTTTAAATCAAAATCAAATTAATATATATTTTTACATTTTAAATAATTTAAATTCAACATCAATTTTCAATGAAAATTCACTAATTTTAACAATTTATAATTAAATTAATCATTTCAAAAAAATTATAAAAATTCCCCCTAATAAAGTTTTTTAATGATTTCATAAATTAAATCATCATAAACATTTTATATAAAAATATTATAAATTATGTTTTTTATATCATACTTAATAAATGAAAAAAAAGTTTTTTTTTAAAAAATGATGTTCTTAAGAATAAAATTAGAGGTACTCTTATCACATGTATAGAAAACACCCAAGATGAATACTAAAAAATTTTCTAAATAAATAAAAGATAATTTTATGGAAAAAAATTCATCGAAATTGGTATGTAAAATTTATAATGGTATAACACGTTTTCTTTCATAATTTTTTTTAAAAATATTTCCTTTATATTTAACTACTTTTTATTTTTATTTTTAATATATTGGTAAAAATAAATCATTTTATATACCTTCTAAAATAATATAATTTCATAATTTAGTTAATCCTAATAATTCCCTCCATTTAAACATATTTATTATATATATCATAATAATATCTTAATAATATGTCACATTTCATTAAAACAATGTTTCTATTAAATCATGCTATACTCAGAGTTTCATATAAGATTTGATCATGTAGTATTTTCATGTTATAAAACCTAAAAATTGTCTTCCATCTCACATGATATATCAAAAAGAAAAAAATCATTTTTTTAAAAAATATATTTTATAAAATCTCATGGTTTTAAATTCTACCCTCTCCCCATTAAAATGAGTAGCACACTTGAAATTGGTTTTTATCATCATGGTTTTGAGATTTGAAAATTCCATCATAGAAAAAAATCATATAAAATGATAATGGTAAATAATATTGAAAAAAGGGAAAGGGATGTGTGAATATCAATAAGAATAACACATAATGTGTTTCCAAATATATGAACATTGGTCGGATGTAAGTATATTATCATTAAATAAAGGTATATATAATCATAGATAGTGATAGAGATCATTGATCACAAGAACGTGTGTAATCCAGTGAAGGATAATGACTAAAATGAAATAAAAAAACAGTCATTAAATTTTGATGATATCATTAAAATGATGATAGTAGGTCACTATTTTATTTCCTCATCCATTTTATAATGTTGGTGATGTAATTTTATGTATAGACTGAGAACATTTGAAATTTTATTTACATGATATCATTTTATTTCATAGAGATAATTTAATCATTTTCTTATTCAATAAAAAATTACAACTTTATGTACAACTCTATGAAATGAATATTAGTTTATGTTTTCAATTTAGGAATTATCAGAGGGCCATGTGGTCGACAATATATGGATAAGTCATTCCTTCTGTATCTAATTATCTTTCATACAAAAATATACTGAAAAATATATTGATTAATTGTAAATATGATTTTGATGAGACCTTAAACTGAATACAATGTATGAAATATCACAACTAATAAGCCTTATAATCCTTCAAAAAAATTAAATTATAGAAAATTTGAATGAATTTAAATAAATTTCAAATATAATATTATCATTAATCTTCCAAAAAATAATAAGAACATTGTAATTTCCCATATAAAATATATTAATACATATATCATGAATTCTATTGAAACATGGTAATTACATAAAATAAAATAAAAATATATGAAAAAATTGAAATGCCGCATACATAGTAAATAAAGTAATTATTAATGAGCATATTTTATAGATAAAATATTAAAAAAAATTCAATCAATGATTACATAAACCAGTTTTCAAGAAATTGGATTTCAATTTGTATGTCATGAGTACTATCTAATTTATTTTATCATAATCATTATTCTGTTTATCAAATAATATAGACCATTTTATCATTCTTTGGAATATAATAAGGGTTATCTTCCCTTAATCATTTGTTTTAAATAAAATATAACCTTTCCACTAAATCATTTTTCTAGGAAATTAGTACAATACAAAATATTCTTTCAAATACCTAATAAAATACATATAATAAAAAATCCTTATATATTTAATGATTCATAAAATATAAATATCTATTTCCAAAACATAACTTATTAAATTATACCAAATTATTCGTAAATAAAAATCTAGGATTCTTCATCTTATTCCTTAACAATTATTTCCTTTCAAATGTAATTTTTAGACTCTTCATCAAAAACAATATAATAATTACTCATAAAACATCACTTGTTCTCTATGAGATCTTTCCCCATAGGACATTAATTTTAATATTACCATATATAACACATTTATAATATTCAAAAATAGATTTTAATTTATGGATACTGTTATTTTCATAAATTCTATTGAAAAAAAATTAATTTTTCCATTCAAGTTAATTGATGTGTATCCTTAATTTTCAATCTAAATGCATATTTCAATTCATATGAGACATTAACTTGAATTTTTTTTCTAATATTTATAAAATTAAGAAAATGTAAATCATGTTTCCTCTATGGTGGCGAGTAACTTATCTCTAAGGGAACAATATGTTTCTATTAATTGGTGAGTTAGAGAGTTAGTTATGATTAACCATGTCAGTTGTGATATATAACTACTGATTAAGAATTAACACAATATACTTCACTCTAGTCATCATCCCATTTGGATTCTAATTAGAAAATTTCCCATTAAATAGTTTGTTAACTGAGTTTCTTTTCATCCCACCATTGAACAAAACAAAATATTATGG
This sequence comes from Viscum album, assembly GCA_963277665.1. Lineage (NCBI taxonomy): Eukaryota > Viridiplantae > Streptophyta > Magnoliopsida > Santalales > Viscaceae > Viscum > Viscum album. The sequence goes on along the minus strand of OY728121.1, from coordinate 1,187,199,096 downwards.
TGTGAGAAACCCTATTCTTAGTAGAAAATTAAGTGATCTTTTATATGATATCAAAATAATGAAAAAATATTTCCAATATCTGACAAAATAAGAAAATAAAACATTATGAATGGATATTAATTAAAATTTTCCTTATGATTCAAAATGTGATTACGATTTCAATTAAATATCCCCCTAGTGTCAAAACCGATGTGCAGTAAGGGCAGTTGCTATGAAAAAAATAATGATTCTTTCAACATCAATAAACCCATTTTTGATTTATTATCCTTAGTTACATATACAATATATCCACATCCACTTATAGACTCTAGAATATCTTTAATTTCATAGAAATCCCAAACACTAACTATTACAAAATTCCATGAAATTTTCCAATAATTTGAATCATCTCTTGACTTATCCTTATACATATCCTCAGACAGATCCATATAAACATTTATTGGGATTTCAGTAATCATTTATCTTCCTAGTATCCAATGGTTAACTAAACATATACCTTTATACCAACTATATCAGCCTAATCTTACCAAACATTGATATTTTATCTTTTAATATGATCATTCACCACATTATATAAATGGGTTCTTAAGGACCATAATATTTTACTATAATTAGTGGCTATATACACATCCTCTAAATTTGGTGAATATTCATCATTTTTTCATTTAATGATACATACATTTAGTACTCTTAAATTAAATAATGTACATAAAACCATTATTCACAACCTGGGGAGTAGAATCATAAGAATATGTGAGATCAGTTAATCAATAAGTGAAAACAAGGATGGTATGTAAGAATAACCTGACCAAAGGGGTATGATTTCATGATAATAAATTTAAATACCATATCCTTCATATTAAATATCAAAATCCAGTGTCACGGTATAATATTTCACTATTCATAAGGTTTGAATCAAAAGGAAATAAAAAAATTAGCAATTATAACAAAAAATTATCATAATAAAATGAATTGTGGAATTCACATAATCATGGAAAATCATTTCTATGATATTAAAGGATCCTTTAAAAGGACATTATAGTGGAATAAGTTTAATATAAAAGACCACATAGTAGTAACTGTTAACTCATATGACTATCAAAGTGGAAAAAGTCCCAATATAAGCTAGGATCCCTCAACACTATAGTTCAATTAATCTCATGAGATATAAATATTTACCCAATGAATTAGTGTGAGATGTAGGTTTCTTCCACTACATAATCAAATATAGACATATGTTTTTATCAATATCATAAAACATACATTATATCACAACTAATAAAATTAAACGGTTTTCTTAAAACATTCATGAAAATATCCTATGGAAAACAGAATGGTTTCATCGTCATTTAATCATTTAGTAATAGAATAACCTTTGAATAAAAAGATATTTCAATATTATTTTATCATTTTATAACTAGTGGAAGAGAAAGGGGATTCATCCACATTTTTTCATATTAAACATAAACAATTTAAAGAAATAATTAGTAATTTATTCTTGGTTTATACACCCAAAAACCATTTTTATCATCAAATAATGTCATCTTAGATGGTAAATTATTTTGAAATATCAAATAGACCTTTTTTTGTAGAAAAGAAATATTATTCGAAAATCAATATTTAGAACAAAAAATTTATAAATCTATTTTGAAATATGTTTCTTTCAATTAATCATTGAAACATATAATACAAACATTATATTTCCTTTTAAAAAATTCATGACAAAATTGCAATTATTCTATATAAAATAATTTTAAAAAATATTTTTTTTGAAAATTATTTTATATGAAAAAGAACTTCTAAAAATATAAAGGATGATTTGATGAATATAATGTTCCTGATATGAGATAAATCCATTTATGAAGGACATTTTAAATCATATATTAATTTTAGTTTTTGGTAAAATACTAAAGAGGAAATAATTGGAGAATGAAATTATGATTCCATTATATGTTTTTAAAATTAAAACATGGGATAAATTTTATTACCAATAATTGGTGAAATAACATTTTATAATTTTTTTAACAACTTTTTGTAAGAAAATTTTTTATCGAGCAAAAAGATAAATAAAGATGCATTTTCTTAATAACATTATTTTGAACATATGTGTACATAAATAATGGAAAATTAACATAACAATTTGATTCTCTATAAATAAAAGTAGGAGAGAAAATACATGGGTTTATTGTGATTTAAATCATAAAATTTCATTATGGGAGGCATAATAAAGAGTAATTTTTATGTATATACTCCTCAGAATGAAAATTTGATCATATATTAATATATGTCTCATAGATGGAAAATTGTTACCATGATCCCAAATAGTATGGGTATAGTTAGAAGTGTAAACCATGTAAAAGAGAGATCCTAGAATGTATATTTAAATAATAATAATTTTCATGAGAATCAATATAATTTCATTAATTGATAGCATATATACCATATATAATAAATAATTGTTGAATATTTGATGTATCTCATAGAAATTGAGATGGTAATACTTTAATACTTCCGTAATATTTTGAATCATAATCTAAAAAAAAGAATAAAATCAAATGAAACTTTGTATTCAATGAAAATTATGTATTTAATAATATAAAATTTCAAAGGGTATGTATATACACCGCACAAAATTAATGAGTGTTGAATTTGAATATGTATCACATAAATAAAAGAGAGAATTGAAATCCATTACAACATTAGTCATAATTTCAATCATAATCCACAATAATAAATAACATAAATTTAACGTTTAAATATCCATAAAATTTGTGTATTAATGATATAACATGTAAATAGGTCATTATATACACCACGTAAATGAAATGAGTGGTGAATTTATATAGGAACCCCCAAAATAAATAAGAGACCACACACCCATTACCTTACGTCTTGACCTCCATCATACATGATTGAACTATCTATATATTAAATTCAAATTTATTATATATATATCATAGAACCATAATTATTTATACAAAACCATATATTAATTACATATGACACTTAATTTTCCATTTTCTACTAATTACTTGTTAAAATCATATTTGGGTAATAACAGCTTTATTTTTTATATATCATTGGAATTTTTAATTTTTATACTGTTAAATTAATAATGGAATCTTAATATAAATAATAATAATAATTAAATAATTATAATAGTTATACATAAATTATATTTTAATAGATATCTTGATATTTTTTTTTGAATAATTAAGTATGTTATGACCATTGAGAAGGTAGGTCAAACATATCCATGGGTAATGTTTCCATTTCTGAAGGATTATTATGAAAAAGAGGTATTTAATATTTAATATTTATATATTTATCATAATATCATAAATATGATATTATATCAACAAATATGTTTGTACATATCATTTATATTGTGTGCTGATTAAAAGAGAGTCACATGTCTTTGTGAAATCAGTAGTCCAGATATACAAAAACAACAATCTCAACATTCAATGAGGGAAAAATAAAAAATATAATGATATATAATACTTTAATAAGGATAAATATTAAATTAATGTTATAATTTTTTTCATTTATATCACATATTCTTATTAAATTTATCCTTATTATCTTCCATATAAAGCGTTAGTGAAAAAATAGTCACATCATGTCTCGGGTAGGTAGTCCTCCTTATACACAGGAGACGTTATCATATCACCTAAAAATAGGAATGATAGATGTTATATTTTAAATAAGGAAAAAAATTATATTTATTTTTCAATTATCATATATATAATTCATATTCATCATCATATAAAACATTGAGATGTGTAAATAAAAAATTATAGATATTTTTTGGGAGATGGAAGTTCGTTGTACACAAGAATAGTGATTTTGTTACCTATTTGAAAATAATTGGACATTTTGGAAGGTTTTTTAGTAATAATAAAAAATTTAATTAAATTTATTATACAAGGGATATTATAATAGAATATTTTATTAATAATTTAAGGAGGTGGAGAATGAAATAAAAAAAGAAAATTCTTCTGGACAATTATTATTTGTATAATTTGAAATATAATATATTATTATTATTATTAATATTTAAAATTTTATTATTTAAATATAATTTAAAATATAATATATTGTTACAAATAAATAAAATAAAAATACAATATTCAATTAAAATTCAATATTTTTCACTATTAATCCAAAATATAAATCTTCTCAGAAACTAATAAAAACACCAACCTAAGATAATTTTTATTTAATGATTTTAAAAAAATGAACTTTATTTCTCCAAAGAAATATTATGAATGTTTCAAAAATTATTATTTTTTAAATATAAAATTAAAAAATTGTGACAAAAATATTATTAAAAATTATATCTTTAACCATAAAATTAGATTCATTCGTCTTTCATGAATAGAAAACAAATAAGATTAATGTTAAATATTTTACTTAATATACACTAAATAAATATCATTAAAATGATTTACAGGAAGTTGTTTTTTTATTTTATTGAGACAAAAATGTTTCTTTTCATAAAATATATATTTTAGAAATCTATTTCATTTATTTTCAAAAATATTTTATATTTATTTATGATTTATTGGTCATAAAAGAATTAATTTTATATACATGAGTATACCATATATTTTCATAAAATAATGAATTCTATTCACACTAATTATTTCAATGGCTGGGTTTTAATTAGAACAATATAATTTTAACTGAAGTTACATTTTGTATAGAAATATTTATTATGTAATGAATTATAAACATACTGTTTCATGGTAGACATGTTAAAATAGATGTTACATGAAATGAATGATAAAATCATGGTTTTGTGTAAATAAAAAAACTAATTATATTAAATTATTTTGAATAATAAAATCACAAAATATTAGGGTGATACACTATTGAATCCCAACATGAATCCATTAAGACTCACAAACTGATGTCACTTACATCATCCATGGGAACAATACAAAGCAATTGTATAAGTAACCATCTCATACTTGACTCAACGAAAATTACCATAATAGAGTCATATAGAAAATCGCATGTCCACATTACATATTTAAATTCCTAGATCAAGTGTTGATTTCTCTATTTATAGGATGAACCGCCACTCTATGTATCGTGAGGAAGTGGTCCATGTCCTCAATCAAATTTTTAGCAAACATATATACCAGAAATCTATATATTGATTTAATCAAAATTTATATAAAATACCTGGTTGGTTATTTTTTCACATTATATTATCTAAGAATTTTTTCTAAATTGGTAGATTATCATATGATAGGATGAATCAAATCAATAAGATCGTCAAATGTTTCTAATTATCACAATTCATTTTTCATGGTGCATCATTCTGAAATATGAATTTAAATTATCAATCCAAAATTCAATTTTATTAAATGCTAATTCATTGTATCATCACGGTATTTCTCAATACATAGATGTCCGCATATATGGTCTATGTGCCAATGGACCCAGTAGGGTTTAACGGGAGTTTTAATAACATAAATTTTAACAAGAATACAGAAAATCAGTTAGTATAGTCACACAAATGGTGTAATGAAGTGACAAAATTAATATAAATACATAAAAAATTTAAGAAAAACATATTTTTTTATACCACCTACCACAATCCTATTATCAATGAAACAATACCAAAATTGAACAATAATAAATAAAAAATGTGATGGAGATTACATGGAAAACATAGATCTAACAATTATCAATATATAAATCTTGGTCCAATTTCCAATAGAGGGGAACATCGGTATTACATAGGATTGTAGAAGGAAGCAGAAAACAAAAGTGAAGGAACTCAAATGAAATCAATCAATATAATATGACAATTAAAATAAAATGAATCACCAAAAAATCACTTATAGTATCCCTAGGGTTTGAGAGAAGTGGATTCATGATGAATGTAAACTTATTTTAGGAATCAAAATATAAATTTCCATTTATCTTGAAGATTTCATGATGTGAATCCTTTATTCGTGATATTAATGCCACACATGATGTATACACCAAAAAAATATCACCGATTTTTTAATTAAAACTGGTCGACATTTTGATAACATGAACATGTTCCATGGTGTGTATATATTTCATGCTCTAAACTAGTTTGCGACATCTTCCTTGAAATAAGATATTTTTTTGTAACCCATTCATTATGTGAATATGTCCAACATAAATGTCACATGTCAGATTATATAAAAAATATAAATCCCCCTATAAATCTCATCATCCTTTTATAAATGGATTATCCACTATTTCATAATGATGAATATAAAACACAAATAAAATATTGTCAAAAAAGAACACGAGGTACGTAAATAGAAAATACAGGATCCTACGAACCCCCTACTAAGTAATATCTCATTCTAAAACTGATCAATGAATAATTGTGGAATATCAGGGAACAATCCAAGACATTTTTCTCTTATCTCATAGGTCTCCCCTTGAATACACCCATTCTACCATTACACATGAACTATATGTATAGTTCTTCCCTAGAGATACTTACCCCCATAGTCCACAATCCACATTGGATAATTCCCAATGGAAACATCTACACCAATATTAATATCATCAACATATATCACATGAGAATCGTTAAATTGATATCTTTGATGCTTCAATACATGAAACACTTCATGAATGGAAATGTAGAGAATTATGAGGTACATTCATTAAGACACTCGACAAACCCTTTCCAGGACCTTGAATGGAACAACTGACACTAGTTCCCAATTTTCTAAATTCCCAAATTGGGGTTCAACAACCCAATTGAAAACCAAATGAAATGATGATAATCAACCACAAACTCTAGAATTCATCGATTAGGGTCACTATCATATTTAGGCTTGTTATGTCCAGTTAGAAATAACTTATATATAAAATGGTACTTTTAAAATATATCCTTCTTGAGATAAGGTTCATAAATAGGTAATTTACAAACATCAATTAATTAAAGAGTTTATTAGAACTACCTTCCATAAAAAGGAATGAAATTTTCCATCATGATTAAATTAAAGATGTTTTTATTATATAAAATATCATTGTGTTCTATATACTACTCCCATTAACCACATAAGTCCTTAACACAAGATCATAAAACATCCTTTATATTTTTATGTTCCTGTTCATATTAGATATTATCATGAGATTTATTGGATATACTTTATATAACCATCAATTATAGATCCTATAGAAGATCCAATAAGAAGTATGATGTGAAACAAGGATCTCCATTAGAAATGATACTCCTCGGAAAACCGTGTTGTCAAACTACCTCACATACCTAAAGACCACAAAGATCATTAATGGTGATAGTCTCCCTGAAAGGGAAATGTTTTCTACCATAATCAATCAATTTAAGATTAGCACTGATTCACTATTCATATCATGATTATTCTATAATCCTATCACTAAATTAATAGTGATATCATCCCACTTCCATTCCAAAATTGGTAGCGCCTTCAAGGACCCACATAGCCTCTCATGTTCTTCGTTCTCCTAATGAAAGGTGAAACATGTCAATATAATGTATTACATCTCAATATGCATAACTAGAAACCAATAACATCAATAGAGTCGGTGATACATCTTTTTCAGCACTAGATATACCACAGATATATAATTTTAAAACACTCATATCACCTCTACATAGAAGCCCATATGAACCCACACTCATCCCTGTAATGGATGATAATTTTCACCAGTAGGATTCCATCTTGATGGTTTTTCCTCACCATATGATATGTTCCCATGTTTTAGAAAATATGTATTAGATAATTTTTTTGTCTTGATTATTCCAAAAATAAGTGTGAAATAGAAGTTGTGTTAGATATACTAATCCATGAGACTCCTGATCATTTATATATATGTATGCGAAGAGTTCCATCATCAGGCACTCATCACAAGAATCCATAATTTCCTCTATATGTGTATTTTTCTCGAGGAATCTGTAGTGTTGATACCCTTAAATTTTTTGTAACCTAGCTCTATGTCAAAATAATATAGATACATGATCCACCAATTTTTCTGAAGGATTAGGTCTTTTAGAGAAAAGATGCACATGTTGCTCTTGTTTTCCATCTACACCAAAAAAAACTATCCCAAAATATTTTTTCACAATAATTTCAGGACTTTCACCACCATTTATAAACCCTAATATTTATTACGACAATTTGTCCCATGTGATCTTAGTATACTTGATCCATTAGAAACAAATATGTATTTCTACATCAGAACTATCTGTTTCAAATAGTTGATGTGTCACAATACCCAGTGTATGCCATATCCAGAATTGGTAAGTTGAGTATCAAAGTTGAGTTCATCATTCTCTTCATATAAAAAAACAATTTCATTTTGGGTAACAAACAAATATTACCCCTCTATTGGTCAATTCGTACATTGTGGCATCTAGACTGATTATGTTCAAGATAAATTTCTTATAATAACATAATTACCATTGAAATATATATACCATAAGGATATTATTAGGCCACTCTCAATGTAACATAGATTTAACCTTCTTTGGTTCCACTGTCAGCATATCCTTTGAGACTACATCATCAATGGAGTGACCATTACCAATCCAAAAAATGTAATTGGTTTTCTTTTCATAAATCTTATTCTTTGTTAGTGTACTCAAGAAGATGTCTAGATGTTTGTAATCATTGTATTATTAATTGTATGATACTATGATATTGTTAAAAAACCCCCCAAAAACATCTCTAAAAATGGTCAAATGATCGGATTCAGAATGTCCATGAATACTTCCATTGAATTTTATAGACCAAATGTTATCACTCTGAACTCATACATTCAATAAATTCTATGGAAAGCATTTTAAGGCATATCTAATGGTATTAATATCAAATAATTCCACCCTAATATTTTTTTAATTTTAGATAATATATTCTCTCTTATTAGATAATATAAAATATTTTTATATTTTAGCATGGGGATAGTAGTTCTTGACTTTTTTTGGTTCAATATCTGATAGTTGACACACAAGAGAAAAGTCCAACATTCCTTCCAGGTGAAAATGATAGGAGAACCCATTTGTGAATTACATGGTCTTACGAAATAATATTATTTTATATGTACGCATGGAACATAAAATTCCTAAATATTCCTAGTTGAAACCATTTATTGCAGGATAGGATGTGAATCTTCTCCCCACACTATCTTGATCCTCCAAATGATCTCCTGTATTTTTGGTATGCCCTTTACCTCATTAGGATATGAATCTTGAAATATTTTTACCAATATAGGTAAAATATCATAATTCATTCCACCATTATCTAGAGTAGTTATTTCAATACGAGTTGTGAGATAATCCAATCATCATTAAATTTATCATATATAAATAGCTTGATGAACCCACTCACCTTGTTTAAAATAGGTTCCTCCCTTAAAATATATAAACATAACTATCATCCAGTAACATTCATTGTTAGTGTTCTATCGAAAAAACTATTATATATCAATATTAAAATAAAAACATATCATTTCCAGAAAAAAAAAGTTCCCAAAAGATATATTAACAACTAATTTCTCATGAATGTTCCATACTGTGTTTGATATTCTCTAACTATTCCCCAATAGTTTATTGGTGGTCAAAACACCATCCAAAAATTCCATAAAAAATAAAAATATATTTTTAACAAATTATAGATATAATTTAATGTCATTATCATAATAAAAACAATACAATAATTGGAAGATGATACAAGAATCATACATATGATGGTAGAATGACATTAATCCATGCTAGCCGGAATAGATCACACAACATGAAAATAACATGTCCCCTAAACTATCCCCCAATCTAACTCCCCAGTTATACACCCTTGATATTGTACTACTGTTATTTCACTTTACTACCACATCCCATAACATGAAAAAAATTTCCATTGGAACTACTCATTCAAATCTGCTGAGTTGTAGCTCTTTTATTCTCATAAATAGGGTCCTATCTTGATTACCTTAAACTATGAAAAAAACATTGTTTTTGATATTTTATGTATAAAAATGAAATAATGTCCACACTATTTATTAAATATGTTCATTTGTGGAATATTTTGGATAATAACAATCATTTTTAATATTAATTAAAATTTAAAATATGGATCTTTAGAGTGCACTATATTATTTGGACTATATATATTAATCCAATAATTATTTGATCTCAAAATTTTATAAATATTTCTCATACTCAATGGGGTAACACAATAATTTATTCCATTAATATAGGATCATGAATTTTATTGGAGTAAACGGGATATAAATTCAAAGATTTATTGGCCTCGCCAGATAAGATCCCACATCATTATTTGGTTGATGACATCTATATAATTGATTTTATTGAGTCAAAAATGGATTGTATGATCTTGGATGCTATTTATAACAAACCATCATTCTATAAGGATAGTTGGTTGTCAATTTTTGGCAGTCAAACAAGTAGATAAATTTGTATTAAAATATTTGGTAGAATTATTCCTTAACAATTGAAAAATATTGAAATCCTATTTTCCCCTCACCTCAATAAATTTTTGTTCTCATATTTGGAGGGGGATGTACATTCAATAGAATTCAGTAATCATTAGAAATGTTGTTCTGTTCAATTTAAATTCACCAATGGAGGAGGGAATCTTTCTAGATATGATATCTTCCAAAATGATATTGTCTTCTTCTTAATGGATATGATATTGTATTTTATGAAATAAACACATTTTTTATATTAATTTTTTATTTTTTTCTTTCTAGAATATTTTAAATATTTTTTATAGAATTCATGGTTAAAAATTATATTTGGGTATACCCATTGAAAACATTTATAATTTTATTGGTTTATATAATGACTACACATCCCATGTTAGAGTGGCATTCTTAGTAATCTATATACCTTCAACCATAATTTATTTATATTTAATCAAATTGATATTTTAATTCACATAATAAAATCTACGATATGAGTTTTAAATTTAACCTAAAATAATGAAGTAATTGAATAATTATGAAAAAAACACATGAGGTCGAGAATTAAAAAAATATCAGAGTTAAATATTATTATGTAAAATGAAACAAAACATGATCAATTTTTACAGTTCAAAAACAATAAAAAAAACTCCAATAATCCCCATTTTCAAAATAGAAATGTTATATAATATAGTCCTGAAAATTAACAAGTTTTTAATGACAATCAAATCAGGGTGTTGTGATTTCATGATCCAAATATAGCCTACTGTTTAATTAATGTAATTCCATTTATAAAATATATTCTCGTATTGATTGGGGAATAAAATTAGGGGTTTATAATTATGTAGACAATATATTAAATGATAGTAATTAATAATTAATTCATCATGTAAAGTTAGATAGATTATTCAATTGAAGTAGTTTTCCATAGAAATATCTTCTCATTGTGTTTTCTAAATCTCATTTGAAAAGCTAATATAAAAAAATACAATCTTTTTCCAACATCCACGTTTTTATACATTTATAAAAGTAAGAATCATCTGTCTAGTTTGTTTAGTTATTTTATCTTTATTTTCATAACACCAATATGGTGTTGTTTTAAATACTCCATCTTTTCTTTATTATATTTTTCAACTACTCGGGGGCACCTTTGTACCCAATAATCTCACATCATTTGAGAGTTCCCATGATAGTTCCTTTCAATTTGGAACCATTAATGGTGGAGGAAAGAAGTTATTTAAACCGATTGGAAGAATTTATTTTCTTTTTTATTTTATTATCTTTATCTCTGGATTCTTCATTATTTCCTCTTATTTAATTTAGTTTTATATTTTTTTCCATAATCACAAAATTCAGGTTTTTTAATATTATGGTCCACATTTATTCATATATTTTTTATTTTTGATCGATTTGTGACACAAAATATTCATAAAGATATCTTATAACATGACCATCAGATTGGAAACATCTTTACGGCTTGGATCAGATAGTCTCAGTCTATAGGTTGTTTCAATATTCAACTAATTATAGAGATCATACATTTTTTTAACATTGAAATTGGAAGAAAATCTATCACAAACATAAAAATGGAACTAATGGATGAAAATAATAACATTGAACATAATATTACAATTAAAAAATCGTTTCATATGAAATTAACTATCACATTAATTGTATTATATATTGCATATTTGAATCATACTTTTAATTAAAATATGGATTAATACATTTGCTTCCAAAATTTCATGTACTCTTTGGATAGGATCCCAATGATCATCTTAATGAATTTAATGATTGTTTCTCAACCCGAAATCCCGAAACATTATCTAAATATAAAATAAAACTAATATCATTCCCATTTTCAATTGATGGAAATGAAAATGAGAAGAAGTATCATTTATAAACTCAATAATTAAGATGAAGGAATGATTTTAAATGTATTTTCTTGTATAAATGTTTTATAAAAAAAATTCACATCAATTTATAAATTGATATCAAGGAAAAAGTGTAATTATTTTGAGTCCATTTATGAAGACTTTGAGTGATTCATTAAGTTTTGTTCAACATTCCCACACCACCAAATATGTGAGAAACATATCATCTAATAATAATTCAAAGGACTCAAACCTGTTGATAAAATAATAGTGGGTGTTGCAGCAAGATTGTAATATGTTGAAAAAATTATATTCGTTGCATGTGCGTTGAGTGACATGAGGGCACAAAACTCCTATGAGTTTTGTGATCATGGAACACCAAATTTTAGAGGACTATATTAGGTAAGTCCATATTCTATTGAAAATCATTAAATTCATACCATATTAGATGATTTTTCCTCTATGATGAGGTTGATTTACTTGGATAAAAATACATTCCAACCCTCTCCAACAAGGTCTTGTGTCATTTCCCCTGAAACAGACCACCCCACTAACAATATTCCACAATTACATTGGAAATTGGATTGTTTAGTATTATTTCCTAGGAAACCCTGTTAGTATAAACAATAACCAAATACACAGAATAAGTTTGATTTATTTGGAAGAAAATAAATAATTTTGTAAGGATCAATCAGACATGAGGTATGGATTTGGACAAAAACAAAATCCCCATATTCAGAAAAATAATCACCACCCTCCACAGTACCAAGATGTTTTTCAAATACCCAAGAGGAGATTTGAATCTTAAGAATCTTAAAGTCAACAACAAAGGAATCTAAAATAAATGGTATATTCTAATATAGATAAAATTTTGAATAATATTTTTCTGAATCAACAGAATGAGATGTTGATTCAATGTTTGAACTTGAAGTAGTTGAAGATACTAAAGACACAAATATACACCGCCGTCTATGAACTGACTAGTTTAAACACTAGTAATAAAATTTCATTTCCTACTCTAAATCCCATGGGGAATGTCAGTTCCATCAAATTGGGATGTGGGAAGAAAACAATTGATACATATACACATATAATTCTACTAGCAATCACCACAGATTAAAAGAAGCCCCATTCAAGACCAATTGATGTGTAACCCAAGGATAAAGATAAGGGTAACCAAAATATTCATGATGCTCCACAAAATCCCCTTTCATTTCCAAATAGATTTTATAATATATGAATAATTATGAAGCGGTGATTAAAAAACTTTCATTGGACCTATTCAAGCATGTGGATAAAAAAATCCACATAATTAAAGCTATTATGTAATTCCCTAGGTGTTTAAAATTCTAAACAAATTTACTAATCATAGAAGGATTAATTGAATTGAGAGGATCAATTTTGGATTGAATGTATCAACACTCATTACACCAAATCAAGAAATTCCAAAAACTAAAAGGATTCATGGACATTAACCAAACCATGCACTATAGGGTAGTTACACTATTTTAATGCAATATGTAATTTGGGAGAATACATAAATGTGTATCTTCCATTTTTGGTATCTTCATTAAAGGATGGAATGTCAAAACCAATATTAGTATTGGTGCAGTTGGTAAATATTTTACAACATATTCAGAAGGATTCATTGGGGATGAAATTTTTTGGTTTAGAGACATGATATTTCCTTCATGTTTCATTGTAAATAAAATTGAGGATGATTTGGTATATTCTCATTCTCAAATTATCTTATGTGGGACCTTAGTCAAAATAAAACTAAATCATAAATCTATAGGATGGTACTATTTCTATAGAGTCTAGAGATTAATTTATGATATTTACTGTTTTGAACTCAATGAAGAACCCCTTAAGAGGAAAATTCTTCTTTTGTTGTCGCTCATTTTTATCCAACAAGTAAATACCCTATGAGTTTTTATTTTCTTATTCTCGTAGATATTTTGAGAGTTAGTTTTATATTGATGCCTAATTTCACTTCCTCACGTATTTATAATCAACAAAACTCTCTTTTATTTTATTTTTATGTTGATTCATATTCTAATTTTGAACATGTTCACTATGATTATGACATGAGTGTTGAGTATACTAGTTGATTTGATGAATTTTTCTCATATTTTAATGATATATATTCTAATAATGATTTTATTTTTGTACATATTATATATCATTTAATTTTTCCATCTCTACAACACACAAACAAAATTAGATCTCAATTTCTTCCATAAAATCTCAAATAATCCTACTTGATGAGTATTGAGATATCAACTATTATCATTACTAACAAATAACATTTTTAAAGTGAAGAATTGTTTTGAAATGTTTGGGGGATAAAATTATTGTATTATGTTGGAACATGGATGAAATATTTTGTAATAGAACCTCCATTTTCATGCATATGATTCTTTTGGAGGGTGGGTCTAAACTGGTTAGGAATCCAAGATGGAGACTCAGACCAACTCTCCTTAAATTTTGTTAAAAATGAATACATAAACATGGTCGAGGTAGGATTCATTTATTCGATTTCTGATTCCTATTTTTCCTATCCAATTTCTATGTAGTCTATGAAAATTGGTATTATTGTTTTTAGAAATTAGAGAGAGAAATTACATCCACTGAGGGTGAAAACTGTTTTTGTAGGTGTATTAATTATAGCAAACTAAATAAATCCACCATCAAGTACTGTTTTACCTCAAAATTATTGATCAAATTATTTATGTACATTCTAGGAAGACATAAAATTATTTCATGGGTGGATTTTCTAGATATTTTTATGCTCCTATATATCAGGATGATCAATTGAAGACAACATTCACTTCTACATTCAGTACATTTTCCAACTGTTGGTCACCATTTTGACATTTCAATTTCATAGGTACCTTCTAGTTATACATGGTGATTTTTTCGATTTCATTGATATCTTAACGTACAATAATTATGGATGATTATATTGTCTATGGATCATACTTTGATGATTGTATGATTGGTTTTTGGAATGGTGATGAATTTTTGTATTGAGAAGAATTGGGTGCTGAACAATGAAATGTTTTATTTGTTGGTTGACAATGTAATTTTCTGAAGGCATGTTGTGAAAAAACATGAAATTGAGGATGATACATCTATGGTAGATATTATGTTACCATTTACATATCAATCGTGTGTGTGTGATGTTAGATCATTCCTAGGGAATGATGGATTTTATCAATACTTCATAAATTATTTTAGTTATATCTCTCTACCATTATATTAATGTCTAAAAAATATTTAATTTATATGTGACTATTATTGAAGGGTATAATTGGATATGAAAATGAACCTTAATCCCACTCCATCAATCATACAATCCAAATAGTGGGGCCTTCCACTTTTGATTATGTGTGATACTTTATGATTCATAGTTGGAGGTTTCATATCATAGAGGGTGGAGGGAATATCATTCATGATATCGTATGATTTGAGGACATTGGATTCACCCAAATAATATTGAATAACCATAAAAATTTATTTTCACTCTCTAATATTTTTTTCTTCAAAATCAATTCATATATAATTTGCAGTAAACAATTGATTTTTCTAACAATACATTCCCCAATGAGTATCTCAACTCCATCTCGTGTAATCAACCTTGTTATATATATATGGTGAACTACCATGTTCCCTCTTATATTACTACAAATTCAGTGATACATAATTTCTGTAAGATAATTGGTGAGTCTTTGTTTTATGTGTGGGATGATCCCTACGTCTGGTGCATGTGTAGTGATCATGATATTAGGAGGTGTGTTCCTGATGAGGAGTTAGTTTTTTTCTACATTTATACCCTACACATTCCTGTTGAAGGAAAAATTATACCCAAAATAATAGCTAGTATTGTCTTAGACACTTGGTTATATTTTCCGAGCTTATACAAGAATGCTCGTGTGTTCTTATGTCATTCACACATTGCCAATACACTAGAAATATTACAATGAGAACTGAGATGCCTCAATAGCCCATATTATTTTGAAAAATTATATATATATATATATTCATATATATATATATATATGGAATTTATTTTATGGGTTTATTTAGATGTTCATATATATTTTTCTATATTTTTAATAATGATCATCTTATAAATTGGGTTTTTTTAAAAGGCCACGAGGACTGATGATTCTAATGTTGTAGTCGGTTTTTTCAAGGAATATATTTATTTCTAGTTTTGGAACACCATAGGGTGTTTTTAGGGAAAAAAGGAGACACTACTGTAATTATATTTTTGATTACCTCTATTGTAATTATGGGTGACTCATGAAACATAAACACCATAAAACCCCAAAACAAATAGAGTGGAAGAGGAATCAAAATTGGAGTATATTTTATGAGAAAATGGTTTCATTGAATACAATGTATTGGAGAATGTTCATGGATGATGCACCTTGGCCTTATATGATAACATAAAAAAAAATATTTTTTACCAATTTGGGATTGGTTTTTGGAAATTTATATCATCTCTCTGGGGAGGTTGATATTTGAGAATACTGGGATATGATGAAATGAAACATGTATTTTTACTATTATTCAATTCAATGGAAGCTTTAAAAAAATATTGATGAGATTTTAATGAATTGGTATGAGAAATCAAGGCTATTAATGGAATTTCCAAATGAATAAATGAATATAATGAACGATAAATGTAGTATAAAGTATAACATAAAGTAATTCATTACAATTCATGATATATGATGAATCATAGGGAGTTGTGTTCCATATGTTTAGGTCAATATGTTGTGTGTAACATTTTTATTTATAATTCATTGAAGATAAAAATAGAGTAAAAATATTAGGAGATTTATTGTAAAGTGAAACATTTAACGAAATACTTGTTGGCACATCTTACAGATATAGTTTATTTAATCAAACTACATGACCCAATCATCACATCAGAATATAAGATATTCTTAACTATTTCACTATTAAATTAATTCTGCTATTTAAAATTCTATATTTCATTGGATCGTATAATATAATATGTATATACTTTTACTAAGGAACAATTTTATATATGGGGTAGGGGAGAGAATTTTTTTGGTATCTATTTATAATTTCTATTTGTGTTCTTTATGAATGGTTAATTTTAATTTTAAAAAAGGCAAAAGAAAACATTTTAGAAAAAAACATGACACATAACATTCTCATCAAAATATGGAAGTTACAGAATTTTTTTTTTCAAATTTCATGGTAGTATAATAAGAATTATTAATATTTCATCAACAAAGGATTATTTTTATAAAAATATAAGTCGTAAATGATATTATTGGTTGTTTTTCTATAAAACGTTTTATATATTGACCCCATTAATGGCTAGATATTTTCATTTATTTCCCTGAAAAAATTTTCACATAACCATGATCTGTGAAATTTTACCTAAATAATAGATGGTATAGCCAAGTATGATAAATAAATCATCTTATATGAATGGTTGGTCCATATATTCATTAATCATCTGATAGATTTCATTAAATTTATAAATTGACCTATGCATGTATACCTTCTATACAAGATTTGTTACACTTTATGTATTTAAAAATAAAAAATCACAAAAATCAAATAATAAATATTAAAAATATGGAAGTGATTAATTGCCGAACATTTATAGGAAATTATCACAATTCATTTTTCATGGTGTTGCATTCTGAAATATGAATTTAAATAATCAATCCAAAATTCAATTTTATTAAATGCTAATTCGTTGTATCATCACGGTATTGCTCACTATATAGTTGTCTGCATATATGGTCTATGTGCCAATGGACCCAGTAGGGTTTAATGGGAGTTTTAATAACATACATTTTAACAAGAATATAGAAAATCAGTTAGTATAGTCACACAAATAGTGTGCTGAGGTGAAAAAATTAATAAAAATACATAAAAAATTGAAGCAAAACATATTTTTTTTTCTATACCACCTACCCTAATCCTATAATCAATGAAACAATAACAAAAGGGAACAACAATAAAGAAAAAATGTGATTGAGATTACATGGAAAACATAGATCTGACAATTATCAATATATAAATCTTGGTCCAATGTCTAATAGAGGGGAACATCGGTATTACATAGGATTGTAGAAGGAAGAAGAAAACAAAAGTAAAGGAACTCAAATGAAATCAATCAATATAATATGACAACTGAAACAAAATGAATCACCAAAAAATCACTTAGCATATCCCTAGGGTTTGAGAGAAGTGGATTCATGATGAATGAAAACTTATTTTAGGAATCACAATATAAATTTCCATTTATCATAATGATTTCTTGATGTGAATCCTTTATTCGTGATTTTAATGCCACGCATGATGTATACACCAAAAACATATCACCGATTTTTTTAATTAAAACGGATCGACCTTTAGATGACATGAACATGTTCCATGGTCTGTAAATATTCCATACTCTAAACTAGTTTTCCATATCTTCCTCGAAATATGATATTTTTTTGTAACCCATTCATGATGTGAATATGTCCAACATAAATGTCACATGTCAGATTATATTGAAAATTTAAATCCCCCTATAAATCTCATCATCACTATGTAAAAGGATTAGCCACTATTTCATAATGATGAATATAAAACACAAATAAAAATGGTCAATAAAGAACATGAGGTATGTAAATAGAAAATACAGGATCCTACAAACCCCCCACTAAGTAATATCTCATTCTTAAACTGATCAATGAATAATTGTGTGATATCAGGGAACAATCAAAGACATTTTTCTCTTATCTTATAGGTCTGTCCTTGAGTACACCCATTCTACCATTACACATGAACTATATTTATAGTTCTTCCCTAGAGATACTTACCCCCATAGTCCACAATCCACATTGGATAATTCCTAATGGAAACATCTACACCAATATCAATATCATCAACATATATCACATGATAATTGTTAAATTGATATATTTGATGCTTCAATACATGAAACACATAATGAATGGAAATGTTGTGCATTATGAGGTACATTCATTAAGACACTCAACAAACCCTTTCCAGTACCTTGGATGGAACAACAAATGCTGGTTCCCAATTTTCTAAATTCCCAAATTGGGATTCAATAACTCAATTGAAAACTAAATGAAATGATGATAATCCACCACAAACTCTAGCATTCATCTATTATGTTCACTATCAAATTTATGCTTATTATGTCCAGTTACCAATAACTTATATATCAAATGGTACTTTTAAAACATATCCTTCTTGAGATAAGGTTCATAAAGAGGTAATTTACAATCATCAATGAATTAAAGAGTTGATTAGAACTACCTTCCATAAAAAGGAATGAAATTTTACTTCTTGATTATATTTAGGATGTTTTTATTATATGAATTATCGGTGTGTTCTATATACTACTCCCATGAACCACATAAATCCTTAACACAAGCTCATAAAATATACTTTATATTTTTAGGTTCCTTTCCATATTGGATATTATCATGAGATTTATTGGATATAATTTATATAACCATCAATTATAGATCCTATAGAAGATCCAATAAGAAGTATGATGTGAAACAAGGATCTCTATTAGAAATGATACTCCTCGGAAAATGGTGTTGTCAAACTACCTCACATACCTAAAGACTACAAATATCATTAATGGCGATAGTCTCCCTGAAAGGGAAATGTTTTCTACCATAATCAATCAATTTTAGATCAACACTGATTCACCTTTCATATCCTGATTATTCAATAATGTTATCACTAAATTAATAGTGACATCACCCCACTTCCATTCCAAAATTGGATGCGCCTTCAAAGACCCACATTGCCTCTCATGCTCTTCATTCACCTAATGAAAGGTGAAACATGTCAATATAACGTATTACATCTCAATATGCATAACTGGAAACCATTAACATCAATAGAGTCGGTGATACAACTTTTTCAGCACTATATATACCACAGATATAAAATCTTAAAACACTCATACCACCTCTACAAACAAGCCCATACGAACCCACACTCATCCATGGAATGGATGATAATTTTCACCAGTAGGATTCCATCTTGAAGTTTTCTCCTCACCATATGATAAGTACCCAAGTGTTAGAAAATATGTATAAGATAATTTATTTGTCTTGATTATTCCAAAAATAAGGGTTAAATATAATTTGAGTTAGATATACTCATCCATGAGACTCCTGATCGTTTATATACATGTATGCGAAGAGTTCCATCATCAGACACTCATCACAAGACTCCATCATTTCCTCTATATGTGTATTTTTTATCAAGGAATCGGTAGTGATGATACCCTTCCCAAGTGTGTAACCTAGCTCTATGTCAAAATAATATAGATACATGATCCACCACATTTTCTGAAGGATTAGGTCTTGCAGAGAAAAGATGCACATGTTGCTATTGCTTTCCATCTACACCAAAACCACTATCCCAAAATATTGTTTCACAATAATTTAAGGACTTTCACCACCATTTATAACCCCTAATATTTATTATGAAAATTTTTCCTATGTTATATTAGTTTTCTTGATCCATTATAAACAAATATGTCTTTCTACATAATAACTACCTGTTTCAAACAGTGGATGTGTCACAATACCCTGTGTATGCCATATCCATAATTAGTATGTTGAGGATCATTTTTGACTTCATCATTCTCTTCATATAAAAAAATGTTTCTTTTTTTCGTAACCAAAAAATATTACCCCTCTATTGGTCAATTCGTACATTGTGGCATATAGACCAATGATGTTCAAGATAAATTTCCTATAGTAACATAATTACCATTGAAATCTATATACCATAAAGATATTATTAGGCCACTCACAATGTAACATCGATTTAGCCTTCTTTGGTTCCACTGACAGTACAAACATTGAGACTACATCATCAATGAAGTGACCATTACCAATCCAAAAAAATGAATTTGTTTTGTTTTCATAAATCTTATTCTTAGTTAGTGTACTCAAGATGATGTCTAGATGATGGTAATCATTGTATAATTAATTGGATTATACTATGATTTTATTGAAAAAAAGCCCAAAAACATCTCTAAAAAAGGTCAATTGATCGGATTTAGAATGTCCATGAATACTTCCATTGAATTTTTCAGACCAAATGGTGTAACTATGAACTCTTACATTTAATAAATGCTACAAAAAGCATTCTAAGTCATATCTAATGCTATTAATATCAAATGATTCCACCCTGATCTAATTTTAATTTTAGATAATATATACTCTCTTATTAGATAATATAAAATATTTTCATATTTTAGCATTGGGATAATAGTCCTTGACTTTTTTTGGTTCAATATATGATAATTGACACACAAGAGAAAATTCCAACATTCTTTCCAGGTGAAAATGATTGGAGAACCCATTTTTGAATTACATGGTCTTAAGAAATAAATTTATTTTATATGTACCCATGGAACATAAAATTACTAAATATTCCTAGGTGAAACCATGTATTGTGGGATTGGATGTGAATCTTCTCGAAATACTATCTTGATCCTCAACATGATCTCCTATATTTGTGGTATGACCTTTACCTCATTAGGATATGCATCTTGAAATCTATTTACAAATATAGGTGAAATATCATAATTCATTCAACCGTTATCTAGAGTGATTAATTAATTACGAGTTATGAGATAATCCAATCATCATTAAATTTATCATACCCAACTAGCTGGATGAACCCACTCACCTTGTTTAAAATAGGTTCCTCCCTTAAAATATATAAACATAACTATCATCCAGTAACATTCAATGTTAGTGTTATATCGAAAGAACTATTATATATCAATATTAAAATAAAAACATATCATTTTCAGAAAAAAAAATTCCTAAAAGATATGGTAACAACTAATTTCTAAAGAATGTTCCATACAGTGTTTGATATTCTCTAACTATTCCCCAATAGTTTATTGTTGGTAAAAACACCATCCAAAAATTCCATAAAAAATAAAAATATATTTTCAAAAAATTATAGATATAATTTAATGTCATTATCCTAATAAAAAAATACAATAATTGGAAGATGAAACAAGAATCATACATCTAATGGTAGAAGGACATTAATCCATGCTAGTTGGAATTAATCACACAACATGAAGATAACATGTCCCCTAAACTATGCTCCAAACTAACTCCCCTATTATACTCCCTTGATATTGTACTACCACTATTGCACTCAACTACCACATCCCATAACATGAAAAAAATGTCAATTGGAACTCCTCATACCAATCTGCTGAGTTTTAGCCCTTTTCTTCTCATACCTAGGGTCCTATCCTGATTACCATCCACTATGGAAAAAACATTGTTTTTGATATTTTATGGATAAAAATGAAATAATTTCCACACTATTTATTAAATATGTTCATTTTTGGAATATTTTTGATAATATAATTCATTTTTAATATTAATTAAAATTTAAATTTTGGATATTTATAGTGCACAATATTATTTGGACTATATATATTAATCCCATAATTATTTGATCTCAAAATTTTATAAATATTTCTCATACTCAATGGGGTAAAAAAATAATTTATTACGTTAATATAGGATCATGAATTTTATTAGAGTAAAAGGGCTATAAATTCAATGATTTATTTGACTCTCCAGATAAGATGCCACATCATTATTTGGTTGATGACATCTATATCATTGATTTTATTGGGTCAAAAATGGATTGTAAGATCTTGGATGCTATTTATAACAAACCATCATTCCATAAGGATATATGGTTGTCAATTTTTGGCAGTCAAACAAGTAGATAAATTTGTATTAAAATATTTGGTAGAATTATTACTTAACAATTGAAAAATATTGAAATCCTATTTCCCCTCACCTCAATAAATTTGGGTTCTCAGATTTGGAGGGGGATGTACATTCAATAGAGGTCACTAATCATAATAAATGTTCGTCTGTTCAATTTAAATTCACCAATGGAGGAGGGAAACTTTCTAGATAGTATCTCTTCCAAAATGATATTCTCTTATTCTAAATGGATATGATATTGTATTTTATGAAATAAACACATTATTTATATACATTTTTTATTTTTTTCATTCTATAATATTTTAAATATTTTTTATAGAAGTCATGGTTGAAAATTTTATTTGGGTATACCCATTAAAAACATTTCTAATTTTATTGGTTTATACAATGACTACACATCCCATGTTAGAGTGGCATTCTTACTCATTGATATACCTTCAACCATGATTTATTTATTTTTAATCAATGTGATATTTTAATTCACATAATAAAATCTATGAGATGAGTTTTAAATTTAACATAAACTAATGAAGTAATTGAATAATTATGAAAAAAACACGTGTGTTTGAGAATTAAAAAAAATGAGAGTTAAATCTCATTCTGTAAAATGAAACAAAACATGATCAATTTGTAGAGTTCAAAAACAATAAATAAAACTCCAATCATCCCTATTTTCAAAATAGAAATGTTATATAATTTAGACCTGAAAATTAACAATTTTCAATGATAATAAAATCAGGGTGTGGTGATTTCATGTTCCAAATATAGCCTAGTATTTAATGAACTTAATTTCATTTTTAAATTAGATTATCATATGGTTTGGGGAAAAAAATAGGGGTGTATAATTATGTGGATAATATATTAAATGATAGTAATTAATAATAAATTAAACATGTAGAGTTAGATATATTATTCAATTGAAGTAGTTTTCTATAGAAATATCTTCTCATTGTGTTTTCTAAATCTCATTTGGAATGCTAATATAAAAAAATACAATCTTTTTCCAACATCCATGTTTTTATACTTTTATAAAAGTAAGAATCATATGTCCAGTTTGTGTAGTTCTTTTATCTTTATTTTCATAATACCAATATGGTGTTGTTTTAAATACTCCCTCTTTTCATTATTACCTTTGTCAACCACTCAGGGGGAACCTATGTACCCAATAATCACACATCATTCGAGAGTTCCCATGATAGTTCCTTTCAATTTGGAACCATTTATGGAGGAGGGAAAAATTTATTTAAACCAATTTGAAGAATTTATTTTCTTTTTTATTTTATTATCTTTATCTCTAGATTCTTCCTTATTTCATCTTATTTAATTTAGTTTTATATTTTTCTTCCATAATCACAGAATTCCGATTTTTTAATATTATGTTCCACATTTATTCATTTATTTATTTTTTGATCGATTTGTGACAAAAAATATTCATAAAGATATCTTATAACTTGACCGTAAGATTGGAATCATATTTAGGGCTTGGATCAGATAGTCTCAGTCTATAGGTTGTTTCAGTATTCAACTAAGTATAGAGATCATCCATTTTGTTAACATTGAAATTGGATGAAAATATATCTCAAACATAAAAATCAAACTAATGGACGAAAATAATAACATTAAACATAATAAAACCATTAAAAAAAATTTCTTAAGAAATTAACTATCACATAAATTGTATTATATATTGCATATTTGAATCATAATTTTAATTAAAATATGTATTAATACATTCGCTTCCAAAATTTCATGTACTCTTTGGATAGGATCCCAATGATCATCTTAATGAATTTAATGATTGTTTCTCAACCCCAAATCCAAGAACTTTATCTAAAGATAAAATGAAACTAATATCATTCTCATTATCAATTGATGGAAATGAAAATGAGAAGAAGTATTATTTATAAACTAAATAATTAAGATGAAGGAATGATTTTAAATGTATTTTCTTGAATAGATGTTTTATAAAAAATGTTTCAATTCAATTTATAAATTGATATCAAGGATGAAGTGTAATCCATTTGAGTCCATTTATGAAGACTGTGTGGGATTCATTATGTTTTTTTCAATATTCCCACACCAGAAAATATGTGAGAAACATATCATCTAATAATAATTAAAAGGACTCAAACTTATTGAAAAAATAATAGTGGGTGTTATAGCTAGATTGTAATTTGTTGAAAAAATTACAGTCGTTGCATGTGCGTTGAGTGACATGAGGCCACAAAACTCCTATGAGTTTTGTGATCATGGAACACCAAATGTTATATGAGTATATCAGGTAAGTCCATATTCTATTGGAAATAATTTTACTAATACCATATTAGATGAATTTTCCACTATGATGAGGTTGATTTACTTGGATAAAAATACATTCCAACCCTCTCCAACAAGGTCTTGTGTCATTTTCTCAGAAACAGACCACCCACTAACAATATTCCACAATTACATTGGAAATTGGATTGTTTAGTATTATTTCCTAGAAGACCCTGTTAGTATAAACAATAACCTAATACCCTGAATAAATATGATTTATTTAAAAGAAATTAAACAATTGTGTAAGGATCAATCAGACATGAGTTATGGATTTTGACAAAAACAAAATACCCCTATTCGGAAAAATTTACATCACCCTCCACATTACCAAGATGTTTTTCAAATTCCCAAGAGGAGATTTGAAGCTTACAAATCTTAAAGTCAAAAAAAGGAATCTAAAATAAATAGTAGATTCTAATATATATAAAATTTTGAATCAGATTGTTCTTAATCAACAAAATGATATGTTGATTCAATGTTTGAACTTGAAGTAGTTGATGAATCAAAATAGACAAATATACATTGCCCTATATTAACTGACTAGTGTAAATACTAGTAAAAAAATTTCTTTTCCAACTCCAAATCCTGTGGGGAATGTCAGTTCCATCAAATTGTGATGTGGGAAGAAAACTATTGATACAAATACACCTATAATTATTCTAGGAATCACCGAAGCTCCAGAGAATCCCCATTCAAGACTGATTGATGTGTAACCCAAGGATAAAGATAATGGTAACCAAAATATTAATGATTTTCCACAAAATCCCCTTTCATTTCCAAATAGATTTTATAATCTATGAATAATTATGAAGTGGTGATTAAAAAAAATTCATTGGACATATTCAAGCATGTGGATAAAAAAATCCATATAATTGAAGCTATTAAGTAATACCCTAGGTGTTTAAAATTATAATTTCTTTACCAATAATAGATTGAATAATTGAATTTAGAGGATCAATTTTGGATTGAATGTATCAACACTCTTTACACCAAATCAAGAAAATCCCAAAAATAAAAGGATTCAGGGACATTAACCAAACCATGCACTATAGGGGAGTTACACTATTTTAATTCAATAGGTAATTTGACAGCATCCATAAATGTGTGTCCTCCATTTTTGTTATGTTCATTAAAGGTTGTAAATTCAAAACCAATATGATTATTGGTGCAGTTGGTAAATATTTTACATCATATTCATAAGGATTCATTGGGGATGAAATTTTTTGGTTTAGAGACATGATATTTCCATCATGTTTCTTTGTAAATAAAATGGTGGATGATTTGGTATATTCTCATTCTCAAATTATCTTATGTGGGCCCTTAGTCAAAATAAAAATAAATCATAAATCTATAGGATGGTACTATTTATATAGAGTCTAGAGATTAATTTGTGATATTTAATGTTTTGGACTCCATGAAGAACCCCTTAAGAGGAAAATTCTTCTTTTGTTATCGCTCATTTTTAACCAAGAAGTAAAAACCCTATGTGTTTTGATTTTCCTATTCTCATAGATATTATGAGAGTTGGTTTTATATTGATGTCTAATTTCACTTCCTCACCTATTTAAAATCAACATTACTCTCTTTTATTTTATTTTTAAGTTGATTTATATTCTGATTTTGAACATGTTCACTATGATTATGACATGTATGTTGAGTATACTGTTGGATTTGATGCATTGTTTCTCATATTTTAATGATATATATTCTAATAATGAATTTATTTTTGTACATATTATTTAGAATTTACTTTTTACATCTCTACAACACACACACTAAATTAGATCTCAATTTTTTCCATAAAATCTCAAATAATCCTACTTGATGTGTATTGAGATATCAACTATTATCATTGATAAAAATTACCCTTTTCAACATGAAGAATTATTTTGAATTGTTTGGGGGATAAAATTATTATATTACCTTGGAACATGGATGAAATATTTGGTAATTGAACCTCCATTTTCATTCATATGATTCTTTTGGAGGGTTGGTCTAAACTGGTTAGGAATCCAAGATGGAGACTCAGACCAACTCTCATTAAATTTTGTTAAAAAATAATACATAAATATGGTCGAGGTAGGTTTCATTTATTCTATTTCTGATTCCTAGTTGGCCTATCCTATTTCGATGTTGTCTATGAAAATTGGTGTTATTGTTTTTAGAAATGAGAGAGAGAAATTACATCCACTGAGGGTGAAAACTGTTGTTGTAGGTGTATTGATTATAGAAGACTAAATCAATCCACCATCAAGTACTGTTTCCCCTCAAAATTTTTGATCAAATTCTTTACGTACTTGTTAGGAAGACATAAAATTGTTTCATGGGTGGATTTTCGGGATATTTTTATGCTCCTATATATCAGGATTATCAATTGAAGACAACATTCACTTCTAAATTCAGTACATTTTCCAACTGCTGGTCACCATTTTTACATTTCAATGTCATAGGTACATTCTAGTTGTGCATGGTAATTTTTTTTATTTCATTGATATCATAATGTACAATAATTATGGATGATTTTATTGTCTAGGATAAAAATTTGATGATTGTATGCTTGGTTTTTGGAAAGGTGATGAATTTTTGTATTGAGAAGAATTGTGTCCTGAACATTGAAATATTTTATTTGATGGTTGACAATGGAATTTTCTGAAGGCATGTTGTGAAAAAACATGTAATTGAGGTTGATACATCTAAGGTAGATATTATGTCACCATTTACATATCCATCGTGTGTGTGTGATGTTAGATCATTCCTAGGGAATGATGGATTTTATCAATACTTCATCAGTTATTTTAGTAATATCTCTCTACCATTATATTAATTTTTAAAAAAATATTGAATTTATATGTGATTGTTATTGAAGGGGATAATTTGATGTGAAAATGAACCTTAAGACCACTCCATCAATCATACAATCACAATAGCGGGGCCTTCAACTTTTGATTATGTGTGATGCTTAATGATTTATAGTTGGAGGTTTCATAGCATAGAGGGTGGAGGGACGATCATTCATGATAGCTTTTGATTTGAGGACATTGGATTCACCCAAATACTGAATAACCATAAAAAATGATTTTCACTCTGTAATATTTTTTTATTCAAAATCCATTCATATATATTTTGCAGTAAACTATTGATTTTTCTAACAATACGTTCCCCAATGAGTATCTCAACTCCATCTCGTGTAATCAGCCTTGTTATATTTATAAGGTGAACTACCATGTTCCCTCTTATACTACTACAAATTTAGTGATACATAATTTCAATAAGATAATGGGTGAGTCTTTGTTTTATGTGTGGGATGATCCCTATGTCTGGTGCATGTGTAGTGGTCATGATATTAGGAGGTGTGTTTCGGATGAGGAGTTAGTTTTATTCTACATTTATACCCTACACATTCTTGTTGAAGGAAAAATTATACCCAAAATAATATCTAGTATTGTCTTAGAAACTTGGTTATATTTTCTGAGCAAATACAAGAATGCTCATGTGTTCTTATGTCATTCACACATTGCCAATACACTAGAAATATTACAATGAAAACTGAGATGCCTCAATAGCCCATATTATTTTGAAAAATTATATATATATATATTCATATATATATATATGGAATTTATTTTATGGGGTTATTTATATGTTCATATATATATTTGAATATTTTTAATAATGACCATATTATAAATTCGGTGGTTGAAAAGGCCACCAGGACTGATGATTTTAATTTTGTAGTCGGTTTTTTCAAGGAATATATTTATTTCTAGTTTTGGAACACCAATGAATATATTGAAGGAAAAAGGAGACAATGTTGTAATTATATTTCTGATTACCTCCATTGTAATTATGGGTGACTCACGAAACATAAACACTATAAAACCCCGAAACAAATAGATAGGTAGAGGAATCAAAATTGGAGTATATTTTTTGAGAAAATGGTGCCATTGAATACAAAGGATTCAAGAATGTTCATGGATGATGCACCTTGGCGTTATAAGATAACATCAAAAACTAAAATATTTTTGTACTAATTTGGGATTGGTTTTTGGAAATTTATATCATCTCTCTGGGGAGGTAGATAATTGGGAATACTGGGATTTGATGAAATAAAACATGTATTTCTAATATTATTGAATTCAATGGAAGCTTAAAAAAATATATTGAGGAGATTTTAATGATTTGGTACGAGAAATCAATGATATTAATGGAATTTTCAAATTAATATATGAATATAATGAACGATAAATGTAGTTTAAAGTAAGACATAAAGTCATTCATTACAGTTCATGATATATGATGAATCTCAGTGAGTTGTGTTGCACATGTTTAGGTCAATATGTTGTGTGTAACATTTTTATTTATAATTCATTGAAGATAAAAAAAGAGTAAAAAAATTAAGAGATTTATTGTAATGTGAAACATTTAACAAAGTACATGTTGGGACTTATTACAGATATAGTTGATTTAATCACACTACATGACCCAATCATCACATCAGAATATAATATGTTCATAACTCTTTCACTATTAAATTTATTCTTCTATTTAAAATTCTAGATTTCATTGGATCATATAATATGATATGTATATATTTTTAAAATGGAAATATTTTATATATGGGTTAGGGGAGAGAACTTTTTTGTAGCTATTTATAATTTCCATTTGTGTTTTTTGTGAATGATTAATGTTAATTTTCAAAAATCCAAATGAAAACCTTTTAGAAATAAAAGCATGACACATAATATTCTCATCAAAATATGGATGTTACAGATTTTTTTTTTCAAATTTCATGGTAGCATAATAAGAATGATTAATATTTCATCAACAAAGGATTATTTTTATAAAAATATAAGTCATAAATGATATTATTCGTTGTTTTACTATAAAAACTTTTATATTTTGACCCGATTAATTTCTAGATATTTTCATTTATTTCACTACAATAATTTTGACAGAACCATGATATGTGAAATATTACCTAAATAATAGATGGTATATCCAAGTATGATAAACAAATCATCTTATATGAATGGCCGGTCCATATATTCATTAATGTTGTGATAAATTTCATTCAATTTATAAATTGACCTATGCATGTATACCTTCTATAAGATATTTTTTACCCTCTATGTATTTAAAAATAAAAAATCACAAAAATCAAATAATAAATATTAAAAAAATGGAAGTGATTAATTGCCCACCATTTATGATTATCTAGTATTAATGTTAGAGGATTTATATTTTATAATTCTTATGGGAGTGGTATTAAAATTTTATATCAAAGGAATATATAAATGTATTGGAGAAATAAAATAGTCAAGAATAATTTGTTTATATTCCCTAAATATAATGAATAAAGTATGGAGAGATGAGCTTCAAATGTTTGGCACGCAAATGTGGGGAATTAATTTTATTGTGGGATAGTAACTTGTTTCCCTATAGTTACTTTTAAATTCATCATTGGGTTATATTTTAAAAAAGATTCTATGATAATGAAATTAAAATATATTGAGATTGACTATTGGTGGGAATCATTCATTTTGTATATTGACACTGTGGATTGGGGAATATGAACATGCATATGTTGTCAGAATTTTTTTTGAATACATGAAACCTGTCATTTCATAGGAGTGAAATGGGAATGTGTGGGGTATTTAATAAAACACACTTTTGGAAAATTATTTTGATTATAATTGATAAAATTTCGTTAAATTGGGTTAAATATGTTCATTTATATAATATTTATTATTAAATTTCCATTTTTCAAAATAGATGAAAATTATATTTTTGAAACAATATATTAAACAATAGTATTTTTAGAGTAATTTTTTTATGTAAATGATTTGAATATGCAATTTTGAAAACATGTTCTTAACTCAATGAGATATACATTAATTCAAACAATCTGAGTTGGATCATGCATTTGAGTCATGTAATTGGGACATAAATTCAAAGATAGGATGGAATCACCAGATTGAACATAACATTCATAGTTGGACTATAAAATATACATACATATTTGGATTGGAAAAATATTATGTGGAAATAATGTTGAAAAAGTTTCAAAATATAAGTCATTTGGAAGGATTGATTGTTCATGTGTTTTAGTGGTCAAACTGGTAGGGAGAATTAGATTAATGTATTTGGATGACCTCCCAACTCAAACAAGAAATGTTTTGGAACCCTAACCTCCCATCAACCTGATAAATTATTGTTTTTATCTATGTTGGGTGTTTTACATATCTATATATGATATATTGAAATAGAGATGTTTTTCCATTACATTTAAATTCACCATTCTAAGAGGGAGTATTTCAAGATAGAATGTCCTCCAAAATTATCATAGATTCATATTATTTGTTGTAATAATTTTTTTAATTAAATCTCTCTTTGTCATCCTTCTATTATACTATTTCCATTTTTATTATTAATTATTTTCCTTCCTTTTGATGGAACTAAATAGGTGAAACGTTTTAGGGTATACCCTTTCTAATCCATTGTTGATACCATTCATTTCAACGACAACTTCACCTCCAATGGAAATGTGTATTTTCTAAGTAATTTATCTACTTCTATCCATCTCATATTATTTAAATTAAATCAATGAGAAACTATAATTAAAATAATATTATATTCAAAATGATTTTTTAAAGAAAATTAATCTAATAAGCTAATAGAAATTTAACACAAGATACATAATATTGAGAATTTTGTAAATTGTTAGAGCATAATATAATTTAGAAAAAAACCACATGGCATAAATTTATATGGTAGAAAAGCAATCTCAAATATCAGTTAATCATAATTTTTATAATTGATTTGTTTCTTTAATGTATGATTTACTATAATCTATCTTTATAGCAAAAATAAATGTGATTTGTTGTTATTTAGTTTTTTGAAGTGAGAAAAGTGTAAAAATCACATCATCCATAATGAACTGTTAATTATCAATGGGTTTGAGGGTTAATTTTTTTGGGTATTATAATTAAGTAGACGTTATTTTAAATTATAATGATTAATAATTATTTTATGATGTATAGATAGATCAATTACTCCATTTATGTAGTTTTCTGAAAAAATATTTTCTTTTTTTGTTATCTCAATTAAATTTAAAAACAAAAATTTAAAAATAAAATATTCTTCTATAATACATATTATATTTCATTTGAAAATAGAACCCCCCCCCCCACACATACACACACAGAGAAAGAACCTTCTTGGTTATTAAGTTCCTTATTATTAATTATAATGATAAATGTGATAACTTTTGTAATTACCGCTAATTCGATATAATTCCTTGGTCAGCCACTCTACTAACCCTAATTAATCCAAAACAACACATCCTTTGAGAGCTCGCATGACAACACCTTTCACACTTTTCGTCTATTGAGATCCTCTAGAAAAAAACTAGTGTGGAATTATACTTTTTCATGGATGACTACCCATGGAAATGTATGGAAAATATTGGTTCTTTTGGGCACTATGTTCAAATTGATTAAAATACAAAGGGACCTGGTCCCATGATGGATACCCCCTCACATGACTAATAATCCCACTACTAACCTTTTGGTAACTATCATAATTAAAATTCTTACTATAGGAATACGAGATCCAATATTTCCCTTTTGAAACTACGGGCTGCTGCTTGAGTCCTCTATAAGATCCCCCACCATGATGAGATCATAATTAATCATATTATTGATGTTATTCATTAAAATGATAATTACCTATATCCAAATATCATAATAACGACCATCCTAGAAACACCACACACTAGAAATTTCAACATCTATTACTGATGGTGGATAGTGTTACATATTACGGAAATTTTCATTGTCATCCATCTATGAAAATATATCCCACGTCTAGTTCATAAAATCTTTCTCTTTATCATCCATTATTATCTCTGGATATATTTTTCCCTAGAAAATTTACCCAATTTCATTCCACATTAGATCCTATATTTCTATAATTCATTACAATTTCCCACCAATGCATTATAGGTCCACAATGAATGGATGTTTAAGGATTTAGTATTCATTCTATGGGTGTTATTAGGTTCATAATGATCTATTATATTGACACGATCCAAAAAAATCTACCTGGGGACATCCCTCCCCCATGAACATAAGAGAATACTATATTTGAAATTATATATTCAACTCAGACGTCGACGTTATGTTACAGAAAATATCCATCTCCATGGAACAATTACAATAAATAAGATGTTGAAAAGAAGTAAATCCATATAATACACAAGGGAAATAGCAAGCTCCACCTCAAATATGGCCAAAGAATGCTCAATTATGCTCTCCTAAGGATAAATTTGAAGCTAAATATGAGTCATTTACTCTATAGTAAAAATATAATATTTAGAACAATAGATAACGTAATAGTCAACCTCCAGTGGTAAAATATATAAATAAACTGATCATGGTGCCATTAAAAATGGACTAACAATTGATTTTGAATGAAATAATGGTTTATTTATAACATTTTCATCAAAAATAAATGTGATATAATTTCATAATTTGCATAATAAAATATATCAGCTATTATACTTATATCCCAATCATGAACAACTCATGTCAATATATATTGGTACAAGAATATCATTATTTTAATGACCATAAAAAGTATAAAAAAATTATTTTCTTCATTTAATTATATATCTTATCATTATAGAAAACACATGCCCTTATTTTTATTATTATATCCAATTGGATTAAAATAAAAATTTTCTATCTTTACTGTTGGTAATATAGTCATTAAACACATGACTAGTATATTTATAAGGTTTTAACAAACCGATTTGTTAGATAAAAATGATGTGATTTCCTGATCTAGTGGGATCATATTATTTGAATCCCATTTATTAGACATTACAAGGGAGATAGAATTTCATTAATTCTACATAGACTTAACACATGATGTGATCTAAAAACATAATCATGATACAATCCATTTAACATAGAAGTGCATTCTCATCGAGATCATGACCCAAACCATGTTCACCAAATGTTCCCATAAAATTCCCACCATTACACATCTTACTATTAAGATGTTTTTTGCTGTATTAATGAAATATATGTCAAGACCCCTGAAATATGAATATATACATTATTTTTAGAGAATAGTGAATATATTTTCATCTTATTACTATTAGGTTGTAAATGATTTTTTATTTTAAATTCAATAAAGAACAAATATTATTTTTGGATTATATTCAAATTAAATTAATTAATTTATGAATTAATAGAATTTTTTTTAAAAAAATATTTTAACATAATATTATCTTTAAATAACATTTTTTGAATAAAAATGATCATATTATTCATATGAAGTCAAATTTTAATTTTATAGGGGTTAAAAATGTTATTATCAAACACTTTTCAATTTCAATAAATGTCAGTTTCCATTTTAGAAGTAAAAAATCCAATAATTAGAGTAATATTTAGATAAAATGAATACTGTTTTTCAAATAAAAAAATATAAATTATTTAATAATTAATTTTTCCTAATTCATCTAGATAGTCAAATTTGTTATAAAAGAAATCCCTGGAAAAATAAATGTTTTTTTCTTTTAAAATAATTTAATTTTATATTATAATTTATTTTATAAAGGGTTAATTAATCATCCAAGAGTTATAATATATATTAACTTTTTAAAATCATTTTAATGAATGTGTGACTCAACTCCAAATAATAAAGTGAATTATTTTATTATCTTGTTCCCTTGTATATATAGAATAATATATACCTCTCCCTTTTTGCAGAAAGCAAGGGATTAAACCATGTGATGGTATATAGTTTTTAATATTTTATAATGTTGTTTCCAAAAAAATGCTAATGAAATTCTAATCTTTTTATATATAAATCCAACCAATACCCCATTAATCATTAGTATAAATTCATAGAAATTGAGAAAACCCAGTTTTCTTCTGCCAAGAGTCCTCCAATGGTGCCCCATGATTTCAAAAATCTCCTGGCAATCCTTTGGTGTCACACAATCAATAATGGAAAAATCATATTCCCTTATCATCTTCTATCAAGAACACCTTTTAATGTTGTTTCATTTAATTTTAATTTTATTTTGTGTTCATATGTTATTTTATATCCCCCATACTATCAATTTTATGTATAAAGTTTTAGATCCCCTTTCACTCTCATTTATCCCTCTAATTAATCTTTTTGTAACTCTATTTCCATGATGAAATATTGTAAGGGTTATTTCCATTCAACACTTTATTCATGTTTTTTAATTCTATTACAAATTCTATTTTCAATTCCATATGTTTGTGTATGTCATTAAATTTTGGCATTAATGTATTATTTATGTCCCAATGATGAGATACCCCATTCTCATTCATCAAAAAAATTATGAATATTAAGGCTATGTTATTTTGCTGCCAAAATTGCAATGTGATGGTCCATTCTAAAATAATTATGTAGTGAATATTGTTCCCATTTTCAATCCGAGGTATCCAACATTATGAACATATAATTATTTATTAGGGGATTATATTTATTAATTACAAATTCCCTAATTATGTAATAAATTGGGATGTTGAATGAATCCATGTTATATAATCTATGAGGAACACTTAAGGCTGAGAATGAAATTATTAAGAAGAGTTAAATCATATAGTTCTCCAATGCATTGGGTAATGGTTATTATCATTATACGTCAAATTGGGATAAGGGGTTTACTAGATTACTATATGGGAATTCTTCCACTATGATTTCTTTGTCGGTTTTGCGTTTTCCTATATTAATGAGGTCGTGTAGTAAGTAGATTCCAAATTTCCCATGTTATGATTTTTGTGATATATCATTCCTAATTATTCATATATCTTTTATTCTCCAATGATATTACTATTATCAAAAATTCATTTTATTCCTCATGTTATGACTTGTTTATTCACTAGTAGGGCTTTGTATCTCACTGCTTTCTTCTATACGTCCTAAGGTTATCCCATGGAGTGTTAAGTTTAATAGATCATTTTTATCGTTTCATAGATGTTCCTAATAGAGATTATTATTTTCTTGTTTTAAGTTGTCTTATATTGTACCAAATATTAAAAAGACATTACAAATATTTATATTCATTGGTTTTATTATGTTTAACTAATCAATTTTTTATGTGTAATAAAGGGAAGGGTTATTATAGCTATTATCATATGATAGTTTCAGTTTTTTTGGGATTAGGATTTGAAAACACTATTGAAATCCTTAGGATTATATAACTCGGTATAATTATTTAGAGAGAAGACAATGTACTATAAAATATCTCCAAATCTTGTTACGTATAGCTTACATGGATTTTCAATAAAATTTATCCCCTTCTGGATTCTATACGTTTTCCTTTTTCTAGAATAGATGTAACTAGGGGAGACAACTCTAACATGATGTTTTAGACCTGACATTGTGAAATATGCCAAACAATGATGGTCCTTACTGAGAACATGATTCAACACTCTTGGGGGATCTGATTTGGAAAACTAATAAGCTCATTACGAAGCATTATAATGGGGAAAATCCCAAAAAAAAATATATGTTAAGAAATACATCATGGAATACGTAGATTAAAGCATAAAAACTCATAATATAAAAATATAAGTTTAATTTCTAATTTATCCATTTAATGGAATTATATTCCCCATTATGGTTTCAATTTTTTAATATACTTATCCCTTATTTCCTTTTAATATTTCCAATAGCCAGTAATAAGAGGAATCATTCTAACAATTGATATAAAAGGAAATTTGATGACTATCCCAAAGAGATTAAAAATATTAATGTAGTGGGAATCACAAACATTGTCATGATACTCTCTCATCTAACTCATGTTATGAATAGAAACCTAGATCTTGTGTAGTTCCCAAAACCCCATATGAGAGTACAACCCAAAATCGAGAGCTTAATGCGATAAAGTCCTCCTACTTATAATGGATATTCTGGTCTAATAATAGTCGAAAAATGGGTCAACTCCATTGAAAATACCATCCCCATCATTCAATGTTCCAAAAAGAAAAGGGTTTTCAATCATTTTATCTGATTGAGGGAGAATATGATTGGTGGTGGAAACTGATGACGAATAAGAAGCCTATGGAAGATATTAGTAAAATACAGTGGATGGAATTCTGAAAAAAGAATTCATAAAATATATTCTGTGAACCATAAATCCTAAAATAGAACATAATTTCTTAGGAGACATGTAAAAAATAAAATGAATATATCATGTCATATAAGTAAAACATTTCAAGAATCACATTATACACCTCCAGTTTTGTCTGTACCCAAAAATTCAAGGTGCACTAATTCATTGGTTGTCTAATTCCCCATCTACAAAAATCCAGGTAAATCTATGAATTTGATTTTAATGATTATATATTACGATGTACCCTCGAATAAAAAATTTAGATTATATAATCCCAAGGGTTAAAAAGGTATTATAAGTTGAAAGTGGAGTTCAAAAAATGTGGTCTAATGGAAAAATATGATGGTTCTACAATATTTCAGCATCCCACTTGTCAATGGTATGGAAAGAAGTACCCCTGAAATCACCTAAGTGAAGAAAAGTAATTATTTAGGTGGATGAGAGCTGGGAACCTAAACAATGATTACTAATAAGACAATCAAACAAATGTGATAGAGGAATAGAATTCTATGGTCTTCCCTTTGTAACACCCCGAACCCAGTTACCCAGAGTCGGTCAGTTATTAAATAACATTTTCATGATTAAAAGGAATCAAGTCCCGAATGACTAATCAGTTTACCAGTCATGGAAAATAAATTACATACAAACCCAACATAAATAGTTCTTTTAGAATTCCATTATTTTATTTAGCTTAACCCCTCATATCAGTCATAATACACTTCTTTGAATCCAGGGAAAATGGAACAAAAGAAAGGGGTGAGCTAAAACGCTCAATAAGGGTAAGAAATACATCAGAAGATAACATAAATATTATGCATGATGAATTATTGAAACCAAATTCCATTACCAATAATAAACAAGCATACTTTTATAGAATGAATATGAGATGAGTAAATAATTCCATAATAAAACATAATCATGGTTATTTTACTAGTCAAATGAACACATGAACCATTAATATTTTTTTCATAATGAATAAATGTAAAATGTCCGTCATTCTGAAACATTTTGTCTAGGCCACGACGAAGAAATAAAAAAATGATTAAGGACTCGTCCAAAACCATAAATCAAATTGGGAAAGGGCCTCAGCCAATTCCACATCTAGTTGTCTCATGAGACCTACAAATGCATCGAGGAGCTATAGCGGGCTCCACCCATCACTTACTAAGTCCATTACATTCCTCATATGAAAAGGATTAGACATATCATAATCATTTGTATTAAAACTATCATTAGAAATGTCAACACATTAACCATAAACTATGAATGGTATAAAAATAGCACTCCCATATTCAAACATATCACAAAACCTTCAATACAATATGGATTATTTGTATCATAATAAATCAAATTCAAATTATCTGAAAATCAATCAAAGGATGTTGACATAGATGAAATAAAAAACACATTTTAGATAAATATCTTTTTCTATTTTGAAATAATTTAAGAGTAAAAAAATTATAAAGAAAACATTTGTTTTGAAAATATTCTTATAAGCTTGTAAGGGAAGCATTAATGATGTTATAATGAGCATAAATAGTTGTAGCAGCCGTATAAGTTTAAAAAAACATTCTTACCTAAAATGTGTTGAAAAGGTCAAAAATTACTTTGTTTGGAAAACGATGAAAAGATTCCTTTCAAAAAACATAAGGGTATAAATAACATAAACCCATTTTCTAGTAAATAGTAGAAATGTTTGGAAATAAATTCTTAAGAAACATGGATGTGGATGATAAAGAGGTCCTAGTAGATAATTAGGTATAAACAACCTCAGAAAACAGAGTGATTGTTAAATTAACCCTTACCAATTTGGTAATATACAAAACATACACCCCATGAAAGAAGTATCATACAATTAATATGTAAATACACATAAATTAAATTTTATTATACAAATAATACAATTATGGGTTGTACATATGACACACAAATGGTAATAGTGGAAATATAGCATAAATCTCATGAGAATAAGGAGTGAGATGTAATCCCCTTACCTTGTACTTTTCCATTGTCGAGGGTAGGTTAACCTCGTGTATAATGGTGAAATAAATGATATTAAATTATACAAGAATCATAAATATTAATATTATATAAAATATGATATTTTAACAGTGCATTGATAATAATATCTTATTATTATCGTCGTTTAGGGTGTGATCATACTCATTTTCTCTTATATGTTTTGTTACATAAGCCATGTTTGTTATGGATAGGATGTATCTTATTCATATACATAATTATATCATGTCCTTAAACATTATTTTTAATCATCAAATGAGAATTAGACATGAAGGGATACGATGTGGAATGAACCTCATCGGGTTCATGGAGACGACAGTCCGTACGTACGCATGAGCGATAATATCATTCTTTTGATATTAAAATAATATATAATTGGATGGTATATAATTTATACAGAATCATTATCATGTTATATTTATTATTTATATCAATTACACATCACTATCATACGTATCCAAATAATAATGTTATGAATAACAGTTACACCACGATGTGGAGACGGTAAGCCGTACATACGCACGTATGATGACATGTCAATCAAAGGATGGATAGAATACTGAATATGGTTGTACCATATTTATAATAACATCAAGGTATATAGAAGATACTGAAGTTATTATTTTATTATGAAAATAAAAAATAAAAAAGATGTGGAAGAAGAAAGGAACTTGAAATAGGGTGGTGAAATCATTATCTCTTCTTCGGGTTCTTCCTTTTTATTTGATCAAAAGGGCTCCTTAGGGTGGATTTATGATCAAAATAAGGCCTCTAGGATGAATTTAGAGAATTTGGGAGGAAATTTGGTCAGAGGTTGGCCGAGACAAAAGGATTTGATGGTGTGAATTAGTGAGAAGGGGGAGTGCCCTTTTGTAAGAGGGGTGAGGGGAACCTTAGGAAAAACATGAAATATTATTTTATAATAAATTAATATTCTGTTTTGGGTCACTTTATTAACCTTATCTTTTAATTTTAACTCTTAGTTAATTAGTTTGACATTTACCATGTCTCTTTTTATTTTTATATAACATAGTTAATAAACATACTATATAATTCCAGGTGACCCCAAGTGGTCCATTAATGATACAAATATCATTATATAAGTCATGTGGCCGATCCTTAGATTTAGATGAATATAATATCAATTGATAATATAATAATTTTTTTAAAACTTCTTTATGTCAATTTTGACACTATTTAATAATTGATTTTTGTTAAAGTCTTAACAACATTAATAATTCGAACAAAATTAATCTAATCAATCCTAACATGTCATTTTAACTAGTAAAATTCGTGGATGGAATCAAAACATTCAAAATATTTTCATTTTAACATTTATAATACTAATTATTTGATTCATTCAGTAATAAGGAAAATACTACTTCATTATTGTGTCATAAATTAATTTAGTTACTAAATGTATATAAATTATAATTAAAATACCATTATTTAGGAAATCATTTTATATTTTTGATGATGATTTATAGTCGGAAATATAACATATATGACCCTATGTAAAAATTGTTTTTCTAAAAGACATATGCTTATGTCATTTTTTCATTTACTTTAACTTAATCAATATAAAGTGTCATTTTGACTTACAAGGGGCTCCATGGGGTCCCAAAATAGACCCAAAGATGGACATGGTCTGAAATGTATCAACCAACAGGGTTAAGACACGTTTTATGGTAAATTAATATTATTATAATATTATTTGTTTACCCTTATTTACCGGATTACCCTTTAACCATGGTAAATAAAATATTTACCGAAGTAATTATTCAAAATGTCTAAAAATAAAAGTTACATATTTTCACAATTTGGACCTCCTGATTCTAAAATATATAATCCATTTTTCAAAATTAATAACACATAAGTGGAAGAAATTAATTTAAAATTAAATCTCGTTGTCAAAACTAAAAGAGTGTTTTTATGAAATAATAACTATCAAAATATTGGCACTTGTTTTTGTCCACATTAAATGTGAAATTATATCCAATAACCAACATTGGATTAAATAGTAATAATAAAATTTAATTATACTCTAAAATAATGCAAATTCATAATTTATCACTATTAATTATTTCGATTAAAAAAGTTGTTTGTAATTAAAATTTAGTAATTTTCACTTTTCATCAAAATATGAAAGTTATTTGAAAAGTACAAAAAATTTACCCTAATATAATTTTGATATAACAAATCAAAAAATGAAGCCCATTTTTAAAGATAAAATATATGAAATTTCAAAAAGTGGGTATTACTGTTCATAATGGCAAGTTTGATTGGTTGTGGTGTGTGTTAGAACTCAAAATTGCGTACATCACACGGTACTGTATTATTCAAAGGTAATCATACGAGGGAAGCTTGGGGTGTTACATTCTTCCCTCCTATAATAAATTTCATCCTCACAATTTATGCTCAGTATTGGAAACATGGGGTTGACATTTCAAAATATCTTAGTTGAAATACCAAATCGATAAATCGATTAATGATGCCTCTATTTAAAATAAAGAGTGGTAAGTATGAAGGTTACGAAAAATTACACATATTACGGTTCGATGTAGGAAAAAATGGATATGGAAGATAAATATAACCATCAATATCTGATGGACAGTGGTAGAGAACATGGCTATTAAAAGGAAAACAATCCCAAATCCATAAATTTGTGTTGATCTATAGTACCATCTTGGACAACATTTTTGTTCTAAGTTTCTTTTATTAATGTTGAAGAATTTATTTATGAGATTGGCTAATATCATAATGAGATATATCTACTTTATAATTATAGTTTTATCCTTTAATAAATTTCTACCACAAACTCATCTTTCACTCCAAAACATAATACAACTCAAAAATAATCATATAGGGTTCCAGATATAATGAATTTATAATTCACATATCAGACACTTTATAAAACAGAAACTACATTATACCATCTAGGAACTTCACGTAGCCCTGTGTTAGGTGATAAATCCCAATAGTACTATGGTTGTGGGTTGATTCCAGAGGTTTTTCTGACGCCACGGGTTGTCACATGCTCTACGTGTTGTCCTTTTATAAAAATAAAATAATCCTTTCAAACATAATCCATTGCAACCTTTAGACTTATCCAAAAGACTTCTAACAAAACTCACTGTTAAAAATTTATAAGGAAGTTAAACTCATTGAAGATCCTTTTTTCCATGTAATAACATGTGAACACCTTCATCATGTATTATTTTAAAACGCGGTAACATCATTAATTACCACAAAACCTTTATTGATTACATTCATGCTCCCTTATTCCTTATAGAATACTAGATATTTTTCTTATATCCAAATTTTTTTGAATATTCCAACAATAATGAAATAAAGAAACTATTAACCAGTTCCAAGGTTGTCAAGAATATACAATATAATTTATCCAAATCAACCATATCTTATTTCAAAATCACTACATCATTATCTGGACCATATTAAGGATTAACTTTCCACCAACCTTGTATTTTCCAAAATTTGTATCTTACTATGAAGTCAAATTTTTTAGAATCATATAATCCCAAATCCTAAATAAAACAGTACTGTGGTACAATCCTTATTTATCACCATAATTCATATTTCTAGTATACTATAGATACAACATTGAAATGAAATAATTTGATAAAAACAACATAAGAACACTAATCATTCAACTTCATATGAGGTAGTATCATAACATGATTATTATCAAAAAAACATCATTTTCAGTATAGTCTTATGACTGGGATATTGATTCACGAAGTTTCTCAACACCTTGTAGATGAATCATTTTACATTTGAAAACTTTTTCATACCCTTGAAATCACGTACTTGGTGTCCTTTTAATCCACACATATAACAAACTCCTATTTCATTCAAGAATTTACCAAGGTGATTATTTCCACATTTATCACATATGGCAAAATTTTTATTTCTCCAATTCCCTTTATCCGTCCTTATCTCTACAATCCTTTTATTCTCTTACTTCCCTTCAAAGCCATATGACTCAAAGAATTCATTACATATCTTACTAACACAAGATATTATTTCTTCATATGTTGAGAATACAATGGAGAGTATTTCCCTTCTAAAAGATGGATTAATTAGATGAATGATAGAATCCTTCCTAC
Source organism: Viscum album (assembly GCA_963277665.1). Taxonomy (NCBI): domain Eukaryota; kingdom Viridiplantae; phylum Streptophyta; class Magnoliopsida; order Santalales; family Viscaceae; genus Viscum; species Viscum album. The sequence continues at coordinate 1,187,155,313 of OY728121.1, read as the reverse complement.
TCTTTGGATCAAACATATTGATGGGGTTCTCATTACTTATACTGTGCACCATTTCTCAACAATGGTATACACTAGGTTAGTTAATGAAACACAATTCATAATTCCAAACATGTAAAATACCTAATGTAAATTGAACAGTTTAAGGATATAATACATAATTAAAAAAAGTTTCTTTAAAGAGATATTTACTCATAAACCCTTCATATGGGTTTGTAAAGAATACAATAATTATCCTAGGAATATCCCCCGAGAGTGTTGTAACCAAGAGTGCAGCAAGTCCCATTATCGTGCACCAATTCCCGTTAGAGTCTATCTCAAAGTGGTTTTTTTGGGTTTTACCCCTAGGTACATTTGTGCTAGTGCCTCCTCTACCTGCTCGCATCTATACAGTGATGTATTTTCTTGTAAATCTCACAAAATCATCAAATTACCAAAATTCTAGGAAGTCCTTCTATACTAATATTCAAATTATATCTTAGGTTTATGTGCTCTAATCATAATTTATCTATATATAGCATCCAAGGTTATTCTAATCTTCCTCTCGTACCAACATCAATGCCACGACCCCAGTTACCCAGAGTCAGTGAATTATTACATAACATTGTGATTATTAGAAGGAATCAAGTCCCAATGTACTAATCAGTTTAGCAATCTTGGAAAATAGATTACATAAAAACAAAGAATAATTAGTTCATTGAGAATTCAATTTTTCAATTGAGCTTAACACTGCATTTAAATCATAATACACTTCATGGAATTCTCAGAAAATGAAACATAATAAAGGGTTGAGATGAAACGCTCAGTAAGGGTAAGCAACACATCATAAGATAACATAAATATTATGCATAGTGAATAATTGAAACCACATGCCTTTACCAAAAATACACGTGAATACTATTATTGATGGAATACGAGCTGAGTAAGTAATTCCATAATAAAACATAATAATGGGTATTATACTAGTCGAATGACCACATGAACCATTAATATTATTTCCATAATGAGGGAATGTATAATTCCATACATTCTGAAATATTTTTTCAAGGCCTCGACCAAGACGTCTAAAAATGATTAAGGCCTCAGCCAAAATCATAAATCAAAATGGGAAAATGCCTCACCCAATTCCACATCTAGTTTTCTCATGAGACCTACCGATGCGCGAGGAGCTGTAGGGGCTCCACCATTCACTTACTAAGTCCAATACATTTCTCATATGAAAAGGTTTAAACATATCATAAACATTCCTATTAAAACTAGCATAGGAAATGTCAATACATTAACCATAAACCATTAATGGTATAAAAATAGCGCATACACAGTCAAACATATCACAAAACATTCAACAAAATATGGATGTTTTGTATCATAATAAATAAACATGAAATAAAATTAAAATCCATCAAAGGATGTTGACATAGATAAATGAAAAACCCTTTTTAGAGAAATATCTTTTTCTATTTTAAATTAATTTAAGAGTCACATAATTTTAAAGAAAGCAAATTTTTTTAAATTATTCTTATAATCATGTAAGGGCAGCTTTGATTATGTTATAACGGCGGAAAATAGTCGCACCCGCCCTAAAATCTAAACAAACATTCTTACCTTAAATTTTTCGAAAACGTCAAAAAGTAATTTTTTTGGAAAATTACGGAAAGAATCCTTTCAAAACACATATGGGTATAAATGAATATAACTTAATTTCTAGTTAATAGTATAAATGTTTTGAAATACATATTTAAGAAACATTGATGTGGATGATAAAGATGTCCCGATAGATAATTACGTATAAACAACCTCGTATAACAGAAATATTGTGAAATTAACCCTTACCAATATGGTAACTTACGAAACATACACCCCATGAAAGAAGTATCATACAATGAATATGTAAATACACATAAATAAATTTTATTATACAAAGAATACAATTATGGGCAGTACATACGCCATAGAAGAGGTAATAGTGGCAATATGACATGAATCTCATGAGAATAAGGAGTGAGATGAAAACCCATTACCTTGTACTTTTCCTTGGTCATGGGTAGGTTAGCCTCCTGTATAATTGTGAAATAATTGTTATTAAATTATAAAATAGTAATATAAATTAATATGACATCATATATGATCTTTTAACATTTCATTGTTAATAATATCTTAGTATTATCGTCGTTTTGGGTGTTAACTTAACCGTTTTCTTTTATATGTTTTGTTAAATAAGACATGTTTGCTATGGATAGATTTTATCTTATTTATATCCATAATGATATCAAGTCCTTAATAATTATTTTTAATCATAAAATGATAATTATACTTGAATGGATACGATGGGGAATGAATCTCATCGCATTCGTGGAGATGGTAATCCGTACGTACGCACATGCGATAATATCATTTTTTGATATTAAAATAATATATAATTATATGGTATATTATATATACAGAATCATTATAATGTTATATTTATTATTTATATCAATTTCACATCATTATCATACCCATCCAAATAATAATGTTTTGAATAACAAGTACACCATGAGATGGTGACGGTAAGTCGTACGTACGCACGTATGGTGACATGTCATTCAGAGGATGGATAGAATAATGAATATGGTGGTACCATATTTATAATAAAATAACAATATATATAAGATACTAGAGTTATTATTCTAGAATGGAAATAACAAAGAACGAATTAGTGGAAGAAAAAAGTAATTTGAAACAGGGTGGCGAAATCATTACATCTTTTTCGTGTTATTTCTTTTGATTTGATTAAAAGGGATCATTAAGATGGCTTTATGATTAAACTAAGGCCTCTAGGTTGAATTTAGGGATTTGGTGAGGATATATTGGTAGAGATTGTCCGGGAAAAAATGCATTGAATGTGTGAATTAGTGAGAAGGGGGAGTGCCCTTTTATATGAGGGGTGATGGGAATCTTAGGAAAAACATAAAATATTATTATATAATAAATTCATATTCTATTTCTAATGGATAAAAACTAATTTATTTCAAGGATAAGGTGAGTATGGGTCGAAAAAAACTCAACCAATAGGTTTTAGATAGGTTTGGGTCACTTTATTAAACTTATATTTTAGTTTTAACTCTTAGTTAATTAGTTTGACATTTACCTTGTCTATTTGTATTTTTATATTATATAGGTAATAAACATACTATATACTTCCAAGCGACCCCCAAGTGGTCCATTAATGATAAAAATATCATTATATATGTCCTTTGGCTGAACATTATATTTTTAGGAATAGAATATCAATTAATAATTTAATATTCGTTTTAAAAATTCCATTATGTCAATTATGACACTATTTAATAATTGATTCTTGTTAAAGTCATAAAAACATTATTAATTCGAATCAAATTAATTTCAGAAATAATAACAAGTCATTTTAACCAATAAAATTCGTTTATGGAATTAAAACATTCAAATTATATTTATTTTATCATTTATAAAAGCAATTATTTGATTCATTCATTAATAATTAAAATACGTCATCACTAATGTGTCATAAATAAATATAATAATTCAACTTCGAAAATTATAAATAAAATAAATTTAAGTTGGAAATATTTTTATATTTCTAATGAATATTTATAGTCAAAAATAAAACATATATAACTGTATGTAAAAATTGTTTTTCAAAAAGTTATATGCTTATGTCATTTTTCAATTTACTTTAACTTAATTAATATAAAGTGTCATTATCACTTACAAGTTACTCCATGGTGTCCCAAAATAGACCCATAGATGCATATGGTATGAAATATATCTACCAATAGGGTTAGGACACGTTTTAAGTGAAATTATTATTATTATAATATTATTTTTTACCTTTATTTACAGGATTTACCCTTTAACCATGGTAAATAAAATATTACCGATGTAATTATTCAAATTTCTAAAAATAAAATTTACCTATTTACACAATTTTTACCTCATGATTATAATTATGGAATCCATTTTTCAGAATTCAAAACAAAGAAGTGGCAGAAATTAATTTAAAATTAATTCCCATTTTCAAAACAAATAAGCGTGTTTTTAAGAAATAATAACTAACCAAAGATTGGCACTTGCTTATGTCCAGTTTAAATGTAAAATTATGTCCAATGACCAAAATTGGATTAAATGGTAAAATTATACTCTAATTATACTCTAAAATCACTCAAATTCATAATTTATCACTATAAATTATTTCAATAAAAAAGATGTTTTTAATTAAAAATAGTAATTTTAACTATTCATCAAAATATGTAAGTTATCATAAATGTACCAAAAACGTACCCTAATATAATTTTGATATTCCAAATCCAAAAATGAAGTCCATTTTGAATGATAAAATTTATAAAATTTCAAATATTCGGTATTACTATTCATAACAGCTTGTTTGATTGGTTGTGCTGTGTGTTAGAATTCGAAGTTGTGTACAACACATGCTATTGTATTATTCAAAAGGAAGCATACCGTGGATGTTTGGGGTGTTACACCCTTATCATGTTGTTTACTATGAAAACAATAATGAACAAGGGATCATTGTAAAGAAGTGCACTATGAAATGGTTTTTCGATGCTACTAATAAACTCCTAGGAATAATGGTTGTGTTTTTTAAATCACTATCACTTAAGTGGATCCTGACATCAATGTAGTGCGAGTTATGATAGTTATTCATTCATAAATAGCGAACATAATATTTGAATCAATTTCTATGCATTTATTTATATCCCAAAAGTTTATTTGAACTATTAAAACTCCATCACACTATATGAAAGTAGAAAATTCAATGAAAATGTCATGTGGGGAAATTATTTCATCCCAAATATAAAACTCCTCCCAAGTCCACGTATGTGTGATCTACTTCTCAGTGAAACATTTTACACTTACATTGGTGGAATTTGAAGCAATTCTGGGCCTGGATTGTAATTCCCTATAATGATCAATCATAAATTGCAATGTGTGTATAATTAATATCTATATTGTTAATATAACCCAGATTCTAGACATGTTCACGGATGAATATGAATCTTCGTTAGCACCATCATATCAAACATGGATATTATTTGTCTACAAGAAATAGTATCAATATCAAATGATGCAGTCTATGGAAAGAACCATTGTTGAAGGAAATCTTATTATGAGGGAATACATTGATGAGTTTCCTAAGGAATTTCCTAGTCTTCCACCTTGATGAGAGGTTGAATTTTTAGTATGTATTATACCTTGGAGAATTTACAATATAAAATATTTTTCATAGGATTATTGTTGAGGAACATGAGAATCATAATAAACATCTACAGGAGAATCTGAATAAAGGATTCATTTGCCAATGTGCTTTTCCCTTGGGTGAACTAATCCTCTTTATCGAGAAGAATGATGAGTCAATGGACCTTTGCATTGATTATCGTGATATAAGAGGATCATTAAAATGAAAAAGTATCCTTTGATATGAATTTATGAATAGTTAAATCAGCTATGTGGAGAAAAATAATTCTCCAAGGTGGATCTATTGTCGAGAAATTACCATGTTAGGGTGAAGAAGGGGGATATACCCATGGCTACAAATCAATCAAGCTACGGGCACTATGAGATCATACTGATTCTATCAGTACCTACTAATTCTCCAAAAATCTTCATGGTCTTGAATAATGGATTCTTTATATATTAACTAAAAAAATCATGTATTATTTATAGATTATATCTAATATATTACAAAACCTAGTAGCACTATGAAGAGAATCTGTGCAGTGTGGTGATGACTTTGCAAAATTGGAAGCTCTACAAAAAGTATATCATCATTGAGTTTTGGTTGAAGGAAGACTCCTTCATGCAGAATATCATAATAAACAATGTGATATATATGGATCCATCAATGAAAAAAATTTAATATGTTCTAGGACAATATTTGTGACATATATATGTTGTTTTTATATTTAGATGGATATTATAACTGATTTCTGATAAATATATCATTTTGTTCAATCCCTTTTACGATGATAACACGGAATGGGGTCAAATTATCATGAAATGATGAATGTGATGAAAGATTCATAGAGATAAAAAAGAGGCTTCTCATTGACCGTTAACTGTACCCAGGATTGTTGAACATTCTGTTATTTTAAAATATGCTTCAATGAAGGGATTGGTTTGCTTGTTGATGAAAAATGATAAATTCCTATGCTATGCTTTAAGGCGGTTTAAAATTTATGAGAAAAAATAGTCCCTCACATGATCTGGAGTAGTCTATGGTCTCCTTCACTTTAAAAAATTATCATAAATATATATTTTGGTAGATGTGTGAAACTTATATAGATCACATATTCTTAAATACATATTCACTAAATGGAGATGAATAAGACACACAGAATATGGTTAGATCTCATCAGGTATTATGAATGCTCAATCTACTAGAATCTTGGGAAAGTATAAAATATGCATATTCTCTAAGTAAAAAGGATTAAAAAATTCAATAATTAATGATAATTTAGAAGGATTTGATCTTCTTATATTTTAAGAGGATGTACATGGGAAACATAAAGGATGTAACATCCTCAATCACTAGAAAAATTATTACTCAACCTTATCTTCAAGAATGGTTAAAGGATGATATAAATGATGGTGGTTTTTAGATAGTGAAAACTATAATAAAATGGAAATCCTTAGTGTCATATTTTAATAAAGAATGATATATGATATTTTTTAATAGAAATATGTTCCATAAATTCCAATGTTAGTGATGGAACTATAGGAAAATTCATATAGTTCAACTTTCTCTATTCATCCAGGAAACCCAAAGATGTATCGAGATCTTAGAGAGCACCATTAGCGGGATAAAATTAAAAAAAATCACTATTTATAGCTCAATTTTCATTTGATATCCTAAAATGAAAGATGAAAGGAAAAAGTATAAGGGGATGGTAATTCCATTAACCATAATAAAATTGAAATGGAAAAACATGAACTTATTCTTTTTCATCAGACATCCAAGGAAATCCTTGAGAAATAATTATATCCAGGATATTTTGGATCATCATACGATGACAGTAGACTTCGTTGTGATTAAAGAGGATTTCCCACATGATTAACTCACATGGATATATCTTATAAAAGTTATAAGGATACATAGAGTTCCACTATTTATTGTATCTGATTAAGATCAAAGATTCACCTCTATGTTTTTTAAAATACTCCAAAATTCTCCAAACCCTAAGAAAAACATTAGTACATCTTATCTTCATCATATTGATGTCCAATAAGAGTGGACAAATCAAAAACCATTGGAAATGACGAGATCATGCTCAATTGACATAAAAGGATGATTTGAATAACATCTCCTTGTAGTCGGGTTCTCATAAAAAAATAGATTCTACATTAGCATCCAAATGGGTACCAATGAAGCCCTTTATGGGAAGAGGTTCTAAACATTGGGTTCTTGGGATGAAGATGATGAATGAAAACATATTTCCTGAATGGCCTGAATGCCTTATTTTTTATTTGATATTTGGACAATCCCCATTTTTAGGGATGTAGGGGAACCCTTACATGCCCTACAAGACCAAGGCACAAGGCGCACACATGACTCAATACATGACCCCAAAGGCCCAAAACATGACACAATTGATACAGTCCCTCCCCAACATCTTCAACTTAATGGTGCTTATCTCCCCACCTCACATGGCTGATCGACTAGCAATGCCCCATGCAGAGCTTCATAGTGCATGGTCCCAAATACAGTTTCCATACCCCCTCATTCATCAGATCTTTTTAGCTCTACTCTAGTGGTTTCTTATTTTTCATTGAATCCCCATCTCGGATTTCTCACAAGTGGCCTATGCTTTTTTTTGTAGCCTGAAATCCTTGTAGCCCGAAGTCCCAATAGACTGATGGCACTGTAGACCACATGTCGTTGGTGTCCCGAATGCCTTGAGAGCTGTAGGCCCAAACCAGTTTCCTGAAGAGTCAAATTGAATAAATACGGATGTTTTCTATGACACCAATCAATACCTACTATAGTAACTACTACAGTTACATAGAAATCTACCCTCACCCTGATTTCATACTGGGTCTCTTGAATTCCAATCTTGAGCCTCTAATTCTATTTAGTTTCTTACTAATGAATACTAGTGTCGACAATAGATCTGTGAAAAAATTCTAGATGTGACATATAAAATTATGTGGGAGTCATTTTATTCCACTTCATATCTCATGGGAATAGAGTTATTAGATTTAGAAAGAAGGGAAAGGTTACTTGAAGGCTCATCAGCCCTTTTGAGATCCTTGATCTCATCAGAGTACTGGTCTATCGACTGTAACACCCACTAAACCTATATCAAATGCATAATGTATTCTATCTATCCCTCATGGGTAATTACAAAATAGATGCCTAACCATTTGTAAATCCACAGGTGGTACCATTTCAAAATGAAATTCCCTTTGAGTATCAGTCAAAATTAATATTAGATCTTAGATATAATTTTCTATGAAATAAGACAATTCCCTTCATAAATGAGTTGAGAAAAAATCTACAGTTTAATGAATAAATGTGGAAATAAAATGAGGTTATGTAGGAGAGTTACCCTACATTTTTTCGTTGGAAAAAGTAAATTTCAATCTAGATATTTCTAAAAGGGGGAAGATTTTAATGAAAAAACTATTAGGAATTAAATTCCTTTTTTATTTTTTAAATGACTTATTGTTATCGAAAACAAATTATATTATATTGTTTTATTATATCCAATTATATTTAAATGAACATTATGTAGATTTATAATGGGTAATATAGTCGTTGAACACATTACTAGTATAAATATATGGTTTTATAAAATTCAATTATCACATAAAACTTTGTGATGGCCTGATTCACGCTCAAATTTACCCAAGAGATGAATGTAGAAAGGTCCTTGTAGTCTAGATTGGGTTCTCGAATCCATTGAGACATAAGAAGATACCTAAGACACACAACCTATGCGGTGGATTTTTGGCTATGAAGTGGCCAACATGGTTATGATTTTGGATGGTTTTAAAGAACCGTAATAAACCTAAGTGAATTCAATTAAATGAATATGGGTTGATCTTAATATTATGCTTGGGATGGATTGAATAAATTTTACTTCTTTAGGAAATTTTATTATAATTAATTCTTGATGAATCCATTCTTCAAAATAACACTACCTTCATCATTTTCTTGTTTGATGTACCTAAACTCAATTACTAATCCCATGCACACTGTGAGAACCCAATTCATGATGTCTCCAAGGTATATGGTCATTTTAGTAATTGGATTTATCTCCCTCAAACACATTGAAGATGAAGAGTGGAAATAACAGAAGAATGGAAGTCCTAAATTAGGTAACCAATTAACAACAATTCGTTCACAAAATAACATTCAATACAGCCTTTGAACCTTCCTAAGATAAACCCATTAAAGGGTTATCCCTCAATTTATGGTATACTCTCAATGGTGGGCTGAAGATGGATTACAAGTATTAGATTGAAGAAATTAATACCGCGGAAATAACGAGTACTCCTCTGTGTGTGTGAATGAAATTCACACCTATGTGTGAACTAATTCCGCACAACAAAGAGATATCAATGTTGTTTGTGATTATTATGTTTTAATTAATTAATTGGGAAGAATATAAGAAAAATATGTTGATTAAGAACAAAGAAGTAAAAAAAGGAAACTCACATGGAAATTGTAATGGGATTACAAACACAGAGTGGCAGCATAACATTACAATTAAACCAAACACACAAGTTTTTCAATCCTCCAACACCACTTCTTTAAATAGTAATTTTTGAGCCCTTGGGTCGAGCCTACAATATTCTAAGTCTCCTCAATTAATTTTGATAGGCCATAGGTTGGTGGAAAGTAAGGGAGAGTTGATTTTTCCACACTTGACCTGAGGTGGTAGCCAACATTCCTTCACCGATCAGACACGCTTGTAAGACCTTATAGATGTTGAAATAAGAGTGAGCCATAGAATATGAAAATGGAGCACTGGAGTATTCTAACTGCATGTAAAATTTGGGCCCATTTAGAGTTTTGGATTCCGAAATATGATTATATTAGTGGGCTATTTGTCTGGGCCGCAGAATCTGGCACGGAATTTTATCTCTAATTGGGCCACATAAATAACCATAATGGAGATAGAATTAGCACTGGGTTCTAGAAGATTATTTGTTACTATATATGTCTTATATCAAACTATGAAATTTGGGCTTCATTGGGACTATATTGTGGGCCCCACACTCTAATCAGTAGGCCGGTTTCCAATTTGCCTTCTCCAGAATTGTTTCTTTTCATCGGCAAATATCTCCGTCATCCTTTATGAATCATCCATTGATCCCTAAATGAAAAATGTTTAAATCTAAGTGAAGAACCATTTAAAAAAATATCATATTAAAATATGGATAATTACTTTTCTTATAATTAGATGACTCGTTGGGCCTAAATTGGTGTACATTAGGCATGAAGTGCACAAATTATGAGAATGGATGTTCAAAATCAAAATCCACTAACTCAGGCCCATAAGATCAAAAATGAACATTTAATACCATTAAAATTTAATTAACATATATGTTTTTATTGGCTAATCAAACCCCCCAACATGATATTTTCTATTCCCGAGCCAATTATTCAATGATTTTATTTGAATTCCTTTCTTCAAAAACGTTATAACGAACAATGCTCACAATGTAAACTGCACAGAAATATATCTTTATAACCTATCAAGATATTTTTAAACAAGATAAATTTAAATGAACATTCCAATCCCAAGTCCATTCCTTTGATCAAATCCATCATCATACTTCATCCAACTCAATTAGGTGCAATGATGTGTTGTGAATCAAAATACATATGGGGGATCATTTTCATTCAAGGGGGAAATCATGATAGCGCTAGGTGGAATCACATTTAATCGAAATATGAGTATTCTTAATTCTTTTTTTTTTGGATTTTTTTTGCAAAATTTCCACAGTAATTGATATTGCAGTTAATCAAATTAACCCATTTATCAAGACTTTACTGATGACTCCCAGACTCAAAGGCCATAGGGTACCAAGTGAAGCCCACATACTCGGTCATCATATAAATAGAGATAGAGTGAAAATATCAGTGCTAGAAAACTCTGGAGTCACGATCCCCAAGTGTCGAAAGCCTCTCATTTTATCAATCCATTTCTCTACATGGAAATTTTTATATTATTTTTTGTTATTTTTTGTAATTTTGTTTGAATAGTAATATTATTCATAAAAATCAAACCAGCCTATGCTATTTATTATGGGACCCCGAAAATTCAAATTAGTACCCCATAGTCTAGAGGACATGCATTGTGGCATTTTGATTTAATGGATGAAAATAAAAATGATGTAAATTTTCATTGGACAACCAAACATCCAAAATCAATGATTTTAAACTTAATCATGAATTAAATTAAGAGTCAAGGAAATAAAATTTATTTTCTCTGTAGTTTTAATTTGAGCAAAGATGTTATTATATGAATGATAATGGAATTTTAGTTTACTTTTTTATCATTGTTTTTTAAACAAATTTTTTTCCACACCCCCATCATAGAATGAAACTATCCCTAGTTTCTTAAAAAGAATGTAGAGGAGAAGTGGGTGGGGGAGAAATGAGTTAGAAAGGGCATAGAACAAGTTCACCTGGTGGCTTTATAATGATGATTGTGGTGCTCCAAAATCACACTTTGGTCTCATGGGAGATGTAGTCACCTCCTTGATTGAATATGTATCATAAAAAAATAGTCCCTAAACCATACTAACACGAAAAAACCAAACAAAAAAAAACAAACAAAACAACAATTTATTTAATACCAAGTCTCATCATTTTTATTGTTTTCCATTTTTATTGAAATAAACTGATGATAAATTGTCTTTTTTTTAATTTTTGTGTAAGGTAGTACTCAAGGATCATACCACGTGACACAGATGAATATGGGGCCCCCCTTTCATACCCATCCTTACTCATAATAGAATAACATATCACCAGTCTATTTTTTTTAAAATATCAAAATGATTAATAAAAAAATTATTCCAAAAATATTGGAAACATGAAAACCATGGGTTACCTCCCATGAAGCGCTTTGTTTAACGTCGTTGGGCCGACATGGATCCTAAATCTATCATTTTTTTTCTGGTTCATACGTTGGCTCAGTTAACTCCACCTCTATTTCCTGTTTATTGAATGATTCAATGAATGGTTTTATCCTTTGACCATTGACCTTGAAAATGTAACCACTTGTGGGATCTTGAATCTCTACTACCCCATGGGGGTACACCTTATGCACTATGTATGGACCTGACCATCTAGACCTTAACTTTCCTGGGTGTAAATAATGTTTTGAACTATACAAGAGCACAAATTTTCCCGGTTCAAAATGTTTGACTTTGATATTACTATATTGGTAGGCCTGAAATCTATCTTTATTTATCCTTGAATTTACATAAGCCTCCATCCTAAGTTCCTCAAGTTCATTAAGATATAATTTCCTCTTTTCTCTGGTTAAAGAAATGTCAAAATTCATTTTTTTTGATTGCCCAAAATGCCTTATGCTCAATTTCAACAGGTAAATGGCATGCTTTTCCATAAAACAGCCTATATGGGGACAACCCTAATATGGTTTTGAATGTTGTACGATATGCCCAAAGAGCATCCAAGAGTTTATTAGACCAATATTTCCTAGATGTAATGATAGTTTTTTCATGAATTTTCTTAATCTACCTATTTTCTATCTCAGCAGGACCATTGGTTTGAGGATGGTATGCAGTGGACACTTTATGAGAAATACCATACTTAGACATGAGTGAAGAGAATGCGCGGTTGCCGAAATGGGTTCCTCGATCACTGATTATAGCCCTAGGAATTCCAAATCGAGAAACAATTTTCTCTTTTTGAAATCGAATCACATCTTGATGATCATTGGACTTAGTGGGAATGGCCTCAACCCATTTTGAGACATAATCAATAGCTAAGAGTATGTAGAGGTATCCCCTAGAGTTTGGGAAGGGACCCATGAAATCAATTCCCCAACAGTCAAATATTTCAACCACTAAGATGGTAGTGAGTGGAATTTGATTCCTTTTTGTGATGGACCCTACTTGTTGAAACCTATGACAACTATGACAAAAATGTGTAAGAGTCCCTTGATAGTGTGGGCCAGAAGAGACCACATTGAAGAATCTTAGAAGATGTTTTCTTAGAGGAAAAGTGACCTCCACATGCCTCACTATGACAGAATTTAAGGATGGACTCTTGTTCAGATTCTGGGACACACCTCATAATGACTTGGTCATGGAAGAACTTATAGAGGTATGGATAATCAAACACATAGTGTCTAACATCAGAAAGAAATTTCCTTCAAGATTGAGTCCCTATGAATTTTGGAATGAATCCCATAACTAAGAAGTTGGCTATGTCAGCATACGAAGGGAAGTCACTCACAGAGTATAGGTGTTCATCAGGAAATGAATCAGACACAAAAAGGTGATTTAAGTTGTTTTTGAATTCAATCCTAGATAGGTTATCAGCAATAACATTTTCAACACCCTTTTTATCATTGATTGTGAGGTTAAATTCTTATAACAGAAGGACCCACCTAATCAGTCTAGCCTTAGCATCTTGTCTTTTGGAAGTGCTATTTTATTGCAGAATGGTTAGTGAAGAAAGTGATGAGGGATCCTAAGAGGTCGGACCTAAAGTTCTCTAAGGAAATCACAATAGAATGTAACTCCTTTTCAGTGGTGGTGTAGTTGATTTGGGAATCATTTAATGATTTCCATGCATAATCAATGACATAAGGAGTTTTATCACAACGTTTTCCTAACACAACTCCTACATAAAAGTCACCGGAATCACAGATAAGTTCGAAAGGAATGTTCCAATTTGGAGATTTAATGATGGCGGGCGAGGTGAGAGAGTATTTGAGGGTTGAGAATTAACCCTCACAGATTTCTGTCCAAACAAATGGATCATCCATTACTAGCAGAGCACAAAGGGGTCGAGATATTGAACAAAAGTCCTTGATGAATCTTCTATAGAAACCAGCATGTCCTAAGAAAGACCTCACTTCCATGACAGTTTTGGGTGATGGAAGGTGATGAATGATGTCATCCTTGTCTTTATCAACTTCAATCCCCCTACCCAAGACTAGATGTCCTAGAACTAGTCCCACTTTAACCATGAAATGGAATTTTTCCCAGTTTAAGACTTGATTCTTTTCTTCACATCTTGACTAGACTCTCTCTACATTCTGCAGACATCCCTCAAAAGTATCCCCAAACATAGAGAAGTCATCCATGAAGACCTCTAGAATATCCCATACCATATCTAAGAAGATTCCCATCATGCACCGCTAGAAGGTTCCAGGGGGATTGCATAACCCAAAGGGCATGAGTATGAAAGAAAAGGTTCCAAATCAAAATGTGAATGTAGTCTTCCCTTGATCCTCTAGGGATAATTCAATCATATTGTACCCTAAGAACCCATCTAAGAAACATTAGAAGTCATGACCTGCCACTCTTTCAAGTAATTGTTCAACGAATGGTAAGGGGAAATGGTTCCTCTTAGTGAATGTGTTTAGATTCCTATAGTCAATGCAGACCCTCCAACCACTACTCACCCTTGTTAGAAGAATCTCTCCATCCTCATTGGTTATCAATGTGATTCCTAACTTTTTTGGAACCACTTGGATTGGGCTCAACCACTCACTCTCATCTATGGTATATATGATACCAGCTTTTAACAATTTCAGAAGTTCTTTCCTTACTACCTCTATGATATTAGGATTGAGTCACCATTGAGGATGATGACATGTCTTTGAAACAGATTCCAGAACAATCTTATGAGCCCCAATAAGAGGGATAATCCTGGGAATATCATACAGGGTCCAACCAATGGGTTTCTTATGTATCCTAAGGACATATAGAAGCATCCTCTCATGATTGTCTTCAATATAAGAAGAAATGAGAATAGGATGTGTTTGATTGTCCCATATGAAGGCATAATTTAGTGCATCAAGATGTTCCTTCAATTCAAGATCGGGTTGGTTCAGAATTTCTGCAGAATATTAAGACATTGCATCAAGATCAATTTTATTTCCTAATGTTTAAGATCAGATTGGTTCCCAACATGTAGAAGTTTCAGCTACTAGATTGGATTGATCAGGTTTAGGGATGGAAGTTGGAGTGGTCTCCATGAATGAGGTTTCTTTAAAGGTTTCACTAATTTATGGACCTAAGACTTCATCATAAAAGCAATTTGAAAATGATTCAACAGATGGAGATAAACTTCCTTGATATGAACAAACGAAATCAATCTCATCCTGACTTAAACATTCATCAAATATTCCTTGATGTTCTATGGACTCATTATCAATGCTTCCTATCAAGTTTACTTCATGAATGTCCTCATCGTCCCCTATTTGCAGGCTTTCATTATAGATGTTCAAGTCTAGACTCATGTTCACAATGGTGATGGTCATGTTCCCATTTTGACTCGAATAACAGACTTGATTGTTGCAAGGAAGTGACGACAAAGGATAACTTGGTTTTTCCCTTATTTCCTATGTTTTGAGGGTTCCAAGGACAATGAAGTCAGCAGGGTAGATGAAGTTTTCAACATTTACCAGAACGTCCTTTAAAATCCCCTTTGGAACTCTAATGCTTCGGTCAGCAAGTTGATGTGTGACTGATGTGGGTTGGATCTCTTCTAGGCCTAACTGGTAGTACACATCATATGGGATGAGAATGACACTAGAACCCTGGTCACACAAGGCCGTGATAACTTCTCTCTCTCCAAGTTCAACATTGATGTAAGGGAAACCTGGGTCTTTCAACTTAGGAGGAATGGTCCCTTGAATGGTGGTACTCACATTAGAAGCCAAAAGGACATGGTTTTTATTTGAAAATTTTCTTTTAAAAGTGAACGAGTCATTAAGGTACATTGAGTGTACATGTATGGTTTGAATTGCATCGAGGAGTGGAATGTTCAACTTGACTTCTGAGAATATTTCCCTCAATGTTTCACTCAATTCAGGCTTGGTTTTCCCCCTCATGCGTTTAGGAAATGGTGCAGGTTGTGGGGTTGTTTGTTGAAGAGTTTTTTTCTTTGACAATTTTATCATGTTTTTTAGTTTGATCATTTGTTTCATTTGAATTTTATTCCAAGTTTTAATGTTTAGGTGGGATTTTAATTAGTTTTTCATATTTCTCAATTGATTGACCACATCATAAAATAGTCACAACCATTAGTTGTTCATGAGTTGATTGAGTGAAACTTGAATCTCCCCTTGAAGTTGAGGATGGTACCACCTAAGTAGGAATGGGTGACTTTCCAGTTTTTATTGTTTGATGTTATTGTTTCAGGGAAGATACTTCCTAGTTCATCATCTCCATTTGTTTACATTGTTTTTCTAGTAGGCTTTGTGGAACAGTTTGGGTGGGTGCTTGAGTAGGTGGGTTTTTCCCAGGGGGTTATTTTGTAGGTGGGATGGTTTGTTGAAAATGGACCAGTGGCTATTGGTATTGTATAGGTTGGGTTTGGAACTGGTAATGGGTTTGGTAGTCCCGATGGTTGTAAGTATTGTGTCCCTACGGTTGGCTAGGTTTTTGGTTATCTTTCCAGCGGAATCCTGGGTTGTCGTTGTACCTTGAGATGAAGTTGTTTAGGTATTTAGGCTTTTGAAAGTTCAAAGAATTTACAACTGATGGGGGTCCTCCTAAAAGAACATCATTGATGGATGGAATGGTTGGGCAGTTTTCTAACTTATTGTCATGTTTGTCACATATAGTGCAAACAAGGTCTACAGTTTGGATTTCATGGACTTTCCTAATGTCTATATCTTCAACCTTCCTAGAGAGAGTTGTGAGTTTAGCCCTAAGGCTTTCCTATTCTCTAATTTTATGAATTCCAGTAGTTCGTTGTGGATTTTCAGAATAAGGTCAAGTTACCCATGTTTGGTTTTGTTCAGAAAGGCTTTCTAGATACTCCTAAGAATCATTTCGGACTTTGTTTTTAAATGTTCCATTAGACATCATGTCAATTAATTGTTTGTTCCACGGACCCAACACCTTCATAGAAAATTCTCACTTGTTCAGGAATAGAAAAAAAATGGTGTGGAACCATGTTTAGAGTGTCATTGAACCTCTCCCATGTTTAATAGAATGACTCTCTCACTTTTTCAAAAACATTTTGGATACTCTTTTTAAGTGCAATTGTTTTTGGGTGGGGAAAGTATTTTTTGTAGAATTATCTTTGTAGTTGGTCCCAAGAGTTTATGGATGATGGTCTCAAATTGTTTAGCCAATTTTTAGCTCAATCCTTAAATGAAAAAAGGAAATAGCCTCATCATTATTGATTCTAGTTGATGTGGGGGACAAATGGTTTCTACAATGTCATTGAACTCCTTAATGTGAAGGTAGGGCATCTCAGACTTCATTCCAGGGAATGGGGGAAGGTGGTTTAAGACATGGGGTTTAAATATGTACTGGGAATCTCCTAAAAAATTTTGTCTAATGAATGAGGGTGCATTGTTATAGGAAGGTGAGAGGTAGTCATTCATGGTTTGGTCAACGGCATTCCCCAAGATTAGTGCTTCCTCATTTGGGTTTCCATTTTGGTTCCCACCCGGGTTTATGATTTGGTTTCTATGAAGACCTTCCATTGAAATGGGTTCAATTTTTGACTCTGGAGTATTAGGAAGAATATGATCTAATGGAAAGAGTTACATTGGTGTACTTGACTCCCCAACCCCAGGACTATCCACCCTAACTATACGGTTTGATTGATTGCATGTGTAGGCAGACATGCACCAAAAGGCAAAAAATGAAGAAAGTGAAAAGATAAGAGATATTGGGTGAGAATAGAAGAATGGGGGTGAGGAAAGAAGGGTTTGTTCTAAGGTACTTACTTGGACCCTGGAAACGGTGCCAAAATTTTATTCATGATCAAATTTACCCAAGACATGAAGGTAGAACGGTCCTTGTAGTCTAGATTGGGTTGTCGAATCTACTGAGACCTAAGAAGATACCTAAGACACACAACCTATGTGATGGATATTTGGCTGTGAAGTGGCCCAATTGGTTATGATTTTGGATGGCATTAAAGAACACTAATAAACCTATGTGAATTAAATTAAATGAAAATGGTTTTATCTTAAGATTATTCTAGGGGTGGATTGAATGAATTTTACTTCTTTAGGCAATTTTGGTTTAATTAATTCTGGATTAATCCATTCTTCAAAATAACACTACCTTCATCATTTTTTGGTTTGATGTAACTAAACTCCATTAATAATCCCCTGAAAAATTAGAGAACCAAATTCACGATGTCTCCAAGGTATATGGTCATTTTAGTAATTGGATTTAGCTTCCTCAATGACAGTGAATATGAAGAGTGGAAATAAGTGAAGAATGGAATTCTTAAATTATTTATCCAATTAACAAAAATTCATTCATAAAATAACATTTAATCCATCCTTTTCACATTCATATGATGATCCCATTAAAGGGCTATCCCTCCATCGATGAAATACTCTCAATGGTGGGCGGAAGATGGATTACAAGAATTAGACTGAAGAAATTAAAACTGCGGAAATAACGAGCACTCCTCCGTGTGTGTGAATGAAATTCACACCTATGTGTGAACTAATTCAGCACAACAAAGAGATATCACTATGAATTATGATTATAAAGTTCTAATGAATGAAATGGTAAGAATATTAGAGAAATATGTTGATTAAGAACAAATAATTACAAAAAGGAAACATACATGGAAATTGAAATGCGATTACAAACACAAAGTGGCAGCATAACATTACAATTAAACCAAACACCAAAAATTCTCCAATCCACCAACACCAATGCCTTAAATATTCAATTATTATCCCTTGGGTCGATCCTCCAATAGTCCAAGTCTCTTTAATAAATTATGGTAGGCCATAGGTGGGTGGAATGTAAGGGAGAGTTGATTTTTCCACCCTTGACTCGAGGTTGCAGCCAGCTTTCCTTCACCGAACAGACATTCTGGGAATACCTTCTAGATGGCTAAATCAAAGTGGGCCATATAATACGAAAATGGATCAACGGATGTATTATAAATTCCTGTAAAATTTGGGACCATTTGGTGTTGTGTGTTCTGAGATATGATCCTATTAGTGGGCTGTTTTTCTGGCCCGTAGAATCTGGCTCAGAATTTTATCTCTAACTTGGGTCGCTTAAATAACCATAATGGAGGCAGAATAAGCACTGTATCCGGAAGAATTATCTTTTCCTATATATTTCTTATAGTATCCTATGAAATTTGGGCTTCATTTGGCATGTATTGGGGGACCCACATTTTCATCACTAGGCTGGTGTCCAATCTGCCTTCTCCAGAATTGTTTCTTTTCATCGCCAAATATATCCTTCATCCTTTATGAATCATCCATTGATCCCTGAATGAAAAATGTTTAAATTGATGTGAAGATCCATTTCACAAAATATCAAATTAAAATATGGATAATTGCATTCTTTATAATTATATGACTCATTGGGACTAAATTGTTGTACATTAGGCATGAAGTGCACAAATGATGAGAATGGATGTTCAAAATCAAAATCCACTAACTCAAGCCCAAATGATAAAAAATGAACATTTAATACCATTAAAATGTAATTAACATATATCTTTTTATTAGCTAATCGTGGCCTCAACCAGTTGGATCATAGACAATGAAGCCCATTTATCCGAGCTTCCATTGCTGATATAATTTTTGGGATTTTCCCAATAATAATCCCAATAAAAAATTCAATACGTTGTGAATGAGTGAAACAATTTATGGGAGAATTTCACGATTATCGAAATACCGACCCAATCCATGTAATTTAATGTCCCCATGAAATCCCCACAATCGAAAAATTTTCTCTTAGGTTTTATGATGGTGTATTGAAGGGATATGTATCAAGACCCTAAATATAATAATATATATATAATTATTTATGGAATAATGAATATATTTTCATCCTATTATTATTAATTTATAATTGTTTTTTAATTTTTATTCTTAAATAATGAAAATGTATTTTTGGCTAATATTTAATTTAAAAACATTAATTTAGTAATTAATTTATTTTTTAAATAAAAATATTGTTTTAAAATATTATCATTAAATAGATTTTATTGAATATATATCATCCAATAATTTTTAACAAGTCAAATGTATTTTTTATAAGTGTTCAAAAAATGATATTCTAAAAAATCTGTCATTTTAAATAAAAGTATGGTTTAATTTTAAATGTTAAAATTCAAATATTTATAATATTGTTAATATAAAATGAATATTTTTTTAGAAACACATTATCGATATTATATAATATTGAATGTTTCATAATTTTCTCACATATAATTGTGGGAAAAATTATATGCTTTGTAAATATGTGGTGTGTTTTTTGACATCATAATATCCCAATGGTGATGTAATAAATACTATTAAATGTATCCTTAAATAATTAAATCTTTTATATTTAAAATAATTTAATTTTATATTTTCAATTTTTATTTTATAAATTATTTTGGAATCCTCCTTGACTTGTAATATTTTTTTGTCTTCAAAATCATTTCATTGAGAATCAGACTCGACGCCACATAAGCTAGGGAATTATATAATTACCTTCATATCGTGGCAATAGAAAATATTTTAAACCACTCACCTTTTCTGGAAACCATGGTAAACAACCATTGTATAGTTTTTAGTTTTGAATATTTCTTTATGTAATGTCCAAAACCCAAATAATATAAAAATCTCCCTGTTTTCCTATATATACCCACCTAAGATCCAATTTATCTTCTCTAAATCTCCTTTTAATATGAGCACACTCTATCCTCTACACCATAGAGTCCACTGAAGGTTCCCCAATATTTTAATATGCCTTTTTTAGGGCATTGGACTAACATGCTCAAGTAAAGGAACCCCATTTTCCAGTCTCCTCTTTTACCAATCATTACTTTTAATGTTATGTATTTTAATATTCATTTTCATTTGTCATGATGTGTTATTCCATATCCAAATTACAATGAATATTATTTATATGTTATGAGATCCCTTTCACTCTTATTTACCATTCTTATGAACCGTTATGTACACAAGTTTCCATGCCAAAATGTTGTAAGTGTACTTTCCTTTATCCTCTATTCATTTTTATTATTATGTGACACCTTATATTTCCAATTACATTTGTTGGGATATGTATTTAAATTTCCATATTATTTTATAATTTATGTAAAAATGATTAGTTACCCCTTTCTATTGCATTAAACCATTTTATGAATTTTAAATCGATGTCGTTATACTTTCAAATATGCACCAGGATTTTCCATGAAAAAATAATTGTCTAGTGAATAACATACCCATTTTACTGTCATGTTTATTCACCACCATTCACATATACATATTTATTTGATACACAAATGTATTTATTCCATATTCCTTGATCGTTGAATAAATTATGATGTTCAATGAATCAATGTTATAGGATCTGTGTGGCATACATAAGGCCAAGAGTTAAATGGTTAAGAAGGGTTCGAACTGATTGTTTTCCAATGAATTCGGTAATGATTAGTGTCTAGATACGTCATGTTGGGATATATTGTTTTTTGGATTCCATTATGGTACATTGTACAACATGATTTTTGGATGTTTTATCCTTGACCTATGTTATGATTCAATGTTTTATGTTGATTCTAAATTTCCCATGATATGATTATCCTGAAATTTCATGCCTTATTATTCATGTTATTTTTTTTATAATTTGATATTCCTATTTTCGAACATACATTTTCATCCTCATGGTATTCGATGTTTATAACCTTATTGGAATTTATAGCAGACACCATTAATATGTATTTCCTCAGGTTATCCCATGGATTTGTATTTTTGAAGGAACGTTTTGGTTATGTAATATATGTTTTCAATAATACTGTTTATTTCCATGTTTTAGGTTTTAATAAAATGTACCTAATTTTAAAAAGACAATAGACCTCTCAATTGTCGAGGTCTTAGTAAGGGTAATAAAAAATCTATTAGTGTGAAAAAAATATAAGGTTTTTATAATTATTCATTAAAAATAATCTAATTACATATCAAACCATATGTATAAAAATTAGAAAACATTAAAATCAGAAAATATAAAAAACCCCAAGGCGAAATTATATCAACTATAATAATTGAAATACATGTTTAAAAATATGATTCATGGGTACTCAGTAATCCCCCATAATTGGCCTATCTACTACATTGAAATTTCTTTTTCCAATGTAAAAATATTTTTCGAACCTCATTTATTCCATTCCCAAATTTTAATGAAAATTAAAATAAATACGTCAAACCTTTTAAACCAACCTCCCTCTAATACCACAATGCAACGTCCCATGGTATGAATCTATCTCAAATGGCCCAACTAGAATGGTTACTCGACCTCTAGAACTCCATCATGTACTCAAGAGACTGTTAACAATAAGAGGAGGTTTAAAAAATATAATGGGTATACTATACCCCTCATTATCGAGTTATAATAATACAGGAAATAATGTAAATGTACTAGAAATAACTGAAATAGTACAACATCACTAGACAAATAAAATAATAATGATCCACGTAATAATATTCTAAATGTAAATAAATTATGTAACTGAAGTCATACAGATAAAAACAAATATTTGACATAAAGAATCTTAAAATAGTCATGTCCCAAATCCCACTTTGTACCTGTCTCCATGCTCAAACCCATATAGTATTCAACTATCTACAAAAATTTCATTTTCTATTATTCAAACATGTTTTCATGACATCTTCTCAGGTATAAAATGGATTCCCAAAAGGGGTGTGAATATAAATTAGTATGTCGACACAAATATGTTTAAAAATCATAATGATAGTATGTATGTACAATAAAGTGTCAAATGGTAGTATTTATTAATCAGTTAATATAATATAGAAAATAAAATAACCAACAATTGATTTTAAGGTTTACACTAATGGATATCCAAACCATCATTGACTCTATATCTAATGTTTCTTTCGAATAACAGATTCTCTTTCATCAAGATGAGTGACACATACCACGTTTACAGAAGAACAACTCTTCTCCATGATAATTATCATGATGCAGTTCAATAAATCATCCAATGGAAAAATATCATTTCAATGGAAAAGTAACCACATCATACAAGAAATCATACAAAATCCCATACTTTTTTCACTTATGTATTCCATTGTGCATGTCAGAAGGGGTGAATCATAGCTCAAGTGGTGTGTTCTATTATTTAATGATGAACCACTAGGGCCAACTCTCAATCATGTTTTTCAAGTCCTTAAGAATAAACATATATTCAGGGAACCCATGGATCCCATTCCTCATCATTCATTCCACATGAATATTTGGTCATCTTATTTAATTTTATTTACTAGGCATATATTCTCAATTGGTTGAATCTTCTACACCTAGTTGGATCACCAAAATCAAACAATTCCATGTTTCCATTTTTGAAATTCATTTTCCACAATTAAACATTTCATATTCTCATTTAAAATTGTAAAGAAAAAAACCCATTAACATAATCGGTGATTTATATTAAAATTAATAGAAGACTCATCGTGCAGGTTCCCACTGTCCCACTAAGAATGAAAGGAGACATATGGGTCTAATGTGAGGTGTAAGAACCTAATTTTTATAAATAATATATTTAATATATTATTTATGTTGTGAACACTAGATGTTAGTGTTATAAATATTAATGTATATACCTAATCAACTCAAAAACAATCATACGTAATTTTGTAGACCACATATGATAATCGACTGATGAATGAAACACCATTAGTAGATAAATACAACAATGAATTAATAAGAATGAGGTCACATGGAAAACCTATATCACTCAACCATACTGATAAAAATCCAATATGGAGGAAAAAAATAATATCACAACACAATAATTGATGATATATTAAAGTGGAAGAAAAATAATGAGAATGAACTCAGGAAAGATAAAATGAAATACTAAGATATCTAAAATGGATTGA
The DNA here is from genome assembly GCA_963277665.1 of Viscum album. Taxonomy (NCBI): domain Eukaryota; kingdom Viridiplantae; phylum Streptophyta; class Magnoliopsida; order Santalales; family Viscaceae; genus Viscum; species Viscum album. Next base: position 1,187,131,227 of record OY728121.1, on the reverse strand, counting down.
ATCACCTAAAAATCATTTCGAGTAGCCCTTTTGTTTGAGATAAGTGGATTTATAGTGAATTTAAATAAATTAAGGATTCACAATAAATAACCATCATAACAAAATTAATTCCACAAATATATCCACTATTAATGAAATGAATGTCCCATGTGAGGAATATGGAGATACATGCACTACCCAGGGTTGATAAAACCCGAATAAACCTTTACATGATGTGGACTAGTTTCACGACATATAAAATTTTCACACTCTCAACCAGATCACGATATATTTCATGAGAAATGATCACATTTTTTAACCCAATACTGACTTTAATGTTCCCAATAGACATATCAAAACCTATATTCTATAGAAAAAACTTGAACAAACTCATAAGAACTCCATCCACAATGAATATTAGTAACCACTTGATTTGATGATGAAACAAATCCACAACTAAAATATTTTCATCCAAAGATAAATAATTTATTCCCAGAAAACATGGGATATTTTTAATGGAATGGTGTTGGTCAAAATAGTATCTATAGGGATTTAGAAAATCCTATTTTTTGGAATACTTGTGGACTGTTGGTTCTGGGTTTTACCGTAGGTTATGATGGTTTTGTCAATGGATAGAATGTCAAGAGGAAGCGCAGATGATATTTTTCTATATATATTGGACCTAGAATCATATGGTTTGAATCCATTTCCCTTATATCAACCCTTGAATGACGTCAATCCCTTCCACCATACTCACTTAGTTTCATTTTGAGTTCAATCCAATTATTTCAAATGGATTTATGTTCCTTAGATTGTGGAATTACTTTCTTCTCCATAATCTCCCTTGTACATGTTTTTATTTCTATTAAACGATACCTCTATCAGAATCCTTTATTTTTTAGTGATTATTGTTGGGGGTTCATTGTGAATATCCTAAGGTGATTTATCCACTAAAAATTTTGGTGGTTGATCCCTAGTTTTTTAGTCCACATGTTATTGGAATTGAGGTATGTGATTTTGGATCTGTCATTCTTAGTTCTAAATTATAAAACTATCATACCTTATATTTAAATTGGATGAATATTATGTATTTTCATAATCAAAAATAAATTATACAATAATGCTATTAGATTAAAAGTCATTTTATATCATAATATATGCAGTTCTATTGATGTTGTTTTGGTTGTTTATATATCATGTTATGCCTTATTATGATGGAATGACTTGAAACCCCATTAAATTAGTTAGATTTTAAAATCCATTAATTGTAAAAGAATGATATTAATTATATTTCTTTTTTTTGTTATTTCAATCCTAGTGTATTTTTTTGTTGTGTATTTTGTCCAGGATTAGTTGGATTGGCATGGTGGTATGCATTATTATAACTCAGGGGTTTTGTGATGTAATGGTTAATGTGGTTAATTGAATTCAGAGGTTTTGTAGAAAAAATAATCTATCTAACATAAATATTATATCATTATTATGAAGAGTTATTACATTTTATTAACCCACAACCAATGATAGTATAGGTATAATGTTGTGTGAAAGATGGAAACACAAACAATTAGTTCATTGGTAAACTACATTTTCAACCACTACATTATTCATGACTGGAATCATTACTAGTAATATAATATTCAATAAATTTATTTATAACATAGGGAATGGTTTTATAAAAAATGTTTATATCATATTCTCATGAATTCTTTAAAAGGGAGATATGTTATCACATAATGAACATATAGGTATGCAAACATGAGGATAAAAATTTATAACTATACACTACATATAGAATATAATAAAATTGATTCATGGAATATATATTGGTTTTTGAAATGGAATGATACATATGATAACAAAATTAAATGATCCACGAGGGAAAAAAATTACATAATACATAGATTTGTGTCCTACATGTATGCATTGAAAAGCATTTCCATAATAGCCAAGGATTGAAACCAAAGCTATACTAATGTAATTGGGTTTCTCCAAAAACTATATCAAAAGTCAGGGTTCCCTCCCATTACCATCATAACATAAATATTACCTTATTGACCTTGGTTCACTCCTTATTCTAGGCTTATTAACATCTTGAGAAATAAATATTTACATAATGAATTGTTTATATATATAAGTCTTTCCCTTTACATAATGAAAACCATACATATGTGTTCCATGAGAAAATAAAAAATTAATCATATCAGAACTCATTAAATAAAATGAGATTAATAAAATTTTAATAATATAACAATCTATATAAATTATAATGGATTCATAATCCTTTCATCATTTTATTATTTCATAACCCATGCGTAATGAAGTGCATTCTAAAATAATTTATAATTGTAAAACAAATTGAACATAATGGAATTTCATAAAAATATATTCATCATAAAATATTTATGAATTATAATAATGTTATCATTGGATCATATATATGGAATATCATAAATTACATAAATGAATGTCATCTGATATAGAGAATGATTTTGAAGGATAAATCCCATAGAATGTTCCATGAGGAAGAAATATATTTATTAGAAATAAAATTTTAAAAATATTATTTAATAAAATATTTTATAAATCGTTTTATATAAAAAAATATTTAAAATTTCTGAAGTAATATTATAATAAAATATTGTTCATGTAGTTTTAAAATAATGTTCATGTTATACATAATAAAAACAATGATTCCCTTAACATTTTGTAAAAAATCAATTTATTAGAAAACAACATAAAGATTCCAATTAAATTCATTATAAAAAGTTAAGAAAAATTATAAAAAAAATTATTTAATAATTAATTTAATGTTAAAAAAAATTGAAATTATTTTTAGAAAACATCATATTAGATGTAAAACTATTTTTGGCTAAAGAGAGAATTAAGGATGATTAATCATAAAGTTATTATTTAGAAATGTTGAGTACTTAAACAAGGGAAAATGAATTTGAAACATTTATTATCATGAAATAACCTATGGAGAACAAAATTAAATTGTTATTGAGATCGATATGATAATTTTTCATTGATGTAGTCATACTCATAAACAATCATTATAAAGAAATAAATATAACTTTAGAACTTTCCCACATTTGTATCATTGAATTGTAAGCCCTGTAAAGGGATAATGTTAAACGAAGAAAAATATATCATTAAAATAAGAATAAGAATATATTAAATTTACATGGTGTTCTATATACACCTCATAAAATAATATCAATTCATAACAAGCCATATCTCGCATGGATATAAAATAATGACAAAAATCATATACCATAAGTATCAAATAAATTTGAACACAATTGAAAATCATATATAATAAATATATTTTTTATACATTTATAACAGACCCATAATCATATATATAATACTATATATGAATTTTTTAAACCATTTATTAATTGATAATTAAAAATTTCATGGGAAATTTATGTTTATTGCGATAACTAATTTTTTTCATTGTTTGATGCTATTTTTTAATTTCGGACCCATTACATTGATATTTTTTATGTAAAATATATTATAAAAAACATGATATTAATATGATATATATACAGTATATATATTTTTCTAGTAATTAATAGAATTTAGAGATAGAGAATTACAAACACCATTCATGGAGATAGAAGATCATATGAAATCTTGAACATAGTTTCTAATTGATCAAAAGGTTGATAGAAACAATGTTAAACAATATATAAGAATTATATTAAAAAAATATAAATATAATATATCACGTATTATCATTAAAACCATCCTTATTTTTTTCCACTTAAAATTTTATGAAATTACAACACTTCGTGAGGTGGTATACCTCCGTTCACATGACTGATGTTATTGTATTTACATATAATGTAATGTAAAATGGTAAGTGTGATATTATTATTCAATAACTATAATAATATCATAATTATCACAAATAAAATTAATTCACCTTTATAAATATTTTTTATCAGAGGTAATGGTAAAATGAGTGATATCTGTTGAGGTGGTAGTTCTCCACAAACATGAATAAAGATTTGGTAACCCATTTTATGGAATTAAATACAGTTATAGGTAGTTTCACAAAAAATAAAATAAAATATTATTGTAAATAAAAATTTTAAAATATAATGATATTTAAATTATAATATAAGTACATGAAGGATGAAATAATATAAAAACTATCTATGAATAATGCGACCTAATATTTAGATAACAACTTTGGTTTTCAACAAAATACATCCTCAGTAAGATTGATGATGAATATAAATAATCTAATATGATATTAGAGGAATCATAAAAGCTATTGGGTAAGTTGAACTCATGTAAATTTTTAAAATAAAAAGATATTCGCACATTTTTCATAGGCCAAATTATTCTGAAATAGAGATTTATAGATAATTAGACATTATATTTTCGAAATGTATCAATCCAATTGTTTTTTTAAATAGCTATTTTAACTCTTGTCTATTTAGTTTAACCCATAGTAAACCAATATTTACCTTAGCTTTGATAACTAATTTTAACCATTTCTACTATTTATTTCCATAAAAAAATATGTTCAACATAATAGATAATATAAATTATATTGATAAAAAATATGGAGTCCATTTTTTAAAATTTAATTTAATGGATCGGATATATTAGATATAAATTTAATTCGAAATACAAGTCGTGAGATAGTTTGTTTTAAGAGAAACAATTCAAAATTTTACAAGGATTTAATATCAAAATTCAACTTCAAAATGATTACAATGAAATAAATTTGATTATTATATTTATAAATAAAATAAATTTAATTTAAAAATAACTAAAATATAAATAATGATCATCTATAACATAAAAAAAAGATTATTTCAATAAAACATCAGTATTTTCCACTATTCATATAAAAAATAATCAATTAAAAATAGTCTTTAAAATTTACCCTATGATTAAAATGATTTTATGGTTTCAACAATGAATATTATTTTATAAACTAAACATTCTAAATGAATAAAAAATTAAATTATTTTGTATTTGCAAAAAATATTTTTTTGGATAAATTGTTTTTTTCAAACATATAAATGTTTTATTGAAAAATTTAATTACATTATTGAAAATATTTTTTCATTATATAAAACTATTATCCTTATTTTTTTAACTAATTTATTTCTATTCGTATTTATATGTTTAAATACTTGTATATCATATTCATTTTTAAAATATGTTAACAATATATAGTTGTTTTTTGAGCACTCAGTGTCATGTGGTAATCTAGCAAGACCTACTATTTCATGTAATATAAGATTAAATTAGTTATGTGAGTAATGTAATATATACTATAAATTTAATTTATTTATAGAAATTCATAAAAATTCTGGGTGATACATTCTACCTACCCTAAAATGAACTTCACCCTCAAAATGAATCTCTCTCCTACAAGAAAAGAAAGATGTGATTTCTTCATCATTTCCTTAGGTTCCAATGTAGCTTACTCAAACTGGTGGTTTTATAACAAACATTAACCATCTAGTCATATTGTTGCATATAAAATTATCAATATTACCCAAAATCACCACCAATTATTATTCATAATAATGATATTTCTCTAGTAGTATGACCTCTACATTCAATACCTATGAATGGTGATTTATTCACATCCTCGTAAGAGATTCATGGAACACATCATATAATTGAGAGAGTATTGGTGGAAAAACCATATAATAGATTGTCATCCTGACATGATCAAGAATCTAAATGTGAATGATATTTCTATGGATTAGATTCCATTTCCTCCCAATTCACAAATACTTATTCCTCTTTGAAATTGAAAGAAACACATTATCACTAACATCAATTTCTGGATTATACAGGCGATTGTCCCTACAACATTTCTGCTAGCTCTTAGTTGACTTGATGTGTTGCTGAATAGACCTATCGTTATCTACCACTTCATCAGAAATCTCAATCCTAAATACATTTCCTTCTCCAACTACATTCCTTTATGTTGGTGATCCATATTTCTATCCATAGAGGGATTCATAAGGAGATATTTTGACTATTTAGTGAAATATATTGTTGTAAGAAACTCATATATATGATTTTTTATCCTAACAAAAATTTACTCCAAAGATAAAAAGGCTAAAAATAACCTATAGTGTAATAATTGTTCTATTTGAATGACCTTAATTCTCTATATGATATTAACTACTGAAACTCGACTATATATCATGATTTTGTTGAAGAAATCACCTGAATATTAAGGTTAAATTAATATTATTATTAGAAAAACTGTAATGTGTTACTCCAAGAAAACATTCCAACACATTATTGATATCCTGACAATATGAACCAAAGATAAATCTTCTCTGATAGTATTGAATTTTATTGACTATGTAATGTGTTCATCTATAACCCAAATATCCTTATTCAATTTATATGTTCTTGGGAGTCCAATGAAAAAATCCATAGTAGTGTATAGACATTTCCATTATGGTATGGCTAAAGTATGTACATCCATATATAAATATATCACTCATCCTTAACATACAGACATTCCATGAATCAATATATAAACACTAATATATCCTTCTTCATTTTATCCCGAAAAATATATTCGTTCAAATCCCTATAAGTATTCATACATCAATAATGAATATATATGATGATCCGTGATCTTCTTCTAATAAATATTTCAAAAAATATGTTATTGATGAAACTAATACACGTATCATTAATCTTACCATTAAATAACGATAATTGATAAATTGAAGACCATTTATAACCATCTTTTCTAGCTCAATATCTTCATTCTGTTACTCATTAATCTTCTTCAAGGACAGATGTCTAAACATTAAATTTTCCAAGAATGTATCTATACCATTAATTTAGGATTTCCATAATCATACATTGAAAATATATAAATATTTTTTATTTTTCAATCCTCAAAATGGATTATAAATCATGACAGTTTTGTATCAATACATTATCCACCTTGTTCACATTCCAAGGGTGGTAATATATTGAGGGGGTATAATTTTTAATCTACTATAACCATCATCCATTGTGTAAATTAAACTTTTTATGTTGGAATATTTACTTTAGATATTTTTTTGATAATATATATCACACTTTCCTATATAATGATAATTCCATGATATCTATAATGAAAAAACTTATACAGCTAACCCAAAATCCTGAACTGGGTAATTTTTCTCATGTACCTTCATCTTTTTTAGGGACAAGATGTAATCATGTCAATATTTATTAAAACACAACATAATCCATTTTTGGACGTATGAAAATAGACTGAAAACATTTCATCACAATATGGTATCATAAACACATGGGAACCGACAAATATTCTCAAAAATTTCTTGAAATTTTGATCACAATTATTTGTTTAGATGAACATGGATCCCAAAATTGTTATCTTTGTGAGTGTAAAAGGTAGTATTAAAAAATTATCCACAATAAAAATATAGTATCTATATAAACCAAGAATACTATGGTTCTCAATCCCCAGGCTTGGTTTGTTCCTATATTCAAATTCTACCATCATTGATAGTTCAACCGATATACTATCTCTTGAGATTATATGAAAAAAATAATCATTTCTTCCAAAAATAACATTTTAAAAAAATTTAGTATATCTTCTCCATCATTAGTGTCTTTTGTAAAATTATCAAGTGATCTTCATGTTCTTAATTTCTTTTTAATTGATAATAATATCATCATGATATACTACCCCAAATAGATTAATGTAGTCATTAAATAATATATTAATCAAATCCATTTAGATAGATGTGACATTAGGAAAAAAATTGGAATCACTATATATTAATACTTTTTATACCTTGAATGGAATGATTTATTAGGTTTATCCCCCTTGATAACCCTAAAAATATGTTATGAAGAATGATGTTTAATTATGGAAAGTATTAAGATACACACTATTGATGTAATAGATCATCAATATCTAGTATATGATATATGTTATTGAACGGGATCTAGTTTATAACTTTGTAATAAATACATATCCATATAGATCAATCAGACTAATAAATATAATAATTGGTGCTGCTTAAGGTGACATACAATGTTGAATTAGTCCCTCATCAATATTCTCGAGAGCTGCATTTACAATTACTAAAACACAATTTGGTGATGTTGTGGGCGGTCTTTAAAATTTTTGTGGATCCAAGTATAAGATATATTGTGAACTACACGTCCTGATATCATTTAAGTCGAATAAAATATTCTAGAAAGACAACAATAAACATCCACCCAACAGGCGCTTCATTAATTATTAGTTTCTCGCCAACAATTTTAAATGAACACCCCTATTGAATAGGAATCAAAATCTAATAAATGAATATTATTTCAATAATATTTTCATATTCATCATCACAATGATATACGATAATTTTTTGGTTTGGAATATCTAACCTGAGTTACTATATTTGAAAATTGATGGAGATTTATATATAGATATCCAATCCATCAATAAGATAACAAAATATTCAACTAGATGAAGGATGGTTAAATTTTTAAGAATCCCATTCCAAATAATGTTAAATGGATAAGAATAATAGTTTATAAATGTGATAAATTTACCATTACTGTATTCACTAATAAGTCTACATAAAATAATAACCATATGAGATTTATCCATGCCTCTATGTTTAATAGGTTTTAATGTCCATTATATTTTTTAAACATCAAATTTGGGGATTATATTACACCATTGCCATACTCCATATATTTGAAAAAATTATTTGTGGGTTGTAAATATTGTGTAGTTTTCACTCTATCTACTCCCTTAACAAACATTCTTCCATCACATAAAAAATAAATTTCTTGATATAATTCCTCCAAAAACACAAAAAAAACAGACTAGTCACCTTATTAACATTTTATCCATATTTCTTCCAACACATTGACAATCAAGCAATTCTCATTCGCTTCTATCCATGGATTTTATATTTTCTTCGGAATTACAATTTTCTATTCTTATTAATCCCTTAAGGTAGATGTTTAACAACAACCTTCAATTACACCATAATATCACATTGAACAATCACTCTAAATCTAATGATCAATGATTTGAAAAACAACCATCGAAAAATTGTATTTAATCCACTGAATAATCAATTATCCATATGTTCATGTTCGATGATAAAACTAGGATCATTTTTCAAAATTCATGTAAAAGTTTCATCATAGAATCCAATGGGGGTGTAATCCTTTTTCATTAGCTTAAGGAAACAGTTAACCATTCTTTTATGTAGATTAAGTGGAAATTTATTTTTGAAAAAATAATTTATTAATCTCATCCTAATCCCATGAACCAATTTCACCATATACCCTCATATAATTCATATTAAACCACCATTGATACCATTCACATATAAAATAGTATAAATACAAAATGAAAATTTCATGTTATAAATATTGGATGTCAAAAAACATATATTCAATGGTGATGATCCATTGATTAGTACTATGAGGATAAGAAGAACCATTGAAATTAGTTGGGTGATGGCACATTAATGTGTCAAAATAATGTAGTTCCTTCTAGTACTCATTTGGATGTATATCTTGATTAATATATAGAGAAATATTTATGTTCATAGAAATTTTATTTTTAATTCCCTCTCAATTAATACTTGTATTCTTTGGAGGAAAATCATTTTATTGCCTTTAGTAATCAAAATTAACATAGTTCATTCACATACCAAACATTGACAAAAAACTATAAATCATAGTATGAGAATCAATAATATTATTATGTAACCCCTTAATAATGAAAACATACCTATTGGATATATAAATCATGACACCTTATTCAAAATATGTGACACCTTAGGTTTAATCTAGGGAAGTCATGGTCATTATTCAAATCCATGACGAGTGTTCATAAAGAGTTTATTATCATCCAATGCTTAAACCACATGGGTGTCTAACATGTTGTGTATTTTTACCCCTTTCGTGAACAAGGTGATGACCAAATCTATAAAAATGAACCCTTTTCATATTTATTACCTGAGAAACCTCTCTTATTAAGCCACATTAACCTAGTGTGTCCCAAAAATTATTTAATTGCTGGGAAACCACTAATTCTATCCTTTATAAAAATTCCCAGACATTTATTGAAACATTGATTCATCCCAAGAATTATCCTTAATCATGTACATAGTGATAAAATGAAATATTTATCATCCTATTATGAAATAATTAACTGAATATTCTTTTAATAAAAACCATATAAAACCCAAATTATTATACATAGATATTTCATCATTTTCATGAACAATTATTACATTACAAAAATGTATATATGAAGATAACAGAGTTATAGTGTCTTGAAAACACTATAACAAAAATAAATGGTTTATAAGAAAACTGCATCATATCCAAATAATTTATTAAAAAATAAAACCCCTCGTATATATATCCTACATAATAAATGTTTTCATGACATAAGGGAAGTAATAATAAGAAAAACATTGGCATAAGAATAATTATTTCCTTCAATAAATATTGTCTTTCATGCAACATGTATAATAAGAGTAATAATGATTAATATTTTTGTAACATCCCAGGTAATTAAAGAATAAATAATTTTCATATTTATTAATATTTGAGAATTAAATATGAATTTTAATTAAAAGGGGTTGCTATGTTCGATAGCGTACCCGATACACAACGATGAGTTTCTTTGAAACTTACGTAGCACACTAGTAATATAATAATATTATTTTAAATGTTAGTTAACAAGTAGTCGTTGTACTGGCGGGAATGAATAGAAATAACTAAAATATGAATAGATATGTTTTTAGATGTTTTTACATTTACCCAATAAAAGATAAAGGCTTAAAATACGGAAAGAGTTCAATTTTAGGCTTTTATACTCTAATTTTCACTAAAGGTTCACTTATCACCTTTTAATGGTGAACCGTCATTAAATATAGTTTTGATCACTCTTATACATTCTTTTGGACCAAATAAAACTCTTATTAAGAATCGGGACATCAAATTTTACTTTGTGTAATTTTTGGTACCTTTCTGATAAAGTTCATTTTTTTATGAATAGTGTAAAATGTTGTATTTTACATCAAAACTGCTTTTTAATCTAATTTATTTATATGATTAGATTATGTTTTGAATTGGTTTTGAAGTAAAATTAGAATATATTTTTACAATTTTATCCAATGGTGGTCATTGGAATCAATTTCACTTTGAAATTAGACTTAAACTGGTGTCAATCTTTTGATACTTATTGTTTTGTAAAAACACGCTATTTGCTCTGGCAGCGGGAATTAATTATTAAATTAATTAATGTGACTTATATGATTTGAATTTTGTAAAATAGACTTCATTTTTGAATTCGGAATATCAAATATAGCTTAGGGTGAATTTTTGGTAATTTTCTGAAAAACTTCAATTTTTGATGAATAGTGAAACCACTAAGTGGTAATCAAGCAAACTGATTTTTCGGTTAAATGAAATTTTACCACTAATGTGTGTTGAATTTTGAAAATCCGACATACATGGTTGTCATTAAGAAGTAAAATGTGGTTCAATGAGATTAAAATAATTTTTTGGTGAATAGTAACTTATTAAGTTCTTAATCGCGATTAGTGGTAATTAGGGTAGTTTAATGTATAAATAATGCTTTAATAATATAAAATGACCTAGACACATGTCCCAACCTCATTGGTTGTGTCATGGCCGACCAAGACAAGCCATGGCCTAACTTGGGGACCCCATGTATCCACTTTAGTTGGAAAATGACAATAATATATTTTTATTTAATGTTAAAGTGAAAATGACACAAACATAATATGTTTTGCGAAAACAATTTTTAATTGGGGTTATACAAGTCCAAATTTTGATTATAAATAGTCATTAGAAAGATAAAAAGATTTCCTATATCATAGTATTTGTTTTATAATTTTTAGACATTAAATAAATTTAATTATTTATGACATAATAATGATGCAGCGATGACATCATTATTTGACGATTTAAATAAAATAGAAAGATAATGTAAAATCTATGAACTACACATGTCCAAACCCAATTGGATGAGTGGATTTCGAACCCTTATCACCTTATCCACGAATTCCATCAATGTGGGACCTTTTAAAACCGAAACACATTTTCAAATAATGTAATGTTTCTTTACTTTCCAAAAGTGCCCCTCCTCTCCTCTTATAAAGGGCCCCCACCTCTACCTCATTTCACACACTCTTCAAGTCATTGGCTCGGCCAACCCCTACCCATTTGCTCTCTCCACATCCCTCTACTCATCCTAGAGGATTCCCTTTGGGCAGAATCCTTTCAAAGGAAGCCTTTAGGCTCAACTCAAAATGAGTTACACTTTTTAAAGGTAATTCATTCTCTCATGTTCATTTGTTTTATTTTGCTTCTCCAACCCCCTAAACTCTTTTTATATACTTCTTTTGTAACAACACCAGTATCATCAATATACTAGGATGTTGTTATAAGATTTATTTGATCTACACTCTCACACAACTACATCAAATGGTTAAAGAACATACGGTTTCTGTGGATGGCGAAATTCTGCCTCCCGAAACGATGATTGTTCAATACTCATTTAACACCTTCAAAGGTGGCCATTATGATGTCATTATTTTTATATATGATATGTAATATGTTTATGTTTTACTTATGCTTCTGTATTTTTCATTTGTGTCTTACCTTTATGGCTTCCATTATGGGTATACGCGATATCTTCATTTAAGGAAGTGCGGACTACCGCCCCCTCAAAGTGATGTGATTCGTTAATGCCATATGTGGGACGTGTAAAGGATGGATTTAAAGTTATTATATATGATGTTATACTGGAATTATAATATACCTATATATATCATTATCATTTATTTCCATTAAAGTATGAGATAGAAATGAAAGTAGCGTTCATGCGTACGTACGGACTACCGTCTCCATGAACGGTGCATTTCATTTCTTATCCCCAAATGTAATGTACTATTAAAAGTACATGTATATAATGGATATATATAATTAATGATATATCTAAATGATGAATATAATTCTGGAATTAAAATATACATAAGTCTCATTTAGTTTTAATTCCGTTAATATTACAATGAAATGAAAGTAGCGTTCATGCGTACGTACGGCTTACCGTCTCCATGAACGGTGCATTTCATTTCTTACCTCTAAATGATTATGTAATATTTTAAATACATGTATGTACTGTATATATATGACATATATGATATCTAAATCATGAATACCATTCTGGATATAATGAAACATTGACCAAATTAACAACATGTAAGTGTAAGAAGTCTATTTTTGACTTAAGAACCAAATACCGACAAAATGAACATTATTAACTTAAATTATTACACGATGTTCATAACATGGTATAAAAGGAATAATGAACTTGAAAAAGATTCATAATCAAGTAGAGATTAACTCAAGTTTATTATTCAGGAGTTTAAAGAACGGTCGGGTCAAGTCGGATACGAGGTATGGGAACTTCTTAACCCAATTTCCATTCTTTGGGTTAATCTCCTACTTTCAAATTATGTCATTATGTTATTATGTCGTATCTTGTATTGGTACTTTATTTATGTGTACTTATAGTAAATACACATAATGTATCTATTTTATTTTAAAAATTATCTTTGTATGGGACTTCGTCTCAATCTCCTTTCGTTGAGGCATATTTTATTTTATACACAACTTTCTTTTATACGGTGTATAAACCCCTTTGACTTTTACGTTTACTCAAAAGGAATCTTTTTTATACGAAGCGTTTACTAAACGACAAAAGGGAATGTTTTTGTCGTATGTATGCGGCGACAACGACTTCTCCGCCGTCGTAACCGTTATTTGAGTTTCGGCTTCCTCTACAAGCCATACCTTTTTTTTAAAAAGAAAAATAAATACCATGTTTTACTTTGGTATTGAAAATGGTTTTCATAATGTTTTTATTATATCAATGTGTTGTATTGATATCTCGTGATTGAAATGTGGAAATGTTATGTTTCCTTTATGCATGTTTTATGTGATATGATTATGTTATGGTTCTTGGGCATTATTATGAAGACGGGTGGTTCCGTGATAAACTAAGGGCGGGTGAGCCCGTTATAGCTCTCCAATGCATTGGGTAACGCGAAGGAGTGAAACATTAAGGTTTCTCCGAAGAGATTTTTAGGGAATATACTGTGATGGGTATTCCAAACGTAACCAAGAGGGTTACTCCCTACGTAAGAATGTTATGAATGCCTCAAGTTACCTTTATGTCTTATGATTTCTATGATTTATTCATGATTTTATGAGGTATGTTAAAGTGATTATGTTTTATGGGTAAAGTATGATTTCACTCTTATGTATGTATGTACCCATGTTTCCTTTCCATGTTTTTATAACCCATACTGAGTTTTTATGCTCATCCCAAGTTTTTGAAATGTTTTTCACAGGTCAAGGGAAAGGTACATGATAAGATGATAGAGTCAAGGATGTGTCAAGAAATAATCCATGTTTTATTTTAAATGTGTTTCCATTGATGGGAATGAAGAATAATATCTTTATGTAACCACTTTGTTTATATGTGGAATGTAATGCAAGTTTTATGATCTAATTCTCTAAAACTCTAAACCTGAAAAGATCCTCAATGTGTAATCTTGTAATAACACAAGATTAAGTAAGGTTTAAGGCTGGGGCCTTATAGTTGGTATCAAAGGTCGGTTTAGACAACTTTAGGAGTTAGAAAAGTGTTAAATTATAATATGATTGAAATGATATAGCATTTACGGATTACCATGTTGCTTCGCCTAAGATATTTCTGTGTTCAGAATGGTTTTCCGCAGAGGAAACAAAGCAGCTATGTTGGGACGACATCAGGAGGAAGACAGCCTTCCAAATCAGCAACCTGAGATGGTCGGAATCGGAACTGAACAGTTTGTTGCAGTGATGGCACAGTTGACTCAGGCTATAAATGGTGGTGGTATCCATGCACGAGATCAGCCAGATCAGCCGCAGAGGAACATGTCAGTGGTGGAACATTTCATGAGGCAACATCCACCATCATTCAGAGGATCATCTGACCCTGTGCAAGCTGAAGGGTGGATTAAAGCACTGGAGAAGATTTTTGATGTCATGGGGTGTTCAGACAATCAAAAGGTTAGTCTTGCTATTTACCGTTTGGAGGGTGAAGCAGATCAGTGGTGGTCTATGGTTAAAATATCAGGGACGCCGATGAGATTGATGCTCTTGACTGGGATGAATTCAAAGGTATGTTTCTTGAGAAGTATTTTCCTAAGGCTGTTCGACATAGGATGGAAAAGCAATTCTTGGAATTGAGGCAAGAGGAAGACTCAGTGGCTGCCTATGAAGAAAGGTTCACTCGATTGGCAAGGTATGCTCCAAATTTTATCCGGGGCCTTGATAGTAAAATCAATCGTTTTTACTCAGGATTAAAGCCAAAGTATCGAAGGGCATTAGCTTCTCGAGAGTTTAAAAGTTATGAAAAGCTTGTTCGATGTGCTGAGAAGGTGGAAATGGAGTTTGCCGATGACCAAGTGTCCTATAACAACCAGCAGAAGAAGAGACCGAGGTTGCAGGAGAATGGTAAGAATTCTTCAAAAAGGTCTGATGGTAAGATAACTAAGTTTCCAATTTGTGATAAATGTGGCAAAAGGCATGCTGGGGAATGTCTTTTGAATTCTGGGAAGTGCTACCGATGTGGTAAGATGGGACATAAGGCTCGTGATTGCACTGAAAAGGATCAAGGTGAAGGTAAGAATAAATTTGATTTACAGTTAGTGAAATGTTATAAGTGCAATGAGATGGGTCACTATGCAAACGAGTGTCCGACAAGGAGCTTGAGTGATGGGAAGCAGCTAGACTACAAGCAGAAAGGGGTGGTAAAATCATTTGCAACAACTTCAGCAGATGTTGGGCCATCGAATGAAGTGGTGTCAGCTCCAGGGAGCTCAGTATTTTTCGAAGATTGACTTGAGGTCGGGGTACCATCAGTTGAAAGTAAAAGAAGCAGATGTTCCGAAGTTTGTGTTCCGTACTAGATATGTCTAATATGAATTTGTAGTTATGCCTTTGGGGTTAACCAATGCACCTGTTGTATTCATGGACCTTATGAATAAAATTTTCCATGAGTTCTTGGATAAGTTTGTGTTTGTGTTCTGAGGTTTGTGAAGAGGTTATGTGTGCCTTGTGATTCACAGTTGAAGAGAGAGTTGTTATGTGAAGCTCATAGTTCTCCGTTTTCAGTTCATCCGGGCAGTACTAAGATGTATAGAGATCTGCGGGAGTATTACTGGTGGGATGGAATGAAAAGAGATATTGCTGATTTTACTGTGAAGTGTTTGACTTGTCAGCAGGTTAAAGCTGAGCGGCAGTTACCGAAAGGGATGCTTCAGCCTTTACCAGTGCCAGAGTGGAAATGGGAGAATATATCCGTGGACTTTGTTGTTGGATTACCGAAGACATCTCGAGGTAATAATGCAATCTGGGTTATTGTTGATCGCTTGACCAAATCTGCTCATTTCCTTGCTATACGAGATACTTTATCTCTTGATCAACTTTCCTGTTTGTATTTTAAAGAGATAGTCAGGTTACATGGAGTTACTCTCTCCATTGTATCGGATCGTGATCCCAGGATTACTTCTAACTTTTGGAAAGGCCTTCAGAAGTCGTTGGGTACTGAATTAAATTTTAGTACAGCTTTTCATCCTCAATCAGATGGGCAGTCAGAACGAACAATTCAGACATTGGAGGATATGCTACGAGCTTGTTCTATGGATTATCAGGGAAGTTGGGACCAACATCTTTCTTTGGTTGAGTTTTCATATAATAATAGTTTCCATTCGAGTATACAGATGGCACCATTTCAGGCATTATATGGGAAGCGGTGTCGAACTCCAGCTTTCTGGGATGAAGTGGGTGAAAGAAAGTTGATGGGACCAGAATTGGTAGAAGAGATGGCAGAAAAAGTTCAGTTGATTCAGAAACACATGAGAATAGCTCAGAGTAGGCAGAAGAGTTATGCAGATAACCAGAGGAAGGATCTATCTTTCGAGGTACACAATGTTTTTCACGTTTCGATGTTGAGAAAGAATATGCCAGATCCATCTCATGTTTTGAGTCCAGAGGTAGTTCAGCTGGAAGAGAACCTATCTTATGAGGAACAACCGGTCCAGATTCTTGACCACAGGGAGCAAGTGTTACAGAATAAGGTGATTCACCAGGTAAAGGTTTTGTGGAAAAACCACATGATTGAAGAGGCAACATGGGAATCTGAAAATGCTATGAGGGATAAATACCCCCACTTATTTTGATAAGTGAATAAAATTGCGAGGACACAATTCCCAAAAGGGGGGAAGGATGTAACATCCCAGGTAATTAAAGAATAAATAATTTTCATATTTATTAATATTTGAGAATTAAATATGAATTTTAATTAAAAGGGGTTGCTATGTTCGATAGCGTACCCGATACACAACGATGAGTTTCTTTGAAACTTACGTAGCACACTAGTAATATAATAATATTATTTTAAATGTTAGTTAACAAGTAGTCGTTGTACTGGCGGGAATGAATAGAAATAACTAAAATATGAATAGATATGTTTTTAGATGTTTTTACATTTACCCAATAAAAGATAAAGGCTTAAAATACGGAAAGAGTTCAATTTTAGGCTTTTATACTCTAATTTTCACTAAAGGTTCACTTATCACCTTTTAATGGTGAACCGTCATTAAATATAGTTTTGATCACTCTTATACATTCTTTTGGACCAAATAAAACTCTTATTAAGAATCGGGACATCAAATTTTACTTTGTGTAATTTTTGGTACCTTTCTGATAAAGTTCATTTTTTTATGAATAGTGTAAAATGTTGTATTTTACATCAAAACTGCTTTTTAATCTAATTTATTTATATGATTAGATTATGTTTTGAATTGGTTTTGAAGTAAAATTAGAATATATTTTTACAATTTTATCCAATGGTGGTCATTGGAATCAATTTCACTTTGAAATTAGACTTAAACTGGTGTCAATCTTTTGATACTTATTGTTTTGTAAAAACACGCTATTTGCTCTGGCAGCGGGAATTAATTATTAAATTAATTAATGTGACTTATATGATTTGAATTTTGTAAAATAGACTTCATTTTTGAATTCAGAATATCAAATATAGCTTAGGGTGAATTTTTGGTAATTTTCTGAAAAACTTCAATTTTTGATGAATAGTGAAACCACTAAGTGGTAATCAAGCAAACTGATTTTTCGGTTAAATGAAATTTTACCACTAATGTGTGTTGAATTTTGAAAATCCGACATACATGGTTGTCATTAAGAAGTAAAATGTGGTTCAATGAGATTAAAATAATTTTTTGGTGAATAGTAACTTATTAAGTTCTTAATCGCGATTAGTGGTAATTAGGGTAGTTTAATGTATAAATAATGCTTTAATAATATAAAATGACCTAGACACATGTCCCAACCTCATTGGTTGTGTCATGGCCGACCAAGACAAGCCATGGCCTAACTTGGGGACCCCATGTATCCACTTTAGTTGGAAAATGACAATAATATATTTTTATTTAATGTTAAAGTGAAAATGACACAAACATAATATGTTTTGCGAAAACAATTTTTAATTGGGGTTATACAAGTCCAAATTTTGATTATAAATAGTCATTAGAAAGATAAAAAGATTTCCTATATCATAGTATTTGTTTTATAATTTTTAGACATTAAATAAATTTAATTATTTATGACATAATAATGATGCAGCGATGACATCATTATTTGACGATTTAAATAAAATAGAAAGATAATGTAAAATCTATGAACTACACATGTCCAAACCCAATTGGATGAGTGGATTTCGAACCCTTATCACCTTATCCACGAATTCCATCAATGTGGGACCTTTTAAAACCGAAACACATTTTCAAATAATGTAATGTTTCTTTACTTTCCAAAAGTGCCCCTCCTCTCCTCTTATAAAAGGCCCCCACCTCTACCTCATTTCACACACTCTTCAAGCCATTGGCTCGGCCAACCCCTACCCATTTGCTCTCTCCACATCCCTCTACTCATCCTAGAGGATTCCCTTTGGGCAGAATCCTTTCAAAGGAAGCCTTTAGGCTCAACTCAAAAGGAGTTACACTTTTTAAAGGTAATTCATTCTCTCATGTTCATTTGTTTTATTTTGCTTCTCCAACCCCCTAAACTCTTTTTATATACTTCTTTTGTAACAACACCAGTATCATCAATATACTAGGATGTTGTTATAAGATTTATTTGATCTACACTCTCACACAACTACATCAAATTGTTAAAGAACATACGGTTTCTGTGGATGGCGAAATTCTGCCTCCCGAAACGATGATTGTTCAATACTCATTTAACACCTTCAAAGGTGGCCATTATGATGTCACTATTTTTATATATGATATGTAATATGTTTATGTTTTACTTATGCTTCTGTATTTTTCATTTGTGTCTTACCTTTATGGCTTCCATTATGGGTATACGCGATATCTTCATTTAAGGAAGTGCGGACTACCGCCCCCTCAAAGTGATGTGATTCGTTAATGCCATATGTGGGACGTGTAAAGGATGGATTTAAAGTTATTATATATGATGTTATACTGGAATTATAATATACCTATATATATCATTATCATTTATTTCCATTAAAGTATGAGATAGAAATGAAAGTAGCGTTCATGCGTACGTACGGACTACCGTCTCCATGAACGGTGCATTTCATTTCTTATCCCCAAATGTAATGTACTATTAAAAGTACATGTATATAATGGATATATATAATTAATGATATATCTAAATGATGAATATAATTCTGGAATTAAAATATACATAAGTCTCATTTAGTTTTAATTCCGTTAATATTACAATGAAATGAAAGTAGCGTTCATGCGTACGTACGGCTTACCGTCTCCATGAACGGTGCATTTCATTTCTTACCTCTAAATGATTATGTAATATTTGAAATACATGTATGTACTGTATATATATGACATATATGATATCTACATCATGAATACCATTCTGGATATAATGAAACATTGACCAAATTAACAACATGTAAGTGTAAGAAGTCTATTTTTGACTTAAGAACCAAATACCGACAAAATGAACATTATTAACTTAAATGATTACACGATGTTCATAACATGGTATAAAAGGAATAATGAACTTGAAAATGATTCATAATCAAGTAGAGATTAACTCAAGTTTACTATTCAGGAGTTTAAAGAACGGTCGGGTCAAGTCGGATACGAGGTATGGGAACTTCTTAACCCAATTTCCATTCTTTGGGTTAATCTCCTACTTTCAAATTATGTCATTATGTTATTATGTCGCATCTTGTATTGGTACTTTATTTATGTGTACTTATAGTAAATACACATAATGTATCTATTTTATTTTAAAAAATTATCTTTGTATGGGACATCGTCTCAATCTCCTTTCGTTGAGGCATATTTTATTTTATACACAACTTTCTTTTATACGGTGTATAAACCCCTTTGACTTTTACGTTTACTCAAAAGGAATCTTTTTTATACGAAGCGTTTACTAAACGACAAAAGGGAATGTTTTTGTCGTATGTATGCGGCGACAACGACTTCTTCGCCGTCGTAACCGTTATTTGAGTTTCGGCTTCCTCTACAAGCCATACCTTTTTTTTAAAAAGAAAAATAAATACCATGTTTTACTTTGGTATTGAAAATGGTTTTCATAATGTTTTTATTATATCAATGTGTTGTATTGATATCTCGTGATTGAAATGTGGAAATGTTATGTTTCCTTTATGCATGTTTTATGTGATATGATTATGTTATGGTTCTTGGGCATTATTATGAAGACGGGTGGTTCCGTGATAAACTAAGGGCGGGTGAGCCCGTTATAGCTCTCCAATGCATTGGGTAACGCGAAGGAGTGAAACATTAAGGTTTCTCCGAAGAGATTTTTAGGGAATATACTGTGATGGGTATTCCAAACGTAACCAAGAGGGTTACTCCCTACGTAAGAATGTTATGAATGCCTCAAGTTACCTTTATGTCTTATGATTTCTATGATTTATTCATGATTTTATGAGGTATGTTAAAGTGATTATGTTTTATGGGTAATGTATGATTTCACTCTTATGTATGTATGTACCCATGTTTCCTTTCCATGTTTTTATAACCCATACTGAGTTTTTATGCTCATCCCAAGTTTTTGAAATGTTTTTCACAGGTCAAGGGAAAGGTACATGATAAGATGATAGAGTCAAGGATGTGTCAAGAAATAATCCATGTTTTATTTTAAATGTGTTTCCATTGATGGGAATGAAGAATAATATCTTTATGTAACCACTTTGTTTATATGTGGAATGTAATGCAAGTTTTATGATCTAATTCTCTAAAACTCTAAACCTGAAAAGATCCTCAATGTGTAATCTTGTAATAACACAAGATTAAGTAAGGTTTAAGGCTGGGGCCTTATAATTTTTGTGAGAAAAACATTAGCATAAGATAGATTTTTTCCATTCACATAAGTATAAAAAGTTATTTACATAGTAGTAAAGGATCACTTTATGGGGTATTATTTTTGAATGGGTTCCCTCCCCAAACCATCTTAGATTCTACAATTCTCTCCAAATTCCATCATAATAGGAAAATTATGATAATTCGCATGGTTGACTTAGTAATCATGTCCTGAATATATCATGAGATGAAAATCGTTACAAAATGCATTGGAGGGAGATATTTTATTGATATTTAAGATAATGAAAAATATATATGTGTGCCCCTAAAGATTATAAAAAAATCATCACATCATATCCTATGAAATGAAATGGTCTATATAAAAATTTCATAATATCGCATCCAATGGAAAATAAATAGGTTTCATAATCATTTCATCATTTTATCATTGCATAACACCAGGAGATGAAGTGGTTTATATAATAATTTTAACATGGTATAACCCATGGAATTGAAATGGGTTTGAGAACATAAGCCTCGTCCCATTTGGTGAGGTCTCTCTAAGTGCATCCATGAGACATAGGTTCAAAACTAGGAGGAGGCATAATTCTAGGGCACGTTAGTAGGCACTGTAGTGGGTACTATTCGATACTGTAGGAGCCAAAACTCTTCACCATGGGCCACCAGTTTGGGCTTGGATGCCATAGGTCCTTCGGGCCACCCAGGCCTTCGGCTTAGTAAATATTTTGAGACAACTTTATGGACTTTGGTACAACTCAAGGACTTTGGGCCACCTAAAAATTACTTTAGGGACACCTGATATATAGATGCCAAGAGAGATTATACAAGGAACCATGTCCATATAAATAAGAGAATGACACATTCATTGTACTAGGGAGAATAAATTTGGAAGGCTGAGAGGGTATGAAATTTCCAGCTGTATCGGTCTTGTGCATCTCAGCACAAGATAGCTAGCCAAACAACAATGATAAGGTGGAGAGTTGATCACAATGCAGATGCTAGGGAGGGGTGATTTCTAGTTGTTATAGTACATATTATTTCCTTAAGAACTATGGGTCCATTATTATCTCTATGAAAATGAACATTGTAATATCTAATCTTACAAGCCTTATAAGGGTTCCCCCTCATCACTTGAAAGGTGCGTTATAAAAATAATCAAAATGAAGGAATTATTTCCATTTAGGAAAATGGGTTTGAAAAAAAATATTTTCATCAAAATTATTTGAATGATATAATCTTAATGGTAAACTTGTTTTATGTCTTGATAAATGAATAAATTACATTAATGGATGGCATAATCGATGGACAATTATTTTGATTGAAAATTTCCATGGAACCTTTTGTAAAGAAGACATATTTTCATCAATTTTTTTTAAAAAAATAATATTTAATAAAATATATATTAATTTCTTTTATTAATATAAAAATGAAAATATATATAAGAATAATCAATGATAATAATGGTCATGTCGGTGAAAATATCAGTTTATGGAATACACATTAAATGTAATGATTCCAATCACATTTCTAGTAAAATACATTGTATGGAAAATGATATCAAGATTTGAAACAAAACTTTTATTAGATATTCATTAATGGTTTCAAATTAAATTTATATTTTATTTTTTGAATTGGAAAAAATTGAAAACATTTTAATAAAACTTGGTTTTTAAGAGAAAATGGTTTTCAACCGAAGAAATAAATAAAAATAATTTTCCATAAAAATATTATATTGAAAAAAAAGAGTACATAAAGAGCATAAAATGAAGATGAAACAATATTCTCATGGAAAAAAATACTAGTAAAAAATATTAAATTTTCTTAAGAGATATATAGTAATATTTATTAATTAGAATCATAATCTAATAAATCCATATAAACCATTAGATTGTAACATAAAGTCATTACCACTTTGGTAACATTGAAATATATGTACCATTAAGGGATAAATTTAAATTGAATATAAAAAATCAGGATAATAAATAAATTTATTATAATACATTCTATAGTTCTTTTATAAACACCTCATTAAATAGTGTATGTATATGACATAACACATTTTTCATGGAATGAAAATTGAGAAAAAATACCTTAAAATAATTCTCAAATTCAACCATACATGTCTAAAACACCAATAAAATTAATAAAGGTTTATTATTAATATATTACCTAAAAAGAATCATTCATACCATAAAATATTTTTCTTTATTTTAACCTTTTATTAACCATTTTTAACAACTCCATGTGAAAGTCATGTTTTGAGCAATATATTCTTGTTTATTTTGAATGAATGGATATATTAGTTTCGGTCCCTCTACATTTGGCATGGATTCTTCATAAACATAATTATATACAAGAAAAAAAATATCATTTATATCAATTAATTTTTAGTTATTGTAATCCATTATTGTTAGAGATAGACAAATAAATACATGATTCATAGTCATGATAGGTTGTACGTATGGCTAAATAATGATTCCATTTTATAGAAGGAATGAGTGAAAAATGTAAAATAATATATTAACATTAAATTATTATTTATATTTAATATTTATAAAATATTATAATTAATCCCATATTTAATAACTACCATATAAATTGTTAATGAATCAAAACATTTTACATTGTAACGCCCCAACCCGGGACCCACAAAATGGTGCCCTGAGATGTTCAGTCACATGACCTCAAGTGCACCACCATATATGCTATAAACTACCAATTATAATCAAGGTTATGGTACGTTATGATGGGGAGTAAATACCCTCGTTTATCAGAGTAAAACACAAGAAAAAATAAATAAATAAATGCTGAAGCATATATAACCCGAATAATACATGTGTCACAATATTACCAAAACAGCAAATACAATACTCAAATAAAATTGAAAAAATTTCATTTCAATGTATGCTTAAAAGGGTAGAAAGTGAACCTAAATGTAAAGACACAAACTACTAGCATGATAGTTCGAAAATATTTCTATTCCCCCATCCAAGCTCCAACCCCAATTAGCCATCCAACATAGGGCGTTTTCCTTTAATATGTCATGCTACAATAATTTCTATCTGTGTACTGGTCAGGCAGTCAAAATTAGATGAGATTACAACAAAGTATGCCACCACCAATGTTGTATAAAAAAACCCCAATCTGAAACAATTTTGTACTGTTCCATAAATAAAATAAATTCAATTTAGAATTTATCATCTATCTCATTATTAATTAATAATTCTTATCAATTTAGATTGTAATGTTTTAATCATGTAACACATTCATTTAACAAATTTTTATACAGGTTTAGGTGTAGTTTATAGTTTTACTTCCAATACTCAAAATCCCATCTTTTTAGAAATCTATTCATAACACCTAAAATCTCATTGATTTTGAACACCATGTCAAACACCTAAAATAACATCTTTTATTATTTATCATTGGCAGAAAATGCCATATGTTACACCCCTGTTCTCCAAAAAATATAGATTTATCATCGGTGGAGAATACCATGTCTAGAACCCTCAATGACCATCATTGTAGAAATGCATATCAAAAACCAAAATCTAATTCACTTATTTCAATTATTGGTGTAGAACACCATGTCTTACACCACAAATCCCATTAGTGTAGACACCCTGTCTAACAGCCAAACCACATTTCTATAGAACTTAATGTATACCACCAGAAACCACATCCATTAATGAATTCATAAATAAATAAATAAAGTTGGTTTATTAATTAAATAACTAATTAAAAACTTCTATTTCCTTTTAAATAATCTACAATCAATTAACCATTCAAAATCTCAACATTCAATAATTAATAAACCAATTAATTATTCCTGATCACCATAAGTAAATATGATAATTAACATAACATTATATTATCCTAATATATTGATCATTTACATTGATAATCTAGTCACCAAATAATTATCCTTAATTATCCATAAAATTAAACGACTTAACTATATAAAATCCATCATAATTAGTTCTCATAATTAATTATCTTATTCACCAATCCCTATATCCCATATTTAAAAAATATAAAAATTAATTAAACAACAATATTAATTAATTTTATTTGGGATTTCAATTGGTAAATAAATCTAGTAGTCATATATCTTGCACATATGAAAAAAAAATTAAAAATAGGGTATTTAGAAATTATACCACCCACCTTGATTCGTTGATGGATGATCTCTAAATGGAAAACCCATAAATCTATGTAGCATGATGATTTAGATCTGAGATCCATATCTAATCCCTATCCTGAGATAATTGATATCACGATCTAACCAATCTATATTTATATCCAAAATACAAGATCTAGACCTCACCAAGTAGCTTTAGAACGAAATAAATAGAGAATTAAATACACCAAAACATAAAGACAAGAGGAATAACAGATATAATAATGACTGGACGTAGAAACAATTTTTCAGGAATATTTAATCTTACTTTCTGGCATTGTATCAGGATGAATGAGGGTCTAATGTCCGTATAACCACTTCAGAAATCTCTTGAATATTCAAAAAATATTAAGTCCCAATCCATTGACTAAATTATGGTGTTTCATGGGTTCAGGTGAGTTTAAAATAAATTTTTAAGTGAAATAAAATAGTGTGCATGGTTTTTCTAGGAAGGGTCGCATGATTAGAAAGGATGGGTTCATGGATTACACTAACCATGGACTTTCCATGAACTATACAAATATTCTCAAACATTTTTAAAAACTCTACCCTAATGCACCCTTAGTCATAACTCCTCCCATAGGTACATATATAAAACAAAAATTAACTGAATTCGGGCATGATATAACATTACAAAAGGCCAGGATAATAGAATCTCCCCACATTATAAATTCTCATCCTGAAGCTGTACTTACCAGATTTTCTATAATTCCATGCCAAAATGATCTATCCATTGATCCCCCATATGTCCATCCATTTACCATATCTCCACATAGAAATGTTTATGTTTCCATAACACATGATCTATCAGCATGTATTTCCACCACAACACATTTTCATTACTATCCAACACATGAATTAGATTCTTCCCATAGGAAATATATATATAAATTACAAAATAATACAAATATATCACGTGAGAAGGGTCTATGTGATACCTCTATTGTTGTGACATGTGGAAAACTTCATGTATTTTAATTTCTTACTATAAAAGATCCAATTGGTGTTCCACTAGCCCAATTATCCCCATGGTCTTAAAAGGTCCATCAATCACGGGTGTTATCATTCCATATCATAGTATCCAACGGTGACACAACATCGGAGAGACATGATGGAAAACATGATTAACCTCTATAATCATTATGGGTTTTCTTTGTCTATTAATATTTGAAATAAATCAAATCTAATTTCTAGTCATATGTTTCCGAAAAAATTACACCTTCCCTTTATGTGTCCTACATAAAACATGGTTCCAATAACGTTGACTCACTAGCCTCCATCCAGTATAGAATTCAACTAAATGGACTGCTATAATTATCCTTATATTGTTCTATCTATATTATTTCCTGATAATTTTTATTATAGGAAAAATCTACTAAATCCATGTTCTTCTCCAAATACCCACCAATGTCAATCACACATGGATACAACATTTCATCATGAAACATTATAGTATCCTTCGACTATCCATCCATTAGTGGGTGAAAATATGTAGTCAGTATAAACTATGTACCAGGATATTTCTGGAAGCCCCTCTAAAATAGTGAAGTAATTCTTGAATCGAGATGTGAAACTATAGTTTGTGGCACCCCATGAGGACAAAATAACTTCAAAACATAATGTTTTTTGATCTTATCTACCATAACAGATTCTTATATAAGAAATAAATGTGCTAATTTGGTCATTGGTCCATATAAACCCAAATAGATTCATTCTTCCTAAGAATCATCAAAAGACCTTCAACAACATCAATAGTTTTTTTATCCCACTTCCACTTAGGAATGGGTAACAACTATAGAAAATCTCTATGTCATTGATGTTCCAACTTCACCTACTGACAGGTGTAACATCATGTCATTAACCCACTACTTCATTCTCATTCATGGCTGGAAAAAGTGTCTTCATTGTTCATTGAAGAATTAGGTCACACCTGGATGTATCACCCACTTTAAGTCCGGAAATTCCATATGATCTCCCCCTGCATGCTAATAGTTACAAAAACTCTATCCTAAACATAGAAGATCTCTTCCTCATCTGTCAACCAATCCAAAGTGTTCTCCCTACATTCAAAGCATTGCCTCCAGGATAATAAATCTAGATCTGTATACTATCCATACCTGGTCTATCTCAAACTAGTAGAATCCACTACAACTAAAACTATAATCATTTTATTCTATCTATCTTGACCATGAAATACATTTAATACTGAAAATTAACCATCTTCAACTCAACACTTTACTCCTGAATGGTAGGATTTTGGTTTTTCCAACTCATGGTATCAGCCACACTATTTATGTTCCCACATGTATATTTCAGTTCATAGTCCAAAGACAATATATATTCAACGCATATCCGCTATTAAACATTCTAATCTCTCCTCATGAAGATATACTTATAGATGTTATGGTGAGTGTGAATTATAATGTTTTCTCCCATGAGATATTTTCTCTAACAACTCAAATCATAAACCACTAATTCCATATTATGGTCATGTGTTCGGTAATTTCGATCATGTGGACTCAACTAGAGAGACCCATACACCAATAATCGATCTACCAACATCATAAGATCTCTGATTCCAAATTGGTGTGTACATCAAATGCTTCGTCAGCTCCTGGAAGCCATTCTTGCAAAATTCCATCCGCTCAAACATTTTCCCCATCTCAGCCAAGTCTAACAGTGGCACATCCAAACTAGATAATTCCATGATTAAGACCTGTAATATCTAGATAATCCAAAAAATATTTAGATTTGAAAAAAATTGTTGGGATAATACAAATAATACACATCATAAACCTTCTAAGGGTCTACTGACACATCTTCCACTAAGATAATGTTCCCAAGTAGGTTTTTTGGTTACCCAAAAATAGGAACTCTGATAAATTGAAATACAACCGATGATATCTTAGTTTACAAAGGACGATGTCAAACTGTTGGGAATGGTATTCATGAGTCTTACTATAGACCAAGATTACATCCATAAAACCACTACAAACTGATCCAGGTACGAATTGAAGATTTTGTTCTGCAACTCCATAGGCACTACTAGTGAACTTTTCAACCCGAATGGTATTATCGAGAACTCATAACAGAAATACCTACTCTTGAAAGCTATCCTACATATATAATTAGTCTAATATCTAAAATGGTGATTCCCCAATAATATGTAGATCATTGAGAACACACAATTCACCTTAACTAGTCCAAAATATAATCAATATGTGGAATATGACATCTGTTCTTCACATTCATTTTATTAAACCTCTGGTAATGTGTACAAACATATAAATGCTCTTCATAATTCATTACAAACTACAAATTTGATCCCAAGAAGATGCAACAAGTTGGATAAATAAAATATCCTTAAATTAATCTAATTCAACATTGAGCTATTGAATCTCATTTGGTGCCATTCTGTAGTGGGGAATTGATACCGGTTCACCCCATGCACGATCTCAATAGTTAATTCCACATATCTCATAGGTGCCAGCCTTCAGATATACTTATGAATGACAACCTAATATAGTTCTAATACTGGTTGAAAGACATCATGTTGAACACCTTCATCATCATGCAAAAGACAAGAAACCTGGGTTATGAGCTCTCATAGTTGATGTGTAATTAGTACTGATCAGCCTTCCTATATATCCAACTCTCCCAGGTGAATAAAGAGGTCACCGTTAGGAGATGTAAACATAACTCTTCAATCATAATATTCTATGTGGGATTGGTGTGCAACAAGATAGTCCATACCCATAATTAAGCCAAATACTATCATTTCAAGTATTTAATGATCCCAGAAAAAATTTTACTCCCCAATATCAAGAGAACATCTCTTTCACACATAGATTTATCTAGTCTGTTCTCTCAATGGTGTATATATCAACATAACCCTGATCACAAACTCTATCATCGTGCTCAAACCATTGACACATTTATTCGATATAATATTATTTGAGGAACTAGTATCAAAAAATGAACTATCTAATATAGAATCTACAAAGAGTAATACTACTCAATATCAATGGTCCAGCCTCAATATCCACAAGTGTAGACTGCATCTCAACTAACTATCCTCACCCTCTTCCCCATGATGCTGTCAGGCATCCTTGAGTTGCATTGCTATGAGGATATGGAATCTCTTACCCAGAAGCACCACATCAACCTCCTCTACCTCCTTGGTTAGTAGAAATCCATATTTTAGACAAGTATGGTAAATTAGACCCCCTTCTTACACTGTAGTTCAGTCTAGCTCCTCAAAAAATACATGCCTACCTCAGGTTCTTGGAAAACATCTATAGAAGTCCCATATTGTCATAGGATCAACAATATACTAGAGGTCATGAACAATGTTTACAAGAGTTTCCCAGCCTACCACAATCGTGGAATTGTACATGGATAACATCATATGTAATTGATACCATTGGCTACGCATCATGCTTCCCACTACTCTTGATAAGATACTCATAATTTATCTTCATTATCGTGGATTTCATACCATATTACCAACTAACATGAATGAATTTTCTACCACATGAAGACTCTTTTAGGTTCCCCACAAAAATGGGAGTCTAATTTTCCACCTATGTAAACTTCTTCATCCTAAAAATATTCTCCAGATACTTAATTTAATATTTAATCCCATCCTGAAACCATCTTACAAATGTATCCTCAGATGATACAAATTCCAGAGAATAACACCATAGCTCAGTAATGTGTCCATGAAATTCCATCACAAAATGATGCGACTAACTCACCCTCATGAAATAATATGCACATTCCTAAATCAGGTCCATCAAGTGGAAGTATTTAATAAACTTATTCTAAAAATATTTACATTCCATACAATCATCCTAACAGGCACCCTCTTTTATGTCCCAAAATATTTCGTCTAATAAAAAAACATGTACGATACCATCTTCAATATCTTATCAATAATAGACTCTACATAGTCATGTATTGTTTTGATAGACAATATCAAAAAAATCAACACAAGGTCAACCGTATCGAGTAATAGTCAGAGAGTGCTATAAATAAAACACCCCTATTAGATCAAACAAAATTTTTGCAACATCCCCAGGATGTCTTTCAATAAATTGCATGAAATGAGTGAATTTTTCACAGAATATTTCTCCTAATTCCTCTCTTGGAACTATTTGGGTCGCAGGTTCCACCATAAGAGGATCTTCCACATCAATGTACATTGGACATCCTCTCAAAAATCTCCTTCATGGAGGAATTAATCTATAATTATGGATACAAATATTATGACTCATAACACACATTATCACATGTTAACAATAGTTGAAACTACAACATTTCGTAATAAGTCTTTTCTTCAACACTCAACTCCCGATAATATTTGTGACACTATTACTACCCTTAAACACCCTAAACCTTGGTCATTTCAACAAGTGTAAGCACATTCTCATTAACTATGTTTCATATTAAGAAAATCACATATTTTTATTTTCATCATATTACCACACTCAAATTCCTATTAGGTGAAATTTTCTATTCAATTTCAAAACAATGGAAAATATAGTTGAATCTCAACAATTTAAACAATACTCAGTTTATCATGCTTGCCTAAAATGATACATGACACAATATATTCCTAAGTGTCTAAAATGATTAATTAAGACCCAAATCTTGTACCATTATAGTCCATAATTCAATTTTATGTGATATCAAATTCAATTATAAAAAGAATAAAAAAACTCATCTTGCAAGATGAAATAATATTATATAAAAACTACAAGAATCAATAACAAAAAACACACCCCATGTAAATGGGTTTCCCCCCATAAATGGGTTTTAATCTCCCATGCAAAATCTCATTACCAAGAACCATACTCTTACTGGTATCATTTATATATTTCCCTAAATATAATGATAAAATAAGAAGAATGAAAACTCATTTGATACCACATTATAATCCTCTGGACTAGGATACATAAAAAGTTGACATGAGACCATTGATCACATGACCTCACGTGAACCTCCCCGCATGCTGGAGGCTTCCAGCTAGTAGAAAGGGTCAGATAGGTAATGATGGGGAGACAATGACTTTTTTTAACAATGTAATAAACTAGAAGAAATAAACTATAAATGTGGGAGCATATATAATTATAAAAATAATAGTGTCACATGATGACCAAAATATAAAATACAATACTCAACGGAAATTGAAAACATTCCATTCCAAATGATGATTCAATGTTTATTAAATGAAACTAATAAAAACACATCAACAACTTCAATGTAGGAACAAAACCACATCTAGCTCCTTCATCAATTTTACAACACAAATCAGAAATCCATGCTTGGTCATTTTCCCTCAATCTATCCTATTATAATAATATCTATTCATGTACTGATCAGACATCCCAAAATGGGTGTCAGTAAGACTTAGTAGACCACATCCAATGGTGTAAAAACCATATCCAGTACACAAGAAGTGTATGATGTTGTGAAAAGAATATAATTCTAACAAAGAATTGAACATTTATCACATTATTAATTAACCTATATAAACTAAATATAATATCATGTTTGAATCAGGACACACATTCAAATAAAAATTTAATATAAATAATTATCCATTGAGAAGAATTCCATGTCTAGAACTCAAAATCCAATCAGTGTAGAACACTAAGTTTATCACAATGATTCTTCTTAGTTTATAAATCCATGTTTAACACATAAAAACCCATTTATTATTATTTTTAATTGGTGTAAAACGACATGACTGACACCATAGTTCTCAATAATAAAGATAAATCTACCGTTAGTGTAGAACAAATTGTCTACATCACTGACATCCCATCGTTGTAGAACACCAGGTCTAACACTGAAAATATAATTCAATTATTATGATTGTTTCTGTATAACTCTATGTTTAACACCCCACATCCAATTGATATATATTTCCATGCATAAAACCTTAAACCCCATTGGTGCGGAATGTCTTTTCTAAAAACAAAAATTCCTTTGTTAAATTTATTCATAAATTCATTAATCAAGTCTATAAATTAATTCAAAAACAAATTAACAACATTAATTTCTAATTAATAAATTATACAATAAACTAAACATTCAAAATCACAACATTAAATAAGTAAATAATCAATTTTTCTGTTGCTAAAAAAGGTTACATGATAATTAACATAACATTAAATTATCCAAATATCATGATGATTTACATTGATAACTAATTCAAATATTAATTATACTTATTTCTCATTTAAATTAAACAACTCAGTTATCTCAAACCCCTTATAATTAATTCTAAAAATTAATTAACAGATTAAAAAATCCATGAATCCCAATATTTCTCAACATTTATAATTAATTAATTAACCATAGTACTTAATTCAATGAGGTTTCAAAATTTCTAATCAAATATAACAGCCCCACGAATTTCATATATACTAAAAAATAATGACTAAGTGATTTAGAAATTATAGCATCCAACTTCATTTGATGATGGACATTGGCTCAATAGAAAACCAAAAAAACTATGTTTCATGATCAAGAACATATAAGATCTAGAGCTAATACCTAAACAAAGGTCAAAGACATCAGAATGTAATAAATCTATATTACGATCTACAATCATTGATATTGATATAAAAAATAGGTTTAAATCTAAATTAAAATATAATAAACTCAACCAAAATATCAGGAGAAGATGAAAGAATGGATGGAATAAATATCAGGATAGGATCCATTTGTAGGGAGAATACATGATCATTGATTCGGTCATTGAATCATGAAGAATAGAAGTTTGATTCCCTTGAGACCCCCCCCCCAAATAACTACAATCACCCCAAAACAATAAGTCCTGATCTAGTTCCATAATGAGTGTGTTTTCAGGGTTATGTATATTTTTAAATAAATATATGGGTGAAATTAAACCACATTAATGTTTTTAGATGGGGTTCATTTTTTAACAAACATTTCAAAAATCGTGCATCCTTCAATATCTGGTGTTGCACGGTTAGCTGGGTTGGGTGCACAGTATACTCTAACCATGATCGAACCATTAATATTTCAATATTCATAAAAGTATTATAAAATCCTACCAAATTCACCGAAAGTAATATCGCTAACCATATTTCCATAAATAAATCAAAATTTAAATGTATTTGGCCCCAATATACCTCTAGAAAAGTATGTGGTCTTATACACTGGGAAATAGTCTTCAGTATAAATGAGTAACATTATCGTCTTTATATAGAATTGGAATTATTATGTTATGTGTGATATAATAATTACATAAGTATATAAATATAATAAATATTAAATTTAAACATTTAATACACAATAATACAAGCAAAGAGATGTGGTAATCGGGAAAACATGTGACATTGGTTCAGGAGGAGGATGTCTATTATACACACAAATAATGATTTCGTAACCCATTTTATGGAAGTTGAGACTGTTATAGGTTATCACCATGACCTAAAACATAGGATTATAGGTAAAATTTTGATTTTATTAACTTATAATTTTTTAATAATATTTTTTTGATGTGGAGGAATAATAAAATAAAAAAGGTTGATGAATAGTGTTCCCTCTTCCTTAGGTAACCCATTAGATTTGTTCCAAATGTCTACTAAGGATGGAATTTTTTTTAAAAAAAATCTTATATATTCACATTATGGAACATTTTAAGTGATTTGGGTAGTTATATTAATATAAAAAGGGTTTTGATGGCGTGAATATTAATGAAGAGTGTGCATTATTTTATAAGTGAGGTGAGTGGAACACAAGCTTGTTTTTGAAATGAATATGGTGTAACCGAATTTTTATATTTCCATAAATGACCAAAATGAAGTAATCTTGATTCATGTACATTATAAATTTTATGAAAATTACATAAACTGTATTTTAGAAATGATTTTAGTTCATTTTAACCCACAACTTTTTAGTACAACCACCCAATAAAACCATTCTTACGTTAACTATGGAAACTAATTTCAATGGTTTAACAATTCCATTTACTAAAATAATAAGTTGAAATTATTAAATATTATGAATTTCATTTATTAAAAATATGGAATCCATTATTACAAATTATATTCCCCAATATCAAAATAATTAAGTTCAAATTAGTCTTAGAGACAGAACAAAAAATATTTTTTTCAAAGAGAAAATGCTCAAATGTATTCAATGTGATTACTTAAAAGTTAAATATAAACATTATTAAAGAGATATAAATTTTATTAATAGATATATTATTGAACTTATTTTAATTTTGAAATAAATGAAAATTAAATTTATCTATGTCATCAATTTAAATCAAAATGTTTCTATCAATTAAAATTTAGTACATTTCACTATTCAACAATATATTATTCCTTTCAAAAAATTATCAAAAATTCACCCTATGATGTTACTGTGATTATGAATTATACATTTTATTTATTTTATTAAATAATAATTAATAAATTTTCGAAAATATTTTTTTTATTGTTCAATAAAATATATAAAAATAACATTTTTTTTTCAAATTAGTATATTCTAAACATATAAATGAATTATTATTAAAGTTAGTATTTTTTTATCAAAAATATATATTTATAAAAATCTATTATAATTAATATACAATATTTTTTATTATTATTCATATTTCTTTGTTCATAATATTTGTTATAATGGTCATTTTTTATTAATATTAATAATATATCATGTGTTTGTTAACACTCAATATCATCTGTTATGTATGAAAAATCCAGTGTTTCACATAACACAATTTTTTTTATTATGTGTACCTCAATATATTAGTGATATTTATTTTATTCAAAACATAATAATTCATAAAAAATATGTGGGGTTTCCATTTATGTTGAAATGGAAAGAAAAATTGGAATGAGTAATATTAATTGTTATAAGATAAACTTTTCATTAATAATTTATAAATTTCAATGGAAAACGATATTTAAGATTGTGATATTACCATTATGTGATTAATTCATGATATTTTTTTAATTAGTGGTATAAAATACTGATGTGGTATTGGTGAAATCCTATTTGAAATCCCAATACTATGATGATGTTTATATGAACATTAAAATGTGGGCATGTGTGTGTGATTATTATATGATGTGTTCCTATATTAATTGTTCCCCATAGTTGATTCCAGTACTTTATAATGAAAACAATAATTTTTCAGTGTGATATTTTTTCTAACATCATAGAAGGGTAGGATACATGTGGTAGACAATCCATTATCTCCCACTCAATCTTCATTAGTGCATTAGGATGATGTGAGAGATATTAAATTTTGGTCTGTACCTAGTGGTCGATGGTGATATATGTGGTGAGGTGAGTCGTTGTTTTCATAGGATATATTCTCATTGTGAAAGGTAGGTGAGAATTAGATATATTCTCATTCGGTGATATTAGAAAACAAGTAGGGATATTTTTTGTTGGGTTCTGTTCTATATTATTTTAATACTAATTTCTATTCATTGATGTGTGATTTTGTGTGTGATCCTAGAAGTGGTAAGAAAAATTTGTAAACCACATGGTTCTTAATGGTTATATTCTTTGTGAACTATGTAATTATTATGAACTATTCACATCTTCACACAAGACATTCCAACTGATCCTTATAAATATACATGTATGGTCACCCAAAAAATATCTAAATATATTTTAAATGTTTCTAGGAGAAAATTATTGATAATATAAAACATTACTATCCTAGATATTGGGGAACATGGTTATGGATACAAAATTAATTTTTTTCACTTTTATAATATGCATACAGTTATATTTCATTATATTCATTCATTTAGAGTTTTATTTTTTTAGATTTTGTATTATTTTATATATTATGTGGAATTTTTTGTGTGTTCACACTTTGATGCTATCAAATACAAGAGGATAGGGACTCCCAATATGGCATATTCACACTATGATCTAGTTTCCAATATAAGTGCTACTAGATATAAGATTATAGGTTCACTATAATCATTGGTAGTGGACCTATAGGGGTTCCATGTTGGTGTATTTCACGAAAAATGTTATAAATGTTTTTTTTTGTGAGGTTAAATGATGATTAGAGTGAGGAACTGGTGTTGACTGTATGTGTCAATAGTGAAATAGTTTTTGTTGAACATTGAATGATATGAAAGGTGGAAAAATATTTTAGATATAAAATTTTGTACCTACACTGATTCATTGAAAGGATGTTTCAATGTCTAAAAATTCCAGGAGAAACAAATATTTTAAATGAGGTAGAGACTAGGGATAGGTACATGAAAAATGCGTCCATAAGTTCTGTTTGTTCTGTAGGGGGTTCAAGGGATGGATGAGTGAAATCATAAAATAAATCTAAATAATCAAACTAATGTTGAAATTTTGTGTTTCCCCTTTATATTAAGAGATGATATCTGGTCATCATCCATGTGCTATTCACATTGAAGTGGTTTAGTGTAGATAACATATTAATGAATAGTGGGTTGATCATGAGAAAGTGGATTGGTATTGCATGCGTACATTTCCTGATTTTTATAGCTAGAGATATAAAATGTTTGGAGGAATAATATATATTATTCCAATATAGTTCACTTGTTAGATTTGTAAATTATTT
Source organism: Viscum album (assembly GCA_963277665.1). Lineage (NCBI taxonomy): Eukaryota > Viridiplantae > Streptophyta > Magnoliopsida > Santalales > Viscaceae > Viscum > Viscum album. The sequence continues at coordinate 1,187,093,954 of OY728121.1, read as the reverse complement.
TTTGTGATGATGTTTGATTGATACGAGTGTTAGTTTCACCACGTAGTCTTTAAATTGATGGGAGACATGTGCCTTTAGTGGATGTTTCAGCTTATAGATCAAAAGGGGAAATTTTATATGATATTATAGTGAAACTTTTTTCATGGATGAGGAATTTTTGATGTTATATAATTTTGAGAGTCTCCAATTGATTATCTATATATAAATTTTTGGAGAATGAGGGTTGGGAAGAGGAAATCAATTTTAATGTTCTTTTTTGATTTTATCTTGAAATATTTTTAAATGATGAGTCCCATATGCTTTAACTAAAAGATGTGATTTGTCCCATAACTTATTTATAAAACCAATCCTTTTAAATTTCACCTTTATTTTTATGTGTAGAAGAAGGATGAGTTTACCAACAAGTTTCATGCATTTTCTTGATCACACAAACTATTGGATCAAATGGGTCCTTTGAGGAGTTACAGGACAAATGGAGGTCTTTAAATGTTACAGCAATAGGGATTTCAGATAGTATGAATTTTAAATATATAATAAACCTCTCATTCACAAAAGAAATGTGGTTCTAGTATGTATACAATGATTAATTTAGTCCTTTGAAACATATGTGGTGTTCAAGAGCATTATAATTGGAATTTTTTATCATTCAAGGGCAGTTGATATGGTTTGGGGGCCCAGATCCATTTCATAACCAATAATTAAAATTTCCCATGAGGAGGTATCAATATAATGTACCACTTATATACTTTTAAGAGAATATCTACTAGGATTATTAATAGCATGAATGATGAGGAGTTGTTATTGAGAAGACAAATGATGTCCCTCGTCATCTAGGGTTCATACCATTGTGTGGGCATGTGGGATATGAATAGTAATGAATAAGAGATGGATGAGTGTATATACATGATTGTGAGGGGAAAAATATATATTATCCCTGGTTTTCTGAGGTAAGTATAGTTTACCAACTACATTTTTGTTGTATTGTTTTATTTTTGAGATTTTTACTCCTTTGATACAAAAATAGTCATTTGATTATTGGGATTGAATTCCGAGAGGATAAATATAATGATGGGGTTGTTGATTCTATTTGGAGATTAGGAAATATTGCTCTATATGTGTTAAAAATGTAGACAGATGATTTTAAAACAATTGAAATTGGGGGATTTCATTTTTGAACTGATAAAACCACATAACATCATTTGGCCCATGGATTTTTTATATTTTTTAAGTGTAGTTGTATATTTTTTCCAAATGATAGTTGATTTTCTATTTTAAAGGGTGGTGTGTAGTTTTTCCCATAAATCATGATTTTTTGAGGTGAAATATGTTTGGGGATGAAATTATTTCCTATATATTTAATGAATCATCATTTTTAATTGGATCTTTGGTATTGGAGGCACATTGAGTTTTGTGGAGTATTTTGAAATTTACTATAGGTGGTTCTGACCCTGCACCTCTATGTGGAATCATGTTTAGAATTGATTTGTATATAGTTTTTTCTATGACTCTCATGGGTCCCTATCAGATTTAATATTAAATTTAGTGTGATTTGATAATATAGATTGATGATCTGTTGTAATATGTTTATATACATCCGAGTTTATAACCATGGGGTGATTTGGTTATTTAATCAAAAAAGGAAAATGTTAGTCTAAGAGTTTTCATATAATACCAAAGGAATAATTAGGGTATAATCATTAATTGTAGCCTGATTTTGGGTAGTTGATATCTTTGACCACTTGAGATAGGCTAGCCAATTTTTTAAGATTGATTTTTGGTCTAGAAATCCTCAATTCTGGGTAATGGACTAGGAAATCCTAAATATTATATTACATTGAATATATTGATATTTTTTATATGTTGTCATGTTTTACTGTATCATGTACACAACCTATAGTTTCATGGTACTCAAAAACGTTGTTTTTCATTCGTTCCTGAATTATTTTATACACGTTCTCATTGAAAATATTCCCATATACTCAATAATTGAGTATGAGCCTGTAGATAACATGATGAATTTTTTAACGAATCATTGAAACCATAATATTTATATATTTTATACATGTATATTTTCTAGTTTTCCTATGTAAATTTTAATATACATTGATTATTATCAAAATTTAGTTATAGTGGATTCTGTGTAGGCTAAAGTAGTTATTTCATGGGTAGCTCCAAACTATGTCTCTTGGGTTCATATCATTCACGATCTCATAGAATATAACTGGAGGATAATTTATATATTCTCTAAGATTACACATAATTAAAATCCCTAATGAATAATATCCTTGATTTTTTAACTAATAAGTGCCATGCAGAATTTGACTTACCTAAAAAAGAATATGATTGGTTCCCTTGTTCATTGGGTTCCTACGGAATTTGTGTTGTTTGGGGAATATTGTGTTGCTTCACATTTTTAATTGTAATTTTTTTGGATGTACTAGAGGGTATAGATCTCAAATGGGTCTAGGATGTTACATCCTCGTTATTAGAAATATCCCACCCATGTCTGAGGGATGGAAATATGGGTTCATTCCCTCATGGATTTACAACATTTCATCATCAATGAAAATTAGTATTAATATATTACATGTTATTGAATTATATATTCTATAAATGTAACTTAAAACATTGAAATTGATGGTGTATAGAGTTTCTCAAGGTATATGTATCTAGAACTAGAATATAATTGAGATTCGATTTTTCATTTAGAATAAATGGAGAAAGACCTCAATTGGAGTTGTTCATTTTTATAAGGATTTATGGTGTCAAATTGATGAATTTGAATCAATATATCTCAAATAATTTAATGGTAAAGAAATAATGTTCTTGTTTTAGATGATAGGGAATTCATCCTTGTCATATCTAATAGAGGAGTCTCATTGGGGATACCCATTGGTAGAGCTGACTTGAGACCTAATCGTTGATGGAGAGAACCAAGAGGCATGGATAGAGGATTTTGAACATTAGTTAATGACAAAGGGAAGGATGTTTGATCTATTGATAGTGTGTTATGGAGTCCTCTGTGAGTTATATATCTCAGATTTAGATGAATATTATTCCATAAATAATAATTCTTAGGATTTTAGGAAGAAACATTTGTGTCCACGAATAATACGGTAAATGATGATATTAAGTGTTTCCTATCACATTTATTTTTTTAGAATACCATTATCAAAATTTATTCATATTGAGGAATTTTTTTTGTTAATTTTATTTTTGGGATTATACTTCTCCAACTACACCCAATGCTAATAAGAGTCTCATTTGGAGAAAATAAATCGGTTAATATAGAAATGTTTTATGGCCAACATAATTGAAAACTCTATATATAATAAAGATTATTTTTGAATAAAATAACAAAAATTACATGATTCCCAAGGTATTTAAATTTGGACTGAAATATATATATGTGAAAATAAAATGTTATGGTTAAATTGAATCCTTATTTTAGTCATTTCATGTGACAATTTGGAGGAATATGAAGAGTATATTCGTTAAGAATAAATGTGATAATGTAGTTCATTTATAATTACTTCTAAACATCACAAAATTATTTGAATTTTATACTATAGAAAGATAAAAAAAGAAGGAAATGTAATTATGATGGCATTTTAGGAATTTCAAAATATTTTGAGGGATAAATTGAGAAAAACATCAGTAGGCAGATTTTGGAGATGAAATCTTTTGTTTTGATTTTTCTATGTTCTTTTTTTTTAATTCAATCATCTTCCCATTTCTTTTGTGATACCCTTCAAATTATGGTTTAATTATCTTTTTGATTAGGGGAAGGGGGTTTATTTTTATAAATTCTTAGTTCGTATACATTATGTATGAATAATAATTTATTTCTTATGTTAAAATGGATTCAATATAATAACTATAGTTTTATTATTATGTGTTATCAGGTTTTGTTTTATATTATTTTATTATTATTTTCTAGTTCAATTTTCACTATCATCCTACAATAGGATATAGTTTATATAAAATGTAATATACCACGTATTATAGTTGGAGAAATCTATTTATGTCATTATTTTTAGGATAGGTTGTGGGGGCTCTTAAAATTTGGGGATAAACAATATGAAATTAGTTATTGTCTAAGTCAATTGAGAGTGTTAACTATAAATCTCACACAAAATAAAATATGGGTGGGCCAAGCTAAGATAATGGAATTTTTTATTCTCACCATCACCATTTGACCAAGTGAGTAATTAGAAGCAAATATAGTGTCTCATATTAACCAATAAAAAGATAGAGGAATAAATGAAATAGAAATAATATATCCTTGCAATTCAAAATCAACCTTGTCTAGATATCCCCTCTAATGTCATTTTTTTAATCACTTGATTTATCAATATTTTTAAAATTTATTATTCAGTTATATATTTTTTCAACATAATTCAATTTAAAAATAACCACTACCCTCTTATTTATGGTGAACAAAATTATTTTACGTCCCTACTATAATTAAGAAGCCTATGTTGACCACTATAAATAATTATTTACATTAGAAGTAATTGTTTCTCCACACCCCCTGATGTTCATATTTATTCTTATAACATTGTTTATAAAGAGGCATTTAAAAAAATTAATTTTAAATATAATTAATTTTTCCAACTAAAATAGAAAAACAAAAAAAAAACTAACTCAACCTTGGATTTGAAAGACCATGTTTCATTATTTTATGAACATTTCTAGGGAGTTCATTATTGAATATTATTATAATAGTAATTTAATTACCTCAAACAAAAAAATAAAGTGACACATGAATAACCAATATTGGAGTTACTAGATAAATAATTAACAAAAATTCATTTTTATATCTTGTAAAATTATAATGAAACTGTTGGGGAACAAAACAATCTTCCATGTCCCCTAAACCATTTTTCAAAGGAAATTTCATACATCCTACATTATTAACATGTGGTTGAAAATGATAAAAAAATATCTTAAATTAATTAAATGTATGATATAGTATATGAATAAAAAAATAGAACAAATATCTCATTATTATATAAAGAAACCCAAAAAAATAGAGACATACCCAGAGTGAGGGTAGTAAGATATTTAACAACTCAAATTTGAAGTAGAAAAACATGATAAGGTTAAGAATAATGTATCTAAATATTCATTCTCTGACAACTTAACCACATCAACATGATATTGATGAATACTATTTTCCTAATAATTTAAATATGGTTGATAAACATGATTTAGATGAATTATTGAATGAGTACGTAGATGAACCTTATGTCTATATATTTATAAAGGATTATTATTCAGAACATTTATATATTTCTCTAACATTGGATGAATTAAAAGAAACAAACCAAGTGGAGTACAATGGAATAAATCAAGACTATGAATATATACCTATAACCACTACCACACAACACTAACAGGATCATAAATCCGTTGAAGCTTCTAAATACAAAGTAATTGAGGGAGATAATAATTTCATGGACTAATTTTTAGTCAATTATATTAATAATGGATAGAGTAGCACAACTAATTTTATTGAATATGTAGACTCACAAAAAATCGTATTTTGTGATGGAGGAAGATTATGAAAAAATTAATCACCTAATGAGGATCATCTATAGATCCCTAAATATATTGATCATTCAACGGAGGGAGTTTACAAGGATATCCATTAATATATTCTTGGGAAAACCGAGACACATGTTGCCTCCATTAAAGGAAGATATGTTGTTTTGGATTCCTCGTGTTTTGATCAAATATGTATTTTCTAGTACATCACCTTTTATTATTAAATTTACACATCATATCAGAAGTAATCACAATATAATAAAGAAGTGGTTGTGCAAGTGACAACCATTACTATGGAAAAATTCTTAATCCCACCCCACCATGAACATTTCACCATATTACTTTAGGGTAGTATTTGGAGTAATCTATAAAATTTTTCGTCAATAATAATGATTAATTTTCAAAATCATGAAGATAAATGTGATTTTGATTCTTATCAAAGAAACTCCTCCCACCATCAAACATTGGATAACATCTCTTAATGCCCTTCTAGAGGTAGTCAAAACAAAAATCCTTTCTGGGTTTTACTCCACGATCTATCCTTATATTAATTTCATTAATAATCCTATATATATATATATTATTATTTAAATAAATTTTTTGTGACTACATTTAATTGTTTTCTTATTGATATTCTATGAGAAACACTTAGTACATTAACTCAATGTTGCACTACTAATAATATAGGTATTACATACTGTTAGGGAATTTATATTGTGGTTAAATTAATCATACCCATACATATTAAATCTAATTCAATGAATTGGTTTTTTTTCATTATTTAATAGTGGGGGATGGATACATTTATTTTTATGATTTAAATTAACATCTTCCAATTAGTTTGTCGATTTTTCCATAAATTATTTTTTCTTTACAGGATTTTGGATCTTAGGAGTTCAAATATTTATCTTTTACATTTTTTGATCCCTTTTCAACGAGTCAATAAATTTATCATAAGAAATAAAAAATAAATGAATTCTCAATTTGACTATATTTTTTTTCCAACTCATTAATAATATTAGGGAATTTCTAATAATTTCTTAATCACACTCAATATATCACTATCCATTTCACCAAAATCACCTTCCATGAGGATTCTAAACAATTTATTCATATTATTTACCTTCAAATTATTTATTGAGAGATACAATTAATGAATTCTTTTTAAAAAATTTGATTTATTTTCCTTATAATTTTATTTTATAATAAACATTTATATTAAATTATTGAGTTAATTTTTTTTTTCAGAAGACCCCTTTCCAAGATAATATTTTTTTATTCTAGGATCTATTTACATATAATACTTGTATCATATAGAATATATGAACATCTAGTATGTTCATCCACATTAGAAGTAATTTTCCATTATCCATCATGCTATATATGTAAAATGCATGACCTGGATGAATAGAAGTATATGATGATACTCTCTCATACAATGGTACATCACATTATGATATTTTGTATTGAAACTGAAATTGTGAAAAGTGTATTTTTTTTGAAAAAAATATATTCTAATTAAATATTTAAATTTGTTTAGTTATTATAAATTCAATTCACTACCACTTCTATTAAAATTTTAGTTTTTCATACTTTAAATATATTAATCACATATTCAATTCTCATAAAGGTAGTGTAGTGGAGATAATTTAAACAACTAAAATTTCAAATTGTCTGAAAATTTATTCATGTTTTAATAATTTTTCCAGTTTATTTGTTACTATTGCGAGTGAAGAGGAAACCATACATTAGTGATATATAGAACAGGTAGATTTTATTCAAAAATAGTCAAACCCCCATTATTTCACTTTAGAATATCTACCATCTAAAACCCATCAACCATAAGACACTGAACACCCATGAAAATGCATCATGATAGTAATATTTAATTGACTCATATATTTTATTGATTATGAAATTTATGAAGCCTTTCATGACATTATAATGTGTTAGGAGCATAAAACCCTATTTGAAATGTTACATTTTTGTGATGAGAAAAAAACCATTTAAGATTCATTAAATGTGTACACGAGAGGAAAAATGAAGTTAAAGTGCATCTAATGATCTAAATATATAAAATGAAATTATTTTTTGAGGAGGAATTATATTATTTTATTCTAGGTTTTTAATTGATTTATGTCTTGGGAATGGGTTCTAAAATTTTCATTAATTTGATTTTGGTGCATAATTATCCATAATCACATGTTCTATGTTTGATTGAATTGTTATTTTTAATATTCCCATTATATTTTTTTGTGTATTTAAAATATTTAATCACCAAAACATATTATTTTTTTGTCAATTGGATCATTTTTTGTATTTTAGTAATATTGTATGCTTTAAAGATAAAATTTCATAATCCTAGGATTTTAATTGTCTTTTATGTATATATATGATAACATTAAAATATTTATCAAAATTAAAGAATTCAGTTTTTTTGATTAAATTTTTGGAGGTCATCAACTTATTCAACCAGACTCATTTCTAATTAGATTATTATGGGTACCAATTAAACTATTAATGTGAAATATTCTATCAGGAGAAATAATTAACAGCCCCTAACTAATTGAGTCATATCCTATGATACAAAAAAATATTATGTTATTATAATTGGATTTTAAATCATACTAAATATATCTTTTGAATATTTATTTTCAATGATAATTATGGTAAACTCTTAACAATACCTCTTGGTAATGTTTCCCACCTGATTGGCATAAATGGTTGAATAGTTTAGATTAAATATTCAATTGATTAAATTATTTATTTTTTCTCTTTTATTTTAATAGTTTTTTATATGAATATTCTTACACCTCATTCTTATATAAACATCAAATGCTAGGATGATATTTATAGTGATTTCTAAATCATATTTTTCATTTGGAATTTATAAAATTCCATCACTTCATTGAATACAATGCCTTTCAATTTTTTATGTTGGTTTCAATATTCTAGTTATATTTCTATTTACTATCTATGATCATATTTGGTTTTAGAATATATTATTTTTATATCCTTATTGAATTGTTTTTATCTTCTTCTACATGAATTATATTTATATATGATGTAATATATAATTAATTAGTGGAGAATTACTTTTGGATTATCAGTGCATGTCAGAGGGGTAGAGTACACTTTTCATTGTTTCGAATAAATAATACATAGTCAGATATTCTATATTTCAATTGAGGTTATCTTATGAAACTCTCCCATACATTAGAATGAGGTAATAAAAAGATGATATATTTTAATGGTTTATTATCACCATTACCATTTGACCAGTGTAAGAAGAAGCTATTGTGGAATCTCACATAAATATATTTGGTAATTTAATATTTGAGAACTTGGATTTAGGATAGTATTTTCATTGGAAAACCATATTTTGAATGATCTTATTTGTCATATTAAATATTTATTTAAATTTTTTAATCAATGTGTTTTGATAACATCTTTCATTAATTTTTTTTCAAAATAAATCAATTTAAAACAATCCACTCTTTTCCCTTAAATTTAATGTGAGAAATTTATATACACGCATCTATATATAAATCCTAGGTTTAAAAATATAATAAATCTTAGCTGAAGATTAAATTATTTTCCTACACTCAATGAAACTCATGTGTCATATTGAAATGTAATTTTGGCTCATAGTAGTTTATTTGAAATAGATTCCACCCCAAAGAAAACATAAATACTAATTGGCCCATCCAATTACTATTGGATATATTTCAAATGTGTGTGTTATATTTCATAACATAATTGGATGAAAATCATCATTTTTTTTATTTTTCTTATTATAATACATATAATTCATCCGTCGATTGGATTACCATTGATTCATTGTATGGGATGACTAGAAAAATCACATTGTTCTAGACTATGATTAATAATGAGGTAATTAATAATCTAGATGTGTTGTAGATAATAATAGAGATCATCTAGATGGTTCTTGAGAGGGTAATGGAAACAAAAGTCTATCAGCATTTTTATTTTGATAGAAGGAAGATTCCTATGGATGTATAGTTTGGGGATCTAGAATTCATAAGGGTTTCTCTCATCAAAAGAAATATTGGTTTTGTTTTGGTGGAAATGATTTCACCTTGGGTTATTAGACCCGATAATTTTTTGGGGAACATTGGTATGTTACATTATCACTTGTCACATCCTTTATAATTGGATCATATTCATGATAACTTTCTGGTGACACATAATCATTGATATCCTCAAGATGAATACATTTTCATTTACTAAGGATAGTTAGATATTGAGTATGTTGTGATTTCATGGATTGAATGATTCATAACTAGGACCATCATTATTATGTTTTTTGGGGTTTTAATTCGATTAGTTCATGTTCCCTTAAGTCATGGTGGTCTAGAAGGGATTACTTTGCAGCAATAGTGGTATATGTGAGACATATACTCAATGATTTTATCATATTCATGTGTTTTATGATGTTTTTTAAGATTCAATGGTTTCATTGGTTTTTTGTTTTTTTAATGATAGAGTTAATTTAGTGTTAGTGTAATGGATTTAGCATCATTATTATTTTAATGTAATATCATTGGAGAGTGACTGGTGATTTATAGAACTGTATGATACCTTATCTGGTTAGTTTTGCTTCTAGGGGATGAAAATTATTTTATATGAATCTAATGTAAGTGAACTGTCCACTCTGAAATTTATATTTTATTTTTATGTTGATTAGGGTTATCATGAGGGATTTTATTATAATAAAAAAATAACAAAGTATAATTTTAACCATTTAAGTGTGAACCTTGTCTCGTAATTGGCTGTGGAGGTGGCTGCTTTGATGTTAAATTGTATTTTATAGTATTTCTAATGGGTTTGAGTTTGTTTTGTGGTTCTTAGTAAGCCATGACTTGTGAATAATCTTGTATGGAAATTTTTGTTTGTGAGTGTGTATGGTTGTCACCCTATGTGAATTATGTTATACAGAAAACAAAATTTTTGGGTATTTATCCAAAACTTGATCATTAGGGACCCCTAAGAATAATTCTAATGTAAGGATCTCAACGCATTGTTGAATATGGTGTAGTGAGGAAAAATGTTTTGGGTCCTTTTACGAAACCTGGATAAACGTTTTGGTGAGGGTGACAATGGTTTTATTGAAATTTATATAGAATTTGTATTTGAGGAACACATGAAAAGTGTTTAAGTCTAAGATTCATCAATGATACAATGATTTTTGTAGATGTCATAATGCCATGGTGAAGGTCAAACTAATTTCTATTTAAATTAGGGACCTAGAATCTGTTGTATTGAATTCCATTCCTGTTATTTTCTCTTTGTGGATCCTCTATCCCGTCAACCAGGATATTCTCAATTCCTTTAGCCATTGTAACATATTTTTAGACCAAATAATTGTCCTTTAGATTTGGGTACCCAATTATTCTATTTTATATCCCTTTATCCAATTCTTTATTTCAACTATAGATAATTTGGTGTCATACCACTATTTGGGAGAAATTATTAATGGTGGTTTTTTGAGTATAGGATCATGTGGTGTTTCCTTAAAATCTTGTTTTGGTATATCCTTGATTGTTGTGTTGTGGTTCCATAGGTATTCAGAATTGAGTATGGGATTTTATTTATTGCATTATTTATTAAAAATTGTGAAATATTCATATTTCAATTTGATTTGGGTTAATGGTATTAATTTAACTAATTAAAGAAAATAACTAGAAATTAATGTAGTATTATAGTTGTTTAAATTTTAAGAAGTTACTTGTATTATTATTTTTTATGTTTTTCTTGAATTCCAATGTTATTTCATTATTTTTGTTGGATTAATAAGAAATACACCTAAATTTTTAATATAGTTAAGTGTTGTATTTTTATAATAAAAAGATAAATCTGATTTGAATTTAATTTTATTTTTTGTGTAACTTAGTTTCTTATTTGGATTTTGTGTCTTGGTTCACATGGATAGTTGTTGTGGAAATGGGAACTCGATTATTGTATTGTTTTTGTGGCCTTTGTTCATTTGTGGTGGTGGACTTGTTTTTCATGGATAAGTGGCCTTGTGATATAGTGATAGGTGTTGTTATCCTAAATACCTTTTTGGAATCAATGTAAATATAATTGGATATAATAATATGAATTGTTATGGTATGAAATTTTATTACTGAATAGGTTTTTATAGGAATCAAAATGGAATTTGGAAAATTTGATGTGAACCTTATGTGACTCATTTTTAATATTTATTATTTTATGATAAATATATAAAACAATGGAGTGGTATTAGAAACACCCTATTGTTAATCAAAATCATATGCTGATTTTAGTGTGAACCAATAAGTGTTGTATTTTGCATCAAACTATTATAAAATAAGTTCTGGTATTTCTTTACGTACCCCATTTATGTTGAGTACTACATACATACAATTATATATTCTAGGAAGGTTTTTATTTACATCATCTATGATGGGGATGATAAATATGGATTAAAACTCAATTTCCTCTTATCTCTCTATTCAACAATGTTTTTTTGATGATTTTATTGATACATAGTTAGGGGAAGTACCCAATTGAAGATGAGGATATAGGTTTTGGGGGTTATCTATGGTTGTATAAGAGAAGAATATTGATATCATACACATATATGATACCACAATATCTCAATTTTATGGAATGATGATATGATATAGGGTATAGGTTGAGAGTTGTGATTTCTTATGGTGACGATCCAATTTATTACATGGTCAGTGATCTAGGATTGCATATTGACTGAATCATTCTTGTTAAAGAAATATGATCGAAGGATATCATCTCATTAGGTGAAAACTAAAAACCATTTGAGAAAGTTGTTGATAGGAATGTTGCAATATTCTGTTGATACTACTGTAATAATTTTCTATTTGATCTGGTAGGTGAGGTTTATTATGGATGGTGGATTCAGCTAACCATCTAGGTGGTTGTTAGTTTTTTTTTTCTTACTGGTTAATATTTATTCACTTTTGAAATTTTTAATGAGTGACTTTGGGTATGACACAATTTATTATATATGTAATTTACTATGTAAATAAACAAATATATATATATCTATTTCATTGTTTTATAAAATGGATTTTTTTATTTATCTGGACATTAGTTGTTTGGAAATTGTAGATTTTGTGGTGCTACAAGAATATTTAATTTCTATTATTGTTTTATAATAAAAGTAATAGAATTATATTATAATAATGTATAACAGTTTTCGTTTTATTTTATTGTTTTATATAATATAGTATATTTCATTGTGTTTCTACTATGATCCATTGATATTTTATAGTGAAATGCATTTCATTATGTGTGATATATCCTTAGTTTTAGTATGTAACTATGGTCCTAATATAGTCAGGATTATGTGGTAAATATCATCTATGATGATAGTCCAAAATATGTTTTTAATGGAGAAAGGATGTGGTAGAATGAAAGAACTAATCATCCAGTCGATGAGTTGGTATGGTCCAAAGATATCATCATTCAATTTATTGGTATAGAGACCTCGACCCTAGTATCTTAGAGTTAGTTATAACATTATTAAAATGGAATAAGATTAATGGAATGACATCTCAAAGGACCAAATAGTTTAGTAGCCTCATAATCTAGAAACATAATTTAATCTAATATTACAAATGAAAACATATTGAACCAGAAAGTGTACTCTTCAAGTTCATCATTATTTCATCTAGCGAATCCCTTTATATAAATCATAATAATCTTCTTGGCGTTTTATGGAATTAATTATGCAATATAGGTGAGCATAAATTCTTAGTAAGTGAATCTTAATTGTGGAAGCTATGAATAAGTAAATCATAATCCATTATTCATATATAATTACGAGACATATTCAAGTTAATCAATTACATGATCATAATATGGAATGAAAAAATAATCATCCAATAATTCCACATAAATAATCACATGAGATTATAAAATTATCATGGATACTCTACCTTATCCAGTAATCATATGGAAATCAATCAGCAAACTCAAAATGATGTAATTCATAATGTTAGACATCCTAACATACCTTAAGGACTCATTCCAAGACATCATACATAAATAAGTATGGACTCATCCAGAAACCCAATCTATTTAGTCTCTTGATAACTAATGATACATTAAGGGGTTTTAGAGGCCCCCATCTACCACCCATTAAAATATATTCCACAAATGAACTAGGTGGAACATTGTTGACATAAATATTAATATTGGAAAATGTATCCTAATGAATTTTAATAAATTATATAACAAATAATTATAATCATAAAACACTAAGAGATATATGGATAATGGTCACAAAAAAGTACATCCCAATCAACACATCATAAAATATACAGTGAAATAATATTGATTTCATAATTACAAAATATTCTTAATGGAAAATTAGTTAAAATGTTTTTTTATTGATGAATATAAATACCAAAAAATCTATTAAAAATATTCGTGAAAAAGATATCATTTTTTACATTGAAAAAAACATTTTAAAAGTAATATATCATAAAAAAATTAAATTATATTAGTTTAAAATAATATTTTATTTAGATAAAATAATATTTAAAAAATTTATCGGTGATAGCAGAAAAAAATTTTATACCATTTTCATATGTAAAAAATATTTTTTGTTAATATTTATTACAAAATCAAAATAGGCATTATTTAGAAAATAATATGTTGATTAATTTCTCAAATTTTTAAATTAAAATATATGATAGAATTTAATTAATAAATAATTCATATAATACAGAATTTTTTTATAGAAAATAAAAAATAAATTCGGAATAAAAATTATTTTCAAAAATAAATGGAACTAATATTTCATTTTATGATGAAAATTTCCTTAATAGTTTTTAGTACCAAAGATTGGAAAAATGTTACAATTACATGGAATGATCATGATAAAAAAATGAATAAGAAAATATATTATTTTAATAAATGAAATATCAAATAATTACCCAATATTGACTTATATATATTCAACCAATAATAATGATGAGATTTTGAAATAAACTATTACCACTAGGTAACTGTTGACCCATAGATACTGTTGGCCACTATATCTAACTATAACGGTTTTAATTATCAAAAACCAAATCCTATAATAACATTTATCTTATATTATGTTAATGATTTAATGTTATGTCACATCATTATATTAAACAGTAGATTAGTTCATTTATAAAACTATTTATGTATGTTTACCTCTAAGAAATCCTATATGTGATTATCTATGTGTCTATGGATTTTGAATCTCATTAACATTGATGACATGTATGATAGATAGATTATCTAAAAATTATATAAGTATGATTTATAGACACTTACAGACAGGTGAATGATTGACAGACATATGAATCACTATTAGAAATTTCAATCAGACATATGTTCTAAGTATGTGAAGTTGACACCATTGAAAGGACTCATCGTTTCACATGGCACTGTCATAGACGACTCGCCATTTCTTATGTGTCAATGACATAGATGACCTTCCATTTGTAGAAATGACCTACCATTTAATGATGATGTTAATGTAAGGACTCTCCTTTAGTTGATATGAGTCATCGCTCGATCAATTATATCAATCACAGAATGATGAACACACTATTGATATTATTCAATGATAGTTCAACTATTTAACCAATAGACAGAATGACTAACCGTCGAAACATGTCACTGATGTAATGTGTCACTGACATAGGTCAGAAATGATTAAATGACATATCGATACCAATAGAATGAGACCCCAATAGAATGAGACACTGATATAAAGAAACACTAACAGAACGATTCACCGACAGAAGGAGACACCAATACACGAGTCGCTAATATACTATCCCCAAATGCACATTATCGGGCAAAAAGAATTTAAGAGGAAACAAGATTGTTGGAAAAAGTGTAGATGAGATGTGGTGCATGCTGTGTGTGTGAGAGACATACTGAAGAACATCAACTCTCATGAATCCATGATGAACACATGAACTCATAAGGAAGAACATATGGGGTGATCATAAAATAATGATAAACCTGCTGAGATGACCTTGATCATCATTCAAAAAAGAAGCTAAATATTTCACATTTTTAGAAGACATAATATATATACTATGACACTCTGTTTTGGGGTCAACATCCATAAAGGGACTCGAACATCAATCCAACTACATCCAATGAGTCCATAACCTCACCGCATAACACAAAGTGCTTTCTAATCCTATCTCTACATCATTATCTCTATTTTGTTCATTTAGTTACATTTCTATATAGACTTTGTATCTTTTTATTACATACAAAGTGGCTCCTGTGAATAACTAGAAGATATATTATAACCTCAATCTCACGCTCCCTTTATCCATCTGTATCCCATGTAGAACTATGGAAGAGTTCATGTGTTACCTGGTTGTTTTTTTCACACAAAGAATAATAGTAGAGGTCAAGGGTGACCTATACCGCCCTATGTGCTGTTGTGAACCCCAATCTAGGGTGTGGATCAATATTTTTATTAACATTAACTAGTTGGTGGTAGTTGATCACCAAGTAGAGATGATTAAATCTCTGCTTGAGAATGAAACTCATGTTTTATATCTGTTGTGTTTTTACCTTTATGTTTTACTCTTCTTTTATCACTTATTTCATAAAACCAGAATGACCTCTAATAGTTATGTTAGATGTGTTTATAACATTTTTGAACCAGTACATTAGTATCAAAAGTTATATTAATATTTAGATTAGAATAACTAAGAAAAATCAATCTTTTTAGAAATTAATTGATCATTAGGGACTCTCATAAATTTACTACAGACTAACATAGATATATATAAAATTGGGGAAAATTTTCATAGAACCAATCATTAAACAAATTTTTTTTGTACATGCTCAATTCACCACCCATCTATAGTAATCTACTCTGACCAATTTTTCATATTAGTGTCCTTAGGAATTTCCAATATTTAATGAATCTTTTTCAACAATGATTTTAGTTTTATATCTATTGTTTTAAAAATTTTCTAATTAAATTTTTTTTATTGCTATAAAATATTGTTCTTAAAATTTCACTTTATATTTTATAATAGACTTGAAGGTGGATCTACCAACAAACCTCATTTCATTAATGGAACAAATTATGTAAAATGAAAAATTAAAATGATAATGCACTTATAAAGTATGAGTTTTGAATTATTTTCTTCAAATATAGATGAGTATAAGATTCCACCTAATTCTAGAACCACATTGGATGAAAAAACTAAAACATTATACAAAAAATAATGGTAAATACATGATTACTTTATACTGCTAATTAATAGATGAATAATTTAATAGAATTTCTGCATTTAAAACAGAAAATGATGTTTGGTATACATTGTTTGTTTCCAATGAATGAAATTCTATATTTGAGGAAATGAGGAAGAATACATATAATATTAAATATTTTAATTTTACGATGAATCATGATGATCCTATTTTTGACACGTATGTCGAGATTAATGATATAGTTAACGATGTGATCTCTCTAGGATGATATGTTATTGCCAATAAAAAAGTCATGAGTATTATCATATGATTACTAGAGAGATGGAGAGGAACATATGTTCCAATTAGAGAATCATGTGAGATCAACAAATTACTTGTAATTGAACACATTGGAGAATTGATGATGTTTGTGGAATAGATGAAAGTAAACCTAGAAGAAGCAGAAACACCTATGTGGATATCTTTTGCCTTTAATACTACTACCTATTAGAATAAGGAAATAAAGAAGGTCCTAGCCTCGGTTTAGGGATCTATTGATGATTAATCAACATCAGATAGTGAGGACGAGATGGATCAACAAGCTAGAAGATTCATGATATTTTATTAGAAGAAGAATTTTTTCAGGAATCACAATTACAAAAGAAGATTTGATAGGAAGGGAAACTAGAATAAAGATGAGAAAAGAAATTAAAAAATTAGAGGAGATTTTCTACAATGAATGTTAAAATAGAGGACAGGTAAATGATGTATATCAAAAGCTAAAATTAAAAAAAATATGTAGAATAAAAGCTAATAAGAATAAGAAATATATTAAGGCCAACTATAGTGCCTTTGAACATATATAATGTGAATCAGTATCATCTCATGATGAGAAATATGAAATGGAAAATATGTCTTTTATGACAAACACATCTAAGGTAACCATAGATTCACCTACAGAAAATTTTTATTATTCTGAAAATGACAGTGAGTGTGAAAACATGACAATTGATGAGATATATGAATATTTTAACATTCTAGA
The DNA here is from genome assembly GCA_963277665.1 of Viscum album. Taxonomy (NCBI): domain Eukaryota; kingdom Viridiplantae; phylum Streptophyta; class Magnoliopsida; order Santalales; family Viscaceae; genus Viscum; species Viscum album. The sequence continues at coordinate 1,187,076,130 of OY728121.1, read as the reverse complement.
AGGGACATGTAACAAACTAAATGATAAATATATTTATTTAAAGAATCAAAATTCTCTTAATGAAACTAATGTGTCTAAAATTACTACTGAAAAGGAGAAGAATGATCAACTGCTCATATAAAATAATTAATTTATAATTTATAATTATCTATTAATGAATGATTTAGAAAATTTTACCAATGAAAAATACACTCTAACTAAAATGATTGGTAAACAGATATCCCTTAAAAATACTTCTCATACTGAATATCATATTACATAGTGTATCCTATCCAGAAAACATTTTGTAACTAAATTTTGAATATATGATCTTCAACCTAAAAATCAAAACTCAGCTACTAGTACAAGTTCTAAAAAATACATTACTATCTCTATCATTTTTTGAATAAATTGAGTATATTTTTTAAATTTTATTAATTATTATAGGAAACCCATATGGAAAATTTGGGTAAAAAAATCATTGATTTCTAATCTCACTGGAACTAAAATTTTTGCTACAGAAACCTCCTTTTGTTTGATTATTCTGCAGGAATGTTGTTTGAAGAGATCTTGCAAGAGTTAGTGGAACAGGGATAATGGATGTTCAAGACACATGACAAGAGACTATTCATGCTTCAAGAACCTAATCACAATTTATGGTGGATATTTCACCTTTTGTGAAAATGATAATGGACAAATAACTAGCTTAGGAATGATTGGTAACTCGAACAAAATTTTAATATATACTGTACATTTTTTTGATATTTTGAAATAAAATTTTTCTTAGTATTTCACAATTATGTGATGACATATTTCATGTTAAATTTTAAAATTATTCTTTCAATGTTTTTTTCTATAGAAATGAATTAGTATTTTATAATTTTATAAATTAAAATATATATTCAGTTAACTTAGATACTTTAGTTTCTCAATGTGTCTTTTTATTAAGTGTCTTTCATAAAGATTCATGGCTATGGAATAGTAGATTAGGACATTGTAATGTACACTCTCTTTGAATGATTACATAAAAATGACTTGTTAAGGATCTACCCAAACATGAGTTTCCAAATGAAAAAATTATGCACACGTTGTCAAAATGGTTAAAAAATGCAAGATATCTTTCAAATAAAATAAAAAAAAAATTCAGTTCTCATCCATTGAATTAGTTCACATGTATTTATTTTTACCATCTCGAGTTCCAATTTTAAATGGGAAGAACTATGATTATGTTCTTATATATGACTATTATAGGTGTACATGGACTTATTTCATAGATCAAAAAATTAATGCATGTACCTACTTCACCATGAATTCTTAAATAGTAGAAAATCTATATTGAAATAGAATAAAATCCTTAATATGTAATGATGGACATGAGTTTGAAAATCATGACCTTGAATCATATTTCTCACACAATGGAAATAATCATAACTTATCGGGCCCTACGACACGTAAAAATATGGAGTTATAGAAAGAAGAAATAGAACAATACAAGATCTATCCCAAAAACTACACAATGAATATGATTTACTTGTTTAATTTTAGGATGAGGTTGTGAATACATCATTCTACATAATTAACAGAGTCTTAATTAGATATATCCTCAAGAAGACTCCTTATGAGTTGGCAGAATATTAGAAAACTGGAACATAGTTATATCAATGTTTTTGGTAGAAAATTATATATACATAATACAAAGGATATTCTTAAAAAATTCCAATCCAAGATTGATAATGGAATCTTCCTGGGTTACTCCATTTCTAGTAAATCGTATAGTGTATTTAATAAATGAACCATGTTTATTGAAGAATCAATGCATATCTAATTTTATGAAATATATTTGTGTTAACATTTGATATCTCTAGAAAAACATGAAGAGAATATGTCAAACTGTGACATAAATGAAAAATCAACAAATCAACTGGTCAAAAAATCTGTTAAATCCAAATATTATAGAAATTCTTCAAAATATGAACATGATGAACCCAAACATGTTGATGAACCTAAAATTACAATACCATCCTTTTCTATAACAACTCTAATTCCTAAGAACCATCCTTTAGATTATTTGTTTTGCGATTTAGAAAAAGTGACACTAACTAGAGCTTTTAATTGAATCCATTTTGAAGATCAAGATTTTTTGTCATAGCTTGAACCTAAAAACATCAATGATACAATTAAAGATGATTTTTTTGTTATGGATATGAAAGAATATCCTAGACAATTTAATAGAAATAATGTTTGGAAACTTGTGGATATACCCAAGGATACCATACACATGGGCACTATGTGGGTGTTTTGGAACAAATTAAATAAATATGTTAAAATTGTAAGAAAAAAAGCTATAGTTGTTGAACAAGGTTATAGTGATGATGGAGGAATTGAATTTGATAAAACGCTTGCACCTATTTCTAGACATGATTCCCTCAAACTCCTACTTTCCCATGCTTCCCATCTTATTTACAAACATTATCAAAGAGATATTAAGAGTGCATTTTTAAATGGATATATAGTTGCAAATGTTTTTGTAGAACACACTCCTATTTATACATACCCTCATAATCAATATAATTTTTTAAAATTTAAAAAATAGTATATAATTTAAAACATGCTCCCAGAGATTGGTATGAAAGATGAAGTAGTTTTCTAATTTCATACAGTTTTACGAAATGAATTTATGATCCTTATCTTTTTATAAAACAAAATTTTAAATATGTTTTATTACGTCAACTTTATGGTCATGATATTATTATTTGATTATAATGAAATTATTTTTGTATTATGTTTTCATAGAATGATGAAAAATGTATTTGAAATGAGTTTTATGGGTGAGCTCAAATTCATTCTGGGATTTAATATTTTTCCAAATAAATATGGAATCTTTTAAAATCAATGTAAATACACATAATATTTTTTATAAATTTTTTTACAGCATTAAACGTAGTGTCATTAAAATGATTACTACATCAATGTGGGATCTTGATAAAGATGGAAAATCTATTGATTAAACCACTTATATAGAATTTATTGGATGTTTTATATACATTACAGTTAATAAGCCTGATAAAATGCTTAATGTATGTATGTGTGCCTATTTACAAGCTAATCACAAGTAATCTCACATAAATATTTTTAAAAGAATTTTTAAATACCTCAAATATAATATCAATTTAGGTCAGTTTTACCCCAAAGGGAAATCATTAGATATATTGAGTTATTACGATTCTGAATTTGGTGGAAAAATTTTAGATAGAAAGAGACGCTCTGGGACACATTACTTTTTTGGAATGTCTTTGGATTCATTGTGTAGTAATAATTTTTTTTTGCATTATGTACTTCTGTAGCAGAGAACAATACTGTTTGAAGATGTTGTGCAAAGATTCTGTGGATAAAACACACTCTACTAGAATATGGTTATCAATTTAGGCTTGAACCAAAAAAATTGTTACAATACAAGTGCAATAAAAATTTCTAAGAACTCATTTTTTTATTTCCAAAAAAAAAACATATTGATGTAAGTAAACCATTTATTGAGAGATAATTTTCCGAAGGGTGATATCACATTATATTTTAATGGAAATGGATATCATACTGTATACATAGTCACTAATCCACTGAACTCTGAATGAATATATTAAATTAGACATGATTTATGAATGATCAATAAGTAATACACTGTGTTTTCCATTCCATTGATGTTTTTTAGTGAGGCATTCTTGATGATATCATTGTCATGCATACATAGTTTTCATGCCCACCCCATTATCATGATAAAAACATTTTTATTTTACAATTCCTGGCATGCCAACAATAATGACTCATTTCATTTATACATTTTATGTGTCTACGAAAATGATATTGTTTCATTAATTATAGTGAAACCGGTTCACAATTTTGTTATAGGGATATGTAAAAATCCCTAAATTATATAAATTTTAATAATTATAACATACAACTTTAATGATATTCTTTGTCTCATGATCTCTTCTCTCTTTCTATATCATAGACATTTCACCATTGAGCCTCCAGACTGAAATGATCAGAAAAGAATTTGTAAAGTGAGCTCTTGGAGAGGGTGAGTATCGTGCATCCAAGAAACATAAATGGTGAATTGAGCAATCCATCAGGTCCTATAAATCCTATTATTGTAAACCATTATGTATATTTTGAGAAATAATTATTGGTGGAATGGATATTGAAGAGAAATTCATTGTTTTTGAAGGAGCTGTAAGATCACGGATGGCTTGGTTGGTTCCCAAAAAATTACAGTCTTTTATTCGAAGCTAGTATAGAGATTTTATATGAATATGAAACATTTTCTATAACAAAGTGATGTTTCTTCGGTGAAGTAAACTGTGAATGTTAAGATATTCTCATTCCCTTCAATATATTGTGTTTAATGTATTATGATACCTAATGAAAAAGTGCTTGATTCCTATCATGGTAAATCGAATGTTGTAAGAGTATTCATTTTTTATGTGAATTCTCTAAAATATCTAACTAGAAATTTGGAACACATGAGACCCATTTCCTCATAATTGAATAGATAGTGTATAATTTTATCAATGTTTTTTGGCCACCAGATTATTCCTAGGAAAGGGGAATTTGCATCTCTCAAATATCAAGATGTATAATTAGTGTATTTTCATTAGAAAAGAGAAAAATGTAATCTATATAGATATGAGATCTTGCACATTAATGAGATGATAAATCCTAGTTGTAAGTCAAATTCCATTTTAAATTCCAGAATTAGTTCAGTAATTATAATAGAAAAAGGATGTGTAATTGAATTTGATGATGTTGTAGTTAGTGAATGTAGGGGTTTCTATTTAATAAAATAAATTTGTAAAAAATGAAAATTAATTTGAACACAAAGAGGAAGCAATTGGTTGGTGATGAATAAGGGTTTTATGAGATGCATAATCCTATAGATCATTTAGTCTGACTAAGGGATCTAGTGATTTCTAGCCTTGGTTTGTATGCTCATGACACCAATTATTCAGATGAGGAAGAGTAGCCTGAGACTCTTTTCATAGATATGGGATCACCAGTTGATGATAGAAGTGATCTTGACACTAATGGAAAAATAAAAAGAGTCCCTATTTGACAAGAAAGTCTACCAGTTGACTTACCATCTTGTGAAAATATTCTCAAATTTGTTGTGAGGAAACAGAATATGAAGGAAATGTATAGCTTGTAGGTTAATCCAATTAAGAAGAAGAAGAAGAACATCATAGTCATGATAGTGGTTCAGAATCAGCAAGGGAAGATGAAGATGAGTATGTTGATGATGAATTTGGAGTTGTAGTTAATGAAGATTGTGATAATAAAGAATGCACTAAAAGTGGTTGTGATAATGAATCTAATCATCCAATTGAAAATCTATATGATCTTAGGATGGATGTTGCTGAAGATAATAATGGTGTATCTATTGAAGGGGGTCTTAAAGGTGAAATTTTTTCTCTATATGAACTTTTGATCACATTGTATATTCTATATTAGGGACTCTATATACGGAGAAGAATATTAATAAGGAAAAATTGACCGAGGGGGAGCCATCTTCCATGAATGTTGACAGTGAGGGGGAGTCTCAGGCACCAGTTTCTCAAGTTAAGGAAGAGCATCAAACAAGAGGAGTAATGCTTGATACAGGTACCACTTTGGATTCTCATATTAATTTTAAATGATTAATGTATACTAGTTATGTTTCATGGGATTGGATTATAGAGAATTTGATGATGAGGTTTTCAACTTGCTCCATGGGATCTGGTGGAAGAGACCTCTTATAGTGGCTACGTCAATAAGGCTGATTTTTAAGTATTCAAGAAATGAATATGTGCCACTATAATACCCATAGTATATTCCAAGTGAGTTATTAGATTGATGTAGCTAGGTGAGGGAACTGTGAACTGACTAAAAATTTGATCATTTTAGACTCTTATAAATTCACTACAGACTAACATAGATATATATACAAATAGGAAAAATATTCAATGAACCAATCATTTAACAAATTTTTTCACATAATCAATTCACCCCGCCACAAATATTGTACTCTACTCCGTCCAAGGTTTGGTATTAGTGGATTTAGGAAATTTCAATCTTTACTGAATATTTTTCAACTATGATTTTAGTTTTATTTCTATGGACTTATAATTTCTATAATTGTAAAAAAAATTTGACTTTAAAATATTGTTCATAAAATTTATCTTTATTTTGATTAATAGATTTGAAGGTGGATCTACCAATGGACCTCCTTTCATTAATGTAACAAATTATGGACAATAGAAAATTAAAATGATAATGCACTTAGAAAGTATGGGTTTTAAAATTTTTCTTCCAATATAGATGAGTATAAGATTCCATCTAATTATAGAACAAAATTGGACGAACAAACTAAAATATTATATAAAAATAATTGTTAATCCATGATTGATTTATACTGATCATTAGGAGATGAAAAATTTAATAGATTTTATGCATATAAAAGAGAAAATAAAATTTGGTATACATTGTTTGTTTCAAATGAATGAACTTCTATAGATAATTAAATGAGACATAACACATATAATATTAAATATTTTAAATCTATGATGAGGCCTGATAGGCCTATTAGAAATAGGAGGATATTTTCTTTTAAGAATGATAAAATAGAGGACATGTAGCGTTTGTAGGTGAATCCAATGAAGGAGGAGAAGAAGAAGATGGTAGTCATAAATGTCATTCAGAATCTTCATTGTAAGAAAAAGATGAGAATGTTGATGATGAAGTTGGGGATGTAGATAATGGAGATGGTGATAATGAAGAATTCACTGAAAGTGGTTGTGATAGTGAATCTAATCATACTTCTGAGAATCTAGATATTTTTAAGATGGATGTTGATATATATAATACTGGTGTATCTTTTGAAGGGGGTCTTAAAGAAGAAAAATTTTCTCCATATGAACTTGTTGATCACATTTTATATTCTAGATAAAGGACTCTACACAAGGATAAGAATCGTAATCAAGAAACATTGACCGAAGGGGGGCCATCTCCAATGAATGTTGATAGTGAGGGGGAGTCTCGGGGACCAGTTTCTCAAGATGATGATGAGAACCAAACTAAAGGAGTAATTCGTGATACTCTTAGCCCTTTGGATTCTGATATTCATTCTAAATTGTTTCGGTATCCTGGTAATGTGTCCTAGGATTGGATTATGAAAAATTTGTTGATGAGGTTTTTCAATTGGCTCCAAGGAATCCGGTGGATGAGACCACTTCTAGTGGCTATGTCAATAAGGTCGGTTTTGAACTATTCGAGAAAGGCATTTGGGCTTCTATAAGACACACAGTACAGTCCCAAATGAGGTATGCGATTGATGTACCAAGGAGAGGGAACAATGAACTGAATAACAATTTGAGAGTTATCTGATCAATGATTGTTTTGAAAATGAAATTTCGGGCCTATAGTTTTAATTCTTCCAATAAAAATCATTCTCAAGCTGATGCAGCTTTAGTTTCAAATATGATGATTACATAAATTCATCCAGTTCTAATAAAAACTGCAGAAATAATTATGATAAGAAAAAAAGCACGTGACAGACATGGAGAAGTTATTAACACGGATCAATTCTTTGACAACAAATTATAAGAATACAATGCAAACTATCATGAATGAATATGGAAATCATGTTTCTTATTTTAATGCTCTCAATTTTTACTAGTTATGATAATATGTTATGTAACTTACCTCTTCATCTCTTTCTTCATACTATACTCCATCAGTTCACTAATCAAAATCTATATATCTTTCTAAAGTTAGTTATTTTTTTAAAGAAGTGATACATGGTTTACATGATTGTATGGCCAAGGTTGATGACACATTAAACAAGGTTCATGATCATGTGAATTATTATTCAAGGAGTTCTTCCTAGAATCATGAAGAGATGACTGATAGGATTAATGATTGTTTTCTTAAAACACATCACAATGAATAAAATTAACTTTTTGTTTTTGTATTTGGGTACCAATATTACTCTTTTTATTTTGAAAATTATTTTAAGGATCACATTCCAAAACTGACAGAATTTACTCCCTTATTGGATAAGTTTATAGAAGGGAAGATGATTTTGAAAATGGCTCTGAAATATGATTGGTAGATCATTGAAGAGATAATCCAACTATTAAAATAATATGTCCATGTCCAAATTGAATCCTTTGTTGTACCTCATGTAGCACCACATGGTCTTGTTGGTTCAGTGCCTGCTCAACCTCAAATTTCAGTTTCTCTGGCATTGTCTTGGATAACACCAGTCATTATAGAAACAATTTAGACTCAGAATCTTTCTCAGCATAGACCAACCCTTGCATCTACATTTCTTGATAGAGTGCATCTATCTCCTCTGAAAATCTATTTGGGCCCTCCCACTTCTCACCCTAACCCTCCTAATGATCCATCCATTTATACTTCTACTAAGGGGAAGGACCCATTGATACTACCCTGTAGTGTAAAGTGATTATTTTTTTGAAAGGGCTGAGTCATTTTACCTTTTCCATTTTGAGTGAACTTTAGTTATGAATTCTATTTTAGTGTTTATACTTTTCTCTTTTTTATTGTTCATTTCACTTACCACTTTTTTCTAATCTGAAAAGTGGGATAATTTTATTAAACTTTATTAAAAGGGGGGAAATTTATTATTTTTGTAAATTACTATCTATGATAAATTACTTTAATATTATCTCTGATACATTACTATGTGTTCAGGTTAGTCATTCATCAATTGTACATAATAATTTTTTGATTTGAGTTCATAAAAAGGGGGAGATTGTTGGCCCAAATACACTATTGGCCAAAATCTCAGATTATAATGGCTTTATGTATCCCAAATCATGTCATATATTATCATATATGTTACCTTATTCTCATGATTATATTTATGTCATAACATTATCATTAATGAATGATTTGTGCATTGATATAACTATTTATTTGTGTTTAAGTTTAAACAATCCTATAAATAAATATCTATATGTTTATGGATTTTAACACTCATTGAATTTGATGAAATTTATGACATATAAATAATTAAAAAATTATCTATGTATGATTCATAGACACTGACAGACAAATGACTCACTGACAGACATATGAATCACTGAAAGAATGTTCCCCAAGGCACATGTTCTAAGTATATGAAGATGATTCCATTGGAAGTACTCACCATTTCACATAAAACTGATACATACAACTCACTGTTTCATAAGAATCACTAACTTTGTTGATGTACCATTAGTCCATGTGACATACCATTGTATGAATTTACTGACACAAGGACTCACCGTCAGTTGAAATATATATCTATTAGTTCAACTATCTCAACAAAAGAATGATGGAATCACCATTGTTATGATTTACCATTAGTTAAAATGTCTCACAAAAGGAATGAATGGATAATCTTCAAAACAAATCATCGATGTAGTGAGTCACTGACATATGGAATGACTAGAAGATTGATATACTGATATCGATAGAAGGACACACAGATAGATGTGTCACTGATAGATTGTATAAATACTAATTTATTAATTATATTTCTAACAGTCAGATTTTTTTTAATGAATCTTAAATTATTATTTTCTTCTTGTTGACTTGATAGAAGATTGCAAAATGTACGAGATAAATCCACATGTACAGTTTCTTGCTAAAAATTTTAAAGATGAAAATAAGAATGTGAGGAAAACAGTGGATGATAGGTGCTGCATGTTGTGTGTGAGAGAGGTATACTGACAAACATCAACTCTCGTGCAACCACAGTCAACCTAATAAATCTAAAGAAAAACATACAAGGAGATCATGAAATCTAGGTAAACCTGCTGAGGTGACCCTGAACATATTTCGAACAAGAAGATAAACATTTCATAGTCAAGGAAGCTAAAACATAGAGGCTACGACATACTGTTTTGGATTTATCGTCAGGAAGAGGACTCGAACATAAATCCCACTAAATCAAATGAGTCCATATCTTCACTCTATAACAAAAAGATCTTTCTAAACGTATCTCTACATTTTTAGCTCTATTTTGTTCATTTAGTAACATTTCTGAGTATTGTGTGTATATTTCAATTAAACACATACACACACTAACTTATATTCATAACTGGAGTATACCAAATATCCTAAATATCACACTCTCGTTATAAATTTTAATCCCATGTAGTACTATGGAACACTTTATGTGTTACAGTTGTGGTTTTTCCCACAGTGAATTGTGGTAAAGGTCACGGGTGACTTGGACAACCATGTGTGTTGTTGTGAACCCCGATCCAGGATATGGATCAAATTGTTTATTAACTTAAACATCGTAGTGGTAGGTGATCATGAAGGTGAGATGATTATGTATGTTCTTGATAATGAACCTCTAGTTTTAAATCTATTATGTTTTTACAATTTTTTACTCAGTTTTTATCACATATTTCATAAAACTATATTTAACTATGATAGTTAGTTTATGAAGTGTTTATTATTGTTTTGAACAGGTAGAATAGATTCAAATGTTATATTAATAATTTGATTAGTATGGTTGAGAACTAATCAATATGTTTAGATTTCAATTGAACATTCTAGACTCTTCAAAATTCACTACAAAGTAACATCGATAATATTTATAAATAAGGTAAATTTTCAAAGAACAAATATTTTAAAATAAATTCTTATAGAAATTCAATTCACCCCCTCTTGAGTACTCTACTTCAACCAACAATATCTTAAGAACCGTATGCCCTATAAAATAAATTATAAATTACATATTTTTATGATTTATAATTCATTCAAATAAATTAAATTTATATCATAAAACGTTTTACACAAAACAATACCAATCTTTTGATACTCACAACACTGAGTTAAATTTCATTACCAACAACTCTATGATTTAACAAAACCATGATATAGTATTATTATAGGTATATAATATTGATTAATTTAACCTAAAAATTAAAACATTCAAAATTAATTGTAAAAAGATTTTAATAACAATTTATATTTATGTTTTATATGAGATAATCATACTGATAAATATTCTACTAATTTTTTTTAAAGACTCAAGTTGTTTTGAAGGTATTTTTTTAAAGTGAGATTTATTATATTATGTAGACATTAGTAAAATTAATTCAATACTTATTTTTAAAAAATAATTTTTATAAAATAATATTTATTTTAAATATCATTAGTTATATAATTATCTTAATGAAATTTGTGTTATTTTTTTGAGAAGTTTAATTTGTCTGATGAATCGTGAAAAAAATTTAATTTTAATGGAAACATGCCATTTTGTATAATTGATTTATAAAGAAATTTTTTTTATAACTAAGTGTTTAATTAATATTTACTAAATTATAAATTAATTCATAAAATTTATTTACATTTATACAATTTCATTTTGAATTTTCCAATAAAATAATTATACACGTTTGAACTATTTCTCTTATTAAATCAAGTTTCTTCTCAACACTACGTTATAGATTTAAAATTATATTTTTTTCCACATATATGAATGGAATATGGAATAATATATTCTATATTTTTATTTAAAATAATTTATAGTATCTAATAATGTTAACATAATTCTATACAAAAATGGATAGTTAAAAAAGTTCAAATATTTACTGATGTTAAGGTAATAATGGGTTTTTTATGGGCCATACTAAAATGATAAGGAATAAAAATGACCCAAAACATGTCCAAGAATAATATTATGTATACATTAATACCGTATATTGACAAATTCCCTATTAATAATTATTTTGGGACCTTGTGGGTTTTTAAAACACGTGTACAAAATTTTATTTTCAAATCATTACTTATGTGCCACTAATCTATCTTACAAAAGGAAAACCCCTATTATAAACTCTTCACAGCTTCATAAACCATTGGATCAGAAACAACCAACCAAAATAACATAAAAACATCGATCATTTTATCATATATTCCTTACCATGGAAATAAATATGAATTAGGAAGGATAATTCTATAAGCATAATCACCATACCAGAAGAAGTGGTAACGTACATCAACGGGAATTTTATGTTTTTTTCCTCCTGCAACAACTTAAATGAATATGATACCATGATGATATAATAACATCTATTGTAACACATATAATTAAATTTTTGTATTTGATTTACCTATAACCATATCCCCTTGAATTAAATATTTTGCCAAACCATCTTTCATATGTACGGTGGAGTACCACCTCACGAACCAATATCATTTATATTTTATTTACCATCTATCCTTTTGTAAATATATTAGGATTCATATTTCTATAAATGATTATTATTAATTTCTATTAGAATTAGTATATCACACTTACCATTTTGTTGGAATACAATGACATCCCTCTTGTGTACGATAAACTATCACATCACAAAGCAATGTTATTCATTCATGCCATATATTTAAATTCGTATGCATGGGATTAATAAAAATATTTGATATATATGACATAAATTTGATTCTATTATGATAATAAATAATTTCCATTTATTTCTCAAATCCTACAAGAATATTGAAATCACATTCATGGGCACATATGACCAATAATCTACATCAATGTTATGCATCATATACTATAACTAAATTTTATAGAATACGTAAAATAATTATAAAATTAATATATATTATCATTATATTATGTTTAAATGTCTATATCTGATGAAAAAAATTTCAAATAATAAGAAATATTTTTAAAAAGTAAAATCATATATATATAAAATATCTGTTATTACCTGAGACATGACTTTAACATGGAATAGTTAAAATGTCGGTAATAAATGGACATATTTCAGTCAAATATGGTACGATATAAAAATGTATTCTTATTAAATAGTTATATAATAATTATATATTTAGTATATAAGAGATTTTTATGTGGTTTAATAATTTTATGATGGAAGGTAAGGGAATATATCTCAACTTTCCATCTTTGAGAAATATGTTATGTTATGATCTTTTATTCGTCTATGAGGTGCATATAAATCCCCATTATAATATAATATCATGAATTAATTAATATTCATTATATATTATGTTCCCATTTATTGGATTCATTCATGGGGATTATGATTCAATGTTACCATTTTTGTAATGAATTAATGTTACAATATCATTATTTATTAATATTGTTTCAGATTATGTTTCTAATGAAAGAAAAATATAATCCATATCTAATCAAGTAGATGAGTTATCATTGACTCTAAATATAAATTTTATTTTCATCTAAATTTATCAATTTTTTACTCTCTTGTACTCAAACTAATTTTAAAATTGTTTTTAAGAAATTATGTCATTATTTATCCCCTTATTCAGAAATCGATTTTCATCTGTATTCATATTTTATTAATGTATATTCAATATGGAATTATTATTAAATTTTTATTTGAAAAATAATTATTACAATCTATTTAATTTTTACAAAAATATTTCAAGGAATATTCATTTCATTTTCCAAATAATGTCGGTTAGGATTCTATTGAAAATGTGAAAAGAAACTTTGTTTTGAACATACCCAACATGAAAAGTATTTATTACTGTCATGTCTAATTTAATATATCATGTTTAAATTAATGTTATTCAATTTTATTTTGAAGGAAATTTATTCATTAATATTTAAAAATATATTGGAATTTAAATAAATTATTTTAAAGTAAAATTTAATTTTGAAATAGTTTTAGACCAAATTCATGGTCGATGACTATTTTTGAAAAGAATTGTATTAAATAATTTTCAATGATTGAATTAAAATTTAATGAATTCCATTTTATAATAAAAATATTTTTATAATTATTTACAAATTTTATGTTATTGACAATATTTTTCAAATAAAATTTATCTTTATCAAGAAATGTTCAGGGTCATTTATCCTTCAAAGTCACTCTCTGTCAAAGGCAACATCATTTTATTTCATTTAATCATTAGTAGGGATATGAACCTAGGATACCATTTTTATTATTTCTATGATCGTTTTACGATTAAAAGATAGAACCCATTTATCTTCAATGAGTTATACCAGGACAATATTCTTATGAAACCCACTTCTTCTTCAATTATTTATTCTGTAAAGAAATGATAAAATTATTATGAGACATTTCATTTATATATATGTTATTATATAAAGATTTTTATGTAACCCATTTCATTTCACGTTATGTGATGTTATATATGTTTTTGCATATTTTGGTACACATATGTATAATTAGAATTATGTGAAGGTTGGGAGTTATATCTCCATCCATTGAATTGGCTAATGAGAAATATTCTATTAGAATAGAGGGTACGTGAGGTTTTGTCCTAGCCCAAAAAATAGGGTAAAAAGGTGGTCACCCCAATCCCAAACCAGGTCCATTTTCTGTTATCCCCATCCTAACAACTTATGATTGTCTTAGAGGGTATCCATTACATACTATATTCGATGATTATATATACTCCAAAATTATATATCTTATGCTAATTGAACTCTTTAATTTCTCATGTTATTTTCTATCTTTTTATTCATGTATTATAGTCTACCAATATTTATGTTGCGACCCGATATTATGATCTTTGATATAACGAATATGGCTAGCATATGTAATGAACTAGTTCTTATACCCTTATGTAAATTATATTCCTATTTATCTCCCTTGAATTTTCTTACTATGTATCAGTGCTCATCCATTCATATATTTCCTTTCCGAACATTAAAAAAAATTATTATCTATTATTTTTATAAAAAGGGTACGATATATGATGAACATTGAAAAAGATTGTGTTGCTCACCTATGGAAAAGTTATTAATGATTCCATATTTCTAAAGGAAAATATACTCTCACTGTTATCTTTCATTTGATTACGTAACATAATGATAATTCATGAAAAATGATTATATATTAATATATATATATATATATATATATGATACACCTAGGTCACTAAAGATGATATCAAAGTTTGGGTTTAGTTAATCTTTTTAAAATATGATTATAAAACCTTATAGATATCACACTGAACATTTCTAAGGATATCTCTGAGGAAGATCCAATCAATATGAAATTATCCAATAATATTGGTAATGGATAGATTGAGAGTTTCATTAAATTTATTCACTATATAGAAACAAATAATATGGTTTGGCTATAGAATTGAGGTACATATGGGTAACAATTATGAAAAGTGAGAATTTCTCTAGACTCGATCATCCCATAGTGTATGAAAATAGGCCTCAGTGCACACCTAGTTTGACATTCACAACATATAATATTTTTTAAATTTACAAACACATTATATTCCATAATTATCATTTTGAATATGTTATGACAATGAATGACCTATGAATACCATAATACGTCATAGATTTAGTAAGGTTTCATGAATTAGACATCCTGTATGATTCACATTATCTTGTGTTTCCCCATTAGGAATATTATTTTTACACCATGATTTAGGTTTTAGACAATGGATAGAAGCCGAAGGAACCATGTTCGTGATTAGTGGGATGGAAAGTGAAATTATTATCCTCTTTATAATCAAAATGTTATAATATATATAATGAAAAATATATTTTTGATGCTGATATAACATTCGTAGACTATGAATAATATTGGACATCCAAAATAACAAATTAGGTGATTAAATTCTATTCTGTCCTTCATGAGGAAAATCACAAATTCAATTAGTGGGTCTTCTGATCAAACACTTTTTAAAAATGGATCAGAACCATTGAAAATATATTTATATTCTCCATTGTTTGCAACATGAACAAGTAATTTTAGTTGTTTATCGTTTAGAAGTCGATGTGGATCAATGGATTAATCATAACATGTATATGAGGGAATATAAATAAATTGACTCTGTAGATTGGTATGTGTTAAAGAACATATTTTTCATGTATTACTACACTCATATTATTTTTATGAATATTTTGAATGTGTTACATCAGAAAAAGAAAAAGGATTATAAATATGTTGGATCATAGGAGGAAAATATCACAATACTTCTAAGGTATACTTTTAGTATTATAATCATACTATAATTAAAGGTCGATCGATTCATCAGCATCATAAAACCATGTTTGTGAAAGGATTTACCCATAATAGAAGTTAGTATCTATAAAGAAATAGTATGATGTGTCACAATGTTGGAAATAGATGGTAATGCAATATATCAATCTCACCAATTTTATTTAAATAAAAAATTTGGAATTCAAATTAAAACATAAGAACCATGGAATGAAGAAGATGACCTTTTTTTATTCTTATTTTTTTTAGGAGTATAGAAGAAGTTTACTTATAGGTAATAATAACATTTGAATTCGTGTAAGGGATGTTCATTGGGAAATTGAATGAGGAAGTGATTGGAAGAAGGTAAATAATGGGTTGAATAATAGGAAAAATTGATCAAATTAACCACCCCAACTCTAGTGTTTCAAATGCCATTATTTTTTTAATTATGATAACATGTTTCAAAATTACACGATTAATGAAGGTGATCATCATAAAAAACCAATTATGTGAAGGGGAAAGTGGAAATAACTTGTTACCTCTGTTTCTGACGAGAATTTCAAAAAATAATTTGTGAATGGTACACTTACCATCCACTCTAGAAAAAATAATATCTCATTTCACTATGAATTCGCCAAATTACCATAGTTAAATAATTTTTAATATGAATCATGATTCAAAAATTAAAAATAACTTTATAAGTGTATGTGAAAATATTAAATGGTATGATCCTCACATATCAATTATATGATTCCTCTTCAATTATTGAGGTTGGGAATTCAATTCTAGAAAATAATTTCATTCTAATTCATATCGAATTTTATTTTTTCATAGGCATAAAATACCGTTATTGACATAAATACCACATCAATTTTTGAAGGTGCAAAGTTATATTTTATATTCCACAAAAAATATGGATTTTATATCAATGTGAGGATAAATAAAAACATCCTCTGGAGATAAAATCCATTAATGGGGTATAAATCTAATTCAAAAGTGTTGGATATCTCAAATGGCTAGGTTGAAACATGAAATCAATGATATTGTTATAATGTAATAATTTTTTATATCTTTTCAAATATGTTTCTAGGGATTCCAATAAAATGTGAAGTTAATATCCCAATATAACTCATACCTTTTTCCATACAAATTTAAATTACTCCATATAGAATGACCAAGTTTGATATGTTTTAATTGCATAAGAAACACTAGGAAAACCTTGATAATGGTATCATTTGGCCATGTTTATTACGTTATGTTGACCTAATTAAATTTTTTTAAAATATTTTGGATATATGCAACTCTTAATTGATTATAGGGTGACGGCCAAGATCATAATTTTTAATAAGTTTCATCTACCCCATATTGTTAATTTTTTTGATCAAATAAATGGTGCTCAATACGTTTACAATATTTACCATATTTCAGTTTATCGTTAATTGAGGATCATGATCGATGATATACCCAATATAACATTGAATATAAGTTACAGATACTATGAATATATAGTTATTTCATTTCATGTCAATAATTCTATCCTATCATAGTATATTTAATTAATAAAATCATTATTGATTATATTGATCAGTTTGTGGTAGTATTTCAAGATGTTTTGTTATATATTCTATGTGAAATAATGATAATCAATACTACTTGATAATTTCACTAAATATAGTTATGAAGGACATACTCTAGGAAAAAATTTAAAAGATACAATTTTGGCTACAAAACGTCTCTTTTTTTTGTCACATGATATTAGAAGGGGGTTTATTAGAAGATCCATAAATGATGCCATCTATTCAATGTTGGACATACCATAAAAAGTGGTCGAGATTACTATTTTTCTTGGTTTAGAATAATATTATCAACAATTTTGGGAAATATTTCATGACTATCTAATTCCATAACAACATTAACTCAAAAAGGATAAATGTATCATTGGACTAATGAATGTGAAGAAAATATCATGGATCTGAATAGATGATTAGTTTTTGTACTTGTACATAAATTTCCATATAAAGGATAATTATAGGAAATCTATAGTGAGTTATGTGAGAAGTGATAATGATGTGTTCTTATAAATAAATAAAATGTTACAGATTTTCCCTCATGCTAATTAAAGATAAATTATAATAATTACCACAATCTGGATTTTGAGTTAGCTATGTTTACATTGGAAATAATTTTATGGTAGAATTATATTTATTGGAAAAATCTATATATATATCAGAAATTTATGATGTATTCATTGAAATATAAGGATATGAATTTTCACAAAATATGATGTTTAAGTATAATTAATTATTATGAATCCTCAATAAATTACAACCATGTGAAAGAAAAAATGATTTCCAATACATTAAGATAAATTGATCGTTGTATATTATCCCTGATATGGGTTAAAAATAATCCAATAATTATAGATTTTAAATGGATTGATCTGAAAATTGTGATGTGAGGGAAAATAGTTATCTTCATTAATTGAATTTTTATTTATCAATATAAATAAATATTGAAGTGCCACATAAGGAAGATGTAGAGCTACAAAATAATTTTTAAAATGACCCTGGGATTAATATGGACTCTGATGGAATGGAATGGTCCAGGAACCACATATAAGTTATGTCTATAACATATTGTATTGAGTATTTAGGGGAAACTCATAGTTCTAAATTATCTAATTTTCATATATGTAAAATGATGTATCATGTTATGAAATAATTTATCTGTTTGGATAGGAGGAAAAAAATATAAATAATTATGTAAATAATAGAATGTAATTTATTATATTTTAAGAAAAAATAAAAAATTAAGGGAATATTACATCTACTACACATACTATAAATGAAATGTGAAAATATCAATGTGGATTTTTCAGTTGGACTCCACATAATGTATAAAGAGAAAAATGTAATATGTGTTATATTTGATAATAATAATATGTTATAACAATTTAACCTATCAGAGTAGACTCCTCTCTTGATAAGATTTGTACGATATAAACTAATAAAGTGGAAAGATTTCTTATTTTAAAATATTATATTATATAAAAAATGTATATGAGGATTAACTATAATCTCAAGAGAAGTATTTAGAATGATCATGATATTGAGTTGGGTTGTCGCATTGGATTTCATCCCTCGATTGATGTGCTATTTGAGAGAATAATTATAACCCTATAGTATATTTTGATAACTTTCTCTATGAATTTCAAAAGTGGTTGGGATAATGAAAAATCATCTAGTTGAGTTTTCTTAATAAAATATCTTTTATTCATAATTTTAAATGGTTCTTTATAAATACCAATGTAGAAATAAATATAAAGATCCAAAATACATGAATAATGTTGTTGAAATATTTGTTTTCAGACCTGTGATAACTAAAAAAATTGTAATGATGGATAGAAAGATTCAGTAACACATCAATGCAACTTAATGTCATTTGATACATTATATTGATACTCTCCTATGTGATCTAAAATGAAATGTTTGTGACTGGGTTCTTATACATATTTATACATGGGATAATGTGAAGACATTCATGAAGTAAGGGAAATTGAGACCTTTGTAAATTGAAATCATTGATATTGTTCATTATAAATAAAACATAGATTATTGATTTGTAATTCTTCCAATCCTATCATAAGGCCAATATGTGTTCTATGTATCATCCCTATGGAAGTAAATACCAAACACGAACCATGTATTTTTCTTCGAGTGCATTCCACTAGAGAAAGATATTTCTAATGAGGAACAACCAATATAGATTTTGGGTCATTCATAGTGTATTCTATGACATAAGACCAGTCACGTGGTTATTTTTTTCTTATAAATGTCACAAGTTTGTGGAAGTAGTATATGAATTTTTGGATATCTTAAGTCAAAATTATCATTATTTGTTTAGATCATTATGAAAAAATTCATTGGAGAAATTCATTTTAAGGTGGATAGAACATGACACCCAATGTTTTTAAGAATTATTAATTTTTTAATAAAATAAATTTTGTTGATTGAATTAATTACGTGTAACTCCATTTTAATCCTACAGTACGCAGAACAGTATATTAGATTCTTTTTAATAGGACATTGTGTTTTAAAAAAACACAATATATTATTATTATAGTTATTTAAATGTGACAATTATATAATTCTACTTAATAATAGTGAAATGAGTAGTAGTAACAAATTTAAAAATAAACATTATTATATTTTTATATATATGAAATTTTTTTATAAAAAATTAATTAAAGTTTATTAATGTCATTATGTATTTCTAAAATACTATGTTCTCGAAATAATTAATTAAATATATTTTTTATTATGTCAATAAAATATAATTTGATTTTTTTAAATTAATTAGAAAAATACACATAAATTCTTAAGAAAATATGAACAAAATATTTTAGGTTTATTTTTTTGGGATTTTATCTGAAAATACTCAATTTTTTATGAATTATATAAAATAATGAGTTTCTATTAGAAACTGCATTCTTTTATTTATTTAAAAAGTCAAATAATATTATTTATTAATTTGTACAATTACATAAATTATAAATCCCTTAATAAAATATATTTTATAATAATCAATTTCAAGTAGAATTTTGATATATAAACTTTGTAAACCATGAACATTTTTCTCTTTAAAAATAGGCTCTCTTGTCCCATAAGCAGAATTATTTTTAAATTATATATTGAAATATATTTGAATTAAAATTAAAAAAATGGATTCAATATATATAATAAGAATAATTTTTATTATTTAATATTTTTAAATTAATTTTTTTATGATAAATAATATTAAAAACTGTAAAATATATTTTCCGTGATTCATGTTAAAAAATTATAGGTTAGTTAAAATAATTACAAAAGTTTTAAAAATAACCCAAATCATTTACAACACAATTTTAATGGCCATAAATCATCCCCATATTTTCGACACCGATATAATACACTATTTTAAATACTTTTCCTTGAGAATAACATGTGTATAATTTAATAAAACATTTGTCCCACTCACTCAATTATAAATTGAAACCTGATATCCTAATTTTTTTACACCTTACACCATTTTGGTTTCAAAAATATCATCCCAAATCACATACTAAATTATTTCCTCT
The DNA here is from genome assembly GCA_963277665.1 of Viscum album. Classification (NCBI taxonomy): domain Eukaryota; kingdom Viridiplantae; phylum Streptophyta; class Magnoliopsida; order Santalales; family Viscaceae; genus Viscum; species Viscum album. The sequence continues at coordinate 1,187,055,019 of OY728121.1, read as the reverse complement.
CTCAATAAATACCTTTTGTAGACATATCTTAAAACTCTGATAGATTTTGTTGCAAACATCTAGAGGATACCAGAATATGAATTAATGTGAGTCAACATACATTTTGTTTTAATTTTTACTCCACCTCCTTAAATTATAATAAATTTTTTACATTCTATCCTAACAATGTAAAATATAAATAGATGTTTTTATGTTATTTTAATTAATAATAACTTGTCAAATTCCACCTATATTGGAAGGAAATAATTCCAAATAATATATATATATATATATATATATATGATATTATTATCCATATGGAATTTTAATACCACGTATATATTCACGATTTTAGTTTTCAATAAATACGATATCATTGCCCTTTTGTAGGGAGAATTACAGCCTCCTAAAGCGATGTGATCCTTTCATGCTTTTCATTATAGAAAATAAGGATGATTTTTATGAAAATTTTAGAAATACATGTCTTAAAATTATTCTATAATGATAATATATTATTTAAATTTCATTATCTAAATCCAAATATTGAATGGAAAAAATGATCATGCGTATAAATGACTTATTATCAACATGAACGATGTATTTCATTTTTTGTCAATAGATTTTATAGATTTCTATAAAAACATATATAATGAATTTATATGGTATTTAAATCATTTTAAACTTTTCGGAGATGATAAATTTATGATCAAACTAATGTTACAATAATTGTTAAATCAAAACATATACAAAAAAACATGATGTTACACAAAATTTTACATTTACATGGAATTTTTAATAAGTGGGTAATAAAATAACATAAGTAAATATTATATCATATGATAAAATTTTGTATGGAAATAAAATAAATTTTTTAAAAAACACATATTCATTATATATTATTTTCTAATATGTATGAATGATGTAACGATTGATGGTAATTGAATCATTTTCTCAATTTTACTTATTTCATAAATATGTTATGCAATTCACCCATATTCCATTATGAGGTGTTTATAGAGACCATTTGTGAAGTAATATAATAATTATATATATCCTATTTTATTTTATGTTTCATTTTATTTTACACTTTCAGGGGGATTAATATTCAATGTAACCAATATTTTAATGATTTTATGTAACATTATCATCATTTATCAAGATTGTTTATGATTGTGTTTCTAATGAAATTTTATTATAACTATATTTAAAGAAAACTCATTATCTTTCTTCTATAATGTTTATTCATGATATTATCATATAATAGTACAATTTTTTCATCAAATTGGTTTTTAAATACATGACTTTTAAAAACAAAATAAAACATTATTTTTCTCATCAGTCAACAAATTTTTGTTTATTTTAAAACCATTTTTTCTACAAAAAATTCAAACATTATATATTATACTTCTATTATTTTTAGAATATTGTTTACAATTATATTTCGTTATATATTAAAATTTTTATTGAAATATTTATGTAATTTTCCTAATAATGCCCTCCAATAGTTTAGTTAAATGGTAAAACACACAATTTTTTAAACATTCATGCCATAGTAATTATTTATTTCTGTCGTGACATTGAATATTTAAATATTAGCTTAAAATAATTTAATATCAATTTTAAGAATATTTTTTTAGTTTGTTATAAATTATTAGTTAATATTTAAATTATTTCAATGAAAAATTCTTGATATTGGAAATGATTTTATGAAAAGCTTCAATGATGGAAGTCATTTTTCATAGAGAAATGATTTAAATGTTTTTTAAATCATACACTATACATTTGTTATTTTATTTTCAATGAAAATGATCATCTAAATTTTATATGATATTTTAGATTTAAAAATAGATTTTTAAACGTGATAATATCCTATCAAATAAATTTTCGACATGATTTATCATTAAGAAACATTCTACATCTATGATGACATAAATTGTTCTGACATATGTGTATCTAGGGATACTATAAAAAGATATGATTCTTATTTATTCATTGCATGGATAATTATAAAAATATGTTTAATAAACCCATTTCTCTTCAATGGGTTACACCATGATAAAATTAGTATGAATCCCACTTCTTTATCCATGGGCGAAAATGTAAGGAAATGAGAAAATGATTATGAATAGTTGCTTTTTTTAACATTCTATGACTTAATGAAATTTTTATGAAACCCTTCTCATAATTGGGTTATGAATTAATGAATGTATTATGATATTATAGAACAAATATATACTATTTATATTATTTAATGGGTGGGAACATATCTCCCTCCAATGCATTGTGTAATGAAAAATTATATATGAAATCATAGAGTACACATGTGGTTATCCAAATCCAAACAAGGATTTTAAATATTTGGTACACGCATTGTTATCCAATACCTGAACTATGTACAATGGTTATTATATCAAGACTATCATGTTTTGATTGACATAGAGGGTATCCTTGAAATATTATTTTCTATGATTATGTATATTCAATGATTTTACTTCCAATGAAATTATTATGATCTCATGGACGTTGTTCTTTTATTTCCTTATTATTCATGTCTTATAAACAAAAAATCTATATGTCAGGCCTCATGATTCTGTTATTTTTTATTAAGGGTATGCTGTTAATTTGATTTTATAAATTTCTCATACACTAATGTGAATTATATGATGATGTAAACTATTTAGTTATCTTTACTGATCATCAATTCTCACTCATTCTTATTATTTATTTCTACATGTTATGAAGATATGTATTACATATTATTTTTCTATGAATGACGATAGATATAATGAACTGATTGGTCATCCATTTAGTACACCCATGAACATTTTTAATAATTTTCCATGTTTCAAATGAATATAACATTTATAGTCCTTAGGAATGTGTTTTTGTAATGTAATGAATATTTATAAAAAAATTTGTAATATCTATGTTAGAAAATTCTTGTTCTCTGTAGAAATAATATCTAATGAATCATTAAAAACCATGAATATAAATAGATTCATTATATAATATATTAATGGTGATATATATACATGACAACAAAGAAATATGTAGTAATATTTAATATGTTTCATTGATGTAAAATTAGATGAAAAATAGTTACCTCAGGTTTAGACTCGATATAAATATCATATAAATTCATTATATAATCACATAGATTAATGTATACATGTTAGGAATATAATAAGGATTATAGCATCCATGGAGAAATTATTCTATACATACGCTTGAATTTTATTTCCATTTTTCATGACATATAGAGAGAAATGTAAATAATTATTAATAAAGTTCTATAGAATAATAAGAATGTTATATATATATTTTTTTATAATTATTAAATCCATTACCTATTACCATTAATGTTTAAATAAAATGGAAAACAATTCATGTTTCAATGTGAAGGGAGTAGTCCAGACATAGATAGGAGTGATGCAATTATTTTCCCAAATAAATTGATGATTATAATTTAAATATGATATTATATTTAAATAAGTATGAATTGGTCATAAATATCATATATATTAATTATTTTAATTTTATAAAACATAAATTTAATGTATAAGAGAATAACTGAATCACATATCTTTGTGTAGAGGTTGTACTCTTTTTACAGAAGCAATGTTATCATACCCCCCATTGAATGGAAAATTAGATGTTATAGGTGATATGATATTTATAAAATTATAATAAAATAATAATTAAACCATTAAATTTTTATATCAATCATTATTTCTAAGATAGAACATTTTCATGGAATGGAAATTACATTAGTTTGTGAGGCAGAAGACGACCGTACACATGACCAATGGTTTTGGTTATAATTTTATGGAAGTGGATAATGATTTAGGTTATTAAATTGAACTAATGAAAAATCATTATATTGGATATAAATTAGTCATATATTATAATATTTTTATATGATTTTATTTAGGTGAAAGAGTAAATAATTCAAATAATCAAATCATTATGTTTTTCATCTTCATTAGAGATCCCCTTCAGATGTATACTGAAAGGCTTTCTATATTGTATTTATAGTATAAAGACCGCCTATAATTTGTGGGGATTAAATTAAATAATATATTTAGATAGTTATTGATGGAACCAAGATATATTGTATGTGTGTTTTAAAGAGAATAGGGGATAAAGTTTAAAAAAACAAAGAGTAGAGACATGAATTTCATGAAAAGAATAATGGGTACCTAGTTTCTATGATGAAAAAAGCCTAAAAAATGGGTCATTATTAACCATATAGCTAATATGGTTTAAATATTTCAATCGAAATGTTTTTTTGACAATTTAATATGTCATTATATCCCTTAAATTTTTTAACCCTCGAGAAATCTGTTTTTAACTTAACAATAATAATTAATTGTTTTACTATTTTCACTATTCTTTGTCATAAAAAATAATGTTAAAAACCATACATAATATAAAATATTATGATTTATAATATGGAATATATTTCCCTATATTCAATTCACATAATTTTTTAAATTAAATATAAATTTTAACTCATGGACACAATGAACAAAATTAGGATTCCAATGAAATGTGTTCTTAAGGAAACAAATTTTTTTAAAGTCAAAAAAAATTGATCGCAATGATATAAATTAGTTACATTATAAGTTAACATAAACTATTATTCCATAAAAAATATGAAATATATTTTATCTATTTAAATAATTTAATTGAAAAAATTATTTTCAATAAAACCCAAATATAGTTTTGGTCAAAGCCGTGTGGTTAACAGACACCGTAATCCTCTGTAAAACATAGGATCAGGTCATAGAGGAGGTATATTTCTAGTTACCAATATAAGAACTATATTAATACATAATTATTACTATATCATCCATAAGTCTTCATAATAATTGATCCGTGAGTGACTAGATTGGGCCTATGGGCCCCCGGGCCTTTCGATCACCATCAAACACTAGGACATATGGAATTTAGTCCACATTTGGAAATAGGGATCTTGGATTTTGATCCCAAATGTAGTCCATATATAACACATATATGTAGGCCCCAAGAAACTAATTTGTTCAAGTAGAATCCACTAAAGGGGAGTAAATAGAATTTTAATGAAAAAAGTGTTTGATATTAGTCATCACTACAAGGAACCCTCAGGATATACAATGTGTAATTCTATATAATCATCCATTTGAGGTAGAGTTATGAACAACTACTGTGAAGAAGATTATTGGGAGGGTTAGATCCAATATAGTTGGGTCTTTGGGAAATTCAGTCATCTATTGGGCATTGTTCCCCGGATCCTTCAAGTAATATATGAGGCCTTATGCCTCATTAGGGAATATATAATAACATTATTCATTCCATCATCTCTGCTGCATTTCTAAAAAATTTCATATAATATAGTAACACAGATAATTATGAAACATAATTTATAACACCAATACTAACGAAAAAATTACATAAATAAAAAATTTGAATCGTGGATAATATCATTATCATAAAAATGAATTAATTGGGAATGTTTTTAAACAATAAATATTTTTAGACATTTCAAAATTTTTAGTCCAGGAAATCTGAATTTTCCAATATATATCTCCTTTATGTATCACACCAGGTGAAATGTATGTCCCATTGTTGTGTACTAGGTATTTCTTGATTAAATCTTGTTTCACCTTTTTTGGGGTTATTACCTTAAGGTACATATGCAGTTAGAACCAAATCCACATATAATATTTTGATATGAATGTATTGGTATTAAAAACAGCCTAATGTAGACCACGAGGAAAATATAGGATGTTTATTTATGCTTATCCTCAATGTGTATCATAGGGTATTGTTCCCTAATCTGTTATATCATTAAAATTGTCCCATGAATTCTATTAAACTCCATTTGATGAAAATAATATAGACTTTGACTCCAGTAGCCTTGTGTAAGTGGTTAATAAATTATATAGAATTATGATACATGATACCAAATCTAGGAGGACCACATGTTTTATTAGTTTTTGTAACCATATACATGCATAAATATCATTTTACTCATAAATATATAATTTTTTTTAAAAAAAATCTTCCAGAGAATAATTTTTTCCACTTTAATAATACATTTTTTCAATCATAATAATCACCATGTAAGCCTCAAAAATGATACATAATAACCGGGTGAGAACAAAATATTATTAAAGTTATATATGTATAATAAAATATAAATAGAAAATCAAAATCAAAATGGAGCGGAAATAAGTGAATAACGTTCTATTATTCAATCACATGACAATAATATGATAAGAATAAATAATGATCAAATATTTCTATATACATCATATCATTGGCTAATATCATTTTCATGATTATTATAACTAATTGAATAATCACATGGAAACCATTTTCTAATATCAAAAAGAGGGAATGCATAATTATTGAAATCATACTAGTAACTTTGAGGCCTAATTCCAATACATCATTCAAAAAAGGATATGGGATGGTCAAGAACCACTGGATAAATTGTCCTAGAATACCAAATAATTAATCTAGGGGATATAATAGGACCCGAATATAATATAATAATTCAAATTCTCTCACCAAAATAATGGTGTAATGACCTAGGAATTTTCATTGTCATTAGTGTAGAGCGACACATTACTCACCCTTAAGAAACATTCACAAGATGCTAATGGATGGAAATAAAAGTAGAAGGGTTTCAAATACATGTGGGGGATTATTTACCCTATAATTAATAAAACAACCAAACATAACCAAACATTAATGATAATATGTACGATCAAATGTGTGACAACTCAACAACTGCATGTATCTGAAAACCACATCAATGTAAGAAAAAATGAATGAATAACCATGTAGCAAAGTACAAAGTATATAAACTACACACGTCTCTCCAAAGACCTCAAGACTCTATGCTACAACATCACCATGCTCCAGAATCTCCAAACATCCCAAAAATCACAAGGTAGTGCTAAACATGTGTGGAACATTACCTTTTCCCTTGTATCGAATGATAGCATATGGAAAAAGCACCAATGTACTAATGTGGAGTTCAATATAAAACTAAGTAGGAATTCCCCAATGAGTTCCCCAACCACACCAAAAGTATAAATGTGTTCGAAAAAACAATATAAAATATTTTATATAAATTTTTTTCTCAAAAATAGATTATAACTATATATTAACATGTTTCTAAAACCATTCATTACCAAAACCCTAAAAGTTCAATTTTGACAAATTTTCTCTTCAAGATATTTTTCTAGAAAAAAAATAAACTAGACATAAAATAAATTCAAAATATCCCATTATTGGCATAACTATCCATTAAAAATCCCATGAAATCAACCATGCATGATATGATATGACATTTACATACTCATTAGCAGTTTCTCGTCGATCTACCACATCATAACAAGGTAATTGTTTTCCCATGTGCCGATGTCAATTCGGCACCGAGAAAAAGGTCATATTTCATCAAAGCCCCATATTTGATACACGATGTTTCATTAAAATTTTGGAACCAATCACTATGTCATATTTCAACCATTCCTCGTCTATGAAACATGAACGGAAAACACATATGCCCAACGATTATGCCAAAACCACCCTATAAATAATTTTTTTCTAATGAAAACCATTTCCATCATCAAAATATTACAATACCAAACAATAAAAATTTTAAACCATTACAAAAAAATACCCCATTTTGAAAACTCCATTTTCCTCAACCATTTAGCAATTTTGAAACCCATTGTTTAAAATCATCATTTTAACATCAAGTAACCAAACCACTTTTCACAACAATTCACCGAGATTTCACCATTTTACTGAACCCATAATTAATAAGTGTGGAATATGTATACCCATATTTTCACAATAAATTCCATTCATATAAACCAATTTTAAACTAAGATAATCAATTCTAGAAATAGGAGTCAAGAGAGACGCTTCTTACATAGAAGGTTTTGTGAAACTCTACAACAAATGAAGAACGCACAAGAAGGCGGGTTAGTTATCTAATAAAGGCCATAGTTCTCTTATCCTTGCAGGATCACAACTAAAAATTTAATTATTTAGAATCCAAAAACGTTTATGAACACCCTATTGGTTGATATATAAAAAATAATAGAGATCAGAGAAATAGATCTATGCAGATCTAACAAAACGTGACAAATCATGAATGAATGGTGACATAAAAAATAATCAGATCAAGATTCCAAGAATGCAGCTTAGATATATTCCTCTATCATGAAAAGAACCATATTTAGCCTTATATTAGGTTTAAAAAGTTATATCTACCCACAATAGGTGTATATCTATGAAAAAAAGCAGACAATGAAGACATTGAAGAAAACTGATAAGAACTAAGAAGATCAACACATACCCCAGGAATCAGGATATAAATCACCAAGAGAAGGCTCTAGGTTATCTAAATCTCATGAAGGGAGGGTTCGCCAGCCTTCTTGGGAGATTAATTTCGAAATAGGAATGTTTTGAAGCCAAAAATATATATATAGGGAAAAAATGTGTAAAATCCTAGAAAATAGGATATAGATTTTACCTCTGCGCAAGGTTTGACCACACTGTTTGGGCCAACCATGTATGGATCGTGCAAAATTAAATTTTGGTCCTGTAACTCCTTATAAAACCCCCAAAATCTTACATCCTTCATCTTTACCCTTTTTCTAGAAACACAATTTTTATAGATACAACCTCCTCTATGGAAAAACCCAACATTATGGAAACAATACATATTTTGGAAACACCCCACATTATGGAAACACCCCACATTATGGAAACACCCTACATTATCGAACCCCATTAAAAGATACACACATTAAAAACGCCTCTTAACATAAATATCATGAGGAAATGGTTATATACCCGAAACTAGGGGTACTATATTCTCCCCACCATTTGTTTTTCCATCCTCAAAAAGTAGAAAACCCTCACTGGACAAAAAGAGTTTCGGCCACTACTATTTCATTTACTTCTCACGTTCCCATGTCTCACTGATGTAAAATTAGATGAGAAATAGTTACCTCAGGTTCAGACTAGATATAAATATCATATAAATTCATTATATAATCACATATATTAATGTATAAATGTTAGGAATATAATAAGGATTAGAGAAACCATAGAGAAATTATTCTATACATACGTTTGAATTTTATTTCCATTTTTCTTGACATATAGAGAGAATGGTAAATAAGTATTAATAAAGTTATATAGAATAATTATAATGTTATATATATATTTTATAATTATTAAATCCATTACCTATTACAATCTATGTATAAATAAAATGGAAAACAATTGAGGTTTGAATGTGGAGGGAGTAGTCCAGACATAGATTGGAGTGATGCTATTATTTTCCCAAAAAATTTGAAGATTATAATTTAAATATGATATTATATTTAAATAAGTATGAATAGGTCAAAAATATCATATATATTAATTATTTTAATTTTAAGAAACCTAAATTTAATGTATAAGAGAATAACTGAATCACATATCTTTGTGTAGAGGTTGTACTATTTTTACACAAGAGGCTTTATCGTACCCCCATTGAATGGAAACTAAGAAGTTATATGCGATATAATATTTATAAAATTATAATAAAATAATAATTAGACCTTAAAATTTTTATATCAATCATTATTTCCAAGATATAACGTTTTTATGGAATGGAAATTACATTGGTTTGTTAGGCGGATGACGACCGTACACATGATCAATGGTTTTGGTTATAAGTTGAAAGAAGGGGAGAATGATATAGGTTATTAAATTAAACTAATGAAAAATCATTATATTGGATAAAAATTAGTCATTTTTTATAATAGCTTTATATAATTTGATTTAGGTCAAAGAATAAATAATTCAAATATTCAAATCATAATGTTTTTGGTCTTCATTAGAGATCCCCTTCGGATTTATTCTGAAAGGCTTCCTATATTGTATTTATTGTATAAAGACGGCCTATAATTTTTGGGGATTAAATTAAATAATATATCTAGATAGTTATTGATGGAACCAATATATATTTTATGTGTGTTTTATAGATAATAGTGGATAGACTTTAAAAAAACAAAGAGTAGAGACATGAATTTCTTGAAAAGAATAACGGGTACCCAGTTTCTATGATGGAAAAAGCCTCCAAAATGGGTCATTATTAACCATATCGCTAATATGGTTTAAATATTTCCATCCAAATGTTTTTTTTACAATTTAATATGTCATCATTTCCCTTAAATATTTTAACCCTTGAGAAATCAGTTTTTAACTTAACCATAATAATTAACTGATTTACTATTTTCACTATTCATTATCATAAAAAATAATGTTAAAAATAATACATAATATAATATATTATGATTGATAATATGGAATATATTTCCCTATATTAAATTCACATATGTTTTTAAATTAAACATAAATTTTATTTCATGGACATAATGAACAAAAATAGGATTCTAATGAAATGTTTTCTTAAGCAAACAAAATTTTTTAAAGTCAAAACAAAAAATTGATCACAATGATATAAATTAGTTACATTATAAGTTAATTTAAACTATTATTCCATAAAAACTATGAAATATATTTTATCTATTTAAATAATTTAATTTTAAAATTTATATTCAATAAAACACAAATATAGTTTTGGTTCAAGCCGTGTGGTTAACAGACACCGTAATCCTCCGTAAAACAAAGGATCAGGTCATAGAGGAGGTATATATTCTTATTTAACAATATAAGAACTATATTAATACATAATTAGTACTATATCATCCATAACTCTTCATAATAATGGATCCTTGAGTGACTAGATTGGGCTTATGGGCCCCAGGGCCTTTCGTTCACCATCAAACACTAGAACATATGGAATTTAGTCCACATAAGGTAATAGGGATCTTGAATTTTGATCCCAAATGTAGTCCATATAGAACACATATATGTAGGCCCCAAGAAACGAATTTTTTCAAGTAGAATACACTAAAGAAGAGTAAATATTATTTGAATGATAAAAGAGTGTGATATTAGTCATCACTACGAGGAACCCTCAAGTTATACAATGTGTAATTCAATATAATCATCCATTTGAGGTAGAGTTATGACCACCTATTGTGAAGATGATTCTTTGGAGGGTTATATCCAATGTAGTTAGGTCTTTCGTAAATTCAATCATCTATTGGGCCTTGTTCCCCGGATCCTTCAAGTAATATATGAGGCCTTGTGCCTCAATAAGGAATATATAATAACATTCTCATTCCATCATCTCTGCTGCATTTCTAACAAATTTCATATAATATAGTAAAACAGATAATTATGAAACATAATTTATAACCCCAATACTAACGAAAAATATTACATAAATAAAAAAATTTGAATCATGGATAATATCGTTATCATAAAAATGAATTCATTGGGAATGTTTTCAAATAATAGATATTTTTAGACATTTCAAAATTTTTAGTTCAGAAAATCTGAATTTTCCAATATATATCTCCTTCATGTATCACACCAGGTGAAATGTATGTCCCGTTGTTGTGTACTAGGTCTTGCTTTATTAAATCTTGTTTCACCTTTTTTGGGGTTATTGCCTTAATGTACATATGCAGTTAGAACCAAATCCACATATAATATTTTGATATGAATGTATTGGTATTAAAAAAACCTTATGTAGACCACGAGGAAAATATAGGATGTTCATTTATACTTATCCTCAATGTGTATCATAGGTTATTGATCCCTAATCTCTTATATCATTAAAATTGCCCCATGAATTCTATTAAACTCCATTTGATGAAAATAATATAGACTTTGACTCTAGTAGCCCTGTGTAAGTGGTTAGAAAATTATATAGGATTACGATACATGATACCAAATCTAGGAGGACCACATGTTTTATTAGTTTTGGTAACCATATACATACATAAATATCATTTTACTGATAAATATATAAATTTTTTTAAAAAAAATTTCTTCGAGAGAATAATTATTTCCACTTTAATAATACATTTTTCAATCATAATAATCACCATATAATCCTCTGCAATGATACATAATAACTGGGTGAGCACAAAAAATTATTAAAGGAATATATGTATAATAAAATATATATAGAAAATCATAATCAAAATGCAGCAGAAATAAGTGAATAACGTTCTATTATTCAATAACAAGACAATAATATGATAAGAATAAATAATGATCAAATATTTTTATATACATCATCTCATTGGCTTAAATCATTTTCATGATTATTATAACTAATTGAATAATCACATGGAAACCAATTTCTAATATCAAAAAGTTGGAATTCATAATTCTTGAAATCATACTAGTAACTTTGAGGCCTAATTCCAGTACATCATTCAAAAAATTATATGGGATGGTCAAGAACCACCAGATAAATTGTCCTAAAATACCAAATAATTAATCTAGGGTATATAATAGGACCCAAATATAATATAATAATTCAAATTCTCTCACCAAAATAATGGTGTAATGACCTGGGAATTTTTATTTTCATTAGTGTAGAGCGAGACATTACTCAGCCTTAAGCAACATTCACAAGATGCTAATGGATGGAAATAAATGTAGAAGGATTTCAAATACATGTGGGGGATTATTTACCCTATAAATAATAAAACAACCAAACATAAAAAGACATTAATGATATTATGCACGATCAAATGAGTGAAAACTCAACAAATTCAAGTATCTCAAAACCACATCAATGTATAAAATAATGAATAAATAACCATGTAGCAAAGTACAAAGTAGATAAACTACACACGTCTCTCCAAAGACCTCAAGAATATATGCTACAACATCACCATGCTCCAGAATCTCCAAACATCCCAAACATCACAAGGTAGTGCTAAACATGTGTGGAACATTACCTTTTCCCTTGTATCGAATGATAGCATCTGGAAAAGCACCAATGTGCAAATGTATAGTTCAGTATAAAACTCAGTAGGAATTCCCCAATGGGTTCCCTAATCACACCACAAGTATATATGTGTTAGAAAAAACTATATAAAATATTCTATATAAAATTTTTTCTCAAAAACAGATTATAACTATATATTAACATGTTTCTAAAACTATTCATTAACAAAATCCTAAAAGTTCAATTTTGAAAAAATTTCTCTTCAAGATATTTTTCTAGAAAAAAATAAAAAAGCCTTAAAATCAATTCAAAATATCCCATTATTGGCATACCTATACATTAAAAAACCCATTAAATCAACCATGCATGATATGATATGACAGTTCCATACTCATTAGCAGTTTCTCGCCTATCTACCACATCATAACAAGGTAATTGTTTTCCAATGTGCCAATATCCATTCAGCACCGAGAAAAAGGTCATATTTCATTGAAGCCCCATATTTGAAACATGATGTTGAATTAAAATTTTGGCACTAATCACTAGGTCATATTTCAACCCTGCCCTATCTAAGCAACATGAACGGACAACACATATGCCCAACGATTATGGCAAAACAACCCTATAAATAATTTTTTTTAATGAAAACCATTTCTATCATCAAAATATTACAATACCAAAAAATTACAATTTTAAACCATTTCAAAAACATACCCTATTTTGGAATCTCCTTTTTCCCCAACCATTTAGCAATTCTTGAATCCCATTGTTTAAAATCAGCATTTGAAAATCAAGAAACGAAACCAATTTTCACAACAATTCACCGAGATTTCACTACTTTACTAAACCCATAATTAATAAGTGAGGAATATGTATACACAGATTTTTAAAATGCATTCCATTCATATAAACCAATTTGAAACTAAGATAATCAATTCTAGGAATAGGAGTCCAGAGTGAAGCTTCTTACATAGAAGGATTTCTGAAACTCTACAACAAATGAAGAACACACCAGAAGGCGGGTTAGTTATCTAATAAAGGCCTTAGTTCTCTTATCTTTGCAGGATAACAACTAAAAATTTAATTATTTAGCATCCAAAAACGTTGATAAACATACTATTGCTTCATATTTAAAATAGAACAAAGATTAGAGAAGTAGATCTATGCAGATATAAGAAAACGTGACAAATCATGAATGAATGGTGACATAAAAATAAATCAGATCAAGATTCCCAGAATGCAGCTTAGATATATTCCTCTATCATTAAAAGAATCATATTTAGCCTTATATTATGTTTAAAAAGTTATATCTACCCACAATATGTGTAGATCTATGAAAAAATGGAGAGAAGGAATACATTGCAGAAAACTGATAAGAACTAAGAAGATCGACACATACCCCAGGAATCAGGATATAAATCACCAAGCGAAGGATCTAGGTTATCTCAATCTCTTCCAGGGAGGGTTCTTCAGCCTTCTAGGGAGATTTATTTCGAAATAGGAATGTTATGAAGCCAAAAATATATATATACGGAAAAAAGGAGTAAACTCCTACAAAATAGGATATAGATTTTACCTCTGCGCAAGGTTTGACCACACTGTTTGGGCCAACCATGTATGGATCGTGCAAAAATAAATTTTTGTCCCATAAGTCCTTATAAACCACCTAACTCTTATATCCTTCATCTTTACCCTTTTTATGGAAACACAATTTTTATGGATACAACCTCCTCTATGGAAACACCCAACATTATGGAAACACTACACATTTTGGAAACACCCCACATTATAGAAACGCCCCACATTTTGGAAACACCCCACTTTATCGAAACCCATTAAAAGACACACCCTTTAAAAAATTCCTCTTAAAATAAATATCATGAGGAAATGTTTATATACCCGAAACTAGGGGACCTATATTCTCCCCACCACTGGTTTTTCCATCCTCAAAAAGAAGAAAACACTCACTGGACAAAAAGAGTTTCGGCCACTACTATTTCATTTACTTCTCACGTTCCCATGTATCTTCCTTAATATGACCATGTTTTCATAAAACCCACACTAAGACGATGCTTTTCCCATGTAAGACTTTATATATTCTATAGACGATCCACACGAAGATATATACCAATGATGCTTCTGGTTCAAATTCAAAGTGTTCCCATATGATCACATGTTCAAGATCAGTGTGATACTTCCTCGCCTGGGATACATGGAACACATAATACCTGGAACAGAACCAAGGTGGTAATGCTCACTGATATTCCACCTCTCGAACCCATTCATGTATTTAAAAATGGCATATGTATTGACGAGATATCATGCCCTGCTTCCCAAAACGACAATGTCAATGCCTTGGAGAGATCCTCATGAAGACATGATCACCTACAATGAATGAAAATGGTCATCGACAATGATCTACGTATGATTTTTGTGATCATTGGGCCATCTTCATCCTCTTTCTAATAAACATGATCTTCTCTGTTGTTTCATGGACATGACATGGCCCGACTAGTGATGTTTCTCCCGTTTCCACGCACCATAGTGGGGAATGACAAGGATGGCTATTCAATGCTACAAAATGATCCATGTGTTTTGAGGCATGATAGCTGTCACTGTATGAGAACTCAACTAATGGTATATGCTCCTCAGTTGAGCTGCCAATATCCATTATAAAATACCACTACATGTCTTACAATTATTGTATCATCCGCTCGGATTACTCAATTGTCTGGGGATGATACGTTGTGCTCTAATGTAAAGTGAGTCCCAAGGGCATGATGGATGTATTTCTAGAAACAGGACATGAATATCAGAAATCTATCTGACATGCTTGAAACCGGTACTCCATGCCTCTTTACGAATTCATGGATATAAATTTTGGACAGATCCTCCACCGCATGAGTTTCCCAAATAGGGTGAAATGGTCTGAGAAGGTTATAAGATCCATTATCACCCAAATGAAATTATATTTCCAGACTATTACTGGAACCGATAACAAAATCCATTTCTATATGATCCCATTTCTACACTGGTATGGGAAAATATTGTAACATAACAGCTGGTCTCTAATGCTCTTCTTCGGCCTGCTGACAAATTATGCATCATGAGACATACTCAGGCACCTTCCTTTTCATGCCACCCCACTAAAACTTTGACTTCAACAATTTATTCAGCTTTTGTGTACCTGGATGTACATCCCATCTCTAATGGTGGTAAGCATGAAGGATCCATTCTTGAAAATAAAAAGGTACAACCTTCTGATTACTGATCCCCAAAACTGGACCCCCCATCATGTTTCCATCCCTCAGTGGTCTCCACACTAGTGAGTTTTCAACATACAATGAGACTTTCAACATCAGATGTTTGTGCCCCTATATCATGTTTACTAAATCAGTAATCAAAATAGCTGAATAGAAAAAAACAACATCACCATGATCTTTACATTCCAGAAGAAGGTCATCCAAGATGGACATCAACTACCATTAATCTGAAGCTTCATTCGGAAAATGATCATATAACTTTCTACTCATTGCATCCGCCACCAAAGATCCATTCCCTAATGTCTACATCATGTCAAAGTCAAACATTTGGAGATAATCTATCTATATCCTTTTCCTCAAATTCAAAAATCACTGTGTAAAGTGTATAAAATTTTTGTGATCCATAAACACAGTAAATTTCACATCAACATGATAATGTCTAAATGTTTTCAATGAATGTATGACTATAGCTAACTCCAAATAATGTTTTGGGTAATTAATCTCGTGCACCCTCAACTTCCTTGAACCACAAGAAACCAAATTATCTTTTTTCATGATAACACAGCCCACGCCTGATCTCGAAGTATCACAATACCCCACAGACCCATGACACGATTCAAGAATGTTTTTGATATGTGCTTATGTAAACTGAACATTCAGTTCATGGGAATACATCTGATGTTATTCTATCCATTAGAATGGAGCAATATTAATTGTCTGAGCTATCATTTGTGAAAATAGTAGTGAGAAATCATTTACAAGTCATCGACAATAACTAGATAGACCAAGAAAACATCTTATCTCAAAAACATTTTTCTATGGCTTCCAAGAATTAATAGAATCTATTTTTTTTCAGGAACAATCGATATACCATTCATAGAAAAGATGTGACCATGAAAATAATCTTCCTGTATCCGAAAATCACACTTTGATAATGTAATGCCCGACCCCAGAATCCTAGAGTTGGTGCATTATTACGTATCATAGGCATGACCACAAAAGATCATGTCTCGAAAGACCGATTAGATTAGTAGCCTTAGATGTACTATATTTATTAATAAAGTTTACATTTCATCATAAAATGTAAAACTACAAAAACATTGTTTCCATATACACCACTGAGATCCCATAAACTGTCCATATAGGTTAGTCGTATTATACTTCTTTGCATCCTGAAAAAAATAAAACATAGAAAGGGGTGAGCTCAGTTGCTCAGTAAGAATAACAATATAGCAGAAACTTTCATAAATATGAATAAACATTTAAGGCAATGTATAGAACTAAAAAATGCATTTTCAACATAAAAATTATCATAATATGGAAAATATAAATCAAAATAATGCCATTAACTTATCCACATGTATATTCTAACAGTTTAATAATCACATGAAATATCAATATCCACTTTTATAATGATGAAATGCATAATTCCAGACATCATAACCACATAGTCAAGGCCTTCTGCCAAGGATAATAATATGATTTAGTCAAGGCCTTCTGACAAGACACAAGATTGTCTCATGAGACCTACCGAAGCCTCGATGAGCTATTGCGGGCTCCACACATCACCTACTATGTATAATTTATTCCACATATGAAATGTTTTAAACATAACATAAACATTTGTTTTTAAAACTTTCATACGAAATGTCAATACTTTATCCATAAATTATGAATGGTAGAAAAATAAGACATCCAACGTCAAACATATCACAAAACCTTCAATAAAAAATGGATGATTTCTATCATAATAAATCAACTACAAATAAACATAAAATAAATCAAAGGATGTTGACATAGATGAAACCAAAACCTTTTTTAGAGAAATATCTCTTTATAGTTTGAAATCATTAAAAAGTGCCATATTTATAAATGATAACATTTATTTTAAAAATATTCTTATAATATTGTAAGGGAATCTTTGAAAATGTTATACTGGCCGAATATAGCCGCACCTACCGTATAAGATAAAAATCATTCTTTCCATAATTTTGATGAAATAGTCATAATGTGACTTGTTTTGAAAACGACAGAAACATTGAATTCAAACAGTTTTATAAAAATTCAATCAAGGGTATAAATTTCTTCAACCCATAGTCTAGTAAATAGTAAAAATGTCTTGTAATTCATTTTTATGAACCGTGGATGTGGATGATAAAGAGGTCCCAGTAGATACTTACGTAAAGACAACTTCAGATTATAAAGAGATTGTGATATTAAACATTAACTTGTAGTTTTACATGGTCGAGGGTAGGTTATACTCCTTTATAATTGAGAAATAATTATTAATAAATTATAAAAGAATCATATACATTAATATGATATCATATATTATCTTTTAATATTTCATTATTAATAATACTTTAGTATTATCATTGGATTGAGTGTTAACTGATTCATTTTTCATTATATGTTTTGTTTCATTAGTAATGTTTGTTATTTATAAGATCTATCTTATTCATATTAAGAATTATATTATGTCTTTAAACATTATTTTTCATCATTTAATTAAAATTAGTGCTAAATTGATACTATGGGGAATGAATCTCATCGTGTTCTTGTAGACGATAATCCGTACGTTTGCACGAGGGAAAATATAATTTTTTGATATTAAATTACAATATAATTTGATGGTGTATCATATATAAATAATTATTATCATGTTATATTTTTTATTTACATTATTTATACATCATTTTTATTCCCATCTGAATAGTAATGTTTTTAGTAACAACTACACTACGACTTGGAGACGGTAAGTTGTACGTATGCACGTATGATGACATGTCATTCAATGGACGGATAAAATAATGAATATGGTTGAACAATATTTTTAATAACATCAAATTATATAGAATATAATAGAGTTATTATTTTATAATGGAACCACCAATGAATGAAGATGTGGAAGGAGAAAAAACAAGAACGATGTGGTGATATATTTACCTCTTCTTCAGGTTCTTCCTTTTGATTTGATCAAAAGGGCTCCATAGGTTGTCTTTCGGACAAATAGAAGGCCTATATGATGAAGGGAGGAAATTTTAAAGGGTTTTTGGATAGTTTTTGACCAAGCCAAATGGATTTGAAGGTGTGAATTAGAGAGAATGGAAAGATCCCTTTTATAAGAGGGGTGAGGGGCACCTTAGGAAAAGCTAAAAATATTATTTTATAATAAAATACTTTACGGTTTATAAAAGATCCAAAATAAATTATTAAAAGGATATGGTGGGGGTGTGTTGAAATCCAATCATCCAATTGGTTTTATAAAGGTTTGGGTCACTGTATTCACATTATCGTTTAAATTTAACTCATGGTTAAATAGTTTTACATTTACCACGTCTCTTGGTATTTTTATATTATATTTTTAATAAACAAACTATAAAAATCCAAGAGAACCCAAAGTGGTTAATTAATGATAAACCTATCTTTATATAAGACTTTGTGAAGAACCATTGATTTTTAGGGTTATTATATCAACCAATAATATTGTATTTGTTTTAAAAACTCATTAATGTCTATTTTGACATCATTTAATAATTGTTTCTTGTTAAAGTCCTAAATAATTTATTTCTTCGAAATAAATACATTTAATAAACCCTAACATGTCATATTAACCTAGAAAATTAGAGGAATTTATTGAATGTATCAAATTAAATTTATATGGATATTTAAAATATCAATTATTTTAATCATTCATTAATATGGTAATTACTACATCATCATGTCTCATAATGAACATTAATTATTCGATGTATGAAAATTTTAATTAAAATACCATTATGTAGGAAATATTTTTATATTTCTAATGAATATTTATAGCTGAATTTATATTTTGTGTATCCCTATATTAAAAATGGTTTAGTTATTAAACATTGAATTCAACTCTTTTAACACTACTATAAATAAAATAATAATAAAAGTCCTATTCAAATCCAAGTTCACCATAGAAGTTCATATTTTATTCCTAAAGTTATTTTTGGTCAAGTTATACTTATCCAATAAAATTAGGACATGTGTTAGGGTAATAATAATATCATTAGTACCCTTAATTACCCTATTTATTGTTAACTGTGGTAAGTAAATGAAAAAAGTTATTATTCACCAAAAATAATTTTCATCATATTGAACCACATTTTACATACCGATATCAATCATTTCTCTCATATTATTGAAATTGAACTCACATGTTTGGTAAAATTGTGTTTTATGTAATTTTTCAAATGCTCCAAAGAGGTCGGTAAAAGACGGTAAAAAGTTCAATAAAATTTTTATATATCTAAAATTCTTATTAACTGAATCCAATGCATTAAATTAAATGTATATAGATATTAGGTATCTATTTTTACCTAAAATATATTTAAATAAAATAAATAATTATTTTAATAAAAAAGCAGTTTTAAACTATAAGTCATTGTTTTTCACTATTCATCAAAAATTGAAATTTTTCAGAAAAATACCAAATATTCACCCTAAGCTAATTTCAATATTCTGAATCCAAAAATAAAGTCCATTTTGAACGATAAATTTTTCTAAAATTCAAAAAGTGGGTATTACTATTCATAACGGTTAGTTTGATTGGTTGTGGTGTGTTAGAACTTGACGTTGTGTACAACACACGCTATTTGATTAATCAAAGAGAAGTGTACCATGGTAGCTTTGGGTGATACATTCTCCCCTCCATCAAATTAATTTTTCCTCGAAATTTCTTGAGTATTACTTCATAAAAATAATCGGGTAGTTCTTCATCATAAGTTAATCGGGTTCCCAAGTTTCCTCTTCCATCTTATGGTTTCTCCATAGAACTTTTACCAGACGAGTTTTCCAGTTTCTCAGCACTTTTTCTCTTGTATCATGATCTTTGATAGGCTCCTCATAATATTATATATTAGGTTCTAGTTCTAATTCTTCATAGGTGAGTACATGTGTTGGGTCAGGCATGTATTCTCTCAACAGTGATACATGTAACACATCATTATCTTTGGTGATACTTGGCCGCGTTTCCAAATGATAAGCTATGACCTAAATTATTCTAGAATTTCGAAAGTCCTGATGTACTTGGGACTAAATTTTCCCTTCATACTGAAACATAAAACACCCTTCTATATAGATACCTTCAGGAAAACATGTTTTCCTACCTAAAATTCCAAATCCTTCCTTCAGATATCGACCTAGCCCTTCTGCCTACTTTGAGCTTCTTTGATGTGGGTTTGGATTACTGTCTCCATTTCCATCATTTCCTCCACAAGTTCTGGGCCAATGAGTTTTCATTCACCAACATCATACTAACAGGTTGGTGTGTGACATCTCTTTCTGCATAACACATCATATGGTGCCATCTAAATACTTGAATGGAAGCTATTATTATAGGAAAATTATACCAGAGTTAAAAATTGATCCCACGTACCTTGAATGTCAAGTGATCATTCTCTCAACATATTTTCTAACATTTGAATATTCCGTTATGATTGTCCATCAGTTTGGGGGTGGTAGGAAGTTCTCAAATGATGTTCAAAATCTGGGGATTTCTGAAAAATTTTCCAGAATCATGACGTAAAACATGGGTCACGATCAGAAACAATTGATATGGGTACTCCATGATGTCTCAGAAATTCAATAATATAATTTCTTTCTAGACGCTCAAGTGGTAAATATTATCTTATAGCATGAAAATGCGATGACTTTGTAAGATGATCAACAATGACCCATATTGCATCTTTATTTCTAGGAGTCTTTGGTAGTACCATGAAAAAGACAATCATAATATTATCATATTTCCACTCAGGTATTTTAAGAGGTTCATGACTCCTCCAGTCTATTTCCTTCCAACATTCACTTGTGGACAAACCATACTTCTTGACACAAAATCAGTAATCTCCCTCTTCATGTGGTCCAACAAAAATTTTTCCTTCATATCTTTATACATCTTGGTGCTACCAAGCTGTATAGAGAAATAGGAACTATGAGCATCATCCGAAAATTCCATTTTTAGATCATATATATGAGGAACATAATGTCCCTTCTCAAATTTCAAAATTCCATCATCAGACAAAAATTCTCTCAATCACCCATCATTAACAGCTTTATTCTTCCATTGAAACCCTTCATCACCTATATAAGAACTATTTATCTTTTCTATTAATGATGGTTTGGAAACCATTTGAAAAAGAATTTATGTTTCACCTTCTTTGGTTATCTCCATGTCCAACATTAGTAGATCCTTGTATAAATGATTCTTTTCAACTCTCATCTTGTACAAAACTCCATGATCATTTCTGGTCAAAACATATGAAACGTTATTTGCCTTACCTGGGTGGTATTGTATAGTACAATCATAATCTTTGAGTATTTTAAGCCATCATCTTTGCCTCATGTTGAGTTATTTCTATGTGAAAATATACTTCAAACATCTGTCATCGGTCTATATCTCGCATTTTTAACCATAGATAAAGTGTCTCTAATTCTTCAAAGAAATGATTACAACTACAATATAAAGATCATGAGTTGGATTGTTTTGTTCATAAATTTTTAGCTATCATGATGCATTGGCAATAACTCTATCATTCTGCCTAAGGACACTACCAAGTCCTTTCATTGATTCAATACTATAAATTACAAACCCATAATTCCCCAATGGTAGAGTCTAAATAGGATGATTGAATAATCTTCTCTTTAGTTCAGGAAAACATTCTTCACACTCTTTTTCGCAAAACAATTTAAACCCTTTACGTGTGATCACAGTTAATTGGTTAGCCAATCAGAAAACATTATGGACAAAATGTTGATAATAACCTGCTAAACCAATAAAAATACGTACCCCAATTATACTTGTTGTTGCTATCAATTCATGGATTGACTTGTTCTTAGAAGGATCAATATAGATTCTATCCTTAGAGAGAATATGGCCATGAAATGAAAACTTCTAATGCCAGAATTCACACTTGCTAAACATCCCATTTAATTCTTGTCTTCTAAGAGTCGTTAGAATAATACACTAGTGATTTTCATGATCCTTGTAGATTTTAGAGTATAGAAACATATCATCAATAAATACGACTACTAAGTCATCAAGATATTCCATGAAAACTATATTCATTAGATCCATGAAGATAGAGGGTGCATTAGTCAATCCAAAAAGAATTACTATAAACTCATAATGATGGTACCTAGTTTGAAATGTTATTTTTTGAATGTCTTCCTTTCTCACTCACCACTAATGATATCAAGATAGAAAGAAAATATTTGAAATTTATTGAGCTCCATGATGTTTGTCAGATAAATTTACAATGTGAGGTAGGGGATAATTTTTCTTTATTGTTATTGAATTGATCTCCCGATTGTCAATGCATACCTTCATAGATCCGTCTTTCTTTTTAACAAAAAGAATATGGTCTCTTCATGGAAAAACAAAGGGGGTGAATAAATCCATTATAACACAATTCCTATAGTTGTTTCATTTGTTCCACTAATTCCACAGTGGACGTTCTATAAGGGGTCTTTGATATGGGCCTTGAACCAAAAATTAAGTCAATGGAAAACTCAATTTCTCATTCATGAGGATTTCCAAATAAATTTTCTAGAAACACATCAACATATTATTACACAATAGATAAATATTATATTTTTACATTACTTTCCTCTCCCATAGTTATTTCTTTCTATTCCTCCCCAATAATTGAATTTAGATGAGTTACTAGGGGTTGATCTAGAAAAGAATTATGTGGTGATATTTCTACTCTAAAGATAAGGTACTCCTTATTATCGTCAAAAATTGTAACCTCCTTCTTATTACAATTAATTTTCACATCATGATCTGAAAGCAAATCCATACAGAGGATTATATCAAATTCAATGATGGGTGTGACAATGATATCAGTAGATAAATAATGTTTATATGCCTTAATGGGAACTGATTCACAAAACGTTGTAGCAATGATACTTCCCTTAGGAATTATAACTAACGACTCCCTTGTTAAAGAAAATTGGAAATATCTAATTATCATAGAAAACATGGAAAATATGAAACAATATGATGATATGTAATCAAATAATGCATTGGATAAAGTTTAGGAAACCATTAAATTGACTGCCACTACATCTTTCGGAGCTTCAACCTTTGCAGTATTGATAGCATAAGCTTGGCCTGGATACCTTGGAATTTTCTGAGGTATGTTCCCCTAACACTTATGATATTCATTTTCATAATGTGCCCATTCTCTACAATTGAATCATTCAACATTAACATGATATTTCTTCCCCTTACAATAATGAGATTGGTGGCCTTTTTCACCACACTTGTAACAGACATCCATTCCCTTCAGAAATGTACCAGGGTGTTTCTTCCAAAATTTACTACAGGATGGATATTCAACTTTTCCCTTATTATTTACATTTCTAGAGTGCTCAGTAGATCTGTTCTTCTACTAATTTACTTTAATGTTTTAAGACATAGAGAATTTTTTTCGGTCTTGATAGCACATGGGACAATATCTTCATACGATGAGGAGGATTGTGAGACTAATTATCGATGGACAAATGGTTTTAACCGATCAAATAAATGATCAATCTTACTTCTTGGGTAATGTATATAATCTGCAGTAAGCCTCGTGCTAGCCTTGTAAAGTTAGCATCATACATTGTGACATTCTCATCCTCCTTTTTTCTCAGACTGAGAAATTGTCTTTCCATATCAGCTCAGTGGTCATAAGGAAAGTATTTTTCTATGAAAATTTCTTTAAACTCCCTCTATTACATATTTTAGACTCAATAATCTTCATTTGGGTTTGGAATCAAATATCGCCATTGATCAGCATCTCCAGTGAGGCGATAAACTGCCATGGAAACTTTTTCCCATTCACTAATCCCCAAGGCATGGAATATATTCTCTAAGGAATTTATCCATTGCTCACCTAGTAATGTATTTGTATTCATATTGAATGTTGGTGGTTGTTTCCTCATGAAGAGATCATACATTTAACCTCCGCACTGCGGATCTGGGTGCTCCATATGGGTAAGGTTATTAATCATAACCTGAGTGAGTATTCCCTAGTGTGGTGATTAGCAGATCACCACCAGTTGCATCACCAGCTCCACTATAATTATCTTGAGTAGGAGGGAAATACCTACATGGAGTGATTACATTGATATGGTTTCCATTTCTTCCACTAGGTGCCATTTCTATTCAATAACATACACTAGATTAGTTTATGAATCACAATACATAAATCCAACCATGTAAAACACATTAAAAAATTGAACAGTTTATGGATATAATATATAATCATCAAAAACAAAATTCTTTGAGGATGTATACACTCATAATACCATCGTAGTGGTCTGTAAATAAGATTATTATTATCTTAATCATATCTCCTAGGAGTGTCATAACAATGAGTGCAGCAAGGCCCATTGTCGTGCACAAGTTCTCGTTCGAGTCCAGCTAAAAGCAGCGTTTTCGGGTTTTACCCCTAGGTACATATGTCTCATAGCCGCCTCTACCTTCTCGTATCCATACAGAGATGTATTCCATGGAAAAATCATAAAATCTCTACACTACAAAAATTCTAGGATGTGCTTATATACTAATCCTCAAAGTCTATCTTAGGGAAATGTTCTCTAATCAGAGTATATCTAAATCTAGTTTCCAAGGTTTATACTAAACTTTTTTTGATACCAACTATAATGCCCCCACCCCAGACGGCCAAAGCCGGTACATTATTACGTATCATAGGCATGATTACAAAATATCAAGTCTTGGAAGGTGGATTATTTTAGTTTCCATGGATGTACTAGATACATTCATAAGTGTTACATGGCATCTTAAAATGGAAAACAACAGTAACATTGTTTCCATAGACAACACTGATATCCAATAGACTATCCCTGAAGGTCAGTCATAATATACTTATTCGCATCCTTGGAAAAATAAATCATAGAAAGGGGTGGGATTAGATGCTAATTTCGGATAACATTATAGAGGAAACATTCATAGATAAGCATAAACATTTATAGAAATGTATTGAACTAAAAAATGTATTTTCATCATAAACATTATCATAATATGGAAAATATAAATCAAAATAATTCCATTTACATTCTCACATGGATATTCGACTACTCGAGTAATCACATGAAATATCAATAGACACTTTCAAAATGATGAAATTCATAAGGCTAAACTTCATAACCAATTAGTCAAGGCCTTGTGCCATGACTAAAAATCATATTTTTTCATGGTATTGATTCATGTCACAAGTTTGTCCCATGAGACCTACTGATGCATGGAGGGGCTATAGTAGACTCCACCCGCCAATTAATAAGTCCAATGAATTTCTCATATGAAAAGTTTTAAACATAACACAAACATTAGAATTAAAACTAGCATAAGAAATATCAATACAGTATCAATAAATAATGACTGATAGAAAAATTACACATCCACATTCAAACATATCACAAAATCTTCAATAAAAAATGGAATATTTGTATTATAATAAATCAACATCAAATAAACATAAAATACATCAAAGGATGTTGACATAGATGAAATCAGAACCTTTTTTAGAGAAAAATATCAATATATTTTTAAATCATTTAAAAGTAATATAATTATAAAATAAGACATTTATTTTGAAAATATTCTTATAATCTTGTAAGGGAAGCTTTGACAATTTTATAATGACATAATATAGCCACACCTGATGTATAAGAAAAAAACATTCTTACCTTAATTTTGATGAAAAGGTCATAAAGTATCTTGTTTGGAAAATGACAAAAAGATTCCATTCAAACCATTTTATAAAAATTCAAACAAGGGTATAAATGACTTTAAGCCATAGTCTAGTAAATTGAATAAAAGTTTTTGAATACATTTTTAAGAAACATCTATGTGGATGATAAAGAGTTCCCAATATATACTTATGTAAAAACAATATCAGATAATAATGATATTGTGAAATTAACCCTTACCTTATACTATTCCTTGGTAGAGGGTAGGTTAACATCCTGTAAAATGGTGAAATAATTGTTGTTATATTATACACGAATCATATACATTAATATGATATCATATATGATCTTTTAATATTTCTTTGTTAATAATATTTTAGTACTATAGCTGTTTCAGGTCTTAACTAAATCATTTTCCTTTATATTTTTTTTAAGTAAGTAATTTTTTATGTATAAGATGTATCATAATCATATTAAGAATGATATTAAGTCTTAAGAAATTATTTCTAATCATATAATGAAATTTATTCTTGAATCGATATGATGGGGAATGAATCTCATCGTGTTCGTGGAGACGGTAATCTATACATACACACGAGCGACTATATCATTATTTTGATGTTAAAATCATATAAAATTGGATGTTATATCATATATTTAGAATAATTATCATGTTTTATTTTTTATTTACATAATTTGTACATCATTATTATAACCATCCCAATATTAATGTTTTGAGTAACAACTACAACACGATGTGGAGATGGTAAGCTGTACGTACACACGTATGCTGACATACCATTCAATGAATGGATAGAAAAATGAATATAGTTTTACAATATTTATAATAACATCATAGTATTTATAATATTAAGGAGTTATTATTTTATAATAGAAACAACAAGGAAATAATAAGTTGAAGAAGAAAAACATGAAAGAGGTAGTGAGATATTTACCTCTTCTTCCGGATCTTCCTTTTGATTTGATCAAATAGGATCCTTATGTCAGCTTTCTGACTAAATTAAGGCCTCTAGGATGATGGAAGGATATTTAAGAGGGTATTTGGGTAGGGTTAGTCCATGAAAAATTTCTTTGAAGGTCTTAATTGGAGAGAAGGTTATGTGCCCTTTTATAAGAGGGTTGATGGGCACCATAGGAAAAGATAGAAATATTATTTTATCATAATCTAATTTTCATTTTCTAAGGGATCCTAAATGAATTTTTAAAATGATAAGGTGGTAATGGGTATAAAACCTCTCAATAAATATGTATTAGACCGGTTTGAGTAACTATATTAACTTTATCCTTTATATTTAACTCTAAGTTATATAGTTTGACATTTACCATGTCTAATTGTATTTTTATATTATATGGTTGATAAACTAACAATAAAATTCCATAAAAACCCAAAGTGGTTAATTAATGATACATAAATCATTATTTAAGTCTTTTTTCCACCCTTGGATTTGTAGGATTATTATATGATCCAATAATATTGTATTTGTTTTAAAAACTCATTTATGTCAATTTTAACATTATTTAAAAAATGATTTTTGTTAAAGTCTTAACAAAATTTTTACTTCGACATAAATACATTTAATCAATCCTAACATGTCATATTAACCTCGAAAATTAGTGGAATTCTTTAAAAGTCTCGATTTAAATTTATTTGGATATTTATAATATCATTTATTTTAATCTTTTATCAATACGTTAATTACTGCATCATTATTTTGTCATAAATTATTTAAATTATATAATGTCTTAAAATTATACATAAAATACTATTATGTAGTAAATAATTTACTCTTTCTAATTAATATTTATAGTCTAATTTATATTTTGTGTTACCCAATATTAAAAATGGTTTATTTATTAAATATTGAATTTAACTCTTTTAACTATTCTATAAATAAAATAATAATAAATGTCCTAATCTAATCCATGTTGACCAAATAGGTTCATATTTTATTCATAAGGTGGTTTTTGGTCGAATTATACTTATCCAATATTATTAAGACATTTTTAGGGTTATAATAATATCATTTTTCCCCTTAATTACCCTATTTACTTTTAAGTGTCGTAAATAAAGGTAAAAAGTTATTATTCACCAAAAAATATTTTCATCGTATTGAAAAAAAATTCTTACGAACTTCAACAATGTCTCTAGAACTTTTGAAATTAAATTAACAGAAGAGGTAAAATTAATTTTTATGTAAATTTGCAAATCCTCCTATGAGGTTGGTAAAAGACAGTAAAAAGTTCAATAAAATTTTTATATATCTAAAAAAATATAAACTGAATACAATGAAATACATTAAACATTTATAGGTATTATTTTTCTTTTTTTCCCTAAAATAAATTTAAATAAAAATAATAATTATTTCAGTAAAAAATCAGTTTTAAACTATAAGTCAGAATTTTTCACTATTCATCAAAAATTGAATGTTTTCAGAAAAATACCAAAAATAACCCTCATCCTATTTAGATATTTCAAATCAAAAAATGAAGTCCATTTTGAAAGATAAAATTTATAAAATTTAAAAAATTTTGTATTACTATTCATAACGACATGTTTGATTGGTTGTGGTGTGTTAGAACTCGATGTTGCATACAACACATGCTATTGTATTGTTCAAAGAGATGTGTATTGTGGTTTCATGGGGTGTTAATGTTTATTTGGAATAAAAATGTTGATCTCTCAAGATTTTTAGCATTGTTTCAAGTTTCACCTCATGGTCATCACTTTTCTTAAAATAGTCCAAAATGTCATCCATAAACACCATAAAAAATTTAATTTTGATATTGTTGAAATATCTAATTCATCAATTCCATGAAGGCCACTGGAGAATTTATTAGACCAGAAGTCATGACTACATATTCATAGTGGCCATATCTACATCTCAAAGCTATCTTTGGAATATCCTCTTTCTGAACTCTCAATTGGTGATATCCAGATCACAAGATAGTCTTGGAAAACCATTGAGCTCCCCTTAATTGATCGAATAATACATAAATGTCTGTTAGTGGATATCAATTCTTATAATAACTAGGTTATGCTTAAAATAATCAACACATACTCAAAGAGTTTTATATTCCATCTTCATGATCAAAATTGGTGTTGCCCATGTAGACATACATGGTCTTTTGAATCCCTTGCTTTCCAGCTCCTCTAAGTACACATTCAATTCATGTAAATCTTTTGGTGTCATCCCATAAGAAGTAAGAGAAATAAGAATAGTCCCCCAAAAAATATCAATCATAAAATCCGTATCCTAGATAAGTGGTAACCAAGATATGTACTTCAGAAAGTAATCTAGAAATTTATCCACAAGAACTAGAAAAATATTTTCCTCGATCTCTTCCATCACTACCAATGTCAACATTTCCAATAGAAAAGTTATTTTTCCCACCATTGGTGTCAACACGCTCTTTGCACCCTTTTTATTATCCTCTCTTCTCTGAAGAGATGCATGGGGCCATCCTCATTCATGAAACTAAATGTTCTCCTACAACAGTCGATGTGAGCCTTAAATTTTTTCATCCAATCCATAGCCATGATTACGTCATAGAAATCCATCTCCAACATTGAGAAGTCTCATTTCAATTCAAATCCCTCCAGCATTTATAGAACAAACTCTAAACATGAAGTCTTGACATTCTCTTTCATCGAGAGTAGTTTAGAGATTTGTCATAGAAGGAATCATTTAATGTTTTAAACATAGAAAATAGGCTACACACATCCTCTTAATCTAATGGATAGAGTTCTCATCCCTTGTAGTGAAGAAAATTGTACTTCCTCTACTTGAATTTTCAGCAGAGATAGATATCGTTAATGGAATATATAGTTATAGTCCCAACTCAACGGTTTGAAAGGATTGAGTGATGCTTTAGACAAAATGCAGGTTTACCTTTGGCTTAGGTGAAACCAAATTCTCATCAACCTCCTCTAACAAGTTCCTATGATGCATATGAGTTGTCATTTAATAATCTAACAACAGACTCCATTAATCTCACTCTCTAGCAACTATGTTCTTATCATTTCAAATACAATCACATCAACTATAACATAATTGTTTTTTAAAACAACCAGTTTCCCATGTTTAACCAATTTTTAAAACACATTATATGATTTTTAAAAGTAATCCTTTTCAAAATATGATAAGCATTCCCTTCTTAAAAATCATTCATTTGTAAACAAATTCCATACTTTTTAAAAATTTAACACTTTTTACAACATGAATCATTACTCGAAATGATGTATAAACTTCTAGTGGGATTTCATTCCTCTAAAATGCATGCAATGCTTGTCTCATTGGCTAACCCCATGATAATGAGATTTAAAAATCCAAGAATTGTCTCGAAACACTTATTTACCCAACTCTCTAGTAACCTGATGTTCAACATAAAAGTGTTAGAAACGTCCTCTTATGCTGTAAATTTCATATTCTGACAATCTAGTCCTTTCTAAGATTCCCACCAAAGGAATAAACAAGAAGGGATTTCATCTCCAAAACTAGGAACATCGATGAATACTTATTAAGAATGTACCAAAAAGATGATACCATTTGTAATTACCCACCTATTCTCATTGGCTGGAGTGTACAAATAGTCATTACTAGGCCTTATAAAACATCACCATGATTCAAAAGGAGGGAAATAAATGTAATGACATGAAAATTTCAAGGAAATGTTTTTTCCTTGAATTCATTGGAATTTTACGAGTCCGCAGTTTCTGAAGACACCTGATTCTGCGGCCCGTTGTGCCCAGAATCAATTTCTGAAGTATTGTTTGGGTACGTTCCATAAACGTACATGAGGGATTTTCTATCTTTTGAACTGGTGCTCGAAATTGAAATCTAAGGACACCGATGAACTCGTAGTGCCAATATTCGAAAAAGGAGACCTCTTCCGCAGTTGTGTTTGGTCGAGAGTGGAAGTAATAAGTTGGGGTTTCTAATTAAAAATTAAAGATTAAATAAAAATTTATGTGTAACACATTTTTATTTGAATGGCGGTTATGGTATTTGGATGGTGGTTAAAACCTCAAAAGGGAGGTTGGTGGTGGGGCCCACACGAGTTCAAACTCTTCACCTCCCCCTTTAATCTCCCTCGAATCCCCCATAAACTATTGAACTCCCTAGTTTTTATTAAAGCCAACTCTCTTCTTTATTGTGGGTGAACTCTCCACCTTCCTCCTACCATTAAGTGTGCCAATGCAATTAATTAATGTATTCAGTAATTAATTTGAGTGATTGAATTTATTTGAAATACATGGCACATTAAAATAATAGGGAGCCTATTATTTTACATTGTATTGCATTATTTTGGAGGAATGAAGGAAAAAATATCTAAGAAGAACTTCTAATATCTCGATGAAGAACGTCATTCGTCAATTTAGAACGCACTCCATCTCAAAGAACGTGAAGAAAAAACTTCTACAATATTCAATCAGAACAAGGAAGGGAAGCACCGTCGCTCACAAAGTACACCAACGGAGTTGACTCGACTCAACTACACCAAGCACTATTCCCTCCAACATTGACAGAACATCACCTGTCATCCATGACGCTCATATTCTGTGGCTCGTCAACGTGCAACATCGAATACGAGCTATGAAGGAATTTGGATTATTTATTTTTATACATGTGAATTACAACGTCTTACTTTGGCGATTATATGTTGGATTACTGTTAGAGGCTCTAATGCAGAGGGCACGGGCTAACGAACATGTCTGGACCTTCCACCAATTCTCTATTTATGCGTTGTTTGTTGGGAGACTGGTGAATGGAAGGGAAAACCTAATTTGAGGCTGTCTCATTGAAGAGCAGGACCCTATGAGGTTGTAGGCGCGAGTGATTGAAAAAACGGACCAATGGAATGACTCCGGTTGCCTGCGGAAGAGCGTCGTGGCGCCGGAGACAGGTGGCGGCGGCCGACAGTCGTCGGCTGGCTGGGGGTAGCAGCGCCCCACGCGCCGCCATGGAATTTTCCATAGATGGGGAGCGAAACATGCATACACGGGTTCCGGGGAGGACGGGCAGTGCCAGCTTGTGCCGCCGTTATGAGGAACTGCCCCCCGCCCCCCTTTTGTATGCCCAGCGCGAACGTGCTCGACCAGCTGGCCAAGCCGTGGCCAGGCCACATGCCGCACGGGCCAGGCCACCCAAGTGTGGGCCAGGAAACAGCCGCCGGGCCGGGCCATGCCCTACCATGCCGGACCTGGATCTGGCTCGGGTCTCCCTGGTTCGGGCCGACCCAGGGCGGGTTGGGCCAGGTCGGACCTGACGCAGACCCCCCTCTTCGAACCACTATTGGTATTTCTCCCATAACTTGTGCTATAGACCTACAATCGACATATCGTTAGTTTTTTAGGATTCCTTGGATCGAGACGGTTGTTTTGGTATATCACACTCAGGGTTTTGGTGAAGTTTTGGTATGGCCGGTTTGGTTCGATCCCGAAACCAACCAGGCACTCGAAGCGGAAACGCTTATAACTCTCAGACCGGGCGTCTGATTGACGCATCGTCTATCACGTTGGGATTATTTTGATGAGACGGAACTTTGGGACACATCAACTAAGGAATTTATGATAGTTGATGTATCGACCCCCCTTTTTCTCGAGGAGTGGACCTTCTCTAAATCGAGCACGCTATGTGAGGGAACCCTAGAGCTGGCTGCGACTGCGATGACTACTGTAGTGGAATCCTCTGTGGGTTTGACGATGACTAGTACTTTACTGGAATCCTGTGTGGGTTCGATTGTTTTGTCTTCTGTTCCTATATCCTATGTTGGTCTAGCATAATAGCTGGTCCTGTATCTTGTGTGGGTATGACAGCTAAGATGAATTATAGCTAGTCATGTATCATGTGTGGGTCTAACAGCTTAAACGAGATAGCTGGTCATGTATCCTATGTGGGTCCGACAGCATAGCTGGTCCTATATCTTGTGTGGGTCTAATAGGATAGATGATCTAGTGGATACATCTGATCATCTATATCTCTCCACTATTGTGGAATACATGTGTGAGCTAAGACATGTCTTTCAACAATTATCATCGTGGTGAATGCCTTTACATCCTTTATGGATTTGGTTTGGGCTTGGGCTCGAGAGTTGGAGCTGGACTGAGAGTGGAAACTTAGGTATATGTATGGGCATATACCTATGTAGGGTAGGTTGATACTTTGTGTTTGTATCTTTCTTCTTTTGTTAATCCTTAGTGGATATTGTGAGATCTTGTGGTTCACGGGGTCCCTACTGAGTATTGATATACTCACCTCTACACGAGCTATGCTCGCACCTCATTGTGTTGGATGTAGATGACAGACAAAACTGACGGAGGTAGATAGCACCACGAATGGACGGTACCTAGAGGTGGACATTGCGATGAGTCGTCACATGGAGGAGACTGACGGATGTGAGTGCTGATATGGCCATCTGTTCCTACCTTTTAGGTAGGAACCGCGGAGGACGATCCATGAGATACTCTTTACTTTCAGCTATTTGTCCCTTTCTACTGGTACATGTTGTTCATTTGGGTCTGTATACTATCCCATTTACTTTCCAGCACATTCTTTTTTATTCCATTTTACTTAGTTTTTACTTCATGTTGCATACTTTTTTGTGTTTGATTACATATATAAAGGTAATGACCTCCCAACATAGGGATTTATGCCTTTGGTGCTAGTCTCCATCCCCAGAACTATGGAAGTTGGGCTTGGGGTATTCACGACACTAGCTCGAGGATGGGTCATGAAGAATTGGTATAAGAGGATTCGGTTCTACTGAAGAACATTGACTCTATTTCATATAACATCACTAGTGTTAAGTGTTTTGGGTGTGGTTATCAGTTTTGGGAAATCAGTGTTGGTGCGGCTGCCGGCTTATCCATAGACTAGGACTCTAACGTCTGATTACCAGCCCAGTGCATGAAAAAGCTGATTGAAAGTGTGTTTCCATTGAAAAAGTTTTCTTTGTGATTACTTTGTGTCAGCTCCCCAGTTATACTAATTTAACCGTGGCACCCCTGTTCCTCTTCAGGATACCCCTACAAAGGCACCCAGCAAGGGTTCTGAGTTACGTATGAGATGGTACCCCACTGAGAGATGAGGCCTCGGTGTAGGTCCCCATCATACCGGAGGCACAAGCGGTACCACTCCCCACAGGGCCCCCGATACCACCAGCTCTAGCAAAAGAGAGTGCATGCTGCATGAGTGCGCTGCATGAGTTCCAACACCTGAGGCCGCCCAGGTTCTGGGGAGAGACGGACCCACATGCAGCTGAGGATTCACAGGAGGCTATCATGAGCGTTTGTAGATTGGTAGGGACACCATCTTAACCCATGGTGATCCTTGCTGCGAGTATCCTCCTTGCGGTGGTAAACAGATGGTGGAGCCTGATGCTCTAGGTTCATTATAAGGCATCATTACTCTGTACAGACTTCGAGAGTCTCTTTAACTCTGAGATTCTTCCAACCACCCTTCATGTGGTGCCGATTCAGGAGATAATACATCTGTAACTGGTCAGCATGACAGTAGCTCAATACTCAGCTAAGTTCACCGACCTCTCTCGGTACTCCACATATATGGTGCAGGACCCATTTTTTAGGGCCCTGACCATTGATCAGGGAATCAGGCATGATATCAGGGTTTCAATGATTCCCATCATCATTCCGACATAGGAGAGGGTACTGGAGCAATCCCTTCTAGTGGATAGCTTTCTCACTGAGCAGTCAACAGTATAAATACCCACCACAGGGCGACAGGTAGCAGAATCTTCTACAGCCGACAGTAGACATATGTCGTAGAGGTCCAAGCGGACAAGGCCATCATGGGTGCGATCTAAGGATACAAGTTCGTTTATATAGGGAACATGAGATAGAGTCAGCTATATGAGGAGCAGGCAATGCTATACTTGCGGTGGGTAGGGCCAGATGGCTCATGACTGCCTGACCTACCTTGCTGATGAGGAACAGAAAGTAGGGGGACCTCCCAGACAGAGGCAGAGGTTCGACTACAGTGGTTCACTATGAGTAGGCAGACATGGCAGAGGAGTTGGCCGAGTAGCGGGTGGTGGACGATGTTTCGAGGCTCTTCCACCAACACCATCAGGAGGTACAACCCGGCCATAGGGAGCTGGTGGACAGAGGTGGGATCAGCTCCAGTAAGTCGAGGCCTATGACCAATGTGCACCTAAGATTATTCGAGGTACTATCTGTGTCTCCTCCACCCTTGCTGCAGTACATATAGTCACAGGTGTGAGTCATTCTTTTATTTCCACTCCCCTTTTTCGGAGCTCAGAGATTCTGATGGAGCTATTGTCTTGATCCTTACTGCTAGATACTCCTACGGGAGTAGATTCAACGATTATGCACTACTGATGGTAGTGTGATCTTACTCTTGGAGGTGAGAGCTTCAGCTTGGATTTTCTTGTAGTGGCGTCGAGGGCTTACGCTTTCATCTTGGGTATCGAATGGTTATCCACATTTCATGCTCTGATTGACTGTATTAGGTGCAAAGTGTGGTGTGTCCGCATGGATGGGACCAGGTTCACATTCACAAGTGATAAGGGAGCCATTAAAGCCCATGATGGACTTACGTAGTTGATGGGGCTTCCGATCACACATTAGTTGGCTAGTCTCACCCTTGGTGTGGTTGATGTGCAGATTCTGAGTTTTCTTGTTGTGGTGGATCAGTACTTGGATGTTTTTCCTGAAGACGTTCCAGGATTACCTCCTCACATAGAGGAATACATCTACATTAACCTTTTCCCGAGACAATACCAATATCTACTCCAGCATATCGGATGGCTCCTACCGAGCTTCGTGAGCTGCAGGTACAGCAGGAGGACTTACATAGAAAGTGATTTATCTGACCCCGTGTTTCACCCTTGGAATCTCTGATTTTTTTTCAAGAAGGTAGATGGGAGTTTACGACTGTGTGTCGACTATTGTCACCTGAATCAGGTGACCATCAAGAACAAGTACCCACTCCCGAGGATTGGCGACCTCTTTGATCAGATCAAGGGAGAACAATGGTTCTCGATGTTAGTCCTCAGGTCAGGCTATCACTAGATCAGATTTTGAGATGAGGATGAGCAGAAGACGAACTTCAGGTGTTGGTATGGCCAATACAAGTTCCTGGTTATGCACTTCGGCATAACCAATGCTCCAGCAGTGTTCACGAGTCTCATGAACAAGATCTTCCAGCCATACCTCAATCACTTTGTCATAGTATTCATCAATGACATAGTGATTTACTCGACTACTGAGGAGGAGAACACCTAACATTTGTGGGTGGTACTGGATACACTCTGAGATCACTAAATTTATGGTAAACTCTGGAAGTGACAGTTCTGGAATTGAGAGGTTCACTTCTTGGGACATGTCATCTCGGAGGCACGAGTGGCAATGGATCCAGCGAAGATAGAGGTAATTCTTTCATGGGAGCCACCTAGGAGTGTGACGGAGATGAGGAGTTTTCTGGGAATATCTAGGTACTATCAGAGATTTTTTCCAGACTTCACTAGAGTTACAACACTGCTTTCATCATTGATGATGAAGGGGAAACGCTTTGTGTGGTCAGAGAGATAGAAACAGAGATTTATGGAGATGCGGTAGAGGTTGACTAGTGCATACATATTGAGGATTCTGGAGGAGTGCGTAGGGTACTTAGTTTACTAAGGTACATGAGGGACCAGAATCGGGTGTGTCCAGATGTAGGAGTGAGCAGTGATCGCATATGGTTCACGTTAGTTGAGAAAACACGAGAACAACTATGCTACCCATGACTTGGAGTTAGCAGTCGTGGTATTCTCCTTGAATATGTGGTGGCACTATCTGATGGGTGAACATTTTATAGTCTACTATGACCACCAGGGTCTCAGGTACATCTTCTTGCATAAGGAACCGAACCTAAGACACAGTTGATGGCTCATGTTCCTCCAAGACTATGACTTCAAGATAGTTTTTACTATTGGGAAGGGGAACATTGTATCAGAAGCTCTCAGTAAGAGATCAGGCATTCAGATGCTAGGAGAGGTGAAAGAGTTTCTTTCCGCATTGCAGATATCCTCTGTGGATAGAGATGGAGTAGGCTTTCTGCAGTCTCTCATAGTCACTTCTCCACATCTTATGTGAGTCAGAGAGGCGCAACGTGGGGATGTTGACTGTGAGGCGCAACGTGCTCAGATATCCTTTGGGAAGGCACTTAATGGATTTTCTGAAGCTGGGGAGCACGTCATCCCCTTTAGAGGATGGACCATGGTACCAGTTGCACTACAGGAGGAGGTGTTTAGGGAGTTCCAAACATCTCCTCTAGTGGTACATCCAGGAGTGGTGAAGATGTATCAGGACCTCAGATGACAGAACAGGTGGCCAGGTATGAAGAAATTAGTAGCAGAGTTTGTCTCTTGATGCCTCACTTGTTTGTAAGTGAAGGCGGAGCACCAGGTTCCAGCAGGCTTAATTCATCCCTTAGAGGTACCAGAGTAGAAGTGGTACGGGATATCCATGGATTTCAGGATGGGATTTCCACGTACATCTAGATGACATGACTCTATCTAGGTGATCGTAGACCGACTCATCAATTCATCCAATAACATGGTGATCAAAGAGCAGAACTTAGTAAAGAGCATGGAATGCCTCTACATTCATGAGATCGTGTGGCTTCATGGTGTGGCATCGACTATCATCTATGATCTAGAAGCTTGTTTGACTTCCTGACTATGGAAGGGGTTACATGAGGCATTTGAGACGCAACATTTCTTGAGCACCGGCTTCCATCCACAAACGAATGGTCAGAAAAATAGGACCATCCAGAATCTCGAGGACATGCTCCGTGCACGTGTCCTTGACTTTGTTCATAGCTAAAAGGTTCACTTA
Organism: Viscum album; assembly: GCA_963277665.1. Classification (NCBI taxonomy): domain Eukaryota; kingdom Viridiplantae; phylum Streptophyta; class Magnoliopsida; order Santalales; family Viscaceae; genus Viscum; species Viscum album. Next base: position 1,187,016,297 of record OY728121.1, on the reverse strand, counting down.
CCCTTGGTGGAGTTTTCGTACAACAAAAACTACCACTCCACCATTGGGATGGCCCCTTACGTGGCACTGTATGACCGACCAGGTGGATCACCTCTATGGTGGACTTACCCAAGGGATTCAGCGCTTGTAGGACCAGAGATGGTGTAGGCTACGACGGAGAAGGTGCAGATCATCCATGAGTGGATGAAGACTACACATAGCAGAAAGATGTTCTATTTTTATAGGAGATGGATACCACCGGAGATCGAGGATAGAGACCACTTCTTCCTACGTGTTTCACCTCGATGAGGACTATAGAGATTTGGCTGATGTAGGAAGTTATCTCTGCATTTCATCGGGCCGTTCCAGGTCCTCAGTAGAGTAGGAGAGGTGGATTACCGCCTGGCCCTTCCACCTCAGTTGGATAGGGTGAACGATGTCTTACATGTATCTCAGCTGAGGAGATATGTGCACGACCCATCCTACATCATCGATCATGAGGAGCTGGACGTCGATGACTTGGCAACATTCACGGAGGTCCCAGTAGAGATCGAGGATCGACAATAGCGCATCCTACGAGGATGGTTGATTCCACTTGTGTGTATTCACTAGCAGCATTGGAACCTCTCAGAGAGAACATGGGAGTGAGAGGATGAGGTGCGGGCTCCGTACACCCATTTTTTTACCTAGTGTGTGTTGTAGCTTTATGGGGACGTAAAGACCTGAGGTGGGGGTAATGTAAAGACCCATAAATTTTAAGGAATTTTTTTCATAAATGCTTCAAAATTTTATGTGTCCACAGTTTCTAACAGCGCCTTATTCTGAGGCCCAGTGTACACAGAATCAATTTCTAATGTATTTTTCGGGTATGTTCAGTAAATGTACGTTTGGGTTTTCTATCTTCTGGACCGATGCTCGGAATTGAAATCTGAGGACACCGATGAACTCACATCGTTAGTATTAGCTTAATGAGACCTCTAACGTAGTTTCTTTTGGTCAAGAGTTGATGTTAAAAGTTGGGGTATCTAATTAAAAATTAAAGAATAAATTAAAATGTGTTTGTAACACATTTTTATTTGAAAGGTGGTTAAAGTATTTGAATGGTAGTTAAATCCTCTAAAGGGAGGTTAGTGGTGGGTCCCACCCCCACGTAACCTCCCATGGGAGGATATTATGTGGTGGGGCCCACACAAGTTCAAAATCGTCAAATCCCCTTTAAACTCCCTTGAAACCACCTTAAACACTTTAACTCCCTTGTTTTTATTAAATCCAACACTCTTCCTTAATATTGGTGAACTATCCACCTTCCTCTTCCAATTAAGTGTTAAAATGCAATTAATTAATGTTTTCATTAATTAATTAGAGTGTTTGAATTTATTTTAAAAGCATGACACATTAAAATAATAGGGATCCTATTATTTAACATTGGTTGGAATTCTATTGGTGGAATGGAGGATGAAACGAACTATGGAGAACATCTATTCTCCTGAAAAAGTACAGCGTTCTTCACTAAAGAACACTCCACATCTCAAAGAAAGTGAAGAAACACCTACTACCTTCTCCAACTGGAATAAGGAAGGGAAGCACCGTCGCATATGAAGTACACCGATGGAGTCGACTCGATTCGACAACACCGGGCTCTATTCCCTCCAACGTTGATGGAACATCGTCTGTATTCCACAACACCCGTCTTTCGCGTCTCGTCAACGTGAAATGTCGAATATGAGGTATAGAGGAATTTGGATTATTTATTTTTATACATATGAATTATACCCTCTTACATTGGCGGTTATATATTGGATTACTGTTTGAGCCTCTAAAGCAGAGGGCGCGTGCTAACGAACAAGTCTGAACCCTTTGCCAATTCATTCTTGATGTGCGGTTTGTTGGGAGATGGGTGAACAGAAGGTAAACCCTGATTTGAGGCCGTTGCAGTGTAGAGCAGGACCCGAGGAGGGTGTAGGCACAGGCGGGAGGCCAAACGGACCACCAGAATAACTCTCGTGGCCCACGAAAGAGCACGTCGGTGCGGGTCACTGGCAAACAGAGGTAGTGGCTGGCATCGTCCGGCCCCCTATGGGAAGTAGCACCCCTCGCACGCCACTGGCTGAAAGCCGCCATGACATCAGCCGCAGCGGCTGAGCAGAATCCGCATCTGCAGGTTTTGGGGAGGACGGGCGGTGCCAGATGTTGCTGCTATCATGAAGAATTGGGGGGGCCACCACCACCCCCCAGCTCTATGTGCCTAGCACGAATGCACTCGGCCAGCCGGCCGTGCCATGACCGACGACATGGTTTGGCCACCTGCCGTGTGGGCTTGGTCGCCAGACGCGTGGTTTGGGCCACCTACCATGAGGGCCAGGCCACTCTCGTGTGGGCTAGGCCACAACAGCTGGGTCGGGCCGCACCCTACCTGGCTTCACCCAGATCCGAGTTGGGTCGACTCGGTTCGGGCCGACCTAGGGCGGGTTGGGCAGGGTCAGACCGGACCCAGACCCCCCGCTTCGGACCACATTTGGGTTTTCACCCATAACATGAGCTACAGATCTCCTATCAATTCACTATTAGTTGAGTAGGATTCCATGAATTGATATGGTCTTTTTGGTATATCAAACTCAAGGTTTTGGAGAATTTTGGGTTCGGTCGGGTTGGTTCGATCCCGAAACCGACCAGGGCCTCGGAGCCGAAGCGCTTATAACTCTCAGAAAATGCATCTGAATGACACACCATCTATCGCGTAGGATTTCTTTTGATGAGATAAAACTCCATGATACATCAACTCAAGAATTCAGGATAGTGGATGCATCGAACCCCTTTTCCTGAGGATTGGATCCTCCCGGAATCGAGCGCGCTGTGTGCGGGAACCCTAGAGCTGGCTACGACTGGGAAGAATACCGTACCAGAATCCTCCATGGGTTCGATGATGACGACTAATATACCAGAATACTATATGTGTTTGAAATTTTTGACTTATGTTCTTGTATTCTGTGTAGGTCTGACAGAATATCTGGTCATGTATCTTGTGTGGGGCCAATAGATCAAATGATTTATATATAGTCTTATATCTTGTGTGGGTCTAACAGCTTAGATGAGGTAGTTGGTCCTATATCCTATGTGGGTCTGACTGCTTAGCTGGTCCGGTATCCTGTGTGGGTCTAACAGCTCAGATGATCCATGGATACATCTTATCATTAATATCTCTATACTATTATGGCATACTTGTGCGAGTTGTGACATGTCTTTCATCCATTATCATCGTGGAAATTGACTTTACTTCCATCATGGATTTGGTTTGTGCTTGGGCTTGAGAGATGGAGATGGACTACGAATGGTAACTTAGGTATGTGTATGGTCATATACCAATGTGGGGTTGGTTGATACTTCGTGATTGTATCTTTATTCTTTTGTTTATCCTCAGTGGACCTTGGGACGAGTCGGCACACTGAGGAGACTAACTGACATTAGTGCTGAGGTGGTCATCTGTACCTACCATTCATGTAGGAACCCCAGAGGATGATTCAGGAGATTCTATTTACTTTCAGTTGTTTTTCCCTTTCTACTTGTACTTCTTGTTCAGTTGGGTTTGTATACTGGCCCATTTATATTCCAGCACACTCTTTTGTATTCAGTTTTACTTAGTGATTACTTCTTGTGGAATACTCTATTGTGTTTGTTTACTTTTATAAATGGAATTTCTTCCCAACATTGGGATTTAAGCCTTTGGTGCTAGTCGCCAGCCTCTGGCCTATGGAAGGCAGGCTTGGGGTAGTCACGGAACGGGCCCGAGGACGAGTCATGGCAATAAATGTCGATGGGATTCAAATACATGTGGTGGATGATTTATCTTTTAATAAATAATCCAATAAACAAACCAAAAATAACAAAAAATTCACTATATGATGCATGGACAAATGAAAGATAGATCTACAACTACATGTATCTCAAAACCACATCAAAGTAAGAAAAAAAAAGAAAGAATAACCATGCATCAATGCACACAACTGATAAAATAGACAATAATCTCCAAAGTCTTCAAGAATTTATGCTCCACATACTCCAGGATCCACAATCGTTGAATAGCCCAAACATCAAGAGGTAGTGATAATCATGTGTGAAACATTGCCTTTTTCCTTGTTCGGGGAGATAACATCTGAAAAATCAAAAATGTTCCAAAGCAGGGGTGAGTATGAAACTCAGTAGGATTTCCCCAATGACTTCCCTACACACGCCACAAGGATAGAATATTTAGAAATAGTTATATAAAACAATTTATATGAAACAATTTCTAAAAAATATTTTCTTATTAAATATTATCATGATTCCAAAACATTTCATTACCGAATGCATACAAGTGCAATTGAAACCAATTTTCCAAGAATGATCTGTTTCCAAATAAATAACTAAAAAAGCCTTAAAATCACTTCAATATATCCCTTATTTGGGATACCCATACATTCAAAAAACACATGAAACCAACCATGCATGCTATGTTATTACAATTTTATAATCATGAGTGGTTTCTCATCAATCTACCAATTCGTCACAAGGTAGTTGTTTTCCCATGTTCCATTAACCCTTTGGCACCGAGAATAAGCTCATATTTGAACAAAGTCATGTATATTCAACATGATGATCCATTAAAATTTTGGAACCATGTACAAGGTCATATGTCAATGAAGTCCTGCATTTGAAACATGAAAACACGCCACATATAACCAAAAATCATGCCAATACAACCCTTCCAATAAAATCACATTTTATTGCAATACATTTCCATCTACACAACATTTCAATTCCAAAACATATCAATGTCAAATAATTTCAACAAAAAAAACCCTTTTATTGAAAATCCCTTTTTCCTCAACCATTTAGAAATTTCAGAAATACATAATTTGAAATAATCATTTGAAATTCAGGAAACCAAACCCATTTTCACAATAAATTACCAAGATTTCACAATTTTACTAAAACCATAAATCATCACTAATAAAGATTTATTCGATGAATTTTACAAAAAATTCCATTAAAAATAATAAATTTTAAACTAATCCAATCAATTATAGAAGGATTATTTGAGGGAGAAGCCTCTTACCTCGAAGGTTTTGATGAAACTCGATGATTGATGAAGAATGCAGATGAAGGTGGGACAATTCTCCAAGAACAACCCCATATCCCTTATCATAGAATGAAAAGGACTAAAAAATGAATTATTGGGAATCCAAAAATGTAGATCAACCTTATATAGATTCAAATATGAGTTATAATAGAGATCAAATAAGTATATCTCAGTAGTTCTATGAAAACCTCATAATTCAGGAAAAATAGTAACATACCTCCAAATTCAGATAAAGATTCCATGAAAGAAGTTTAGATCTACTCATATATCATTAAAAACAATATTTATCCTTACATGATGTTAAAAAACTTATTTCTACCCATAAGAGGTGTATATCTAAGAAATTTAGAAAGATAAAAAGAGGAGATTCTGGAAAATGGAAAAGATCCATGATGATCAGAACTTACCCAAAGAATTAATCTTGAAATCATGAAGGGAAGCATCTAGGTTGGCTCCAAATCGTGCGGAGAGGGCTCTCCAGAAATCTAGGGAGATTAATCAAGAAATATGTCTCTTTTGAATCCAAAACTAAATATATAGTGAAGAAATGAGGATGCTCCAATAGAATAGGATCTTTATTTGTCCTCGCTGCATTGTTTGAACACAATGTTTAGGCCAACCGTGTATGGATTGTGCAACCTACCATATACTCCCAACACTCCTTATAAAACTCCCAAACTCTCCCATCATTCACCATTAAACTTTTTATTGAAACATATTTTTAATGGAAACTTCCTCCTATATGGAAACCCCCCATATTATAGAAACACTCCACTTTATGGAAACACCCCAGATTATGGAAACACCACAGTTTATGGTAACACATAACATTATGGAACCACCCAAATTTATCAAAACCCATTCAATGACACAAAATTTAAAAATTCATCTTTTACATAAAAACACGAGGAAAGGTTTATATAACTGAATCAAGGGGTTCTACAAAAGGAGTGAAATATAATCAATTTAAACATTCATATTGGATGAACATTAAAATGAAATCATCCTACTTTCCTCAATCAATAACAGTAATCGTATACCATTCAATATAGTATGATGAAAGGTATCAAAATACTACATCATTGTTAAATAATAAATAACCTTATAGAGAAAAAATATTTTCCTGTAATTACATAATATTCCAAATAGATACTATTGTAAAGTGAGTTTTTTTTTCATTTATGAATAGAAATATAATAAATATTCCATTATAATCATTCTGGATAGATATTTTTTTAATATAGAAAACTAAAATTTAAATCTAAAATTCCATAAATGATAAATAAGACACTTTTTATTTATAATAATAATGAGAATTTTTATTTATGATTTAAACCTTTTAGTTTCCATGAATCCAAATAATTCTATACATTTCATAAAAGTCAAAAAATATATTACTTTAAAAATACATGTAATTACAAAAAATTAATTGTTTGGAAATTGAAAATAATATCAATTTATTTTTAGTAAAATTAATACATGGGTAATAATACTTTTTTATAAAATTTATTGGTAAAAAAAATTTGAAATATTTTTTTAAAACACATAGATTTGAAAAAACATTCTTCCTAAAAAAGAAATAACATAAACTTTTTATAAAAATAGTTTCTCGTTAATTTGGAGTACTAAAGAGTAGAAAAACGGGCTATTAAATTCATTGAAATTTTTAACTTGATGTGAAAAATTATTTTTTTAATATATAAATATCAAAATATTCTCTGAAGAGAGGAATAAACAAAAAAAATTCATGAATAATAATGAGACAATGAAATAAACACCTACCACATTGTTAACTAATGAATTGTATCCCTAACAAACTTAATAAATTAAATCGAATCATTAAATAGAGTTAATTTATATATTCATGCTATAACATATCAAATATTAAGTATATACCCAACAAACTATTATTAGGGGGTGTATATGGCATATGTCTTAGAGAATTAAATGTCATATGAGAAACCATTATCTCTGGTTTGAAATCATTCATATGTGTATAAAACCTGTATATAATTAATTTATTTCATTTATATATCAATTACAGATCATAATAATATATTTCATACCATATACTATTTACATATCATCTTTTATGACTAGTTTTTTAATAATTAAATGTTTAAATAACTTTTTGGGTGAGAAGTCCTTCTATTATCAAGTATTTTTTTATATAGAAATTTCAATCCATTTACATAGATAATGGAAAAATAATAACCTTAATAATAATCATGACAGAAATTTCATTTATATTTATTATATATTTATCTTTAGTAATCTATAACAGTCAGATATTGTAAACAGATTTCACCGCTCAGGGAGATAGTATCGAGTACATACTCATGAACATTGATTCCATTATTCTAGAATGATAGAACTAAAAGAAATAAATTTTAATTCAAATTTTAATAATAGTTATTATTTAATATATTTAATTTATATTAATAAAATCTATCCTTATTACAATCAATGTAAAAATAAAATGATAACATTTCACAACGCAACATGTAGGCTATATTCCACTTGTATGCACACATTATGTAATTATTTTCCAATTTTTTTGGAAAGTAATAATATACATGTGATAGAATATCCCCAAATTTCAGGATTGTCCATAAATATAATATATATTGTATAATTGTAAATGTATATCCTTCCCAATAATGTGTGATTGTGAAATGAGTAAAATTTCATCCTAAGGTGGCACTCCCTTTTACACATGAGTGATGTTATTGTATCCACCATGGAATTGAATGTAAGAAAACAAATGTGACATAATAATTCAAGAAATATTATAAATTAAAAAATATAGAATGAAAAAAGGAAAATATATCGTTATAACTAGTATTAAAAATAGCTGATGGAAAGAAAATTATATCTGTTTGAGGGGTGGTTGTCCACCATAGACACGATCAACATTTTTATTTTTTATTTCATAGAAGTTGAGATATTTTTTGGTAAATACTATAAAATAATAATAGTATATATTATATTAAAAACTATTGACATTATATTATCCTCGTTTAATATTATTTTAGTTGGGTGGATCAAGAAAAAGAAAAAATACACATGTATAAGAATTTAAAATGTTCCTTAGAGTTCCTCTTATGGGTTATACCTAAATTCTCTCTAGATTCGATTTTTAGGATCTAAAAAAGTTATTAATGATATAAGAATGGATGTATGGAATATATTTGAGTTGTTCATGGTCAATTAAATTTTTTTGATGTATTATGTAGAAAATATTGTCTGTGTCCGTATATATGTGGGGCGGAGGACACATGTTGAAATTTTGAAAAGAAAAATGTGTACCCATAATTTTTTCATGACAACACCCTCATGATGGGAAATTAACAAAACATAGAGGTTATAAGTAATAAATATGTAATGAAAAGGGAGTTATAAATTTTTATAATACATTTTAACCCTTCTCTAGTTAGTTTATCCCCTAATAAATTAGTATTTACCTTAATCATGGTAATTAAATTATTTTACTATTTTCAGTTTTCATTAGGGTAAAAACATATTTTTCTCTTATTATATAATATTCATCATTCAGATTTAAATAATTAAATCCATTATTTTCAAATCAAATATAAATAAGTGGTATAATCAAATATGATATTTAATGATTATGTGAGAAGAAAAATCTATTTTCCAAAGAGAAGCCCGCATGCATATAGAATTTTACTCTATTGAATATAGAAATAAAAAACATCCCAATAATTTAAATTAGATAATTTTTAAAATAATGAATCTAATGATACATTATATCCAAAATAAAATATAATTTAAATTCACAAATAATTTAAATAAAATGAAAATTTTCAATAATAACCATTATTTTCAAATCTTCGTCAAAAAATCGATCATTTCCAAAAATTATCAAAAATAACTCTCAGTTAATTTTTATATGTTTTTGATAAAAATATTGTTAATTTTTTCATATAAAATTTTAAAATATGTGAAAAATATTTTTGAAATATGTTCTCAAAATGTGACGAAACTGTAATTTATTGTAATTTAGTTTTTAGAAATATTTTCTTATTTAAAATTATTTTTTTTATTATTTATAATTAATATATGTGAATTTAATTTATTTATTAAATTTTTAAAAGATATTACATCTATTATATAGTTGTTATTATTCATACCCACCATATTATAAGCAATTTTATAGTGTAAGTGTTTAAATAAAAATAATTTAAAAGAGAATCATATTTCTTTCAAATTCAATGTTGTGTGCATCGCAACCTAGTGATGATATTGGATTTTTAGAAAATTGATATAGATTTTAATGTATTTTTATGACATATTCTTATAATTTCTTGGTGTTGTGTGTTAGAAACGCTTTCAAACATGATATTCCTCTTTTTAAATCATGGGGTGTTGCAATTGGTGCACCATGTCAGTTTATATGCATATGATAGGAAAAATGTTGGTTCACCAGATGCTAGTGGATATATATAGGGTCACGAGAAAAGATTTTTAGCAAGAAAAAAATCGGGGTACCTCCATGAAATTCAAAAAAATTACAATATTTTGATCAACTATGCCCCACTATAAAAGGGTTACATGACCACTTGTACATGTGATGAATCCAAGCTTGAAATGAGTGATCTAATTGGATATCTTATCTATTGAGATTACAACTTTGTTAAAATTATGATTGTAAAAAATCTTATATTAATTTTCTATAATAAATGTCGGATATAAATTCCATAAAACATTATCCTTAACTGTCTTAATTGTTTTTTCTTTTTCTCAAATGTGTTTGTGTCATGAGATATAAGGGAGTGTGTGAGAGGAAGGCTATGTCAGTTGATTTAATCTTCCTTATCTTTGTTCCACTATATTATTCTGATAATGGCAGTTAGTAGATTAGATTGGTCATTCTTCTTCATACTCTTTAGGTTATAATCCTGAAATGGTATTCTAGGATAAAAACATCGGGACAAAATACTATTATATCATAGCTCACCATTATAAAAAATTACTAATAATGATCAATTTGAGAAATAATATTATAGTAACAGGTAACCCAAAATAATTAATTAACAGCTACATATAACCGTAAATGTTTTTTCTCCTACTAGTACTATCACATTCATAAAAATAGATATTTAAAAAGAGAGAATAAAATAAAGGCTTTTCTCAATCACCTAGAGAGACTTATTTTTATGGCCATGTAAGGCTTTGGAAAAATCTTATTAATATTTCCAGAGTTAGGCGTGATGACCAGGGGCGATTCCGTGTCCTGGTGAGCCCGAAATTAATTTAAAAAAAATATTAATTATTATTTATACTATTCACATTATGGAGATGCGTATTCTCCTAAAAGGTAGATCAGATCAAAAATCTGAGGGCATAGTTTTGTCTTGAGCATGCTGTTTACCCTAGGAGGGGTGTAACTTTTGTGGGCGCATGCCTCCTGGGAGAAAAAGCCACCACGTGCATTTTTGTAAATAAATTGAAATGTTTCATTATGAGTGTCAACTCAAATAACCCTTTATAGGAGTCTTAGATCGCAATTATGAGTGCGCTGTTGCTATCATAATAATGTGTTTACCCTAGGCGCAACATAATTTTAATCGGCGTTGGGTGCCAAGTCAGAGGCGTGTGTGCGGGGAGTTAAAATAATGTTTTTATTAAAATAATAATAATAATAATCAACCCCCCCTTTTGTTCTTAGTTTTGCACCAAGGAGGATCCTCCTTCTCCCTCCTATATTTTGAAGGTGATCTGCCAAATCGAGCAAATGAAGCGCCCATGAGCTCGGATTCCGACGTCGGATGCTCCAGGATCCTGAAACGGAAGCTTTGGAGTACGGATTTAAGCCAGAATGATGGTGTTTCGCCCGGGAGGTAGGCAGTTTGTGTTTTAAAAACCCGAATCCCAATTTTTTTGTTTTCTCTTCTAATTTTTGTAAGGATTGTGTAGTTTGTGTCATGAGCTTTCCGAAACATGTTTCAGATCTGAATTTGGAGCACCAAGGTGCTCTCGGTGGCTCCCTGATGTCTTCCAGTGGAAAACCATGTTTTCCAGCGGTGAGGGCGGTAGAAATGGTGGATTTCGGTGAAGAAATGGTGACGGTGAGTTGATTTCTGGTAGTGGCATGGAGGAATCTGGAAATGACACCGCAGTTTCCGGTGGCGGTGCAGTGGTTTCCGGCGAGGCAGGTGGTGGTCTGGCTAGGGTTTTCAAAGTGTTCTTCAATCCCATGTATCCCGAAAACCGGAAGTCCGATTTGAGAGACATTTGTGTTGACATAAAGCTTGCATCGATACAGACAACTTGATATTATTTGTGGAATTTTTGAGTCATGGTTTTGGCCCGGGGCCATGAAAGGTTGAAAATAATATTAATATTTTTTTATTATCAACAATGATCTGCCATAACTCTTGCACAGAGTGTCCAAATGACGTGCCATCAGTGGCGTTGAGACCAAGATGGTATGGAAGAATTTTCAAGATAGTTTTCGGGTGTTGGGACCGAGAATAGTGTGTGGGCCCCATGAGACTGGGTTCCTGTGTTTATGGAGAAATGTGACCTTTCCATCAGGTGTTCGTTAAGGACGTTTGAGTAGTCGATCCGTTGTGTTTTTCTATGGGGATCACAATGGTGTGATCCTCTTGATGAGTTTCCGGATCATGGTGTGGGCCCCACCCCGGCCGGCAATGGTGTATTGGTCCTTTTTCACTGGGTGTCTATTTTGGATGATCGAGTAGTCGATCTCTTGGGTTTTTACAAGGAGAACGCAATGGTGTGATCCTCATGATGAGTTTTAGGATCGTGGTGGGGGCCCCCATGGACAGAATATTGTGAATAGTACATTGTTCACCGATTGTCCATTTTAGGTGAGTAAATAGCCTATTCTGCGAGTTCTTGAACATAGACCCCAATGGTGGCCTTGGTATAAGCCAAGGAGGTGTGCATTGTGGCGATGTTGGGGGTCGCTTTAGATTGAGACATTTGGACCAGCAGTGGTTGAGGGTACTCTCTTGGTACGTTCCAATAAGGGTTTGTGGTGCATCTCATCCAGGGAATGGGTTTGTGATCCCCTCGATTGGTTCTTTAATCTTTTAGAGTTGTGGCATCTCTCTGGTTGGCCCGAGGTTGGATCCTCAAGCTTCGCTACCGTAGATCGGGTTCTTGGTATGCTCTGAATTTTTATCAATGGGTGGAGATCCCCTAACCAGCATGTTGACTATCATAGGGTTTGTGGCATCATTGGGAATATGATCTCCTACGCTTTGGGCCGTGCTCAGTAGGGTTGTGGAATCATCGGGTATACGATCTCATACTCAGCATGTGGTTCATAGTAGGGTTGCAACATCATTGGTTATACGATCCCATACTCGGCGTGTGGTTTTGGTAGGGTTGGAGCATCGTCGGTTCGATCCCCTACCATGCAAGTTATACAAGATTGGGTTTTGGTATCGTCATGACTGCCTTGATGGGAGATGATCCTCAATCAGAGTGATTTGAGTCTGTGGAGTGCCAGATCGGGATATGGTATCCCCCAACAGATCATTGGGGTGATCCCCTATCAGTGAGAACTTCGAATACCTGATTGGGTTGTGGTATCCCCAATTGATCCCAAGGGTGATCTCCTATCTGTGAGATCTTCTATTACCAGATTGAGTTGTGGTATCCCATAAGAAATCCTAGGAGTGATCCCCTATCTGTGAGATCATCGAATATTGGTGCGGTTTTTGGAATCCCCTAGAGGACCCTCGGAGTGATCCCCTATACGAGGAGTTTAGTGTTCCTGTTGTTTCAGTGTGACTTTCTCAGTGATGATATCTAAAGAGTGTGATCTCTCGGGTGATCATCTAGAATGTTTGTGTGGGACCCAAGAGAGTGTATCTCTCAGATGATTGTCATCTATATGACAGTGCTCGTGGAGTGTGTTCTCCTAGTTGTGAACCATTTCTAGTGATGAGGTCGGTACCTCTTATGTCTTGGTGTCTGTATCGAGTATATCTTGATGTTCAGGGTATATGTGTGGACGTATATATCTGCGGATGCTCCTGAAATTTCTTTACACGTATACCTGAGCGAATTTTCATGATATATGTATGGGAATATACCTGAGTGGATGTTCAAGGTGTATGTATTCGCATATACTGAATTGAGCTGACTATTTGTGTTAGCCAAGAATGGTCTTGAGATGGAGTTTCTCTCTCATCGGGGTTCCCTCTGGCTGGGATGAGATGATTTTTTCCTTTTAGTTGCTCTCTTTTGTTTTGGAGTTTTGGGGTGCCTTCTGAGTATTTCTATACTCACCCCTGCATGGTATTTGCTCGCACATGTTTGTGTCTTGTGTAGATCTCAGGTCATTCGACGGAGTCCTAGGAGGACCCCGAGCAGGAAGAGATTTGTGAGATAGACTAACTACGGTGTTTACCGGAGCTGTACCGAGGACCTTACATGTGGTTTTTTTGACAGCGATCCCCTCCTTCTGAGCAGGTTGGATGCTTTTGCAGTTTTCTATTGGTGGGCCCTATTTCTGTCCTTTTTTACTTCTGTTTCACTCTAGTTTGGATAGATGTATGCATGCATTTTTTCATTATTATATATCACTGCACTATTTCATGGAGATTTATGTGGGTGTGTGTATGTAAAGGTACCTTATGCTAATGCCTCCTAAGTGTGAGATTGCCTACTCAGCACTTGTCACCAAGCCCTGACCTATTGGAGGCATGCTTGAGGAGTAACGATGTCGTCCCCATTGGTATGGGTCTCTAAAAAGTTGTATCTAAGGACTTTCGACCTTTGGGATATCTGAGAATAGTTGGGTTAGTTGTGGTTTTGGTTTGGGTTGCATAGCGGCTGTGTTCTGATGTATCGAGTTCTGCTTTCAGGCTAGGGACTCTAGTGTTGGTAGGGTGGCCGACGTATCTATACACTAGAACTCTAATAACCTGCCTTTTGACTTGGGATATTTTTACACTATTCACAGGGAAATAACAGTACATACATCATATAGGACTAGGTTTTGGGTTTTTCCTTGTCCTTCTTGAGTCAGATCTCCAAATATACTATTTTATCGTTGTGCATCATGATTATTTTTCAGGATTCCTCCACGATGACCGACAGCAGGGGTTCCGCAGCGTGGCTGTGCAGCGTTGCTGTGCAGAAAATCTTCCCCGATTAGAGGCCTTTGAGTAGGTTGGATGTTCTGAGGCTAGACCTCCAGGTGGTCCACCCACGGGGCCACCACCTATTGAGCAGCTGGTTATACAGGAAGGGCTGGATAAGGTTCATGCAGACTGAGTGCACTGCACGATTTCAAGGGGCATCGTCCAATGTGTATCCGGGGTGATCCAGACACCCAGGCAGCTGATAACTGGATTGAGGCATTCACTCGAGTTTTCTTCCTGGTGAGGAATCCTCTTGATCAGATGGTGGTCCTATTGGCGAGCCTTATTCATTGTTCGGTCGGGCGATGGTGGAGCCTTGTGACGAAGTCCAACGATGAGATGATGTTCAGGTTGGAAGAGTTTGAGAGGCACATCAGGGAAGAGTTCTATCCAGTGATGCTGAGGTCATTGCAGATCTAAGAGCTTCTGCAGCTTCAACAGGAGGGCATGACCATGTTGGAGTACTCATTGAGGTTTACAAACCTATCACACTACTTCCTAGATATGGTTCAGGACCCGTTCATTAGGGCGCGAACCTTCAAGCAGGGCTTATGCAGAGACATATGAGCAAGTGAGGTTTCCTTGTTCCTACCAACCTATGATGGACTGTTGGAGCTGGCCTCGGTGGTGGAGAGCATTTTGGCCAAGAATATCCCCAGTGTTAGTGTTGGGCATGCGATAGTTGAGAACTCATTATCTAGTTCTGTAGCTGGTTGCTGATGATAGACTCAGGGGTCTAGACGTATACGACATTTGAGGAGGCTACCTCAGGATAGAGGATCTGAGGCCCAGGGATCTCCGGGCTCTCAGGTCGATTTGGTTCAGCAGCATGAGAGGTGGTGATATGATTGGGTCGACTGAGTACATCTTGAAAGGGAGTGTATGGCCCGCCCTGAAACTGAGAGGGAGTTTGATGATAGACCACTTTGGCAGAGGTAGTGTCTCGAGTATGGCTGTCCACAGGGTAGTGAACTAGACGACTGAGTTGGTGCAACAGTAGGAGCTGGTAGGCAGTATCTGGTGCCACCACCACCACCCATAGGTGGTCAACACTGAGCTCGGGGAACTGGAGGGTGAGGGCAAGGACAATTGAAGTCCCTAGAGGTTGTTGATCCAAAGGCTCCGTGAGTGGATGGAGGTGTTCCCTATGTCCTTTCTACATTCTACACTAGTTTTGATCGACACTATTAGGTTGTACTCTCTCCTTCTCATTGCCTGTTTGAGGTTTTTTAAGGGCGTTTGTAATATCTAGTGTGGGTGTTGTTCGACTTGTATCGAATGAATTATGAAAGGGAATCCTTCCCCCATCGAGACGTGTTTCTATGACATGATTAAAAACATGCAAGAGAGTCAGTGTCACACAAAGCGGATAGTGTCGAGGTTTGGTGGACAGGTCCCTCTGAGTTGTGCGTCCCAGAATGGTATTATGTTGGAAAAATCGTTGGTGTGGGAGATCAAGTTGAATGTTCAGCTTATTTCCCACATACTTATGGATTTTTTGAGGACGAAATGTACTAAGGATGGGGGGATGTAGCGACTCATGTTTTTGGCCCTGTTGGTATTTGGAAAAATTCTAGGAATAATTCTTGAGTTATGTATGATGATATCGTGTGATTCTGAGGCCCAGTGTGCCCAGAATTAATTTAACAAAAATATGAAGTATTTTTTATACAATGAACGTGGTGGAGTTTCGTTTTTTCCAAAATTGTAGCTCAAATCTGTAATCTGAGGGCATGGTTATGTCCGGAGCATGCTGTTTACCCTAGGCGGGGTGTAACATTTGTCGGCGCGGGCCTGCTGAGGAAAAAGCCATAAGCAGCTATTTCATAAATAAATGGAAAAGATTTATTATGAGTGTTAGCTCGAATAACTCTTTAACAGAGTCTTAGATCACAATTATGAGTGCATCGTTGTGTTCAGAATGTGGTGTTTACCCTAGGTGGATCATAATTTTAGTCGGCGTCGTGTATCGGGTCAGAGGCGTGTTGGCATGGAGTGAAAATTATATTTTTATTTAAAAAAATAGAAATCAACAACCCCTTTTTTTCTTCATTGCAATGGAATGAGGAGCCTCCTCCATTACATCGGCGATCTGCCAAATCGAGCAAACAAAGCGCCCATGAGATCAGATTCCAAGGGCAGACGCTCCAGGATCGTGCAACAGATGTTTTGGAGCACGGATCTAAGCCAGAACGTCGATGTTTCTCCCATGAGGTAAGTATATTGAATTATAAAATACAAAATCCCCTTTTTCTGTTTCTTTTCATCCAATTTTTTATGGGTTATGTAGATAGGGTCCTGAGCATTCTAAAACAAGTTTCGAATCTAAATTCGGAGCATCGGGGTGCTCTCGGTGGCTCCCGAAAGTTTTCCGGCGGATAACCCAGTTTCCGAGTGGCGAGGGTAGTGGCCATGGGAAATTATGGAGAATCAACTGCTGTGGTATGGTGACTTCTGGTGGAATAATGACGGAATATGACATTGATGCAGCTTTTGGGGGGGGAGTGGATTTCGGCGAGGGAGGCGGTAGTCTGACCAATTTTTTCAGCGGTTATTCAAGCCTCTGTAACTCACAAAATAGAAGTCTGATTCGAGATCCTTTTGCGGTGACATGAATCTTGCATCAAGACGGAGCCCTTTAGATTATTTATGGAATTTTTGTGAGTCGGGGATTTGGCCTGGGGCCGTGAAATTTTGAAAATAATAATAATATTTTATTATTTTCAACTTCGATCTGTCTTTAATCCATCACAAAGTGTCCAAATGAAGTGTCGTTAGTGGCGTTGAGACCCTGATGGTACGACAGACATTTCAAGATAGATTCCGGGTGTTGTGACCGAGAATAGGGTGTTGGCCCCATGAGGCTAGGTTCCAGTGTTTACAGACAAACGTGACTTTTCTGCCGGGTGTCCATTTGAGATGATCGAGTAGTCAATCCTGTGTATTTTTCTATGGGGATCGCAATGGTGTGATCCGCATGACGAGTTTTGGGATTGTGGTGTGGGCCCCACTCGGGATTGTAATGGTGAATAGTACCCTTTTCACCGGGTGTCTGTTTTGGACGATCGAGAAGTTGAACTTGTGGGTTTTTGCAAGGGAATCACAATGGTGTGATCCACATGATGAGTTTCAGGATAGTGGTGTGGGCCCCACATAGGTAGGCTACAGTTAATAGTACCTTGTTCACTGGTTGTCCATTTTAGTTGTGTAAATAGCCTATCCTCTATGTTTTTCTGCGTAGACCATGATGGGGGACTTAGTATCGGCTTAAGAGGTGTGGAGTGTGGCGATGTTGCGGGTCGCTATGGTTTCCGACATTCAGACCAGCAGTGGTTGAGGGTACTCCCTTGGTTTTCTCTTATGAGGGTTCGTCTGGCATCACAACCATGGTATGTGTTAATGATCCCCTTGATAGGATCTCTAATCTGTTAGAGTTGTGTAATCCCTCCAGTGGGCCCATGGTGGGATCCCCTAGCTTCACTATCCTACATCGGGTTCTTGGTATCGATGTGACCACTTATCCAGGGGCGGTGATCTCATATATATCATGTTAACCCTCGTAGGGTTTGTGGAATCATCAAGAATATGTTCCCATAATCTTTGGGTTGTACTCAGTAGGATTGTGGCATCATCGGGTATACTATCCACTACATAGCATGTGGTTCATAGTAGGGTTGTTGCATCGTTGGTTATATGATCTCGCACTCAGCGCGTGGTTTCGGTAGGTTTGGTGCATCATCAGTTCGATCCCCTACTTCGCGAGTTATACAAGGTGGGGTTTCATTATCTTCAGGACCGCCTTGACAGGAGAAGATCCTCAATCTGAGTGATATGATTCTGTGGAGTCCCAGATCGGGTTTTGGTAACCCCCAGTGAATCTGGATTGTGATCCCCTATCTGTGGGATCTTCGAATACCAGATCAGGTTGTGGTATCCACATCAGATCTTGGGAGTGATCCCCTATCTCTGTGATCTTCGAATACCAGATCGGGTTGTGGTATGCCCTAGCAGATCCTTGGAGTGATCCCCTATCTGTGAGATCTTCCCATACTGGTGTGGGTTCTAGATTCCCCTACCGGACCCTAGGAGTGATCCCCTATCCGAGGAGTTTAGTTTTTTTTTGTTTCATTGTGACTTTCTCAGTGATGATATCCGACGAGCATGATCTTTGAGGTGCGCATCTGGGATGTTTGTGTGGGACCCAATGGAGTGTATCTCTCACACAAGTGTCATCTAGATGAAAATGCTCATGGAGTGTGTTCTCGTAGCTTTGAACCATTTTTGGTGATGAGTTCGGTACCTCTTTTGGATTGGTGTGTGTATCGAGTATATCAAGATGTTCATGCTATATTTTTGGACATATATCTCTGCAGATGATCCTAATATATGTATGGGTATATACATAAGAGAATGTTCATGATATATGTATGGGTGTATACCTGAGTGGATGTTTAACTTGTATGTATGGGCATACACCTGAATTGAGATAACAAATTGTGTTTGCCGATGATGGTCTTGAGATTGGGTTTCTCTCTCGTCTAGGTTCCCTCTTGCTGGGATGAGCTGACTATTTACATTTAGTATCTATATTGTTTTGGGGGTTTTAGGGCCTACTGGTTATTTTTATACTCACCCCTACATGGGCTTTTCCTACACATGTTTTTGTCTTATGTTGACCACATGCCTTTCGACGGAGTCCTAGGAGGTCAAGAAGCAGGCAGAGCATTCTGAACGAGACTGACCAGGGTGTTTACCAGAGCTGTGCCGAGGAGCTTATCGGTGGGTTCTTTTAACAGTGATCCCCTCCTTCTGAGATGGTTGGACGCTTATGTCATTTTCTTTTGGTGGGATCTATTTTGGCCCTTTTTTACTTCAGTTGAACTCTGGTTTGGGAAAGATGTTTGCATGCAATTTCAATTTAGTTTTATATATCTCGGCACTGTTGCATGGATGTTTCTGTGGCTGTGTGAGTAAATGTACCTTAGGATAATGTCTAAAATTTGTGTGATATCCTACTCACCGCTAGTCACCAACCCCTGGCTTATTAGAGGTGGGCTGGGAGAGTCACAGATCGAGGCCAATTGGGTCGGGTAGTGACATCACCAGTCCCCCATCACACACCAATTATATTATCTTATATGGGATATCCAATTAAATCATATAATAATGGAAATATTACAATCATGTACCAATAATGTTTGTATGGATTCTCGTATACTGATGTGGTATGGCCTCCCGGTTAGGATATCAGTACAAAACTCAATAGTTCTCCACCAACATTGTCCCATATATAACAATTAAATGAATTGTTTTTGTATGTGATTTTAATATCTGAACAAGTAACTAAATTACAAATTATAAATATAAATATATAAATAATCGACCCTCATAAGATGGTGACACTCATGATCATCAATACTTGTAATATCTCATGTTTGTATGAATTTAAAATTCCTATGTGAATTTCAATTATAATATTTTTTACTGACTCTTTTGTAGAGTTATCATTTTAGCTACAATTTTAATGAATTATATTCTCAATTATGTGATTCTATACATGTAATAATGTAAATTTTTGTAATGGATTATTTGGAAACAACTGGAGTTCATCTTAGGCTGTATGAGAACAATTATAACATTAATTCATCCTCTAGGTTCCCACAGAAAAGATATAGGGGTATTTAAAAGGTCAAATAACCTTTCTAAACCCTCTCATTAATGAAGGCATCCCCATCCAATATTCTCATGTTTGTAAATGGATGGTTTTTTTATCCTCATCCCTCTATTCATTTCATGCATGTTATGGTTTTGTTTTATAATTAATTTTCAATGATTATTAGGGTATGGTTCTCCCATCCTAATTCTATGACATAGTAACATATATAAATTGAATTTTATTTTGTTTTAGGCAAGGTATTTTAATTTAATTTTACTATGGAAAAGTGATACCCACCATTTTTATGTAGGATTTTTGATTTAAAATCAATATTTCATATAATAATTCCCACTTTCTTTCATTTATTGATTCAATGAAGATATATAATGGCAATATTTTATTTTGTGTTTCTTCAAATTTGCAAATTTAAATATTTTAGTAAATCATATTTTGATTGTATGATTTGGATGTACAGTTTGGTTGGGGTTTCATTTAGATGACATGTGTGTGCAAAATATTAATTTTAGTGGGTCGAGGACACCCAGTGAGAATGTTGGCATTATGAAGAAAAATAATTAATTTTCATAGTCAGTTAATAAAGGATGGATTTTGTTATTTTGGCCTCTTGACCAAATCAAAGTACAAAAATGTGATGGGGATGATAAATTGGAATGGATTACATTGATCAGACCCATGAGGATCTATACATCATGAAATTCCAATGTGATGAAGTATATAATTTTGTAAAGATATTCATGTATGTTCTATGGAGAAATAATTACTTATTTTATATTGAATGTGGTATTTTCATTGAGGTAATTAACTAAGATAGATTACTTGGATTTCCTATTTATTTTAATAGTTATATAGTTAATACAATTTACTAATCTATTTAATTAATACAGAATATGGGACATGAATTACCTATCATAACAGCCAATGGCCAAGACCAATGATGTCAATAGTATCCCTATAATGTTTAGCCACTATTGTTTGGAATTACTATAACATAAAATCCATGAATAAATTAATTTGTATATCTCCAACGAGGAATCAAAATCACCAACTATGAGGAGATCAATGTACTTCGGAAGATCACCCAATAGGTGAGATATGTTAGTTATGTGAATGCATATAACCATTTACATGTTTTATATTGTCCAAGAGTGAGGGATAATTCAATTTAGTAATTTTATAATGTGGACAATACTTAGGAAGGATTAAATGGTGCTAGATTTGTGAAATAACCTTTTATGATCATTGATACATTGGTGGGATATGGGTTTTTTCTATAGAATATTTAATTTATGAAATACCTCGTTGAGGTCAGTAAAGATTTTTATGATCCTAGTAAATATGTGCGGAATAATTTCCATTATTGGGTGAGTTATGTTCATGATATTGTGACATGATAAGGGACCCCTGAAGGGTGATGTAGTTTGTAATTACATTAAGGGACCATAGAAGGTTCTTGATAATGGACTAATACTAATTATATAAGTTATTTTTGGGTAATATTAATTTTGGTTATCCTATACAACTATAATTAACCTAATATGCCTATAAGGGGTGTGATACTTGATGGTTGGAATGGGTGTTCTGACACTCCCACTTTTGTTTATTGTTTTTCTTCTTTTTCTATACATCTTTATATAATGTTATTTGGATTTACCAAGATATCTAAGAAACAATGGTAATAAAACTAAGTGTATATTAAGAGTGGAATTATGATCCATTTCTAACTATAAAAATTTCAAAACATTCCAGGAATCATATAATAAAAGATGTTTATTGGAATGTCAAAAGTATTAGGTTTACATTGAAATGAGTTTTCCATATCAATTTCTATTATTTTGATATTCTATTGAGATGTTATGAGCACTAGAAAACCTAGAAACATGGGAATCGACAGTTGAGATATCACATTTTCAATGCATCATATGTATCATATTCCACCATGGTAGTGATATCATTGTGAATTTCCATTGTTTATGCAATTATAATTATTATATGAGATGTTTTGTGGTCCATTTATCTTTGTTAGTCCATATTCTGTGTGGTGTGTGGGCTGTGTGTTGTATGTTCTCATTGTTTGTGTACACACATGTTTTGTGTATTATGTGTATGTTCCCACATGTTTAATTAAATTAGAGTTTTCACGAACAATACATATATATACATGTTTTTAATATTGATTATTAACATATAACATAAAAATATTAGCTTAAAATTCTTCTTGAAATTTTTAAGTGTTATTGGTTTTTGAATAAATGAAATATCAACATATTATGTTCTATAGATATCATATGAGTATGTGTGCATGTGAATGTGTTCATTAAAAAATAATTTTAAATTTTCTTGGTTCCATGAATATTTTTTTGGGGTACGTGTGTGAGGAAAATTAGAAAATAACTGAAACCTTAATGGGATATATATGTTCTATATATAATAGAAAATTCCCCATACACTATAATTATATGTGGTTTATGTATTGTATGTGTGCATGTGTATATGTCTTTGTCTATTTTTTGTTTTTTTGTGACTGTTAGGAATATTATGTTACCATATATATAAATTTCAAATTATAATATATATTTTAAATATATATTATATCCATATATATATATATATTGTAAACTTAGAGTACCTTGTATTATGTCTTTCTATGAGTTGTATGTGTATAAATAAGTTTATAAATTTGTTTCATATATATGATAAATCTATATTGGTGTTATGTGTGTGTTTAATATATTACATGAATATTAAGAAATTTGATACAGTACATGAAATATCATTATGATCATCATCTATTACCTGTAATATGTCATACATGTTTTGTGTTATATTCAATGACTTGAATGCAAGAAGTGTCAAGGATGTATTCATCATCTTGACAAAATTTTACAACACCAGGAAAGAGTACTTATACATAAATAGTGTAAATATCATATAATGTCATAATGACATATTTTCACCTATGAACCCATCATAAGATAAATTACATGATGAAACAAAATATATACACTCTAGGATATTTTCATATAATACATCTCTTTGTGTAAATATTTCTCCATATACTCCAAATCAATATCAAAAAAATAAATTTATCACATGTGTATATATCATATTAACTATTGGATGGAAATAATAGGGGTTATTATAATGATATAGGGATATCAAATGGATTTTCTTCTCCCTTTTATCATTGTGTGTATCATCACTATCAAAGTTTATATTAAAAATTGAAATCCAGTACTCAAAAAAAATCCTTCAGGTTATGGTATCATAAAATTAAGAATATAAACTTAATTGAATTTATTCAGATGATATTATCTTATCTTTTCATTGATACCCAATTAATATATTACATATAATCCCAAAGTATATAAAATTAGACCATCGAAGTAAAAAAAATGATAGACCAGAACCTAGTAGTAAAAAAGGTAAAACCACAAATATAATGTGTTAGTATAGAATCTAAAAATGATATTCAAGGATTATATCTAGATACATATATAGAATTGTAAATTTTATCATTTGAGTCTTTGTGTGTGTGCACTCATGATATAATGGTAAGGAAATCGGAGTGAAAAAAATTAATAAGAGAGAAGCATATTTCCCATTTTTTTTGAATATGAAGCATGAATATTATATCCAAGACTAAAAAATCAATATCCATTGTTCGTGGAACCTAGATATAATATCAATAAATGTTTTGTTATTAATATATCACTTATTATGTTGAAATTACCACACTCATGGAAATACAAAGTATAAAATGTATCCAATAAACAAGCACCGTGCATGCATACATATATATATGAACCCACATAATAATGCACTAGTGATCATACCTAAAATCATTAATATATTATATTTAAGTTATTCAAACTTATTATAGTGAAAATGAATGACCAATGTTAATGTAAAATCCTTTGATCGTTAAAAAATATACCGAACAACAAAACAAAGAAAGAATCATCAGGCTTAAATTAAATTTATTTTACCCAAAAACTACCATCAATGAAAGTTATGTGAATTAACAAATATAAAAAAGTGGCATCCAATTTTATGAGGTTATGAATATTGAGTAATTAGTCTATAATACAATGACCCTAGACTACTGGAGTTAGTGAATTATTTTATTACAACAAAATTATTATAACGAAAAAAATTCTCGAATGACCAATCATTTCAACAATCATGGAAACCCAGATTACATAAATGATACCCATAATACATTATGAAATATGAAATATACCATGATACATAATAAATTGAAAATATATTGCAACCTTCAATGATTATTCAAATATCTATTCTTCTTAACACGGGGAGAGGAACCATAATAACGGTGAGCCCAAATTCTCAGTAAGTGTATTTAAAGTATAATAAATAAGGAATGAATGATATTATATCAAAATATCATGGTAAATATCTAATTACACATTCCATTAAAATATCTTGATAAGTAAAAATCAATATGGAATCTTAAGAAACTGAAAACACATTCCATTTTATTTGTACATTGATAATGAAATACATCCTTGGATTTTATCATATGAAAATGTCATGGATATTATAAATAATAATAGGAAAATCTATGAATATAAATATAGTATATTGAAAATAATGTCTAAGACACTTGATGTAGAGACATGAAACTTGGCGTACATGGACTTTACATTACATTTCCAGAATACATAATATATAAAAAAAACAAAACCACAAGGACTGTAATAATTTAGTGTCTTTGGAAACTCCAAACGTAATCTTTTAAATGTTGTGAAATATCTTCAACATCTCCCATAAAGATCTTCCCCTTTTGGTTTTCTTACCTAAATCCTTTTTTTAAATCCTGGGGAAAAGAAAACATATAAAGGGTGAGAAGAAATGTTCAGTAAGGGTAATCATGGATAAAATAAAACAAATCATATATATTTGAACATAAAAACATTAACATAATGTTTAAACATCATAATCTTGGGAAGTGACATAAAACATGGCAGTACATAAGGAATAGATCATAAAGAAACATTAATCATGATAAAATAGCATGGGAATAAAACATGTGATTATGGAAACAATTAAGCACATGATATGATTTCCATAGTAGCCAAGGCATTGCTGCCAATACCATCTTAGTGGACAATGTCCCTTTCTGAATCGAGTTCACTCCTCGTTCCAGTCCTGTATTACTGAAACAGATTAACTTACCGTTCCAGCCATGTCTATCTCATGAGATACAAATCTTTACCCAATGAATTGGAGGGAGATATATTTCCCACCCATCTCATAATGAAATAATTTTTCAGTGTGTCACAAAATCATAAATCATACATCATAACATAACCCATGTAATAGATTGGGATTCTTAAACATGTTCCCATCATAACATAATCTATATATAAAAAATTGATATCATTTTATCATAAGAAGAATAAAACCATGTATATAATAGAGACATTAAACTTGAAACATAAACATATTAAATAATGTCATTTTATATGGAAATGATTTTTGATCTAACACTTGAAATGAAATATTGAGGAAAATATCCTTTCTTCTTCAAAATCATTTTCATTTCACAAAATGCCATGCAATTTTAAAAGAAAAGGGTTTTGTTGAAAATAATAATTCCATCTTGTAAAGGAAGTTTCATGAAAATGAGGCATTATGAAACTGTAAAAATCCGTTCACGCTATATAAGTTAAAAATAACATTCTCCTTGTACTTTTGTCGGAAAAGTCAAAAAGTACCTCGTATGGTAAAAAAAGAAAGATTCCATACATACCATGTAGTAAAAGTTAAAAATGGTTAAAAATGACTTTAAAAATACATGAAACCATTTCTTGGTAACATGGACCTGGATGATAATAATAACCCCAGTAAATACTTAAGAATAAACAATCTCGGATAAGAATGAGATTGGAATAGTTATCACTTACCTTACGTCTGATATGCTTTGTATGTATCTAAACCTCCTGTATAATGATTTAAATAATATCACTAAATTATTACAGAATAATATTCATTGTTATGATATATATATTGTTCACTTATGACTTTATATTACCCGTTCTTTTATTAATTCTATGTGAAAACTGCATTTTGGGTAAAATCGTTCCATTTATCGTACGTGTTTCGACTTGTTGTTCTTGATATTATTACTTATATACTGATTTGAATAATTCCAGAATGTAAAGCATGATTTATATATATTATATATTCATAATATACATATATATATGATAGATCATAAAATGGAATGAAATACACCGTTCGTGGAGACAGTAGGCCATACGTACGCATGAGCGCTGTTTTCGTTTCCTTTTTGAATTGAATGGAATTAAGTATATGAAATACATATATGTATATATACATAAATCTAGTATCATTATAATTTCATATATTTCATAATTATTCACTTTATATACTTTATAATCATTCATGAATGGTTAACATGGAGAATGAATCTAATCGCATCGTGGAGACTGTAGTCCGTACGTACGCACGAGCGATTATATCATTCCCATGATAGTGGAATTCTATTTAAGTGTATGTATAATATTTTAGAATCAATATCACTCTACAATAATCATATATAGTTATTTATATACACCATTATACACATCCAATTAAGGTGATGGTTTAAAACAGATTACACCACGGCGTGGAGATGGTATTCTGTATGTACGCACGCGCGGTGATTACGTTTTCGGTAGGATGGATAGAAGGTGAAATAAGTTTGTTTCATATTTATAATAACATATCAGTATATATTTAATAGTTATTTTGTTATTTTATAATGAGTAAACTAATGAAGAAGTTGGAGAAGAATAATGATACTTGAGCGAATCAGATGAAGATATTACCTCTTCTTCGACGCACCTCCTTTAAGCTTCCTCTTAAGGAAGTAGAGTTAGTCTTTTGAGAAGGAAAGAACCTCCAGAATGTTTCTAGGGAAGTGGAGAAGATAAATGGGCAGGTTTTGCCCGAGAATCAAGGCTCAAAATGGTGTGAAGAGAGGACGGGAGGGGTTCCCTTTTTATAATGGAGGAGAGAGGCACCTTTGAAAAAACTTAAAATATTATTTTATAATAAAGTCATATTCAGTTATTAATAGCTCAAAATTGATTTATTTCAAAGATAAGGTGGGGATGGTACGAAATCCTTTCATCCAATATATTTTAGACAGGTTTGGGTCATTATATTAACATTATCTTTTAGTTTTAACTCTTAGTTAATTAGATTTACATTTACCATTTCACTTTGTATTTTTATATTATATATTTAATAAACATACCATATACATCGAAGAGACCCCCAAGAGGTCCATAAATAATACACCTACCATGATATAAGTATCTTGGCCGAACCGTAGATTTTTTGGAATATAATAACAATTAATAATATAATATTTGTTTTAAAAACTATTTTATGTCAAATTTGATACTATATGGTAATAGATTTTTTTGAAAATCATAACAACATGATTAGTTAGAACATAGTTAATTAATTCAATACTAAAATGTCATATTAACCTAAAAAATTATGGTAATTCATAAAAAGTCTCAAATTACATTTATTTGGGTATTTATAACATCAATTATTTTAATATTTCATTATTTAGGTAATTACTGCATCACAATTGAGTCATAAATACCATAAATTATTTAATTTTTAAAATTAAAAATAAAATAGAACTATGCAAAAAATATTTTTATCTTTCTAGTGAATCTTTATAGTCGAAAATATCATATTTATAACAATATATTAAAAATGGTTTAGTTATTAAACTTTGATTTTTACTATTTTAACCCTTCTTTAAATAAATTAATAATAAATGTCCTAATCTACTCCAAGTGGACCTCAATGGTCATATTTTATTCTTAAGGTTGTTTTTGGGCGAATTAAAATTATCCAATAGAATTAGTAAATATTTTAGGGTAACAATAAAATCATTTTTACCCTTAATTACACTATTTACTTTTAGTTGTGGTATATAAAAGTAAAAAGATACTATTCACCAAAAAATATTTTCATCTAATTGAACCAAAATATAGTCCTTGATATTAACCGTGTCTCTCGGATTTTCGAAATTCCACTCAAATAAGGGGTAAAATAATGTTTTATGCGAATTTCCAAATTCTCCTAGGAGGTGGGTAAAAGACGGCGAAATGTTCAATAAAATTTTTATATATCTATTATTATTATAAAATGACTCCAATTAATTACATTGAACTTATATAGGTTTTATGTATCAATTTTTACCTAAAATAAATTAAAATAAAATAAATTATTATTTAAATAAAAAGTCGGTTTTTAAATCGTAACCCTGTGTTTTCACTATTAATGAAAAATTTAATGTTTTCAGAAAAATACCATAAATTCACCCTAGGATAATTTTGATATTATGAATCCAAAAACGAAGTCTAATTTGAATGATAAAATTTATAAATTTTTAAAAAATTGGTGTTAATATTCATAACTGGTTGTTTATATAATATTTTAATAGCATATCGTTGTTTAGTGAAACTCGATATTACGTACAAAACACGCTATCGTGGAAGGTCACGATTGCATGTAAAGCATGAAAATTCAAGGATGTGTGTACTGCATGCTCCTTTTGGTGTAGCGTACACCAGAAGATATCACTGAAATTAAAAATAATATTTTTCATAAAATCTTTGGGTGTTACATTCTACCCCCCTTAAAATGAATTTCACCCTCGAAATTCGTTGGGGTTGTAAATGGTTTACTACTTTAAAGTTTCTTTCATAGAAACCCACATCGTAAAAATGAATACCAAAACTGAACTTTAAAATGTAAATTATGAAAGGTAATGGTTACCCAAATTAACTAATAACTTGGTTTCCACAAAGAAGAACATAGGAAAAAATATGGATATGGAAGAGAAATTTAACCATCAAATTATGACGGAGAGTGGTAGAGAACATGGATATGAAAAATCCAATAATCACAAAGCCATAAATTATTGATGATCTAAGGTACCATATGATTCATCGGATATGGGGTCACTAGGACAAAATTTTTATATTTCTGGATAATTTCCCCCATGGTGATGAATAAAAAGAAACACTTTCATGATTTTGGTATAATCTCACTTTTTTTCGTGCTTTGAACAATTTCCACTTCATCTCTTAAAGAAATAAAGTTGAATTTTTTATTTTTGATGTGTTAGCAGATCATGTGATAGAATAATGGGTCATTCCATTTGTTTTAAACAAAAGGTTAGCAAAAGTTATCAAATATACATAAGTCCATATATGGTGAGGTTAATCGTATATAATTCCAAAAATGAACTTATACTTCATCTATCATACCACTTAATAAAATAAAACTAGTATCTACTAACCATGGACATCATGTAGGCCAGTGGTTGGAGATGAAGGCCTGTCGCACTTCTGTTGTGGGTTCGATTCCAACAGCCACGTCTGACGCAACAGATTGTCACCCATCCTGCAGGTTGTACCTTTTTCTAAAACTGCACTATCATAACATTTCAGAAATAAAAACAAAAAGTTATAGACATAGGGAATACTATATGATTTCCATTCCAACCATTAGCCTTATCGAAAATACATCTGTCTGATTACTATAATTGTCATCTACCGAGCGTGTGAATTCCTTAATTTTTCCCCAATATATCATAAGATATATCTTTTTGATGGTCACATTCCAAAGATGTGAATACCTTAATCAAGTATTCTCTTGAAAAATTAATTCCCATTGAACCTTAGTGAAAAAATGAATGTTGTCAAAAGTTAACTCTTTCCACATACCAAAATCCCAAAATTTCTATATACGCAAACCATGATATTGCATTTCTTTATATCAGTCATGAGCTCATGATTACTATCATACATATTATTTTCTCCTTATCCCTTCATTATGCGCATTTTATATTCATTCCAAAAATATTTCAATCACTTTTTCATGGTTACCAGTACCATATAATTATTGAAAAGCAATACATAGATATTCCAAAATTCCACAATAACATGAATGAGATTCCATTATACTATTTTGAAATCCCATTACATAAACACTTAATCATTACGCTACATTATTATCATACTCCACATCACAAATAGTGATCGCATGAGACATACCTTTATCCTTTTCCTTAAGATGTTGCTCACGTTGATCATAATTATCCCATGGATTAGGGCATTTATTAGCATAATTCCCCATTTCCATGAACTTGAAGCATTGAACTGTTGGTGGAGAGTTCTCTGTAGTCTTTTCTCTATTCGCATAATTAGAATCCTTTTTCCCATTACATCGACAATCAACTACTCGATGACTATCTTTTCCACACTTAAAACATTTTCTAGTACCTTTTGGGAAATCTCTACCATGCTGCTTTCCACTCATTGAGCATAAAGAAACATTCATCTTCTTTTCACCATTGTTTTGAGATTTCTCCTTGAACTCCATTTTTTGTTTCTTTTCAAAACCATGAGATGTATATGTAACACCAACATCCATTTATACATTGATAGCACAACACACAATTTCTTCAAAGCTACTGAAGTCTGTTATGGCTAATTCCCTTTGAAGATTTGGTTTTAAGCCACTGAAGAATTGATCAACATTACATTCAGGTTGGATGATAAATCTAGATGCATACCTTGAAAACCATGTAAAAATCGGCCTGTATATACCAACAGATTCATTATCCTTTTTCTCAGGCTCAAGAAACTCATTTTCCATCATAGTTGGAAGAATACGAGGGAAGTACTTATTGAAAAAAAAATCTTGAACTCATCTCATTCCATGGATTCAATTTCACATTGGGGCCTTGTATTCTTAATTACAGTCCACCACTTGTCTGCTTCACCTTCTAAATGGTAAACAGCCAGAATGACTTTATCATGTTCCGAACAATGAAGTATGGAAAAAATCATTCCAATGCTACTGATCCATTGTTCAGAAACAAGTTGATCAGAAGACCCATTGAAATAAGGTGGATGTTGCCTCGTGAAGGAAGCAATCGAATATAGTTCACTTCTTTTCTCATTCAGATGTCCAGAAAGATTCATAGCTTGCATAAGTATAGAAATAAGATTTTGAACTCCATCTCCCATAACATTGGTTTTTCAGGAGGAAAATCATTTCATTTTCCATTAAATTGATCAACATCATTCTTTCGGGTTCCATCCATCATCTAAAACCCAAAAAGAATAGTGTGAGAGGCAAAAATCAGGCTAGGGAAAACAACATAATAAAGGGGGACTACCTTCGATATCTAACATCTTAGGTTTAATTCTAATAACATTACCCTAATTCTAGGACTATAACCTATACTTATACTTAACCTTAGGGACATCCCTAGACATACCTTTGAAATATCTATAGGGATCTCACTAAAGTTTTCGAATCCTAGTTTCCAAAGGATGATTGTGCCATTCCTCTGATACCAACTGTAGAGACCCGATTCTTGACGTTCATGGACATTACATTACTTTTTTGGAATACTTAATACATAACAAAAACAGACACACAATGAATGTAATAGTTTACTGTCTTTGGAAACTCAGAACGTAATCTTCTAATCGTGGTGAAAAATCTTCAACATATCTCATAAACATCTTCCCCTTTTTGTTTTATTACCTAAAACCATTTTTAAATCTTGGGGAAAAGAAAACATATAATGGGTGAGCTAAAATGCTCATTAAGGGTAAGCATGGATAAGATAAAACAATTCATATATATTTGAACTTATAAACATGAACATAATTTTTAAACATCATAATCTTAGGAAATGACATAAAACATGGCAGTACATAAGGCATAGATCATAAAGAAAACTTAATCATGATAAAATAGCATGGGAAAAAACATTTGATTTTGGAAACCATTAAGCAGATGATATGATTTCCATTGTAGCCAAGGCATTGCTGCCAAGAACATCTTAGTGTACAAAGTCCCTTTCTGAATCAAGGTCACTCCTCGTTCCAGTCCTATATTACTGAACTGGATTAAATTACTGTTCCAGCCATGTTTATCTCATTAGATATACATCTTTACCCAATGCATTGGAGAGATATATATGTCCCACTCATCTCATAATGAATTTATTCTTTCGTCTGCCACAAAATCAAAAAATTTACATCATTGCATAACCCATGTAATAGAATGAGATTCTTAAATATCTTTCCATCATAACATAATACATATATATAAAATATGGAAATCATTTCATCATAAGAAGAATCAAACCATCTATATAATAGAGAAATTATACTTGAAACATAAAAATATAAAATAATGTCATTTTAGATGGAAAATATTTTTGACAAAACACTTGAAATGAAATCTTGAGGAAAATATACTTTCTTCTTCAAAATTATTTTGTTTTCACAAAATTCCATGCAATTATAAAAGAAAAGGGGTTTTTTGAGAATAATCATGCAATATTGTATATGAAGTTTCATGAAAATAAGGCATTATGAAACCTTAAAAATCCGTTCTCGCCGTATAAGTTAAAAATAACATTCTCCTCGTACTTTTGTCTAAAAAGTCAAAAAGTACCTTGTATGGTATAAAAAGAACGGTTCCTTACATACCATGTAGTAAATGTCAAAAATGGTCAAAAAGGACTTTAAACATACATGAACCCATTTTTAGGAAACATGGAAATGGATGATAATAATAACCACATTAAATACTTACGAAGAAACAATCTCAGATAAGAACGAGATTGGAATAGTTATCCCTTAACTTACGTCTGATATGATTTGTATGTATCCGAACCTCCTGTATAATCATTTAAATAATGTCATTGACTTATTACAGAATCTTATTCATTGTTTTGATATCATATATGGTTCACTTATGACTTCATATTACCCGTTCTTTTGAAAATTCGATTTTAAAGGCGCATTTTGGATAAAATCGTTTCATTTATCGTATGTGTTTCGACTTGTTGTTCATGATATTATTACTTATATACTGATTTGCATAATTCCAGAATGGAAAACATGATTTATATATAACATATATTCATAATATATATATATATGATATATCGATAAATGGAATGAAATACACCGTTCATGGAGATGGTAAGTCGTACGTATGAATGAATGCTATTTTTGTTTCTCTATTGAATTGAATGGACTAAAGTTGGTTACATAAATATATATATAAATATCTCCAGTATAATTATTATGTCATATATTTCATTATTATTCATTATATATACTTTATATTCATTCATGAATGGTTAACATGGAGAATGAATCTCATCGTGTCATGGAGACGGTAGTCCGTACGTAGGCACAAGCGATGATATCATTCCCATGATAGTGGAATTGTATTGAAGTGTATGTATAATATTTAATAATCAATATAACATTACATTAATCATATATAGTTATTTAGTTACACCATTATACCAATTCATGTAAGGTTGTGGTCGAAAACAGATTACACTATGGCGTGGAGATGGTATTCCGTACGTACGCACGCGCGGTGAATTCATTTTCCATAGGATGGATAGAAGGTGAAATAATGTTGTTTCATATTTATAATAACGTATCTATATATATGAAATACTGATGTTATTACTTTATAATTAGAAAACAAAATAAGAATAATATGAATAGGAATGAAACTGGAGATTATCGGAAGAAGATATTATCTCTTCTTCGACGCACCTCCTTTAAGATTCCTCTTAAGGAAGTAGAGTTGGTCTTTTGAGAAGACCAGAACCTCCAGAATGTTTCTAGGGAAGTGGAGAAGAGAAATGGGTAGAGGTTTTCTGAGCTTCAGGGCACAAAATAGTGTCATGAGAAAAGGTAAGGGGTGCCATTTTTATAAGGGAGGAGAGTGGCACATAAGGGAAAACATAAAATATTATTTTATAATAAAGTCATATTCAGTTATTAATAGCTCCAATTTGATTAATTTCAAAGATAAGGTGGGGATGGGTCGAAATACTCTCAATAAATATATTTTAGATAGGTTTGTGTAATTATATTAACTTTATATTTTAGTTTTAACTCTTAGTTAATTAGATTGACATTTATCATGTCACTTTGTATTTTTATATTATATAGTTAATCAACATATCATATACCTCCTAGAGACCCCCAAGTGGTCCATTAATGACACACCAATCATGATATAAGTATCTTGGCCGATCCATATATTTTTAGGAATATAATGACAACTAATTATATAATAGTTGTTTTAGAAACGTTTTTTTTTCCAATTTTGAAAATATTTGGTAATGGATTTTTTTGAAAATCATAACAACATGATTAGATCGAAAAAATTGATTTAATTCAATACCAACATGTCATATTGACCAATAAAATTAGTTTAATTCCTAAAAATCTCCAAATTAAATTTATTTGGGTATTTATGACATCAATTATTTTATTATTTCATTATTTATGTAATTACTGCATCACCATTGTGTCATAAACAACATAAATTATTTAATGACTAAAAATTATAAATAAAATACCATTAGGTTGAAAATAGTTTTATCATTCTAATTAATATTTATCGTCGAATTTATCTTATGTATAACCCTATTTTAGAAATTATTTAGTTATTAAACATTGATTTTAACTATTTTAGCCCTTCTTTAAATAAATTAATAATAAATGTCCTAATCTAATCCAAGTGGACCTAAATGGTCATATTTTATTTTTAAGGTTGTTTTTTGTCGAATTACACTTATCTAATAGAATTAGGAAATGTGTTAGGGTAATAATAATATCATTTTGACCCTTAATTACACTATTTACTTTTAACCGTGGTAAATAAAAGTAAAAAGTTACTATTCACCAAAAATTATCTTCATCTCATTGAATCACATTTTAGTCCTTGATATTAACCATGTCTCTCGGATTTTTAAAATCCCCCTCACACAAGTGGTAAAATTATGTTTTACATGAATTTCCAAATTATCTTAGGAGGTGGGTAAAAGACGGTGAAAAGATCAATAAAATTTCTATATATCTAAAATTATTATAAAATGACACCAATTAATTATAGTAAACTTATATAGTTATTATGTATCAATTTTGACCTAAAATATTTTTAAATAAAACACATAATTATTTAAATAAAAATTCAGTTTTTAAATAGTAACCCATTGTGTTCACTAATCATGAAAAATTGAATGTTTTCAGGATAATACTAAAAATTAACCCTAGGCTAATATCGATATTGCGAATCCAAAAATGAAATACCTTTTGAAAGATAATATTTATAAAATTTCAAAAGGTTGGTATTACTATTCAGAACGGCTAGTTTATATAATATTTTAATAACATATCGTTGTTCAGTGAAACTCGATATTGCCTACAACACGCACTATCGTGGAAGGTCGTGATTGCATTTAAAGAAAGCCAAGTCAGGGATGTGTGTCGTGCAAGCTCCTTTTTGTGTAGTGTACAACACATGACATCAATGAAGTTAAAAATAATATTTTTCATAAAATCTTAGTGTGTTACATGTGAGGACCAATAATTTTATGATCCATCCTTTGGACTGTTTAAAAGTACATGTTGAAACTAGTATTATTTTTCCATATTATTCATCTCATGTGAACCAATCGATGCATCGAGGGGATATATGAAATATAGTATTCAACTATCATATCATGAAAATATATTTCTTCTTATATATTAGTATTTTAATTTATTAAAAAATATACCTTGTAAAATTTCTGTATTGATTAAAGGGTACATATTTAC
Organism: Viscum album; assembly: GCA_963277665.1. NCBI lineage: Eukaryota > Viridiplantae > Streptophyta > Magnoliopsida > Santalales > Viscaceae > Viscum > Viscum album. The sequence continues at coordinate 1,186,980,660 of OY728121.1, read as the reverse complement.
AAATACCTGACCAGTTAATCAAATAACTATTAAAGTAAAAAAATGTATATTAAATGATATATTTTTTGGGAAATAATAATATCCATAGTATGAAAAAATTAATATTCAAGTCAATTTACAACGATAAATTATTATTATTATTTTACTATTTCAAAGGAATGATAACAATCAAAAAATGAAGTGCAATTAAAAAGGAAATAATATTGCACATTCTTGGGGAAAATAATCTATAATCATTCTAAAGTTTCCCATGCCCCATTGAAAAATTAAATTCCTAATATTCATAAATTAATAACTAGAAATTAATCTTAATATATAATGATAATAATGGGATTCATGGAATATAATGGAAATGGTCAGAATATACACCATATAAGACTAAACTTGTCCATAACAACAAATATGTCTTAATGAAATGTAAATTGAGACGAAATCCATTTACATAAACATGCATTGTTGTGTGGTATTAATACTATTATAAAGTGTCTTAATACTTTTTAATAACATATTCTATATCCATAGTCATGTTTTTACCATCATATATCATCTTCTTATAATGTCTTATTACTCGTTTGATAACAATCATTTCTTCTTTTCATTATCTAATGTGTTATTTTCCAATTTTTCTCAAGTATGAACTTGTTATATTATGGTAACATTAACTAGATCATGATTTCACAATCTCCATAGTTTAATACATGAAATAAGTATCTTATGTAATCATTACAGATGAATTTTTAATAATCTATATATTTTGGAGAAAAGAAATTAAGCACACCATTTATGGAGACATTATGTCATATGTATCCATAAACATTACATTTTATAATAAAATGAAATGTAAATGATACATATGTATATTATAATTATATTATCAAATATATATCATATATGTGACATAGTTTTATTAATAACTTCATTTATATATTCCATATATTGTGTGAACTTGTCACATAACTTTAAAGGGTTGTAGTCCACACTTCTAGAAACGTTGTAATCATATTCACACAAAATGGAGTGAATAATTTTATGGGTTTTAAAATAATTTCACATGTTTAAATACATTATAAATATAAAATATATCATATATAAATATTTTTTCCATCGTAATTCTCACTGTGAGGGGCGGTAAAGGAAGTCGTGAGGCAATAGTTCACTATTCACATAAAGAGTTTGATCATTTCCCATTAGATGGAAGTGTTTGAGATTATATTTTAAATAAATTAAATAAAAAATAAAAGTGTTTTTAAGAAACTATTACTTTTATACCACCATTAAATATGAATATTATATGGATAGTGGAATGAATATAAAATAAAAGAGTGTGAGGAAGAATGTAACCTCTTATTTGGGTAACTCCTTTTGGTTTTCACTAATCACATCCATGGATGTATTTTTTCCCTATGGAAGTCATGTAGGATGAAGATATGGATGTTAAGGAGATATTTGAAAAGATATTGGTCGAGTAAATGTTTCTTGAGAGCTGAGAGGAAGTGGTAGGAGATGAGGCATTTTCATAGTGCAGGAGTGACACTCTTATAAATTTTGGGAAAGGAAAATCCACCCACATTTTTACCAATAAACGTGGCTCCTATAATTGATCCAATTATATCCATCATAGGATACAGTCAAAATATTTCAATACAATATCTCTTGGACAATATTCTATGTCATTTGGGTCTTTATGAATAATGATAAGTCATTTTTATGTTTAATTTTATCTTAATAAATGTAATTAATTTTAATTAATTTCACTAATGTATTTTGTCAAAACGTAAGTTGACATAAATATAAATTATAAATTATTATAATTCCAAATATATAATACATTTCTCTAAATTCTAATTATATATTTATAATGAATTAAATAGACTTCAATCCCATAGATGGGAAGACAATTCAGGTATTTAATGTTAAAACAATCAAAATTTGCTATATTGTTTTTGTTAATTTCAATGTAAACATGAGTCAAATGATGTAAATAATATTCATTTATTGAAATATTATATTAATAATAATTAAATCAAATTTAATTTATAATTTATCCTTATAAATATGTTATATGAAACAATATTTTTCAAGTAAAATTCTGTTTTTTTTCATTATTCATTAAAAAATGAAACATCATAGAAAAATACAAAAAGTTCACCCTATGATAATTATTGTATTTATCATCCAAAAATAATTTTTATTTTTATATATTGTATGTATAGAATTTTTAAAATAAAATTTAAATTATTCTCTCAATTAAATTTTTCTAAAATAACCTTTATAATAATATAGAATTTTATTTGTAATATTATATTTGTTCCAATATATTATACATATAAAATATCGTTTAGGAGTGTAAAAATATTTTTCTGGATATATAATGATTAAATTTACAATATAAACTCTCTAAACGTGTTATAATTTAGTTGACTATGAAAAATTAGACCTAATAGCATTTTGGGTAAATTGGGTGTACTGGGTGTTGAAAAACTATTGAAAAAATATATAGGAAAATATAGAAAGTTATTTGGGTGATAGATTCATCCCTCCTAAAAATATTTCATACTCAATATTCCCTGTTAATTCCCTCCAATTATATTTTTGTGGTTCTCCTTCATATAATCCTCAGGATCCCATGTTTCTAATTCCATTTTCTGATTTCTCCATAGAACCATTACGAGAGGAGTTGTCCGATTTCTCAATACTTGTTCACCGGTCTAAAAAATATTGATGGGTTCTTCACAATATTAATGTTTAATTTCCAAAATTATTTATTTAGAGGATAGAACATTCATTGTGTTAGGAATTTACTTCCTTAAAAGAGAAATATGTTTCAAATCGTGTTCCATTGAATGATTTGGATGCATTTAAAAATTATAAAATATAGCTCTGAGTAATTCAATAATATTGAAGGGTAGGATGTACTTGGGACTCAAATTATATTTTTTTAATGATATTATTTACACACATCCATCGAGATACCATCATGAAAACATGATCTATCAACTATAATTCCAAATCATTCCTCTAGTTATCATAATTTCCCTTTTTCCTACTCTGAGCAACTTCATTATGACCCTGAATATCCTGAACTTTTGTTGTAATTTCTTAAATATATTCATGGCCTATGAGGTTGAAATCACCATCTTCATCCCAAAAAGAAATAGTAATACATACAATTCCATATTATTCTATATACAGTGCTATTTTTATACATGCATGGAAACATTTATTATAAGAAATCTCTAATAAGGTTTGTAAAGATCCCACATACCTTGAAAGATGTGTGGTCATTACTTCAACATGTCTTCCATTATTTGAATATTTATTTCAGAATAAGCATCAGTTTGAGGAGGGTAGGATGTTCTCAAATGATGCTCAATATCATGTTCCATCTAATACTTTTACATAATTTTGACATTATGTGGGGATCATTATAAAAAAATATCTATAGAGGCGCACCATGTATAATAAAAACATCATTAATATTGATCTATACGAGGTGATCACGTTGATTGTCCTGTCTCATAACATGGAAATGAGTAGATTTTGTTTATAGATTAATGAAAAGCCATTTTTCCTCATTGTATCTATGAGTATTTGGTATTCCCAAGAAAAATTGAATAGTAGTTTCATCCAATATCCACATAAGAATAGTATGAGTTTCTAGAAATCCATTAGGATTATTCTGCATAACTATCCCTTATTGGAAACCCAAATATCTGTACACATAATCTGCAATTTACCACTTCATGTTATCCAATAAAAATGATCCTTAATATATCAATAAATCATTGTATATTTTCATATATGGTCACCACCTAGCAATTCTCTTTTTAGATGAAGTATAGATGGAACACGTAGTTTCATTCCATATTTTAGAACAACATATTTACAAACAATATCCACTAATTTTCCATCATTGACATATTTTATTTTCTTTAAAAATTCCTCTTAATAGGATTGATATTTCATTATCCGCTATAAAAACCATGATTTCACAATCTTTTTAAAAATCATTGACGTATCCATTTCATTAGAATCTTCTATATCGATTTTTACTAGATCACTAAACATATGATCCATCTCAGACCTCATTTTGGTTATAACTCCACAATCCTTCATGGTTAAAAAATCATCAACCTTATTTCCATTCAATGGGTTATTTTGTATTGAGAAATCATAATGATTGTGTATTTAGAGCCATCTTAATTGTCTAATGTTGAGATCTTACTATGAGAAGATTTATTTTATTGTTTTATGATCTGTTTATATCTCATATCTTTCTCTATAGTTTAAATACCTCCAAATTCTGATAGAATTTATTATACCCACTAAATCAAGTTCATGTGTAGGATAGTTTAATTTATGCGTCTTAAATTTCCATGACTCCCAAGAAATAACATTATCAATTTTCAATAGGACACAACCATGTCCATTATTCGATGCATCATTGTATATTAAAAAACAATCAGTCCACCCCAGTAGGATCAAAATCCATCAATTTACTAAACATATCATTAGTACATCATAACAATAATCATATTCCATTATCCAAAAACATGTAACAACAATCCATGTAATCATTTTTAGTAGGTTAGCTAAACAAGAAAAATTATGAACGAATCACCTATATTAATCTCAAATCTTATAAAACTACATACCATTGTTATGTTTGTTTTTCTATGAGATTCAATTAATTAATTCTTCATTATAGGATAAACTAATTTTCCATCCATGGACACAATATTTCGTTGAAAAGAAACATTTTTATGTCATAACATGCACTTACAGAATATCCCAATTAAAGGTCTTAAGAAATTTTTGAAAGGGATTCTCATGGTCATCATATCTTTTAGTGTATTCTATAATAACATCAATTAATTCCACAAAAAATCCACATGATATTTCCTGAATTAATTTTTTATCACATTGATAAAAATTGGGGATTCATCGGTCAATATGAATGGAATTAATTTAAACTCTTAATGTTTCTACTTTTTTTGAAATAGATTCCTCATAATGTGTTCCTTATTCCATCAAAATTAGTTATACCCAGCCTAATGATAAATCTGTGAAAATTATTGGATTCCATAATTTTTATCAATAAATTCCTCAATTGGATTAAGATAATACAAGTCTTGTATTATATTGGATTTTTTTCGATATAATCAATGCACACCCCCATGGACTCGTCATTCTTCTTAATGAAGGGAATAGGGTTTCCCCAATGTAGAACACATAGGAAAAACTCCCTTATTAACCAAATATTCTAGTTGTTAATTCATCTCCACTAATTCTATACTTTCCATTCCATAGGGAGTATTTGATAATGGCCTTGAATTGGGTATTTAATCAATGAAAAATTCAAATTAACACTCTATGGTATGTTCATGCCATTACCAAGGAAATACATAAATTTATTATGACACAATAGGTAAATCCTATATTTGATGATTTATTTACTCTTCACTAGATATTTTATTTTATTCCACCATTATAATTTTATTTAGTAGAGCTACAGGTGTTCAATAAAGATATGAATTAGTTTAATAAACTTCTTCTATAAAGATTTGGGATTCTACATTTTCCATAATTATTGTCACTTTCATTCTCTTGTAATAAATTTATGAATAATATTTTCCTAACTGGACCATATAAAGGACTATTCAGAATTCAACCATAGTTCTGATAAATAATATAACAGGTAAATCTTGTATATGCGTCATAATTTTGACTGATCGACACATCTTTTTGAAATGTTAATTCCCTTATGTGTTTTGACTAACAACTGACTTATTAAATCCAAAAGATAAATATAAAATTTTAGTTTAAAAATGTGATAGTATAAAAGAGTGTGATTATACATACTCAAATAATTCATTAGATAAATTTTATTATAGGATTATTGTACCTTACACCACAAAATATGGTAATTCTATCATCATTTTAGTTATCCCATTGGCTTGTCAATCTCTCATAGGCCTCTACTGTGGTTGATTTACTTGACTCCTAGAATATTTTTTCATAGTTCCCCATATGATTGTAATTGTAACATTGGAAAAATATGTTTTATTTCACCATGTTACACTCTTGATCAAAATGACCACTATCCCCATAGTTAAAGAAAAATCCCAGTCTATTTGAACAATTCCTAATGAGATCTTTCCATTAGTTTTCAGAAGATAGAAAAATTGGAGTTTTATTATTTTTCTTGGATGGATTCCATTTTTTATGATTCTCAGATAGTTGGTTCATCTCATGGATTCCATTGAATGTGTTTATAATATAATTTTTTCCCTATCCTAGTGGCACATAAAACATTTTCTTTTTATGATGAAAATTTCTACGAAACATGTTCCCTTCAAAGGTATTTCGTATGACCTTCTTAAATGTGATCAATCATTCAATTTATGGTATGTATATAACTAATAACATACCTAGATAAAATTTCAGGTTATCTTTATAATCACCAAAAATATTTATTTCCATAATCATTTATCAATGAAACATTTTCTTTATCTCAATTTACAAATCATAATGTAAGTATTTATCAAATAATGTCTCGTTAATGGTTCTCAATTCAGTAAGTTAAACTTCATCTTCTTACCCGGTGTTCTTGATCATAAACCACCATTGATCGGCAACACATTAGTGAAAATAGAGTAATTGAGTAATATATTTCATTTCAATAAATTCCACGGTTGTAAATACCTTATCTGGAGAATTAATCCATCTCATTAAAAAATTGTATTAGTATTTCTAATATATGATCGGGTATTATTTTATATAAAGTGATAAATCATAGGAGACTCATTCTGTGGAATATATTGGACCATTCTAGAAATGTAATATATGATAATATTATTTTTTCAGTATTATATCCTAGAGTATTTCTAATCCAATACAGGTTGTATTGGTTTTCTACAAAGGGAAATCTAGACACATTCCATGAGTATTGAAAACATTCTTCCTCTAGAAGGAATTTATAAACATTTTCATATACAAGGTTATCTTATAATATCATTAATATAAATAAAAATATGGTTTAGAACAAAACAAAAATTTATGCATCATAAATCCATGAATAATAAAAATTTATTACTTTTGATAAATCATTAATTTTAAATCCATTATAATTGTAGCTAAATAAAATTTCATTTATCCTTAGTGTATCCCCTATGAGTTTTAAACCAGGTGAACAGTAAAGATTGTTTTCATGTAGTCGGTTATATCAAGGTTGGATTCTCACACCTTATCATACTCGTTATTTCTAAGTACATATGCTAGAACCATGTCAACTTGATTTATTTATACATGGATGTATTACAAAGAATACCAACAAAACCACCACATTACCAAAATTTTAGTATGCACATATATACTTATATTAAATATATATCATATGGTTATTCCTTTAGCATTATTTTACTTAATATAGTTTCCGAGTTTTCCAGTAAAATTACATAGGTAATTACTATAACACCTCAACCACATAATCCTAGTGTTAGTAGATTATTTATTATAACGAAATGATTACATAAAACCAAATTCTAAATTACCAAAATGTTTAGTAGTATTGAAAATCCTTATTGTATACATGATACCCATAATACATTGGGAAATAACAAATACAACATGATAAATAATAATAAAAATAAATTGTGTCCTTGAATTCTTATTCAATGATTTATTCTCTGTATGCTATGGAAATGAAGCATAATAAGGGTGTTCTCAAATTCTTAGTAAGGGTAAGAAAATAAAAAGATATAATGAATAAATTGTAAAAAACATCATGGTGTGGTAAATAACTAACAACACATACCATTGAAATAACTATATAAGAAAAAATCAATATGTAATGGTGAGAAACAGAAGACACATTCCATTTTATCAACATGCTGGGAATGAAATGCATATATGGATTATATCATATGAAACCCCAATGAATATTAAAAATTACCAATAAAATATCTATGATGGTAATTATTAATAATTATAATTCATTTATAAGGCACGTGTTGATCATTAATATCAATATAAATCCTTAGGATTGATTAAAACTATAGTTTGAAACCTGTTTAATTTGGCCAATTTATCTTCTCATGAGAACCTATTGATTCATCGAGAAGCTATATAATATCGGCGATCCAAATGAAACTGAATGAAAAAATAATTATTCATATCGATTAATTGGTTTAATTACAAAAAGTAAACATTATCAAATACCCTTATTGGATAAAATATACAAATTAATCAATAATTCCTAAGTTAATCAAATAACACTCGATCAAAACCCCATATGTAAAATGATATAATGTTTTAAAGAAATAATATTCATCATATGAAAATATGTATAATCAAGTAAATTTACATAAAAATTTTATTATAATAAAATTATTGTTTCAAGATGAAGTAAACAATCAAAAAATGATGTGATATTTCAATGGTAATAAATAATAACATTTATGGGGATAATTATCTTTAAACATTCGAATGTGTCCAATACCAAATTAAAAAAATAATTCATAATATCTTTAAGGTAATATCAATAAATTAAACATATAATATCATCAGAATAAGGGTACTCATTATATAACATGAAACAGATTATTATATACACAATATAAGAGTGAACTATTACATAACAAAAAATATGTCTCAAGGGAATTTAAATTGAGAAGCAATCTCATACCTTATCCTTCCTTATGTTTTGTGGTATTTTTATTCATATATATTGGATTAAATTGTTTTAATTACTTTTAACATATCTACAATGATGTTTTAACATAACATGTTATATTATTTTAATAACCTGTTACTCTTTTGTTAATAATCATTTATTATTTTAAATATTTCAGGATTTAATTTTATTGTTTTCCAGAGTATGTTTTGAATTTTTTTATGATCTTATTAAATTGATCATGATTTTACCATCCTTATAATGTATTACATTACATAATTATATTATATATTCACTACAACTGTTTTAATAATAATCATCCATTAATTCTGGAGATAATAGATGAAAAGCACTGTTCTGGGAGATGGTTTTTCATACAAACCCGTGAACACTACATTCATTTCACTATTGTATTAAAATAATGAAATGCAATTGATACATATAAACACTATAATTCCAAAAATATATATGTTTCATATATGTTACGTAGGTTTATTATAACCATCCATTATACATTCCATTTATTGTGTGAATAAGTTATATTTTATTGAGGGATAATAGTCCACACTTCCACACACAATGTTATCTATTTCCAAAAATTGCACTGTATTAATGTTTTTGTTATAAATTAATTTATGATGTATAATAAAATTATAAAAATGATATATATCCTATATTAATAGATTGTCCATTCTATTTCACACCATGTGATGCAGTAATGGAAGAAAGAACAATCCTTTTTTCATAAGGCAGTAGTTCACTGTTGACATAAACAATATGTTCGTTAACCATCATATGGAAGAACGTGTACATGTTGTTTGAATACATAAAATAAAAGAAATCCAATTATATTTATGATACTTATATAGTTATATAATAATTAAATAGGTGTTTTGAGGGATTTTAGAATGAATGTAAGTAAAAGAACATGAGGATAAATCTTACCTGTTATTTTGGAATATTACTTTTGTTTTAACATAATGGATTCCTAGGATGGATTTATGACCTAAGGTAAGATTATAGGATTAGTGGTGGGATATTGAGGAACTATTTTTTTAGGTATTTATCATGCCAAAGATTATTGACTAGTGTGATGAACCTAGATGAGAGAAGGCCTTTTATTGTGGAAGAGGAGTATCCCTCTGGTAAATTTAGGGAAGGGGAATTCCACCAATGTTATTCTCTTGGAATGATGATCCCATAAGAGAAACAAATTAATCCAAAGGATTATAGGGTCGAAATATGGCCAATTAATTTCTATTTGGTATGTTTCTAGTCCATTTTACCTATAAGATTATGGTTTAGTCCCTTTATATGTTTAAAATCACCTTAATCTTCTAAATTAACTTTATTTATATTCACTGATATTTTTGGTCACAAAATATGTTTTCCTTATTTTAACTTTTAAATAATTAATATACCAAATATTTATTCCATTTCAACAAATTCCAATCGCATAAGTAGATTAAAATAATTTACATTCAATCCCACTGAAGTAACAACAATGATGGGTTTTATAATAAAACCCTTATAATGATTGGGTTGTTTTTATAGTCAATTTCAATGAGAAATAAATTCCAATGACCTAAATTTAATTAATTGATAAATAAATGGTCTAATTATACTTCAAAATAAAATAAAATAAAAATTTTACCTTATTAATGAATTCAATGAAATAATAGTTTTGAACTAAAATTCATTAAATTTAATTATTCAATAAAAAAAGAATCAACCCAGAAAAATGGCAAAAATTACCCACATATAATTTATATATTTTTCAGAAAAATATTAATATTATTCTACTATATTAAATTTATAAAAGTGTTTTATTTTTTATTTAAAATACTTTTTTTCATTAAATTATGGAAAAACCACCATTATAAGAATATCCTATTTTATGTCATATATTTGATATATTTCTATATTATATGAATAAAATATATTTGAAAAGTGTAAAATTTTATATTTGGATATATAATATTTAAATTTATTATATAATATCTCTAAAAGTTTTATAATTCAATTGACTATGAAAACATGATTAAATTGAGATTTTTATAAATCGGTTTTTGTTTGTGTTGTAATAATATCTACAAATTCTAAAAGAAAATATGGAAAATTATTTGGGGGATACCTTCACCTCTACTAAAAAAAATCCATCCTCAAAATATAAGGTCTATTACCATCAATGTGATTTGTGTAGTTCACATTATTTAAATTTTATGGTTCTAATGTTTCTTCTTCAAATTTTGATTTCTATAGAGTACCTTAACTGGATGAGTTCTATGATTTATTAATATATGTTATCTTGTCATAAAGATTTGGAATGAATCATCAAAATATAATTGTATATGTCCAAATATATTTCTCCATTTGTGATCTCATAAATTGGTTTATAAATGTACTTCTTTAGAAGAGATACACAGAACACATCATGTAACATTGAGAGATTCGGTGGCTTTCCATAATGACAAAAATAAAATCCAACTCCATTTAGAATATCAAATGGTCCAATATTGAATGGGCTCAATTTTCATTTCATAAAAAACCAAATAACTCCCATCGATGGTTATTCCTTCAAGAAAACAAGATTTCCCACTTGGAATTCCAAATCCTTCCTTTATTTATCAGTATAACGCTTTTTTCATACTCTATGAAACATTAATATATTCTAGAATAGAATTTCATTTTTTTCTTTTATTTAAAAAAATTGGCCTATTAATTTACTCTCACATACATCATCCCAAAAAGTTGTAGTATGTAATAAATTACTATATAATGCTTCATCCTATTTCAAATGAATAATTGAATTGAATCAATTGTTATAGGAAAACTCAACCAATGGTAAGAACATAGACCATATAACAAGAACATTGAGTGAGAATGAGCTAAAAAAGTCATCCATTGTTTTAATTATTCTTCCATACAATCAAATAGTTTTATGATGTTTGTATGTGCTGAAACAATGAATCGTATCAAGATGCAGCTAAATAATTTTGAAAATTTTCAACTTAATATAGGTATCTGAATTAGAAAAATTTGATAGATATGATTCCTGAAGACTTACAACATCATTAACATAGAAGCTTATAAGGTTATAAGTTGGAGGGACTTCTCTTGTAGAAATGAAATTTTTTGATTATGTTAATTAATAAACAATAAATCAAATTGCATCAATTATTATAAGATAATTTGGATGTCCCTTTAAAACTACAATGTAATTTAATCTAATTTCGATATTGGAATGGGAATAGGTTGTCGAAATCCTTTTGGATGCTGCCTCACCACCACCACTTATTTGGAAACCAACAAATGAACATATAATCATAATTTCACAATTCATGAAATCCCACAAAAAATATTACTACAAATATCAATTCTTCATCGTGATACTATGTTGCGTAGGAAAATTTTAATAATGGGAACCATCCAAAAATTCCCTTCTAAACTAAGGTATAGATAGAAAGCATATCCACTATTAAAATTATTGAGCATCACCTTCTCAAAAAACAATATAATTTTCATCATTAGTAGGTTTCATTTTCTTCATAATTTCCTCATCAACATAATAGAAATTCATTATCCTCCCTAACAAATCAGTTTTTTCAATAATTTGAAAAATCAATGTTGTCTACCATTACATAGTAATTCCTATATTAGTCATCACTACATCCATGATCATATGATAATTCTCAATCCTAGTTGGGTTTAGAACTCTATTATAATTCTATTAAAATTCATCCCATACATTTTTTATTTACCTGAGTGGTTGTGTATTAAGGAATCATAATCCTTGAGTAGTTTGAGCCATTTCATTTGTCTCATGTTGTGATACTTCAATGAGAAGTAGTATTCGAGTCTCTTATGATCTGTTTAAATCACACATCATTGTCAACAAAGATAATGTATCCATATATTCAAAGGGAGGATTATTAGTTCTAACTAAAGATTATGGGTTGTATTTTTTTAATTTTTTAATTTAATTTATTCATAAGAAATCATATTATAATTTAGAATTAGGACATAATAATGTCCCTTCATAGATGAGTCACTATATATTGAAAACATATAAATCCATAATAGTATGGTCAAGATATGATAATTTACAATGATTCTATTTAGTAAATAAAATAATTATTCCCATTACTTTTCTCAAAGAAACACAACCACATATTTGTATGATTGGATAATGATTTCTATAATAAGGAAATGTTTTGAATAAAACACTAATAGTAAACCTCCAAACAAGTGAAATTACAAAAAAAAAAGTTATGTTTGTTGTTATATGGCATTTTTTGAATTACATTTTCCTTCGAGAAACAAATTTTATTCCATCATTAGAGAAAATATGGACAAAAAATAAACCTCTTAAATCCACAACACACACTTAATGAATTTCCCACATATCTCTTTCCTTATAAGAGATTTATTAATTTTTTTCATGTTATTCCAAAGGTATTATAGATTTTAGATTTTACTATAATATAATCATTGAATACCCCAACTAAGTCTTTATTAATTTCAATTAATAGTATATAAAATTTTTTCCATAAAAATATATGTTTAATTACTAAATTACAATTGAATTACTGTAGTCCCATAATGTAAATAAATCATTTGAAATGATGTCATTGGAATGTGTTCTTTATTAACTGGCATAAGTGATACCCAGAACAATGATCATTATTTGAAAAATATCGGGCTCTGGGTAGTTGATAAAACCTATCATCTTTGCCAAAAAGGGGATATTTTATATTTATTAGTATTAAAATTTATATCCTTGTAATCAAAATACAACCTCAGGGACCCATATTTATTTTAAATTATAGAATGGGGGATCTTCATTATAGAAAAATAGGGATAAAAAGTCCCTTAATACACAAATCTTCTAGTTGTTTCATCTTATCCACTAAGTCTATAGTACTAATTCTATAGTGATTCATTCATATTTTCCTTGGATCAGGGATAAAAAATATTGAAAATTTATCTTCACACTCTAGGTGTTGTCTAGGTAATTCTTCCAGGAATAATTCAATGTATTCTGACACAATATGCACATCCTTGATTTGAAGATTACATTCTTTATAACTAGGTTCTTTATTTCTATTTCCCTGGAAATTTAATTTAGTAGAGCTAATGCGGGTTGATTTATATATGAATTGGGTGAGGAGAAATATACTCAAAAGATGAGGGATTCAAAATTTTCTTTACAAATCATAACCTCTTTTCACTTTAAATACACTCTTTGCATCATATTTTCAAATCTAGCCTCCAATAAGGAATACATCAAATTTTCCCACAGGTATGACAATGTTGTTAGCATGTAAATCATGTTTAAGTGCCACAATTGGGATTGAACAAATCATCATTGTTTCAATGATAATTCCCATATGAGTTTTTATTGGAAACTCCCTTATTAAATCATGTTGGAAATGTCTCATTTTCATGTAAAAGGGGTACATATAAAATAGTGAGATGATCACAAATCAAATAATGAGTTAGGAAAATTTCAGGATAGGATTAATGTATCTTCCACAACATCAATCAGTACTTATACCTCTACTATAGTGGTTTCATCGGTTTATCCATGAAACATTAGCTCCTTCTATGGTTCTCGATACATAGGGAATCATTTTTCATAGTTCCCCATCTCCTGAAAGATGAAGCATTAGAAAATACTATTTTTTCATATTCAATTTTCACTCATGAGTCATGAGACCACTTTCCCCTCAATTATATGAAACTCCAAATCCCATTAAACATTTACCAATGGGATTTTCCCAATAGTTTTCACAAGACGAAAAAAGGATTAGTTCGATTATTCTTCTTAGATGCATTCCATTTTTAGTTATTCATAAATGAACTCTTAATCACTTGGATACCCTTGGATATATTTATTCTATAAAAGTATTTATATATATTGATGGCACATAAAACAATTTCTTCATATGTTGAAAATTTATGAGAAACTAGTGGCCTTTGGAGATGTGTCATTAGAACATTGTTTAATTATACCATATTGGACTCCATGTTACATATATAATCTATATTATATCTAGATAAAAATGAAATTATATATTCACAATCATTAACACTCTCTTGTTCTTTTTTAATTAAGATTTGAAAATTTCCCTTTATCTCAATTTTATGATCCTTATGGAATTATATGTCAATGAATTTTTCCTTGAATGTTATCCATAACATGAGTTTAATTTACTCTTCCTATCCGGTATTCTACATAAGTGGATTCGACTGGTCAACACCACCTTGGAGATGATTGACTAAATGCAAAACCATTCCATTTTCACTATATTTGTAGGATATAAATTTCTTCTCTAGACATTTAATCAGTTGAACATATATAAATTGATTCATTGAAGAATTAAATGGGGGGTTTCTTCTACACTAATAGATCTAGTATACAAGATCCTATATACGGAAAAGGTTACACCATTCTCGAAATGTTATTAGTAATAACTTGTATGAGTTTCCCTAATACTTTCATGATTATCTCTATTCCAATACCAGATGTTTTGGTTTGATCCATAGGGAAATATCAACATATTCCATGAGTAATAACACCATTCATCCTTTGATAAATGATACCTAAAAATTTTATATAGTGGGATAGATCATAAAATAATAATTTATAATTCTACTATGATATACACATTACAAAATTTTATGTATCTTAAATATTCAAATCATAATATTTTGTTAATTTGGGGAAATATTTTTACTCATTTATTTCATAATGGTATGTAATGAAAATATGAATTATCCTAATTTTATCACTCATGGGTTTCAAACCAAGTGTGATGTTATGTCCATTTTTGTGTACCATGATACACTGAGTCAAGCCTAGCATATATTATCAATGTTTTTTCTCCTAGGTACATCTATTCTAGAACCATGTCCACATGTGTTAACTATACATGGATGTATTACTAGAAATACCCAAATAATCTAATCCTTAACAAAATATAGGATGTTCATATATACATGTACTCAATGTCTATAATAGCATTATGTTCCTTAATATGTTTTTTCTAAATATAATTTCCACAGTTTCTACTATACATCATTTGGTTCCAACTATAACACCATGTCCCAAAAATTCTTGATTTGGTGCATTAATTTATTATAATTGAATAATTAAAAGGAATCTAATAATGGAGGATAAATTATTTTAGTAGTTTATTAATTCCAAATTACATACATTATTACTAAAATACATTGGAAAATAGTGATTGCAACATGATATAAAATAATAAAAAATAAACCTAATATCGCAATGATTATTCAACTATTTGTTATCCATAACCTAGGGAAAATAAAACATGATTAAGGAGATGTAAAATTATCAATAAGGGTATATAAAGAGGAAAAAAAGAATTTGAATAAATCAACATTTAATGGTAAATAACTAATAACACATTCCATTAAGATAACTAGATAGTTCTTAATCAATATGAAATGGTAATAAACTGAAGACACAAACCATTTAATTTATATACAGAAAATGAAAAGGATTCATAGATTTTGTCACCTAAGGAACAAAAGGATATTAAAAGATATATCCGGAATTTATATAAAAGAAAATCATAAATATCAGATTTCATTTCTATAGTACATGAGGTTATATACTGTCAAGATCCATCCTCCATACATTTTAAAACTGTAGGTTCAAACAATTTTAACATGGCCAACATAATCATCTCATGAGAACATATCGTAACATAAAAATTGAATATAATGAAAAGGATACACCTATATTAACATGTATTGATAATTATTTTTATCAGGTAACTGATTTAAATAATAAACATAATTCTTTATCAAATATATTTATTGATTAAATTATACAGATTCATCAACAATTCCCTAGTTAATTAAATTACTCTCAAAGAAAATACAATATACAAAATGATATATGGGTTATGGAATAACAATATCTATCATATTAAAATATTAATATTCAATGGAATTTTAAAAAAAACCTATAATAATGTGATCATCGCATGAAAAAGTTGACAATCAACAAAGGAAGTGAAATTTACAACGTAATCATTAAGAACATTCATGACGGGAATTATATTTAAAAATTCCAAAGTCTCCCATACCACATTGAAACATTTTTATAATAATATACCTCATGGAATAAAATCAAATTAATGTTATAATATCATTAGAATTATGGGATTCATTAAATAACATGGAAATGGAAATAGATACACCATATAAGTGTAAAGTCGTGCATAACAATATATATGTCTCAATGGGATGTAAATTGAGATGAAATCCCTTAACATAAACGTCTTCTTCTGTGAGAAAATTATCCCTGTGTATTTTTATATAAAATATGTTACTACCTATGAGAACTGTAATTATGTTTTTATCATCACATATCATCATTTTCTGACATCTTATTAACCGTTTGTAAACTATATTTCATTATTTTCACTATTCCATGTGTCAAATGCCTAATATTCCCAAGTAGTTTTTGACTTGTTATTTGTTGATCCTATTACATATAAACTGATTTAATAATATCAATAATTTAGACCATGAAATAATTTTCATATATATTTATATAACTTTTTTTTAGAATAATCTATAAATTTGGAGGACAAGAAATGAAACTCACTGTTCATGGACAAGGTAGGCCATATATACAATGAATTCTCAATTCATATAGTTATTGTTTTAAAATAATTAATATTAAATGATAAATATTTAATTTATAATTCAATTATTATATCTATGTTGTGATGTTATATAATTTTGGTAAAAACCACCTTTAAAAATTTAATGTATAATGTGAATGAGTCATGTCGCTTTGAGTGGGATGTAGTTAACACTTCCACGAACGATGTTACCATATTTACAAAACCACAGGTGCATAACATTATATTCTAGAAAATAATTAATGATGTATAAATAAATTATTAATATCATATATATCAAATATATCATATATAAAATTATTTTCCATCATAATGTCCACCATGAGTGGGGGTAAAGATAAAACTCTCAATCATTGTTTCGTGATATGATATTTCATCACTCACAAAAATAGTTTGTTTTTAACCATTAGATTGATTTGATTGTCTATTTAGGTATAGAGTGTAACTTAAAAACATCCTAATATTTTTATTATACTGGATTATTAATATAAACATGAAATAATAATATCTTAATGGGTGTGGAATAAAAATAAAATAAATGAACATGAGAAAGAATTTTACCTATAATTTGGGTAACTCATTTTGATTTCACTAAAGAGATAATTTGGATGGATTTATACCCAAGGTAAGGTTTTGAAAATGATGTTATAGATAGTGAGGATATGTTTAGGATTATATTGGTCAACCATATTGGAACGAGATGTGTGAGTTAGTGGGAGGAGAGGACACTATTTTATACTTCATGAGGAGTGACATGTAGGAAATTTTGGGAATGGGAATTCCACCAATCATTTTCCCATGTAATGGTTTCCCCATAATACACCCATTTAGTTTCATGGGTGTATAGGATCTAAATATTTCTGTATATTTTCTCTCGGACATGGTTTTATTTTATTTATGCCACTAAGATTATGGTTTTTCCCTTATTCAACATAATTTTACCATAATCATTACAACAAATTTTAATTAAATTAACTAATATTTTATTTTGAAATAAAGTAATTTGAAATTTTTATAAATTATTAATTATTATGAATGCATCTATTTAATTCATTTAACAAAATTAAAATCACAAAATTGGCAGAATGTAATATAAATTTCATCCCGCAGACGGGACGACATTGATGGTTTTTAAAGTAAAAAAGTTCAACTGTTTGTTGGGGTTTTACACTAAAATTTAAACTAAAATTTATTCCAATGACCTAAATAGTTTTAATTAATAACAATATTATTTAAATAATCATTAAAAAACTACATGAATAATTTATAATTATAAATATATTTGATGAAATAGTAGTTTTGAATTAAAAGTCATTATATTCTATTATTCATTAAAATATGAAATTTCATAGAAAAACAAAAACAATTCACCCTACAATAATAATTATTTACAATTTTCAAAAATGAAGTTAAGTTTTATATTATATATTTATAAAGGGGCCAAATTTTTTATTTGAAAAATGTTAAACATTAAAAGGTCAAAAACCACCTTTATAATAATATGGATTTTACATTATAATATTGGGTATGTTCATATATTTACCTAGAAAATATATTAGAATTGTGTCAAAATATATGTTTGGATAAATAATTAATAAATGTACTATATATACAGTTTATAAGTTCTATAATTTAATAGACTATGAAAACTATAACTATATTTGGTTTTGTGTAAATTTGATGTTGTCTGTGTTGCAAAACAATGGTCAAAATATAATGGAAAATATGGTATGGTGTCGTGTTTCTATTACATCAGAGGGAGTGTGATGACATCTGAACAAAAATGAATGTATTTATTTCAACTTTTATTATTAATGATTATTTAAAATTATGAAATTAATTATTTCTCAGTATTTTATTGGTAATTATATCACTATATCATTTTTAATAATAATAATATAAATGTAATATTATTTTATTTGATTTAAATTTTATTACTATGAAATAGTAAAAAAATATAGTTTTATTATTGTTTTGAATCATTTTGATATGTACTCAACCCTTTTTATACCCATCCCAGACCATAATCCCTTTGTTGTAAGTGTCTAGATTACGTGATTATTATCATGTTTTCGGGTATATGACAATCAATTTTTTTACATCCAATGAACACCAAAAAAATGTTTATAAAATATGATATTAATTTTATGTTACCCCATTCTAATTTATTGTACAGTTAAATATGATTTCAAATAAATGATATTTTCACCTTAAAAATTTATTTGAAAAGTATTATTGAAAAATTATGATATGTTATCTACAAAATTTAATGTGTATGTGAAATATTAGTGACCTCAAAATTTTGGTTTTTTTTCATTGGTATTTTTGACACATATAATTGAAATTATAATTTTGGATATGGTTTCTCATTGTCTGTCTCACTTGAATGTTCATCATTTAATTTTATTGAGATATATCTTATATAATACTTTCCACTCATTTTTTATCCTATATAATCAGGGTTACCTAGCAATTATTAAAAGAAAAATATTCACAATTTCAATTTTATGAAAGATGATGTTTTTTAAATGTTGTCTCAAAAAAATTGAGGAATATTATATTTTTGGACAGCCTCTATGTTTATATTAGTGAAATCATGGGAATTAAATGGTTAAAAGAATATCATGTAGTGTCCTAAAACATTCAAGATGTACATTTTCATTTTTTTGATGTATTTCATGTCTGGTGAGAAAGTTTGATGACTTTATAAAAGCATTAATTTTAGTTTCATCCATATATTTTTACAGCATTCTATGGTATTGTGGGTGATGGTGATCAATTTGATGATCAATTGGTGTAGAGGGAATGCATATATTTTTTTATTTGGCTCTGTGGTGGTTAGTTTAAGAAAAAAAGTTAAATTAGTTTTCTATATACTTTGGTGAGTGTGTTTTTATGGTGGTCTCCCATTGTAAAAAAATTCTCTATAAAAACACCTTATGTGTGTGTGGTGAAAAAAAATGGTTCCTCAATAGTTAACCTGTGAGAAATTGTGATACAATGAGTTCACCATGACATGGTACACAGAACTGAATGGAGAAATAGATGGGGTCTTGACAACATTCCATGAAGATGAATTGGTGGTGGATAAAATTATTCTAAGTGATTTTTAGAATGTATATGATTTTTAGATCTCACATAGAGATATAGACCTATGTTTTACTTGATCCCACTACAACATGGTCAGTGACACCATGCCATGGTGAATGATAAATAAGAATTCTGTTTAAATAAAGCACCCAACCACGTATGGAAAAATATATTTTCACATCCTTTAACCCAAGGCTAATTTCAATCCCCTCCAACATTCTCTCTTCATTTTCATTTGAGATTATTACTCTAATGTTCATTTTCATCAAGATTCCTTAGATCTAGGTATCAATTTATATCACATTTTCTCATTCTTCTTTATTTATATGCTTCAATAAGTGAGAGACCTCTATTTTGGAGTTAATACTTCTTATGATTGATTTCGGATAGTCTAAGGTGTTGTTTCATTATAATAGGGTGGTCGATAAATCATGTTTCTTGTGAGAAAATTCCTTACAGAATAATAATTGATGTGGGGTATTTGAGTTCTATCCTTATTTATATGAAACAATGAAACAATCAAAAAAATTCATTCCTCTAGGTGAATGGTATTTGTTCTGCCAATCAATGACACTGACTAGAAAAAATAAATTGGATTTGAATAGTGAGAACCACATTCTATAACCAATTTTCATGATGTTTTTGTTTTTTATTCAATGTTCTGTCATGACCCATCCATTGGGGACTGGGCCGTGACAACACCAAGCCCACCTTCCCTCGTCTGGGGGCTGGCAACTAGCACCGAAGGCGTATTCCCTAAAACTAGGAAGGCAGTGCCTTTCTAACATGTATCTCATGCAACTAGGCACACAACCTTATTCGAACACAGGAAAATTTATAAGTAAAAAGGGTGTGTACAGTAAGTAAAAGGGTCCAGAATACAAGCCCAATTGGAATGTACAAGAAAACTAGAACGTACAAGTAAACTAGACAGTTCCTTGGAACACCAACCATGGATCATACCTGAAGGGTAGGTACAACTCTTGAACGGTCATATTGGAGGTACACCTCATCTATGGTCTACCTCAGAGCTACCTCCAGTCACGATACCCTCATCCTTAGTCAGCACTTCACATCTTTTGCACCAAACATAACGAGTTTAGGGTGTAGCCCGGGTAGGGGTGAGTATAATGATACTGAGTAGGGACCCCGGGATCCCCCCCCGAAGGAATGTCCAATTACACAACGGATAAACCAAAAAGCATGAAAACAACTATCCGCACTAACTAGGTTTATTCCTATACATATACCTAAGTTACCATGTATACCCCACTCATTCATGAGGAAACAGAATCCCCAAATCCATAGCCAAAGGTTCAATTGTTTCTCAAAGGAAGGAATACCATTAAGGTAACACCAAAATGGTAAGTACCACAAAGGTAAAACCACAGAAACAAATTCCAAAAAGGTTTCACCATGAAGGAATGTACCACACAAGTATTCCATATAGAATAATACAACAAAGATATCACAACGAATGTAGTACCACACAGGTATGCCATGTATAAGAATACAACCACGTTATCACCACAAAGAAAAGTACCACACAGGTACGCCACATAGAAGAATACCACAAAGGTATCACCATTAAGATAAGTACCACACAGGTACGCCACAGAGAAGAATACAACTAAGGTATCACCATGAAGGAATGTACCACACATGTATTCCACGAAGTAGAATACCACCGCAATATCACGACAGAGATAAGGACACAACTCAAACCAGTTATAACATAGGTACAGTTGTAGGTATGATCAAATGTATCTACAGAGTCATATTTATCTGTTAAGAGGTAGACCCACGTCGATCCTAAATCATCGGACCCACACAGGATCCTAGTACATCATCATACCCACACATGATCTTAATAATACATACCCACACATGATCATAGTACATCATCAGACCCACACATGATCCCAGTACAACATACCCACACACGATCCTACTGCATTATCAGACCCACACAGGATCATAGTATAGAAAACCCACACATGATCCTAGAGTAGTCCCAGAAGGATTCCAAGAGCATATCCCTGTGGGATCCTAGAGCACAGAACCACAAAGGATCCCTTTCCCATGTTACAATAAGCTACAGAGATCCACACTAAGCTAACATGATTCCGAGAGGATCCACTCGTCAAGAGACAGGTCTATATTCCGACTACCATGATGTCCAACAAAGAAATATCCGAAAGGACCGCCACATAAAAGTTGTCTCAGTGAAATAGACGGTGCATCAATCATATGCTCAGTCTCTATGTTATTGGCCTATTAGTCCCAAGGGAATGGTTGGATTCATGTTCAATCCAACCCATCTATACCAAAAATTTAACCAAAACTAATGTGGGGAATTCCAAAGAATCCTTCTTGCTCCAAGGTTTCTGGAACCACTTACAGTTCGTCAAATGGATGATCGTAGCTCAAAGTATGGCTGAATTAGTGAAAAGGTTTGAAGTCGGTCTGGGACCGGTCTGACTAGGTTGGACCGACCCTGCTCGACCTAGACTGGGCTGACCCAATCGGGTTCGGGTTGACCCAACCCGACCAGGGGTCCTTCCCTTAGTCGGACCTGGCCTGTAGCATCCGACCTGGCCTGATGGGTTCGACTTGGCCTGCTGGGTCGGGCACGGCCTGCTGTCGGCCCATAGTTTGGCGGTCCACGGTGGGGAGGCCCGCAGTGGGGGGGGGGGCAATGGTGCGGAGACCTAGAGTGTTGTAGCCCATGGTGTGGTAGCCAGCATTGGAGCATCTACTAGGCGTCCCCAGCAGGCCGAATGGCCAGCCTCTCCTCAACGCGGTGCGGTAGGGCATTGCACCATCTCTTGCGGCCGACCGCATGTCGGCCACACACCCTCATTGTTGCGGCCTCGTGCATTAGCTCTTGTATACCATGCGGCGTGGATGAATGATTCCGCCACTTCGCGTGACTGACTTATGTCGGCCACCACCTGTGCTCTGCTGCGACTGACGGGACGCGACCATTCTCCAGTGGTGTATTCATGCTGCCACCTTCTTCGCGGTTGCCCATGGTGCCGGCCACTGCTCCTAAGTCCCAGAGGAGCTAATCACCGGCACCGGTCGCTATCCTCCTCCGTCCCGAAGAGCACATCAAAACCATAATGGTTGTGTAGTGTTCAGGCCATGTTCGTTTGGCCGGCTCCCTCCGAATTATAGCCGTAGCGAGCGGCATAGATGTTCTTAATTCATGAAGGATGTCATGAACGAGAGAAGGTTGTATAAATAAACAACAAACCCTACAAGATAGCCCACAAAAACCTCCATCAAAGACAATATAATTGTGGGACTACCCTTTAGTCGGTTGACACATGTTCCTCGTATAAATTCAAGAATATGGAAGAGGAAATCAAAAACCCTCAAATGAAATAATCCCCTACCTTGAACGTCATGGAATCATTCCCACTTGTCGGTGGACCATGTCCTTAGTTCTTGCATCTAGATCCCAAATACACCAATCGCACATCCAACATTGATGGTTCAATTTCATCTGTCACCTCCCACTAGGTCGGCTTCATCTTCTAAGTTTCAAGAGTCATGACACATTACCAGAGTTTCGTTGCTTAGTGAAGTCATGCCAAATCCTCCCCCCATGCTCTATATAAATAGAAAAGGGGTGGGTATGAAACAATCATGGAATTTATGAAATTTTATTTAATAGGAACCTTCCAAAATTTGAACAACTTTGTTACCTAGTATTTAAAAGACATGCCATTAAATTTAAGTTGGTGAAATTAAATGGGAGGTTTCCCAAGGGACTTCCCCATATTAAAGTGGGGTTCGGGTGGTCCCCACCACCATGAATTCACAAATGGGAGTTTTTTAGCTCGGGTGGTTCCCACACCTATGCATTCAACTGGGAGGTGAAAAATAAAAGAAAAAGTACTATTTTATTTTATTTTTATGTCCACTAAAAACACACACAAAAAAATTCACCCTCGACCAACTACGGTCGAGGAGAATGTCTCCTTAAGAGAATATTGTAACAGCGAGTTCAATGGTGTCCTCAAATTTCATTTCCATGAACAAGTTAAAAAGTTAAGAAACACATCTTTCGCATTTAATGAACGTACCAGAAAATAAGATCGAAAAATTATTAACATTCACCCTTGACACGCACCTGTAATGGTTGGGCTCTACCCTAGTGAATGATTCCCTAACGAACCCAATGATATCCTCTGATTTCAAATCCGTGTTACCTTTTAAAAGTTATGTATTTTCAAATAAAATAATTTTCACTTAATTATATTATTTACGGAAAAAAACTATCATTCACTGGTGTCCCGTACTAGCCAAAGTTAGTATCTTAATAAATAAACCCACCATCCAGGGTCCAATGGTGCCCTCAGATTTCTAATATGTGCTACTATTTAAGAGTTCTTCCACATGTTTCAGTAAAACTTCTTATGCAGGCTAATTAAGGCTTAACAAAACTTCAATGGATCATTCTGGACTGTCTGGGCCTTGGAATTGTGCGCTGTCAGATTTCATATTATCGAAAATTTCTCATATAATTTAAAAAAATACATGGAATTTTTGGGTAATTGCATTTTATATACTGAGGTGATGTTGGGATTGGAAATAACATTAAGTTGGATACATTATTAAATCCATTAATTCTACTAGAATAATATTGATATTAGTTCCCAATTTTTTGTATGTTATGTGTGGCACATTTTCATGGTTGGTAATTATGGCATGGTGTGCCCAGTTGGTTGTTTTTCCTTGGTGTCCTTGGTTTCTATGGAGTGGTGGTTTTTATTTGTTGTGTTTGATCTAGTTCATTCTTGGTATTAGGTTTTGTAGTAATGAAATGATTGTAATCAATAATAATTTGAATTTAAATAGGATTAATTAATGCTAATGAAAATGGATTTATAGGAATGAAAATGAAAATTTGAATATGCTATGTGTAATTTATATGATTCTTGGTTTATATTTGTTAATTTTAATTTGTTGTATTGAATGATGAAGTGGTATTTGTGAAACCCTTTTAGTGATATCACTATTTTAATAGTGTTAGTATGAATCCATAGGTGTAGTATTATGGTTGAGATTATCATATGTTTGGATCCTTTATATCTTCACACTCCCTAACCGAGTCATGTACTTAATAGTGACACACAAATGTTATGGGTAGTTAGTATTCCCAAACAAAAGGATGGGGTGGATAGAGATGGACTAATACCCCCTATCCCAAACTCTCTATATTATTGTGGTCATGCTTTTGTATCTGATATATATATGGTAGTGATTCCCTGTTATTGATGGTAGAATGTGTGGTGGGGAGAAGTCTAGTAGGAGGAGGTCAAAGCATATATTTCCAATAGATTCATGATAATACATGATTAATACATTAATTGTGTACAATTTTTATAAGAAAATGTGTTGATTTTGTTGTTTTAATTATTAATGTAAGATTCTATATCATATGAATTATTCATTTTTTCATAATGATATATGTTTTGGGAGACAATATGAAGGAATGGAAATGATCCTTGTATACACATAAAATGTGGATTAAAAAATAATTGATGATCATGGTGAACTTATAGGGAGTGGATCTTAATAACCATTGTGAAATGTGGCTATTAGGGCAGAAAAATGTATTCACACATCATCTATTGATTGATGTCATGAATAAAATAAAATTCACTAGGATGATGAAATCACCATATAGTGAGGATACATATAAATCATTCCCTAAAATGTACTTTTAAATACATTAAATCCTATATTTTATGAATTCATAAAATGTGGTGGATAATTTTCCCATTGTGTAATAATTAAATTACGTATAGTGGTCAGGATGGACCAAAAACATCCATATTTGTCATTTCATGAGGATTTTACATTTTTATGACACCACACCGATATAAAATAATAGGTTAGGGTACCACTTTAGGGATTATTCGGGAGGCACCACCACTGGTATCAATGACAAATCTTTCCATGATTCCCCAAATAGGACAATTATTTTTCTATCCCTTTTGACAAGATGAAGGGGAAATTTTTTTTCAAAGATTCATTAATGAAGGGTTATTTATTTTACTGTTTTTTTATTTATGAAAAAAACCCATTTCTATTGGTTTTCTGCAACCCTAATCTCTTAAATCTCTTTATTAGTTTTCCATTCAAGACCATTATATTATCGATGCGAGAGTGATACTTTTATTGAATTGATTGGTAAAGGAATCATAGTAAGACTATTGGGTGGATTATGTCACTATATTTAGTTATGTTATTGAGTAAATAATTCATCAAATAGCTGATTTTACTTGACCATTGTGAAAAAGTAACATATGTTATTTTAAGGTGTTTTATCATGACCATTTCATTCTACTACACACGATTCAGACACATCTTATTGATTATTCATTGTTTTCGTCTCTAATAAATCATTAATCCGTATTCTATTACTTCTAATAATGTTTTTATATTTGAATAAAATCCACAACAATAATAATATATTATTTTAATAAATTTTTTATGATTCATTAATTAAATAGTTATGGTTTAATTTATTAGGTTAATATTTTCTCCATCCCTACCCCAATGGGTATGATATGGAATTTGAATATCCTATACTACCATAACAATTTGTGGATTGATTGATTCTTTTTCTAAATTTATATATTTGGTATCCATTTTTTAATTTATCTCACCCCATAGGATATCAAATAGTTTGAGAAAATTACAAGAAACTTATTGAAGAATATTTTGGATTGATAATTTATAAAAATTATTTTTCATCATTTTTATTGCTGTTTTTTAATGGTTTTATATTTATATGAAAATTTTATTACTTTTAACTAAACTTGTCATTTTCCAAAGGCATGGATATAGGTAATGATGACTACCTATGTGTAATGTTCCATCTTTTTAGAACGGTACAAAATATTATGTGACTATTAAAAACATCGTGTTTCAATCATGTGATGTGATTAAATGTATAAGGATTATTTTATTATAATTTAGTGATCATTAATTAAAAAGTAATTTGTAAATTATATAACAAAAAATATAGACATTGTTATATCATTGTTTTTAATAACTATTTTCCCCAATTGTTTGAGTCACCTAGTGCACTTTGGAGGCCGCACGGTTTGTCGGAAACCATACAAGTCAGGCTACATGCATGTATAGGTGTAGCAATCTTCTGAAAAGAATCATTTGGCCTACGTTGAGCATTGTTATTCTATCTGTACTATTATCCTATTAGAGTGGTCCCTTTGGATAGGTTTTTATTCATGGATGACAAAAGGGTTTGGAAAACCGTGTAGCCAATGAGTGAAACCAGCATGTTTGAGGATGATTTTATATATTTCCACATTTGATATTTTTAAACCCACTGTTCCTTTTCAACATCCTGTCATAGAAAACACCCATTCCAGAAGCTATCCTTCTCCTCTATGTTATGGATATTGATAAAAACTTTGTGTGAACTCAGTTTTCATCTTCGACAGGTTTGCCTGATTCTATTCACTATGTTATACACTCGTCTTCCTTATATTCCATAATTTATTTTGTAGTATATTTAACTATTTTGGTTTGAAATAATTTTTTTGATATTCATTGAATTTGGGGAATCTTTAATTTCACCAATTCTATTTCGATTAAATGTAACACACTTGATGAGGAGGGAGATAATATCCTAATGTAGGTCACCTAGCATATTTCATTCATTTTTAGTTATTTTATTCCATGTGTTGAGAATCCACACACCAAAAATTATTATTAATCCCCAATATTCATAAAAATTATTTTAAATAGTTTTCGAATCCCTTTACGATCATAATTAGTTTCGAATCATCCCATTGTTTTCCTCCTTTACTAAAGCCACCCCAATGGATGTGATCATACACAGAGGCCTAATATTATTTTATATACAATTTTACAAAAAACCTACTAAGGAATGGATTCCATTATAATAAATGATACATATATAATAGATAGTATTTAGGGAATTTTTATTCCATGAGTTGGGTTGTACAATTTATCTCATAATTTAATTTATTGTCTAATTTGAAAAAAATATTATAAACTCACTTCCATGATAATTAATGTGAATTGTAATAGCCAAATAAAAAGATTTTTATGATGAGAGTGAACCTTGGTTCATTATTGGATTCCATTGAATATCTCATCGATCATTGTAGTTATAATTTTTAAAATGTTTTTATACATTCCTAGAGTGATCCAATGTTTTATTGGATTGAGCTCACATTGTGTTTACCCATAATCAATCTGAGTGATACTGGTTCCTTGGGGGAGGTGATATGGATGGTCATAGTGGCTAGATAGCTAGACCAGGTATTGAGTGGTATATACTCCCATATCTATGATGACTATTATTGTATTAGAGGGTATTATTTCTGACCATCAAAGAGTTATATTTGGGATTCCTTGGATAGATCCTTACGGTATTTGGATTCCACATTGCCCATTATGTGAAACTTGTGATTCCATTCATATCACAGTGGAGAGTATCAAGGACCATCTTCTTAAATAATTAATAGTATAATTGGAATAGTAAATATGAATGTGTTACAAAACTTCTTTGGTTACTTCTTCTATGAAAAATAAATTTTCTAGGGATGATCCACCTTACGATGCTTTAACTACAATATCCCATTATTTTGTAAGTCTCGTTGTTACATTATTATGATAGTTTGAAGACAATATCCTTTGTCCAAATCAAATAGATCTGTTCAAGCATCCCATAAGGAAAATTGTCCAATTTATTTATTTATTTATTCATTTCCTAGAAAATATTGATGATGGCACACAACTCATTTTATATGAACAAAATTGATTGCTAAAAACACTATTAGTTTTGTCCAAATGAGTATATCTAACACAATTATTATGTTTACCTCAGCACCATTATAGAATTAAAAATTTTAGGTATAGATTAAGGGATGTTTCTAGATTCTAATACATGATGTCTATTTTAATAGTGGAGTAGAAGAGTACCGACTTGAGCCATTCCCCGCAATGCTAGTTTCTCCCGCTATTGGTAATTTTTATTTTGGTGTAGCATGTGGTATATTCATGTTTTCATTATATCCCATGTACGGTAATTTTTTATCTACATAATAAATATCATCATCCTAATTATGTATTTATTTATTGTTAGGATTCTATATATAAATCTATTAAAAATGTTTTTTGATTACTTATTTTTGTGGTACACAATAAAATATGATGGAGTAGTCTCCAAAAAGGCACCCTAGGTCCCCGATACAAGTCAAAATCATGATTTATAGGGGATGTGAACTTGAGTTTATGTGGTTGACAATCTCAGAGAACTAGTATATGGTCCAAGGGGTGGGATACTACAATGTTTTATAAATTTATTTTCTATTTTATTACTCTTTGGGTATTATCTAGGAGAATACAAGTAATGGAAATTGGTGACCAGAAAATTATTGGGATCAGAAAACTCATATATAGGGGACACCAAAATTTCTTGAGATGGGTTATTGCTAGAATTTTTTGCTCTTATTATAGTTTTATGGATTTCCCCATTAATTCATATATTAGTATTATTCCATTAATTTTTATTGACATTATTATAATTTGATTTCTTTTACCACGAAAAGATGATATGATGGAATATCATTTCACACAGCATAATCATCAACATATGAATTAAATTTTATGCATTATTCAATGACATATCTATATTTATGTATTCATTTCATTAGTTGAATATTTATTTCTTTGTTCTTTGATTGACACACAAACATACACATATATATTTAAATATATATTAGTAAGTGGGATAATTTTTCATTAATGGATAAAATTATTTGATTAATAAAATTTCCTACATCGATCATTATGATATTTCCCACATATATTTTGAAGATTAAAAAATAATTAAAAAATTATCCAATAATAATGGTATGAACATTTGGATTTATTTCATAATATATTAGCTGATTTGATTGATCAATGGAAATTGTATCTTTTTCCTCGTGACATCGTCATAAACGTACCTCTAGAATCTATATATATTTTACCAATTACCGTATGATGATCCATTATATAACAATTCAATTATAAACCACATTTTGATTCCAGGATGAGGTAATCATCTAATTTAAATCTTAAACCGTACCAAAAAATTATAAAATTACTCTTTAGTATGTTGTTCAATGCTTAAACTACGTACATGTGAATTCACTGATTTAGATGAAAAAAGGAACCTCATCCACAATTTCCTTAACAAATATACCAAATATGATATAAAAAGTTTAAGTAGACTATTTATCCATAAATATTCATTTAATTATAATGAAAATTTGAACAAATAAAGCAAAAAAGAGTCACATGTCATGTTTTTTGACTACAATGTTCCGCACAACATAAAAAAACCCAATATGATCATCGGATTCATCATTATGAAGCATGGGGAACTATACATAATTTTTCATTATTTGAATGATCGATGAATATATCTCAATGTGTTGAGTATCTCTGTGTGAGAAAAATATTAGGTTGAATCCTAGTGTTTGATGGTCTTACATAGTCAAAAAACACTTGAATACACTTGTTTCCTCCAAGAATTTCAGGTACGACTATTTTTACAACATATATTACTTCTATATATCATGCTTATTTTATTTTATCCATGTTATTCATGATGTTCTCCAAGTGGTGAAAATCAATTTTTTCATTCTTATCATCATTTCAATCTCAATACTGAATGGTGTATCTCATCCCTTTTTTCCTATTAAGGAATACTAATGAGCTGAATTCGATCCTAAAATAGAAAAAATTTAGGAAATTGTAAAAATAATAAAAACTAAAAAAAATCCAAAAAATATTAATTGTTACTAAGATAAACTCCTGAGAAATGGTTCATGTTTTTTACTTCACTTTTAAAATTGTTACATTAATTGGGGATATCAAATAAAAACACTCATGATATCGTCAATAACTAAATAATTAAATATTTAGTATAATTTATGATCATGTTTGACCCAATGATAACAATGTATAATTGAAATAAATTAGATAAGAAAACATTCATATATAATAATCTATGATTTATTGGTTCTCTGATAACTAATATGAAACATGTTTCTATCAATGTTAAAAAATTCATTTATTAGCGTTAAAAGTGTATTGATAAACGAGATACTATTTCAAAGGGTTTCCTTTTACCAATGCTAAAAAGTGTGCTCATAAAGGCCTACATTATTAGATATTTTATAAAATCACTATAAATGTCAATATTTTTTTTAAAATGTAAATCAGAGTGTCCCAATTTTAACATAAATTGAATCCCTTTTAAATAGCACTAGGAATCCCTTACCATAAACATGCCCAACACCCCTTTAATAGTGGTCAGTGTACACCCCCCAACTTTTAACGATGTTATCCCCCCTGAAATCTCTAATGCACCCCTTCCTCTATTTGGATTCCTACTCGAGTCCTCTCCCTTGCACGCGTGCACCTTTACGACTAACCCAACATCCTTTGTTATTCATTTAATGATATATCATTATATATATTGTCATATTTAATCATATATTAATATATATATATATATATTAAAAAATATATATATATATATAAATTAAAATATATATTTAGTTATATATATTTATATATTTATATTAATATATATATAATATAAGTTTTTAATAAATTTATAAAATATGTTTTCTATGTTTTTATAAATAAATAAATAAATTAATACATATATAATAGATACATGAACATATATATATATATATTATAAATATATGTGTATCTGTAAGTTTAATTATGTATATTTATATATATTTATATATATTTACTTATATTATATATTATCATTTGTAATCATGTTATTTAATATATAGATAACCAATATTGGTTTGTTAATACACACACACAGACACACACACACATTATATAGGTATATAAATATTCATATATCTGTATTTTAATTATATTATATATTAATTTTTATTTTTATGAGGAATATATATTGATAAAAGAAAATATTTCAAAGCCATAAAATCGAAATGAATGTAAGACCTAGTAATAAATTTAGTTCCCACTGTAGAAGGCCAAAAAGACCCCCATAAAAGAGGTTTAAAATCAATCGAATGTAAAATGATTTGGGTACCAAGACTAAAAAACTGTTTTTAGGCCTTCTGGAACTTTTTTTGCTTCAAAAATTGTGACAATGATTTACTTGTGTCACTATAGGATAAGAGATCATCACCCGATTTGATTTGATATGTGGTAGAGTCGAAACAGACACTGGAATCAAAACTTATGGTCATTTGAATATTGAATTATGTTTTCAATTTATTTTATATTTTTTATCAATTCATTAATTTTTCATAACTTAATTTTTTTTATTAAATGATTATTTTTCAGAAATAATTATATATTTTTAATATTTTAAAATAAATACTCACTAAATTTCATATTTATTGATGGATCGTGTCTATTTATACAAATATAAAAAAAAATTAAAAAATAAATATTAAATTTATATCTATATAAATATATTTAAATATTTATTTCAATATAAGTATATTTTTATATAATTTTTTATTATATTATTTTTGATTTTTTTTAATATTCCATTTATTAATGATTGTATGAAAAGGAATTGATAAATACCACCAATATTAGAGATTCTAAAAAAGAGATGATAAATAAGGTCAGTTTTCCAGTGCTAATAACACTGATAATGGGGGCACCATAATCAATGCTAATGAAGGGAAAATAAATGGTTCATTTAACAGTGAAAAACAATCAATATAAATAGTATCATTTATCAATTATTTTTTTATCATTGATTAATGTACCACTAATATCTGTGCTTTTCATAGTGATGTAAAAGGGTGGTGGTCTGAAAATTTGTTTTTATAGTGGTGGATTTTATGAGATGGATGTTTTTTGATTACACCATATAGTTTACGTTATTTCCTAAATATTTGATTCTTATAATATATAAACACAATGAAACATTATTCATAGAATGTTTATTCCTTGGGTTTAGGCCCCATAGTTGCATTATTCTTTCAAATGGACTGACTGTTTGTATCAAACATTGAATGAGCCCAGAATCATATTGTATGAAATTAATCATGAATAAAAAAACAAATAAAATTTAAATCGAAAAAATCCAATTAACTTAGTGAAATTTTTATTTCCTAAAATATCATGACACAAGAAAATTTCACCCATTTTAGTCAAGATGGAATTGAAAAATAACATTTAAATCACAATATAGAAGAATCATTTTTAGAAATATCCGGTTTTCATGTTCCATTTACATGAAAAAATGTACCCCTTTCTTTTAGCAGTGGATTTTGTTCTTCTTCCACCCCTCTTAAGAGGGTTCTCTCCATTTATGTTTTAAATTTAAAATATACCTCTATCATTTTCCAACATTTGAATTGGTCTTTAATTACCTCATGGATGGTCTCCTAGGATATAACTAGAACTAGTACTTCTTCTTGGTAGGACAAGAATCCCATTTTTCATCATTCTATCTAAACACTCCCCCTAAAGGCCACAATTCAACACTCAATGTCCTAAGGTCCACCATTCTATGGGTGTTTGGTTGAAGAACCTCCCATAAAGTGAATGTGTGGGAGTTCATGGTCATGATTTAGTGTATGTTTTCCCCAACACATTCTCTATTGAGTCCAAAATCAGTTCATCCAAAAAACACACCCTCAATGGTCTATCTCATCCCAATGGTGAAACCATATTTATTATTCTTATAGGATGAAAGGATATTACATAGTATGTGTTACTACAACCGTATCATGAAATCCATCAATGAGCCTATAATATACAATAGTTCATCAATTTTGGAGAGTGTAATCTTGTATTACTCTCAATTTGGGAGAAAATATAGCGAATGTGCCTCATTTAATCCATAACCCAATGAAATATTCTTTCATGAGATCATTTCATCACTACATTTTAATAACTGGCTTTGTTACCGTGCTGTTAGTAATAATAGTGGAATGTGAATTCATTTTTTCTACAAGGTCGCTTCAGTGGATACATCATTTTAGAGGTGGAAATTGATGGTCATGTTGCATATATGGATAAGTGGCACAGTAATTTGAAAATCCACGAATTATAATGGGAAATCCCAAGGAAACATATTCATAAGAGTATGTTTACAATAACCAGGTGAATATCACATCCCCCATATGAAACTCTTTTAGCCAATCTCTTCATAACAAGTTAGATTATTACTCTAACACTGAATCAAATCATATTGGTGTGGGTGGAAACCCTGCGCTACTATGGACCACCCAATCCCAACGTGGATATCCTCCCTCTTTCACAAGGTGTTTCCCCATTCCTAGGGGTTCTTGTATTCTACTTCAATTCCAAAAAGTTCTTCTCCCTACTAAAATATTGTGGAAAGACTCCCTTGTGAGTTAGGCTTGGTTAGTGGGAACATGGGACCTACTGTGTTACTATCTATGAACATGATTGACCACTATCCCATTAGAAAAATATTTTGTAAACTACCTATGTAAAATAATAATAATAATAATAAAATTAATTAGAGATAATAAAATTTATAAATTATTTTTTAAAAATTAAATTCAAATATAATTTCAATTCACAATTATTAAATATATCAATTATAATATGGGATTAGTAAATTAATAAAATTAAATAGGTAATCCAAATTATCAAATTTTAGATTGGGATATAAACGTGTCACATGACTAGGATTATAAAATTCTTTGAGAATGGATGATATTTATTTATTTTAAATATTCTGGACTGTTAGTTATTATTATCATTATTGACACTAGAAACTCACAAGAAAATACATTGTGTATTTCTAGCTATTTAAAGAAACTTGTTTATAATTTCCCACAATATTTTTTACTCACACCCTGCCTGAGTATCCATTGAAATTGGTTTTCCCAGAAAATGTTCATATTTTTGGGGAACCTTGACTTGGGAAAGGTCTAATATCAATCCAGTGGGATGGATGAGATATTCATATGGAGCATGTGTTTTTAGTATAGATTAGTGTTTTACAAGATCATCATATTTTTATATACTTCTTAATAATTTGATTATATATATATGGTCAGCTCTGTGGGTGATCAGTGTTGTATGTAAGACATTGTTATTAAGGTCATTATTGAATTCAAATTTATTATATCATTGTATTTATTTATTTTATACACACTATTATTATTCAATACCATGGATATTTTCTATTGTTTTCTACTGTTTGTATACACTTATAGGATTTCCGAGTATCAGCAAAGGAAAATCATAGGTTATCAAATCCAATATAAAGCCCTTGGGATATGGTGAGGCTCTCTTGGGGCCTTGTTTCAGATAGGTTTTTCTACAATTCATAATGTTTTTTAGGTCAAGACATGACATAGTGGTATCAAACTGCCTCCTTTCATATTTTCTTACAAGTTGGGACATAGTAGAATAGGGTATTAGAAATATCTTTGATCCTATGATGGGTATCAGAATGGTGAACTGAGTAAATATATTCCAGTAAGTAGTACATGTATCCACAGATTAAGTATTGTTGTTATTTTTCTGTGATTTTATCATTATAGAAGCTTTTTACATTGTTCAACGAAAATGATTTTGGGGTTTTTTGGGTTTTTTTGGGTTTTTACATATTTATTGTTCTTATATCATCGATGAGAGGAAATTCACTAATTTTTAAAATATGCCATATAAGTAATCAGGCATCTCATACATTCTATTTTTCATGTTTTGTCAACATGCTATTGGTCTTCTAGTGTGTGATTCTGCAGATGATTTAGGTCAACTATTTATGGTGTCTATATAAACCTACATTGTGTATTATTATATTAGTTCTTAATGGAATTATTCCTTATTTGAAAGACCAGGATATATAGATATTAAATTATCATGGATGGTTATCTAGATATATGGTTAGATATATGATTGTGTGGTCAATGAATTAGTGATCTTTCCAAGGATGTGAATTGATACTAGAAGGGAAATCTGTTGTGTCGTTCATAGCTGTTGGACCCCATAAGGGGTTTTGTTTCAATGATAATTTTTTATATTACCTTTTATTTCCTATATAGTTTTTTTCATATAGATAATAATGAAATTTTAAATAACCAAACAAGGATATCATGGTAACACAAAGATCAATAACAGGATGTTGGTTGTTTATTATTAGTCCTCATAGCGAGTTAGTGTAGTTTATTCCTTTCAGTAGACCATCTGTGGGTATCATTATTCATGTGTGTATATATAAATATTAATAACAACATGAATTGAGTTTTTCTATTAATATTACTTTTACATATTATATAATAACCTTTATTCAGGGTTATTGTGTTAGATCACTGAGTAATAGTTGATAGGTACCATGATTATTATTGTGAATTGGAAACTCAAGGGGGTATTACTATATGGGTTCTCAAGGAGGGTAAGTTAAATTTATTTTCCATAATATTATCATGAAATTTTTTATATTTTTCATATACGAGGATGATTGATGAATATCAATCTATGTTTGGATATTTTATTGCTAGTGATGTCACTAGAATCGCTACATTATGTTGATAGTTTTGAACCAAGAAAGATAATTATATAATTTCATACCATAGAGAAGATTGATCCTTGGGCTTGTTGGAAGACCATGATTCCATTATTTTGGCTCGGAATGTAGTGAGTTAGTAGTTGGTTGATTGTGGTTTGCATGTGAGTTGGGTAGTTTGGGGTTTATGGATTCATTTTTAGGCAGTTTCCTTCTTAGAATGCTTTTGCATATATCGAAGAATGAATTTTTCTCAAGAAATGTGAGATAGGAATTATGATGAATTTTTTATGATTAATCACAAAGGGTGCATGGTTTTTGAGATTTTTTTACATGTAAGAATGTTTGGGTTCTAGTCCTCTTCAATAAAGTCATTATTTTTAGTAGCTAGTCACAGTGTGGGTATATTGTCATTATTGGGAAGATGCTACATGATGAGAAATTGTGGAATAATTCATTTCACTTCTGAGGTTTTTAATTTGTAGGATGAGTTTCAAGGGAGATCCGAATAGTTTAATAATGTATTACTCTGTTGAACAGTCACTTTGGCCCTGCTAACATAAAGCTTGTTTGACGGTGAGTTTGGTGATGATTGTGTGGTGTGGGATTGTACACCAATTGTGTGGGTAGATATGTAAAAGTTTCATATCAATTGTCACATTGTACCATTTCAATAATAGATTTGTGATATTCCATGTTCATGTTAAGAACATGTGGTTTTAAATAAATATTCTGTGCATGGATTTTTTGGAGTTTTGATCAAATAAGGAATGTTAGTCTATGTTAGAGGAGATAAGAAGAATAAATTGTTAACTATGAGGTGGATCAATCATGGATGGCCCATGACACATATTTCCAATAAACGTGGTGTTTTGTGTTGATTAATAAAATGTACAACTTATTTTATGGTAACATGGCATAAGATAATTATATATGCCTATCAATAGAATACTTGTGTACTCTTAGCCAAGAGATGATAGTTCTCTATATATTGACAATATCTTTAGTATGTTGACATATCATCAGATATATGACCATATATCTAAATATATTTTTTATAGTTTGAAGGTTGAACCAGATGAGGTTTCAAACAATGTTAATTATAATGTAATCTATATAGTGGGTAAAGAACTGTTGGCTATTTGAGTGTGTTGAACTCATTATGATCTACATATTGATAATGACCAGATAACTGTTCTGATAATTTTGGATTGGTTAAAGTTTGACATGATTGTATGATCATACATGTTATTTTTTCTATACATGATAATATTTATTTATATATGTGAATGGATCATGGGTTATATTGATCAAGAACCCATTATTTTGTTATGATGACAAGGATTATCGTATTGTGGGGAGAACGATATTGGTCAATATTATACAACCCTCGCTTGATAATTCTCATGGGATCATAATACCAATTATGAGATAATCATTTAGATTTTATATTTCTTTAGATAAATGTTACATTATTCTACTTTATACCATATTGAATACCATATATGAGTTTGGATATGGACTTGGGTGGAGTCTGAGTGGACTAATTCAACATAAGATAGATTATGATGATCCAAGAGTATCATATTAGAAAATAATATGTGTTCATGAATTTGATTCATAGTGGATATGGTAAATGGTTGGATGACCTTGAAATATCACTGGAAGATGGTTGATGCCTTCTATGAGTGTGTTCAGAAGGATATTTTTGTGGCTTTTGAGATCATATTTCGATATTTATTTAATTACTAAAGGTTTTTTTTAAGAATAATAATCTATAGATATTTTAATATAATTTCTCTCATCAGTTTGTTTGTGGTCAATAAGGAACTCCGTCAGACAGATTATTGGGAAGAGATAATAATAATACCATTATCAGGTTGGAATTTTCATAGAAAATCCACTATAACTAGGTTGAGGTTGGTCTGTTAGGATTTATATATTAATTTTAAATCTTGTTCTAAGAGTAGTTTTATGTGTTTGATCTGGTGTGGGATGATGAGGAACAAGAAGGGAGCATATTTTAGATGCTAGGGGTGTGTTTTAGTCAACAATTATGATGATGGAAGTATTATGGTATAGAATTTTCTATTGAAAACAATATTATATTGTGGAGAAAACTATAGAATAGTTAATAGTATTGATAAATATGTGACCATGTATCATAATTTTTTCTCTCATGTAAGGGATGTTTTAATGTTTTTGATTTATTATATGTGTTACTTCTATCTTGGTGAGTTAGGCACAATGTTCTTAATGTGGTTAATTATAGTGTGTTGGGAGTTCATAAATTCTTCCAAAAAAATTTTTGTGGACTCCAAAACCCAGGTTCCACAGTCCATTAAATTTGATTCCCACACAGTCTTATAAGGGTTGATATGTTCTATAATGACCCAAAATCCAGTATCATTGATCTAATGTCTTATATTAAAACATTGGTATACCTTCAATATTAAAATTCAAAATGACCAAATAGTTTAATAGTTTTGGAAACCCTAATAATATACATGATAACCATATTACATAGTTAATATTAAAAAATATAAAAAATTAAAATGTCATAATTCATTAAACTAATTCCAACAATTTATCTTCATATCTAATGGAATGAAAACAAAAAAAGAGTGATATCAATTTGTTAGTATGTGATTAGTACATATGATGCTATTATGAATTGATAATCATAATCCATATGTAATGTTAAATAACTAAAAACAGATTCCATGTAATTGATAAACTATGCTGTGAGTCCATAAACAATATGTAATGGTATATAGATGAAAAGGTCCATTTAAATAACTTGATATGACAGAATAAATATACAATGAATGAAATTATTCCATCTATTTTTTCACAGCAAAGATATCATTGATATAAATAATAATTTAATTTTAAATAATGTAAATGTAAAAATATTTTTCATGATGATTCCTAGTAACATAGAACCTTTACCATCCTGACCATTCATAAGACAGTTTATAAAATAATGTGTATAAACCAATCTGATTGGGATAATAATTTTTTTTTAGACTACTGGTGTATTGAGGGGGCTAAAATTAATGGTACCTGACAAATTTAAAACTAGTCCAAATAATTCATCATATATCATATAAATATATTTAACTCATATGACATGTTCATATACAAATATCATTATTGAGAAATGATTCATATTTATCAGACATTCCCCGATTAATTAAATAACAATTAAATTGAGCAATGTATGTAACAAGGGTTTATGATATAGGTAATAATAATATCCATTACACGTGAATATGAATGTATAAGGGAAATATAATTCCTATTGAAATTGATTATAATAAATTAATTGTTTTAAGAGAATGTTAATAATCATAAAAGATTGTGATATCATATAATACACATTTTCACATGGAAATTTTCATGTCAAATACCCTAGTTGATATAAATAAAATGTAAATGTAAAATGCCATGAAGAATATAACATTATTTATATTACATGTAAATGTTTTGGTTTATGTACCATATAATAGTTAATTGGTAAATATAAACAAATAAATATCAAGGACATGAAATTTGGCATGAAATCCCTTAACATTCATTTAATATTGGAATAATTATATTTAGCATTCTCTATAATTATTATAAGAATATAATTAATTTAAAAATAATAATGATATTATTATTTGTGATGTCATATATGTTCATTTTTTATCATATTATTATACATTCATTACTAATCCTTATATATTTTCATTGTTTTGGGTTTTAATTTACTTTTTTTTCGAGTATCGTTTGAGTTGTTTTGTTTTGTTCCTCATACATTGATCATGAATGAATAATATCCATAATGTAAATCATGATTTAAATATCATATATAATCATTAAATTTTACTTTATAGTAATCCATATTATCTTGTGATAGGAAATTAAATACATGTTTCATTTAAATGGTTGGTCATACGTACACATCGACATTGTCCCCATATTATAATCTTTTTGAATGAAATTTAATAAATATATAAATATATATATATTATCATTTCAGTATCATTATTATTCCATATAAAACACATATTATTTTTAAAACAAAGCATAATAAAATCCTTGTAAAGTATGTATGAATCATAATGCATCGCCCTGCGGTAGTCTAACGTACACACGAATAACATTATGATATTCCCACAAAATGGAAACTATTATGTTAAGTGTTATAAATTAATTAATAATAATAATTTCATAATAAATATAATATATTTAATATAAAAATATAATATTCATCATTATTCCCAAACTTGTATGCTCGTAATGGAAAAAACGAAAGATATCGGTTTAGGAGGAAATACTAATCCATAGACATGAATAATGATTTCATAACATTTGATGAAACCATGTCATTTTTTTATTGTAACATTAACATAAAAATTAAAATACAATTCAATATTTCAAAGTTATTATATTAGAATGTTATAATAATAAGTGAAGGAGGAGGATATGGAAATAGAATAAAATTATATCAGAAAGCCAATAAAAATTCCTCAGGTATCATTCTTATGTTAGAAGTAATTCCACTTAAATTTGGATTTTTACAGAAAAAAATAAATATATGATTTGAGGAGTTAATATTCGGAGTGAATGTATTTTTTCATGGATTGACCAAATTGTGCATCGAGGTATGAAAAAAATGGGATATATGCATGCCTTTTATTAGTAGGGTGTGTAGAAAACATGAAATTATTTGATAGTCAAAATATGACCATGTTTTTTCAATGTCATGTGGCAACAATAATGACTCAAACTCAAAAAATGGGGTATAAGGTCGAAATATGTCCATAAATTATGTTTTGGAATAGTTTTTGGGCAATTATCCCATTTAGGATTAATTTTTTATCCCACTGTAAAATCGTTCTTCTACTAATCACTATAATTAATTTAATCTTATTTCTCTAAATAATTTGGCAGAAAATAAATTTTCATTCATTATAAATTATAAATTTTTTGTATTTCAAATATTTAATCCATTATTCTAAATTTATATCATAGAAGTGGATGAAATAAATTTAAGATGAATATCATAGATGTGTCAAGAAAAAGCGTTTATAAATTGAAAACATTCCATATTTTACAATGTTTCAACATATGAAATAAATATTAAAATTATTCATATGAAATAAATTGGATTAATATATAAATAATTTATTTAATTTTACTTTAATGTTAATTTAATATATAATTCAATAATGTAAAATATTTATTTTGAAATTCTGATTTGAGTTAAAAATAGGAATATTCCACTTATAATAAAAAAAGGTATCACCTCAAGAAAATACAAATAACCAGCCTAAGATAATTTTAAAAATACAATTTAAAAATGGAATTTTAATTTATTAAATAAAAATTTCAAAATAACCAATATTAGGTTTTTAAATATGGGCACCATTAACGGTTGAGAAAACAATATTTAGAAAATACAACTTTTTATGTGTATAATTTTATTTTATAATCATATTCCTATAAATATATTGAATGAATTTCAAATAAATTATTTAAAATATAACTTATAAATTTCATCCACTCTTAGTAATTTTATTATTTTATTTGATAAAATTACATTCGGTACATATAATTTTTTTATAAAAACATTTCTTTTATATGCAATTGGTTTTTATATTAATTTAATATTATTTTGAATCCAAATAATCCAACCATATATTTTGATAAGTAATATAATCTTATTTATAACATCCAATATAATTCCTATGACATAATTTTCATCTAAATGAATAATATTACTAATATTTATAGAAACTCGGTGTTTCGTGAAACTATTGAAATTAATGATTGTCATTGTTACCTGTCATGCAAGATAATGTGTCCTTAAAATGAATAATTTTTCAACATATTTTTTCATGAATATAATTCATTTAATTAAATAATTTTTCACTTTTTATTAACTAATCTCACTTTTTTAAATTAATAATTAAAATCTATACTTATTTTTTTTTATTATTTTAATTTTAGCCTTTAAAAACATTATATTGGTTTTACTTATATTTCTTTTTATTTTATATTATAATTACATTTTATTCTTTTATTATTCATTAAATAAAAGTAATATGTTGTTTTTGTTTTAATTAATTAACCAATATATAATTTTTTTTAACTTCATTAAATTTATATTTAACTTATTTTAAATATATATATTTATAATTTTTTTAATATTTATTTTTAATTTTTCAGTGGAATTTTAGTAATTTCAATATACTCATTAAAATTTAATATAATCTTGATATTTTATTTTGATTTGATTATATTAATGTGAGATTGACTGAAACTAACATTTATTAAATATAATATTTTTATTTTTTTGGTGGCAGGTGAGTCACCAGTATTAATTTATGTCACCACCATATTTCCCACTATTTAATTCCTAGTGATGGATTTTCCTTTAATAAAAGTACCTCACCTTTGGGTCTTCCCAATGGTTAATCCCTTCCCCACAGTGAGTCCCACTCACTGTTGGATTTGTATCACCATCCTTGTCATTAATTTGACACCCCCACCTCAAAACAATGATACATTGTTGATCATTCTCACAAAACACTGTCACCTCAATCACCACTCTTCCTTCATACTTCTGCATAATTAAATGTCGATCGAGTCATCGTCTCCCCCAAAATTTTCTCAAAATCAGTTACTTATTCCACTGTTGTCTCCATAATCCACCATAGATGCAGGTATGTGTTCCACCATTTGTCATCGATGTAGTCCCCAAATTTACAGAATCACACAAACACCACCCTATAAGATATAAGATGATTGAAAAATAAATCATTATACAAGATAAAATCTGGATTCCATATCACACTACAACCAAATAAAATTTATCAATAACAAAGAACAACACCTAGATCTATAGAAGACTAAAGCCTATACTATAGGATATGGATTAGTTGATACTTCATTACACTAGTAGAGTCTCTTAGCTATGGAAGAGTAAGAACCACTTCTAAATTGGTCTGTCATCCCCATTCAATCTCTTTTTCACTGGTGAAGTCACCAATCACCGTAGGAAGGAGCTTGCATGTTGTATATATTCCCCTATTCGGCTAACGAATCTGAATCCCCTAGCCTCTAATTGAATATATTTCAACTTCAACTAATATCGATCAATCATCTGTTGGAACTATTTTTCAAAGCCACTAGACTAGCCCTGAAGCTACCATCGTCGAGGAGCCCCACGACCAAATCTGT
This sequence comes from Viscum album, assembly GCA_963277665.1. Lineage (NCBI taxonomy): Eukaryota > Viridiplantae > Streptophyta > Magnoliopsida > Santalales > Viscaceae > Viscum > Viscum album. The sequence goes on along the minus strand of OY728121.1, from coordinate 1,186,936,406 downwards.
GGGTTCTTCATGAATCTAAACCCTTCCCTCATGAAAAGAAGTGATAACATGGGGTTGTTGGTCATTTTAAAAATAATATCAACAATATAATAATAGCAATAAGGATAAAAAATATATACAATAATTAAACTAAAAAATAACCCAATTAAAAATTAATAAAATTAATTAACAAATATAAAATAATAATTTAACAAATTTAAAAATTGTAATTTAATAACAATAGCATAAAATTAATAAAAAAATTAATATAAAATTAAATTAATAAAATAAATAAATATTAATTTTCAGGAATAATTTTATATTAATATTAACAAAGTTAAATAAATAAAAATGGAAATAATTATTTAGCACCAAGACAAATTATTATTATTATTTTTAATGTAAATAAATTTGAAAAATTATCTTTTTAGTTATTCAATTTTGAACATATACGCTCATGATGGAATGATGTATAGGTTCCACCTGACTATCAAGCTCGTTAGTGTGATTCTCTTAATGTAAAAAAATAAATGTTGAGGAAACTTATTTGGTGTTATAGTGGAACACCAACCTAATTCGGTGATTAATGTTTGTGAGAAAAATAAAATGATAGTATAATTTTAATGACAAGAAGGAAATAATAATGAGGGGGATTCATTCATGACCTTTTTTTATAATTTTCATAGAGACCTAGGGAGAGTCTCAAAGGGTAGGAGCATGAATAAAGAAAATAATTATAGAACTAAGACACAAGGAAATCGATTGTAGTAATCATTTTGGGGAGATCTCATTATTCATTTTTATATATATTAATTCTATTTTTATTATTCCCATTTTATGAATAGAATATAATTTTAGTATAAACTTCTTGAGCTTGGAGAATTTTATTTCCCCTGGTTAATTTCGCCATCTTATTAGCTTTATTATTTCAACATGTAATCATATTCAACTAGAAAGTTGAGTCTTATTATTAAATTTAAAACACAATTATCACCTCTAATACTAAATTTAAAAACTAAATGTTATTATTGACATAATACTCATTTATATGTATTTCATATCTTATTTTTGATACCTATGGATTAAATTTTCTATATTTAACCAACCAATTTTATACAAATTCTTTTTTAGTAAAGTGTTTCTTAATGTGGAGAACATCTAGAATCGTAAAACCGTGTGACTCATCCCTAGGAGATGGATATTAATTTGTAGATTTTATATGATGTGAATTCAAAATCATGTTTGTGAAGATATTATCATTTCAACAAGTAGAGTTTGATTCCCAAAAAATGTGTCTTAATCAATTTTACATTGTCTCTATTCCAATTATCATATATTTAATTTCCTATTAGTTCTTCGTAACTCAAATTAAATATTAATATTAATAAAATAAATAATTATTCATCATTATTTCCGGATCATAATAAAAAAAATTCTAAAATGATAAAAATAAATTCTCATTACCCACTGTTTATAGTGGGTTTAGTTTTGAATATTTTTTTCACACAAATATATTTTTAGCCTTCCCATGGGATCGAACCTTCACTACTATACTAGTGTAGGATTATAATTTGTAATTTTGAGGGTTTTGATAACCTTAGACCTTATAGAAATTTGGTTCTTTTTTTTGGTGAATGAATTGAGTGAGAATCATTTTCCAAAAACAAAATACAACATTTCACCAAAATAAATCATATAAAAAAATTTCTCAAAATAAAATTAGAAATTGAAAACTGCTATAAAAAATCAGTCTATTGTGATATTGTATCTCCATCTTCCATCAACTATTTTTATACTATATTTTTTAAAGTACAACTATTACTACTCCGTGAATCCATTTGTTTGACATAATTTAGTGCAATTTATTTTTTTAGTGTTATAGTTCCTTATTAATATAGCTAAATTTAATTGAAATATTAAAGATCATGCTTGAACATGAGTTAATGAATCATTGGGGTAAACCATTTTGTGTATGTTGTTAGTTTATTGGATACACAACATTGAATTGTTTCTATAATGTTCCATAAAATATTAATCAGTTTGATGAAAATGAACATCAAATTTAACACGAACATGATTTCTTATAATAAATAGACGAATATTTTACTATGTTATTTTCCAAGATAGATTCAAGGATAATAATCTAGTTAAAATAAAACTATGAACTCCAAATTTAAAAATATCAAGAACTAGATCAAAAACACTAAAAGTTATAAAACATGATTTCAAATTTACCAAAATGGTTTATGGAATAAGATAAAAGTGAAATAAGTGAAGAATAAATAGTTGAAATAGAAATTGAGGGACAAAGTGAAGATTAAAATGTTTTTTGAACATTTTTTATGATTGTTTAATGAATAGAGACGTTGATTATGAGATAAAGAAATTTTATTTTTTTGAATCTGATTTGGATTAAGTGAAATACATGGTATTACCCAACTCACTAAATGAAGAAGTCAGTAATAGTAAATACTTCTAGTACCTAAATGGAGATGAGTTCGAAATTTTTTTGAATGAACTAAAAGATACTGAAGATGGTTTTTCAGATTATTACAAGGTTCCTACCTTTTATAAGGATCACTATTTTGGATTATTAATAATATTACCACTAGAGTTGAAGTGAAACTAGAATGTTAAAAAATATTCACCCAACATTTCAAAATTCATTATGAATGATATTGAACATGATTTGTGGAATATATTTGAAGAGAACAGAAAATTGTAAATCATAGAATCTAAAATTCTTAAACAAGTATTGAAAACATTTCATGCCTGTTTTGAAATATTAATTCCAATAATAACTAAAATTATGTTTGAGTACAATTATCATAGAATATTATTTGAAGAGAGATTAACTAGTGAGTTTTATCTTCTTTGGTTTAACATTAATAAATTTTCTAAATACTTTCATACTGATATGGAAATTAATGTTGATCATACTATGGATTATTATTTCAATTTTACAATTCCAAAATCAGAATTTATTGATGGTGAAATGAACAAATCTTCCTCTAAAATTTATATGTAACAATAAACATAAATTTCAATTGAGAATGAAATTTTTTAATGTGATAATATATTATATTTTGAACAGACACATAATGATTTAAAAAGAATTATTTTTCAAAAACACTGGTTGATAATTTTTTTTATATTTAGATTGGGATCTTTTGAAAGAAATAATTAATATTTTCAAACATGAAATTATGGATGTAAAATAATTGACTATCTAATATTATTTACACCATAAATCAACAGAGTTGGTACTAAACAACATTGTGGGACTGAGTGTAGATTAGAAGAGGAAACATTTTTCAATATTAATTTAGAAACCGCACATGAATCCCTTATTAACTCTCTTCTCGAAGTTAATTATCAAAACTCAGCTAGTAAGTCACACAATCATTTTCATGTTGTGAATCTTAAAGAGTAGGAGAAATTTGATTATAAGGAAACTACTTTAGAATCAACTAATTTACTGATGTCCTTTGATGAAAATTTAAATTCTATCAAATCTTATTATAGTCATGAAGTGAACAACACTACTACCAAGAGTAACATTGATGTGTCTAAGCAGCAAACATTATTGGAAGATCTTGAAGGAGTTGCAACATTTTCACTAGAAAAATATTTCTATTTAAATAATAAGGAATTTACATTGGTTGATTAATTTAAAACTCATCTAGAATCCATCGCGGATAAGATCCTCAAATTTAACGGGTGTCTCTTAGGGATCTTTTTAGTAGGTAATGGATTCATTTTTTCCACTAATAGTAAATGTACCAAAACAATTAATTTTTATGTTAAAAATTCATGATCCATATACTTGTTCTTTTTTGGATAGGAAACCACACGCACCTAGTAAATTTTTTTTTGTTTATATGGGAGTCTGGTTGGGGACATTAAATCTACCGATGCATGAGAGGATACCCAGGATTTTTTTTATTTAAATAATTTTTAATTATATTTTATATTTTCAATAATGAAAAACATAAGAATTAAAATTCAGTTCATTATTGGATTCAAACCATTTTTATTTTTTAAATATTGCTTTTGATCATTTAGAATTAAATAGTTCTTTTCCTTTGTTGTTTTCATTTTTTGCTAGATATTTGTATTTTTCACTCATGGTAATAGAATTTAGAACAGGTTTTTGTTGATTTATATATAATAGAATGATTACTCTTGTACTAAAATGACATGAATATTAATTTTGTAGACTTAGTAGATTTAAACTATATTTTCTAATACATTTTATTTTTTATTACATTTTTTTTATTCAATGATTTCATTTTATAATCATTTTTCATTTTGTAGGATATAGAATGGTAAAAACAATTTTATTGAATTCAACTAAGATAGTGGAAGTAATTTCATTATTACAATGAGATTACATATTCATAAATAGGGAGTTATTTATTTTCTACATCTCTTGCAACTCTTCTTATCATTTTTACTATCTTTATTGCACGTGTTCATTGTGTGAATTTTTTTTCATGAACTGTATTATTGAAAATTTGTACTTTAATTATATTAAATTCACTCATATTATAGAATTTTGTGGGTGGGGGTTTTCCCATGGCTTGTTTTTTTTGAGTTGGGTGTTTTTCATACATTTTAATGCTCTATTATACATCTATTTGAAACAAATTTCTGAACATGATAATACCCTTTTCATTGTGCACTCAAATGTTTTACCATATTTTGTTTTGATCATAATTTAAAATTTTGATAAATTGAATTTAATGAAAATGCATGTGAACCCATTAATTTATAATATTCTTATTATGTAAATAACACTATTTGAGTTTCAATGAGGCCATGATACATGTCATAAATCTTATTCAATGAAAATATGTTTTTATTTTTAATAGTAATTTTTTTTATCCTCCTTGGATTTCATATTTAGAGATAAATTTGGTTTTTATGTGTGGGGTAATTATGGGGTCAACATATTTTGAAGTAAAACATTTTTTAATTAATGTCTATTAAATTCCTTAATACATTGAAATTATATTTGAAAAAAATCATCAAAATTAGCAAATTACTTTTCAATATGAGATTCATTAGGTTTTTTTTGGAATTTCAAATCATTTTGTTCAATGAATAATAAATTTATGGATGTTATGTGTTTTTTTGAATTTTATATTCATAAGGATGAATGATTACAAGGTGAATATTATTTTTATGAGTATTTTGTTCTCGAATTATTTTTGAGAGTGACATATAGTATACATTCTTGAAGAGTAATGATTAAAACCTAAGAAAATATGAATATTGAAATTTTTTTAGGGGAATATAATTTTTAATTGTTAAAAAAGGTGATCACAATAGTGAACAAATTTAATATTTTTTACATATAAATCTATTTAAACTAGAGTAAAATGGGAATTGGGAATCCCTTGGAGAATCTCTAAGAGACTTGTCACATTTTTATTGTGTGCAAGACCAGTGAACAATAATAAATAAATTAGTATTCATAGTTTACAGAACATGTTACAAGGATGGGAAAAATTAAAAAAATAATAATGTGGCATGTTGTAAACAACGAGTTCATTAAGGTGAGGTGAATTATAAACATCAGATGAATAATATATCGTTTTAATTGTATTAAACAATTTATGTAGCATCAATAATGTGATTAATGAAAATTTAATTTTATGATTTTAGATCCTAGGAAAAAGTAAAATTATATGGTATATTTTGTTATGTTAAAATTTTCGATGATTTTTAACATGTAATTAATTTTAGATTTATTAAATTAATTTGAATTTAAATAATACATCATGTGACCTCATATATGAGATGTGAAGTCTTCAAAAGTAAATTAATTTTTTATTCCTTGATATCATAGTGAGTATTTTATAATAATAATGACTTAATTGGAACAATTCATTCCAAAATCCTATTTCACACTTTTTGGTCCTCTAATTCTATACTATTTAACAAGATTTTTTTGACCTAGTCAATAAATACATATATTTATTCATCAAAATATATGACATCATTGAATTTATTTAGGAAAATCATGTATTTTTTATGTGGTAATATAATGTGGCCTTAAAATACATTTCATTGGAACATATTTTTACATGAATTTCAATGATTTAATTAATTTATATATCACTTTTTACTAATTAATTTCACGTTTTCAATTAAATAAAGAAATTCATTAAAAAATATGTTTTTTGTAATTAATATTATATTTGTTGTTTTAATATCATTATTTTTGACTTACTTATTTTTAAATTTATTTGTTATTCTAATTACTATTAAATTTTTACTCGATATTCAATAATATTTTTATGTTTTTTTTGTTTTAATTAATTAACCAATTTATAAATTTGTTTTCAATTAATATAAATAATCATTACATTATTTTTCACCTTTAATGTTTTGTTTTATTAATTTAATTAAGAATTATTAATTCAATTAAAATTTCCAGTGTAATTTCATTAATTAATATATATTTAATTTTTATTTTGTATTATTAATGTTTACTTGAGTATATGTTTCTTTTCTTTATCATTCAGTTATAATTTTTTCCTTATATTAGGTGAATCACTAGTAATTATTTAAGTCACCACAACATTTCCCATCATTGGATTCTAAGAGTGGGTCTCCCTTTACCAAAAAAAGATAAATGATTTTATGGTCTTCCAAAATGTGACTCCCTTCCCAATAGTGGGATACATTGACCATTGGATTCTTACATATGGTCATGCTTTAAATTTGACATCGTCATCCTCACATAGTGTCCTCACCTCACAAAACACTCTTCCCTTCTACTGTTGCACAAGGCACCCTCGATGGAGTCACTATCTCCCACTTCATTGTCTGAACATAAATTACATCTATCACTGGTGGTTTAATGACCCACCATAGTTGTAGCTATATATTCCATATTTTATTACCACTGGTGTCTCTAAATTCAAAAAATCACACAACCACCACCATAGAAAATATTTGATGATGGAAAAAAATCATTATACAAGATCAAGTCTATAAATATAGATCTCCCCACACCCAAATAAAAGTTATTAGAAGTAAAAAACAACACATATATCTATAGATGAAAAAAATCCCTTTCCATGGGTGAAGGAGTAGCCTATATTCCATTGTTTGATTAAAGGCTCTAAGATATAGAAGTAAACGAACCACAACTGAACCAAGCTTCCATCCCCACTCAATCTCATTTCTATAGACATTTCCCAAGGGTACCATAAAGAAGAGATATCCAGTTGTTGATCATCCACCACTATGTTGATTAATGTTACACCCCTGACCACTGATTGAACTGATGCCGACATCTGATGAAGTCAACCAGTCATACTCTGAATCTGTTGTTGTTGCCATTAGACTAGCACCAGAGCTGTCATCATCAAGGATAACTATGGTCTATTATGCGACATCTTCAACAAGATAATCCCTTACCCTATTTGGAGAAGGGATAATATGGGTATGAAAGAAAATTTTGAAAATAATATAAAACAAAATAATAATTATAATAATAATTAATAAAAAAATTAAACTAAAAAAATATTCCAATTTATAATTTATAATAATAATTATAAAAATAAAATAATTATTTTACCAATTATAAAATAATTAAAATTAAAAAAAATATCATCATATAAATATAACTAAATCACCATAAAACAATCTTAATAAGATAACAATAATAATCATTGTATTTAATAATGTTGCACTAATATTAATGGAATTTAATAAATAAAATAAGTAACGAATAATTTATAACTAATACTAATTTTTTGAACTTTTAGAAATATAAATAATTATTATGAAAAGAGTTATTGAATTGTTAAATTTTTCAAACCTAGGTTCATGATGGACTAGAATCCATGTTCAAAAAAACTGTCGGGCCAATTAGATTGGGGAGTTCTATTAACGTGACAATCATTTCTGAGATTATGATATGTGTTTTGTGTTTTTGTGTAAGGACAACATAAGTCAAATATTAATATTTGTGATAAACAGAGTATGAAAAATGAATTTTAAAGAGGATATGGGAATATTATATAGGGATAATTCATCATGAAATTAATTTTGATCATTTTCTTAATGTCTTAGAGAGAGACTCGAAGGGAAGGAATATGAGTAGGGAAAAATCATGTATAGTACAGCTTCACGAAAACTAATTGGAGTCGACTGTTTGGGGAAATATCATTCTCATGCGTTTTATATATTATTTTGATTATAATTGTATCCATATTTGTGAATATAATTAGATTCCAGTTTAATATTTTTGATCATAGTGATTTTGATTTCTCTTGGATAAATTTTTCATATTCATCACTTTATTCATTCAAAAAGGAATCATATTCAACTAGGGAAGTTGAGACTAGTAAAAAAAATTAAAAAAAATTCTTCACCTCTAGCACATAATTTCAAACCTCCAGGAAATTTTGGTGAGAAGGACCAAGAATGGATACTCTTATATCATAATTTCAAAACTGATAGATTAAATTGGAAAGATTTAACCCATTAAAATTATACTAATTGTTTTCATGTTATGTTTTTTAGATGAGTAGAACCTATAGAATCACCTAAATGTGTGATTAATCTCTTATAAATGGAGATTAATAGTTAACTTTTAAAATTTGTGAATTCATTAGATATTTTTTGATAATTTTATCTTGTCAACTAGAATAGTTAGAAAAGAAAATCAGGCTATATAATTTATTTTACATTGTATCTATTCTAGTTATTATTACTTTTTTTTCTATGTTAGTTTATTATAGCTCTAATAATGTCTTAGATTTATTAAAAAATTCATTTGTCATCATTATGCCTCTATAAAAAATATATCAAATTGTTAAAAAAATTCATAAACCAATAATTATTGTGGGGTTTGTATTGAATTATTGCCCAAAAAAGACCATTTTAGCCTTCCCTTGGGTTTCGACCCATCACTGCAATACTTGTGTTGCTTTAAAAATTTTAATTTTCTAGTCTATAATGACCAATGACCGTATTAAAATCTATCAATGCATTGTGAAAAATAAAATACATAAAATATAATGAATTTATTAAAAATAGTAAATATACCATAATGTATTGATTTTCTATATTAGTCTCAATTGTTGGTGTTGTGTTTCACATATTAAATTGAATATGTTTTCCACATTTTAAATTTTTCTGTGAAACATTATCCACAAAATATATAAATTACATCTACAAAATATAGAAATGATCTTCATAATCAAGGGTGTAGATTTGGAATTAACATTGTAGAAAACCCCATATTGTAAATGTATTAACAAAATATCCCATTAAAAAGATATAATGACGGGAAACAATCATCTTGAATAATCACATTAAATGTATTCTAGATAGGTGTACATATGTAGAAAATGAAAACATTTAAATCGAAGAGAATACTGACATTAAAAAATGTGGTAGAGTTATAGAGAACATATTCAAGAGAAATAAATTGAAGAGAAAATACATAAACTAGAGGGATGGAAAAGGTCAATGATATCATAACAACTATAGATATTATGTCAATTTTTTAATGACCATTTTCATACTATTGGAGAACTATTTCACTCTTTATAAATATACAGAAATATAATTACATGGTACCTTTATATTTAAAAAGTACATTAATATTTTTTGGTATCGAGTTAAATTATTTCTACTTAATCTCTTTGAAAAGGTTACATATTATGGTGAAGTAATATATTAATCTATAAAACCATGAAAAAATATCAACCTAAATATATTTATAATTTATTAACCTTATGTTTCATCCAAAATATCATGATGCACAACATTATAAGATCAATGAATTTAATAAAGGATATTATAAATAATTCTATAAACATTTAGTATCTCTAAATAGTCACATAAATACATGTGAATTCTTTCATCATGTATTCTCTAGAATCATGGTAAGAAAATGAATAAATATAAAATCATACAAAAAAACAATAATAGTTCCTTATTCATTATGTAAATCGTAAATTATTTTATATATTACTTAAAGAAACAAAAACTCTTAACTCCATAAATAGTAGTACAAATATTTCTTTCAAAAAATAATTAGTTACTACAAATATATTAAGTATTATCTAATTTAAATTATCCATTCCAATCATACATTTATACAACCATCATTAAATCAAAATAGAGACCATATTAATAGTTCTCATTAATTTTTTCATGATGATCAATAATTTAATGTATTATTCGTACTAGTACAATTCCATTCATGATTTAATGTTCATTATGAAATGATATTATAGTATAATCATATTATATTTCAAATTTCTTATAACCAAAAAAGAATTTTTTAAGAAAATTCACATCATATTATAAGTATACACGAACAGAAATAATTCCATATTGGCAGTGTAAATAGAATAATCTTAGACATGATCACTTACCTAATACAGATGTATGTTACCTTTATACTTGGGTAATTAGTATTCATATTTAACCAATGTCTTACAGTTTAAAGAATTAATAAAAGTTTTTTCTTTCATCCATTTTAATTATTTTCTCCTATGACCCTTTTCTCTACATTTATAAATAAACTCCCAATCACTTCAATAATTTCCTATGGTGATTCATTTCATTGTTATCAAATGTGAGAAAATCCCACTTTCCCTTCTTTCTATTGTATATTATTTGTTCTATAATCCTATTAATCTCTTTTTTCCCTTTTAATATATATGTCATTGAGATTTTTTTCCCTGGCTTGTTATAATATAAAACTATAGCATAATATGATGAAATTTTTGAGACAAAAACACTCTTCAAATACATTGAATAATCCGATAAATAAAATTTTCAAACATGCACTTCTGGTTGTGTATGTAATATGTATTATACATGTCTAACCCAGTAAAGGAATATTTATAATCGGAGAAACATTACAATTTTTTTATGATATGGAGATTTTTATTTATCTATATTAGTTTCTCGAACAGTAAATATTTGTTTGAATAATTCCAACCTAAAATAATTAAATTCCATGAGTTCTATTTCCCTTGCCTTGCTAGTTTTATTTATGAAGGGACATTATTTATCTGCATCACTATTGTGAAAATACACATAAACTTTCCATTTTTTCATTTTAAACACAACCTGATGTAATAAATATCTTATTCATAGACATAATCAATTTATCAAATATAATAATAATAATAATACCACTATAATATGTGGGAATATTTCACAAAATACGATCAAACATATGATAATATCACTTTAGTATATGTTGATCCATTTAGAAAAGGTTATTTTTTATAACTTAATTATGTTGTCGTAATATATGCATAAAATTATATCTTTTAATAAGATCTATATTATCTTTCAAACTATAGAAACCAATACATTCCCCATGATTATTAATACCATTTCATTCATGTACTATATAATGACCCAGGCCTTTTACAAATTTAATTACATGATATTAAGTACAATTATACATCAGTGTGCAAGCCTAGGATCATTAAGTATAGTGTCATGAAAGACTATGTACATAAAACGTAAAACATAAAACTTGGGGCTAAGAATACATCTTCATTTATTCTCCATAAATAGCTCCTAAATTTCTTTGATCCCTTACATCTACATAGGTACCCTAGGGAACACATGAATAAAGGGATGACCAAACAATCCCAGTAACAGAAAGAACACGAGGACACATCTTAGTCACCTGATCATGGAACATATGAAATCAAATCATATAATAATGGGATAATATAAACATATAATCATATAAATGATGTAGAATTAGAAAAGATTTATTTTGTTTTGGTCGATGGTAATCGCCAATAATTTTTCCCATTTTAGTACAGGTCAAGAATTACTGCCATCCCAATTTCACACCGCATCTCATGAGACATAACCTTACCAAATTCATTAGAGCGCTATCTGGGCGAACCCATATCAACATTTTCATTAATATTCATTCTATATAAATATTCTTTCCACATAAATATTTATGTACAATCAACCATACATAAACATAAGGGTACCAAGGAAAAAAATTATGTACCGCAACCATAACAAAAATCATACCCAATGCGTGTATAATGAATGTGATCATTATCCAAATGGAGTAGAACATATATGGACATTCATAAGGTAAAATACGAATATAACAAAGTAAGTGGTGTCAAACAGAAATGAAAACATATAAGAAATGAATTAGAGTAACATTAGCATTATAACATATTTGTGTGGTTCTACGGAAAATGCTATAGAACTATTAAAATAGAAAAGAGTACATAATTTTATATAAAACAATAAGAGAACAAAGTAGTTTTTCAAAATAAAAATAATGATTTTATAAAGCCAATTGTGCATTTATAATAGAGGATAGGGTTCACATTAAATTGGTTAAAAATATGGGATGTTCCCTTAAAAGAGGCTTGCTTATCGAAAGGTTCTATGGAGAAAATCTTTTAAAAACATTAATATCCCAAAAATAGAGTGATGAACTGGTCATCATAAATGGAGAGGATCCTGTACCTTTATTTTGTTAGTGTTCTCCACATGATATTAAATACCCGAATACAAAAATGAGTAATCAATTAATATTTCCAAAACCTCTTCTGTTTTTAATTGATTAATTATAACCATTTTTAGTTCATTCATGGCCTTATTGATTAATTATATGGTTCATTTTCATTATTCATGCTCATTAGTGTACATGGATTGAATGAACGGTTCTATTATACTCATGTTTGGATAAACATGTAAGATTAAAGTGATTGTCCATAATTGAAGTTATATTCTATTAGTTCTCATCTAGGAGATTACCTGGTTTAAAATTTAATTTTTTTTACATATATTGAAGTCAAATTATAATGTATAACCAATGTGACAACATTTCCTTCTAAGAAGTGGGTTTGATTACAATGAACACATTTTTTCTTTATAACGTCATACAACTTCTACAAAAGAATTAAAGAACCAGAAATTGGACATATTGCATAAATAATAATCTATGTCAACCATAACACAAATTGTTTAATGACCAGAATTAATTATAATAATATAAATTGTTAAATCCTTGTCCTTGAATGTTCTAAATTAGCACAACTCAAACCCTGCTTTCATATATTTGAAATAATATATGGGGAAATGAGAGAAGATAATGAAATATCCGATTAGAATACAAACATTCCAGTACATATATGTTACTAGAGTTATCATTATATTTTGTTGAAGGGAGGTGAGGAATGAAATAAAAAAAATGTAACTTAAAAGAAATGATGGAATTGGAAAGAGGAATCTACCTCTTGAGACTTATTCCTTCAAGAACAACTTATGGGGAGGGTTTTTGGTATTTTTATGATGATATGAGATTTTTGTCTTTGGGATGGATATTGTGGAGAGATTTTGGTAGAATATTTTCAATCCACATGGCTTGAGTGGAGTTAAGAGAAGAGGGAGTGGGGGGGGGTATTGTGGAGGAGAAGAGGGTTTTCAATAATTTTTAATCATTAGTTTATTATTTCATCACATGGTAAGGAGTGGTAAGAATTATATGACCAAGAATAGTAATAAATGAATTTTAGTTCTTGGTTTGGGTGCATACATCACTTTTGAATACATGAATAGTGGATTTTAATTGATAATGTGATTATATGAAAAATTAATGTATTTTACTATTCACTAAAAATTCAGGTATTTTAAAAAAATCCCAAAAAAAATTCACCCTAAACATATTTCGACATGTATAATACAAAAATGAAATCCATTTTTCAAAAATATTTTTTAAATATGATTATTATAATATTTAATTAAAATAGTAATTTACTATCAAAAAGCATTTTCAAACCATTCATTTACTTATTAAAACATTGTAGTTGTATTGTACTTTGAACAATAAAATTATTTTGATATTATCATATATAAGGTTACAATTCATTATTGTAAATCAATATTCATAAGTTTATGTTACTATTCATAATGGTTGGTAACTATTCACAATAAAATTATGTTTTTCTTATCAGACTCAGAAGAACATATTGACTTGTACTTTGAATGTCAGATTTCTGATATTCCATACATGGGAGTGAAAAACATAGGTTTAAAGGTCACATAGAACTTAGTAGTTCATTATGTTGTGTTTTCATGTTATTTTATGACATATTTATCAGGAAAAAAATAATTTATAAAACATTGGGTTGTTACATTCTTCCCCCCTTAGGAAATTTCGCCCCAGAAATTTCATTTTACATTCTTTGAAAAAAATAGGTGTGGGTAATTTTCAATCATTTCTTCATCTAGTTCCCATTATGCCTCTCCATAAATATGGTTTCTCCATAGTACCTAGACCAGATGAGTAGTCTTGTTGCATTGGACTTCGTCTCTATGATCTAAGATATTCATTGGCTGCTTCTCATGTGAAATATCAACATCAAAAATTACCTCCTATTAAGATAGTACATGTGAAGGGTCTGGTATGCACTTCCTTTAGTGGTATACATGAAACACATCATATTCTTTTGACATGGTAGGGGGGAAGTGCAAGTCGGTATACCACATCTCTCACTCGATGAAGGATATCAAAGGGGTCAATGTACTTGGGACATAACATACCTTTCTTCCCAAAACGCATGACCTTCTTCCTGTGAGATATGTGTAGAAATACCATGTCTCAAACTTCAAACACAAGGTCACATTAATGGTTATCATCATAACTCTTCTGTCGACAATTACCAGCATTGATATTCGGCTAAATGTATATCACCTTCTCCACCATTTCTTCAACCATGGTAGGTCATAGCAGCTTTCATTCGCCATGTTTATCCCAAAACACGGGTGTTCTACACCTTTTCCCATAAAAGGCCTCATATGGTTCCATTCAGATAATCGAGTGGAAAATATTATTGTAGAATAATTAAACTATTGGAAGATGTTGGTCCCATTCCTCCTTTGAATTTCATAGAAATTATTTCAACATTTCTTCTAGTGATTCAATAGTTCGGTCATATTGGACATTCGATTGAATATGATAGGTTGTACTGATGTTTGGTTTAATTATTGGAGTATGTAGGAGACTTTTCAAGAACTTTGAGATGAATCTCAGATAATGATCAGATACAAATCCCAGCAAGTTGATCCAATGAGAAGTTCTCTCAAATCACAATAATGTGAGATGTCTTTTTAAGATGATCCACAATGACCAATATAGGATTGTTTCCTCTAGATTCTCTGGAATTTCCAATGAACAATTCCATGATAATGTACTGCCACTTCCATGCTGCTGTGGGTAGTGGTTGAATCATACCCTTACACTATTGCCTCTCAGAATTTAGTTACTGACATACCAGTCAATTTTTTGTATATTCAACAATCTCCCATTTCATATTTTCACACCAATAGTTTTAACGTATATCTCGATACAACGTTTTTCTCCCTGGGTGGATAGAGAAAGTCAAGCTATGTGCATCATTAAATATATCCATATTTATCTATGGACCATATGGTACACATAATCATGTCCCAAATCATTCAACAAATTCCACATCAATTTTTTATTCGGAGGATTTCCCATTACTTATAACTTCCACCATTTTCTAAAATTTTACAATATTTCTTTGAGAAACCTATATTTTCTCCAAGAGAGATGGTTGAAAAGCCATTTAAGAAGGGATTAATTATGTTCCACACTTAATGATTCCAATGGCCATTAGTTCAAAATTCAAGATGATCAGATCCTAATCAAATATTATCATTGATAAATATATAGGATCATTTCTACTTACCCTATCTTCCACCTTGTTTCCCTTACTCGGATTGTAGTGGATTGAGCAGTCATAATCTTTGATGAGTTCTATCCATCTTCTCTGGCTCATATTAATCTATTTTTGTGTGAATATATATTTGAGACTCTTGTGGTCAGTATATATCTCACACTTCTCCCCAAAGAGATAATTCAACCATATTTTCAATGAAATGATCACCGCCACCAAATCCAGATCATGTGTAAGATTGTTTTTCATATGTATTTTCAGATTATGGTAGGAATAGGTTATCACTTTATCATTTTTCAATAGCACACATCCTTAATTAGAATCATCACTATACACCACAAATAGTTCTCCACTTTTTTGAAGTGGGAGTACTGGTGCAGTGATAAAACTCTTTTTAAACTTCTTCAAACTGTCTTCACATTCTTGTGTCCATAAAAACTTTACTCCCTTCCATGTTATCATGGTCATTGGTTTTGACCATCGTGAAAATTTCTTCACGAATCATCAAAAATAACTATCTATACCCAAAAATCTACGGATCTCATTTACAGAAGTTGGTGTGGGCCACTCTTTAACTACCTTCATCTTCGAAGGGTCCACAGATATCAATTTTCTGGTGATAACATCCCCAAGAATGATACGACATCCATCCTAAACTAACATTTACTGTACATTTCATACAAATTGTCCATTCACTATGACATTAACACTATATTCCAATGTTCCTCATGTTCCTCCTTGCCCTTAAAGTATATCAGAATATAATCAATAAAGATTACAAAAAATTGGTCGAAGTAATCTCTGATGACAATATTCATTAAAAAATGAAAATCGATAGAGCATTAGTGAGATCAAAGGGTGTCACATTGAACTCATAGTGTCCATACCTTTTTTGAAAGGAAATATTGCTAATATCTTCCTTCCTCTACAATAGTTGGTGATATCCCGACTGAAGGTCCACCTTAGAGAAATAACTGACCCCATGAAGCTAATCAAACAAGTCATCAATCCATGAAATGGGATACTTGTACATTATCCTGATTTTCATGAGATCATGAAAATCAATGAAGAGGTGAATTGATTCAACTTTCATCTTAAGGAAGAGGACTGGTGCACCCCATGGTTAAGCACTGTAGAATATAAAACCATTGTCCATATTCTCTTATAACTACTTCTTCAGCTCTTCCAGCTCAACGATGGCCATTCTATAAGGTGTCCTTGAGATAGGAAGAGATCTTGGGATATGTTAAATTGAGAACTCAACCTCCTGGTCAGGAGGAAGACTATAAAACTCTTTAGGGAATACATCAGTGTAATCCCTCATGATGGGAATATCTCCAATCATGATTCCCTCATTTTTCTCAATAATATGAGCTAGATATGACTTATCACAAGGCATTATTAATAAAAATTAAGATGATGATTCTAAAGGAGATTCATTATCCTCTTTACTCTTGTAATGAATTGATGGATGCTTCAGGATATAAAAATAGATCTCCCTTTCTCGATAGTTGATGTTGGATTTTCATAAAGATAGTCAATCCATGCCCAAGATAGCATCAAACTCCATTAAAAAAGTATGAAGAGATTTTCTCGGAGGTTCAGAAGAAAAACGATAACTAAGAGGAGTTATAAACCTTGGACACAATAATTTCCCCATTCACTAATATTATAGATAACCTTTCCCCCAAATTTTGAGGTGGTGTTTGAATAGTTACACTATTCTTTCATGATATGAAATAATGAGTATAACCGGAATCAATTAGTACATTCTCTATTCATGAATGAATAACTAGCGTACATGTCACAAAATCTTTTTCCGGCTCCACCTTAGGTGTAGGGATATCATAATCCCTTCCCTTTTTCATTGGATGATGTTACTTATTACCTATGATAGCCCCGACATAGGGAAATTGTTTGAATAATTCCCATGATCCTTGCAGTTGTAACATGACACTACAGGATGAGTGTTGATCGAATCCTTCCGTTCTTCTTCAACATTAGTGGTATTTTTCGTATCCATTAGCCAGGTTATTGGCCAGATGATCAAAATTTTAGCATTTGTATAAATTCATGGTTTCCTTCAGATAGATACCAGAATTCTTCTTCCAACAATTTTTTCAAGTGGAAAACTCAGGCTTTGTTCAATCATGGGATTTTTTTGATGGACCACCCATGTTTTTCTCTATTTTCAGTTTCTTTTCACTGGGCCCATGAGACCAACGAGAGTCTCCAATATACAATTTATACGTGATGGATAAATGGTCAATATCATTATAACTATTGATGTATAAAATCACCATCTCATTTCGAATTCTCTACTTTAGTCAGAAAAAGAAGTAATCCAAGAAAATTTCAGTGTTCATGACAATGCCTCATGCATACCTTGCATGACATGTAATGTTTTCTTCATACACCCAAATAGAATCATCAAAATTCTTCTTGTGTCAATGTAACTATATTTTCATCTTGATATGGAGAGTTTGAGAAAAATATTTGTTGAAAAACATCCTCTTGAATTCCTCCCAGTACATGGAATCAATTTCCTCTTGGGACTTGGGATTCTTGATCGGTTTCCACCACTGATCATCATCCCCATCAAAATGATAGACTTCCAGTACAATCATCTCTTCTTCCGAGCACTGGAGGATGAAGAATATATTTTCAATGGAGTTATTCCACTATTTCATGAGGAGGGGGATCAGAATATCCGCTAAACATGGGAGGCCTTTTCTGCATGAAGGATTCTAGGGAAACATGCACTTTCTGTGGATGAGGATGGCATTCTGCCTAATTCATGTTATTATTTATAACTCGTCACAGCTGATCAAGTACTGTAATTATGTTTTGAGCACCTGCTCCCTTCACATAAGTCATATCTTTAGGAAAATCATCACATTTCCTATCATAATTGTTATTGGAACATGTTCATCTATTACACACCATTAACTACAAAAAAGAGATTATATTTATAGGTCTTTAATACTTATCCATTGAGCATGAAAAGGAAACAACGTACATAAAAGGATAAAATTATAAAGAAGAATTATATCAGAACCTGGGATTCCTCAGGTTTATATCAAGGATATACTCGATCTATTTCTTAACATATAATCGTCTTGGATTTTTTCCCTTAATAAAGGTTTGACTACGATTGTGAATCTACAAAAGTTTATCCCCAAGGATTTTTGTTATCAAAAGTGTAACAAGGCCCATTTTCATGTACCGGGATACCCCTAGTTATGCCCAAAACTTATTGTTAGAGTTTTAACTCCTAGGTATATTTTTTCCAGATCCACCTCTACCTCCTCGTATCTAGACATGGATGTATTTTAATGATAAATCTCTTACTCAATTATAACCAAAATTTTGGAATTATTTCATATACATAATCTCATTATTAAGGTTCACGCTAAGGTTCTCTATTACTATTCTCCTAAAATTAATATATCATCCCTTGATACCATCTATTGAATCCCATTACTTTTACATATATAACTACATGATTTTACGCATAATTATACATCAGAGTTCCAACCAAGGATCATTACGTCTAGTGTCCTGAAAGCCTAAGAAGATAAAACATACAACATGGGGCTAAAAAACACTTCATTATTTAATCTCAATAAAGAGCTCCTAACTTCTTTTGTGCCCTTACATCTGCATTGGGTACCCTGGGAATCTCATGAACAATGGGATGGGCTGAAATGCATAGCAATGGAAAGAACATAAAAAATAAATCTTAAGCACATGAGAATAGAACATATAAAATAATATATTATAAGCCTAGAATTATATAAATATGGAATAATATAAATGTGTCATAATCATAGAACATTTTGTTCATACAGGTCGAGCCTTATACCTAATCCTTTTTCCAATTTTAGTATCGGTCAAGGCTAACCTCCAACCCCGTTCCACATAGCATCTCATTAGTATTTACATTACCCAATTCATTGGAGTGCTATCTAGGTACTCCCATCTCATCATTTTCATGAAACATCTTGCCACATAACTTATATTTCCATATAAACTAATTATACCTAATAAACCAAACATAAACATAGGGGTAACCGTGGAAAGAATTAGGTACCACAACCATGACAAAAAACATAACAAATGGGTGTATCATGAAATTTTCCATGAATGAATGGTATTAGAACATAAATTGATTTAAATAAGGTAAAATATGAATATAAAATCATAAGTGTTTTAAAAAATAAGTGACAAAATGTAAGATATTCATTTGATTAACTTTATCATTAAAACATTTTTGTGTAGTTTTTAGGAAAATGCTATATAGCTTTTAAAATAGAAAAGAGTAAATATATATATATATAAATAATGAAATGAATAAAATAGGTATTCATTATAAAAATACTGAATTTATAAAGAAACTGGGCGCTTTTAAAGAGAATATAGAGTTCACTGGAATTTAGGTAACAATTTGGGAAGTTCCCTTAAAAGTGGTTTGTTTATCGAAATGTTCTATGGAAGAAATATTTAAAAAAAATGTATGTCCACAAAATAGATTGATGAAATGGTAATCAAAAATAAATTTTTTAAAGATAAACATAATTTTTAATATGTATATTAACAGATGAGATAACTCCCTTTTGATATAAAAAAACATAAGGCAACCTGAATGAACAATGAAGGTTTGGGTAGATTTCATTACAGTTTTATCGGCATGATGTTAGGTGTACCTAAGAGGGATTGATGAGAGAAATTATTGGAATATAATAACTTTTATAAAATGAGTTATGTACGGAGGAGGTGAGAAATAATACCCCTTCATTTGGTAGTACTCATAAAAAAGGCATAGCATAGAGGACAATCTTGATTAAAAGATAAATGGAGAGGATCCATTACCTTATTTATGTTGGTGTTCTCCACTTGTTATTAATGACTGAAATAAGAAAATTATGATTATTAATTAATAAATATAAAGGATCTTATAATTTTAAATGATTTATTTTAAAAAAAATTATTTCATTCAAGTCCTTTTTATTAATTACAAGGTTCAATTTCTTTATTCGGGCTCATTTTTTACATGGTTTTAATGACTGGTTCTCTTATATTCATGATTGGATAAAAATGTAAGATGAAATTGTTTCTCTAGAGTAGAATTTATATTCTATTAGTACATATCTAGGAGATTACATGGTTTTAAATTTAAATTGGTTACATAGAGTGAAGTCAGATTATTATATAAAGCCATAGTGACAATTATTCTTGCTAATCAGTGTGTTTGATTACAATGAGCATGTTTTTCATTATAACATAAAACCTTTTGGAAAAAAGAATTACAGAACAAAAAATATGATATATTATATAGATAATAATCTTGTTTAACCACAACACATTTGGTTTCGTGACCAGAATTTAAGATAATAATAGAAATTGATAAAGAGTAGTCCTTGATTGAGCTAAATTAGCAAATCTAAAACGATGCTTTCATTTATTTCAAATAAAAGGTCTGGAAAGAATATATGACAATGAGATATTTCATATGAAAAAAAAATTCTAGTACATGTCAATTTCTGGAGATATCAAACTATTTGGGTGAAAATAGGTGAGGAAAGAAACAAAAAACAACAGAACTTAATATAAATGAAGGAATTGGAAAGAAGAATTTACCTCTTGAGACTTCCTCCTTTGGGAACCTTTTAAGGGGATAGGTTTTGGTATTTTGATGATTCTAGGAGATTATAGACGTAGGGAATGATATTGTGGAGAGATTTGGGTAGAATATTATCTCAGAAGAAGGTCTGAGAGGTGTGAAGAGAAGAGGGAGTGAGGGGGAATTTTTTAGTAGAGGAGATGAGGGTTTTCATAATTTTTTACTCACTAGTTTATCATTTCTTCATATAGAAAAGAATAGTTAGAATTACATGCCCAATAATAGTAACAAATGAATATGTGTATGAGAATTGGGTGCATACATCCCATGTGATTCCTAGAATAGTGTATTTGAATTATAATGTGTTTATACAGTAAATTAATCCGTATTACTATTCACTAAAAAATCATGTATTTCAGAAAAATCTAAAAAATTCACCGTAATCATTTTTTACATTTAGAATCCAAAAATGATATCCATTTTTTAAAAATAATTATTTTATTATTATTATTTTATTATTTAATAAAAATCATGATTTATTATCAAAAACCAGTTTTAAAAAATTCATTTAATTATTATAAAATATATGTATTACATAATTTCAACATGCATATTATTTATATATTATCATATGTAAGTTTAATATTCATTAGGGTATGTTACTATTCATAATTTTATGATAATATTATTAAGGGTAGTTTAATATTCACAAAAAATTATATTTTTCTTATCGGAGTCCAAATAGATTACTTATTGCAACTTGGTTTGTCAGATTTTTGAAATTCCAAATACTTAAGCGACAAAGTTATGTTTAAAGGTCACTTGGAACTTAGTAGTTCATTATTTTTTGTATTCATGTAATTTTATGGCATACTTATAAGAAAGTAATTTCCATTTATAAAACATTTGGTCGTTACATTTCATCTCTAAAAAATTTCATAAACTAGATTTGGAAATAGAATTATGATCAATATATAATTCTTGGTTTGGAATTACACTCCAAAATAAAAAAAATTATGCATTCCCAGTCGACAAATCATAAACATCAGTTACTTTAGGGATATAATTACATTCATATCCTTTATAATGGTTTAAAAAAAAATTGTGAATGATCTAAGGAATATCCCTCGAGAGTACCAAAAAAGGTGAGTAGTAAGTCTTGTTTTTAAATACCATGAAACAATCGAGTCAATATAGATGCACTAAATTAATATATATTAACCCTACATATATCTATTCCATAAAAACATCCACTTGTAGTATAATGAAATGGATGTATTTAAATAAAGTCCCACATAAACTCAACCTTACAAAAAAAATCGGTTGTTTTTATGTACATAACGTATAATTCTATAATAGGGTTATATTCCCTAATATATTTTCCCCAGTATGTAGTATTTCTACTAAACTTCGCCTGATACAAACCTTAACTACCCCAAACCTAGTAGTATAGCGTTTATGCCATAAATTTTTATATAAGGATGAATACATTATTTAAATCCCAATGGACCAAATAGATTGTCAGTTTTGGAAAACCAAATTATATACATGATATCCATATTAAATTAGGTTGAGAAAATAAAGCATTAAAAAGGAAAATAATAGAATCCATGAGACTAATTCCATGAATTAATCTTCATATCCAATGGAAATAAAACGAAATAATTGTGATAAAAATAAATAGAAAGGGTTATGTATAGTGGAATCTATCCTGATATAATATTAATAATCAATATAGAGTGGTATATAAAAAAATAAAAATACCATTTAAACAATAAAATGTGTTGGGAGTGCGTAAATATTATGGAATGGTAAATACATGAAAACCCTATCCAATTAAATAAATAGATAAGGTATAATCAATAAAATAATTATAAAATGATACCATATATTTTTCATAGTGAAAATATCATCAAAAAAATACTCGATGAATCTTCAATGAATGAAATGCCTATAAAATGGCCACTATTTTATTCAAGAACATGGAATTGTGATGGAAAATATCTTTGATAAGAATGATTTAAATATACTAGGTAGAATCCCATTTTATTTTTCTATCTTTTTTATTTCATGCGACTACTGTTTTATTCGAGGATTACTCTATATTTTCCCCAATCTGATTCACAATATTCTAAATAATTCAACATATTACAAATAATTTTTTTAACTTATAAAAATGTTCCTTATCAAATAGATGTATTGTGTAATGGATAATTATTTATTAATATTTCCACAATTAATAAAAAAATCAATGTAAACAAAAATGGTAAAAATTTTATATGTATTAGGATATATTCATATAAATTACGAACAAATATGGATATAAAATAGAAACTCAATTTCCAATGAAAATAATAATAATAAATTTATTTTTGTTATAGAATTTTAAAAATCATAATAGAATGTGAGATTTTATAAAAACAATTACAGCTGGGTAAGTATCAATGTAATTTCCCATGGATGATATAATTAAAATTAAAACACCAAATAATCTAAATAAAAAAGTATTAATGATTTTAAATTTCAAATAGGTTGTATATACATGATATAAAATTGAATTAGGGAATAATGAAAAATAATTTTCAAATAAATGTAAATTGAGATGAAGTCTCCATCCTCATACTTAAATTATGTTAAATGTAATTTATCATCATTTCAAAGGGTTTTAAGAATGTTATTAACTAATAAAAGAACCATATTAATAGTTTGAATATCAAACATGATCCTCTTATAACATTTCATTACCATTTGTTAATAATCATTGATTTTTTTAATGTTTTGGGTGTTAATTAAAATAATATTCGATTATGTTTTGACATGTTTTATTTGGTTCTTCATAAATATATTGGGTTTAAATCATATCTAGAATTTAAACTATGATGTAAATGTCATATATATACATTATATATGTATTTAGGGTAATCCATTATTTTTGGTGAAACAAAATGAAATACACCATCCATGTTGATGGTAGGCTATACATATGTATAAACAATCCATCCATTTTTGGGTATTATTTAAAAAATAAAATTAATTTCAAAGTATATATTATAATATTATAAGTATAGCATAATTATTATTTCAAATATGTAACTTATATTTATTATTACTATCCTCAATATAAACTTTTTGTAGATTGAATGAATCACATTGCTTCTAGAGGTTGTAGTGTGATGCACATGAATATGATTGATAGAGTGCGATAGAAAATCTGTTTTCAACCACAAATTTTTTCTATAACAACATTACCCTCTGCAAATAAACAATAACAATGTCCATTTATATTAGGTAAGATGTAATTTAAGAAACATATAACAAAATGGTGGCAGAAGATGTAATTGAAACATGATAATATATATAAGAACCAATATAAATAAAGTACAGTTATCATGAAGTAACCATCATATTATAATTCACATGTGATAATTGTAAAAGACCTACATGGGCCATGTCCCAATGTATATAGCCAGGGTGAACAATATTTAGAGAATTATAATTATACGTATATTTTAGGTTACATACCCTTATCTTATTCAATTTTTTCATAACATAGTTAATCATAAACATGAGATGTAGGTTACAGAACTCAACTACCTAGCTAGTTCCAGAGTGAAATTTCATGATGTCTAAACCTT
Organism: Viscum album; assembly: GCA_963277665.1. Classification (NCBI taxonomy): domain Eukaryota; kingdom Viridiplantae; phylum Streptophyta; class Magnoliopsida; order Santalales; family Viscaceae; genus Viscum; species Viscum album. The sequence goes on along the minus strand of OY728121.1, from coordinate 1,186,911,429 downwards.
CCTAAATTGTTGGTGATAGGATGAAGTGTATAGGTTCCATACTATGACAAAGACATGTGACATACCAGAATAAAAAGTGACATAAATTATTTATCATAGGTTCTATTCCATATTATCCATATGTTCCAAACCATTATAATCATTTGTATTATATATTGATAACATTTTAGTGAAATTATTGATATGTAACAGGTGTTATACATTCATAATAATATCAAGAACATAATATAACAAAATATAATGGAAATGATAGTGTCCATAACTATTTATAAGTATCATATATTCACCCCCATAAACATTTTAATATCATTTAATAACATGGAACTGGAGGCATGATAGTCTCCATCTAACTCATTTAATTTATAGAAGTTCCTGCAACAAGGGTGGAGAGCTCATACAACCAAATGGCGTTGATTAACATAGGGTATAATATTGAACCCCATACAGGTGGATCAGGTTGTGGACGAAAACCTCAAACGATTAATAGGTTCTACAAGGTTATCATAAATTAAAATAAATAATTATTTTAAATAATTTCAATTAATTTATTTGAAATTACTAGATGGTATGGAATGTTGATTGATGGAGGTAGCCATATAGACCACAAAACATATTGAATAATCATTGAACACATACCTTCATCCTCTAGTATAACAATCATTTAGTACAAAATTTGGTTAATTCCATTTGGAGAATAGGGAAAAAATATATGAATTGCCCATAAATATTTCTTATGAGCTCACACAAAAACAATTCTATTTCCATATGGAGAATCTAGGGAATATAGGAAATTGACTAAATCTCTTACACATAGCAATAAAACATGGTTGACCACATCACATATGGAGACAATATGGATAAATCAAATGAAATCATATTTTAGGCCATGGATGAATCTATCATGATTAACAGGGTATCTGTATGATAGAAAGTAAAACCATTATCAATATAAAAATGCATTGTCTCCTTTTAAAATACTGACCTATGGAATATATATAGTAAAAAATATTACACTCTCTATAATTTTGAAGTGTCCCCATCAAAGGAAAAGACAATACACTCTATGAAAAGGGTCCAGTGAGGCCAATACATGTAATTTATTTAATAAAAATCAGGTATTTAAATACAATTCATTTATATGGAATGCAGTTAAGTTGAACCCCCATAAATCCTACCTTTTAAAAACAAAATGAACCACCCTAGGGAATAGTTTCATGTATAAGATAAAATAAAAACTCAATAAGGGTTTTAACATATTAAAATTAATTGAACCACTCCGAATAATAAACCCTAGGATCTTACAATCTTCCCACAATAAACAACTATTACCTATGTCTTCCTTCAAAGGGCATTATAACAAAATCTGAGAATAATGAAATCCATTGGGAAAAAATGTTAAACATCCACTCATATGTCAAATCACGCACATGGTTGTGTTATAGTAACACCCAGAATAAATTAATTAAAGAACTAGGGAAATAATCAATTCATAGGTAGATATTATTAAAAATATACACTGAATTGAAACATATACAACTAAATCTATCTCATTTGGATTAATGATATGAGGAAAATCTAGATAGTACTATAAAATCTAAGACATAAGGAAGAAATCATTCATTGATTGATACCTTTGAGGTAATGGAATCTAATATTCTATAATCCTAACTCTCCATACAAGCTAAAATGCCCAATCAGCTGAGGTGGAAGCTTAAACTAACATATAATCTATCTATTACATAGTATAGTCCAAATATGCATAAATACATGACCCCAGACAGAAAATAATGGTTTCCAAGGAAGATAGTTGAAATATGACTTTTCATGAGACATAAATGTAACAAATTTATTCGTAATGATATGAATATACTCAAATTAATCCTTAATGAGGTGAGGTCCATTTAGCAATGCCTCACCAACCTCAAACTAGATAAAAGTGAAAGACATGTCCAACTATATAACAAATCATAGGTAGCCAGCTATGTCATCAAATGAAAACTATTGTTGAATGAGAAGTAAAATATATATATATCTCCACGAACCTGTGAAATCATGGAAGCATACTCGTACAATGTTCTATAAAACTATCATCATACATTCTGATTGACCGCTCTTTTGGGGGTGAATGGATGTGCTGAAATGTAACTTTGTACACAAATCTCTATCAATCCCCTGTTAACACCATGAGATGAAATTATCATACCTATCCAAAATTATATCACAGGGGAATCATGTATTGGAAAATTTCAAAACCATTAAGGCATCCATGTTCATCTATTGATAAGGTCAATCTGATAAGAATGAAATGAGTGACCATTGTGAGCCTATCAATGATCACCCATACAGAATCACTTCCATGATGGGATATTACACAATAAATCACTAAATCTGCAATGGAATTTTTCCATATCCATTTGTGAATGGGAATGATATCTAAAATACCTATTGGTTATGGGTTCTCGTCTTTTAACTACTAATAGGTAGAACTCCAATTAACAAATCTTGATATCTCCATATTCATACCTGGTCAAAAATATTGGATCGGTTGATAATTATGCATCCATCTTAATTAGAGTGATGAGATTCTATCATAAATTTCTTATATATATGTGTGTAGGAAGCTAGAGAGGTTCATGATTTCAAAAGACTCCATCCTCATCAACGATCCATGCTAACTGAAAATATTTTTCGAAAACACTTTACCTAAGGACTAATCCCTTTGGGTTTGACAACCTCCACCTGATTAGTCTTTCTAGAAGTGAAGGGGTCACTAATAACGATAAAATTTAAAACCATACCTGATTATCCTAACAATCCATGTTCATGTTATAAAGCATGAAATCATGTTCAGAACCATCACTATCATCTTAAACAACACGGGTCTTTGACCTCAAGCTATGATTATGTACTATATAATTTCATTTACCCTTCATATAGGACTAATAAAGATCAATATTTATTTAGGTATTCAACCTACATTCCCTACTATAGGTTTATGTCACACCATATAATAGTGAAATTGATCATTTTGTTGTCTATATACTCCCCAAAATACTCTCCCATCATCTAAATCCTCAAACAATGTAAGGCATAATCAATGACTACAAAATCCAATTCATGATTTTTGTAATTCCTCTCGATCAGTAAATAGCCTCTATGACCCATATGCAGTGACTTGATCATCCAACATCACAACATCTCTTATCTAATACCCGGTTCTACATAATATAATCAATAAATTCTTTCGGGATCTGGAATAGTCTGGGTCAATTCAAGTTTATCATCCCTTTTAGATATTGGATGAAAGCCTTTCAATATTCTATCCTTGAAAATATCACAAAAATAATATTAAATAATATATGAGATTCCAATAATAAAGAAATGTAATTGGAAATGTAACATTAATATCCATCTTGACCCATTTAACTACAAATTTTAAAAACATTCTTGGGGTCCTATAGGGTTTCTACATCTTCTATAATCATTGGATCAACTGATTCTCTTTCACATGGGATAATATGAACATGTAAGTAAAATTTGATAATAATAAAGTGATAGTTTATTATCTTAGAATACATATTTTTAAAGGTAACACCTTCTCTTAACTTCCTTTCTTTTATTTTACTTCTAATACCCCCTAAACACTGTTTATTTCATTATTTTATAACAAAATCAGTATTATAAATATACTAGGTTATTTTTATGATAAGTATTCACAATATACATTCTCACCCCTCTATCTAATGGGTAAAGAACATACTGTTTCTATGGATTTCGAACTACTGCTACACAAAAGGATGATTATTCAATGTTCTCCTACCACCCCTCATAGTGGCCATTATGATGGAACTATATTTATATGTGATATATATTATATTTCTATTTTTTCAATGCTTATTTTTTTCATTTATAGAATAAATTTTTGGTTTTCAAAAGGGGTAAATGCGATAATTTCTTTTGGGAAAGTACGGACTACCACCCCCTCAAAGTGATATGACTCATTCATGCCATAAAAGGAACGTATAAAGGAAGGAGTTAATAAAATTATATGTGATATTATAATAGAATTATAATATTCTTATTTATCATTAATTTCTCATTCCATTAAATATGAAATACAAATTAAAGTAATGTTAATGAGTACGTACGAATTACCGTCTCCATTAACGATGCATGTTATTTTTTATATCCAAATGTTATTTACTATTATATATAAATATATATACTGAATATATATGATATTTTCTATATATAAATAATTAATATCAATATGTAGATAGTGTATTTTTTATCACAAGAACAACTTTTATTTATAAGAAGTTCATTTTTGACTCAAGTGCCAAATATCGATAAAATTTTCATTATTAAATTAAATGATTACATAATCATTATAACATGGTTATATGTTATATAAAAGGAATGATAATCTTCAAAAAGGTTCTTAAGGAAGTATAAACTAACTTTATTTTATTATTATAGAGATTAAAGTATTAACGAGTCATGTCGGACATGAGGTAAGGAACATCGTCTTAATCACCATTCACTGAGGCATATTTTGTTTTAAAAATGAGTTTTTTAATACGGTATATAAAAACATTTTTCTTTTCTTTTCATTCAAATGGAATCTTTTTCTACGATGTGTTTAATGAAATGATAATAAATAATGTTACTCTTTAATGTAAGAGGTGACAACGTCCTTTTTTCCAATGAGAGTATTATTTGATCTATGGCATCTTTAACAAGTTGAAATGTTTTTAAAAGAAAAATAAATAACATATAACATTTTTACATATTTTTCTACTGCAAATGGTTTTGATAATTTATTTATTATGTCAATATATTGAATGATATATTTTTATTGGAATGTGGAAATTTTACCTTTTATTTATTCTTGTTTTATGTGTTATGGTTCTTGATCATTGTTTACGTATATGGGTGATGTATTGGGTAATTTGACATAGGTAAATGTGAATGTTTCTCATAAGATATTTAGGGAATATACTGTGATGGGTATTCCAATTGTAACTGCGTATGTAGGATTGAAAGCTAAAATGTAAGTATGTTATGGATGCCACAAGTTAGATTTTTGATTTGTGATTAATATTTGTTATTCATAAATCTTATGATTTCACGAGGTATGTTAAGGAGCTTATGATATGTATGTATTGATGTAATAATATTTTATTTCATTATTTTATATCCCTTATTGATGTTTTTATGCTCATCCCAAGTTTTGAAATGTTTTTCATAGGACTTAAATATGAATAGGGTCAAGGATGGGATAAAAGAAAAAGTCATGATGTCTAAAACATAGATCTAGACATGACACGTTTTTAGACTTTTTATTTTATGAAAAATATGGAAACTATGTAGAAGTTTCTACTTTGTAATATCTGAGATGTAATGTAATAGTTATGGCATAATTATCTAAAACACTAAACCTAAAATGATCCTCATTGTGAATTATACATTTAATACAAGATTATGTAATGGTTTAAGGCTCGGTCCTTATATTTCCATTGGGTATTGGATTAATTTTTTTTTGAAATTTGCTATATTTTTAGTTAGATAAATTTTGGATTTTTTGATGCCTATGTTTCGGGGAAAATGATGAATGGATCTCACCCAGTTTCTTATGATTCTAGTGTTGTTGGAATTCCTAGTGAGTTTGGATACTATTCTTGCATTTTGGGTTTTTAGGTTTAATTAAATAAATTAATTAATATAATGAAGTTGGTTGTCGGGATAAGTACTCATTTGATCGAAGGAGGTTAATACAGGTTTAGAGTAATAATTGGATTTCTCATTGTGGTTGGAGGCCTTCAATTCATTTTAGTATATTGGTTAGTTGTTTATTTTAGGTTTTTGTGACATTATTAGTATATTTTCTACATGATAAATGATTTTCTTGAGTTTCCATGAGGTTGGGATGGATTATTGTTATTCTAATAGCCCACATGGTGTATATCTTGCTTAACGATCCTATTGTATCTACCTAGATGAATTAGTTATAGTATACATATTTTTAGGTTTACATGGTGGACATAAATGGGTTTTAGGGAGAACTAGATTCTATTTAATATATAATTTTTAAAATATTAATTTTTTAGATAGAAATTTAAATGGAAATTGGTTATTTTAGAATTGGGAATAAAATGGTATTTCAAACCATTAATGGGTTTTTTTGCAGGGTTTCTTAAAATATTTTATCTAGGGGCCTAGTGTAATTAAATTTTCTATAGATACATTTTTAAATGGTTTTTGAAAGAATTAATTCAGTTAGTTTTTGAGGGAAATGTAGAAGGTATTGTCCTGAATTGTTTTGGTCTATTTAGCCTCATGAGGTAGATTCTCTATTTGACCAATCTTGTGTACATGTTGTACATCCTAGTAGTGAGTTTTCATTGATTTTTTTGATTATTCATGTGATTTTTGGGTAGAACTGTGAGATGTTTTATTTCATGACAATTCATGTGTTGTTAGGGTACCCCCAAGAGAACCATTTTTTTATATCAATATGATTGATGGTCTATATGGATTTGAGAATCCACTTTGAGGGTTGATATGGTTATTTAATGTGTTCAAGATATGGGAATAGGTCACAAGAAACTACTGTCATGATATTTATTTGGTGAGTTGTGAGATGCAGTGATATCATTTTTATTGCCTTTTTGTTCTTAATGTGTCCAGTTAAGAGTTTTTGGGGATAGGATAGTGTGCTTGAATTTTTCTTCAATAAGGTTTATTGGTATTGGAATGTTTTCATGATTGGGGAATCCCCTATGTCTGCATGGATGGGCTGGTGTGCTAAACTATGACCTCTCAGGAGTCCTTGAGGATACACCAACATTATTGATTATGACCTCCCTAGAAACTACTTGGACAGATCATTGTGTTTGCTGACCCACCCCTCCCCTATAGTCTAATGGGAAGGGTTAGTGTGACTTGTTGGACCTTGTTGCGTATATAGGTATGGGTCAATGTGAATGATGAGGCCATCAGTATATAATAGGTGAAAGACATGGGATTTATGTTTTCTCACATTACTAATAGAAATTTCCTTGGGAATGGTGCTAAATTAGGTTGGTCTAGGTGTCATTGTTTCATAGTTGTCACATAAAGACTAGACTTTTATGATTACATGGGAATTTCATTTAATATTTATGAGTGGGTATGTTTCATGGCAATGTATACAACTTATTAATTTATTGAAATCCCAAAAAATTGATCCTAACAACATTTAGTATTGTCAAAACCTTGAGGATGCATATATCGTTTTCAAACTCATCCCTACCCACGTATGTGATATTTGTTTCGATGCACATGGTAAGGTCATACTGTTTTCACTCAAAATAATGGTATTCTATCAAATTTAGATACTTAATAAATGTATTGATAGTTATGGAGGCCTAGGAAATGACATGATCTTATATGAATTGTTCTTTCCACTATTCTATTTTACTTATTTATTTTATTCTATGTTTATCTGAAGTATTTTTATGGTTTACTAATACATGTTTAATATTTAGGTCTTCTTATTCTAGAATTAAATTTCCCCATGGGGTCCCAGTTTAATGTCTTTTGGGTTTTGGATTTTCAGATAGATGGATATGTCAAGCTAAATTTTAGACAGATTCAGGTGTGCCCCACATCACTTAGTTTAGAGTTCATAATATTCCCAAAACAATGTTAAGACTTTATCACTAGTAATTAACCTCTGAAAGTCTACGTGGTTCACATTAGGTGTTGTAGTAACCCCCACTCAGGATTCATTTCGATGATCTAGGATGGGGCATTATAATTTGGTGTCCAAAAAAATATCTTATAAAGATAAGCATGATCTAGTTATGGTGTTTCATTATTTGAGTTTTAAATTAGGAAAATGACTCCCATTGATGGAAGATAAAAACCCTAATATTTCAATATTCATATATTTCAATTATTCCATCACTTCCTATAAAAAAATATTATCTGATATTTAGAGAGTTACACTAATAAAAGTTCTCTATTTAATATTTTTAATAAAATAAAGGCTAATATTCTAGATGGAACAATAGATAATACTAAGATAATCTCACACCCTATTTGGGCCTAGATGGTACCTTGAATGACTACATGAATTCATATAGGGGTCAAGATAAGCATCCTATTGTTGATGCATGATAGATAATAACATCGGAACATGGGAGCATAGAACTTATATGTGTTACGTAATGCTAAATAGATATAGTCATTTTTTATTTTAGTATTTTTTATAAACATATATATATGTTCCCTTTCTTCAATAGTTATCTAATAATTTTTTAAAGACATGATATTTCATCATTTTTAATATGATGATAAATGTTACATTATTTGGATTTTTATTATAATCGTATCAATGTTTTACTTCCATTATTCTAGATATCATTATTTATGATTTCAATATCTATTACATATCATTAAACTTCCCCATTACTCTTATTACGATGGTATATTCTCATAACTACACCACCATGGACCCGCAAAAATAGTCTGTATCCTATAGAATAAGGGGATAAGCACTTCAGTCAATTTGAACCAATGACTGTGGAGACCATTTTAGTGTCTCCTAGTTCAAGACAAAAAAAATTGGTTTCATATTACTCATTTCAATACCATACTCTTTTTTGATGGAAAAAAGTAAACTACTACATATACAAATTTTGTAATGAGATTCTTCATTTGAGTATATGACCCACGTCATAGGAAAATTTCAAATTTCATTGAATAAGATTTGATCTTCTATTTTTTCCCTATTATTTTTTCTTTGATTACAACATAAGTAGATGCACATGATATGGGATGTCATTGTTATTATAATGTGGGATTAAATTACATCCATGGCCTAATATGGAAAAGGAATAATTCATCGTGCATAATTTTAGTGACCTTATTGAATTTATATATCATGCAAATTGCAAATTCCATTTAAGATAAATTACCTGAATCCATGATACTTGTTTTATATGTCCTGAATATTGTATCAGTCATGAAAATAATGTACATCTACATTAATAATATTAAACAATAGTTTATTAATGTGTCTTAGTTGGAATAAATGTTGTTTCCAATATATTTTCTTGATAGATGTTTAACTGAACCATTATAACAGGATTGAGTAATGTAACCAAGTTTGAATAGAATTATAAAATAGTTTATTTGAAATACATCAATGTAATTTTAAATCTAATGAGTTCATGTGTCTCTAAGGATTTGGAATGGTGATTTATTTATCCAAATCCTATAATTCTATCAATTAAATTATGTTAGGGAATGGAATGTTTTGATAATCAGACTAAATACCAATAGCAATTTATAAATAATGCAATTCTATAAATTTGAAATGCTACTAACATTAAATGATTATTAACATAAATGAATTATTTGATAAATATATAATTTATATATAAAAACCATTATATGTGGATCCCAATTAAAAAATTAATGTGTTTTTACCTATAACACTCAATTGATGGCCTATATATACCAAATCACATATAGTAAAATAAAAAGTTTAACAAACACCATAACCTAGTAGTGGATAGTGGGTAGTGTCCCTTGTATCATTAAAGATTTTTTATATAACCCAAAAATGGATGTAAAAAAGTTATAGGGGTATTGATACATTATAAGAAGTCGTTTACCTATGTTATTATTATATATATGACCATTCCTTTTATCAACCCTTATATATGATGTTTTATTGGAATCATTAGATTTGTTACACAATTATGTCCACAAGTATAGTTCCATGAGGTTATAGAAGAAATTATTTTAGTGGTGGTTGTCCATAATCCACCATTATAACCTATAGTAGTTCCACTTGTGGCTCGTACTCTTATCACAAAAGTGGGTGATGATGACCAATTTTCATTAGAGTTTATAACGAATATACAAACTATACATGGAGATCTGTGACCTACCCAATCTATGGTAGATTTGATGATGCAGTTTCATTAGATGAATCCTCCTATATCATTAGTGGATTGTTGAACTAATGATGCAGATTTATTGATTGAGATTATATTAACTGTCATCATGAAACGAGAGACACCTTTTGATAAGAGATTTATGATCACTGCATTTATGATTATAGGATCCTCACACAATTTGTGGGATATTCAGATCAATTTAATTCAATACCACTATTTGATTTGGAGTGATTTAAAATCCATATTATATGAATATTTATTCCAAAACACATTGATTTATGATCGTGCTAGTGTGTTTATGAACTTCAAAAAGGGTTAAATATCTTTTATGGATAACTCATATTGTTTTATAAATCATTATCACATTTTTCCCATCTATACAATTTTTTTAAAATGAAATGAAGGTCAATTTTCAGATGCTCATAGAAATCATAATCATTCCCATTGGAATTTTATCTGGTTTACTACAATGTATGATATAATGTATCAGGATAATATTAATAAATGTAATTTTATTGATGTTGGTTTTCTTCATTAGACTAGATTGTAATATTATCAAAATATTATATATTAATATTAATGATGCATCCATTTGACACCATTCATGATGGATGTACCTGTTATAATGCATATTATTGATTTTTTGGCCTCTCATTAGTAATTGAAGTAGGGAAACATGAATAGTCATTGTGAGAGGACCTTAATTGAGTACTGATCTTTCATTTCTATTGGGAATTTGTAATAGTTTTTTAGATCTTCCCTCAATTATATAGAAATTGAATATTAAAACCAACTATTGGTCTTGGAGTCAGATCATCTACTCTAAATCAGGTTGAATGATAGAGTGCAGTCAGTTGAAACATTTAGGAGTTATAAATTGATGGAGAAGCCAAATATTAATAATATAGTGTCACATGAGTGGGCCTTCTCAAGGAAGTCATATTGTATCCATGGTTCATGGAATTGGACATGGTTATGAAGTTCCTCATGTGTTAGGGGAGCGAATTCTTGGTTATTATATGGTTCATGGAATAAATTTAGTTTTACCTCCATTGATATCTGTACATTTTTATACAGGGGGTTCAAATTTTTGTATCTATTAGCTATTGTGGAATTCCTTATGTTTGAGATTTATTAATTTTAATGTGGTAAGGAACCTCAACAGTAATTTTTTTAAAAATTATGGGAGTGAACTATATTGTGCTTGTGGACCATTTATGAAAGGCTTATATAATTTACTATGGGACATCATCACCCTTTAGATTTTCAGTAGTGAATTTATTATAAGATTGACTAATAAAATCTTTATCATTAGCATGTGGATTTATATCACTCAAGGGTATCATTTAAATTACCAATGGGTGTCACTAAAATGAAAAATGAGAAGTGGTATTTATTTAAATATAGAGATAAACCATAACATCCTTTTTTGAGTTCCATAATAACATAAATTTCATTCCATTATATAGACTTTGTGGTATTACATCCTAAAAGTTTCACTCTAATAGTAGATCATTTTAGTGATGTTTTCCCATATAAATTTTCTATTTTACATAATATTTGAGTGGTGGAGATATCTATTGATTTATACCAATATCTACAATAGTGTTCTTTCCTCTTTATATGATGGCCACTATAGAGTTGAAGTTGCATAAGAAATTGATAGGAGACATAGAATCCATAAGTCTTATATGGCCCAATACTTCTTAAATATTGTGATATTTGTTAGTTTTAATTAAAAAACATTTATTAATAACTTCTTTTATCAAATGGGGAATAAAACCATTATTTGTGTGTATACCAGTCAACCGCCTCACAAACCGAGGTAATTAGAATTCCATCACCATCTATAAATTTTAGCTATAATGATGTATTTAATAAATATATAATTAGATTAATGAAATATATTTTAATGAAATTATAATATATCATATAATTCTTGACATTCAATCAACTGAAAAATAATAATTTTATTCGGCATAACTTTTGGACAACCACCTCTATGAGGCAATGTGATTTGTTTTTCATTCCCATATCACATGGAAGATATATATTAGTGTATAAAAAATATAGTTCTTATTATTGAATTTTAATGCGTTAAGGATAAAATAATGCTTATATTCTTTTAATATTGATCATTTAAAATTGGAAATGTTAGGCACACGTATGTTTGACCTCCTATCGCTTTGTTTATAAAATAGTGAAATTTTCCAAATAAAATTATTCAATAATGAGTTTAAAATGTAACATTTATCTGAATAATTGATTATTATAAAAGAATTATTATTCTTTATATGATTATAAAAATTCTCTTTTGACCAAGGTAATGATTCTAAATTCATTTTGAAATTTCCAAAATAACATACCCAAAACACTTGACATGGATTTATGTAAATATGTAATTAAATATCTCATTGTAATAAATAAATAAAATGGATTAATATAAATTAATAAACATGAAAAATGTTTTATAAAATTAAATAATATATAAAATTTTAGAATACAGGAGTAAATGGACATACATGTAATGTTTGGACACAAGGTAAGAGATTTAATCTCAATTTCCTTTCATTGAGGTATATTTAATTAGTATACAACAATATCAATTAATATGGTTTATATAATTATTCTTTTTAAATTATACATCATTAATCCAACATTATTATTTATATTTTAATATGAAATTTCAATTATTTTATCACATGGTTTTTTACTTGAAATGTTTCATCTGTTGAAGGGATTCTTTAACATAATTTATTTTCGATAGGTTATAAATCTTCTTCATTGATATTATAATTCCATTATTACATATTAATTGATTTATAAATTATTTTAGTATATATTTCCACTTTTTTATCGATATATATTCTTAACACATAGTTGATCCTTTGATTAATTTTTTTTAAATGTTATGATATTTATAAGTGTAATTCCTCCAAAATTATTGGTCTCTAAGTCATATGTTTATGATATGCACCTATCTTCATTTATCGATGTATATAATACCCTTTAGACATGTTATTTCATTAGTATTATTATTTTAATTATATTTTAATGTGTTATTTTTGTAATATTCCTTCATGGGTGTTGTGATTGAGAAATCATGAAAGTGGAAAAGTCATTATATTATAATATTCACACTTTTCTGAATTATTTATGTTTATGGTTAGTTTTGAGGAAATCAAATTGTATTATTTTCTTTAATCAAATAATTTTTTCTCTAATATAGTTAATAACATATTTAAACATCTTCTTTTTTTATCATCCCATAATAAATAAATAACAATAAATAATGTTATTTATCATTGATAGGAATCAAGAATATTATTTTAGATCGGGTATATCTCCCTTCTCTATAAATGATCACTAAAAAATTAATAAATAATTTCTAAAAATGATCTGTTCTAAACATAAATTATTTCTAACTATTATAAAACAATATATTTTACCTACTTAAGAAATGTTTAAAAAGAAAATTTCCAAACATTTTCCAAATGGGCCACTATTGAATAATATTAAAAAAAAATTATGAATAGAATTATAATTTTTCATTATTACCATATGATTTGATTTTCTTACAATATTGATAATAATTTGATTTGATGAATTATTTATAAATTTTGAAAGATATTTTAAATGAAATCGAATTTAATATTTTTTATTTTTTTATTTTTAAAATCGATAATGAATATGAAATGATTATTTTCCAAAATATAATTTTTGTAAAAATTTAAATGTTTTATTAAATAAAAAATATTTTATTAAATGATTTAATTTTTTGGAAATTTATATAATTGGATATGTTAAAGGAACATGATTTATGAAATCAATAATTCACCACTTATGGTCCATTTAACATTTCTAGTAATTATATGAACCCCTTAATAGTAAAAAAATAAATATCATTTTAGTAGCAGAAGTGTTAATGATTGGTCGAAATAAATAGATGAGGGTATAAATGTGATAAAAATTATTTTATTTTATTTTATGAGTCTACATAAAATCATAAAAATTTTACATTTTAATATTATCAATTTTGACCCATTAGGACACAAAATTAATTTATATCAGTTTAATATTTTATGCAATTTCAAGAGTTCCCTGATAGTGTATTTTAAAAAGGAACATATTATTCTCCTTTATTGACACATAAAAAATAATATTGTTACTAAAATAATTATCCAAATCTATTCCATTAATCCATTATCACATCTTATAAGTAATATAAGGATCATAAAACTAAACTGGGCAGTAATTTTGTGTAAGCATTAAAAGGATATTTGAAGAAGAGGTTCAGTTCATAACCATATGTTTTTTCTTATTTAATCTTTCACCTCATTGAAATATTAAAAAAATATGATTAAATATGAACACCAATATCTTAAATATACTTATATTTTTTAATTTTAATTAAAAAATTATATATTTATAATTTCTTCCATCGAATGGGAATGAAAACCATCATTTGTGTGTACACCAGTCAACCGCCCCACAAACCGATTTAATTAGTTTTTCATCACCATATCTCATGACTAGTTATAATGATAGATTTAATAAATATATATAGATGTTAATAAAATATTTTTTATGTAATAATTATATATCATATAATTTCTTAACAATCAATCAATTGAAATTTGATAATGTCATATGTGTTTACATATGGACAACCACCTCTATGAGGCAATGTGATTCTATTTTCATCCCCAAATAACATGAAAGATATATATAAGTATATTAAAAGATATAATATAGTTATTATTATTATTAGATTATAATTATTTAAGGTTAAAATAATTCTTATAATCTTTTAATAATGATCATTTAAAAATTGCAATGATAGGCACACGTATGTTATACCTCCCATCTCAATGATTATAACATTGTTAAACTTTTCAAATATTTATTCATGAACAAGTTTAAAAAATATAATTTATGTGAAAGAATTATTATTATAACATGATCATTAATTTTTATATGATTTAAAAATATTTTTTTGATCATGGTAATGATGCCAAATTTGTTTTTAAATTACCAAAATAACATACTCGCCCGACTTGATGTGGATTTATGTGATTATGTAGTTAAATTTGACATTGTAAAAAATAATAAAAATGTTTTAATAATAAATTAATAACCATGAAAATGTTTTTATAAAATTAAATAATATATGTATGTTTAGTTTATAAGAGTAAAAGAAAATACAAGGAATGTCTATACATAAGGTAAGTGATTTCTTTTTAATTTTCCTTCATCGGGGGATCATTTATTAATATACAACAATATCTATTTATATGGTGTATGTAATTCCCCTTTTAAATTTTAGATCCTTTATCCAACATAATTAATTATATTTATATCTATAATTTAAATTATTTTATCAAATTTCATTTAACATGAATCTTTTCATATGCTGAAGGGTTTCATTAACATAATTTCCATTTGATTGGCTAAAAATTTTCATCATTGATATTATAATGCCATTATTACATATGAATGGATTTATCAATTATTTTAGTTTATATTTCCAATTTGTTTTTGTGGATATATATTCTTAACACATAATATCTCCATTGATTTTTTTTATTATTGTTTTGATCTATATAAGAGTAATTCATCCCAAATTGTTAGTCTTTTACTCGTACGTTTATGATATGAACCTATATAAATTTATGGATGTATATAATAACATCTAGGATTGTTATATCATTAATTTTATTATTTTAATTATATTTTAATAATTCATTTAATTATATTCTTTCATGTTTATTGTGGTTAAAAAATCACCTAAGTGTAAATGTCATTATATAATAATCTCTATTATTTTATTGATTGTTTATACTGATATCCCATTTGGAGGAAATCGTATTATGTTATTTTCTTGAATTTTTTCTAATATAGTTATTAATTTTTTTACATGTCTAGTATTGATTTCATATCTTATTAAATAAATAACAAAAAATGAAGTTATTTATAATTGATAAGAATCTTGGATCATATTTTAGATCTGTTGTGTCTCCCTTCCCTGGCAATTTTTTCTAAAAAAAGTACATTTTTTAAAAAAATGTACATTTCTAAACATAAATTATTTAATAATTCTATATATGAATATATTTTACCTTCTTTTGAAAATATTGAAAAGAAAATTTCCTAATAATCTTCAAATGGGTCACTTTTGACCGATATTACATTTCTTCCTAAATAAAATTATTATTTTTAATTATTCCAATATGAATGAATTTTCCCACAATATTGACCATTATTTGAATTGAATAATTATTTATAATTTTCAATTGATATTTTCAATGAAATATAATTTTTTTTAAATATTTATTTTTTAAAATTTATTTTGAATATAAAAAGGTTGTTTTTTAAAGTTTATTTTAGTGACACTTTAATGTTTTTTTCTATAAAAAATTTATTGACTGTTAATTTTACTTATACTCCACTGGGGATATTTTTTAATGATATTTTCCTCATTATTTCTCCAAATAAATTGTGATTTATTCAAAGAGATAGTCATGAAATATGTTCCTTTACCGTGGGTATATCAATTTTTTATAATAATAATTGTTGTTTTATGAGTTTTATGATGAAATTAAAGATCTATGTAACTTATTAATTTTTTATTGGATATTATTTATTATAATATTATATATTACTAATGATGATACAATGTGTGTTCCAAAATAGCACTATAATGCATTGGGTAATTATTTAAGAATTTCACTATACTATTATTCCAATTTGTACGTGTATCACCTTATTAAAATAGTACACACCAATTAATTTTAAGTGATTTTTTCATTGGTAAGAAATGATTTATATTCACTTTGGGTATTTTGTACACAATTTGGATTGGTGACTTCCTGCTATATATATTCATGACTTGAACAGGTTACACTGTGAGAATATGTTATTATAAAGATATCATGAGTACAATACTAGTGAAAAAATTACATCATATATAAACATTTCACATCATGTACGGTTCGATTGGTATTAATTTAACATGGAGATATTCATTTTTAAGAGTACATATAACTCATGTAATTGGCACTATGAAATGGATTCACAACAAGAATCCTTCCCATAAAATTGTTTTAATTATAATTAATTCCAAAATAATTCTAAATTCATATTTGAAGGCCTTCCAATAAAATACTAGGCTATCTGATTCATATTTTGGATGATAATTTTTATTATGGATAATTTTTTTAAAAATTCAATACCTATAGTGGTTGTGTTTCTTGTCCTTGAGAATTGGTCATTTTTACTTCCTCAATTTCATTAGTCACGGTAGTGGAATTGGCCAATTGTGTGGATAATATTTTAATTTTTTTTTATGTTGATACTTTTTATTTTTCCATATTTCATTATCATTTTAATGACCATACTCTTGTTTCAGGTCTCCAATTTCTAAGGTCACTAGTTTTCCGTCATTCGTGAGGTAACAGTCTCTATACAAGGTATTATTTTTTGACATGATATATGTCTTTATCAATTGATATAGTTAATTAATTTAATATAAATTAATTGATATGGTAATGGATATTTTGGAAGAGATTCATGTTTTCATGTGGTTTTATTTATATATGGATTCTTCATTAATGAGTGTTTGATGAAATGATTCGAATTTAGATTTTATTTTAAAACATGTATTATATAAAAAAATTGAATGTATTTGACATGATAATATGTTTTTAAATGTGATCATGGATTCATATTGATTATAAAAAACCCTAAATAATTAGAAACCTTGTGTTTTTTGAGAAATAGACTTTTATATCATTGTGTGTGTAACCTATCTAGAGTTTGTATTCCATATAAGTGTTTGTTATTCTATTAGAGGTTATACCAATTAGATCTCACTAAAAACCAAATTAGGAATTATATTTTATTTATATCATGTATATAAATAGGTTATAGAATAATAGGTATTCTTTTTGATATATTATTGGTTTAGATCATGATTCAATTTTTAGGGTTATTTTATCAGATACTTATATTTTGTGGTATCCATGGTTGATTCTCTTATTCTTACATGTTTTTAGTCATTGATGAAATATTATTAGTTTCTGTGAACGTGTTATTCAATAATGATAACAAAGGAATTTGTTAAAATATTTTTTTATTATTGGAAAATGATTTATAAACTGGTCTTTTTTTAGAGATTGAGCTAATGGATTCTTTATATTAGAAATTTTATTGAATATTTTGTTGTGTCCTTGAAGAAATTATGATCACACAATACTTTTTTTATATGAACGGTTATATACTCAGTTTAATTTTAATCAATTAAAGGGAATAAAATTATATTATATTTTGTTTTCCCTTGTTGTTTATTGTGTTCATAAGATGATTGTTTTGTGTTAATAAATTGTCACATGGAGGCCTGTATAATATCATCTATTTTATCATTCTTAATTTACCTGGCTAGATTTAATATTTATATCTCTTTGAAATGATAAATATATTCCAAATTTTACATTGTTAGATATCCTTGATTATTTTTTTCATATGGCATGTCTCTTCCTTTTTCATATACATCGGAATATGGTGGATAACATTGGGTGGAATTACTAGATAACCTTGGGTTTTTCATTACAATATTTTATAAAAGGGAATACCAAGCCTAAATATTTATTTCACTACCTTTTATTGGTTTGGTGTCTCTGTTGGAAAAGATTTTTTACCATGGTAATTAATATATTATGTGTGGTAGGGTTCATGGAAAACAAGTTTTTATGTATGAATCTCAGTTACAATGGGTGGTCAGGATTTTTTTTCTATGATTGATACATGGTGGTATGGGTTATTAGAATAGAATACATTTAAGGTTTGTTTAAATAAATCTATTACTTTCCCAAGAAGATATATTTTGTTCATAGAATCAATAATATCTTTATTTTCATGTTTTTTATACGTTAGTGTATATTTTCAATGTTGGTATTATAATTTGATAATTGATCGTAAACAGGATGGTCATTTTCATTTGTTTAGTAGACTATGAATCTATGAAGATATATTTAAAATATGATAGATGAAGTTCTGTCTGTTGTCACGTAGGGGAATCCCTTTGTGGACCATAACCGGGTGTAACCATTAAGGAAATTTACTCGGAATATGGTTTAAATAGTGTCAGTACTCTAGGATGAGGGCTGAATTTAGTATGAAGAATCCACCCATATTATATGGTGGAAAAGGATAATAGGAATATGAGGAGTGGATTGAGTGGTTTTATAAAATATTAAATATCAAAAAAACCCTTTATTACTCTATGGTTGTTATTCCCCTTCCATGTTCAATGGACCATAAATAAAGTGGTGGGAATCCATTATAGAATAAATCATACATAAATATAACACATTGAATTATTTAAAGAAATTAGTTAACCAACTATTTTGTCTATAGGCATTACATTTGGAAAAGTCCTGTAATGTCCTATCCATAATGATCTGGTGGTGTAACACTCAATATTATTCCACCCATTTTTAAGAGTAGGTTCAATTATTACATGAATTAGTTACTAATTATTACCTAATGTCCATAAGGATAAATTTTGGATTGAGGTTTAATATTAATCAATTTTGATTCTCAATTTTATTATAAGATTTATGGTGGTAGTCTATATGGGGGATTTGAATTATGTATAATTATATAGGAAAATTTGTTTTTGTGGGGATTTGGTTGGTTTTTATATTAGACATGGTGTATATTTTATTATAAGTGGGATAAAAAAGGATTCCTATTTTCTTCATGATATGTTTAATGGCATTTGTTAGGATCACATCAAGATGTCAACAATTATTATGGAATTCTTGGTCATACAAATCCTATCTATATAGTGTATCCCAAGACACATCATCATTGTGGATTATATGGAAATCTAATTAGTTTTTTTAAAAGGTTGTCATAATGAAGTCGAGCATGATCAACATTCACCAAGGGTTTTCAGGTTCATATAAATGCTTCGAAAGGTGGTTGGTCTTATCCTTTTGATAGGGGAATTTTAATGTGATAATGAAATATTATGATAGAGAAATGATAATATGATGTTCTGTGGTGGAGTGTTCGCTGAATTAATCTGGAATAGGGATAACTATTTTCATATGATCTGTTTTTATTTTAAATTCTATGTGTTATATTTTTTTCTACTATATCTAATCATTATTTAATATCATATATTTTTTAAGACATATTCGGATTCCTTTCGGAGCAGAAGTCATTATCGATTGATCTTTTTATACCATTGGGAAACATATATGAATAATGTTTCATCTATTAGACATGTCGAGTAATGATTGTATACCTTTAGGTGGAATATTGAATATCGGTCCTCGATCATTACATATTTTACTTGATTAATGTTATTGATCATATGATCATTATTGATGTCAATATGGACTTTTATTTCTATCTATTTTAGTTTTTCTAATGATGAAACAACTAATTTCATTAATGGTGAGTGGGATTCTAGAACTGGGAAGTTGGGAATATATATTTTTTTATTATGGTGATCTAATGTATGTTTTCATAGATGTTTCTAGATAACATTTATTATTGTTTATGAATTCCACTTATTATGGTAATGTGTGCATACCTTGAGGTCTTAATGGTTGATTTTTCTTGTTTACCACCAAAAAAAGGGTTAGATTACATGTGACCAACTACCTTGAATAATGCGCCTATATATTAAATTTAATTATACGGAACCAGTAATTTTGTTTGAAATTAATGTTGATATTACAGACCTCAAGGATATGTGATTTATTTTTGTTAGATTTTCATAATGGGATCCACCATACATTTTTCTATGAAGGTAGCTAGGAGAATTGGACATTGAGTGGATTTAGAAATGTTTAACTAGGTGACCTCTAAAAATAAGTATCCCATTATCAATATTTATGATATCATTAGTCATCTTAATCCAACTCATTGGTTATCAATTATTAACAATAGATCATGGTAGCGCTATTTTGGAGAACGAGATAATAACATACCTAAAAGAATATATTTGGGTTGGTATATGTATTTTGAGATTCTAGTTATGAAATTGAGTCTCATTAATGTTTCTATTATACTTATTTATTTTTTGACCCAAATAATTAATGAATTCTTGTATTGTTTGGTAGTCATTATCAGGGAGGATAATTTGGTGTAACACCATTCAGAGGATCATCACGTGGACCCTTTGGAAGTAATTCTTTGATTCTTTAGAAAAAATAATATGTATTATATTCCATCAAAATATAATTTTAATTTCAAAAAATGTAATGTTTCTGGGTGATTTCATATCTAAGAGGGGAATATTAGTGTATCCTAAAATGATTCAATTATTTATTCCTTAGATGAAGTGAAAAAATATGTTTGAGGTGGACATATTTTTTGGCTGGCTGGTTATTATGTACATCTTGTTCATCAATTCTCCATGCTTGAATATCTAATGACTTATTTAACTTGTGAGGGTGAAATATTGGGTGGAATTAAAATTTTAGAGATCATTTGTTAAATTAAATAATATTTTGACTTGAAGACCAGTTTTGATACATTCATAACAGGGATTCAAATATGATGCTTTCATAGTTATTATATAATGGTTTTTAGATATGAAATAGTGTAAGGGTATTGGGTGGTGGATTTAATCCCTCTCTAGTAATTCTTTCATGATTCAAACTACCATATCCCTAATCTTTATGGGTTGGTTGTAATTCATGCATTGAAAATGTAAAATCACTAACTCTTTGGTAATATTATTATGGAATATTATGATCATAAAATCATGAAGTATAAGTTCACTCTATGTTATCTGAACATGATAAAATGATTCTAGGGTTAACATCACTATAAATTTTTTTGATATTTATTTTAATTCTAGGTTTTGTAATGTGGTCACTATTTCCTTGAGGGATAAATTACTTATACTGGCAATGATGCAAGCTGTTGTAGGATGGTCTCTCATGAGTTTGTTTTCTATGATGATATTGGATGTTAAATAAACTAGGGGTAGGTATACAATGTTTTGATAAATGATGCATCATCATTTAATTAGTTGTTCCGGATCATCCATGTATTTGTCACTATGTAATGATTCATTGGTAACATACTAAAAGGAGGAGAGACCACATGTTTTTGGTCATAGTATTCTAGTGGAACATTATGTTTATATAATGGGTTGGTTGTTCTGATCTTTATGTGGCATTGTACGGATGACTCTGTATATATAAATTTTGTTGGCATGTGTTGGGGGAACAGACCTTTATAGGAAGAAGTCATGTCTAAGAAATGATGTAATGTTTATTTATTTATTGAAAACATGATTATAGGACCGAGAAGTTATAAAAAAAAAATATACAATATTCATGTTAAAATATAGTTTGATGTTTGAGATATTTTTCGTAGAGTTTATAACCTCCCTACCTGGCTTAACACTAAACCAGTTGTCGGACCAGTCGCTTCATGTCCTCAATCTCATCTCACTATATGCCAGAGGCTACTGACTCACAGCAGGGGTCTAAGGATATTCAGTGGGGAGACTATACCCTCTTATCAGAGTTTCACAATGGTATATAAAATTAAATAAAAAAAGTGGAAAATAGAGGAATCAGTCTAAAAATGATAATTAGTGGAGGGTATATTTTATAAATCTGGTACAAACAAATGTACAATATAAATTATATAGTAGATGCATGCATGACATGCTAATGTTACAAAAAATGGAAAACAATGGACAAAAAAGAATTTTGAGCATTCAATTACAAAAATAAATAAACAATGACTCCAAGCCCTGAGGGCAGTCTCCTCAAGAATCCCGAGATTCCGCTCAGTCCTTTGCTCCTATCTTCTAAGTAAATTCAAACAGAACAATCCTACAAACAAATAGAATCTACATGGGTACCCCAGTACAATTGCAGCCCGAGTAGGGGGTGATATATAAATATCAGTAGGCCCGGACTACTGGTGTCTACCCCAAATCCTGACATTCAATAAATAATATAATCTATGCATGAATTCATAATTACGGTAAGCCGTACAATGTAACTACATACCCAAGTACCTACTCCATCTCTCAGTTGGTGTTTGAACTTGTATTATACATTTTTCATGCATACATAATAGTCATTACACAATAATTTTCATTTATAAATTATTCAAACCTCATTAAACTACATAATTCTAGGGATTCTGACTGAGCCTGACATTCTATGTATAAGTCACTCGCCACAGATGTCTCTAAAAACAATCTAAGTAATCAATGTTAAGTCCAAATCCAAGCTTATGCTTTGTCTTGGATAATGTGTCATAATATCTTCCATTTAATCTTTCATATACGATATCTGATCCCATCCACTAAAAAATAGAGATTCTCTCCTGGGACTTTCCACTAATACTGATTCAAACAATTCATTGATTAGTATGAACCCTCTCTCATATTCAATTCACAAATTATAATTTCAAAATAGATTTCATAAACCAATTAATTCATATCATGTATGACCAATTGGACCCATTAACCAATGTCAATTAATCGGTGAATAACAAAATTTCTTGCACCCTTATGAGTATTTAGAGCATCAATATTTGTCTCACAGCCAATGAGTATTTGGAGCATCAGTCTGTAACCCATAAAATATTATTTACATGCAAGATGGGTGTAGAACGCCATGTATATAACCCCGTGAGTATTTGGAGCATCAGTCCTTGTCTCAGAACTGATTTATCAATAATACATATATATTTATCATTGGTGTAGAACTCCATGTCTAACACCCCACAATCATCCATTATTTTATTCATAAATTAAATAATCCAATTCATTAATTAATTCAACAACTAATTAAAAACATAAATATCCCATAAAAATTCATCCATTAATTAACCATTCAACATCTGAATAGTAATTAATTAATTAACAATTAATTATTCTCATCAATCCAAATAAATAATTAACTCATCATTTTATTATAAATTTTTTTTAACAAGTCTAAACCAGTCCACTAAAAAAATGATTCATCCAGGACTTTAACAATTTACATGCACGTCATAATAATAATAATAAATGTTGAACAAAGCCCATATATTTAGCGACCATATCACTCATCATCTCATAATATAAAACAACTACATCCAATAAAAACTAATGCCTGGAAATCTAACATGAATTAAAAGGTACCCATGGTCTACAGCCATAACAAACAATTAATTCACATTCTTAAATTAATGCATTCAAATTAATTATTTCAAAAATTAATTAATTAATTATTATTCTTTTAATTAATCATCAATTAATTAACCATTTAATATTTATCATGTAATAATTAATCCATCCATTAATTAATACCAGTTTCCAATTTATATTCCAAACATTTCAAATATTCAATATTCTCAATAATAATTAATAGCTTTAATTTTTATTCCAACTCATTATTGGATAATTAATTCTACAATTATTTACAATATTACCCATTATACTCATTCAAATCATTTTACTATTTAATCATATCACTTTATCCAAATTAACCAAACATGCTTAAAATCAACACATATTCCAGTCCTCATTTATCTCACATGGATGGCATAATTTAATAACATCAATAGTGCCATTCATTGACATATCATAATCAATGAAACTCACATTCACAATTTATTAAAAGAAGCTGTAATTCTTAAATAAAGTGATAGGAATTTGGGACCCTACCTCGGGGTGGCACCATTTTAAATCCAACGCACATTAATATAGTTGGTGAAAACTATTCCACAACTTGTCTGAAATCACACATGCACACACCGTTTATATATATATATATATATTCATGCATGTTCTCTAAAACAATATATTTAAAATTAAAATTATTAAAATAGGTACTCAGAATCAAAGCAGTAAGGACCAATACTCCTATTTCTAGGTAATGGGGACTCAAAAGAATTATCGCACCCTTAGTTGAATAATGTGAAACAATACCACAGTTAAATAACCATACTCAAAACATGATGGAAAATTAAAAATGTACAAATCTACCTCACCTTTGTTGATAGATGCTGAAGTACAATACAAAGGGTCTAGCAGATCCCCTTGAACATCCTTAGAACCAATGAAACAAGGAAACCGAATAAAACCTAAACTATATTATTTTGGTAGAGTAAAAAGGGTGAGAGAGGTGCCAAATTGCGGATGGGAATCAGAAAAAAATGAAGATATACTCACCTCACCAAGATAGACAACATTCGATAAGACACTGGGAGGATTCGATCATGCCAAGAGGAGCTAGTGAGGTGGGATGTAGCGTGCCACAAAGGAGGAACCTCATGCATTTTTTTGGTTCCTCAAATATGGTTTTGTGCCAGCCTCATGTTCTCTCCCCCAATTATCAATTACACTCATGATTAAATAATAGTCTTAATATAAATATAATATCCTTTATTATTCTCATTTAATATAATGTTACTTTATTAACTAACATTTAAATAAATTTTTCATAATTAATTCTTAAAACACCCATTAATCATCCAATGAACGTAATACAATAATAATAATAATATCCTAACTATTATTAATATATATTTCTTCTAATTCATAAAAAATAAAAATAAATCATTTCAAAAACTGGATAACCACACAGTTGATCCGCACCATTTGACGACCCATGCACAAGCTGATATCTATATCGAAAATGGTTTAATTAAATTAAACCGAGATCCATATTTATTCCTTATTTAATATTAAAATTTAAAATTACCCTTATTCACTAATTCTCAACACATCATTATTTAATTAATTATCTCAACACAAATTTATTAAATAAAAACCTCTGCTTCATAGCGATTAATTGAATTCTTATTAAACTTTAATTTAATTAAATGAAACCCCAAGAATATAAATTATTATTATTATTCATAATAATAATAAAAACCACTCATAAAATCTTAATAATAATAATAATTGAATTATTATTTTTATTATTATTCAACCTTAGATAAAACCCACCACCTCTAATTAAATAAAAACACTTCTTTATTAATTATGAAAGTCCTTATATAATTAGACGTTTCTTTGAGATAACAAAAAGCCTAATTAATTTTACATAAATATTATACCTCATTGAACATGCAATTAAAATCATATAACATAAATTTTACACCCCATTTCATTAAAAAAATTATTCATTATTTTCTTTATAAACATTTCATAATTAATTATGAAACTGAAAATTTATTACAATATAATTAATATGATAAAAACTCCAACCCAAAACCCTTAATTTAATTTCCATAATAATAATAATAATTAAATTCATAAAACTAAAATAATAATAATCTCATTATTATTATTTTTCATAATTTTGATAAACGAAACACCACTATTTAATAACAATGCTTCATTAAATTTAAAACTCCTCATTTTATTAAATGTTTCTCTGAGAAGCTCAAAAGCGTCATTAAATTCCCAAAAATGATATACTCCTTTAACATAAAATTAAAATATCAAATTATCAAAATAATTTATGACACCAAAATAATAATAATAACATTATTATTATTACCACATTCTTTAATTTAATAATAAATGGTTCTTTAATAATTCTGAACCACATCATTTAAATAAAACATTTCTTCAATAAACCCATAATCCACATTAATTTCTTCAATAATCATATAATTAATTATTTAACATTAATTTAATTAAACAACCACAAAAATAATAATAAATTCTTCATTATTATTATTAATAAAACATTCATTTAATTAATTGCAAACTATCATAGGAAATTATTTAACTAAATTAAATAATTTATTAAATAAGGTAAACTGAATGGGTAAGAATACAACTGTGCACTGCCAATGTAGATCCATTAATGTTGACTTATCAAAAATTTGTGTACCTAAGACTCATCAGGACACCTAAAAAAATGATCGGGTAATTACAGAAGTCCATAAACAACACCATTAGGTGATCCAACACTCAGAATAAAATTCCCGAGCTCGGTTTAGAATAAACGACCCATTGATAAAGAGAAAAAATTCAAAAAATTTCTTATTTTAATCTGGTTCAATAACAAGGGACATTATAGAGATTCTCCTCATTTGGAACTCCAATAATAGGGTTTTAGGGTAATTTAGTATTGAGGTTTCCAGACTGCAATTATGGTGTATGGAATCAGGGAATGTTTCTACATTAGTAGGAATTACTATATTGTTTTACATTGATCCATGACATGATTTAGGTTTTCCAATTGAGTATGTTTCAAACTGATCCTCCACACATGATGAAGTGGGATGACATTTATCATGAATCTGATACCACTATTGGTTCGAAAATAGATTGGATTATGGATTATTTGGAAAATGTATTAAAAGATAAAAACATTCCCATAATCTGTGTATTATTGTATTAAATATGGATTTCTTCCATCATAAAGGAGAGAGAATTGTTGGTGAGGCAGAAGTGGTATTCTCCTTTTGAGATTCATGTATGAGGAAGGCATTATAAGAAACAAACCGGCATATGGTGTTGAAAATTATAACACCTATATAAGAATTTATTCCTCTATTACTATTATGAAAATGTTGTTTGGGTTCATAAGGATTCAAAACCATTTTGGTGAATTTATAAGGAATATGGATTTTACACAACATTTTGGACACATTCACATCATCAATTAGTTACACAATTTTAATTCATTTCTAACGATATTGTGTGATTCTAGTATTGAGTATGAAATGTTATAAGTTTTGAAAACAGTTGACATCATGATTGGGAAAATTAAGATTAATATAACATGATCCAATGAATTTTTTGGTGTATATATAACAGGTTATATTCACACAATAAATGGGATTAACAATGTAAATCATTTATATCGAATAGTTTTACTTATGCCAGATGACATATTCTTTCTACATTTAGAAATGAATTCCTCCCCCTTGAACATATGTCTCTCATAGAGAAATATTGGGGGATCTCCCTCCAGACAAATCCCTCTGTTTGAGGTTTCATCCCCATTTAGGTCACACCACATTGCCTAGTAAGTGGAATAATTGATTCCTTATTTATATTGGAATTGGAAATAGAGTTGGATTTATTTGTAGATTACATTGTGAATTGTTTATTTTTTATCATTTCATTGTAGTTTTCCCCCATTGCTTCCCTATTAAAAGAAAATCTTCTTATTTATGATTTATATTTTCAAAGGGGACTAGGATTACTACATTATTAATTTATGTTTCTTTATAAATGGGTTAAACTCGATATTTTATATTTGTTTTTTTTTCTAATTCAATTGGGTTATTCAATTATATTTCATGACATTATATAGGATTTTGTTTTTTAGAATAGATAAATATTTTGAAATCAATTTTAATAAAAAAATTACACAAAGTGTTTGCCAAAATGGATCAAATATGTTTATAATGGGTATTCAATATAAAATGTGGAGAAGAACTAACATTAAAATGTTTTATTAAATGTGTCCATCAATTTTTAAATTTCATCTGACAAATATAGAATATTGGATAACATTTTGTTCCATGGGAAATTTATTTTTCACTCTTTTTGGGTGTAAATCAAAAATAAATTTATATAACATGAGTGTATGTTTATAGGGACCCAGAAATTTCGTACACTACTATTAAAAATTATAAATATAAATAACATAATATTATTACATATAGAGGATCCAATGTATTATTATCTTGGTAAATCTAGGACCATAGATAACAATTAGAAAATCAATCATAATCATTTATTTAATTCCTTCTCTATCTTCTTATTGGAACTTAACCTCTCCTTAGTACATTTAGTCACCTGAGTATATATACAAAAGGGGTGAGCTAAAATCCTAGTAAGAGGATAGATACGAATAATATAGAATGGGGTGAGAATTATCATAACATTGTCATAGGATCATGAACATGAGAGGAAGCATAAATAAAAGACTTTACTTGTGGCAATGCATAAAAACATACACATCATGTCTTAGTGGTTAAATACCACACATACATGTGAAAAAACTAGAATTTTTTTCACACATAATTTCAAATTAACTCATTATATTCATCACTTTACCCAATTCATTTGAGCGCTATATAATTATGGGCACACCTGTCACATTGAAACATTCATATAGCGTTGTATAATTCCGAGCCCACCTGTCACATCCTAACATTATTATTTATCATCAATGCCACAATAAACATATATCAAATATAAACATAACGAAACCATTAAAACTAATTTATTTCATATAATAATAACTCTTTAATAATCATGGGTTTCCAAAAACGAAGAGGGAATAACATACATGTTACAAGAACTGTCACCATTTAATGAGAATTAAAAGGTGTGTTCTTAAAAAAAGAGTTCTTTTTGAAAACATTTTTTTTGAAATAACCCCTAGTTAAAAATATTTTTATCCTAGAAATGGAAAGACATACATGAAAAAATTATTTTTATAGTGTAACCATATCAAAAAAGGAATTAATGAAGGAGAACCCGAAGGATGAAAGTTGTGTTCGAGAATTTACCCTTACCTTATATCTAAACACATATTTCACCTTAATATCTTGTACAACCACATTAGATTCATTAAATAACATTTAAAGAACAATTTTTAGATTAATATAGTTAATTATGGTGTTATTATGTTATTTTATGTTTTTTTGGATGAGTTATAGAGTTTTAAAACATAGTTCGGGAATGTTTGTTTTTATTGTTTTTCTTGTGCGGTATACTTTTATTCATAAAATGATGTTCGGTTAGAAAATTTTTAAACATAATAGACTGATATTACGTGATATTAATTATAATATATGATTTTAAATGATTCCATAAGGAATTATGTTATACACAATGTGGATGAATCTTTATATTGGAATTTAATGATGATCATTTGGGTTAATTTGGGCGGTTTTTCGACCATAACAAACTTGTTTTGATTAATCATTTTGTAATATGTAAATATCAAAGTTCCAGATATTTAAAGAGATCACAATAAATATAACATATTCAGTTTCAACCATATAAATGTTTTTATTAACAGATTTGATGGTAGAAATGAAAAAAGAAAACATATCGTACTTGAAGGAGGTAGATTAACACCTTACGGACAATATTTTATTTCATAACATAAAAGAATGAGGAGAATGGGGTTCAACGATATAATATCCCATTAGTATCATAATATTCCAGAATATGTATAATACTTTAGATACCATATCATTTGGTTGAAGATATGTGGGGAGATATTTAGAAAGGAACTTGAAATTGAAAGGAAATTAATGGAAAGAGGATGGGAAATTACCTCTTGAATCTTTCTCTTGAGATCCTTCTTAGGGGACCTAGTCATGGCGTTTTGATGATACCATAAGCTCTAGGAAGAGAGGAAGGGGATAGGGGAGATGATTGGGTAGAGTTTAGACAATGATTGATGCTTTATAGTGGTGAGGAAATGAGGCTGTGAAGGGTGGTTTTTATTGTCGAGGGGAGAGGGGTTTTCTCAATATAAAATTCATTACTTTACTATTTAACCACAATACAATGAATAATTAGTCTTCCATGACCAATAATAGTAATTTTATCATGTTATCCCCAAAAAATTAGTATTACATCAGCAGAATAGTATGCATGAATCTATAATTATCTATTTTAGTTTATTTTATAAATTATAATATTTCACTATTAATAAAAAATTCAATTATTTTAGAAAAATCGAAAAAATTAACCCCTACCATTTTTAGATGTGTATAATCGAAATTTTATTTAAATTTTTAGAAAATAACTTTATAAAAATGATTAATTTAAAATGATATTAAAATATTTTCAAAAATAACTGGAGGTCTTATAAAATAATATTAAATATATAATACATATATTTTTTGATTTAGGAACACATTTTATTAAAATAAATTTTATTTTAAATTAATTAATTAATTATAATTATTTATTTATGACTTACAAAAATACCATCAATTTTACTATGGTCAAATTACCACGTATAAGATGCCTAAAATTTATTTAATTATTCATGGTTAAGGTTACTGTATATTTGGGAGATTTATTATTCATATGTATAATATTATTATTCATAACAGTAGGTTAATATTTATAAAGGTATGTCACTATTCACTAAAAATTATGTTTGTTTTATTAGACTCCAAAATTCAACTAAAACACAACAGTGTATGCCATATTTTTGATATTCCAAACACAGAAGTGAAAAACTTATGTTTAAAGGCCACTTTTCACTATGTATTTAATTATATTGTTTTTTCATGTGATTTTATGACATATTTATAAGAAGGAAAGTTCCATTTAAATACATTGGGTCGTTACACTATTATTTCACTCTAGATATAGCTACTAGATCTAACAGAAGCCATAATTTGTTAATTTATTTTATGCCCAAAAGATATACAAAGAGGTTATACCCAAAATGGTGTCATTTTTGAAATATGATCAGTTTATCAAATAAATGAATTCTCAATTTAATTTAATCACATAATTATCGTATTATGTTTACATTGTATATTTTATTACGGATTCCAATTACCTTTCAAACTCTATATTTTCTAAATATGGTATTATTTTATGAAACCAAGAGGAATGTGTTATAAAATAGATTAATTTTTTGAAAATTATTTATTAACATGATTTTTTTATAGTTAGATATAATGAATATTTTATATTATTACTTGTATGTATTATCTGGTGGTATCTTATCAGTATTTTTACAAAAAATAACTTTGGGATATTATATATATTTTTTTTATACACGAGTTAAAGGGGAGTTCATTTGGTATTATGTTGGGTTCTCTTGATGGTCATCACAATTATAGTAGGATAGTTTGCTAGCGATGGATCGTCACGTGGGGACGTGGCTACTCTCATATAGTTTTCCTTTCTCATTTTTAAAATTTTCCTTGAAATGTATGTCTCATTTATATGTTAACCATATTACACTTTTTACATTGTTATAATTCCATGTTCATGTTTGACATGTGACTCACTGCTTCATAATTTTTATCTACCCTACCTGGTAGACCACCTTGAGTGGATTTTTCACATCACATAGGTTTTTTTACATCTAGAAAGGCTTCTATATAAATATGATTCTAATATTCCAACGGAATTTATTTATTATATCAATTTTTTAAATATTATTTTGACCATGATTGACATCATATGGCTCACGACTGTTGACATTTAGGAATATTGTCTTTGTTAAAATATTTATACCATGATTCATGATTTAGGCTCAATGCATTGAGGGGTATAATTATCTTATGGAATTCATATTCACATTGATTATCTAATCATTCCATTAGTCTCATCCTATTTCCACTAGTGAAATTATATTCTTAATGGGTTTGTTTATGGTTAATGATAATTTGATCTCACCCATCATAACATTCATTTTCCCCAAGTTGTTATGAATGATGATAAATCATTTAAGTGTGGATTGGTTTTATATGAGAAAAAATGGGGATATGTTAAACACATAATAAAGAGTATTTAAATATTGTTATAGTGGAAAAAAATACACTCATAATGTCACATGTATTATTTTTTAGGATTCACTCCCAATTCTCTAAAAATATACACCTAAATGGTCAATTGGTATGTAAGTGATCTAATATATTTTTTAGGTTTCATGGAATAGATATTTTTTTACACATTTAACTGTATCAAATCCATAAATATAAAATTATTCTTTTGAGCACTAAATCTAGGATTGAAGGTTTACATACTTTATAATACTTTGATGAATCTATATATTTATTCTAACATTGTTTTAATTTTCTTTATTCTTATTTTATTATATATTAGTAGAAATAGTCACTCTATATTGCACATATAACTATCTCACATGGATGTAATTTGTGTAATATGGCCTTTGAGAACACATAGTCCTATAAAATCCTAATTGAAATGGTATATATAAACTACTATATTGTATAAATAAATAAAATTGGTACCCTGGATAAAACACAATTAAGAAAATACCAATAATGTGATGTATCCATAACAAATTCTATAACAATTATTTCACCCATGAATACATGGTCACATTCAAAAAAGTATAACTTTATGATAATCCAAATATATAATATGAACGATAATAAAGTAGGTGGAATCAATATAATGTGTGAATTAAAAAAATTAATAATGTAAATAAAAGGAATTACAGTGTGTTGATGTAGAAATATAAACTCCAAAACATATATTATATCTCATATGAACGAAATAATGGGAAAATGGTAATAATATAATTTAAAACATGAATGAAAATATATAATTCTCCTCTCTAGGATGAAACGCAAATGGATATATTAATATATGAATAGAGATAAAAAATTCATAGTGAAAAACATATATATTATTGTTTTAAAACGAATGAATAAAATTTAAATCTAAAATCAAATAAAGAGGTATTGGTATTATTTTAGTATTCCTATTTTTTTATATTGAATAAAATGATGTTATTGTGTATCTTATTAGTTGATATCACACCATTTTTATGAAAAAATCATAAAATTAAACAATTTGGATTGGTGAATATTTGTTGCACTTCCTTCAATACATCTTCAAAACATTCATCTCCTTACAAATATATCAAAAAACATATCTATTTACATTATAAATGGCAAAATCATTCACAATATTAAAAATATTACTCATACAGGTCATAAAACCCTAGAAGAAATATTCATTTCTCCCACAAGAATTATCATTTCATAATTGTATGCCATGGTAATTATTTATGATTATCTATTAAATATTTTTAATACGCATCATAGTGCATTATGTATTTATTAATGGATGGATCACAAATTGATTTTCTAAAAAAATATTATCAGTTGTTTAAAAAGAAATTACTTTTATTTACCTATGCCTCATAGAAATTTGAGATTTATTTCAAGGATTATAATTATCTAGAATAATCAGACATTGTAAATTTTTTTAAATTCATGATAAGTTTAAATAATGCCTCATGGCCAGTTCACCATATTGTGTATATTTATTCATGGAAGTTTCATTCTTCCATTATGGTCACTTAGGGATTCAACCACACAGTACTTTGGAGACACACTTATAGTTAGTTTGACTTATAAAAAATATTTGTTCATGTTTATTTTATGGAATGATCACAATAGGTTCAACAAATAGTATATAAAAATTCATTTTTAGATAGTCAATAATAAAAATATATACATGCAATTTTTTATGGCCTAAATAAAATATCTTCAACCCATTTAACATTTTTTATGTTCGTGGATTTATTGATTTTATCATTATATACACAATATCCAGAAAAACAATTTTATTTTGTCTATAATAATATATTAAAAATAAGTAATTATATAAATTATGTTAAATTTTTATATATAATAAAGATAATAAAAAGATAATAATTTATAAAAATATGGTAATTGATGATAAATTCACAAATTTATAATTATTAAATACATTTTTGTAGATATTTTTTCTATATTATTCATTTGTTATTAAATTAATACATATAAAATTTTATCCCCTATAGGAATGTCATTTATTAATCTCAATGAGATTTACTACACTACTAATTTCAAATATATGAGAAAATACTTGATAACATAAATATATATGTAATAATTAATGATATTATGCTTTATATATACTCTAAATAAGTATTTACCATTCCATTCAATGGTAATAATAAACATTTTTTATTATTCGTAAACAATTATATATTGTATTACAATAAATTAATGGAATAACTTATAGATTATATACATATAGTTGGGATTAAAACCATACAAAATGTATTCTATGTTTTAGATTATATTTTTTGAGGTTCGATAATATTTTGTTCATCTATAAATAAATATTTAGGAAATTAAAAGCGATTCTCCAAGATAATGGGTGGGTGGAATATTATATCAAAAATGAATGCTCAATTATAAGGTTAACCTATAAATCATAATGTTTGATATATAAGTAAAAAATTAAAAATAGTAATGACATTTTTCCATATATATGGTTCACCAAATTCTACTATATCCTTGTTGTTTATAATATAAATTTCAATAAATGATTAATAGTGAATAATTATTCAACTTAGCTCAATTTTAATATATTTTAATTATTTTATAAAATAAGTTCTCATATAAATATATTTCATTTCTAGAAGAAGAGGGGGGGGGGGAAATTATATTAAAATTTTGTCTTCTGAATTTTCACAACCTCTTACCAGTGTAAACTCCTAACCCTCTCCCAATATAATGTAATTCATCGAATCAATATTCCCATGAAACAAGTATTTCCCTAAAAAATATGAAATATTACAATGAAATATAATATGAAAATGGTTTTATTGGAATACTGGGATATTAATATAGCCAATTAATATATTTTTTCGCTAAATATATGAGACACCCTAGACCCTAAATCCCGAATATGGCTCTAACATAAAATCAATAAACATATGATTTAACACCAAATGTGAATCCCAACCACAAAAAACATGTATATTATTTCATTTAATAGGAATATTCATTAAATATAATAAAAAACAATCAGGGACATATATGTTTACTGTAAATATAGAATAGATAAATGATATTACTATTTCTAATAAGTATTTAACACTCTAACACAATACTCTACACATTATATCCATGTTAACATATCGCATATAATAAAATTCTTAATTAACTAGTAAATATTGTCATAAGAATTTTGTGAGATCAAATTACCAATACATGTAAATAAAAGAGATAAAAATGGAATATTATAAGTTTGAAGAAAAGGGGTATGTGTGTATGAGAACAAAATCAAGGTAAATGTTCTTAAAATTAGATGATCTTACTCAAATAAAATAGATCATATATAACAAAAACAATTGATAATGATGATATCATAAAATTTTAGTATTGGGTGTGTAGAAAAAAAAGGCTAATAATATATAAAATTGAAATTTTGTATGATCAATAACATAATAATAAGTCAAAAATACGAAGATATAATGTGCTTAAAATTTAGCCATTGACACATTGAACATATAATGGACTAAATGACCATATTACCATAAAAAATTGGATTGGAATAAACACCCATGTAACCTTTTGGTTATGGGCTT
Organism: Viscum album; assembly: GCA_963277665.1. Classification (NCBI taxonomy): domain Eukaryota; kingdom Viridiplantae; phylum Streptophyta; class Magnoliopsida; order Santalales; family Viscaceae; genus Viscum; species Viscum album. The sequence continues at coordinate 1,186,875,362 of OY728121.1, read as the reverse complement.
ACCACACATGTACAAAAACCACTTAGGAATTATTTAACCACTGGAATACCATATCCTTTTAGGTTTAAGGGAGTGAAACATGTTCAACAATATTTTGGGCTTGGGATAAACATTTTTGAACAAAAAAAGTATCTCATGAGATATTAAACATTTTCTAATAAATATGAATACTATACATAACATACCCATAACATTATGATACATTTCACATTTTTGTGCAACAAATATATAAAAATAATCATAATTTTATCGAAGCATAATTAAATCATTGGAAAAAAATTATTCTTGAAAAATTAAATAAAAAACTTTCTTAAAATATCTAGATAAAAAATTTATAATATTCTTATATAATATCCTCGGTTATGAATATGATAAATTATATTATGTCAACATATATGAAAAATAATTTTACAAGATCTTTAGAAACATTCATTTATAATTGGTAAGAAAAATAATTTTTTTGATAACATTTATTTTAAAAGATTCTTATATATATAAAAGGATTGTAAACAACATTGGAAAGTCTTTAAATCCGGGTAAAATGTTTTATAATGAAAAATTATGACAATGTTAAGAAATTATTTAATATGAAAATAAATCAATCTTATATTTCTAAATAAAGTGATATTAATGGAAAATGGATCAAGATGAAATCATTTAAAAAGATTAATTTCAAAAACTTGTAAATAAAATATAATTTAATAAAATGAGTGAATTGATTGAGTAATAAATAAATATATAGGGTCACCTTTAAAATAATATATATAATATTTAAATTTAAAAGAAAGGATAATGATCTGAAGGAAGATAGAAGTTCTTTCACATTTATAAGGATTAATTTGATCAAATTTCAACCAAATAGAGGTGAAATGGTCAAGAATGTAACCAATATAAATGATTATATTATAAAAAAATATTGGTACATCAATAATGAAATATAAAATTTCAATCAATAAAAGTTTAAACATAAACAATATTTATCTTAATTTAGGATCATATTATAAACAATATACACTACAATTGACATCAAAGAAAGTACATTACAAATTTTTGTATTAGAAATTAAAATCATAATCACTTATTTAATACAACCATTCATGTCCATTTGATTTTATAATATTCATCTATAATTAGTCATTATATATATACAATTCAATATTAATTTATTTTCATAAATGGGTGTAAATAATTATTTTTATTTCATATAATTTTTGTAACTTCAAGCACTACTGGTTAATTTTCCTTTTCCAACGGTTTAAAACCATTGGTATAAACAATACAACGGTTGTCCAAAATCTTGGCTCCGGAGCCGTGGGAATATATTTATAGAATGGATTATATACCAATAGTTTCTTGTAACCATTGGTATTGATATTTACTAACAATTTAAAACTTTTTGAAATATAAAAATTCATGTCTATACCAACAGTTTCTAAACTGTTGGTATAGGCTTTTACCAATTTTTCAAAATAAACCATTGTGAAAAATTCAAGTATAGGACCTATAACAATGGTCTATAAACTATTGGTATATAAATTTACCAATGGTTTACAGGAAACTATTATTATATGAATTCATCGCACAATTTTCAAAGGTTTAAAACCATTGGAATATGCATTATGCTATAGTAGTAGCAAGCTTCCCTCCCCCCTCTTGACCAGCAGCCTCCCCCATGTACACCTATAGAAATGCACTAACAACAGCAAGCATGCCACCCCCTTTTCACCTACATAAAACCACCAATATATAATTCTACTATATCACATGTACTAAAGCATACAAACATATAGAATTCATACACATACAGTAATTACCTGAAAATATTTCCCCATGAAAATTAGAATCACTATGCATTGTACACATAAATAGTTCTTTTAGTGGGGAATAACAGACATTTTAGGTTCAAAATCTCCAATTTTTCATGTTGGAGTGGGACAAAGAAGGTGTCCATGGAGGGGGGGGGCTGTCCAGGGAGTTTAGGGTGCTGTCTAAGGTGGCAGGGGTGTCTAGGGGTGGATGGGTAATCCAAGAGGTGGGGTAATGAACAGGGAGTGAGGTTTGTCTAGGGGGTTGGGGGTGCGGTCATGTAGGGTAGGCGGTGTCTATGGGTGGGGGTTCCCGGGATATGGGGGTTGTCTATGATGGTGTGGGGAGGGGGGGATGTCCATGGATGTGGGGCTATCCAGAGGGTGGGGTGTCTATGTATTAGGGTAGTTTCAAGGGGGTGGGGGCAATCTCGGGTGTTGGGGGCTGTCCAAAGGGGTAGGGGGTGTCCAAGTGGTCGGGGGGTTTCCACAGGGGCTGTCAGGGGGGTGGGGTGGGAGCTATCCATGGGGGTGGGGGTGTCCAGGGGGTGGGGTGTTTAGTGGGTGGGGGATGTCTAGGGGTTATGGTATGTACAAGGGGTAGGGATGTTTAGGGGGCTGTCCAAGGGGGTTATGGGTGTCCATGGGGTGGGGGTGTCTGGGGGGATGTGGGGGTGTCCAAGGGGTGGGGGTTGTCCTAAGGGTGGGGGACGTTCATGCGGGTGGGGGTGTCCCTAGGGTTGGGTTGGGGGTCTAGGGGTGGGGTGGTGTCCATGGGGGGATGTCTAGAGGGTTGGGGCTGTCCAAGGGGGTAGGGGTGCCTATGTGTGGGGTGTCAAGGAGGTGGGGTTGTTTCCTAGGGGTGGAGGGTATTACAAGTGGTTGGGGGTGTTTTTCAATGGGGAAGGGTTTTTCAAAGGGGTGATGACTGTCCAAGGGGGACTAGGGATATCCATGGGGTGGTGGTGTCTAGAGGGTGGTGTTGTTAAGGTGGAGGGGTGGTGTCGAGTGTGGGTTAGAGATGGGGGTTTCCAAGGGGGTTGTGGGTGTCCAAGAGGGGTGGGGTGTCCAGGGGGGTGTTCAGTGGTGGGGGTAATTTTCATGTGGGTGGGGGTATCCAGGGGTGGGGTGTCGTGGTTGTGGGGATGTGTCAAGCGGTGAGGGATATCTAGGGGAGGGGGGTCATTACAAGGGGGTTGGGTGTCTCCAGGGTGTGGGGATGTCCTGTGTCCGGGTTAGTGGGGGCTATCTAGGGTGTGGGGGTTTTCCAGGGGGCAGGGCTGTCTGGGGTGTGGGGTGTCAAGGGGGTGGGGTGGTGTCTAGGGTTTGGGGTTGTCCATGGGGTTGGGGTGGTGTCCAAGGTGGAAGTGGGTGTCCAAGGGGGACGGGGGGTGTTTAGGGGTTGGAGTGTCTAGTATGTGGGGAGGTGTCTAGGGGGTGGGGCTGTCTAGGGGTTTGGGGGTGCTGTCCAAGGGGTTGGGGGTGTCCATTTGGTTGGGGGATGTACAATGATTTTTGGTGGGGGTGTCTATGGGGGTGGGGGTTTCCAGGGGGTGTCTAGGTGTATGGGTGGTGTCTAGGGGGTGGGTGGGGGTTGTCTAGGGTGTTTGGAGCTGTTCAAGGGGGTAGGGGTGTCCACGAGGTGGGAGTGTCCAGGGGCTTGGGGTGTCTAGGGGAGTGGGGATGTCCATGGGGGTGGGGTGTCCATATTGTGAGGTGGTGTCCATGGGGTGGGGGCTATCCAAGGGTTTTGAGGCGGTCCAAGGGGGTAGGGGTGTCCAGGGGTGGGGTGGGTGGTTTCAAGGGCTGGGGGTTCTCAAGGGGGTTGGGGGCTGTCTAAGGGGTGTCAAAGAGGGTTGTCTAGTGGGGTACGGGGTGTCTGTGAGGATGTGGGGGTCTAAAGGGTGGGGGGGGATTTCCATGGTGGCTCCTCGTGGGGGTGGGGTTGTCTAGGGGTGGGGGTTTCCAATGTGTGGGGTGGTGTCCAGATGGTTGGGGATGTCTAGTGGGTGGAGGTGTCCAAGGGGGTAGGGGGTGGGTGGGTCTATGTGGCGGGGGGGGGGGGGGGGGTGTCCAGTTGGTGGGGGATGTCCAGGGGGTTGGGGTATGTCTAAGGGGTTAGGAGGTGTCAAGGGGTGGGGTATGTACAGGGGTGTGGGGATATCTAAGTGGGTGGTGATGTCCAGGGGGTGGGGTGTCCAGGGTTTACGGGTGTCTGGGGTTATGGTGAATCAGTCAAAAATAATAATAACGTCATGTATTATTTTTTTAGATACGTAAACAAAAATAATTTTACCTACCTAATCACACATATATTCACTCAAAAAAATCATCAATCATTAAATGTCAATAATAACATTAAAAAATGTAACATATCAATCAATCCCTCATCACCATCACTATCATCACCATCACTGCCATCCTCACTCCAATCCTCATCATCATTCCCATCATCATCCATGCCCACATCAATGCCCTATTCTATGCCCTCGTACTCCACCTATGCCTACCCCTAAACATCCTCCTCCACCTCATCCTCCTCATCGTCCTCCATCTCCACCTATACCTCCTAATTGCCCTCCTCCTCTTTTGTCTCAACCTCCTCCTCCCCATAATCTAGAACTCCACTTGAACTACCACCTAGTGCACCACATATAGAATTCATCGATGACATATATTCATCAGAATCTATGGTGGCCTATAGTTGACATTATGGACATAAAACATCCATATGTTTCACAAATTCATTGTTTTCCTTAGAAGACTATTTCGCCGTCTCTGTGGACCTTTTTCAGCTTTTTTGCTTTTGACAGAACCTACTAGAACTCGGTGGTGCTAAAAAATGTACCTATGGAGGTCTAATACCTCATCAAGACTATTTTATTCCCATTTCTTTATCATACTCTACGAGGGATCTCATCTCCCAACACCGGATGTAAGTTATCTTTTTTCCCAAAATTGTCTGGTTCCTAAGAATCAAGCACCTCTAAAGCTGCCTTTTATGAATATAAATATATTATTTTGTTAAAAATATGAATTAAAAATTTAAATCAAAGAATGAAATATTTCCAATCAGCTGTCGAGTGGTTTGATTAACTGCACATCTATATTTCATCCTCTGTCTTGAGGAAAACTGTATTTCTTGAGGCACATGTCCTTTAATATTCAATTACTCCTTCTATAATTAAATTTAATGTAGGTAACCATAATTAAATATCGGTTACCAATAATTAATTTCCTAACAAAAATTTTATAAAAACATTAACATTCTAATAAATTTTGGTGTAAACAATAGAAAAATCAAGTTGTAATGAAAAATTATAAACAACTATCATACATGCTTCCTCTCATGTTTTTCGCATTGTATTACATCCCAATGTGTGTAGGTACATTTTACCATCAATTTTTTTTATTTTATCTGGATGATTCCTAAATAAAATTCAATAACACTAAAGGTGGTATTAAAGAAAAACATGAAATTTTTGATTTAAATATATCAAATGTGATTAATACCTCAAATAGGATAGTATTCCAATGAGTAATCATCTTCCAATACTGTTTTATCGTCAAATCATCAATGACGAGGACCACCTCTAACTCTCTACCAACACTAGCATTCCATCCAATATAAAACTCAGGATTATATGCTCTCCAAAGCTCACCTATGTCATTTAGATGTATTGTCTGTGCATCCTCGCCATCGGGGGAATTAAACTGAGGCTGAAAACAAAATATTAATTCATAAAAATCCAAAAAATATTATATTTCATTAAATAAAACATATTTTATTACCCATATCTCTACCCAAGCATTATCTATGACTTAATTTGGAAACTATCTCCATGAGCGCAGGTTGATATGAACGATGTCGGAGTGATTGGCATGTCTCGCCCAAAAAACAATTACATTATTTCCCTGTTCTTTTATTCATATTATTTTCTTCATTGTAGTCCACCATCAACTACATGTTACAATTCCATACCACACGCATGTGTGTACGCCCCCGCCTACACCTCCTATAAGTAAATGTGTTTTTTAGGATTGAAAAACTAATATTTTATAAGTACATGTTATTATGAAAATAAATAATGGTCTAAAAATTTCTTAAGCTTCTACAAATATACTGATCGTAGATTGATCAATGGGCACCGCTGGATCTACTGAAACTGAAGGATGACCCTCTGCATGTGGAATGGGTCCCAATGTATACTCCGCAGGGATAGACTCTGGAAGATCAGGAGTAGAAAGAGATGAAAAATATAAGCTCAGAGAGATGGAAGAAGATTTAAATGATGATGGCACATATGGATGGTCGAATGCCGGATGGGGATAAGTAATCATCATAGGGTATGGGAATGACATATGTGGTTACTCATATATCAAAGGTGGTGAAAACATGGGAGGCCTAAATATCTGTTGGGTCCCTAAAAACACATAGAGATCATAATGTGAAATAGATGGTCTGCTACTCGGAGGGGAAGGTTCTAATCGGGTATGCCGACCAGAGAATCAAACACGCCTCCCCCCCCAGTACGAACACCCTGAGTACTGGGACCACTACTAGGTTGGTCATAAAATAATTTTCGCCTAAGCGGTGCATCTTGAAAAAATGAATAAAAAACCATAATCATATGAGATTATATATTATTTAAATAAATATATTTGAAGTAAAATACCCACTACAAGAACTAGTGGTGGAATTCCCAACTCAGCCATGTGACGATTGTTGTCCATCTTCTTTTTTTGTCACCTATCTTCAATTGGTTGCATTTTCTGTATTTGAAAAAAATGAAAGTAATTAGAAAAGTATAACTAATGTGTAAACCAAAAAACAATAAAATTACATGGAATAATGGGATTCATGGATAATTTTACTATACATTATTTTAGGTGAGCTTCAATAGAAATATAATGAATTGAACAAATTATACAAGATGTAATAAAGATGTTTTATTACATAGTAGGATGGTTCTTTATCCAAGGTACCTGATGAAAGTTTCTATACCTGTTTTGCATAAGAATAAAAACCATCATGTTCATTATCATGAGAAATATTAAAGGGAGGTCTTATAGTTATACTGATTTTATACATGGCCAATAAAGTGTTGTAATGTTCTCCAGAATTGAAATTTTTGATTCATAGGATTGAATATAGATCAATTCCAAAATATAGAATGAAATTCAAATAACACTGCAACCAATAATAATTGAAAGATAACATAACATCCAAGTTAAATACAACATATTTGTAAACAATATTAAATCAATTTGAATAGTACCAGGCATAATAACCGATGTCTAGCCAAACCAAAAGAATTGAGAAGATGGATGATTTTTTATATTTCCCACCATAACATCAGGTTTAAAGTCAACCTTGAAAATTGATCTATTGAACTCATCCAACATAATAAATGGATTGTTTCCAATGGTAGTAGGGATGTCGTCAATTCCATCATCACCATCATCAAAAATATTTCATGGAATTACCACAATGATGACAAAAAAATCAGGTTGAAGATGGTCTTTGAAATAAATAACTTGTTTTTCCATTTATTCCAATACATATGGTTCATCTTTAGAAATATTGTGAGTCATATTAATTACTCAAAATGCACAATCATATAAAAAATGTTCCCTACCTCACCATCAAATCAAACCATTGGAATTTCATCATCATGACTCATCCATGAGATAATTTATCCAATTTTTTTTAATGACTAAATAATAACCAATGTTTTAAAATCATGTTCTAATATATGATGCACTGGAATAAAAGTCTGTTATGGATGTACCCATAAGAGCATCATATTGTGTTCTCATGTTATTTTCTCATTCAGTGATAATAAATTTGTACCCATTGATAATAATTGATTTACAGTCACAGACCACAATATTAAGACAAAAATCCAAAGATATTTTTTCCCCGGAGACAGAGTCAGCATGAAAACTCAATACATAAAATATAAATGAATATTAAAAATAATTAAATATTTATTTATTATTTTAAATAATAATATTATTACATTCAATTTTAACCAAACATAAAACTATTTTCTATGCAAAGTCTCCCTCCTTCTCAATTTTGAGAAACTATGATTTATATTTATCATTAATTTATGTTTCTTATAGATATAATAGGAATAATTTACTAGATATATATGTAATATATAAATATATTCAATTTACATACCAGCTGTAGTCATCTAAAAACTCACAATTGATCAAACTTGTGTGATGTGTGATCTCCCGCTCTTCAATGAAAAATTTTGTCAATGTATATGATCTAGGAATTGTTCATGTTAGAGGATGTGATGGGAAAATGGGTTGAATTTTTTCATAGAATTATTCTTCAATTTTCATAGGTCAGTTTATTCTTGTAGTAAGATCAGACAGATACATAGATAAAAAATATATTCATTCTTATGCCGACCCTTCATGATAAAACCATCAGGATGATTCAGGTTTCAAACATTAGACATTAATTTGTACATATTTGTTTAAATTGGAAACATCCAATGAAAATAAATACGTTATCTAAGAAGTAATTCAATTGGAATATAGATATTCATATGTATCATGCATGTGAAAAATTATAGGGGAAATACTTTATCTAGCTCACCCAAAATTAATGGGGCATTTGCCAACATTTATTCAAGAAATACTCAGACAAAATCTTAGCACAAAGACCTCTAAACAATTGGAACAACCGAATAACAACCACCCGTACATTATTGGAAAAAATATGACGCATTTATATTGGAATAAAAACATTCATAAGAATGTGATAATCACATGTCTTGAAATTTTTTAGCATCAACTCTCTTCTGTTGACCAATTTATATATGTTTTTTGAATAGCTATCATGAACATTAAAAGTCACTAGGACTTCTAAAAATTTATTTTTTTCTATATGTTTAATCACAAAAGAAGCACATTGAATGTGCCATTTATTTTCCCTGATATGCAAAGGATACAATTCTGGACGGATTCTTCAATCAACCAAGTCACGCCGAGAGAGTAAATCACCTTTTATCATTACCTTAACATTTAGAGGAATCAAAATAAAAATTTCACATATATTTGTTTTTATTTTCATTATTTCTGTGAAATGATGTAAAAATTTGGTTGACCATTATGGTATGTCAAAAAAGATACTTGTCTTCTTCCAATAGTAATAGGTTTTAATGGAAAACTTATTTCTCTTTCCATATTTGATTTAACCCTTTCCGAATGAAAAATTGAAATCATTCAATTCCTTAAGAACATTAGCTCTAGACATATGCTAAGGTGGATAATCATTGTATATGGTATTTTCAAATCATTGATGATTATTTTAGTATAGATGGTCCAATGGAAAGAACCGTCTTTTACAAACAAAACTGAAAATACATCGATGTTTCAGTCTTCTGGATTGTGTATTCTTTATAAAAACAGTACACGATTGTTTTCCATTTGTTCTCCATCCTAAAATATATTCATAATAATGAAATTCATTTATCATCCACATAAGTGCCACATGCATCTACAATATATCTTTCGGACAAGCATTGATTGTGCGCACACCAATATCTTAAAGTAGGTTCAACTCATTTATTAAATGTTTCATGTATACTTCTATATAATTTCTAAGATTACAAGATCCATATATGAGTATACTAATGAATGTGAAAGATTTTTTCATACAAAACTATAGCGGAAGGTTATAAATGTGTATAAAAATTGTCTATGTGTTGTTCGATTTAAGCATCACCCCAAACGGACTAAAACCATCACATAAAAATCTCAGCCTTGCATTACACATGTCCGTAGAGAAATCATGATATCAATCATCAATTCGATGCCATGAAAATCCATACATAGTGTGAAATAACAAAGAATTTGACTTCATTCTCATGGTATCATTGCATCAAATTTTCATTGATATTTCATAAAAAATAAAATTATTTTTGAGTCTTTGGATCAATGGATAGCGCCACATTACATTCTGTGGCACACAAGATGGTGTTCCATTATATATACGCTTCCAATAAGATGTGTGACATTTTATACAATCTTTTCATTCCAGAGTTTCCACATAGAATAAACTGAAATCGTTGGGCGAGAATGAATTTTGTTTCTGGAAAATCCATGGTCCTTAACAAACTTACATACCTTATAGTGGATTGAGAGAATATCTACATCACCTATAAGTAAGTCCTTCAATAAGGTAAGAATGTAATCAATGGATGTATTAGAAATCACAGACATGTTTTCTTTTGAAAAGATAAGATTATAAATTCTTTCATTTTCATTTTACTACATTGTTGTTATACTGGAGTTGTGGAAGCATCATTAAATTTTTTCCCCCAAACAACAACATCATTTTCATTTGAAGCATCATGTGTTATCATATTGAAGTCTTCTCAGTTTTCAATACATTATTTTTCATGATGAAGAATAAACAAAAACTGGTCATATAAAAAAATCTCACATCCATTCCTCTCATTTTGATCATCAGTAATTTGATATTTCATTTTCTCCCCATTGTGATACCACATAAAGTAGTTTTCTTGAAAACCATATTTGGTTATGTGGTATTTGACTTATTCATTTCTCTACCAATTTATTCCTACATAAATTTGTGGATGAGAATTATTTAGGAGTTGAATAAATTTTAGATCGAAGAAATTTTATATTTTAGCCGATAATTTGAGTGATTAGATACACTTCCCAAGGAGGTGGGGGTGTCTGGTGGAGTGGGGATGTCCAAGGCGTGGGGGAAATCCTATGGGTGGAGGGGTTGTCTAGGGGTTGGGAGTGTCAAGGGGTGGGGATGTCAAGGGGGTGGGGTGTTGTCCATGGGGGGATATTCAAAGAGGATGGGGTGTCTAGGGGGTGGGGGGATATCTAGGGGCTATCCAAGGGGGTGGGGTGAACCAAGGGGTGGGGGTGTCCGGGGTGGGGATGTCCAGGGGATGTGGGTGCCAAGGGGATATGGTGGTGGCCATGGGGGGATGTTTGGGGGGAGGGGCAGTCCAACGAGGGTGTGGTTTCTGGGGGTGTATAGGGGGTGGGGTTGTCTCTAGGAGGGTTGTACAAGGGGTTGGGTGTCCATGGGGGTGGGGGATATCCATGGGGTGGTTTGTCCTTTTGTGAAGAGGATTACGTGGGGTGGGGGTCTATAGGGGGTTGGTGGGGGTGGTTGGGTGTCGAAGGTGGGGGGGTGTCCACCAACAAACTAGGCTCATAGAAACCAATCATTTCCCAATTGTTTCATGACTTCAATCCTATTATAAATGACCCAAAAGACTACTGTTTTAAACCATGAATATCATATATGTAAATCACAACACACCAAATTGTAAACACCCCTCCAAATATCATACATGGATTGGATTTTATATTACAGTATGAATATCATATATGAATTTTTAAAATAGACACCTTATTGTAAAAACACCTCGAAATGTTGAGCTAGGTATGTAGATTATAGATTCCATGAGAGGATTAATCAGAGTGTATTCCAAGTTGTGATACAATGTGTAAATATAGTATTTTATTTGTTTTTATAATTTTGTGTGTCTTTCAAATATGATCCTATGTATGTTGATTAGGAATATGAGCCACGTTTCGATGGGACAATACTAAGGGGAGTATGAGAAATGTAATATAATTTAGTGATATGGAGTGATATGAATATTAAATTTGTATGAGATCTATATGGATAGTGGATAAGAACCTAAGTTAGATTTCATTGTAGAAATAACTTCTTCTTGGAAGGGTAACAGTGAGGGTTGATATAGACCTTCATGAGAAGTCTTCATGTGTGAAAGCAATTAGAAATTGGTTATATCTGATTCCTATTATTTTTTATAGAGTATCTGAGTGGACAACCCCCCCCCCCACACACACACACACACTTGTAGCCCCTACCCCCTATAGCTCCCCTGGATTTCCCACCCCCATGGACACACACACACCAACACCAACATGGAGATACCCCCCACCCCACCCGAACAGTCCCCCCCACATGTGGACAACTCACCACCCCGCCACACCTACATGGATGCCCCACCAACATGGACAAACCACTCCCTACATAAAAAGTCTACACCACTCCCACTCCTGGATAGCCCACTCCCTCCCCTTGACAGCCCACACCCCTCCCCCACGTGAATAGCCCACCCCCACCACCCTGGATAGCCCACAACCCCTCCCCTAGAAATCCTACAATGACCCCTGGATATCCCACACCACTCATTGGACAACCCACACCCCCTATCCTAATCCCATACAACCCCTCCCCATGCATCCCCCTACCCCCTAGACAACCAACCCACCTTGACTGCCCCCAAACATGGTTAGTTCTATTTTTGAAACCGGGTCATGCACTTAAGAGGATGGGAGGTGTCCGGGGTGGTTTCAAGGGGTGGGGGATGTCCAAGGGGGTTTGGGTGTCCAAAGGGGGAAGGGGAGGGGGTGGTTTGCCTTGGGGGTGAGTGGTTTTCAGGTGGTGGTGGTGTCCAGGGGGTGGATACAATAAAAATGGGGGGCGGGGGGTGGGGGATGTCCAAGGGGGTGTTTGTGGGCAGGGGGTGGGGGGTTTTCCAATGGGGGGAGTCCAAGGGTGGTGGGGGAGGGGGAATTATAGTGGGTGGGGGAGGGGGTAAGTCCATGGATGGTGAGGGGAGTCCATGTGTGTGGGGGGTCCAGGGGGTTGGGGGTGTCCAAGGGGTTGGGGTGTCCAAGGGGGTGGGGGTCAAAAACTCTTGGGAAAACCTCCATTTCCACCAGTGGAGGTAAATCCTTAATTATTTATAAAAATTTCATCATTAACATAGTATTCATGGTTGTGGAATCATTTTCATAAAATATATTTTTAATTAATGTGAATATTTTTTTGATTTTAGGTGTATATTTCAGGAAAATGGATTACATGATGACCATGTCTGGGGAAATTTTTGAAAAACAACAATATTCTTTAAAATGAATATTAATTTCATATTGGCACAAAAAAATATCAATTTTTGAAACATAATTTAATATTAATTAATATATATTTACATTATTTATTCCATTATACATATTCATGATGAAAAGGATAATGTTGGTATACCATCCTTCATGTAGTTTGTTAAACTGATTGATATAATAACATGTCATACTATTGAAATGAGTAGGTGTTTTGTTTTATGTAATTATAGTATCATTTAGATAGAATAATAATGATGTTAATACAAATAATTATAGCATATAATGATACATATAAAAATTTGATATGACGAATTAATTGAAATTGATGATAAAGAACAAGTTAGTTAGATTGAAAAATTCATTCGTTCACGATAAAGGATCCTTCATAAGTAATGATTTAGGATTTCTTATTGAGACTAGAGGATCCAAAATTTACAAAAAGTGATTTATTTAGGAAAAATAGGTTTATATTTCGGTGGTATACTAATCCATATGTGGTTTTAATAGGGGAAATTAAAAGATAAAATTAAATACTAGTTTTGAGTGGTCTTTTGAGAAATACTAATTACAAAATGTTGAAATATTGAATTTTTACAAGAAACATGAATATCAAGTGGTATATAATGGTTATGGGACATTAATCACATCATTAAAAAAATTATAGATATTTTTATATTTAATATCATTATCAGTTTGTTTAACCCTTTTTCTGCATTTTAAGATTGATATGGTAACACAATTTTTACGTTCTATATTTTTTTTATGACTAAAATTGAAATTAAAGTAATTAAATAATATTATTGGTTGAATGAGAATATTGAAATCATTTAATCTAATGAAATTTGTAAATATTATAAAATTAATTTTTAAATAAAATTATAATATATATAAAAATAATTTTAATTAAAAAATAACTATTTATGAATTAAGTGTACTAATTATTATTTCATATCAATTACTAAATAAGTAAATGAGAGATAAAATATTTTGACAATAATAAATTTTATATTCAAATATATTGATCCTTATATCATTATATATATAGTTTGTTAGAATAAAAATCCATAAAACAAAAAAACATTTTTTAAAACGTGTATTTTCAAGAAGAAAAAAAATATATTCTTTTCATAGGAAATTTATTAATAATTAGATATAAAAAAATAATTATTATATTTATAATAAATAAATTTCATTAAAAAAATATATAGTTTAGATAATTTTAATATAATATAATTAAAACAAACAACACGTAGAAATCCAATACCTTTATATTTTGTTCTTTTAAAAATAAAATGATTTATTATTATTACTAAAAAATAATAAAAATTGAATTAATGGTTATTTATTTTATAATAAATGAAATTTCATTAAGTATATATCATACTCCAAATGTGAGATATTTAATAATATTTAAACATACATTTTTTATCCCTAGAAAATGAAAATTTAATTCTTTATAGTTACTTAATTATATTTTAAATGTTATTAATTTATTTTAATAATTATCACCTGAATTTATTTTTTATTATAAAATTTTATAATTATAATAAATATAATAAAGGTAAATAATTAATATTAGTATCCTTTTGAGACATAATAATATTTTCACAAGTGAATATGTTTTATTTAATTTTATTCAAAATGGATTTATATTATTTACAAAGAAATTATTTATAAATAAGATGTATATTTTTCTTACATATAAATAATAATTATAAATATAAAATATATACAAATAATTAGAAATTGGTTAAACACTCACTAGAGATATTTCCAATGATTGTATAACCTTGTGTAATTGTTAAATAACAACAACAATACACTCATTTAAACTAATAATTTGATTACATTCTAAATTACCAAATCAATATACTCATTATTGTGGTTTTTTATTTATAATATAATTTTACTCCATACCTTTTTTTTCTCATTATACGATTCTATATAATAATAGTTCTTATAATGAGAAATCATATCAAGGGGATATAATAGTTATTTAAATATTAATATTTTCTACTTATTGTCGCATTTTAATTTATCCACTTTTTAGGGATGCAATCCTTGATATAATTCAATAATATTTGGTTTTAAATACATAGGTTCCATTTTTATTTCTCATAATGTTCTATTTATATGAAATAAAGTGTTTATATTTTTATTCTAGTCAGGTATGAAGTTTTTTATACTATAGGACAAGTTATAGAAAAACATGTCTTTGAATGGTAAATATATTGTTTATGAAACGAAAATGTTTCCAAATACATTATGAGTTATAATAGAAGCAATTAACGAATGTTATTAATGGAATGGCTCTCTTAATAAAATTTATTTGGGAGAAAATTTAATGTCAACAACCATATTTCTACACTTTTTCTTAAATATGTTTGTAAAATAATAATATAATTTTTGAGCATCCTCCATTCTCAGAGACAGTAAAAATTATTTTTTATAATAAATATGATATCAATGTTGATCATAATATATCTAATCAATTGGAGTTAAATGTTTATTATTGAGATCATAAAATGAAAAAATATCGCTTCAGTTGATTAGAGTTTGAATGAATTAAAATAAATGTAAAAATATCAAAAATCTTATAAAGAAATGTTTTCCAAATAAAAAGATTCATCGAAATGTAATTTTTCTAATATATAGATGCATATATTTTGAGATCATTTTTTTATTATGTTATAATTTTATTAAAAAAATAAAACAAAACAAAAAACAAAACATAGAAAAATTTATTATCCTTCTAATTCATAGATAATATTATTCCTTTTTATATCTCATATATGTATACAATAGAAAAAAAATGTATAAAATACCTGATAATATAGAAACACATTTGATGTGTGTATTTTACCTGATTGTTAATTCCAAGGGAATAGTTGAGTTATCTTTCAATCCTTTTAAATGAATATAAAAATTTACCCACTATATAAGTAAATTAGATTTAATTTAAATTAATTTCAATAACTCTATAAAAGAATTTATTATTTCTATAGAAAAATATATTTATATATTCTACAGGAATACATTTTAAAAATACTATATAATAAAAAAGATGATGTTGCATCCATAGTTGTAATTATCAGATGATATCAACTATTGTGACATGAATTCACATATATTTATTCCAAAATGACACTTTTCAAAAAAATACTTTTATACCCCAATTTTAGAAGGAATTCATTTACTAATAGGTTTGAAATGATGCAAGACATCCTTATTCTCTATTTCATTGAATTTACTATACTCTATGATTTTTATTCAAATCTTAGGAAGAAAATATTGTTTCAGTTCATCTGAAGCATATTTATTTTACCACTCCACATAATTTCCCACTTCCTATAATACATAATAGATTAATATAAAAAAATATTCAATGTATAGTTAAATTTATTAATAATATTTTTTTAACTTTTATACAAACTACATTTTAATTATTAATTTTATCATCCATGAAAAAGGGTCATATTGAGTACTCACAAAAATTTTAAAAGGGATTAGATTTTATTTAAACTTTGAATAGATAAATTTATTTACCTAGAATATTTTCCGATTTTTTAATATCATTATTGGTCCATTATTATTCATGATTTTTAGTTATAATAAATATTTTAATAGAATACTTTATTATAATAAAATCATCAAGATATACCACCGCATCTAAAATTATTCATATAATATTAGAGGAGTTTTTTGTTCTTATTTTGAATGTAATTTATTAAATAATTTATTTATTTATTCTAATATTATACTGTAAATTTTATTCATTTATTCTATTGAAAATTTTATCCAATTATTTATAATAATAAAATTTATCACTATTAGATACTCTATCATAATATTTGACATGTTTTTACTTACATGTTAATGGAATGTCGGAGTTTAGTATTGATAGTAGTAGAATAAATTCTCTTCCATCTAGAAATAGTTAATTTTTGATGTTTTATTATTGGTCTCTATAATTAATCCAATGTGGTTCTATTGTAAGAAATAAACTAGAATAAATTACGATAATTAAACAGATTTTAGATATTTAAACTAAATTTTAGGATTTTTTTCATATAGTATGTTATAGTTGAGTCAAAAATCTATTTTCAATAATAGGATTCTTTTGGTACCAATAAAATTAAAAGGAAACAAAATAAAGGATAAATTATTTTAAAGAAAAAAAATATAGAAAAAAACTAAAACTATAGGAAATGAATTTCCCTACATGAAAAAACTACTCAATATAATGTTAATTTGATTATATGGTCTTAATATATTACATTTTTATATCTATAATGGAATATAATATAGTGAAAACCAAAATTTGTCTCCCAAGTAGGCATAAATATCACCCAGTGTATCGTACTATCTTTTACAATATTTTTTATTTCTAAATGATTTTACATGTACTTTTTAGTTTTTTTTATTATATGTGAACATAATGAAATTAAATGTGAATATATCGTTAGAATTATTCCATCATCCTTGGAAGAATCAATAGTTTAATTACTTTATATTACCTAATTTTTAGTCAATATTTAATGTCCTTTAGTGGAAATAACCACAAAAAAACTAGTATTTCAATCTCCCATGAATGTAATTTGTTTTCCATGGTCCTTAAAAGCACAAACACAAAGAACATAAAATTTCAATTGGAATATATACATAAACAGAAAAAATAGAGAGTGGGAAAGGGTATGTTGAAATACACATGTTATTATAACTGCCAATTGGGGTAATTAATTATCATGAAATGATACACTACTTAAATGATATGAATATTAAAACCATCAGACAGAAGTATTATTTCTAAATGCTTGTATGTGATTTCCTCTATTCCTAGAGTCTAAAAACTAGTACTAAAAACATAATTGGGGAATAATTTTATATTACAATAATATGGCCGTCTAAAAAATAGAAAATTAGTGTTTATATAATATAGAAAATAAAATCATTAAAATAAGCCATTTCAATGTAAATATAAAACTAAAAAGTGTCAAAATAAAATTTGTACATGTTCAAAATGAAACAAAATAATATATTATTTTGAATATACAATATTGAAATTCCACCACTCTAAATAAATAATGGTCAATATCAACTACATTGAACAAAATTATTTTCATATTTAATCGTAATATTTTGGTAAAAATGTCCTCTTCTCTTTCCATAAAATAATTCAATATTTGACTGTGTTTTAGAGTGAATTTGTTGTGTTATTTTATGTTTTATAGGGCTTATTATTATAATATCATTATTAGGAAAAAACATGTTGGTTATACAGGGAAATAATGCTTCATATATTAGAATCAATGAGCTACAATCATGGATATGATATTTTTATATCAAAAAATATGATTCAAACCATTTGACGGTATCCTAAAAAATTGTGGAATGTGATAGGGTGGTTAATATGGTTGGTTCATGGTTTGTAATTTTTTTCGAAAAGCCAGGTGGCCTCACATCATATAAATGGGTGCACAATTACTTAATTATTTTACTAACCATGTGTCCAAACTATGTTATATTAATTAATTGGTCTAAATTTTATTTTTATTACTAAAAAAACCACAGTTATTAGTCATTCATCTTTCTGTGCATTAGGATATTGATCTAAGTCCTTCCACATGTATAGTGGTAATATTTCATGCCTCCCATTATGAAATTTTGATGGTCCCTAAGGTGTCATATCTAGATTTTTCACGGAATGTCAATATTTGTTGTTTTTCTATTCCATGGTTCTAGATTTCTCTTAGTATTATATAGATACACCTGATATTTGAGATGTTCTGACTAGAAAAAAAAGTGTGCTTGATGATATAATGATTTTACAGTTAGTTCAATATATTGAAATTTGGGGAATTAATGTGGTCATAGTTTATGTCTAATTAAATTATTAAAAACATGACAGTATATGTCTCCTCTCCCTTCTCTTCTTACCTTAACATAATTCCAACTAAATTTTGTAGTAGGAGATTCATAGATTTTGATCTTTTATTAACTCCACGTTCCCTTCTTTCCTCGAGTGCGTTAATTCCAAGGAATTATTTTTATATCAAGTAATTTATTTTGTAGGTTTTATCTAATATATATTTCATATGAACTAATAATAATCTATCATTTATAAACATGATTTTGAAACATTTAATGGGATTATATTTCATTTATTAAAACAAATTTATGTAGTGTTTTTAAATTAAATGGGATTCCCCTTTGTATTTGATAATCAAAGGTTTATTGAAAATAATCATTGTATTATTTCTTATAATTTTATTTGAAGGAAGAATTTACATTTTAATAATGGTTTTGGTTTGATTGTAAAAATGTTATAAGAATTTCGGAAATGATTTAATGTTTTTAGTACATTCGATTTTTGATGTACATATTTGGGGTCAAAAATGGACTTTTATCCAATCTTATTAGGGGTAATTACGCATCATGTAATTCATAATATACATTTTCTACCTTTAAAATTATACTTCTTCAATCCATCATTTATTGGAATTAAACATTTGGATATTTATCTACTCATGTGGTCATTAATATGCAGACTAGTTTAGTGTGCACTAGTCCTGGTTAAACATTTTTCAATAATCCTAACTATAAAAAATATATTCTATCTTAGGGGAACCATACATTATTCATTAATTTTATGTTCATTTAGGATATATTTATTGAAAATTATAAATGAATTATTTTATAGGGATTTGTAAAATTATTTATATTATATTTCATTCCCTCAGAATTTGGGGATGACCTCCTTAATTGAAGGTTCAGACATTACAATTAGTTTCTAACGGGTTTGTTCATAGAAACAGAAGCATCCAATGATTCCACATCCATTTGGACCTACTTTCCAAAGCATGGCGCTCATTAGTTTGTGGACTGATGAGGCATAGGAATTTTCATTTGTCGAGAGGATGGGAGGTCGGACTCATCACACCTTTTTAGGAGAATTATTGTCTACTCTGGGACTCTCTTTATAGAATTAAGTTATTTTCGTGAATCCTTATTACATTATCAAGTATAAAATTATCATTCCTTAAGATCTTACAATCGATGATTAAATATGCATGAAATTTAGATTATCTTTTATATGTATTCGAGGTTCTTCATCGATAGAGAATCATCTGTGTAGAGATTCTTGGTCAATGGTATCCTTTGACACATTTATATAGATTTCTCTTGGTCATTATGATGACAATGCTGGTTTTAAAGCCACTCAGTGGGGTACTTGAAGATTATTGTCATTCAGAAGGACATGGATTATTTCAGAGATGGGATCAAACCCACGGATGGTCTACCTACGTATCCTTTGTTTAGAAAAGGAATCAAAACCCACGTAGTTCGAGTAAGGGAGAATGATATTTATTATTGATGGCTCAAATAAGGATGTTATATTTACTTTTACACTCTAATATCACATGAGTCATGCTCAGTGTGGGAAATAAGAGGTATTGGTAAAAACTAGACAAATTGTGCAATGAAAGATGCAATAATAAGAAATAATGTGGGGCTCATGTATGTATGACTGCCCAGATAAATGAAGATTAGGATTTAATACAGGGAAGAAATCCAGAAACATGGTCCATAAAGGTATATGTTCTTCATGGAGTCTTGAATACTCTAACTTGGGGATTAATCCTGAAAAGGAGGCCCATATTAGGAGAGGACATATGATTGGGTTTTACTACGGAGAAGGAATCCCAGATCAAAGGTAAATTATGACTGGTTAATAGAAATTAAAACTGGGGCATACTCTTGAGAAGGAGACACAGGTTAAGGGACTAGAAAAAATTAAGGGGCTTGGGGCTTACTCCTGAAGAGGATTCCTATATTGGGATTGGGGCTTACTCCTGAGGAGGATTCCCAAATAATGGGACTTGGGGCTTACTCCTGAAAAGGAGGCCCAAGTTAAGAATTATGACTGGGGCTTATTCCTGAAAAAGAGGACCAAGTTAAGGGGTTCTCTCATCCTAATGGATGTGGTCGAATGAATGAAATCTCAATATTTAGTGACATAAAGTTGTGTAAATCACCAGGTTTTGAGAGATATTCCAACGAATTCCTTCAAATAAGGAATTCAAATCACGAAATCTTGCCATAAATGGCTTTGAAGAGTGTATTGAAGACTGAATCGTGAATAGGAGAGGTGGAATGGCATAATAGGGGTGAAATGGGAACGAAGGGCACCTAAAAAGGTAGGGGCGCACAGGTCTTAGCAGGCGTGCAGGTACTGCGTGGGCGCGCAAGTCCTGGTCACGCAGGTATATCGGCGTGACACATGGGTACTTGCGCGTTTGTAAACCAACATGGTAATACTTGGGTGATCCTTGACCAATGCCTTTAGAATTATATTGAGGTCCTTCCAGAAGAGAGGCACACAAGTTTTGGGGAGGAAGTAGGGTGGCGTGCAAGTATGATCATTTCCATTAAGGGTGAAACACCTTAGGCATGCAATTGTTAGTGAATTATATCACTTAGACCTTCCTCCTCTTGATTAGACCTTCCATTCTAGGTAAATAATTACGTTAGAAGTGTTCGGAAGACCTGAAGAAGAGACTTGGGCGTTCAGAGCTCTAAATCTGAATTCTGGAAAAATCCCCTTGAAATGGGGGGCCCATCGGGTCTATTTATAGGCTGGAGAAGAGCCCGAGCGGTTATCACTTAGGGTGGGCAATTCACTTGCACAGCCATTAGGCATCGCGCAAGTAGACTTGTGCGATAGTGATGGAACTTGCGCGACGCATGTGTTTTTGAAGCCTTATTCATGCCTTTGTCAATTTTTGATTTTTTTCTTCAAATAATGAATGAATTTGTTCTAAGTCATTTCCCTTTAAATTCTTTTAGAAAATGTGATGAAAAAAGAGCGTCAACAAAAGTCCCCCCTCAGAGTTGGATCCGAAAGAAATGAGGACGTGACTTTGAGGAAAAGAAGAAAACAAAAGGAAAAGTGGTGCGCAATTGATCATCGCATAGGTGCGAGTCGCGCAGGGCTAGCACGCACTGGCTGTAGGCGCGTAGGTGGGTAGCCTTGCATATAAATATGCAGCCCCATTTCCGTACAAAGCATCTGGATTTCAATCCTTCGAGCTCTCACCGCGCAGGACACCTTCACCACGCAAGTTGCTATGTTCTCCAATGTTTCATTGATGTCGCACTGCTGTATAGGTATCTGGACTTTCACGGTGATAGTTGCGTGCAAAAAACATGTGTGGCACATCCATACATGCATGTCAAAATTAGACTTGCGCGCTTTAATTCCTTAGCCATTTATTTCAAATTTTTCACAAAGTTTATGAAAAATCAATCCATTTAAGAGTTAATTTATTCAACTCTTATGCAGATTTAATGGCTCCCAAGAGAATCGTAACGGCTGATGGACTAGCTAGTAAGCATATTGATGACATGATGAACATTATGGGAAATTATAACTACGATATCTGCGACAAGACTCTCCCAGAATTGGTTATGTACTTGAAGAAATATCATCATAATTTCCCACATGTCATCTATCTGCCTCTATATGGTCATGGTCATCTGCAAGGAGTCAATGTTCTAGATGCAAAGAATTACATGACTGAGATGCATCTGCACTGCTAGTCCTCAATTTTGGTTACGTTGTGCATTAAGAGCAACAACATTGGTGTGAACTTTCAAATTTTTCCTGCATGCCATTTCCTTGCAGATATGAAAATGGAAAACCGATGGTCTGAAATGTTTTCCACTGCCGGTTGGTGGAGAGAAGACAAACATGGAATTAGAGAAATATCTGAAAAGAGTATTTTCTCCAAATAAATCTTTACTTCCAATACATCATTCTCAAATCCATGTATCTATCTTCCAAGTCTCTTCAACAGAAATAGAGTCACTGTTTGATCAGCTGAAATTTTTCTCAAACTGCACTCAAGAACATTCTTTTACAATTGTTCCAAGAAGAGATGGTATCACTGCATCTCATTATGGTATCCAGTTGAATGAATGAATTACAGGTGGCTGCTGAAGATTCTTGGGATTCCATAAATCAAATAAAGAGTTATGTTAAAAGTCTTTAGTAATTCCTGAAAAATAGAAGAGACTCCATTCTGTGGATGTCCTTCTAACTCTTGTTCATCAATGAAAAACATGTTCACCACCAATGACTTGTGCAGGTATTTTCCTACTACTTGCTTTAAATTTTACCTATGCCAATGGGCCTAGTAAGCATGGTTCGATTTTTACTAGGATTAATATAAATAACCCTACAAACTTTGAACCTCTTAATTGCTCAAAATTACCTAAATCATACAAAATTTATGTTTAGTGAGCTGGAAATTGACATTTATTCAGAGTTCCCTTGTCTTTTGTGGGCAGTTTAATGTCATGCATGTTGGACATAAAGAGGCTAATGTTTATGGTCGAAATAGCTTTGACCGAAATGGATTAAAATTGACTCTATTCATTAAAAATTTATCTGAAAAAATATTACCATACTCAAGTATGAGGGAAAATATGTAAACTATGACTTATGAATATTTGGATATGAGGAATGATATGAAAAAGAGCTAAAATGCATTAGAAGAAGTAGTTCTCAAGAATGAAGTTACCATTATATAACAAACCTGTTATGGGGTTGAATTATGCAGGGACATCTAAGGGAATTGGCTGCATAGTCAAATAAATATTATCATTTGGCTAACAAGTCTGTTATGTACACTGTGTATGCAAGGCCGCCTAAGGGAACATGCTGCATAGTTAGGCAAAATATCTCTCAGAAATTTACTTTCCTAGTGCTAAAAAGCCAGTGAATGTTTATGGAGATTCAAATTTTCCAAAGTATAGAGTTTGATGTATGGAATGAGGTACTTGAATATAGAGAAGATATTTCCAAAAGAAATTATCGAAGAACTGGATGGATATCACTCCTAATAAGGTCTGACCCAAACATAGGGATGTAGAATATAAACCATAGACTTGAATACTTTCATATCATGAAAAAGGATATGGGACAAATAAGTTAAGGATGGCTATTTTTGCGGATCCCTATATATTGTCATTTAAGACCAATAAAGAAAAAATAGGCTTTATTCCCAAGAATGAAGTATCCATTATTTAACAAACCCATTAGGGGGTTGAATTATGCAGGGCCAGCTAAGGGCATTGGCTGTATAGTCCAATAATAGTATCATTTGGATGAAAAATCTATTATTGAGACTGTTTATGCAAGGCCGCCTAAGGGCACGTACTGTATAGTCAGGTATAAAAACTCTCATAAATTTGACATATTTGTGACTAAAAGTCAAGAAAAGGGTTATGAAGATCTGAAAATATTTAAGGGTAGGATTATGAAAAATAATGATGGGTATTGTCCAATGTATACAAAGATACACAGATCAATGCTAACCATAATCATGTTGTGGCTGGGTCCTGAATGGAAATGTTGGACTTCACTACATATCCCATAAGGATGGGAATCAAGCCATGCGTATTTATTGAACTACAGTTTAACATCGTGTGGGACAAAATGATGGGAGATCTTAGTTTAGTGTCATAGAGCTTGAGCCATTGTAAATAAAAATACACAGTGTGTGTTTTCATAGGGTCTTTTCACCTAGGGGATTGAAAGAGGAATTTGGGGTTAGGCCCAAATGACTTGGGGCGGGATTCGAGGGTCGCTCGAACGTTCCTACATATCCCATAAGGATGGGAATCAAGCCCACGTAGTTCTATAAATACCCTATATACAAATTTGGTTTGTACAACTGAAGGGTGAAAGGAGACTTTAGTGCAATGATGATTTGACCCAAAATAACATATTCATGCATTGTCATGTATGCACGTAGACTTTGAAATGAAACATGATTGAAAAAACAAATGTAAATATTGATTCCCTCTCATATGAGGATATCAAAGAATATTGTAGTTTATTGACATACTGGACAAAAGTGTTGTATAGTTTAACGTCATATAACAAGGGAGAATGTGAACCAATGTAAGGATATTGATTCTAGGGACAGTTTCATGAATCAACATTGTATGAGATGGAGGTGAACCAATGTGAAGAGATTGGTTTTGGGCTTGAACCATGGGAGGTTTCCTACGTACCTAGCCTGGAAGGCAAGGATCAAAGTCCATGTAGTTCAATTAAATAATGAATTAATGATCATGTTGTTCTTGGGGACAATAACCTAAAAAATGGCGTTGGTAATTACGCATGGTTAGCGGCCCAGACAGGGTGTTATGGTTGAATTTCTCTCTAAGATCACGTCAGCCATACTCGGTGTGAGAAACAAGAGGTAGAAAAAACCCTAATGATGCATATTTTAATGTCATGTAGGACATATTAAAGGACTTTTTGTATAGTTTAGCAACATGTAGTTAGGATGATGGGGATAATACAGTTTAATGTCATGTCAGAAAAAAAGAAGACTATGCAGTTTAATGTCATGCAGTAAGGACAAAAGAGTACACCCTTTAACATCATG
This sequence comes from Viscum album, assembly GCA_963277665.1. Classification (NCBI taxonomy): domain Eukaryota; kingdom Viridiplantae; phylum Streptophyta; class Magnoliopsida; order Santalales; family Viscaceae; genus Viscum; species Viscum album. The sequence continues at coordinate 1,186,850,143 of OY728121.1, read as the reverse complement.
CTGGACGTAATTGTGAATAGTTTAAAGTCATATGCATGAACTTTTCGTTATGCATTTTAACGTATTGCTGGACGTATGGGACTTTTATACAGTTTAGCATCCTGTAGTTTGGATGGTATAGTTTAATGTCGTGTAGGACTAAAAAAAGATGCAAACAGTTTAAGGTCATATGGATGGACCATGGATGATATATTTTGTGCTTATAAAAATTACATCATGAAAAAGATGACATTGGTTGGAGTATTGATGAGTTCTCCATCCATTGATATTAAAGAATAAGCTCTACTAGAGTAGACCCTATATATTGATTATGGTCCTTCCCATTTTGGCTCTAGCTTGGGAGGTTTATTTCCTGGTATCATTGGAGTTCTGAGAACCAATACTAATTATCCCTGAGTGAATGAATGAAGACGAAATTTTTTGTTAAAATCTCGTGCTATTCGATTCTGATAGACTTAAAAGTGGTGCAAAGTGCACAATATTTTTTCATCTAACCATTCCAATTCATTCAATCACTTTTTAGATTGTTCATCTGTAGATGATTGATCACAAATGGAAATTCTGAGTGAGGTTAGTTGAACTTCAATTGGCAAACTTCTTCGATTCTATATACCAATGAATATGGAGTTGACCACGTTGTTGTGCGGGTGGTAGTACGATAAGCCCATAAAGCATGAAAGAGTTTATCAAGCCCTGACTTCTTATCATTATGCACCATATTTTGCAGTATAGTTGAAAGAGTCATGTTGAAGGCTTCTATCTCGCCATTGGCCGCTGCATGAAACCGAGATGAGTAGTTGTATTTTATTTTGTATTCTTGATAAAACATATTCACCTTGGATGAATAGAAATTGGTGCCATTTTCCATCAATATGGTATGAGGGACACCAAATATAGTAACGATGTTAGATTTTATGAATCTAAAATTGAATTTCAAACTGACATCCTTAAGAGGTATTTCCTCTGGCCATTTGGAAAATAAATCAGTAGTAGTGAGAATATACTTAAACTGCTTGGTCATAGATGAAGGGTAAGGCCCCACCACATCCATTCCCCATGTGTCAAATGACCATGAGTATTTAGCTGTATGAAGCCACTTTGGAGGATGATGAATGAATTTGGAATGTACCTGGTATTAATGACACTTTTTTGTGAAATCAACACAATATTGTATCATTGAAGTCCTAAAGTATCTAAGCCTTCGAATCTGATCAGACAGTCTATGTCTAAACTGTGTGGCACCACGGACTCCTACATGCACTTCTTTCATGACAACCATTGTCTCTTAACCATCAATGCATCTGAAGAGAACTCCATCAAAACCACGTTTGTGGAGAATTTTTCCTATGTGATCTAGGATATCATAAAGAGTAAAATTGACCACACGTCGCCAGATTTGTTCTTTCTCAGCTCTATCAGGTGGAAGTGTTCCATTTTGAAGGTATTCTCTGATAGGTGGCATCCATCCTATAGTAAGACCATACAGTTTATAAATGGGACTAATTTCATTAATTTCCTCTATACTGATTTGAACATTAGGTGAAATTGCAAGACGGTGGGCAATATTGATGGTTGGCTCGTCCCAATTTTAATCTGCCAGAGCTGTGGCTATAATAGCCTGTGCATCAGCTTGGGAATTTTGTGATCTTGGGACATATGAAAATGTCGGTTCCGAAGGGAATTCCTCCATTAACTATCTGACGTAATAATACAAAGGGTTTAGTTCTTCATTTCTGATTGCATAATCCCCATTGACTTGTTTGATTACAAGTTTTGAATCACCTTTCACATTTAAGTGATTCACTTGTTCTTAAATCGCTAATTTCAAGCCTGTGATGAGAGCTTTGTATTCTGCTTCATTATTGGTAACAACTTCCCATAATAAGAATAAATAATGTAACACTGCCTTTTCTCGAGAAATGAGCACAATTCCTAAGCCAACTTTGTTGAATTTAGGATTTTCTATTTTCCTCCCTATTGGACTTCTAGAAGCACCATCAAAATACATTTCCCATGCCTGAGGATTTTCTTGAATAGAGAAGACTTCCCCATAAGGGAGTTCAATATATGAAGATGTGTCTTCCACAGAAGGGTGTTCAGCCAGGAAATCAGCTAGATATTGTCCCTTTATCGCCTTTTGAGACACATACTGAATGTCGAATTGCTGCAAAATAACTACCCAACTTTCCAGATGTCCTGTAAGCATTTCACGACTAAGGATTAATTTGAGCGGGTTATTGCGAGATACCAATTGGACCTTGTGATGTTGCAGGTAGTGTCTCAACTTCTGAACTACTAATATTAATGCCAGGGAGCACTTCTCAATACATGAATATCGAGTTTTTTCTTCAAGCATAGTCTAACTGAGATAGTAGAGGTTGTTTTCATTCCTAGCATCATTCTTCTGAGCAATAAAGGCACCCAATGATCTCTCTAAAGCTGTCACCTAGAGGATAAGTGGTTTTCCTTAAACAGTTGGCATGAGTACCGGTGGACCCATGAGATGTTTCTTGAGAATATCGAATGCTTCTTGACATTATTCAGTCCACTGGTAAGTGAATCCCTTCTTCATAAATTTGGTGATGGGTAAAAATTTGCCTACCAAATTGGAGATGAAACGCCGAATATAGGCTAAGTGTCCGTGAAGTCCTCTTAATTTTTTAAAATTTCGAGGAGGTGACATACCAAGGATTGACTTGGTCTTCTCAGGATCGACTTCAATACCACAATGGTGTACATCAAAGCTGAGAAATTATCCTGAGGTTACCCCAAAAGCACATTTTAAGGGATTCATCTTCAAATTATGTTGTCACAGCTTGTAGAATATGACCTATAAATCAGAAATGTGATTAGAATGTTGTTTGTATTTGACTACCAAATCATCCACATAGCATTCAACAAACTTCCCTAAGAAGGGTTTGAAGATACGATGCATGGCACACTGATATGTTGCACCTGCATTTCTTAAGCCAAAGGGCATTACTCGGTAGCAAAACACACCCTGAGGGGCCCTGAAGGCTGTGGATTCTTCATCTTCTGGAGCCAGTTGGATTTGATTATATCTGAAATATCCATCCATGAAGGAATGTGCTTCATAGCCAGCTGTTGTATCAATTAAAAGTTCTGTAATCGGAAATGGGAAATCATCCTTAGGAAAGTGCCGATTAAGATCTCTGAAATCGATGCAAACTCTAATTTGTTAGTTCTTCTTCTTTACAGGGACAATATTAGCCAACCACTTGGGATACTAAACTTCTCTGACGAAGGTAGATTTGATAAGCTTATCCACTTCAGCTTCAATTTGGGAAGCATATGTTGGGTCTGTTCTTATCGTGGCTTGCTTAATTCCTCGATGTTCTTATGGTAAACCCAAATGATGAGTAGCAACATCAGGATCAAGCCCAGGCATCTCTGTATAGTTCCAAGAAAATATGTCTCAATTTTTCTTTAAAAATAAAATATACATCTCTTGTTCTACAAGAGTCATGGCTACACTGATTAATGTGGGGCATGGATCTTATTTTGTACCCAGATTTATTTCTCTGAGTTTATCCACAGTGGTAGAGATACCCTCTTCAAATGCTGGAGGAGAATCGTTGAGATCTTCCTCTTCTTCTTCATCATGTGTTATTTCATCCATTTCTACTTGCATAGTATATGATGAAGCAGAATTTCCATGATCAGAGGTGATGTTAAAATTTGAGCATATTGAAGTAGAATATTCCATTTCCAACCCATTTGATGATGAAGGGTCTCCCTTGGGAAATATAGAGGAGATAATGGATTGAGAATCAACATCATCATTCACCTCTGAAATTTCTAGAACTTTTTATGGACTGATTGGAGAAGTACAGACTTGCTGGATTTTAGTGGATGAAATGAAGAAAAATCCATTTGAGCTTTCATTATTGCCGAGTGGGTTACCAATTTCTCCCATGTTGTCTAGCTCAATTTTCGTAATTGAAATTATGGATCATTCCGTAACAGTATTTTGATGTGGGTCTATCCTATCAATTTTCCCGATAGGCAACACATAATCTATACTCACATGCACAAATGGATTTACTGGAATCTTTTCCATACCACATGGAGCATTAACTTTGGTAAGCTCCTTTGTTGTGGATTTATCCATTCCCTTCATGTGATAGAATTCTGCCTCAATGTATTGATACTCACATGTCTTGGATGGGGCCTTATCACCATACAATGTCCCAACTTGACCATCGTATCAAAATTTGAGACATTGATGGTATGATGAAGTGATAGTCGCATGTTGATGTATCCAAGGTCTTCCAAGCTGGATGTTGAAGGCTGAGTCTTAATCAACAAACATGAAATCTAAATTGGATACAAGATCTCCAAACTAAGATCTGTGTGTATCTTCGCTTAGTGGTTCTTGTTAATTTTTATCATATCATTGTAACATCATGGTATAAGGAGATAAATTAGATTTGGTGAGGCCCAATCGGCGATGTGTACAAATTGGCATGAGGTTGACTCATGATCCATTATCAATGAAAGCTCATCAGACGACTACACCATTGACCTTTCCAGATAAGTACAATGGTCTAATATGTCCTTGCACGACATCATCTTCATCTTCATTAGTAAAATATATTATTTCATGGCAATCTGCAGGATTATTCTCTATGTGATAGACTTCAGCTGTAGCAATTTCAGTTTCAAACTCTTGTGGACTTGACAAAGCCTCGATGAGTGCTTCCTGAGGATCTTTTGACATATTCAAAGCTTTCAGAATTGATAACTTGGTAGGTTATTGGGCCAAGTGTTTAAATACATCAAGCTTTTTATCCAGAGGTATGTGTTTCCCAACAGGAATATGTGGTTTAGCTGGTACCTTGGAAGAAGATGCTTTGGAAGTTGATGCATCTTGTATTGGGATTGGAGTTAGCAATATTGATGGTTTTGGAAGATTAGACAGATTAGATCCATTTACTTGATGAGAGGAAGAAGATGGAACCTTCATCAGTTCTTCCAAAATAACTGTTCTGGGACTGAATTTTCTATTGGTAGAAGAACTTGCTTGTTCTTGCTGAGTTCACTGAAGGGCTATCCCATGAGTTTCTGCTGCGTACATAGTTCTAGAAGGGGTAGAATTGGAATAGTGGCGTCTAAAATATCCACGTCTTCCCCTGTATCCTGAGCCTCTGGAACTTCCTCGGATTCCCCTACATGATATAGGGAATCCAGGCTCATCGAAATGAAAATTGTGACTGGCATATGGATCTGTTAATTGAATCATATTAAAAGAACTGAATATTAACTCTTTGTCTCATGAAGACTATTCCTGATTATCCTGTTTAGGCTGTTCTATTTAGTGGGGTGGTGCCCGTGGCTTTGAGGTATATGGCATGATGTCTACCAAAGCCAAAGAAAACTTAGGCTTTGAAGCATACTCATCTTCTTCTGATTCTTTTTTTCTTTGAATAATGATGTTTCCTTGGGGACTTTCCCTCTGATGAAGATGGTTTTTCCACAACATTCACGGCAGAAGACACAATAGGTTTCTTTAATTTTGTTCGCAAAATAGAAAGAGTTCGGTTGATTGTCTTTCTGACCATCCAATCATCATACTTTTGTGCATTTTTTCTTTTGTCTTCTTTCCATTCGCCTTCCTCCTCTGGAACTATAGCAGTAACACATGATACCTGAGCTGAAGAACCTTTTAGTTTGACTTGTCTCGAGTCGACCATCTTTTGTAGGAGGTCTTTGATGAAAAAACACTCCTGGATGGGATGCCCCAACATTTGATGAAAAGGGAAATAATTGGAACGGTCTTCATCTCCTTCCTTGTTTGGCCTCTTAGGCCTTGGCAATTGAACCAGATTATTTTCCAGAGCCGAAATGAAGTAACCAGGGACATGTTCATTTTGGAAAGAGTATGTTATTCTCTTCAGATCCTCAAATTGTTTTCGTCTTTGATCTATTTGATCATCTTGACGAAATGACCATTGTTGTTGGTGCTCATGAGGTGGAGCACTTCTAGAAGATGATGGTTTTGAAGTAGAAACAGGTACAGGTTCTTGTTTAAGCATGACTGTAGTAGTTTCTACTTTACCCATTATCCTTCATGGAGCTGATGGAATTACATGAGATTTAGCCTTAGCCTGTATAAGGTAATCTTCAATCTGTTGAGCGATTGATGTATGGTGTTGAAACCTTCATGTGTATTTCACAGGGATCAACAGCGTGCGTAATTCGTCATGCAGATTTGCCACACAGATTGGGAACAATTCATCTTGATGGAGTGCTAAGCTTATGAAATATGTTAATCCCTTCCAGCGAGCAATGAAATCAGAGACACATTCATTCTCCCTTTGATTATAGTTTGTAAGATCGAAAACTGTTGTATTTGGAAACGTTATGCTGAAGTGAAGAGGGAATTGATGGCGAAGATCCTCCTATCCGGTAATTGACTGGGATTACAAGCTTGTATACCAGACAATGGCTGGTCCTTGCATGGTCCGCATGAAGAATCTGAGTTTCACTAATTATTGCTATTCTGGTGTTCTGAACATAGGATAGAAATAAGTAACATAATGCGTCAAATGCTGTTCAGGATCACCTGATCCATTGAACATAGGGAATACAGTGTTCCCAAAACATGATGAGGGAGAGATAGTATCTAACCATTTAGGGTAAGCCTTCTTTTCCAGTTGAACCTGTGTACGTTCCCCTTCCATAGATTCTAACCAAGATGTTAATGACTCAATGGTAGTTATTAACTTTTGAGAATCATCTGGTTGAACTTGGAATTGGGTAGGTGCAATGACTGGAGCATGGACAAATGTGGTTGTTGGTGCTGCAACTGATGGTAGAACTGCCAACTGTTGTTGCACTTGACCTGTAGGATTAGACTTGTGAGGGTGTATAGATAATAAAGGATACTCATGATCCATCTCAGTAGCTGAAACAAATTACCTTGGTTGACTAACTCCAGCATGCTTAAAAAGAAGAATTCCTTGAATTAGTTCTACATTCAACCTCCTTAATTACTTTATTTATTCTTCATGTTGTGAATATATTTGATCTAGTGAGAGCAACTGGCCTTCTCAAGAGGAAGGATATGTAACCTGATTCATTCCCCCTACCTTTGTTGAATCCTTTTTGGAGAGGGGGGAGTGGGTTATTTGATGGATTTCCTAGGTTCTGAGTAATTCTTTGATTTCGTGTACGCACACCTTCTACATTTGTGGCGGTGCATACATCTTCTTGAGCAAGAACCTCTTCTTCTGAGTCCCCTGAGTGAGCCTCATCTGGTGGATCAACAACAACGACATTGATGAAATTAATTGATTCATAACGCATCACATCCCTTCTATCATTATTTCTGTGATATTGTCTTCTTCCATGTATTTGATGAGACATTTCCTTTTGTTGATTCGATCCCTCAGGAACTTCTTGACGAACCATAATTTAGAGGGAATCTCCTGATAATTTGGTTCTTTGTTCCGCTTGAAGCTTCTTCACCAATAGAGAAAATACTGACTTTCTCTGGGGCGGGGATTGTTGATTTGAAAAAGTCCCCAGTCCGGTGGACTGGGGCTGTTCCTGCTGTTCCCACTAAACTCCTCGAATCCTATTTTTTGATTCTGATGGTTGGTTTAAAAGAGTCCCAAGTCTGGAAATCTGGGGTGGCTCTTGACATGCTATGTCTGATACTTTCTTAAAATCTCTCTTGATCTTGTCAACCGTAGTCTTGAAATTAGCTGGATGCATTAACCAGTATCCACTTTTATCACCGGGTTCAAGAGACCGTTGGATGATTTCCGACACTTCTGTCACATGATGATGTGATTTCTCCATATGAGAGGCCTGTTCAATATTCTCGTTTCTTAATGCATCATTAATTCAACAACATGTTTTCTGTGTGCATGATTTATAGAGGAACTAGTTGAATCCTATTCTTGGGAAAGCTTTTGATTACAAACAAAGCCTATTGAGTTTGGTCGGCCATGGGCAATAACATTGCATGAGACCATTTTCGGCGGGGTTTTTGGACTGGAGAGCACAATTACATGTAGTGCTCTATGAACACCCCATCCTCTGACATTAATACCTGATGGGGCATTGGAAATTAACCGGCACAATCTTCTTAGTGCACCAAGGTATGAACTCTGAAGGGATCTCTACTGCTTTTCAGCCTTCCTATAGCGAGATATTGATAGAGATGCCAAATAAATTTGGTGTTATAACCCTTCTATTATCTTAACATGATTTCAATATTCATTATATGATAATACTTTCTTATTCAACTGAAAAAGAGTTTTCCATATTTTGAGATAAATATCATAAATTCCATCATTCATCAACATCTTTGGAATGTCATACCAAGAGTCAGCCAGAGGCCAAAACATGACTGGTAATTCACCTTTTTCCAGTTATTTTCTCATGTTCAGCATTTCCTATTTATCATTAAATGAACATTCTTCTACTTGATTTGACCAGAGTTGGTGCTTTCATGTTACATCATTGGATTCAACAAGATTGGTAGTGAAATCACTAATTAAACTAGAAGATGCATGACTTAGGGGTGGTTCGGATAATGAACTACATCTTAATCTACCTTCTGATTGCGAAAGTATTTCACCTGCTATCGATGAAGCATCAGACATGAATGGTTTCACATTTTCAAGTGCCTTAAGATAAGAGGGCTTTCCCAGCACTACATTGTCCACTAGAGCATTTTCCAGGCAATGTGCATCACTAATGTGGGGAGGACTTTCGCAGTGAAATTCATCATCATGGGGAGGAACACCATGGTGGGATACAGAAAAAGATGAGATCTCTTGCTCCTTGGTCTTCTGGCCATAAAGAGGGTTATTGTAGCCGTCATTTAAGAAGAATCTTCGAGATCGACCGAATTGTCATGAAGCAAGACTTCATGAGGAAGTGTCTGTTGAAGACCTTCAGAATTAATGTTCCCACTATTGGGAAATGAGGGAGAAGAATCTTTGATTCAATCAGATAATTGTCTGAGGGCTTCAAGAACTCCAGCATCGAGCAATGCCTTGTTACAGATTGGCTCTTGATCTTTTGATTTTGTTGGGCGAGTCTTCTTCTTAGATGCCTTCTTACTCACATTGGAAACCACTTTTTGACAAAAGTGGCTTCTCTGAGCAAGTGTACATCCCTAATTTGGAGAGATGGCTAGGTTAGGCTAACGATCTCCACTCAAATCAGGTGTTTGTGCCTAACTTGGTTGTCCGTATGATATGGGGGAGTATGCCCCACAACCCCCTTGGACTGGAACAGATGTGTGTGTCTATTTCGGAGTGAACTATTGATGTGTTACTCCACTGGTAGGGATAGATATATGTTTATTTCCCTGAGATGTCATTGACGTTCTTATCATATCTTGACAGGCTTCCAGAATATGAGCAAGGACTTGCTTCTGCTCTTTCACCATTGATAGAATATGCTTGGTGACTTCAGCTGCCGGAACGGGTATATGTGTCCATTCTATGATTGGAGTAGGTGTATGTGCCTGCTCCTGTCCTCATTTTCCTATCAGTGAATCCTGACAGTACTCAAGTGTGGGGGAAGAATGTGGAGTCTGCCCCCTTTTTGTTGCCGGGGCTTTCCAACTAACTTCTCAGAATGCTACCCAGCAAGACTATTGGTAGACATGATTAATACTAGAAAGTGTATGTTCATGCCTATAGTAATCCATCGGAATTGCCTGGCGGGATTGGCGTGATGTTACCAGATGAGTCTATTGGACAACATAATTAAAATGGGTAGGTGTTTGTGCCCGCTCGTTTCATTCCACCAAGGTAGGTTGGTGGACTTCTCTGGAGATGGCAGAGATGAGAACCTGCTCACTGTTAACTGGATTTCGCCTCTGGAAATTCGTATTGCCTGCTCGGGTTTTAGGAACTTGAGCCAAACGCTTGGAGTCGACACCCTCATCATGTTGAGTGTGCATAGCAGTACGAGTCTAGTGGCGATTGTTGATGGGAGCCCTCAGTATGGACTCATGTTCCTTGAATTAAGGCCCTAAGGGACCTGATCATTCACCTCCCTAGAATAATGGATCCAATTGTGATTCTGTTCTGGGGATAACGACGCGAAATGGCTGGAGACGGTGGTTAGCACCGCCTTCTTCTTGATCACTGGTCATTGTTGTCCGGACGACCGGTGTGAGTTGTTCACTTGGAGGGCTTGCCAGGTAGCCTCCAGAGTTGAGATGGTACCGTGTTGACGGTACACCTTAACCAGTGCATTTGATACCCAGTATTGAAGACGCTGAGTAGGTGATTTCATCCTTAGAGTGGATGACGATCAAACAGGAGTAGCAGCAGTGGTATTTGCAGTAGCAGTATTCACAGGTGTGAACTTGAGAGCAGCCATTCTGAAAATGCAGAAGATCTTGAAAAAAAGTGCATGTTTTATATAACAGACATAATCAAGATAAATTCCACCACTACATCTTTTGCATGAGCACATATTTCAATGATTGTTTTTGTCGGCCCTCTCATTGAGTTTTAAATAGGGGCCAAACAAATAGGTAAAACATCATTTTAACATGGTTAAGGATTCACACTGGGTTCACCATTTTTTATTTCCATCGGAATTTGGGGATGACCTCCTTGATTGATGGTTCAAACATTCCAATTGGTTTCTAATAGGTTTTTTCGTAGAACCGGAAACATCCAATGATTCCACATCCATTTCGACCTACTTTCTAATGGTAGGCGCTCATTAGTTTGTGGACTAATGAGGCCTCAAAATTTTCATTGGTCGAGAGGATGGTAGGTTGGACTCATCACACCTTTTTAAGGGGAATTATTGTCTTCTCTGGGACTCTCTTTATAGATTTATGTTATCTTTGTGAATCCTTATTACATTACCACGTATAAAATGAGCTTTCCTTCAGATCTGACAATCAATGATTAAATATAAAGGAAATTTAAGGAATCTATTATATGTATTTGAGGTTCTTCGTCAATAAAGAATCATCTGTTTAGAGATTCTTGGTCAATGGTATCCTTTGACACTTAAATATATAAGTCTCTTGGTCATTATGATGACCATTCTGGTTTTAAAGCCACTCAATGGGGCACTTGAAGTTTATTTTCATTCACAAGGACATGAATTATTTCAGAGTTGTGATAGAACTCGCAGTTGGGATACCTACGTAACCTTTGTTTTGAAAAGGAATCAGAACCCATGTAGTTCGAGTAAGGAAGTATGATATTTATGAATGATGGCTCAAAGAAGGATGTCATAATTACTTTTACACTCTAAGATCACGTGATTCATGCTCGGTGTGAGAAACAAGGGTTATTGGTAAAAACCAGACTAATTGTACCATGAAAGATGCAATCATAAGAAATAATGTGGTGCTTATGTATGTATGACTGCCCAGATAAATAGTTATTAGGATTTACTTCAGGGAAGAAATCCAAGAATATGGTCCATAAAGGTATATGTTCTTCATGGATACTTGAATACTCTAACTTGGGGCTTACTCCTGAAAAGGATGGCCATATTAGGAGAGGACTTATGGTTGGGTTTCACTCCTGAGATGGAATCCCAGATCAAAGGTAAATTAGGACTGGTTAAGAGAAATTAAGACTGGGGATTACTCCTGAGAAGGAGGCCCAAGTTAAGGGACTTGAAAAAATTAAGGTACTTGGGGCTTATTCTTGAAGAGGATGCCCATATTTGAGATTGGGGCTTACTCCTGAGGAGGATTCCCAAATTAGGGGACTTGGGGCTTAATCCTGAAAAGGAGGCATAGGTTAAGAAGTATGACTGGGGCTTATTCCTAAAAAGGAGGCCCAAGTTAAGGGGTTCTCTCATCGTAAAGGATGTGGTCGAATGATTGAAATCTCAATATTTAGTGACATAAATATGTGTAAATCACTAGGTTTTGAGAGATATTACACAGAATTCTTTTCAGATAAGGAAGTCAAATCAATAAATCATGGAATAAATGGCTTTGAAGAGTGTCTTGATGACTGAATCTTGAATAGGGGAGGTGGAATGGAATAAGAGGGGTGAAATGGGCAAGAAGGGCACCCAAAAAGGCAGGGGCGCACAAGTCCTAGCAGGCGCACATGTACTGCTTGGGCACGCGAGTCCTGGTCGTGTAGGTACACGTGCGCGACACATGGGTACTTTCACATTTGTAACCATCATGGTAATACTTGGGAAATCCTTGACCAATTCCTTTAGAATTAACCTGAGGTACTTCCAAAAGAGAGGTTCACATGTTTTGGTGAGGAAGTAGGGCTGTACGCAAGTATGTTCATTTCCCATTGGGGTAAAACACCTTAGGTGCGCAAGTGTTAGTGAATTCTAACACATAGACCTTACTTATCTTGTTTAGACATTACATTCTAGGTAAAGAATTACCATAGAAGGGTTCAGAAGACCTAAATAAGAGACTAGGGCAATCAGAGCTCTAAATCTAAATTCTGAAAAAATACCCTTGAAATGGGGGGCCCACAAGGTCTATTTATAGGCTGGAGAAGAGCCTGAGCTGTTATCACTTAGGGCGCGCATGTCACTTGCGTGACCATTAGGCGTCGCGCAAGGATACTTACACGATAGTGATGGAACATGCGCGACACATGTGCTTTTGAAGCCTTATTGATGCCTTTGTTAATTTTTGATGTTTTCTTCAAAGGATGAATCAATTTGTGCTAAGTCATTTCCCTTTTCATTATTTTAGACAATGTGATGAAAAAGAAGCGTCAACAATATTGTTTCTATACTATTTAAAATATTTAATTTTCATTATATTGGTTAATTTGTGAATATTTTATATCATACCTTATATTACATTAAAATGAGAAATGTTGGGTCGTTTTAAGAAAACATTTTATGAAGCCCTTGTCAGGATTCAAATGGTATTGTTTTTTTTAAACATGTTCTTACCCATGGGTGTGTGGAGAAATTTTATTGATACATGAATTGAAAAGTATTCAACGTGATGTTGCAGGTCTCCAGGTTAGTGGTGTTTGGTATTTCGGTATTGAACTTTTGGGATGATTCCCACTATAGATTTGATGATTTTGGATGCATTAATTTGTAATTTTAGTAACCATTTGATCATGTATTCAGTATTTTTTTTAAAAAATTATACGAATCATTTATGTTTGAAATTTTTATTAGGTGTTGTTATAAATCAATTTAGAACCCATATTTGTGCGACATCCTAATTAGTTAGTAAAAAATTTGTATCAATGTAATTGTTGTATTGTTTAGTTTTTTGGAAAGTTTATTTTGATGTATTTTTAGAGAGTGTATAATAATTTTTGGTCCTAATGGGTATGTGTTTAGTGAGTTTCATGGTAACTATCTTTGCAACGAGCCATAATTACCATGGGATTCTTGGAAATGTGTATCATGTGTTTTTTTATTTTATCATAGTTTCATTATTTTTCTATATTGATTAAAACTAAATTTTATTGATTTTACAGTGTTATATCTTCTTATTACTTCAAATTTTACCTGGAATCTTAGAATTAATCATCATATTATCCTAAGAGGAGGTTGGTACCATTATTTTTCATGTGAAAATATTAACATTTTGACAAATAATTTCAATGGTTATTAATATTTTTACAAAAATAATTAATTAATTATTTAAAAATTGGGATAAATATCAATATGATAATTATTTTTTTCTAGAAACACTAGTAATTCACTCTATTAAGTCTAATAAAGGAAAAAATCCAATCATGGAGTGTTACAAATAGCTTAATTCAGTATGTTTCCACTAGAGATCCTCCACTACAGGCCTCATTCAATCACATACCACTGTTGTTCCTCTAATGCCTACGTTGATTCCACAATGAACACATTATTCAATCACGATGTTCTATAAAAAAACTACCACCACTAAATTATTTAATCATATTTGTTTTATATCCTACTACGTCTAGTACTCCTTCTTTCAATTTACATAAATCAGTCACCACTATTGTCACACTCATTCTGTCAGACTTCTTCTGATGAGATACATATGTTGGAAACATTAATTCTAATTTAACCATCATTTTTTATCATGTTTGATTATAAGTAATATTAATTATTGATGAATGATTCTTCAAAATTAAATATATAGGAAAATTTTTAAATTTGAATATATTGAAAATTCATAGCCACATATTATCTCTTTTATATAAGATAATATTAAATGAATTAATTATAGTAAAACAATACAGTAACATTGACTTGGTTCAAAGATAAAATATTGTTATTTAAAATAGAACCATTGGGATCTATATTCTGGAAATTGATAACTAATATTTCTTGTTAATAGAAGACGACTTACAATGCAGAAGGAGAAAACTAAAACCAGGGAGACAACTGCTTGACAATGAAATATATAAAATGATATTTCTTTATTTTTTACTATATTTTTAGATTTATATTAATTTCAATATATCTTCTAATAATGTTTAAATTAAATTGTTTTTATTCCATACTCCCTATATTTGTCTCTCTCTCTCCATCAGGGCCTCTTATAATCAAGATGATGAGTAAAAACCCCGATGAATATATTAGAGGAGAAAATTGATGTTATGATTAATTCATTAATTAATATATTATATTGTATGATTATAAGATGATATTCCATTAGTTTAACCATCATTTTGTTTATTTGAGAGTTAAATTAGTATCTGCAATAGTTATCCATTGATTGAGTAGGTGGATATTCAATGTTCTTGGTGATTATTCAATACACAGAATATTAAACTAGGGTATAAAAATAGGTTCAAAAACATTGTGGGGTGTCTAAATTAAGTGAATATATAACTAGACTATCATTTTTTCTCAATTGGATGACTATAATAGTATAATTTACTTTATTTTATAACATGAATTCATTCTAATTCATTATATATACATGTTTAATTTAGTTTTGGATATGCATTCTCCTATCATATTGATTAAGTATTCATAAAATAATAATATCATCAAAATATAAAAACAGAAACTTGATATAGTTTATGATTGACTAAGAATCTCCTCATGTGAGTTGACTCTAGTCACCCACTGAGTTATATGAGTAAATTTTTTTTAACTCTTTCACTACCCTAAAATAGGCACATCAAAACTTGTAATCATGTTGGGGAGCTAAGTGATATTTCAATCATTATTCATTTCAACATTCATAATATAATTTTCATAGTTTTCAATAATTTTACTAATAGTTTGTGGTCTATGGAGAATACAATTGCATTATATTATGGCCATATAAGAGTTGTACAGAGATCAAATTGTGGAGAGAGAATATTTAAAAAACCTATGTAACACCAAAGGTAGGACATGAAATAACCAATATTTTATTCCATGGAAATTGAACTTATTTATTTATACAACTATTTTTGAGATTTTTATCAAGAAGTGGTTGAGGAAAAATAAGAATCTCTATTATACCCTCCTGGTTTTTTGAAATATGTTCATGAATTTGATGTTGTACTTTAATAAAATCTATAATCCCACCCTAAAAATATCCATATCCAAAGCTTCCATGATTATCTAGAGAGGATTAAATATGAATAATTTTAATATTATTTAGATATGGGAGATCAAAAAGATTTGAAATAATTCTTTAGTGAATATAAATGTATTGAAATAAATCACTAACCATATTTTTAAAATAATAACCAACCCCACTATATCAATATTTTTCATTGGTAGAATAAGAACCACTAAAGTGGTGGTGTTTTAAGAATTATTAGTGGAGCGTGAATTCAAAACTCTAACCACTAACACTCTACTCTAGTATTTTCTCTGTAATGAGATAATTGAAACCAAACAAATATATGGATATAATGTTATCTTACATTGTTTATTATCCAATTTTATTGAAACTAAATTTAGTATAAGATATCATTATTTATAATATTTATAATAAGCCGACACTTCTATATCCTAGGAGGGTGATGAAGAAAACTATTATTCAACTTATGAAGAAAACATGGATATCCTGAAACATGTTAAACATTTATCAGAGGGATAAAATGAAGTGATACAACTATTCATTCATAGGGGAGATGAGATAGAAGTTTCTTACATTAAAGGCGATAAGTTTGATATTAATTATTCATGTTATAATTTTTTTAAAATAGAAATAAATTTTTGAATATCAGTTTTATTTTTTCATAAATACATCATAAATTCACAAAGAACTTAAAAATAAAGATTTTGCTTTGTAGGTCGAATCAGGAAAGTAATGAGTAAATATTATTTATGTTACCACCACCATGAAATTTTTGTCTAATTTCAATGGGATGGGTTTGATATACTATATCGATGGATAATTAAATTTAAAAAACAAATTAATTCTATTCTGTGAAATACTTTATGGTGGTTTAAATCAATGTTACTCCACCCCAATATTATTTTATATAATAGAGGGTACTACCAATCTGGGGGTAGTAAAAACCATTAGCCAAAAAGAGGGTTCAAACAAATATTTATATACGATTTTTTATAGATGTTTATTTTGGTAAATAAATTTCTTATGTATTTTTATTATGAATATCATATAATTATGCCCAATCCTCATCATTATTTCTTTGTGATGATGTCAGACCACATACACATTCATGAGATGACTTCTTATATATTTAAATTATAATGATGGAATAAATTGGCCTAGATAAAATGTTAAAATGGAGAGGAGTAGAGATTCCTAGAAAAGATACATCACTTCTATATTCTCAGTATTTTACATCCCATTAATTCTAGAATTATGTATTGAGATTTTAAAGAACATTTTCTTGACCATGTTTAGAATATACTTTATGTAACATTTTTATGAGATATGACATTCTTATTTATCGCACTATTCAATGTTTTATATTTATATGGGAATGATATTGATTGATTAAGGTCTTTATTTTACTGATTAGAGTAAATCATTGGATATTAGATTCATGATTGATCATTTCAGTGAATATAATGATTCATGTAAATTATATATCATGACCATTATTTATGATTTGAATTTATGATATTCTTGATGATTTGTTTTTTATTATTATAGATTGCATGATTTATTATCCTAGTTTCATTATTACATTACATATTTCTCAGCCTGATACATTCTATTTTGACATTGGGATTAATTTTTTATAGATCATATAGTTTTGCACATAATATAACATTCATTGCAACTTGTAAATGCTACAATTGAATAAAGTCACATTTAATATGATTGTGCAATCTTTTGATAATAAATTATCCTTGAGACCACCATTCACATTATATTTTAGTTATCCTATAAATTATGTGAATGAGATTGACCGGAATTTTTCACAATACATGATAATTATATCTATTCCAAAAAAAGACTCTTTGTATTATTGAATACATTTATATATGAATTAGTTTTGTGATGGAATCCGTGGTTGAAGTGATGCACTAATATGAATGAATAAGCATGTGGGCACTATTTCGTGTATTGTAAATTATTTTATAGTTCCCTAAACCATATTTCAACCCAAAATGTTCTCTTGGATGGGGTGCCATTAGGCCTATGGAGTGTCTACCTGTATGATAATGGGAAATTACAAGAATCAATAGTGTAAATAAATGATAGTGGGGAGACTATACCAGTTGGTGTATATAATAATAATAGTTGATACAAATATAGTAGTATACAAAATACCAAAAACTGATGGGACTAGTAACCCATCATTATATAAGTAGTAACATAAAATGGAGGATGAATAAATAGATAGAGACAATCAAAACATAAAATTTCAAAACATATCAATTTATTAAGCAACCTTAAGTGGAAGGTTATAAAAGAGAATAAGTAAAAAGGGTCACTAATGGATGACCATAACAGTATATACATATACTTATTATGGATTAAAAATAATAATCAAAAGATAGTCCAACTGATAGCGGATCATCAAATGTCCCTTTTCATCCACCATATTCTATGAAGTATAGATCTATCACTAAGTTATATATCCATATCTGGTTGCCTTACCAGATAAAAATGGAATAATGTATACACATGACATTAAGGAAACATCTAGTGTGTGAGAAAAATATCAGAAAGACACCACCGAAATTTTTATATCTTAAATCTATGATAAATAATGTGTTCTAATTACAAAATAAAAATACACAGTCATATCAAATATCTATCCTACTAAAATTATGACCAACAACCAAAAGGAAGTAGTTACATGCTTCATACATCATCAATATAATAATATTATAGTGAATTCGTAGCATAAATTCCAAGGCATACACTGATTAAAATAATACTATGTGAACACCTAGTATCCACATTTATATGAGTCACCCAACATCCCATGATACCAATCATATACCATCATCCAAAAAGGACCACCCAAATAATGACTAACTAGACCCTCATATCCCTTCTTAGAGCCTCCCATTAGGTCGAAGCCCAACAACCCAAGGAATAGTGATTTCTTTTCCCCAAATTATATCATCATCGACTTAACAACTGATTTCCCAAGGAATGAAAAAATTAATTCTCAAAAAAAATCCAAGACCTATTTCATCAATAAATGTTGATCCTCAACCCCTAACCAACGGTCTCATCCACATCAATTGGTGGATCCTCCCCATACATGTATCTCTCTACGACATGATCCTCCATCAATAATGATGGTAAAAACCATACAAGGCCACATTTAATAGATCCCTCAACCCACACTAGCAGTCAAGACGACCTTATCATATGAGTACTATCTATGTGAACACGACTCCAATTGAGTTATCACCAATTTTGGTGAGGAAGAATCATAAAAAGTACCTAATCCACATCATCCTAACAACTACTTCACCTGAAACTATGTCACATATCCTAATGTTCAATACTATCTAATATTCGGGATCCATAAACACTTTCATGATGAACTTATCAGTTAAATACTATGACCATGTCACCCAACATATTATCAAAATAACTCATAGAATATGATCCTCACTAAACATGATGAAATACATCACCCAAATCTATATGGTTATCTCCTCATAAATCCTTTGGAAAAGACCTTTATATTCCCAAAAAACTATTTCTGTCATCATAATCAATTTAATTTAAAAAATAAATTCCCTTGAGTTAAAATGACTATGGTCCAATGCCTCTCACTAGACTCATTCAATTATGAATATGTTAGTTCATAATCAATGACATCTGTGAAACTTGATTCATCAATTTAATATTATGAATTTAATTATTGGGTACTTTCTCGGTCTACCAACACTGTACCTATATTGAACACCCCCCAAACTCACAAAATATCATGGATAAATACCAGAACTAGTTACCTAGAATATGTAGATGTAATCATGAATGATTTTATCATCTAATTAAATATTAATTGAAGAAATATACGTTTATGATGAATTCCATTAATATAGGATAATGTAGTACACATGGATTTAGCGCAGCATGCTGAAAGATAACTGAATAATAGAATAAAGAGGACTTGAGATGTTACTGAGATAAATCCTTATCCACCAATAAATCAAAAATCAAAATATGAAATTATCAGATAACTAAAATGATGATAGAGGATGATTAAGTGGGTTCCCCTCTCTTGTGGATGTGGTTGAAAAGGAAGATGTGAAAAATATCAATAAATATAGGTAGAGGAATTTTTTAAAATTTAACACTATTATGTTGACTACATGGTAATGGGTAACCATGTGACAACCATGTTGACCCCCTTTCTTTGTAAAAAAACACATATTGGGAACAAATGATATACCAAAGCTATTTTGATCCCATGTACAACCATAGTATATGTGTCGCTAAGCATCCAACAATGCACATGATTTTACCTTACCTTCCACTTCAGTTGAGAGAAGTTTTGCTAAAAACTAAATAATTCCCCATAGGGTCATGTTACCACTCCTAAACAACATTATGAATCATAAACAATGAGGAAGTAGGGCCACAGAGTCACATTTTAGTGGTTTCAAGGAATTTAGGTTTTTTTACTTCTATGCACCAAAAACTCACTAGATACACCAATAGAGTTACCATGAAAAAAATATAGAAAAAGGACATTGGTCAACGAAACTATTGGAATATTGTTTCAATAATGAATGAATATATTGTTTTGACCTCAAAACTCAAAAAAATTATATAGGTTGACGAATCTGATGCTCTCAAGAAGCCGTTGATGTTATAGTCTTGACACATCTAATTAGATCTTCCTCAAGCTACCATGAATTATCTAGAGATGGTAATAAACATTACCATATATAGAAAACCCTAGACGGAATAACCTAGTTATATATTTACCCAACATTTTGACATGAATTTTAGATCTTTTTAAGGATATATAAAAAAAATTCATATAATATAGGATACAATAGAGTAGTGTCATGGGAATATTAGGACTATACATCCCATAATAAATATAAAAAATGAACATTTCTATTAAAAAATTCTTATTTTATTACATAATTTTAAAGATATACTTTTAACATATAGATACATGAGGATATACATTAATGAAAGGGTGAGCTAAAATACTAGTATGACGATACAGAAGGGACAAGAATAATCATCACATATATGATAAGAATAAGAATAATAATATGATAAGTATAGTATCATCTGAAAAACCTAAGGGAAAAATGTTTTAAAGGAATGTAATTTAGTAATGAATAAAAATGAAACATTTTTGTTTTAGTGTTAAAACAACACACATAGTTGTGAAAAAATAAAGCATCATGTCTATGAATACCATAAGTGTATAATAATATCATTCCCATTAGGATAAAATATATAATCATTTTCATGAATAATTCACATCATCTCATGAGAGACATCAAATTAAAAAATGAAATGAAAGGCTATACTATTCTGGGCCTACTAACCATATCCTATTATTTACATAATCAAGTAAACCAAATGGAACACATATCAAAGAAATGATGTAACCAATGTAATGTAATCAGTTTTATAATGATACAATAAATCATGATTCCATGAATAAACATGGTGATCTAAAATGGAAATGGTAAAATACCATATTTGGAAAAATAATAATCTTCTTCGAGAGAATAATAATTAAATCAAGAGGAGTGAAGACATGTTTATGAGATAAGGTTTCTTTTGGAAAAGATATTTATTTGACATAAAATATTATTAGAAATATATATTCCCCAAAATTAATGGTATGAATAAATAAAACATATTTGGCCAACATTATAAAATTATTTATACCAATGATTTTGTGAAAGATGGATAACCCAAAGATTATGAAGTGGGTTCAAGAATCACAATACCTTAATTCCTACATTATTTCATCTCTTTTCCTTACTTGAATGATAAAATTATATTTATTAAAACAGTGTTCTAAAAGTTTATTATATTAAATTACATAAATATTTATATATTAAAATCATTGGATTATATTTATTAATCACTTATGATGAATTTGAAGCGTTTTAATATATTGATTTTTTATAAAAAATCATTTTTCACATTGATTTCTCTATTTTTGTTGAATGTAATTTATACATTAGAGTTTTTAATTTAATAATAATATAAAACATATAATTAAATGTTTATATATTATATAATGTTTATATTTCCTATATAATAGGATTTTTATATGTTTTTTCATGGAAATGTCTTCGTAGGTGGTTAACCGGCCTTTAATTGTACATTATCGAAAGAGCTAGAAAATAAGGAATGTCATTTATATATTACATAAATACATTAAATATAGTGGGTTAATTTCATTTCTATAATTTTAAATTATTTCATAATTAAATTTACTGTATATTTTTGTTAATGTAACAGGGAAAATAAGAAACTAAAGAAGAAATGAGGGAAGAATTAATTGGGACATACTCTCTCCTCGGTGTAGCTTCTGCTGTACAAAATTATGTATCATTTTCTATTGGTGTTTGATTTGTCCATAATATCTATAAGTTTTATAAGGGGTTTTTGTAACATCCCAGGTAATTAAAGAATAAAAAATTTTCATATTTATTAATATTAGAGAATTAAATATGAATTTTAATTAAAAGGGGTTGCTATGTTCGATAGCGTACCCGATACGCAACGATGAGTTTCTTTGAAACTTACGTAGCACACTGGTAATATAATAATATTATTTTAAATGTTAGTTAACAAGTAGCCGTTGTACTGGCGGGAATGAATAGAAATAACTAAAATATGAATAGATATATTTTTAGATGTTTTTACATTTACCCAATAAAAGATAAAGGCTTAAAGTATGGAAAGAGTTCAATTTTAGGATTTTATACTCTAATTTTCACTAAAGGTTCACTTATCACCTTTTAATGGTGAACCGTCATTAAATATATTTTTGATCACTCTTATACATTCTTTTGGACCAAATAAAACTCTTATTAAGAATCGGTACATCAAATTTTACTTTGTGTAATTTTTGGTACCTTTCTGATAAAGTTCATTTTTTTATGAATAGTGTAAAATGTTGTATTTTACATCAAAACTGCTTTTTAATCTAATTTATTTATATGATTAGATTATCTTTTGAATTGGTCTTAATGTGTAATATGAATATATTTTTACCATTTTATCCAATGGTGGTCATTGGAATCAATTTCACTTTGAAATTAGACTTTAACTGGTGTCAATCTTTTGATACTTATTGTTTTGTAAAAGCACGCTATTTTCTCTGGCAGCGGGAATTATTTATTAAATTAATTAATTTGACTTATATGATTTGAATTTTGTAAAATAGACTTAATTTTTGAATTCGGAATATCAAATATAGCTTAGGGTGAATTTTTGGTAATTTTCTGAAAAACTTCAATTTTAGATGAATAGTGAAACCACTAAGTGGTAATCAAGCAAACTGATTTCTCAGTTAAATGAAAGTTTACCACTAATGTGTATTGAATTTTGAAAATCCGACATACATGGTTGTCATTAAGAAGTAAAATTTGGTTCAATGAGATTAAAATAATTTTTTGGTGAATAGTAACTTATTAAGTTTTTAATCGCGATTAGTGGTAATTAGTGTAGTTTAAGGTATAAATAATACTTTAATAATATAAAATGACCTAGACACATGTCCCAACCTCATTGGTTGTGTCATGGCCGACCAAGACAAGCCATGGCCTAACTTGGGGACCCCATGTATCCACTCTAGTTGGAAAATGACAATAATATATTTTTATTTAATGTTAAAGTGAAAATGACACTAACATAAATTGTTTTACTAAAACAATTTTTATGTGGGGTTATACAAGTCCAAATTTAGATTATAAATAGTCATTGGAAAGCTACAAAGCTTTCCTATATCATAGTATTTTTTTTATAATTTTTAGACATTAAATTTATTTAATTATGTATGACATAATAATGATGCAGCGATGACATCATTATTTGGCGATTTAAATAAAATGGAAAGATAATGTAAAATCTAAAACCTACACATGGCCAAAACCAATTGGATGAGTGGATTTCGATGCCTTATCACCTTATCCAATAATTATATCAATGTGGGACCTTTTGAAACCGAAACACATTTTCAAATAAATTAATATTTCTTACTTTCCAAAAGTGACCCTCCTCTCCTCTTATAAAAGGCCCCCACCTCTACCTCATTTCACACACTCTTCAAGCCTTTGGCTCGGCCAACCCCTGCCCATTTGCTCTCTCCACATCCCTCTCCTCATCCTAGAGGATTCCCTTTGGGCAGAATCCTTTCAAAGGAAGCCTTTAGGCTCAACTCAAAAGGAGTTACACTTTTTAAGGTAATTCATTCTCTCATGTTCATTTGTTTTATTTTGCTTCTCCAACCCCCTAAACTCTTTTTATTTACTTCTTTTGTAACAACACCAGTATCTTCAATATACTAGGATGTTGTTATAAGATTTATTTGAGCTACACTCTCACACAACTACATCAAATGGTTAAAGAACATAAGGTTTCTGTGGATGGCGAAATTCTGCCTCCCGAAACGATGATTGTTCAACACTCATTAAACACCTTCAAAGGTGGCCATTATGATGTCACTACTTTTATATATGATATATAATATGTTTATGTTTTCCTTAAGCTTCTGTTTTTTTCATTTTTGGCATACCTTTATGGCTTCCATTATGGGTATACGCGATATCTTCATTTAAGGAAGTGCGGACTACCGCCCCCTAAAAGTGATGTGATTCGTTAATGCCATATGTGGGACGTGTAAAGGATGGATTTAAAGTTATTATATATGATGTTATACTGGAATTATAATATACCTATATATATCATTATCATTTATTTCCATTAAAGTATGAGATAGAAATGAAAGTAGCGTTCATGCGTACGTACGGACTACCGTCTCCATGAACGGTGCATTTCATTTCTTATCCCCAAATGTAATGTATTATTAAAAGTACATGTATATAATGGATATATATAATTAATGATATATCTAAATGATGAATATAATTCTGGAATTAAAATATACATACCTCTCATTTAGTTTTAATTCCATTAATATGACAATGAAATGAATGTAGCGTTCATGCGTACGTACGGCTTACCGTCTCCATGAATGGTGCATTTCATTTCTTACCTCTAAATGATTATGTAATATTTTAAATACATGTATGTACTGGATATATATGACATATATGATATCTACATCATGAATACCATTCTGGATATAATGAACCTTTGACCAAATTAACAACATGTAAGTGTAAGAAGTTTATTTTTGACTTAAGAACCAAATATCGACAAAACAAACATTATTAACTTAAATGGTTAAATAATGTTTATAACTTTGAAATAAGAGATCTAAAAGGAATAATGAACTATAAAAAGGGTTCTTAATAAAGTAGAAATTAACTCAAGTTTATTATTCAGGATATTAAAGAACGGTCGGGTCAAGTCGGATACGAGGTATGGGAACTTCTTAACCCAATTTCCATTCTTTGGGTTAATCTCCTACTTTCAAATTATGTCATTATGTTATTATGTCGTATCTTGTATTTGTACTTTATTTATTTGTACTTATAGTGAATACACATAATGTATCTATTTTATTTTAAAAATTATCTTTGTATGGGACTTCGTCTCAATCTCCTTTCGTTGAGGCATATTTTATTTTATACCCAAACTTTCTTTTATACGGTGTATAATCCCCTTTGACTTTTACATTTATTCAAAAGGAATCTTTTTTATACGAAGCGTTTACTAAACTACAAAAGGGAATGTTTTTGTCGTACGTATGCGGCGACAACGACTTCTCCGCCGTCGTAACCGTTATTTGAGTTTCAGCTTCCTCTACAAGCCATACCTTGTTTTTGAAAGAAAAATAAATACCATGTTTTACTTTTCTTTTATTTTGGTATTGAAAATGGTTTTCATAATATTTTTTATATCAATATGTGGTATTGATATCTTGTGATTGAATGGTGGAAATTTTATGTTTCCTTTATACATGTTTTATGTGATACGATTATGTTGAGGTTCTTGGGTATTATTATGAAGAACGGGTGGTTCCGTGATAAACTAAGGGCGGGTGAGCCCGTTATAGCTCTCCAATGCATTGGGTAACGCGAAGGAGTGAAACGTTAAGGTTTCTCCGAAGAGATTTTAGGGAATATACTGTGATGGGTATTCCAAACGTAACCAAGAGGGTTACTCCCTACGTAAGAATGTTATGAATGCCTCAAGTTACCTTTATGTCTTATAATTTCTATGATTCATTCATGATTTTATGAGGTATGTTAAAGTGCCTATGTTTTATGGGTAGAGTATGATTTCATTCTTATGTATATATGAACTCATGTTTCCTTTCCATGTTTTTTTTATAACCCATACTGAGTTTTTATGCTCATCCCATGTTTTTGAAATGTTTTTCACAGGTCAAGGGAAAGGTACATGATAAGATGATAGAGTCAAGGATGTGTCATGAAATAATCCATGTTTTATTTTAAATGTGTTTCCATTGATGGGAATTAAGAATACTATCTTTATGTAACCACTTTGTTTATATGTGGAATGTAATGCAAGTTTTATGATCTAATTCTCTAAAACTCTAAACCCGAAAAGATCCTCAACGTGTAATCTTGTAATAACTCAAGATTAAGTAAGGTTTAAGGCTGGGGCCTTATAGTTGGTATCAAAGGTCGGTTTAGACAACTTTAGGAGTTAGAAAAGTGTTAAATTATAATATGATTGAAATGATATAGCATTTACGGATTACCATGTTGCTTCGCCTAAGATATTTCTGTGTTCAGAATGGTTTTCCGTAGAGGAAACAAAGCAGCTATGTTGGGACGACTTCAGGAGGAAGACAACCTTCCAAATCAGCATCCTGAGATGGTCGGAATTGGAACTGAACAGTTTGTTGCAGTGATGGCACAGTTGACTCCGGCTATAAATGGTGGTGGTATCCATGCACGAGATCAGCAAGATCAACCGCAGAGGAACATGTCAGTGGTGGAACATTTCATGAGGCAACATCCACCATCATTCAGAGGATCATCTGACCCTGTGCTAGCTGAAGGGTGGATTAAAGCACTGGAGAAGATTTTTGATGTCATGGGGTGTTCAGACAATCAAAAGGTTAGTCTTTCTATTTACCGTTTGGAGGGTGAATCAGATCAGTGGTGGTCTATGGTTAAAAATATCTGGGATGCCGATGAGATTGATGCTCTTGACTGGGATGAATTCAAAGGTATGTTTCTTGAGAAGTATTTTCCTAAGGCTGTTCTACGTAGGATGGAAAAGCAATTCTTGGAATTGAGGCAAGAGGAAGACTCAGTGGCTGCCTATGAAGAAAGGATCACTCGATTGGCAAGGTATACTCCAAATTTTATCCGGGACCTTGATAGTAAAAACAATCGTTTTTACTCAGGATTAAAGCCAAAATATCGAAGGGCATTAGCTTCTCGTGAGTTTAAAAGTTATGAAAAGCTTGTTCGATGTGCTGAGAAGGTGGAAATGGAGTTTGCCGATGACCAAGTTTTCTATAACAACCACTAGAAGAAGAGACCGAGGTGGCAGGAGAAAGGTAAGAATTCTTCAAAAGAGTCTGATGGTAAGAAAACTAAGTTTCCAGTTTGTGATAAATGTGGAAAAAGGCATGCTGGGGAATGTCTTCTGAATTCTGGAAAGTGCTACCGATGTGGTAAGATGGGACATAAGGCTCGTGATTGCACTGAAAAGGATCAAGGTGAAGGTAAGACCAAATATGATTTACAGTTAGTGAAATGTTATAAGTGCAATGAGATGGGTCACTATGCAAACAAGTGTCCGACAAGGAGCTTGAGTGATGGGAAGCAGTTAGACTACAAGCAGAAAGGGGTGGCGAAATCCTTTGCAACAACTTCAGCAGATGTTGGGCCATCGAATGAAGTGGTATCAGCTCCAGAGAGCTCAGTATTTTCCGAAGATTGACTTGGGGTCAGGGTACCATCAGTTAAAAGTAAAAGAAGCAGACGTTCTGAAGACTGCGTTCCGTACTAGATATGGCCATTATGAATTTGTAGTTATGCCTTTTGGGTTAACCAATGCACCTGATATATTCATGGACCTTATGAATAAAATTTTCCATGAGTTCTTGGATAAGTTTGTCTTTTTGTTTTGAGGTATTATATGGGATGCGGTGTCGAACTCTAGCTTTATGGGATGAAGTGGGTGAAAGGAAGTTGATGGGACCAGAATTGGTAGAAGAAATGGCAGAAAAAGTTCAGCTGATTCAGAAACACATGAGAACAGCTTAGAGCAGGCAGAAGAGTTATGCGGATAACCGGAGGAAGGATCTATTTTTCGAGGTAGGTGATCATGTTTTTCTCAAGGTTTCTCCTTGGAAAAGCGTGATGAAATTTGGTAAGAAAGGAAAGTTGAGTCCAAGGTTCATTGGACCATACGAAATTCTGGAAAGAGTTGGATCAGTTGCATACCGAGTGGCTTTACCTCCGAGTATCTCTCAGGTACACAATGTTTTTCACGTTTCGATGTTGAGAAAGTATATGTCAGATCCATCTCATGTTTTGAGTCTAGAGGTAGTTCAGCTGGAAGAGAACCTATCTTATGAGGAACAACCAGTCCAGATTCTTGACCACAGGGATCAAGTGTTACGGAATAAGGTGATTCACCAGGTAAAGGTTTTGTGGAAAAACCACATGATTGAAGAGGCAACATGGGAATCTGAAAATGCTATGAGGGATAAATACCCCCACTTATTTTGATAAGTGAATAAAATTGCGAGGACGCAATTCCCAAAAGGGGGGAAGGATGTAACATCCCAGGTAATTAAAGAATAAAAAAATTTCATATTTATTAATATTAGAGAATTAAATATGAATTTTAATTAAAAGGTGTTGCTATGTTCGATAGCGTACCCGATACGCAACGATGAGTTTCTTTGAAACTTACATAGCACACTGGTAATATAATAATATTATTTTAAATGTTAGTTAACAAGTAGCCGTTGTACTGGCGGGAATGAATAGAAATAACTAAAATATGAATAGATATATTTTTAGATGTTTTTACATTTACCCAATAAAAGATAAAGGCTTAAAGTACGGAAAGAGTTCAATTTTAGGCTTTTATACTCTAATTTTCACTAAAGGTTCACTTATCACCTTTAAATGGTGAACCGTCATTAAATATATTTTTTATCACTCTTATAAATTCTTTTGGACCAAATAATACTCTTATTAAGAATCGGGACATCAAATTTTACTTTGTGTAATTTTTGGTACCTTTCTGATAAAGTTCATTTTTTTTATGAATAGTGTAAAATGTTGTATTTTACATCAAAACTGCTTTTTAATCTAATTTATTTATATGATTAGATTATCTTTTGAATTGGTCTTAATGTGTAATATGAATATATTTTTACCATTTTATCCAATGGTGGTCATTGGAATCAATTTCACTTTGAAATTAGACTTTAACTCGTGTCAATCTTTTGATACTTATTGTTTTGTAAAAACACGCTATTTGCTCTGGCAGCGGGAATTATTTATTAAATTAATTAATGTGACTTATATGATTTTAATTTTGTAAAATAGACTTAATTTTTGAATTCGGAATATCAAATATAGATTAGGGTGAATTTTTGGTAATTTTATGAAAAACTTCAATTTTAGATGAATAGTGAAACCACTAAGTGGTAATCAAGCAAACTGATTTCTCAGTTAAATGAAAGTTTACCACTAATGTGTATTGAATTTTGAAAATCCGACACACATGGTTGTCATTAAGAAGAAAAATGTGGTTCAATGAGATTAAAATAATTTTTTGGTGAATAGTAACTTATTAAGTTTTTAATCGCGATTAGTGGTAATTAGTGTAGTCTAAGGTATAAATAATACTTTAATAATATAAAATGACCTAGACACATGTCCCAACATCATTGGTTGTGTCATGGCAGACCAAGACAAGCCATGGCCTAACTTGGGGACCCCATGTATCCACTCTAGTTGGAAAATGACAATAATATATTTTTATTTAATGTTAAAGTGAAAATGACACTAACATAAATTGTTTTACTAAAACAATTTTTAAGTGGGGTTATACAAGTCCAAATTTAGATTATAAATAGTCATTGGAAAGATAAAAAGCTTTCCTATATCATAGTATTTTTTTATAATTTTTAGACATTAAATTAATTTAATTATGTATGACATAATAATGATGCAGCGATGACATCATTATTTGGCGATTTAAATAAAATGGAAAGATAATGTAAAATCTAAAACCTACACATGGAAAAAACCAATTGGATGAGTGGATTTCGATTCCTTATCACCTTATCCAATAATTATATCAATGTGGGACCTTTTGAAACCGAAACACATTTTCAAATAAATTAATATTTCTTACTTTCCAAAAGTGACCCTCCTCTCCTCTTATAAAAGGCCCCCACCTCTACCTCATTTCACACACTCTTCAATCCTTTGGCTCGGCCAACCCCTGCACATTTGATCTCTCCACATCCCTCTCCTCATCCTAGAGGATTCCCTTTGGGCAGAATCCTTTCAAAGGAAGCCTTTAGGCTCAACTCAAAAGGAGTTACACTTTTTAAGGTAATTCATTCTCTCATGTTCATTTGTTTTATTTTGCTTCTCCAACCCCCTAAACTCTTTTTATTTACTTATTTTGTAACAACACCAGTATCTTCAATATATACTAGGATGTTTTTATAAGATTTATTTGAGCTACACTCTCACACAACTACATCAAATGGTTAAAGAACATAAGGTTTCCGTGGATGGCGAAATTCTGCCTCCCGAAACGATGATTGTTCAACACTCATTAAACACCTTCAAAGGTGGCCATTATGATGTCACTATTTTTATATATGATATATAATATGTTTATGTTTTCCTTAAGCTTCTGTTTTTTTCATTTTTGGCATACCGTTATGGTTTCCATTATGGGTATACGCGATATCTTCATTTAAGGAAGTGCGGACTACCGCCCCCTAAAAGTGATGTGATTCGTTAATGCCATATGTGGGATGTGTAAAGGATGGATTTAAAGTTATTATATATGATGTTATACTGGAATTATAATATACCTATATATATCATTATCATTTATTTCCATTAAAGTATGAGATAGAAATGAAAGTAGCGTTCATGCGTACGTACGGACTACCGTCTCCATGAACGGTGCATTTCATTTCTTATCCCCAAATGTAATGTATTATTAAAAGTACATGTATATAATGGATATATATAATTAATGATATATCTAAATGATGAATATAATTCTGGAATTAAAATATACATACCTCTCATTTAGTTTTAATTCCATTAATATGACAAAGAAATGAAAGTAGCGTTCATGCGTACGTACGGCTTACCGTCTCCATGAACGGTGCATTTCATTTCCTACCTCTAAATGATTATGTAATATTTTAAATACATGTATGTACTGGATATATATGACATATATGATATCTACATCATGAATACCATTCTGGATATAATGAACCTTTGACCAAATTAATAACATGTAAGTGTAAGAAGTCTATTTTTGACTTAAGAACCAAATATCGACAAAACAAACATTATTAACTTAAATGGTTAAATAATGTTTATAACTTTGAAATAAGAGATCTAAAAGGAATAATGAACTATAAAAAGGGTTCTTAATAAAGTAGAAATTACCTCAAGTTTATTATTCAGGATATTAAAGAACGGTCGGGTCAAGTCGGATACGAGGTATGGGAACTTCTTAACCCAATTTCCATTCTTTGGGATAATCTCCTACTTTCAAATTATGTCATTATGTTATTATGTCGTATCTTGTATTTGTACTTTATTTATGTGTACTTATAGTGAATACACATAATGTATCTATTTTATTTTAAAAATTATCTTTGTATGGGACTTCGTCTCAATCTCCTTTCGTTGAGGCATATTTTATTTTATACACAAACTTTCTTTTATACGGTGTATAAACCCCTTTGACTTTTACATTTATTCAAAAGGAATCTTTTTTATACGAAGCGTTTACTAAACGACAAAAGGTAATGTTTTTGTCGTACGTATGCGGCGGCAACGACTTCTCCGCCGTCGTAACCGTTATTTGAGTTTCGGCTTCCTCTACAAGCCATACCTTATTTTTGAAAGAAAAATAAATACCATGTTTTACTTTTCTTTTATTTTGGTATTGAAAATGGTTTTCATAATATTTTTTATATCAATATGTGGTGTTGATATCTTGTGATTGAATGGTGGAAATTTTATGTTTCCTTTATACATGTTTTATGTGATACGATTATGTTGAGGTTCTTGGGCATTATTATGAAGAACGGGTGGTTCCGTGATAAACTAAGGGCGGGTGAGCCCGTTATAGCTCTCCAATTCATTGGGTAACGCGAAGGAGTGAAACGTTAAGGTTTCTCCGAAGAGATTTTAGGGAATATACTGTGATGGGTATTCCAAACGTAACCAAGAGGGTTACTCCATACGTAAGAATGTTATGAATGCCTCAAGTTACCTTTATGTCTTATAATTTCTATGATTCATTCATGATTTTATGAGGTATGTTAAAGTGCCTATGTTTTATGGGTAGAGTATGATTTCATTCTTATGTATATATGAACTCATGTTTCCTTTCCATGTTTTTTTTATAACCCATACTAAGTTTTTATGCTCATCCGAAGTTTTTGAAATGTTTTTCACAGGTCAAGGGAAAGGTACATGATAAGATGATAGAGTCAAGGATGTGTCAAGAAATAATCCATGTTTTATTTTAAATGTGTTTCCATTGATGGGAATTAAGAATACTATCTTTATGTAACCACTTTGTTTATATGTGGAATGTAATGCAAGTTTTATGATCTAATTCTCTAAAACTCTAAACCCGAAAATATCCTCAACGTGTAATCTTGTAATAACTCAAGATTAAGTAAGGTTTAAGGCTGGGGCCTTATAGTTTTAGTTGGAGGATATGGGTATAAATTAGGCTTTCGAATGTGTGGTAGGTGCAGTTATTCAAGATAATGGAGAGGGGGTATTTATACCTAAGGAGTGAAGTATTTTGAGAATAAAATATTTAATAAAATATTATATCATAGGGGATCCTTGTAAAAAAAAATTTAGAACGTATAAATAAAATTTAAATATTATATACTTGGATTAATAGTTTGCACACCCTTTATAATTGAAATTCATTAGTTTATTAAGATGGAATGTAGAAACAAATAAATAATTTAATTTTCCAGTGTCAATTTTGACTTTATGTTTTGGATAGTTATTTTTAGGATTGGAAATTAAATTTATTATACATCTCTATATAATTTATAATATAAAACACAGTTTGGAGGAACATCAAGTTATAGAAAGGATTAGGTCACAATTGCATCATGAATGATTTAATTTAAGATACACTTATTTTGTGAACAACTAATATTCTACTAATCAAATGAATATTAATTTATTTTAAGAAAATTGAAAAAAAATTAACATTGATAAATTAAAATTTTCATATTTAAATAATGATATTAATTTTATAAAAATTGAAATCTAATATATGTAATAGAAAAATATAATAGAAAAATTATATTTATTTTATATAATTTAAAAGACATTATTAAAATTGTTCTAATATTATTCTTATGTTTTCTATACATCAAAATTTTGTCATTATAATATTTATATTTTATTTAAGTAATATTAATAAATATATGTTAAATCATAATTTATAATTTTGAGTTAAATTTCTATTGAAATGGTCTAGTTACTATTCCCAATGACCATGTTACTATTCTAATGTTCGTACTATAATTACAAAGGTCGCATTACATCCTATAAATACCACATCTTTCATTCATGAAATATTAAATTCAATTACACTCAAAGTTATTAATTTCAATTTTATACTATATTATTTGGTTTACTAATAATGTTCTTCTTCTATATTGTATTTTCATTGGGGATGAAGATTCAAGTAGATTTTGGTCATGTATATTTTCCCACTTCAACTCTTCTATTTTATAATTGTTTTGGAGTTTTTATATTTATAATTTTAATTTGTTTCAATGATGATGAATGTTATAATATTAATTAATTTCATAATTTATTTATTATTTTCTCAAAATTTCTTATTTCTAAAATATTATAAAATATAATAATACAAAATTTTATTTAGAAAACAGTTTTTAGTAA
The DNA here is from genome assembly GCA_963277665.1 of Viscum album. Taxonomy (NCBI): domain Eukaryota; kingdom Viridiplantae; phylum Streptophyta; class Magnoliopsida; order Santalales; family Viscaceae; genus Viscum; species Viscum album. The sequence continues at coordinate 1,186,816,510 of OY728121.1, read as the reverse complement.
TAAATACAAGGTTTTATACTTTATTACAAAATATTTAGCTCTACCAAGGACTTTTCCACCTTATAAGTGACCAATCAAAATTGCATCCATGATAAAAAACCAAAATGAAGATGGAATATTAACAATCCCCTAATTCAAAAGTCCTCGTTTGGAGCATCATCATCAATAGACCTCATTCAGATCTCATATAATCCCATTTTCACATAGGACTTCCATTAATACCACATATAAATATATTCCACGCCCATGTCCCCATGTATCACAAGGATCCTATGTGGTCATTCATTCCATAAAATTACAAGAAACTATCTCGATGCCTCACACTTCATATAAAACCCACACCATAACGATTACATGGTTCCAATGAACCTCACATAATATCTGTATCATATGAATTACTAGATTACTTTGTACCTCATAAAATATATTCATCCATTGATTCCTATAATAAATTTAGTATCCACACACCTCATATATATATCACGCTTCTAAATGGATTCCATGATACTTACCATAATCCGATCAGTCCAAAATTTCATAGTACGCACCCAAAAAAAGATAGGCCTATAAAAAGTTATATTTCGAATTGAAAATCACCGCAGTCATTCCCATCGTGTACCTTCTTCAATTGACGGCTCCATTTAATTCTTTACAAATAGATCTCCACTTTTTTCACCATCCATGGAGCCTGGATACCAATGGCTTGGCCTCCCTATGGTGCTTTATAGTCTACCAACAACTAAACCAAATACTGAGTCCCTATTTCTCTTCCATGATCTCTGTGTACTACTAATTCCCCACATACCAAGTCCTAGAACCACTCCTAGTCCTATCTTATATTCTAGAGTCAGCACCATTCCATTACTTTTGGTGGTCTAAGAAGGCTTACAACAGAACCCATCAAGATTCCCGATCTGGAAACATTATCCACAGTCCTTTTGTTCCGGATCAAATGCAGTTTGTACAGGTCTCAGTTTCCCACAATAGAAGAACACCATTGAAAACCAACATTGTGGTTGTATTCTCATTACACTTTCTTTGAAATAGTGCTAAAATTCATCGCAACCTCACTTCCTCCAATGTGAATCATCACCACTGAAATAACATGAAACTATTACCCAACTCAAATATGATTGGTCCATTATCTTTTGCTCACTTATCATTGCCTCACTCACCACCTCCAAGAATGAGTCAAATGAAATGATGTATATAAATCCTTTATGGGATACTATAACCCGTCCTAAGAAAAATTATCTCCCATGATTTCATTTCCCACCATACAGGGTGTGAAATGATACATGTTATTGAACATGACTACATAATCCAGGATATATATTTCATCCAAATATAGTCTGAATAACTCTTGATACCTCTCAACTCATAGCATCTACAAAATAATTTATGAACTAATTGGGTTTCAAAATCATTCCAGGGAAGTTCATCATCTCTTCCTTCCTATACATATACACCCCACCAATTATTTTTCAATCCACTAATAACATATGCAGATAGCATCAACCACTAACCAGGGGGTGATTCATTCTTCTTGAAGGAAAGATTCAGTAACTTGTTCTATTTCTATACCATTTGTTTTCAAATCTCACAAAGAAAATATTGATCTGTGATGTGACTGGAACTCTCTAGTCGTGTATACCATTGATGGATCAGCTTCTAGAGATTCCCAATCGATACCTTGTATAATACATACTAGGGTCTCCCTAATTTTATCATCAAGACACGACCCAAAATCCTAAATACCATATAGATTATCTTCCTAAAATTAAGAATTTACATATGTGTCATGATCTTACTTATCTGTTGTTTCCTCATCCTATCCCTCAAGGACTTGAATGTATGCATGTTCATGTAGCACCAAATCAGATCCTGCGTAACCCTCTATTAGAAACCTCATAGGTGGAAACCCGTTGAATACCAATAGTGTTGTTATATATACCTGATATTATATATATATATATATTATCATAGATAGTTACAGAAGTAACAGGTAGTGCGATCTCAATTCCCCTACCCTAACCTATCATACAATTTCACATGACTTCTAGCATGAAATCCCCTCACTATCAGATATCTATCTCACCTGTTTCATGTTACCCAACCTCATCCCCCTAGCATAAAAATCAGAGTTAGGAATAATGTTTCATTAATCAACATAGCCCATCACATTATAATAACTGGGGATGTTGATAAAAAATTATAGTAATAACAGCTGTTTATTAGTAGAAGTTTCCATATACACTACTAAAAAATTTATAATTATTAACTATATTTAAAAAACACCATTTCTAAATATTTTGAAAATATTGAAAGAAAATATCAACACACTGACACCCCCTAAGATCCCCTCTCCCCAAGACTATTCCAAAAAATTCCACCCTCTCTCCTCAGTAAATCCCCATGTTACCCCTCATTGATGGCCCCATTCCCCATTTTTTTGGTTAACCACTTCTTATCAAAGCTACTCCCCAATCCTAATTCCTCTCTATCCTTGTTACCTCATGTCCCCCACACCTCTACCCCTCTTCCCCCTCACCATGGTTCCCCATTCCCAAACACTTCCAATCCCTGATCCCACCCTCCTCCCAATATACACTCCATTTTTTTGGATTCTCACCACCTATAGTTATACCCAAATAAATTCAGGGTTTTTCTTTTCCCAATGTTTTTCATAAGGTTCATAACATGTGAGATGAGATCATTTTTGGTGATCTAAATTGAAAGAAATAAATTTCCCCTAAATAAGGTTGGGTTTTTTATTTTGATTTCACTTTTTAATAAATTCAATTAAGTATTTTGTGATTTTTGGGTTCCACTTAAATTTTTAGGGTTTCATTGTTCTTTTGATGTGGAATATCACCATAATTTTCTATGGTGGTGTGTTCTATAAAATATCCTTTATGTTATTTCATTGATTTCTATACCTATAATTCTTGAATTTATAATCAATTTTTTATACATCAATTTATTTTTACAAAGAACAAATAAATGGATTATTGAATGGGAAATCATGTTTCAATTGATAAGATTTTAAATTTAAAGTATTTATATAATTATGATGCTTGTTAAAATCATTTTTAATTAATTTTTCATGTTATTTTTTAAATACCTAATATTAATTATTTAATTTGTTAAAATATTAAGTGTTATTTTGGCATTACATTGGGTTTAACTGAAATTCATTTTTTAAAATAGAATATTTTGGGTGTGTTTTGGTGTTTCTATCTTGTTTATATATTTTCATCTTTTATGGTTATTGGGTAATTATTGATTATAATTGTAACCCATTGATTTATGGTTATCATAATATTTTGTGGTTTTAATGTGGGGGTTTATACTAGATGGATCAAATTATACTTATCCAGAAAGGAACATTTAGATCATATCATTCTACATATTTTGAAAATTATATACACTCTAATAAATATATAACAAAGATATTGTTAAAAACATAATAAAATTAAAAAGAATAATAAATTTTTTTATTTCATATAAATTAATAAATTTATTAAATAATATATATTTTTAATTTGCTTAAATTTTTTTTAATAAATTTTTGCAATATTGTGATATTTTGATAAGAGCTATATCACATTATCAAGGAACAAAATTCAGAATAAAAAGGGTTTTTAAGTGTTTTTAAAAATTTCAATTTTTAATTCATCTTTTTATAGGATAACAAGATGTAAATTCCTTAAGCATACATTTAATTGATGGTCAAAGTTATATGATGTTTATGAACAATTGATATTTAAGAAACCCCATGCCCAATATTTTTGTGTCATTCTTCATATAGAATCCAACATTACAGAATGATTGAGATGTAATGTCAATAAATAAAATGGGGTCCATATATAATAAAAAATTTAAAATGAAATTAAAAATATTATAAATTATTCTTCAATTATTGAAATTCAAAAATATTTCATATGAATCATACCAGAACAAATAGTTCTGGGTTATTTAATTAGTAACATCAAAAAATATGATTGTCGGACTCTTAGACAACCAGATCAAGATCGTAATATATCTTTGGATCAACTTATTGATTATATAGATAATAATTTCACAAAGTTAGTCAGTTAGTGGAAAAATTAACTCCATAATTTAATTGATAATGGAAATGACGGGATGTTTGGTGGATATATAAAATATTCAAAATTTTCTTTTCTACTAAAGTAATACCATCTCAAATTAATATAAATAATTATAAATAATGATATGTAAATGATATTAGAACTTATACATGAATCCTTTCCAGTAGATAGTGTCTCAATGACATGTTTATATGATTTTTTTAATTATGGTTGGTATAAATTATTCAAAAATACATTCATGTTTTAAAGATTGTATGCTTTGTTTGTGAGAGTATTCAATTTTGTTATGGATTTTAAAAATTTTTCTTCTTCTAGATGAAATTTAGTGGGTGATGTTGGAAGTCCAAATCAACATACTATAGTGAAGAGGAATAAAAATAACACATCTATAAAATTTTTCTCATTACATACCATTAAAATGATGACTGCAATGATTAATCATGTTATCAAAAACTGATGAGTGGAAGAAGTGTCATTTAATTGGTATTGATAGGGAAGGGTTAACAAGAAATAATATATGATAAAACTTTTATAAGATATTTGATTCATTACATCATAATTTGAAATATTTTCAACAAAATGTGTAATTGTAATTTTATAGAATGTTTACACCCATTCAAGACAATGTGTTCAAATTATATAATTTGGATGACTAATTCGATCCCTTAAAATCTAAAAATATGGATTTATGTGAAAAAATGAATATTTTATCATTTAAATGGTTATATTAAAAAAAATGTTTGAAATGATATTGATGTATGCATGAAACCTATAATCGAATATTTACAAGTGTAATAGAGAAACTCAGTTGAGTTATATGAATCATCTTATAGAATAATGTTCAAAATGCACACTAATCTTATATGTACCATTGGTGATATGCATGGGATTTGGAACTTATTTGGATGGAACACATATATAGGTATTATATTTCATATTTTTAATATTTTTTCAGCTTAAATAGAATGATTATTATAAAAATTGGGGCTACTTGTTTTATCACAAATTTCTCAATGTGTATTACAGATATAAGATGAATATGTCAAAATTCAGTGGTTTAATTGGATGTAAGACAACACCAAAGTTGTCAAAAAGTTATGAAATATTAGAACAACTTCTATATATTGAGATAGAGTCTAGGACGGTGTTCCATTGGAATTATTATAGGAAATGAGTTTGAATAGAATCATCTATTGAAATATGAATGCAAAAATGGAAGAAAAAAAACATATTCATAAAACATTCATATTGGGAAATTAATGTTCTATTTCATAATATCCATATTTTGAATATTGAAAATAATGTTTGTGACATTTATATTTTAACATTTCATACTTAAAATGTATAATTAAATGACTTATTCAGTGCTTCGAATGTGTTGGAAGTAATGAATATAAAGCATTATCTACGACTAAGTGATAATGAATGTATGATATGGAAACAAATTCAATGAAAAATAGGGAAAAAGATGCAATTAATAAAATTTTAAAACATTTGAATGTATCTAATTGGTTTCCAAGAAACAACTCAGGGTGTGTCGACTTGAATAATTATATCTTACATAAATCCAAGGTTCTTGATCTCATATTTTGTTATAGTAGTCACTACCACTGTAATAGGGTACATTATGACCTAAAAAGTTTCTATATTACTAATCTAATTTTAATCATTATTGATAAAATTAATTGAGAAAAATATACAACCATTAGAGAATAAAATACTTCAAGATAGTTTTTTGTTATCACATTATTCATTTTATATTATCATTCCATCACAATTTTTACTATATTGAAAATTTTATCTTCAAATTTAGAAAATATAACAAAATTAAGATGTCATATACATTATAAATGGATGTATCTAATTGAGAGGTAACCTTTTTATATATTTTTCATTATATAATAAAACATTTTCCACTAAATTAAATTCAAAATTATGATTTATATATTTTATTTCAAGAAATGTTGGCTTTTGGAAATCATATGTGAAGAATAAAACTCAATATGATGGATCTATTTAGGAAGGAGATTTATCAGAGAGTGAATTACATTTTGATATAAATAAGTGGATGATATTTTGACTATATTATATTGAGTAATAAATTATGTAGACACATTTAATCAATCTTAACTATAGATGAAATAAAAATTATTCCCAGTTATAGGCCAATCAGTTTATAGAATATCAAATATTATCGTAACATAAATGGAAATATTATAGAAACATAGATATATTCAGGTGAATTGTGAAATTGTAGATAATTTTATTGTAGATTTGAAATATTGAAAAACATTATAATGAGGAGTTTAACCAAAAATAATATTTATTTAACAAAAACTATATATAAAAATCTTGTAGAATCATTTGGACATCGTGTAAGATCATAATTATTTAAATAAATATTAATATTAGGTTGAAAGATATATTTTTTATGTCTAGTAATGTATATTAATTTTTTTAGATCATTTATACCAACACTTATGTCGAGTTATCAAAAGGGTTGATTTTTTTGGCTTGAGGTCCTATAAAATAGGCTAGAAATATTGACACATGCAATTTGAATTTCGTTAAATTTCACACAGTTGATCAGGAATCATATTAGAAAACACAAAATAGTGGTATATTTAAGGATTCGTAAATGTGATACTATGAAATTTTGGCTGATATTATAAAATTAAATTACCACATATTTTTTGAAGTTGTTTTACCCAAACGATAATTGGTTGATATTAATAGGAGTGTTAAAAGTGATTCCTTGAATTTTACTTTTACAAACTTCTATCTCTTGATGGATATCAATGACAGTGAATTGCATGATCTATATATCTTCTCATTGTAAGATAAAATGGTATAATATTTTGATGAGTTCAAGGATGAATTTTGGATTGAAGTTGTTCATGTAAAAAATGGTCTTATATGATATGGTTGAGGAAGATGAAGAGATGAACTCTAACATTAACACCCATAAACAGTTATAAATATACCTATTTGTCCATCATGATATTGATAATATTACTTTTCAAATGTTGGATGAAGTAGAAGAATTGATGTAGATGGTTAATGAAATTATTTGTGTAAATAATGATTATATGCGCAATCTTCTATTAACTTATCGATGACCTGTATTACATGTTATTCATTTGTATTATTATGGATCCTTTATAATATTTAAATTTATATTCATATATCAGTTGATTTATTTTAAAAATAAAATTGTAATATTTATTTTAATGTTCAGTCATTCATGATCAAACCTTTTTATTTTTTTATTTTCACTAATATCCCTATGTTATCATTTCGAAAAAAATCTATATGAATTTTTTAAGATATATGTTCTAATATTAGTTTTACATTTTTAAATGATATAATTTCAAATAATAAATAATTTCATTAATACTTGTCAAATAGATATTTTTCCATGACGATATTATATGAGGATTAATAATGTTATAAATTGTAATATGAATGAATTTATTGAAAATTTATTATAAAAATTATTATTTTATCATAAAAGATACAAACAATGTTACTACCAATACAAATATGAATAGTTCAGATGTGTGGAATTTGAATATAATTAATATTTTTATCTCCTTTGATTGTTATAGGGTCCCCATGGATTATTGTATCAGATTACATATACAGATCTAGGATAGTTTGAATCAAAGATAATTACCCTTCTTATTAAATATTCTGATTGGAGGAATATTGCTCAATCATGAAAGAATAATTACACTGATTCCCATACATATTTAATTTTAATATAATATAGATAAAATTAAATCCATTGCCTAATTTAATTCCAATATTTTGAAATTGAATTTATCTACACAGATGTTATTCAACATTGTCATATTCTATAGAATTCATTGGTTGAATTATATTATATGGAAACTAGATGTGTCCCAGGTTATACAACATCGATGGATGGTTTGAGTGATTTGGTAAATCACATGGATTCGGTATCATTTACTACAAAAAAGTAATTTATTTTAAGATTACATTAATATATGAAACATTATTTAACTTTTTCACAAAAATTCTCATACTGGTCCTGGTAGCAGGGAGTGGGGATGGAGATGGAGATAATGAAAATATTTTTTTTGGATAATTATTATGGATGAATTTTTATTTGGTGGTGGTGATGTGTAACAGAACCCATGATAGTATATCAATTATATGATGATTGAAAAAAATGTTGTGGTTTGGGGTGGGTCATATTTGTCTTTCACGTACATTACATTAAATCTATATACTTGTATTTTTATGTTTTCTTCTATTGTATACCTTATAATCATCATTAATTTTCTCATAGGGTTTTTTGTTGTATTTGATTTCTCCGATATATCTATTTTATCTCTGAAAAAACCCTTCACACAATTCAATAATTATATAAAGAAAGTATTTTCAACATATTCAATTATCAACAAACCCCATTCCATTCTAAGCATTATATGTGGTTCAATTCTATCATTGATATGGTCTAATGTTTCTTATTCCCAACATTTTATTATTATATTTTCATTATATTTTGTTGAGGTTTTATTTGTATGCATATTTGATTTATTTGATTTATTAGTTTTGAATGGAATTTTCTTATTTATTTCTCTTGTGGTTCCAAAAATACATGTGTAAATGTATCTAAAGAGAAGCTATATTATAAATTTGCTTTGAGTACGTATTTATATGTAGGTTATTAACTTAACACCAATGACATGTTGGAACCTTTAAATATTTTTTTTCCATAAATTTGTTACAAACATGGATTATTCATTAATAGAATCATTTTTTATATAAGTTTGGGGATTCCAAAAAAATAATGATTATTTTTTTGTGGTTTTCTAATCTATATATTGGTAATATATATTATTTTTTATTAGAGGTTGGATGCACTATGCCATTTATATTATTTTCCATGTGTCATGATATTGATTTTTGACTGATAAGTCATACATGTTTCCCAACCACAAGCGTATAGAATTTAGGGAAACCATGAAATAGAAGTGGGATATTGAGTGATGCACTATATACCAGTCATGATGAGACTCTTAATAGGGTGATCTATTATATAACTTGTTATGAATATGTGAACATTAATAATTTTAGGATTATTGAATAAATATGAGAGGATTTTTTCTATGAACATCATTAAAATGTAAGAAGATGGTTCAACCCAAATATATTTATGACCATCACATAAGGAAAATGGGATTTTACCATGATTATATATATTTTATGTGACTTCAATAATGTTATAAATTATTATTATTCATTCCATATATTTGATTAACTTACATATGTTTTTTAAGGATTGGTTTAATTGTTTTATTCTTATTCTTATAGCTACTTTTGGTAATGGTTTTGCTATGTACACTAGGTTCACATGGAGGATTTCAGTTTATAATTTTGAATTCTCCCACTCATATTATAAAATGTATGTATTAGAAATTTCAGATTATCTGAATTATGAGATTATTGTTTACATATATTACACTATTTGTAATTTCTGTTATGTTTTTATATATATTGGATGTTTTTTTATTATTTTATGTTTTATTTATTTTTAATGGTGTAGTTTTTGTAGATGAATTTATTTTTTCTATCTGGATATATTGGTTTTTTAATCTTCCACTAAATTTGTTCAAAAAATAAAGAACTAGTTTAATAACCATCAAATATTGAAAAAATATTATTATGGAGATCCAAAATGTCACTATATAATGTAAAATATAATGGCATTTTAACCACATCTAACTCTTGGGCTATATTCTATGACAAATCCACTTTTAAATAATAATTTACAATTGAAAAAAAAAATTTATTACACATATCATATACCACCGATGAATGGACTAAATCGACATAGGTTGGATGTCAATGCCAACTTTAAAAGTGTTCTTTAAAATCATCAATGAAAAAATTTATTTGTATCTTAAACTGATGTTGTTCTTATATTTTTTTGTATTTAGGCATCACATAATATGTAACTGACTATAATTACTTCAAATAGAGACTATATGACAAATCATTATTTTGATTCCCTTTTAGATGTTTTATACAACTCTCCCATTATAATCCTACATTCCTACTCATATTAGAACTCGGCCCATTCATATATATCAAATAACACACATAAACAAAAACTGATATTATTTGAACCAAAATCTTGGGAAGGTTGAGTAGAATCATAATATAGATAGTCTTTGTAAGAAAAAACTACTTAGATTCACTTTTAGCACATTAAACCACCCAACCCATCATACATAAACCCATGACCCCAGTGAGAATCATAAAAACTTTAATCACTGGAACACACAAATATATATATATATATATATATATCATCCTATATGCCTCTTTAGATAAAAGATCAATCATCCTTGTCTATACAAGGATAAGGGTCTATAATTCTTCCATTTCTATACAAATTCCAAGGATACATTTAATAATAGATAATAATATCACCCATGTGCACCATTGGAGGTTGTAATCATATAAAATGTAAAAAGAGAAAAGTAGAATAGAAATTTACCACCCCAAAAAACATGGTATATCCCCCCGTGTATGGGGATGAAGGCACACAAACTTGGGATTTCTATATAATAAACAACATTTTAGTTTCTAGTATAGTAAATAGAAATTTTAGGACCAATATAAAATGAATGGATTTGACATCAATTTATGCTAGGTGATTGCTATTACAGATTCCCATTCATGAACTACTCTTATACCACATTCTAGAACCATCACCCATATTCCCACCAAAAACGTGCTTTGGGATGGTGTAACATAGGTCCTTATGAACACCACCCCATATATAATTGGTTTTTGACTATAATAAATTTTTTAAAGAGGTGATAATAGGGAGATTATACCCTCAGTTTTTGATAAAATAATGATGCATATAAATATAATAGAGGATTAAATATTATAAGATGATATGACCTACAACATTTCATATCATAATAAGTAACATGCAATAGTGGAATCATAAATAGAAAAATATAATAAATAAATGAAAAGGAAAATCATTACATTTATAGATGAATTCATACATGTTAGGTTATACATGAAAATAAGTAAAAATGTTCTCTCATGGGAAAAAATACCACTATATATATGTAATCATCAGGAAATAAAAAGAAGAATCAAAAGATAACTCTAAATGGTGCATAAATCACCAATTTCCCTTTACATTATCCCCATTATGTGTATTAAATCACTATCACAAAAGTATAACTCTTGAGCAAGAACCTTTACCGAATTGCAAAAACCTAATGTCTAAACTTTCCATGATGTTTTTGTGTAGTATGTGAGAATAATCTATGTAGGAAACCACATATTTATTCTTATTTTACATATGTGATAAAGAATTAATTTTAATCCTAATATAAATCTTCAAATACACATCACATAAATAACCTGCTTCCCCTACGCTGACCATCTACAAGGATGAAATTATATGATTCACCAATCACAATTATAATTGTAGTGGAGATGTTCCTTAACAAAAATCCAAAGGAATCCCTGATGAAAATCATCTGAGATGAAAATTCATTTTCCACCTCAGAAGGGTCACTTGGATGCTCGTTCCTTCAATCATGTACCGATTTAAATAAAGGAAATCCCAAATAATGAATACCTAGCCCCTTGCACCCCTACTCCAAATCAACCATTGGCTCATTGAATGATGTCAAGAGGAATAACAATTTATGTCCTCTACTGATCAACACTATCAGATCAATAGCTGACATCCCATGGAATAGTGATAACAATCCCCAAAAAATAATATTCTCCTAATGACCAAAATACATGGAGATTATCTTCCCTAAAATAATATACTCATCATTTTCAACATATGAATCCTCATCATCCATATTTATTTCCATGAAAGTAACCTCCAACCCATCTGATGATCAATAATATCCTAAGCCACATTAAATGTAGGCCTCTACTCACATGAGTGGTCAAAACCCTATCAACAACTATGTCTATACTGTGATCACATGATTTCAACAACTTGTATTACAATCATGGTGACTAGTGACCACTAATAATATATATAAGAGACATCTTCCCAGCACCACATTCCACAATGATTGTTTCACTCATTATGAAGGTCAATGAAATATCAAGGTCCCGGTACATGCCCTAAATCATGGTGACCCCATATCATCAATCTAAGACCATGTCTCCCAAACATTGATCAACACCACTCAAAAACTATAGCCCTCTATCATCATGATAATCAACATCATCTCAATCTTGATAGTCCTCAACATATCAATCTTTGGACTAAGCCTTTCTGTTTCATGTGAAACCATCACAAGCATAATAAATAAAAAAATTTAAAAAACAATTACCCATGTTCAAATAAAGATAATTTGCAAATCCATTCACAAGTAACATACAATTAAAAATAGGTTGGGTGAATATCCCAATACATACCTTAACATAGATTTATAAATTTGATTATAAAAACATAATTATTCGGGTTTGGCTCAGTCTTCCCATGTGGAAATTATTTTGAGGACTCTAAAAATAGTTAGTATATCATGGATAAAGATACTCATCTCCTACCTCTTACTGGTAGATGCTCACTCATTAGATATTAGCCTCTAACTCATGTTGATACTGATAAATTCAAATTTTATATGGATGACCTATAAACAAGGTAAAACTTCATGAATGGATTTAGCACACCATATAAATAGAAAATGGATTTAGAGACTCATTATGTATCAATGACTTATATACAAAAATTCAAATCAACCAATGGATCAATGATTCGATCATGATTGGAGGATATTTCTCAATTTATCAAAGATTAATAAGAAGTGGGCACCCATACTATGCATGCATTGGAGAATGTAAAAGTGGATTAGAAACATAAATATAGGGAGGATATTTTGAAAATTTGCAACTTTTTTGTGCAGTACTTGATCTACTGACATGATTTGGATAATTGTGTGGCTCCAATTTCTTTGTAGAAAACCCCACATCGTTTCCCAATATTTGATGGCCAAACATTGTCAAGCCCTTGAAAAATCACTATCAATGTCGAACTAAGCATGTGGCTATGTGCACAATTTTTCCAATCCACTCATAAGCTATCATATTACCATTATTATAAACTATAAAATACCAAACATAGTTGTGTTACCCTTTTACAAGATTTTCTAAACTATGAAAACTAATTAAGATGGGCATCAAAAGTACTCTGGGAGGCCACAATTTTTTCCAAATTATTAATCTTAATATTAACATTGCCAAAAGTGGGTTTCATCCTCTAATGCACCAAAAATACACTCCAAACCCCAAGTCATTTAACAATAATTAAATCCCATCAAAAAGCAAGGCCTTGGTTCAAATAAAATCTCATAATTGGTATTCAATAACTAATAATGATGTTGTCCTGACTACCAAACTCCAAAATGTTAAACAAGTTTTGGAAATTGAACCTCTCTATAAATTTTAACTATTACATGATTATGAACATTTAATTCATTCCATTAGTACCCCTATATATGAAAAAAATAAGGAAAATAGAAGGAGGAAATTTTTATAAAATTAAATAAAATAGGGTGGTTACTAGGGGGATAAAAAAATTACTGTTACCATAATTATGATTATATTATATAGGGTTAGGTGGTTGATGTGATATTTATTCTGAGAATGTGTTTTCAAATAGAAGAAAAATTTAAAATGTTAAAAATGTTAAAATTGTATATGGGTCATTTTATTCACCATAAACATTGTTTTTATCATGTTATTTAAATTGAGGAGTGGGATTTTTCATTTGGATAATGAATAATTACATTTAGATTTTACATTTGAAAATCATGCATTATAATTTATATTTAAGATCCTCATTGAGATTTAATTTTTTAATCAATATTAACGACGAAGCTGATACCGCATAGTAATTTGATCATTAATGTAATATACTATTTATTTCATGTGTATTTTAATTAAAATTATTATAATATAGGTCCTTTAAAAGTTTACGTTAGGTGAATTTATTAATGGTATGAATATATATCTAGATCAAATTGTCACCATGAGTGTTGAGAGGAAATATTATTTCAATAAAAATCGTTAATGCGCATGTCTAATATTAATATATTGTGTCAGGTAAATGAAGTAATTAATAAAATTAAAGACATTCTAATGGGAGATAGTAGAATATATTACTATCTTCATTTCATTAAAATATGATAAGATTAGTAAAAAATTTGTTGGATTCCTGAAATATTTATATTCCAATTGTTAGTTATTCTATTTTTTATATTAAATTTGGATATTGGTAAGTATGGTTTCCCAATGATATTCAATGTTGATATTTAATTATTTAGGACAAGAATGAGTTAAAATGTGGGGGGATTTATTTGAATTATTTTTCATGATTTTTTCCAGTTTATTAAAAAATTATAATGGGTTTGAATTGTTTTTCCAAAAAAAATAATTATTTTTCTTTAATGTGGTTAATTTAAATTTGAATAATTATTTTGGATAAGAACTAGAGATATTCCTAATGTAAATTTGAATAATAAACATGAATCCCTCCATGGAGTGCTACCACTAACATCCTTTCATAACACTTTACTATGGTTCTCTTTTCTATGTCCTTGCATCTACCACTGTGACATGATTCTATTGAGATATTCCACACCCAACCTCCAACTGTGATGATCATCCATCATGAAACTTCTATAGATCCTAATATAATTATTATTGATTCTGATCCAAATAAATTTCATAGGTTCTCCAACTATTGTTCTAATTATGTCATCAATATACTGATGAATATATTATATTTGGAATGATATATATAAATGGGATCCATGGACTGTGACAAGTTGTATACCATTTAATATTATTAATCATTGAAGTTTGAATGAAAATAAAATATTTACATGGATCATGATGAATATATGTGAATATGGGAAATTCAAAGACTCAATATCTATCTTCGATAAATGATAAATTTCGTGTTTATATTAATAGGAATATAAGTACGAAACATTAACACAATTCAAGAGACTGAAATTTTGATACTTTATGGAAGAAAATATTGATCTACAATCTGATCTTTGAATGCCCATCCTCATAATCAATACAAGTCCTTGTAATATGAAAAAAAATAAAAAACTAAAAAATTTTAACTGGTTGTTTGACTGATAAATCAAACCCGAAGTTCTACATGATATTTTTTATATAGTTTTATTTTTATTTTTATTTTCATATAAATAATATTTATTTTTTAATTCACGTATTCTTCATTCCACATGCTCTCTGTGAATCTTTCTATTGTGATATCTTGTACTAAAATTTATTATTTCTTGAACTAAGGAATATATCAGGGGATTGATATATTGGTAATCCCATTTTGGTATATAATATTTTCTACTACATAATATTATGATGATATTACATAAGTGTAATGATATTTTTGGTTATCTGAGGGTTATATTATCTTCCATAACACTACTCCAACAATCATGATGGTGGATGTCTTGTGTTTATAGAAATTTTTGAGTACACTAAATAAAGATAATAGGGGTAGAAAAATGTGTTCAAACTTATGATGGATTGTGTTAATTATGTGAATATGTATAAAGATAATGATGTTTCTCTATTTGTGTCTCCTTTGTGAGAATTTTATCTATTCTTCAAGGTTCATTAATTTTTTTTCATTACATCTACATGTTTATTTTAGTTTTTAGTTCTCATTATCATCCAATCATTATTTGATTTCATAATAAAATAAATAAAAAAATATTGTAGTTATTTGAGTATAGTGTGTTAATTATTAAAAATCTATTAAAGGGAGATGACTCTTGAAATCTATTGTTCTACACTAGTAATGATTTGTAGCTTTTTTAATTTCCTATGATATGGGAATCAGGTACTATAAATGATTCTTCACATGGGAACCTTTCAATTGACTAGAAAAATATTAAGGCAATAGTATGAAAAATTAACATATTGGATTAAAATGTACCAATTTATCACAATTATGATACATATTCAAAATTAGGAACTCGAAGTGATAATAACCAGGCTCAAGAATATCTTTAAAAGAATCTAATATTAGTTAAGGTGACAAATTCTCCTCATCTGGTGGAGGATAGAGATGATAAGATTATCTAAATCAATAACTTGGTGACAGTGTAATATAAACATGTGAAATGTGACAACTTTAATATTGAGTGTTCTTAAAATTGGTGGTGGGACAATATAGTTTAAGAAATCATACATGAGGTGTTTTATTGAAATGTCTTTAGTGCCATCTTTGTTTATATATTTTTCCAATAATTCATGATTTTGGAGTAGTAGATGGAGTTTGTATCCATTAATTTAGGTTATTACTCAATAATACAGTATGATAATAATTTTTTTGAATGCTCCCACTTTTCAACAATCTTAAGAAAACTGATAAGCTGAAGTCTCTAAGATTCAATATGGGTTTTCATATAGACATATATTCTCCAAACATCTTGAAATATCAGTACACATATATATAGGATGTGTATAGGGAGGTGATGGTAGATATTGATATATTAATATTTAAATATTTGTTCATATTTCCTCCTCTATCAAGTGAAAACATTAGTGTCTAATAGGAATGGAAGAGGATATGGAACCGAATAAGATAAAAAAATTAAATATTTGATTTAAATATTTAGTGCTGGATGGTTTTATTTATCATAGTATATCAACTTGATACTTCCTATATGCTTTATCTATAATTATGCAATAATTATTCATATTTTTTCCAATTTTCATATATTTATTTGGTTGATGATTATGATTAAATAAAACCATCCATGTACTGATAATATTTTTTATTAGTTAATAGATTTAACGTGCTTCCCAAATGTCAAAAATTAATCTAGGTATCATCACCTATGAGTTAAAGAGTTAGATATCTTAAAATCGTCATTTATGAGTAGGTATGACTACTATGGATATAATGTGATTTTTTCTATAATAATTATCATATTATTATTATGTATTTGATGTAGAATATATTAAACCATAATGTTAACCCCTTTATTGTGGTATTTGTGGATTATATATTACTATATTTTAAATATGAGGAGTAGTATGAGATTAATTTGGATTTTTTTTGGAATCATGTTGAATAATCATATCTTTTGTAAATTATCAAAAAGTTTATTCTGGAATTTGTAATTGTTGTTTTTAGGATATTTTGTTTTGGAATATGGAATCCCAATTGATTCTAATTAGATGAAGTCTCTATTGTTAGGGGAGGATCCATGTAATTTATTTGAGATAAGAGTATTCTTGGGTTTGGATGGTCATTATCACTAGTCTGTGAAATACTTGTTAAATTTGGCATCACTATTGACTTATCATGCTATTAATACTGTGAAATTATTTTTTAATTAAAAATATTTTAAATCCTTTAACGAATTGTAATAATGTTTAGGTCCCACTATTATCATGATTTTACAAAATGTTGTTTAATGATGTGTATTGTATTTTTATGATTCATGTGTAGGTCTAGTATTTGGTTTTATATAGGTAGATCATTTAGTGGAATACTTATCATTTTTTATTCACCCATATTAAAATAACTATCTTACTTGTGATATTGAAATCCTCATAGTTATTCATTGACTTATGTGTTGGAAACACACCTTTGTTTGATATGTTTCACTATCTATTATTATTATTAGATTCTAGGATATATATTTTAACATACTTAAATGATCATAATGTATAGGATATGGTTATATTATCTTCATATTATTGAATTTTAAATCATGTACACACATTGAAAGGGGAACATTTTTTTGACACTCTTGATGACAAATTTCCTTCTCAGGTCATCTTTGGATATAATGAGTAATTAACTTTAATTGGAATAATTTCATGGATGCAACTTGAGGTGTGGAAGAATGGGACATGTATGATTGTGTCCATTCTTATATTTACTGGTTCTTCCCTTTATTAGATTCATCAATAGTTTTAGTAGGATGTATAGTTTTATGAATACAAGGAATAATAATGTGGTAGAGAGGCCATTTTCAGCTTGTCTATATCGTCATAAGGTATTTTTAAGCTTTGGTGGCTGGGTTTTTATCCCAATATCAATTAAGAATACCATGATGTTAGGTTTTTATATTTCATTTTTAATTATTCAACCTTTAAATATGAATATTTGTTATGATATAAATGGATGGTTTTAGTTTTTGAGAATGAATCATGAAATAGTTGAATTTTTGTTTCAGTTTTATATCTTCCTGATGATTATGGATGTGTAGAAATAACCTTTGGATATACATAAAAATTTCCAGATGAAATTTTTGAAATAGTATTTGGTATCCTTATATTTTGTTATTGAATTTACATTAACTCCCCAAGGAAATAAATCTATCATTGTGGTGATTTTTCAGTGGAATATATCGATACTTTTCATTACAATTTGGGACACCCCAATGGTTGATGATATCTGAGAACTATATACACAATAAATTTGAATTTATCTACAAAATATTTCTATTATTATCTTTGATATACTAACTAGGGATGAATTTCAGTGTTTTGAGGGGTTTCAAAGATGTTATGGGGACTCAGGTCAAATTAATTATAACTAATCATCCTGAAACAAATGACATACATAGCATGCTATTTATATCCTTCATGATATGCATCATGATTGTAATCTAAATTTCATAGGATTAATTAAGATCCAAATAGAAATATTTGAGTATTCTTATACTAATAGTTATAAATCAGTTATCAATGTATATCCTTCCAAATATTTCCATGGTTTATATTGTAAATATAACATTAATGGGGAAATAGTATAATATGAATCAAATATAGGTCATAAAATTTTCATGAGATATTAGTGATGACTTATGATATACGTTGATGATTAAAACTGACCTAAATTCTATATATGTCCTACATGGGCCTTGAATTCTATCATTTTGAATACCTAGTTGAGTACCAGGTTTTCTTGACTATATCTCCTCCATTGGGTAATTGTCATTTTTGGAACTATGATAAGTATTATCTATGATATTGTTTACCATTTAAGATAATTGATTATATTGGAATGGATTCCTATCATTTGGTTATATTATCATAGTTTGATATTAGTCATATTGTATTCCATATATATCTTCATAAGAAATATCGTACTAATACTTCTCAGATATTAAATTGGGAGAATGTTTATCAATATTTGAATGTTTCTTTAGTTTTGGTACATGTATAGATTATTTATATTCTAGATGAATTACTATGTGAAAATTTTATTCTATTAGCCTAAGTGTCACGGTGAAAAAAATTTCTCAAGTGATATTTAAGTAGAAATGATTGATTTGGAAATAATGGGTGAATCGTTTTTTTGGTTATCATATATAGATTATCTTTTTAGTGTCAAACATTAATATATGGGGGGCGAATTTTTGAATCCTAACATCAATTTTATGTTCTTAATCCTTCTTTATAACCATATCATTATTTTATATTTTTTATGTTATTTTGGTGAAATCATAGAGTTATACATTATGCTATTTCATTTCATGATTCATTCACAATTTTTGAAAATGGTTCATGATATATCATGAAATGGTAAAACTTGATTTCGAGATCCAAAGGATGGAGAAATGTTTTTCCATATCTAGGTCAAACCATGTGGCCTTATCCTAAAATCCAAAAATAGTAGCTACGTTTATTTCTCATGGGTTGTGAACTATTTTTTAATCTATGTTTCCAAACGTTGTGTCTTCTCCAGACTCCTAGAAAGAGGAAAATAAATGGTGAATGTTTTATCAAATTATTAATAAAACCATGAGACATTAATTAATTAACTTGAATGTTTTTTATTACTCAAAACACATCTATTTTGCTTTATTCTTCTTCTGTTGGATTACGCTCTCAATCTAAGAGACTGATCTAGGATATTATGGAGATTATTTACCTCAGAGTGATCGATCATGGTGGATCTTATAGTGTTGTATCTTGTTTTCTAAGGGAATTAATTCATTCTTCATTATTATTCTTCTTGAATAAAAATATCCAACCATATCAAGTGATAATTCTTATACCAATTATATATTAAATATATATTAATTTTTTAGGATCTAATTTTTTTTATGTTACACCAATAATTGAAATAGGTTGAATTCGTTTGATTTGGGTTGATTGTTGTGTGAAACATTGAGATCCTCATAGTATGCGTTCTCACACACCACAACATTAACCATGATATCAATTAATCTATACATAGACTTCTAGAATTCATGGTTTAGTATATATTACTAATTACCATACACCTCTACATATTTGGTATCTATATATCATTGAATTACTAGAACCCTGTGTGTTTGATATGGGTGGTTTCATCTAAATTCATTTTCATACAATCTATGCGTGATAATTAATTTATAAAATAGATTTATGAACTCTTAATGTCATTGTAAATGATTTATTGAAATAAAAGTATGGGTTTTTATATTATATTATATTTCCATTTTTATTTGATAAAGAAGGTATGATTTCAATGGACCTGTGACTTTTTTAAAGAAAACTAGATTTTAAATAATGGTATTGTTTGAAAAGGCATTTTGGTGTTATTTTTGAAATGTGATAAGCCATATATATATTATATTATATGATTAGAACATGTATAAATGGGATACATAATAAGGGATTCATATTGGGACCCATTCAAATGATATGCAGGGGAATACTACATCGACATATTCCCATGCACCATTAGTTATAATTATAGGGGATATTTTAAATAATTAAAAGGGGTTAATACACAGGGATGAAATTGATTTCACTTTTTTTTCATTATGAAAGGGACATATTTACTATATACTATTGATGATTTTCATTATATAAATAACCTAGCTTTCCAAGACATATGATTTCCATGAGGGTAATTTTGGTTATTCTTTTGTATGATGTGGTTTTACGATTCATGTTTCAAAAATGATAAAATGGTCATTTTAAATTTCATTGAAATCATTTTTTACAAGAATATGTTTATAAACTATTTATGTCGATGAATTTCTATGGTTTTGAGTTTGTTTAATTTTTATATAATGTCTGGTTTTATTATAATATCACCATATTTGGATTATGTTATAAATATTTTGTATGGAACACTTGGTGGGATATAATTGTGAATTTTTTTCTCACACCTCGAACATACCCATTGTTGTGTGTAGACATATAATTTTTTAATGTAGGAAAGAGTGGGTATTCATAGTGAGGTGGTGGGTTCTTATCTTAGTGGGGTGTTGGAATTTTTCAATGAAATCAATGAATGTTTCTCAATCGACGCATTATAATAATCTAGATAATGATAGAATTGATCATTCTCATGAATATCAAGTACTCATAAATTATATTTTTATAATCGTTATAGAAATGACATGTAATTATAAAATAAATAAAATGACGTAGTTTTATTAAACAATTTTATTGAATATTTTCATTAAAATTTTAATATAAAATTATTAAAATATAATTATTAATAATTAGTTTAATTTTATAAAACTATGATATCAAAAATAATTTATAGATAAATTTTCATTTTTTTGAAATGGTTGATTTGTCATTGAATAGTGAAATAATTCACGTTCTAAAAACTGTCATTTCTTTTCACAAAATTATATAATTTAAAAGTCCCATTGGTTTTTTAATTTCATTTAACTATATAATAAATAATATTTATTAATTATTAAACTAATATAATACATTTAAATCATCTTAATGTCATATTATCATATATTTTTATTTTTAGGCATAAAATTGCAATTTTCATGGAAGTATTTTTTACTCTATTATGTTTCTCAATTTTATCAACACAATATTTACCAAATTAGGAATGATTGATATAAAATTTACAGATTATATATCCACATTTGTGAATTTTAATTCTTCTCTTTATTATTAACATTCATAGAGTTAATGTGGCATTAACTTATACCTGAAAATAAAATTTCCTGAAAAACCATTTTTGTATAATGTTAGAGGGTTCATATTAAAATAAATTTATTAAACTTCCCTGAAATAAATTTGAAAAAATTGATTCACTATTTTGAATGCACAAAACTAATATTAGATAATATGAAAAATTTTATTTTTTTAATATTGAATAGTAAAAATAACCAAAATCACAACCATAGTAAAAGACTAAATCAAGGTATCATACGTCAGAAATAGGGGATAAATATATAATTATAAATCAAAATTTTTTTGGGTGATTTTATATTTTTTATTATCACATTATTCTATATAATCAATTATTTATGGTACACTTACACATCAAAATGACCAATATAATATTCAAAACATGGAAAAACACAAAATGCTACTCTCATAATTTAAAAGATTTCTAATTATTCACATAATGAAGACTAATATTCTTAATTAATATTAGTATTATATTTATAATAAATAAATTATATTAATTAATTAATTGTTTATCCAATTTTTGGAATCATAAAATTATAAAAAATTATTTTGAATCATCTAAATTATATTTATTCATCTAATTGAAAATTAATATATATAATTTTATATATATTAAATTTAATATATATTGAATACATTATTATGTTAAATAATTATTATATGTAAATATAAAATTCTAGCGTTGTTTTGTAACCATATATTTGAATGACATTGTTAACATGACTTTTTAATAGTCAAATTAAATGACATGTGTCATAAATTGAAATTAGAGGTATATGAATATAAATGTTTTTCTAAATATCTATTATTAATCCATGATGATTTTAAAAGGTTTAATATTTAATAAAGGACCCATTTATGTGATTTTTTCCCTTTGGAGGACTCTTTATTCACCCCTAAATAGTGAAAACATTAATACCACAGCAATTGTCTAAAAGGGTTGACACTAGTTAAAAATTATACATTTTGAAAATTCACATAAACATGTCAAATATATATTATATTACAATATAGAAAAAAAATCTTTTAGTTTTAAAATCATATTAACATCGAGGAATTTAAATAGAAAATTTTTTTTGTGAATTTTGTAATTTAATAAATTCCATGAGTTCTCCTCCCATATTTTATAAATGGGAACCACTTTTTTCATTTATCCATACATAAACAACCATTTTTTTCTTCAAATACCGACAAAAATACATACCTCATATCCCTCACCATTACTTATAAGTATTTTTTATATCATAAAATAAATATTGG
Organism: Viscum album; assembly: GCA_963277665.1. Classification (NCBI taxonomy): domain Eukaryota; kingdom Viridiplantae; phylum Streptophyta; class Magnoliopsida; order Santalales; family Viscaceae; genus Viscum; species Viscum album. The sequence continues at coordinate 1,186,793,165 of OY728121.1, read as the reverse complement.
ATTGACATTTGACAAATATTTTTGAGGTTTTCCGATGTGTAGGTATAGTTCATAAAAAATCGATTTCTTTCTTTTTATAACTTCATACAATATACATAAACCGTGATAACAATACAAAACTACTATATTTAGTATACGTAGATATTATAATTTTAATTTAGTAACATATACACATATCCTCTAACATGAAATGGAAAACTGAATCATCATTCATGTGTACATTAGACTACCACATCACGATCCAATATAAATCATTTTCGATAACAACCCTTATAGATGGATATAGTTTTTTATTTACTGTATATATGTATATGATATTAATGATATGTTTATTTTTTTAATGTATAATCTTTCATTTACTTAACTAAATTCCTATTCACATAAAAACATTAACATTGTTCATGTGTACATGTAGACTAACAACCCCATAAAGAGCTGTGACTTGTTTTAATCACCATATCACATTGTTGATATATATAAGTATATTAAAAAAATATGTAATTTATGACATGGTTTAAATTATGGTAATATTAATTAATACTTACCTTATTTATATAATTATTATTTAAATAAATAAACATTACTCATGTGTGTGCACGACCTATTATATCCATGTTTGTAACATATGTCATTTTTGATAACTATATATCATAGCTGGTATTCAAAGAATATTTTATTATAAAACTGATTATTAGTTAAGAATTATTATTCTATATGTTATTTAGTGATAATCTATCTATCCATTTTCAATATACCAAAGTCATTTTTTGACATATGAGATGAATATCATCAAAACCTCTAACATGATCTTAATTTATTAAATTAATTCAAATAAATTATAGATAAATAAAATAAAATGAATCGTGAAATTTAAAAGTTTCTTAATCAGGTAAATAATTAATATAATATTATTATTAAGGAATATATGCAACATACATGAAATTTTAGAATCAAGGTAATGAGATTTATTTAAAACACCCTTTTAATTTTTCTCTTATAACTCTTTTTTTACATTTCCATATTCTCCTAAATTTTTATAGAAAAACTTTATTTTGGTTTAAATGGATTATAAATATCGGTTTTTACAATATTTTACTTTATTTTCAATGTTTTTTAAATGTATAATATTTATGGTTTTCATTAAAGGACAATATTATAAAAAATTATCTTTTAATGTTTCTCTTCTTTCTCTTTTTATACTCTGTAAAAATTGTCAAAATTATTTTATGGATCATTATATATAGATATAATTTAATTATAAAGTTAATTTTGTTGCTATTTTTATATTATTTAAAAAATAATGAAATTAATATATTTATATAATTCTTATATAACGTTTTGGATTTCATTTTAAAAGGAAAAAGAGTATTTTATTTTTATATATACAGTGACAATGACATTTTATTCCAAAATAAAAATTATATCATGTTTTTGTTTCTTTATATGAATACATGTTTTATTTAAATAAAGAAAAATATTCTAATTTATATGGGTATTTTATATTTGAAAATTTGTTTTAAAAAGTAATGTTTATTTCAATGTAAAAATTTTATTAACCTATGTGTTAAAAAGAGTTATTCAATCAATTTATGATGAAAATGTGAAATATTAAATTTTTTATTCATGAATTTTTTGAGATTTTTTTAATAAAATGTGATCCAAATATATATTATAAAACATTTTGTTCTAATTATATCTCCATAGTATATTAGTTTATGATTATTTTCTCCATATAATTATTATGAGAGACGAGAGTAACAGTTATTCAAATAGGTAAATTTTTTGTAATGGTTGCTTGAAGATGTAATTTGAGGGAAACTACAAAATTATATATTATTTCTAATGGTGATTCATGGAAATTGATTCATTTTAAAAGGTATGATAATTTTTTTTCATAAGAAAATGTTATTTAATTTTATGGTAAAAAATTATATTTTTATGAAACTTTTTTCATAGGTTCTCATATCTTTTACGAAACCCTTAAGATTTAAATTGCTCCATATGTTTTTTTATGATTTCTATCATGAAGATAGTTGAGAATAAAATATGAGTTCTTGTGAAAAAAATTATTATTTGTACTCAATTTTTATAAATTTTAAAGATAACCCCCTTTTATTATATAATACTATTATTAAAATAATATCTATATTCATTATACTTTTTATGTTATTTAAAAATATTATTCCTCGCCCTAGAAATTTATAATATTTACATAGGTATTGATGATTATTAGTAATAAATATGAACAACCCATAAAATATGAAATGATTTACCATGAAAAGAAATCATTTTTCTTTTTTAAATGTTTTGTTTTGTCAGAAAATTGAATAATAAGATGAAGTGGACGCATTTTGAAGTAACACTATTTTATGTAATGATGATTGCATAATAATCTAGAACCATAAACCAAAATGATCTATGGTAATGAAACAAATTTAATTATTATCTAATGATACTATAAAATATTATGTTTAATGTTATGACCTCATAGTGTTATTATAGAAAAATATTTAGATTAATTTTATGTTTATAATAATTAAAATCATAAACCCATTAATGATTATATATTTTAGTAATATTGAAATGATATAGAATTTATATTATATTATATTTATACAACTAATAAATGTCTATTTAGAATGTTTTCTATAGAGGAAACATGGAAGCTATAGAATAAACACAAAATGTCGAAACATTCCTTCCAAATCCACAGACCTGGAATTGTTGGAATTAGAAAATAGTTGTTTATTGAATATAGTATCTAGTGATATATGATATAAATGGTGGTGACATCCAAAAAAGAGAGAAAAATCCTTAAATATACAAGAACATTCAATATATGAACATTTCATGGAACAAACCCCTCTATACTTCTATGGAACATCTTATATAGTTGTAGATGAATTGCATATTAATTCCCTAGAAAACAATATATAATAATATGATGTGTTATAAATGTAAAAATATAACACATTAAATTTATCATTTTTAATGTGAATCTAATATATTTTGGTATTTTTATAATAATTCCAAATAATGTTATGTCCATTATTACATGGAATATGAAAAATTGGATAATCTATTTTGGATAAACAATTATATAAGGTTGTTTGAAAATCTATAGGGAAGAAGTTCATGTACATGAGTGTAAAGGTAAGGATTCAATATTACATTATGAATAAAAATTAACTATTTTTTTAGTTATAAACTAAACATTATCTAGGATCATAGTAGTGTGAATAATATATTTTACACTAGGGTGGAAACATTATATCGATGGTGTTCACTTCTTGTTAATTAAAAAGACATGAGAAACCTATTCAATTGACCTTAAATGCAAATATAGAGTTTTAAAATGATTTTGTATTCTATGAAAAAAAGGTTAAATAAATGGAATGGATCGTAGGATATAAGGAATAATTCATCAATGAAAAATGAAGGTAAGAATATAATGTTCTCATCTTTTGATATCTGTGGAAAAATGATTCCAAGCGAATATATTATAAAATCTGGGAACTATTTCAAATTTGGGATGTTTGTACATGTGTCTTGTGACTCTAAGGAAAATAAGTTGAAAAATAAGGAAATGATTCCTGTAAAATTATTTAATAATAATGAGTTGGGAAATGATGGTACATATGTGTGAATTTAGTCACTCAGGGGGGAAATCATCTGGACCCAATGAGAAAAGTTTTTTTTAAAATAATTTTCTAATACTATAGTTGATTTTGTTCCATGTAATTATGTTTTGATAGGTATATTACATATTTATTTGAATTATTCTATATCCATATATTACTCTACATCTTCATATTCCTTAATTTTTATAAAAATTTCAAGTAGAATATGAATATAAACTCATTAGAAGAATGTATAACTTATGGTGAAAACACCTGGTGGAAATGATAAAATAATCCAGAATTATAGAAATATTCTTATTTTTATTACTGGGATGGTTTTTCCTGAAATTATTATCAAAATTCCCATGGTAGTGTTGGATATTTTTTTGTTATAGAATAAATAATAGATTACTATACTATGATAAATTTAAATATTATTATATTTGTATTTATTGATTTCATACCTTTGATCATATATAATAAACATGATAAATTGATAAGAGATGGAAGTGAAAGATACCTAGATCATGTTATTGAAAATAAAGGAACATTATAATTAGTAACGTTCCTATAGTAAATAAATAAATGGATGTATTTCCGTAATATTTTTATAGTCTTATTAATGATTAGAAAGTTTAATTTATTATTGAATCAATGCATTATTTTTAGCCTATTTCATATTTAAATATCTAATAGATCACGTTAAACTTTTTCAATAGATATATTTCTTATAATAGTTTTAATATTATGGTTTGATTCATCATAGAATATTAACTAAAGGGTGTTCTAATTTTATATTTTATACATAAATATGGTTTAATGTGGATTTTCATTTAGTATAGTACCAAGAATAACATCATTTCTAAGTACAAGTATCCATTGTCTCATATCGATGGTTTTTTTATGAGCTCTTAATAGTAATTTATTTTTCGATGATTAATCATTGCTCATGATATCATTGATTGAATCTGAAGGAGGTATATATTCTAATGAAATCATTTATTAAAATATGTGTTAATTTTAATATTTTAGTTATTCCTTTTGTGTGGTCTAATACAGGAGATATATTTAATGAACTTATGAAAACTGTTTCCATAAGTTCATGGATATATTTTCACTTGATATTATTAATCATTTAATGGTATATTACAAATTTCATGAAGATTATTGAAGATATATCTAGATTATTCTTTAATAAATGGATGAAAATAAACTATACAAATAAAATTAAATGTGATTTGTTTTCAAAAAAATTAATTCCATTGAGTTTTTTTCAGAACATTGAAAAATTACTCCCCTTTCTAATATAAATTTTTTTAATCAATTGATATGAAATATATATGACCCAAATATTCAATGATTTTTTCATTAGGGGATTACTACTAGATTATTTTTTAAAACATGAATTGGTTTTCTATCGCACTATATAAGAATAATTAATAATGATTTAAATAAATTTAGATAAAATAATGTGATGATTTTTGTGTAGGAAATAATAGTAAGATTGGTAAATAATACATTTTTTCCTTAAACTCCATGTATGGTTACTTTTTAATCTATAGTGATCCACTATTGAGGGCACATGGATGCATTATTATATAGAAAAAGTAGGTAATTGATTTTTCATCACATCAATAGAATAATATTGAGTTATATCCTTCTACATATTAAACCGAATTAGATTCTATGGATATTTATTTTAAATTTCTTCGAATAATTTATTTAGAGTTAAGTGTAAAATATATAATAATCAGACAACTATTAATTATTTATTTTCTCAATAATATTTGAACAAGATTCAGATAATATGGATAGACTTGATTATGGATTATAACATCACAAATCATTATAATGATATAAAATAAAATGATGTATCTAATGCGTTTTTTCATAAAAATAATGTCACATTAACAATCCCGTGACTAGAACAAAACTAATTTATTAATAATTTAAATAATTATTTCCAAAATATGTATATATAGTAACATCATCTTCTTAATTTTATTTTTAAGTGCAACCATATATGTCATAAATTATCCTGAAAGATGAGAATAATGATCATGTTCAATAGTAAAAGGTAGAATATATTCATAAAGGGATGTTTCAAGAGTGTTATTTTGTTGAAGTATGAATTAATAGATTTTAATAGAGATTATGTATTCCTAGTGTTTACTATTTGAAGAAATAATTATTGGGTGAAGCTCATAGTTCCCCATTTTTAACTCATTATCACATCACTAACATGTAAAGAGTTATTCAAGAGTATTTCTGGCGGGATAGAATGAAAAGATATAGTACATAATTTACCATGTAATGTTTTTGTTTTATTTATGCTAAATTAAAATAACATTTACCAAAATAAATTCTTCCTAATTTTCTAGTTCTAAATTAGAAATTAAAAATTATATCAATATTTTTTATAATAGGATTATAAATTACATATAATGGTAATAATGTGATTTTAATTATTATTTATAATATAACTAAATATTCACTTTTTTTCCTTTTTTATATACCATATATTAATATCAACTTTCTCAACTATATATAATGGATAAGTTATGGTTATAAGGAGTTACTCGTTCAATTTTATATATCCATATTTTTAGATTCGTCTATATTTTTGGGAAAAGACATCAGCAATCATGGGGTACCGAACAAAATGGAAGAAAAACAATCTATATAAAATCTTATTTTTAGCCCAAGAAAACAATCAATACATTTTAATACCTACCTTGTTCTTCTACAATGGAATAATAGGGAAATTGTGATAAATATTTTTCATTAGTATAATTTTCTTATAATAACAAATTTTATTCCGATATATAGATTTCACCCTTTGAAGAATTATATAGAATATATTGGAAAAAATACTCTTTTGGATTCAATTGTGAAAAAATAGTTTATGGAAGAATAATTGGTAAATGAAATGGTTATGATATTGAATATTATTCAATAACCTATGTGATACCACAAAATTTTAAAAAATTTATGCTGATAACCAGATAAAATATCTTTTATCTCATTTTAAGAGATCATGATTTCATTAAAGTACATCGATGGAAAAGTGAAATGTGTTCTAGTATAAGTTTAATGATATGTCAACTGTTTGAGGGGATTTATAAAATTTGTTTTATTTTTCAACTAAGTGGAGTTGTATCCTATATTATCTCAGGTATACAATGTATTTCATGTTACGATGTTACGAAATATGTTCCTTATTCATTTCAGGTTTTGAGAAATGATGTAATTTTGTTTTAAGGTATCCTTTATTATGATGACGAACCAATACATATTATTGATCATAGAGATAATGTTTTGTGGAATCTGGTGATTTATTAAGTTATGGATTGGAATAAAAATCATATCAGTTAATAAATAACATGTGAATTATAAAAAAATAATAAGGGAAACAGATATTGTCACTTGTTTAATAAGGGAGTAGAACTTTGAGGATGGATTTTCCCAAACAGGGGTATAAATGTCAATATCTAGGTAATGGCTAAATAAAAAATTTTCTTATTTATTTATTGTTTATAAATTTGACCATAATATTAATTATAGAATCCTTACGTAATTTAAAAATAAGTAAAATGTTTTATTTTACACATTTTTATATTATATTTATTAAAAGGATATTTTTAAAAGAAAAAAAAATATTAATTAAATATTTTGTATTTTCTTTTTAGAATTACGATATAAAAATTATCTTTGGGTAAATTTTTTGAATTTTTGTGAAATGGTTGATTTCTCATTGTATTGTGACTAGAATTTTTTTTGTAAAAATGAAAATTTATTTAAATAAATAATTTCATTTAATAGTATCCATATAATTTTAATTTTATTTAAAATATATTTGACTATTGACTTTTTATATTTAAATTCCATGTGTTCCCCTATCATTTTTTATAAATGGGCACCATTTCTTCTCTCATCATAATAGTTTAATAACGATTTATATGATCCCATATTTACCTATTGAAACTCATTAAATAACTCCCCCACATTATAGTGCTCTATTTCTAATATAAAACAGTGTAATAAAATATTTTTGTTAATCCTTATGGAGTATCCCAAATAAGACATATAGTTCTGAACTAACTATTTTTGTTTTGATTTATTATATATCTGATTCAAATGTTCTCCATCCAAGATGAAATAATTCTATAAATATATCACATATATTATGGATTTATTATTCTATTGTAATAACATATGGTTATCCCCTCTCACGTCAAATGTGAAATGAAACCATCATTCTTTTGTATGGAAGACTATGGTCTGCCAAACTAATATAATTTGTTTTAACACCATCTACTAATAGATGGTTTTAATGATTAAATTAAAGTTTATATGTGATATTTATGTAAAATATATCTTTATAAAGTGATTATATATCAATTTTTAACCTTTAATCCATTCAAGAATGAAAATTTCTTTTCTGTATATGTGTGGATTACAAGATTCAAAAAATAATGTTAATCATTTTTCATCACCAAATAATATTGATTATATATATTATAATATATAAAAAATAACATGTTAATTCTATTATTATTATCATTCAATAAAAAAAAATACTTACACACTTTTTTAAATGGTCATTGAAAAATAGAAACATTACTCACGTGTACATACCACATACAGTACCCCTGAATATAATGTATTGAATTTTTTATATCAATAGTATTTTGTGGCCTATAAAATTGTAAATAATGTATAATATGGATAATTATATCATTATAATTATTATATATTAGATGGAATAAATTCAAATATTTATATTCATCAAACGAATATAATTATTGACATATGAGTTGAATATTGTCAGTAAATCCGATGAGATCATAATTTATTAAATAATTTTAAATAACAAGGTGATAAATATAATAAAAGGAATAATGATTTTTAATTATTTTCTAAAAAATAAATTTAATAATATAAATTTAATATTGATTTGGAATAAAATGTATGTGTAAAGTCAAACTATTGGTAAGTAACATTCTTTAAAAAATAATCATTTAATGTTTCCCAACAATCTATATTACTACTATGTCCATATTATTTAAAATGATATATAAAAAATATTATTTAGGATTAATTAGATGATAAAGTTCAATGTTTAACATATTTTAATTTAAATATAAATTTTTTAAAATGGAATTATTTTATGATTTTTGATAAGGGTATTTCTTTTAAAAAATCATCTTATAATGTTTCATTTCCAACTATTTTTCATCATGTCCATATTTTTAAAAAAAATTATGAATAAAATTATATGGAGATTAATGAATAATAAATTTTATTTTATTTTTACATTTTTTAAAATATTTATAAAAGGAAAATTTTTATATATTTCCTACATATCATTTCTAATTTCATTACAAATGAAAAAAACTATGTTCTAATTTATCATATATAATGAAAACAACTATTTCCTCCATCAATCCCATTAATTGGTATTTGGATTCCATTATATGACTTCATGTTTGCTTCAAATAATATTTTCATTTTCTTTTTTAGGAATTTTACTATTGAATATGGTTTTTTAAAATGAGATTTTATTTTTAAATTTAATGTATTAAGCATATGTATTCAAATGTGTTTTTCTAGCATTTTATAACAAAATTGTGCAAGAATAAAATTTTTTATTCTTTATAAGGGTCCTTAGAAATTTTTTATGATAATGGGTGATCCCAATAGAACCTATATAGTGGGTGATCCCAATAATAAATCTTTAATTCATTAGGTAATGATTATTTTATCCAAATAATTTTGAAGGAATTAAACCGTAATGGTTATTCCAATTTTTTAGGATTCAATAAGGGTTATATAAAGATGTTTTCCAACGAATCTTACATGATATTATATTATTAATAAATATTATTCTTGAAAATAATTTGATTATAATTGGTAAGCAAATTATCATTTTAATGGAAAATTTAATTCCCTTATTGTTAAAAATGAATGTTTTTAAGAAACATTTTTTGTTTGTTTTCTTGTGTTCTATGAAAAAATAAGGATTATGATTTTTTCCATTATGTTTTGTATTAGCGTGTTAATGAAAATTTTTGGATAGTAATGATGATATCATATGTATGTATATGATTATATGTGTTTAATGTATATTAATTATATAAGTAAAATATTTTTATAATACCACTATTTGGAAATATAATATCTTGCTACTATATTATTTTTATGTCGCATACTATGATATCACTCATGACACGTTTTTAAATGATTTCTCAAAAATTTGATGAATGATTAAAAACATTAAATATTTAATGTTGAAATTTATACTTAATTTCCATGAAAATAAATTTTTCTAATTATTAAATGATTAGTGTCTTGGAAAAAATAGATGCTATGTTGAAGTGTCCACTTTTTGATCTTATACTTATTATATAATGGTGATGACCTAATTCCATAAAAATCTAAAAATAAAAAATTACATATAATGTAATGAAATTAATTATTATCTTTTAATAATTAAATATGTAATGAAAATGTCGGGGTCCATATACACATGTAGATAGTGGTCATTATATTTTTTTCCATTGTTCACTCTTAGATAATTTATCGTGTATTCAATATATTTTTCCAATTATGTATCACATTTCTATTTATTGAATGTATTATAGAATATTTACCCATTGTTCTATTCTATTCCTATCCATTTATAAAATAATATTTGAATAAATAATTCTAAATGATTTCTTTTTATTCACGTTTCTCTTCTCCAACCATTGGGGACTAAGAACTCCCTTTGGGTATTTGAATTTTTTTTAAAACTATAATGATGGGTCATCTAGGTCACATCATGAAAAACGTATCTCCAATCAACCAAATGTAATATACAAAAAAACATTCCCATTCATACACAATGATAAAATACATCTACACACACCAACATTTCCATGAAAATTTATGCATCTAAAAACATTACTGGGTATCCTTATTTGATTACCATTAATTCACATAAAATATCCATTCTATGATATGTAATCAATACCATTAAAGAATAGTCATCACAATTCATAAAAATATATTAATTAAATATTTCTGGATAAATACCATTCAATATATTAGAATTAGTTAGTATAGTGATTTCGATCAGACCATATTATCACATCCTAGTACAACCAAAATAACAATTTCTAAGAGGCATATTCAAATGTGAAAAAATCTCACAAGTACCATTCTATAATAATAATATAAAAAAATTGGGAATGAACCCTTTAACAACCCCAAGTGATACAAAAATCTATAATAATTCCAAGTTAATATTACATATAGTGGAACACTTGGAATAATTCAAATTACTCAACCCGTTCATCAATTTATGATATTCATAATCAACTAGAATTACAAAATTCAATTAATAACAAAAACATGTTTCTATTAAAAAAAAGTACCTAAATTTATTTTATCCAAAACACTGATCATAAATCATTATCAATTTAATATATAAATGAATAATTTCTTAAAAATATCCAATTTGACTAAATTATGTTGTCTTAATTAAACTTAAAAATCTATAATATCTTAAAAAATGTACAGAAAATAATTTATATTAAATGAATTTTATAAATTAATTGATAAATACAAAAAGTAGTAAAATAAAGGAAGGAAATAATGAGGAATAACAATTTACAATTAAATTATTCGGTTCCACCAACATTATTAGAAAAATATTAAATGTTGTCTAAACCCTAGTTTTGAATTCAATGGTCATGATCTAATATATCCAAACCTAGCATCAAGAATAATGAACATAATTTTTTTGTATATGATTCTTGATCAATTATTCCATCATTCATGAACTAATCTACCATGATAGATCGACAATGAGAGATCAATAGAAGTGTAAAAAAATATAGATTCATGAACTAATGATACCATAAGGTTATAAAATTCCAAAAGATATTGATCCAACAAATCCTATATGTAATCACATCATTCTTTAGTTACAAAGATAAAAAGCCACCCCCAATGAATGTTAAAACCTCCCAAAGTTGTAAAAAGGGATTAATTATGGTCATGAGAGGATAATTATTATTACTAAAAATAAAAACATTAAGCCTAGACCAAATAGTGTATTCATGTTTCATAATCAATAGAACTATTAAACTATGTAGAATCCTCTATCAAGAATCACAGGATTCATTTTTCTAAAGTATATTCTCTATAACTATATTCTAAGCAGTTCATTTATATCTATTAAAAAATATGTCATTTATGTTAATCTAAGACTTTTAATGAGACTATGTATATTATAATTAATTCTTTAATATCTATCCAAATACTTTATATTTTGACAAAATTTTGTCAATAATCATTAGGGACTAACCTACAGTGTTTGTTGTATCAAAATCATCACATACGTATTCATACTTTATAAGTCACCGAGCCAGATTTTCCATGAACAAGCACAAAAATTACTATATTATTTAATTTATCCTATAAATGGACTCTTATTTATTCGTTATTAACAGCTATACGACTCACATGTAAAGAATTATCTATCTTAAAAACCCTCTCTCCCACATTAAAATATTTTATTCTGACATTCAATATTGTTCACTAAAAATTCCAAATCCACCACATTAAATGGAAGTAAATGAGATAGTTTTTTGATGCATCCATATCCAATAAATGTGAAATATATCATTCATAATACCACAAATCTATGGAAAATATAAATGGTATACATGTCTTTCATCCATAAAAAATATCGAATATAAATATATAATTTGGTGTTATAATCCTTTGATTATTGGGTCATAAATGTACGATCTATGAATATTGTCATTAAATTACCCAATCTATAATGAAAAACTCTAATGGGAATCATAAATATTCAATATGAGACATAAAATAAATTTTAATTATTAATAATTTATAAATGATTATTTAAAATCAACCCCATATTCCATGAACTAAACATTATCCCAAGAGTGTTCATTCTCCAACTTCATGTCGGACCAATATTGATCGATATGATCATACCTGCATAACCTAATGTTAATTTATCCAAATTAATACTAAATTACTATTTTATTTAAATATCTACAAAAGGTACTTTATATTATAATGAGTTTCCAAAATCTAACACATAAATTTTGATCATATCCTTTAAATAATGTGTAATCTAGTTGAATTTTCTATCATTCAATATATGGTATAATATAAAAATTTTTTAATGACAACCCATCTTATTCCCTGAAAATCTCTAAAATCATAGATTTACTAATGTATCTCAATCATAATATATGGATGATGCAAATATATGAATGATAACCATTTTATTTATATATATATCATACCAATGATTTATGTCTAGAAGGTCTCACAAATGTTTATAATGTGATGAAACGTCATGATTTGAACAATAATATGATGGGGAACATATTTCATAAAAAATTATCCAAGTAATCCAACAATTAAGTAATCTCACATTAAATTACACATAGTAAAGGTATGAAATTTCGGAATAGAACACTAATACTCTTGTGTTATTATTCTACATGTAAAATAATGAGAGTCATAACTAGCTATAACTCTCTTACATCCATCCTGTCAAACCTATAACATAATATAATCATTAAAATTTATCACTCCCATATGAACTACCTAGATATAGTTATAAAACACATTTATAAAATCATGTTAAAAAATAACAGGTATTACAGCACTATCCATGAAAGATATCATTGAGTTAGATTAATATGAACATCAGTCATTATTATACCCACCTTTTATAGGTTCACAATTCTTATATAATATAGAATTTATTATTTTTCCCTACATTACATGGAATAGTTATATATATATGGTAATGGTTATCTTTATTTTCACACCAAAATTTTTTATCCTTACCTAATCATTCATTTAAATGAAACTCAAGATGCACCACATAACATCAAAATCCCTCTAATAGATTCATATAAAAGAAACACTGAAACAAAATTGAATATCTCCTTGAGAACATTATAGGACAATTTCACCTATTATCATACTTAATCATGACATATTTCCATGTGAGGTTCTTCATCAATGTTAGTATGTAAGAAAATTAAATTATAAAATACATAGATATAATATAATTTAACATGTATCTCTACTAAATATCAAAATTAATGATACCATAGAACATATATTTTTTGGGACATTAGAGATTAGCTACGTTAAACTATAATTGGAAAATAATACGTTAAATTAATATATAACATTCTCCACACAAGATATCTTTTTAGACATATTATATAAAATACTTATATTAAATACATGGGGAATGGAAATATTAAAAAATTGATCATAGATTCTCATTAATGGAAAATAAATATGTGGTATCCATTTGGTCAACATTAATGACACAATTATTTGAACTATCAGAATTATTTTTTAATTTACCTTCTTCAGAATGTATATAAATTTGTAGCGTTAATACTACATGTAAGGAAGATAAAATATGAAGTAAGAAAAGAGAAATAGAATAAAAAACATGAAATAATAGAAAATAAAACATTGAAAAATATTATCTTTTAAAAATAGATTAATGTGTATGTAGATGTGAAACATCTATGAAAGATTTTATGTAAATTATATTGAACTATAAATTGGAACATTAAGATAGAATATATCAAATGAAAATGGGAAAGGTGAACATTTATTTTATGATCTTTAAAAATAATTTTTCCCTGAAAACGATTTATTGATCATTTTCATTAAAAAATATTGTCACTAACTACTTTGAGTATTTTATATGTGGTTTGAAATTTTTTATATATTATATAAAATATATTTCAACTCACATACCAGAAAGGAGTGAATTAAAGGTTAACATAATCAAATTGTTTCTAAATCATGGGGTGATATAATTTAATTTTTTATTGAATAATTTTTTTAAGAATATTCCAACGAGTTATATTATAAATAAAAGAATTAATTTAATACAAATAGTTTTTGTTAACTCATTATATAATGATTGATTTTTTGAATATGATAATGAAGAATAGAAGTCTATTAAACAGTAACATGACTGAATGATAGAATCAAAATGTGTATGATTTAGTTCCCTAATAAGGTTTCATTGCAATAATTACATTAATGATAATGCATGATAAAAAATGTAAAAATAGTTGAACATTAAATATGATGAAAATAGAAAAATATTATTCACTGAGATATTATTTATCTTCATCTTAACCCCCCCCCCCCAAATACCATTTGAGATATTTATTATACCAAAACACTTAATTAATTCATATGAGAAACATGCATAGCTCCCATCCAAAATTACCATTCCTTAAAAAATATACACAATATTAAATTCAAGGAAATTTTATCCAGGTAGAGGAACATTTTTGTACATTTTTTTTCCATTCATTAACATTCATGTGACAACAGATCTCCCCTTAAAATTAATTAACTACCAGCATATTATTCAATATCAAGAAGAAGCAGGAAAACAATTGGGATTGTATAAATCTATCCATTATCTATATTACCACATAGAGAAATCATACCCCACAATATGTCTCAATCATCTCAACCATAAAATTCATTTTGGTGTCCCTTCTAGTGACCTTGGTCACTCGTCAATATCATTTTGTTGAGAAGATAGTTTGCAACCCATTTAGGCGCACCTAGATATGGTTTATTCACATTTCCATGAATGGGATCCTATGAGGAATAGAGAACTATTCAAAAATGTATATGAACACATTTCATTGATACGTTGGGATGTAAAATTGTTTACATAAAAATATATTCAATTTTTTTGCAATAATATATGAGTTTGTAGATATAAACTATCAATTTAGTCAAATACAATGAAGTTAATGATTAAAATTGATGATTGTGTTAATTATTTGAATTATAATGGGATAATTTTACATTTTACACATATAATTAACCTATTAATTAATAATTATATGATGAAAATAATGTGCAAGACCCCTGATGCTTGGGAGGTGAAAAAACATCCTAGGTATGAGCCTCCTCAACCTCACCATCCACGAACGAAATTTTGTTGTTAGGTCAAAAATGATTCCATGGAATGAATATTTAAGAAGAATTTCTATGATAATTTAATTAATGGAATTACATTAATCTTCAATGGTATGGTGTGATCTGTATATGGAGGGTGGTTCCCATAGAATAAAACACTACTTGCGTCTTTCCAATGTCAAATGTGTCCCGGTTAATTATCCATCACTGAGATTAAATAATGTATCTATGTATGAAATTCATATATTATATTATTATTCATCCACAATTTATTATACATCTTGATGTTAATATAATTGTTTCATTGGAGAGTTCATGGAAGGCATTCTTGATTCAATGAAAATTTAGGACAAGATGTTCAAAAAAACCACATAAGGGACTACATTCCAAAATTTCCAGACCAAAGTAAATTGAAACAACTTATGAAATTCTCCAACCATATAGATATTTTATGTTAACCTCCATATATTTTCATTATAGTTCACAGAGTATTATTATATCGATGTCCCCATATAGGAGAAGCATTGATTTTCACCTATTCAGAAAATAACCTCTATTGTAGAACCCCACCATTTTTTATGATTTTAAATTTCATTGAATGCCTCCATCTTTCTCAAAATCAATTAACTATTCTCTAATATTCATATAATTACCCTCATATTACCAACATTCAAGGGGTGGTTACCTTTTAGCTTTAATTAAATTATATGAAATTTTGATACTAAGATGCTTCATGAGTGAGATAAAATATGGATTTACCAAGGAATACATATTTAAGGAATCCATGGTCCATGAGATCTAGAGAACCATAAACCATGGTGGAGATTAATTTCTTCATTTTTGATTTTTTTTTTCAAAAGAAGAAATCCCATAGAGTCTCCTGGGGTCCGACAATATTACATTCTATAATGAGATAACTATTCTTTATGGAACCTACCCCATTGGAACCAATACATTACCCATAGTAAAGAACACCTTGTTTCATTAAACATACCACTTCGGGAGTCAACTAACCTTTTGAGACCCATAAATGTCAAAATTATCCAAACATTCATGAAGTATAATATTTTTTGATACACATATCCCAAGACTCCTTATTTTGTCTCCTTTTATCCAATACCCATTCATTAAATTTCAGTTCTTATCGACACAATACCAATCTAGTTCTGATTTGACTACAACTAGAGTCCCAATGTTATCGGTATCACCAAATTTTGTGTTGTACAGAATTTTTTATTGTGTGAAATGCTACATTATCCTTCCCATTTCATCAAAGAATAGGTACCCTAATTCATACCACTCATATTCATAGGTACCGTATATTTGGGCCTCCTGATTTCCAGTCTTACATGGATTGTCTACACCATGCCCATATAGATGCACAAAAAGGTGGGAACATATTCCATAAAGGTGGAATCATGGAGGAAAATAATATAAAATTCATATTTGAGAGTCCTCATGATAAATATTCTTCACTCCTTGACATGGACCATATAGATTTGTAACTTCAATCCTTGTCCAAGAAGCCTGACATAAAGCATCCTAGATCCAAGTCCTAGTTATAACATGTTTAAATAAGTGATAACATTCTTATATCATTCAGTAAAATAGAAAACAAATCCTATATGATGAACCCAGTATTCCCCATGTATGATCATTATTGGATTCCTTATACTCCACAACCATAGGATGAAACTATAATGTTATGAATATTCTACGCATTAATATCAAACCATAGTACATTATCATGGGATGAAACTATCACACTGTAAATAAACAATGTGTAATCCCCCCAACATCCATCCTCTAAATGGAATTAAACATATTAAATACAGAACATCTATGTTAATCCCCACACACCCATTGACAATCATAACTACCACATGATATTAAATGGCCTGGACCAATTATATCAAATGACCTTAAACTATGGGATCAAACTACATGATTATTTCTCCTTATTTACTAACAAGGTCTATAGGAGGCCTCTATGAAGTCCAATATATAAAACCATTTATTTGTTAAATCCTCCTCCTAGGGGGAGATATATAAAATCCAAGTGTTAAATACCCCCCCCCCCCCCCTCATTAGGGAGACACACTCCATAAAATACAACTATAAAATAATCCCTATTAGGGGGGGCACACTCCATCAAATACCACTATTAAAAAATCACCCTTAAGGGGATATAAAACGTCATCCATTTTGAAATCTTCCCCATTGTGGGACACACATCTAAATCCAAGTATATCACATCACCCCTCATAAGGAAACTCTCCTCCAAATTGAAGTGCGGCCCCCGCCCCCTCGCAGACACACATAACCACCCATAAGTCAGTACAATTTAATAAACATGTAACCCAATAATCTATGTACCACATTAAATATTTGAACAGATCCAGAATCCATATCCCATTTAATAATATTTGAAAGCCTGATGTGAAAATATGTAGAATACATATTCCCCTAACACCAATTACAAATTTAATGACATGGTATGGCTTTAGTACAATGAAAAATATTCCTCACAAATAAGATTCACTAAAAATAAGAATACATTATAGGTTCCACCCTTCTCAATATCCATACATGACCAATGATCGTAGTATTACAATCTCCCTGAACTGAAGGATTCTAACCTTCAATGATAGAATTAGTGTAATTAACTTCTGTTCAAAACAATATGGCATTGATAATGAGTTTCAAAAATATTACATAAATATACGAGGGAGACCAGGAATATATGACAAGATCCAAGGTGGAATCCATGGATTGAAAAACGAAAATACCATCCTCCTTTTCTGATTACAGAGTAGAAATCACTATTTAATGTTATGATAGAATCCAACCTTTTTATAGTTTTAATGTGTGAATATAGGATACAACATGGGTAGCATTTGGTACCCAATTAAAGAATCATAAAAAATGGTAAACATGATGTGAAACTCTTCTCCCAAAAAAAATTGTAGTATAAGTTACTAGTGAACCAATTGATTTGAATGCCACACAATCTATATATTTAGTGTCATCTTCTCCCATGATAATAATGGGAATAATTAAAAATTCACTGTTAATTTGGGCAGATGAAATTGGGGATCATCAATATATGACATCCTTAATATGGATAATTCTACACTTATGAAAAAATTAATGACGTTGGGGAAATGTGAATCAAATCATTTATATATATGCTGGCACAAAAATCTAGATACCTTAAATGACACAACATACCACAAATTGGAGACATAAACCAATAGGAACTGATGAAGGTGGAATGATGGTGCATAAATCAAGAATAATTATGTCCCTACACTTACATAATCCACGTATTCATCTTTTGGGTTCACATGAACCATATCATCCCTTTAGATCATCTATAGAATCTTGATCATCATCATGGTTCACTTATATGAGAAGTATGGTGTCCTACCCACATGGGAGATATTTGACAAATATATTGAGGCATCAGTGTCCCACCGATTGATCCTCCCTCGAGGGATTATAGCAGGAATTGTCCCAGGATATAATGAAAAAACGCTTCACGATCCTCTCGCTACAATAAGCTAATGACTTACTCTCCTTTAATAATGAGGTAGAGTATGTTTGGGGCCTACCCCCCATGATAACTCCTCATGAGCTATTGTGGAGGACTCCCACTAGACCATACTAGTGCCATCTTTAACTTGTCCAATATTCCAACTATTGGATTGAATTTATACCCACTACAATGATTATAGATGGGAACACCTAACACTGATGTTGATGACATAACCACAAATTTTCCTACTAGGAGGTATCTTGTGTGAATATAGTTACTTATACCATCACTAAGGTATCCATTCAGATCCCTAAATCAGGAAAATATGGATATGTCTTCACCAACATGGGATTGAGACCCTATCCTCCTCTTAGGATATCCAGATTGAATCTCTCTATTGGTGGTTCTATTTAAAGAATTTTTGTTCCATATCATGAGGATGAAAACTATTTTGGAGGTCCTCAACTCACCACTATCAACCTGAATAATGGTCATCATCATGTCGACATCACGTGGTGTGGAAGTCCTCCCCACACAAACCCCAACTAGTGCAGAGTTTTTCCCTGTGAATATGACATTCCCTCCTCAGAAAAACAATATTGGGGAAGGTGGGAAAATATCTAACATGAGTCCCATTTAATAATTATAGTCCATAACACACATAATGGAATCCTTAGTGACTTCAGAATTCCCCACATGAATAAGTCCCACTCAATAAAAAGTAGAACCCTATGAAGAATCTTATCATAATAGTTTACTCATATATTGAAGTGAAAATTCAATCAAAGATAGAACCATTAACCTCAAATAAAAAATATAGGGATGAATCCCACCACGTGTGACATAGGATCATGGATTCCATGTTATATTAGATCTGTTGATCACTCTATGCATACTTGAATGTGTAGGACATACTGGAAACATTCTAAATTCCGATAAAAAAACTATCCTTGTCTCCACAACATTCCCACCTCTCCAAATCCACAGAAGATATTGGATAGAAGTTAGTGTATGGGATGACACCCACATATGATTGTGGGATCTCTATTAAGTCTCTAATAGACTATTCCCCAATTATATAGGAAGAAGTTTTAAATACTCAATCCTACATAGATATGATATTAAAGTTATCCCCGACTCTAAGAGGCATCGCAACATGTAGCATATATTTGACCATGGATGACCCCCTTTTACTATAGAGAATACTTAAAGAATTTATATATATAAGGACATCAAAATTATTTTGGCATGTTCCAATCAGTTCTAAGGTTGACTAAGAGTAGTTTCCTTCCCCTAGGAAAGAGTTCCTTCGGGAAACTCTATACATCGACCACGTGTATTTTTTTGGCCACCTATATCTCCATATGTTTTAATCCTAGAGTCATACCCTAAAGACAAACAATTTTTTTTCTTCATGTATATGTGAAGCATTTTCATCCCCCCATGACCACCAGTTATGATGACTAGGGTGTCAAAAGGATCTCGATGCTCCTAACTAGTAGTGTAGGAAGGATGAGATCACATCACTATTAGTAGCTATGTAACATAAGTGGAAAATGTACAACTAAAGTATCAAGAAAACATATGTTAAGAGACTAATTGTTCTCAAATGGGTCATGGAAATGACATATTCGTACATTCATATCAACAGTTTGTGGAATTAATCCACCCTCAACTTCATTCATATCCTATGATAGGGAGAGGATCGTCAATCTGTCCTTTCTGTTGATGATGAAGGATAACATATAACTGACACAATTTTCAAAGTTTGTACTTCTAAAATATCCAAATATTAGAGGAATATGGCCACTGACACAAGTAATGAAAGGGAAAAACCACCTCAAGTGGCATCTATGTACCAGGAATACCTCTCGTAAGGTATTCACAAATATCAGAAGATTCAAGAATTAGAGATTAAAATTCACCAAAATGAGGCATTAATATCTAATATTCAACATGATGTGAAGGGGTAGTTTCGTACCAAACACTACAACCATATAAAGTTGGGCCAAAAGGTGGTTTAAACCATTTGATAGTCACACTACTTCAAAATCTCGATGAGTATAAAATTATCACCCCTGATCTTGTTAAAAAATATTGTCTAGTATTTAGAAATTTTAAAAGGAAACTTTCTATCCTATAGTAAGGAACATAATAATCTTCTATTAGATGCCAAAATTCAACAATATTAGCCCCATTTACCTTTTCTTTGAATAAACTAGAGATTGAGGTAAATGACAGATATATATGTCACCAACCCCACAGGAGCTGCATGACTATTCACCTTAGGATTAAGGTTGTGATTCTCCTCGAGCCAATGAGCCTTTCAACACATTGATGGTTATGAACCCTTTCTTATTTAATGTGATTGATTCTATTATAACTATTCTAAAGGCTCTGGAAATATGATATGTTGGATTTCTACCTAAATGAATGTCATACCCTGCGTGGGTGGACCATGATAGATGACCACCAATGTTTGGAAATCCCATATTCTTTTAATTTAATATAGTTTATGACCAATTAAATCATCATGACCACTTCAAATCAAATATTATTCATTATTTGGGAATTCATAATAGTCATTGGCTACCAACCTATGATGCTCTTTCTAGTATCTAAAAAGTATGCATTTGTTTGGTATAGTTAGCTACCTATAGGTTACATTTCTATTTTGTAGTATCAACATCTATAGATCCTCTATCAGTTCAGCCTCACCACATATAAAATGAGTATCAATGAATACATAAATAAATATATATGATCAATGAGTGGGTTGCCGACATCTTCTCCCGATTGTAGGGACCACACACTCATAAGAGATGTCATAGTTCAAGGAATAGTTACTCATAATGTGCATGAGAATTCAAGGAGTGGGCTATTTCTTAACCTAATCTCCATGATCAACCATGGAGGATTTTAGATAATATTTAATAATTTATTGCATCTGTAAGAATCATTATTATCGGATGAACCACATTTATTTCACATCCCCTTCCATATCCAGTGATAAGGCCTCTAGAATTAATGAATACTTGTATTGTTCTTAGAGAGGCCCTTGAGTTGGTTCACACTATGTACCCTATATAAATTATCTTAACTATATAAACACTACTTGGTTAATCATTGAACAAAATAGCCTCACCTAGAATAGCCTTGATATGTATAGTATCTGTGATGGGATAATGGAGCTCAACCCTCCCCCCAGAAAGACCAGACTCCCATGGTGTCTTTCATAGATAGAAAAAACATGAATTATTATTTTAGAGATTCTCATGACAATACATACATCATATGTTCCATAGATAATGGAATCCAATAGATTTTAGAGTATTAGAGACAACATGATGATATAATCATTGGTCATTTGAATCATTACCTGTATCAAAGGATCCCCATACACACCATAAGATAATAAATTATTTTTATTGATTAACACCATGACCAATTTTACCATCGATTGGTCATGTTATGCAACATTTAATCATAAGTAGTACATATAATTTCTGACCTCCATAGTGATAATGTTGACCTTGATATGTGGTATAAGGTTCATTGTCACATGATGAAAAAGTATAGTAAGTTGTTGGATGTCAATGAAATCACACATGCTCATGTAATTATATGTATTATATTCATATATCCAAACTATTATATGGTTTCCATGCCTTCTCTGACCAATAAGATCACATCTACATTGTATCCTTACAAGTCCTACAAGAATAAATGATGACGTTGTAAGGGAAACTATAGAACCCCATTGGTGCCAATGACATCACATACACTTACGGACATCATGTATCCTGAGTAGGGGATTTTCATTAGGTATGCCTAGCATTAGACTATTCTATAAATGATTAGAATAATTACAGCTTCGTAGATGTTGTTAAGTTATTGGAAAACTTCTCTAAACATGAACCTAAGAAATTCCTTGTTAACCTATAATGTTACACATGATAACAACATTGCAGGACTGTTAGAGGAAATTAGATCTATCAGAAGGCTTAAGATAATGCCTTCAACCATGTTTTTCATTCTACTAAAACCATGAAGTATATTTTTCATAGGGATCATTAACCACAACCCTCCCAACGTATTCCATCAGATATACCCTTATATCCAACAAAATTAGTCGACAACGTAGCTCAGTCATAGCTATGCCTCATCATCCAAATAGAGATAGGGATGGACCCCCACCTAATGAGACTCAGCTAAATATTTTCAAAGTAGACTTGATAGCTAGAAGAATAATATTTCTAGTAGCATCCAAGAACCAATGATTCATAAAACAACATTTGTTTCACACTCTACTGAAGAAATACCTTCCATGGGAAAAAATATGCCACATCAGTAGAAATATGTTTTAATTAAGCATCATTACATCATAACCTATGGTCTATTGTTACCCTTGATCAATTATTGTAAAATTAAATATAGTCGGGCTAATATAAATAATTGAAAATACATCTTTTAGTTTGAACATAAGGTATAATCCATTGAAGCATACATTTCAAAGGTGTCTGAGAAAGAGAAATATCAACCCAAAATCTCATTTTCTAGATAAAATTTTTTCCCATCATTTAGTGTAACATATTCCAGATCTAATTCATAGGTTATTTTTATGGTATGGAGATTCAATATTGATATGTGGATACTAGGTCAGATCTCAGACTCATCCTAAAATGGAAACATCATAAACTGGGGCTCACATAAGCATATATGATTCCGTTTAACATGAAAATTTAGGTGTTTGAAAATTGTGAGAAGAAACAGTGTGGAATGATTTGGAAAATGTGACATTTTTTTATAATGGTAATAAGAACTAAATTTATGGTAGTCTCACTGGATACTGTCTACAAATAATTATTGGGAAGACCCTGGATTTGTTTTCAGGGAGAGATACCCTCTTTATACAACCCAAGCATCAAATACTCTCTTTATGGTTGACTAGGGTAAATATACTGTGATGTGCCCCCCATCAACTAATATAAGCCCCGTTATCTAAATGCCCAGTAATATAGATGATAGGAAGAGAAATTTTATGCTCATGGGGTTGATAACATCAATAGCCCAAATGATCTAATAACTAATATAGTAAATCCTAATGATGAATTAAATGATATATTTTGATTAACAATTCATTAGATAGATCCCACAATTCCAGAATTTGGGACTGTTTCGTTTTATACATTAAATGTGAACTCATATAATACCTCATGATCCTACTCTATAAAATCACAAAAATACAAAAAAAGTTTTTCCTCCTCAACATTACTATATGTTATCCACATGTTCATAGGTATTGAAATTACCTCAGGTTCTAAGAAGCCTAGATATCTCAATAGAGGATGAATATTATATATTTTGTTGATATATTGGGTGAACTACATATTAAAAAACTAGAAGAAATTGTCTCATCAGCTTCCATCATAAAAATATCTATAGAATGGAAACTCTTTTTGATAATTTAATATTCAATAGAGCAGCCATTAAGGAACACCCTTATTATATTGGTTTCAATGAGATACCACCTCCCATGTATTCTTCAATCTTGTACAATGAATAAGATTTGAAAGATGGACCTCCTATATTCAAAGATGGTGTTTCCACCCCAATTAGAGAGTTAAAATTGTTGAACCTTAATAATAAGGAATACAGGAGGCTATAACTTATCAATGAGAACATGTTTCTAAAGGAGCAGTGGCAATATGTAGACATTTCGAAAAATCACCATGTTGTATTCTCCTAGAGCTATTAAGAGATTATCAGGATTGACCCTCGTGTTTCTATTCATCACCATATCTTCATACTGGGTTATCATCGGATTAATGAGTCTCCTAGAAAGAGGCATCATTATCACAATGTTACTGTAAAGGCTATATTTTACAATAATATCAATGATGAATTTTTCAAGGATGTTAAACACCCCAAGTTTCCAAAAAATGTTTCCAATCTTATAAGATTAATGGGTACATTAGAGTTTGTATCATATTATAGGACATGAACCACCATTTTATGAAGGATGATTTTCCCCTTCTTGTAAATGATCTATTGATCAATACTATAATAGAGTCTCATACCCACTCAATCGTATTCATTTACTCACAATACAATCAAATAAAAATTTCCCATAATGATGATGATACCACATCAATCCGGGAACCTCATTGAGCGATTTTCTATCAGGTGATTCATTTTATATTGATTAATTTTTTACCCACATACCAGCGTTCCGTGAAATAAATATATAATATAGTTCACATACAATTTATGGAATGTAATATTTATGATTTGGTGGTCAAATCCCACTAGTGATAGGACTATATCAAGGATCATGAGAAATTTTCCAATGTCTATTGCTTCTAACTCTTCAACATGATCCACCTTAAGTGAACATTAAAAAATTATCATGGAAGGATTCTTTAATTTGATATATGTTACATAAACATCAATATTTACCTATGAATAACAAGGACGTCAATAAAAATCCTACCCAAAAATAAATAATACAATTTTAGATCCTATAAATCAAATTATCCTACATATTCTAATTTATTATAAATCTATTGAGAACCAGTAAGACCTACTCATGTATCATGAAGAATTTCACCATTTACCAATGGGATGAGGAGTTCCGTAAAAACATTTATGTTATCTTTAATTACATGATACATCCTCTGGTATTAATTCCACCTAATATAGAAATGTCGTTGGTCCTCTATGTGAACACCATGGAATCGTCACTTGGATCCCTCTATGTATAGAAAATTAACATTGTTTGGGAAAACAACATGTACAATCACAGTCACATTCTCCTTGACATTGAGACTAGATACTCCCCCACTTTTCAGAGTATCTACATACAATTTTAGTAGTGTATATGTGGTGACATCATTTACATCATTGTTGAATTTATTGGGTGTCTAGAGTATACCTATTAATGTATATATTCAATCCCCCCATGATGATAGGAAAATTGATGTATTACATTATGATCCTCCAGGATTTCAACAAAGAGTTTTTTTAAAATATGTTAATTAAAATATAGATTCTGGAATACATTATCTACATTCCTCAATACCAAGAATAATGACCCGTGTATGTTTTTTTCGCATATAAAGATCTTCATTAAGTGGATTAGTCCAGGTCATTTTGGAAAATTCACATCAATGGATCCTTCTGCATCACAAACGATATAATTTTTAATGACCCCATGCTCAACATGGAAGGCCTATAAATATTTCTCATCACACCAGTACTAGATATCTTTCCATACTTGAACCTTATTAGTATTATTGAATTCTAGATTGAAATTGATGTCTTGTGTTTAAATGTGAAGGGAGACATGGAGTTAGTAATCCTGTTGTTCAAGGGTTACTACATTATTAGAATGAAAGATCTTGTTCCCCGTCTATAATGAACCCATAAATTGATGGCCCAGTTCTCTCCCCAGTAAAATGTGTCTTTTGTTCACAAGTCACAAAATGATTGAGAATATGATTTGGATATTCCACATGCATCTCTTATAGATCCCAACCAGTATGACCTAGTTATTCATGTGTCACGCTGAATGGTTATATTAACCAACAATTGAAATGATGGAAACCAATAGGTAAATGATCAAAATATTTGTGAATCTATTCAAGGGTCCTCCAATACCCCCCACAACCTAGGAAATTCCTGATTAGAAGAATCCATTATTCCAATATATCTCTTATGTGTAATTATCCCTTTAAATTGAACTGAGTGTGAAAGAATATTTTATCATGTAGTATCGGTGCTCTACCAACTGGGTATAACATGGATAAATCCTTCTAGATGTGTGGGTTTGGTGGAATTATACTGTAATTCATCTAAGAAGATGAGATACATCTAGTCATATAAGTGGGTCATGTTGGGTCCTATGGTTCCCATCATGTAGGTTTGAGGGTATCCCACAGAATTTTTATATTAGGATATTTCAAGACCCCCAAGGTCCATGAATTAATTGATCATTCCATCTGGTTTCACATGTATCCAATCCACACTATCCTTTGGTATCAACTAAGAATTGTCCTCCACACCACAATTTCTTCATAACAATTTTTAATATAGGGACATGAGGATGTGGGTACATACCATATAAGAACAAAAATAATAGTATATGTTCATTTTATATTAAACAAACAACTTTTCCATGTGGGAAAAATAAGTTCCCCTTAAGGAATTCAAAACACAATTTCTGATCAACTTTTGTGAAATATAACTTGTAACACCTGAATGTTTATTATGAATAATTTTTGGAATATAATTTTTATTCTTCAAGCACATTGTGTTTCCCATAATCGTATGTTTAATTGAAATGTGAGACACCCATAATATAGAATTACCATTATATCCTAGATTTTATCTTAGAGGTAATAATTATAACATACTTATGAAAATGAATTATGAATTCATAGAAAATCTAGTAATTTTTAAATATATAAATTATATATTTTATCGTTGACTCAATTACTAATGGTAACAAAATTAATGATATTTATATGTGTTATATAATTAATAAAATATTTATTATTCTTTAAATGTATATTAAAATCATAGGGTGTGAATAAACCCTATGTTTTGTATAAAAACCCATCTTTTTAAAAAAAATTAATCATGTGCCTTTGAATGGTGAACCCCTATTAAATGAAGATTATGACAGATTAATAATTTGTAAATTAAAAAATAAAAATTTTATTTTAAATCATGATATAAAAATTTAATTTTTTTAAATTTTAGATATTTTCTAATAATAATGATGTTTTTCTGAATAGTAATAACATGCTAAATATTAAGTTAAAAAAAAATTTTCATCATGATATTTGAAAATGTTAAACTATATTATTGAATTGTTTTAATTTATAAATTGAATATATTTTTATCATTCAATATAATGTATGTCATTATCATTAATTTAACAATAAATTAATATATAAAAACTATTCAATATTTAGAAATGGATTACCTTTAAAAAAACTTGGTCTCTCATTCAGACGATAGGATTTATTTTAAATTGATTACAACAAATTCTATGTATTGAATTTTTAAAAATGGACTCCTTTTGAATTAGTGCATTAAAAGTATGTTAAAAGGCTAATTTTATTTGGGGGCATTATGAATAGAAACTTTGGTAATTATTTTCATTTCCATGGTTAAAGGTAGATCTCATAATTAATGGTAAGAAGAATATTATAAAGTTGCCTAAACACCATTAAAAATAAAATTGGATGACTAAATTATACCATAATAATATATTTTTCCAAATGGAATAACATGACAGCAATAGACATTTGAATATGACATGAATCCAATAAAAACTAATGAATATGACAAAATGTCATAATCTAATGTTATATTAGAAAAATAATTTCAATATATGGATTACTACGAGATAATATATACTATAGATAGTCCAGATAAATATAATAGAGTTGTGTAAATCATGGAAATTTATTTATAATTTTTAGATATTATATAATTATCTTTAATTATAATACAAAAGTGATGTAAAAATTATTTTATTAAAATAAATATAAAATAAAGTATTTCAAAAATATTAAAAGAAATAATATATAAACCAATTAATGTGCTTTAATAATTTTCATGGTGACTATGACAGGTTCTTAGTGTATTTGATATTATTTTAATTTATCTTATATGTGTTTTTTCTATCAAATAAATACAATGTCAAAATTTACACTATTGATATTTTTTTTAAATTGATGTTTTATTAAATTATTTAAAAATTATATGACATTAAAATGTTAAAATGATATAATAATAAAATAAAATATTTCATAAAATATCAACTTATAGTCAATTAAAACCATATATGATAATATTTATAACCATTAAATATTTGAAATGTTGTTAAAACAATTAAAATTTAATAAAATAACTATGTGTCAATTAAAAAAGATTTGTATTAAATTGAAAAAATAACTTTTAAAAAATTTATATGTTTATTATATTACAACCCCATCTCATCTAATCTTCAAAATTGGGAAATTATGGATGTTTTTGGTGTTTGGTTTGATCTTAATAAAAATTATTTTTCATGGAGTTTTTAAAAGTACCCCTCACTTCAATTATAAAAGGGAAACACCTCCCTCACCTCTTAACTTCATTTTGAGCATTAATTCCAGGACCTAACATATTCATGTTACTTTATAAACATACCTATTTTCATTATAGAGGTTATGGTCTTCTTCAATGACCAACTCTATTTCTCTAAGAACAGAATTAGAGGAAGCACATCGAGGAAGAGGTAATATCTTCTAACAATTCTTTAAAATGACTTTCTTCTTCTAATTAATATTAATTAAATGTTTTATTATAAAGTAATAACATTAGAATAAATCATATTATCATATTATCTTATAAATTAGAAACAAAAATAGTACACC
The DNA here is from genome assembly GCA_963277665.1 of Viscum album. Lineage (NCBI taxonomy): Eukaryota > Viridiplantae > Streptophyta > Magnoliopsida > Santalales > Viscaceae > Viscum > Viscum album. Next base: position 1,186,763,562 of record OY728121.1, on the reverse strand, counting down.
TTCTACCCATCAAATGAAAAATGAAATCATCATGTGTGGGTCTGTATGGCTTATCGTCTCCACGTCGTGGCGTAATACATTTTTCACCACAACCATACATGGAAGGGTATAATTATGTAATTAATATATATATATATATGGGAATAATATTAATTATTTTCATTCTGAGATAGTATAAACCATCCACATCAATACCATTCATCAATAATGAGAACGATATCTTCGCTCGTGCGTACTTACGGCTTACCATCTCCATAGTGTGATGTGATTTAATCTATATAATATTGATTAAAGAAGGATTATATAAATGTATTTAATGAATAAATATGATATATATAATACCAATTCCATGATTTAAATGAGATAAAAATAATCTTCAATGAAGAATAAGATGTTATCTCAAAAAACATGAATAAGAACCTAAAGTAGTTAATACCTGAATAATGAGTAACAATGATATGTTACTAACAAATGGATGAAAATGTGATCATAAATGTTATAATAAAAATGATTTTGATTCTAGAATAAAAAATTAACATTATTTTAATAATTATACAGGAGTATTGGATATATACTAGGCATATTAGATATAAGGTAAGAGATAACTTTGCAAATCTTGTTTTTATCCAAGATTTTTTATTTGTAAGTATTTACTAGATGTATATTAATCATCCTCATGCATTTTTTCTTAATATTTACATAAAAATATTATTTAAATCCCATTATAAGTTTATCCATTGGGGAATTTTTACTAAAATGTATTAATATAATCCATTGACATTTTCGGTATGAGGTACTTTTGACTTTTTCGGAATAAGTGTGAGTAGAATATTTTTTAACGTGTATAACATGAACAGATTTGTATGCTTTCATAATGCCTTATTTAATTTAATATTACCCTACAATATTACATGTTTAATTTCACCTAAAATTATTTCTTAAAAAATTGTCTAACATGTTTAGGAAGGAAATTATTTTTGAGGAAGAAATGATATTTTCCTGAAGAATTAATTTCAAGTGTTTTATATAAATATTTTTACATCAAATATGACATACATGGAATAGGGATATACTTATTACCATATTTTTACTATGATTTTATTCTATTTTATTTATGAAATCCATTTATTTTATATCAATTATGATATAATTATCTTTACGATACACATTTATTTCATGGGTTATGTTATGGTGAATATTTTAAGGGTATTGTTGTAGATGTAAAAATAGTTTCATTATGATATGAGTGGTACCTATATCTCCCTCAAATTCACTGGGTAATGATTTATATCTCTAGATATATACATGAATGATACCACAAGTAATTATGTTTTTGTAAAATAGGTCTGGAATGATGAGCGAACTCAATTAAGTAATGAACTTGGTCCACTATGATGCTCTCAGAAATGAGCCTTGACTAATATGAAATGATATTCTGGGATTATGTTAGTATACTAAAAAAATTCATGACTTATATTATAAATATTAGGAATACATATCGCTTTTATTATTTATCCCATGACATGATTTTATGATCATTTATTTTCAAGATAATATTTTAAAATGTTATGTTGTCAGGATCACGATGTGATTGATATTTCCCTTTTTACACCCTTAATAAGAATTTTATGTCACTATTTCATAATGTTTATTTTCCCGAGGTCATGATGAATGGTATTAAGTAATAAATATCAAAAATTTATATAGTTATGAAGAAATATATGAGAGATAATGCAGATGTTTTCTGAACAAGTTGTTTATGTTACCTAGATTCTAAATTCAATAAATCTATATGTTCCTGAAGTGGTTTTCATTATGTTTTGTAATTAATATTCTTCAATTATGAATTAATATCTAAATGTATTGTATGGTTGTTATTGTTTTTTTAGAGAAAATGTATTGTTAACCATTGTAAACTAGGATGAGAAAGCCCTAGTAAGAACCCTATGCGTATGTATATGTATAATATACAATCATATTGTTTTAGAAATGACCATGGATAACCTATGAAAAAAGCCAAACTATAATAAATTCAATGATTATTCATTATTAAGTGTTTAAACTGTTATTATTAGTGTTTTTGACACTATGATTCTTGGTTTTAGTCAATGGTTGAAACCCAAAGGAACTGTATTAATATTGAATGTGAAGGTAAATAAAATGATTGGCCTCCCCCCCCCCAATAAATGAAATGTTTCATTTTGTAGAATAGAAAATGTTATACCCATTATCAGACAACATTATCAAGATATGAATCATTTAGGTATTCAGAAAAATAAATTCATTGAGAAACATAATGTGGAATCTATCAAGTGGTAGCGGCCACTTTCATTCAGCGGGTCTTCTGACCCATTAGATGATGAAGAATGGATTAGTACCACTAAAAAATTATTTTATGTTCTAAAATATTTTTAACATGATCAAGTCATGATATAATTATATCATTTTCAAGGTGAAATCGATTAATGGCATAATCTTATCACGAATACAAGGAAAAGAGATGAAAATGAGTCCATGGAATGGGACACATTGAAAATCATAATTTCAACAATTAAATTTATTATATTCATAAAACAAATATGGATGAAGAGTATATTGAAAATAAGAAATAGGATGGTGAATCCATTTGTACCTGTGAGGAAAATTTTACAAGACATTCAAGGTTTTATTTTGGAATATTTATTTAACATGAGAGTAAAATTTATCGATTCTCTTGGGGCTTAAAACCACGTATCTAAAGGGAATTATCCATAAGAGACTTCAATATCTATGTGGAAGTTAATTAATTTGATCTGATGGTTTATTTGGATGTTGGATTAACCAATCAGTAATATGGATTTGATAAAAAGAGAAAAATGGAATTTAAAGGAAAATCTAAAGACCACAGTGAATGGAACATGTGTTTTACCTATTTTTCAAGGTGTTGAATGAAAAATGTAGATAATATTCTTAAATAAAATAGATAATGTTTTATTGGTGGAAAAGAAAGTCATCGAGATGTTTAATGATGATGTTTTGAGAAAAATATGTCTAATTATAGGTACAAACAAATGTCTACAGAGAATGCACCTCCTACACTTCAACATTACAAGTGGAAGGAAATTAAGAATTATTCCAATTAATGTCCAAATAAAAATGTTATTGATGATGATCAAAGTCAACAAACTGTTAAGGAAGTATTGCTGAATATGAATTTAAACAAATGATTCCTTTGAGGTGTTGACAAAGGGAAGCATACGACTTCAAATGCTTGATTTCTTGCTATTTGGATAGAGCTTGATAACAGATGACTGAGTTGGATCTCGACATACTATGAGTAGTCATTGTATTATTTTAAAATGAGGATCATTTTATTCCTATTTTATTGTATCCATGTTTTCTATTTTTATATTGATATGAAATTACATCATCATTTCCTAGTTTATATAGTTATAGTCATTATTTTTATCTATTACATCAGTTTACATCTGCAATTATTTATGTCACTTCAACTTTTCACTATTAATTTATATTCCTTCCACTATGTTACACTCTACTAATGTGGGATTACTATCCCCACGAACACACCCTAGGCCCTCTATGCTTGTCGGCATCCTTGGGAGTTTGGGGAGATGTGCTTGAGTACATGTTCCCAATCGGGCTTAGGTAACCTGTTATGTGTCATTATGGGCCATGACGTCATAGTGGACAACTCCGCATCATTATCGGTCTTTTACCACACCACTACTCAGTCAATGTTATTATGGAATCCCATTCCCATGGGATACATAATGATGGGTCGACTCCCAATCCTCTATCACATATTCAAGTACATCAATAACCGTTTGATTCCATGGCCCCATTTATGGTCCAAGAATATTAACATTAAAATATTTTTAGCTTTTTTGAGGTATTAATTTAGTCCATATACATGCAGTTCATCCATTCACAATTGGTTTTATATCTTTAATTACATGAAAATGCGCTCAATGAAAACATTCAACATGTCTAAGAATCACTAATTTAAGTAATTTTCCATATAACCTGGTCTAGGATTAAAATATATAATATACGTTCAATTTGAATTTTGATTTATCTATGGGGTTATAGCCTCATTGGCTCCTCTAATGTTAGGTTCTAAAACATTGATACCACTTAAACATATTTGAAGTACCTATCCATGGTCCAATATCCACAACAATAAATAATGAGTCATGGTCCGAACATAATGACATTAAACTATATGCATCCAACCCTCATTCACATTTTATTCATCATCCATGGTGATTTGGATGTTTTATTCCCCAAGATTTTTTACTAAATATGTATAGATTCATTATCATTACAATATGAAATGTTTATATTCTTATACAAACATTCATAAGGTTCAGCTAATAATTCACTACATAACCACTCATTACCTAAAGAGTTATCTCCCCCAAATATACTTATCATTATAGAAGGTAAAATAACTAATAATATTCCTTGAACAATTAGTGGGAGAATATTCCATCAATTATATAAATTATGAAGAAGGTAATGGGTCGATAATGGTTTATTCCCCACCAATGTTCTTATCACATTATGTAAAAATATTTCCTTATCGCAAAAAAATCATAATGTGTCATATCACAATTAGGAGATGAGTTAATAAACTCACATGAGAGGAAATACATAAACTGCGATTAGTCTTCTTCCACTCCATATTTTAGAACTATGAATGACATTATTTACATTCCTATTGGATACATAGTGATGAATATATCTCACATTCGGGGTATATTCCCCACTTTTAATTCATTTCTGGGTTTAGCCTTCCCTAGGATCATTATAATGACCCAAAACTTTTATCATGATTATTCTTTTTAATCTAATTAAATGTATTATAATGAAAAATATATATATAATACTTATTCACTTCCTTGTTTTTATGTTTTTGGATTCTAAAATACCGTTAAAAATTGTTATTGTAGCTAATATAGTCATTGAACAATGACCACATGATTATTATAATTATAAGGCTTTAACAAATCTATTTTACTCAGACAAAGGAAGAGATAGCCTCATCCAAAAAACATTTCTCCATATGAAACTCATTTTTCAATGATCAGAAAGAAGGTAGCATTAATTGTATTCACTCTTGACCAGGCCCAAACGGAGCTACAAGACGTTAAACTTGAACAAAATCGCCTATATGAGAAGTGGATGTTAATAGAGATTATCACTCGATCGATGTTATCTAAGCCACCCCAAGTGTCTTTCACCATCACACACCTTACACTTAGATTTTATGTGGGTGTTATATACGTTATGTAATAATACCCTTACAATATTATTATTTTCATTATTATTTTTATAGAATATAAATTCATTTTTTTATTATTACTTTGTAAATAGTTTCTAAATCCCAAATAGTATTTTTAATTAATTTGAAAATAGAAAATATATTTTGATGAATTAATGGATTAATGAATAAAATTATATTTTAGAAAAATGTTATTACTAATTTACTTTTTATTAAATATAAATGATCGTATGATTTTTCTGAATACTATTGTAATTTTTATTATACTGTGAATGTTACATTTATCGAAACCCATGAATTTTCTATAAATGTCATTATTTATTTTAAATTTATATATTCCCATAATATGATAAGTATTTAGAAAAAATTAATTTTATTTTTGGATGCAAGAGGTTGATATTATATTAAAGTGAAATTTTCATAATTAATTGAGACACTTGATTTTTTGGATAAAAATTAAATCTTGTTTAAATATATATTTTGTTTTATGACATCATTATGACACAAAAGTTATGTGATAAAATACTGGAAATGATTTTTATCAGACAATATATACTTTCCCTTTAAAATAATTTTATTTTAGATCTTTTGGATTAATTATTTGGTTGTTTAGTAAACCCTCCATGACATATAAAATATTTTAACTATTTCCAATGATTTCCATGATAGTGTGAATAACCTCCACATAATCAAGAATAATGTTTAAATATGTTCACCCATTAGACTTATTAAAAACATTTCCACTCCCTTATGGATAAATCTATGGGAAAACACATTTGGTTGGTTTTTGCTTTAAATATTTTATTATATAGATTCGAAAACCAATGTATGTGAAATATTGAACAATTCTCATCACTTTTCCTATATAAACCCACCCATGATCCCACATATCATCACTCAAAACTCTTGGAGAACGTCCCAACTCTTCCCTCCTACCTCCATAATACTCTTGAGTCTCTCCAGGCTCCCACAAAGCCTCTATCAAACCTCTCTCATTAATTTGGGATCACATTTCCATGTAATGTATTTATTCCTTTCTAATATTATTCCAAATTTATTTATGTTGATATACCCTTTTATATTTAATTAATAAAGTTTTAATATGTTTTTGAGAATCTACCATACTTTCCTCCTTATGTTTGAATGATTTTTGACCACTTTGTCTATCATCAATACTTCCCATGTACACCCGTTACCATGCTGCAATTCTGTAAGGAATTTCTCTCTTCTCCTTTACATTAAAACAATTCTTTTAAATAATGAATATAAATTAAATTAAATATGTTATGATATTATGTTCCATGAACCCCTTAATTTACATTTCATTTATAAATGATTAGAGTCCCATTTCTCTCTCATCAACCAATTTTATGATTTATATTGGACGTCATTATGCTGTCGAAGTTACACCAAAATTTCTCGTGCAAGAAGCATCATATAAGTGAATTCCATATCCATTTCTCTATCCATAGTATTATACATTACTAACATGTACTTGATTATTGTGGACTTCAATTTATTTATTCCACATCACTTGTTCATGGATTAAATTATGATTTTTAATGAATTTATATTGTTTGATTTATTTCCTAGACTTATGAAAGAAATGAAATGCTTATATATGTTGTTCCTTGATAGTGATTCAATACATTGGGTAAAATTTAGTATCCTAATAAGTCAAGTGAAATTAGGTACTAATCATGCTAATCAAAGTGAAATGAGGTTTTACTCATTCTAATGCATGTTCCATGATGTTTTACTCATTGTTTATGTGCAATGATCCTTGGCTCATGAAAATATCATGTAATGTTTTATTTATACATTTCCGTGTTATGATAATATTTCTATTTAATGGAATTATGTTCATTTATGACTTATTATCCATTGATAATCCTATTTCCTAAAATGTACTGCATTATTAAGTTTATGACTTTTTTACTTCCTTACTATGGTTTGTAGCTCACCATTTCTTATGCATAACCTCTGGTTATCCCATGAAATGTTAAGTATGAAGGAATGTTGTGGTCATGTGAAAAAGTTTTTAATAAAGATATTGTGTTTTATATTCTAATTTGTTATGTAATTTTTATAATTTATCGATGAAAGTAAACCTCTCAGTCCCCAGAGTTGTCTAAAGTAAAATTTTATGTAATAAATCATGTTTATATGTGTAAAAATGATGAGAGTTGTTATAGTGGGTTTCAATGGATATATTTAGTTATTTATGGGATTTGGAAAATAAAACCCTCATGAAATCCTTATGGATAATAATAAGTATAAAAAATATCACAAAATTTTGGTGATTATATAGTATGTGTTTTATCAAAAAAATACATCCCTTCATAGATACGATCAAGTAGAGGTGGCTCTGACATATATGCATATAGTGGTAAACATCAGAAACAAAACTTTAAAAGAGACTCGAACAAGAACTAGTGCACGATAATGGTATTCTTACTCACTTAGTTCGACACTCTTCAGGGATATACTTTGGGATATTCATAATCGTAGTATAAACCATTATTATGGTGTTAAACAAATTCCCCTATGAATATATATTGGTAAGTAGATCATGTATGCCATATATTGAAGACTATAAATTCCTAAGATAATGAAATAAATTTATAATTTATTCTTTTTTGTCATTGATTTCTCTTATTGTGTTACCTCTAACATTCCTATTATTCCATCCAATAGACGGTAATAGGAGGACATAGGCTAACAACTTATGTGAACATCAATGTGATGACTATTCTAATTATATTCCAAAATATATAGGAGTGAAAATCACATGATTTTTCATGATACACTCTCAGTTAACTCATTTGTTTAATAGAACATGGGACAACAGGATCTTCCCACTCCCCTATGAATGAATAATCCACAATCATGAGATTCAAGAGATAATGGCCTCCTACTTTTAGGGTATCATTTTTTTTCTTGATCACTGAACAATATATCAACTCTATTGTGAATATTTTATCTATCATTCACTGTTTTGAAATAGAAATGGTTCTTCTCAATTCTAATTGTATTGAGACTAATGTTGATCATTGGTGTAAATTGATCAAAAATACACAATGCTTGATTAGGAGATCAAAATTTTGGAATGGATAGATTTCTAGAATATGTTTTTCGATAAATGTTTTCCTTTCACCCTCCGACATAAGATGGAATGGGACTTCCTTTTGCTCAAGAAAAAAGATGGAGAATCCAACAAAGCGTAAAGGAAAAAATTCCCATGGATTTCATGATACACCTTCATCATTTTTGTTACCCTCGAATGAGAGGATGAATGTTTACTTGGTGGCATAAAACCTACACTATGGAAATACAAACCGTTCCTTGACTTCGAGAGCTATGAGGAAATTTTATAAAGTTCCATCAAAGTTGAAATGGAGATATGAGAATCTCTGGGGTATCATGTGGATAAGAAGGAGAATGTGGACGATAATCCTATCGACAAATAGATAAATATAATGGTGCTACGAAATTTGAGTACTCCACATTCTAAAGGTCCAGAAAGAAGCACCACAAAAATTGTCTAAATGGGATGAGGAAATTCGTTAGTTGTGGATATAACGTGGACATTAACTTCCAACAATAAAAACACACTACTATGTTAGAGGGGAGGAATTATCCATTCGAAAATCATAGCATTCTTCATTACTTCAAATTCATAGAATCAACAAACATTAAAAACCAATTCCTTAAACCATGGGTATCCATAGGAAACCAACAACATCCAATGTAGAAAGGGAGATCATTTTCCATCACTATCTTCGAAGAAAACACCAAAAACAAAGTGGTGAAAGTTACACTAGTTATTCATTCATGAATAGAAAACGTACTTTTTGATTATGGTTCTCCATATTCTTTTATATCCCAAATGTTTAGTAAAAAAATCCAAAAACCACCATGAATAATTGGATTAGAGATGTCGATGAGAACTGAAAGTGGGGTAGTTATTTCATCCCATGAATATTACACCTCCCCTATCACAATGTTTGGATTGAACTTCCAGGTGATCCTCATCATACTGCCTCTGGTGTAATTTTATGTAGTTCGTGGCATGGATTGGATTTCTATATATAGAGAAAACATAAATTAATGTTATAGCTAAATCACTCTCTATTTGGGAAATAGCCCCCGATTATTTAAAAGTGCATATAAGAGGATGAATCTTCTTTAGAAACATCATCTATATAGTTGATATCAATTCCCTGTGAGAATGTGTATCTTGCTTAGATGATTGAGTTTGAGGAAGAAATAATATTTGAAGACATGCCTATTGTGAGGGAATTTACTAAAGTGCTTACCGATGAATTTTCAGGTCTTCCCCCTTGAATATATGTTGAATTCGTGACTGATCTTATACCTAGGGAATTTTAAATATACAATACTCTATATAGAATGGTTGTTGTAGAGCATGAAGATCTAAAAAAACTATAATAGAATCTAGATAATGGGTTTATACAGCCATGTCCTTCACTATGGGGTGCACCAGTCCTCTTCATCAAGAATACGGATGGATTAATGTTCCTTTTCATTGATTATCACAAGATCAACAAAATCATGATAAAGAAAAAGTATCTTCTTTCCAATAATTGATGAATTTTTCGATCAGAATTATTGATGAAATTACTTCTATAAGGTGGATCTGTGGTCAGGATATGAACATGTAAGTGTGTAGAGGGAGGATATCCCTAATACATATTTTTTACAAGGTAATGTCACTATGAACTCATAGTATTTCCGGTCATACTCAATTCCTCCCCGCAATCATTATGGACATGATATCAATAGACTCATCAAAAATTACCTTGACAAATTTCTGGTAGTATTTATAGACTAGATTCAAATATACTCAATAACCAAGGAAGAGCATGAGGCGGATCTACACACTTTACTAGAAAACTTGTTAAATGATAATCTTTATGAAATGTTTACCATGATTGAGTTCTGGTTGATGGTGATAAAATTATTGGTTCCTATCATCACAATAAATGTGATATCTAACAATCCCTCAATGACTAATGAAATTGGGAGATGGCCGAGGGAAAATTTAATGGCAGATATCCTGTGCATCTTGGGGTTAGCTAGATGTTATGGCTGATTTTTGAGAAATTTATCACAATTGTCCAACCCTATTTCCAAGATAATCATAAGGGAGTCTAGTTTGTATGGAGTGATGAATGTGAGGAGATCTTCAAGTAGTTGTAAAGAAAAAATATCACTTCACTTTTGATCACACTAACCACATGAGGGGAACAATTTTTGGTATTTAGTGATGCTTTGAAGAGGGTTATAGGCTTTCTATTGATTCAAAATGACAATGTCATTGCCTATGAGACAGGTAAATTGAAATATCATGAGAATAAATATCAAACACTTGATTTGTAGTTGAATATTGTAATCTTCACATTAAAAATTGGCGACATTAACTCTTTGGGGAGAACTGTGAAATATATACGGATCATAAAGGTCTCATGTATATATTCACATAGAAATATTTGAACATACACCAATGAAGATGGTTAGATCTAATCATAGACTATAATTGATCAATCCATTACCACCCTGGGAATGTGAAAAAGGTGGTGGATGCTCTATGAAGAAAGGGCCTAGTGAGTCAATCATTGATATGAATTTTATCGTATTCAATAGTAGATTTGATAAAGATAGACATGTGAATCACAAAAAATGGAACATAATCAATCCATTGAGAAATGATTGCTCAACTGTCACTTTTGGATCAGTAAAAGGATACTCAAATGGATGATGATGGAATTCATAAGAAAGTGAAAACTTTCAAAAAAGGGATATCATCAGATTTCGATGATAATGAAGATGGAATTGTGAGATTTGGTATAAGGCTATGTGTTCTATCAAATAAGATGTTAAAGAATGAAATTTTTGATGAGGAACATAATTTGAATTTATCCATTCACCCTGGAAACACAAAGACATATCGAGATCTCTGAGGGAATTATTCGATGGATAAAATGATGAACGAGATATATAAGTATACATCAAAGTTCCTAGTATATCAGTAATTGAAGGCTGAGAGGCATAAGTCTAAGGGAATTTTGTAACCATTACACATACCCACATGGTAATGGAGGAACGTCACCATGAACATTATCATAGTACATCTGAAGAAGTCCAAAGGAAACAATGCTATATGGGTATGTCATCGATCATCTTACAAAGGCTACAAACATTATTTCAATTTGATATTATTTCTCAATAGATCAACTAGCACTGTTATATATCATAGAATTGGTAAGGCTCCATGGATTAACACTATATATTATATCAGATTGAGATCTATGATTCAACTTTATGTTCTAGAAGAGTCTTCAATAGACTCTCAATAATGAGCTGATTATCAGTATGAATTATCATCCTCACACTGATGTCCAATCTTACAGACAATCCATACACTTGATGAAATGTTGAGACAATGCTCAATGGGATTCAAAGATTTATGGGATCGATATCTTCCCCTAGTCGAGTTCTCTTACAATAATTGTTTCCAGTAAATCATCCAACTAGATCCTTATAAATCCCTTTATGGGAAGAAGTGCAGAACACCAGCCTGTTGGGATGCTATTTGGGAGACAAAACTCCAAGGTCTAGAGATGTATGGAGAAATTTTGGAGAAGGTTAAGACCATCCAGCATCTCATCAAAGCTACTCGGAGTCAAAAAAAAGTGGTACTCTAATGTTCATTGAAGAGACCTAGAGTGTAATGTTGGAAACATGGTATTCCTTTGAATATCACCAAGGAATATTGTTATGAGATTATAAAATAACGGAAATCTTACTCCAAGGTAAATTGGCCCTTTTGAGATCCTTGATCGCATTGGAGCAGTGGACCATCATGTTTCACTCCCACCAAACCAGCCTCAAGATCATGATGTATTCCAAATATCACTCTTGAGAATGTACATACCTGACCCATCACATGAAGTCAATCCAAGGGTGGTACAATTGGATAATGGACATTCCTATGAAGTGAATCCTATGAAGATCATAGATTGTAGAGATAAATTTCATCGAAATAAAACAATTAACCCCATCTAGGTGTTGTGGATAAACCTCATGTTTGAAAATTAATGCTTGAACCATAGGAAGTGATGATGTAGAGTTACCCTCATCAATTTTAGTGTGGGAAAAATAAATTTCAGTGGTAAAAATTCGTAATGTGGGAATATTTGGATAAACAAAACATTAAATAATTAAATATAATCTTGATCTAAATAAATGTGTTATTCAGTTAAATGGATATATAAAACATATGAAAAATCCTTGGTTTTCTGTGCTTGGATTTTAAAATAATGTTATAAATTGTTATCATTTCTAATATATTCGTTGAATAGTGATCACATGATTAGTATATATATACAGATTTAACGAATCCAATTTACTCATAAAAAGGAATTGATGACCTCATCCAGTGGAATTAATTTATACAAATCTCATTTGTCAGAGTTTGGAATGGTGGTATCATCCCTTTGATTCACACATGTCCAAGCCCAGGCTGATCTTCCACATGTTACAATTGAACGGAATATCCTATAGGATAAGGTGATGTTAATAGAGATTACCACCATAGCGATGTTATCCGAACCACCCTAAGATTATGTCCTCATCATAGCACATACCACTAGGCCTTATGCATGAGTCATAATGGGTTATGTAAAAAGTCCCTAGAACTATAATTATGTTCATTGTTTTTGAATAAAGAATATAAATTAATTTTATTATTGTTACTTTATAAATATTATTGAAGTAAAAAAAGTATTATTAGTTGTATTCAACTAAGAAATCTATTTTTATGTATTAATGTATTTTTAATTAAAAATTATTCTAACAAAATATTGTCACTAAATTACTTTTATTTTAATATAAATGGTCATATTTATTTTAGCAGACATATAATTGTTATTATGGTTTGAAAGGTGTATTTGTCAAACCCCTGGAATTTTCAATAACCCTCATTTTTATTTTTAAGTAAAAATTCTCATATATAGAAAATGAATTAGATAAAATCAATATTATTTTTGGATTCTGAATGCTGAAATTATCTAACGGTTAATTTTTCCAAATATTCTGAAACAGTCAGATTTTAGGTAAAAATTAAATAACATTTAAATATATAGTTTTTTTATGACATCATAATGGCAAAATTATGATGTAATAAAATAAAATAAAATGGATTTTAGGCTAATATATCATTTATATTTAATATAATGTTAATTTTTTTATTGGTTTTATGGTTCTTTATTGGACCTTCCATGACTTATGAAATATTTTATCTTTTTATAATGATTTCCTTGAGAGTGTGACTCTCCTCTACATAAAGAAACCCAATATTTTAATAAGATTTGAAATTAGCCATATAAAATTATGTTTTACACTACCAATTGGAATATACCATGAAAAAAACCATGGTTTGGTTTGGTGTTTTAAATATTGAAATGTATAGATTCCAAAACCTATTTTTGTGAAATAGTAATTAATTCCCCTCTCTTTTCCTATATAAACCCACCCAAGCTCCCACCTCTATCCATTATATTGATATACTATTTTATTTTCAAAAAAAATGATGTGGTATATTATTTGACCCCTACATAATTCAAAACATATTTTTTAAGGATGACATACCACTTTCTCTCTATTTAATTCATCACATGTAAACATGTTTCCAGGCTGACATTCAGTTACGGATTTTTGTATTCTCATTATATTTCATGAAATTATTTTACATTATGAATCTAAATTCCATTAAATATGTTGGTTTATTATGTTTCATGACTCCTATAATATCCATTTCATTTGTAAATGGTGATATACCGCTTTCTCTCTCATCCACCCATTTTATGATTTCAATTTGATTTTGTTATTCAACTGAAGTTGCACCAAAATTTCCCAGGCCAAAGTTGTTGTATAGGTTATTACCAAACACATATATATATCAATTGTTTTCACATTTATGAACATGTACTTGTTTATTATCGACTGAAATTTATGTATTCCACATCCCTTATTCTTGTAATAAATTATGATGTTTAATGAAGCTATTTTGAATGATCCATGTGCCACACATATGCAAGAAATGAAATATTTACAAAGGGTGCGCCATAATAGCACTCTATTGCATTGGATAAAGATTTTCATAATGATACTTCTAGTGAAATTAGGGTTTACTAATGATAATTTAGTTGAAATATGGTTTTAGTCATTCAAATTCAAGTACAATGAGGTTTTACTAATGATCCATGTGGAAATGAGCCTTGGCTCATGCTAATATCATGTTAAATGTTGTTGCCCAATTTCCATGTTATGATAATCATGCTATATTATTCCTTTACTTACATGTTTCTATTGTTCCCCATTGATATTCCTTTTGTCTAACCTGTACTATATTCTTCGTTTTATGACTTCATTACTCCTTTATTGGGATTTATATATCACCTTTTTCTTATGTGTTTCCACAGGTTAGCCAATGCAATTCTAAGTACAAAGTAATGTTATGGTCATGTAAAAGAAGTTTTCAATAAAGATGTTTTTTTATCTTCTAAGTTGTTATTTAATGTTCCTAATTTCTCAAGACACTAGAAATATCAAATCTCAGTGTTGTCTTTTGTGCATGCTTATGTAATAAATCATGTTTATGTGTGTAACAAAGATAAGAGTTGTTATAATCATGATGACATCAGGAGTAATTTTATTTGAGTTTTGCATGGAGGAGGGTATCATTGGACCTACATTCAAAATTCTTATCACACTTTCATTCAACAATAGTCTTTGTAGGACACCCACATACTCTACTACAATATCTGTTCAAATTTATGTTGCAACTACCCCTTTGGTAAAATCTATGTGAAAATAAAACGATAACTTCCTCTGTGTTCCTAGCTTTGTGAACACAAATTAGTAGCATCCATTGGATGAGTTGATATAATTTAAAATAAAAATACCCAAATCCACCACACATAATGTGAAATAATATCCTTACCCCATTTGAAATTAGGATTCCTGATATGAAAATTATGATAAGAAAAAAACCAATTTTCATAGGACAGGGGTTTAAACTATAGCCTTACCCCATGTGAAATTGGGATTCCTCATATGATATGTATGGGATGAAAAAAAATTACCCTTATGAAATAGGGATTCAATATATATTATTAATAGAATAAAAAACGTGTATTTCCGTATTTAAAATTGGCATTCCCCATATGATGAGTAAGGTATGATAAACAATCCTTACCATGTTTGAAATTTGGATTCCAAATATGATATACATGAGATGAGCCAACCCAATGATCTAAAAATTTAACATTAAACTATATACATACCCTATATAAAACCAGGAGTCCTTATATTTTATGTATAGGATGACCATAAAAACCATCAAATTATTAAACCAAGATGCATCAAAGTGTGAGATTATTCGATGTCCTTACACGAGAGGACATCACCCCTCTTTTATAAGTCACCTTATCAATTAAATTTCATAACTATTGATGGATGAATTCACATTCATGTGTGATATTTAGTGATTCTTAGGGCTCTCATTAGGGGACCATCCATGCTGTTGACTCATGTTGTAGTTTGCCCTCTAATCCAGACTTGGTTTTAACCTACCTGCATGTCTATCTAGGACATTTTTATGTGTGGAATAATATATCCTAGGGAACTAAATATTAGCACTGACACATTCTCCACTAATGATTCCATGCGTCATTATTTATTTTATTTGAATATTCATAATATTCCCAATTTGATTTTCTCTCTAATTGCAATGAAGACTAGGAATAGTGTCTCACATACAATCTTGTGTTCACACAAGTAAATAACTACAATAGTAAATAACATATCTGATGATTCGAACTTATTAAATGGTTGATATTTACATATTCCTCCATTCTAAAATGATTTGAATAAAGATCCTATGGTTAAAACAAGGTTGTTGTTTTTTCCATATCCATCGATCAATTCCCTATTACAATAATGTTCATTATAGTCCTGATCTCCCTTGTAGGATTTTATACTAACTTTTTCCCATATCTATGTTATCTACTACAAATAATATGAGATTTATACCAATCCTTTTCTCCCACATCAATCATGGATCACATGGGTTTAGGATATGAGAGATGGTTTTACAAAATAACTTTTGTGTCACAATAGTTCTTTGATTTTATGAAATCTATAAGATTAAATAAGGATCACAAGTTCATGTTTCATGAAATTAATCATTTATTAGGAGATCTTGGGAATCTATCATGTTACAGCAGAATTAATTATCCCACAATTATTGTTTCAAATCCTCAATATTTTTTTATGCATGAAACTTTTAGAAGTTCCACATGATGATCCATCTTATATGACTATAAACATGGATCCAAACTACATGTATCAGGAATATAGACTGTGTGAAAGTCACCATGGGAATGTATTTCCTTGCATCGGGCCTCATTTTTCCTCTCTTCACATCATATTTTGAGTCTTCTGTAAAAAACATTCCTTTTGGGATGATTATATAATGGAAAAAACTCAATAAACTTACACAGGAAGCCAATTACACAGATTTTAGAACACTAACTATGTGAAAGATGCCTTCGTGATGTAGCATGTGTAATGGTTCTATAAAATTGTCATCCACATCAAGATAACTCTCTACTACTCTTTTCGCATCCCCTTTGAGTCTCAAAAAACCATAATATGATCATAATATCCTTAAAATATGTTCAAATCACCATATATTCCTTTTACTAGAATAAGAAATACTAGGAAATCAATTTCAATTGGGTTAAAATCCTTTGGCCTCACGAAAAACTTTCTTTTAGTGGGTTCCCTTATGTCCAATAATTATTAAATAAAACCATTTTCAACTCTGACATCCATGCTCCATTCCATTAAATTTGTAGTTGTGGTCCATGCATAAAAAACTAAACTATTTATAGCTTTTTGTCCTACTAGAGTGATATTAAAACTCTTATAGTTAGCGGCGCAAAAATCTAACATGTTAAATCATTGTAAGTGTCACGACCCGCCCTCGGGGCCCGTGCCGTGACTACCCCAAGCCCACCTTCCATAGGCCAGGGGCTGGCGACTAGCACCAAGGCGTAAATCCCAGTAAAAAGGGAAGGCATTGCCGTTGAAAAGTAAACAAAAACCACAGAGTAAGCAAGCGGATAGGTAAACACTAAGTAAGAACAGAGTACAACTGAAAGTGCGGAAAAGTAAATGGGCCAGTATACAAACCCAAACTGAAAGTAAAGTACAACTCAAAAGGGAAAACAGCAACTATAAAGTAAAATCCGCTACACCAAGTTGTCCACTGGAAATCCCACCTGAAGGGAGGGTACAGATATCTCCACTACTCCACGGGTCCCGCCGTCCGCTCCGAACACGTCCTGCCCAGTGGTCCACCTCCAGGTACCATCCTGCTCTGCAAGCCTCAGCCATGATCAACGTTGTCCGTCATCTGCAACCAACACAACGTAGTGCGGGCATAGCCCGTGCAGGGGTGAGTATAAGCAACTCAGTAGGGACCCCGAGACCCCCGAAGGTCTCCCAAAATCCACAAAGGATAAACCACAATGGTAAGATACAATCACTAAGTAACAACCGACACTGCTTAGGTATATGCCCATACATATACCTAAGTCATCAATTCCAATACGCTCTAACCTCCGAGCCCAAGTACAACTCAGTCCACACAGGAAAGCATACGTATTCCACACAGGAAAGCAAAACGAAATTTACACAGGATAGCACAACACAATCCACACAGGAAAGTAACAGGATTCAGCTCACACAGGTATACTTCTTCGAAAGACGATAAAGATGATCTCTGATCCATCTAAGTCGTCGGACCCATGAAGGATCGATAGGTTACTAACCCCCGCAAAAGACCCACACAGGATCAGGCCCACACATGACCTGTAAGCGCTCGTTCACACGGGACCACTGAGCGCAATGACCCACACAGGATCGGACCCACACAGGATTGAGCCCACACAAGACCTGTAGCACTGATCCATGTAGGATCGCTGAGTGCTGTAGTCTTCATCATCGAATCCACTAAATATCTCTTTACTATCGTCGTCACAGTCATAGTAGCAGTAGTAGTAGCAGTAGCAGTCGCAGTCAGCACTAGGGTTCCCGCACACAGCAAGCTCGTTCGGGAGGGTCCGCTCCACGAGCCGAGAGGCTAATACATCAACTATCACACAGTCCATAGTTGATGTATCCAAAAGTTCCGTATCTTCAATAGGAACTCAACGCAACAGATGACGTGTCAATCGGACGCCCGGTCTGAGAGTTATTGGTTTTTTCGTCCAAGGGGCCTGATTGGTTTTTAAGGCAAAACCAACCTGACCGTACTCCACCTGCGTCCAAACCTCGGGCGGAGAATGCTAAAAGATCCGTCTCACTAAGAGGAACACAACAAAGATGACGACACGTCAATCGGACGTCCGTAGCTCATGATATGAGTGTTTCCGCTCCGAGGGCCCGGTTGGTTTCGTGTACGAACCAACCCAGCCGAACACAAAGTATTCCGAAACATTGAGTGCGATATACCAAATCTACCGTCTCGATCCAAGGATCGCATCTCCGCTGACGGTTCATCAATCAGAGGTCCTTAGAATATGTTATGGGCAAAAGACCGAAGTCAATTCGAAAACGGGGGGTTCGGGTCCGAGTCGACCCGGCCCGACCCCCCCTGGGACGGCCCGAACCGGGTCGACCCGACCCGGGTCCGACCCGGCCCGGCTGGCGGTGGCGCGGCCCGGCCGGCGGCGGCGCGGCCCGGCCGGCGGCGGCGCGGCCTGGGCGCCGCTCGGGTGCCACGCGCGGCGGGCAAGGCCGCCGCCTCTTCTGCTGGCGGCGCGGCTGAAAGCCGCGCCTTTGATCAACGCCCCCCCCCCCCCCACTCCCCCCACGTGGGGGCCTGCTTTTGAGAAAAACGGGGGGGCGCTGCCCCCCCCCCCTTGGTGTAACCGTGGCCCCCCCATTATGGGGGGCCGGTTTTGGCAAGCCGGGGGAATTAATTCCCCCAGTTCTTCTCCCTTCCGGCCGGCCCGACCTGGCCGGCCGGTCCTTCCTCAACGAGATCGTCAAGGCCGGTCCCCTTTCCAGCTTCTGACACCGGCAGCGTGGCTAGCTGCCGGTCTTCTCATTCCGCCGCGGCCCGGAACCGGCCGCGACCTTCGTCGTCCGGCGCGGTGCGACGGCACCGCGCCCCTCCGCTGCGGCCCCGCTCCAGCCACGGCGCCTTTGGTTTCCTTCGACGCAGCACGACGGCGGCGCGTTCATGATAAACCTTCCGCGGCGCGACGCTACGACGCCGCGCAACTATAGCCGTGCGATTCCCGCGTGGTGCGACGACACCACACCATCTCGTTCATCCACATGAAAAAAATAATAATATTCAAGAACAAAGGAGGGGGGATTCGGCCGTGTTTGTGCGGTCCGGCCCCCCTCTCATTAGATGATAACACATAAACATTTATCCTCACGTTTTTCATGCTAGAACAAAGATCGACAATAAATAAATATTCAACAACAAACCCCTACCTCGGTTTCAAGAACGATGATCGTCAACGACCCGCGGAAGACGCGTCGCGGTGGTCGGCGTCACGGAAGAAGGATGTCGATGTTGTGAAGCGAGGGTTCGAAGCTCTTTGACAGAGATTTCATCGCGGAAAACCATCGCGGAAGAGATGACGTGGAAGAAGACGTCGTCGGTATCACGGGAATGACGTCACGGAAGACGGTTCCCGAGAACGTGGCGTTTTCGTCGATGTCCGAAGGTTCTTCGCGTTCTTCGTCAAAGCTTGAAGAAGAAGATGATGAAGGCTCCAAATTCCCTCAAGGTGGCAAGAGAATTCAAACCCAAATAAAAAAAGCTAAAGTCTTATTTTATTCACACAATTATCAATTTGAATTTCAAAGGTTTAAAATTCAAACAATTCAACTCCATTAATTAACAAGATGTCATGTTATTAAAAGAGGAGTTTAAGGGTGTTTTAAAAATAGAAGGTGAAGAGTTATGCTTCGTGTGTGCCCCACCACACTTAATCCTCCCAAGGGAGGTTAAGTGGATGTGGGTCCACCCTCTAACTCCCTTTGGGAGAAGTTAATCAACATGTTTAAATAAAAATTTGTATTCCACAATTTTTATTTAACTTATTCAAAATTCCCAAAAACTAACTCTCAACCTGCAATAAATGCAACCTCGGAAAAGGTCTCATTTAGCGAATATCGGCGCTGCGAGTTCATCGGTGCCCTCAGAATTTGATTCTGGGAACTGGTTCAAAAGTTAGAAATTCCCGCTCGTTCGTTCACTGAACGTACCCAAGCCAAAATTCAGAAATTGATTCCGGGCACTCTGGGCCTCGGAATCAGGTGCCGTCAGAAACCGCGTTCTTGTAAAATTCCAAATAAAATTAAGAAAAAATTTCCCTTAAATTTTACGGGTCTTTACATTACTCCCACCTCAGGGATTTACGTCCCCGTAAAGATACATCAAAAACTAGGGAAACAAAAGAGGGTATTGAGCACGCATCTAAGCCTCCCGCTCCCATGTGCTCTCCTGGAGGTTCCCATGCTGCCATCTGATGCGTACAAGTGGAATAGATCACCCACGTAGGACCCGCTCCTGTCGATCCTCTATCTCCACTGGGACCTCCGTAAAAGTCGCCCCATCGTCAACGTCAAGTTCCCTATGGTCAATGACGTGCGTCGGGTCGTGCACGTATCTCCTCAACTGAGATACGTGGAAGACGTCGTGCACCTGGTGCAACTGAGGTGGTAGAGCCAGGCGATAAGCCACCTCGCCAATCCTGCTGAGGACCTAGAAGGGTCCGATGAAGCACGGAGATAACTTTCCGCCTCGGCCAAATCTCCGTATAACACGTCGAGGTGAGCCCCGCAAGAAGGCGTGGTCGCCATCCTCGAACTCTAGTGGCCTCTGCCTCCTGTCAGCGTATGACTTCAATCGGCTCTGAGCTGTCCTCATCCGCTCCTGGATGACCTGGACCTTCTCTGTCATGGCCTGGACCATCTCCGGTCCCACAAGTACTGACTCCCCAGGGTCTGTCCAGCACAAAGGAGATCTACAAGGTCGGCCGTACAACGCCTCGTACGGTGCCATCCTGATGGTGGAGTGGTAGCTGTTGTTGTACGCAAACTCCACCAAGGGTAGGTGGTCCTCCCAGCTACGACCAAAGTCGAGGACACATGCGCGGAGCATGTCCTCGAGAGTCTGGATGGTCCTCTCCGTCTGACCATCCGTATGAGGGTGAAAGGTTGTGCTCAGACGTAGCTGCGTCCTGAACGCCTCATGTAACCCCTTCCAAAGCCGGAAAGTAAAGTGAGCATCTCGATCGGAGACGATAGATGATGGCACACTGTGGAGCCGCACAATCTCCTGAACGTAGAGATGCCCCAAGCTCTCCACTGAGCCCTGCTCTCTAATGGGTAAGAAGTGTGCCGACTTGGTGAGTTGGTCAACAATCACCCAGATGGAGTCATGACCTTTGGAAGTGCGTGGAAGTCCAGTCACGAAGTCCATAGATATCCCGTCCCACTTCCACTCCGGGACCTCCAAGGGTTGTACCAAGCCTGCTGGTACCTGATGCTCTGCCTTCACCTACTGGAAAGTGAGGCATCAAGAAACGAACTCTACTACAGCCTTCTTTATGCCCGGCCACCAGTGCTATTGTCTGAGATCCTGGTACATCTTCGCCACTCCAGGATGTACCGCCAAAGGAGAAGTGTGAAACTCTCTGAGCACCACCTCCCACAAAGAGAATGGTACCATGGTACATCCTCTAAAAAGGATGTCGTTCTCTGCTCCAAGGGAGAAACCATCAGGTTCATGTCCCAAGGATATTTGTGCACGCCGTGTCTCACAGTCAGCATCCTCACGCTGTGCCTCTCTGACCCGCTGTGGTAGTGGAGGGGTGACTGTGGGAGACTGAAGGAAGGCTGCTCCATCTCTATCCACGAAGGATATCTGCAAAGAGGCTAGCTACTTCGTCGCCTCCTCAAGTAGTTGAATGTCCATCCTCCTGCTGAGGGCATCGGCTACTACGTTTCCCTTCCCATGAGTATAGACTATCTCAAAGTCATAGTCCTGGAGAATCTCGAGCCATCGCCGCTATCTCAAGTTCAGGTCCTTCTGCAAGAAGACATACCTGAGACTCTGATGATAAGAAAAGACTGTAAAACGCTCGCCCATAAGGTAATTTCGCCATGTCTTCAGAGAGAAGACCACTGCTGCTAACTCCAGGTCATGGGTAGCGTAGTTCTGCTCATGCGGCCTCAACTAACGTGATCCATAGGTGATCACTGCCCGCTCCTACATCAGAACACATCCGTGTCCGGTCCCTGATGCATCACAGTAGACTACGTACCCTACTCCCTCCTCAGGCATCCTCAAGATAGGTGCACTGGTCAATCTCTGTCTCAGCTCCTTAAAGCTCTGATGACATCTGTCTGACAACACGAAGGGTTTCCCCTTCCTCCTTAATGTACGGCAAAGCTGCAAAGATTTCTCCTTTTCCGAAAAGTGAAATCCGGTCTCATCCCCTGTATGAACCACGTTCCTTGCCTAATATAGTCAATCCCATAATGATTAGTTAATTCATGGAATGGATGATGTCGTAATGCCTCGACGCTACTACCAAGAGATCCAACCGTTACTCTCGTCTCCAAGGGTTGAGTCACACTGTCGGCATCAGTGTGTGGTCATTGGGTTTCCTCCAGTAAGAATCTCGCAAGTGAGGGTCAAGTCAACAGTTTTTAACCGACACCTCTTACTAAAAACAAACAAAAGACATGAAAACAAAAGTCACCAAGGAAAGTATCTTTTATTACTTCAACTTAAAGTACAAGGACACAAGGAAACACAAACTACGACGCTAGAGGCATTATGGGCAAAGGACTCTATGCCTGGAGCTAGTCCCGCACTAGTCCACCCACTTCTGGAGCTCCATGATCGTATGCTTCAGCTGCCTGAAGCTGTGCTCTCCCCTGAGGTCGGGGTGGACCTCCTGGTGGTGGTGGTGGTAGAGCCTCAAAGCGTCACCCACCACCTGTTGCTCGGCCAGCTCCTCTGCCTCGTCTGCCTCCTCCCTGCGGACCGCCACGGTCGAACCTCTGCCTCTGCCTAGGTGGTTCCTCAACTGTTAGCTGCTCCTCTGCATGGCGGGTCGGGCAATCACGATCCATGTGGCCCTGCCCGCCGCACGAGTAGCACTGTCTACCTCTCGAAAGACTGGCTCCGCGCTGTGTGCCCCGCACTGCTGAGCCAGTGTCCTGAGGTCGCTTGCCTGAAGGTCTGGTTTGCCTAGACCCCTGAGTCATCCGCCGACTGCCAGCTGCAGAAGACACTGCCACATGCCGCCCTACGGTGGGTCTCGGCGCTGGTGTAGACTCAGCAAGGAAGCTCTCGATCAAAAGGGCCGCTCCAGTACTCATGTCTGAGTCGGTATGCTGAGGGAGATCAGTGATGCCCTGATCTCGTGTCTCAAACCCTGCTCGAAGGTCCGGGCCCGGAATAATGGGTCTCGTACCATGTCGGTCGAGTAGCGGGAGAGATCAGTAAATCTCGCCGAGTACTGAGCGACGGTCATGCTGCCCTGCCGCTGCTGAAGAAGCTCCTGGATACGCACCACACGAAGGGTGGCTGGGACAAACTCTGAGTGAAAGAGGCTCTCAAATTCCATCCATAGAATAGATGCCTCATCGTCCTCCTGGAGCATCAAGCTCCCCCATCGTCCTGCTGCTGCGTG
This sequence comes from Viscum album, assembly GCA_963277665.1. Classification (NCBI taxonomy): domain Eukaryota; kingdom Viridiplantae; phylum Streptophyta; class Magnoliopsida; order Santalales; family Viscaceae; genus Viscum; species Viscum album. The sequence goes on along the minus strand of OY728121.1, from coordinate 1,186,739,454 downwards.
CAGTAGGCTCGCAACGAGGATCACCATGAGGTCTGCAGGTGTTCGGTACATGAGTCAAAAATGACCTTGTTTGAAAAGAATTATCCATGTAGTTATATGTATAGCATCTCCAGAGTAGTATTAATGATTTAAATATCATATATATCTAGTATATATTCATTTTATACTATTCCATAACATTTGGAGAAAAAAAATTAAATGCACCGTTTATGGAGACAGTAGGTCGTACGTACGCATGAACGCTACTTTCATTTCTTTTTAATATTAATGGAATTAAAACTAAATGAGAGATATATATATTATAATTAAAGAATTATATTCACCATTTATATGTAATATATATCATATATATCCATTATATATATGTATATATATTACTACATAAAATTTTATGATAAGAAATGAAATGTACCGTTCAGGGAGACGGTAAGTCATACGTACGCATGAATGCTAATTTAATTTCTATTTCTTACTTTAATGGAATGAAAACATAATGATACATAGTTATATTAAAATAAAAGTATCATATCATATATAATATCATTAACTCCATCCTTTATACATCCCACATATGGCATCAATGATTCAAATCACTTTGAGGGGGAGGTAGTCCTCACTTCCTAAAATTAAATTATCGCGTTTACCCATTTTGGAAACCATAAAGGGATAGAATAAATGAAAAATACCGAATAATACAGAAAAAATGAAAATAATTAATATATCATATATAAATACAGTGACATCTTAATGGCCACCATTAGAGGTGTTAAATGGAGATTGAACAATCATCGTTTCGTGAGGCAGTAATTCACCACCCATAGAAACAGTATGTTTTTAACCATTATATGGTAGTGTTTATAAGTGTAGATCAAATACTTTGCATAAAAACATCCTAATATATTGAAGATACTATTTTTTACAAAATAAAGGAATAAAAAAAGTTTATGGGGTTGGATAATCAAAATAAAACAAAAGAACATAAGAGAAGACATTACCTTCAAATCTGATAACCCTTTTTGATTTGAGCCCAATAGCTTCCATGGAAAGTTGTATGCCCAAAGTGAGGATACTATGACTAATAGAGGGATGTGGAGAGACAATATGGTAAGATTTTGGAAGAGCCAACGGATTGCGAGGTGTGGGTATGTGGGTAGAGGTGGGGTCCTTTTATAAGAGGGTGGAGGGTCTCTTTTGGAAGGACTTGGAAAGATACTTTATTATAAAATGAGTTTCGGATTTTAAAGGTCACACAATGATATATTTCGAGGATAAGGTGATAAGGGTTAAAAATCAACCCATCAAATAGGTTTTAGAGAAGTTTAAGTCTTAGATTTTACCTTATCTTTTCATTTTATTTAAATCCTTCATTGATGAGGTAATCACTGCATCATCACAGTGTCATAAATATATTTATTTATTTAATGTCTAAAAACTATAAAAAAGATACCTTGAAGTAAGAAATATTTTTATCTTTACAATTAATGTTTATAGTCTAAGAGATCATTTATGTAGACAAAATTACAATTGTTTTACTAAGGTGTTACATACTTTTGTTATATTTTCCTTTGTTTAAAAATAAAATGATAAAATGTCACTATCACCCAAAAGTGATTCCATAGGGTCCCTAAGTTGGAAAAAGGCATCCCATGGTCGTAAAAGACAGAAAAAATAGAATTATGACACATTTTGTGGTTAGTTAATATTATTATGATATTATTTTATTACCCACAACTACCTGATTACTAATTATTCACAATAATTAAAGATAATTACCATCATTACTATTCATAATGACCAAAAACAAGAGTCGTAATTAAATAATTTTGACCTTCTGATTCCAAATATGGAATCCATTCAACAAAATTCCAAAAATATAAATTGATGTAATTAATTGGAAAATAATTCTCGTTGTCAAAACCAAAGATGAGTTTTTAAGAAGTATAATCTATCAAAAGATTGATTTGTTTTTACATCCAATTTAAAAGTGAAAATAAATTAAATGCCCAATATTTTATTAAATTATAAAAACCTAATTAAATTACACCTTAAAACCTATTATATTTAAAATATAACAATATAAATAAATTGGATGAAAACGATGTTTTGAATTAAAATGTTGTATTTTTTACTATTCATTAAAAATGAACACTATCAGAAAAATACCAAAAATTCTCCATAAGATAAATATGAATTCCAAATTAAGAAATTATATCCATCTTAAAAAATTAAAAAAATATAATTTTCATTAATAAATTATATAGTGAATTCCTGCGGTCAAAAAATAGCATGTCTTTAAGAAACAACATCTATTAAAAGATTGACACTTGTTTATGTTAGTTTTCAAAATTAAATAAAATCTAATGAACCCCATTGGATTAAATGGTAAAAAATATTCTAATTAATCTTTAAAACAAATTAATAATACAATCTATCATTATATATTAATTATATTAAAAGAAGTTTTTGAATAAAAATACAGCATTTTTTAAAAAATGATCTTTATCAGAAAAATACAAAAAATTTACACAATGTAAATTTTTATGTCTTCATTGTAATGAATAATTTTATTTTGTCAAATATAATATATAAAAGTGAAAAAATTATATTTAAAAAGGGTTATCCATCAAAAGGCTTCTATTCAGCCTTTTAAAGAATATTAGAATATTTATTCATAAAATTGGATTTATTTGTTTTTTTGGGCTCTAAAATTTATTGGATAAATGTAAAAAATATTTAACAAACATATATAATCACTTTTTAGTTAATTATGTTCATTCCCTCCATTACATAATCTAGGAGCTTACTACTATTTACAATAATATTATTATATTATTAGTGTGCATCGTAAAATTTCAAAGAAACTCATTGTTGCGTATAGGGTACGCCATCGAACATAGAATCCCATTTAAATTTATATTAATATTGTATTCATAAATATTAATAAATATAAAAAAAAATATTATTTATTTACCTGGGATGTTATATCCTTCCCACCTTTTGGGAATTGCGCCCTCGCAATTTTTAAAAAAATTCGGCACTGAAACTTCATTGAAAGCCCCGCATCAGAAAAGGAGTCAATAAAACTATCAATTTAAAAGAAATAAAGAGAAGTAAAAAAGGACACTCGAGACAACAAATACTAGGATTACATGAAAACATGTATATGGAGGAAAAAACAAACCATCAAGGTCTGATGGAGTGTGATTTAAAAAATGTCTACGGGAAAGTTATCCACCAGAAAGTCACTAACTTGTGATGGGTTATATGGTATTTGATTCCACAGTAGGAAATGATAAAAAACAATGTTTTTGTTTTATGTTACATTTTTCTGAGTAATTCATTTATGAGCTTAACTAAAACATAAGGAAACATACTTACTTGTCATGTAGACTTTCAACTTTTACTAGATTTCTAACACTAACTCATATTTTATCCAAATGATGAGTATTTAAAATGACTTGTTCACATTAAGAGCGCAATAATCATATTCGAGAGAATCACATAACTCAAAAAAGATGAACTATATATTTACAATGTCTTAAGACCTTAACCAAAACCAAAATTGTTTGTATAAGATCAAATAAACCCAAAACAAGATAATATTTTACAAAAAGAAAAACTACTCTTAATCTCCAAAATTTTTCAAACAACCAAAAGTTCAACAAAGACCATTCGATTCAAAATTTCCCTTAAAATTCATCAAAAATAAACCAACCTATGATTGAAACAAAACTCTCTGAAATATATAATGGCATAGTCTTCCAAGGTAAATCATAACATTTAACTCCAAATAACAACAGTTACTCTTAATGTCTCATATGTAAAAGTAATTATCATAATCACATATCCTCCATGATAGGACAATAATTACCATAGATAACCAAGAATCAACTTATTCTTGATTCATAAAATCAAATAACTAAAAAATAATTTGTCATACTAACCAGGGACTTCACGTAGTCCAGTGGTAGGAAATAAATAGCAGTCGCACTTTGGTTGGGGGTTCTATTCTAGCAGCATGGTCTGACGCCACCGGTTGTCACGTGTTCTGCGTGTTGTCCCTTTTTCCAAAACTATTTATTTCATAAAACATTCCCCAAAAGAGATGAAATCCTAAAAAATAACCATAACATAATTTAAACTCAATTTTATCTCATGCCTTTCATTTTCCATCATATAGTAACCCATAATTACCTCAAAAGTAAGGATCATATATAAGCTAATGGTTACCATTATAATTATTACATGATCTTCTACATCGAGTTGGTTCTCTCATACATGATGCATTAGAGAACTCACCATGGTTCAAGTGGTTTATCATGACTTCTTGATAGTTGTTTTAGAATAACAACAAGATTCCTCATTGAATCCCCTATTTCATCGAGTCTCTTAATTAGAGAACCACCACAATTTATATTAAACCCATTATCACTTTGGTTCCTGCTAGATCCATCCATTCAATAAAACCAAAAAATGTCAGTGTGGTTATATTAACAAAATCATCATGTACTAATGAGGATGATAAACCATAAGATATGCTTATCCAAGATATCTCAAACTCATTACAACTTTGAAAAATAAAAATGACTCCATCTAATATACTAACCATTGTAGTTATACACAACTTGTCACTTATGCTTAGACAACACTCTAACCTCTAAAGTTATCTAAACCTCCATTTGATACCAATTACAAGGACCCGTCCTTAAAACATTACTTAATCTTGAATTAAATGAATAATTCAAGTTGAGGATCTTTTCAGGTTTAGAGTTTTAGATAATTAGGAAATAACTATTACATCTCATAAGATTACAAAGTATACACTACTACTATAACAAATTTTTCACAACAATAAAATTACATAAAAAAAGAGTTATTTTATTGATTTAAATATTCTTGAATACTTCCTTTCTCTTAAAATTCCTTAAAACACGTGAAAAACATTTAAAAACTTGGGTTGAGCATAAAAATATCAGTAAGGGTTATAACATAATGAAAGGAAACATTATCCTGCCAATAAATAAAAGTCAATGAAACCATAACTTTTAATCATAACATACCTTCTGAAATAACAATATTTATGTATAACTCATATAAATCATAATACATTAAGATAACATTAGGTATTCATAACATTCTTAAGTAGGTTGTTACCCTCATGGTTACGTTTGGAATACCCATCACAGTATATTCCCTAAATATATTCAGAGAAACCTTAGCGTTTAACTCCATCGATTTACCCAATGCATTGGAGAGCTATCACGGGCTAACCTGCCCTTAGTTTATCACGGAACCACCCATTGTCATAAACAATGCCCAAGAACCATAACATAATCGTATCACATAAACAATGCATTAAAAAAACATAACATTTCAACATTTCAATCACAAGATATCAATACAAAACGTTGATACAATAAAAACATTGTCAAAACTATATTCAGTACAAAAATAAAAGAAAACTATAACATGTTATTTATTTTTAATTTAAAAAATTTTATGGCTTGTAGAGGAATCTGATACTCAAATAATTGTCACGGCGTTTGAGAAGTCATTTTCGCTGCATACGCAAGACAAAACATTCCTTTTGTCGTTTAGTAAATCGATTCGTATACAAATATTCCTTTTGAATAAAAGTAAATGTCAATGGGGTTTATAAACCATATAAAATGAAGTTGTGTATAAAACAAAATCCTTGTCAATGAATGGAGATTGAGACGAAGTCCCTTACAAAGACGGTATCCATAGATTAAGGATAAATCAATTAAATAAATATGTGTAAAAAACAAAAATACACCCAATATAGGTGGATATAAAGTGTAAAACAGTCATAGGTCATCCACACATATTCATAGAATGACATATTCATGAATTATAGGTTTAACCCAAAGAATTCAAATTGGGTTAAGAAGTTCCCTTTCAAAAATTCCACAGCCTAACGACATCATTTAAAATTCAAAAAATGAGTTGATGAGAGATAAAAAGGGTATGTTATCACATGCACATAAAATTTACAGCAATAAATATATATAAGAATATATCCCAACATAAAAATATATAAATTAAAAAACCTAACAAAAGAAGTCTTTTAAAAAAGAAGGGTGAATAGTTCCCTTACCAATATGGGAATCTTTCGAAACGTACACCCCATGAAAGAAGGATAATACAATGACGATGTAAATACCCATAAATTAAATTATATTAAGCAAAGAATAAAATCATGGTAATTACATAGACCAAACAAAATGAAAAAGTGGAAAATGTAGCATGAATCTCACAGGAATAAAAAGTGAGATAAAAACCACTTACCTCGTTGTAATCAATCGAGTTTTGTGACAAAAAGATAATAAGCACCAAATGAATCACATAATACCATGAATAGAAATATAATCATGATGATATATATTAAATGGAAGTACAAAATACACCACATGTAATAAATTAGTGGTGAACAATGCAAATCTCACAGAAATAAAAGTGAGATAAGAAGTCCCTTACGAAAATTTGTCAGCCTAACGACGCCACTTAAAACCTCCAAAAATGGATTGATTAGATCATATAGTGTATCTCATAATATGATAATAAAACATACCTTAAGTGAAATATAAAATAACATCCACCAACTAAATAAAAAGGATCTTAAATGAAATGAGATAAAAGAGAGTACTTAAAAAGAAAGAGAGTGGTAGGATCCCTTACCTCAAGTTTGACTTGTCTTGTTCGTTTCATTATATTCTTGAATAATAAACTTTTTTCAATTTATAATTTCTTGAGGAACTCATTTAAAGTTTATTATTCAATTCATATAACATATAATAGTTTTAAAATAATTAGTTAATTATTTGAGTTCATATCAGACGTTTTTGTCGATGTTTAGTACATGAGTCAAAAATGAACTTGTTTGAAAAGAATTGTCAATGTAGTTATAAGTACACCATCTACAGAATAGTATTAATGATTTAAATATCATTTATATTAAGTATATTTTCATTTTATACTATTTCATGACATTTTTAGATAAAAAATGAAATTCACTTTTCATCGAGACGGTAGGCCATACGTACGCATGAATGCTACTTCCATTTCATTGTCATATTAATGGAATTGAATCGTAATGAGAAATATATATATTATAATAAAATAATTATATTCATCATTTATATGAAATATATTTCATATAAATTCATTATATATATATACTTATAATAGTACAAAACATTTGAAGATAGGAAATGCAATGTACCGTTCATGGAGACGGTAAGCCGTATGTACGCATGAACGCTACATTAATTTCTATTTCTTACTTTAATGGAATGTAAACATAATGATACAAAGTCATAATATAATTAAATTATAATATCATTTATAATATCATTAACTCCATCTTTTATACATCCCACATATTACATTAACGATTCAAATCACATTGAAAGGGCGGTAGTCCACACTTCCTAAAATGAAATTGTCACGTTGAACAATTTTGGAAACCATAAAGGTATAGAGTAAATGAAAAATAAATAAGAATAAATAAACAAAAACATAATTTATATCTCTTATATTAATAAAATGACATCTTAATGGCCACCATCAGAGGTTTTAAATGAAGATTGAACAATCATCGTTTCATGATGTAGTAATTCGCCACCCACAGAAACAGTATGTTCTTTACCCATTATATGGAGGTGTGTATATGTGTAGCTCAAATAAATTTCATAAAAACATCCTATTATATTATAGATACTGTTGTTGTTACAAAATAATGTAATAAAAATATTTTAGGGGGTTGGAGAAGCAAACTAAAATAGAAGAACATAATAGAAGACATTATCTTCAAACCGGATAACTCTATTTAATTTGAGCGCAAAGGCGTCCTTGGAAAGACTTATGCCCAGTGTGAGGCATATATGAGTAAAAGTGGGATGTGTAGAGACAATATGAGCAGAGTTTGGATGATCCAAGGGCTTGAGAGGTGTGGGTAAGGGGGTAGAGGTGGGGGCCTTTTATTAGAGGGAGGAGGGTCACTTTTGGAAATTCTTGGAATGTTACTTTATTATAAAATGAGTTTCGGATTTTAAAGGTCCCAAAATGAAATATTTCGAGGATAATATGATAAGTGTTCTAAAGCCACCCATACAATAGGTTTGATACAAGTTGAAGTCTTATATTTTACGTTATCTTTTCATTTTATTTAAATCGTTCATTAATGATGTAATCACTACATCATAATGGTGTCATAAATAAATTTATTTATTTAATTTATAAAAATAATAAACAAGATAACATGATGTAGGAAATAGTATTACAATTCCAATTACTATTTATAGTATAAGAGATAATTTATGTAGAAAAAATTAATTTTTTTTACTAAGGTGTTAAATACTTTTGTTATATTTTTCTTTCTTTAAAAAAAATGATAAAATGTCACTATCACCCAAAAGTGATTCCATGAGGTCCATAAGTTAGAACATGGCATCCCATGGTAGGCCATTACACAAAAAATATCATTAGGATACATTTTGGGGTCATTTTATATTATTATGATATTATTTTGTTACCATTAACTACCCGATTACTAATTAATCACGATAATTAAAAATAATTACCGTCATTACTATTCATAATGTCCAAAAACAAAAGAGTCTTAATTACATAATTTGGACCGTCTGATTCCAAATATGGAAACCATTCTACCAAATTCCAAAGACATAAATTGATGTACTTAATTTAAAAATAATTCTCATTGTCAAAACCAAATACTAGTTTTTAAGATGTAAAATCTATCAAAAGATAGATATGTATTTACATCCAACTTAAAAGTGAAATTACATTAAATGACAAAAATTATATTAAATGATAAAAAAAGATTAAATTAAACCTTAAATCCAATTATAATTTCAACATATCTATATAATTAAATTGGATGAAATGGTAGTTCTGAATTAAAATGTTGTTTTTTTACTATTCATTAAAAATGAACATTATCTGAAAATTCCCAAAAATTTGCCCTAAGATAAATTTTATATTCCAAATTAAAATTTTATTTCCATATTAACAAATTCAAAACATATAAGTTTCATTAATAAATTATATAGTTAATTCCCGTGGTCAAAATAAATAGCGTGTTTTTAAAAAACAACATCTATCAAAAGATTGACACTTGTTTATGTCCGTTTTCAAAGTTAAATTAATTATAACGACCAACATTGGATTAAATGGATAAAATTTATTCTAATTGAACATTAAAACCAATTAAAATGTTAATCTTACCATAGAAATAAATTAGATTAAAAGGAAGGTTTGAATTAAAATACATCATTTTAAAAAAATGTACTTTATCGGAAAATACCAAAAATTTACACAGTGTAAATTTTTATGTCTTGATTCTAAATAAGGATTTTATTTTTTTTCAAATATAACATATAAAAGTGACAAAAAGTATATTTAAAAATGGTTCACCATCAAAAGGTGGTTAATCGTCCTTTTAAGTAATATTAGAATATTTATTTTTAAAATTTGATTCATTTTCATTTTAAGCCTCTAACATTTATTGGATAAATGTACGAATATTTAACAAACATATATAATCACTTTTCAGTTAGTTATTTTCATTCCCTCTATTACATCGTCTAGGAGTGTACTACAATTTACAATAATATTATTATATTATTAGTGTGCATCGTAATATTTCAAAGAAACTCGTTGTTGCGTATAGGGTACGCCATCGAACATTGAATCCCCATTAAAGTAATATTACTATTTTATTCATAAATATTAATAAATATGAAAATGAAATATTATTAATTTACTTGGGTTGTTACACTACGACCTTCTTGAAGCATCAATAAAAACCACAAAAATTTCTCTAATGAGGGTAGTGTGAGAATGGATGTAGTGATAAGAATCCTTTTCAACTCCATGAACCCTATTTACATTCATCACACCTAAAAAACATGACCCATTTTATGTTTTCCGGGTAAGAGGGTTTGAAAATATTGAGAAATTTCATAAAAATCAGTGATAACATCCAACAAAACCGAGTAAGCTACGGATATATTTCACTGATGTTCGCCTCTAACATCCCTAAATTGCAGTTGCTTTGGAGGGATCCGCATAAATCCCACTGATTGCGATGAAATGGCCCAATAATGAGAGTTCCATCAACCAGAACTCACACTTTCTATAATTTTCAAAGCGATTCTCATATTGCATGTTATCCAGTATAGTGCATAGATTCTCTGCATATTCCACCTTGGTTTGAGATTTTATTAGAATACTCTCTATAAAGAATACAACAAATATTCATGGTATTCTCAAATGAATTTATTTATCAAGTCCATGAATATTTCTAGAGAATTAGTGACTCTGAAAAGAATTATTATGATTTCATAGTTCTCATACCTTGTACAAAAATTATTCTTGGGGATATCCTCCTTCTTCACCCTTAACTGGAAATATCACTACTATATATCCACATTAGTGATGTATTGTGATCCACGTATCTAATAAAAAAAGTCATCTATTCAGGAAAAGGTTCTTATTCATTATCATGATTTTTTTGAGTTAAAAATAATCAATGAAAAGGTGCATTGACCCATCATTCTTCTTGATGAAGAGTATTGGTTCACCCAATGGTGAAGCCCTAGAGCATATAAACCCTTTATATATATTCTCTAAAAGTTTTATATTTCGCTTCTCATGCTCCAAAACAGTCATTTTATATGGAGTCGTGGATATTCGAAATGACCTATGTATAAGATCAATCGAGAATTCAACATCTCTTCTAGGAGGAAGACCAGACAATTTCTTAGGAAACAAATCAACAAATTCCCCTCAGAATAGGAATTAATTCAAGGATATTTTTGTCCATAGACTCAGTCATATTAGAATTATAGAAATTCCCATAAGGAATTAATATCCTTCCTTGAGATGATGTGCTAATGATGATTGATCCTCCTCATTTCACTTTTACATAATCGGGAGTGATTCTCCATATGGAGAGTGATTTACCTCTCACAACAATTTATTTTGTCTCTAAATATGGACGACCAATAAATTCCATGAATTTCATCCAATTACACAATAGGGTGTATAAATAGGTTCTTTGAGAAGTTCAATCTGAAAATTGTGAAAGGGGAAGAGTTTATTCATTGGATACAATGATTCCATATTTTTTGTTCTCCCAAACATCTTTACTTGCACGATTTTTGGTGGTGTTGGGATTATTCTACTAGGCATTAGCGATATATAAGAATGTGTAGAACAAAAATCAAAACGTATGTTCTCAGTTCTTGAATGAATAACTAGAATACGAGTCACCACTTTGTTTTCGAGGTTTGCTTTGGTGGTTGTGATTGAAAAAGATCTCCCTTTCTGGCTTGACGATTGTTGGATGCCTCCAAAAACTATTGGCATAGGGAAATGGTTTTGAAAATTCAATAGTTAATCATAGATGAAGCAATAAACAATGTTATGAGGGTATAATGGAGCATTCCTCTCCTCTATCATAGTAGTAGGTTCTTCTTCTTGGATTTTAATAGTCAGGTTCCGATTCTTCCACATCTAAATCATTTCCCCATCACCTTTTGGAAATTTTTGGGGTTCTTCATTCCACACCATTGAAACGTGGAGTGTAAGAAATTCATGGATCCATTGGATTTAGCTTTCAGACTAGTTGAATTAAAGTCTACTTTCCTCTTCTTATTCCCATGATACCCTGGAGATTCGATGATCTTAATTTTGACATTCTGGGAACATCGGACAATTTCCTTGTAGCTAGCAATGTCATATATTGATAGGGCTTTCTGTAAGCTTGGTTTTAACCCATTAATGAATCATTCAACCATATATTTGGGGGTAATATCAAATACAATGGAATATCCTTGATTCCTTGGTATGTTTTCGTCATAGGTTATGATAGATTTGTTTCCTTTTTATGGTGAAGAAGTCCCATTCCATATTGGGCTTGATGTTACATGAAACAAATCTATCGAAAAAAAATTATGGAAATTCATCCATTTAATGCCTCAATATGCTCCTCGGGATTCATATTTTAAATAAAATTCAACCATTGATCAGCTTCACCCTCCATATGATAAGAAACCATTAAAACCTTCTCTTTTCCGGAACATTGAAGGATGGAGAAGATATTTTCAATGGTGTTGATCCATTGTTCAGAAATTGAAGGATATGTTGATCCATTCAAAGTAGGAGGCCCCTAGATTGAGAAATGTTCCTTCATATGGGGTAGAAAGATTAACTTGACCCATGTTTCTATTCAATACTTTAGTTAACAGATATATTATAATGACATTGTTGGCGATTCCTGCTCACATCTGATTGGGAATCTTATTACAATAGTCATCACATTGATCTTCGCATCAGTTTTTTGCACGATCCCTATAATTATTTGATATTGGCTGGAATAAAAGTAATGTTGGTGGTAAAACATAAAGGGGAATCTACTGATAAAGAGATAACTTATAAATTACATTTATTTCCTTATGTTATGAATTTATAGGATTCAATATATGTTTTCCCTGATCTAATTCTGAAAATATATTCTTTGGGGGGTTTTATTACCTTAATAATGGATAATACTAATCTTATGAATTTACCAAATCATATCCCCTGTGAGTTTCATAACCAATAGTGCAGCATGGCCGATTGTCTAGCACCAGTTCCTGTTTGAGTTTTTCCCAATGCGGTGTTTTTGGGTTTTACAGCTAGATACATTTGTGCCAGAGAAACCTCAACTTATTTGTATCTTGATAGAGATGTATTTTCTTGATAAATCAGCCACTATATACTCAAAAAAATTTAGGGTGTTTTATTATATATTGTATTATCACAAAATCTGTTACTAGTGTTTTCTAATCATAATAACAAAAATAACTAAACCTATCCTCTGATACCAACTATAACCACCCTTCTCATTATTACACACATAAATATGATTCATTACATAAATATGATCTCAAAACAACTTTGAGGATCATGAGATATATTGTCTAGGGAAAATTAAGAACATTACCCAAGAAAAATTAGCATAAAACAAAACATCATTCTTGAGAACAAATCTTACTTGACCACAACATTCTTTCATACATAGCATTTCATGGGTTAATATGAGGGAATGAAAAATAAATAGGTGATATATAAAGCCTAGTAATGGAGAAAAAAAGAAATAAAATTAATAACATATTACATGATAGGAAATAGAAATATCAATGGAGGACAAGAGAAACATTAATATAAAGGCATGATATATAATGATTATCAAAACATGGAAATGTGGAAAGAACATTTAACATGATATTAGCATGAGACACAACTCATTTCACATAGCGCATGAATAAAACCTCATATAAATTGAATTACTATGAGTAAAACCTGATTTCACATAACATATCATGATACTTATCTTTACCTAATTATTTTGAGCGCTATCAGGGTGCACCCTTCTTAATCATTTCATTTCCGGCATACGTGTTCCAAATAGATCATACAACAAGGATTAATTAAACGTAATCATTTATTCCCAGATAGAGTAATGTAGAAATTATTCATGAAACTATATAATCAATAATTAAATGTGCATAATGGTTAATACCCTTGATAATGAAATCGGAAAGGTATTCACTTCACAATGACTTTGTCTTCGAGAATCGCAGTGCAATTTCAGGATCATAACAGTGTGATATAAGAATTCATATAAACCATTGATGAGAGGCAATGTTTTATGTAATCATATTTAATTTGAAATTTAATTCAATTGGGTCATATATATTCATGTTACATTATTTTTAATAGAATTTAGAGGCATAATAGAAACAATTTTTTTGAATGTAATTGAGAATAGAGAAATTTCTTTCAGAATTTTGGCCTTGTAATATGTGTTCATGGGAGGTATTAATGAGAGAGTAAGAGGCCTATAATCATAATAAAATAATGAGAGAAGTATATAAGATGTAGGAAATCATATCACCATATTTTTAATTTAATGAAAAATTGTATAACAGTATAATGAAATGTGGAAAAAAATAAGAAATGAGGAAATCCCTTACTTGGAAGTCTGATCCTAAAGGCCTGGTAAAGGTTTCAGAGAGGCTTAATGGGAACATGGGGCATCATGGAATGATTATAGAGATAATAGGGAATAGTAGGGACGTTTTCAAAGGGTTTTAGTGAATATAAGTGGGAGATTGGGTGGGTATATATAAAAAAAGAGGAGGGAATTTATCAATATTTCACATACAATGGTTTCAGAATCTTTATAATTAAATATTAAAAACCACAAACCTACAGATAGATTTTTCACATGGATTTTTCCAATGGGGAGTGAAAAAAATTATTTTATAATTCCAATGAAGTATTTTCTATAAATATTATGATTTCTTATGTGGAGGTGAGTCACACTCTCAAGGAAATCATTTTAAAAACCAAAAATATTTTATAAGTCTTGGAATGTCAAATAAGGCACCATAAATTTAATAAAAAACCAAAATAACATTATTTTAATGGAAGAACATATTTTGGACTAAAATACCTCTTATAGTGTTTTATTACGCCACTATTGGGAAATTATGACGTCATAAACACATTATATATTTAAATGGTATTTAATTTTTACCCAAAAATCGAATATATCAGAAAATTATGAAAAATCAACCATTATATAATTTTTACATCCTGAATAAAAAATTTCAAATAATTTTATCTAAATATTTATCTAAATATGTTAATTTTCATTTTTACATTAAAACCAATATTTATTGACATTTAATGGGTTTTAAACAGTTTTCAAACATAAAAAAAAATCAACTGTATTCATTAAATATTATTCAATAATGTATATTTAATTAAAATTAATTTATTACTAATATCTTATAAAAATATTATTTAGCTAAAAAATTCATTAATTCAACAATATAGATTTCTTAATTGAATATTATCTAAAAATACTATTTATTCTTTTAAAACCCATTTACAATGTAAAAATAAAAAAAAAATCATATTCTTTATTCTATTTAAAACTAATGCACATACACATAATACTATTATCTAGTTAAAAACCCCCTTATAAAAACAGCATAAGTCCAATGGGTACGACGTGTGATGGTGAATGACTCTTGGGGTGGCTCGGATAACAATGGTCGTGTGGTAATCTCTATTAACTTCTACTACTCCCATAGATGATTCCATTAAAGCTTAACACGTTGAAGCTCTACCTAGGCTTTCTCAAGAGTGAATCCTATAGATGCTACCTAGTTTCTGAGCTCCGATAAAAGGGCTTCATATGGATAAATTCAACTCTATATGGTAATCGCTTCCTTTGTCTAAGTAAATTGGAATTTTAATGACCAATATTTATAAAAATCATGATATCACTGTTCAACAACAATATTACTAATGTTATAAATTCATAATGGTATTTTAAAATCCGAGAACATAAAACCAAGTATGAGAATATGTTTTCTATGTTCATTTTACATAAAAAGGAATTTAATTAGATCAAGATGAATTTCATTAATAACATTTTGGGTCATCAAAATATTATATATATTCATGAATTAATTTACTATTTCCAATATGGTTATAAATATCAGGATTTGTGAACATAAAAAAGTATGCAATTGTTGTCTTATTCCATGAAACTCATTATTTTAGTGCTCACAAATCATGTTTTTCATGATTCTGATGAATATAATCTTTTATGATAGTAAAATATTTTCTTCAATGTTTTAAAAACATCTATATGTATGTATATAACTCAGTTAACCATTAGTTATAAGTAGATATCGTTAGTCGAAGCATACTACTGGTTTAAGATACTATTAGGTCAAGAAGCTACCACTTGTTGGTATATTCGAATACCTTGATCTACCTTCTTGATTTTCTACTCTCGAGTTAATATACCTACACTATTTTTTAGATCTATACTTAGTAGATGATCCAATCACTTGATTCTGCCATAAATTTAATTATTATACCACAAATACATTGGAGCCACTATTCACATGAAAATAAAAACTCGAAAATCAATTTGTAACATTAGATAAATTTACTGACTTGAAAACCCACCATTATATAGTGTTAAAATTATAATGTGATACAATATGATGAGATACCATTACATTTTTCCTACTAGTGAAGCCACCATCTATGAAGCGACTTCTAGAGATAAAATATTTCTATCAAGAATTAATTTGAAAATAAATTATCCGAACACTATTTTTTTCATTTAAAAGAGAAAATAAAAATATCAATTTAAGATTTAATATTAATAAAAAAACTCCATGGGTATCTAAAATTCAATTTCCGACCATTATAGTTCTATTGCTCTAAATGATAAACCTTAATTATTATATTATTACGCAGAAATAGATACCTAAATTTGAGAGAAAAAAATTTAGAAGAAGACCCCTCATGTTCACATGGGAGTTTGGCACATGCCTGGAAATATAATCACATACTAGTACATGTTTAAAAAAATTAAATAAAAGTGAAATATGTGTGACCAAAAAAACTGGAAAATTGGAGATTAAGAATAGATGTCTTCTGAAGACTTTCATGACCCTTTGATTTACATGATTTTATATATATCATGATTGTACATCATTTAATGAAAATGTAAAGGGATCATGAACAACTAAATCTATTAAAATTGTGATTCACTACAATTTCTCATACATAATTTCAATCTCCTAATATATTTTCATAACATTCAAATAAGGATATGCAGTACTCTATTTATCAGTAAAACATGGTCTCCAATGATTAACCATACATTTCTTAAAATTCCCACCGTATTGTTGTTAATTTTATTGTAATGAATGTTTTCTGAAGAATTCATGTGTGAGATGTACTTATTTTATCCCATGAATAATGTATTAAGTGGAACACTTCCCAAAAAACATTGTGGGACGTTATTTGTGAAACCCAATTGGATGTGTGTATCCATTTTTTATTGAAATCATTTTGGATGCATGTGATTTCTAATTGAATGGAATTTAGTCTCACCATTTTATTAAACCACTTGTTTAAAAATCACCTATTCTTATATTCAATCATTTTAGTTATTTAAAAATAAAAAAACATTTTTATAATATTTTAATGAAAAAATTACCATGATAGTGAACTTTTATAAGTCTTCTATATAAAAATGTTGATATATGTATATTATTTTCTAAAGATTGATTATTTTTAAAAGAACGTAAATGTTCATGATCCTGTATTGAAGATGATTTTAAAAAATAAAATTATATGATCATACATATTTTTTATCTAGGGCCATTTATAAAAATATAGGGATATATGTTTATAAATTTTTTTAAACATAAATTTTATTAATAATTAAATTCACCACATACTGATTTGTCTATATTAGAAAACATCATAAATATCCAAAACATTACATACAATTAATGAAAAATATTCATTGAAAATAACCTCGAGAAATTGTAAAGTAAGATTCAATTAATAGTGTTTTCAAGAATGTGGAAAATTCTATTCATGTCATAAATGATAAAAGAAGGATTCCTTTAATATTTTTTTGTAAAATTAAAATCATGCACTTATGGAAAATGAAATATTCATTCAATTAAAATTATATTGTATACAATATATTATGGGTAAAAACATATCTACAATGACATTTGTTAATTTTATGAACTTCTTATAAATCATTTTTCGAATACATTTACATAGAAGATAAAACAATTAAAGAACCGAGAAATAATGTATTTTTTTCATAAAAAAATTCTTCTAGAATATTCTATTAATCTAAATATGAGAATGAATAGAAACAATTTTTATTCCTGAAATAATAAAATTAATGATTTTCTTTATAGATATGTCATATTTTTACATATAAAAAACATAATAACAATCAATCTTGATAAAATTTGAAATTGTAAAATAAAATCATTACCACATTGATATATTTTGATTTGTAAACACCTTAAAAAATATAATTAAATAATAAATTAAATATAATGAGATTAAAGATATTAGTTATACAAAATATAAATTGGAATGTATATACACATTATAAAATAAATAGTTTCATTACATTACATATGGTCCAGTTGAGAAGATTTGTGATATAAATCCCTTACCTGATGTCTTAAATTTCAATTTTCATGTAAAATACTCATATATAATAAATATATGTATATTATACTTATTTTAAATGACCATATAATTAAATATCATACCATATATGATTTTCTATGGTGTTTCTATTGACCATTTATTAATAATTCATTGTTAAAATCTTATTTTGGTAGTAACTACATCAATATCCATGTATATTTTTTTTAGAATTTTTTCCCATAAATATTGATTATGGGTCCATAATAATGATAATTATAACCCTGATATTTAAATAATATCTCTTTATTATATATTTATTTAATTTATTCTAAAAAATTAAGGGATATAAAATGAATTACATCGTTCATGGAAAAGGTAGACTGAATGTACCCAGGAGAATTGATTCCATATTCTCAACTGATGGGAGGAATTAGAGGAAAATATCATTTTAAATTAGAATGATAATTTTTATAACATATATATAAAATATGATCATTAAATATATTCTTCTTACCATCCATGTTAATATTAAACGAAAAATGTATCACATCAATTCGTGGAGGTTGTAGTCTACACCTAAACATCAGTACTGTTATCATTTTCCAACAAAATGGTAGGTAAGAATAAATATTTGATATTATATTTAAAAAATTATAACTACATAATAAATCATATTTATATATATGCATTAAATCCTTTATTATTACCTCTTGTCTGATGTGGTTATGGAAAACAAATTACATCAATTCGAGAGTTTGTAGTCCACTGTACACACAATTGACTATTTTATTTCCCATTTTATAGAAGTGGACATGAATATATGTTCTGACATTAACCTAAAAAAATATAATTATATTGAATATAATTGTTTTTTTATATTTTATTTATTAAAAAATAAATTAATATTGTAATAGAATATGTTAAAATAAAGAATATAATAATGGAAATTACGTTCAATTAGAAAAATCACATTTAGAAATTCTATGAAGGACACAAGGGGTAGAATTTTTGAAATACCAGAAGCCATAGTATGTGGATAGGTATATTGGGGATATATTTTGGAATTTATTGGTAAAAATGGTTTAATTGTATTGACAATGTAATTAGAAGAAGTATCATTCTATAATTGATGAGTTGTGACATTTTAGTAGATACAAAAATTTATTCAATATCAGAATGTAAGTATCCAGAAATGTTCTTAAACACATTTTAATGAAATCATATTACGGATTCTATATTTATTCCAAATTAAAAAAAACATTTTTTTAAAAATGTTACTACCATGTCCTCTATGTTTACTCATTCTTAAAATTATAATTTTCATCAGGGAAATTAGTCTCTTTTTATTTACCATGGAAATTTATCCATTAATCCTAAAAATATAATGAAAATTATTATAAAAATTGTATCCAATAATTCTAAATATAAAATCAAATTTATCAAATAATTCTCCAATGTTTGTTTAAAATTAATTTTAAGAACTCTTATATAATGTAAAAAAATCATTTTAATAATAGCCGTCATAAATATTTTTTGGGTTTTTAATATTATTTATGAATGAAACTTTTAATAACTTATTATATAATATAAATAACTAATATTCAATATATGAAATCCATTTTATGAAATTAATTTAAAATAATTAAAAAAAATTAATTAATAAAACTCGTTGACGTGATGAAGAATATATTTTCACAACAGTAAATTTCTATATGTTAACAAATATTTAATATAAAATTTTAAATTAAATTTATTAATAATTAATGAAATTGGATTTTATATAAAATAATTTAAATATTTTTTTTCTTTTTTTAATGTAGCATTTTACATTATTTAAATGAAAATGATGGTTTCAATAAAAACTAGAATTTTTCCATTTTCATTAAAGAATTAAATTATAAAAAAAAATTCCTTAAAATCGCCCTAAACTAATTTTTTCTTAATGATTAAAAAATTATGTTTTGTTTCAATTAATATTTCTAAAATTAAATATAATTATGTTTTATATTTTTCCAAAAAATATCAAAAACCCTACATTTAGATAGAAATTAATATTTTTTAAATATAAAAAGTTTACTAAAAATTAAGTGAATTTTTATGAATAAAAATTTTATATATTAACCCATTACAATAAATTTAAAAAAATTTTTGATCCTATTCGTACAACTGATTTTAAATAAAAGGATACAATGGTAATTTTTATATAATAAGATAAATATTATATTACGATTTGTTAAAACATGATGCCGCATGTAGTGAAATTTATGTAATAAATTTAATTCATTAGAAACACATTTCGTAAAATATAGAAGAGTTATATTATATATCCATTATATTGAATTTATACATAGAATTTCCATCTCATTAATTCAAATAATTGAGGGTAATTTTGCCTCATCAAATCCTCAATATCCCATATTACTTCATTACGTTCATGGTTTTGCCACCCATCAATGATTAATGAGTGTTCTGGTTTATTACAACATTATCACTATGACTATGAATCTCTATATATCATCACAGTAGAATAAAAATGATACATTGGTTTCTATTTGAGTTTAGTACATGATAAGGATCAGTTATATAATTAGTATAGATAAATAGAACAGATTTTTGATGTGAGGAAGGTTCGGTTTTAGCGCTAAGCAATAACACACATTCCCTACTCGATGAAGAGTATTAAAGGTGAAAATTCTCTTAAATATCACATTTCTTTTCTTTCTAAATAATGTAACCCATTTTCATGGAGAAATTCAACTAATCACCATCTCAACAAATTCAAAATTGAGATCATGTTAATGATTACCAGTATAAATTTTATTTCTACATTGTGATTAAATTTTCTACTACTGATTGGCTCTAACCATGTCTTATATTTCTTCTTCTTGATCTAGTCCTAATGTGTTTCATTATCTAACTTCATCCATATTCACTATATTTCACAACATATTTATATATAGTGATTTATAAGGTTCTATCTGAATTTTCAATGAAATAACACAATTTTTTTGAATATTTTATTGATAATAAATGAATAAATTTCTTTACATTGTGTTATATATATTTATTTATAAAATATTTGGGATTAGATCATTCATTTAAAAAGTTTATGAAAATTCTATTCTTACCTTATAAAAATTATTTTATTATTTATAACATAAATAATTTTATTTGTTTTAATTGAACAATATATTTTTTAAGTGTGTTCCTAATAGAATATTCTAAAACAATTATTTATGAAATTTGAGTTAAATCATGAACTCTGTTGTTGAAAAACGTCCATGAAGTCAATGCCCCGATGGAATCGCATGATTTGACATTTGTTCAGTATTTGGGCCATAAAATCTCCATCTGTGTTTGGATTAGGACAATATTTTTAGTGGAAATCTAGGACACATATTCTCTCAAATCATCGTTTTGGAATGATTTATGGTTCTTCTTTTTGCTGGTCAAACCAGTGGTGAAATTTGTATTAATTTATTTGGGCTAATTTCCCCATTCTCACATTAAATCACATTAAACCCACCCTCCCCTACACTATATAAATTGTTTATTTTTTACATTTGGATGGATTTGAATGTTAATTATGATGTTTAGGGAATATGAGAAATTGATTCGCTCCAATTATCCATGAATTTAAATATGGGTGACTCTTGAAGCAATGATCCTGTCGTCGAAGCCATCTTCTTCATCTTTGCGTTGTAATGTTTCAGTTTGGGTAATATAATAAGTAGTTCCACATTATTTTTTTATTTTCTATTATATTTGGTAAAATTTTATTTTTAATTAATATTTCTCTTTGGGAAGGAAATCAAGAGTTTAAATCATATTGAGTTATAACATCTCTAAATCATTCCAAATTCAAATCATTTCTATGATGACTACAAAACCCATGAAATATCAGTTTTCATAGTAATTGATAAACTTCATACCTTATTCATTAATTTATTTTGAATCAATGAGACACGTAAATTCATCTAATATGATATTATAATTTTTTTAAAATTTTACGAGTCTTATTTTGAATTTGAAAAATTAACATAACAACATGTCAGTTCGAGAATTTCTGTAAATTCTGAGTGCTCAAACTTAATCAGTCAAACAGACCACACATGAAAAATGTGTAAAGTCAAAATGAAATAACATAACTCATTTAATTATTATTTCTATAGTGGGTATGTTCCTTACTTCACCACTGACCAAAATCTGTCCTTAGAATGACAATCAATGTTGGGAGATGTGATTGCATCTTCCAAAGGTAGCCTAGGATTTAACTGTTTTCATCTTTGGGGATAATTTAACTACTATAGAGTAATATGGATAAAAAATTAGGGAATTATAATTAATTTTAGATTAATTTTAATGATAATGATTAATAAATATGTGAATAGGTAGAGTTAAATCAATTATGTGTTGTAAAAATATTTTCTAAAAAAATATATTCAAGTTGTGTCTTATTAATCGAACTTCATTTCAGAAATAAAAACAAAAGAAATTCAATAATATTCTAGAAAACAACATATAGTTTTATAAAAGATAACCAACCAAAATAATTTCATTTAGTGTGTTTTAGGTATTTAATTTTATTTTCAAAATACCTTAAATATTTTGTTTTAAATTATATCCTCCTTTGAGAGATGACTTTGGTCAGCCACTCTACTGCACCTAAATAACCTAAAACCAAACATCTTTTGAAAGCGCTCAGAACTATTATGTCCTAATAGGCATCGTTTCCAAGGAGGAATGTTATTTTTTTAACCAATTAGAGGTAGTAGTTTTATTTTTTATTTTATTCTCTTCTTATATTCATTCTTCCTTCTTAAACCAATATGATTGTTTCTTCTTATTCATTCTTTCATCATCTTCTTCTTCTTTTTAGACCATCAACTCAAAATTAACATTTTTATTTTATTATGGTCAATGTTTCTTCTTTCCATTATTATTTTATTCATGACACAAACTAATATTGAATATCTCTTAGACTTTACCCCAATATGGAACACATTTTTAGGGATCTAATTAGACATTCTAAGTCAAATGGATGTTTCAACATTCACCCAGTTGGAGAAATTATCCATTCTAGGAACACTGAAATAAGAAAAATGTACAAATCAATCATAAAACAATAACCAGTGGCTGAAAATAATAAAATATACATAATACAAACATCTGATAATTTGTTTCCCAAAACATTAACTATCATCCCAATTTCATTGAATAACCAAATCTAGAATCAGACATTAAATTGAAATCTAGGATAATTCACCATCATCAAATATTTCATGGATTTTCTTGTGAGGACCCAAAAAAACACCTTGAAAATTTAAATGTGGTTTACTGAAACCTGAAAACAACAAATGAATCTAATTGTCAAATCTAACTAAGAGCATTCTCATTCTCACTTGATTGATTTGTTAATGACTAGATGTATTAATTAAAACATGAAGATGTAACATGTTGGAATGATATTAAATGTATTTTGATGTAGAGATTATTTCATGCATCAAGGACCACATCTATTCGAAAATATATCTCTGGGATCAAATACGCACAAGAGGATTTAATGTATGATTTTTGGGAGTGATTTATGAACTTTTGTAGAACCTGTCCACATCAAATAATCTATGGGAAACTACTCATCCAGTACTTCTATGATGGACTCTCACCTATGGTGAGAATAGTGAAGGATTCAACATTTATTGGTGCATTCGTTGACAAAACACTGGTAGCTACACTTACGTTTATTAACAATATATGAATAAACACCAAATATTTGGCAGTCAAGGTACCCCCAATGTTAGAGGAGTACATCAGGTTAGTCCTTCCTCTATTGAAATTAAAATTATTGATATTATTATGGAAAAATTGACCACTATGGTGAGTCATATTTATTTGTCTCAAAAGACATCAATACCCACTCTTATGAGTCAATGTGGAAATTACAATGAAATAAACCACCCAACTGATAGTTTCCCCCAATTACAAGAGTCAGTGGATTGTGAAGCAGTAATCCCTAGGAGATTATTTCTGTAGAGAAAACATACACATCCCAAAAAAGAAGTAAGATAACATTGCACAAAAAAACAAGGGTAGACGAATCCCATAGATATGAGGTTTGGCTCTAGACAATAACATTATCCTACATTTCAACATATCTTCTAGCAGCCTCTTACATACCAGTTGGGTTTCCAATAACCCCAAAGGAGATTCTAAGCCCATGAATCAACAATACGGCAAGGGAATACCCCAAACAAGGTATATTCTAACGCTGATGATCTTTTGAAACCAGTTTTTCTTAATCAATAGAATTAGCTGAAGAGTCATGTTTTAGAGTTTAGGAATTTGAAGACTCAAATGAAACATATTTCCACATACCTCCATGAACAATATATAAGAAATCAAAAATTATTCCATTCCAAACAACTCCAAATCCCTAGGAGAGTGACAGTACTATCAAATTGAATATCAGGAAGAAAAATACTAATACATATTCACATATTATTCTAATAAGATTCACCTCAACATTATAGAGGCCCCAATCAAGAACCACTGATGAGCAATCCAAGGAGACAGAAAATGATAAAAAAAATTATATTATATTCCTCCTATTCCCCTTCCCTTTTCAAATAGATTTATATAATCCATGGAGATGGATGAAGAGGTGTTGTAAAAAATAAGCTTTGGATACATTCATGCATGTTGAGATAAAAACCACTCTATATGAAGATATAATGATAGTCCCAAGGTATGCCAAATTTTTAAAAGAACATTGTACCAATCGAAGAGGAATCAATCATGGAAGGAATGTGCCGACACTCATTACACCAAATCTAGTAATTACAATAATTTTCAAGGATCTAGGGATATTAACCATCCCATGAACCATAGGGGAGTTGCACATTTTATCTGCTATTTTTGATTTAAAAACTTCCATAAATGTTATGAATCACTGTATTTTTTCTTCTTTATAGGTTGGTGATTTGATGACAATGATAGTAGTGGTGTAATTGGAATAATGGGAAACAACATATCCAATGATATTCCTCGAGTATTTACTTGTTTATGTAATATAAATGATCTTTATCACAAATTTCTACATTTATAACATGGAGGATGATCAGGTATGTTCTCACGCTCCCATTATCTAAGGTAGGACCTTTAAAAAAACTAAAAAAACTATTAGAAATGTTCCCGAGGGTAAAAATTCCATGGAGTTTGGAGAATAAGTTGTGATATTTAATGTTATGGACTCCATGATTTAACCCTCAATGGACCAGTATGCTTTCATTATCTCCCGTTTTGAACCACCATATAAAAACCCCATAGAAATTTATTTTCATATTCTTAGGATTATTATGATTATTGATTCTAGTTTGATGTCTAGGAGCAATTCCACACTATATTCAATTGTACAAAACACTATTAGATTTTGTTTTGGAAATGATTAATATTCTGATTATGATAATTCTTACTCTAATTATGACATGATGATTGATTATGATGAAGGATTCAGTTCTTTATTCACTGATTTTGTTGATGTATATTATGATACTTATTTTTATTGTTCACATATTATAGTTCCATAAATTTCATAGTACATACAGCATCCCCTACTATTTAACTTAAGCCATTGCCATCAAATATAAAACCCACTTAAATTTTTGGTGGTGATAAATTACTTCTTATAATTGCTAACAATATCCCTTTTGTACATGAATAAAAAAATTCATTATTTTGAGGGAGAACATCAAGGAAATTGGGAGGTCCTTGGATGAAATATCAGGTATTAGGGACACCAATTTTATTCATAGGATTCTATTTAATGATCTGGCTAAACCGGTTTGTCATCTACAAATGAGATTGAATCCATCTCTTCTAGAAGTAGTCAATAAAGAAGTTGAAGAATTTCTTGAGGTAGGAATAATTTATCTGATTTTAGAATCCAAGTGGGTATGTACTATTCAGTTTAAGCCTATGAAAATTGGGGTAATTATAGTTAATAATTATAGAGATGAGTTAGATCGAATGTGGGTGAAAATTAGTTGGTGTGTGTGTATTGATTATAGGAAATTATTTTAGTCCACTCGTAAGGACCATTCCTCACCCTCCATATTATTGATCAAATGCTTGAGAGACTAGCTGGCATGACACATTATTGTTTCTTGGATGGATTTTCTGGAAATTTTTATGTTCCTATATCTCTAAAAATTCAATATAAGTAAGAATTCACTTTTCCATTAGGTACATTTTCCTACAAAAAGATTCCATTTGGACTTTGCAATATCACGGGTACCTTCCATAGATGCATGGTGAGTATTTTTTTCTTATATTATTTTGACCTACATCATGGTATTTATAGATGATTTTACATTTTATAGGACTTCATTTGATTATTTTATCTCCATTTTGGTAATGTTTTTGACTTGATAGATTGAAAATAATGCAGCCTTAGACTTTGAAATGATTCATTTCAGGGTTAGACATTGGATTGTATTGGTGAATGCAGTGTCAAAACATTGGATAGAGGTTGATATATCTAATGTAGGTGTTATTTTATCCCTAACATATAATTCTTTTGGGCATGATGTCAGATCATTCCATGGTAATTTAGGATTTTATCGGCGCTTTATGAAATATTTTATTATGATTTCTCTTCCTATGTCATGATTTCTTCAAAAATATTCTATTTTTGGGATTGATAATTTTTTTAAGAACTCCACTGATGAGATAAAACATCATCAGACCACTCAACCTTTCATACAGCCTCAACGGTGGGAGATTTTTTTGGAGAATATTTGTGACATGTCAATCTTTGTGGTTATTTTTTTCTTATCAAAGATGGTGGAGGGACGTTCACATGTGATTTACTATTCATAGAGGGAAATAGATTTTGTCTAATAAAACTACAAAAAAAAATAGAAAAAGAGTTTCATGCCATAATATTTTCATTAGATAAATTGTATTCATATTTATTGGGTTTTGAATGAGTTATTTTTACCGTTCTTCTCTTAAGAACCTCTTGATGAAGCGAAATAGAATTCTTAGTTTTATCCTGTGGATGCTCATTATTCATGAATTTGATATTTAGATAATAGAAAAGAAGGGGTTAGAAAACCTAGTGGTAAACCACATGATTAGGCTTACTCACACACTAGAGGATGAAACATTGAACCAGGTGCCACATCGAGAAACCTTCCCCGATTAGAATCTTTATTCTATCTCAGGTATGTATCCTTGTTATACAGATTAGTTAACTACCTTATTGCCACTAAAATACCTACAAATCTAAAGAAACATAATGTCAAAAAGATAAATATTGAGTGAAGATTTTATTTGTTGGATGATTCATACCTCTAGCATATGTGTATAGAACATGATATTAGGAGGTGTGTTCCTGATCATGATTTTGATTTTGTTTTACATTTTTTCCATACATGTGATTTTGGTGGACACATTGGACACCAACAGACAGCTTGGAATGTCTTAAACTTTGGATTATATTTTCCTAATTTATTCTGTTATGATTATATGTTTTTTAAGTCATGCTCTAATGTAAAACATACTAGGAACATTTCTAAGAGATGTGAGATTTCCCAAAAACATGTACTATTCGTTGAGAGTTTTTATTTGTAGGGAACTAATATTATGTGTCTATTTCCAAGATCATTTGGTTTCTTGTAAATTTTGGTTGTCTTTGATTAATTAATAAAATGGGTGTATGATAAGGCCACAAGGACTGATAATTATCAGGTTGTAGTGGACATTAGCAAGAAATTTATTTTTATAGGTTTTAAGTACATAGGGGCATCATCAGGGACCAAGGGACACACTATTCCAATGGTAATATGGATTCATTCATTCGGATGTATAGGGTGACACACAAAACATCAACACCGTACCACCCCCAATAAAATGGGTAAGATGTGGTTACAAAGCATGTGTTCAAACAAATTTTTTTGAAGACTATGCAGCCTAATATGAATGATTAGAGAAATTTCATGGATGATGCACTTTGGGATTATATGACATCATAAATGACTCCCATTGGTATGTCCCCATTTTTTATTTTTATGTTAAAGATTGTCATGTCCCCCTAGATGTTGAGCATCAGAAATATTGGGCTACAAGGAAATGAAACATGGATTTGGTCTATGATGGAATCCAAAGGGTTCTGCAAATTGAAGAGCATGAGGAGATTATATTATATTCATAAGAGAAATAAATGCTCTATATGGAAAGATCAAAATCATCTCATGACATAACGATCCAATAATTAGTGTTTTTTATTGGAGATAATGTACTAATCTATAGTTAATGAGTAATATTAATGCTCGGTAAGTTCCATTCCAGATTGTGTGGTTCTCATATTGTATCTATTTTTTTCCTTGTGGTGTAGTGGAGATCAAACAGAAAGAAAAAAATAAGAATCTTTACAATAAATAGGTTATTTTTTTGGAAATACATTGAGGGGATTTATACTAATGTAGTTGATTTCATCACACTACATGACCTAATAATCACATGAGAATATCATGATATTCCCAACACTTTCACTTTTATATTATTTGTTCTATTTCAAAATATATATTTTATGTGCACATATCATCTCATGGGTTCACATTGAGGAAAATTCAATATCTTATGTGTGGGGGAGAGAAACTTTTATTTTAGTAATTTAAATTATGTTTCTGGTTTAAAAAAATGTTTGTTGATTTTTTTTTATTTTTTTGTGTTTCTGATTTCTTTTGAGATAAAATGATTCTCATAACCATTTTTAAATCCATATCAATATGAAAAACAATTTATCACATGAAACTGATCTTAAATGAATGATGGAAATGAATTTGACTCATGTTTAAATCATTAGTAATTTTATGTAATGTACTCTGGGTTTTGGATCCCATGCCATATCTCATTGTATTAATATTTGAAATCACATTCATGTGAGGCTTCAAAACAATTTTTTTCAAATTAATTATATTAACTAATTTCATTATAGAAACAAACTATGCATGATTTAAGAAAAAAATGATTTATTCCTATCAAAAATTGTGTGATTGATGTACTATTATTTTAAATTATTGATGCATTTGTTTGGTATCATATCCTTTATTTTAGAGAATCATTTTTATATTGGACTACCTTGAATATATAATCCTTGTATCCCTTAGAATCCATGAAATTCCCATTATTTTATCAATATTCCAAGTCAATTTCTCATATCCCACAAACTCTTTTAGTGAAATTGCAAAATTTAATTAAACATAAGGGTGGGTGAAGATATATTGTGGTGTGCTACCAAAATTTGTGATACTTTCGGTGAAAAACTAAATTCTGAAGTGATGTGTTTTATTCTGAAAAAAAAATAATTCTATTGAAAGATAATCACTTTGATATCATTCATGATAAATGAATATGTGATGATATGGATCATCCAATGACGAATGAAAGCTATGTCTATCTCGTGGAATCACGAATAAACTATGTTTTAGAATATTGAAATTTTAGTTTCATGAATGATTAATTGTGTAAAGATTTCATGTTTTTTAATGATTATGGAGAGAAATTGATACTAAAGGGTGTTCGAAGGAGACTATACTTTACTAAAAAATAGAATAATCCAATTTTCCTTCAAAAACTTTCAATCCCTCCTCATTCCGCCTCATATTTTTTCACATTTATATCCTTCAAACCAAAATCCACATAACAACCATGAAACATTCTCCGGATAAAAAAATTTCCTCGAATCACATAAGGTAGACATATATGAATTTATCAACTCTATGGTGAACCATGTATGAGTTTGGATGAGAAGGACGTTGCTAAAAAATGGCATTTGTGTGATAAGAGAAAATTCAAGTGAGGTAAGTGTTTTTTGTGAATGGGAGGAGGAATGAAGTGTTAATATATTGAATGATATAAATGGATGAATATTAATAATTGTTTTTTATGGGGAATGATATTTTTTTTTCTTTGTGTGGAATTATTGCAACTCGGTGACATGTTTATTTAAATTGGTTTATATTTTATGTTGATGTTTACATGTAAATGTTTTTTGGAATATATGACATGAGGTTTTACCCAAGAGTGAAAAGGTGTAAATGTGTCGGAGTTTTTATAATATAATTTTTTTTTCATATTTTATTAATAATAAATGAAAAAAACTTCCTCTGTTTTTTAAAAATATTATTATTTATAAAATATTTGGGATTAGATAATTCATTTTATAATTTGATGAAAATTCGTGTTTTTCCATTTTCAAATTCACTATAGTCTTTCAAACATAAATAATTTAAATTGAAATATTTGGAAACAATATTTATTAATATTTTTCATAACATAATATTATAAAAATTTTATTTATGAAATATATGTTAAATCATGAATTTGGTAGGTGCAAATTGGCCATGAAGTCAAAGTCGGGATGGACTCACTAGATTGGACATCAGTGCCATATGTCGGCCCTGACATATTCATCGATTATTGGATTAGAAAAAAATATTAAGTGGAGATCGATGACTCATTTTAATGAAAATGATCCATCTATAAGAGTGTATTTGTTTTGTATCTTGGTGGTCAAATAGATAGTGAAATTTGGATTATTTAATTTTGACGAATATCACCATTCAAACTTTAAACCTCTTTAATCCTAGCCTCACCTACACTCTTTAAATTGGATTTTTTCTCATTTGGAATGGTTATAAATTTAATTAAGAATATTATGGAAGAGTATTAGTGGTTTCAAAAAAAAATAATCTAATCTTCTCAATAAGGGTATCTCTGAAAAAAATTATCCCTTCGTTGATGCCTTTTTATTCTTTTCAATGTTCTGTTTGTGTTTGCATAGTACATTTCTTAGTTCCACATTAATTTAATCTAAATTTTATATTTTGTTCAATTATCTTATTCTTTAATTGTACTCATTGGAATTGAAATCTTGATTAGTGACTAGGTTGGGTTAAACCCTCTCTAAATCGTTTTAAATGCAATTTGATTCTATGATGACTACATAGCCCATGGAATTTTTTTAGTAATCAATCTACATCTTACCTTATGAAATAATTTATTTTTAATAAATATGATAATGGAATTAATTTAATATTATTCATGAACTGACTTTTAAGATTTTATGAGTCTAGGTACGTAATTGAACAATTTACACAAAAACACGTGATTTTGAGAATTTCTGTAAATTGTGAGAGTGCAAACATAATCGATAAAACAAGACCACACATGATAAATTTGTAGAGTTAAAATTCAATCAAAAAATCTCAATATATCCTCATTTAATGATTGGGTATGATACCTAGTTCACAATTTACTATATTATGTCCTTATAAAGATAATCAATTTAGGGTGTTGCAATTTTATATTCCCAAGCCAGCCTAGGGGTTAACCCTTTTCATCTTTTTGGTTAAGTTAATTACCATAGGGTTAGTGGGTTAGAAAATTATGGGATTATAATTAATTAGAGGTCAATTTAAATATAAATGATCAACAATTAAATTATGAGGTAGAGTTATATCAATTTTTCCATTTAAAATATTTTCTAAAAAATATTTTATTATTGTG
The DNA here is from genome assembly GCA_963277665.1 of Viscum album. Taxonomy (NCBI): domain Eukaryota; kingdom Viridiplantae; phylum Streptophyta; class Magnoliopsida; order Santalales; family Viscaceae; genus Viscum; species Viscum album. Next base: position 1,186,707,789 of record OY728121.1, on the reverse strand, counting down.
CCTTTTAATAAAACATCATTTCAAAAATAAGAACAAAAAATGCAATATTCTTCCATGAATCATCTTTTAGTTTTAGAAATGATAAAAAACCCCCAATAATTTCATGTATTGTGTTTATGTTATTTAATTTTATTTTCAAAATACCATCACTATGTTGTCATAAATTATATTCTCCCTTCAGAGATGACTTTGGTCATCCACTCTACTGCCCCTAAATAACCAAAAAAACAATTATTTGAAAGCACCTACGACATCGTCTGTCAATAATGTGATAAATATTGATTCAAGAAAAATCATAGGTATAAAGTTTCTAATAATAATGATGTTTTTATAATATTTATGCTGATTGACTACTACCAATATTTTATTTTACATTTTTTGTATTCTGATGAAAAAATCCATGGTGATAATTTCCAATTTATATTTTCATATGTATAATTATTTTAGCATCCCCCTAGAAATTTTTCAATGAACCATAACATGAAAATAGACCATGAAAAATCATTTAAAAACTTTAATATCTCTCTTCATATCAACCCAATATAAATACTATTTCAAATATATTTACATCTTGGTACTTCAGTTATGAATAGAGAATGAATAACTACAAGATTCCTATAACAACTCTATAAAATATGTTATATATGAGAGACATACATGGTTAGAGTAGATTATAATTGGAACATAACCACTAATAATCTCAAGAAAGTTTCTTAAATTTATTTTTATCTCAACAACATCCTTCAATATCTCTTTAATCTCCACAACGATTGATCATTGAACACTTATTTTAGAAAGATTCGATTCCTATAATTGCCTCATGAATTGTATATCTATTATTTGGAAATCCACTGAAATTGGATCTTTTGGGATCCCTGTTAGAAATAATATATCATCATCTTATCAAATCATTGAATCTTCCACAATGTTTACTTCCACTGGGTGGTAATATATTGAGTAGTCATAAAAATTAATCACAGTTAATAATATTCTGAGGTGAATACTAAACTCCATCTATGAGAATATATACATGAATATTTTATTATCTGTATGTATCACACCATTATCTATAAAGACAATGACTCAAAATAATTTATGATAAAATCACTACAGTCAATTTCATATCATGATTTTGATAAATTTTCACATGAACAGTCAATTTATATGAGGCATCTGATATCACCTTATAATTTTACATGAAAACACATCACAATATCTTCATTTATGATTCATTATAGATTAAAAACTGATCTACACTATAGGGTAATGTAATCATAGGTGTTCTGACTAACCATTTATTTAATTTCTTTATATTTTCATCACAATTTGTTTTTTTAATGACCCAGAAATTCCATGGAATTTTTTTCCTAAATACATGGGAATTTTACGAGTCTCCAATTTCTGATGATGCTTGATTTCGAGGCCTAGTGTACCCAGAATCAATTTCTGACGTTTTTTTAGGTATGTTCAGTAAACATACGAGCGAGATTTTATATCTATTGAACCGATGCTCAGAACTGAAATCCGAGGGCACTATTGAACTCATTGTGTCATTGATTCCTTAGTGATACCATCACCACACTAGCATTTTAACAATAATGGAAGATAGTTTTTGGGGTTTTTAAATTAAATTAAATAAAAATAAATGTGTTACATTATTTTTATTTGTGGTTGTTTAATCCTCCAAGGGGAGGATGGAGGTGGGGCCCACCCGCACATAACCTCCCTTCGGATGATATTATTAGGTGGGGCCCACACAAACATTAACCCTACAGTAACTCTCCCTAATGTGGGGGAAACCCATAAACATACACCACTAATTAATGTGCCATCCAACTTAATGATTTAATTGAACCTCTTTTAATTAATTTTCACCCATTTGAATTCTTTTGAATTTATGTCGACCATTAAAATAATATAAATGGTATTATTATTTTTGGGTTGACAATTATTTTTGGGTGGAGTGTTGGAGAAACCTTGGAGAACATCATCTTCATTGATGAAGAATGTGAAGAACTCCATCTTCAACTTCATCACCTCCAACACTTTCCAAGGTACGAGCTTGAGTATTTGGAGTGTGTGAAGAATGCCGCGAATGACAAATCGATGCCCGCCTTTTCTCGTGCCTTCATCAACATTCATACAAATGAGGTGGGGGTTTGAGTTTTACTCTCCATTCTTCATTGTTAGAATTGCAGAATGAGAATTTCCTTTTCTTTATCATTATAATGTGGAGGGTGCGGTTTGCACAAACATGACATGACTCTCCCTCCGTTTATGATTTATTGATGGAGACAATGGTGAAGTAACAGTGTTGCCGGAGGAAAGTGCCATGACCGACAGTCTGTGGTGATACGCGTCGCGACCAGAAACGAGCCAGCCGTGGGAAGAACCGGCAGTGCAAGGGCCGCTGGGTCACCAGGGGAGTTCAGCGCCGTCGCACCACGTGGAGGATCGATCCGCGGCCATGTGGTCCATGACAGGGTCGGAGGGGCACGGTACCGTCGCACCACACCGGAGGAAGATTCCATGGCCACGAAGGTCGCAACAGTCGGACGGGATAGGTGTGGAACCCGTGCGCCATGCCGGAGAGGATCCGCGGCCAAAGGCTACTGTGGACGTAGGAGGTCGGTCGGGTGGGCCGGCCGCCTGCGGATGCTCCAAAACTGAACTGACCCTAGGCGCCAGTTCCGTCGGAAAGGAGGGGGCGACACCCCCCACCCCAACCTCGGCTAGACAGGACACGCAGGCCATCCAGCCGGGACGGGACATCCCATCGGGTCGGGTCGGACCCGCAGACTGGGTCAGACCCCTGTCCGGACCATTTGACCTAAAATTACTTTTTATTTCATATCTTTGGCTATATGTTTCTGATTGATGAACCATATATAGCGATTGAAAGCATAGAGAAAGGAGATTCATTTTTGCATAACACACTAGATGTTTGGATGCAATTGGGGTATGGATGGGTTGGTTTGAAACTAAAAACTAACTCGGCCGCTGGAATGAAAATGCCAATAACTCACCGACCAGGTGTCTGATTGACTGATCGTCTATCGAATTTTGGTTCCTTATGATGAGATGGAACTACGAGATACATCAACTCGAGACTTCATGATAGTTTATGTATCGAAACATGGCTCGAGGAGAGGACCCAACCAGAATCCAGTGTGCTATGTGTGGGATCCCTATGGCAGGCTGTGATTGAGATGATAGGATCCAAAGTAGACCTATTAGTGTATAAGGATCCTCCATGGGTGAGATAGTGATGATACTGTACCATGATCCTCTATGGGTTCGACCGCGATAACTTTTGTACCAGGATCCTTTAGGGGATTGACAGCGATGACTTCTATACTGGGATCCTCCATGGGTTCAAAAACGATGATACTATTCCAGGATCCTATGTGGGTTCGACAGAGGAGATGATTCAGTGGATACAACTAATCATCTCCACCCATCTACACGAGTTGTGTACCTGTGTGAGATGATTCTTGTCTTTAAATTGTTAACATCGGGATGATTGACTTTACATACTTTGTGGAATGGGTTGTGCTTGGGCTCAATTGTTGGATATGGACTGTGATTGGTAACTTACGAATTTGAATGGTCATATACCTAAGTAGGGATAGTTGATACTTCGTGATTGTATATTACTTCTGTAGTTTAACCTTATTGGATTATAAGAGACCTTCGGGGGTCTGGGAGTCCACTATTGTGTATTGTTATACTCACCCATGCACGGGCAACGCCCACACCTTGTTGTGTTCTGTACAGATGACTATCAGTGGGGATCGAGGCTGAGGGTGACGGACAGAGGCTTCTCGGAGCTGTAGTAGATGAGACACACATCAGGGACGAGTTGTTTGAGTTTTTTTACCAAACCTTCAGGTTAGATTACCCAATGGACGATCCATGAGTTTTTTTGCCTTTTTAATTGTATTAGTACAAAATTTTCAGTTCCGTCTGTATACTAGACCACTTTCTTTCGGAACACCTTTATATTCCATATTAGTACATATTTCTTCTACTGCTTGTGTTCAGACTGTGTGTGATAAAGGTTTAAATGAAATGCCTTCCCTTTTAATCAGGGATTTGACATTGGTGCTAGTCGCCAGCGCCTGGCCTATGGAAGGTGGGATTGGGTTAGTCACGGAATGGGCCCCGAGGATGGGTCATGAAAATTGGTATCAGATGAGTCAGTTCTACCGCAGAACTTGGACTATGATTATTTTAATGGAAATAGTGTTAAGTGATTTGGGTTTGGTTATTAGTGTAGGGAAACCGGTGTTGGGGTGGCGACCGACGAATCCATACACTAGGACATTGACTTCGTATTTCCGACTCAGTTCAGGAAAACACTGATTGTGTGTGTGTTTCATTTGAAAAGTTTTATTCATGATTACTTTGTGTCATCTAACCAGGTGTATTTTTTTGACCTTGTCGCACTTGTTTGTTTTCAAGATGTCCCCATGTAGGCAGTGTGCCAGGGTTCTGAGTTTTGTACGAGATTTCAGCCCACCGAGCGACGAGGCCTCTATGTAGGGCCCCATCACAGTGGAAGCACAATCGGTACCACTACCCGCTTGGACACCGATACCACCAACTCCGGCAGAAGAGAGTGCATGCCATCTAAGTGAATTACATGAGTTCTATTGCCAGAGGCTACCCAGTATCAGGGGAGATATGGACCCACAGGCATCTGAGGATTGGATGGAGGCTATTGTGAGAGTTTTCAGATTAGTAGGGACACCAGCCAACCTCATGGTGATCCTTTCCATGAGTCTCTTGCATGATGAAATAGGATGATGGGGGAGTCTGATGCTCCAACTGCATGATGAAGCATCACTACTTTGGGTAGATTTTAAGAGTCTCTTTCGGTCGGAGTATGTTCCAGCCACCCTTCGTGCGGTGCGGATATAAGAGTTATTGCATCTACAACTGGGTATCATGACCGTAGCTCAGTACTCAAAGATGTTCACCAACCTCTCATGCTACTCCACGTATATAGTACGAGACCCATTATTCAGGGCTCAGACCTTTGAGCAGGGACTCAGGCATGAGATCAGGGCTTCGAGGACCTCCCTTAGCATTCTGATGCAGGCGGGGGTACTAAAGAGAGCCCTTCTTGTGGAGAGTTTTCTTGCTGAGCATTCACCAGCAGCGAGACCCACCACAGGGTGACATGTAGCGGAGTATTCTGTATCCAGTAGTAGACATATGTCACAGAGGTCCAAGAGGACTAGGTCGTCAGGTGGGCTACCCTAGGATATAGGTTTGGTTGTGCGGGGAACATGAGATAGATCCATCCATATGAGGAGCAGTTAGTGTTATGCATGCGGCGGGCCTGGTAACATGGCTCCTGACTGCCCGACCCACCTTGCAGATGAGTAGCAGACAGTAAAGGGACTTCCCAAGAAAAGAAAGTGGTTCGACCATGGTGGTCCGCTAGGAGTAGGAGGACGAGGCAGAGGAGCTGGTTGAGAAGCATGTGGTAGATGACATTTCTAGGCCCTACCACCACAACCACCAAGAGGTCCACCCTGACCATAGATAAATGGAAGACAGAGGTGGGATCAGCTCCAGGTGGTCGAGGCCTACAACCACTGTGCACCTGAGATGATTCTAGGTACTATATATATCTACTCCACCCTTGCTTCAGTAATTATAGACACAGGTGTGAGACATTATTTTATTTCCACTGCCCTCATTCGGAGCTCAGAGATTCGGATGGAGCCATTGGCTCAATCATTTTGGCTAGAGACACCTATGGTATCAGACATGATGATTAAGAACTAGTGACGGTAGTGTGAGCGTACTCTAGGAGGTGAGAGATTTGGCTCGGATCTCCTCATAGTGGCGTCGAGGCCTTACGATGTCATCTTGGGTATGGACTGGTTGCCCACAGTACATGCTCAGATTGACTACATTATGCGGAAAGTGTGGTGTGTCCGTGAGGATGGGATGAGGTTTACCTTCATTGGAGAGAAGGGAGCCTTTGCTATGCAAGATGGATTTACCCATAGGAAGGGGTAACTGATCAAACATCAGATGGCTAGCCTCATTCTTGGAGAAGTAGATATGCAGAATCCGATTTTTTCCTGCAGCGGTGGACCAATACGTGGATGTTTTCCCTGATGATGTTCTAGGACAACCTCCTCATAGAGAGGTGGACTTCTACATTAACATGTACCCCTGGATGACACAAATATCTACTCCAGCATATCAGATGGCTCCTGATGAGCTTGATGATATGTGGGTACAACTGGAGGTCTTGTAGGGGAAGGTATTTATCCGACCCAATGTTTCACACTTGGCATACCCGATTTGGTTTTCCACGAAGGTGGTTGGAAGCATGAGTCTATTTGTTGATTATCAATGCCTAAACCAAGTGACTGTGAATAAAAAGTATGCACTCCCAAGGATTTATGACCTCTTTCATTAGATGAAGGGAGTGCTTTGGTTCTTGAAGATAGATCATCAGTAGGGCTATCACTAGCTCTGATTATGTGATGAGGATGTGCAGAAGATGGCCTGAATATGCCGGTATGGCCTCTATAAGTTCTTGGATATTCCATTCGGTGTAACCAAATCCCCAAAAGTGTTCATGGGACTCATGAACATGATCTTTCATCCATACCTTGATCACTTTATGGTAGTCTTCATCTATGAAATTCTGATCTATTCACCTACCGAGGAGGACCACACATAACATTTGTGGGTAGTAATGGACACACTCTGAGAGCACCAGCTTTATGTTAGGCTCTCAAAGTTCTAGTTTTGGATTTGAGAAGTATACTTTCTAGGAAATGTCATCTCAGAGGCTAGAGTTGTTTTGCATCCAGTGAAGATCGAGGTAATTCTTGCTTGGGAACCACCCAATTGTGTGACGAAGGCACGTAGTTTTATGGGACTGGATGGATAAAATCGGATATTTGTGAGATACTTCTCCAGAGATTCAGTAACTCTTTCAGCATTGACGAAGAAGGTGAAACCCTTCATGTGGTCTGAGAGATTCCAGGAGAGATTTCAGGAGCTGAGGCAGAGGATGACTAGTGCCCCCATCTTGAGTCTTCCTGAGGAGGGCATATGGTATGTAGTATACTGCGATGCAATAGAGACTGGAGTTGGCTGTTTCCTGATGCAGGAGGGAGCAGTGATCGCTTATTGTTCTCTATAGTTGAGACAACACAAATAGAAATATGCTACCCATGACCTGGAGTTAGCAGTAGTGGTCTTCTCCTTGAAGATGTGGTGGCACTATTTTATGGGTGAGGATTTTATAGTCTACTATGACCACCAGAGTCTCAGGTACATCTTCTCATAGAAAGACCTGAACCTGAGACAACAGTGTTGGCATGAGTTCTTATAGGATTATGTCTTCGAGATATTCTATACTCCTAGGAATGGTAACATTGTAGTAGATTCACTCAGTAATAGATTAGACATTATGCTTATAGGAGAGGCGACGGAGCATATGGTCGCGTTGCAGATATCTTTTGTGGATAGAGATGGAGCACCCATTATACAGTCTCTCACTATCATACCTCCACTTCATCAGCGAGTTAGAGAGGCGCAACGTGGGGATGTTGACTGCGAGGCTCGACGTGCAGAGATATCCACAGATCAAGCACCTAATTAATTTTCAATAGTTGGGGAGAACTTCATTCTCTTCAGGGGAAGTGCCATGGTACCAGTTTCACATCAAGAGGAATTATTCAGGGAGTTCCACACTTCCCCTCTATCCGTACATCTTGGAGTGGTTATGATGTATCAGGACCTCAGACGATAGCATTGGTGGCCTGGTATGAAGAAGGCAGTAGCAGAGTTTGTCTCATGATACCTCACTTTTCAGTAATTGAAAGTAGAGCACCAGGTTTTAGCAGGATTATTTTATCCCATATTGGTCCCATAGTGAAAGTGGGATGGGATATCTATGGATTTCGTGATAGGAATTCAATGTACATCTAGAGGACATGACTCTATATGGGATATCGTTGACTGACTCACTATGTCGGCCAAATTCCTACCGATCATATAGCAGGGTTCAGTAGAGAGCATGGGACGCCTCTACGTATGAGAGATCGTACGACTTCATGGTGTTCCATCGACAATCATCTCTGATCAAGATGCATGTTTCCATTCTCAGCTATGGAAGGGGATAAAAGAGGCTTTCAGGACGTAGCTACACCTAAGCATCGCCTTCCATCCTTAAATTGATGGTCAGACTGAGAGGACCATTCAGACTCTTGAGGACATGCTTCATGCATGCTTCCTTGACTTTGGTCGTAGCTAGGTGGATCACTTACCATTGGTAGAGTTTTCATATAACAACAGTTACCCCTCCACCATCGGGATGGCACCTTTTGAGGCACTTTATGGTCGACCTTGCGGATCTCCACTCTTCTGGACTGACCCAGGGGAGTCAGCACTTATGGGACCAGATATGGTGAATGCTACAATAGAGAAGGTTCATTTTATCCGTGAGTAGATGAAGACTTCACAGATTAGGTGGAATTCCAATGCTGATAGGAGACGGAGACCACTTGAGTTCGAGTATGGCGACCACGTCTTTCTATGGGTCTCACCTCGATGAGGTCTAGAGAGATTTGTCTGAGGTGGCAGGTTGTCTCGGCGTTTCACTGGACCATTATAGGTCCTCAGAAGAGTAGGTGAGGTTGCATACCACATGGATCTTCTACCTCAACTGCACCGGGTGCACGACGTCTTCCACGTATCTTAGCTGAGGAGATACGTGCATGACCCGTCCCACATCATCGACCACGGGGAACTAGACATCGATGATGGGGTGACATTAATTGAGGTTCTAGTGAAGATTGAGGATTAAAAAGACCGGGACCTTCATGGATGGTCGATACCACTATTGTTCATTCATTGTCGGCATGGGAACCTCTAGAAGAGCACACGGGAGAAGGAGTCTCATATGCATGCTCAGTACCCCCATTTTTTCACTTAGTGTTAGTTGTACTTTACGGGGATGTAATTCTCTTTGGTGGGGAGAATTTAAATCCTACAAAATTCCATGGATTGATTTTCATAAATACATGGGAATTTTTCAGGTTTGTAGTTTCTGATGGTGCTTGATTTTGAGGCCCGGTGTGCCCGAAATCAACTTTTGAAGTTTTTTTCGGGTATGTTCAGTAACCGTATGAGAGAGATTTTATATCTTTGGAACCAGTTTTCGAAACTGAAATCTGAGGGCACTGTTGAACTCGCAGCGTCGGTGATTTCTTAGTGAGGCCATCGCCGCAGTTGTGTTTAAATGAGAATGGAAGTTAGTTTTGGGGTTTTTTAAATGTAATTAAATAAAAATAAAAGTGTTACTTTATTTTTATTTGTGGTGGATTAATCCTCCAAGGGGTGGTTAGAGGTGGGGCCCACCAACGCATAACCTCCCTTGGAAGGATGTTATTAGGTGGTTCCCACACGAGCTTTAACCCTCTTGTAACACTCCATAAAAAGTGGGAAACCCTTGAACATCCCCCACTAATTAATGTTCCAACCCACTTAATGAATTAATTTATCCTATTTTAATTAATGTTCACCCATTTGAATTCTTTTGAATTCATGTCAACCATTAAAATAATGCATATACTATTATTTTATTTTGGGTTTACAATTCTTTTTGGGTGGAGCTTTGGAGAAACCTTGGTGAGCTTTATCTTCTCTGACAAAGAACTCGAAGAACTCCATCTTCTACTTCATCACCTCCAAGACATTCCAACACACGAGCATGAGTATTTGGAGTGTAGGACGAACATGATGAACAACAAATCGACACCCGCATTTTCCCGCGCCTTTGTCAACATTCATCAAAACGAGGTAGGGGTTTGAGTTTTACTCTCTATTCATCATTGTTCAAATTTTGGTATGAGAATTTCCTTTTGTTTTTCATCACAACGTGGAGGGTTCGGGCCGCCTGAACATGGACCGAATCCCCAACCGTTTATCTTCTCTTGATTGCAACAGTGGCGGTGCAACGACGCCGTCAGAGGAACGGGTCATAGCTGATAGGCCGCAGTGATTCTCGTGGAAACCGACAACGAGTCGGCCATGGGAAGAACCGATGGTGCAAAGGTCGTCGGGTCGCCGGAGGAGCATGGCGTCGTCGCACAACGCAGAGGATCAGGTCACAGTAAAGCGGGACGCGGTGGTGCCGTCGCAACGCGCCAGAGGAAGAAGTCGCGACGACGAAGGTTGTGGAGGTCGAATAGGATGGGTGCGGTGCTGTCGCGCCGCACCGGAGAGGATCCACAACCAATCTCGACGGCGGACGGAGGAGGGAGGCCTAGTGATCCGACTTCCGGTGGGAGCCCCACAAGGCGGGACCCATTGTGTCCCGTTATTCACTGATCTGATGCTAGGTGCCGGTCCTTCCAAATCCTAGGGGCACGACACCCCCCCCCCCCCCCCCCCACCGCAACTGGCCAGGACATGCGGGCCAGCCGGCCAAGCCAGGCAACCACTGGGACGGGCCGTCCCGTCGGGTCAGGTCAGACCCGCGGACCGGGTAGGACCCCTGACCGGATCATTTAACCCAGAATCACTTTTTGTTTTGTATATTGGGTTATGGTTCTCCTATTGATGAACCGTCTGTGGTGACAAAAATCATAAGGTAAGGTAGTTCTTTTGGAATACCCCACATGTGGTTTGGACGCAGTTAGGGTACATCTTTGTTGGTTTGAACCTAAAAATCAATCGGGCCCCTAGATCGTAAATTTCAATAACTCACAGACTGGGAGTTTTTTGGACGCGCCATTTGTCGCATTTGTTTCCTTATGATGAGACTGAACTACGGGATACATCAACTCGAGACTTTTTTATAGTTAATGTATCAACACTTAGCTCGAGGAGCTGGCCCTCCCAGAGTCAAGCATGCTATCTGCAGGAACCCTATGGTTCACTGTGACTGAGTTGATATGATCCTATGTCGACCTACTACTGTACAAGATGCTCTGTGGGTTCGACAGTGATGATACTGTTCCAGGATCCTTTGTGGGTTCGACAGGGAGGACATCTATACCAGGATCCTCCATGAGATCAACAGTGATGACTTCTATACTAGGATCCTATGTGGGATCGAAAGCGTTTATACTATTCCAAGATCCTGCATGGGTACAACGGAGGAGATGATTCAGTGGCTACAACTAATCATCAAAACATCTCTAAATGAGTTGTGTACCTGTGTGAGAAGAGTCTTGTCTTTCAGTTGTTAACATCGTGATGATTGACATTACTTACTTTGTGGAATGGGTTGTTCTTGGGCTTGAGTGTTAGAGCCAGACTATGATTGGTAACTTAGGTATATGTATGGGAATATACATAAGTAGTGATGGTTGATACTTTGTGACTGTATCTTACATATGTGGTTTAACATTAGTGGATTCTAGAAGACCTTCAGGGGTCTCGAGGTCCCCTACTGAGTATTGTTATACTCACCCCTGCACGGGCATCGGAGGAACTTTGTTATGTTCTGCTGGGATGACAGTCAGCAGTGATTGACGCTCAGGGTGGTGGACGGAGGCTACGTGGAGCTGGACTACACAGGACATACCTCAGGGACGAGTTGTTCAAGTTATGTATCGACACTTCAGGTAGGATTTCCAATTGGACGACCAAAGATCTATTTTCCCTTTTTACTTTTATTAGTACTTTTTGTTCAGTTGGGTTTGTATTCTGGCCCACTTAAATTTAGCACCCCTTTATTTTCTATATTAGTACTTATTTCTTCTACTGCTTGTGTTCAGACTGTGTGAGTTATAGGTTTAAAGGCAATTCCTTCCCTTTTTATATGGGATTTGACTTTGGTGATAGTCTCCAGCCCCTAGCCTATAGAAGTTGGGCTTAGGGTAGTCCTATCACGAGCCTCGAGGATGGGTCTTGATAGTTTTTTAATGGAAGTTTCATCACTTTAGAGCAAAATTGGTATGTGGATTTAAAAACAATGAGATAGTTTCCACAATGATTATATAAATTCTCACCATTCTAGGATATATACACATATTAGTCTATGTGGTGATTCTAGAACAATCTTATATAGCCTCTTACTAATAAGTATCCAATGATATACCCTCTTTTAGGATTATATAAAATAATAAATGAACCCATTTATAGACAAAATTCAATCTTTGAACTTTATTATATAGTTTCTCATTTATTATTGTATTATGTTAAATTATCAAGTGATCTTGATATTATTACTTTATTATTTAATTGATAAAAATAATATGTATAATGACTACTAAAATATAACCATGCCAATATCTAAATTCTCAATTCAGTAAATCCAAGAATATGGTGGGGGAATAGGTTATAAAGAATGCCATCATTATATAATCATTGTGTTTATACCTATTATAGAATGATTTCATGGGTATATACTCGCACATTACAATCAATTAATGACCTCCAAAATGAATTTCATTCGTTGAAATGTATTGATATGAAAATTTTATAAAACAATTACATCAATATAGGGTAATTGATAATTAATATTGATTGTTATTATGTTAATATTTTAAAAATCAATAATGATTCACATAAATATTAAATTATACTAATTATAAATAATAGGTTCATCCCAAAGATACATATTTTTTCTACTTAATCCCTTTTCCCGATTCTCAAAAAATTTCTTCTTTAATTCATCCCACGCGGTTATGGAAATACTATATGGAGTCTTTGATATAGGTGCATCACTTTGTATGAGTTATATAGAAAACAAAATATCATTATTCAGTGAATGACTATGAAACTCGTCTAAAAATAAATAACAAAACTATCACATAATTAGAATGTCATTTATTTTGAGTTTCTACATGACAATCTATGATAAAAACCACATATTTATTAGTATCATGACATCTAAAATGGATGAGATCTTCATTATAATTTTATATTTAACATCACATTGATATATGATCAATGCTTAGTTTAGAATATCAACAATGACTTATCTTATATAGAAATTGATGTCGTATTTATGTAATGAATGTGAATCCAATCCTTATATAACATCAAATTAAACCATAAGTATAATAATAATATTTCATAAATCACATTCCCAAAAAAAAATATCCAAAGGAAAATAATATATGTGAGATGAAATCAATATCTCATTTGAAGATTTCACTAAACATTGAAAATATAATCATTGAGGGGGGATTTTTACTCAAGAATAAAATTATTTAGATATAAATTTGTGGGTAAATCTAGGGATAAATAACAAATTACATGTTCTAGAGTTGATGGAATGTGTACCTATAACCACGCCATTATTATGCCCATCATAATACGCAGAAATAAAATTATATTTCACTTTTATATTTTCTCAAGTGGTTATTGAAATCAATCATCATCATTAGAAATTATATTTTTAATATTATATTTTACCGTTTTATGTTAAGCATTGGAGCATAGGTGGGAAATTATAGGCCTTCTTCATTAATTATATTGTAATGACTAGACTATTCATTTCATTTTGACACTAATAAAATCTATGAATCACCCTTAAACATTTAAAATTCTTCACATTTTTATTCAATAATTTCCCATGTTGTCTCTTCCATCATTTTTGGATTGTATATCAATAGAATTTCATTCTACTATGTGGATTATTTGAGTGTTGATGATACCTGATAATCTGTTTCCTATTAAAACCATTGGAATGTTGGGAATTTATAATTTATATTTCTACATCATGTGAGAATTAAATTAATTAATCATATATAATATGTCTCTTATATAAAATAAAAATTTTGGACAAGGATTTAGGCCACCAAAAAATTGATCAATTATACAATCTGTTTGGATGATAATAAAAGAAGTGCACCTCATTATTCAAGAAACATTTTCATCGTAGCTGATAATAGTTGTATCATCCATGTACTTCTTCTAAGGGAATTAATTATCCATTTTTCAGTAAAGAAAATACAGATTTTAATTATTTAAAATACTTCTTTTAATCTCACCCCACTATATATAGTTAATTTTATTAGGTTACCTAATGATATTGATAAGTGTGCACCATTATTCCGCTTTACCTTCTTTAGGATAAACAATAAAAACAAATTTTTCTTTCCTTGAACAAAATACAATGGAAAATATATTTTCCATGGATGTGATCCATTTATTTATAACTAATAGATCATTGAAACCACTAAATTATGGTCTAAATTTCTTCATGAAGGGCCCCATAGTATTTGTTTCCCTCGTTTTCTTGTACAGATGTCCACCATGCACTATAGCTTGATAATGTAGTGTGATAATAACAATGTATTCTTAATTTTATTCTATTGTGATGTTTGTATTATTAGGAGGAAAAAATAATTTTTTGTAGAACTAAGAATTAATAAGGTCCTTTGGGTTTTATGTGTTTTATAAAAAAATTCAATGTTTATGGAACAATAATCATAGTGGGAAACCACATAATCAGAGAAAATAATTTATAATAGGTAAATATTAAGAAATTTTATTCTAAATATATACAACCTTCCTGAAAGTCTAGTTTTTTCATTAGACTTATCAATTAAAATCCTTCATGATAGCTCATATAGAGTGCATGAATTCCCAAAAATATATCATATAAGAGTGTGAAACCATGTTTATGAAGTGGTATGTTATCATACACTCATTGGTTATTATGTAAAATCCCAATATGTACTTCCTATGATATTTCACATTGATAAAAATGTTCCAAATACACATCAACTTGTATTAGATAGACAATAATTTAATTTATTACAATATACAATCTCTATCATTTTCTAAAAATCTAGTACTCTTTCCTATACATTGACTTATCCTATTGTTTATCCATTGACAAATACCTAGGGATATTATTTTCTAATATAGGTTTTCAATGTTAAAATAATATTTGATCTGATACTAAATATTGTGACCCAGACATTTCATACATAAATAACACAAATATTTAGATGAAAATTAAATTTATATCATAAACACATGCATTTTTACCATACAGTTTCATTATCTATGGAGACTATGAAAATAGTCTTCTAATTTCTTGAATGATATTCACCATCACATAAAAAAATCATCTAATTTATTATAAATCATGGGAAGACCCTACATAGATGTTCTGTCATAATATAAGTTAATGAAGCATAATAAATGGAGAGCTAATATGCTCAGTGAGGATAAACATGTGAGAGTTAATTAATTAAAATGTTAAGGTATATGATAATAATAAAGGCATAAGATCATGAAAATTAAATAGATGTATCATACTCTGTTATTCAAATATCATAAACATGATTCAAGAAAAAAAATATTATCATATCATATATATAAATCATAAGAGTTAGAAATCAGTATAAATCTATAATGAACCACACGTTCGTATCCTTTAATTGTGGAATAATCATCAATAAAAAATAAATTCACATGTAAAGGTTAACTAATTATACCATTAAAAAATATTTCATCATTTAACCCTAATTTTTTACCATATAATAACATGTTACAAATCCTTACATTTATTCCATAGTGGATTAAGAATAATGCATTTTTCTATACTAGATCAAGCACATCGACCAGTTTCACATAACTGACCAATCACATCTGCCTTTTCCCAATACTCACCTCTTGAGGAGTTAATCATTAACCAACTAATTAAAGGGAAATATATGTTCACCCATCACATAATCCATACATTAATCATCCATAAAATCATTTCACATTAATTATATCATCATATCATAAACTTTGAAAAGAAATTGGATTTCTTAATAATTACATCAAATTATCATTTCCTAACCCAAAAGAAATAGGTTTCAAAACCATCGTATCTTTATAATCATAAAAAAAAAGAAGTCGAGTGAATTATGATTGTATAATTTGATCATATCAACATTAAAATATAGGTATCATCAAATTTTTTTGTCATTGATGATTTTAAATAACAAAAAACATTCGTTAAAACATTAATGTGGAAAATAAACATTTCATTTTGGAATCACATTATTAAAATATAAACTTTTAATAAATATTAATGAAATTAACTTCATTGAAAAAATACTAAAAACCTATAAATTAACATCAAATAATTATGTGTTAATGATGTAATTTTTTTTGATGTCTTACACATTTAAATAATTATCCATTTCATCTTTTTTGTAAATGTAAAAAACACCATGTTTGGAAAACAACAAGAATATTCCTTTTTTAATCATAAAACATGGGTAAAAATGGATTTAGTTTTTTTAATTGTTTAAACATACTTTAAATAATTTTCGGAAACCATTGGCATGGATGAAATAGTATTTTCAACTAAAGAGAGAAATAAAGTCCATTGTTTATTAAATACATTACTTTGGTGTATTTTATTCTTATGTATATGAAAATGATATGAAAAAATATATTTTAAGGAAATAAATACAGAATAATTGAAATATTGTGTTTTGTGAGAGGTATATCATAATATTTCATTTTTAGTAAGATAATCATAAAAATTACTGATGAATAGTTAGATTTTAAAAAAAACATTAACAAATACAGTATCATTCCAATCCTAACACCTATGAAATTATTATATTAAATTAATCAATAAATATAAATTGTATAAATAAAATCTTGATATAAATTTTAAAATGGTTGTTATATGCTCCCCCATAAAAGAAAATACGTGCATAATCGAACATATGTCCCAATGAAGACAATTTTAGAAAGAAATAACATATATCAAATCTCGACATTCATTTTTCATGATCAGTCCCGGAGTATAATAAATATAGAAACATAATAAATTCACTGTTGAACCACAAGAATATATTCCATTACATATATGATTTACATATAACTTTATATTTTTTATTAATTATCTTTTACATGATAATAAAACATTCCATGTAAAAACCACTTCATTTTCCATGAATTTTTTGGTTTTGAATTTTTAATCATTTTACATTAATCGTGTTTAAATAATATTATAATGTTATAAATGATATAAATAAAATATATAATTATTATATTTGTATTTTGTGTAATATAAAATACCTAGAGATAGAAAATGTATTACACCATTTATGGAGCGGGTAGGTCATTTGAATGTTGTTTCTTTTTTCCTGAATAATGCATGAGATGAAAGGTAAATATTAAATTACCCATAAATGAACATTCAAGAATAATGTATATCTTATATACTCATTAAATATACCCCTATATTATAAATGTAGAAATAAAAAGAGTAACATATTACATCTCTTCGTGGTGGAAGTAGTCATAACTTACACAAATGTGAGGTTATTTATTACTAAAAAATTGGATGGTAAGAATTTATATGTGATATTATAATTCAAAAAGTTTAATTACTTTAAAAATATAATATATATAGCTTGAATCAATCATTATATCCACCTGTAAGAGGCAGTCATGATAAATAAATTATAAGACTTTTCAATCAAGTAGTCCTCCGTACACATTATCAAGAGTTTCACTACCCAATTTATGAATGATAATATGGATACGGGTTATGTAATTTACATAAATAAATCTAATTATATGGTATATATTGGATTTATTATATTGGGAATATAAAAACAAGAATAAATATGGTAATAGAAGAAATAGAAAAATAATGATCATAGTGACGTGAGTTACCTTTTCATAGAAGAACCTCCATTGGATCTATTATTAAGGACTTTATGGTTGGAATTTATAGAAGAAAATTTTCACAAATATGTGGATATTGGTTTTTATGATATATTTCTCTAGTTTTATTTCAACCAAAATGGAATAATTTATTGATGAGATAATGATAGGATGTCCTAATTTATAATTGAGGAGTGACAATTATATAAATACCAAAAAATATTTAATAATTTGATGTCACTATAAATACATGTGCCTTAAATGTGGATAAATAATAAAGTGGAGGGATGATATTGTATAGGCACATGTCGATAAAAATTATTTATTTAAAAATGTGATTTCCTCATGATATAATTTTATTAATTTATACCATTTTTTTTCACCATAGTATCTAGTATATTTTATTTTACTAAAAAAATTTATCAATTAAAACAAAAAATAAAAGGAGCTTGATTAGATAATATGTACCAGAGTATTAAATATATAAAATTCAATATATAATATATACATCCTATTTATTTTGAAAAATAAATTTGGAATAAGCACATGTAACACGCAAAACCGCATTTTAACCTTACCCACAATAATTAACTTTTTAATGTTATTACTCTTATTTACAAAAAATAGTTCAACATTATTATATAATATAATTTATTATTATTAAAAATATTGATTATATTTTATCAAATTCTTTTAACAGAAGTGGGATAATGTAATTTAAAAAAAACCATAGACACTATAATGAAACAATTTTTCAATGAGAGAATGTCGATAAATATAGAAATATTTAATATGAATATTTAATATTAAAATTAGATATAATGACTTAAATGGTTTTAATAATATTATTATTGAACTAATTTTTCATTTATTTAACGTTAAAAGTAACGAATTACTTTGTCAATGATTTAAATGAAATGGAATTTTTCAAAAAATCTATTATTTTTCACTATTAATTAATAAAAAAATAATTTCAAAAAATAATTCAATTTATTCAATCTAAGATAATTTTGACATTATAGTTCCAAAAATTATGTTTATTTTTTCAAATTCATTTTTTTAGTTTTATACTTTCATTTTTTATGTTCAATAAAGAAATAAAATCATTTTATGAGGAAATAGTTTTTACGGGCCTAATAAAGTCATTACTAAAAACATTTATCAATATAATTTATTCATATCAAACCATTATACTTTATTTTTTAAATGGGTATATTTCTATACACACTAAAATGTTTAATCTCTAACTTCTAACCACCATGTTTGATTAAACTTCTTAATAGTATATTATGGTTTTTTAAAAATTAGTTTTTCCTATAATGATAGATATCAAAAATTTAAATTTATTAATAAACAATTATTTTATATAATTTAAAGATTTAATAGGGATAAATATCAATAGTGTTGAATATTAATTTAATTGGTATTCAGCTATTGTGTCTTTACTAGATGACAATATTGTCATGGTTTAACCTATCAATGAAAAATAATTATCTTTTACTTGTTTGTAGTTGGTTTCCACCAATTAACCATTATCAAAACTAAAATTTCCCATCACTATATAATATCTTGATATATACAAGGACTATATAAATGGGATATATTTTTCTTAATTGAAATCCCATCTGGATATGTGGGGAAAAAAGAGACCACCAATCATATAACTATCTAGGGTTTTCCTCGATACCCTGATCATTGGATTTAAAACAATGTTCGAATGACCCTACAATATTTTTTCCTTCTAACATGATATAAAAATACATTTAATTATGATAGTATGAACAAATTAACCTATATATCACATTGTACACATAAAATTTCCTAAAATATCCTATAAAGACCTCATTCACAAGGGTTTCATCTATAATATGGGTTCCATATCCATATAAGAACTCTAACAGTAATGTATCCCCTAATTGTCAGCCTATAGAAAATAAAAATTCATTTTTTTGGAAATTATATAGAAGAATAATGGATAATTATAATTAATATAGAATATCTATTTCTTCAATAAAATGTATAATAATTAAACCAAATTAATTTCCCATCAGTCTACTATTTATCACTCCTAGCATGACTCTAGTGAGATTGAGATCCCAGTGAATCAGATTATTTGGCATAATGATGATAGGATATATTAAAAATTAAAAAAATGTGCCTTATTCTGATAAAAATAAACCACTTAAAAAAATGAACACATTATGTTTTTCACTGCTTGAAGAGTCTATGTGCCCTATAATTTCATGTTATATTAACAGTCCCTAAAAATGTATTCAATATATGGATGTGTATACTTTTAGGTTCAATTCCCTATTTTGGATTCCTGTTCTCCAAGAATATAATTAATATATTTTATTTCCAAATCTTCATATATTTAATCAAATTATATTTAATTTCAAAAAATTTCATGTAGTGTTTCAGTACCTATTTTCTTCGATATAGGAATTTTAATGTTTTATATTTTCATTAAGAGTAGAATATGTATTATTTTCATTTTTTGTATTTTATTATATATTTAGTTTTTTAATATCTATTCTTTATTTGTTTATGTTCTTCTAATTTTCTTTATTAACTAATAAATACAGGATAAATAACTGAGGGATTTCATCCTTATGCAATTTTAGAAACTCTTTTGTTCTTTTATTTAAAATTCTTTTTTTAATTCATCTCATCATGGGTTGTTTGAATGAAAGGGTGAGGGACGCCGATTTTCACCATTAACTCCTCATAAGATAATATCACTCTCTTCCTTAACAATATCATATAAATTCTCATAAAAAACACCTTATCCAATCATGTTGAGGATGTTAAGGTTTAAATGAAATATTCAAAATCTATATTCATTGAATAATTTCACTCCTTATTATGGTTTTCCCTACCCTGCCTTTTTTTAAATAGAGAAAAAGTATTTATATAAAGTATTTCTACTTTATATGTAGTAACACATCACTTTTTTATGTGTAGTAATAAATAAATTATTTTATTATTATTGAGATGGATTCAAATAGATGAAGTGAATAATGAAGAAATTCATAAAAATCCTAGTACCATTTGCATTTATTTCTAACTTGTTTATTTCTACTATAAACAATTTTATTTCATTCCTTCAATCCATAATAACCCAACATTTACCTTTATATTATAAATATTTAAAAAAATTATTAATAACTGTAATTTTTATAAGGATTAATTCAAAATAGTCTCATTGATATATGATAGTGTTTAGCCCTACACTATAACAGGAAAAATTTATATCCTCTTTTTATACGTTCTATAGATGTCAATGTATCACCTTTAATTCTCATAATATATTAATTTTAATTGTTTATAATAATATTTTATATCAATAGTTATGTTTGTGATTTGTTTTAGTTGAATTTTTTGTGTCAAATTTAAAATTTCTGAGGGTAATTGAATAAAAATAATTGGTGTTTCATTTTACTCCCCTTATAATAATTCATTCCATTGATGTTTCAATACATTGAAAAAAGATGGAGATTTTGTATCATTACATCTTCAATTTCATATTATTCTTCCTCCAAAATATGATTTATCTTATGAAAATTGGCTAGGTTAGTGTTATTATTTCATAATACATTGCCTCTATAACCATTGATCTATTAGATTTTGTCCTCATAAGAGATATCATGTTCCATCTATAAAACACTAAGTTAACTATATGTTATGGATCAGGTTTGTTATTCATCAAAAGAGAAGCATAGAATTTATTATCCACTTATTAGATATTTTGAGGAAGTTTATGTAGTTAATATTCTATCCACATATGGTCATGGAATTTTATGGGAACAATGTATCTATATCCTACCATCACATTCTAGATGAATTTGACAACCCACATTGATTGAGATATGAGATAGAAAATATTTTCTCTAAATTTAAATTCCAAATGATTCATATGATTATTATTATAGGTTTTTTATAAATGTAGTTTTTCTTTAATAAATTATTGAATAGTTTTATTCTTCTTTGAATTTTATTATGAAAGAACTTCTCCAACTATTTTCTACTCTCCAAATAATTTGAAACATTTTTATTTTGTTTATATCTTCCAAACAATTCAACATATAGATCCATGTGGACCGTTTTTTAAAAACTATTTTGGTATGATAACTCTACCATAACAAGAAGTTGATGCCATCCCCCTTAAAAATCCATCAAATGGTTGTCATCATATATTATAGAGTTTAAAATATTGATTTTGATTAAAAATAAATTTTTTGATGATATGAAATGTTGAAGATCAACACTATATTAAATTATTTTTATATAATTATCTACAATTTAATGTTAAATCCAATATCTCAATCAGAAAAAATTTAATGTGTTGATTTACATATACTTACAACTTATTTTATGTATATCATGTAGTGTTGACAAAATTAAAAAAACTCATATATAAATATTAAATACACTAACTGTATGAGATATTAAACAAAAAAAATAGAAACATAGGCTCTGAATATATAGGGAAAACATAAGAAAAAAATATATTTTTAGGTTATCTCAATAATAAAAATTTTTGGGTACTGGTATGATTATATAATTTGACATATAATGTTCATCCTTAAATTGTAGGAAGACTATTCATGTTGATATATATTATTCAATCTCCCTCGCCAGTTTATCCCAAAAAATTATTTTGAGATTTTTACACATCTTTGTGCTTCAACGATGTATAGAGAGTGATAAGCTATTTTCATTATCCAAATTTTGCTAAATAACGTTTTGTATTACTCACACACATAGTTTTTTCCAAAATATTAAAATTCTATTATTTTCAATGTTGTAATCCAGAATATTCATTAATTTAATATCTCGATATCTTTTTTTATGCCTCTTGGATAATCACATGGATATATGGTTGAGTATTAATTTGTTTAATATATGATTTATTATATTTTTGTTTTATTTTGACAAAATAAATTTCAAAAACATAATTATTTTTTCTCTTTCAATCCACAGCACATATAAGGAAGTAATATCCTTTACACCCAAGGCATCACCTATATCATTCACTATTCCAATGATTTAATTTATTGAGTAGTCACAGTCCTTTATTATATCAAACTATTTCATATATAAAATTTTCTAATCCTTATGTTCGAATATATAATATAATATATTAAGATCAAAATATATATCAAATGTTTCTATATACATATAATGAATTTTAATAATTTCTGAAAATATTTCTTTTTTATTTCTCAAAATCATTTTTCTTGTAAAGTTTCACAATTACCTTCAACTAAATGGAGGCATAAGATTCCACTATATCATTTTGTATAAGGAACCATCCTAATACCCAGATTGATGAATCAGTAAATATCACCAACTCATCTCAATTTTATGACAATGTGATTAAATGTGTATTAAAAAATAAAAACATATTTGTATGATCCTGGATCTTTTTTCCAAGTATGTTTTTCCTTTTATGGTAATTTTTGAGAAAAAGATGAAATTATTGAAATTTTCTATGTACACGTCATGTACTTTATGAGTACATGTACTGTACTTCTTTACCGTAGGAGGATGTGTTCTGGCCGTGTAGTAGCCACATGCACAACCATGTGGGAGTGACTTAGAGGTTGCTTAAAGCAGAGTACAGAAACAACGAGTAAACACAGTGTACATCAAAATTGCATGCCATATACATTCTTTTTTTTTCATTAAATGCCTCGGGGTTGCATCCAATCACCATAACTCTTTTCTTTTAAGTCTTGTTTGATCAAGACCTCCGTACGACAACAAATTTTGCACGAACCCCTGAGCATACGTCTGTCCTCCGAATCCAACATCGTGGGTTGCATTGGAATCACATCGATGTGTTCCCTCTTCGCCTAGATCTTCGTTAATTTATTTCTCTTCTTTCTCAAGTTATTTTAGGTTGATTTTTATGGAAGATTTTATAGATCTTCACCATTATAGGGTGAATCAAGATTCTAGGTTCACATATAATGATCTCCTAACACAATGGTATGTGGTTTGTGCCTTTTTATTCATTGTCATTGATTATTATGTAAAAATACCACCAATACCCTTGAACAAGGTGTTGTGTGTTTACCGTTTTACCCCTGTTGTTTTCCTACCATTATTGTTTGCCTTTGTAGATGTTATTTGGATATGAGTAGGGTTTTTTCCATGCTTGGATGTATTTTACCCACACATGTTCTTCTTGATACCATTTGGTCCTGCTTGGCCTTTGGTTTCCTTTCCTATTTTCCATGCCTATTGTTATAGGATGGAGAGTTCATATTCTTATATGCTTGATACGCTATAGATAGTTTATCCAAGTAGTTCTGAAGGTTTACATTGGCTATTCGACATTTCTATGCTCGTTGACCTACATAGGGTCATGAGAACCTAGTGTAGTAGGCTATAAGGGGAGGTGACCAAGTGGGCTTCCTTAGAGAGGCGTCGATAACTTTAGACTATAAGGGGAATTGACTGAGTGAGCTTCCTCGGAGAGTCTTTGTTTTACATAGAATTACCATGATTACTATAAACTATAAGGGGAATTGACCGAGTGACCTTCCTCTGAGTGTATTTAAATGACCTAGGCTATAAGGGGAGGTGGCCGATTGAGCTTCCTCATAGAGACCTTGACATTGGGAGTATAAGGGGAATTGATAGTGAGTGCTTACTCTGAGAGTTCTCGATTACCTTAGACTATAAGGGGAATTGATTGTGAGTGCTTCCTCATAAAGTCTTTATATATTGAACCACTGGGGTTAGGCTGAGTGTACTACCTAGAGGGTGGCTTGTACTTGTTAGGTTGGACCAGAGGGGATGGCTGTGAGTACTTCTCATAGGGTTACATGTTTGTGCATATCTGTTTCTTTATGTTGAAAATGTGGATTCTTTACTGCTGAGTACTTTCCTTCTTACTGATTTCTGTACTTTACCAACCATATATTCACAAACTGTTAGGCATAGATCATTGGGTTGTTTCCTACAGGGATTTAGTCTCACACCCTATTTGGGTCATTCTTTTGGGCCCAAACAGATTATATTGTCGCATCAATAGATAAGGGTCGACGCCCTTCTACATCAAGTACTTGACATGCTATGAAGATGGAGAGCATGGGATCAAAATTAGGCTTCTGATTCTGAGGAGCTGTTTATCTTTTTATTTTGTACTTTGGCTTAGTACTGTTTTAATTTCCAACATTGTGACTTGTTTGGCTGCTTCCCTACACATTTTTATCATGAATCATTATATATATATATGTGTGTGTGTGTGTGTGTGTGTGCTCAAGTTGTTTATTATTCTAGTCTCACACTGTTTAATATTGTGGCATATTTATTGCTTCCACTATTTTATGTATTTGTTTACTTCCGATGTTTACTGTGCCAATGAAGGAATAGTGTCCCCACAATCAAAACCATGGCCCTCGCTGCTATTCGGCAACCTCTGGCATTTGGGGAAATACAATTGAAGCCATGTGACCAACCGGGCACGGGGTGCCTCTCGGTGGCTTCTGAAACCAAGACATTAAAAAGATGTATAAGAGGAATTATTCCCTCTTGAATTAAGGTTTGGAGCCTTTATCCAGGGATATGATGGAATATGTATATGGTAATAAGCTGTCCTTGGGAGTAGCTGTCATGTGTATAGGGAAAATCCAACTTACCTCGTTTATTGCAATTTTTAGGTTTTTCAAGCTGACTGTTAATTTGAATTCACCTTGAGTGATTCACATTATTTGTGCTATTATTGTAGATTTTATTGAGGTTATATTTATGACACAACCCAATGAGATAACGGTATGACATCTCATGCATCATATAGGAACATGATAAAAATCACATGTCATGCATTCTTTCCATGCCATTCAGGGTGCATTAGCGATTTCATGTTGTTGTGATTGATGTTGTATAGAATATGCATACTGATTTGATAGATTCTTTGATAAAAATACCTGCTGTTTGATAAGGTATTTTTTGAGTAAGGTTTTGTTTGAATGAACACTAAAATTTGGTTCCTGAGGTGTTATTGGCCCTCATGGACCAGAATTTGGTGGATCATTGATTATTTTACTTATTATAACATGTTTAATATGACAAAATTTGATTCGTAGGGAGTATGGGCCCTCATAGATTAAAATTTTGAACATTGCTAATCGTTTTAGTGTTTTCTGGTCTCTTATGAAGTTTTTGAGGCATACTATCTAGAAAAAACCCAGAATACATGCCAGGTAGCGTTGATTACACTCCCTGTGTTCTTCTGTTCAGGATGAATATTTTTTTCATAATTAAACACCATGTACTTTATGTACACATCGTGTAGTCTCTAACACTGTCACATTACATGTGGGATGAGACACGGGATGGGGATAGTCTTGTAGGAAAATAACGTGTACCAGCTGAACATGCTGTGTAGTCTATCCCAGGTACCCGGCCATGTCACGAACAACACGGGTTGGTGTTATCCTTCCTCATACATGTCGTGTCCATCGGTAACACTTCATGTAGCATGATCTGTGTGTCATGATGTGTCGCTAACAACACGGGCAAGGTGAAACTCATCTAGTACATGTCATGTATATCTTGAACACACTGTGTAGTATTGCCTTTGGATGGACGTCTGGCCAAACCATGTAGAAGGACTTCGGCAGGGAAAGTGGTTCCAAGTACACGCCATTTGATAGTAGAACACATTGTGTGTTTGGGGTGTTACACAACCAGTTTAGTTAGGAGTACATGCCCATGTAAATGACTTAAGGAAACATGTCTTGTAGGAATTGTACCCTCCGTATAGTCATGTTATGTCTGAATTGAATGATTTATTCAACTTTTTCCCTTATTATGCTTTTAGTTTTCAGTCCTTCATAATATCATTTTATGGTGTGCGGTTGACTTTATAGATTCATTCCACAGAGACGTCCTATGGATGTACACCAGTTCCCAGGCAGTGATCAGACACCAGACATGGATGATCAGGGACTCCCAGTGGATCCTCCAGTTGTGTCAGCCTTGGAATCAGCCATTGTACATGACATAGGTGCTGATGCATAATTCAGGGAGGGATTTTGAGGATAATGCACAACATTCGGGGTGTGCCGCCTCGTGCCCTGTCGATGGTAGAATTGATGCGGGTCATTCCATAGCAGCATCCTCCCACTTTTTTAGGAGATGGAGGACCCTAGGCTGTAGATTCTTGGATAGAAGACACGGTGAAAATTTTCGATCATCTGTAGATACCTCCAGATAAAAGGGTGAATATCACTACCTACATGATTCGAGACACCACTGAGCGGTTGTGGGATGTGATCCCACAGTCGAGATGCCAGTAGAATATGTCTTGGGATGAGTTTTAGTGCATCCTCTCCGATTAATTATATCTGGAGACCTTTAGGGCCGATCAAGACTGAGAGATCATGCGTCTTGATCCGGGAACTCTTTCTGTTATTGATTATTCCTCTTTCTTCATAGAGTTACAGCGTTTCATTCCTATTCCAGGAGGTGATTAGTTGTAACTTGCAGGGAAGTTTGATTATGGTCTGAGGCACGACATCTGATCTCAGGTTAACATATTCATGTTGACTTTGATTTCTTCAATCATCAACCTGGTGTAGATTACATAGCAAAATATGAGGGATTCTGTAGATGTGAGCCAGGGTGGTTCAGTATCCAGAGTTAGTGCATCTCCAGTTGATAGCAGGAAGCGTCGTAGGGAGACTACATGAGGAGATCAAGGTAAGCATAATGCATCTTCTTGTAGCCAGGTGATATTCTACCAGTGCGGGAGGAGTGGGCATACGAGGCTTCATTGCCCGAGAGACCTGGTGGAGTGTCGGACATGCAGTAAGATGGGTCATCTTCAGTGCTTCTAGCATATCTTATCCCCAGCAGCTGGTGACATGTGTTCTTCTATGACTCCACATTCATGAGTAGCACCACCTATTTCTCAGCAGTCAGGGAACAAGAGTACTTCTAGCCATTTGGGTCGAGGTGGAGTTCATGGACGGGGTAGCTAGTTTCCTCGTTTTTAGTGAAAACAATGTGGACCAGCTCAGAGTGGTCAGGCAGGGTAACAGTGCCACGGAGAAAGCCATACATTTGCAATGGAGAAAACACTGCATGAGCAGGATCCCAGACCGTCTACAGTTTGAGGTACGATAATATTAGCCTTATTTTTAGCTTCTACAATTTTCGATACAAGGGCTTCCACAGCTTTATATATGTTTCTGTTGCGGAGAGCCCTGGGCTTTTCATCATTTCTTCTGCTGATATATTGACACTAGATACTCCATTGGGGAATAGAACAATAGTTTTACATCAGGGTAAGGAGTTCCCTATAGAGGTTGGTGGGTGTCACTTTTTATGGGACCTCTATGTCCTAGAAATTATAGGCTATGACGTCACTCTCAGAACAGACTAGCTACTTCCGTTCCAGGAATTCATCGACTGTCATCGCCGCAGGGTGAGTTTCACATCATCAGAGGGCATATCATTTCTTCATCAGGGGGAGTGGGATGTCTAGGAGACCATAGAGGGCCCATATAATCATTGTTTATGAGGAGTTACCACCCAAATTTCTAGTCATTATCTGGATGACCATAGGACTTTGCAGATGGAATTTCCTCCAGTGGTAGATCGTTTCAGAGATGACTTTCCTGAGGACTTTTCATCTTTTCGTCTGGAGAATAAGGTAGACTTTTCTTTTGATCTTGTTCTAGAGGCGGCATCAATGTACATTCTTTTTTATAGGATAAAAACTGTGGAGTTGCAAGATATCAAGAAGAAGTTGGAGAGGTTGCAGGCAAAGGGTTTCATCCAACCCAATACTTCATTTTGGGGTTCACCTATCCTATTTGCGAAGAAGGTAGATGGTACTCTTAGGCTTTGTGTGGATTATAAGATGTTGAACCGGTTGATGGTAAATAATTGATATATCCTTTACAATGGTTTGATTATATCTTAGATTATCATAGAAGACCCCGAGTGTTCTTCATGAATGACTTGATGTCTGGTTATCATTAGTTGCACGGTAGACCATCTGATATATATCTCATAGCCTTCCAGAGTAGGTATGGTCTATATGAATATATGGTTTTGTTGTTTGGTATCACGAACAAGCCTGCAGTTTTCATGGCACTGATGAACTGAGTGTTGCATCCATACTTGGATTCCTTCGTGGTTGACTTTGTGGATGATATCTTGGTGTACTCTCACACTCGACACGACCACGCTACACATATTGAAATCATTTTTAGTTCACTGAGAGAGAATATGTTATCTGTTTTGCTCTCAAAATTCCACTTTTGGATGGATCAGATTCA
This sequence comes from Viscum album, assembly GCA_963277665.1. Classification (NCBI taxonomy): domain Eukaryota; kingdom Viridiplantae; phylum Streptophyta; class Magnoliopsida; order Santalales; family Viscaceae; genus Viscum; species Viscum album. The sequence continues at coordinate 1,186,678,855 of OY728121.1, read as the reverse complement.
CTTCTTGGGTCATGTGATCTCAGATATAGGAGTATCATTCGACCGAGAGAAAGTTAGAGCAGTAGTTTCCTGGGAGAATCCAAAGAACTCCATTGAGGTAAGAAGTTTTCAAGGGCTAGCTAGATACTACAAATTCTTTGTATAGGACCTTTCATTCTTATCATCACCACTGACGGGTCTGACTAAGAAGGGTGCAATGTTTTTGTGGTCAGATTCCTGTGAGTCAACCTTTCAGGAGCTGAAGGTGAGGTTGACTTCAACACCGATACTAGATTTGCTAGAGCTAGGAAAGAGCTATACTGTTTACTGTGATTCTTCAGGTATCGGGCTTGGATCGTTTCTTTTGCGGGGATATGGATTCATTGCATACAGCTGTCGACAGTTGAGGCCACATGAGAGGAACTAGTCGGTGCACGATCTCGAGTTGGCTGACATTGTTCATGCTTTACGTTGTTGGAGACATTATCTAATGGGAGATTATTTTTTGGTATTCACCGACCACAAGAGTCTCAAGTACATATTCCCTCAGCGTGATCTAAATTTGAGGCAGCGAAGGTGGGTTGAGTACCTTTAGACTTTCGATTTCGAGCTTTCCTATATGCTTGGGAAAGGCAACACAGTGGTTGATGCACTGAGAATAAGGACTCAGATACAGGTAGTTCAATAGGCCAGTAGTGAGTGGGAGATTATGGTAATGTTCTCTAAAATGCATTTAGTGGTGCACAAAATATAGGGGAAAACATTTCTATCTTCGGTATCTGTTACATATATTTTTCTTGGTCTAGTTCGAAAAAGGAAGATATTAGATTATGTATGCCTCATCCTAAGGGACAATGTGTCAGGAGAGGACCCTATTCTTGGATGGACCATAGGCGAGGATGAGATCTCAGTTTTCCAGGGGCACACATTTGTGCCAGTATACATACATCAAGAGCTATTACAGGACATTCATTCCTTAGTTTGGGCAATTCATCCAGGTGTCACCAAGATGTATCTTGATCTACACTGTCAGAATTGGTGGACAGGTATGAAGAGGTACATTGATGGTTTCTTCATGTGGTGTTACACTTGTCAGCAGGTGAAGGCAGAGCATCAGCGACGAGTAGGGATTTTACAACTTTTACCCATTCTCGAGTGGAATTGGAATGATATCGTGATGGATTTCATGACCACTTTACTGAGGTCACCTCGAGGGAATGACGAAGTATGGGTTGTCATTGACAGAATCACGAAGGATTCTCACTTCCTATTGAGCAAGGATACCTTCAGTGTTGATAATATAGGACATTTGTACATCTGTGAGATTTTATATCTACAGAAAGTTCAACACTCCATTATTTTAGATAGGGAAGCTCGTTTTACTTCTCGGGTCTGGGAGGGGCTTTAGAAGGCATTGGGTACACATGAATATTTGATTATAGCTTACCATCCACAGATAGATGGCCAGTCCAAGCATATGATTCAGGTTCTTGAGAACATGCTCCGGGAATGCATTCAAGATTTTGGAGGTTCTTGGGAGAAGCATATACCTCTTGTGGAGTTTTCCTGAACAATAGTTTTCAATAAACTATCCAGATGACACCTTATGAGTCATTGTATGGCAGGTCATGTCGATCACCCTTGTATTGGATGGAGGTAGGAGAGGAAGCTTTATTAGGGCCTCTTCTTGTTCAAGAAACCACCGAGTAGATAGAGATGATTTGGAAGTGGATGGCTACTACACAGTCTTGACAGAAGTCATGTGCTGATCAGCGAATACGACCTCTAGAGTTCGAGGTTGGTGATGAGGTTTTCCTTCGTGTCACACCGAAGTTGGGACACAGAAGGATTAGGGGACAAGGTAAGCATTCTCTGAGGTACGATGGGCTATTTGAGGTGTTGGAGGGAGTTGGTCCGATTGCATATCAGTTTCAGTTACCTAAGATGTATCGGGAAATGCATAATGCTTTTCATGTTTCTCAGCTCCGATGTTGCTTTTTAGACCTGTCTCATGTCTTTCAACCTGAGGAGGTTGAGCTCAAAGTGGATTCATCATTCGAGGAGCATCCAATCCTGATTGTTGATATCAGTACAATGTTTCGTCGTGGCCAGTCTATTCCACTAGTATGAGTGCTATGGAAACATGGGTGAGTAAAGGAAGATACTTGGGGGTGGGAGGCCGATGTATGAGCATAGGGGCTGGAAATATTCTATGTTTCTTGTTTTACTCTGCACTAGGGAAATTCAAGGGTGAATATCATTAAGGTGGGATGTTTTTAAGAACATGGATCTTTTTTTCCCAGGTATGTTTTTCCATTTCTGGTCGTTTTTTAGAAAAAGGGGTAATTCTGGAAATTTTCTAAGTATACACCGTGTACTCTATGATTACACGCCGTGAATTTCATTTCCATAGGAGGTTGTGTGTTGTCTTTGTATTAGCCACGCGCACAGCCCTATGGGAGTGACTAGGAGGCCTCTTAAATCGTAGTACAAAAATGGAGAGTACATGCTATGTACATGAAAAGTACATGCCGTTTACTTTATTTTTTTCATTTAACTCACTGGGCTCGTGTCTAATTTATAGAACTCTCTTCTTTTTGGTCATGTTCAACCAAGAGCTTCGTACGGCCGCAAATCTTCAATGAACCCCCGATAATGTGTTCGTCCTCTAAATCGAACACCGTCGATTGTGTTAGAATCATATCAGTGAATTAGATCTTCTCCTTGAGCCTCGTTTTATGATTCCTCTTCATTATCATGTTACCGTTGGTTGAAAAATTTGGAAATTTTTGTAGGTCTTCAGCATTATTGGATGAATCATGATTTGAGGTTCACATGTAAAAATATCGTAATGCCATGGTAGGTGGATTGTGCCTTTCCATTAAAATTCTTTGATTATTATGTGAAAATTCCACCAATTCCCTTGAACAGGGTATTGTGTGTTTACTGTTTTACCCATGTTGTTTTACTACCATGCGTTTATGAATGTGTAGAGTTTATTTGGATATGGGTAGTGTTTTTTTCTATGTTGGGATGTATTTTTTTCCCACATGTTCTGTTTTAAAACTTTTAGTTCAGCTTAGCCTTAGGCTGCCTTGCCTATTTTCCATTACCATTGTTGTAGGATGGATAGTTTGTATTCTGATATTCTTGATATGTTGTAGACTGTTTAGTGAAATAGCTCTATAGGTTTACTTTGTCCATACTTCATTTCTATTCTCGTTGACCTACACAGGGCCATGAGAACCTGGTGTAGTAGGATATAAGGGGAATTGACCGAATGAGCTTCCTTAGAGAGTCTTTGAGCACTTTAGACTATAAGGGGAATTGACCAAGTGAGCTTCCTTAAAGAGTCTTTGGTTAATTTTAAATTGACCAAGAATAATCTGGATTGTAAAGGAAATTGACCGAATGAGCTTCCTCAAAGTGTCTTTGAATGGCCTGGCCTATTAGGGGAGTTGACCGAGTGAGCTTCCTCTAAGAGTCATTGACCTTGGGGATACAAGGGGAATTAACTGTGAGTGCTTCCTCCAATAGTTCCTGACTTCCATAGACTATAAGGGGAATTGACTGTGAGTGCTTCCTCATAGAGTCATTATATACTAAACAACATGGGTTAGGCCAAGTTTACGGCCCAGAGGGTGTCTTGTACTTGTTAGGGAGGAATGGAGGGGATGGCTGTGAATACTTCCAAGAGGGTTACCTATTTGTGATTATCTATTTGAATAACTATTCATTGATGTTGAAATTGTGGATTGTTTACTGCTGAGTACTTTCTTGCTTACTACTTTCTGTACTTTTCCTGCCACATATTCAATGATGGTTAGGATCTAATCATTCGGTGGATTCCTAATGGGATTTAGTCTCACAGACGATTTTTGTCATTCTCTTGGCCCAAAAAAATTATATTACTACAGGTATAGATAAGGGTAGGTTCTCTTATACTTCAGGTACTTGACTTGATGTGGAGATGGAGAGCATGGGACCAAACATTGGCTTGAGTTGATGAGGATATGTTAATCTTTTTCTTTTGTACTTTGGCTTAGTATTTTTTGTATTTCCAGTAGTGTGACTTGTTTGGATGATTTCCTACACATATGTATCATGAATCATTATATATATATATATGCATGTGTGTGTGTGTGCTCCAGTTGTTTATTATTCTTGTCTTCTACTGTTTATTGTAGTTGGATATTTACAGCTTCTATTATTGTATGTATTTTTTACTTCTGCGATGTACTCTTCCAATGAGGGCATTGTTTCCCCACATTCACACCCAAGGCCCTCACTGCTAGTCAGAAGCCTCTGACATTCGGGAAAATGCACTTGAGGCCGTGAGACCAACTGGGTATGTGGTTCCTTTGGGTGGCTTCAGGAACCTAGACGTTACAATATTCACTCTAAAGACATATTTATTTTATTTTATCTATAGTTCCATGACTCCCTTTAATGTTAACATGGTTATAAGAATAGAATTTCGTGATAAATTCCTTAAAAATAAATGATTTTTCTCAATTAATCTTGGGATATTACAATTCTATGTAGTAGTGGTTGGTCTATGTCTTTCTTGAATAACTTTTTTCTTTTATGAATCCATATATATACCATCACGTATGATTTCATGAACAAATAATGATACATTCTATATAAATAATTAAAACAATATAAATCATTCATAATGATTTGCCTTTCCTAAGGTATTCAATAAAATCCACATTTTCTTTTCCTTTTATTTTTTATTATTAGAATATATGATAATATTATTTATAAAGATAATACCAAATTGATAATCATAATCCATAATTAATCCTTTAAAAATCATTGACTATAGTGTTGGAATTTCTAAATAAATAAGCAATCACTATGGATTGATAATATCAATATATATTATGGATGATGGGATTGTGTATATCCTCCCTTTTTAACCTTAATTTATGATTTCTAGATTATAATTAAATCTTTTAAATGTATTGAATAACTTATTGTACATCGAAAATGACATAAATGTGGGGTAGGATGTAATATATAATGATCATGATCTTTTTAAGTTCGTGTTAATCAACCAAATGATTAATTGGTAAATCCTTTTTCATAAATCATAGAATTGGTGCACCCCTTACTGACTCACATGTGTTTAAAAACATTTCTACATAATCTATTTTAACATTAATTCAATAGTTTCCAATCTATAAAGAGTCATTGATATAATTAAAGATTCAGTTATGAGTAAAATTGGAATACATACCTCATGATCTGGGGTAAGTACAATAAGTTTTTTTATAAATATATTTAAAAATTATTATATTGATAACATATCTTCATTATTGATGTTCTTACTAAGCATTAAATTCCTTTCATGAAATGGTTATAATACCCATATAAGAGAAGCATTCAACCTAGGTCAATCATAATCATTCATTCCGGGATAAATGGTGATGGGTTGATTTAGGATATGAAATTTGGAATTCCAATCCTAAAACTTGATAAAAGATATATACGGAGATATACATTATATGTCCTAAATCACATATATTTTTAAGACATAGCTAATAATAACAATGTTGGGAATCATATTCCCACACAACTCAATTAATGATTATTTTAGTCATGTTTTGCAATAATTCCACCAATATGTATTATTTTAGAAAATTAAATATTTAATAATTTCTGTGTTGATTTAAATCATTTGGAAAAAAAATTAGATATAAAAGGGTGGGTATAAGAAAAAAAAATAGAATATATAAATATAATAAACATACATGTTTTAACTCCAGTAAAATTATTCTAGAAATACTCATTTACTAAAAAAATGGTAATTTGGTGTTATAAATAAAAATTATAAAATTATAAAATCACATGAAACTAAATCAGCTGATTATTCAAAAACGATCATTACATTTCATTGTATGATAAATCATGTTAAAGCTATATTACTTTTGGAATAACCTAGGTATCTTTTGGTCTTATCAAAATATTTATTACAATATTATTTCCAATGAAACTAAAACCTAATATGATACCATTTGATACAACCCAACCATAAAATATATATATGTTTTATTACATTACATTGAAATACTTATAATATAATAATTAATCACACCCTAAGAAAAATTGGTTAAGTTTATTTTTATTCCTCATATATTACATTCATATATTAGAACAGGCTATCAATTTTTTTAAAAAATGATACATGATATCATCATAAATGTGTTATGAATAATATTATTCTTCATTTCCTAGGGAAAAGAAAAATAAGAAATCGATAATACTAGATACTCAATAAGGGGTAATACATTAAATATATAAATTAATTACGTATTCGAAATCATAAATATAATTATACAGGTGTATGAGTAAAAATAAAATATAGGCATTGAAACATAATCATAAATTTATAACCAAAGGAATAACATTACGATATCAATTTTAATTTTTTGAATTATATAAGTGTATAGGATCATAAGTAAATTATCATGAGGAGTGGATATTTTACAGAGGAACATCACCCAAAAAATGAATACAGAATCATAATTAATATCATGATTAACAACTATGAAATTTATATCATAGTGGACTATTCCAATGACCAATATCCCATAACATAATAGAATTTTGAAATCATACCATGATCCATAACATGACATATAACGATATATGACCATTTACTAAATATTATAGAGTTATATATCATTATCACATATCACATGATGGTAATCCATATATATGTCTGACACATGAACATGAGCACATTTATAATTCAACAATAGCATAAATAGACCATACAAAATAAATGGTTTACTAATTATTTTATAATAAATAAATAATTTTTTTATTTAAATAAATTGGTTATTGTATTGAATAATATCATCAGTTCCAGATAGGAGACATTAAATAATTTTGACAAAGATGGAAAATTTTCTATAGTAACATTACAATTTTGGGGGAAAATTAGTAAAACCCTCTATAATATTATTTAAAAACATAATTTAAAATTTAATAATATATATACATGGAACTATAAAATGTATAATAAATTATAAAAACTATATATAATAAACCAGAAAAAAGTGAATGAAATATTTTTAAGGAAAAAATATAAAACAGATGTGAGTAATAATTATGTTGAATATGTTTAAAAAAATAGTTAAATGATTAATTTCATGATTTTTTGAATAAGATTAAAATTAATTATAAATTAGTATTAGGGAATCATAAATGTATAGATATGTAAATCAATTGAAAAATATTATATAAATAGTCATAATAAAATGGCTTCTGTTTTAAAATAAAAGATATAATGGATTCCTATAACAACCATCACTCGAAGTGAAATATAAACCAATGGGAGGTGAAATGGTAAGGAGATGTGTAAATAAAAAATTCAACTATAGAAGAAGAATACATGTGGATAATTAGAGGTAAGTAACGTATCATTTCTCTTAATGTAAAATTATACATAAAAAATATTTATTTTAATGTTAGATTACAAATAAAATCATAAACGTTACATTGTACTCTGATGTAATCTCTATAACCTCATGTTTAATATAAATAGTATTGTTAATAAAATTTTTCAAAACCATTATGTAAATATATATTAAATTTTAATGTCTAGAATTATAATAATTTAATCCCCATATACTAATTTGATATTTTTTATTTTCAATGTTTTTTGTCAGTTATTTGGATAATTTCATAAATGTTACGTAATGGACATTTCAATCATTTCACTTTTATAAAAATAACATTGTACCATAATTAATAATGGTAATGTAATAATTATATTGAAATGAATATTTTAATAACATTTTCATTTTATAGAATTTATATGTAGGGTTCGTGATAATTAAATTCCTAGAGAGTGTGATATTTTTAATTTACTGAAAATAATGAGTTGCTTTATAATGAAAATTCAATTTTGAATCAACCTTCCAGAAAAAAATCATAACATAAATTACAATTTAATTTTATATTTTACCATTAATAATGTTTTTATTCAAAATTATATTGAAATGGTTGAAGATATTAAGTAATCATTCATTAAGGTTGTTAGAACAAAAAAACATGAATATCTAATAATAATTAATAGGAGAAAATAAAGTAGTAAATTATACTTATATCTATTAATGGAAGAATAATTCTGTTAATATAACATAATTTCAGTTTTTAGTGATATTTGATGTTATTTGTTTATGATAAGTATATTTAATATGTTATTGATGAACCATATACATTCATTAATTATGTCTTATAAATAATTTCCTTTAAAATTATGGTTTCTGGCGTCGATATTTAGACCAGAAGTTTCATAATTTTAATGAATAATTTGTGAGAGGGATTTGGGTTGGGAATTAAATAGTGAACCAAATGTATATTTTGGATTAAAGTGGGTAGAAGATATATCCTTCTATGAAACCCAAAACCAAAGCCCACAACACAGTACTCCTAATATGAAAGTCACCACCTCTGATACGATTCTGAAAAGACCCATACAAGTGGTTCCCACACTAAAACTAACTAAGACCACCACTAATAGGCTAGGGGCTAGTGATTTGCACCGAGTAGGAATATAAATAACATGGTAAGCATTTAATATCTACCTATACTCAAAATGGAATATTAAATTCCAGAACATGATGAAATATAAAAACCACTAAGGAAAAAATGCATTCATACCACTTATACCACAACTAGATTACAACATATGTTCTAAAATCGAATTAAAGGAAAATCATTAATCACCAAAGAAAACTATAAAAGTGTTCATCCTTCTCAAAATTAGGGGATCTGTATCAACTAATTCTACCAAAACCCTTCAGCCCAGCTCTGGTAAACATGTGTGTTCAAATCCTATTTTTGGTGATTATAGAATTAATCTGTAGGGTCCCAAAAAATCCTAAAATAAAAAGGGAGAAACTAAATGAATACAGTTTATTAGACATGGCATGAGGGAAACCTAATTGTTATATAAACCCCATCTTGAACCATCCTTTGTTTTATGTGAAAATTCATCTTAGTGTATAAGATGTATCAACCGGGACATGTGACAACACATAAGGACCCCCTAAATATGCCCATATATACATCGGTTAGACCCCAAGTCTCATGACGATCCATCATCATAGAGAGTAACTCGATTCTCATCATATGATCAAATGGAATAACATAAAACCAATATAACACACCCTATGAGATCATCCATCCTTGATGGAAGACATCCAAGAGATGTAATCCATCTGGAAAAAAATCAATCATTCATAATTGTTTGTTTAGGAGAATTATCTCTATAAGGAACATCATAATAGGTTCAACTATAGTTCCCATCACCCATGGTCATGTTGTAATTTCCATGCACCCAGAACAACCATAATAATCCCATGTGTAGAGGCCTACCCATCACCACTATAGATATTTGGGGAAGCACAACCCTAGACTATGAACTGAATTCATCCACTATAATGAGAGTGAACGAAGGGACCCATCTCTCACTAGTGGCCCACAGTTAAGTGATTACTCCTCATAACTAACCTGTAAAATATCTATTTCTCTTATATGGAGTGTCGCACATCAATTTCTGTAAAGGAGCCCTAAATCTTATGTAGGAATCATTTATATCATGTGGAGGGGAATAATTATCATAACTGTATCTGACATATAATGGAGATCCAACCCCAATAGAGGACCTTCTACAAACAATAACTCAGAGACACCAGAGTAGAACTCCTTATGTGTTGACATAATATGTGATCCAATAGGTGAGTAATACTCAGATAATATAGGATCTACACCATGATATGATAGGATCGTACCACACTATGGATCAAGGACACACTACTTTACCATGTAGGGGTGTACCAATCAGTGGCATAAGAACCCATATCATGGTATGATAGGGGTACCAACTCTTCCATCTCATTCACTCTGGGGTTCCCACACCTCGACACAGCATGGGAGTACCATGCCTAGGCAGGAGGACTCTATCCCTAACATGGAAATGGAGTACTGAATCTATCAGAACAACACGTATGTAGGACATGTGTCCTAGAACGATAGGGAACTACCAATGTATAGGTTAAAATACCCACTCTGTATCATGGTAGGGGTGTGCCGACTATAGCTATATATCATATATGGAGGATTCGCACCCTGGTCCAAAAGGTTAGTATTGTATATCTTAACAAACATCGTAGGGAAACTAGTACCCTAGTCCATCATAGGAGCAACACCCTTGGTGGAAACTACCCAAATGTGATGAACCTAAACCCATGATGTGGGGAGTCCCATCATTACATTTGAATAGAGGTATGGGAATCCCTCATCCTAGTTACTTGTAGAGTAACAATCCCATCATCTCTCTTCATGACCAAATCTGATATCTAACATAATCTCTTCATAGCATAACATGATTATTTCTCTATTTATGCCACCGTGTATCTTATAATCCATAGTGGAGACAACCATGATCTTCTACATGGAATCCCACTCAGGATAGACTACTTACGAGACTGAATGTGAGTCTAATGTAAGAAGAAACATAAGTAGGAATATCCAAGAGGATCTTTTAAGAGTATATAGTTTTCACTGAGAAACACATGACATGTGATCCCACCCAAGAATCTGGAAATGTTTGATAAATATATGGTTCACCAACCCTTTTAGGGGTACATCATGTAAAAAGTAGATACACTCCATGTCACTCATCTAATGTCCCATGTCCAGGATCCCCTTTTACATGGACATTCCAACAATGTCTCTTACATTTAGTGTATCCATAATACATGGTGTGTTTTTGATAAACAACCACATTCCCAGGTATTTTCCCAATTTCTATGTTTGTAGTCCTTGTTTTAGTACGCAACCATGTAGTTTCACATTTCTATCCCTAGCCATGTTACTTAATTACATTTTTAGGGAACTACATGGATTTTAAACCTTATACTTTTCAATTTGTCCCAGAAGTTCTTCTTTCCCGAATTGGAAGAGATACATGTCATGTGTAGAAAAACTAAACCCCATATAGATTGTGATTCTAGTGAGGAATCAACTCCAATGACCCCTCATTTTCCTCGATTTACCCTAAACTAGATAATCTTCCTAGAAAGAAATGTTATATATTGTATTTGGGATCTAGAACATTAAAATAATGGGTAAATAGGGGGATCGAGTCCAAAACTCAAATACACCAGCCTTTTAAGAAAAACATAAAATATTTGGATGAAGAACGACTCCTTGATCATGTTTCTCCCCATTATGATGATGATCTATGTCAGAAATGGAGAAAAGAAACACATGGAATCATTGATTTGGCACATTTCCATCTGTCGACCAAAGAGGAGGGATGGGGGCAGAGGGGTGAGGTGATCCTCCTTTGGTTCACTAAACATAAAAGGGTTGTAGAAGGAATGGGTTGTATATTAATTAATTCAATGAATTCACCTTTCATGCAACATCACTAAAATTTCCTTACACTAAATCTCTATGATTGGCCGACCAAAGGTCACGCCTTGGATAAATAATACATTCCAGATAGAACCGTTGTCTCCAAAATCAGATCTGAGACATTGAACATGATTTATTTATTTTTTATGTAAATATAAAATAATACAATTAAATATATTTCAAATTTTTAATATCATCACACAAAACTCCCTAGGCCCCGACTTCCCATGCTGACTAATCGCGTCGCTTCAGAAGTAATCCCTGAAATATTCTAAAGTCTTATGGGTCAAAAACCTCGTCATTTCAATAAATATCAAAATTATTTAAATTATTTCAAATATATTCAAATATTTACCATTACTACCTTACATGAAAACTGATAATGAAAATAGGTCTGTGTCGCTTCACAGGGGAGTTGTCGGTTGTACACCCGAGAAACGCTATCACATCACTTATGCAATAAAATCTAAAATAGGTTAATATAATATAATGATTCTAGAGGTCTTATTATTATTTTAATATCATCTATATAATATATAAATATAATGTATATCATTATTCCTATCCATGAAATGATGTAATAGAAAATTGAACAACATCATTTACTGAGGTAGTATTCCATTGTACACATAAATGAAGATTTTGTATCCAATTTGTTGGATGTGTGTTTTGGTGTAGGAATTATCCATAAGATAAAAAAAATAAGTATATTTATTTTAATGATTTAATTAGGTAATGATGGTCTAAGAATAATTTCATGGGGTAGAGAATGAAATTAAAAAAAAATTGCATGCTGATGAATGTTACATCTTTTTCTGGTAACTTCTCTTGGTTTAAAACACAAGATATACTTGAATGACATTATTCCATGATATTGGATTCTAGGATGAGGGGAGAGATTTTGTTATGTTATTTGTGTTGGGATTTGATGATGCAATGTTCTTGAGTGGTGTGATGAGAGGAGGATCAGTGGTGTTAATTTATAACTGAGGGAGAGGGCACACATTGTATTTTTCAAAATTAAGTTAGCTGAACCCATTTTTTACCTATAAAACAACCCGATAATTATCAAAAATCAATAATAGAATCGATAAGGTTATGTAATGTCCTTAAAATTTGTTTTTTATAATTTTATAGGATTTAGAACCATTCAAATTAATGTTTAACCACTGACTAAACACATTGTTAACCTTAATATATGAATGTATTTTTAATTTATTTCATTAATATCATCGGTAAAAAATGAATTTGAACATATTTTTATTTTTAAATTATATTTATTAAGAATTTGGAATCTGTTTTTCTAAAGTAAATTAACAAAACTGGAAAATTAAAATCTAATATTAAACCAATAGTCACAGTGAGATAATGGATTTTTGAAAGTATCACTTCTGAAATAATTACCAATATGCATGATTGAAAACTTGGGTATAATATTTATGAATGGTTCTATGAACTATGTTTGATTATGTAATCGAGACAGACCTATACCAACATTATTTCCAAAACTATTGTACAGGTCACCTGTAACAATAATTATTAAATAGTAAGTGTCGACAATTTCAATAAAAAAACCTATACCCAATGTTTTGTCAAACTGTGTGTATTTTTAGTTTGTTAAAAAAATCTACCACTATGAATAGATCCCAGAATTGTCCTCCTACACTCCAATGAATTTCCACTGTCCTAATAAAATTTGTGATCTTATATTGAAAAATATATAGGTGTATATGTAAAAATTTATTTATATTACTTTATTTATTATTATTGTTATTATTATGAAAAATCTATTGTCTATCCTATACCCATTTTCTGACCAAACTATTTGTATATGTTCATTATTAAAAAACTACCCATAGTGATTGATACAAAAATCATCCACTTATCATCTAATAACTTTAAGATTATCCTAAGAATAATTTTTTATTTTATTAAAAAATATATATATGTACATGTATATATTTATTTATTTATATAAAAGTATATATTATTATATTTATTATTATGGAAAAATAAATGGGTAACTTATTCGCACGATTTGGTCAAATTGGAGGTATATGTGTCCTATACGAATAGTTCACCCAAACCATTTGTATAGGTTCCCAAAATCATTACTTATACCCATTTAATGGTCATAATTAGATTATTGGATTTCATATGGCCTTCCTATGAAATTTTATACCCCACATAACATATATATATATATGATTGAAAAAAACTATGGGCATAATGGTGAACATTACAAAGGGTTTTTGGATAAATATTTGTATAATTTCTCACTATAAAATTTTATTTTCCCATCGATATAGAGGTGATATATACGTGTGGTTTGGTAAAATATCGGGGGATTAGTCTTTTTTCCTATAGTGTGATTTTTTAATAAAAGGTCGATTCTTAATTAATTATATGAATAGTGCTCGTCATTCAATGAAACTGACAAAATATTTACCGATATTTATTATATAAATTTAATGTAAAACCTTATCTAGTGGGTATTATTATATTTTATTATGAATGAGAATCATTATACATTTGATAACATGTTTTTTGAACACACTGTTTTTAAACCTAAAACAAACAAACAGTAAAAACAATATAATGTTGATTCAAGATTAATTAAGTAGATTAAATATAAATAAATAATACATATGTTAATTTAATAATTAGTAAAAATATATTTGGACTATTAAATTACATAATATAATAAAATAAATATCTTTTTTTACAAAAAAAATATTTTTTAATATTCACAAAAAATCAATATTTTCCAAAAAAGTACAAAAAATTCACCCAAAAAAATTTCAATATTTTTATTCCAAAAATGATTTTTATTTTACATAATAAATTTTATAACATTTTAAATAAATAATTTTAAAATAAGTGCACCATAAAAATGATTTCAATCTATTTTTTTAATAAATATAAAGTACTAATTGAAAAATTGTATATATCATTTTTTAAAACAAACAACATTATTAATATACATTAGGTTGAATATATTATTTATTAATTTTTTAAATATTATCCAAATATAGTTATTTTATTTATTTTTTGTTATAAAACAAACTTGTGTGGTTTAAAATATTTGGTTAGAAAATGTATGATTTTATTTTCAGAAAAGGTTATTTTAATTCTAATTAATTGTTCATAAAAGAATTCATTATATTTACATGTGTAAAAAATATTTTGAAATTTTAGTTAATCTTATTCATACCCACCATTCTATCATTTGGGTAAAAATGTTAATATATATAATTGTTTTTTTATGTTCTGTGTAGCAAGATGAACACACTATTGAACATAAAACATTTGGGGTTTCATATAACACAAGATAGACATGGAATTACATGTAATTCAAGATAAATAATGTGTTTAATGTCCTTTTGTAATAAAAATATAGTTTTCCTATTTTAAAATCATAGAGTGTTATATCCACCTAAGTTTAATAAATTTCATCCTTGCAATTGTAAATTTATATTAGTAATCAAAAATTTGATATTGAAAATAATTTTGTTGTAAAACCAATATATAAAAAGGATTTATAAAATACACTCTTAATAGGAGGAAAAAATTAGATCAATTTTTATTTATAATAAAACATACCAAGTTTTTAAAATAGTAGAACGTTTTTGTGAATATAATAAATGATTAATTATATATAGTGATTGATTGAGGTCATTGTTAACAAGAAAGAGGTTGAACAATGGAATGTTAATGGCATGAACACCATGAATATTTTATGATAAAAATTTCCATCAATAGATGATATATGAAAGTAGACTATAATAATTTAATCCAATATCATTTCCTTAAATTTTTTGGAATTATTTTACCATACAAAATTAGATAATTTGGAAAAATAAAGAATATATTACTCTAATGTTATCCTTTAATAAATTTCTATAACAATCTAATCATTTCTCCAAATTATAATTATTCATAATGAATTTTAGAATCCTCATGAACTAAAATAATATTTCAAAAACCACTTTACCACAAATTAGATAACTAACTATTCCTTCTGTATTTAATAATGAACAAAATAATTGTTATAAAAATGTTAGATAATTAATAAAAATGAAATAACATTATATGATACCCAAATCAAAAAAAATAAATTTTAATATCCAATGTTAAAATAAATTGATTCCATAAATGAATATTTTTAAAATTATTCAAACATTAATTGATTACGCTGGAAACCAAAATATATGAAGTGGTTGATCATATATTATTCCACGAGAAATAAAAAATTATTCCTAAAATTCAATATGATTCTAAAATAAAAAAAATTCAATAAAATTTCTTACAAAACCGGACATCACATCATATAATGACTAGCACAAAAACCTTATCATCAATTGGTCATGGGTTTGAACCCCACCACTAAGAAAAATGTTATGGGTTTTCTCACATCAAATGGGTTTTCCACATTTTTATATAAACATTGAAAATAATTGCTTCTTATGTAACACTTCATGTAGATATTAGGGGTTAATATCACCTTAAACCAAAACAAACAACTCAAAAATTTCATTAATGCCCCCTATATTTTTACTACGTATAGACATCGAATAAGGTGTCTAATAACTCTAACATATGATCCAAAATTTCATTAATTCCCTCAATATTTTATATGTAATTTTCCACATAACTTTTTAGTTTAAACCAATCTTATCCAATTTTCACCATAATCGATGTTACTGATTTTTATTATTGTTACTAATTATTTTTTTAAATAATTATTTTAACAATATTATATAACAAAAATTATAATTTTTCTAAATATATAATACATATTTCTTAATACGATTAATAAATTTGGAAATATTTAATTTAATATTAATCCCATTGGTGTGATCATAAAGTACTTTTCCAAAGAAAAATTTTCAGAAGATGAAAAAGCTTTTATAAAAAAAATTACATATAAAAATGAGTCCAATTAATTAAATTTTAATAATATATATATATATATATATATATATGAACTATTTCAACCATTATACCAATTTTAAATGCAATATTAACCTTATAAATTATTTTAATGAAAATGTTGTTTTTAATATAAACTAGGGTTTTAACTATTCATCATAAAATGAGTTTTTTCTGATAAAATAAACATTTACGCTATGATAACAAAGAAATTTGAATTTTCAACTTATTTTTGTTAATAAAAAATTAATTTTAAAATAATTAAAAAAATAAATTTTTTTTGTTAACAAGAACTAATTAAATATAATTTAAATATTTTTTTGATTCATATTAAGCCTTTACCAAAAATTAAAAACATATTTATAAAAATGATTTCAATATATAAAGAAATTATGAATAATATATTATTTTTTTTAATTTTACATCATGAACCAAATCTTAACGTCTAGATAAGAAATGTTGTTTTTAGATAAAAATATAAATTGTTTTTCATGATTTATTAAAACTAGATTTTACATGTTATGTAGGCTATCAAATAAATTTAATTTATTAGGGAAACATATTTCATAAATTATTGGGGTGTTGTAAAATACAAGGAACCCCACATAACCTAATAAATTCATGTTATTGATGAATATTTATCCTATTTCTCCCACACATTCACCACCTCATAGGTCAATGAATAGATACCTTTAGTCATGGACCGGTTTTATACAAGAATGATTTGGTATAGTAACTATGACATAGAATAAAATCAGATAATATTACAGAAAAAAATATTTATATAATTACATACAATAAAAAGGAAATTGACACAATATATTTATCTTGAATCACAAAATTGATCATAAGAGTTTTTTTAATGAATATTATATATTATAATTTTATAGATTTTATCAAAATCATTTATTTGACAAAATTAATTTTTCATCTTAAAATTCTCATTTAATATTCGGTTCTTCCTTTGATATTGAAAATTTTATTTCTCCAAATACCATAATAAAATGCATTAAGAAATATGAGACCTACTCTAGAATCAACTTATGTTACATCATAAAAACATTCATTTCAATATTAATCATTTTGTAGAAAACAATTAAAGCTCTTTAAAGTATTCTAATGGGAGATGAAATCTACCCCAATGGAATTATTTTCATCATTTCTCAAATATTCTACATGTTCAAAAATGAATTCAATAAGCACCAGATAAATTACCAACACTCATAAGAAATGAATTTCCACCACACTATTGTATAATTTAGTGTTTTGAGAAAATTTAATCCATTATTGATAAGATATTTTTCTTTTTAAATTAATAATTCTCCCCTTTAACTTGATAACTCAAAATATAATATTTTAACCATTTTTATAATATTACATATGACTTAACATTAAGGGTTAATTAAATTTAAACATTTATATATAATATTCTTCTCAACCTTTCTCCCCCAAGGAAAACATAATCCATTGATAATTATTGGTCACCCAAAAATACTTTTAATGATGAGGTAGGGTATGAACACCCAATATCAACCTATATACCTTAAATGTTTCATGTGTTGTTGACCTAGTGTTGTTTTCAACAAACACATCATAGGTTGGAATAAATTATAAAAATATGTCCTACTTTCCCCTTGAGAATGTGAAATAATATATCAATATTATTGGAACAAGAGTTTTAAATGAGAATTTTTTAAAGGAATATAGTTGTTTGATTATCATAATGAATTATGTGTGGTTTTTCAATAATCACATGAAAGTCATAAAGCATCTTCATCATCCACATTATATTTTTCAAGTACTAGTATCATCATCATATTTGTACCCAATACTATATAGTGGGAATGGGTAGTTCTTCATAGTGTTAAAACTTCTTTATAAATATCCTAAAATGAAATATAAACCCTATGTGGGAATCCTATAATAAAAAATAACCCATAAAATATTTTTTTTAATATCTATATTGATTCATTTTTTCCAATTTTATAAATAATCCCATAAATCAAATTCACGTTGATATATCTGAGAGAACTTTTAGAATCCCTAAGGCATGAATACATTGGATCACTATGAAATCAAGAATAGTGTATCATGACATAAAAAATATCATGTCTAAAATCTATGAGATTAATTAGATTCACATTTAGTCTTTAAAATTATCTTTTCCATACACTATCACTTTCAACATTATTAAAAAAATTAGTCCCACCTGAATGGGTTCCAAAACTGGATGTGATACTTACATTTTTGAATTCCTTTATACGTAATTGTAATACAATACACAAGGATAAAAATTAATAATTTTTTATTCCATGAGAAACTATCCCATGAGGTATCAAGAATCACAATGTGTGGATATCATAAATTGCTTCTTCAAAAATGATTAAAAATACTAACAGGAATTCCCATGATCACATTGAAAGATTATATAATTATTATAGAAATTACAATTGGTATAACTATTGTCAAATAATTGATATAAATTCTTCCCAACCATGCATTTTCTAAATTTAACCTCACTTAGAAATTTTTATTACATTGAATACCAGACCCTTGGGGAATGTTTTCTGTCTTGCAGATTCATAATCTACATTCACATTTATATTCCATAATTATCAAATACAGTCCAGTTATTTTGTTAAATAGAAACCACTTATCCAAGATCATAAATTAATAATTCAAATTGAACATCCATATTATAAATTTTAAGATTTTAGTATGAATATAAAATAGGGAAAAAATAATTATATTCATGTTTTTAATCGATAAAAGTATTATTTAAAATGAAATTCATCTAATTGATTGTATATCATGAATACATATTTTGAATTTTTCATGAAAACTTTTCCCTGGTAATTTATCTTATCCCTAAAATTCTTAATCTTTCCAATGATGTTTTCATCAATTGGTCTTCAAACATGATCCCATAGGGAATTATTTTCAATTTATGTCAGATATATTTTCATATCCTTAATCTACTCCAAATGTTTGAAGGCATATATCAGTTGTTTAATCTCATCTTTAAAAGTTTGTATGGTTTTATTTTAAAACGAAAAAATTATATAAATTTGATGTGTTATTCACAATCATATCTTATTTATATTCTACTATACACATGTTTACACTCTTCACTAATTATATTCTAGGTCTCCATGTGTTTCTTAAAAAAAATATTCCCTTAATTTATTTAATAAATATATTATATATAAAATGTATGAAAAGAGTCATTACTAAATGTATATAGTTCAACATCATGTTATTTAATAATATTCATATAACTTGCTATTATTTATGTCATCTTCTTAAATATATTAATCATTAAATTCACAATTTCTAGGTATGTTTTCAAAAAAAATTAAATCATAATTCTCAAATACATTTTGATGTCTCTTATTAAAACATTGATATCCTTTCTTATTACATGAAAATTTAATAAACAAACTATCCTAAAATCTCATTAATTATCCCTAGAATTGGTTCACTGATTTTAAAGATACAAGGTCTTATGAATATTCATTATTATCTAAATAGATTAATTTTATATATCATTTCATATGAATTAAAATATTTGTTTTTTAATAAGAAATTTTTTTGAATGTGTAGAGTAATACATATGATGTTCCTCTAAAATAATTTTGATCATTAAAAAATGAGAAATAATAATTATTTCCACATCCATAATAAATATATTCATTCTTCTAGTAAAACCATTATATTTTAGTTTGTAATTTATTTTAACATGATGTGTTAGCTATAATTTTAAATATAAGATTAAAATTATCTTATAGTTTACTTCTTCTCATTGTCTATTGTTACTTTCGTGATTGGAATTCCAACATATCCTTTTGTGTATATGAATTATATCATAAAAATATCTAATAATTATGACATGGAAATTAAAAAAATATTATTTTAATTCTTATTAAATTATGAGTAAAATTAAGCAATAGAAATACATATTTTATTAAATGGCACATCACAGGATCACATAAATTTGTGGTAATTATTTCTAGAGTCATTATTGATAGTTTATCTACTCTCTTGTAATTCATTTATAATATTTTCCATTTTTAATAGATTATAAAAATATGATATAAATCTAAAAATAATTAAAATTGATCACTCACTAAATATATTCAAATATCATACTTAAATTATTTTGACAAATATGGCCATCAATTATATTCAATAGATTGTTTTCTTCCCTAGTACTGAAGTAATAATAAATAATTGGGTCTCTAATATGAAATAAATTCCAATTGAGTATTTCCCCCATTTTTAGAAACCATCCATATATAATTCTATTAAATAAAAACTATTCTTCTAAAATATTACAACATTTCCGTGATCATGTAATTAACTAGAAATAAAGCATTTATTTTTTTCATGTTAAAAAATTAAACAACAATTTGTTGTGTCTATATTTTTTAGAATACGATAAAAAATTACCTTTATTTTTAGATAAATCTCATTAATTAGGTTCATAAATCCTCAATCAGGTTTTGTGATATTTTTTTGGGATATTACATTATAATATAATATAAAAATAGAAGAAACTATCATGAATCTAGGGTATAGTCATTTAAATCTAATTCATGTAAACCTCCATATTAATGCATTTTATCTTTTCTCCCCATATTAATCATCTTAGTTTCAAAAATATATTGTTTTTACCTCTAATTAAATGGAATAAATCCCAAACATTGTGATATTATAAGGGACATGTTCCATAAATTCCCTCAAGACCTTAAAACATATTTTAGATGTGCCACACATATTAATTCACAGATTCTATTTTTCTTTTCCTTGGAATAATTTTTCTATTATTTTAGAATTTACCTATAAACATTAGCATAATTTCAATATAACTATGATAAATATTGTAATAAAAAACACAAAACATTTTATTATAGGATCCACACCCCTATAAATATACATGGAATATAAATTTTCAAGAAATTTTTGAGAATATCTTAAATAATATGCATACATTTTTCACAAAATTAACCAAATTTTTCATATATTTGGAAGAACCACTCTACTTATGGTCACACTCGACATCATTAACTATATTTTTCCTACACTTTGGGTTGCTCAGAGAAAATCTGTTCTAAAAATTTCTTATTTGTATTTCATTGTTATAATCTAAAAATATAATTAATTTTGATATAAAAACAAATTATTTTACCCACACCAATATAAAATGATTTCATATATTCAAAACTCATATAACCCTAATGTTACAATCATTTATATTTCAATACTCATTTTTAATGGGGTATTTTAATACTTAATATTTTTAAATTCATGATAGATTTTAATTTTTATTTCACAATCCATATTATTCCTTTATAGATTTTAATTTTCATATTTTCAACAACTTTTTATATTAGATATTTCAATATCTAATGGAATTCATTCTATTTTTTCTATTACTCTCCTATGAATTATATCAAACTAAAAAAATCATTCTTGTTATTTTTAACTTAATTATTGATTCCATTATTCTTTTATAGAAATATTTCATCTTATATTATTAATATGTGAATTATTTAGGCTACATCCCAATATTTAACTCACTATTTATGTGTTATTACTCTATTTAAATGTGAAACAGAATGGCAGATTCAATATTAGAAAAATAATAATCTTAACCTCCATTTTAGGAAGACTTTTCGGCATCATCTTTACTAAGACCGATTCTACTTTTTATAATAATTGTTTTTCTATTTTAATGAATTTATAGTAGCATTTATCATATTTTAATATTAAATCATGTTATGGTATTTCTTATTCTTCTTCATCATTTGAAAAAATATATTTCTTTTTCTTAGGAAAATCATTAGAAAAAATCCTAATTCCTTTACATTTCAAAAATTATTTTCAATCTGTTCAATATATTTATATTTTATGTTATTTAAATTTATTATATGAATTCCTTGAATTTAATATTATTTACATCACAATTATCATATTTTAATATATTTTTCATTAAAGTGGTTTAATTTATCATCTCATTATTCAATATTGTATTATTTGTCTCATTAATAGATAAATATTTAATTTCTTCCAAAGAAATGATATTTTGGACAAATCCATATGGAAAGGCCTTTTTAATATTTTATTTATAGTTGAATAATACAATATGTCCCTAATTACTCTAATATAGAAAACAATATCATTTATCTAAATGAAAAAGTCATCAAAATTTTGATCTTTCTATATTTTTATATATTTAATATTTTCCCTAAAAACATGAATGTTTTCTTCTTTAATATAAATGTTTCCTTCATATATATTAATCTGTTATATGAAATTTTATTACATATGTGTATCCCCATAACCTATTTATATCCTAAAAATAATTGTTGATTGTATAAAATTTCTGGAATTCACAACTATCTTAAGATCTATATTTCATTTGAAATTCATAACACCATCTCTTGTAATTAGCTGATAGTCCCTAGTGGAAACATAGCATATATCCAGTCTTTGTGATAAAAAATATATAATCATTCGATTTCCCCACACATTTATTTCATTTATATGGAAGGATGAACAAAACTTCTATTTTTAGGTTTTTAATTCCTAATAATTTAATTTAGATGATTAAAATCTCAAGGGGACTTTGTTTGATGTGGTAAAATAATAGACCCTTGATCAGAAAAGGTACTACTAAGAGGTGAGTTAATCAAAAATACATATGTCAAAATTTACATGTTATTTATTTAAAATCAAACATCCAGGACATATTAAAGTACTTAATATCTATTAAAAATATATTCACCACCCATATATAAAAATATGAATAACAGTTAGCACACATGATTTTTTTCAAGGGTTTCCCATGATGTGTAAGCCAAAATCATTAATAGTTCAGTAAACATCTATTATGATGTGGATTTTAATTTTCTACTATACTATTGTTTGGATTATAAGTTTTTTATAATATTCACATAATGTTTTTATCAGTTATTGCATAATTTTGTGAAAGATAAATAGTATTATTTATTCAAGAATAAAAAGTTCATCAAGTTTATACGTGATCTTTATGATGCATATGATAATCTGAATATTCATATTCTTATAACATAAAACATTATATATTCCTCTAATATGTCTTTTACCAAAAAAAATTATCAATGAATATACATAAACATCATCTTTTCTTGAAACATTTATTATTGTAATCAATGTGTGCATCTGAGTTATCATGCTCACTTCAATTTTATTCCTTCGTAAATTATCATGAAATTACTTTATTTATAAAAAACATTCTTTTCAAATGTCATATCCATTAGTTCTACTTCAACATGACTAACCACTCATTGTGGATGACTTATTTGTGTATAATAACTTCACATTTATAAAATATAAAACATAAATA
This sequence comes from Viscum album, assembly GCA_963277665.1. Classification (NCBI taxonomy): domain Eukaryota; kingdom Viridiplantae; phylum Streptophyta; class Magnoliopsida; order Santalales; family Viscaceae; genus Viscum; species Viscum album. The sequence continues at coordinate 1,186,655,115 of OY728121.1, read as the reverse complement.
TTTTTAATTAATCTGTAAATCACACAATACTATTTGTGTGATATTTCATGCATAATATAGTATGAAATTTTGAATATTAAATCCATGATAAATAATATCAATTATCCCATTATTATTTTTTCAATATAAATATCATTTATACAAATGTGTTAAACTGTTATTTATAGTAATTATGATTTTTATCTTTACATAATATTTCTTAAAAACATGTTAATATATTCATTCTAACATGATTGCATGAGAAATACTGTCTATGATTACTATAATGCACTGACCCTAGTAAGCCCAATGTTGTTAAGTTACTTTATTATATTGGAATTATTACAAGTAATCATATCTTCATAGAATAAAAGGTTAACTATTTGAGAAAACAATATTACATACCTGATACCAATTTGAAAATGGGAAATTGAGAATTATTTATAATACATAAAAAATATTATTAAATTAATCCCTTATAAATCATTCAAATATCTATTCATTGATTGAATGGCATGTGTTTAAGTGATATACCATTCCAAATTTATTATGCCTTAAAAATAATTAATCAATGAGAATAAATAAAGATGGAAAGGTAAATAACTAAGCACACATTCCATATAGATATATGGATAAGGAATAATCAATATGCCATATTATGTAACATAAACACATGCCATTCAATCAATACCCATATAATGAAATGAATCCATAGCAAATGACATAGCAAAAATATCATGAAAAATAATAATAACTAAACTCTAAAATGATGTAAATGAAAAATTTGGATGAAATGATTCCAAGGAACATTCTAATTTACCACCATGATCTATTCTCAAGACATCATAAAACTATTTGTAGAAACCCATCTATTTTTAATTGAAATAATATCGAAGGGTTTGCAACCAACTAATTTCATCTCATGATAGTATTGATGCATATAATATATAGCACCAACTAGTCCCCAACCAATTTCATTTTTTATAAATTATTGATCATATATCAAATAATGAATTTAAATTCATGAAATATGTTACTTATAATTTAGCTATATTGAGAAAAATTACAAATTTATTAATATTTCCTCAGCGAATCAGTGTCTTTATGACTAATGACCATATGTAAAAATTGTACATTATTTTGGAAACAATAATATCCATAAAAAATATATGTATATGTAAATGATATATATTGATAGATTAAAATTGATTAAGAGAGTGTGCCTTTTTATATAAAGTTAATAATCACAAAAGATAGTGAGGTTGCAAGATAACTTTTTCTAGTCGGTAATTATCAAGTTAATACCCCATGGATAAGATAATTAAAATTAAAAAATTTATATAACATGAATATAAAAGGATTTATGATATAATATAACAATATTGGTAGTAGATAATCCATATAAATTAAGTAAGTGGTGAATATGATATTTATCTCATAGATGAAAAATTTGAGATAAAAATCCCTTACCTTGCAGTTCTATTTGGGGGAAAATATATTAACATCATTTATAATGGTTTAAAATAAGATATTGACTTATAATAGAACAATAATCATATTTATAATATCATATATTAACATCCTATCAAATTTTATTAACTATTTGTCAACAATAATTCTAAATTTTAACTAGATTAGGTATTAATGCACTGTTTTTCGAGTGTTTTTTAACTTGATAATTGTTCTTACTAATAATTCCATCATAATTTCATAACCAAAAATATAAAACCATTATTAAAATATCATATATGTTAAATATATATATATATATATATATATATCAATCCATATGTTTTTAGATAGGAAATGAAATCACAATTGGAAAAAAGAATATAATAATGGTTTGGAACCATTGGTATATGTACCAAAACCATTTATATATTCTATATCAACAGTTTCTGGGGTCATTGGATTGTATGGTGTTGGAATAGATGAATAATAAAGGTATTCAAAAATAGTTGGTATAGGTGGGATATACCAAACAATTTCCATACCATTGTAAATATGAAATACATAGACCAAAATCTTCCAAAACGGTTAGTATATGTAATTTAAAAAACACTTGGATGATTTGGATCCCCACACATCCAATTTATATTTCAATGAAATAACCACTATGCTATATTTTTTTGGAAATAGAATATGTAAATATGTATTTTTCTATTTATAATTAAATTAATTTTTGATATATTCAATGTTATATTATAAATAAATATGTTAAAAAACACTAATACCAAATATTTTTTTAAACCACTAGTATAGGTATTTTTTTCCGACAAACACCAATAGTTATCGTAAAACCCTTAGTATAGTGTCTTTAAATAGAGGTTGTGAAAATAGTTTTTCCTAAACTATTATTATATCCATCACATATACTAATTTTTTTGAAAAAACAATTGTTATAAGGTCTTTAAAAGAGGATATATTAACGGTTTTAGCCAAATTATTAGTATATCCATCAGATATATAAATGGATTTCTCAAAGCCAATGGTATAATGTTTCATTGTGGTACTTATATAAATAGGTTTGGTCAAACCATTAATATATGGTAATTTTATTATGCCTATAACAATGATTTTACCAATACTATTGGTATGGGACCTTATACCAATGGTTTTCCAGAGCATTGGTATATATCCATTAGTATATCTCCATTTTCAAGTAATGACTGGCCGGTTTATAGAAATGGTAGGTCGTACATACACATGAATGCTACATCGATGTCTTTTTCGAAAGAAAATATAGAAATATAAATGATATAAACGTATATTATAATTAAAAAATAATTTTTTCATCTATATTATATTTTTTAATTACAATCATCTTAAATACAATCCATGTATAGTGTGATTGAATAACTTATGATTGAGTGTGTGGTTGTCCAAATGTCTACAACTGATGTTATTACATTCTCGTGAAAAAAGATGAAATGTATTTGTTATATAAAAACTAATGAAATATAAAGACATCATAGATATAATTTATATAATATATAAACTATAAACCCATCATTATTCCATCCATGAATGGTGGTAATGAAAAAATTAACAACATCAGTTTTTGAGTTGGTAGTTCTCCATTCAGATGAACAATGATTGCCTATCCCATTTGAAAGATGCGTGTGAATGTGTATGTTGAAAACTAAACATTAGAAAATCTAACTTTACTGAAGATATATAATTTATTATATAATCATGAAATAAAAATAAATGAATGTTGTAGATGTAAATTAAATAAATGTGATCATTGAATAACATTTCCTTTTATTTAGGTAACTAAATTGGTTTTATACCAGTGGTCTTCATTTGTTGTCATTATGCCCTAATATATAAACATAGGATGAGGTGGTTGATTTTGGGATCATATATGGGTAAAATCTGTATGAGATAAAGGTATTTAAATGTTTGAATAAATGTAAGGGGTGTGTTCATTTTTATAGTGGTGGTGTGGAATTTTTATAATTATAAAAAAAATAAAAACACTATTGAAAAGTCTCTCTTAGATAATTTGTCTCAAAAAATAAGGCATATTAGATATAAGTTAGAATATAGTCTAATTATGTCCATAAAATATATTTTGGACAATTTTGAAGGGAATTTTGACCCTTAAATTTACATTTTTGTCCCTTGTTAGGGTAATGTTTATCTGAGTCACTATAAATAAATTTATTCACATTTAAAAATATTTTAGGTAAAAAAATAATATATGTTTATTAGAAATTATAAATAATTATCATTAGATATATATAATCCATTTAAAAAAACAAATTTATAAGTGAATGAAATTTATATAAAATTGATCCCACAAATGATATGACAATGCATGTTTTTAATGTAAATATCATCAAAAAAATTCAAAGATTATATATGAAATTTACATATAAAATTGATTCAATTGACCAAAAATAGTCTATATTTTATAAATATGATCTAATTATACTTTAAACAACATAAAAAATAAATTTTTTGTTCATATAATCTATATGAAAATTCAATTTTCAATTAAAATCAACTGTGAATCACTATTCATTAAAAAAAATAAACGACTTTGAAAAAACAAAAAAAAAATTCACTCAAAAATATTTTTTGAATTTCAATTTTATAAATGTTTATATTACAAATATTATTTATAACAGTGTGAAAAAATTTATTTAAAATAGGTGTTCCCATAATATATATAACAATTATCTTTATAAAAATATACAATTTTGCCCATAAAATTGGCTTTTTTTATCATAAGTATATAAAACATGTTGGATGAATTTTAAAAACATTTTATTGGATATATTATATATAATTATCCTTAAAATAATCTACCAATGGTAATTAATTTCATTTTTTTAATACAAAAAAACTTCTAAATATAAAAATAGTTTTTTATAACAACATTTCCTCTATATTGAATTGGGATATATATAAATTTATACGTAATTGGTAACTAAATAATTCAACAATTTTTTGAATAAGTTAGTTAATAATATTAATAATCTCAAATTTAATATCTAGTTGTTATCTAATTAAAATAAATAAAATATATATTAATAATATATTTTTGTTTGAAGAAACTTGGTCTTCTGTGTAATATATACTATCTATCAAATTAAATCTTATGTGTAATGTATGCTAACTCAGTCTTGAATCATTACAAGATATAGTATTGATTTATTTGAAATATAAAATATAATTTAGATCCATGGATCTTTTTATTCGTTTCTATTCCTTGGGTTGTGTGTCTTATTATAAATTAAATATAATGTTCTTACTCTATAATTTCAAGTTGCTACATTCTCCCCATCATAATGAAATTTCCTCCTCACAATTTAGACCTTATCATAGATATCAATGGATTTATATTTTATAATAAAATATTTTGGAAAACAAATATAATATTTGTGGTTAATAACTCGTATTATTAGGAATAGGGGAACGGAAATGGGAAGTTCCAAAAACTATGCTTTTGAATATGTGAACATTATTGAAATCATGGATATCAAAGAGAAATACAACCATCAAGTTCAGATATATAGTGATAGAGAGAATGATAATGAAAAATATTTGGACCACAAATACATAAACTAGAGTTTAGAACAGAGGTCATTGATGTCATAAAAATTATTATAATAGGACAAAATATTTGTTTGAAGAACATTTTTACAAGTGTTTAAGAGTTGTTTCTCTATAAATACATATAAACACACTTACATGATATGATTAAATAATCACAATATTATCCATTGTTCATGTATTTATCTATTTCTAATTATTTTCATAGAATAATTTCTATCATATGGTTATGCAAAGAAATAATCTCTAAAACCATAACCAAAGATCAATATAAACCAAGTCGAAAATGGTTCACCTTATGAAACTCCATGTATTATGATCCAAAACATTTGAATTAGATCCAATGTATATATTATAATCTGAACATATTTATCCATATAAATTATCCTTTGTACAAACATCATTGTGTCAACATTCGGAACATATTATGGGTTATCATTCCCTCAACAATTTGTTTTTCAAAAATGATTAACTTACTATTAAATCATTTTTCGTGGTAGCATTAAACATATGATCTCAAATTGTTATTTAAATATTACTAATGTAAAATCATTATATATTTCATAATTCATATAATTGGAACATCATTGATAATATAATATTACAGCATTATTCATGGATCCAATCCCAGGTGAGAATTTATCATTCCACCTCAGATATATCAATAGAATATTCTTGGTAATATCCCCTGGAATCTTTTTTTATAGATTCTGATTACTAAGGATAAATTTTCTATAATACTTCAACATATACTTTATGTTTTAACAATGAATATTAGTTCTTTCATTCCCCCCATTGGATTCTTATTCCTCGTGACCTTTTCCCTTCAATTATAACAAACTCTCGATCCATTAAAGAATATTCAGTGACAACTCATTCCATAGTTATTACAAGTTGGAAAATCATTATAACCATTTTTTATTATCCTTTCTCATAATACCTTTATTCACGTAGAATCCATTAGACATGGAGAATTCATTATCTATCTTGATATTACCCAAAAGTATTTCATCATATGAATAAATTTTTTGACACACCATCACCCATTAGAGATTTGGCTTAAGAACTTCAAAGAATATACCAATATTTCACTACATATTTCATATGAAGTACATTGGATACATTTTTATCCTTGTTATGGTAGTATCATAATCATAAAAAAATTTATTCTTCCTTTTCCATTAAACTAATGAACATTATATTCCTCATAGTTTCTTATTCACATAGGAAATATTTGTAAAATAATGTCTGAATAAATACATTCCATTCCAAGAGTTATATTACCAATACATTCTAGTATTTTGGATTGGAGACAACTATAGATCATTATTGACATTGAGACAATAAACATAATTTTTAACCTTTTCCGTTTCAAAACATCCTAATTCCAAAAATATCTAATCCAAAGTCTTAATCAATTTCTCAGCCTCCAATGAGTAATTTGTCCAACTAAATGGTATCATCATATATAAAATAACGAAATAAAACATTATAGAAACTAAATAAATAATAGGTTTCTCCATATTGGAGAACTATTGAGTTATAAACCGATTAAACTTCTATAATATATCTTAACAACACTCTGTTATAATACCATCTATATCAGCATTGTCAGTTTGGAAGCCTCTATGTTTTCTAAAATTATTGATATCATTCATCATTAAAAGAACCATTTAAAAATAAATTAATATACTATATTAGATCATAACATTATATAACTAAATTTCTATTCCAAAAACTAGTGAATCACATCTCGTAAAATAAGAAAAATATAAGTATTTTAATAGTATTAAACATTATTTCATTGTAGATATATTTTCATTCAAGCCCATTATAGTGGTTTCTAATTAAATTTGGAATTTTCCTAATCATTCCCCCAGCAATGCTAAACAAGGTGACGAGTGAGGCTAGTTGTCGTGTACTAGGTTACCCTCAGTTAGTCCTGAGGCACCTTTTCTATGTTTACCCCTAAGAACATTTTTTCCGAATCCAAATCCACATATAGTATCCAGATATAGATATATTTATAGGACACTACACAAAATATGTACCTTAACTAAATTCAATTATGTTCTTCTATAAAATAACCTAAATTTATATCATTGGTTTATGTTAACTAAAATATTTTATGTAAATCTATTTTCCATGTATTTTATTTAACATCCTATGACAACAAATTTAACACCCTTCCCTTAGTATGCTTAATGTATGTTTTTTGATTTATTAAATTTCTAGGATAACACTATATAAAATACCAAAAGACCATTATTATAGTAGTTTTAAAAACCAAATTACATACATGATAAAAATTTTAAAAATTGAAATATAAAATGAAACCTAATACATAACATAATAAAATAAATTGTATAAGGTCCTAGCCATAATCATTATATAATCTAATTAATCCAACATGAAACCAATTATTAAAATCCCAATGATCTATTTAGTTTAGAGTTTTATAAATACAACACATTATTCATATATATAAACCCACAGTTGTATAAATTTGGAACTACTAAAATAATATCCATTTATTCTATAGAAACATGAAATCATTTCATGAAAAGTCATCACAACATTCATCTTGGATTCTCATTTTCATTAAACCATAGTTAAACCTTATAAAAACAATTGAAAAAATGGGATGTGAACAAAAATATCAATAAAAGATATAATAATATGGATAAGAATTTTATTTACATGAATAATTAAAAACAAATGAAATCATTTCGACAATGACATATATCTCACCCATAAACTACCATATACATAAATTGTTAAAACATGATATTTATATATAACATATTAAACATAAAAATGATCTAAATATAGAATGGGTCATTAAATAAATTTATATTATTAACCTCATGGTTTCCTTATTAATTTTAAACCTCATAGATACGTTATAATGATACCCTCATGGCTACCAAATGGTGTAACGATCACAGTTTCATATGGAGTAACTATGCGGTAAACCTCAAAATTAAAAATAAACAATGAATTGTATACAGATATAGGTACCACCATTTATCATAAAAAATTACATAGATCGAAAATATATTAATAAAATAAAATTTCTTACACCATATAATTCATTCCCAAAAAAAATTAAAAAGAATTTAAAAAATGATTTTTAATGAAAAGTCAATTGGAAATATTATATATTTGAGGTGATAATTGATTAAAACAATAGAATATGTGTATACACTATAAATAAAAATAACTAAAACATAACATAATACAATTTAATTTCAAAAATAAACTTAGATCCACACAATCAATAAAGTATAAGGCTAACCAAAAGAATAGAAATTAGGTTTTGAATTTTCATATCATGGTTTTGTCATAATTGGATAGTGTTTACACCTAATGTATAATTGATAAAATAGTTTTATTATTATTTTCAGGAAACATATTTATTTATATAACAACTTATATGATAATTTTATAACATTATTCCAAACATATATTAATAATATTTTGTTATTTCCATTGTTTGGGGTGTATTCTTTACCTGTTATCCATGGTCGGTTTGTAACAGATTATCATTTCAAATGGAAGAGAATCTCCAAGTGTTGATAGAAAAGGTATTAATATGTTTTAATAATTATAAATTATTCCACACATCATTTTTTTAGATATGATTAAGAATCATTAGACAAAACATTAATGATATTCATTTAGATCATTTGTGCGATTCTTCGATAATCACGAATTAGTACTGTTAAATAATTTAATATTATATTCATATATATATATATATATTTAAATTCCAAATCATAAAAAAATGATATATTATAATAATTAAAATATTTTGAAACCAATAATTTTTTTACATCCATCCATGGATGATGAAATGGATATTGAGAACACGTCTTCAATGGTGTCGGTAAATCGACACATCATGTATCATGTTTCTATATTTAGAATAAGTGGGAGAGGAGAAGAGGTATGAAGATGAAAATTTGGATAAAAAAGATAATTATCCATAATATATATGATAATGAAGTTTTTGTGCCACTTGGTTAAGGGGTGGTGAATAGATTATATGAAATGAAAATGAAATGAAAAGGAAAAAAAAAAGAAAAAGAATGTGGATTTTTACCTCTTGAACTCCCTTCCATAAGAACCTCTATAAGGCCCTTTGTTTTGGGCTTCTAGTGAGACCATCAGGTCTTGGACATGAATAAGAGTCTTGGGACAATATTTTTTAATATATTAATCAATATAAAAATATTTTATTTGTGGGGGAATGAAGTGGTCAGGGGAAGTATTTATTTAAGAGAAGAGGGGTGTTTTCTCATTAAGATATCCATTGGTATATATATTTGTCTTAAAACAATGAATAATCTGAGAATTATAAGTATAATATTAATATAATATATTTAGTTTCGATGTTATGGTGCTTAGAACATCAATTTTGTTAGGAAAATTGTATATTACTTATAATCTATATATTATGAAAATTAACTTATTTTACTATTCATTAAAAAATCAAGTATTTCTGAAAAATCTAAAAAAATTAACCCAAATTTTTTTAATGAATTGAGTTCAAAAATATCTACTTTCTAGAAAATTAATTTTCAAAAATTAAAATTTATAACCTTTTTTAAAATCATAATTTATTCTAAAAATACCAAATTTAAAATTATAACTAATTTTATAACACATTGAAAAAATTATTAAAGTATCATAAAATTATCTAGGAATCATATGAAAAAAATAATATTTTTTGACTATATTTTTTGAAAAAATATATTTAATTAATTAAATAAATTATTAAATTGTAATTAAATATTTATGAAATTCAAAAATATAGACACTTAAGTTTTCATTTCTGTAACATTTATTTACTTACTCCATAATATAAATATATAATGGAGTACCACATAATATAAATAAATTTTATTTATATTCATAAAGGACTGGTTATTATTATTAGAATATTACTATTCACATTTTTTTGTTACTATTCATATGGAAAAGATACCATTTTATTAGTACAAATTCAATAATTTCTTTAAATATCACTAATAAGATTATAAATTTTTTATGATTTTTAAATAATAAAATCTTTATTGAAAATATATTATTTCATAAGTAACTGGGTTGTTACAATCTGAATCATTGAAAACTCATTCATAGATCATTTCCTCATAACCTGGATAATGGAATCAATATAAAGGTGATCTCACAAACCGAGTAACAGTAATTGTGGAGTAGGGAAAAATGAATCAATGAGAATAAATCAACATTGAAAGGTAGAAAAATAATATTATATTCCACATATATATATGGATAATTAATAATAAATATGGCATAATAGATGACTGAAACATATGATATTTATTCAATTAAGTATTAATGATATAAATCCATAGATAATTTAACGAAAAAAAACATGTACATTTAGTAAAATAAAAATTTCAATGAAAGAAAATTTTAATTATGAGAAAAAATGTTTCCCATGTACATAGTGCCATTACCATCATGGTCTATTTTCAAAATAGTTTTAATGTTTTGGTTTAAAATTGTATCTATTACTTGGAAAAAATCTACTGGGTTTGGCATCATTAAATTTTATCTCATGAGACTACTAATGCATTGATGGTATTTTATTACCTTGTCCTCCAAATGTGTAATTTATGTAACAATAAATCCTCATGTATTGAATAATAGATTAAAATTTATCAAGATATTGCCTTTTCAAATATCTGTATTGATTAAATGATACAAATTTATCAAAATTTCCCAAGGAAATCAATAACATTAAAATTGAATAACATTTGTAAAATACTATACTATTTATGAAATAATCACATAAATAATACAAGAATATGTTTAAATCAAATAAATATATTATTCAATGGAAAATAATCACTGGAAAGTGATTGCTTTCAGAGAACATTGCCAATCACAGAAGAGAGTGACATTCAAATATAACCTTTACAAGTTTGTAATTTTCAACTACAACCCCCTAGATGAGATAATTAAAAGTAAAAAATTATATTCCATGAATAAAAAATGATTCATGATATTATATATCAAATTTTCTTCTTTATATGCCACAAAAAATAAGTTAGTGGTCAATGTGACATTTATCTTACAAATGTTAATCATAAGATATTAATACCTTACCTTGCATTTCATTTTGGATGAGTGTCATTTAAACTCCATTATAGTTGTTTTAATATTTTTATTTAAATATAAGTGAACAATAAACATAATTATGATTTTATAAATTATCTTTTTATAATATATTATTTACGTTTTTCAAACAATAATTCTATGTCTTCAAAATTTTAGGTATTAATTTATTGGTCTTTTGAGAATGTTTTGACATGTTACATGATGTACTTTTTGATGATTACATTATTTAATCGTTTAAATAATTTAAAACATTATTTAAATATCATATATATATATTATTTATTTATTTATAATAATCCATTTATTTTTTATATAATAAAGGAAATGCATCGTTCATTGAAATGGTAGGTCATACGTACAAAAGAATGATACTCCAATTTCATTGTCATATTAAAAGAATGAATGTCAAATTATCTATTATTAATTTTATAATTATAGTATCCTATTAATTTTATATATGTCACATAAATTTATCAAAATCATCTTAAATACATTTCATTTAAAGTGTGAATAAATAACAACACTTTGTGGAGGTAGTAGACTGTTTTCCCAAAAACAATGTTATATTATTCTCATACAATGAAACATATATGATTATGTTTTATATAAAAATTATATAATAATAAATAATTAATAAATATAAATTATATCAAATATAATTTATATATTTATCATTATTTCAACATTGAATGGTGGTAATTCAAGAACTAATGACATTGGTTTGCAAGGCAATAATCTGTTAGGCACACAAACGATCATTATGTATCCCATTTTGTGGATGTGTGTAAAATTATACATATAAATATTAGAATAAAAAATACCATTATATTTGAGATAGTTATTTTATTATATAATATTAATATTAAAATAATTGAAGAGGTTTAGAAGTGAATGAAACAAAATTGATCTTTGAATAATGTAACCTCTAATACATGTAACATCATTTGGTATATACAAAATTACATGTAACTTCATTTGGTATATACCAAATTACATTATTAAAAGATCTATAATAAAACAGAATGATAATTTAATAACCCCTTTGATGAAGTGGAGTTAGTTATTTATCTTCAACTTAACATTAAAACATATCATTATATGTAATATACATTTTAAATTATATCATCATGTTTAAATAATAATTTTTGACGGTATATGAAGAAATAAAATAAATGTGAACATTGATGAACGTTCACTCCTCTTCGAATAACCTCCTTATGTTAGAAAAAAATAATTTAAAGGTTGAATTTATAAACATAACACCTCTAGGATGATAATTTTTATATTGATATGTAATTTGGGTAGGTATTTTTTGAACAGAAATAGGTTTGATTGTGTGATGAAGAAAGGAGATGGAGTGGACTATAATAAGTGAGGAGAGTGAGACACATGTAATTAATGAAAAGAAAAAGGTGTATCCACAATTTTCATGTATATAATGGTAATAAATGAAATATTCATGATAATTTGACATTATAATGACTAAATATTTCAATTTATATTTATTCATACAATAATTTAGTACGTATTTACCCTTATTATTATAGATTAACCTCTAGTAAATCTGATTTTACCATAACCGTGATAATTATTTTGTATTGATTTCACTATTAATGTTAGTCAAAAGCTAAATTTACTTTTTTATAATATTAATTATTATTATTCCAAATATGAAATCCATTTTGAAGAAAATCATTCAATGAAGTGGAAATTTTAATTTTAAAAATAATCTCTCAGACACGATGAGATAAAAAGTATTCAATGTGAAATTCTTCATGATTTTACATGGTTTTTATTTGAAAATTTAATATTAAAATGATTCAGATGACCTAAATTTCATTATTAGATATAATAAATATTATATTGTTCATTAAAAAATTAATATTTATAATTTTACAATACAAATATTTTTAGTGAAGTTTAAGTTTCCAATAAAAATCTAGTTTGTGTCACTATTCATCAAAAAATGAAATATTTTAGAAAAATCCCCAAATCCAACCCAAAAATATTTTTATTTTATTAATTAAAAAATTTAATTACTTTTATCAAATAGATTCAGTGAAAAAGAAAAAAATAATTTTAAATTATTTATACAAACTTTGATTAAACCGTCTTTTATAAAAATAATGTTTTTCAAGAATCATTAATTTTTCGTTCAAATGAATATTATTTTATATCTAATAAATTAATATCCATGATTTTTATAACATATTTTCTAATATTCATACCATCCAATTTATTAATTAGTTTAGAATGTTATTTTATATTATGGATTATTTGGACTCATGATCGTGTTTCCCCAAGTATAACAATGATATTTAATTTAATGAAATATATTTCATTAGTTGTTTAAGATCAGTGTTTTGAGTTTTATATAATATCAAATAAATTTTTTATTTTATAATAATGAAGTGTTCAAAAATATTTTAAATAAATTATTTATCTCATTAGAAAATAGATCATGAAAACCATTATAGAAATATTATTTTATTATTATATCATTTTTATGTCCTCAAACACTACATATTTGAAATAGTAGATTCATACAAATTTCCAAATGAATGTAATTTTTATTAAATATAAAAAAAATCATTGGATAATTTTAAATTTATGATTTCGTATTTATTATCTATTTAATTAAAATAAACATTTAAATTTTCAAAATTAGATATTTGGACTAAACATCGAATATTATGGTTTTGATAGTTAAATGTAAAATGATTTTCATATAATTATTACTTTCTTTCTGATATGTGAAATAAAAAATTATATTTACAACATAAAATATTAATTTATTGAATTTTCCATTTAATATAATTTACATCACTCAAATATAAAGTTATTATAATTGTTTCCCATAATATCCAATTCATTATTTCAATTGTCAGGTTACTATTCTAATATTCATATTTAAAATGGATGCACATGACCTAATAAGTTTTCAAATTATAATCATGTTATATACTCTATTAAATGTCAAATTATTAATGATTTATTATTATCAAATATATTTTTACTTCATATATATTATTCTAATTTGAAAATAAAAATTATGGTTTTATTTTTTTATATATCATGTGATTTCATTAAACTATTCCATATACATTGATTTATAATATAACTATATTTATGCATGACATACATGGTTTTTAATAAAAAAACACTATATAAAAGACTATGGCTTGTTATATTCTTCCCCTATTTAAAAATTCCTTCCAAAAATGTTGAATTTATAAAATTATACATGAATAGAAGGTGTTACTTCAATTTAATTGTATCCTCTAGTTCCATATTTTCCATTTTATGCTAATGGTTTCTTCAATGTGATTTGATAAGGGGATTTTTCTTTTTTCAAATAATTATTTCTCATTGATCTAATTAGTTTACTAGTTTTTCCTCATAATAGTGGGCATACTCTTGTTATACCCCCTCCAGATATAGTGATGGTGAGGGATTTAATATGTACGTACTCATGATATACATAATGAACACATTATGTACATTGTCTTGGATTTGGGTATAGATCAGCGAATACATCAAGGATCCATTTTAATCTATAATCTGATATGGGTAAATACACATATTCTATGATTTTATCTATTTACCAACATCATCACCTCTCCAATTTGATCAGTAATATTGAAGGGTTCAGCATAGTTCTTCTACGAAAACATGGGTTTTTATGTGTTTTTTAGTGGGTTAAAACATCTCTATCATTTCATAAATAATTTAACTTCCCCTTAAATTTATCTCACAATATTCAACCCATTATTTTGGTTTATATATCTATTCACATATATAGTTATATATGGTATCACATTAATTTTAAATTGGAAAATATTTTTGTATGAGATCATTAATATATAAAATAATGAGACCAATGTAAATTAAAATCCCTCAAGATTTTTCTCATCGTGTCTTAAAGGGTCCTAATATTCATTTTGGTTTATCTTACTATTTTTGGATGATAGTTCATATTGAAGTTCAAACATAGGGTTAAATTATATTGAGGACACATTCGGGTCATCGAGATAAACAATGTTTCATTAACAGAAATAATTATTTGTGGCTCCCCAAGTTACCATTCCACTTCTATTACATTTTTCATAGAAATTTAATAGATAATGAATTATTATGATGGGGAAATGAAATGATTAATTTGGTAAGTGGAATTACTAACCTTATATTTTTTTGGAAGACCTTTGATAAAATACATTAACATATTCTACTATATCCATATGACTTAATACTTTATCATGATTCTTCACATGTGATTTCATTAATCAATTGACTCAAATATTATTTATAATCATCATTTATATATAATAACAACATATTATAAAAAATAACCATTGTTATTAATAAAAGTATAAATCCTTTAAATTATTCTATATATCACCACATTCCATTATCAGAAGAATATTTAAAACATTTCCCTACAGCAAATGTTTTCTTTCTGAATAAAAAAATAAATTCACTCATGGGAACATCAATCTACCACTTTATGTTTATTTGTAAAAAAATTAATTTTCTTTTCCAATATGTATTCTAATTCTACCCTTATTGAAAATAATTCAAAATATAGTTATAGGGTCTTCTCTACTGAACATAAAATTTTCATTAAATTTGGATATATTTTTAACCACTACTCAATTAGAATAATATGGAGACCGTATTTTTTACCACATTATTTTTCATTATATTTTACAATAATAGTATATTTTATAAATTTGAAAGATCTTTTATGTTTAGTGTCTTAGAAATTAGTTACACATTTCATGAATTTTTTTAAATAATATTGTTATATTGCATATGAATGGATTATTCATAAGTTAATCTAATGTGAAATGAATAAATCTCATAACCTGGGGACATACATCAAATAAATGGGTGATCATAAATCATAGTAAAGAAAAAAACACATATAATGTGAGAATAAGGCATATAAAAATGAATGATCATTTGGAAAAGAGGCCGAACATATAAATAATTACATGAATCCTAACATGTAAATGTGGCTATAACATTTAATTTCAACATTTCTATGCATATCACCAAGGTCCATCCACTAGGCGTCATAAGTAAAAAATAGAGAGGTTGTATACTGAGGCATCATAAAACATTTAAGATCTAGAGATTAAATTCGTTAACCAATGTATTGGAGTGTTATTAAGGAGAAGAATTAGAATATCTTATGTAATTCTTGCCACATATATCTTGGTAAAACATCTCATAAATAACATGGGGAGAATAAAATAAACAGGTGTCCTTCCAAAATCATAGGGTTTTAGAAAGTGATTACAAACAATAAACTTTTTCAATTTAAACCAATGAAAAATGATGGACAGTTTGATGTATGTTAATATCAAAATTATATACATCAACATGACATATATTTGGAAAAAATGGGAGAATAATTATTTTTGGGTGTTAAATAAATAACATAAAATAATTTCTTGATAAAAAGAGAGAAATTTTATGATGACAATATTGAAATATAAAAGGTGTGGAACATGGTTTTAAAAATGATAAGGAATAAGGGTATAACCTATATAAATGAATCTTAATACAACAAATTTATAGATTAAAATTGACAGAAGAACATGGAATAAAAAATTTGAATACATACCACATAATAATGAAACATGAACAGAAAATAAAAGTTGATAGTTCCCATATAAGTATCATATATTTGAACTGAGAATTCAATAAATATAATGGAATATGTATATACACTATAAATAAACATAATAATAAATTATATAATCAAAATTCATTACAGTCTTAAACATATTACAATATAGTAAATAATGAGTAATAGTAATCCAAATAATGGAAATTTGGTTAAGAATTCCCTTTATCATGAAGGGTAATCCCTAAAGCCCAATGATCAGGACCATGGGGCTTGAGGGACACTTTAGATGACTTATTGGGAGGTAATAATATCATATCTTTGAGTATAGTGAATTGGGAAAGAGATATGATTGTAAAACGGTTGGGTATTTATAGAAAAAGTGAAGTAGTTTTTTATTTATTTCTAAGGAAAACTCAGTAGTTGTATTTGAAAAACCATGGACATTACCGTGGTATTTTCCACATGGGAATCCTTTTTAATTATTATATTAAAAAATATTTGACCTGAATTTTATATTAATCATCACGATATTATGGAAAATTTATGATGTCATTATACATATAAAAAACTCAAAACTCTATTTTTATTATTCACTAATGATTCAAATATTCAAAACAATTCCTATAATCCACCCAAACCATTTATCAATATTTAGTATTCCATAATGATCTCCATTTTCTAAAAATTATTTAATAATTGATACAAATTTTTTTTAAATAAAATCATCATTTACTCAAAAAACCAATTCTACAATATTCACTAATTTTTTAACATATTAAAAAATTCAGAAGGGCTTCCTAAAATTAAATTATAATCATAAGACAAAAATATATAATTTTTTTATTTTATTTTATCAAAATGGATTTTCTTTTAAATCATCATATTAATTATAAATTTTTTTATAATAATTTTTTTTTCCAAAAACTACTAATACCTAACTAATATTTTCTAAAAACATTATTTACATATAATATGATATAATTATTTCACATTACGATTTATATAATTAATAAATATTATTTATACTTCTTTTGTTAGGTTATTATTCCATTAATCATATTATTATTCATATGTGTAACATTACTACTTAAAAGGCCATTTTACTATTAACCAAATAATTTTGTTGACCCTCTAAGAATCATCTAATCATACTGATGAAAACTATGTATGTCTATTTTAGAAAAAAATCACAAAAGCCAAAAAATTATATTTAATGATAATCCTATATGTGGGTCGAGAAGTTTGGTAAAAAGAACATTCAGAAGTTCAATAATTTTTTATATCTAATTAAAATAAAAAAAAGATTACAATGTTCTTAATTGGATTAAAATATGTTTAATACATATATTTTTAGTCATAGATTCAATTTAAATTATAATAATTATGTATATTAAAAATGCATTTTTTAACTACAATGAAGT
This sequence comes from Viscum album, assembly GCA_963277665.1. Taxonomy (NCBI): domain Eukaryota; kingdom Viridiplantae; phylum Streptophyta; class Magnoliopsida; order Santalales; family Viscaceae; genus Viscum; species Viscum album. The sequence goes on along the minus strand of OY728121.1, from coordinate 1,186,636,866 downwards.
ATTTTTCGTTTTTCATCAAAAAAGTTATGTTCTTTGAAAATAAAAAACTCACCCTAAATAATTTTTGACCTAAAAAATTTAAAAAACATGTTTATTTTAATATAATTATATTCTATATATGAAAAATTTCACCTTTAATTATAATAATCCTTTGTTACTATAAATTATAGCGAATCAAAAATATGTAGTAAAATTGCATGGTGGAATTTTTTACATGTAATAAAATAAAATTATTTTATCACATACATTTAAAAAGGGTTATTTTAATAATTATATTTCATTAATATAATCATTATTAATAATTCCAAAATTTATTATAATTTATATCATTTCATGAACGTATAATTTGAGTCTACAATGTCAATTTATAAAATTTATCTCAATTAAATATATATTTCATTAAACAAAACTTTTAATAACTATGTATATCCCATTGTTGTTTATAGTTATATTAATACAAATTTATTGATGATGTATGATTTTATCATGCAATAAAATGTAGTTATATTTGATTCTATTATAAAACATAGTAAAAAATTTATTGTGATGATAGAGATCCATAAAAAGTATATTTTTTGGTCATTACATTCATCACCCATAAAATTAATTAAGTCCTAAAAATATTATCAGAATAAAAATTTGTTATTAATTATAATATTATTTTTATAAATTTACTGTTAGTCTTAAATAATCATGCATAAACATGTTATTCTTTAACAACAATTACATTTTCTACAAATCATTCATAATGGTTTATCAAATGATTTTGTTTAACCAAAATTATCCCATGGGAGTGTCAAACTAGGAGTGTAGCATGGCCTATTGTCATGTACCAGTTTCCATTAATGTATAGTTTAATAAAGGTTACTAGGTATTTACCACTATATATATTTGTGCAATATCCATGTCCATTTTTCATTATCCGAACACAAATATATTTTTTGGAAACCATTTACTTAATATTTCAACAAAATACAGTGTTGTTTTCTGATAATTTATACATTCTTATGAGGTTTTTCCTAATTATTTCAAATAATAATTTACAAAAACCACAAAACCATCATTTGATACAAACTATTAAATCCATCCTTTTAATTACATAACACAACCATACATTTTTCAAATATAGGATCATATAAAAATTATGATTATATTTAGGGTTTAGTGTCTTAGTAATTAGTTACATATGACATAAAATATTATTAGGATTCTAGATGAAGTTCATTGTTATAGGTTCATCCTATGTACGATGATTGTATCTCATAACCTGGTTACATACATCAACAAAATGTGTGAGCATAAAGACAAGAAATGGAAAAACACATAGAAAATGAGAAAGAGGCATATAAATGGGAATGATCATATGAAAATGAGTCAATGCATTAAATAAATAACATGTTTTATAACATGTAAATGTTTCTACAACATTTTATATGGACATTAATAATCATATCACTAAGGTCCATCCCTAAGGTGTCATAAATCATAATTATTGGGGTTATTCACCAAGCCATTATAAACTATGTAATAACTAGAGGTTAAATTCATTACCCAATTTAATGAAGAGCTATCAGGGCGCACCCTTAATATGTATTAATTATTTTGTGACACATATATCTTAATAAAACATATTATAGTTAACCCATGGAGAATAAATAAAATTGTTATCATTTTAGAATCCTATTATTTTAGAATGTGCTTCAAAACATGATCTTTTTTCATCGTTAACACATTGAAAAGGAAGAAGGGTTTCATGTATGTTCATCTTATAATTACATATCTCATTTTGAAATATATTTGAATACCCCTAGAGATAAAAACGTGTTTAGTACTCACAAAATTAAATAAACTAATTTCATGATAAAAAGAGAGGACTTTTCAAAAAAAAATACAGCCGAATAACGAGTATCCAACATGGTTTTAGAAATACTAAAAAGAGTGGGGATAAGGGTCACCATTTCATAAATGAATCAAAATATTGTAAAATTTGAGAATACAATTTACTGAAGAAAATGGTATGGAAATTTGATATTCATTCAACATAGGAATGAAACATAAAATAAAAAGAGAAATAGACAGTTCCCTAACAAATATCATATATTTGATGTGAGAATTTATAAAAAGAGTAGAATATGTATTTACACAATTAACACACAAAATATAAAAGAACATAATAAAAATTTAGTTCACAAGTTTTCTTTTTACTATATAATCAATAAAGTATAATGTTAATTTAAATAATAGAAATAAGGTTAATAATTCCCATACCTTGAAGGATGATTCCTAAAACTAAACTATTGAGACCTTGGGGGTTTGAGGACACCTTGGGAGGACTACATGGGAGGTAATTTTATTACATCATCATGGATAATTAATTTGGAATGAAATTTAATAGAGAAATGGTTTGGTATTTATAGAAAAAGAGACATTTTTTTTATTTCTCAAGACTCCCCATTAGTGGAATTTTCAAAACCATGGTCTTTATGATGGTATTGGTCACTTTGGATACATATTACGTTATTATAATAATATATAATACAAAATATATTTATATTACTCATTACAACATTATGAAGTATTTATGAAGTCATTAAACATATTGATAAATAAAAACATTGTATTTTATATTATCAAGAAAATGTTGAAGTATTTTAGGATAATTCAAAAAATTCACCCAATCTATTTTAGAACTTATTGATTTAAAAATTAAACACCATTTTATGATAATAATTTTCAAAATGAGTGAAATTTTATTTATAAATAAAATAATAAATTATTCAAAAAATAAAATTTCCAAAATAATCACTAATTTTATAAATCATTAAAAAGTTAATTATGACACCATTAATGTATCATAACATAAAAATAAAAAGACTTGTAAAATTAAAAACACTAATATATAACTAATTATTTCTATAAATTTTTTTAAACATAATATGATATAATTATATCATATTTCTATTTATAAGATTCCTAAATTTTATTTATATTTCATAGGTGAGGTTACTATTCAAGGAGTCATATTACAATTCAGAAGCGTAATAGTACTATACCAATGTGTGAAGTTACTATTCACTAAATAATTGACCATTTTAGACTATAAATATGTTACTGATCACACATGTGTATGTCTGTTATTTAAAAATAAATTCACAGAAACAAAAAAAAAATTATGTTTAATTCAAATCAAATAGGTTTTCCGATAAGGTGGGTACAAAAAAGATCAAAAGTTCAATAATTTTTTATATGTAATTCAAATAATGAAAAATATTACCACGATATATTTTTAATTAAAATATTTATAATGGATCTATTGTAACATTATGAATCAATTGAATTATAGTTATTATTTATATTAGAAACATATTTTTTTACTACAATGCAATATTTTTATTATTCACCAAAAAAGTGAAACATCTAAGAAAAATATAAATAATTCACCATAAATTAGTTCTGATAATAAATATTCAAATATTATGATTATTTTACAATAAGAATTTTATAAGAATTATAAATTTAACATTTAAATATAAAAATTTTAGTTATTAAAAATAATATGAGATAAAAAATTCATAGTGAAATTGCATGGTGAAATTCTGGACACATAAATTTTATTAAATTATGTTGACATTTGTTTTTAAAAAATTGGTGTTTTAATAATACAGTTTCATTAAAATAATCATTATTCATAATACCATAATTTTTTATAATTTATATCATTTTTTTAGAATTGTAATTTGTGACTGAAAAGTAAATTTGTAAATTTTGTCTCAATTAAACCTATATTTCATTAAGAAAAACTATAATTTACTTTATATATCCCGGTATTCATCATATTTGTATTAATAGAAATTTAATCAGGATATATGATGTTCTAATGGAATAAAAAATCATTCTAAGTGATTGTATTATAAATAAAAATATAATTTTATTTGTGTGGAAAGAGATCCATAAAAAAATAAGTACATCACTTGTATCATTAAAAATAATAACCTAAACCATATATGAGGGAAGAAAGTTTCAACATTTTTTTTATCATGGGGAATTTTTTTAATCCACTATAATTCTACTCATGATAACCTAGAATAGAAGACAATAAGTATTCCATCATCTTTTATAATGATGTCCATAATCTCACATGCATGTGATACTAACTCTATTATCATTATAGGGGATTTTAACCATGTATTTCTAATAAAAAATATGATACCATTATATATCTTAAATTAACACATAAAAATAATTTATTTCAATGAATTTGAACTCCCCTTTTTTCAAAGATTCTAGGAATCCAACAGTCTCCCTTCATGACTATGCTTCATATAAAAAATAAGGGTATAAAATGTTAGTCAAATATGATTTTGTCCCTTTTTGAATAAATATCAATAATGCCATGAATAACGATATCAAATATTCTCCTAAATTTTTCCCTCCATAAAATTATTCTATTAAGGTATTATTTTTATTATAATTAGAAAACTCCATAATGAACTCCATCAATTTTTTCATTAATATATAGTACATCATATTTTCATTCAATTCCATACATGACAAAAAAATTAAAAAGAAATTATGAAATTATGGGAGACCTATTTTCTTGTCTGATATAATATTTCTGTTGATATTTTTCTCACAAAATATACTCCAATTTACTCTTAATCATTTCATGATAACTAATATTCATGTCTCATTTCCTCCTAAATGCATCAATATGCATCATCTCTCCCTCTTACCATAAAATTATCCTTTATGTGAATCTTCATTACATACATAAAATATAAATGAAACATCATTTCTATGAACTTTAATCATCTTCCCCATATAATCTTCATGTTTTGGAAATTTATCACACAGCTTTTTATAATATTCTAATTTTTACGCAAAATTAAAATTTGATTTCTTAGTCTTCAATATTTGTATGATTTACAATTATAGAGAATTTTAATATTAAATTTTTGAAAACTTATTACCTTTAAAATGAATATCCACCAGTGATTTCTCAATTTTTGGTTATCTTTTAGTTGATTCAGCAAAACTGTCAGGCATTCTTTCTTGGCCTGCTCATTTTTTCTATGGTCTACAATTGTCATTTTTGAATTCACAATGTTTACAAACACTTATTTAATTATATATTAAATTTTCAATACATTATATCATAGGTAACATTTTCTATGGGAATTTCCATGTAATCCAGGAATCTTGGACCATATTTATCACATCTTCAACATTTTACTTCATGACAATCATTTCTTTTTTAGGGGAATATGTATTATTAATTTTTTTAACCATATTTATTGTTCTATTAATTTATATTCATATTATAACTTCATATCCCCTTTGGTTTTTACCTATTACTAAATAAATAAATTATTATTGAATTAATAACAGTAGTTTTTTATACACCTTCCACAACACCAATAAAATTGATAAAAATTTATATCATTCCAACTGATTCCAAATCTACCATGAATGTTTTTTTCCAACATTAAACCAACCCATTCATTACCTATGGGTTATTGGGTTTTATATAATATTACTATGTACCCTTAAAATATAATGGGACCTCTCAATTGTTTTATTGGACTAAACAAGGTTATCCTTTCTTTTTTCATATATACAACTAACTAAAAATAATTTCTAGGATAAACTATATATAAATTTTACCATCCATTTGAAAATTATAATTTCAAAATAAAAAAATTGTTTATTTTCTGTAAAAAATTGTGGTATTTGAGATGTTTTATTTCATCACCATAAAATTATTTTGTGATATAGTTTAAATGGAAAATCTATTGACTTTTTTATTTCTTTAGAAACAAATCTTTCTTTAAGATCCCTCAAAATCAATTCTTTCTCATTCACATTCAATTTAGTGTTATTCCAATAATAAATAAATGATATCACATTCTTATATTACTCTTCAATATGGGTATTTATCCTTTTATGTTCTATTATAAACATTTTTTTTCATCCTTTATATGTGAAATCATCCCAATACAAGATTCTAACACACCTCTTTACTACAACACAATTTAAAGAATTTCTTCTTTGTCATGATAAATTATTTTTAAATAAAATCCTATCATAATAACAGGAATGTAATTTAATTCCTCATATATGGAACTACATTATGGACCACTCTTTTCTATATTTCATATTACATAACTTTTTTCATGTCGAAATTATTATTTTTTTAAACATTTTTTGCTTTCGAGATTTCACATCACCCTCATATAATTTTGTGTCTTCAATATTATTAAGATTCAATATGTTACGATTGAACAAAATATCATACAATATAAGTTATTGTGGATTGAAATGACCCCTCAAGAAATTTTTTTGGATCTTCCCCTTGATTCTATCACCACTATACACCTTTCTCTTAGGTCATATTGAGGTGTTATAGGGCAATATGTAACAAGTCCTTATTTACATTGTGAAGTCATATTGTATAAATAATATTTTTAGTTTCATAATTTTAATTTTAGGAATTGTTTTTATTTATAATATATATGTTTAATTGATAAAAAATTTATAAATTTATTTTACATGTATAAAATGTAATTTTATAATACTTCTCATACTTATATAATTATTTGGGTAAAATGCACATCATTATTGAATTTCAAATGTAAAAATTTATCTAGGAAGAATTGTTAGTATTTTTCTAAGAAGTTTCATGTTATTGATAAATATTGAAAAAAAAATATAATTGTAAAATAATTTTTATAAATTAAATAATTAATACAGTGAAATGTTTTTTGAAAAACAGACAAACACTGTTGTGATCAGTAAGATATTTATAGTATGATAAGTTAGAAATAATTTTTTGTGAAAAGTATCTTATAAATTGTAATATTACACTTATGAAATTTCATTTGACAGGTGTGATAGTAACCTCACCTGTGAATGTATAAATATAATTGAGGAATTTTTAATGGTAATTTGATATAATAATATAATTAAATAACAATTTAATAATTTATTAGTTAACTATTATAATGTTTTCTGGTAAACATTGGTTTTCATTTAAATTAAATTTCACATATTTTAAAAATTATATTCATAAAATAGAGTTCATTTTTTAATTATAAACATTGATATTAGGTTGGGTTGAATTTATGAGATTTTTAAATAATGTTTGGTTTTTTAGTGAATAAAAAAATACATCTTTTATGTTTTCTTTTCTTTTAATGACATCATAATGATCTAATATTAAATTTAATATGATGGTAGACACACTTGGGTTAAAATATTATATTAGGCGTCCCATGTCTCCAGAACCATGGGAAAATACCATGTAAAAGCCCATGGATTTGCAAATACCACCGATGAGGTATCTTTGTAAATTAATAAAAACCTCCCTCTCTTTTACTAATAATACAAAGCCATTATCTCAATTAATTTCAATCCAAAATCACCCCCTTCTATTATATAATAGTATTAACTCCAATCGTGTCTTCCAATGATTTCTTTAAGCCCACAAGTTCCCAATCCTATAGTTTTATAATATACTCATCAAGATTTCGGAATTCTCAACTTCTCTTTTTTCCATTCAAGGTTTTTTTGTTATGTCTTACATGATTACATGAAATATTCTTATTTCAATTTAATTCTACCCTATACTATATAATGATACTTTTATGAATTTTTGAAACTTTTATCCTTTATTTCTAGTGATTTATATAACCATGTTTCATAGTTGTTATGCTGTAAAATTTCCATCTCTAAATCGCTCTCTTTATATCAATAAATTATTTTATTTTCATTATTTTCGTACCCCAGCCTCATTAATTTCATGAGGTATTCATCATGAAATGAAAAATATTTATTTTATTCTGTGATTTGGATACATAAAACCCACATTCAATTTATGTGGGTTACAAATGATATAATGATCATGTTTTTAAGAATTTTTTAAATATGCCATGATTTTGATGTGAAATCCATTCCTTTTATTCTATTTGGGTTATTGACAAAATGTTTGATTATGTTATATGTGTATAAAATTGTAATAAATTCATATTAATCATGTCCCTTGAAAGGATTCTAATGAATTGTGAAAAAAATATTAATCGTTATAGATGACATGTTTTACGATACCTTGGTGAATAACATTGGATATGATTATAACATAATGGGGTTGGACCTTGGTGGTATGATTTTGAAAGTCTAAATTCAATGTTTTATCCACATTTTCATGTTAAAAATCATGTTATTATTGTTATAATATTTCTCTTTATCATGCATTTAATAAATCTTCATTTTCTTCTTGATGTCTCTGAAGTTCACATGTAAATTGTTTCACTTGTTTCTATTACTTGGCCTTCTTCTCAGCCATTCATTTGATATATTTACCTCAATTATGATATGCAGTAACTGTACATAGAACGAACCTATGATGAAGCCTTACAAGTTGATTAGAAGGATATTTCAATTTTTTTCTTTAATTATATACATTATTTTAGTGACCCTAAACATTAATGAACATTTTTTCGTGAAATGAAATGAACATTTATGTAATAAAATGGTAGGATACTATATATTAGCTGGTAACATCTATCGCAATCTTAAAACTACTTTGTATGACCAAAAAATTGTTTAAATATCATTATATTTATAATGAAAATATACTTATTATTACCCTCCATAGAGTCTCTCATATAAAATATAATGGATTATTGCTAAAGAAGAGTGAACAACAATGAAACTAACTCATCACCTAAACAAGTGTAGTATGTTAATATCCCCATCATGCATAACTCTTACCGCATATATTATTAAATATAGAATAAAATAAATTAATTAAATATAAATTTTACCCTGCTCCTGCTTTCTCATTATTATTCCACTATTCCCCAACATCACATGTCTCGATCTGTATCATAGAAAAATAGGCCATACTAAGGCATGAGGGTAACGTATCACCACATGCACATTATGCATCACATCATCACGTAATACCAAATAATATCACCATATATATAGCAACTGAAATGTTTTCAAATCCACTCAGCTTGTATCACATCTATCACAAATCAAGTGTTGTACATCTATCCATCACAACACATATACTGAGTATGTTCCATAATACATGAATACCTATACATTCCACAACTATAATAATCCATTGGAAACAATATCTAAATGTTATTTAAATTAATATATCCTAAAATACATTACATCCATCTACACAAATATATGGGAAAACAAACCATCAATAATAAAAATATAAGTAACTACCTAGAGATTGAGTGGGTCCAGAGGTGGTATTCAACCATCCATCCCACAACAAAGATGATGTGGAAAACACCCTCACCGATTCCACTGGATATTAGTCACTCTTACAATCATGGGTGGGGTATTATGTGAAATAAAATAATATATAAGATATAATATAGCTCATAATATCACTAAGGGTATAACGTAGTCATAGACTCAACTATAGATAATGTCACTTTGATACCCAACTACCACTGATAAGTCCAAATATCCTATAAAACACAAACATTTATAATACATGCATTAATTTATTAATTCCTTTTTTATCATCCACTTCCCTTAATTAATTTATTAACTATTAAATATCTGATAACAATATTCCACATTACATTACATCAATCATAAGAGTGAATTCAATTCCCTTGAGGTATAATCAAATCCATGTCCACTTTTTCTCCATATAATCATCTCTTCAGTATATGTTCTCCATAATTACCATCCCTATGGATTAAAAATTATGAATTCATTATTATAATCATTCCATAAAAAAATAATTCATGGAACACCATCATATTCTACCACCAAGAAGAAATGTGCATAGAAGAAAAAACAACTTCCAAAAGATGTTGGGAATATAATAAATATAAAATAAGGAACTCAACTATCAGATAATAAAAAATTACATTTCAAACAATAAAATAGATTTATCAAATCAATGCGTATGATTGTATTCCACTCATACCTTCATATATTGTTTCATACATGACACCCACAACATACCCTAACTCATCTCATGATAAAAAATATCAATGGGTACCACATCATCTGCAGCCTCCCTTCCCATATCACATCAAACATCCAAGGATCATCCATCAAACACTAAATAATCCTAGACTCATATAATATTCGAGCCTCCCCGCCATATAAAACATTTCATTGTGAAGGTCACATCTGGTAGACATCATAAATGCATCAACAAAATGAAAATAGAATTTAATAGGGAAATCTATGCCCTAAAACAAGGGAAATGAATATCCCAAATTAATTATCTCCCATGGATCCAAACTCAATTCACATTGACGTTCACTAGAAAACAGGAATATCATGCACATACAATTTTATTTATCAAAAAACCAATTCTTATTCCATATTAAATTAACTATTTTATTATTCATTGTTTTTTTACCATGATAAACCTAAGGCATCAATCTATGAAAGACTATCAAATGATATGCATGATCATTTAATTTAAACTATTTTTATAAAACTATAAAATGTACACTTTTTTGTTAATATGTATTTTTATATCAAAAATAAGAATAAAATTTCATTAAATTCATTAAAAACTTTTCAATAATATAGAAGAACATTTAATAATAATTGTTCATTTCTTTCAATTTGACCATTATCAAATTAAATCAAACACCAGATTCAAAAATGAATGTTCATTCATTATTTAGAAAATTAATTAATTAATTATAGATATAAATTATTCATTAACATACATAAATAACGACATGATAATACATAACATAAAAATCAATGATAAAAAGAATAACATATACTTCACACTATCATGAAAATCAATATGATAATCTTCATTATGGTATAATGAAAAAACGTCAATTGGTGATATATTTCAAAATTCATCATTATTATGGATAAATAATTATTATTTTTAACTCCATTACCATCCAAAGGGTTAATCCATTCTTAATATAAAATTTCATATAAATAACTAGAGAATCAATTAATCCCCTACCATAATAGAGTCAATTTCATCACATAAAAATAGAACAATGTATTGGAACTCGATCACCTCTCCCACCAAAATTTGTATACCTCCAACGTAATCACTAAATAAATTCACAAAAAAATACATAAAAATATCAATTAGAAACATGGATATTAATCAAAAGAACATGGTAGGAAGAAATGAGAGTATCATAATTTTTTATCAATAATTAGGAGATAGAACATAAGTCAGATCACCATCGATTGAAGATGAACGGTTGGGAATCGATCCCTATCAAGGGATTCCAAAAATTTATGAAGGAAATTTTGGAGATAAACTAAAGTTAGAGATGAAGTAAATAGGTCATAAAAAGACATAACAGCACTACAATTTATAAAGACATGATAAACACATGATTTACAAGGAATGAAACACTTTCATTCCATGTAAATGATTGGATTCAGATATCTCTAAAAATATTCAAATTGAAATTTTTAATCCCTTAAGATATTACACATTATAAAGTAACATCTCAACTATCCTTAAGAAACCAATGTTTGGATTTCCAGGCTTCAACAGTCTCCCCATATTCCATGAATATATAATTCACAATGTAAAACACGTACACATTATTTATTGGATCTTCTTTTATCATTTAGTAGACAAATATCTCCAAACCTGCTCTACGACTCCTACAAGCACATATAACTGTAAATAAAAGAAAATAGATAGACTACATAGTTATGGGACATTAAATTAGATTCCACTCAACAAATTATTATCCCTGAAAATGAAAAAAATAGAGAAAAAAATGAATTGGGATAATCATATATGCCACCTAGTGAGTTACCTATCAAGGATATCACCATTATAGGAGCCCAACCACATCATCAATTGAATTGCATGAAACCACAAAACATCAAAAACTATCTCTTAAACATTATCTTGGGGGAGATAAAAGTCAAATGAGAGTATCTCCATATTAAATAATCATTGAAAACTGTATCATATAATAAAAAGGTCAACATTCATGTATAATTATACAATAGAAGAGCTAAGCATAAAATAGCTTGATGTATTGAGTGAACATCATTATCTCAAGTTCATAGTCACTCTCCTCTATACCACCATTAAATAAGAATATCTCAACCTAGGGAATATAAATCATAAAAAAGAAATTATTTTGGGAATCATAGACTAGCACTGGCTGATCCTCAAATATCACATCAATTTCAATATTGATCATACCCTATTCGATGACATCAGATTATTCATGATGATAATGATAGATCTGTGACATGTGGACAATAAAATGTATTCATATCATATATGGGGGAAGTAAAATCTGATATTCTAGGTATCTAACAAGATCAAAATCATTGATTTTAACAAGAACCCAAGGGGTAAGCATACCCCCATGAAAAAAAACCTTCCAATTTCCATAATGATGACACACCTTTATTAACATGTTTACTCCAATTTTGAACTCTAGTGGTCTCCTATGATCGTTTTTGGATTTATAATGATCTTTCACTATGTTTATCATTTTGAATATTAATAGAACCATCTTATCCCTTTTATATTTTAGTTCTAGCTATATTATTAGATCCCCTCCAACCCTAGTCTAGCACAATGGAGAAATGAATGGTAATCTATAAAATCATAAAATAGTTCCATATCAATGTTTGAGTGGAAAGTTTTATTGAAATAAAACTCATCCAAGGAAAGGTGGATCATTTATTAACCTCTAAAATCTAGGTCACAAGAGTGAATATTTTCATCTAGTGTACGGATGGTGCACCCTATCTGATCATCCATATATATATGAGTATTAGTAATAAGGTATTACTAGGAGATAGATCCATGTAAGACACCTCTAAACACATTTTTTATAAAACAATTAACCAAAACATATATTATCAACCTCAAGACATTGTGGTGTCTCACCACCTCCTCCATATACATCCTTAAAAAAGAATTTAATACGCTTAACTACCTAGTTACTATAAGGTGGGTTGATTTCATAAAAAGACCCCTTATCTACCATAGATAATCGTAGCCTCCCTGAGCCCCAGGTAAACCAATAATGAAGTTAATCATGATTTCATCCCACATCCACTAGGGAATATTTAACTGGTGGAGAAAACCAATGGGAACATTGTGCATGAACTTTACCTAATGGAAGCCCAAAAAATGAGAAAAACAATCTGTAACTGGACACATCAACCCATGCCACCAAAAATGACCACTCAAATCTCAGTGCGTCTTTTTTAAATTGGTATATTCTTATATATGTGCGATATGGAAGTCATAGAGAATAATATTGTGCATCAAAGAAATAATGAAAATCCTTCTCAGAATAAGCACAATGTGTTTTACTTCCTCATACCTACCACTTAGTGTATCACCAAAACAAACTCCCTCCCCCAAACCACCACATTAGAATCCACTAGATGAGACTCCACCACCTTCTACACAAAATATGACTACCCCTTCATATAGAAATGAAATCATATACCTCCATCATCTCCCATATATAGATTCATCATTGAGTTTTATTATATCACTCTATAGAAATTCTTGAATTCATGAATGGTATCACTATTTCAATTCATGGTCAATACATCAACTACAAAATTTCCCATTAATGTCCTACATGAAAATATCAAAGTCGTAATGCTTTAAAAATTCAATCCACTGTCATTGATTCAATTTCAATTCACTGTAGTAGAATACATAACCCCGCACACTTATGATCTGTAAAAAATAGAAACCATTCACTAATGGGGCAACATCTCCATAAAATTCATAGAAAACACACCTACATCCAACTCAAAATCATGTGTGGAATAGTTGTTATTAGGGGAATATAAAAATTTAATACCAATAGAAGACAATATATCTATTGTGTATCAGAAGACAACCCATTATAGGATGTAAATCATAATATAAAACCAAAAAATATATTACTTCTACTAGAATAAAATTACTGAAGCATAGACCAACATCTATTAAATGTATTAAAAAATTTCCTAACACTGGTATATTTTATAGAACCATAGGTCCTTCTAGTTCATGGTTTTTAGTGGAGTCAGTACTCAATATAAATCAGCTATGAGCCCCTTGTAATGGTAATTATGACTAATGTAACTCTACAAATATTCTTATATCTTGGGGGATTTACCATAAAAAATCTCTTATATGATAAAATAATCCAAAGCTACTCCATAATAGGATAGAAAAATCCTCAAGAAATGGACTTCTTGATAATAAAACTCACACAATGAAATCTACCCAAAGATCTCCTCGGGACGAATATCTATTAAATTAGCATGCATATTCCATGAACTATTCCCATGAGAAACAATGTACACAATGTTATTATTGATTAAAATACAATAAATTTTATAGGTAATCTTTTAAAATTACATTTAGGATTCCCCTAAACATGTCAAGATAATTTATCATAAGAAATTGAATCATTACACACTCATAATGTGCACAAATTCAACATAATGATGAATTCAGAATATGCTCATCCTCCATCCATAACTAATTATATCGTGATAGAAAATTAATATTGATGAACCATCTTACTCAGAGTAGTTGATCAAACAAATTATTAAATTATAATATCGGATATCATTTCATCGCTATTACTTGGTTGATTGAATATAATACATTCAAAGACACAAAATCCTATCATCCGTCTTTAAAAAAAAATTATGCACCCAATGGTGACACACTCAGTTGAACAAAGCCATGCTATAACATATTATGGAGTGGTAATCATAGCTATCTCAGCTAAAAATTCTCTAACCTATATGGATACACCGAGATAAGAGACACACCTTTCTAAAGCTTGATCACATTATTTATCTCCCATCAAGGGGTAATGCAATAACTTCTTATATAAATACATCATGTTACACTAACACAACCATAAGAAACACTGAATATTAAACATCTAATGAGATTATAATTAAAACATCCTTAAAATATATAATGTACATAACGTTCCTCTTAACCATATAAGTTCCACGCTCAATAAAAAACATAGTTATCCCTCCATATTTATTATAAATATCAACTTTTATCATGAATCTATCCAAAATATACTACACTAAATACATAGAATCCATACTGAGGTTGATGCCATATGATAGTATCAATAAACATAGAAAATCCCCCTAAGATAAATATCACCCCAGCACAATCTCTCAGTCTCAACATACATCAAATTGTTTAGGTTGAACTCTAATAGGTATAGTATATGATAATGTCACTAGAAGCCTCATAAACTTAATTCCATAATCATTGATGAGAGAAGGTGATATAAAATATTTCTTTATCCATAATCAAATAAAGAATGTGACCATGTTGAAAATAAGAAAAGGTTTTCATGAATGATGTGAAGATCACAAGGAACTAGAAATGAAATAACATGATGTTGACTATGACCTTATCCATGGACACTATTACCCTAATAACGTCCACCTTAATGTCCTATTAGGAATCATGGATGATGAAGAGCAATCTCGGTATATGTTATTCTAGAACCACATACACTATGCTGGTCCAATAATAGAGTAGCCTACCTCTGGTGCCTCGACTAAAACTACCTCAATAGAGGAACTTGATGTGGAACGCTTGACATAAGATGACATCTTAGAAAGGTTATACATTCCCACCAATGATAACACCAACCACCATAAGAAAACATGGGTCTAATCCCTTGGAATAGTACGATGATATACCACCCCTAGTGATTTGAGATGATTATGGCTGGTATCTAATGTTGGATGAATGAAATCTCTATTTTCAAGGAAAGGGTGAACAACAAATGAAATTTATGCTTCATTATGTATCCTAATAACTAACCTCTATTGATGATGTAGTTGTATATATAATCTTCATATTATCATTTTCACTCTCCATCACCTCAAGATATTTTTTTTTTATAAAAATGATTACTTGGTAGTAGATATCTGGATCAAAAATACACCCTGAAATAGCACAACCAACCCTCCTCATCAGGAAATTCATCTATATAACCTCACATAAGGATCCTAAAACAAATCATAAAATATCACAAACTATAACTCATGTGTCGAAGTATAAAAGGTTCTAGAAATTTCCATCCTTCAAGGTATAATAATGGAAATATTTTTAAAACTATTCTAATAACTTTTCCCCTGACTAACGACTCGCCATGATCCCTATGGAATATGAAGAGCCATTTCATTCATACCTTAGAAAACATTTTCATATCAAACGAAACCCAATTCTCACTATAAGAAAAGATAAAACCAAATGCATCTCAACATTCTCAAACCCATCTTCTTCTAATGAATCTATAATATAATTCTATAAATTCATCATACTCTGCCACTGAAACACATAGATTTTCTTCTTCCAATTATGATCACATACAAACTCTACTACATAGTGATATTCTTTCACATCTTGTTGAACAACATCTACATGAACCATACGAGGGATTCAACATGAAGACATTACATTAAAAATAAAAAACAATTAGAGCTCCAAAAACAAAAATACAGTATAATTAACATTATCTAATTAATTTATTATTTTATTGATATTGGTTTAACCTATACCAAGGTCTACCCATTTGAAATTCATTTGAAATGAATAAAGATTCATTTATTTTCATAGTCATTTACCTTGAAATATGCATCACATCCTTTAGTGTTAATTTTTTTAAAAATGTTCTTGGCATCACATAATATGGGTGGCCTAAATTCCCACGTCTCTTCTAATCTATCGATATTACATTGCATTCTACTCTTATATAATTTTTTTTCCTAAAAACCCATAAAATATCATTATTACAAATTCCAAAATCCCTCCTATCGCTAAACATAAACCTATGATACCTCTCAATCAGGTCCCAATCCCCCTAATTTTTTCCCATCATTTATGGAAATTATAAAAGGCATATTGTCACTTCCTGATTCCCACCTACAATCGGTACTGAGTTAACAACTAACATTAAGAGTATAACAAACATTCATATGGGAGGTATTATCCTATAATAGAATATGAAGAATATAGAGATAAAAAATTTCACAAATCCTAAGTTTTATAAAAATATATATTAATAATTAAAAAGTGAAAACATTCCATTTTATACAAGACTTTTACAATTGAATGGAAAAGTCCATGAATAAAAAGGGAAACATGGATGTGACCATGAAGCCCAATCATCTCATAGAAAACCATGAGAAAGTAAAATAAAGGATGATCAATAACCTGCACTGGATGACCTGAAACATTTTTTATATATATGATAGGAGTGTTTAAGAATATAATCAATAAAAAACTCCATTTTTCCACCAGTTAAAAAGAAAATTAATGTACGCTTAAGCACAATGATAAATAGTGAAACTATGACATCACCTACACTAGTATACTTTGTTCCCAACTCACTAGGGCTAACAATCACCATGTATAACATAAAAAGGAGGATATTCTAATATATTGAAACATCAATCATACACCACTCATGCTTCCCCACTAGTTTCCCATTATTCCCGAATGCCGCACGTCCCACGCCATCAATCTCAAAAATAGGCCAACACAAATACACAAAGGAATGGAATCAAAAAAATAACCTCATACATCACATCATAACATAATCACATTTTTCATTTCCATAAATATTAATTTATTAGTTTCAATGATCCACCATAGACCGTATTTCATGAATTATACATTGTTTAGTAATCATCAATGTCATCATAGACCATACTCTGGCTAAGTTCTCCAAGTGACCACTTCATATAAACATCATACCAATAATAAAAAAATTTATATAATATCAAGGGATACATGTGTGTTAAATTACCTCAATACAATACAGGAATATAAAAATGTATATAGGAAAACTGACCACCTTTTATACTAGCACATGTAACTTCCATGTAAAGAGATCGGGCAATAGGGTGTTTCCATACATCTATCCTACCACCGTGATGTCGGGGAAAACCACTCTAGAGTCTATAGGGTGTTGGTAGACTAAAAAATTGGTGTTCAAGCATATGAAATAAAAAAATATATAGAATATAAAATAGATCCTAACTAGAATATGGTCATAACCTAGTATTAGACTCAAATATATATAAGATTAGTCACACTCTTAGATGTCACTACATATATCAGATATCATATAAGAACTACTGAATTTAGAAGATTTATAGTTATTACGTTATTCCTTTTATATCATTTACATCACTTAATTATTTTATTATCCAATAATATCATTTTATGTTACATTATATTAATCATTAATGTGAAATCCATGCCCTCTTGGTATATTCCAAATAGATTCCACATTTTCTCAGGATTATTGTTTTCTCAAATTTTTATTCCATCATTACCAACCTTAATGGATAAAAATTATTTATTCATTATTATAATCATTCCATAAAATTGGTATAATAGGAAAACCATACAAAGCTACATCTACGAAAAATCATTCAATAAATAACATCAAACTCCCTCAATAAGGGAGGAATGTAATGTATATAAAATAAGTAACCCAACCATCGACCATTAAAAAAATTAATTACATGAAAGCATCCATAATTGTCACATCAATGGGAAATACAATCTTCAACCCATTTCATCATCTATGGTGTCATGTAAGAAACATAAAATAATATCCTAATATATATTTACATCATTTTTATAAACTTATTCCACATCATTTGAGCCCCCCCCCACATATCACATCAACCATCCCAATATCAAATCACCTTTGTGAATTCCAACCCCGTATCACGTCACATAGCATAGATCACATATGATGTACATCAAAAAAGAAGGGGTAAATAAAAAATTATATCAATAGTGAAATCTATGAATGAAATAAAACATCTATCATTTACACATAAATTATCTCTCAAGACTCCAATCTCAAGGCACACAATCATTTAAAAGAAAAGAGGAACCACATTACCCAACAATTATCTTCATCAAACAATTGGTTTTTAATCCATCATAAATTAACAGATGCATTATTCATAGGTTCCGAAAGTTGGAAGCCTAAGGCATCAAGCTATCTTAAGTTACCAAAATGTAAACATGCCCCTAGTATTAAAACTAGCCTAAAAAACTGTGACATGTAACATTATACATTAATATGGCTTTCCATTTCCATAAAAAATCATAAATATCCTTCAAATTCATTGAAAATCCAATTAATTATATGTAATATAATTTAATTGTAAATGTTCATTAATTCAATTTTATTATAATTATTTTAAATAATACATCACATTCAAACATACCTCTTATTTAATTCATATAATAATTAATTAATTAATTATATATATATCTTATTTAAATTTCCCCATCAACAACAACATACTAATCTATAGAATAATAAGAAATGATAACAATCATAACATAATTATCATATTATATATAAAATAATGTGGAATATTTTTATTATGATATAAAGTAGAAAAAAAACATGTTATCAATATTCTAATCGTTATTGACCTGGGGTAGTAATTATTAGTTGAATTACTTTTTCATCCAAATAACTAGAACTTGTTTACATTACAATTTCATTTTAATAAATATAAATGAAATGAAGATTCTATCTAAACATATACAATGTTGTTCACATAAGAATAGACTAATGGTGTGGATCCCGATCACCACTCTAGAAATAAGATTCATCCCTTTGAGGACTATGAGAACAACCAATGAAACAATCATCCAAGAAATGCATTAGAAATATGGGGATGATTTTAGATACATTGAAATAAAAGTGAGAGGAAAAATATAAAATATCATTAGTATATGTGGTAGAACATTACTTGGATCAACATGAATTAAGGACAGATGGGCAGTAATCTATCACCATAAATTGAATCCAAAATATCCTAAATGGAGTGTTGTTGATCACATAAAATTTTAGAGGGAGGACATATGGTTAGATAAAACCCTAGGACCCCTCTATTTAAAAATATTCATGAATAGGGGACATACAATACATGAAAACCTTTGATATTAAGTAAATGCAAGGCTTCATATCTGATTTAAATGGGTGTCACCTTGATGCATTTAATACTGATATTTTACATATCATGAAGCACCTTGAAATATCTACTAAAAAATTGAATAACATTTCATTCCATAAATGGGCTATAATCCAACTTATTTATAGATTATTCACTATCTGAAACACAGTCACATTGTGTATAAGGCCCCGCCCTTAATCATTACTTATTATTGAATTAAATGAATAATTAACATTGAGGATCTTTTTATGTTTAGAGTTTCAGAGAAATAGGAAATAGCTATTACATCTCAAAATATTACAAAGTATACACTTCTACTAAGTTTCCAAAAAATAAAATCCCTTAAAAAGAAACATGTCTTGTTCCATGTTTTAGATAGGATGTCTTTCCTTGATCCAATCCTTGAACCTATTCAACTTTAAGTCCTATGGAAAACATTTCAAAAAAACATTGGATGAGCATAAAAAGCCCAGTAAAGGATATAAAAAATAAGGAAAACTGTTAGTTTTTCAAAACAACAAGTAAACCATGAATACTTTATCAAAGTAATACTTTTCACCTTTATGAATTAGTAAATACTCTTCACTGAATAAAATATCATTACATACCCTTTTGTAACCAAAAGTTTACCATAAAACCCATATAAATATCACATAACATATAAAGGTTACTTGGGACATAGATATACTTAAATGGAAAAACTATACGGTCGACTTCCCCACATACTTAATGGAATAGCCATAATGCCGACTTCCAAACCCAATGCATTGGAGGTTATAACATACCCACCCATACTGGAATTCACAGCACCACCCATCATATGGTTTATCATGTAACCACCTTTCAAATGTCCATGTACCATTATAAAATCATAACACATAAAATAATTATAAAAGAAAGAAAACATTTCCACATTTCAAGCACAATATATCACATAAATATATTGACATAACAAATCCATTATCAAATCCATTTTCAATACCAAAAATTTTATATTGTATTTATTTATCTTTAAAAATATAACGGCTTATTGAGGAAGCCAAAGATCAAATAATACTCGTGGCGGTGGAAAGGCCATTGTCACCGTGTACGTTAAAAAAAAGATACTTTTTGTCATTTAGTAAAACACTTCGTATAGAAAAGATTCCTTTCAAATAAAAGTAGATGTCAAAGGGGTTTTTACACCATATAAAAGAAAGTTTTGTATAAAACAAAATATTTCTCAATGAATGGATATTGAGACGAAGTCCTTTATAAAGTCAGTATCCTTAGATTAAGGATAAATCAATTACATGATTATGTGTGAAAAATATGAATACACAAAATATAAGTGGATATTAAGTGTAAAACAATCAGAGGTAATTCACACATATTCTTGGAAAAAAAACCAATTACATAGATATTTAACTCAATGAAATGATATTGAGTTATGATTTCCCATACAAGTTCATCTAATTACGTAAGAATTTTTCAATGAGATGATTATGTGTAGAAATAGTATATCCACACAAAGATTTGTGGAAATTAAAACCTGGAGATTCCACACATAATCTTGGCATAATAAATTCAAGAAGTAGAGGATTAACAAAAAGAATTTAAATTGAGTTATGAAGTTCCTTTGAAAAAATTTGATTGCCTAACGGTGTCACTTCAAAATTCCGAAAATTAGTCGATAAGAGAGAGAATAGTATCTCATCACATGGACATAAAATTTACATCAATAAGGATATATAAAAACATATTACAACATAATAATATGTAAATTATAAGACATAACAAAAGATGAATTTTAAAAAGATGAGGGTGAAAGGTTCCCTTACCGATTTGGATAACTTTCTAAACGTACACCCCATAAAAGAAGGACTATACAACATTGATGTAAATACCCATAAAAGAAAGTATATTACACAAACAGTATAATAATGGGAAGTACATACACCACTAAAAGGAAATGGTGGAAAATGTAGCATAAATATCATGGGAATAAAAGTGAGATGAAAAATCCCTTACGAAAACTCGGCAGCCTAACGACGCCACTTAAAACATCCAAAAATGGATTTATGAGATCAAATAGGGTCTCTCGTAATATGGAAATAAAAAGTACTAAATGATGAATATATAAGAACTTCCACAAACATAATAAGGATGATCTTAAAAGAAATTACATAAAAGGGGGTACTTAAAATGAATGAGAGAGGTAGGATCCCTTACCTTGTGTCTGACATGACTCAATCGTTCTTTAATCTCCTTTAAATCGGGTAACTCTTTTTGATTTGTGTTCGAAGACTTCCTTGGAAAGGATTATGTCAAAATTGAGTCTTCTAGGTGTAAGAGAGGGATTTGGAGAGACAAAATGAGCAGATTTTGGCCGAGCCAATGGCTTGAGAGGTGTGAGTAAGGAGGTAGAGGTGGGGGACTTTTATAAGAGGAGAGGAGGGGCACTCTTGGAAAGTTATAACATTTTACTTTATTATAAAATGATTTTCGGATTTAAAAGGTCCCAAATTTATATATTTTGAGGATAAGGTGATAAGAGTTTGAAATACACCCATCCTATAGGTTTTTGAAAAGTGTAGAGCTTATATTTTACATTATCTTTTCATTTTATTTAAATCGTTAAATAATGAGGTAATTGATGCATCATCATGTTGTCATAAATAATTTAATTTATTTAGTGTCTAAAAATTATAAAAAAAATATCATTATTTAAGAAATATTCTTATATTTCTAATGAATATTTATAGTCAAAAATATGACTTTTATAACCCCATGTAAAAATTATTTTATTAAAACAATACATGTTTGTGACATTTTAATTTTAACATTAAATAAAAAGTTATTAATGTAATTTTCTAACCAAAGTGGCTCCATGGGGTCCCCAAGTTGACCCATGGATTTTCGTGGTCAGAAATAACTCATCCAATAAGGTTAAAACCTGTGTCAATGTCATTTCATATTATTATAACATTATCTTTACCTTAAATTACACTAATTACCTTTAATCACGATTAATAAAACATAAAAGTTACTATTCACCAAAAAATTATATTAATCTTATTGAAACACATTTTACATCCTAATGGCATCTATGTATGTCGTATTTTTGAAAATAAATTCACAAATTTGGTAAAGTTTCATTTAAATGAAAAATCAGTTTACTAACCACCACTTAGTGGTTTCACTATTCATCAATAATTGAAGTTTTTCAGAAAAATACCAAAAATTACCCTAAGCTATATCTGATATTCCGAATTCAAAAAATGATGTCTATTTTAAAAAATTCAAAATATATAAGTTTCATTAATTTATTTAATAATTCATTCCTATTGTCAAAACAAATAGTTTTTTTTAAGAAACAATATCTATTAAAAGTTTGACCCTAGTTTAAGTCCTATTTCAAAGTGAACAGAATTCCAATGTCCACAAATGGATTTAATGGTAAAAATATACTCTAATTTCACTTTAAAACCCATTAAAAAGTTGATCTTATCATACAAATAAATTATATTAAAAAAGGTTTTGAATTAAAATACAACATTTTTCACTTATTCATTAAAAGTGAACTTTATCGAAAAAAATAACAAAAACATAAACAAAGTAAAATTTGATGCCCTAATTATAAAGAAGGGTTTTATTTGGTCCAATATAACATATTAAATTGCTAAAAAGTTTATTTAAAAAGAATTCTCCATCAAAATTTGGTTAATCGACCTTTTAAAGAATATTAGAGTATTTACGCTTAAAATTGGATTCATTTGCATTTTAAGCCTCTAACATTTATTGGATAAAAGTAAAAATATTTGAAAATAATATGTAATAATTTTTTAGTTATTTCTATTCATTACCACCATTACAATGGCTAGGCGTTAACTACCATTTAAAATAATATTATTTTATTATTTGAGTGCAACGTAAGATTTCAACGAAACTCGTTGTTGTGTATTAGGTACGCCATCAAGCATATCATCCCCTTTAAAGTAATATTAATATTTTATTCAAAAAATATGGAAAAATATGAAAATTTCATATTCTTTATTTACTAGGGGTGTTATATTCTTCCCCCATTTTGGGAATTGCGTCCTCACAATTTTAAAATTGGGTTTGGAAACTTCATTGAAAATACCACATCAGAACAAGAGTCAGTAAAACTATCACTTTAAAATAAATAAAGATAAGTAAAAAATTCACCTGAGTTAACCCATACTAGGATTACATGTAGGAAAACATGGACACGAATAAGAAAACAAAGGGTCATGTTCTGATGGAGAGTGATAGAAAACATGTTTAGAAGAACGTTAACCACAAGAAAATCACAAACATGTGATAGGTTAAACGGTATTTGTTTCCCCAGTAGGAAAAGTTAACTTACAACATTTTTGTTTTAAGTTACTTTTTATTAAGGATGTTATTTATGAGATTAACTGAATCATAAGGAAATATACTTACTTGTCGTACAGACTCACATCTCATACTAGATTTATTACACAAACTCATATTTTATCCAAAAGACGAGTATTTAGGATGGCTTGTTCACATTTAGAGAGCTATAATCAACATCTTGAGAATCACCTAATCCACAAAAGAGAACTATATATTTTATGTGTCTTTATACCTTATCCAAAACCAAAATTGTTATAACATGATCAGATAATCACCAAAAAGGATAATCCTTTATAAAAAGAAATACTACTCTTAATATCCAAAATTTGTCAAACATTATCCAAAGTTCAACAAAGACCATTCAATAAACAACTATCCATAAAATTCATCAAAGTAAACCAAACTAAGATTGAAACCCAAATATTTGATGGATTTAATAACATAGTCTTCCAAGGTAAAAATTGACATTTATCTCCAAATAACATCAGTTGCTCTTAAAGTATCAGATTGAAAAGTAGTTAACCTAATCATATATCCTCCCCGATAGGTCAATAATTTCCATATATAACCCAAAATCAACTTAATCTTGATTTATAAAATCATCTAACTAAAAAGAATTAGTCAAACTAACCAGGGACTTCATGTAGTCCAGTGGAAGGAGATAAAATACCATTCACACTTTGGTTGTGGGTTCGATTCCCACAACTTTGTCTGACATGATGGGTTTTCACACGGTCTGCATGTTTTCCTTTTTCCAAACTATATAATTCTGATAACATTCCCCAAAAAAATATAAAATCATCAAAAATAACCCTAACATATTTAACATCAAGTTTATTTCATGTCGTTAATATTCAATCATAACATCTAGTAACCCATAATTACCTCAAATGTAAGGATCATATAAACCCTAATGGTTACCATTATAATTATTACATGAACTTCCACATCGAGATGGTCATTTCGTACATGATGCATTAGAGAACTCACCAATGTTCAGGTGGTTGATCATGACTCCTTGATTGTTGGATTGGAACAACCACTAGATTCCTCATTGAATCCCCCATTTCATCCAGTCTCTTAATCAGAGAACCACTACAGTTTCCTTCAAACCCAATGTAACTTTGGTGCGTACTAGATCCATCAATTTACTAAAAACAGAAATGTCAGTGTGAGTATATCAACAAATCCATCATGTACTAATGATTAAGATAAACACTAAGATATACTTACTCATTCACTTTATCTGAAAGTAGGAATCCTTCTGAAATCGTAACCATTATGGTAATGTCACTTATTCTTAGAGAAAACCCTAACCTCTAAAGTTATCTAAACCGACCTCTAGTACAAACTATAAGGATCAGGCCTTAAACATTACTTATTATTGAATTAAATGAGTAATTAAAATTGAGGATCTTTTTAGGTTTAGAGTTTTAGGGAATTAGGACATAACAATTACATCTCAAATGATTACAAAGTATCCAATTCTATTAAGTTTCCATTAAATAAAATCTCTTAAAAAGAAACACATCTAGTTCCATGTTTTAGATATCTTGTCTTTCCTTGATCTCATCCTTGACCCTATTTAACTTTAAGTCATGTGGAAAACATTTCAAAAAAACTTGGGATGAGCATAAAAAGCCCAGTAAAGGATACACAAATATGGAAAACTGTTAGTTTTTCAAAACAACATGTAAACCATGAATACTTTATCAAAGTAATACTTTTTACTTTTATGAAGTAGGAAATACTATTCACTGAAGAAAAGATCATTACATAACCTTTTGTAACCAAACTATTACCATAAAACCCATATAGAGATCACATAACATATAAAAGTAACTTGGGACATAAACATACTTCAATGGAATAACCATACGGTCGACTTCCACATACTTAATGTAATAGCCATACCGCTGACTTCTATACCCAATGCATTGGAGGTTATAACGTAAGCACTCATCCTGGTATTCACGGCACCACCTGTCATATCATTTATCACGTAACCACCCATCAAATGTCCAAGTACCATTATAAAATCATAACACATAAAACAATTATAAATGAAAGAAAACATTTCCACATTTCAAGCACAATATATCACTTAAATATATTCACATAACAAATCCATTAACAAAACCATTTTCAATACCATAAAGAGTATATGGTATTTATTTACTTTTAAAAAATATAACGGCTTGTTGAGGAAGCCGGAGATCAAATAATACTTGCAGCGTCGGAAAGGTCATTGTCACCACATACGTTAAAAAGAAACATACTTTTTGTCGTTTAGTAAAATGCTTCATATAGAAAATATTCCTTTAGAATAAAAGTAGAAGTCAAAGGTTTTTATACACCTTATAAAAGAAAGTTGTGTATAAAACCAAATACGCCACAATGAAAGGATATTGAGATGATGTCCTTTATAAAGTCGGTATCCTTATATTAAGGATAAATCAATTACATGATTATGTGTGAAAAATATAAATACACTAAATATAAGTGGATATTAAGTGTAAAACAATCAGAGTTTATTCACACATAATCATGGAAAAAGAAAACCAATGACATAGATAATTAGCTTAATGAAATGAGATTGAGTTATGATTTCCCATACAAGTTCATCTAAATGATGTAAAAATTTATCAATGAGATGATTATGTGTATAAATAGTATATCCACACAATGGATTGTGGAAATTACAACCTAGATATTCCACACATAATCTTGGAATAATAAAATCAATAAGTAAGGGTTTAACCCAAAGAATTGAAATTGAGTTAAGAAGTTCTTTTGCAAAAATTCGATAGCCTAACAACGTCTCTTCAAAATTCAGAAAATTAGTAGGTGAGAGAAAGAATGGTATCTCATCACTTAGACATAAAATTTACATCAATAAGGATATAGAAGAACATATCCCAACATAATTAGATGTAAATTATAATATATAACAATAGAAGTCTTTTAAAAATAGGAGGCTGAAAGGTTCCCTTACCGATTTGGGTAACTTTCTAAACGTACACCCCATGAAAGAAAGACTATACAACATTGATGTCAATACCCAGAAAAGAAAGTATATTAAAAATGGAGTATAATAATGGGTAGTACATACACCACTCAAAATAAATGGTGGGAAATGTATCATAAATCTCATGGGAATAAATGTGAGATGAAAAATCCCTTACGAAAACTCGGCAGCCTAACGACGCCACTTAAAACATCCAAAAAATGGATTTATGAGATCAAATAGGGTCACTCTTAATATGGAAATAAAAATAACAGAATGATGAATATAAAAGAACATCCCCAAACATAATAATGATGATATTGAAAGAAATTACATAAAAGGGTGTACTTAAAAAGAAAGAGAGAGGTAGGATCTCTTACCTCGTGTCTGACATGACTCGATCGTTCTTTAATCTCTTTTAAATCGGTTAACTCTTTTTGATTTGTGCTCAAAGGATTACATTGAACGATTATGCCAAATGTGAGGCTTCTATGAGTAATAGAGGGATGTGGAGAGAAAAATTAGCATAGGTTTCCCGAGCCAATGGCTTGAGAGGTTTGGGTAAGGAGGTAGAGGTGGGGGCCTTTTATAACAGGAGAGGAGGGGCACTCTTGAATGTTATAAACTTTTACGTTATTATAAAATGATTTTCAGATTTTAAAGGTCCCAAAATTATATATTTCTAGGATAAGGTGATAATAGTTAGAAATCCACCCATCCAATAGGTTTTTGACAATTTTAGATCTTAGATTTTACATTATTTTTTCATTTTATTTAAATCGTTAAATAATGCGGTAATCGTTGCATCATCATGGTGTCATAAATAATTTAATTTATTTAGTTTCTAAAAATTATAATAAAATATCATGATTTATGAAATCCTTTTTTCTTTCTAATTAATATTTATAGTCAAAACTATGACTCGTATTACCCCATGTAAAAATTGTTTTAGTAAAACAATACATGTTTGTGACATTTTAATTTTAACTTTAAATAAAAAGCTATTAATGTCATTTTCCAACCAAAGTGGCTCCATTGGATCCCTAAGTTGACCCATGGATTTTCATGGTCGGCCATGACTCATCCAGTAAGGGTAGGACATGTGTAAAGGTCATTTCATATTATTATAACAATATCTTTACCTTAAATTATATTAATTACCTTTAATCGCGATTAATAAAACAAAAAGTTACTATTCACCAAAAAATTATATTAATCATATTGAACCACATTTTAATTTCTAATGACAACCATGTATGTTGGATTTTTTAAAATAAAATCCCAAAAGTGGTAATGTTTCATTTAAACGAAAAATCAGTTTATTAACCACCACTTAGTGGTTTCACTATTCATCAAAAATTGAAGTATTTGAGAAAAATACCAAAAATTAACCCAAATCTATATTTGATATTACAAATTCAAAAATGATGTCTATTTTAAAAAATTCAAAATATGTAAGTTTCATTAATTAATTTAATAATTCATTCCTGCTATCAAAACAAATAGCGTGTTTTTAAGAAACAATATCTATTAAAAGTTTGATAGTAGTTTATGTCCAATTTCAAAGTGAACTTAATTCCAATGACCACCATTGGATTAAAAGGTAAAAATATATTACAATAATACTTTAAAACAAATTCAAATGATCATAAAATCATATAATGAAATTAGATTAAAAAGAGGTTTTGAATTAAAATACAACATTTTTCACTTATTCATTAAAAATGAACTTTATCGAAAAAAATAACAAAAAAATAAACAAAGTAAATTTTGATGCCCTGATTCTAAATAAGGGTTTTATTTGTTCCAATATAATATATGAAATATTAAAAAAGTGGATATAAAAATTGTTCGCCATCAAAAGGTGGTTAATCGACCTTTTGAAGAATATTAGAATATTTACGCTTAAAATTGGATTCATTCACATTTTAAGCCTCTAACATTTATTGGATAAAAGTTAAAATATTTGAAAAAAATATATAATCCTTTTTTACTTAGTTACATTCATTCCCACCATTACAATGGCTATGCGTTAACTGCCATTTAAAATAATATTATTTTATTATTAGAGTGCAATGTAAGATTTCAAAGAAACTCATCGTTTCGTATTGGGTAAGCCATCAAGCATAGAGTCCCCATTAAAGTAATATTAATATTTTATTCACAAATATGGATAAATATGAAAAATTCATATTCTTTATTTACCTGGGTTGTTACATCGTGTATTCTTCCTACTACCATATTTTACTACATGAATACCTCCAGAACAAATTCTTGCCTCCCCTATGATGCATGATCTTCAAAAACATGTATCGGGGAAAACAACATGAATCAAGGCCTTTAAAACCCATATAAGCAAATTTGGGTGTTATTGAACTAAATTTAATGTACATTTAAACAAATTATATTATTAATTATTATAATATTTATATTTATATCAAAACATGAAATTTGTAGAAAAACAATTGTAGAGGGAAAATCAAATTTTAACTATTATGGATTAATAAACATATTTATTATTTAATAATATTTAAATGGATCTTAATATTTTTAATTATGTGTTTTTGATTAATTATGTAAAATATTTTAATTTAATTTTTGTGAAAAATTACGTGATATTAATAAAATAATAAATATAAAATAATTTTTATTACCATTATCATTGTAATTAACATTAATCCTACTAATGTAACTTCAAACTGATAAATTATATTATACGTTTAAACTAATATGAAAATTATTATAAAAAATATAAGAATAATTTTATCAAATTTACATTCTATGAACATGAATTTATTCTTTACAATAATGCATGTAGGTCTCAAGACCTCGTTTTTAAGATAATTTTATTAATAAGATTTAATTCATTATATAGAAATAATATTATAAATGTTACTGATTATAATGATATTAAAATAATTGTTATTTTTTAATTTTTATTATTATTATATTTAAATAAATAAACAAACCTAATTTCCCCATTATTAAATATAATTAATGAAGTGGTCTAAAAATAGTTATTAATAAATTTTTCATGATTTACTAAAAGGATATTCATGACTTTCATAAATTAAATTTAATATTTTTAAATTATTTAATATTAATTTTAAATATATATTTTTTATGTTAAACAAGTTACAAAAAAATATACGGTAAAAAAATGACTATAATAGAAAAATATCAATATTTCATTATTTAAATAAAAATTCATTAGTTTATAAAAAACATAAAATAAATTACAATTCCATACAATGAATTAAAAAATGATGTTAATTTTTTTTAATTATAAAAATCGTAAAAAGTTTATCAGAACATATTAGTACAAGGAATAATGTTTTTCAAAAAAATCATATTTTTATGTATAATGAGAAAATATTATAATTTGATTTCTCAAAAAATATATAGGATCGGTTATTATATATATATACACAAAATTCATATATATAATTTATATGAATTAATTTTAATATATAAATAAGTAACATGAAAAAGAAATGTTACTAAGCAGAAAATGAACTTTATATTGATACATGCATTTTATTTGATAGATAAAAAATAAATCATGATATAATACTAATTTAAATGTAAAAAACCAATAATAACCTCCATAAAATAACACATGGTAGTATAATAAGAGGTGTATATCGTAGGTGGTGACTTTTATAGGTTGTATTTCACAGTGAGTTCTACAAGATTATTCATTTCACATTAGTAATTACTCTCAGTCCATAATCTCTTGATTTCAACATAATCATAATACAAAGAAAACCGTAGAAAAGAAGCCTCCCTTTGAAGCTCAATAATGGGGATTTGTAATGAATTAATTCATATATAGATTTAATTCCTTCATAATATAATTATTGATATTGTGATATGGCTACAACAATTGAACCAATTAATTAAAGGCTATGATTAATCATTGATATTTAATATTCAATATATTTAATCATTTTTTTTGTTTTGGTATGGTATTTGTGTGGGATACATGTTATTTAATGTACTATTTACTTAATGGTAATATATAGTGAAATATTCTATTTTTTCATCCCCCATTACCCAAAAAAATTACCCTCTTAATATGAATTGCATATAATTAATTAAAAAGGTGAGGATATTCAAAAAAAATCATCATTTGAGATATAAAAAATAACATGAGATATACCATATATTATTATTTTATACCAAGTTACACTTCCTTTCGCTTAAAATAATTATCATTCAAAAAATAATGTACCCTAATATGGATATAATGTAATTCATATGTTATCCATTGCAA
Source organism: Viscum album (assembly GCA_963277665.1). Taxonomy (NCBI): domain Eukaryota; kingdom Viridiplantae; phylum Streptophyta; class Magnoliopsida; order Santalales; family Viscaceae; genus Viscum; species Viscum album. Next base: position 1,186,605,190 of record OY728121.1, on the reverse strand, counting down.
ACCTCTCTAAGATACATTTAAATAAATATGAAATTAAACCATATAGAAATCACATAACACTACAAACATTTACCACTTTATTTACCTAAAATTGCACTAAACACTAGTTAATAAGATTATACATGGGACAAAATAAATTTTAATCCAACTTAAGTGATAAAAATTATAAAAAATATCATGTTTCATTTTTCTTTAAATCAATAAAAAATTTCAATACAATCTGACTCAATTTTCAAAATCAATGAAACCATGACTACCTCAACCTCAAGAATATATTCTTACTAAGAGTCATGTAAAAGTAAATAATTTTTTCATACATATTTATCCCAAAAAATATATATTTATCATAAAATCATTTTTTATATTCCTTGATTCTATTTAATATATGTTTTAAACCATCATTGAAGAACTATTTTAGAAAATTTCTTAATTTTTTCACATAATGCTAATAAATGTTTGAATATACATAAACAATGTCAATAAATATCACTCACTAATGTATATGTAATGATTATTAAAATATAATTTTTATGATGGTATCAACCTTACTAACATAGGATAGACTTTGATACTCACCTTTCTAACATAATGTAAAAATTCTATGATTTGTCAAAATTTATGTATTAACCATTATTCATTTAAAAGAAATTTTTGTTTTTGAATACATACCATTATCTTCATCATCTTCATGATTGTTATTCAAAAAAATATTAAAACAAATATTGTAATAAAAATATCTAAAAGAATCAGAGTATATGAATATGAAAGATCAATCTGAATATTTCCTCTATAATAATACATTCATTCCAAAATATGATAGTTTCATTTCAATTTTTTCTTACATGGATCATATTATAACTATATTTGTTCAATATTGGTAAATTTATGTTGGGTTAACTTATAGTTCTCAACTATGTGCCACAAATTTAATGAAAAAAAATCATGTATAGTGGTTCATAATGATTATAAGAGTAACTAAATATTATATCCATTTAATTAAAAACTAGCTATGTTGTAATGGATAATTCCAAATTCACTATAATAATGAAAAAGATATACATTTCCATCTCCCACTATGGTATTTACCCCTAGATTATTGCATCAAAACATTGATTTATTGCTAAGAAACCCACTAAATATCTAATTTATAAAAAGGTAGAGTGTTGTTATTAATATAGTATTATATTGAAATATATAATATTGAATAATTATAAACCTTATTTTATGACAAATAAATGTAAAATTTAGAGATTTATTGTTTCTTTAGAATAGTGGAAACAGAAATATATCAATTTAAACATATAAAACATCATGATTATTTAAAACATCACTTAGACATCCTAACATCCATGGACGATCTAAATCCATAAAGGTTATTTCAGGGAAAATACATAAGGTAATGGGTGATCTTGAGATCCAAGGATGATGGAAAACCTTGAAATAAAGAATAACCTAAGAGTCAAATTTCATAACATTATATCATAAAGAAAAATATTATAAGAATATATGTGGGGAATAAGTATATGATAAAATAAGATAATGGAATCATAAAAATGTACAATAAAAATAAAAAACTATATCCTAAAAATAAGATAAGGTTTATTCCAAATATTATCATTATAATTTAGAAAAGGTATCATGACTTGTTGGGCACAATCCTCACTGCCATAAACATAGTGGACAATGTCTCATAGTGGATTGTTTTTACTCAATAATACCTCACACAACCTATGCAATTAAATTAATATTTATCTAATTTTATGTGGGGATATATTTTCTCATACCCAACAGTCATATAAATTCTAGTCATACATATTCATTCCACGTGAGGTAAATAAAACATAAAAATCAGAATCATTATCAAAAACATGGGATGGAAGTGTGTTTCACAATGATAAATCAAGTAATAAATGAATGATAAATCATAATGATTACAAAGTGAACAAGGAAATAAATAATTTTAAAAAACATTATTGAAAAAGAAAAATAGTATTGGAAGATGTAGAAATAATATTTAAATATAAATATAAGGATCTCAGGGAAGAATGAATAGAAACGAGCAACATGTTTAATGCTTTATGAAAAATGTAAATTTTATTTCTAAAAGGTGGTAAGATAATAATAATTTACATATTAATATATTTGAAAAAAATTATTATAAAAAGAATATTTTGGGTTTTAACATCTATTAATGTTTTGAAAATAATTTTTGGGGTTCATACATTCATAGCAACAAAAATCGGAATGTTCTGAAAACCCAGATTTACATAAAAGTGGGTGTTTCAAAGGGAACTAAAAACATGTTTAACCATTGAAATAAAAATTATATTAAAATAAGTATACATTTAAAGGAAAAATATAAAAAATAGAAGTGTTAAATGAGAATAAAATTACCTAAAATTGTGAAAAATAAAGAGAACTTATAACTAAAATGTATCGAAGGATGTACAAAATATCCTTTGTAATTGAACTAATATTTGAGTTGTATGAAAATTAATGAAAATAAACATATTTGGATTTTTATATTCCATAAATTAATATTAAAAATATTTTATCTTTTTAATCGGTTATTAAATAAAATATAACCCAATAAAAGGAATCATGGTGAATAATATATATCATCTCTCGGAGAGTGGAATTTGAAATGAAAACCCTTATGGATTTTGACATTTCTGAGTAATAACTACATGATAGAAAATAATTAATAGAAAATTGAATTTCATGAAATATAAGAAAATTATTATTCAAAAATAGTATTCTCTACATGATACACATGTCTAAATAAATCATTATTTAAAACATTATATAAGTCTCAGCAGGTGAAAAGTTAGTCAATAAACCATTACGATATAAAAAATATTATAATAAACCATTAGAAATTGATAGATATAATATAAATTAATTCAAAATAATATGAATTAATACAATTCATAATTTTATACTTAAATATTTTAGTATAGGATAATTTATAATAAATTGGGAGCATGAAAGAAAACACCTCTAAAAGAAAGATATTTTGAGGTGTAACAAATAAATAATTAAAAGGTTTTCTATAAAAAGGAATTGGATTCTTGAAAATCATATGGTTTCTTAAATAATTTTAAATAAATTGATGATTATTCTATAATATTATATTTTTATTTATATAAATAACTAAATCTAAAAATTTATTCATAACATTAACACATGTATAAATAAAGAGAAATTGAGATGGAAGTCCCTTAGATAATATCCAAAATCACTTTTTTGTTGCAAAAAATATATGGAATAATTAAATTAATTATATTATTAATATACTATGGAAGTTTATTAATATATACATCATATTCCAAGTTCATATTACTATTATATGTTTTCATTTATAATAGTTTTTTATCGCCTATATTGGTTACTTGTGGTTTCTTGGTCAATTTCATTGTAACTCCTTATTTATATTGAAAATGGTATAATAAATTGTAATATATATTCAAAATATCCATGATATTTAAATTTTTATATATACTTTTATTTACATATACATTATTTTCCACCAAGATGGGTGGTCACAAATAAAACATGTTTCTTCTGGAGGGGATAATTAAGGTGTACTCATAATTAATGTTTATATTTATCAACTAATGAGGGGAAAATAAAATATATAATAATTTTAAATTTTAAAATCATATTATTATTATAGATATAATATATATTCATCATTTAAATACTTATTATCGTCCATTAATTGTGGTGGTGAAAAATGAATGGAGTCACTTTTTAGAGGTGGTAGTCCATAGAATACACTAACGATGATTTATTTCCTAAGTAGTGGTGATGAAAAAATAGTTATTGTTAACTTAATATAATAACATATAAGTATAATAATTATTCGTATTTAAATATTAGTTTAAATATAAGATATATTTAATTTTAATATTTCAGAGAAAAACATAAGAATGTGATAATATATATTTTGGAGACATTCTCATTACATGGGAAATACAATAGAACTAAAGGGATTATGATGATTTACTAAGAACATATCCTTCTTAAACTATAATATAATTATAGGAGAGGTTATTTTGGAAATGTTACAATGATATTTCTAATGATATTTTTATCATTGGATTGATGTTAGTGACCCCCATTTATAAGTGAAGAAAAGGGCACATATGGGAATACCATATTGTATATGGGATAACATTAGACAATTATTTGGTAAATGGATAAAAAGATTATAAATGATTGATTCTCTATTTTACAAATATATATATAAGGAGTCAAACAAGTATGTGCGTACATGTTTTAAAAATATTATTTGTTTTTATCATTAATTTTTTACATTTAATTTCATTGCATCCAAACTAGATAACTAATTTTCGACTAACTGATATTATGTATTATTAAAGTTATAATATAAATCAGTTAACTAAATTTGGGGTTTATGTAACTACAATCCAATGGTCACACGAGTAGGGTGAAACCAAGAGTTATGGAACTATATTATACTCCTATTTAATCAAGATAAATTTCTAAATATTATAAAAATAAATTTTAAATTTATACTTGTAATTTGTACAAAAATTGTTTTAGTATAAAAGTTACATTTTGACCATTGTGGATAATTAATCATACTTTTAACTGATTAATTATTAAATTACTATTAATATATTTCTCTATTTTCTTATAAATAATATGTTATTAATTATTATTTTTCATAGGTTCAATAAAATTTACATGATAATAATAAATCAATAATTATGAAATAATTGTTTTGCTATTATTGTGGAAATTATCATTAATCCATATAATAAAAATATTATACCAAATTGTAAAATTGGTGATATTAAATGATATTAAATTCTTTATATCAATTATAAGAACTATTTGATCAAATTAATTTTCAATTTTTTTGAAGTCAATCTTATTGTTGGAACAACTAACACGTGAATACTTGTTTTCATGAAAAGTGTATTTTTTCATAAATTTTATGTATTTAAAAAAATTATAAAAGTTATTGATTATAATTATAGTGAGAATATTTTTTTGGATACAATTTATGATTCATAAAGGTAAATACTGAAACCTAATTTCCCCTTGTTTAAATTTATTTAAAGATCATACTGAAAATATTTTTCATAAAATATTACTTGATTTTCAAAAACTATTTCCAATGGAATATTAAATTTAACATAGTATTTTTAAATTTATTATGTTAGTTTATATATCTAAATATATAATATCAAAATGTTTTTGACAATACTATTGGAAAATAAAAGTGACATCATTTTCAAAATCAATATATTACACTATATTTATGAAAATTGATTACATTAGTAAAAAAATGTATACAATGAAAATTAGGATTTAAAGAACTTAAAAATGAATAATTTTTTAAAATTTAAAATAAAAAATCCGTATATACATTTTAAAATATAAAACCTCAAGGAATAAAACAATATTTCTTATCAAATTTTTATTTCATCAATATTATATCAATATATTCTAGTTTATTGTAATGAAATATCTATTTTATGGGTGATAAATTATTTTTATGTGTAATAATATATTATTAGAAATTGATATGCGCTCTTTCCAACACATACATGAATATTTTAGGAAGTAATTTTCAGTATCAAATTGAATTTTATATTGATACATTAAATTTATATTATATACATTTACTACAAGTTGATGTTATAGTAATTTGAACATACAAACCCCCTTATAACCTCCATATATGATATAAGGGTAAAATAATGTTTTGTGGAAGTTGTAGGTTTTTATTCAAATAGAATTGATTTTGTAATGAATTATAAATACTTATTGTTTTCCCATAAATTTTATTCTTTTTATTATGGAATATGTTGTGGAAAATATTATTTAATATATCATTTTTAAGGAAAATATTTAGGGAAATAATATATAATTATAGGAATAAGTGTTGTTTATTTGTACTATAATTCCTACATTATTTATGGAATAATAAAATGTACTTATATTTGGGACAATATATTTAAGGAAATCATTGATTATTACCATCTATGATATACTCACACATTACTAAAGTCGTTGTATTGTACATTAGAAAACATCATGATTGTAGCTCTAGTCATTGGGAATATCTTGATTCTTGGTGATTTTTTGGCTAGGTAGGATAAAGTATAGATTATGCAACTGAGTTAGATGTGGGTCCAGTTTTGTGGGTATAAAAAAAGTGGGTATTTTTTGATTTTTATTTTTATTTATATAATCCACCAATTTCATAACCTTTTGACTTGTTTGAGTAGTTAGAATATATGGAATACACCATTTTATATGGAATTCCAATTTGTTATTATCTACATGAACTTGGATGGATGTCACATTAAGGATAATTTATTTTGATTACGTATATGATTGATATTATTTTTCCACTATTTCCTTACGATCATATTTTATTATAGTTTCTCCATTGCACCTCAAAATGACCACTCTATAAGGAATCATCCCTTGGTATACATAGTGGAGGATAAGATTTCATAGTGGCTCTACCATTTTGGGCATCATTCCTAGTAGCCTAGAAGGGGAAATATCAAAGTGGTATCATAGATCATTATTTTTTATGATTATTTTGGTAATATAAGTAGTAATTGTGTAATTTTAATAAACTGTTATGGATATTTTTTGTAGGAATTTAATCAACACATATGAGGGATTTCCATGTTGATTGGAATGATATTTTTGTTCATGATTTTCACCTTTTATTTTTTCCCCATTCCACATAGAGTGATACACATGATTATGTGGTTATTGATTAATGGGGCATTATATCATGGATAGTATGTCTTTTGTGTGTGTGTGTTCATGAATCATATCATGAATATAGGATTCATAAGTTATTTACATTGTTTCATAATATTATTTACCTTCAATACGACAAGGAATGGTTTTTTAGAGTGTCAGAAACCATTTATACTATTTTTTCTGTATTATTGTTTCATTGAATCATATTAAATTAATACTATTAATATACAATATAAATATTATTTTAACACTTTTATCTCTTTTTATGAGGTGTTAGCTAAATAATATTTCGACTACAACTTAAGAAGTGTTTTACTTTATAACATAATATTTATATTCCATTTAACAGAACATTCGATATGAATTTTTTTTGTTAAATTAAATAGTTTAAACTATATTATGTGATCAAATATGTTTATTATTTTTTAGTATTAGTTAAATAAAATTACCATTAAAATTTATAACTAATTTTTTCCTATAACTAAATATTGATATTTTATTAAACTATATGAGGTTTAAAAAATTTATGGTGAAGGAAAAAAAAGAAAATATCAAAATAGTGAGTCATATATAGATATATGATGTTAAAATTAGGTGTGTAAAATGGTTTACCTATATATGGATAGTTGGATATCTTGAGGGAATAAACAATATATTACTCCTATAATATGTGATATAGGGAATAATAATGAAATTTTATATTTCTAGTTTTCTTGAGAATTTAATTAGAGAATAAAAATAAAATGGTGATTTTATATAGGTAATAGTGTGTGAAACCAGATACTGAGAGGGGATAAATGGAGATATGAATAGATCCTGAGTGTTTATACCTTCGTTATATAGGGTTAATAAGATAATATAATTTTATACCACTTATGGACTTCATTTGAACTATGAATCTGAGACCTATGATAGGGTTATCAGAAACATCTGGGTGTATTACTAACACAAGAGTGGGTAGTTTTTATTTGTATTATGAATTCCTATAAAACCATTACATTATTTTCTATGAGTGAAACTACAATAATGTTATGTTTCAGTGTATTTCTCTTCTATGTTCTAATATGTGTGGTGAATAATCCTGGAGTGAGAAGTTGACGACTGTGTGAGGTGACTGATATAAGAATATGTGAATAGAATCCATGATGGGATGACTACCATATTAATAATAAAATTAAGGATCCATTTCTCAAGTGTAAATATGTTTTGGATTGTGATTCTAGTTGTCTACAATTTTATGTGATTTTTTAAAATGAGTATTTTTTGTTAGATAAATGTATTATGTCCTAGAACGGGAGTAATAGTTTTTACATGAAGTCTCGTCTTATGTGGGACATGATTTATAATACTAGGTACAAGATTATGTTGTAATTTAATATACTTAGTATGATAGTGGCGAGTTATCAGGTTTTAATGATCAAGGGTAACCCTATAAAAAGTTTGTACTAGGAATATTAGTTTTTTTTGGATGATGATCATGGGTAAATGATTTTATTTGATAAAAACTCATGAGGGTCCTACTATTTTACATTATTTGATGGATATATTCCATAAAAATGATTTTACTTGGGTTTATATATGTTTTTGGATACCCATAAAGGGCATTTAGGAAGGGTATAAAAAATCTTGATTGTTTTTTTGTATTAAGGAACGTTTTATATAGTTTGAACAATTGGATTCCAAACCATATCAATTACTGGTTCTATTTATAATGAGATAGTGAATAGTGAATCTATATGTATGAATATTGGGTGAGTATATTATTTATAGACACTTCAGGTATTGGACTAATATCTATTTTCAAGGGAGGTCATGTGAGTAGTTTTCTTTTGGTGAGATGCCCGGGTTTTGATGATAATCAATTGTAATTTTCACATGATGAGACAGCCTTACAGTGGATGAATAGACCATGGTTAAGGAATGTATGCTATGATTTTTGAGATGTGACATGATGTAATTGGGGTCATCTCTTTGTGATAGGGTTCACAATAGTTTTCAACTATTCATTTTTGATGGCATCATTGGGAAATTCACAAATTGGGAATATGTTTTTCAATTTTATATGTAGATTATATGTTTTGGGAATTCAAAAAATCATTTAAATGACCTTTGATGATTTTTCACATGTTATGTGTTGTTACCAATAAGTTTTTCCTTAATATGAATCTGTCTGTATCAGAAGTAGATTGATGTGAATTGAATGAGATGTTTTTAGGAATGGAATATCACAAATTTTAAATGGGAATCACAATGTACTTATGTAAGGGGATGGTGTCCTAGATTGGTTGAGGTGTAGTGGAATGGTTAAACTATTTTTTTATACTTTTTATAGGTTATCATGGTGGTTGAACATGGTTTTTGGTGACTGACACACAGTTATTGATGGGAGACCCTATTGAGTATATTCTTGGTGAGTGTCATATGTGATGTTATATGGTGGTGTGTGTGTCATAGGATATTTAAGTCTATGAACCAATTTTTGAAAAAAAAATGTGTGTGGTTTCTTATGAAATTCTTTTTAATCTAAGAACAATTGATGGTTGGTGTTTCATGTTTTCCTTAAATTGTAAGTAGGTAGGATGAGTTTAGTGATTCTGTGTGGTAATGGATAGTGGGTTCACTATGTAGCTTGAAATTTTTATATAAAACATTGATGATTATGGTATTCATGTGGTGTGGAGTATCAAAAAATTCACATGTTTACAATTACATGTGGATAAGATCATGGATGTGGTGAAACCTGTTAGTATATTATTGAAGTGACATAAGGATACAACTATGTAGATGAATCATGATTTATTAGGTTTTTTGGATAATGAATTATGTGAATTTATGTGTGTTGTTGGTTAAATTACAACTGTTTGTAATGGAATAAAGGTAAGAAATAGTGATATGAGTGGTTGAGGAACTAGACATGGAAATACATATAGAGTGTTGTTTTGACTACAGTATACATGCATGGATTGGGTCATGATTCCTTTAGCATTAAATTCATCATGATAAGGTGGTTTCATATCATGTTTGTGGGTGTGACAAAGAAAGTTTTAAGAATTTATTGTATTTGAGTTATGACCAATTATGTGTGTGTGGTTAGATGTGGTGAGTTGGAAAACACATTGGGATTGTTATATGAATTGAAAGATTGAGTTTTATGAATAGATTCATATAGTGGGGAAATATTAATTATAGATTAGTCCATTATAATTAGATTTTTATAGATGGGAGGGAAATAATTTGGCTGACGAATCGGTTTAAAAAATCAGGTATCGTTAATGTTAGTAGTATGGATGATTTCCAAATGATGAGATAAAGAGTCAATTTATGTGTAGAGGAAAGGAATCATGTTATAGATAGTATCAAGAGTGAGATAATGAGATCAAATTAGTAATGTTATACTTGGAGCATATTGTTATAAATTAGGGTTTTTGACCATTGGGTTTTGATGCTAGTTACTTTTAAATTCAAGAATGCTACCCGAAGAGTAGAATAACTATGATGTTAGTTGGAAGAAACTGGACTATAATTTAGTGAATGATAAGGTTTTGTGATATAGGTCTTGTTGTTTTGGTTTTTCCGTCTTCATACATAGTGATAGTTTGGTGAATATATGTTTTTTACTGAATCTTATATGGTTGACCTCATAGAATGTTAATTAATTTAAAAAATATAGAAAATAATTCTTCAGATGGAAGAAGTAATTTGTGGTTAGATATGAGTGACATCTTTAGTTATAGATGGGTGAATACATGTTATTACAGGTGTCCATGAGATTGGGGAACAATGTTTTTCCATGAAATAGAAGATGGTTTCTAGGCATGAGGACAAGTTTGAGAGAGACTGTTGGAGGGTAAACATGGTGGTCAATGTTATGAACCAAATAGGTTTTGTGATGATTTCTTGTACATAATAGAGATGAGATGTTATATTCTAGGAGAGTTTTTAATGATGTACCCCATTCCCGAGGCATATATGAATCTAATTTTTTACCTAATGTCTTGTATATCCCTTGTTTGGGCATGTTTTTGGGGACTATGAGAGGTTTTGGTGGGTTTTTCGGGGGTCTAACAATCAATGGAAATGGGGAGGAAGAAAATTCTTATGAAAAAGCAATAAGAGGTCTAATAGATAGCTAGTAGACTAGCTGGTAATCCATTATGGATTCAAGGATCACCAACTAGTCAGTGTGGTACCACCGGCCCACTTGTGGTGGTTGGGGTCTCTCATGAATCCCCATAAGAATTTTTTTTAAATAGGCGTTACCCTATAATTTCACCAGATTAAACCCTATTATACTCAAACATTTTATTTTTCTCTACTAAAATCTCACAAATAAACAACCATTCCCCTATATAAATTCTCTTTACTTATTCAAGGATTATATCCCATGATCATTGTCTATTTACTAGTTTTTTCTTTTGATTCAATGATAGAGGTGAGGATAAGAATCATTTTCACCCTTTTATTATTACTTTTAATATAATGTGAGGTCTCCCTATTTACGTCTATTATTACATATTTGTAGAAAATTTTTCATCGTCTTCATTTCCTATCATTTTATAACTATATTAAGCATAGTATCATATGAGTGGATATCTATGTGGCATGGTAGGTGGTCCCTTATTCATTACCATATACTTTTTTAAGTTTACGCATTGTACGATCACACAAATATTTGTTTAGAAATAAATTAAAATTAAATATTCATATGTGTAATTATTATGTTAATTTTCCCTAAAAGTTTATTATAATTCGATACATTGAATGTGATCCCTAGGGGATTCCACCGTTTATGTGATGGCCATATGAAATGTTTTGAAAAGTGGGATATTGGCGTGGTTATGAGTGAATTATATATGAGGAATTTATAAAGGGTAAAATTCATTATTGAATTTGTGTATATATATTTTATAAAACTAAAAATGATGATAAGTGACAAAAATTTAATTTTTTATTGTGAAATGGTTAATTTATGACTTCTTCTGGAACAATGATTTTTCTTTTTTACTTTCTTAATTAAATTTCTAAACGAGACAACTATAATGGTGAACATAATGTATTTTCCTAGTTTATATTTTGAATTCTTTTCATGATAATTTTTTTACTAAATATGAATGTTTTTCATGAAATTAATGGTTATATAATTAATTTATAATGATATGAATAATTGTTAAACCATGGTTTCTGAAATCATTTATAAATGTTATGATGTTAATTGGTTACTTTTTAATTGAAGTGAAACGTGTAATGTGAATTGGTAATGATTAAAATGTAAGATGATATCCATGTTGGAAATGGTGCATGATGGGAAATTTGTAAATATAAAACTATATATAAAATTTGAATGTAAATTATTGAAATTTTGTATATGTGGAAGTGGTAAATTCCCTCAAGGTGTTCATGATACATGACTGATAAATACCCTTGAGGTGGTCTAGATGAATGATTTATAAAAATCCATGGGAGGTCTTGATACAGTGGTTATGAAGATGAAATTTTCATTGTTTTGATACTATTAAATGTATATAAACAAGGATTAATCATGTAAATTCCCTATTGGTGGACTTCATATTATTATATATAAAACATCATGAAATATTAATATAGATTTTAATATATCTGTACATATGTGACAAAAATTTAAATTCTCTTGAAGTGGTTGATATACTAATTAGTACGTCCATTATTTAGATACTACTAGAACTAGAAGAATAATGTATAATGTAAATTATGGATTCTGGTGTATGACTTACTCCCCCTATGTTGTTACTTATATTTCATCATAGAGATTTATGTATTATGATGGCGGTGTACTACTGAGTTTCAATCACACTCTCCTTTGGCTACTCAATCCACTGATTAAAACCCATGAAGTCTTCATAATTATTTGTAGTGTATAGGGTAAGGGTCTGATTCTTAGGAATTTTTTTGGTTACCAATGCATAAGTATGGTAGATAAGGATGGGTCAAACATAGGACAAATTCTTTGGGAATTATTCGAGTCTTGGTTACTATTATTCTTTTTGTATCTTTTTTATATGATATAACCATGGGGTTTTATTTGTATTGTTCAATTTTATATCATATATGGAATACTACATTTCTAATAGAAAGTGATGTCGAGATTATTTATCAACAATAGCCTAGATTCCAATTTATGTCTAATTTATCTAGAGGTTGTATATGATAGATATTATTTTTTTGTACTCGAATATACTAGTATAGTCTCCCAAACAACACCAGCATAAAACTTTGTTGTCATTCTATAGCCTCTATCATATGGTGATGTGTTTATTGAGCTCCCAATAACTTAAAAACATTGGGAAATATTCATAGTTTTTTATATAGGGGAACAACATTTGTTCCCAATGTCATTAATCATGATTTCATGAAAAAATTATACGATATTAATGAATTCATTGAACCAAACAAAAATATTTTTTTCATCCATTCTTATGTAACTTGTAAGTTTACATTTCACCATTGTATTTTTCTCCTCAAACTCATTAGTGGTTTTGGATTATGTTTTTCTCTTATCCACTATTTTTTTATTTTGTTTAGGGTATATTATCCATTTAAATCTTTTCTTATTCACTACCATTAAAATTTCCAAATATTATTATACTTTAAGAATTAAACCATGGGTGGGGAAATATTTGAATCCTCCATTTACCTCAATGTATTTACTATCATCATCAACTATTATCTATGACTATGTATATAATTTCCTACTTTTCCTCACATTAGGTATTTCAAAATTTTGTTAATGATGTTTAAGGGTGGTTTCTCTCATTATTTATTTCAACTTGATAGTTATATAATTATGCTTCATTATCCATTTTTATATCATATTATATTTTAAAAGTTAATAATCTATTTATTATCACCATATAAAGATGTCAATTATCAAAACTACAAATTTAATTTAATATAAATCACACATGTTCTTCAAACCTCAAAAATAATGAATTTCAAGAGACTTTTATATATGCGGTATTAATAAACTCAATATCTATAAGTTTTATATTACTTATGTTAAAAAATGAGTGCAATGCTTTCAAAAAATAATGTTATTATTTTCATAAGTTGTAGTAGATATATTCTCATTTTTTTATGAGATCCAAAACATCATTAATCACTGTTCAATGAAGATTTTTCGGAAATTTATTTTCAATTTTTTTTTTGAGTGATTCAAACAACTTTGATTCAGTTTCATACATCAACTTTTTATAATTAATAAATAAAATATTTTCTATATGTTATCATTATAAATAATAGGTAACAACCTTAAAATAATAAAACATAGTAAATTTTATTTTAATATAGTTATGTCATAATTTTTCAATAAGTGAATCATATGATCTAATAAATGGAGGTTTTAATTTTCATATAGTGGAAATAAGGAAGAATTAAAATTATTAGGTGAAGGTGGGAGATACACTAGGATCATGTTATTATATTTAATTGTTTATAATTAGTTAAATCCTAACTCATCCATGAAGTCCATCTCATATTTCAATAGTAATTTCATTTGTAGAATAATTAAATTTTCAATCACATTGATTATTTTCTCAATTTCTATAAAATAGCATTATTTTAATAAATAAGAAAATATAACAACAAATAAATCTAATAAATCATGGATAAATAACATATAAATAAATAACTAGACTTATTAAACATGGATTTTTAAATCCTATATTACTATATATGGGTTCCTTTACAATACTACCTAAATAAAAAATTAATTAAAACATCATTAATTCTATCAAATAAATCCCGTATGAGGAGACTCATTGGAAATATGATGCACTCTAAGAGGAAATGAATTTATATTTGTATTTATAGACACAAATAAAACATAATCATTAATCACATGTAAATTTACTTAAATAACATATCAAGGTAAACATATTAGTCTTATTTTATCCCTTTCGTTATTTTATTCTTGAGAAAAAATTAATCACATAGACAGAAACAACAAAAAATTACAAAAGTTTCTCTACTCAATGTGAATGGCCAATCATTGTGGTAAACTAGATTCTTCTATGAAGACAAAAACCCGCCCAATTCATCATGCGAGAATCCAAAATCATGATATAAACTTGAGACTCATGTTTTCATATCTCAAAATTGTTCTTCCGAACAACACATATATAGATACATATTGTACCATAAAATTGTTTTTTAAAGATAGTGAAATGAATTGGTCACCCAATTCATTCCCCATAAATTTATTGAATGTAAACAATATCCGTAAATTCATGAGGTGTAAATATCTTACACTAGAAAGGATTGAATGGGGTATAAGATAAATAACCAAGAGCAAAAACAAGCAGCTCAAAAGACAAAATTGGTCGAAAGGCTGACCAATGATCTCTATATAGTTAAGCAATAAAGACTAACTCAAGATCAACTGTCATCCAAAAAAACCTCTACAATGATCAAGATCCTCAGCTATAATAATGGAAAGAACCATAGTCTCAAACTAGCATGGAATGTGGACAAGAACAAGACAAGATTTCCTAAAAAATAAACCAAGAGCTCTAGCAGCAAAAGAGATATAGAAATCCTAATATCAATAGTCCATGATAATTAAAATATCATAATAAACTTATGGGAATAGAAGTCTCAAGTCAAACATCCAAAAAATGAGACAAAATGTGACATGACTGGTGAGCAGGAGAGAGAAATTGAACATGAAATCTCAAGCCCATGGTATGTCTCAGAATTTGATGTTTTTGTTATTTTTGAATTCTTCAGGCATCCTTACGAACATGATTTTTCTAACATCAAAATATGTTTCAACAGATATCTCACAATAGACATATTTCGTGTGCATTGTTTCATCTTGTTCATCCTTCCATGAACCAAGTTCCTCACTCAAGAAGACTTCATCCTCAAGCTGATAAGCATATCTGTATATATGATATTTGTCCTTATCATATCCCTCCTCTTCATTAGAGATTACAACATGTTCAATAGGATGTTTGGGAGGCTCAACATCCTTCCAAATTCTTGGAGGGACCTTGTAACAATTGTTCTTTTAGATAAAAATAATATAATTTGTGACAAATGATTAAATTTTCCTAGTTTTAGATTTTATACCACATTCTTCATTGTTTCTCACATTTATAAGCACAAGAAAGGGATTTATAATTTTTTTTAATAATAAGCAATCAAAAAACAATATATTCATTTCTATACCATAGAAAATAATTCTACATCATCTTATTATTCTTCCCACGAACTTGTTTCAAAGAACATCTTCTAAAAATGAATTTCATGAATGCAATATCAGTTCTTATCTTTCCCTATTTATATATTTATTAGTGAAATAATGGATTTATACCTTTTATTAATGGATTTCAATACAATTCATCTTATTATCTCAGATTTATTCTTATTCTATCATTATTATTGAAATATGTTTCCCTTGAAATTCATTATTAATCTTCAACATCATTTTATAATCATGTTCAATTGATTATTCTTTATTTGTTGTGGATAAAAAACATTTTTATTATTAGAATCTTATATCAAGTGTTATCAATATTGGAAGGAAAAAATTATCTCAATAATATGAGTGATGAACCATTTTTCTCACCCTCTATATTTTGATCATAATTCACAGATTTCTACTTCTCCAATATGTTGTGTATGTAGAAATTTATATTGCATCCATATTCTTATTTGAATTTAAATTTAAAAATAAAATTAATTAAATCAACTTATGCTAATATAATATTGAATCAAAGCCCTAGGATTATATTCTACATAATCATGACCATTGAAATAATTCTAATAGTTGGTAATAAAGGAATTGAATAATGAAAAAAACTCTTCGATAGAGCCAAGTTTGAAGTTCTGTCAACCTAGCAATATATTCCAAGAAAACCATTCATTATGGTGTAACATAATCTTCTACAATTTAGAATAGTATATCGTAATCATGTACATAATGTAATAAATAAAATTACTTCATTGATCTGATGTATAACTATCAATACTTCATTGTCATGAACTCTATATCCAATGAAATATTTCCAATGTATGTTAATGTGTGTAATTCAAAAACACAAAGAGTAGATCGTTAATGTTATATTTTAAATTAATTTATTCAAATTTAGAATAATTTATTACCTGGTCTTAGGTTATTTCATCGTTGTAGTTGATGATCATACAAAAAACATTTAAAAATTATCTTTATTGTTCTATAAGTATCCAAGTGTATAATCCCTCTAGTGGTGACCCACATGTGCTCATTTCATCTCTAAGAAATGACTGAGGAATTTTTTTCCCAGATGTGGTGAATAAATAGTATTGTATAATTTTTACTAATAACCCAACCTTTGGTTATTAAGGAACCCTTTTTAATTTCATATACAAGAGAGTGAGAGAGATAGAGAGGAATTAATTTGACAGAGAAATCTATTGTGGAGAATGATTCTCTTTTTCTTATTAAACTCTATACAATAGACATGACAATCTATTTATAGGGATATGGAGGAATTTAAAAATATTATAATATTGCATTATACCCATTAAATAATATATGAAACATTATTAGTCGCCATGTTGACATAATAATTATATTGTTACATTTTTGTAGTGTAAACTAAGCTATCTCAAAAATAGTATTTTACTAGCTTATGAATATATATTTATCAGTATATGTGGGCTTAGCCCATTTACAATCCATGAAATTAATTGAATACCTAAATAGATATTTAATAATATTTTAATTCATTACTAAAATATTTATTTTTTTAATAAAAATGACTAAAATATTTAATTTAAAATAAGAATAAAATGTATTATATTAATTGATCTAAAAAAATATAATCAAGATCATTGGAAATACATAGTATGTGGCCCACTAGGATTCTTTGTAATTATAAATATCTAGGGCTCTCTAAATTCCATGTTTACTATCATGGAATGTTTCATGTCACCCAATATAAGGAACATAATGTTGAAAATTCAATAACAACATAAAAACACTCATTGTGTAATATAATAAATTTATCATAATTTTTCATCAAGATATTTGTGAATATATGTCACTAACCTATACACTCAATACATGATTCACTAGATATTTGAAATAAACACATTGTTCAACCATATACATCGAATTTATTGTGATGGTTATATTCTTTTAAAAGGACAATTATATAAATTTCTATAAAATTGGAAAGGGAAAA
Organism: Viscum album; assembly: GCA_963277665.1. Taxonomy (NCBI): domain Eukaryota; kingdom Viridiplantae; phylum Streptophyta; class Magnoliopsida; order Santalales; family Viscaceae; genus Viscum; species Viscum album. The sequence continues at coordinate 1,186,587,224 of OY728121.1, read as the reverse complement.
TCCATCGTTGTCATTTTCAAAAATGACACAACGTTATTGATAAAACCAACATATACATATTTTACATGTACTGTTATTTTTTGGTTTATGATATACATAAAAGGGCATGATTTGTGTATTTTATTAATAATAATCATAATGTATAATAACCATTACACATGTTAACGTAAATTATAATCCAATGACTATAAATTAATTAGAATTCATTCTGGGGTTTATGTTCTAATATTCTGTCATCATGGATATTACCAATTGTGTACTTCATGAGGGGAAGACTCAGTATCTTATTAGTAATTCCTATTTATAGTCATGTTCTATTTGTTCCATCATAGAATGAAATCTAACTATAGATCTATATTTAATAATATAGTCAGTTTACTTAATGGTTCTCAATATATCAGTGACCCGATATGGCCATATCAATGGGATAGATTTTAAAGGACATTATTGCATATGAGTTAATCTAAAAAATGAAAAATATGATATATTATAATTTATTAATATTTAATGAATAGAATATGCATGTAATAAAGGTAAAAATAGTTGGTAATAGAACACTATCTCCATAAATATCCCTCATAGACAAAAACCAAATACCGTCGACCATTATTATTCGAGACCCCACATGATAATCGTGTGTTTATGGAGTTATGAATTTAGTAAAGGGGAATTAAAAATTTCTTTATGTGCAAATAATGCTCACAACAAACTCAACAATATGATACAAATCCCTGAAGAGATGATACTTATAAAGAAAGTTCTTTTTTCTCTAATGTGGCCTCAGATCCATTATGAGAGACACCAATATAGTATAATAAAAATGATTTGGATTGGATATTAACATATATACCACATTAAATAATTTTATGAATAGCTACCTCCATTCAGAATATTTAGCTACCTCAGAAGCTATAATATACTCACACTCTTCTAAAGTATCTATGACCATACCCTTACAAATCCCAGTGCCCCCATTCAATGTAATGATGAATACCAGTTGAGAATTCATGTCACCGTGATTTATTCATTCCTCATGTGCCTAACCTAATATGTTCTTTGAAATATAAATTCCATGTGACTTTTGAAACAATCCCATGTCGCATTGTTCTACATTGAACATTTTTAGTATCATTCCAATATATGTATATTCACATTGGATGAGAAGTATTTTGGATCTATTATGAAGGATATTAATACAAATAATATTTATTTCCTCTCATATGTCATTTATGGAGAAAAATTTACCCAACATGTCGTTGACAGACTATATGACTAGTATTTGAATTACAACAGGTAATATGTCATTGAAATATACTATTAATAGAATAACCCCCTCCCACAAACCCTTTTAAATGATCATGTTTTATATTCATAATTTGTGAAACCAAATTTCTTTATGGAATGACCAAAAAAGATTTCAATGATCTGGATAGTATATTTAATACATAAATGGGGCCTTTTGTAAATTAAATTGATTTCTTGAATACTTTGTATTCAAAAAAATTTCAGGTAAACTCTTAAATTATTCATCTATAAGGTTCCAATTATATATTTCTAATTTTAGTTAAATTTTACAAAAATTATTTTAAAGAAAACCCGTAATGGAATTTAGAATTATGATTTATTTCAGCATTGTAACTAGTGAAACGGTTTTTTCAAAGTCAATGCCATGATGATATATAAACCCATTTACAACAGTTTTATATTTGTAGGAGGCGAATTTCAAATCAAATTATGTTATATTAATTTATGCCCATTTACAACTAACATGTCTTAGATACACTAAATTATCTAAAAACCCATAATGGGTTTTGGTACAAGGAATTTATTTTATAATTCATTATTTCATTCCACATGGAATTGTCTCTTCAATTTAATACTTCCCAATAGGTTATAGGATCATAATTTACACTAATAATATATTATAGTCTTCAATGAACAAAAAACCAAACCATTATTGTTTTCTTCCTTACCAAGTACTTTTACATCTTATTTATGATCCTTGGTTCATTTTCTTCTAGGGGGATTTATGTATTTTGATCATGTGTTAACTCTACGTTTTATTGATCCTTGTCATCATTGATTTCTTTCCCAATCCCACTATATATTTTAGAAATATGATCCTTCTCAAAGAATTCAATATGGATTTCTTCAAAAACATTTTTTTCTAAAGGATTTTTTCAGTAGTATCCTTTTATTTCATTTGGATGTCCTGTAAAATTAAGTATTTTTAATCTTAGTGAATTTAAGTTATTAAAAGATACTTTAAATGATTCAAATTCACACATATTTTTGTATGAAAACATTATTTTCTCCCCAATACATAATAGGTGGGGAATTATGTCTATTTCTTGAGTTTTCACTCGTTTTGGAATATGTTCTACTATTTATAACATATTTTCCCAAAATTATAACGGAAGACTCAAATGACTTATCATTGATCTGACCATTACTAATAAGTTATAGTTACACCGTTCACATACATGATTTCAATGAGGTGTATCAGCTGGAGTTAGTTAGGATATAATCCCAAAATCCTAGTAATAATAAATGAAGTATTTGTAAATATATTCACAACATTAGTCTAGGTATTGTTTCTAAATATACTTACCAAGATGGTTCTCACTTTCATTCTTATAAAAAAAGAAATTATCAAAAGAATATAAGTTCTAACATATCCATTATACATAGCCATATCTTCTAAAATGAAGGAAAATATTACGATGTTTTAGTACCCAAAACTTACATAAAAAATAAATTTTCTAAACCCAACGGTATGAAATAATTCAAGATTCTATTTTTATGATAAACCGTTTCTAGTAGATGGGGATTTTGTAAATTTTCCTTCTCAAAATGTGTGATGTAATCCATGATGTTTTAGTTAAAATAAATATAAATATCAAATGTATTATAATTTATTAAAATGTTTACCATTTACATGGCATATCTTGTGATTCCAATGTTTAGGGTTACATGATTCATGTGATGTAAATTAATTATCAAATTCCATTAATTAGATTTCATAATACAAAATATAAAGATCGTTGTTTAAATGTTCCTTATAATAAAAATTGATATATTAATAATAAAAGAAACATTCATTTATGAACATGAAATAATCTCTCTGTATCTATTCTAGATATACAAATAAGGTTTTTGGAAAGGGATAAAAACATTTTAAAAATAATATCATTCTCATTGATAATGTGTGGTTGTAATAATTAATATCTACATTAGCAGGCCTATCTCAATTGGCTACTCATAGATATACCTCTCATTTTCCAATATTTCTAAATCTACATGGATCATATGTTTGAATACATATGATCTTACAAGAAGATGTTTATAATACCTAGTTTTTATATATAAATAAATGTCACTTCAAAAAAATGGACCATGATGTTTCCGATTTCTTATTTTGATGTGTGTAGATTTTCATATAGTGACCCATCTTATGACATGAAAAATGGGAAACATCATATTCATATTCATTTCTATTGACCTATATTTCCATGGAACTGAATAGTGAGTAACCCTTATCCTTGGTTCTATTCTCTTGTATATTCCATTTATTCAATATATTGATGGATGACTTTTAATGATTCACCTCTTTATCAACATGGTGAATTTGATTAACTAGATCTAGGAGATACTTCTCAATCTTGTTTATTTTAAAATTTATAACAATGAATGAGAATATCAGAGGGTGTGATGAAAGAATGATATCAGTACCGGTTCATAAAGAAAAATTAACCCATGAACATATAGGTGCGGAATAAAAAATTGAGATTGACTATATGAGGCCTTACTAGAACTCCATCTTCATGATTTCTGTGAACATGTTCTTTAGAGATCTCAAACTGATATTGTGTACATCACTCCAAATATAGTTCATGGAGATGATAATAATATAATAGTATATGTTTTTTTGAGAAATTATTATTTCACTAGACATATAAGAGAGCATCAATCATTGAATATCGAAAGTGTCATTCATATATTTGTTATAAAAAAGTTACTCTTCATCCCTATTCTCATAAGTAGGTGGATCAATCATTAAGGATTATATAATGTAATATTTTTATTCTTGGAGAAGCACAACCAAAAAGCATATGATCCATTTTTGGAAGTTACATCTAGAAATGATATAATGGTTTTCAATATTTATCAATGGTATATTATGGAAGATGATCAATCTAATTCATTCGACAAATATAAAATATAATATTATAATTACCTTTATTTGTTATAAATTATTCATAAAATGATAAAAATAAATTTATTACGTCTAAACCTATTTAACAAGTCCCAATAACCCTCATTGTTTAATTCATAATGTCTATATTATTTAATATTCATGCATAATGGATCCATATTTCCATTCCTGTAATCCATAAAGAATCCAAGAAAATTACGATAAAGTATTTAGGTTGGCCTTCATTTAAACTATGAGCTTGTAGATCCTTGATTCATTTAGGGGACTACCCAATCTAGAATCCTTTGCTCATATTTCGTCAACAAATTCCTCCAAATATTTATTGGTTAAATGATTGACAATAAACCCAATATATATTTAGTTGAGTCAGCACACTATCATAGTTAATACTTCTAGATAATTAAATATTACCCTAATGGAGTCAGAACTGATACATAAAATATGGGTTCATCATAATTGATAAAAAGGAATGGTTGATGAAATGATAATAAATTGTGGGAAATAGTTTTATTATAAATAAATTTTATTGAGTTTTTTCCATTATATTTATTTTTAATTTAAATTTTATTTTAGATAATTAGTTAATGGTGTTAGATAAAAAATTTATTTATAATCATTTTATATAAATTCCATATTTCCACATTAGTTAATTAATTTTATTGTTTCATTTAATCCATAAAATGAATAATTCATTGAAATAAATAAATATATTATCTCGGTAATTGAAAGTCCCAAAAACACCATAAGGGTGGAGGGTTTAATGGGGTTATGAATATTTATTTTTAAAATAACATATTTTTTCACTATGTTGGTAGGAAATGATTAATTCTATACGATTGAATCCGTAAACAATAAAAAAATAAAATGAAAAGAGACAACACGTCAATTTTACTCGGTTTACCACTAAGGGCTAGTCTATGGATCATATATCAACAGTGTTTCAGTAATACCAATGTACCCTAGTATTCATAAGTTATGGATTATAAATCTTTAGACACATTCACTCTATGTCAGGAACACTGCCATTACAATATTATATGGATGGATCACTGCATCCCTCAGAACAATTCGGTTGACACCCCCTAGCACACAACCCTGAGTGAAGTCTTACAAAATTTATCAATCCAAAGGTCTCTTCAACATTTTTTCATTGAAGTCTTTGTCTTTGTATAGCACGAGACACTGCTTGTATTGATGTGCTTAATATATTCACTTTAATGAATGGATCAGACATAATAGATAATCAAAACATTCAAGATGGTCACACAGTCACTTTCATGAAACACCTACTCTTGTATGCAATATTTAGGCTTACCACACAAGATGACTTCCACTCAACCCATACCATTCGCGCCACCTATATATTTCATGCAGCTACACCACAAGATTCACATGATCTTTATAGACTGATGGAACACCTTGTGTGCATGATTTTCTTTCTGAAACTCTTATATGTGCAAATATTTCACTCAGTAGAAGAATCTGATCATTGCATTAATGGTTATGTGTTTTTGTGTTGGGGATCTTCTTTTTTTATGCCTCAATGACTATATATGAAATATTTTTTCCGAGCATGCAAAATCCCTTTTGACGTCACATTAAGATAATATGTATATTTCAAACAACCTAATCTTTTTCACACATATAAATCATTCTGTCTTTTTATCTATTTTCATATTTTAATGCAATGATGGAAAAAAATTCATGAATGTATCAACAACACCATCAATAATTTCTGTTACTCCCTTTTCCAAAAACACTGTTATCCAATCTAAAATCTTAATACCGAAAAATTTGTTAAACAATGGGAAACTCCACCACCTAAAATATTATTTTTAGCTTGAACTGTAAGATCCAGTTCCTTTCCATCTCCATAATATTCAATTAAATTAATGATAGTGTGCCCAAACCATACTCCATTTCCTTAAAATAACAACATTGGTTTTAGTAATATCCCCCTTTGAGATTGTTGGAAATCAATTGATAAATTCAATGATGAGTCAACCACTATCAAAACCTCAAACACAAGTGAAAACTCATCCAACACTCTTGGTATATATGAGAAATGATCTGTGTAGAATATAATATTGGAATCTTGAATTGTGTTCTCATGTTTCAGACTTCTTATTTATCCATTCTCCCCCATTTTAAATAATCCCAAAGACCAGTATTTGTACATCGTAGATCTCTAAACACACTCCCTCTTAAACATATCCACCCCATAAAACAACATCACTTATAAAAACAAATTAAATCAATTAAATCAATTGTAGAGAGTGGAATAACCATAACCACTTCTTGCATTGTGAGGTCATTTGACATGGAGGATCAACCAATTATTCTAGAACACATGTACTAACAATGGTTTGGTATGTATATCATCCACTTGATCATCAATTCCATCATGATCCATTTTAGTCATTCCTTGTTCAACATTTTTCTTGATAAAGTGGTATTTCATTTCAATGGGTTTCATATGAGAATACTTAAAATGATTATTCATATAATCAATTATGCTTTTTTTATCAATGTGGATCATCATTGGATATATCACCCCATCACCAATATTAATCAGTTTTTTTTTCAACCAAAGTAGTAGAGTGAAACCCTCTTAGTATAGATAAACATGACTTTAGAATTACTGAGGGATGTACTTTCCAGTTTCTTATACAACCATTCCACACCATTATTCCAAGTAATGAACGATCCATCACTTGGGGAAATTATGTCAACAAAACCTCCAACCCATTTAGTAATTGAAAAACATGATTTTTCATTATATCTTTATAAATAAACATACATGCCATAATTGTGTATACCTTGATTATACCTAATGATTCGTTTATCTATACCCATATATTCTTCCTTTGGAGTAAATTATACGGTGGAAACTAATCATTTTGAAAATACAATATCCCTATGCACTGTATTTATGAACATCATGTTTCTTATGATTCTTCTATAAATTATATGAGCTATAGATGACCCATCTTCATGATTTCCATATTTTTTCCCAACCGCAATTGGAGTCAAATATTTTTTTGGAATCATGAATATCAAATTACTTAATCCACTCCATTGTATACTTTTCCTAAGAAATAAATTTTAGTATTTCTTATATACCATATTAAAACCTAAGATGTATGTCATCTCACCAATCATAAACATTTCATATTTTATTTTCATGTGATTAGAATATTCATTCACTGCTCCATTCCTTCTTCCTCTAAAATATTATATTGTGTATGTACACTATTACCATGATTAGATCTTTCTAAAAATTATTCCTATTGAGATTCTGATCCACTCATACTATATTAAATATGATCATATTTAAAAATAAACCATTCAAGAGTGTCATTCCCTTTTTGCCTATTTCATACCATATAGTGCCTTCTTTAATCATCACACATCCATTTTATCATTACCAAGTAAAAAACCCATTGTGTGGTCAATTTAAACATCTTCCTAAATAAAATGATTCATTAAAGAAATTTTGACATTTATATGATACACATTATGTCATCATAGAATTGTGATGGCATGGAACATCTTGATCAACTCAAGTCTCACCACAGGGGAAAATTATTCATCAACATCAAAAAATTCAATAAGTGAACATTCATTACACAAAAATCACATATTATTTCGTATTAAATTACCTTTCTCATTGAATTTATTCCTATATATCTACTACATACTAATAAAATAGTGACTTTTGGGTATTATAATAAGATCCCATTTCTAGTAGTTATAAATATAATCTAACACTTCATTAATGGATTGATCCCATGATTAATACTATGTAGTATCATTAGATGAGGATGTTTCGACAACTGATAGGATGGTAGTTTGTGAATTATTCCACATTCACCATCAATGTTTGGGTGTTGTCTAATCCACAATGATTGTAGATTGATTATCATTTCTCATTTATTTTTCATATAAGATTCAGAAAATTTTTATTTTACTAGGGTTCCCTCTTCTGGTTGTTTTTCTAAGTCAATATTGTGTTCTGACCCCTTCATGTACTTCTATATTTTGATCTTTTCCATGCCCAAATTCTTCCACATCCTATATAATCTCATCATAATAATTCCTTGACGCAGTATTGTTTACTTATTCAACGATATTCACATCGATATATTCCATAGTTTTTAAAATATGATTATTGATACATTCACATGCTTTCTATTTATTGAATATCTGAGGAATATTCCTTCATCTTCATTATCTCTATACATCCCTTGATTTCATTATTTGTTTTAGCTGAAAAATTTACTTCTAAAGACAATAAAGTACATCAAATTAGGATTCCTTTGATGCCACAACTAATATTGTGTCTTCATTTCTCTCATATAAATCCCCAATATATTTTTAATATATATTGCATCATGAATAACCACATTCAAATAATGGTCAGAGATACAACACCCAATCAACATATTTTTGAAAATGATATTCACATTTCGATTATTGTTCCCAACAACTACATTTTTCATTGGGGTTCTCACAACAACATCCTCATGTTGCATTCTATATTTGCCTAGGAAATTTTCAAAGTCAATGGATGTACATTCCTCTCTATTATCTAACTGTAAAACGTTGATCATCCAACCCATATCATTCATATTTATTTAGTGATATGTTTTCAATAAATTGAAGACATATTCATTCCTAGGTATATCTATCACGCAATCCGTTATTCGATAATCATCATTGAAGTGAACAAAATAACATTATCTACATGTTCCAAAAACATTTATCAGAACACATACATATGTATGGATGACATCAAGAAGATTTTATTCTACTTTATTTTTTGGAATATATAAACTAAAAACCATCTTCCCTCGTATGCACCTTTCAGATATATTTTCATGTTGATGCATCAGATTTGGTACACCCATGACTATCATCAGATTACATTTATTTTCCATGTCTTATTGATTAATGTGTCCTAGGATGTAATGCCACATGTTTTTTTCATCATCAAATGTCATGTGAATAATTTCTTCTTTACATTCAACCTAATATTAGTATTGATATTTCCTACATCCATTTTAAAGCACATTACTTGTCATTCCAAAAATAGTGAAACCATTTTGATTAAATGTCAACATAAACATGGAGTCACATAGTTGAGTCACACTCTAGAGATTGTGATGATGGCTATCCACATATAGAACTTCATTTTTCTTCACCTTTATATTATCTAGTTTAGTATTACAACTCCCATTGATCCTTAGATAATAATCATTACCAAACCATAAAATTCCATCAAACCCTTTATCATCATTAATTCCTATTATACGTGATGATCATCCACTATCAAGAATCCATGTGTTGGTGCTCTTTGTTTCTTTAAGGGATATATTTCCATGGATGGTGTTTTTCTATTTTCATATGTTCCTTCCATGAAAAATTATAATGTCTGAAGGATAACGATATAAATTTAAATATATTTTACGTGGCTAATTTTTTATCAAACTCATACTCTTTTTTCCAAAGGATAAAAACAATTTTTATGTGAAAAAATATATGGGTGATGGGTCTTGGATTGTCTTTGAGTTATATATGTATTAGTATTTCCATTATTTTCCTATATTAAATAACTTTATTGAAAAATTTAGAACAATGAAAACAAATATATTTATAAATTATTTCTTTTATGAGATGTAGGATATGAATTGGTTCCCCTTTTCAGATTTCCTATCTCTTCTCTACTCAATTAGTTCCCTGCCTTTTCACAGTATGACATGGTAGGGCCTAGATTGCCACTGAACTGAAAATTCATAAGATAAAATTACTCCTCACTTTTATTCTACCACATGTCTCCTTAAGAAAATATTTTGAATTCCTATCATTTCTGGAATCTTTATAACTGTTTTTAGTTCCCTTTTAATTTATTTTGGTGGTTTCTTTTCTAAAACATCATTTGACATTATAAAATGTCCAAATTTCATCATTCTTTTATTTTTGAACATTTTATTTTTTCTATTTTATGTTTTTTTATTCACAATAGATTTAATTATTTCCCATGCATATGGGACTTTGATCATTCAAAACCTTTTCAACTACATTTGAACTAAACTCGGTCCATCAAACTAATATATGAGGATCCTCCAAAATATAATATCATTGTTGTTTATTATAAATTCTATTCACCCAAAATTATTTTCCTTTGTGTAGCAACTTCTTATTTATGTACCTCAAAAGTCATCGACTTCTTCTCTAGTCAAGATATAATGAAATTGATGACTCATTCCAGTTATTCAATTCAAAGCATCAGTTCCACCACATCTGTTGTTCATTGATAAAAAAATATTGTTATTTCACTACTTATTAATGTATTTTAATTTTAACTTCATGAAAATCAATATATTCTGATGATTCTTCCAATAATTATCTACACTATTAAAATATATTATCTTTATTTTGAATCTTACTAATATAATATTTAATTAGAAAATTGATATCAGGAGTAACAATCTACTTAATATCTTTAACATTTTCTTTTTATGGTTCTCACTTGTCAATGGTAGCAATCATTCATGCTTGGATTCCATTTTTATACACTGTTTTTTTATCCTCTTAAAAATCAATTTCCTCATCTTATAGTTCTGTGACAAAGATCATTTTATATAATTTATTTGAATATTTAATGTATCCCTTTTGAGAATAAAATTTAAGAGTTTTTAGTGAGTTTCTAGCTTCAGTCTTTTCAATATAAAATATTCTTTAGAAATATGATACAATGTTCCCAACTCTAGCATAGGGTAGACATGCCAAGATTAACTTTCTTTCAAATGCCCCATTTACTCAAATAAATTTCTTGTAATATAAGGAAATAAATAAATCTTCATAATTGTTTCAATTAACATATATATTGTGAAATATAATGTTTATCCATGTATTTGAATTCAATTTCCTTTCTTACGTGTGTTTTTTTATCTTCTAGTTTGTCCCTCATTTAATATGTCACCAGAATTCCTAGATGATCATCTATAGAATGTTTAGAATGATACATTTACTCAAATACTAGCCCCATTGGATTTTTTAGTGGTGTAAGACATCCTTGATTATATTCACAATGTCATATTTATTGATTTTGTCACCTAGCCTACAAATATATCCAAGAACTTCTGTAATATAGTTTAAAAATGAAACTATATTTTCATTCAGATGCATCTTCAGATCATCAAACCTGTTGTGAAATACATTGTATTTTTCACCTTCACATTATTTTCTTCTTCATATGTATTTTCATGTTCTTCCATATCAGTTTGGATAACGTAATACTTGTCCCATTCAGAGAGATTTGATCAGAAAGTGATGAAATGAGTGCATTCTATGATTTTGTATCTACATCCATCATTTTCATATCTGTATCAATCATAGATTGTCATGATGCATAAGTGACCAATATTCACAGTGAAGTGTAAAATTTTTCATCCATTACAAGACATCTGTGATGAGATATTATCTTTTTCTTCTATATCAGAATGTTACTTCCGTGAAAAATGGGAACTTCAATAATATTAACTTTATTATCCATAACATCTAAAGACTGATAATATAAAAGAATCCCCCCTATGAAACTACTTAAAGGACCCACAGAACACCCTGAGTGGAGAGGGGTGAATCAAGGTGTCATGTTTTTCTTTTAGAACAATGGATCTTAATCCCATGTTTTTATGAACTAATTAAAATAGTATGTTAAAATCACTCAGAAATCAAACTATCAAAATAAAAGTGAAATTATAATTGTTTTACTTGGTTAATCATTAAGGGATAGTACATATAGCATATTCTAATTGTGTGTTTCTCTTACCAAATTCCCCCAATATCATTGGTTATAAATTTCAACATTTTTTTCATAATCACCTTATTCCAAGAACACTAAATTTACATTCTTTTTTGAATAGATCATTTAATCCCTTAGAACACTTCTATCCACTCACCCCTTGAACATGACCCTTGATGATGTATAGATCAGTTTATTGACTTGATGGTATCTTTAATAGGTTTATGTTTATATATTTATATCTATATAATAAAAGACTCAGCATTCATCGTGGTCTGAAAACTAATGGACATGAATGTTGAGATCAAAAAAACCTAAAATTTAAAACATTCTAGAAGAACAGACTGGATCATATGTGTAACACCTTATATTGTTCCCAATATTAGGGATTTTCATGCAAGATGAATTCAATGAAACACTTATATTTCTTTCCACCCTTATATTTCATGTAGTTATACAACATATTTTACATGGCCTTTTTAGACTAAAGGAACACTTTTCATGAATGATTTAAATTCTACAACTCTTTTATGTGAAAATTATTCACACTATAGAGGAACCTGATTTTCTTTAGAAATGATCTAATTCATGAGTGGGGCTAGCTTCCTATTTATAATACCTAATTAAACTATGCATAATATTTTCTCTGATCTTTCCAAACCCATTTAATAGTCACATTTTGTATGTAAGTATCTTCCACACAACATCATTGTTCATGAATATTCAAATCATTCATGTGTTTTTTCCATATACATATTTTTGATGAAAATATCACATGACAAACTTTTTTCACATGTTTCCACACAACCTAGAAACTATCATCACCATAAATAATATGATCTATTTCTGTTCCATCTCACTAATCATCCATCTCAGGATTGAAAACAAAAACAAACCATAATCCATTTCCATAAAAGAACATCCTTGTTTCCAACAATAATTATATTATCTAATGGATGATTTCATGAGTTAAAAATAATTCACCCTATAAATTATGTGAATAAATCAAATTTCTAGAGATGGAAAGAGTTAGAAAATTCCACATATCAACCTAGTGATCACCTTGGATGGAATCATTATGGTTTGGTGTGGAACTTTATTCATGCATCATAGAAAAAAAAATTAATTAAATGTATTTATAACTCGGACCCAAGAGAACATATCCAATGTATTGGAAAAATTGAAAATACGTAAATATTTTTTATATTAATGTATAAGATATTATTAGACGGAGGGTATAAATAGAGGGTACCATTTTAATTTAATAATAATAATTTAAAATAAATAAATTAACAAATACAACTCATACACTTGTATTATCAATATCATGATTAGATATACATGGTAAATGATTACACATTTTAAATAATTACCTACAATTTATTTCATTTAATTCTTTTAATAAGATAAATTGCGATGAAATAAATGGAATAATTTTCTTATAAATCTACTAATTAGTTTTATATTATTTCATAAACGCATCTTTAAATTACTATCCACATTGTTTTTAAATAGAATAGATTAATTAATTTTATTTGCATCTAAATAAAACAATAAAAAACTTCTTAATGGAATGAATCTTAGATATTACCATCTTGAAATATTAAGTATAGATTAATTATTTTTGATGAAATTATATGAAATTTTATGTACACAACATGGGACCTAATTTTAGGGAATGTATAATCAATATAATGACAAAAATAACACAAGAAAAGTATGTATCATTTAAAATATAATACCTTGAACATTTAGTATAATATAAACATTCATGATTCATAATATCAAATATTATGAGATATTAATAAAAAATTAATTTAATATAAAACCTAATGGATGGTGTAACATACCTTTTTTTGAACTTAATGGAATTTTGTAAGGATTTTCATCATATTCAATAACTGAACGTTCCATTTTTGAAACTAAGGTTTAGAATTAAATTCTAGGCAATGGAATCTTTTAAAGATATGTTATTCGAATTTGGTGAAGGATTATTATTATTTTCTAGTGTGTCAAGGTGTTTTTGGAGTGATGGACCTAGGAAAACCAACTTTAAAGGACCATCACTAGGTATATAGTTTGTTCAAAACCGTTTGGCCCATAGTTGGAAATCATGCAGCTCATTTCAGGTAGATTTTGGAAGTGCACGGGGTTTATGCACAGTCTGCACATTAAGGCATTATCTGAACACTTTTCACCACATGACTGGTACACATTTTCCAAATCGTGAAGTCATACCGTGTGGGTGACCTTTGTATCTAGATGGTGTAGCACAACTGGTGCACTGCTTTTCAAACTATCAGTCCCAAACCATGCTCTAAGACCTATATTAAAATTTGAAATTAAAAAATTAATATTAAAGTAATATAAAAACTCTAAAACCATCACACCCCTCACCCCAAAATCACAATGAATCCCTCGCAAGGATTTCCCCTTCAATGTGTGATGGTTCCCCTCCGTATCCTTCCTCCAGTTTCCTATTTCCACTAGACACATCTCATTAGTCGTTCAAATCAACAAGGGTGTCAATATTCTTTCTTCTCCTCTATGATTATTGTAAAAATTCATCCACTCATTCACCAAACAAGGTTTAAATGATCCCTAGGCCAAGGGTAATAAAGATTTTGATTCTTTTTATTCTTACCATAAGAAATGTTTTCCTTCTCTCTTGATCATGTATGTTCTCGGAACCACTGGCAAAGCCAAGGCTGTTTAGAGTGTTTTGATTCACCACTAATGTTTTTGGGTAGGTTTTTTCATTAATTTTTAGTGCCTCTCATTTTTAATTTATTTCATTTATATTTTATTGGTTCCAACTATTTTTTAGGTTAATGGGTCCTTGATGCATTAATTTGGAGTTTCTACTAATTTCATTGTGAGTTTTGACGAAATATGAGGGTCCTCACATGTATACATATGTGTGTGTGTATATAAATATATATATCTCCATGTATTTATTTTCTCATGGAGTAGGGACTACATTAATTTGGGTATGGGATATATATATATATATATATATATATATATATATATTGGTATGTGTGTGCATATGTGGAGTCGTTTTTGTGGTTTCCACATTTTTGGTCATGTGCTAAGTGTCGGCTAAGGTCTTCTATTGAGGAAGGGTCACATTCCATGACCTTCTAATTTATGACAGAATTTCTTAATTAATTTTTCATTATCATTTTCCTAAATTTTTCTCTTTTGTAAAATGGAGGAAATTATTAAATGAGAAAAATTAATTTTTTTTGTTAAACAATGTAATGATTTTATAATTAAACCACTCATGTGGAGGTGAACTGTCTTCATGATTATAATTAGGAAGTTTAATTGTATGTTTACATACTAAATTTCTTTTGTTCCATTATTATACCTTGATTTTATGCTTGGTATGTATCATGTTTAGACCCTCACACTTATGAATGTTTTGAAATGAGTCACCCCTTATAGTCAGACGGATGTGGGCCTAATATCATAATTAACTTTGATTAACCCATTAATGTAATTTCCATTGAGATATGGCTATTAAATTCACTTGTTTAGTATAATAATAATTTTATAGTGACAAAATTCATTTGACCATGTGGCAATGGCTTGAATAAATGGTTTATCAATAAAAAATTGTGTGGATTGCATTAAATGGGTTAAATGAAATTAAATAATGTCTAGATTGAAATATTTGAGTTTATGAATTATTTTATGGTATTTAATTGAACATACCTATGAATTTTATTATAATTATTACAATTATTGAATAACAATGGATGAGAGTAATTCATACCCCATGCAAGTTGTAAGTATGATGACGGTGGAAGGAATTCATACCTCACTGAACATATGGTCCCAAAAAATAAATATTCTTGAATTCCAATAATCTAAGGGAAATTAATGTTGGGTTAGGTCCAAAAATTTATTGATCCCACAAATTTACCTTACCATGAGTTTATCCCGTCTTGTTGAATCATTGTCTTTCATTCCTTTAGACGATCACCTTTGATTAACACCTTAACACATCAATGTAAGATATTCAACATAATATAAGAGATCTATAATGTGGTTGTGGAATCATTGTAGGTATTTGAGATGATCAAGGCTAAACCAAATAGGTTTTAAGATGTTAAAAAAAAGAACGGGTTCCCTTCTATAAGAGAGGGGAGGGGCACTCTTGTAAATTTTCAAACATTTATATCAAAATAAATAAAAATCTTATTCAAAATGGGCCTAATTTGTTTTTTCAAATATAGTGTTATAATAGGTTGAAAAAAAATCATTCAATGAAAATTTAAAATGTTTTTATTATTTTTTCATCATTATATTTTTTA
Organism: Viscum album; assembly: GCA_963277665.1. NCBI lineage: Eukaryota > Viridiplantae > Streptophyta > Magnoliopsida > Santalales > Viscaceae > Viscum > Viscum album. The sequence continues at coordinate 1,186,570,879 of OY728121.1, read as the reverse complement.
TCACTTATTTTTTTTATCGTGATGTCATGTAATTTTTTTTACATTGATGGTTAAATTTATTTCTATCAAAATCCAAAAACAAAAAAATAGTCATTAATGATGTTTAATGAAATATCCAATTCATTTTACAGATATTTATATATTTTTTGTTTTATATCATATAATAAAAATTAAATATTTTTTAAAATACAATTATTTCTAATTTTGACATTATTCATTTCATATTGTTTTAAAAATATAATAAAAACCAAATTTCAAAGATAAAACTCAATTAACTCTTCTCTAATATTTCATAATCATATAAAATATTATTTTTTTGAAGAAATTATGTCAAATTATTTTTTTAATATTTTTTAGGTCACTAATTTGATTATTTATTAATTAAGAATGTATTGAATCCTCATTGTGTCACCACTTTATTTAGTGATTTATATTTCAAAAATTATAGATAATTTACCCTGATGTATCAAAAAAAATTCTTTATAAATAATATTTATTTATTTTTTATCCCCTATATAACCCCATATTAATAATATATTACTTGATAAAAACATGGGTCTAAAAAAATGTATTCTATTTGAATATAATATTATAAATGACATACTCACCCAAAAGTGGAATCAAAATAATATAACATTAAACCAAGGATACATTTGGAAGAAAAATATCCTAAAATAAATCTAGGATAAGTATCAGGGAGATTATATATTGGATATAATATTATTTGTACCTTTAATTATCAGATTTACCCTTGAGTGTGGTAATAAAAATGAACTAATGAAACTTTTAATAATGTTAAAAAATAATAGGGTCCTATTTAAAAATATGGAACTTTTGATTCCCAATATGGAATAAATTTTTTCTAAATATAATATTAATAATTTGAATTAATTAATTTCATATTTATCTCATTGACAGATCGAGAAAATGGGATTTCGATGTAAAAACATTCCAAAGATCACAAAGATTTTATACCCAATTTCAATGGAAAATTGATTTCAATTAACTAAATTGGATAAACTGATAAAACAAAAATATATTTATTCATTAAAACCAATTAAAAATATAATCTTAATATATATATAAATTATATGAAAAAACATATTTTTTATTTAAATGTTATATTTTAAAATATTCATTAAATAGTGAATCTTATCTAAATAATACATAAAATTAATCCCTAGTTAATTTTGATACAATTAATTCAGTGATGAAGTTTATTTTTAAAATAGAACATATTAAAGTGTTATAAACCGGATTTAAAATGGGTTCTCCATCGATGGGCTGTGGATGTGTTTTTTTAATACTTATTTAAGAATAAAGTATAATTTTACATATATAATGAGTAGAAACAATATAATATGAATTTAAAATATTATAATGAATATTATATATGTATATACATAATTAATAGAACCCAAAAATAGTGATTTAAATATTCGATAAAAACATATCTTCACACTTAAATAGATTTTTTGAAAAAAATAACATTTTAATTGAAAAACTGTTTTCATTTTCATTTATAATTAATTTTTCACTAAATAATTAATTTTATATACTTGCATAAAACATATTTTCATTACTAAGTAAATAATTTTGGGTCCCTTCATTATAAAGGAATATTTTGAATGATTTTATTAATAATAATATTTATTTGTTCATTTAAGCTCAATGTGTCTTATCATGTACACTCACAAAAAACATGTTCCATTTTTTAAAAACAAGGGACGCTACAATCTCCCCACATTTTGAATATTTATTCTTCAAAATTGGCACTCATGATAAAAAACAAGGGCGTTTAATTTTCAAATTACCATTATTTGAAATCCCACATTGGGATAATATTAAATGATACATCCACTTTAATATAAATTAATGGAATTATGAATGATACTTGATATAACACATACTATGGTACCATATAGGAAAACATACGTATGGAAGAGAAAACTAACAATCGAGTTTTGATGGAGTGGGAATTAAAACAAGGCCAGGACAAAGTTACCAATCAGAAAAACCATAAATTTATAATTGGAAAAAATGTATTTGTTTTCTATATAAGAAAAATAATCATATTATGTTTTTTTGTAAGATACATTTAAATTATTTGAGGAAATAATTTACTTCATAAACTAAGAACATAATGAAATATACTCAATTTAATAGTATAATTTCATCCTATAGTAAATTTTCACCAAAAATCTTAATTTTCTCAAAATGATGAATATTAAAGATGAGATTTCATGGTTTAATAAACTTATAGATAATTACATAATCCAAAAATTATTTATTATCAATTTATCCTATCATGAAACATTATCCAAAACCAAAATGGTGAGGATAAGATATTTTTATTCCAAAAAAATGATTATCTATTTTATGATGAAAAATTATTTTCAATCTCCAAAATTCAACAAGAATTCCAATGTTTTAAAAATACCAATAAAAAAATAATAATAATTAATATTCCTTGAAAATATTCAAGAATAATATTAAAATCGGTTTTTTATTTTATCACATTGACATCCATGTTTTAATAATTATCAAAAAATAAAATCAATTACTCATGATGACTCACACTAAAAATTAATCCTCCTAATAATAATCATGATACTCTAGTCATTTCCATAAATAAAAAAAATCATCAAAATTCCACAATAAAATAATATATTCTTCAAAAAAATATTAATCTTTCAGTCCTCAATTTAAATCTCATTCTATTATATCTTCTTTAATCATATGGATTCCCAAAATAATTTTGGTATATTAATATAAATTTAAACAATTAATCACCAAATGATTTTCTAGTCCCATGTTTATATATTTGATAAAAATATGATCACAATGTCAATTTATTCGCCATATATCAAATCATTGAACTAAAAATAAAACATAATACTTACTAGGAAATCATGGAGTCATATTGTAGGCAATGTACGTAGGCCTCCAATCAGTTTTGGGTTTGATTCCCATGCCAATGCAGAATGCAACCAGATGTCACCCATCCTATGGGATGTCTTTTGGTAAGACTATATAAATATTATAAAATTCTAAAAATGTGATAAAATTAAAAAAAAATAACCACAACATTTATTCAACTCAATTGTTATTTTATACTTGTAATTTTGTAAAAAATGTAATAACACACAATTAACCCAAAAAAATTGATCACAAAAGACCTTAATGTAATCTATACCTTCATAATTATGTCCAAAAAAGAAAAGAAAATTATTCATCAATATAATTTCAAAATATGAGCCATAAAATAATACATACCTTTCATGTATGATTTTCAATTTCCTCTTATTCAATTTTAATGGAATTATGTTTTTCTGTACATATATTTTTTCAATCATGTCGATCCCATTCATGAACCTTCCATGTAGGACATCGATTTTCATCATGAACGTATTTCGAGAATTAAAACATTCAATTCAAAACTAGGGAAGAACTTATTTACCTTTCATGGATTCAATTAGATGTATTCTTTTTTCTAGGAATATTATTGCATTTAAAATCCACTTCCACATCTAAAACATCTCTTCATCCATTAAATACAATTTACATGGTGGTTTATTCAACATTAATTACACATATATCATTTAATGAATTTTCCATTTTGATCATAATTACCTAAACATACACACAAAATCATTTATCTATTACATTATGGATTAAAAATCTCACCAATGATCATGTGGTTAATCATTACTCCTTATTGATGGTTTATATTAACCAAAAGTGTTATCATTGTGTCTCCAATTTATTTTGGTTTGTTAATCATTGAACCACCGTATTTTCCTTTACATACATTGTTAATTTTAATCTAATTTCATCTATTAATTTAAAAAAACCAAAATGGATAGTGTGATTATATCAATAAAATCATCATTTATTATGTTTTGATGAAGATCAATACTGTGATTTTATTATTAATGTAATCCAAAACTCATTGAGTTTATCTAAAATAACTATCATTCTTTCTACCATTCTAAACATTGATGTTATATAAATCATGTAACTTATTCTTAAATAAAACCCTAACCACAAAATATATATAACCCGACCCCCAATACCAACTATAGGGACCTATCCATAAAAATTAAAAAAATAGTTAATTTGAGTATTGAATTTAATTTCATTCAAAATGAGGATATTTTCAGGTTTTAATTTTTAGAGAATAATTTTCTAATTAATAAATAAAACCACATAAACAAAATATGTTTATATTACTAAATCAGAATTTATTTTCTCAATATATAAAACATTAAAAATAAAAAATTATTTGTTTTAAAAAAATAATTATAATTTCCAAATTGACATCTTCTTTTTTCATACCCTTTCTTATACCCTCTAAAAAATTAAAACATAGGATGAGCACAAATAACTCATTAATGGACATAAAATAAAGAATGAACCTATTAGTCCATGTATTCTTTAAACCCATGAAAATATTTTCACAATGATACACTTCTCACCCATAAAAAAATCTCTATACCTGACTTCAGTAAATACTATGTTCTTGTAGAACTCTGTAAATAATAAAATTCATAATGTTAACATGTGTAATCCATATAAATATTACATTAATTTGAGATTTAATGGATACATGGGGAGTAGAAAAAATACTTTTGAATTTAGTAAATGTATTGGAAAGAGAACCTTTTAATGATTTTTTTATAACATGAGTCCCTTACCTTGATACTTACTCATCATGTGAAATCATTACCATCCTTTCCATTTGACTATCAACATTGATTAACACCATAACTCCTAAAAGGTAAATTTTTGTCCAAATAAAATAGCTCAATAAAGTGGGGAGTGAATCTTGGGATATATTTGAGAATATCTATACTAATCCAAATAGGTGTTATGGTTTGAAGAAAATTGAAAAATGGGTTACCTTTTAAAGGAGAGAGAATGGGCAGTCTTGGAATTCTTCAAAAAATTAAAATAAATAAATAAATATTTTACTAATAATGGTTCCAAAGTAACTTAGTTTTAATAAAGGATTATAATCAGCCTAAATAAATTCATTAAAATAAAATTAGGAATGTCTTGATTACTTTTTAATCCTTATCGTTTTTACCCTTATTAATTCTTAAAATGATATCATGTAATTTATAAATTTTGGGTTAATATAATTAATTTGAAGAACCAAAAGACCACTAAATAAGTCATTGATAACATTTTATGACTAATCCCAATTATTTGGATGAAATTGGGATTTTTATAAGTTTTATATAACAAAACAAAATATTTTATATTTTAAAATACCATTAGTGTCAATTTAGAAACTATTCATTTCATAATTTTTTAGAAATATAATATAAACTTTATATTTTCAAAAATACTCTTCAATCATCCCTAAAATTAAAAATTAATCAATATAATTGATTTATTTCAAAATGTAGGTCAAATAATATTTATTTTAAAATTTATACTATAATTTATTTGAGTATTTTGTAAATTAATAGATATTTCCATCATCATTGTGTAACAATTTTATTTAATTATTTATTTCTTAAAAGTTTTAATAGATTAATCTGATGTCGGTAAATATAATAAATTTCTAAATAATTTTTATAGTCAATGTGATCTACCATATTACCAAATATTGAAAATACTTTATAACAACAAAGGTGTTACACAATTTTCCTTCACATTGAATCTAATATAATAAATGTCTTATATACACACATATTGATTCCAAAAGATATAACATCAACCCAAGGAATATTTTGGTTTGATAAAACTAATATAATGAATATTGGATAACATTTATGGTGATTTTATTTTAGTAATAATATTATTTTTACCTTTAATTACCCAATTTACCATTAACCATGGTAATAAAAATATTACCACAGTTACTATTCTTAATATCCAAAAATAGAAAAACATATTTAAATAATTTATAACCATTGATTTAAACTATAAAATCATTATTTAAAAACTTGAAACAAAAAATTCTTGAAAATTAATTAGACATCAATTTTATTGACGGGTCGAGAAAACATGGATCAAATGTAAAAACCTTAAATAGTTACCAATGTTATTATATCAAATTTCAACATGAAATTTGTTATAAAATAGAATGTTGGATTAAAGGATAAAAATTGATCAAATTTTTTTAATAAAAATTTAATGGATTGTCTAACTATATAAATAAATTAGATGAAAATAATGTATTGAAGTAAAATAAAGTAATTTTCATTATTCCTTCAAATTTTGAGCTTCCTATAAAAAGAGAATTTATTAATCCCATGAAAATTTTGATAATAAAAATTAAAATAAGAAATTTATTTTTTAAAATTTAACATCTAATATATTAAAAAGATGACTTAAAATAGGTTCACCATTAATTGGCAGTAAAACTGCGTATTTTGAATAATTCTCAATTTTATGCATAATATTGAACTAGATTTTATATCATTTATAGAAAAAATATAAGACTATTTTTAATCATTATAATGAAAATTATATATATAAATCATTAATATATTCCATCAAGTATGATTTTATTATCTTATTAATGCACTTCTACACACCTAAAAAATATTTCTGAAAAACATTCCTTTTATATAAGAATGTTTTTATTTTCCATTATAATTAATTTTCCATTGAAGATATAATTATATATACATGAATATAATATATTTTCATAATTTAGTTTTTATTTTTCTGTCCCTCTGTTATAATAGATAGGTTTTCATGATAACATTAATAATAATTTTTAGTTTTTCATTTAAGCTCGATGTGATGTATCATGTCTATTATAGAACATCTTATTTACATTACAAAAACATGGTATGTAACAGTTGATCTGGATTTGGTTTTCAATTAGTTGAAATTATGTTTTATTCATGTATCCAATCTTATAATGATTTTTTTATCTTGAATATATTTAAAAGGGATTGATTATGTTGTTAAATGTTTTTAATGAATATTTAATGGATGTGTTATATGATCAAGGGATGAAGTTGACGAATTTTTAGTATGACTAATGATTTTTAATGTAATAAATAAAGGAAAATGTGAAATATTAAAAATGTGATTCCTTATTATTTTTTTGAGCTAAAATGTTAATTATGTTGAACCATTAATAGTTGATCTTGGTGGAATGATTTGGGTATTTTGAAATGGTATTCCATTTTGAATATGATAAATGGTTATACATGTCTCTTGTTATATGATTTGTTATTTGGTTAGCCATGGAATTACATCCTAGATCAAATATTGGGTTAGAAATTTTTTTCCTTCCCAATTGATATTATTGGTATACATGGTATTCCCTTTATTTATTAAACTAATTTCATGTACAAAAACACTTTATATTGTACCAAAACTGGTTAGTATGACACAAGGAATCACCCTGGAGCTATAGGGATTACTGGATTATATGACATTATATATTAATTAATTACATGACAACTATATTTATCATTTAATTCCATACACTATTGTTTATACAGGTTATTTCTTTTTCCATTGTTGGTGGCTGCCTATAGAGATTCACACACTCTATGTGTGGGTCACTATGGAATTTGGGTAAATAGAAAGATGATATTTGCTTTCATTTATCAGTTTAGGGTAGGAATCAATGTCTTGAATTCATTATAGTATAATAGGATGGATCATTGGATGTTGGAATCATTCAGTGGATCAAGAATATGTTCAGGGTTTTCCTAGTTCTTGTATTTGGTGTATTTTTCATGAATACTTATCATGTTGGAAATGCATCTCTTTATTATATCAGGTATCATCTAGAATATTTTTGAAACATATAATAAGTTTTTATATTTAACACTTTATTAGTTATTTTATATTTTTGGAATTATTTCTATTTTTAACTTTAATAAAGAGGTAATAGTCTCTTTACCTTCCTTATTATATGCTCAATGATGGTCAGTAGTATTATGTATCTAGGTAAGCACAATTTAGCTTATATGGTGAACCAACTTGGTGCACCGACTTAGTGGATTCTCGAATGGGGATATAAAAATTGGTATCAGAGATTTTTTCCATTGTATTACATTTTTTGCATGGTGTAATGGACACAACGACATTTCTTTAAGCTTTTAAATGAGCTCATTATTGGGTTCATATATCCCCATTCATGGGGTAAGACATTATTTTTATGTGGTGGTAAATTTATGATTTTTTCACATCACATTTACTAACAATTTTCTTTAATCCTTCAGTGGTTCACATGTATGTAATTTTTCTAACTTTTCATGTTTTTAGCTCTTGTGCTAATGTGTAAAGGGATGGTGTGTGATCATGCATTATTATAGGAACATATTATTGATATATCATCCATATACAACCTATGGTTGATAGTTCCCTTTTATTCATTATGATGGATATGTGTGATTGGTCCATCTTATATGTCTCCTGGTCATTTTCTTCTTCCTTTGGTTTTAAATAATTTATATGGGTTATTCATTAATGTGTTCACATATATTTATATGGTTTATATATAAGTTTATGTCACCACTCAACTTGACCAACAATTCAGATGACTTTTGGGTAGGGGGAAGGTATAAATGATTTATAAGGGTATATTCCTGTTAAATAATGTGTCAATAAGTCGCATATTAGGTGTTTTCCAATTATAAATGTGAATTAAATATCACCTAGCCAATACAATTAAAAATGAAATTGAAAAAAGATGATATTTTTTTAAAATGTTTGTTAATGAATTTTTTTGTACAGTGAATCCTTGGGTTTTAAATTGGTATATTTTATTTAATGTTAAATGATAAATTAGAGAATATTTATCAACACCTTAAATTAGTATAGATATTTATTTTATAAGACCTTATGTATGGGTGTTTTTTGAATGATATTTTATTTTCTTTGAGACCTTGGATCATGGGTTCTGATGCTTTGATGTGTTTGTATGTGATGGTTAAAAATATGCTACTTTTTTTCCTATTTTATAGGTCTTATGCTTGATTATGTTATATATTATCTGATAATATGGATTTTGTTACCCTTGTGGGTTTTGACTCTCTCTATTGGGTGTTGGACCCTAAAATTTGTGTCATGGTATAAAGTTTATTCGGTGAGTTTTGGTTGATTTTGTTGTCGGCCAAATAGTGAGTAGCCACCTTGGGGTGTTTCTGGTATTCTATTTTGGAATAGGTGTAAGATTTCCACCATTGAGAATTCATTTTTATGATCATCAATGTTCAAGGATTAGAAGGAGAGCTAGTTATTTTTTTAATGGGACTTCTATTTTTGAAATGAGTTGGTGGTTTTGGGTAATTGAGGGTAACCCTGAGAGATGTTATCCTAGTATTTAGTGTTCTTTGGAATATAAACCATATGTGGATACATCAGAGGTGAATTTTTACCTTGTAGGTTTAATAATGATTTAAAAAGTTACATGTTTATTCACAAGTTTCATTCATAAAGGAACCAATTCGTGGTATTGTGTTTGTTATTATGTCTAGATTCTATGTGCATGATTTTTTGCAATCATAGACATACAACACAAACATTGTTCAATAGGGGAATCAATTTCTACATTGTAAGGACGAAAAAAGTATTTCTAGATCATGTATAGGTTATTATAATACAAGAATTATTCCCCAGGTAATGGAAGATCACATGTTTGTACCTAAATTATTTGAAAAAACATGTTGTTAGATCGAAACAATGAGGATGTATTGTGCTTGATGAGGATAATAGTCTAGGATGAATGGTTTGATGATTGATTTGGAATTTGAACCTAGTTCTAGTGATATAAGGCTCATGTAGATTTGTGTTGGGATTAGTGAATGGTTATCAAAAATAATTGGACCCTGAGTTTTTGTTGTGGTCGGAATGGTAGTCGTATACTAAATATGTAGGCCACTATTTAAGATATATGAACAGGTTCATCAAAATAATTTATCAATCAATTTCATTCAAATTATTTATATTTTAGCTGAATATGTTTATGTGCATTTTGTTTTCGATACTTGTATTGAATATTATTTTTCATTAAGAATTTTATTTATTATCATATAAGAAAATGGGTAGTGTGGTGGGGATATTTCTAAAATAAACATTTGGTTACTGATTCTTGGATGAGAGAAATGTGGTAATAGTTATTTATTTAATGAATCTATTTTGACTAACATTAGGCATGAGACGATAATACTAGAGCATTCAGAGATGTTTGAGGAAATTAAATGAGTCAATTTTTCCCTACTATGAGATATTCCATCAAGAATGGATCTGTTGTGGTCATATCCATCAAAAAACATCATAGTGTACTCAAAACCTATAGGTAACCATTCCCATCATCTTGAAATCATAATGAGTATGCTGAAAGTGTATTGACTATAAACTGAGAAAATTAAATTTCAATTATATTTAATGGAAGAACCTCCATTGTAGTTGTGCTAATGTAGTTATGTAAGTGAATCCTTTAATTAGGAGGGTAAGCATTTACCATTTTTAAGTAAGTTCCTTATAATTCTAGGGATATTGGTGAATTCCATAATTGTCTTATTGGAAGCTTGGAATGTGAGGTATTTTATTTTTTATTGTTTCACTCAGCGGAAGTTAGATAGTAATGCCCACCTCATGGGATCCGGGATAATTGGAGAATGGGATCTGGCAGTTGAATATTTTTTAGTTCCTTTCTAATGTTGACACTTCTGTAGTAGGGAGTAACATGATTATTGTGTGGGTTTGAACCTCATGTTGTACTGTTTTTGGTAATTTGGAGGTAAAAATGGGTTAGTCAAGTTATCACTGAGAATCCAATGATGAACCAATAAGGTGTGTAATTTAATTACATATGGAATTATTGTAGTAAATAGGATGTGTTTGTAAATTTATAGAATTATTTTCTATGGGACTCAAGTGGGTAGAAATGTAAACTAAAGATATTGTTTCTTAGGTGGATTGTGGTGTATAGTAATGCATGACGATCAATTAGGGACAATAGAGGTTCTAGATATAGAATATCATTATATTTACTGTTTGGAATAAAGTTTATATGTATTTATTTTCATGGAATGAATTTTTACTTGAATGTATCTTATAAATGTGTTGATGTGACATGTGAATGTTAGGTTAGCATGTTTTCAAGATGAGTCAACTGAGGATAGTCCAATGTGGTAAGGCATATTGAATATATGTAGTGAGTTTCAAACAACTAATAGCATGAAATCATGGATGTGTCAAATGTGTTTTGGTATGTAAATATTTTTTTGAAGAAAACATGTCTTAATCACAGTTTGTTCTTTGGTGTTGAGAACATTGCCATTCATGTTGTTTTTTTGATGATGAAGATTGGTGCTTATGATGATTCACATTTTCGTGGGTGTATCAACCCAATCTGTTTTTATATTCCCGATGATCATTATGGTATAATGAGTGTGATGTTATAATGTGATCTTTTGATGGTGTATGTGTCGACCTTCCTAATTAGGTGATTTTAAGCTAATACTAATTTTGGGGATCCCCATGGCATTGGTAAGTAACCACATGGAAACTCTATAACATTTATAGTAAAATGGGCTTCGGAAAAATATACATGGGTGTTTTAGTTGTAATAATGGATATTGGGATGATTTTTTGTAGTTTGAGTACTTTTAGATGATGTTTGACCCTTATAAATGTTTTGGGTGTTTGTTTTTTAATTAGCCATTTGGATTTAGATTTATAACTAACAGTAGTAGGATGGTACAAGTGGATTACAACAAATAAATCTCTATGATGATAATTATTATGATGGGGAGGTTTTAATATCTCCTTATCATATGATTTGAACATTTTTTAAGGGTTTAGTGATTTTGTTTAAGGAGGGGGTCTAATTTGGAATCAATACTCAAAATGGAATTTCAACATTTGAATTTCATCAAGGTGTTTTCTAAAATGAATAGAATCTCTTGGAAGGTACATAGTGTGTTTTGGGGAGACTTGGGAGCATTGGGATTATTTTATGGGTTTATAGTGTTTCTTTCATAGGGTGAATTATTTTGTGTGCATTGTTTAAGAGAAACTATATGATTCTATGATTCTCAGTGTGTTATCATTTCATTTTTTTCTACGTACAGTTAATTTATAAGGTTGAAATATTGGTCAGGGTCATACATGAAAGATAAAGGAGAGAATGTGTGAGTTAGTGGAGAATATTAGACATAATAAATGGTCTGTATAGATTTTTTGAAAAACTATAAATCATATCTTAGAGGGATCCAATGCAATGTTTCATGTCTTGTGTATTATTATAGAACAATGTGACCAAACTATATGGGGATTGTGGTTAGTGGATAGTGTTGGATGAAATATTTCAAAAATCATGCACCATGATCATGTGAGTTGGAGTCCTTTCGGAATAATTAGGCACATGGGAAGTGCATACTTTAGAATATGATATACCCAAACTGTGAGACTTCCCAAAATGTAATTATAAGTGTGAAATTACTAAAATAACCCCCTCATGTTATTATCCACATCCCTCCTTTCTTTGGAATGACCAATAATTCTATAAATTATATTTAACTTATTATAATTATATTATATAGTATATATCTCAAAAACAAATAACATAGAGAATAAAATGATAACATTATAAATGAATAATGAATTAAATGAGAATTATTTATAAATATTAAGAATCATAATCCAATGGAATAATAAATTGAACTCTGAAATAGTAATGTTTCCATTAAGAATAGTAACCCAACCAATATAATTGTATCCACATATATTAAATTATAAGTAATATTTATGAATCATATAAATGAAAATATGATATATTTATGTCATGGAATATTTAAATAAATGTATGAATAATTGTAAATTTTATATTGGTATTATTTTGAAATATCCTTGTTCACATAAAATATGATAATTAATTTAATGAAATTAAATATAAATGTTCATAAAATAGATTAATAACTTAATTATTTTTTCCTTCGGTTTATAATATAATTTTACGTTCACTTATATATTTTTTCAATGTATTATAAAATCATTTATAATTTTAAATTTTTTTGTCTTATAAATTAATATTTTATCTAAAAACTAATTTTCTCATATATATATATATATATATATATATATATATAAATGGAATTCCATTTCTAAATTCTAATTATCAATAATGGTAAGGAGGAATATTTGGTATTTTTCTAAAATAGTTGATTTTCTGGTGAATAGTGAAATGTGATAATTTCTAGTACAAGCCAAATACATGAATTATTGAGTCATGGTTGACCAATTGATGATGTAGGAACCATTGGTTTTAACTCGTATGAACTATTTACATTATTTAGTCACAATAATGAACACTATAAATATTATTCATCCAAAATAATATACAAATTTATAAAATAATATAAAAACACCCAACTTTTCTACTATAAATACCACCACTCACCACATCCACCACTCACGCCTCAAAAGCATTAATTTTTCCCTAAATTTTTTCCTTTACTATTACCAAGTATCTACTATTTGTTAATGATAATTTTTTATGAATAATGTTTCAAACACAAGTTTTTCAAAGAGTATATCAAGGAGAAGGAATTAAAGAGGTAAAATCTTATTTCATTTTAATTCATTTTCATTTGTTTTACTCTCATAACCTCCCCAAATCAAAGTGAGATGACCACTCTATCAGAATTTATATAGTATAAATTTTTCTTGTAATGGAAAAATGCATCAAAATTTCTCTTCACCCCACCCTTTTCTATTATTTAATACTTCATTCCCGATGTGTTGATTTATCACATTCAAAAAATGGTGGGTTTTCAATTTCCATTACTACCATCAAAGATGGTCATCAAACCATTTTTTATTATCAATACCAATTATAATATATGTATTATTGATTGTATATGATCAGTAACCTATATGCATAAATTATATTAATAAAAGAACAAAATTAATTTGTGAAGATTGAAAATGACAAAATTATCTAAACAGATCTCATTTACATTTTATATAATAAATCATCTCAAAAAATCGGATAAAAATTATATATTAGACCATTTAATATTATATATGTTCATTAGCAATATATAATTTAAATTATGGAAAATAAATTCTCATTTTATATTATCTTTTATACATGTATACAATTTAACATGTCATGAAAACCATATAAATTAACACTCCTGAATGATTAAATTTTATCTTATATCTCATTAAAAAGACATTGAGTGAACGTAATAAAACCATAATAAATAAAATAAATGTATAAATTTACTTATTTAATTAATTGATTGATATAATTTTATTATCATATAAATTATGATCTAGTGCTGAATAGTTTCAGACATTATGTAAGGGATTCTCACCGAACAGTCATTTATTCCATTGGGTTATGATAAAACTATATTTACCATAATGTAATTATTCTAATTTAATATTCATTTATTATTTATTTATTTTTCAAACACATGTTCCTAAAAAATTCTTAGTTCATTAATAGAAAAATATATGTTTTTAATGCTCCCTTCTAAATTCCTCCCGATATGAGAATCCGACTAAAGGAAACATCTGATTTACTACCCATTTTAAAGTGAACATAAAAATCTGATTTAATCTATAGTTATATACCTAAATTCACATATTTTATAAATAAAAATATATCATTTAATTTATTATTTTAAATAAAAATTTATTCCTTTTCGATTTTAATGATTACTGCAACTTTTCCCATAAACCGCACTAAAGAGCCTTATTTATTATGTTTATTATACAATATTTTAACATTTTTTTAATTTAGATTTTAATAGTTGATTTATTATCTATTCATATTTTACCTTGTAAATATAGATTTATTAATTAAATCCATTATTTCATGTACACCTTTATGATACACTGATTTTTTAGCTTTATGGCATGGTTATGACACACATTTAATTTTAATGGTAACCATTAGGTCTATATTTGATTCATCATGTTCCTCACATATGACTAAACAAGTTATGATGCAAGTTCCATTATAGAGATCAAATAAATTGTGTAATGTTGAGTCTCATGAGTTATCATCTTGGAATAGGGATTGAACCTAAAACTTTTATGGTAATTGTTTTCATTTGCAGTGGTCTTGGTTCTTAGCGTTGAATCATGATCGAACAAGTGAAATGGTATTTTCAGTTATTTTTAGTCAATATTTTTCATTTTCATTGTTGTTTCCTCATTAAAATGATTCCATCATTACATGATCCCATGTTATAAATTATATATTTCATTATGATTATTCATTCATTTTCATATCATCATGTTTTGTCCTATTACCCATATTTTATACCTTGTTTCTATGTTTATTTCCCTTAATGGGATTTTTAGCTCATCGAGTTGTTCATGTATTCACCAGCTGATCTAATAAATATTAATGATCTTAATATATGTTAGAATATCATTATGTAGACTAAATAAAATATTTTATTAATTATGGATTCATGCTTTCTAATTATGTACCTAATAAACCAAAGATATTGGACATTATGATCATTTTTTGTATTTGATGGTTAATTTTGATTAAAATCTTATAGTAACATTTGTTAATGGCTATTTTCTGCATAGTTTGTATTAGATGATGTTCTAGTAATTTTTTGGGATTAGTATTGGATAAATCTAGTAAGAACCCTATGGATAATTAAAACACCACAGATAAAGTTTATTTAAATATAGGGAATAACAATTTAGGATATACTTCTCATTTACATTTATATCCTCCTATGTAAAATGTTTAGTTTTTATATACCTATTTGATATTTATTCAATCCCCCAGATTTTAATTTCTTTTCGTAGTTATTATCTAAAAATATTAAAAATTATTTCAAGATTCAATGTGAAATTAAATGTAATGGCTGACCTAATGAAATTATAATTATGATATTAATAATATCTTCAAATATCATGAAAATTTCACAAATGGTTCTTGTTGTGAATAATAACTTGAATTGTGTGTAAAAACCTCCTTTTCCTAAGAAATATAATGTTGCATTTAAATCCTTCATGTGAAAAAGTACTCTAATATTTATTGAATATTCTGATCAACTCATAATGTAAAAATAGATTAACTACATTGAGAATACAGTTTTTATCCTGCAGTGCTCTTAAGAGTAGAAAAATGTGAAAAATGTATATCATTTTGATGGGTATAGTGATCACTGGTAGATACTAATCCGGAAAAAAATTCATATGAGGGATTTGATTCCATGTTATGGAAAATTTCAAAAAACAATATTAATAATTTTATCAAAATCCTTTATATTATGATGGAAAGAAAGTTCCTCGAACTAAACAAAAGGAAGACAATTCTATAGGGGTGTATGGGGAAAACATTAAAAGGGTTCGATGGTACATCTCTAACATTGTCAGGGACACTGAACTAAAGGTGGATCGCTTCATTAGTAGACTAATGTCGAGTATATGAAAATATTTGGTGATTAGATACATTGATAAATATGAAAAGATTATTCTTTGTTCCATTATGGTTGAAATATAGATCAACGACTCATATAATTATTTTGTGAACATAGAAAAAAGTGTAAAATTGTATTTAATATGGGAGGATCAAATGATAAATTTCATTTTGGAATAAATCCAATCATCCCACATATAAAAATAATGGGAAAAATAATATAAAGAACTGTCTAGAATAAACTAAGAGATGATTAAACTGTGGAAGAATATTCATTTTGGATAATATATACCAATGGGATATGAATAATCCCACTATTGTTGAAGAAGAAGGGAATGTTCAGATAAACTCTCAACCTGTAGTTCAGTGTATCAAATATAAATAACATATGATATATGTAATCCATTTACATTAGATATGATTTTTTAGAGGAAATGAATAATAATAAACTACGAAGTATAAGTGAATTTTATATTCGATCATTAATGATGAGGTGAAGCTTGATAATGATGTGGTGATAGGTACACTAGTTATACATTCATGAATAGTGAATCTGCTATTTCATTCAGTTCTACACATACTATTATATCTTGATTGTTTATTCGAACTATTTAACCACCACCTACAAATATAGACACTTTGTTATCTATAAGAATAGAAAATTGAGAAATTATTAAATAAAATGATTATAACTCCTCCATATATAATTTTTGTAGACTGAACCACACATGAAATCTTAGCATGCTCCCATTACTAGAGTTTAAAGATATATTAGTCACATAATACATAACATTATATGAATCCAACATCAACTATTATGAAAGTCTCATCACTCTTCACACCCTAAGCATCCTGAAATTCTGTACAAGGATAATGAAAAAGTGAAATATCCTTCGGAATCATCATCTAAACGGTGGATGTTAACTCTTTATGATAAATTATATCTACCTTAAATTATTGAGTCAGAGGGTAGAATCATCCTAGAAGACATTCAAATTTTTATGGACTTTACTGATCTTTTACTTGATTAATTTTATGGTATTCCTCTTTAATTATTGGTTGAGTTTTCAATTGATCTTATACGTGGATCTATCGCTATTTCAAATGAAAATTTTAGAATGGCCACCATTATGTTGGAATAGGTCAAGAAGTATTTATAGGATAATATTAAATATGGTTTTATATGCTCAAGTGCTTCATCATGGGGTTCAAAAGTCATCTTTTTCAAGAAGAGCGGTGGATCAATATGCATCTGCATTGATTATCATGATCTCAATAAAATAATGATAATGAACAAGAATCCATTTCCATGAATATATGGGTTGATTGAGAAACAACATGGGGATATGTTTTTCTATAATGTGGTCCTTTATATTGTATATCACTGATTAAAGGTGTAGAATATTGATATTCACAAGACTAATATTTGAATGTGGTTTGGACGCTACAATTTCTTAATGATTCCATTCGAATTCAAAAATGCTCCTAACATTTTAATAGAATTAATGAATATATAATTTAAATATTACCTAAAGGATTTTGTGGTGGTCTTATTGACGATATTCTAATATACTCCAGGGTAATGGTGGAAAATGAGAAAAATATGAACTCTATGATAAAGAACATGAAAAGGGAGAAACAATATGAAATTTATAGTAAACGTGAGTTCTATAAGGAGGTACTGTCATTATTGGTGCATATATTCATTAGTAGAATAATATATATGGACTCCTCCATGATAAATTGAATTTAAAAGTGTCCCAAGACAAAATCTTTAATAGAGATCCATAGTTTCATTGTTCTAGCTCTCTATTACCAATGATTATTGATGAAATTATAATGATTTTAAAACCGAATTAAAAGGATGAATCAGAAGTGATAGTATTCATTTGGGACTAGTGAATTTGAATACTACTTAAAAGAGTTGATAAAGTTCCTTATCACTACACCAGTTCTCACACTACTAACAATTGGAGAACTTCTGTGCTGAACAATGATGCTACAAATGACGTATTAGTCTATGTACGGATGATAATTGATAAAGAAATCAATTTTTGCACAAGGAAATGAAATTTTCTTGTTCAAAACAATCCCACACATCATATGAAGTTGGGGATTGTCATTTTGACATTAAAAATATGGAAACATTTTCTATATGGGGTGAATTGTGAGATATATATTAATCATAAAATCCTTGAATATATATTCACATAAGAGGAGATTAATATGGCCCAATGAAGAAGTTTAGTTATCATAAAATATAATGACTATTAAATCCATTTCAATCCTGGTAAATCATATAGGGTGGTGGATGCTCCACGTAGAATAGATCCTACAACATTTTCAATAATTATATTTGAGAATGATAAAAACTTCATAGACCATAATAGAATGTAAATGATAATCATTATGGAATTAACATCATCAACCCTCTCTAAAATTATTTCTCAAACATACATCATAGGTAAAATTAAGTATTCTCCATGAAATGTTGTTGAAATTTATAAAAAGTGGGAAGCTACTAGAAATGGGAAATCATCATACACCAAAATGGATGGGGACGATGTCATGTGATTTGGGACATGAATATCTATTCAATCATATCTAGTGATAAAGAAATACATTTTGAATGGAATGCATAGATCATCTTTCCCTATTCATCCATGGTGCACAATGATGTATCAAGATCATTCAAAACACTTCTGGTGGGTCAAAGTGAAGAAGCATCTATATAAATAAAAATAATAGTTCTTCATATGTCAGGAAGTGAAGGAGGTAAGGTAAAAGTCTAAGGGGATAATGGAACAATTACCCATACCATCTTGGAAATGGGAAAACATTTCCATGTACATTATTCATTGACATTCAAATACATCTAAAGGGAATGATTAAATATTGGATTTTATAGATCTTTTAATATATATAGCTGAATTTATTGAAATTCAAGAGGATTTTATACTTGAACAATTATTAGGTATATACATTATAAAATTTGTAGTGATGCATCGAGTTCCACTATTGATTGTATATAATCGAGATCCACAATTTACAATAATGTTCTGGTAAAGTGTAAAAAACATGCCCTAAAGAATGAGTTAAACTATTGTAAATCCTTTAATACTTAAATTGATTTCCAATCTGAGAAAAATATTTATACACTTGAGAACATCTTCAAATAATGTTATTTGGACTCCCTGGGAGGTGGAAAGGTCAAAAATCTACATCTGTTCGTGTACTCATAAAATAATAGTTCCCAATAGAGCATTACATTTGTTTAATATTATTCCCATTATGAGAAAATGTGTAAAATACCAACATGATATCATGATGATGATGAAAAAAAATCTTATAGTACATGAAATGATCCAAATAATGGTTGAAAATTGAAAACAATTCAGTAGCACATGATGGCCCCCCAAAGTTGACAAAAGAGCTATGAAAAAAATAATCAACAAGACCTATATTATATTATTGGAGACATGTTATTCTCTTATGTATCTCTGTGTAAGAGGATCATGTGATTTAGGTGTAATGGAAATCTACGTCCTAGTTAAATAAGACCCTGTGATATTCTTGATCATGTCGGAGATTTGGAGTATCGCATAGAGCTTACACCAACCATGTCTCATGTTTACGATGTATTCAACATACCCTTTTCAAATTAGTACATAGAAGATCACTCATATGTGCAGAATTCAGATGTCATACTGTTTTATAATGATATCTCATATGAGAAGTAGTTAGTGAAGATCTTGTATCAGAGAGATAATGTTATATGCAATAGGACTACTATCTAGATAATAGTACTTTGGAGGAAACATAAGTTTGAAGGGAAAACATTAGAACCTGGGGTTGCAATGAGATATACATCCCATCATATTTTAACCCATTTTTGGTAAAATTAAATTTCATAGGAGATATATAATAATGGGGATGAATGTAAAAATCGTTAATTTTTTCATTGAAATTTTCATTCTTATGATTATTTAATATAGTATAAATAAAATTCAATAACATATATAACACAATTAGAAAATTATAAAATATGAATGAATGAGATAAGAAGTATTTATTGAATCCAAGGGACTTAAACCAACATAATTGTTATAAGACATTTGGCATAGTAATGTGACCATTAGTAATAGTTACATGGCCAATAGAATAGTACCCTCCCCTAATAAGTTTTTTTCTTATTATAATGATATTATCACATATTTATATCATGGAATAAGAAAATAAATGTTCTAAAAAAGTTAAATTAAGTATAAGTATTTTATTAGTAATAAATATTTACTTATTATTATATAGTTAATTTAATGACATAAAATAATTTTTTCTCATAAAATATATTCATAAATTAATATTTCACCATCTTTGGGTTATATGGTAAATTTTTATGACCTTAATTAAATTTTTATTGTGTTATTAAATCAGTTTTAATGTTACAGGATTATTTTAATTAAAAAAATTACCTTATTATGAAATAAATTTTCATAAAATATAGTATAATTTTGAATTCTATATGTAGAAAAGGGTTTATGGTTAATTTTTTGTATTTGTTTTAAAATAGTAGAATTTTTTTTGAATAGTAAATTATTGTTATTTATTGTGTAAAATGAATACATGAATTATTGATTAGTGATAATTGTTTTGATTATTTAATAACCATTAGGTCAAAATCAAATGCACTATTTATTGTATATATTCACAAGAAAAAAATCTATTAATAGTTTTTGTAAGAACATAGATCTTTTTTTCAGGTGTGTTTTTTTTCTAGTTTTTTTAGAAAAATGGGTTTTTTAGAAATTTAATATGTACCAGCCATGTACATTACGATTACATGCCGTGAACTTGGTTACTGCAGGTAGTCGGGTGTTGGACATGTCCCAACCATGCACATGGCCGTGTGTGGTGACCTGGAGACCGCCTAATGTGGGGGCTGGTTAAGGCAAGTACATGTTGTGTATTTTGAACGTACACGTTGTGAACATTCTTTTTTTCATTAAACATACCGGGGTCACATTTGATGGACAGAACTATCTCTTTCTAGGTCGGGTTCGACCAAGAGAGACTATACAGCCACAGAACTTCTTCGAGCCCCCGATAGAGCACCTGTTCATTGAATCGACCACAGTTGATTTTGTTGGGATCACCTCGGTAAGATCTTCCTTCTCCTAGAGCCTTGTTTCTCATACCTCCTCTTTCTCAAGTTATCATCTATTGAGAATATAGAGCATTTTTTATGATCTATGGTGTCATTAGGTGATTCAAGGAATGAATATCGTATATAATCTTCCTTCAACACTGAGGCAGGTGTTTTGTGCCTTTCGGTAGTTCACCTTTAAGTTATATGTGAAAATGTTCCCAATACCCATGAATGGGGTATTGCATGTTTACGATTTTAGCACTGTTAATTGTCTACAATTCTTACATGCATGAGTAGAGGTTAATTGAATGTGAAAAGGGTTAATTACTATTCCTTGGATGTTTTGCAGATGCATGTTTTTTTATGACCGTTTGGTCTTGGTTAGCCTATTAAGCTGCCTTGTTTGTTTCCAACGCCTAGTATTATTTGTTATAGGGTTTATTATCTAACATGTTGTTGATCTGTAGACTGTTTCTCCATGTTGATCTTGATTATTACATTTCCCACTTTGCGTTGATATGCTTTCTAGACTTAAATAGGGTCATGAGAACATGGTTTAGTGGACCATAGGGAGAATGGACATAAGGTATTCTCCAGAGTGTCCATTATTATTATTACAATGAGAGACCATAGGGTGAATTGATATAAGTTCTTCCTCATATTGTTTTTAGTTCCTTGACATGAGACACAGGGGGAATGAGACATAATTGCTTCCCCATAGTGCCTTTTAGGTACCAATATAAGACTAA
Source organism: Viscum album (assembly GCA_963277665.1). Classification (NCBI taxonomy): domain Eukaryota; kingdom Viridiplantae; phylum Streptophyta; class Magnoliopsida; order Santalales; family Viscaceae; genus Viscum; species Viscum album. The sequence continues at coordinate 1,186,548,594 of OY728121.1, read as the reverse complement.
TGGGGGAATTGATGGTGAGTTCTTCTCCCAAGAGTCTATACTAAAGCTGAACTAGACGGGTTTGACTGTATGTACTTCCCAGAGGATTGCATGTGTTTTATAAGTTGGACCAGAAGCGATTAGGCTGTGAGCACATCCCAGAGTGTTACTTATTTGTGATTATCTATTTACATGCTATGGGGAACTGAATTCTTTGAATCTATGGAATTTCTTACTTTTTAGTAATTCCTTGTTTAATGCTTTATTTCATTCTTATTGTCTGCCATATGTATTCACATGCATTTAGGAACAAATCTCGTGGTGGTTTCCTACTAGGATTTGTTCTCACACCCTATTTGGGCCAAGATTTTGGGCCCATACAGTTTATATTGTTGCAGGTATAGATAAGGCAAGTAACCTTCTTCTCCAAGTACTTGACAGCTTTGGAGAAGGAGAGCATGGGACCAAGCTTTGTCTTGCAGTTTCGTGGAGATTTTTTCTGCTTTTTTTGTACATTGGTTTTTTACTGTCTTTCAGCATTTTGACTTGTTTGGTTTCTTTTCTATACATATGTATCATGCATCATTTATATATATATGTGATCCATTGGTTATTTTCTTTCGTCATCCACTGTTTACATTCATATGGTATTATTACTGCTTCCTCAATTGCTTTGTGTTTTTTTCCACGGTGTTACTCTACCAATGAGGTCATAGTTTCTCTACTATCACACCCAAGACCCTCGCTTCTAGTCGGCAGCCTTTGGCATTTGGGGAAATGCTATTGAGGCCATGTGACCAACTGAGTAAGGGGCGTCTATGGGTCGTTTCTGGAACCATGAAGTAACAAAGTTGTGTTAGAGGGATTAGTTTCTTCATGAAATACTATTATTAGATTATATTTATGGATAGGATGGAAATAGGTACTTGGTAATAAGCAGTGACAGGGAGTATCTAACCCATGTATAAGGAAAATCCAATTTTCCTCATTTTTTCAATTTTCTGGTTTTGAAATTTTACGGTTGATTTGATTTCACCATTTGGTGATTCATATTCTTTGTTCTATTATTATTGATAATATTGAGATTCTATTTCAGGTGAAACATGATAAGATGAGGGTATTCCATCTCATACATCATATAGGCATTTGCTATAAATCACATTTCATGCATTCTTTCTAATCCATTTATGGTGCATTAGCTATTTCATGTAGTTATTATTGATGTTGTGTTACATATGCTTGCTATTGTGATAGATGCCTTGATAATGTACCTATTGTTTGATAGGCTATTGTTTGTGTAATGTTTTGAGTGAATGAATGCCAAACTTTGGTTCTTGAGGTGCTATGGGCCCTCATGGATCAGAATTTGTTGGATCATGAATATGTTATTCTTGTATATTCCATGTGTAATATTCCATATTGTGATTCGCGGGGGAGTATGTGCCCTCACAGATTGGAATTTGGAACATAAATGATCGTTTTAGTGTTTTTATGGAATCCGGAGTAGATTTTAAGGCATACTATCTGGAAAAACACAGAATACATGTCGTGTAGTGATTAATACATGCCATTTGTTCTTCTTTTTAGGAGGAATTTTTTTTCATAAGTACACAGCGTGTACTATATATACACACCTTGTAGTCTCTAACTGGGTCTCTGGCTGTGTGGGAAGACACATGGGGTAGGGAAAATATTTCGTGGGACACCATGTGTACTAGATGTACAGGATGTGTATTTAGACCATGTGTCTACCTGAGTGACTAATGACACTGATGGATAAAAATTTAGCAATACACACCGTGTCAGTCATGAAAATGTTGTGTAGTGTAATCCTTAGAATTCGACTCTGTGACTAACAAAACAGGTAGGTGGAAATCCTTTAGTACACATAGTGTCTGTCTAGAACACACCATGTAGTGTTTCCTGTGTATCCAGCAGTGTCACTAAGAACACGAGTTGGTGAAGCTCATCTAGTAAATGTCGTGTATGGAATAAACACTTAGTGTAGTCTTGTTCTAGGAGGATCGTGTAGCTTAGTCATGTACAAGGACATGGGAAGGGGAATAGGATTCAAGTAATCACCATGTGATAGGACAACACATCGTGTGATTGGGGTGTTACATGAACAGTTTTCATTGATGTACATGACCATGTGAATGGATTAATGGAACACATTGTGAATTTATGTTTACATGTTGTGTGTCAATGTTTTGTAAAACACAAATGCATTCCTTCTCCTATTCCCTTCTTACCCATCCAATTTTTTGTCCTTGACAATTTCGATCTAAGGTCTGTGTTTGACCTTGCCGAGTCATGCCACCGAGACGTCCTCCTGTTGTATGACAGTTATTGGGAATCAATCAGACACCGAACACGGCTGATTAGGGACTTCCAGCAGATCCTCCAGTTGTGCCAGTCTTGGAACCAGACATCATTCCCAACATATTTGCTGACACACAGTTCCTAGAAAGTGTTATGATGTTCATGTAGTCCCTCTATGGAGTACCGCATCATTACCTATCTATGGAAGAGATGACGCGGGGTTTCCAGTAGTAGCATCATCCGACATTCACAGGGGAAGGAGGACCTCAGGCTACAGGGTCATGATTAGAAGTCAAGCTTTCTATCATTGACTATCTGAAGACACCTCCAGATAGGAGGGTCAAGATTGTTATGTATAAGCTTTTGGACTCTACCAAGAGATGTTGGGATATGATCTGACCAGCGGTGCGCTAGTAGGTCATGTCCTAGGATGAGTTCTAATGTTCCTTTTATGACTAATTCTACCCAAAGTCATTGAGGCTCGATCATGCCCAAGAGTTCATGAGTCTGGAGTAGGGTATTCATTTTGTTATGGAGTATTCTTCTCACTTCATGGAGTTTTAGTGATTTAAGCCCATATTATGAGGTGACGAGTTATTCTGGGAAAGGAATTTTGAGGATTTTCGGAGTCCTGACATCTGATCTTAGTTTAATATCATTAGGTTGACGTCTATCACTTCTATCGTCAACCAGGCGTTGATCACAAAGCTTAATATGAGGGCTTATGGAGTTGTGGGCCAGGGCGGTTTGAAATACGGAGTTATTATCCCCCCCCCCCCTACAAAATAGTAGGAAGCACCGTCGGGGGTCATCACACGGTGATCCAATGAGGAAAGACACATCCTCTGGTAGCCAGGTGGTGTGCTACCAGTGTGGGAAGAGCGGTCATACAGGGCAACATTTCCTGAGAGACCCAGTGGAGTGCCGATCTTGTGGCAAGATGGGTCAACTTTTTCATTTCTATTAGATCTTCTAACTAGCAGTTGTTGCCAGGGGTTCTTCTATGACTCCTTGTACAGAAGCAGCACCACCAGTTTCTTATCAGTTTGGGAATGAGTGTACTTTTGGCTGTTCAGGCTGAGGTGGAGGTCATGGTCATGGTAGTTAGTCACCAGGCTCTTAGCGAAAACATTGTGGATCAGTTCAGACTGTTAAGGTAGGGTCATAGAGCAATGGTGATGGTCAGACTATTATAGTGGAGCAGACCCAGCATGAGCAGGATCATAGACCCTCTACCATTCTAGGTACAGTCCTAGTTGCCTCATTTTTAGCTTCTTCTCTTTTCGATACAAGGGTTTCCCATAGCTTTATATTTGTTACTGTTGTGGAGAGCCTTGAATATATATCTTTTATTCTGCTGATATCTTGATTCTAGACACACCATTGGGGAAAAGAAATGCTAATTTAAAATACTGCAAGGAGTTCCCACTTAAGGTTGCTGGGTGTCACGTCTTTTGGGACCTTTATGTCCTAGAGATGATAGGCTATGACATTATTCTCAGAATGTATTGGTTAATTCCCTTTTAGGTTTTTGTCGACTGTTATTGTCTTAGGGTGAGTTTCACATCACCATAGGGTGGATTGATTCTTTATAAGGTTGAATGGGACCTCCTGGAGAGTAGAGCGGGACCCGAGCATCATGGGATGGGATGAGTTATAGCCCATGTTTCTAGTCTATATATGGATGACCAAGAGACTTCATATATGGACTTTCCTCTAGTGGAGTATCTTTTTAGGGATGTATTTACAGAGGATTTATCAGGTTTACCTATGGAGCGAGCGGTATAATTTTCTATTGAGCTCATTCTAGGAGTAGTACAAGTGTCCATTACTCCATATAGGATGGCTACACCAGAGATACGAGAGCTCAAGAAGCAGTTAGAGGAGTTATAGGCAAAGGGTTTCATCTGACCCAATACATTTCCTTATGGGTTTCCTATCCTATTGATGAAAAATACAGATGGTACCATCAGACATTGTGTGGAATATCAGATGTTGAACCAGTTGACGGTCAAGAATTGATATCTCTTTCCAAGGATTGATGATCTCTTTGATCATCATTGAGGAACTCAGGTGTTCTCAAAGATTGAATTGAGATCCGGATACCATCAGTTTCGAGTTAGACTATCTGATATACCTTTTACAAGATTCTTGAGCAGGTATGGTCTATACAAATATGTGGTTATGTTGTTTGGTCTCACAAATGCACCTCTAGTTTTCATATCACTGATTAGCCGAGTGTTCCATCCATACTTGGATTCCTTCATGGTGGTCTTCATGGAATATTTTTTGGTTTACTCTCATACTCGACATGACCATGACACCCATATTGAGATCGTCTTGAGTACACTGAGAGAGCATCACTTAAATGCTATGCTCTCAAAATTCCACTTTTGGATGGACCAGATTCACATCAGGGGTCATGGTATCTCAGAGATAAGAGTATTAGTGGACCCAGGGAGAGTGAGAGCGATAGTTCCCTAGGAGCAGCTGAAGAACATATTTGAGGTATAGTGTTTTCTAGTGCTGGATAGATACTATAGGAATTTCATACTAGACTTCTCATGCCTATCAGTGCCACTGACGGGCCTGACTAAGAAGGGTGTGAAGTACTTATTGTCATATTCATGTGAGTTAACCTTTCAAAAGCTTAAATAGAGGTTGACATCAGCACCAATACTAGTATTTCCAGTGTCAGGATAGAGGTACACTATTTATTTTGATGCTTCAAGTATCGGTCTGGGATCAGTGCTTATGTAGGGAGAAGGATATGTTTTGTACAGGTCTCGACAGTTGAGTCCACATGAGAGGAATTACCCGACATAGGATCATGAGTTGGCGGTAGTTTTTCATACCTTACACTGTTGGATGCATTATCTTCGGGGGGAGCATTTTTTGGTTTTCACTGACCACAAATTTCTCAAGTATATCTTCACCCAATGTGGCCTAAATTTGAGACAGTGAAGGTAGGATGATAACCTTCAGTCCTTTGAATTTGATATTTCCTATACACATGGGAAAGGCAACGTTGTGGCTGATTAGTTGTGTAGGAGGACTCATATACATGAAGTTTAGGAGGCGAGTAGTGAGTGTAAGCTTATGTCTCTACTATTTGAGATGCATGTGGGGGTGCATGATAGACATGGCAGATATTTCATTCTTCTATAGCTGTTACCACTACTCTACATGAACGAGTGAGAATGTGGAAGCTATCAGATTTTGAAGGCCTATTCCTATGAGATAGCGTTTCATAAGGGGACCCTATTCCTAGATGGACCATAGGTGAGGATGAGATCTTTCATGTTCATGGGAATGTATGGGTGTCACCAGACATACACGAGGAGTTGATGCAGGACTTTCATTCATCTGTTTGGGCAATTCATCCTAGTGTCACCAAGATGTATTATTATCTATACTATTAATATTAGTGACCAGGTTTTAAGAAATATATTGTTGGGTTCGTCATGAGGTGTTCTGCATATCAGTTGGTTTAGGCGAAGCATCAGTGACCAGCATGGCTTTTGCAGCAGTTACCCATTTTCGAGTGGAAGTGGAATAATGTTGCAATGGATTTCGTGATGGTTTTACCAAGGTCTCCACAAGGGAATGATGATATATGGGTTTTCATTGACTGACTCATGAAGGTTTCTCACTTCTTTCCAATCAGGGAGAGATTCAATGTTAATGAGATTGGACGGTTGTAGATCTGTGAGATTGTACGTTTACATGGAGTTCCACACTCCATTGTTTCGGACAGGGATTCCTATTTTACATCATGGGTCTAGAAGGGGATACAGAAGGCTTTGGGAACATAGGTAATTTTGATTACATCTTAGCACCCTTGTATAGATGGCCAGTCCAAGTGTACGATTCAGGTATTTGAGGATTTTCTACAAGTAGGTATCCATGATATTAGAAGTTCTTGTGATAAGCACATACCTCTTGTGGAGTTTTCCAATAATAATAGGTTTCATGAACTATTCATATGGAACTTTATGAGGCATCGTATAGAAGGCCATACCGGTCACCCTTATGTTGGATGGAGATAGGAGAGGTAGCTATGTTGGGACATCATCTTATCCAAGAAATCATAGAGCAGTAGAGTTGATTCAGAAGAGGATGTATACAACACAGTCTCGATAGAAATATTATGTTGATCAGTGGATATGACCTCTAGAGTAGAAGTTCAGGGATCTGGTTTTCCTGCTTGTCACACCGAGGTTGGGCCACAAGAGGATTATGAGGTAGGGTATGCTTTCTACGAGGTATGTCGGGCTATTTGAGGTGTTGGAGAGAGTCAATTCAGTCACACATTGGGTCTAGTTACCTCATAGGTATCGGGCTATGCAAGGCGTCTTCCTGTATTAGCATCTTTAATGTTAATTCTCTAACCTGTCTCATGTTCATCATCCCAAAGAGGTTTAGTTATAGGTGGACAACTCATTTGAGAATCATCATATCCAGATTGTTGATCATAGTACGAAGGTTCTCTGTGGATGATCTGTTCCTCTGGTACGAGTTCTATGGTAGGACTGACAAGTACAAGATGAGACTTGGGAGAGGGAGACCAATGTACGATCACTATGACTGGAGATTTTCAGGGATTATTCTTCTACACTGCCATTCTAGGGAAATTAAGGGACAAATTTCTATAAGGGGGGAAGTTTCTAAGATCCCAGATCTTCTTTTCAGTTGTGTTTTGCTTTTCTTGTCATTTTTTAGAAAAAGAAGTATTTCGGGAAATTTCTTACGTACATGTCATGTTCTTTATGATTACACACCATGTACTAGCTTACCTCAGGTAATTGGGTGTTGGATGTGTCACGGCCCTGCCCATGGCCGTGGGTGGTGACCCAGAGACCTCCTAATGTGAGGGTCGGTTAGGTCAAGTACACGCTGTGTACTTTGAATGTACACGCCGTGTACTTTCTTTTTTATTAAACATAAATGGGTCATGTCTGATGGATAGAACTATCTCCTTCTATGGTTCGTTCGACCGAGAGAGACCATATGACCTTGGAACTACTACAAGCCCTAGATCGAGTGCTCGTTCTTCGAAAATACCGTAGTTGAATGTGTTAGTATCGCGTTGTTATGCTCTTCCTTCTCCTAGAGCTTCATTTCCTAATTACTCCTCTTTCTGAAGTTATCTTCAATTGATCATTTTGATCTTTATTGTATATCTACAGTTTTCATGGGTGATTCATGGCTTGAGATTCAAGTATTATTATCTTACAACACTATGGTAGGTTTTTTTTGTGTTTCGGTAGTTGATCATTGAGTTATATGTTCAAAAGATACCAATACCCATGATCAAGGTATTACGTGTTTAGAGGTTTAGCCCTTCTAATTTCCTACTATGCTTGTACACTTGATTAGAGGTTAATTGAATGTGAATATGGTTAATTTATATGAATTGGAAGTGTTTTCCCATGCATGTTTGGTTTATGACTGTTTGGTATTTCTTAGCCTGTTAGGATGCCTTCATTGTTTCCCATGCCTAGTATTGTAGTATTGGGGGTTTATTATCTGACATGTTATTGCATTGTAGACTGGTTATCCGAGATGTTCATCAGGTTTAGTTTGGATAAATTACATTTCTATGCTTGTTTCATGTACATAGGGATGTGAGAACTAGGTGTAGTGGACCATAGGGATACTGGACGTAAGGGATTCTCTAGAGTGTCCATTATTATTGTTACGATGCGAAGCCATATGTTGAATTGACATAAGCGATTCCTTAGAGTGTCTATAGTTCGTGGACACAAGACATAGGGGAAATAAGACATATGTGCTTCCCTAGAGAACCTTTTAGTTATCGATACAATACTATTGGGGGAATGGACGATGAGTGCTTTCCTAGAGAGTATATACTAAAGCTGAACTATAGGGGTTAGACTGTGTGTACTTAAAAGAGGGTTTCTTGTGCTTTAGATGTAATACCGGAGGGGATTAGGCTGTGAGTACATCCTAGAGGGTTACATGTGTATGATTATCAATTTACTTACTATGTGGGACTGAATGCTTTGAAACTGTGTAATTGTTTACATTTGAGTATTTTCTTTCTTACTGCTTCCTTTATTGCTGATTTTCTACCATATGTATTCACAAAATGTTAGGCACAGATCTTGTGGTGGATGCCTACTAGGATTTAGTATCAGTCCAAATTTGGTCCATGCTTTTTGGCCTAAACAGATTTAATTATTAATGGGATAGATAAGGGAAATCTCTCTTCTACTTCAGGTACTCAATTGCTTTAGAGCTGGAGAAAATGGGACCAAGAATTAGCTTGCGATGCTGTGAGTTGGTTACTTCATTCCTTTGTTCATTGGTTTAGTACTGTCTTTCAGCATTGTGACTTTTTGGATGTTTTCCTAGAAATAGGTATCATGCATCATTTAAATATATATATATATATATATGTGCCCTAGTGGTTATATTATTTAGTCTTCCACTGTTTACTTTCATATGGTATTATTATTTCTTCCACTATTTCTTTGTGTTTTACATCCACTCTCTTACTCTACCAATGAGGGAATAGTTTCCCCATTATCACACCTAATTCCCTCGCTACTACTCGGCAGCCTTTGGAGTTTGGTAAAATTCTCTTGAGTCCATGTGACCAACATGGATCTGGTCGTCTCTAGGCGGCTTCTGGAACTGGGACGTTACAGTCATTAGCCTAAATAATAATAAAAATTAATATAATCTAAAATAACCACTTTACTTGACTATAAATTCCACCCTCACCACATATCCTACCCACACATCAAAAGCCTTGAATATTTTAAAATTTCATCCCAATACTCTTACCAAGTATCCCCCACCCCGAAATTAATAAAACATTTGTTTCAATGAAATACCAAACACCACTTTTATAATGATTTTCTAAAGTGGAGGAAATTCAAGAGGTAAAATCCTCTTTTGTTTTCATTTATTCCTTTTCTTTTTCTTTTCATTTCATATCCTCACCTCCCATTATCCATGTGAAATTATAATTCCAAGAAATCTTGTAAAGTTTAATGTTATTATGATAATGTAAGAACACAAAATCTTTTTTCTCCTCCTTCCCATTGGTTCTAATAATGAAAACAATGTATTTGATATATTTATTTACCACATTCAAGGTTAATGATATTTCTATTTCCATTACCTCCATAAAGAATGGTTATAAAAAAATTTAATGGTTAAAAAATAAAATCATTTATTAATTAAATATTATTTTATTTTCTATAACAAGTTTATATGAATAATGTTAATTAATAAATATAACTATTTTATGCTGATCAAAAAAGAGAAAAACTAATTTAAATTGTTATCATTACCATTTTATCTAATGAATCAATAGAATATATTGAATAAAAATGAAATATATGAAACATTAATTTTATTAATTTTCATTAATAACATATAATTTCAATATTTTGTAACAATTATCATTTTACCTGATATTTTATACATGTATGCAAATGAAACAATCATGAAAACTAAAGAAATAAACAGTCCTGAATGATAAAACTATATTTTATTATTCATAAAAAACCACTAAATGAACATATTAAAACTATAATAAAGAAAAAATTATAAAATGTTATAAATTATTTATTTTATGGTTCTAGTTTTATAATCATATACATTATGATAATGTAAAGAACTGTTTCAGACATTATGTAAGGGATTCTCTTTGAACCTTCATTTTTTCATTGGGTTACGCTTACCCTCTCTTTACCCCCATTAAAATAGTTATTATGTAAAATTAATAAGTTCTATATTTCTATTACAATCATATGTTACTATCCCAATTATTCTTTTTGATGGTGGAATACATTTTTTATAAGGTTCCATTCTCAATTCATCTGGATAAGTGATCCTTATTATATGGAACATTCTGTTTTCATACCCATTTTCAAGTGAAATAAATTATCTATTTTAATGAATAATTATATCTTCAATAACTTATTATATCCTGAAAAAATCCATCTTTGTTCATTTTGTGTTTTATACCATCAATTATACCTCTTTTGTTTTAAAAATATCATTTAATTTTCCCATAAACCGCATAAAAGTGGATAAATTCTAAAGATTCTTAATCAATCATATTACATGTCTTAAAATTAGTTGGACATAATTTATCATGTTCTATGAAATTTTTTCTTATGAATATGAATTTATAAATTTAATCCATTCTTTAATTGACACCTTTATGATACACATATTTTTTTTTTGATTTTATCATGTTTATGATACCCATTTCATTCAATGAGTAACACTTATATCTATATGAAATTAATAATGTGGAACAAATATAAATTAATGTATCATGATGGTTTCACATAGTTAGAACTCCAATGAATGGGATAAATTTTAGTCTCATGATACATCATGTTGGAACATCGAGTGATCTTAAATCCCTTATTGGATGGTGTTCACCATGTGCAATGGTCTTGTTAGTTATCCTTAATAAATTCTCCACCATGTGAAATGGTCATAAAAGTTAGCCTTTACTCATTCATATGTCAAGTTTTGTTTGTTTACATATTCCTTGATAAATGCTCCACTATGTGAAATGGTCTTAACAATTATCCTTAGATTCATTATTTCAAAAAAATTACATAATATTTTGTATAAACTAGACATTGCAATCCATGGTTTTATTTGATTGTTAGATACACATAAAATATTGTCATAGATTTTTTAAAATGATATATATGGTATAATATTCCACCCTTGTTCATATTCATAATATTACAGTTTCCTCACTTCTTTCATCATCATTCCACCTATCGATTTCAGTTTGGTCAAACATGTATTCATCGGTGTTTAGGGTAAGTATTCTTTCTCAAGTGGATTTCATTTATTTTTTTCTTCCTCATATATGATTTTTTTTGTTTTATTATTTATGTATAACTAGATATTCCACCTAATCATGGTGGAATATATTGTTTATGATGGTGATTTTGTTTTCCTATCATAAAGAAATCTAGAAACTATATCCACGTGTCCTATACTTGAGATTGATTAATGTATGAAACCATTGTCATTTTTATAATGATTTACTTCATTATGGTTTATAATTAATATTAAAAATAGTTAATCCACTAATGTGTTTAGATTGAAATGTAGTTGAGGATACACCATGGCTATTTTGTTGGCTATTGGTAATGTTTCTGTGTGGTAAGGGCTTCTTATAGGTTCTCTTCAATTTTGTATATTTGGAGTTGTCTGTTATATTAATTGTAATTGATGTTTATAATTAACTGTTAGAGTCTGAATGTCTTGATATTGATTCATATATGGTAATATATGTTTCTGAATTCCATGGAAGGCCAATGAACCTTTGAGCTAAAGTGTAAAAGAATCCTATGATTATGTGGTCTCTAAAATTTTACCAATAGTTTTGATAGTTTTTCCATTTTAGAATGTATGTGTGATATCCAATAAGTTTTTAATTTCCCCCTTTCATTTAAGAAATTTTTTTTTGAATAAATATAATCCTTATACATTCAATCAAAATATTATGGTCATTATATATTATGTAACTGATCATACAATATCCCAAGGGGTTTTCCAACATTATTGAAATTGGTAATGTTGGGGTTTGAATGATATGATATGTGGATTTTAGATTAGATCATGTAGGCTCATTAGTGAGCTTGATAGAGTGTATGAGAAGATAGTGTGTTTAAATTTGGAATAAATTTATTATTATATGTTAGGGGGTGAAATTAAATGTTTTTTGTGATATGATTTTAGGGAATGTCACGGATGCATTTTGAAATATATTTTTTATAGTGTAATAGAAATTGATTGAAAATGGTTCTCAATCTATGAAAATTAAATTTTTAGGATGTATAATTCCTTTCAATGATCTTTTTACCTATAAGGGTTTTAACTACGAATTGTTATATAGTTAAATAATTTTGACGATGATTAAATGGATGTGTTATATGAATAAAGGATTAAATGGATGAATTGTGAAAATTAGTTATTGATGAAGATTGTAATAGTATAAAGAGATTAAAAAATGTTTAAAAGGAACCACAATTTTATTTTAGTGTGTTAAATGGTGAATTATGATGAACATTGAATAGTGGAAAAAGATGTAATTGTTTAGGATTTGACTTCGCCTCCTACCATGATGAGATATTATGTTAGACATGGGGTTCACACTAGGATGAGATATTAGGATATAAATTGTGTTAATTTCATGTAGATATATTTTTTTGGGCATAGTGTTCATTCGAAAATTATATAATGAGTTGTACATGGAGTTCCTTTCAATTATTTATCTGATTAATAGTATTAAGATATATGAAATTTTTTTAAAGTAGGTTTGTATGACCTCATAAGTTACCTAAAATATTGATTGTTGATAGGTTTATTTAAGGTTATACATTAATTTATTAATTAATTTCTATATTTATCTTTATAATAGTTATTACTTAAGAAACCATTTTTGGTGGCCTATAGGGTTATTCTCACACCCTGCATAGGCCACTATGGCACATTGGTGCCTGGGAATATACTATTTGTTGTAGGAATAATTTTATGGTTGGGAAATAACTCTTGTATTTGATTTTGGATAATTTATGGAGAATGGGTTATTATGACTAATCCTAAACATGGTATTATGTCATCGATTTTCCTAGATGTAGTTTTTTAGATTTTATTGTATGAATACATAACATTTAGGGTATACATATAATAGTTATTTCATGATTCACCTAGATAAACACGGGAATATTTCATAGGTTATTCTATTTACTAATTATAATATTCAATATATATTTTTTTATTTTTTTCCTTGAATTTATACAATATAATAATTACTATTAGAACATAAATGATTTAAAGATCACAAATGAAAAATCCTATTTTAATAATGAGATAAATATTTTAGGATAATTTATCATTATATGTATATTAAAAATGCCTTTTAATAGAAAATATGTACCATTATTAAAAATATTCTACCATTATTAAACATATTCTTCAAATAGTAAAAATATTCAAGTGTTCATTTAATGTTTTTACCAATATATTAAATGTATTAAATTTAGTTGAATATGTATACAATAAGATTTGAAACTATCACACTCATGTAATCGCCATCAATGTGCTACCAAAACCCATCTTTTACTGCCACCCATATGCTACCTCTTGCATTTTGATACCACTATATCAAATTAGAAACCACTAGATGAGCTCTATTTATAATCATATTACCACAAAAGTGGTTCCATTGTTAGATCAATTGTTCTACCACTAGTCCTGCTAACATTAATTCATTTGTACTATAGCAAATATATGCTACTACATTACTATGCCACTATTATCTTTCTACCATTTCTGTTATACATGATTCTAAACTGATTCATCTAATGACTAGTTTATGGATTTAATGAACACATTTTCTTGTGGTTTACTTTAATGATTATTATAGAGCCATTTCATATATTCATTGAAGACCAAGTCAATGTTTCCTGATTTACTATTTAGTATGATGATCGTGGATATCATTTATATTATTCTTCATTGGATATTTGATGTTAAAAAGGTATATATTTCCATAGGAATCCATTGTTTGTGTGACCACAAAGAGAACACAAACATTATGTGAAAGTTTGTAATTCATAGAAGATCTAGTTCGTTTATTCCCTTGAATCAGTATATGATTTTCATATCATGTTCATATAGTAAAGATAACTTCATGACACTCTTATCATGTAACATTTTGAGAACATGTTCAAGCCCCTCTCCAATTAAAATTCGAGGACCCTTGATTATTTAAATAATCACATTCCAAACTATACTACTTTTTACAATATCTAATTCATTTCTACAAATTATTTTATCAATTTAATAAATATGGATATTATACACTATATATCTACACACACTAACTCCATTGATCTAACTGGATAAATCCCAATATTTTCTCAATCATTGTTATATGTATACCCATGAAAACTGTAGAAGATTTCATGTGTGACAAATGTTTTTTATTTCTTGCAATGTATAACTATGGAGTCTTTGATACTGGAAAGATTGTGTTATTATTTTTATATTCGATCAAAGTATTGGACCAGATTATTGGTTATAATAATCACCATTGAAACATATAATTGTTCAGTGGAGGGGATTAGGTTTTGGCTTGTGAAAGAAAAGAAATTTTGTTCCATTGTCAGTATGTGTTTTGTTTTAAATTTTCAATGATTAAAGTGAATTTTTTAATTTATAAGAAAATCTTATACATTAATAGTTATTATCAATTTCTGTTTATATAAAGTATAGGATTAATTAAATCTATTTCAAAAGTTAATGTAATTTAAAATATTATTTAAACTGATCAAAAATTAATATTGAAGAAATATTTTAAAATATAAAATTTATATTAATCTATTTTTTTTTTAACTTGGTGATTTAATTTTAATTCATTTATTTTATTTTAACTGCTTTTGAATGATTTATAATTGATCCCTCAAGTCACCCCCTCATGAGTTATTCACTCTGAACAACTTTTGGTCTAAATGTGTTTTAAAAATATCCTTTCATCTATGAATTTAATTGTCTTTTAATGTCCATAAATATATATTACTTCCAAATTTAGTTATTTATTGAGAATAATAGAAAATTGCGGTTTTCTATGAATAGTCCATATTTTAATAGAATTGTCTATGATTAGTAGAAGATTAAAATAAAAATTCACATAGAGAGTATGTGTTTATATATTTTTATAAAAATTAAATATCAATATGAGAAATATAAAACTAATATAACAACATGGAGTAATTATAATATAACTTCGTATGATAATAATTATAATGTCATGAATGCTATATATTTTGATTTGTGTGATGATTATTTTATTAGAGTATCTTCCTATAAAAATTATTTTGATTGTTGGGATATTTTACGTGTTTGACTTTTAAAAATTCTAATTTCAAATAAGTAAATTTAAATACACATAATTTTAAATATGACATGTTAATCAAACAAATAATGATCCTATTAAGAAAATTTATCTCAGAAATAGTTAGATTGTGAAGAGAATTCACAAACTAGGTAAACCTATCTCTGATAAAGATAAAGTGTTGCAAAAATTGAGATGTATACCATATTGATGGAGATGAACCCTAGTATAAATAAGGAAAAAATTTAAAGGTAGAAAGTTACCTATTGAGGAGAAGATGGTAGAAAAGATTTTTTTCAAGGAAGAACTAAATGTGAGTAGTGAATTGGAGGATGAACAAAAAATTAAATCTATAACCTTCAAATATACTATTTCAAAAAAATGAGAAAATTCAAGATGAAATTTTATGTGATGTTGAGTCACATACTGATAGTGATGTAGAGATTCCCCATCTAACTAAAATATTAAAAAGGTACAAGAAGATGAATATGTTCTTTATCATCCTGGCTATAAATTAATAATATAACGATAATGGAAAAGATATAAAGGATTTAATGTATAATAATTATTGAAAGGAAATAAAATTTTATTAATATATGGGGAATGGTCATGTCAAATCATAATTTCCAAAGATAAAAATCAAGAAATATATGATAATAAAGATAAGAGTTTCATGAAATTCATAAAGGAAACTTGGGGTGAATCTTAAGACAGTTCAAGTGATGAAAAATCAACTCTTATTAACAATAATAATAATAATAGAGACAACATGTGTATTATGAGAAACATTTCTTAGGTATCTAGAGTCTCTCAATATTCTCATATTATTATCTATGATCAATATTAAGATAAAAATAATAATCCGAACTTATCTAATGAGGAGATGTTCTAATACTTTAATATTTTTGAAGATATATCTTATTATAATAAATATAAATAAACTATTTTAAGGAAACAACCTACCATAAAATATTTTTTTATTTCATACTATAGTATTGAGAAAGAAAAAAATTTATCAAATGATAATAGATAACAATGAATTAAAGTAATGTATTGAGAAACTAAAAAATTATCTATATATATTATTTAGTGGGGGAAATAATCATACACAAATTATTGGAATGAAGACTTCTCCCAACTAAACTAATGGTATTGGTTATCAACCTAGAAAATGTAGAAATATTAAGAATATTTTGCATTTCAATTTCTAGTTCGGTAAATTATTTTACTACTACATACTCATTAAGAACCAATAAAATATTTATATGTAAATGGATAATATTTTATTACAGGAATAATTATAAGAAAATATAGTTTTTATTAGATTTTATTGCTAAAAATTATACTCCTAAGAAGAATCGTCTCCCAAATTCATTTTCTGGGGTGAAATTGGAATTGTATGAAAAATGAATGAAATGATTCACTTAGATCATATGGTACATGTGTATTTGATTTTCCAAACATATTAATAGAGATTACTCATTAATGAATATTTTTATTAAATTGGATTGTGTACATGTCCCTTTCATTGAAAATTTTAATAGGAATACAATTGTCTGTGACCAAATCAAGAATTCTAATACTATTTTAATTTCAAAAAAATTAATTGTATATGGTTTAATCTAAAATTTACATAGATTATAATTGAAATGTGATGATGGTTTTCTTGTTTTATTTAAAAATTACGCCTGAATAGATTTTTATACATGAATTTATTTATTTTTTACTTCCTTATAAAATTATATTGTTTATGCAATTAATTTAGACTCTTTATTTTCTCAAATTATTTCTTGTATAATTGCCTTTCACAAATAATTTTGGTTTTGTCATAGGATACATTTCAATTATAATATTCACTATCATAGAAATGTTAGTAAAGTGTTTCTCAACGGTTAAAATAAAATAGTATTTCAATGTGATAAACTCTGTAACCCATGTTAAAAATTGAAAAATAACAAAGTATGTTTCAAATCAAAAAAAGAAGATTAAGCATATATGCCACTAGAGATGGTTCTCATGGAAATGATTGGACCTTATAGATTTTAATGTTTAAATGGTATGGACTATGTTTATATTATTTTAGGTTACATTTCTAGGTATAATTGGGTAATTATTCTAGATACCAGATAAGAATCCTTTTCTTATTTTACCAAGTATTCTAAATCTGTGGAAAATGTAGGTGTTGTGAATAATACCATTACAAGTGACAATGGATTGTTTTTAAAAATCATGAATTTGATTCCTTTTTATCATAAAATTTCTGTATTCACTAATTTTATATTTCTATAACCCCATGATATAAATTTTTTATAAAGGAGAAATATATCACTTTAAAAAATTATCTATATTATGCTCAATGAGAATGATTTACCTATTTTTTGGGTTGAGGGTATAAATATATACTTTTATATAATCAATAGAGTTTTAATTAGACATAAAATAATTAAATATCATTATAAATTATGGAATAATATAAATACAACTATTAATAATACAATTCCTTATTGTAGATTCATTATTCTTAACACTAAGGATAATCTAGAAAAATATTCTTCCAAATGTGGTGAAGGATTTTACCTTGGTTATTCAAATTTTATTAATTTATATAGTTTTTTAAATAAAATAACCATGACCGTATAAGAATATTTTCAAGTCTAATTTGATGAAAAATATCAACATTACCCATAGGTGTCTTTATTTTAACATGAGGATGATCTGTCAATTTTTAATATCAATGAAAAATCTTCTAAAAATTAATTGAAATAAGAAGAAAAGTAATCTAATTTTGAGGAACATGTTGGACATAAATAATAACCTATAGAAAACCATCTCTATTATAAAACATATTTTACTAGAGTTAGTATGACTCATAGGTTCCATCCCTAAATTTTTTAGTTGGATTTCTAGATATATGTACAAAAACTAGAGCATCATTTAGAAACCAAGTTGAAAATCATGAATTCTTGTCACTTATTAAACCTAATAACATTAATGATCTAATTAATGAGGATTATTGTGTGATGGAAATATAATATTAAATTAATCGATTTGTATGAATTTTTTGGGAACTAATATATATACATAAATAAACACTGACCATTGACATGATGTGGGGATTTAGAAAAATGTTCATGAATCAAGAACTATGATAAAAAATAATGTAGGATTTGATACATAAGGATATTTTCAAGAATGCGATTTTGAATATGAAGAAACCATTACAAAAGTGTCAAGATATTAATCATTTAAAATAATTCTTCCTTATGTATCAAATTTAGAAATTGAAATATATCAAATTCATATAAAAAGTGTATTATTAAATGCTAATATTTTCTAGGATGTTATTGTATAACAACCCATAGATTTAAAAATAATCATTTTTGAAATCATTTTTCTAATATATAAACAACCTTATATGGTTTAAAACTAGATCCTAAATCTTAGTATGATAGGATCAACCATTTTCAAATTTATAATGGTTTTGAAATTTCAAAGTTAATCCTACTCTAGTTATAAAATGATATTCATAGGATGTTTTAGTTGTTCAAAAATTTATTCATGATATTATTTTCTACCCATAAAAAAATTGATTCTGTATAGGTTTTTTAAGATGATTCAATATTAATTTTAATTAAGCTTAATGGTTCAAAATTTATTAATTTTTTGTTTTAATATCATTCAAAATACTGATAGAAATATTTTATATCAAAATAATTAATAAAATACCATCTAAATATTATTAATTTCGATAATTATAAAATTATTAAAAATAAATATAGTTGAAGTTGTAATATGTATTATGATGAAGTTATAATGTCAATAGATCAGACCAGCTATAGTGTTAGGATTAGAAACTTTCTAACATAACTTATATCCAACCTGATATTATGTTTTGTGTGTGTTTGTGTTCCCATATTATGAAAATTATAAAGAATAATATTTAATTTATGCAATAATAATTTTCATTCACATAAAATATTAAACCCATTTTGGACATTTATAACATAGAGTTCATGAATTTTACCTACTGAGTTATTCTAATGATAATTTTTTTGGTTATATGTTAGATAGAAAAAGAATCTAAAAAAATTTATATTTTGTGAAATTTACTAGTATCATTGTTTTATAACATAGAAAATTATGTTTCATTTTATAAAAATGATGTTATGTAGATATCAAAAATAATTTATTGTGAAAAAAATTATCATCATGAAACTAACATTACTAGATTTTGGATAAAATTCAGACAATTCCGTATAAATTTGGAAAAAAAATGCAATTAATATTTCTTGGAATCAATTGTCTGATTCATGGACAAAGATAATTGACTTAATACATCAATATTAGAGATTATATTTTCTTATGGTTAATATAACAGGTGAATCAATTAGAACTGAACATTTTCTTGATGATATTCTTTAAATTTTATTGAATTGTAATATGTTTAGCTAAATCAAACATGAATGAGGAATAATAAATTATATATAATACTTTATCTTGTATGAACCGCCATTTTATATAGAAACATTGGATAATCCATCATTATTTTTCCATTATTAGAACTGTCCATTATTGGAATGATTTACTATTGTAATGATCCATCATTAGAATGATCCACTATTGGAAAGATCTATTGTTGTGATTCTATTAGTCTCTATTTCTATTTTCTTCCGGTTAAACATCTGTTTTTCTATCTTTTATATTTTTATATCATTAAATATTAATTTTATTTAATCATTTATCTTTTCTTATAGTTTTATAATTCAAATCCATTAATGTTAAATACAAATTAATGTCCAAATTTGAGTAACTCTCTCTCTCTCTCTTGCAAAAACTCTATAAAACCATTTCTCATTCCCTTTCTCTCCAAAACATCAACATTCATTGTTTTATTTAGTCAACCTTTGTCTTTCTATAATGGATATATTTTAGAAACCATTGTTATCATATCCTAGAAGATCATGGAATAATATTAAATATGGAAGATAATTGATCCATGATGTTCTAGGGCCGAGAAACCCCCATCTTGAAAATTGTGTGGTTTTTATAGAAAAATAAGTAGATTCCAAATGGATATTTTCATGTAAATCATTGGTACATAATATGATCTTGCAACTACAATGGATATTTTGGTTCTCAAGAAATAATATTCCTTTTTATACAATTTTATTTAGTCAGTGCTACCAATACTCAAAGTATAGTTTTGGAAAATAGAAAGGTATAATTTGATGTATGATTAATGGACAAGAGGATAGATTTTCATCAATTGATTAGGTCAAGTGAATCAATATACCTCATCAATGAGATTAGGATAAAAATAGAGGATATTTTTTTTATAGTGAGTGGGTTGTATATGAGGGTACACATTTGGAGATCACTAATTATAATCCTTTGGAATGTCCTATCACTACTAAACTAGATGAAGAATGAAAACATCTGTTTATGACCATTAAATAATTACAATGTAATAATAATAGAATTATCAGTACTATGAGATATTGTGATGTGTTTCTTATAATAATTATTAAATAATTTTGTAGAATAAATTTATGTGTATATCTTATGTGACATCATGTTGGGATAGAAATGGATGCTAATTATTTAATGGGTCCTTTTCTATCATGATGTCTTGGTAGTTATCCTTGTCTTATATTTTCTATGTAGTGTTTTTTGTTTTTTACACATTTCCCATTTTTCATTTATGATTACCATGATACATAATGTATCATTGTTCATGATTATGACTCCCATTCAATTTATTACTCATTAATATCCCTATTTTATAAAAAATATTATACTCTTGTTGTAATTATAGGTTTTTTCCTTACTATGCTTTATTTTACAACCATTTATTATGTATATCCCTAGTTTATCCCATGCAATTTTATGTAAGACCATCTTAAAGAAGTTTTCAATAAAGATTATGTTTTCCTTTTTTAAATCTTTATCTCAGGTACCTAATTCATAAGTACATTATACATAACAATAATGCAGGTTTAGTTATGTATGAAATTATGTAATAAAAAATGTATTAATGTGTAATAATAATATGTTTTGTTATAGTTTCTATTAGATGAAAATTTTAGTTAAATTAGGTTTTAGGATTTGAAAAATCTAGATAAATATTTATGGATAATATTGTGTATAAAAAACATCAGAAACTTTTGGTAAAAATAGAGTTAATTTTTTATGAGGTAAATACATACCTGCCTAGATACATCAAGTGGAAATGGTTCTGGTACAATTGTTTGTAGGGGTAATAAATCAGGCAAGGTGTGTCGATCCTGGCTCGATGAAACCTGATATAAGACAACATGCCTTATTTCTCACCTGGTTAGGTACTCTAGTAGGATATGCTTTATTAAAAACCATAAACTCATTAAAAATCATTTTAAAGGGGAAAATTTACAATAATAATATATGTTAGGAAAAAGATCGTGTATACCATATATTTAATACTTTAAATTCATATGTTATTTAAATTAATGTAAGTAATAAGTTATCAAGATAATTAAAAAATTTGCAGTTATGTGTTTCATATTTTATGAATTCTCATCCCTAATAGTCCCTTAAATCTATCCAGTGTATTGAAATAGAATGAATGAGGTAAAAAATGATTTCAATGGGTAATGTGATGACAACCCTAATGATATGCCCAGTGAAATGGGAGTGGGGATCATAAAATTTATGATTATACACTCCCTGCAAATGCATGTTTTTAATAGATACCTAGTTCCAGAGGATCACCTGAATCCCCATAAAAAAGAACAACCCAAAATTGATATCTTTATGTGATAATGACCACCAACATTAAATATCTCATTCAAAACCTTAATCAAGAAACAATATATCAACTCCATTGAGATAACCTTTTCTGTAATTCAATGTTCCAAATAAGAGAATGTTCTACAAGAAGCTTATCATATGGAACGTGAAGATGGTCAGTGGTGTAAATTGGTCTAATATGTGAAGAGTAATGAAGATAATTAAGTAATGTGGTCAATGAAATTCTGGAAAAATGATTTTTTGATAAATAATTTACTCACACTCTGCAAAATAAAATGGTAATGGATATTCTTTCCCTCAAGAAAAAAAATGATGAATATACTAAGGCATAAAAGGAAAACATCAAAAGACTTTCATGATATAAATTTTTATTTTTCAGTACCCCCAAATGAAACGTTGGACTCTTATTTGGTGGGATAATACCACACCTACGAAAATATGTTGTTATCCATGACATTAATTGCAATGAGGAAGCTAACCACAAGACCACAATGTATTAATGGAGGTTGGATACCCTCATGGGAATAATTTTGATAAGAAGTGAAAAGTGGATATTAATTATATAGGTATTATGGTGAAATATAATAGTTCTAAGAAATTTAAGCATCCCAATTGTCAATGTTATAGAAATAAAAACCCTAGAAATATCCTATGGGGGTGATGAAATTCATTAATTGTTGGAAGGAAGATTAGCTAGCTTGTGATTGTCAACAAGAGAAAACCACAAATCTAGTGGAGGAAATGAATTCTCTAATCAACCCATATTGAATTTTTTATTCATTCAACTATAATGGATCCATGGAAGTTTTCATATTAATTAACTAATATAGGGTTTTTTTGAGATAACCAATAACCACCACGGTAGCAATGGTGAGATTTTTATATCCCAACTACAGTGGTGGTTCCCCAAAATAATGTGGTGACAAGTACAGTAGTTATTTATTCTAGGATAGAAAATATACATATTAATTCCAGTTATACGCCTTCATAAATATCATGAATTTTTTGTATAACTATACAAACATCACAAAATATAATAGAACTGGAGTTACAAGTTAAAATGAAACATGGGGAAATTATTGTATCCCATGTATATAACACCCCCTTTACCAAATTATGTGTACTGAAATCCCATAAACACGTTTCATATTCCATTTAATGGAATTTGACATAATTTTGTGAATTTGTTGGCTTTACCTGTATAGATCAAACATATATTTATATGCGAATAAAATTGCTCTTTATATCATGAATCGAACACTTATTATATACCAGTGAAATCTTGGGGACAAATATTATTTACAACCAATATATCAATAATGGATATTATTTCCCATTAAAAAAAAATATTTGTCTAAAATTACTTATTCTAACAATAGAATCATCATCAATGACATTCCTAATGTGGAGGAGTAAACTAATGTGTTTCTCAATGAATTTTACAGTCTTCCTCCTAGATTAGTGGTTGAATTAAAAATTGTGTTTAACATGGGGCATTACCATTATACATGACTCCATATAGAATTTATATTTTCGAACTTGAGGAGCTAAATAGACTAATACATGAGAATTTTTACAAAGGTATCACAAACCCTCAGGCTTCACCATATGTTTCAGAAGTCCCCTACATCAAAAAAAAGGATTGGTAAATTTTCCTTGTCCTTGATTATCATGATATCATAAATATCATGATAATTAACATGTATCCTCTTCAATATAATGATAACTTTTTTATAAGATATGTATATTGCAATATTTAAATATGGTGAATCTATGGTCGAGTAATTACCATGTTATGGTGATGAAGGAAGATGTCTGTAAGTATGATTTTAGTACAAGTTACATGAACTATGAGTACATAGTATATCCATTAAGACTAACTAATCCTTTAGAAATATTCAAGTACACGGTGAATGGAGTCTTTAATTTATACCAAGAAATATTTTGGTAGTCTTTATAGATGATATTATAATGTTATGAAAAAATAATTTGGTGAATTAAAATCATCTGATAACTATGATAAAGACACTATGAAAGGATAATTTTTAAGAAAAGTGTCGAAAATGCGAGTTCTGGTTGAATGATGTCTCATTCTTAGAGAATATAAACCAAAGAAATTGGATATTTTTCACCTTTAATAGACATAAGAAATTTAATTATTATTGAGGATAACATCATTGATGGATATCCATTGTTTTCATGGATTAGTTTGTATTATAATCATTTTGAGATAAATTTGTCACGATTGTCCAATACATGGACCATGATAACATAGAATGGAATCAATATTTCTTGGAATGTTTAATGTGAATAAAGATTAATCTAGTTCAGATGAAGGATAAAAAATACCTATATTCTCACACTATATACACATTTATAACTTTTCAGTGTCTTCAGCAATGCTCTAATGAAGGGATTGGGCTATGTGTTAATAAAAAATGACAAATTCAATGACTATTCATCAAGGAATAATAATGTTAAGGGAAAATACTATATAAAACATGATCATGAGTTAGATGCAATGATATTATATCTGAAAATAATATTTTATTATTTATTTCAGGGAATTTTGAAATACATACCGATCAAAAAATTCGTTTTAATATATTTACACAGAAATGGATAATATGCACCAATGATGATGGTTAGTACTGATCAAAGACTATGAATACTTAATCAACTACCTTCCTGGTAAAAATATAATATGGTAGACTCTCATAGTAGAAAGGATACATCAATTCTATTAGTGATGACAATTGAGAGGGATCTTGTATTCATATATTTCAAAAGGATGGACACACTAATCATAAATGAAGGTACATCATCAATCATTTTAGAAAAAATTTCATAGTGATCCATTAATAAAAGATTAAGTAATCATAGAAAAATTTTGTAAGGATTTTGAATAAATATGAATGTATATGAAAATGGAAATCCATATTGTTTACTATTAATAAAAAATTAGTTTTGAGAGTTCAACCAAGACTGTGATTACCATCTAATCAGGAGTTAAATAAAAAGATTCTAGATGATTCACATAGCCATTCTTTCTCCATCCACCCAAGAATCACAAAGATATATCAATATCTCTGAGAACACTATAGGTGGGATAATATGATGAATGAGATCAGAGAATATTAATAAAAATTTCATGTATGTCATCAAGTGAAATAAGAAAGGAAAAAAATAAAGGGGTGATGAAATTATTACCCATACCTATATTAAAATAGAAAAACATCACCATGGACTCTGTTACTAGTCTCTAAAAAACATCAATAGGTAATAATGTATATCAATTTTGGTGGATCTTCTTAAAAATAATTCACACATTATTTTAATTCGATAGTATTTATCAGTCAACCAACATGAAATGATATATAATAGAGTACCGGTGAGTTTGTAAGAAGTATCACTGTCTAATATATTCGATTTAGATATGAGACTCACCATCATGTTTTAGAAAAGTCTCCAACATGCTCAAAACACTGAGTTGAACTTCATCACGGCTTGTCATCCATAAACTAATGGAATATATTAGTGGATTATCCAATCACATGGAGACATATTTAATCCATTTTCAATATACTGCAAAGGTGTAGAGGATAAACATATTATTATTCTCTAGTTATCTTATAATAAAAAATTTCACTGAAGAATCCAAATGGCTCCCAATGAATCTAGTTATAGGAAGAGGTATAAAACACATGAATGATTGGTTGATGTAGTGGAACCAAAAATTTCTACATCCAAAAATATCCAAGGGAATGGAGGAAAATGTTATGACCATTTAGCAGCACATCAATGATACTCAGAGTCAACTGAATATCTATACTGACAATCACCAAGGAAACCTATCATTTGATGTCCGAGACATTGTATTCCTATTATTATATCCATGGATCAAAGTGATGAAATTTGGGAATAAGGTTAATCTTATTCCAAAAAACATTATCCCCTTGGATATCCTTGATCAAATTATAGTGGTGGCCTAAAAATCAGATTCTGAAAAAACCAATCCCTCGTACATGATTTATTCCATGTGTCACTCTTTATAAATTACATAACATACCCCTTACATGTACTCAATACCGATTTGGTACCATTGAAAATTTTATATTCCTAATAGGAGCCTCTATTGAAGATCATATATCGTAGATACATTGTTTTAAAAAAATATCATAATGCACCTGGTCAAACTAAAGTGGAGAAACCAAAAATCTAATAAAGAAATGTGGGAGCTAGACTAAGTAATGAATTAGATTCTCCATAATTTATTTTATTTAGGGAAATGAATATTTTTTAGTGACATTTCCTAGGGGGGATAATTTTATAATGACACAAATTATTATAAATAAATGTTTTCTAGTGATTTAATTAAATGCATTATTTTGTAATATGGCTATAGAAAAATGATCTGATATAGTTTTATTATATTCAATAGGTTTTAAAATACTATAATTAATCATTTCAATTAATAATATATCAATTTAATAGTGATCACATGATTAGTAAAAATATAAGGCTTTAATAAATTTAATTGACATGGAAAAAGGGAGTGTTGGCCTCAAACAGTAAGATCGTTCTCCATAAAGCCAATTTATCAGAGATTCTAGGGGGGAAAATATCAATGGGATTCGACCT
Source organism: Viscum album (assembly GCA_963277665.1). Lineage (NCBI taxonomy): Eukaryota > Viridiplantae > Streptophyta > Magnoliopsida > Santalales > Viscaceae > Viscum > Viscum album. The sequence continues at coordinate 1,186,521,953 of OY728121.1, read as the reverse complement.
TGACCAAGAAAAATATGAGATCCAACAACATATTAATGGGGAAAACCATCTATATGAGACGTTCAAGCTCAATGAGGTCACATCTGAAACCTTGTTCGTTGAACCACTCCATGAAAGTCTCATAGTTTCACACCATACCTGTTGGGTGTATTCTGGTGTATTAAAGTGATTTGATTCAATAAACGAGAAATATGATATTATAAATTATTTTTTACAAAATAATTTAAATATTTTCAACCTATTATTGTTATATATAATGGATATTTATTTTTCTATAACAAAACACAAATTATAATTTTGAGTAATATTCAAATTAAATAAAGGAATGTATTTTTATAATTCATGGTATATTGAAATAAATAATATTTTAATTAAATAATATTATTAAATATTGATTATTAACTATAAATTATCATATAATTTTTATGATGTTAAATGTAATTCTTATAAGGGTTCAAAAACTATTATTGTTAAACAAACCCATCATTTCTCAACAAATTTAAATTCTTATGTTAAAAGTGAAAATGAACATAATTAGAAAATAAATTTCATAAAATTATTTTTATATTAAGAATAATAATATTTAAATTATGCAATGGTGTAATTATCATAATTCTCTTTGTTTTCCAAATTTTTAGTTAAAATTTAAATACCAAATAATCATACTTTATGTATTATTACATCATAATGATCCAAAAGTGATGTAATAATAAATATATATTTTATCAATGAAAAAATATTTTTTTACTCTAAAAAATCTTTTATATGTTTATTTTTTTATTTTAATAATTCCTTTATTATTTTTCCAAAACCACTAACAATCAATTATGTTTTAAAATCATTTCTTTAAGAGTATGATTTACATCCAAAAATAAAAAGGTATTATTTTATTAACATTAGACCATTATCATATCAAATAACTAAAATGACACCATTTTTTATGAATACATTTTAAAAATCATTATAAGGTCTTCGGTTTTCTTATTTTATTATATAGAGTCCAGAACCTATGATTGATAATTATTATAGAAATCCAGTCTATACCTATATAAAACCAACCAATATCCCAGTCCACATCACTAAAAATATTTCAAGAATGTATTCAATATTCCATCCCCTCTCTATAGTCCTAAAATGTTTCCCCCAATATCTTAATAATCTAATCCCAATCATTTTGTGTCACACACTCATGTATTGTATCCTAATCTTCATTTTTTTCATGTTTCTTTATTATTTATGCCATTAATACCCCATTAATTTTTTAGAATATATATTTACATATCCCAATTAATTAAAATTTAATTTACAAATTATGAGATACACCTTTTCCTCTCATCAAATAATTTGATTATTTTTTTAAGTTTTTTTTCTCATGATATTTCATGGTCAATTTCCATGCTAAAACAATTGTGTATTGAATAGTATACACATATCCATTCAAGTGTTTTTACTTCATAAACTTATTCCAACTTGAAATAGTACATTCATTAATTTATTTCACACTACTTGGTCTGAGAATAAAATTTGATGATAAATTATTTCATGTTTTATATTATATGTGGCACATTTAGGTCTCAGAATGAAATTAATGTGATTGATCTACCGGAAATTTTATTTTGTTCCAATGCATTGGGTGATTACTCGTTTCCTGAGACATCATCTTGGGATAGGGGTGATCATAATTACATTATAGGGATTTTCTATCATGATTAATCTGTATTTAGCCTTGACCTATGATTATGATGCAATGTTTTGAGTTATTTCAACATTTCACATAATTCCATTATGATTATCTTAATATATCAGGACTCATTATTCTTGTTTTTTTCTTAATACTTTTATGACCCATTGATATTAATATTTTATAACATATATTATTATTTTAATTTTATTCCATGTTTATTCAAATACTAATCTTTATAGCTCACCCATTTCTTTTGTATATCCCTATGTTATCTCTTAGAGTTGTAAGTATGATAAAGATAAATAAGTTTTCAATAGTTATGTTTATTTCATATTTTTAGTTGTTATGTAATGTACCTAAATACCAAATAAAATAGAATTTTCATTATTGCGGTTTGTATATTGTGTAATTTTATATAATTAATTAGGTATTAATGTTAGATAGAGATAATGGTTTTTATAAGGGCTCTGTTTGAATGACACCAACAGGGAACTGGTTTAAATATTTATAGATATCCATTATTTAGATATATTCTTAAAAGGACCAAATGTTTTTTTTAGAAATGATGATTATTTTTGGGGATTCTTGTTACTAATGTTTATTTTTCATAAAGGAACTTGAGGACTCCACTTTCTTATTGGAGAAACATTGACTTCCATTGTGAGTTGTATTTCATTTGTTTCTCTTGAAGAGTGAAATTACATAAGAGTTTGTTAACCTTTGATAGGGAAGATATAATATCTAGGATTTCGGGATCTATTTCAGGAACCATATATAATATTACTAGTGTATTCAACTGGATGGGGAGGCTAGGGATGTGAATTGTGATGAGGCTATAAATCCAATGATCTAGTTCCCCGTCAGTTTTTTATTCTAACATCATATCTAGAGGAAATATAGAGATTAGATGTTTTTTGGGGATGGTGGATAAAATATGATTTTTCTAAGAGGCTCATCATCAAGATTAACTATGTAGAATAATTTTGGACCATGGTTTCTATTTTCTCATATTTATGGTATTGCAGCCAGTGTGGGGAGGTCTCATCACCTTCTTCAGGTTTCTCTATGGGTGGGGGCTCTTTTCCAAATACTAAGGAATCATATGGGTCGTTCTATTATCGAGGCTATAGATATTAGAAGCTATTGTTCTTAAAAATTCTATGAAGTTAGTGTATTGATGGTGTTCCACAATATTTTCTGTATTTGTGGTAGTTGTAGATGATGTAGTATTAATTGGTTTCTCCATATTTCAATCTATTGAGTGGATATATGGAATGTAGAGCACATCCCAAAATTGGTTATCATTCCCTATAAGTAAATAATATCCATTGAAGAGGTATCTATAATTTTTGAGAGAAAATTGAGTAGTTCATGTTCACATTCATTTCTTGGAGCTTCTAATGTAAGTTAATAAAAACATTGTTTGAGGCACACTTTTTATTTTTTAATCATGGGTCCATACATTGTTTTATTCATAATGTGGGAAATATTTCATATCATCTACCAAAGTGTGGGTTTTTAGAGTTTAATTGTAGAGAAATATTTTCAATTATGGAAGACTATTCTCTTTGGAAGTCAATTTTATTTGTTTGATGTATGTAAAAACTATAATCTACTACTTTGGAAGGAATACAATTGGGGAGGATTCCTGTGTTTTTAGATTCATACGTAAAATATCAACTTTGAAATGGAATTTACATATTTGTAAAATACTATCATGGATTTCATTATGTACTATTTTTTTTTATGTTGATGGAGTTTTTATCAAGTTTCTTGGTGATAAAGTCCAATGGATATGTTGATGGAATATTTTATCATTATATTCCATGAGGACCACAATGATGTTTAGTACCTTATAGGTTCATCTAATTGTGTTTCCCACAATTGTGGAAAAGTTCTATAATATATTTTCTAATGATTTTGTGGAATTACCCCCTAAATGAGAGATCATGTTTGGGATAGAGATACAATTGGTTTATATTATGATCTAAATGTATCTTTATAGGATGGTTACCTATGATTTATGATAGATATTTATTTATATTTATGTTACACTTAAGATATGTTTTGTTATGGAGTGATTTTCACCTTTGGGTGTACATTTTTTATTTCTGAAGAGAATAGATGAATTTTAATGTCTTTGAATAGATTACTGTCACTCTAACCAAGTGGGATTTTGGAATATCTACCACACTCAATTTATTTACGATCTATTTGATAAGATAAAATGATCATGATGGTTCTTGAATATCGATCATTGATTGAGATATCATCAAATGTTGGTAAAAGGATGGGATATACTAGTGACTATATTATAATGTCATTATGGGAATTATGAGTTTTTTGTAATGTTGTATTTTGAAACGAATTCGCCAATCATGTTTATATTCATGATGAATGTTGTTATCAATGATTCCTAAACCATTTCATATTGGATTTAGTTTATGAAATCCTTTCATACTCTATGTCTATAGAGGATCACATGGAGAATTTTTGGAAATTTTTGGGTGTTCGTCATCATTAATAGTTATTCTAAAATCTACTTATGTGTATTTCATATTTCATGATGCTAATTTCATGGGGTATTTTATATGTTAAGGTGGTGTATCTAGGGATCCTTCAATGATCTAAGTAGATGTTTTTTGGGAATACCGTAAAATGTTGTATAATTATAATGACTTCTTTTTCTTATAGGAAATTATAGGATGTTTGTAATAGAATTCCATTATATTTTGAATCCATTCACTATCTTGATAAGTAAGGATCAGGTGTTCTCATAGACCGATCAATGTTAAGAAACATTCGAATTCCAAAAAAACGTTTTTTTGCCCTTAAGTTATTCATTTTCCAGATGGGGTAGTTCAATTTGAGGTATTTTCTAATAATTTATGACATTGAATTTTAAGTTTATTTATGTAGAAAATATAATATATTTATTATAGGTATCGACGGTTATAACCACATGATTGTATCTATAATACCCATGATATTGAGTTGGATGTGGTTATGTATTCCCTAATTGGTGGGAATTTTACCTCATCGGTGATCAATTTTTAGTTTTCACCAATCACAAGAACATGAGGTTTGTATTCTCCTAATGTTATTTTAAAATGTGAATAAAATGATTGATGGAATTTTTATTGGACTCTGGAATAAATATTTCTTAACCGTATGAAACGTTTATGTTATAACTGATGTATTATGTATGAATTCATGAATTGATACTATTTTTGAATCATGAGATTCATGGATTTTGATGGAAGATATATCCATAACGAATCATTATATTAGAGAGGTTGGTGGTATAGGATAACCATTTAATCTGATAGTGAATTTTTATATAATGTAGTAGGGGGTTGAGTCACAGTTTGGCGAATTGAGGTGCAAATTTGGTGGGACCGATTTGTTTGTGGTGATTACTATGATGGATTTTCCACTGATGATCCAAAATGGTTTTTTTTCTATTATAACATTTTCTTCATTTAAGTTATGTTTGAGGTGGTTATACACATGTTCTATAATTCACCCATAGAAATAAATATTAGCGTGATAATGATAAACCATGTTCTGAGAGGTCAATTTTTTTTGCCTTGGGTCAAATTGGATTGTAGAAGTGATCATCACAAGATATTTAGTCTTATCTAAAGTAAATGTTGAGCTATTTGTTCTTGTTTATTTTCTCCACCAATTAAATATTAATAAGTAAAAGATGGAGAAATTTTTTAAGGACTTTAACATTATTTAACGTTAATATTGGGGAGTTTATGGTGCTATTTGGTTGATAGTGGATCATTTTATAAAGTTGGAAAATTTAATAGTGATTAAAAATATTATATTAGTGGATGTTTTTTCAAGGTTGTATTTTGAGGATGTTGTATACATCTACATTATCTTAAGGATTACAATCTATTATAGTGATCCTTGTTTTATCTCCAAGGTGTGGAGAGTTCTCCCATATTCTGTTGGCACACAACTATTTCTTTTCATTGATTTTCATAATATATATATATATATATATATATTATCAATTAAAGTTGACAGTACAAAACACTAAAGGAATGTTGTGTTCTAGTGTCCTATATTTTGGTGGTTTGTGGTTCCAGAACACACATTTTTTCAATTTTTATTAAAAAAATATTTTTCATCACACCATTGGTCTCGTATCATTTAAATATTTGTATGGACTGACTTTATGTTCTCTATTATTTAATACTGGGGTAAAAGTGTAATTATTTATTGTAACGTCACTATTCTGAGAGCTGCCTAGAGGTGCCCCATACCCAGTTAGTCACATGAACACAATAAAATTTTCTAGAATTTCAGAGGATGCTGACTAGTAGCAAGGGACTTGGGTGTGATAATAGGGAATCTATGCCCTAATTGGAAGAGTAACACAGCAGATGTAAAATAGAGAGTAATATCAAAATCAGTAAAACATGTAATAAGTAAACAACAAAAGTAATAAATGATTGGATCCCATATTTATAAATGATGCATGATACATATGTCTAAGAAAGTATCCAAACGAGTCAAAATATTGGAAATCGGTAATAAATCAATGTACAAAAGAAAAAATAAAATCTCCAGAAGCATCGCGAGCCTCGCCTTGGTCCCATGCTCTCCATCTCTTAGAAATCAAGTACTTTAAGTATAAGTTCCTTTTCCCATATCTATACCTGTAGTGATATAATCTATTTGGGCACAAAATCATGACCCAAACAGGGTGTGAGACAAATCCCAGTAGGAAACCACTCAAAGATTTGTGCCTAATAATCAGTGAATATATGTGACAAGAAATAAGCAAAAGAAGCTCTAAATAAGGAATTACTCAATGTAATAAATCTTACATTTTCAATGCATACAGCTTCATATTTCAAGAAATAAGATAATCGCAAATAGGTAACCCTCAATGAAGTACTCGCAGCCTAACTCCTCTAGCTCAAACAAAAGAAACAGAAGCTACGATCTAAGAAGTACACACAGCATAACCCCTCTGGTTCAGCTTTTTCACAAACTCTCTAATGAAGCACTCACCATCAATTCCCCATTTATTTTCGTATCGAAAACTAACGGGAACTCTGAGGAAGAACTCATCATCCAATTCCCCATGTGGCATACATCGAGGAACTACAAACATTCTGACGGATCACTTATGTCCATCCCTTCAATGGCCTCGCAACGTAACAGAAAAATAGGCATTCTGGGGAATCCCTCAGTGTCCATTACCTCTATTGTCTATTACACCAGGTTTGCATAGCCCTGTGTAAGTCAATCGTGTACAACGATACATGGCAGCTGAAGTAAATCTCAAGAACAACTTGGCTAAACATTCTATAAAAAATATCACTATAGAAGGTAATGTCACTCCATCCAAAAAATATTAATCCTACAAAAAATAGCAGTATCCTAACAAAAAAAGCCATACCAAATGGTCAAAACAAGAAACATGGGAATGAAATACATAGAATGACATGATTAACCCTATTCCCAAATAATTAACCTATATCCCAAAAAAAGGCATAGCGGGAAATAGCATGGACAAAAACCATAAACACCCAATACCCTAAATAGAGGTATTGTGATCTTTTGAATATATAACTCAAATAATATCTCTGGAAAGGCACAAACCACCTACCTTAGCATTGTGAGATCGATATACTTGAATATTAGGGCTTGAACCACCGTAGAACATCGTATATCTACAGAAATGTCCAAAATTTTCAACCAAATACATCTCACGGGAGAGAATAAAATAGAAAATGAAGTTAAATAAGAAGAGATAACTCACCGATGTGATTCCAACACAACTGATGGCATTAGAATTTGATAGTGGAAAACATTTTGGGGCCTCGGCGAAGATCTGTGTCATACGGTCTCTCCTGGATGACACTACTAAAGAAGAAGAGTGTTCTTCCAATTAAACATGACCCTGGTCCCTTTGATGAAATAAAATTAAACTACATGACTTGTTTTGTAAATGTACATGATGTGTACATTCACTTACTATGACCCACTATAGGCGACCTCTAGGTCACCGTACACGTCCCTATGCTCGGACGTCACACAGTAAGCACACAGCTACCAGCTGAAACCGAGTACACAGCGTGTACAAATAAGTACATGGTTTGTACAACTGAAATTTCCAGAAACTCATGTTATTCTAAAAAACAACTAGAAAGGAATAACATACCTTAAAAGAAAATCTGGGTTCTTACAAACTTCCCCACTTAAAAAAATTTCCCCTAAATTTCACTAGTAAGGTAGTGTTGAAGAAGAATCCTCGAAAAGATCTGGCCACTGTGATTGTATATCAGCCTCCCTCTCCTAGGTATCATCTGGTTCTCTCCCATGCAACCATAGCACTCATACCAGAGGATCAGACTAGCTAAAGAGAACCTACATTCATTTATCAAAATTCCCAATAGGATGTTCCTCGAATCAAGAATCCACCTCTAACTCAGCCTTCTCGGGTTGAAAAACATGAGACAGGTCGGAGAAGTAATGATGAAGCTGTGAAAAGTGGAATACATCATGCATAGAACGGTACCTCTAAGGTAACTAAAACCAATAGGCAACTGGCCCAACACCCTCTAAAAACTCAAATGGCCCGACCTATATTGGTGAAAGCTTGCCCTGTCTCCTAATCCTCTTGTGTCTTATCCTTGGTGTGACATGTATAAAAACCCGATCTCCATCCTTGAAATCCATTGGTCATCTCCATCAATCAGCATAAGACATATGTTGGGATTTTGCAGTAGCAATCCCCTTCTAATTAAACACTATCTACTCTGTAGTCTTCTAGACAAGATGAGGTCCCAAAAAAGTTGCCTCTCATGCCTCCATCCAACATAAGGGTGATCTTAATGTAGTACCATACAAAGCCTCATAAGGTTCCATATGAATAGTTACTTGAAACTATTATTGTTGTAAAACTCCACAAGAGGTATGTGCTTCCCCCAAGAACCTCTAAAATCCAAGATTCATGCTCGTAGCATGTCCTCAAGAACCTAAATGGTACGCTCAGACTAGCCATCTTTCTGGGGATGGTATGCTATACTCATAAGTACATGTGTACCCAAATCTCTATAAATACTATGTTAGACCCGGGAAATAAAACATGAATAATTGTCATAAATAATAGAGTGTTGAAATCCATGTAAAAGTAAAATCTCTCAGATGTACAATATTTCCATGTCATCAACACTGAAAGACTCCTTGATCTGTAAGAATTGTGAAAGCTTCTTAGGCCTATCAATGAAAACAAAAACTTCATCATTCCCTCAAGGAGATCTTGGCAACCCTATCACAAAATCCATCGCGACATCGTTCCACATCCACTCGAGAATGGGTAACTATGGTGAACGCCATGTTGGTCACTGATGCTCCAATTTCACCTACTGACAGGTAGAACACCTCCTCACAAAACCAGATGCATCTCTCTTAATACATGGCCACCTATATTAATGGTGTAAATCACAATACATCTTTGTGGCACCAGGATGAACTACCCAAACCAAGGAATGAAAGTCTCAAATCAGATCCTCACATATGTCTGTTGACACCCTTACACTCCCCTAGAAATGGAAGATATCATCCTCGCCTACTGCCTATCTAGGAATAGGGTCCTCTTCTAACACACTCTCCCATAGAACTAGGCCTTTAGAATCTGATAGTCGTCTCATTCTCACTCGATCAAGAAGAGTATCGGAAAAAACTACAGAAGAAAGAAATGGAAACCCCTATCAAACATGAACCTCCAAATTCATCTCAGAGAATAGATCCATAAGATTCCACTCACAACTAGCCTCCTAAATTCCTGTATCTGAGTCCTACTTCTCAACGAATCGGCCACAGCGTTGCCTTTTCCAGACATATATACAAGATTATTGTAAAAGGACTGAAGGTACTCAACCAACCATTGTTATCTGAAATTCAGGTCACACTAAGTGAAGATGAACTTGAGACTCTTGTGGTCGGTGAAAATCCCAAAATCCCCTCCCAGAAGATAGTGTCTTCAACATCATAATGCAGTAAAAACTGCATCCAACTCGAGATTGTGCATCGGGTAATTCCTCTCAAGTGGCCTCAACTATCAAGACTCGTACACAACGAATCCTTCCCCTGCATAAGAATAGCTCTTAGGCCCGATATTTGAATCATCACAGTAATAAGTATATCTCTTGACCAGATCTGACAATACTAGTATTGGTGCTGAAGTCAACCTCCCATTCTGCACCTTAAAGGATGACTCACAATAATCTGACCATAAGTACCCCACACCCTTTTTAGTTAGACCTGTCAGTCGTGCTGCTAAACATGAAAAGTCTTGTATAAATCCTCTATAGTATCCATCTTGCCCAAGAAAACTCTGTAACTAAAATATTTTCTTCAACTACTCCTAGGAAACTGCTGCTCTCACATCCTCTGGGTCTACTGATACTCATATCTCTAATATAACATGACCCACGAAATGAATCTAGTCTATCAAAAAGTGAAATTTTTATTGTGTAGAATATAAATGATGATCTCACAGTGTACTCAAAATGATCTCAAGATGGGTAGCACGGGCGTGTCATGTTTTAGAGTACATCAAGATATCATCCATGTAGACTACCAAAAATGAATCCAAGTATGGATGGAACAAACAATACATCATCACCATGAAAAATCCAGGTGCATTCGTGAGACCGAACGACATAACCACATACTGGTATTGATCATACCTACTCTAGAAGGATATAAGAGGTATATTTGATGGCCTAACGAGCAACTAATGGTATCTGAATCTCAATTCAATCTTCAAGAAAACTCGGGCTCCTAAAAGATGATCCAAGAAATCATCAGTCCTCAGTAAAGGATATCAGTTCTTGACGGTAAACTAGTTCAACTTTCAATAATCCATGGGAATTTTGAGGGTAATGTTTGCCTTCTTTGCAAACAGGGCATGCGAACTCCAAGGAGAAGTACTGGGTCGGATGAAACCCTTTTCCTGCAACTCCCCCAAGTATTTATTGAGATCCTACAACTCTGGTGTATCCATCCTATAATGAGGAATGTAGACCGGTGTTTCTCCTGTCACATTCTCAATAGAAACATTCACCTCTCGCTCCAGGGGAAAACCTAAAAATCCCTCTAGAAAGACATCCCTGAAATGATCCACCCTAGAGGAATGTCCTTTTATGAATTCCCCTAGTTTTCATGATATAGACTAGAAATATGGGTTGTAACTCCTCCAAACCCATGATTCATGGGTCCCGCTCTGCTCCACTAGACGTCCCATTCACACTTATGAAGAAACGATCCACCCTCTGGTGATGTAAAACTCACCCTATGGCAATAGTAGTCGAAAAAAGCCTATAATGGAACAAACATGTCCATTATAAGAAACAAATCGTAGTCTGTCATCTCTAAAACATAAATGTCCCATAAGAAGTGAAACACATCATCCTCAAGAGGGCCCACCATGCACTGACGTACACTAACTATTATCATACCCAACAGAGTGTCTAGAGTCAAGATATCAGATGAAGAAAAGATAAATAGCCAAAGGCTCTCGATAATAGAAACATATATAAATCTATTGTACACCACTGTATCAAAAAGGTAATAAGATAAAACTGAGGAAACTAGGATCGTACCTCGAACTGCAGAGGGTATGGGATCCAACTCTTGCCAGGTCTGCTCCACTACAAAAGTCTGGCTATACTGCGGCCCTATGACCCTACTAGACCACTATGAGCTGATCCATCCTATTTTCAATGAAATCTTGATGACTGACTACCATGGACATGACCACCACCTCATCCTGAATGGTCGGAATAAATCCATTTCTGGACTATAGGGAAACTGGTGGTGCTTTTCCTAAATGAGGATTCATAGAAGAACCCCTACCACCAGCTGCTAGTGTGAATATCTGACAGAAGCACTGAATATGACCCATCGTTCTGCAAGATTGGAATTCCACTGGGTCTCATGGGTAATGTGGCCTTGTGTGTCTAATCTTCCCGCACTGTTAGCACACCACCTAGCTACCAGAAGATGTATCTCACCTCCTTGGATCTCCACACGTGGACTCCATGCAGTGCTTCCTGCTACCTTTCGGAGGGATACCAACCCCGTATGTCAAGCCACCCTCGCTCACAAATCTAAAATCTCTCAGATTGTGCTCCGTGATTAGAACCTCATTGACTATAGAATTGATGGATGTTAACCTGAATACTTTCACCTGATATCAGATGCTTCGCATGAGACCATCCTCAAACATCCCTTCCAATAATAACTCATCACCTCCTGGGATGGGTGTTAAGTCTTGCAACTCTATAAAATGAGACAAATACTCTATAACAGAAAGAGTACCCTGCTCCAGGCTCACGAACTCTCGAGCTCGATCGTCCATCAAAGTCTCCATATAGAAGTAGTCGTAGAAGGCACACTAGAACTCATTCCAAGCCATAAACTACTGGCGTCACCCCCGTGAGTTCACATTCCACCATATCATGTAAGAATCCCTAATCATGTATATAGAAAGCTTCACCCACCACTTTGGGGGCATCTGTAGATTCTTGAAGATAGAAATTATGGCATCTAACCATGATTCTACAGCCTCAAGTACTCCATCCTCGGTGAAGTTAGGAGGATGGTGCTAGTGGAAAACCTACGTCAACTCTACCATAGAAGGGGGAAAATGTGGTACTCCGTAGATGGTCATCGTGAACCTCATAAAACCCTCTCATAACTATGCATCATCACCTGTGTTTGGAATGACTACTGGTGCCTTGGCTGGAAAAACAACAGGATCAGCTAGTAGTCCCTGATCATCCGTGTCTTGTGTTTGATCATTGCCTTATAACTGGTAGACAACCGGAGGACATCTCCATGACATGACTTTGCATGGTCTAGTTCACACCTTAGATCATGATTTTCATTGATAGAAAACTAGAAGTGTATGAATGGAACAAGATAAATAAAGAATTCACGTTTTTTAAAACATGGATACACAGCGTGTATAATTCCTACATGGCGTGTTCCATTAAGCCTTCACATGGGAATGTACTTCCCGAAAAACTGCTCATGTAACACCACATACACACGGTGTGTTGTCCTAACACACGATGTGTACTTCAATCCTCTTCCACTGCCTGATTTATTCTACAAGGCTAAGCTACAAAGTTCTATTAGAACGAGAATAAACGATGTGTTAGTTCCATACATGGAATGTACGATATGAACATCACTGACCCATGTTGTTAGGTAAACGGCCGGTTACACTGCTCACTCAACACAGAGTGTTCTAGATGGACATGGTGAGTAGTGCCTAGGTTGAAACTACGCATGTTGTTTGTCACACGAGTGAACACACGACTGACTCTACATGGAGAGTTTATGCAAGACATGGCGTGTTCAAGAAGGATTCAACCACCCTGTGTTGTACATTACATGGACAGATACAAGACTCACCATACAAGGTGTGTTAGATATGGACATGGTCTGTACTCCCAGATTTTTCATCCACCTATATCGTCAGTCACACATCTGAATACAAAGTCCCTACAACACGACGTGTACAACCATTACATGGTGTTTGCATCCAAAATTTTATCAACCCTGTGTTTCTTCTCACACAGTCAGTGACATGGTTAGAGACTACATAGCGTGTATATACAGTACATGACATATTATTAAGAAAAATAGTTCTTTCTCGAACCTAAGGACACATGCCTTGTATTAGTCATTACATGCGGTGTATTCTGGGTTTTTTCAGATCGTAAGCCTCAAAATCTACTCTAGAACCCAGAAAAACACTAAAACCAACATTAAATTGCCAAATTAATATCCATGAGGGCTCATACACCTCGAAAATCAAAGCATTGAATTTTATGCAGGTCATGTACAAGGAAAAAAAGGGAATAATCAACAAAATAATGATTCACGAGGACCCACAACACAGCACGAACAATATTATTGAATTAATTTAAATGAATCTATACACAATTTAATACCCAATCTAAAAGAAATTTTTCTATAAAGGCATTTATCACAACAACATGCATATCTTGCACATTATCTATCACAACAACATGAAATTGCTAATGCATCCTAAATGTAAAGGAAAGAATGAATGACATGTGATTTCTAAGAAGTTCTTATATGATGCAAGAGATGGAATACCCTCATATCATCAAGATGCAATAGAAATAGAATATCAATATCCATAATGATAACAACATAAAACATGTGCATCACCCAATGGTGAAATTAAATCAACTGTAAAAGTGAAAAACAAGAACAATTGTAACAACAATGTAAAATGGTTTTTCCATATTCACTGGTTAGCCACTACTAGGAACAGATTATTACCAAGTCACTATTCCATATTATCCCTCGCAATAGGCTCCAAACAGTAAGTCAAAAAGAAAATAATCCCCTTTGATTCCACATTTTAAAGTCATAGTTCCGGGAGCCGCCCATAGGTTCCATGTACCCAATTAGTAACATGGGCTCAAACACATTTCCATAATTGCCAGAGGCTACAGACAATCACTGAGGGACATTGGTGTGAAAATGGGGAAACTATGACCTTATTGGCAGAGTAACATAGTGGATGTAAAAAAAATAGAAATAGGGGAATCAGAAAAACATGCAGTAAGTAAACAACATAACTAATAAACAACTCTAGACCACATATAGAAATGATTCAAGATACTTATTTTTATAAAAGTATCCAAACAAGTCATAATACGGGAAATCAGTAATTAACTAAAGTTTAAAAAGAAACATAAAATCTCCAGAAAAATCACAAACCTAATATTGGTCCCATTTTCTCCAGGTCCTCAACAATCAAGTAAATGAAGTAGGAGGGAGCTTTCCCATATCTATACCTATAGCAATATAATCATTTTGGGATAAAAATCATAACCCGAATAAGATGTGAGACTAATCCCAGTAGACAACCACCAAAAGATCTGTGTCGAACAATTATTGAATATATGTGGCATAAAATAAGCAAAAGCAGTAGTAAATAAGGATGTACTAAAAGTAAACAATCCTACAGTTTCAATGCATAAATCATCATACATTAAGCAAGAAGATAATCAAAAATAGGTAACCCTTTAGGAAGTAGTAACAACTAAAACCCTCTTGTCCAACAAAAAAAAATCACAAGCAATGCTCTGGGAAGTACACACAGTCTGACCCATCTAGTTCAGCTTTAGCACAGACTCTATGAGGAAACACTCACTGTCAATTCACCCTATAGTATCATATCGGTAAGTAATAGGCACTCTGAGGAAGAATTCAACATCCAATTCCCCCTATGGCACACATCGAGGAACTACAGACACATTGAGGGAGAATTTATGTCCTTCTCACTTATGGTCTCGCAACGTAATAGTAAAACAGACACTCTGGGGAAGCCCTCGGGGTCCATTCCCCCTATGGTCTACTAAACCAGGTTCCCACAGCCCTTTGTAAGTCAATCGTGTACAATGATACATGGCAGCAGAAGTAATCCTTAGGAACAACTTGGTTACATTGTCTACAACATATCTTAGTATAACATGCAATCTCATTCCATCCTACCAATATTAATCATGGAATGAACAGAAGTAGCCTAACAAGAAAATATAGACCAAACGGTCAAAACAAGAAACATGGGAAAGACATCCATAGCATGGAAATATTAACCCTATTCACAAACAATTAACCTTTATAAAAAAAAGGCATAACAGGAAATAGTATGGCTAAAAACCATAAACATGCAATACCCCGAACAAAGATATTTGGCACTTTTGAACATTTAACTCAAATATTATCTATGGAAAGGCACAAACCACCTACCTTGGCATTGTGAGGTTGATATACTTGAATCTCAGGCCTTGAACTACTCTATAATTTTTTAGATCTACAAAAATGTTCAAAACACTCAACCAACGATATCGCATGAGATAGAATAAAATAGGTGTTTATGTTCATGAATAATAGATAACTCACCAATGTGATTCCAACGCTACCGACATAGTTCTATTTGGAGAACGTATGGGGATTCGGGGGATCAGCGTAGATCTGTGTCATACGGTCGCTCTTTGATGAGATTACTGAAGAAGAAGGGGGTTATTCCAATTAGTCGCAACCCCTTCCCATTTAATGAAATAAAAAGAAAGTACATGGCATGTAATTTAAATGTACATGGTGTGTACTTTCCCTTACCGGGCCCCACATTAGGCGGCCTCCAGGTCACCACACACAGCCCTGTGCTCAGCCATTTCACGACCAATACACGGTTCTCAAAGGCATCCTAGTACACAGTGTGTGCATATAAGTAAACAGTGTGTCCTTATAAGTACACAGTGTGTACATATAAGTACATAGAGGGTACTTCAGAAATTTCAAGAAACTTATCTTTTTCTCAAAAACAACCAAAAAGGAAAAACATACCTCAAAAGAATATCTGAGTTCTTACAATACAAGGGGTAAAACTAGTGTGAAGCATTACAGAGATGGTTTTTATTATTCATGATAGGATAAATGAATAAAATATCTTTATGTCCTCTTTTCAGGACATATGAATATACCTTAATAGTTTTAGGTCATTATTCATGTGCTCTTGAAGATGTATCATAATCACGGGTAATATAGGATTTTTTGATAATCCATTGTGTTTAGTGGATACACGTTTCTTAAATAATTTTTTACTAAATGATATTATATATTATTATACCCATAGAATTCATATATAAACCAAAAATAATTTATACCCTTGAAAATTCAAAAATTATCAATTGGATAAAAATATGAAATATAAAAACTACAATGGGAAAATTCATAGCTCTACAATCATACAAAATTTTTTATTCCATGAAAATTACTATTGTAAAAAAATTATCATTAAACCAATCAACTTCATAGAAAATAAAAATTTCAAACTTTTATAAAAACTGTATTGATTTTTTAGGGAAATAATGAAGTGGTATTTTAGGAAGTAATTTCATAGTAGTAAAAGTCACATGATATTTAGGAATTGTAACATGATCGTTGGGAATAGTAACATGACCATTTGAATAGTAATTTAACCACTAAATAAAAAAATGTTATATATATGGTATTAATGAAGAGTAATTTAATGAAACTTGCGTATTATATGTTTATAAAATATATACATGGATAAAAAACTCAAATTAAATAAAAACACAATTTTAATAAAGAATATTTTAATATAGTATGTAAAAAAGTCGTATTTTTTTCAAAATAGCCTCTGATTGAAAAATTTTTGTTGTAAAATGAATTTCATTTTTGAATAAAATGGTTGAAATTATACAAGGTTTATTTATTTTTACTTTTTTAAAATACATCAATTATTAACTGAATAATAAAAATGACATATTATTATAATCAATATATTTGAAAATATATCATTCATGAGATGATAATTACATAATAAATTTTTAAATATTCAATTACAAAAAACATATTAATTTTGATAAATTTCCCATTTAAACATTAAAAACAGATTTTGGAAACATTAAAATTATTTTTCAGAACCTAAAGTCTAAAGTATCCAATTAAAATATTATTTTGTAATTTGTATACCACTCTATTTTATAAAACTAATATGACTTGACTATAAATTAAATTAATTCCATAAAATTTTGTTATATTATCCAAATATATTTAATTATGTTAGGAATTATATTATTCAATGATTTACCATAGATATAGTATTTCAATCAACATTTTATCCAAAAAATACCCTCACCTCAAATATAAATTAACTCTCTCCCTCCCCTGGGAAAAAAACTCCTAGCATGCATACCAAGGCCAAATCACTACCCATATACTCCCTATCTCTCTCAATTAGCATATTATAAGTTGGTATGATCATGAAAACAACAACTCCTAGATTAAATAGAATTTATTTTTGTAGAGAAGAAGCAACACCAAGAAGATGGTTAATTTTCAACAATTCTTTCCCATATTTTCCTCTTCTATTTTTTTCTTATCCATTGCAATCCCAAGTTTTATATGGTTAATTAATTATAATTTTACAATTAAAATAATTGTGTTATACTACATTATTCATATCATTAAATCTATTTTTAAATTTCATAATTCCATTCTCCCCATTGATGATAATATCCCATCAATTAGTGGTTAACCATCCATGAAGATATTTCCAACCTTCCATGTATCACAACTAGTATGGATTTTTATAATAAATTATATATTATATAAAATAGAAAAATTTAAATATTTATAACATTTCGGTGTTAATCATAATAATATAAAAATAGAAATTTAGAAATATTAACAAATCGAAGAACAATGTTTAATTTTATGGATTGTATCAAACCAAATATTTTGATCATTAAAGATTTAATTGAGATATATAAACCAATGATTATACAAGATAACTATTTGAAGTTAATTAATAAAATTCACTTTATGTTCCATGTTTTAGTAAAGCTATGTAAATTATTCAGGCGGCATAAAAGAGATAAAATAAAGAGGGATTCAAGGAATGGGAAATATCCTCTTCTTATATCCATTCATGTACCACTTTTTATAAAACATTATATATTTATAATACCATTATTTCCATAAAATTATATCCTATTTTTTGAAAAAATAAATTATTATCAATGGGAAACCTCCTTTCTCTCTCATTTTTCCATCCCTTTAATTCAAGTTGTAAAAAATCTTCGTAAAAAAATATTTTATTAATTTCCCAATTTTATAAGAAATATTTTTATATTGTGAATAATCAACCCACATTTTTCTAATGGGAATTCATATATATTTTACATAACTTTTTTATTTTGGTATTTAATTTTATGACACCAAAATTTGCTTTTCATGGGTTACAAATCATGTAATGTTCAAGTATTTAAGAAATTATTTTTTACTCAATGTTCTTATATGAAGCCCATTCAATTTTATCTATGTTTTTTGAAGTCATTACATATTATAATAGATATGTGTCACATGAATTTTTACATATTAATAGTACACCCTAATAGATATCCAAATCATTATGTAAATAGTTAATCTCCTTATATTATATGTTTTATGAAAAAATGTTTGATATAGTTGGTAATTATGATGTACAAATCATTGGTGATTATCCCAATTGATATGATTATTAATGTCACATTTTTTATTGTAGCCACTTTTTTATACTTTTATTCATTATCATTCTACTATTATGCTGTCAATTTTTTAATATTAGGTATTATTGGTATTCCTTATGTTCATATGCTAAATATATTACTTTATATTTTCCTTGCATGAATTTATTCCAACCTCATTATTTTGATATATGTCCCTGGGATATGATATGTAGTAAAATAACTTAGGATGTACCTATGTAGAATTATTTCAAGTGTAACATAACATTGATTACATAATTCAGGTATTTTATTTTTAATTTTATTAATACTAATTCAAAAAGGATAATTTTTATGATTATGTTTTTTTACATGTAATTAATTGTTTATGTATAAAAAATGGTGGGATTCTATAGTTGGAATTAGATATTGGTTTACCTATTTTTTGAAATTTTGTTTAAAAACATTATTAATAACGCTATTGATAAGTTCAAATAAAGTAAAACATCCTAAAATTTTGGTAATGTATTTAGAACGTGGTTTCAAATTAGAAAAAACCATGTCCTAATGTTTCTCTATAGTAGTAGTAACTAAGTATAAAAATTCTGTAAAGGGCTCATTAGAATTTGAATCTCTTATCACATGATGCATGATATGAGCCTTGTTGCACAATTAGTTGAACACTGTTGGGGGATATGTTTAGTAAATTACATAAATTTTATTAATAATTATTGTTGATATATAGAGAATGTATTTGTTATTAGAGGAGATTAAAAAATAACATCTTGTATCATGTTGTTTTAAGACTTCAAATCCTATTAGAATTACAATTTTTATATAAGAAAAACGTTTCCCACAAAAGCATATTTGTTTTACAAAAAATTATAATAATAGGAGGAACTACATAAATGATGAGTGTATTAGATGATATATTAAATGAATTCATAACTTTATGTTTGATGGAATGGAGAAATTCATGATGATAATGAGTCAACTGTCTTGGTTTATAAATAATAACAATAAAAATTTATGTTGACCTTACATATTCACCTTCAATAGATTAAAATAGATATGATTCATTTCTGAAAAAATGACAACCATACATTGACTTTTATATTAAGCTATTAATTCTGAAATAGTAAATTAACCCAATAAAAAAGATATCTATAACACTTTGTTTTGTAGTTTTTGATAAAGTAAACTTTATACATACCACATTCAAAGAGATTCTGATCACTGATGTATACTAATTAAGAATATTGATCAAATAGGGGTGACTAACTAAATGGTGTGGGAAGAATTTGGGAGAATATTTTCAATATATATTTTACATGATTTATATAATTAAAATAAAGAAATAATTAATGGTGTTGAAGTAGAAAAAAATAATTGTATGGGATGCAAGGAAATACAATTTTCAATATTTTCTTGATACAAAAATATTTTTGTTAAATATCTTAATGGAAATTTAGATTGGTTTTTTAGTTGGAAGATAACTAATCTAATAAGGAATATAGAAAATAAATATTATAAAATCTAAGAGGAGATATAGAAGATTGATTTTAAGTATCAAATGGGTTTTGGAGATATTTAGTTGTTCAATTGGATGAATGAAAAGAATGTTGAAATTAGGATAAAATTAAATGAAAATTCTGTTCATGAAAGGGGGAGAATGAAACTAAAAATGTCCACATGAAAAATTTGTTAGATGAAAAATTTAGGGAAGTATGTTTTTTAGATTGTAAATTTATACAAGTGTGGAAGAGATTTATATATATATCAAAACATCCATAGTGTGATTAATTATCAACATCACAATAAATAAAAAAGAGAATATGGTTCGACATTGGCTAAAAGATTAATTCTTCTTACGTTTAAATTTTTGAAACATCAAAATAAATGACCAAATAAGATTATAGTGTATGGTAACCAATAATAACAATTAAATAGGGAAATGGAGGAAGGTCATTCTTTTACAGTGACAATGACTAATGTATAAGAACCAAATAATTTAGTGGTAGGTACAATATTTGAGATCTCAAACTATATATTACATCATTTGAAAATGGTTATAAACATTCAATTATTTCATCCATGTTTAAAAGTATTAGAGAGTAAAACCTTGAACTACTATAATTATAATTATCAAATAAAAATCATTGAGGGATTATTCATGAAATAAATGTCTATAGAAAATATAGTATAAACATTGGAATGAAAAATATCTTCACAAATATAGTAGTCATTCCCGTAGTGTAATTCGACACTTTAATAGGGATGGGATGGATCTCGAAGTATAATTCTAAATCCAATGAAATAAAAAAAATAAAATTTAGTGGCCTTCTAAAAAAATAATTTATACATATTCAAAATAGTGATATCTCAGCTAGATCATTATCAAGAAGAACCTCATATAACCTTCTTAGTGGAAATTATTGGTTAAAAAAGGATGATAGATAATGCTTATAGGTAGATAATATTTCCATTTTAAAATAATATAATGAAATATTTTCTAAAATTTTACTTGGAAATCCCCCATAAAAATATGTAATGTTCTACATTGAACTCATACCTGGTTTAATGGACATATTAAAGACCCCATTAATAATGGGATATATGGAATTATAATAATTAAAGAGGAAACCTATAGCTCTTTTGGTGAAATGTTTTGATTGTTCAATGGTTTCATTTTAGGGATAACTATTTAAATTCCTGAAAAATAATAGTGGAAAAATTCAGATATTCATTTATTATATAGAACATAATATGATCATAGTAATGCAAAATATACTCTTCAAAGGATTGATGATTTGTTTGAAAAAATTCATGTTGACAAAATCCTTTACATGATTGACCTTATATTAGTGTATCATCTTTCTAGATTAATGAAATATGATATAGTAAAGACTATATTCCAATAATATATATTCGAGTTGTGAATCTATTATTATACTATTAGGATTTAATAATAATAATTCCATATTTGAAGGAATGAAGAAGAAATTCTTTAATAATTAATTTATAAATTCTTCATGGTCATTAATTATTATATTCTAATATATTTTACAAGTGGTGAGGAAAATTAGGATCATATACGGGTAATTTTACAAACATTGTAGAAGTATGATCTTTTTGGAAAAATTAGAAAATGTGATTTCTGTTTAAACGAATTTTCATTCTTGGGGAACATCATAATAAGAGAAATAATATCAATTGATCTAGTATTGAAACATTATACAGATGAGTGGCCATAACCTACTATTGCAACCGATATCCCTAGTTTCATTAGTCTAGAAGGATACTATAAATATATTTTTAAAAACATTTCATGGAGTTGGAATCAAATAACCATGTTATATCTAAGGGGATTGATATTTATCATTATAAAAGAGTGTGAAAAATGTTTCCGAGAACCAAAAAATAGGGTGTTTTGAAAAACTATTCTACTATTACTCTCTAATGGGGAATTATTTTTCATTCATTGGGATTCTTACCTAAATCTAATTAGATGTTTAGTCATGAAAAATAAAAAATTTATTACTTCTGTAATATGGCCATTAATTCGTCGTGATTATAACTATAATAAGCATCCACTAAATTTAGTTATTTTCATTGTTTCTCTAATGATATGGAAAAATTGACCTTTATAAAAGAAAATGTGATATATACATATAACACAAAATTTTGTTATATATATTCAGAAATAATAATCTCATCATGTGTAACCAAAAAGGGTTGGAGCTAATCAAGGTATATGATTTATCTATTCACTACCATCCTAGAAGGGTGAAAAAGGTTGAAATTATATTAGATGAGAAGAGCCTACTACTGTATCCATTATGTGGATAATGAAAGAACCAATCTTTTAAATATATAGAATATGGACTAGAAAATCATAGTGGTCGATAATACATAGTTTATTCTCAAATGATTTTGTATCTATTTATCCATGATAGGATCAAGGAGGTATAAAGGGGTGATATAAAGAATATAAATAATGTGTATTAGTAATGGTAGGGAAGTTTCATGAAATCAATATAGATTAATATGGTTTAATTTGGGTTGGAAATAGAATTTTTTGGAATTAATAGATTCATATAAAGAATTATATGTTAGATTATGATCATAAATTATCATTCTCCATCCTTTATTAAAGTACCTAGATGTACTGTGAAATTGAATATCTCTTATATTGGGAGACCGTGAATAATTATTTTATTTATTATAACTCAAATTGATTAATATTTCACTATCTGAAATAAAATAGATAAAATCCATAAGGGATGATGTAACCATTTCACATACATACATTCAAATGGGGGAACAACACCATTGTAAGTACCATTGGTATCTTGAAGAAATCTAAAGGAAATAATGTGTTATTTGTGATGGAGGATCCATTAACCAAGACATTCCATTTCATTAATATCAAAAAATATTTCCCTATTGAAAAAAAAATTATGATATATACATAATGGAATTATTGAGGGTATATGGGGTAGGAATTTCACTTTTTTTATCATAACTGATGGTTTACATCTATATTCTATAGAATTCCTCAACATGATCTGAATACTGAATTTAATTTTAGTATGGCCAACAACCTCAAAACCGATGTGCAATATGAGTGTAACATTTAGACACACATTGATATTCTAAGATCCCACTCAATGGAATTTATGGGTGAATGACATTAGAATATTCAACTAGTTGATTTTTTATAATACAAAATACACTTAATTATTCATGTTGATTTATATGAATCTCCATATAGGATGATATTTATATCTTCTATTTTTTTATGAAGTTGGTGGATGAAAGATACTTTGACATGATATTGTGATAGAGAAGAAATAAAATATGCAATCTGTCCAATAGTATATAAAACCAATTCAGATTATGTAGATTTGATATGCTTAAAATAATTGAATCAACTTGGAGTTTGACGTTAGAGACAATGTTTTCGTTCCAATATCTACATGGAATAGAGTCATGGGTTTTGGAAAGAAATGAAATATTATCCATCGATAAATGGTTGTGATGTTGTGTAAATGGTTAATGGTTACATATATGTATATAATTTTTACATATATTGGTATTGTTGGGTATTGGATGAGGTTTTATGCTAGATCGAGTTTTACGGAGGCTCTAAACTCCACCCTTAATGTATGAGGTAGGGATTGGACTAATTCTCTATTTCCCTATCGGGTGCATCCACCTAGACTGATGCTTCGATGTGAGGAAATGGTTGACATCCACCTAGAATTATTCATTAAGGTGAGGATATGGTTTTCATTGGTTAGTTAGTCATAGTATGATAGGATAATAGGGTGTTATCCTCATGTATGTAATTTTTTACTTTAAGCTGTGTAACTTGTTGTGTTTGATGAAACCTTGTTAAATGTGTTGAAAAGGGTAAGATATTGAAAATGGTAATAATATTTCGTAATGGGACTAAATGGGATGAGGGAACTTAATATTTCATTGTCATTTATTATTCATTTACTTTTTTAATGCACATTTTTTTATACCAGATATTTTTAAGTTATCGTTGGTTATGGCCTACTGAGTTGTACTCACTCCCTTCTTGGGTCCCCATTGGTACCCGAGTAGACATCATGTTTATGTGTCATGTGAAGGGAAAAGTCCCTTTCTAGACAGTTGGGTTGGAATGAGTCTGCATGGAGGAGGACCTATACATGGTGTTGGGACCATTTGTGGATTTTGAAGTTTGACATTAAATGGGGTTTGTTTCACATTCTATCTTGTAGAAAACCATGGATTATTTACTTTTGGACATTCTTATATCCCATTTGGGGAATGGTTGTTTATGCATGCTCTGGAATTATTGTTTGTTATTCCACAATTTCATTTATATTCTATTATGGCGTAATAAGAAAAAAAAGGGGGTATAGTCTCCCAAATTAACTATTTGGACCACCACTACTAGTTGGAAACCATGGGTATACAGGGAGGCACGTTTAAGGACATGTAACCACCCAACTCAGAGAACCAGTTTAGTGGCTCCCTGGTCGGGAACGTTACAAAGTGGTATCATAATTGATCTTTCTACTCCTTCTATACAATAATTTTATTTGGGATGGTAGATGGGAGTTAGGATGTGTTAGGAAATTGTAATGAGCTAGTTCTTGGGAGTAGCTAACCAATGTACAAGGGAAACACCAAGTCACCCAGGGTGGGAATTGTTGATAATGAATGTGCAGTGTCACAATTGATGATATTTTACCATTAGATGATGCACATATTTTTTGATGTGATAGTATTATGTTTGTTGGCTTGTGTCGACAATAAAAAGTTGTTGGGAATTAATGTATCATTGTAAGAACCTAGATAGATAGGTGACATGTATCAAGGTAGGCACACATGTGTTTGGTGTGTGCGGCATGAAATATAGAAATCACATAGCATATTGATAATTGAAAATGGAAATTGTTGTAAACGAAATAATGAAACGGGTGAAGATAAATGAATGTTAAGTGATTATTAAAAATTTATTTGTAATTAATTATTTATTTTTAATTAAAATATTTTTTTAACATGTAGTTTGAGCCTTGTAGTGGTGTATGGTTTTTTACCCTTGTGGATAAAGGCTTGCGGTAGGGATGGTCAGGGAGGTTTATTTTCATATTGGTAAAGGATGATGTGGCTGGTGAAGAGCCTTCCTGTTATGAAGTTGTGAATGTTTTATGGTATGTGTTTTAAATGTCATGCTTTGATATGAAGAAAAATTCTACCACAACATCGAGTGATAGTTGAGAAACAATAGGATGTTGGTGAGAATACTCTTATAGTTGAGGGGAAAGAGAATGTGGTGATCCATAAAAATTGGGGAAGAGTGGTTCTGAGAGAACATGGATTCTTTTATGTCATAGATATGTCATTACCTAGTGTGGGCCGCAAGGAGTATGTTTGAGCTGACCAGAGAGTTTGAGCTATAGCACCCTCTGGCCTTTGCCCAAGAGGGTGGGCTAGAGGTAGCCATGTTCAAGATAGAGTCTATCTAGATGATACATGATTATCTAGAGACTCTTATTTGGAGGTGAATTAGGTTGGTAACTTATATGATGTGGGGCTAGGAAAAGCATTGGTGGTTCATTTTTTCACATATATAAAAGTCTGAGGGGATGTTGTGGAATGATTTCCTGGAAAAGATCATGGAGAATTTTTACCCATAGACATTTAGGAAACAGTGGGGTGCATAGTTCCTGAGCCTAACTTTGGGACTGATGTCAATGATGGAATATGATTGCCGCTTAACTAACTTGTGACACTTTTTTCCAGTGTTGGAAGGGGATGAAGCCAGAGTTGCGGGGCATTACCATGATGAGCTGAGACCCGAGATTAGGACTCATGTGAATATCTTTTTCTTGAAGAGGTTTACGAAGGTAGTGGATCAAGTGTTTATCTCAGAGGGGAACCTAAAGTGAGTTTCATGTTCTGGGATTCTCGTGCCAGTGGGGAAGACATAGCTTCCAACGGCCGGAAGCATTTTTTATGAAGTGTTCAGCTGGGAAAAAGTGTGCAGGGTGGTATGAAGAGATGGTGAACCTATCATGGTGGTGATCTGTTGTCTGAAATTATTATGTAAGGTAGGGGCACATGCGTGGTCAGTTTCCTCGACCTCCATTTTAGTGTTGGTTGTGGAGAAAATTGGGACACATGAAGTGGTTTTGTATGAACACTCGGTAGGATATTATGAATGTTGGTGACATGAAAATGTCGAGCGAATGAAAGAGATCAATTTCTCCATATCAGGAAAGTAGTTGGAGCTCCATGAGTTTTACTGGCAAGGGAAATGGACATGGGACTCTAGGGTTGGATCATCCATGTTAGTAGGGAAGTACGGTGTAGGGCACCAAGGTTGTATCCCGGGGTAGAGGGGTAGGTCAACTTCATGAAGTTGAGTCTGTACCTAGTGATGGTGATCCTGGGCCATCAACTGTCTAAGTTATGATCCTTGAATCTCCTATACTTTCTTGTTCATTGTTTAACACTGGTTCATCACACTCATTTATATGTTCCCATTTTGTGGTAGTGTTGGGTTTTCTTGTGGAGAATGTGGTTGGGGGATGTCGATTGACACTCTGTTGGGGGTGAAAATGGAAGACATCAGAAAGTGTAATTGATGTGCTCTCGAAGTCGGTGGGTATCATTTCTTGTGGGACTTTTTCATTCAAGATTTGTCAGGATTTATTCTGATTTTGGGTATAGACTGGTTTGCATTGTATCAGGTGCACATAGACTGTTATCATCGAAGGGTATAGTTCAGGTAACTTGGGGGGTGATGCTTACAACCATAGTAGAGAATTGGATGTTCGAGCAGGTCGTGTGGTGCCATTTTTTCACAAGTTTGGTAAGCTCATGGATCTGGTATCTTAACATGTTCTTGATGATAAATGAGGGGAATAGTCTTTATTCCACCCAGTAGTGGATCTGTTTCAGGATTTTTTTCGTCAGGATTTCTTGGTGTTTCCACCCAAAAGGGATGTTGAGTTCATGATTGAGGTGTTGTCAGGAGTAAATAAAGTTTCTATTCTTCCATACTGAATGGAACCATAATAACTCCATTATTTTTAAGGTAAAACTTTTGGAGTAGTAGCATAATGGTTTCATATACCCTTGTACTTTTCTTTGGGGATCCCATGTGCTTTTTTCAAATAAGGTAGAAGATTCATTAAGGATGTGTGTTGATAATCGAATGGTAAATCAGATGAGAATGAAAAATTGGTACCCTCTTCCATGAATTTATGAAAAGTTTCACTGGATGATGGATGAATCTGGGTTTTATATGATTTATCTGAGATCAGGTTTTCACCAGTTGAGGGTGAGGCCTTCCAATGCACCATTGACATCATTTATAAGTCGGTATGGTTTGATTGAGTTTATGGTAATTACTTCCAACTATAAAAAGGAACCGGTGGTGTTCATGTATTCAATGAATTAAATCGTTCACCCTTATTGGGATTTTTTTTGGTTTTCATTGTTGTGGATATCATGGGATACTCAAAAACTCATGATGATCATGCACAACATCTTGACATCATCTTGAGTAAACTAAGACAATGTCATATTTATGCCAAGATGACAAAGTGTCAGTTATGGATTATAGAAGTTCAATCTATGGGTCACATCATCTCTGAGGTAAGTGTGTCAGAGGATACATAGAATGTGTAAGATGTCGTTTCTTGGCATCATAAAAAAGGGTTTCATAAATAATGTGTTATCTAGGTTTCACTGGGAATTACTAGAGGTTCATATAGGATTCCTCGCATTTGGAAACACCACTATCTGGATAGAACACAAAGGGAATCAAGTTTGAGTGGTCTAAGACTTCTAATAATTCCTTTCAAGAGATGAAAAAGTGATTAACGAGCACACCGATCTTGATCTTAACTGTGCTAGGTAAAAAGAATGTTATGTTTATGGAGGTTTAGTATCAGTCATGGGGCTGTTAATGCATGTTGAGTGGGTGGTGGCTAATGGGTCATGGAAATTGAGACACAATGTGTGGAATTTTCCCACTCATGATCATGTGTTGGATGTAGTAGTGTATGCCTAAAAATGATAATGGTACTAATTGTTGGGGGAACGGTTCATGGTGTATACAAATCAAACGATTCTAAAGTAAATATTTTCATAGTGAGATTTGAATCTTTGGCAGTAATGGTGGGATGAGTATATCCAGTCATTAATCATTGAGATGGTATATACACTATGGAAAGGGAATAGTGTGGATGGTGATTTGAGCTAGAATGATCAAGAAAAAAATGGTTTAGGAATCCATCACTGAGTGGAAGGTGATGGCTTTGTTCGCGGAGATGCACCTGGAGGTGTAGGGGGAGAATAGTTAGGTGACTCTTTCTTCCGTGATTGATGAGTCGATGCATTTGAGTCGAGTTAATGAAATTTAGAATGATGATCTTGAATGTTTTTCCATGAAGGAATGGATTTATGGTGTGAATCTAGCTTCAGGTTGGGTCGTTGGTATTGACGGAGTTGTTTGTGTACAAGAACGTGTGGTTGTGCAGGTGTGAATACGGGAAGAGTTTATCGGTGAGTTCCATTCATCACAATGGGTATGTCATCCTGGTTCGACCAAGATGTATCGTGATCTCTGTAAAAAAAATCTGCTATCAATAAAAAGGATGTTTTGGGATTTGTGCAACAGTTCCTTACGTGTCAGTAGGTGAAGGCCGAACATCAATTCCCAGGTGGTTTGTTACATCCATTTCTCATTATAGAATGGAAGTGGGAAGATGTGAATATTTATTTTATTGTTGGTCTTCCGAGGAAATTGTATAAGAATGAAGAAATCTTGGTAGTTGTTGATCATTTAACCAAAGTAGTTCATTTATTACCAATTTAGAAGACTTATATAGTTGACCAGTTGGGTGAGTTGTATGTTTGGGAAATAGTAGGGTTTCACAGTGTACCAAAGCTATAGTTTTAGATCATGATCCTCGTTTCACATCACTCTTCTGGAAAGGATGGTGGAAGGTTCTTGGTACACATGTTCTTTTGATAATGGATTTCCACCCATAGATGCATGTGCAGTCGGATTATAAAATCCATGTTTTCGAAGATATGTTGAGGTCCTGTGTCCTGGATATTGTGGTTCCTAGGAGAAGCACCTATCACGTGTTAAATTATCCAACAAAAATATTTTTCAAGAAACAGTTCAAGTAGAATCATTTGATACACTCTATAAAAGTCTGTTTATATCTCCATTTCATTGGTTGAAGGACAGTGAATATGAGTAGTTGGTACCGGGTCTCTTGCAAGAGACATCATGGAATATTGATTTGATTCAGAAATGAATGGAAATGACTCAAAGTAATAATATGTCATATGTAGATCATAGGTGAAGGCCCCTTGAGTTCATGGTGTGTGATAGTGTTTTCCTTCGGTTGTCACCATGGATGGGTCACCGACGTATTAGGAAAAAGGGAAAGTTGGCACCCAATTATGTGGGGTCATTTGATATAGTGGAGAGGGTCATATCAGTGGTGTACCGATTGGATCATCCATAATGGAATAACAGGATGCATGATGTATTTCATTTTTTTCAGCTTCGATGGTATCACCATGACCCAACACATTTGGTGGATGTAGAGATTTTTGAGGTTGAGGCTGATGAATCTATTGAGGAGCATTCGGTTCATATCGTGAATTATAGTCAGAAAGTCTTGGGAGGGGAGGTTGTGACATAGGTGCAAGTACTATGGAAACATGGGAATATTTGGGAAGAAAATGGGAGTGTGAGTCAAATATGTTGGATCAATGGCCAGATCTCTTTTCCTAGGAAGTGCAAGGAATATTGGGAGATCATCTCAAGGAAGAGCCATTATAAGATATAGAGGTTGTAAGTTATCAGATCTTAGAAAGGTATGTTCTCATTTAGGTTTTGGATTTAATCCCCTGTTTTGGTTAATTAAGTACATTTCCATGTCCTACAGGAGGCTCGTGGGTGTTCCATGGGATAGGAACATGAAAAGTGGAGGAAAAGGTTTTTTCTGTGTAGATCACACTGTCAATGCATGGTTAGTTCTAACCATGATGACAGCCCAAGAAACTGTTAAATAAGTGTGTTTTTGGACAGTGGCTTCTGCATGGGTTGAACCTTATTTGGAAAATTGTGCAGTTAAACCATGCATCCTAGAATCCTCTTAAAATTTAATATTTTTCCCAGAAGGATTTTTTACCCCAACTCATTATTTCCTCCCATTTCACACCTCTTCACCTTAGGAACAAACAAAACCACTATTGGGATCCAAGAGATCAATCTCCCTCATTTCTAAGACGTTTTTTGTGTTGTTGGTTATAGATTGAAGCTCTGGGTTAGTCTAATTCCATCCATGCTTCTCTTTTGAGTTGAGGGTTTTTATCTTTTTCTATTATCATTCATATGATCAATCACCCTTATCTTTGGGTGACATCTAGGTTGATTATTCAAGGGTTGGTTGAAGCAGAATCTAAGGGGTTGATTATGAATGTGTTCATCCACATAATCGAGGTATGGGGTCTACAAGTAATATCCCATGGTTTATTTGATGATTTTTGCATGTGTGGTTTTGTTCTTGGGTGTCTCTTGGTATGTTTTGATCACCCTTGACAGGTATAGGTAAAATGATTATTAAAAAGGAAATGTAGAACCTCGTGATCCACATTGGATGCGTTGAGGGTGATAACACTGATCTATGCCCACCCATGGTGTGTTAAGACTCTTCTATGACTTGGGATTTGTGAAGAACAAGTGATATTTTTTTGAAACCATGTAGATACCATAGTAAAATTGTTGATGTGACTATTTGTGTTGAGTTAGAAGTCATGTGGTGAACCTATGCTAGATAATAACCTAATGGGTATTGGATCAAGATGTGGAAATGATTAAAGACCATGATGCAATAGGTATTGAGCATAGTATTGAAGCCTAGTGAGATATGAACAATGAAAAAAATCATATTGAGATAGGCACAATAAAAGAATGCATAGTGAGATAAGCATAAGAAAATGGAATTGGGTAAAATGGCTAAAATATGTGAAGTGTGGTAAATGTGTTAATGGGTTATGGCATGGTGTTAACCCTAATGTTATTGTTATGTCTTATTTTTTCCTTGTTAAATGGTTGTGATGTTGTGTAATTGGTTAATGGTAATATATTTGTATATATTGTGCACATACCATGGTAGCGTGTGTTATTTACACTACGGGAAATTTAGGTTATAGCCACGGTTCTAAACCGTGGCTATAGGCCCCAAAACCGTTGCTATAGGTTATAGCCACGGTTTCATAAATCATGGCTGGTATTGGCGTGGATATAGGGTCAGCCATATAGAAGCCAATAAAGACCACGGTAACCGTGTCTATAGCCCTATAGCCACGGTTTAGAACTGTGACTATAGGGATTTCCACTGCATATAAAAAGCCAGTACGGTGAACTGTGCTGGCTGTTGGGAGGACTGCACAAGCACCCCCACCCCCTACTCCTGCACACCTCCCCTGCCCCACCCCTACCCCCACCTCATTGCACAACCCCTCCCCCTAGACCGCCCCACCCTGCACCTGCACCCCCATACAAGGTAATCCAAATCCCATGGAACCACCACCTTCTTCAGAAATATCCGAACCAACATAATTGAGTCAGAATCACCAAGAACCTATTGTTCTGAACCAACCCGCCTCCCCTCGTCTCCCCCGCAATACACGATCCATCAACATTCAATTTTAATTCTAAGCCCCTATTGTTATAAACCAACCCGTCTCCCCTTATCTCCCCTGCAATTCATGATCCATCCAAATTCAATTATAACTAGTACTTCGCTCGTGCGATGCACAACACTATAAAATAAATATTATTATTAACTATAGATTACTATTTATAAAACAAAATATTTTATATCAATTATTAATAAGAAATATAAATAGTGAAACATTCAATCCGAAACCACATTTGTTTCAGAGTTGAATTTCAACGGAACACATGGAAATAAAAATGAATTGTTTGGATACATTATTTCTTTAGAAAATAGTTGGTTGAAATATATTACAGTAATATAATACTATAATAGTATATGGTGTCCCCTTTGGAATGAAACTAAATTAAATAAATTGCGGTAGTAAAAACCTTCCAATATTGGGTTTCTGTGGCACCGCAGTAGACAAGTATTGGTGGTTGCTGGTTGGTAGTAATCTGGTACCTGCATATTTTTGCTAAAACAGGTCACAAATGCAGAAAAAAATTTAGATATCATACATACACAATAGCACCACTTTCTGCCTCTACTATGCTTGAAAAATCACGACCATGCAAACAGAAATAGCGAAAATGATCCTGAATATTAAAAAAACCAAACCATTCTGCCATTTTAATCTCACCTTAATTCCAATTAGCCTCGTTTCGAACAATATCTGAAAAATCTAAAAGCTAACTAAAGTAGTTTTAATTATAGGAGCACAAAATTACCAAGAAAAAATACATAATATGCATTAGAGAATACCACCAATAACCTCACAATTTTTTTTATTATACTCAGAAAATCATAAGTATAAGATAGCGAATCTTCATGTGTTGTGTAATGTCATCCACATAAACCATACCATGATTCAATTCAAATTTAATGCATAACATTAAATAAGAACATACTTTTAATATCTGTATGGAGTTCCTTGTAATACACCCCCACCCCAGGTTGATATTGAACCTGCACAGAGAATTTAAAATTAGGGAATCGTAAAATTAATGGTTAAGTGATTAACTTTCACTAACAATGATCAAAAACCATGTATATAACAATCACCACATGCATATTCTTGTTGATCATTCTTATATTTTAGTCACCTACGTAATAACCAGAAATTTGATTCAAAAACATTACACATGTCTACATCATAATGTATACATAATAACATTCTAGTAAAAATTATAACCACATTATAGTTTAAAAAATCCTCTTTGGGCTGAATTGAAGATGGATGAACGTGTCAATGCCCTCAATATTTGTGTTAAAATAACTAAACTAACCAAACACACCATCCCCCTCCTGCACCCCTCCCTCATGCCTAGCACCATCCCCCACGAGGACACTCTCCCCTGCCAGCCACATCCCCACCAGCCCCCTCCCCACTTCTCCACAGGTGCTTCCCTCCCGCACCCTCTCCCCTCCCACATGCCTAGCTGCTCCCCTCCCCTTTACACCCCCTGCCTAGCACTGTTCCCCACCAGGACCCTCTCCCCTTCCCAGCCACATCCCCACCCATAACCTCTCCCCTTCCCAGCCACATCCCCACTATCCCCCTCCCCACTTCTCCGCAGGCCCTGCACTCTCCCCCGCCCCTCCCCTCCCCCATGCCTAGCTGCTCCCCTCCACTTTACACCCCCTGCCCAGCCCCTCCCCTCCCCCCTAACCAGAATAATCTCCCACCATTTCCCAGCACCTCCCCATCCCCCCTCCCCTCCCCCATGCCCAGCTTGTCCCCTCCCCTGCTTCTCCTCCCACCTCTTCCCAGCACCTCCCCCTCCCACCTCCTCCACCCCCCTGCCCAACCCCCTCCCCCACCAGCCCCCTCCCCCATTCCCAGAGCCTCCCCCACCAGTATTAAAACACATAAATTGACAATTGATATGTAATTAAAGAAGAAGAAGAAACTAATGTCATAAAAAGTAAGACAATAGTTATAATATATAAACAATGACATTCTGTAGAAACAATCTCAATGGTGTTCATATTATTAATGGTAAATAATTATTATTAATTCGAAAAATATTAAAGGAGCATTCATACATTTAGTTTTCTATAATAATACTGTACTTTATTCATTAAAGATATACAATTAAAAAACAATACACAGTGGAGTCAATAGTGAAACAAATTATGTGCATTCATATGTAGGATTAAAGGGAGGGAGTTTAACTCCACAATTTTAGGAAAAAATACATGAATTCTTATAGTGTGTAAATTCAAATAAAAAATGACAAATGGAAGGGAGGTTAATTCCATATTTTTAGCAAAACACACATGTTGCGGAGATCTGTACATGTAGGCTATTTTCTTATGCGAACCGATCTCCTGATATCAAAAGAATCCACACATCAGAATCTGTAAAAAGAAAACAATACCATTACTTTTCTATTAGTGAGCCTGCATTGAGAAACTATTCCAATTAAAAATTGAATATATTTTTCTAGTCCTGGGCCTTGGCACACCTACACTGATTCTACGGTTGGAAAAGTTTTCTTGGTCAATGGAACTTCCTCGTCTTGAATCTATCTCTGCATATCACTAAAAATTTTCATTATACTCATAGCTTGAAACCTGAAAACATGAAAACACTTTCTATGAACTAGAAGTTTCCATAAATATTCCAAAGAATAAGAATCAAAAACAGTGGTAGAAACCAACAAAATTGATCATCAAAACCAGTGATATAACTTAAGGAAATCATATTAAATCCTTTACAGTGCAAGAAATGCATAATAAAGACCCTATTAAGATCCTATAAATTCTCCAAAAAATGAAATATATTCATGTATCTAGAACCACTTAATCAAAATCACTGCAAAATAAAATTCACACAGTATACTGTAAGAACAAAAAAAATATGAACCTATATATTAAATTAGTCTCAATTATAAAAAATGTACTCTGAAAATTTTAAAAATAATATACTGTAAGAACAAAAAAATACGATTCTATATTGAAAAAAATAACGTATTTAAAAAATATGAAAAAATGTGAAAAAAATATATAATCCTTTTAAAAATTTGAATCTATATAAACAACAAACTCATCATTCCATCAAAACATAAACACATCCACCATAGTATATTCCAGCACACCCACTTCCCCCTCTCCCTACCCCATGCCCCCCCACCTGCACACCCCCTACCCCCTCTCCCTGCCCCCTGCCCCCCCCCACCTGCACACCCCCATGCCCCCTCTCCCTGCCCCCTCCCCCCCCCCCCCACCTGCACACCCCCCTGCCCCCTCTCCCTGCCCCTGCCCCCCCACCTGCACACCCCCTGCCCCCACTCCCTGCCCCCTGCCCCCCACCTGCACACCCCATTCCCCCTCCCCTGCCCCCCACCGGCACACCCCCTCCCCCTGCCCCCCACCTACCCTCCCCCGCACCTGCACACACCCCTCCCCCTTCCCCAGCACACCCCCATGCCCCCCACTTTCACACCCCATGCCCCCTCTCCCTGCCCCTTCCCCCCACCTGCACACCCCCCTACCCCATGCCCCCCACCTCCACACCTCATCCCCCTACCCCCCCACCTACCCCCCCCCCCCCACATGCACACACCCCAGCCCACTTGAATACATACACTCAGATTTTTTGGGGATAGCCAGGACTAGTTCTTGTGTTGGAGGATCCAATTTCATCATCTTCATAACAACAATCTCTAAGAATGTTTGGATTTAGTTAATAAAAAGAATATGATGCATTCCAAACCATTTAAACCTAAATATATTCAATGTAAAATCACACTGTAAATATTTTTAAGACAAAGAATAGTTAATGGTCTTGAATATCTTTCTATAGAGTTCATTCTGTTTTCTTAAGACCAAATCTTCCACACTTGACAATAATTATCCAGTCCATGATAAGGATGTGGAACATGGGCCCTCATATCATTTTAGGCTGAGTCTTAGCCTATTCCACCACCTCTTTATCCCACTGATGCCACTGATTCTATGTATAGCTCTAGTTCAGATTTAGATTCTAAAAATTATACTACTCATAATGATTATCAATTGACCTATGACAGGAAAATGAGAGTCACCAGAACTCCTTCCAGATTCTTCAAATATGTTGTGGCTTCATATTCATTTTAATATGGCCTCATAGTTTATTAATTATGAACCTCAATCACATAGGTAGGCTTTATAATCAAAAGACTCAAAAAGTAGGTATTTCTGATGAATGATGAAATGTAATAGATAAATAAGAAACATACATGGAATTTTTGTAACAGACCAACTAATTCCAATGTAATTACTTATAAATGGATCTTTGAATGAAATGATGACAACACTACGGGATGTACATCAAATAAAAATCTAGGCTTGTTTCCAAGGGAACCCTTCAAAGAGAGGGAATTGATTATGATGAATTATTTTCCCTTTTTTCTTAAGAATTATTTCATTTATCTTTTGATAGATTTTTCAACTAATAACGACTTTCATATAGATCAGTTAGTTGTTAAAACTGATTTCCAGCTTGGTGTTTTGAATGAAAAGATTTATATGATACCTCTTGATGTTTATCCAGCTATGTTCAAACCAAAGAAAGTATGCCATTTAAATAAATCTTGTTCTGTCCGGAAACAATCCTCATGGGAGTGGTGGTTCAATTTTGATTCTTTTTTCTCTAGGTAACAAATTCATTTGCATTCATTATAATGCCTCTTTTTATTTAAACTCTAATAAAACCTACATCATTTACCTAATATTTTATATTGATGACATGCTCATAATTTTAAAAGACATAAATATGATCTCTATTGTTAAATCCCAATTGAAAATTATTTTTTAAATGAATGACTTAGGTGTAGATAAGAAAATACAAGGTGTTTAAATCATTAGGGATCATTAGGGATAAAATGAATAAACTAAATTATCTATCTTAGCATGCTTATATTTTAAAATTTATAAATAGGTAAATGTTGGAATCTCTCAGTCCTGTTAATTTCCAGCTTGAACAACATTTTTATTGTCCTTGAATCAATCACCTACTGCTGAAGTTGATTTTGAATTTATGGCTAGAATTCTGTAATATAACATTGTTGGTTGCAAAGCTTATTCTATGATTTCCTTCTTGAACAACATTTTAGTAGTCATTCTCATTCCCAATAAGATATGGTAAATATTAATGGTATTGATAAAAAAAGTAGTGTAGTCAGATGCATGGAATTCATCATACATTACCAATCCAAAAATACAATTTACATCAAAAGCGAGTCTCAATATCAGTATCATCAGAATCATGATAACCCTCATACCCACCTCCTATAGAAACACCATCACCACCTCTCACACCACCACCAACATCATCAGCATCTTCATCCAAACCGGCATCAGCACTGGGTCCAACAATAGGTCCGGATCCGGCTCTGACAGAAGAATCTGCATTAGCAAAACCTGTCGACATCAAAAAGCCATCAACCATTACAGCTGATTATGGTGGAAGTGTAGAAGAAAGGGAAGACATAAATTTCATCATATTTTCAGTTATCGCCTGTTCTGATTTTTGACATGCTTCTTTGATTGTGGCATTAATTTGTTCCACTGTGACAAAACTAGAACCAGTACTCGAAGAAACGTTAGTAGACCAGTATTGAGATGGTACAATATTTTTCCTAGGTCGACAACTCACTCTACCCTTATGTTCATCTCCTAATACCTGATGTAGATGATCGTTTGGGCCCAAATTGTCAGGTTCTATTTCGGCCAATGCCTCTAAAGCATTCTGTTGATTGATATATAACATAAATTAAAATGATAAAATAATATAAGGAATTAAATTCAGTAAAAATCAAAGAAATTGAAACATACATACAATCACCATCTCGGTGTCTGTATTTGGCACAGTATCGTCTTTCATTTTCCGGCTTTGTACAAAACAATGTTGAGCGAGGAACGTGACCCTCGATATTAGATGCCTTTTTCTGGAAAAAAACAAACCAATAAATCAAAATAGAAAGTTAGAAAATTTACACTAAAAAATCTAAATATTTTAAATGTTAAATTACCTGCGTGTGCTCATGATCTGGTAATGGAGTGTGTCTATGAGTTTAAATGTGTTTCATTTCAATATTGTTTGTTTTATTTCTGTTTGATTTCACTTATAAAAAATGATTATATAAATTTGTTAACATAAATAAAAAAATTAATTTAAAATCATTTTCAAATAAATAAATGAATATATATATAAATTTAACAAACACCTTAAGAGATGGACTCTTCCAATAGTAGATCATCTCTTTATATTGTGATATTGGGAAATCTTAAATCACCGGTACTTCTTCAAGCTCTTTACCAACTCTCTTTTTCCAACCAAGATATAAATCATAATTGTAGGCTCGCCACATTTCACCTAAATCCATTATCTTTGTAGCCTTTTCATTTTGTCCATCAGTAAAATTATATTGAAGCTGCAATGGAAATAATATTTTTTAAGAAAATATTATAAATTTATATATATATAAAAGGTGATTAACATTACTTACCCAAACCTCTGACCAGGATTTGTCCTTTATTTCTTGTCCAACTACCGTCCAACTTATTGGCTGAACTGGAATGATATTGTTGTGTCTAGAAAGTGTTCCCATAAATCATTTACATTCCGTGCCATTTTTATTAATTATAGTATTGTCCTCGTTGTAATAAACTACGATTTGAATGTGTCGATTCTAAACCTCGTGCATTTTTGTGAGGCCTCGTCATCTGGTAGAGGCTGGAACTTATCATGAAACCAAAAATAAAAGAAAATAATATATGTGAATATATCATTAATCAGTAACAGTAATGTTTAAACAAATACCAATAGATGGGGGATCTGCTAACCCCTAAAGTTCTATGTCTAGAGGGGGGACAGCCTCCATGGTAGGTGAGATATCTACAGGAGTACTATGTATAGTAGATGGAAAGTGTACTGATGGAGGTACAAAACCCGATGGATAACCATGTACAAATGAGTATAGATATGGATATGGATATGGCAGTGGGATATATGGGGGCATAGTACCTGGTACAGTGGATGGTGGTAATGGAAAATGAGGGATGGGAGTCTGATAAGTCCCATCCGATGTGGGTGTGGGAAAAAAGGGATATGAAAAAGGTGGGTATGCATAGTATGGAGGTTGCATAATGGGAGGATGGCCTCCTACTGTCTCAAGTGGCGTAGTAGTAAGAACACCTGTAGAATCAGTACCCCTGCCACAATATCATCCTCAGTGGCATAATCCATTCGTCTCCTCAATGATGCAGCCTAAAATAACATAGATGATAAAATAAAACAAACTATAACATGATAAATAATATGAAAAACCATAATAATCAAACATAATTTGAAGTTACATTGTTTCCAGGAGGAGACCTGCGTTGTTCGTTTCTCGGTATTCTTCTACTGCTTCTAGTATCATCATAATCAGACATTTTGACTAGGAAATTTAAAATAATATTCTAAAATAAATAGAAATAATGGAAAATGATAAATAATACAATTGTATCATAAAACAATGAGATACATTTTCATGTGTCATATTTATATTGACAAAATATCAAGACTTTTCTATGATCAAGATTTACTAGAGAATTGGTTAAACATAAATTGGTGAGGCTATTAATAGTTTTATATTCAATAATGGTACAAAATATTCTAGTTATTTTGAATTAATGTATGGAAGTTAAAAAAACACATACAATATTGCGATAATATTAGGTAAATACATACAAATGTGTCAACGCTATGTGGGGTCTGTGACAATTTATGGTTCATAATTTGTTCTAACAATTGCATCATCTGTATCATCAAATAAAAAATTCGAATAAATACGGAGAGGTTCATCCACAACATCATTGTCATCCATGCCTTCATCAAAAATATTTCTAGGAATAACATCAACAATAACACCAAATTGTGGTTGTAATGGGTCACTTACATGAAACACCTATTTAGCTTGTGATGCAAGAATATAAGGTTCATCAATACGAAGCTGGCGGTTCATATCAATCACTCTAAAACAACAGTTATCAATATGAATTCCTTGTCGTTTCATTGAATCAAACCACTTGCATTTCATCATTGCGACACGACCATGTTCATAGTAATCTAAAAAAATGATTTTTTCAACAACACCATAATATGATATATTTTCTGATCAAGGCTTCATGTCTGATGCACTCACATAACAATATGTTGTGGCACTAATAACGAAAACCTCATGCTGTGTTTCCATTTTTTTCACAAATATTTATAAAAAATTTAAATCCATTGACAACTATTGACTTACAATCACGTACCACATCATTTGGCCAAAGAACAAGGATTTTATTTCATCTGATACTTCAATCATTGGTAGAGTTAGAACCTAAAAGATACCAACATAGAATATTAAACAGAGACATGTGATTTTTTATGAGAAGAAGAAAAATAAATCTATTACCTTTGACTCTAACCAGGCAGTAAATTCTTTTCTCGGAAACAGTTCCTTTTAATAGGTAGAGAGCGATGTCTCTTTTTTATCATTTCTAAATGTTTTCTACAGATATGAAAGAATTAAAATGTTAGAAGATATTAAGAAATCACACAATGAAAAACATACATATTTATTAGTTTACATACTTGATATAATCGTCATGCAGACCACAGTTGAATAATACTATGCGATGTGCCATTTCCCACTATTCCCTTCTTACTGTACACAACGAGTACGATCCATATATCCCCCCTATTTGTGGCAGTGAAATAAATGCAGGCTCAATGGGATCATATTTCTCATATTCAGTTCTCATTAGTCGATTAGACCTCGTAGTGACATTATCCATGTAAGATGAACAGAAATCCATGCATTCTTGTGCTAAATATCATTTCACAATAGACCCTTCAGGATGATATTTATTTCTCACAAAAGATTTAAATGTAAAAATCATTCTTTCGGTAGGATACATCCACCGACTCGAAATAGGACCACCAAAGAGAACTTCCATGGGAAGTTTCACAGTCAAATGTAACATCCATGTGAAAAAAGATGGTTGGAAAATTATCTCCATGTTGCAAAGAATAATCAATGCATCTCTATGCAATTTCTGAACAACACTTCTGCTCAATATTTTGGAAGAAAGATCTCGATAAAATTGACATATCTTAATCACTGCAACTCTAACATTATTTGAAAGTAAATGGCGAATGGAAATGGGAATCAACTCATGTAACAAGACAAGGTAATCATGGGTTTTAAGATATTTTATTTTCATATCTTGTGTATTCACCCTTTTCAAAATATTACTTGAATAACCATCCGGAACCTTCAAACATTCCAAGACCTAATGAAATTGTTTTTTCTACACATTTTTCATCGAATAACAGGCAACAGGGACTTTCCACTTATTTTGACTAATTAACTCAGGATGAAGTCTTGCTCTTATACCCCAATCCTTAAAATCACGACGACACAGGAAATCAACTTTTGTTTTCCCTTTGAAATTTAATATTGTGGCAAGTAACATCTCAAAAAAGTTTTTCTCGATATTCATTACATCCAAACAATGACGTAATAAATTCTATGACCAACACGATAACGCAAAGAATATGATTTTCTTTCTCCAGTTGCTATTGGAATTCAAATTAGCATGATTTCGCATTCTGATATTTGATTGACTTTTTCCAAGACCATAATTCAAATCATCAAGTTCATTAACAATATCAGTCCCTGACATTCGTTGAGTTTTCCATCTGTATCGATGGAATTATCAAACTATCTCCAATTTTTCATGTATGAATGATCCATTGGTAGAAAACGTAGATTCCCTATAAAGTTGAAAGTTTTTAGAAACATTAATCTTAGGAAACGTGTATTTTTCATACAAATAGGACAAGATAATTTCCCTTTAGTACTCCATCCAGTCATCATTCCATAGGCAGGGAAATAATTTATCGTCCATATTAAAGCTGAACAAAACACAAAGTACTCCTTTCTAAAATCATCATACGCTTGTGCACCAACAATCCAAAGCTCATTTACCTCTTCTATTAAAGGCTTCAAGTATGTATCAATATCATTTCAAGGATAACTAGGTCCAGATATCAATAAACTCAGGATAGTGAACGGCATCTTCATACACATCCATGAAAGAAAGTTATAAATATGAATGAAAATAGGACAAGTACTGTGTGGAGTATGCATTTGGAAAAATGGGTTGAAACCATCACAGGATAACCCCAATCTAACATTTTGTGGGTTGGCTGCAAAATATTGATGTAACCTATAAAATTTCATCCAAACCAACCCATCTCCAGGATGCACTATTTCATTGTTATCCTTATTTATTTCTTCTTCCTGCCATCTCATATTCTTTGCTATTTGTTCTAACATAATTTTTTTGAAGCCTAGGAATTAAAGGGAAGTTCCACAACACATTCTGTGGTATGAAATATTGAGATCCATCTTAATTAGTCTTCCACCTTGATGTGCCACACTCTTTACACTGACACAAGTATGCATTCTCCTTCCAGAACAAACAATAGTCTCTGAGACAAGAATGAATCTTACTAGATGAAAATCCAAATTTGTCAACCAACATTGATTCCATGTAATCATTTTCTGGAATACATGCATCATCAAGCAGTAAATCCTTAATAAATGTAAGGAGATAGTCGACCGCAGTAATACTAAATCCAT
Source organism: Viscum album (assembly GCA_963277665.1). Lineage (NCBI taxonomy): Eukaryota > Viridiplantae > Streptophyta > Magnoliopsida > Santalales > Viscaceae > Viscum > Viscum album. Next base: position 1,186,479,247 of record OY728121.1, on the reverse strand, counting down.
ATATTGTTTTCCCAGGATATAATCGCATTAAAAACTAATATTTGTTCATTTTTTGACATGCTTGATATACTGGGGTATTGTCATCTTCCATCATCTTTCTAAAACTCTAAACATCATCATCCTGATTAATAGATGAGAACTGTGTTCTAGTATTAATTTCCTCTTGCACTGGTCTACATGAGGAGCTAGCTTCAGAAACAAAAGGAAACCGATCAGAAATCAGATTTTTCTTACCAATCTTTTCCATTGAATCGATGTCATTCAACACTTGATCTTTTTCTACATTGTGATACCAAGCATTATAATTTTTCTAGAAACCACATTTAGTGATATGGTAACTCACTTCCTCATGAGTTAACCAAGGTCTTCCATCACAATCAAAACACGGGCATCGAATCAATCAGCCATCTGAATCATTATTCAATGCAAAGTCCAAAAAATATAGTAACTCCTGAAATTCATCAGTGATCGGATCAATGTTGTACATCCAGTATCTATCCATTTTGAGGAAGATATACATTCATTAAATAAATAATCTAGAAAATGACATAACATTATATTTATTGTTTCACATGATATTAAGTAATCATCAATAACAAGTTAATAAAAAATTCATAAAAAATATATTAAAATTATTGTTTTGGGAATTCATAAATGTTTTAAATTATAAAAATTCACCAATAGTTATACATAGGTTACAAGAATGAGGATTGATTATAGTAATAAGATTTTATATGAGTTTCATGATTTTAATAAGTTGCATGGTTTTCATGAAAATTGTGGTGATTCTTGGAATATTTATGGATCAGTTTAGTTTTTCGATTTCTTGCGAGAAATATAATTTTTATAGTGGATGATATTATTTATAAAGGATAAAATTGTTATTGAATTTATTTGAAGATTTATTAGGAGAAGGTTTCAGAAACTACATATGGGTAAAATGTAAGTTAAATATATTTTGTAAAGGAAGTTATAAAATATATGTTTTACGTAAGGGTAACTAGCAATGGTGTAAAGGTAAATAGGTGAGGATGTATAAGGATATCTAGGTGACTTGCATAATGGTCATCGGCCATATAAGGACTAATTATGTACAGTTACTTGAATATGTTCACATGATATCTAAAATACTAAATTCATGTAAGGGTAGAACATTGTATGTGTAAGGGAAATAGGTGCAGAAATAACAAATGATCATGCACTATGGACTTACTAGCCACGTTATGGTGAAAAAGAGGGATTAATGGAAAACATTGAATGGGTTTTTAAACTACAAATAATGGACATGAATATAGGTCTTTATAGTTGGAAAATATTGTGTAAATATCCACATGTATTTACATAAAGGAAAATTTATAATCCTTAGTCTTGTGTAAGGGTAAGTGGGTGGTATGGTTTTCCTACTACTATGTAATGGTATTTATGTTGCATCTCATAAATTTTATATGCATGGATATATAGAGAAGCAGCAGTCTTGATTATCCAAGTAGAATAAAATTCATATCACCACATCATTGAATTGATAATGATAGTTGATGAACCTAGATAGGTTAAGGATTTATTATATATGATGTTATTATGAGGTTTTGATGAAACATGAGTATATTCTTGAACTGTTCAGTTAATTATGGAAATTTAAATGAGGAGTTTAAAATGGAAATATATATTCCATGTTATTTATATAATTTAATGGGAAATCCATAAGAATATTATTGGATATTTTGTGACTTTAATATTGACTTCATTAAAGAATTAAGGGTCATAAAGTAAATATAGAAAGTATTTTTAATTCAAAGGGTGAATTTTAGGGATTTTTTAATAAAGGATATTATAGTGAGTCAATCTTGAGCATTCCTATTTTAAAATATAAAAATATTGTCATTCAGTAATCTTATTTTTATGAATCATGGAGTTATTTTAAATCTATGAACTTAGGATTGAAAATACTTAAATATGGAAAGATTTCCATGAAAATATTTGAAGAGAAGAGAACAAAAAAATCAAAGAGATATTTAAGGATTCAATCTTGACATATTAAAATGAAATAAAACATGTGATAAAGGAAGGGAAAGTATAAAAGGTGTAGGTGATAAAATAAGGGGAAGAGGGAGAGATTCACATCATTCAGAATTATCTATATAAGAGACGAGGGATTCATTAAGATATCTTGGGGAAATAGTAGGAATTTTATATCTTTTTATAAATAAAAAAAAGGTTTTAAAATATATCATTCACATTCATCTGAGGAAAGGGAGACATAGAAAAAATCCAAAAAAAAATGGGATATTTTGTTCCTATATAAATATAATGATAAGGAGAATACTTCACAAATTTAATTGGTTCAGTGCGAGTGGAAAAGGGATAAAAATAAAGACTATTACTAATATATTCGGTTATTGAAGAATAAAAATAATAAAGAATAATTATATAATTAGAATTATCATCTGGAGAAGAATTTCTTTTATGGTTTGAAAAGATAAGAAGCCTCAACTATCACCAATAAGAGGATGTATCTATCTAGATTAAAGGAAAGGATGATCATCATATTAGAGTCCATAGTTTGTTTATCCAGAATAAAACGTGAAGTAAATTTCATGATGATCATGAAGAAGACCCTCATGTTTATAAATTGTTGAAGAATACAAGAATCATATATAAACTATCCCAATCTTATATTAATGAATTGTGTGTGTTATTAAAGATTGGGGAGTGACCCTTGAATATTAATTGATACTTTCCTAAATCATTGCAATACAAAAAAGTGAATTAGTATTACCCTCCTATAACACCAACATATTATTAGTTGTCTGCTCATTGTATTGGCTCATATGGGTGGACCAAGTAAAACTAAGTGTTCTTGTGTGCTTTAATTTATCCATCTGTACATTGTGTGTGATATGGAAGTGTTTTATAAAGATTAAAGACTGAATAATTACCTCTGGTGTTAAGGGTTCTGGGGGAGAACCGTTCGGAATGGAGGAGTAGGGGAGGCATCTCGGAGCAACTTTTCTGGAGGAGGGTCGGGGTGAGGAAGGTCACAGCGAGGAGGGATCCAGGGTTATGAGGGTTGTGGTGAAAAGGTGTCAGGGAGGGCGATGGGGGTGTCAACCTCATCGTCGGAAGAGAGGCGTCAGGGAGGAGGCGTCAGGGAGGAGGGTCACAGTGAGGAGGAGGGTCGCGGAGAGGAGGCATTGGAAGAACGACGTACTGGAGTAGGGTCGCAGCGAGGAGGAGTCGAGGAGGAGGGTCGATGCAATGAGGAGGGCGCGCCAAGGAGGAATTGGGATGGAGGGTCGCGGTGATAAGGAGGGCTCGGTGACCAGGTGTCGGGGAGGTGGAGTGCGCGGTGAGGAGGAGGGCACGACTAGGAGGAGATCACAGGGAGGAGGAATCGCGAGGGCAGGAGGGGTTCGTCGGGGAAATGGGGGGGTTTGAGGAAGGGTTTCCAACAAATATACATGTTTATCCTATTGATCCATATCAATAAACAAGCTATAACCACGGACTGAGAGAACTGTGGATATAGGTCTGTGGCTATATCCTGAATTCCTAGTAGTGTTACTGAGGTCCTACGCAGATGCGTCATGTTGGACTGAGGCTCTAAACTTCACCCCTAATGCACTGGGTTGGTATAGAACTGATTTTCTATTTTCCTATTTGTTGTATCCACCTGGGCAGGTGCTTCTAAGCGGGGATATGTTTGACATCCACCCAGACTGATTCTTCGAGGTGGGGATATAGTTGGCATTGGGTTGTTGGTCTTAGTGAGATAGAAAAATTGTGTGATTTCCTCATGTAATTAATTGTGTACTGTATTCCATGTATCATCTTGTTTCTGAGGAACCCAAGTAAAATGTGTTGGAAATGGTAAGATATGAAAATGGTAATAATTTTTTTTGTAAAGGGCCTAAACTTGATAAGGGAACATAGTCGTTCGTTTTCATTTATTATTCATTAACCTTTTTCATTAGCATTTGTATATTACATATATTTTGTAGACATTGTTGGTGGTGGCCAACTGAGTTGTACTCACACCCCGCTCGGGACATCATTGGGTACCAGAGAAAACATCATGTTTGTGGGTCAGAAGAATGGAAAAGTACCTCTCTTGATAGTTGGGTTGGCACGAGTTCCATGGAGGATGTCCTAGATTTGGTGTCAGGACCATTTGGGGATTTTACAGTTTGTCATTATTTTGGGTATATATATCTTTATCACTTGATGAAAAACATTGTATATTGACTATTGGACATGGTTATACCATGATTAGGAAATTGTTGTTTATTAATGCTTTGGAATTATTGGTTGTTATTCAGCTATTTTTTTACCTTCGGTTGTGTCTTACTCAGATAAAAATGGTGTATAGTCTCCCCAATTTACTATTTAGACCCCCTCTACTAGCTAAAATCCATTGCTCTACATGGAGGCATGCTTATTTTCATGTATCCACCTGGCTCAGTGCACCCGTTTAGTGGCTCTCAGGCCATGGACGTTATTACAGGTCAAGGATAAATGTTAAATTTTTTAATTTTAAAGGAGAAAAAAATAAACTAAAAGAACTTTTTTTACATTTATTTTAACATTTTCCATCATGGAAACACTGCGATGTCATAATGGATTAACGTATCCTCGCTTCATAAATGATTCAGTGAAGAGATGTTGTTTCAAAAAAAATATTGATGAAACATATTAATTTATTTCTTATATTATTCTTGTATAGGGTTCAATGTTAGAATTCATAATGGTGGAGAATAACCCTAAGACTCTGGAGTTTTCCTAAGGCAATGGGGAGGATGGTCTATCGCCATTGATGATGTGTCGTAGGTCGGGTATTGATTAAGAGGTGATGAATTAGTGAACAGTGGTGGATCAAGGATCGATGTAGTGTCACAACATTAAATCAACGCATTTTATTGACTAATATTGAGTTAGAGGTTTTTTTAATTATGTGTGAATAATTTCCTTTCCATATTATATGTTTTTCCCAATATATGCGGGCTAACCCAAGAATATGTTGACTCACATATCAATCGCATATATATCAATGAATTTTGGAATGCATGGAATAAATAAAAGGATATGTAACTTGTAATCATTTGATATCTGCCATTTTTCTTATACGGCCAATGAATTCAATAGGAACAAGGCCAAAAAAAATCATTGGGTGTTTCTTGGGATATTCTCTCTCTTATGTGTTCTTCACCGACAGGCCCCCATCTTCATATCAGATTGTTTCTAGGAGATTATAAATTTGGCCAAACAATCCAATTGATAGTGATATGACATGGTATACCTGGAAGTGAAGGTCGCGGCCTAGGGATCATAGTGGACCCTCTGTATCGAAGAAAAAACCACCGAACCATATTTGGAGGCCCGTAGAAGAAATTTTTGGATCCTCGGTACCTAAAATGAGTAGCTGCGGAAGGTGAGGGTTGTCTTGTGCAAAAGGCGGCATGCCACAACAGATAAAGAATTGACTAGTGGGTCGTAGAAGTGCAGAACTGCAGAACCAGTGGGCCACTGTGCCCGTCTAGGAGGTTTTAGCCAACAAGATGGGGTTGCAGTGCTATCGGGATAGTAGGGTACCATATTAGGTTGGCTAACCCATGAATGGTCCACATTTATATAACATTATGTGGTCCGTGAGAACACTTTCTGGTATAGTAGTTGGCCACCCGCCATCTATGTGATGTGGAAAGGATGTGGTCGTCATCATTTTTAGTGGAGTCTGAACTAGCACGTAGAGGCAGGCCGGGCTAGAGAAGATGTACTACCCCAGGTGGCACAGTGGTTCTGATATGGGTTGTATATCAGGCCAGACTCGCAGCCCAGTAAAATGAACTAGAACTAGATGATTGGATTGATTCTTAGTCGGGTATGGCCCATATTGGGTTAGTGGACCTCAGGCCAGGTTAGCATGGTTTGGTTTGACCATGTCGGAGAAGACCCAAACCCCACCAGTCCCTTTTCAGTAAAACATCCATAACATGAAAACCCTACATTAATTGGCAATACATTTTTTTCATTCGGATCCTTTGGATGTGGCGGTCCTTTCGACATACTCCAAATGATATTTCATGGTGGTAGATATTTGTCTAATGGTTAGAGGAGTAGATTCTCCCGGAATCAAGCGTGCCACGAGCGAAAATCATGTGACAGGAAGTATGTGCCATGCAGAACATTTTGGACTAGTAGTAGAGTATATCTATGGACCTATGTATCCCATCATACGTGTAGCCATTCATACCTATGTGGGATAGTAGAAAATAAGCCTTGTGGACTTGAGTGGCTCGACAGACAAGTAGTTGTCCGGACCCGTGTGTCCTGATAGATGAGTAATCTTGAATACCAATGTAGCCTAGTAGATGAGTAGTAGCCATGCAGAGAACAGTGTCCTGTCAAAAGAGAAATATCCGAGCAGATATCAGTGGCCAGACCGACGATTAGTTGTCGGGTGGACCTCAGTGGGTCGCCAGAAAATCAGACTTCTATGGCCAATTGTGAATGAGTCCCTCAATAGTAAAAAATTTTCATCATTACAAATGAAGTACTGTACTTTGGGTAGTTCTCAATGTGTTCTATTTAGGTGGGTCCCAAAGAAGTGAGACCTCTTTGTATATGTCTCTATGATTTGGTGGCATATGATGCGAGTCCTCTCAGGGTGAGCATTCCTTTCGAAGAATCATAGAAAAATGGATTGTCCATGACATAAAAACTCATTATCTCAGTGATACTAAACATCTCTAGGAAGCCTCATGAAATATCAAGACTAGATGTTCTCTCAGATCCATTTGGTATACTTTATATATGTGGTTACTAACAGATAGCTCGAATACTGGGACCTCCCGAAATCGAGTGTTCAATGAACTGAACTGTATGGATGGATGAGGATGAGATGTTGGGAATTGGAATCCTTTACGATTATATCTAGTTGTACTTATTATGAGTTCTGATGACATATAATGTTGTTGATTTGACTATACCTTATTGGTGGTGTTTCCTTCATGATCTTTTTCTTTGTGGGTTTCAGGTTCCCCTACATATTATTGTTTTACTAAAACATACATGATATTTTCCTTGGTTTGTTGTGTCTTGTGTAAGATGACTGACGATTTAGTGAATTTATAGATGGATATGTGCTAGGAACATGACCATACAATACATTGTGAGATCATATGAGCAGGAGTGATTACATCTACTTCCTAAAGTAGCTTCAGTACCCTTGTTTGTTGGGGGGCATTGTGGTTTTATTTCTTTTAGTGGGCATGTATTATATCCCTGTTTTACTTTAATACATTACTTTCTATCATACTCTTTTGTTGCGTTTAAGTGGTATGAATTCTTTTTCATTATATAATGTTTTCACTCTCCAGCACTGTGGCTTTTAGTTGTGTGTGTGTAAAGGATCTTAAAAAAATTCCTCTTGTTTGTGTGATATACCTACATCGTGCTACTCTTCATCCCCTTGCCTATTAGAGGAGGGATTGGGGTAGTCACAATATGGGTCCTGGGGGACGGATCATGACAGATATACTCAACCATGACTTTTTAGGGTTATCTTCCAATGATGCATCTATTCTAGAACCACATCCACTTATAGTTCCCATACATGGATGTATTTTATTAGGGAAAATAAACTCTTTTATTTTCCCTAATATATAAAATTATCCAATATTTAGGATTATAATAAGGTTTATAACATATTTTTTCACAACCTAGTTATCAAAATCTACTAAAACGTTCTCGCATACCAACTACTGAGTCATATATATTTAATATACAAATAATATATATTGCTAGAGAAAAACTCATTCTATAAAAATATGAAAAATTATATAATTATAATGATATACTATCATTGGATACATTTATACATAAACAATAGTTACATAAATTATCTACATCATTTCCCCATCAGTTCAGCACAACTAGCAACACTTTTAAACAAAAAAAACCCATTCTTTATAATATGGGGATGTGAAGAATAAGAATGGATGATTCCAAATGCTATGTAATGTAAAATATTAAATATATCAATAAGTGATAATAAGTGAGAATAATATAATCATAATATTATGGTAATATGAGATTAAAATTTTAAAATGATACATAATAATTTATATATCAGCACCTGGAAAAATAAAAGAAATTATTATCAACCAAAAGAAATAATACATAAGTGTTCAAAATTAGTCGTAATCAATCATGATCCATGAAATAATATAATAATTATAAGTTATATGTTTTTGGAATATAAATATCAAAATAATAGCTTCCTTAGTCAAGGTTCACGTCGAATATTATCATAGTGTTTTGGGTTTACTCTCTATCACATCGTATAATTAGTCATGTTTCACCCCTAAAACGGTAATATTGGAAAATAATACATAAAATGTTTGGAACACTCCCTACTAAATTCCATATTATCTCATGAAATATCATTCATTTCTTAATGAATTGGAGTGATACATAATTATGATCTCATCAATAAATTAATAAAAACTGTATGTTTGTGTGTGATATGATTATAAAACATTCACCATATCATAAAATCATTACCAGTGGAAAGGATATGGGTTTTATAAATAATTGAGAGTCATAAATATTAAGTATGTATAGATAGAATAAATACCCTATCATTGTACCATATCCCCATACAACTGTAAGAAACATAAAAGGATTTTATTATGGAGAAAATTAATATTATATGATCCCAAAATCATTTCTCAAAGAAATTATCCTTTTTATTTTAAATAATTTATTTACAATCTATAATTTTTCAAAATATTAATCAGTTTATATTATATGAAAATAAAAAAGGAAAACTATAATTAAATAATTAAATAAATCATTATTAATTTTATTGAGTAAATCCATTCATGAATTATAATTTAAAAAATTCCATTAACATGTTTGAGAATAATAGAAAAGTATCGTGTTTTTAAGATTATAAGAAAATTATTTTTAAACATAGGTAGAGAATGTAAAATAAAGTATAAAAATATTTTAATAAATATTTCATAAAAATTAGGATACTCCTTGGAAACATTTTAAAGAAAATATGGACATTGAATAAATTTTTCTCAATGGAAGGGAAAACCACATTTACATTTTTTAATAACATTATTTTGGCCTCTATAGTTATTAAATGAGAGTAAATTTAAATGAAAACATTTACTACCCATATATTACTATTTTAAAATTAAATAAATAATATTATTGTGTGATTTGAAGGCCTATGGCTTAAACATTACATAATCCTGAATTAAGTTAATAATTCACATTAAGGATCTTTTCAGGTTTAGATCATTAGAGAATTCGGTCATATGTTATACATAACAATATTAATATTACAACTAAGCACTTATACTCACTATCCATTTCATTATAAGACAAAAACTCTTAAAAACATGTCTAGTTTCATGCTTTATATAGCATTACATTTCCATGATCCGATCATTGACCCTATTCTTCATTAAAACCAGTGAAAAACATTTCAAAACATAGGATGAGCCTAAAAATATCATTAAGGGATACATAAATATGGAAAACTATTATTTTTTCAAAACAACATTTAAACCATGAATAATTTATCAAAAATTAATGCTTTTGACCATAAAGAAGTAGAAAAAACACACCAATGAATGTATGCTCATTGCTTACCCCTTTTATAACGAAACTTTTATAATCAATCCCATAGAAACAGCGTATAGCATATACTGGTGACCTGGGAAATATACATACAAAAATTTAATGACCATATGGTTGAGTTCCACACATATCACTAAATAGAAAATTCATATGGCCAAATTCCATACCCAATGAATTGGAGGTTATAATGTAACCACTCGTCATTGGTTTATCATGGAACCACCCATCATTTGGTTTATCTCATAGCCACCCGTTATTAGTTTTTCACATAACCACCCGTGAAATGTCTGTTTACCTTTATATATTCATAACACATAATATATTGAAAATATCAACATTTCAGTAAAACATTAACTTTGTAATGATAGGATATCATTTTAAGATATTGAAATAATCAATCCATTTCAAAAACCATATTCAATACCAAATCAACCAAAATGGTAATAAGGTATTTCTTTTCCTTTTAAAAATATTAAGGCTTATAGAGGAAGCCAAATAAAAATTACAGTGGTGGAGTGTTTATTGAGGCCACATACATTAAAAACATTACTTTTTTTAGTAAAATGATTCATTGAAGAATTATTACCTTTTAATGAACATAAATGTAAAAATTTTTTATGATACACTATATAGAAAAAAAGGTGTGTATTATCAGAACATGCCCCAATGAAAGGATATTGAGATGACGTCCCTTACCTTGAGTGTGATTTATAATGTATGTTCCTAAATTTTTCTTATTAATAATCATAAGTTAATTTATACTTGATTAATAACATTTTTCAATTTTATTATTCCTTTTATATCACATAATACCATTATATAGAAATCATATCATTATTGAATTTTTTATCGGTCATTTTGTCGATGTTCGGTACTTGAGTCAAAAATGAACATTGTTGTAATTTCAAATTGCCCATGTGGTCAAAAGTAGATTATTTATATAATATTATTCAGGATTTAAATATCGTATATATATAATAGTCAATAACATTTGGAGATAAGAAATTAATTTCACCATTCATAGAGATGGTAAGTCATACGTACGCATCAACACTATTTTCATATCTATTTCATATTTAATGGAATTAAAACATAATGATACATAGCTATATTAGAATTCAAATATAATATCATATTTTATATATGTTACATATTTTCAGTAATTCCTTCTTTTATATGTTTCATGTATGGAAAGAACGAGTCATATCACTTTGAGGGGTCGGTAGTCCGCACCTCCTCAATTGAAATTATCGTGTCTACAAATCATGAAAAATAGAAAGGTATCTTTTAAAATATAAATTACAAAAGAATAAAGAATATATAAACAGAAAATATATCATAATAATACAGTGACATCATAATGGACACCAAGATTGGCGGTAAGAGATAATTAAACAATCATTATTTCGTGAGCCAGTATTTCACCGTCCACAGAAACTGTGTGTTCTAAATCAGTTAGATTGATGTGTTTATGTGTAGTTAAAATAATTTTCATAAAAAAATAATTTTATATTTAGTATAATGTTGTTTCTATGTTATAAAATAATAAAAATAGAATAGACACTGAAGAAGCAAAATAATGGAAATGAACATTAGAGATGCCACTACCTCTTAAAACAGGTAACTCCCTATGATTTGAGAAAAATGGCACTCTAGAATAGACTTATTCCTATTTTATGATTTCTTGGAAGAAGATATGTATATTTTGAGCTTATTGGAGTAGATTTTGGATGAGAAAATGGGATTAAAAGGTGTGAGTATGAGGTTAGATGTGGTGGCCTTTTATAAGAGGGAAGATGGGTACTTTAGGAATGTCTTGAATGATTATTTTATTATAAAATGAATTTCAATTTCAAAATTTTCAAAACTTATATAATTAGAAGATGAGATTATTATTGTTATAAATACTCTAAACTAATAGGTTTTACACAATTTTTGGTTTCAAATTGAACCTTATCTTTTAACATAAACCCTTAGTTAACTAATTTAAATCTTATTGTGTCTTCTTTTATATTCATATTATATGGTTAAAAATTTTCCCATAAAATGCCAATAGAACCAGAAGTGGTTACGTAATGAAATCTGAAAGATTATATAAGTCAATTGGCTGAATCATTTATTTTTAATACTAATATATCATTTAATAAAATAGTATTTATATTAAAAATTAATTTATGTCAATTTTTATACTATTCATATCATGACATTTTAAAAATCCATCATAATGTGATTAATTCCAAATAAATCATAAATTTAAATAAAAAAAGTCATAATCATATTTAAAATTATTTTATTACATCAAAAGTTTCAAAATAAATTTATTTAAATATTTATAATCTCATTTATTTAAATATTTCATTAATAAATTAATCACTACATCATCATTGTGTCATAAATATATTTATTTATTTGATGTGAAAAAATTATATATAAAATACGATGATTTAGGAAATATTTTTATATATATAATAAATATTTATAGTATAAATTATATCTTATATAACCCCATATAAAAAAAATTACTAAAAGATACATATTTAGGTTATATTTTCCTTAACATTAAATTAAAAGTAATTAAATGACATTTTCAAACATAATTGGATCGATTGGATCCAAAAATAGACCCCTAGATTCCAACAGTTTGTAATATAACATATAATATGGGTTGGACATGTGTTATAATAATTTCATATTATTATAATGTTAATTTTACCCTTATTTACCAGATTACCCTTCACCAATGGTATATAAAATATTTTCTGAAGTTACCATTATTAATGTCTAATATTAAAATCTATCTTTTTAATGAATTTTTTACTCCTTATTCGAAATTTGGAATCCATTTTCTTAAATTAAAATTTTTGTAGATATAGAAAATAATTTAAAATTTATTTCTTTTGTCAAAACCAAAAAATGTGTTGTTATAAAATAATATCTATAAAAAGATTTACTTGTATTTGTGTCTAATTAAAACGTGAAATTACTTCCTATTAAAAAAAGAATTAAATTTTTAAAACATAATCTAATTTTACTTTAAAACTAATTTACAAAATAATCTATCTATATAAGTAAATTAGATGAAAAGTCAATTTTGGATTAAATTGCAGTATTTTTACTATTCATAAAAATATGAATTTTATCAGAAAAATAACAATATTTCATAAAAATAATATTTCATTTTCCACTTATATATAATAGTGTCATTTTTTCATATATAACATACAAAAGAGACAAAAATAGATTTAAATGGGTTCTCAATCAAAAGGCAGTAAAACTGTATTTTTAGAAAAATACTTCTTTTATCATGAAAAAATGAATTTATTCTTCTTTAATATCATGAAAACATATATGATGTATATAAAAGAATAAATTTAATATATATCATGTATTTTTCATTAAACAAAATTCCATAATGAGTGATATAAAAACACATTTATTCTCATTTAAAATAGTAATAAAATTTTATGGTTATTTATTAGTATAACTCAATGATGTGTGCAATGTATGATTTTAAAGAGGCATGTTTTTCCATGTCGAGTAGGCTATTATAAAAATAATCCAATTTAACTTAATATTAATATTTTATTCATAATTATTAATATAAATCAAAATGTATTATTCTACAAATACATAGGTCATTACATCCTTCACACCTTTTGGAAATTGCAACCTTGCAATTTTAAAATTTGGCTCTGAAACATCATTGCAAGTAACTCAGCAGAAATAGAGTCAATAATACTAACAATTTAAAAGAAATAAGTATAATTCAAAAAGGTATCCTGAGATTACACATAGTTGGATTCCATGAAAACATGTATACAGTTGAGAAAACTAACCAAATTTTTCAGATGGAGATTGGTAGAAAACATGATAAGAAGAAAGTTGACCACAATAAAACCACAACATTGTGATGGGTTAAATGGTCTTTGATTCCCCAATAGGAAAAGTAAACTAATTTTTTTTTTGATTTAAGTTCCATTTCATAATGTTGAATAATTATTTTACAACATAGAATTACAACATAAGGAAGTATAGTTACCTTTCATGTATAGTTTCATCCATTTAAATTTCTTCCACAAACTCATATTTTCTCAAAAGGATGTGTATTCATGATGACATGGTAACATATGATGTGATAAAATAAATGTCTAGAGAATCACATAATTAAAAAAAGTTGAACTATATATATTTCTCCTTTATTTAGTCATTAACGAAATCCAAAATGGTTATTTCATGTTCATATAATCCTCAAAAAGTTAATTATTTATAAAATCAAATAATACTCTTAATCTCCAAAATTCAACAATCAATACCCAATGTTCAACAAAGTTCATTCAATAAACAAATATCCTTAAAATTTATCCATATATTCCAAATTAATATTGATACCCAAATCTCTAAATAATTTTATCACATAGTATTCCATGATAAATCATAACATTTACAACATCAACTACACTTAATGTATCACACTTAAAAGTAATTAACCTAATCACATATTCTCAAAGATAGGTTAATCATTTCCATAAATAACCCAAATCGTCATATATCCATAATAAAAAAATAGATTCTACTAAAATAAAATTAAAACATTACTAATCATATTAATTCCCATGGTATTCTATATTTCATAGGCATATGGGGTCCCTAAAATAGAAATCATCTTCCAAAATATCAGTTTTCACATAATGAGCACATCATTTTCTTATACTAAGGATATCCGTTTGATAAAACTTAATTTCGAAATTTCTACTTATTCATGATTTATAAAATCATATAAATAAAGATAATAATTCATATTAACTAGGGGATTTATGTAGGATTGTGGTATTTGATTCACCCTTGTCGCCCTTTAGTTGTGGTTTCGATTCAAATGGCCTAGTCCGACACGATGGGTTGTCACACATCCTTTGGGTTATAAATTTTATAAAACCATATCATTCTTATAACATTCTATAAAATAAGAAAATTTCTTCAAAAATAATGACAACATTTAATATACTCAATGGTTATCTAATACCTTTCATTTTTCATCACAAAAAGTAATAACCATTTATCTCCTCAAAAAAAAGTCCATCTGAACCCCTAAAATTATCCATTAGGTCCACACAAGAAAACATAATTATATCATGAATAACATTTTAACATATCAAAATTCAGGGTTACACATACTATAAAAATTATTCCAATGCAATCCTATCATCAATATATCCTTAATACTTTTAAGCATTTCGTTATCCTAAAATCCACCATAAGTCTTGAATTTCAAAAATTTAGGAATCTTAATCATCCATCAATCTTCATGATCCATCACCCATTATTTTCAACTTATTCTGTAATAAATCTTCCCAATAAACAATATCATGAATCATATACTGATATTTAGTAATATCAATACATTAACTAAAAAATAATCATTACCTTTCATTGGTCATTTACAGTTTCATTATCCACAATTGGAATAACATTAGGTATTGGAAATCATATGTTTGTACAGTCCTTATGATCTCATTCCATAACATTCTATAAAGGAAATATATTTGTATAATGAACATGCACACTACATTTAAAACATTCAATTTATCCCTTAGAATGAAATTCTATCCCTTTCCTAGAGGTAACTTGACACTTTATTTTTCCAGGGCCGGTTATTGTATTATGACCTTTATTACCACATCTATAGATTCTTCCTGTCCCATTGAAAAATTTTAGTAGGTGTTTCTCTCTATATCCCTGAAATATAAGTATTTTAAAATACCTACATTTATTGTTATTACCTGAACATTCATAGGGATTTGTTTATCTCATATAAAATGACTTATAAAAACCACTAAGCTTCTGGTGGTCAATAATGACTCCATATAGTTGGATAAGAAAATCCCCAATAGTTCTCATTATAGCTCCAATTTCATACAGTTCATAATTGAAAAAACTATTACTATTTTCTTCACATCCATTGTTACATTTTTGTCTTACTAGATCCAGCCATTTACTAAAAACAAAAAAAGGTTACTATGAGTATATCAGAAAAATCAACATATAATATCTTATAATAAGGGTAAACACTAAGATATACTAATTAAATATATCTTAAATTCATTCAATTTCTCCAAAATAACTAGTAACATTATTAAAATTTTATCCATTATTGTTATGTCACATAGGCTAAAATAATAGCCTAACATCTAAAGTTATCTTAACGACCTCTGATTCCAACTGTAAGGCCCCAGACTTAAACATTACATAATCTTGAATTCAGTTAACAAATCTCATTTAGGATCTTTTCAGGATTAGATATCAAGAAAATCCGGTCATACCTTATACATAACAACTTCAATATTACATGTAGACACTTCAACTCACTATCCATTTATTTTATATAACAAAAACTATTAAAAATGAAACATTTCTAGTTTCATGTTTAAGATAGCATGTCGTTCTATTGATCCCATATGTGACTCTATTCAACTTTAATTTCTTTGAAAAACAATTAAAAACATGGTATGTGCTTTAAAATCTCAGTAAGGGATATATAAAGAAGAAAACTATTATTTTCACAAAACAACATGTAATCCAGGAATATGTTATCACAATGTAATACATTTCACATTAAGGAAGATGTAAAAAAACTTCACTAAATATATTCTCATTTCATACAAATTTTGTAACCAAAATATTACCATAAATCCCAAAGAAAAAAAACTTTTAGCATAAGAAGGAAACATGAGACATAAACATATTTAAATGCAATAGCGATATGATCAACTTCCACAAATATCACTAAAAGGAATATCCATATGGCAGAATTCCATACCCAATGCGTTGTAGGTTATAACATAACCACCCATCCTTGTATTATCATGTAACCATCCATAAAATTTCCTAGTACCATCACATAATCATAACACATAAAATATTGAAAATATCAACATTTCAGTAATAACATTTTATTTTCAATGAGAAGATATCATTTCAAGATATTGAAATAATAAATCCATTTGAAAAACCATTTTCAATACCAAAACACCCAAAAATTCAAACACTTAATTATTATTTTTTAAATAAATAACATTAAGGTATACAGAGGAAGCCATATAATGATTACGGTGGCAGAGAGGACATTGTCGCCAGATATGTTAAAAAATTCATTTTTCTATTTTGTAAAATTATTCATTGTAAAAATATTCCCTTTGAATGAAATTAATTGTCAAGGTATTTTATTATAGTATATATAAAAGGAAAATGTGTATATTATCAAAACATGTCCCAATGAAATGAGATTGAGATGTAGTACCATACCATGAGTCTAATTCATCCCAGATGTTCCTTGTTCTTCCTGAATAATAAAACTATGTTAATTTTTAGTTGTTTAAGAAACTTTTTCACGTTTATAATTCCTTTAATATCACTTATTACCTTTTTATAACAATCATATAATTATTCAATTTCATATCAGTCGTTTTGTCGATGTTCAGTACATGAGTAAAAAATGAACTTCGTATAATCAAAAATTGTACATATGGTAAAAAGTACAATATCTATAGAATATTATTCATTATTTAAATATCATATATATCCAGTATATATTTTTTTGTACTAGTACATAACATTCAGAGATAAAAAATGTAATGTGTCTTTCATGAAGATGATAAATCGTATATACGCCTGAACACTACATAAATTTTAATTTCGTATTTAATAGAATGAAAACATAATGATACATTGGTATATTATAATTCCAGTATAATACCATATATTATATATGCTACATAATTTCATTAGCTACACCCTTTATATGTTTTATTTTTGTAATGAACGAGTCATATAACTTTGAGGGGCCAGTCGTCCGCTCTTCATAAAATCAAATTATCATGTTTACACATCATGAAAAGCATAAAAGTATGATGTAAATAAAAATTATAGAATCATAAAGGAAATATAAAATTAATATATATCATATAAATAAAGTTCCATCATAATGGACACCATGAGTTGTTGTAGGAGATAATTGAGCAATCATCATTTCATGAGGCAGTAGTTCTCCATCCACAGAAACAAGAAGTTCTAAATCTATTAGATGGAGGTGTGTATAATTGAAGTTTTAATACATCATATAAAAACATCCTATTATATTGAGGATATTATTTTAATATTTAATAAATTATTAATAATATAACAGTGTGTGAATAAATAATATCATGGAAATGAAATTTAGAGAAGACTCTACCTCTTAAAATGGGTAAATCCCTTTTATTTGAGTCAGAAGACATTCTTTAATTTATATTTACCCATGTTAAGTATTCTATGAGGAATATAGGGATGTTTAGAACTTAATGGAGAATAGTGTTTACAAGATAATGGGATTTAGATGTGTGAGTAAGGGGATAGAGGTGATGACCTTTTATAAGAGGGAGGATGGGTACATTAGGAATGTCTCGAAAGATTATTTTATTATAAACTGTATTTCAATGTCAAAAGTTACAAAACTAATTTAATTCATTTATAAGATGATTATTGTACGAAATAATCTCTTCCAATAGTTCTTAAACATGTTTTTTTCAAATTTATCCTTATCTTTTATCATTAACACTTAGTTAACTAATTTAACTCTTACCATGTCTTCTAGTATATTCAAATATATAGTTATAATAGTTTGAATAAAATTACACTAGAAACAAATGTGATTCATTAACGTAATTTTCGACATTATATAAGTCATTTTTTCAAATACTATATTTTTAGGACTATTATATAATTTAATAAAATAGTATTTGATTTAAAAACTCATTTATTCAAACTTTATACTATTCCTATCATGACTTTTTAAAATCCATAAAAATGTTATTCGTACAAAAAAACATAATATATTAAAAGATTAAAAGTTATAATAATTCCTAAAATTTGTGTTTGTCATAAAAAGATTCAAAATAATTGTATTTTAAAATTTATAATCACATTTACATAAATCATCCATAAATAATATAATCACTACATCATCATTGTGTCATAAGAATATTTATTTATATGATGTATAAAAATTATAAAAACATAAAATGATGTAATAAATTTTTTTAGCTTTCTAATTTCTATTTATTGTCGAAATTATATCTTATATAACCCCATACAAAAATTATATTACTAAAATATACATGTTTAGGTTATATTTTCCTTAACTATAAATTCAAAGTAATTAAATGTCATTTTCACTCACAAGTGGCTCCATGGGGTCCTAAAATAGTCTCAAGGATTCCCATGGTCGGAAATATATAATTAGATATGGTTATAACATTTGTGTATGGTTATTTAATATTATTATTTTTTTATTTTCTACCTTTATTTACATGATTTACCCTTTTACAATGGCATATAAAATATTTACTAAAGTTACTATTCTTAATTTCATAATATAAAAGTTTGATTTTTAATAAATACGAACCACATGATTCAATATACAGAATCCTTTTTTTAAAATTTAAAACAAATAAGTTATTGTAATTAATTTAAACTTAATTACCATTGTCAGAACCAAAAAGTGTTTTTTTAAGAAATAATGATTATAAAGTGATTGACATGTGTTTGTGTCTATTTAAAATGTTAAATTAAATCAAATGACCAAAAATTTATTAAATGGTAAAACTTTAATCTATCTGTACATTAAAAAAATTCAATAAAAAGCTAACTATATAAATAAATTAGACGAAAAAGTAGTTTTGAGTTAAAATGTACTATTTTTCACTATTCATAAATATAAAAAATTTATTAAAAAATAACGAAAATATCCTAAAAAGAAAATTTAATTTTCCTCGTCTATATATTATGTTAATGTTTAAACTATAACATATAAAATTGAAAAAACTATATTGAAAAAATGATCTCTATCAAAAGGCGGTAAAACTACATTTTTAGAAAAATGATTCTTTTACCAAGATTAAATGGATTTGATCATATATTATATCTAGAAAACAAATAACATGAATTTAAAACATTACAATGAATATATATCATATATTTTCCATTAAATAGTATACAATAAAGAGTTATATAAAAAATTTATTCTTTTTTAGATAGGTTTTCATAAAAACATATCCATTATATTCAATTTGTTTTTATTTCCATTAGTAATGAATTTGGTAATAAATGATGCATAATTTAAACATGTGTAAACAAAATTTCAAAAATTTAGTTGATACTATTAGTTCCCATGATTCCAATGGCTAGGTGTTAACTATAATTTAATATAATAATATTATTATTATTGTAATATTTTTCAGTATAACTCATTATTTTGTTCAATGGAAGATTTCAGAGAGGCTCGTTGTTGCGTGTCTAGTGCGCTATTAGAAAATTTTTCCCCATTTACATAAAATTAATATCATATTCATAAGTATAAGTACACACAAAAATTTATTATTCCATCAATACCTAGGTCGTTACTGTGATAGATAATAATTTTTCATTATCATAAAATTTAATAATAAAAAGTTCTAATAAAAATGAGATTTTAACGTGAAACCCTTATCCCATGTTCACCTTTCTTCATAATATCACTATCCTATTATATAATAAAATTAAATTTTATTATACATAAAACAACATATAACCTTTTATTTTACAATCATTAATTATCCTTAACATTTCTGGTGATAACATTTTTTTTATGTAATATTTTGTTCGGCAGGTAGAATCCATGGTCATTGATCATGCATCCATCATCATAAATTTTTTTATTTTTATTATTATATTTTATAATCATTATATTAAAATTTATTAATTTTCATATCATTTTGGGAAGAAAAATAAATTACATCACTATTTAGAGATGGTTGTCTATATGTACACATGAGTGAAGTTTCCAATTTTTAATGAAGGCAACGAATAAAAGTTAAATATCAATTCATGATTATTGAATAATAATTATTATATAAATAAAATATAAAAAAATTAAATAGATGATTATAACCAACCATGAATGGTGTTTTTGGAAAATGAATCACATCACTATGTTGAGGTGGAAACCCACATGCAGGCACGAGCGACACTTTCATCTCTCATTTGATTGAGAATAGACGATAAAAGGTTGTTACATAAGAATAATAAAATATTGTTATATTTTTTATACTATATTAACTATGTTTTCCAGGATAGAATATTTTTCCATGGACTAGAAGAATAAATTAAATTGGAAGATCTTGTATAAGACCTATACATCTTCTCTATGTGGCCTCCTTTGGAATACTAATCTTTTCTCAAAGGATTAGTCTTAACAGAATAATAGAAGATCTCAAAAAAAGTATGTATTTTAGAATGTTTATGTATTAGTTGTTTTCTATGATATAAATCTTAATGGTGTGAATAAATTAGAAGAATAGGTTTACATTTTTAGTTGAGGTTAGGTACACATATCAAATTTATTAAATGATTTCAATCATATATGATCACTATCAATGGAATGTGGATTTTAATTGTGAAATATTTTAATAAAGAATAACATAAGGATTAAATATATTCAATAAATATGAACAAGATTGTATTGGGAAGTAATTCTACCCATATCTCTTATTTTAACCCCACAAGTAAATATGTTATAATATTAACCATGGTTACAAAATTTTAGTGTCTTTACTATTCACTGTGAAAGAAATAATTATATTGACTATATTACATTATATTGATTATTTTTACTAAGAAAATTAATCAATTTTATAAGATTTAATTTCAATTTGATGCAGAATTTAATTTTAAATAAATTAATGAGCCACACAAGAAACCAATTTACGAAGAATTAATCAATAATAAAAATACATAAATTAAATTTAAAAACCAACTAATAAGTGATTAAATTAATTATTGAATATATAATCTAGAAATTTCATTATAAACATTGACCAATTAACATTATTTTGTTTTATTAATATTAAAACACATTGTGCACATAGAAATAGTTTCTATAAAAATGTCTGTTTAAGAGAAAAAAATTATACTTATATAAGAATTAAAAATAATGAATATTTTAATGTGATTAATTATATAAATTATAATTATATGATAACTAATTTATTTTTATTTTTAATTTAAATCACAATTTTACTTCTGTTAGAAAATAAATTACATTTTTTAAACACCTATGTTTTCAATGTTCAATAAGAATTAATTTTCAAAAAAAATAATAATTAATATGATGATAATATTTAAATGATGATTTAAAAGTTATATTCCTTTATTAAAATAAAATCTATAAAAAATTTAAAATTAATTACATTTTTTATGTGAAAAAATAAATAAATAAAATTATTTAAGAAAAAAATTTCTAAAGCATAAAAATACTTAACTAAAAATTTCTAACATATTTAATATTTATTAATAAATACATATTAATTAGTAAAAACATTCATTTATATCTTCCATAATTTAGTTATTACAATTCAATCATTATAAATTAATACAAATCTTATAACAGTTTACTATATCATGGTTTATATATACTCGAGGTTGTGTGTTTGGAAATTTATCTAATACTTCTTGTTTTATTTCAATGGGTAAGACATATAAAATGTTGGGGTGTGAGAATAAGTATATCTCCTATGTGTGTTTCTTGGTGATGAATATTTTTGATGCAGAGTTTTTTTTCTTCTTCCTCTATGTGGTGTTGGTGTACTCCTATGATGGCCAGATTCATGTGAGTTATCTCATTGGTGGTGGTTCGAGTTCCCCCCTTTTCCTTAACAACCCTCCTTGTTTAGATATAAATTATCAAGGATGAGAATTGATTAAATGGTATTTCATGTAATTATCTAGTTAATATAAAAATTTATTAGTGTTTCCCTTAGAATTTAGTTATCAATTATTGTGTGTGGGGCATTCTTTTCCTCCTAATTATCTTTTTTGGACTCACGATCACAAGTTTGTCTCATAGTCACATGTTTTTAAAATTGTCACAGGTGTGTGAGTTGGTCATAGTATTGAGCCCCATCATAGGATTGTATCACATTTTATTGGTGTGTCTCATACCCATTAGTGTGTCTCATAGTCACTAATGAGTATCATGATCATAGTTTGAATCACGATCATTCGTGTGTGTCAGGGTTGTAGATGTCTATAATAGACAAAGTTGGACACATGATCATAGGTCTATCTCACATTCAGAGGTTGGATTGTAATGGTAAAATTTTTTCTCATTGTCAAAGTTATATTATCATAGTCTATTAATCCCTTCATGTTATAATGGTTTTGTTCTCATGGTCTCAAGTTATCTTCAGGGGGTCTGTCAATGCCATTATAAAAATTCAATACAATAAAATTTCCCAAAATATTCAAAATATATTGAAATTGAGATTAAAAATATAATCTTTAATCATTTAATTAAAGGAATTTGGATACTGTTTTTTATATAGAATGGTTTTACCTTTCATTTCTCACAATCATTAAAGATAATCATATTCTTTACACGTGAATGAAATTTTATCAACATTATGAATAATAAAAGGAATTACAAATTTGTTTTTTAAATTTTGGTTGACAGTACCTATTTTATAGATGAATAATTATTTCCATCAATCATTCTTCATTCCATATATCAACACTATGGTGTCAAGATATTCAATTTATTTATATTAACATTTTTTTCATTTCAATGAGTTTTTTTTGTAGATATATTTGTCTATGTGGTCACACTATATTTTGGTGATGAAAATTGAGTTCATGTGAATAAGGTATCATTCCATATTATATTTTCTATTCATTATTCATTTTACTATTTTTGATCATTGTTGAAATCATCTTTTTTTCAATATGAGTTATGAGAATGTTTTGTTGGTGAATTTTTAATTTCCTTGCATTATTCTTTATCTAGGTAGTGTTTCATATGTTTGTGTTTGATCCTATAATAACTATTATTATGTTATGAAAATTGATCATTGAAATCAAGATACTATAATTTTTTATATTTTCTTATCTAATATGGAATAATAAATTTGTAATGATTTATCACTTTGGGTAAACCATAAGTAAAATTAATTTGTATTGAAAAATGCATTTTTTATTTTAGCGATCACATGTGCTTCCCCATGATAATATTTTCCCTTTTTTTCTAGATAGTGTGTTTTCTATGTGAATTTAATGTTTCAATATGATTTCATATTAAAATTAGATAATGAAAATAATTTCTCAAATGGTTTTTGGATATATAACAATGATTAATGTTTAAATTAAAACCAATTTTTGTATAATATAATAAAAATAATAGTGATTATTTAGGAATTTTTATTTTTTCATTTCTTCTTTAAGGATTGATAAAACTAAATGATATACTTGTAAGATTGTCTAAATATCCTATAGTTCTTTATATATTATGCATTATGTTTTCTATGGATGTATCATGTGATAAATGATTCTTTTAATTAAATATGATAATAAATTATTTTTAAAATATATATTTTTTAGGCTTACGAAGTCTATTTTAATAATGGTTGTGCTGCTTGGTTTTAAGGCCTAGATTACCAATTGATTTTTTCATCATTTTTCCATGTGACATTTATATAGACTTAGAAATATGTTTTATAATGTGATGTGAGCATGGAATGTATGATGGTTTTAGGATAATGGATTAGGAGGCCTTTGTTTTTTGTAGTAATTAGTGTTAGAGATGGTGGGATATAAGATGATATATATAGTTATTTCATTTATGGAACCATGACTGATAGATCATGTTAAATATCGTATTTACAAATATCATTATACTTAATGAAAACATTTTTTTCTTATTAAATAATATAATATATAGACTTAATGAATGGGAATCTTGATTCTATAATAATTTTCCCTCATTTTGATAATTTTAGTTGTTATTTGTGTATGAAAAAATTTTATCATAGATTTGAATGAGCTTTAGAGAAATTAAAATTACAGAATTTATAATGACTAATAAATGATTAAACCATTGTGTTAGGTTTCTTATTATAAACCTATGTGAAGATAAATATTTTGGAACATTGAAAGATATTTTTTTATACATAGGGGCATGTGAATCATTTAGTAGATAAATTAATTTTGAAATATTTTAGGGAAATAATTGCCTTAAATTATTGATAAATATTTCAATGCATATTGGTTATCTAGTAAAAAGTGGTGTCAATTCTGTGTCAAAGATTAGATAGCTATTGTTGAGTCTAAGGATATGTTATTTGTAATAATACAATATTGATCTAAATATTTGTTTCTAGTTTATTATATTCCATATGCTACACCACCCAATTCCATAGGGAAAAAAACTTCATGACTGAAGAGGTTGTTTTTATCAAAATCTTGGTTAGAGAAAAACAAATGGAAAACAACCCGCTCTTTACATTCTCTCTTCACCTTATAGTATTACGTGTTTGTATGACTGAAGCATAGATTTATTCTATAACATATTAGGGAGTGCTAGTGGCATGTGGTTATTTTTTCACAGAAATGTTTCTGGATTTAGTATATTATGGATTATTTATTTATGTTTTGTATGGTATGAAGTTGAATGATGTATAACACATAATGTAAAAGTTGTAGAGTCTCCTGTAAACTAAGATGTTACTATCTATATAAGGGATATGTATGATAATATGATGTGATTAATGGGTTTCATGATCTATTGGTGTTCCCATTGTATTTTCTACAATGATTAAATTCAGGCAAGATGTCTCAAAATATGCAACATTAGGGATGAGGGGAAACCCAGTGGTGGAGGGGCGGAGGGTACCATCAATTTTATTATTCTTAGATATTTTATATTCCTTATTTATGATACATAGTGGGATTACTATGGTGAGGTTGGAGAATTAGATTACATGTTTAGAGTATAGTTCTACAATACATGTTATTCCCTGAGATTTAGAATTCATTATTTATAATGTATATTAGAAGATCTAATGAGGATCATAGTAAGTATACATGAATAATCACTATATATATATATAAACAATTCTTATACACCATAAGAGCTAGTTGTTAACTAGGATAGTCATTAATATGTTTTTTCATTATTTAGACAAATTTTCATTTTGAGGTCAATACAAAGGATTAATGACTTTATTCTTTTAATTTCATTTATTTTTTGGTTTTGTGAAATTTCATGAATGTGTTGGGATCCTTTGACTATTTTTATGAGTGGGAATATTTGTGGTATTATCTCATATATAGGTCCACATGTTCTTCATATAGGGTAATACTTCTCAGTTGTGTGTATGATATACCCTAGATACTTATTTCTAACATGTGTCCTACTTGAGATAGGCTTTGAGAATTATTATATATGTTATATCAATATAGGCCTATGAGTCGAACCTTTTTGGGAAGGGTGTTTTAAAGACCCTTTTTTAAGAGCCAAATGCCTTATATAAAGAGAGTGGGGTTATGGAAGAATGTTTTAATGAGAAAATAGAATTTAAAGGGGGAATATGTGTAGTTATTAGGAAAAAGGAAGACATTTAGGAAGGTATTTATCATGACAGTGGGATATTTTATTTATACATTGTGGGGATGTGTATTTTAAGAAAAAAATATTGAATATAATATCACATAAATACTAAGGAATCCACTGATATTCATCTATTTGACTGAGAATATTATTTAATTATATATATATTCATTAATTTTAATATTTTACTTTTCTAAATTTAATTCTATAAATAATTATATAGAAAAGGAATGAAGAAAAAATAAAAATTTTAAATAGTATAAATTATCTTTTTTAGTATTTTTATATTTATTTATTTTTATTGTGAAATTTTTTTATTTATTTTTTATTGGAATACAATAATTATTAAAAATATATTGGCCCCGTAAAATTAATCTATAAATTATAATATTTTATTTTATAAATATGAAATCAAACAACATAATGTAATTGAATAAAATTTTTTAATATACACTACAATTGTTTTTAATAAAAAATTGAAAAATCACTATTAGATAATTTTTATGTGATTAAACAAAAATTATTTCATTAGTTTTATTAAAATAAATAGAAAAATTTGTTAAACTGAATATTAAGGTTGAAAATTAAATACCTAGGTTTTATTATCTAATGTTAAAATGAAATAATAAAAATAATTTATTTATTTGTGTTTTATGAATTGAATATTTATAATTTTTATAATTAATATTAATTAATGGAAATTTTAAATTTATATACTTTTGTTTAACCAATTGAATAGTTTTTTAAATAGGTCACTATAAATTTAAAATCATTATTCCAATGACCATATTTTTATTGTAATATACATATTTATAATGGTCACCTTTCCATTTAAAATGGTTATATTCCCTCTTAATAAATTATATATATCATCTATATCATACACAATTTATTAACTCTGTTTCCTTATCAAATTGAAATACATTTTCATTATAAAATTTCTATAATTTTCGTAATATTTTATTTTCATATTACAGTATTGTATGTGGGTGTTGAATTCATTTGATACCATGAAAGTGAATATTAAAAAATTCTAGTCATGTTATTTATTTGTTTCCATTAGGATATTATAGAAGTATTAATTTTATAGAAAGTGCATATCCTTCCCTTGTAATTTTAAAAATTATGGAAATAAAATATTGATGATTTTCACATGTGGTGCTTTTCATTAATTTTTATTATATCATATTCGACAATTTATAATGATAATATGTCTATTATAACAAGAATATATATATATATATTCTAAAAAATTTATATATTGAAAATCTAGGTTGTTAATTTCATTCACCTTTAGAAATTTCACCCTTTTAATTTAAATTCCTATCCTAAAACAATATATATATAGGAAATTATATTTAATTTCATCATATGGATTAACTTTTACCTCATCATAGATTTTATTTAATCAATGTACTTGGAAAAAAATTTATAGTTTTTTAAAATTGTGTCCATATGATCAAAAAAGTGTACCGGTTACTCCTCAATAAAGTCGAATATCCCTATTTATACCACCTCTATATTTATTAATTGTGATGGATCTTGTCTGAACATCTTTATTAAGAGGAACATGGAATATATTATTCACTAGATAGGGGTTTGATGGAACATTAAATCATTTTTCCACTACTCTAATATGATCATGCACATCAATTGGGAAAATTAACATAGGGATTGTCTTTTAAATCATTATAAACCATGTTACTCGAAATTATTGAAATGAAATATAGAATATTTATCCCCTAATATATAATTATTAGTTTTTTTTAAATTATAATCATAATTCTACTATGTTATTTGAAATTACTTGATGTATTTTTGAATGTATTGAACCATTGTAATCGAGGTTAGTTTGTTAAGAATGACATAGATCAACCTTTAATATCACAATATTGACACCTATGTAAGTAAAATTTTAATGATAATATTATAAAAGGAATAAAAAAATATCATGATGGATCTTCAGGTCATAAGAAATTATTTTTATGCTTGAATGTTGTTTTGGAGAGAATAAAATCCAGCATATTTGTGGTGATATTAAATATTTATTTAATAAATTATTTTTATCCAATATATATAGTAAAATAAAAGAATTCATATCTCTAAAAAATGTCCTCAAATTAAAAATCACATTCTATAATTTTCCTAAGTTTAGGGGTTTTTAATATGGAGATATATTTTTTAGCCATGTTTTTGGCCACATGTTATGCATATTTCATGTTTTTTAAAAATACATATTCTAAAAAAAGAAATCTCTATAAATATGTCCTTATCCTCTCAAATTTGGTTCAGATTTTTTCTCAAATAAAAAATAATAGGGTGTGTGAAATTTTATAATACAATGAGATAGAAATATTCCATGGAATTAATATGAAAAATTATGCTTCAACAATTCACTAGATAGACAATGTCATGTTATTTTAGATTCTCCATTCTTCATGACAATTAAATTACATTCCTAACTTATTAAGAAAAAAAATATTGTTTATTCTTGAATGTGTCTAATAAAATAATGTAATTATTCTCTATATATTTATAATTATTAAATTAGATTGATATTCCGAGATATATGAATAGGTTTCTAATTCAATTGGATTCCATGTTTATTCCCCCCTTCTCAATAAATATTCTCATTGTGGAACAAAACTACCTGTCACCTCAAGTTAATGATTGTGTTCATGCGGTGTCCGAGACTCCACATCCTCCAAAAACCCATCATATACCACTCCCATAATGAGTATTAGTAATTAAATAATCAAAAAAAATACTGTATGAAAATAGTTGAGGTAACATGGATCAATGAATGGTTATAGGAATAATTTTTATGGTTTAACATGAGTTGGGATCTGGATACTATTATTGAACTAAAAGAATAAATAGTAAATAGGGTGGTGATGAATGTGAATAAAATGGTGGTATATTCCATTGTCTGAGATTATTATGAGGTAATATGATTAGAGTTTCAACCACATTTCTTATTTTAAAAGGGATTTAAAATACATCGACTCACCATGTGACTATTTTCTTGGGAACTAACTAGTGGGTTAAAACCCTACAATTGTCATTTACTAACTTGAACCTAGATTGTCACGAATAGGCTGGGTCACTATTTGACCTGGCGCCTGACCCGGTCTGTGGAAAGGCCCGAAGGGCGTTCCTAATACCCACAGTCTGGCACAAGTTCCCGGATATCAAAACAAAACTTGGGAACGAATTTCCTAAATTGATAGACCTAAAATAATCAACAAGATGAATAATTTAAAACTAAAAATAGATAACCAAATCGGACCTTAATCTACAATCAAAATTTAAGTTTAAAATATTAACCAAAAACCCAAAAGGGACGGAAATAAAGGAAAAAACTAAAACACTAACTCAAACCTCAATGCACCATGAGGTGAAACAACCTCAAGAAACAATAACAAAACCAACATGAGAATGCCGCTAACAACACAATCCCCCAATGTTGTGAATGATGCCTCAACATGGAATACAAAAAACAAAACAAGATCTATATACACACAAAACTATATGTAGGGAGAGAGCCAAAATCCCAGTAGGATACCACCAAGAAAGAGGTTCCTCACATTATTTTTAAATTAAAAATACATTGGAAATTTTAATTAACAAGAAGAAATAAATTCTTGAATATTTTTAGAGAAAAAAATTTAAAAAAACAGTTTCAAAAGGAACAACATAAACTAAAACACACACACACACATACTTGGAAAATAACCAAAGTGTCACACCGATGAGTGTAAAATAACCAAGGAGAACCAATATGGCAGAGGCCATGTTTGTGATAGCTAGCTTGGGTCCCTTGAACATCATGTCTCATTGAAACGTAGCTTAGAAACCACGACCCTTAGAAAACATGGCATATAAGGCCACAACCCACATAAAATGTGGCATAGAAGGCCACAGACCATAGAAAAGCATATTTTTAGTTAGTTTTACAATCATCAATCCTACAAGTGAAACCAGGTCGTGTCACCTCCGGAACACTAACACACTAGATCTAGTCTACCCACCTAGTACCTCGTCTTCCCTTTTGTGCTCACATAGTTTAATGCTCATTTACATGTCAAACATAAAAAAATAAAAAAATGAAATGTTCTCTCTATCCAACACTACACTCATGCACACAAAAATCTATTTAAAAATAATTCACACACTAAAATAATCTCCAAACTAAATCGACATCAGTTACACAACCAATAAAAACAATTTCACAGTCAAAGAAATAAATTTCATTGTCAGACATTCCAATAACAGAATTTATTAAACAAATTCCACACACACCACATGACATTAACCACCAAAAACATTTACACAATTAAACCAATAACATTTTTCACCCTTAATAATTATTTAATAAAACAACCCAAATTTTCATAAATAAATTTTTGTTAGAAAAACAACGCTTTACACACTAGACCGTCCCAAACAACCTTACATTACCACACGTACACAACACCACCTCAGGAACACAATCTACATCATGCATGAAATTAAAGAAACCAGCCAAACAGTTAAAATTACAATTACAATAAATAAAAAAATCACCAGAAATACATTCCAACCCTTTTAAATAAATACGTCATGTGACTAATACACCCAAAATCCACTCAAATGTTCATTTAAGATATAAGGCATACCGACACAACACCAAAACACCAATTTCGCCATTTATCCATCCTAAAAAATAATCCACACAATTTATAAAATAATGGTGAATAGTCTGAAATGGGTTTTCACAACAACAACATTCTCATATCATCTACACACACTAATAAACACATTAAGACATACTAAACCTTAATTAAAAATTAAATCACACCAAACAAATTAATTACAAGGTTAAACTCACAATTAATAATAAAACACTAACAATTAACCAGAGATGATATTTTAGTGGAAAGTACACATATTATAAACATTCTCCGAAATAAGTTCAACTAAAAATCATATCTCATAGAAGACCAAATTCTCACTATAGTAATTAATTAAATAATATTCTAAATTAATTATACTTGCAAATTAATTAATCAGATAAAAATTAAACATGAAACCAAAAACCATTGGAATCCAAACCACCAATTTCATTGTAAAACATCAATTGATCGCCAATCGTAAAGAAACAAAATAAAATTGAAACCTAAATTCAATTCATTTAACCAAAAAAATTAAAATCTAACTAATTACAACCGAAAATCTAATCTAATAAACTCTCAATGAATAAAATCATCTAAATGAAGAAAAACAACCCAGCGACGAGGGAGCAGGAGACTACCCAGAGCTTAAAAGAATCTTCCAGAGATGTGTCACACTAGAAAATACATATATATGATAGATGTGGCGTGTGTATAGGTGGTTCAATGAAGTGGAGTGGCACGAGTTCGAGGATGGTGCGTGGATCGGTTTGGCTGGAAGGAGAGGGAGGGAAACCTGGTGCGGTTGTTTGGAGATGGAAGAGGAGGGAGGTTCATTAGGAGGGTCTTCTAAGCAGTCCGGACGAGAGGGAGGTGGGGCAAGGGAGGTCGTGCGCACGAGAGGAGGCATGCGCGGTTGTGGTGCACTGGTTCGAAGGGTGGGAGCCGGATGGGAGCTGCAGTTCTAGGGCTACAGGGGATGTGCAGTGCAACAGACCGAAGGGAGGGGGAGAAGAAAACACAATGGAGGGAAAGAGAGGAAAAGAGATGAGGGGAAAATGAGATGAAAAAAATAAGAAAAATAAACAAAAAAAAGAAACAAAAAAAACAAAAGAAACAAAATTATGAATATAGGGATGATGAAAAAATTGAAAAAAAGAGAAAATAAAAGAAAATAAAATAAAAATGGAAATAAAATAAATATAAATAAATAAATAATCTAATTAATAAGATATTTTATTATTATTTATAATAAAAATAATAATAATAAAACAAAAAAAATAATATAATTATTAACTATGGTTGGACACCGCGCAAGGTTGTGACCGTTGTCGCGTGCGCGCGGTTGTACTCTTGTGTAATATTAAATTTAATTTTAATAAAACATTCACTTATTAAGGACGGGAACTGAGCACGGTCACCTGCACGGGCACACACTTGTATAAATCCCAAATTTGTTTAAATGAAAAACTGGTTCAAACCTCAGATCCAATGTGACACCTAAAATAATTAAACTAAAATGAAGCGCCGGTCGGGGAGTGACAATTTTCCCCACCATGACACATTCTACCCCTAAAATTCCCCAAAATAATTGACTAATCCATGATTCCCAGCAAGAACGTGAAAACACATTAATCAAAACCTCAATCTCCCAAAGATAGGGTATTCAAAAAACCCATGACCAGAAACATAGAAAACAACAAAATCCAGAATCACCAAGAAAAATAAACAACAATAACGAATTTACCTCCGATCATAACTACAACATGGAACACCCTGACCCCTAATGTAGGGATCTCCAAGTCCTCTCGAGATCACCACGAACACTATTCCAATGACCCACTACCCATTCTAACCAATTATCATGGATGAGGTTGGCTGAAGTAAAAGTAATGGGGTTGCCCCGCCAAGGGCACTTTGAAAATAGATTTTTTCCACAAATTCTCCCGATGGTGGTCTCCCCACTATATAAGGAGATCTCCATCCTAAATGACTCAGAAGCCCCGTCAGACTATTAACACTTGCTAGACCCTCCATGATCTCTATGTTAACCCAAACCAACACATGAGAAGATGCAGGCGAGACCCATAATGGTTCACCCCACTATTTTAAAATTTTCCTAGCACCATGACACTCGTGTTGGTATTCCTATTTTAATTTTAGCAATACTGATTGAACCCTTCATTAAGAACCCACCAACATGGGTCGCCCTACACGGATGATTCCTACCCTGGACGATATTCCGCCATATGAGATTGTCTTGATAGCCGAAACCCCTAACGATGTGGAAGACTAGAAAGGGCTACATTAAATCCACATGATAGAAGTATCTCCAAAATGTGTACAATTTTGATTCATAACAGACCACAAAAAGGTTTATGGAAAATTCCTTCTGTCTTTATAAGAATACGGGTTCTTTGAACCTCTCTTAGGTTCCATAGGGACTCCCATAAATTAAGACCAACGAAAGAAGACAGGGCTTCATGCCCCTCTCAAATAAATGAATAATTAAAAGATGATACTGTAATAGGGAAATTTATGTTGTCCATGTACTAACACTACATACTTAAGTCAGACCAAACTTGAACCACATCTGACGAGTTTTGACGACGCCCAAGCTTCACCCTGAGACATATGGCTGGGGACCTTATGTGTGAATCATCTACCACCTCGTAGTCATAAGCTAACCACCTTTGATTGGTACTTATTCCATTGGAAGATTAACATACATAATTCTCCTTTTTTTTAAAGCAGCCACTCTTTCAATATACCAACTAAGAATGACATCATACGGATTAGAGTGTCTGACTGACCACAGTAGTGGTAGAAGACTGAGCGGTTTGACAAACATATGAAGAAAACTGATGAAAGGGGGAACTCCCAGAACAAATCCTATTTTTTCACACTATTCATCGAATGAGAAACATGTACTTACCACCACATGGAAATGACCAACAACTATTACGAGTATTGAACTGATGGTTCCACACTACCTCCCGGGAGCATGGGACTAGTTCATCAGAAAGGTCAACAAAGCTCCTTCGCCACCTGTTGACTGGTCGAGCACCTAAAATATCAACCATTATCCCTCACCATTACTTCTATAGGTGCAACGTCCAGATGAAGGTAGTATTTAGGATCACTCAAGACATCCTCATTCATAGAGAAAAGAGATGATCACCATTCGCAGGTCTAGTCCTTCTCTTCCAAACCCACTAAAGACAACTTAAACTCACCCAACATTAAAAATTCCTCAAAAACCTGACACTCCCATATTCACAATGCCTTCAACAATACTCACTCAACCTCAAAATCTACAAAAATATGACACAACTGAGCAGAACCTAACTGTGCCACTCCAATTAGATTCTGGGTCTTACAAC
The DNA here is from genome assembly GCA_963277665.1 of Viscum album. Taxonomy (NCBI): domain Eukaryota; kingdom Viridiplantae; phylum Streptophyta; class Magnoliopsida; order Santalales; family Viscaceae; genus Viscum; species Viscum album. The sequence continues at coordinate 1,186,445,114 of OY728121.1, read as the reverse complement.
GAACTGAGAGAGACCTGATGGAACCCATGGGACATTTCTACAGGCATATCCCAAATAAGAAACACAAAATCACCTTCAACAAACCTAGAAACATCACAAAACAAACAACCCCACCTCAGAAACAATTCCATTAATTCCAATTTAGAACATCAATTCATTATTAATAAAAAAACCTGCTTGAGGAACCAAACACAATATAATAAAACCAAACAACTCTTTCTAACTCATCGCTTTCGCACCAATATCAAAACCATTTACCAATATCCAAAACCATTTAATCACAAAAACCAATTTTAGAAAAAAAAAACCCCACTTTTTAGGAGACTAGAAGCAGCTTTAAAAATCAATCACTCACCATGAATATTCCTGGATGCCTTGCATATATTCGTTTTTGTGCCACTCTGGTACCCATCCACACGATCCACCAACAATCCATTAATCATGTCCACATACACATGCGAGCACCCATAAGAATACCATTGAAAAAAACAAGGCTACTCCACTTTCAAAACAAAACATTTCCAATATCCAAAAATACCATTTCCAAAACAATTTCAATGATTCAAGGAAAAAATTCCAAAATGCTTCCCATTTCCAAAATAACTCACTTTGATTTCAAATGAAACAAGACATTAATTTAGAAATTCAATTCCAATAAATGAAACACCAAATTCTAGAAAAGAGGTTCATGAGAAACACACCCAAAGAATCATGCCAAACCAACACCACAAATAAAATAAGATCAACTCCAATGTCGAATTTCCTAAAAATACAATTTTGTGCCAACCCAAAACCGAATCAAGATATCCCAAACATTAAAGAATATTGATGAAGGACTTGTGGTCATGTATATCCTTGCTACATGGTTTATCAGACAATACCCTAGGAAATCACCAACCACTAGGAGTGTCAAACTGTACTCTCGGGCATCACATGGTTTGCTACTCCAAGTGAGACCCCACACTATAATGGTTTACTCCAATTGTCATCCCCCATCCTCAAGGACCAAATCCAAACACATAAATCTTAGACTACCCATGGTCAATCGAGGACCGGAATGAGTAAGAGTTTACAACTATCTTCTAGAACCTATCACTCAAGTATTGACAGTCCTATCACCAATCTACCTGACATCCCAAATAACAAGAACAAAACCTCCCCCTGATACCATTTTGTCATAAACCAGGCCAGGTCGCCATTTTAACTAGTGCCCGAACCGGTCCATGGAAAGTGCCAAAGGGCATTCATGATCCCCACGGGCGGGCACAAGTGCCTGGGTATCAAAACAAAACATGGGAACTATTTACTTGAATAGATAGAAATAAAACAAAACACAAGAAGAAAAATTTAAAACTAAAAACGGACAACCAAACAGGACCTTAATCTATAATAAAAATTTATGTTTACCACTTTAACCAAAACCCCAAAAGTAATGGAAATAATGGAAAAACTAAAACACTAACTCAAACCTCCACACACCATGATGTGCAACAACCTCAAGATACAATCACAAAACCAACATGAGGATGCCACTGACAAACTGGACCACCAATGTTGTGCACGATGCCTCAACCAAGATTAAAAAATCGACGTGATCAACATACACCCAATGGTGTATGTATGGTTTGAGCCAAAGGGCCAGTAAGATTCCACCCAGAAAGAGGCTCCATGCATAATTATTAAATGAAAAATAATTTTACAATCTTAATTAATGAAAAAAATGAATATTGACCAATTTTAGATAAGATAGGTAAAAATACAATATCAAAAGGAATAACTTAAAATAAACCACACACACACATACATTTAAAATTACTAAATTTTCACACCAATGAGCATAAAATAACCAAGGATCGACATTATGGGAGAGGCCTCATGGGTGTTAGCTAGCTTGGGTCCATGTATCTTCATGTCTCGGTGAAACGTGGCATAGAAATGATGACCCTCGGAAAGCGTGTCATAGAATGCCATGACACTTAGAAAACATGGCTGCGAAGGCCACAACCCTCAGAAAAGCATATCTTTATTTAGTTTTTCAATCATCAATCTAGCGAGCGAAACCTGGTCGAGTAACCTCCGGAACAATAACAAACTAGATCTAGTCATCCCACCTAGTACCCTAGCTTACCATTTGTGCTCACATAGTTTAAAGTTCATGTTAGATGTAAAACATAAATAAACAAAACAAATGAAATGTTATATCTATCCAACACAACACTCATGCACACAAAAAACCATTTAAAAATAATTCACCCACTAAAATTATCTCAAAACTAAATCGACATCGGTTACACAACCAATTAATAAAATTTCACAATAAATAAAATCACATTCATTGTCAAACACGCCACAAAAATAATTTATTAAAAAAATTCCACACATGCCACATGACTTTAAGATACAAAAAAATATTCTAAATTTAACCAAAACAATTTTTTACCCTCAATAATTATTTAATAAAACAACCCAAATTTTCATAAATAAATTTTTTAGAGAAAAACAAAACTTTCCACAAAAGACCGACCCAAACCCCCTTACATGACCACATGTACATAATGGCACCTCAGGAACACAATCTGTATCACGCATGTGATTAATGAAACCACCCATATTGTTAAAAAGACCATTATAACAGTTTAACAGACTGCAAAAAACTAGCTAAACCATTTAAAGAAATATTTCACTTAACTAAAACACCAAAAATACACTCAAATGTTCATTTAGGATAGAACACATACTGAAACAACACCAAAACACCAATATCTTCCATTATCCATTCTAACAAATAATCCACACAATTTATAAAACAATGGTGAATAGTCCGACATGGGTTTTCACAACAACAACATACTCCTTTCAACAGAACACACTATGAAACACATAAAGACATTGTAGAACATAATTAAAAATAAAATCACACAAAAAAATGAGTTGGCTAAACGCACAATTAAAAATCACTAACAATTAACCAGAGATGAGAATTCAACATCAGGTACACATATTATAAACATGCTCCAAAATAGTTTCAACTGAAAATAAAATCTCATAGAAGATCGACTTCGCACTAAATAAATTAATTAAAAAATATTTTAAATTAATTAAACTTGGAAATTAATTAATTAGATAACAATTAAACATGGAACCACCTACCATTGGTATTGAAACCCCCAATTTCAGTGTAAAACATCAATTGATCTCCAATCGCACAACAACAAAATCTAATTGAACACTAAAATCAATTCATTGAACCAAAAACATCAAAATCAAATCAAATACAACACAAAATATAATCCCATAAACTCTAAAAGAATAAAATCAACTAAAAAATAAAAAAAATCTGTGATGAGGGAGCGGAAGACTAACCAGAGCTTAATGGATCATTCCATAGATGTGTTGAACCGGAAAATCCATCCAGAGGGGAGATGAGGCATGGGTCCAGGTGGTCAGAGGAAGTGGAGAGGCACGGGATAGAGGTTGGGGCGCAACGTGGTTCGGCTGTCCATAGAGGTAGGTCAATGCGGTGCGGCTGTCCGAAGTTAGAATATGAAGGTGGTTCATCAGGAGGGTTTTTCGGGCAATTCGGACTAGAGGGAGGTGGTGAACAGGAGATCGTGCGATTGAGAGGAGGCCAGCGGGGCTATGGTGCACCGGTACGAAGGGAGGAGACTATATTAGAGTTGCAGCACTAGGGTTTCAGGGGATGTGCAGCATGACGGACTTAAGGGATGAGGAAAAGAAACCATGATGGAGGGAGGGGTGATAAAGAGAGTAAGGGAAAACTGAGAAGAAAAGATAAACAAGAGAAAGAAAAAAATAAAATAAAATAAGGAATAAAGGGAGGAAGATTAAAAAAAGGTAAAAAAGAGAAAATAAAAAAGAATAAAATAAAAATAAAAAAAATTAAATTCATAGAAATTACATGATTTTTTAATTATATGGGAATTTTTTGAGTCTGTGAATATTTATGGCATGTGATTCTGAGGAACGGAGTTCCCGGAATGAATTTATGAACTTTTTTTGGGTACCTTTAGTAAAGGTGTGAGTGGGTTTTTGTATCTTTTAAACGGGTGCTCGAAATAGAAATTTGAGGAAACTTTTGAACTCGCAATGCGAGTATTCACTTAAGGAAACTTTCTCCTCGATGATAGTTGGTCGAGGGTGAAGGTTATTTTTTGTGTTTTTTGTGTAATAATAAAATATAATAAAATTTTTTATCATTTTTATTTGTTGAAACCTCCCATTTAGATGTTATAAGTGTGGGGACCACCTGAACTAAAACACCCCACATGTGTGTTATGGAGGTGGGGACCATAGAACCTTCAAACCCCATTTTGAATACCTAAAGTTGGGGACCACCTGATCCCTCATAATGGGATAAACTCCTTGAACTCCCCAATTAGTTGTTTGAGTCATGTATGAAATTAATTAATTTTGTCAACATTTAATTATTCCATATTTCTTTTTTGTGCCAACGTAATTTAATTTGATAAACATAAATTAATAAGATGGCTATTTCACATTTTGGTTAAATTGAGAGGAAAGGGTTGGAAAGAGGAGACATTTTTTAGGATTATTCTCTCCATGGAAGAACACCTCCCAACAAAGATCTTATTCAATAAAGAACGCACCTTCTTATCCATTGAAGAATGTGCCACCACCAACACGGGACAACATCATCAACGACCAACTGACGTCCGTCCATCATTCTTCTCTGACGTCAACAATCCTTCAAGGTAGGGTGGTTGTGTGAATTTTTTTCCCTTACCCATTCTTGACGACTCTTCGTAATAAAATAAAGAATCATAGCCACTTGCTACCACTCTAACGTGGAGAGTGTGGGCGAAACGAACCTGGCCCGACCTCTCCGCAATTATTGTTATTATTTTTTGTGTTCTTTGTAACGAAGGTGATGGCATGACTACACCGCCTGACATAAGATAACCACATCATGTTCTGTAGTGGTGAAGGAATGTCGGTCGGCCGAACTGGCTGCCGGCAAAGGCGTGGCATGTGACAGCGCCGCACGGAGAGGAAGGCTGGCCATTGGACCAGTCACGGCGGACCACCTCACTGCGTCCCTCGCACTCCCTCGTGGCCCCTGCACTACCCCGTGACCCGGTGCAGCCCCGCAGCACCCGGACTGCACAGTGGTCACCTCACCAACAGGTCGGGCCGATCCCAACGGGAATAGATGGACACAGAGGTCTGGTTCGACTCGAACCATGTCGAGTCTTCCCAGGCCAGTTTGGATTAGACCTAGACAAGATTCAACCAATTTCTGCTCTTTTTTCATAACATGGGTGCGATGTTTCCATTTGACGAACGATCTACAGCTCTGGAAACCATGGAGAAAGACAGTCCCATTGGTATAACCCACTGTAGATTTGGATAGAGTTGTAGAATGGTTGGGTTTGATCAAGCACGAATCCAATCGGGCCCTAAAGACTAACAGGATAATAACATGCAGACCACACATTTGTTTGATGCACTGTCTATTGTGTTGATATACCTTTGATGTGGAGGTTCTTTGGGATACTTTATAGTGGGACTTCGTGGCTGTTGGATTATCTACTAGTGGCTGGAGGGGAAGAATCTCCGGGTGATGAGAAATTTTAGTCCGGAATCACGTAGCTGGTTGTGATGATGTATTTATGATGCATTAGGATCCCTTGTGGGTCTAATGATGTATCGACGATGTACTACGATCATATGTGGGTCTGACGATGTACTAACGATGTACTAGGATCCTGTGTGGGTATGACGATGTACTGACGATTTACTAGGATCATGTGTGGGTCTGACGATGTACTAGGTTCATGTGTGGGTCTAACGAATTACTGACGATGTACTAGGATCATGTCTGGGACTGATGACGTACTAGGATCCTGTGCGGGTCTAACAATGTACTGGGATCCTATTTGGGTCTGATGACGTACTGACAATGTACTCAGATCCTATATGGGTCTGAAGATGTACTGACGATATAGTAGCATTATTTTTGGGTCTGACAACGTATTCACAGTGTACTAGGATCCTGTATGGGTCTGAGGACATACTAACGGTGTACTAGGATCCTGTGTGGGTTTGACGGTGTAATAGGATCCTGTGTGGGTCTGACGAGAATCTGGGTTCCTGTCTAGATCTAAAGATGTACTACGATCCTCTATGGGTCTGATGATGATTTATGATCCTTCATGGGTCTACCTATTACCAGAGTAAGATGATTCAGTAGTTACATCTAATCATCTTTACTATTGTACCTAATATATTCCATGTGTGAGTTGAGTTCGTACCTGTGTGGAACTTTCCGTTGTGGTAATACCTTGGTTGTGTTCTTCTGTTTGGTGTACATGTGTAGTACTTACCTTCATGGTACTTCTACCTTTGAGGAGTAGATGAAATTGGGATTTTGAGTTGGACTCCATGATTCCTCGTGATTTAGATTAGCATACATGATAACATAAGTATATGTATGGGCATATTCTTAAGTAGGGTTTTCAGTTCAATTCATTCCATGTGGTTTATCATTTGTAAATATTGTGAGACCTCGAGGGTCTCGGGGTCCCTATTGAGTATTGTTATACTCACCCCTGCTCAGGCTATGCTCTCACCTTGTAGTTTTTTTTTTTGCAGATGATGGACAATGCTGACTTGTGACGAGGGTACTAGGACTGGACAGTGCCTATAGGTGGACCATACGGCATGTCGGTATGCGAAAGAGACTGGCGGTTGTGGAGTGTTGAGGAGGTGATATGTACCTACCCTTCTGGTAAGAACCTCGAAGGAATACCCAGTAGCTTTCTTTCTCTTTCATCAATTGTTTTGTATTTCGGTTTTACTTATACCTTTACTATTGGGCTTGTATTCCAGCCCCTCTTACATTCAACACTCTTTTTGTATATAGTTTACTGGGGTTCATATCTTGTTTTGTTCTTGGTTTAGTGTGTTTATAGGTTATAAAGGCAATACATTCCCAGTTTTAGGGAATAATCTTTTTGATGCTAGATTCTAGCCCCTGGTCTATGAAAGGCAGGCTTGGGGTAGTTAAGGAATAGGCCCTGGGGGACATGACATAACAAATTTGTATAAGAGGAGTCGGTTCTACCATATAACATTGAACTATGATATTATTTATGTTAATAGATATAAGTGTTTTGAGTGATGTTATAATTTTAAGGAATCCAGTGTTGGTACAGCGGCTGATGTATCCATACACTAGGGCCCTAACTTCTGATTTCTGACTTGGTGCATGAAAACACTGATTGGGTGTGTGTTTTCAATAGTTTTTTTGTAAAATCATCGAGTCATCTCACCAGGTAAAACTTATTGACCCTGGCACACCTGTTTCTTTTTAGGATCCCTCCACACAGATATCCAACTAGGATTGCAGATATAGTATGCACTAATATCCCACCATGTGTAGAGGGCTCAGTGGAGGGACCTCTTCCAGTAGAGGCACTACTAAAGGCACCAGTGGTACCATTACCCATTGGTCCACCGATGTCACCTTCCCCAACAACGGAGGGTGCATGCTGCTTGAGTGCATTGCATGAGTTTCAGTGCTAGTGGCCACCCAGCTTCAGGGGAGAGATGAACCCAAAGGCAGCTGAGGATTGGATGGAGGCCTTGGTGAGAGTCTTTTGAATGGTAGGGACACTAGCTGATCTCATGGTGATCCTTTACTTCTGTATTCTACATGCCGAAGTAGGTATATAAGGACCTAGCCTTAAAATATTACATAATCATGAATTAAATGAATAATTCACATAGATGATCTTTTTAGGTTTAGAGTTTTAGATAATTAGTACATAACTATTACATCACAAAAGATTACAAAGTATACACTTCTACTAAGTTTCCATAAAATAAATACTCATAAAAATAAAAATGGCTAGTTCCATGTTTTAGATAGAATTTATTTCCTTGATCCCATCCTTGACCCTATTCATCTTTATGTCCTGAGGAAAACATTTCAAAAAGTTGTGATGAGCATAAAAATCCCAGTAAAGGATACACATAGAAGGAAAAGTGTTAGTTTTTCAAAACAACAAGTAAACCAGGAATACATTATCAAAGTAATACTTTTCACCATTACGAAGTAGTAAATACTCATCACTAAATAAAAGATAATTACTTACCCTTTTGTAACCAAAATATTACCATAAAACCCATATAAAGAACACATAACATATAAAGGTAACTTGGAACTTAAACATACTTCAATGGAATAACCATACGGTCGACTTCCACACATATCACTACATGGAATAGCCATACGGCCGACTTCCATACCCAATGCATTGGAGGTTATAACATAACCACCCGTCCTAGTATTCACGGCACCACCCTTCATATGGTTTATCACGTAACCACCCGCCAAATGTTCAAGTACCATTATAAAATCATAATACATAAAACAAATATAATGGAATGAAAACATTTCCACATTTTGATCACAATATATCACATAAATATATTGACATAATAAATCAATTATAAAAAACATTTTCAATACCAAAAAACATAAAAGATTATATGGTATTTATGTCATTTTAAAAACATTATAGCTTGATGAGGAAGCCATAGACCAAATAATACTCACGGCGGTGGATAGGTCGTTGTCACCGCATACGTTATAAGAAAAATTCCTTTTTATCATTTAGTAAAACGTTTTGTATAAAAAGATTCCTTTTGTATAAAATTAAAATTAAAAGGTTTTTATACACCGTATAAAAGGACGTCTTGTATTAGAACAAAATATGCCTCAATGAAAGGAGATTGAGACGAAGTCCCTTACAAAGTCGTTATCATTATATTTAGGATAAATAAATTAAATAATTATTTGAGACAAATATAAATACACCCAATATAAGAGGATATTATGTGTAAAACAATCAGATGTCATCCACATATATTCATATTATGACATAATCATGAATTATAGGTTTAACCCAAATAATTGAAATTGGGATAATACGTTCCCTTAGAGAATTTCGACATCCTAACGGCGTAACATAAAACATCAGAAAATGAGTCGATGAGATATAAAAAGGGTATCTCATAACATGGAAATATCATTTATAGCTATAAAGATATATAAGAACATATCCCAACATTAGAAGATGTAAATTAAAAGACCTAAAAAAATAAGCCTTTTAAAAAGAGGAGGGTGAAAGGTCCCCTTACCGATTTGGGTAACTTTCGAAAAGTACACCCCATGAAATAAGGGTCATACAATGAAGTTGTAAATACCCATAAATGAAAGTATATTACTCAAATAGTAGAATAATGGGTTGTACATACACCACTCAATGGAAATGGTGGAAAATGTAGCATCAATCTCAAGGGAATAAAAGTGAGATGAAAAATCCCTTACAAAAACTTAGCAGCCTAACGGCGCCACTTAAAGCTTCCAAAAATGGATTTATGAGATCGAATAGGGTATCTCTTAATATGGACATAAGAATTAAAGAATTAGGAATATAAAATAACATCACCAAACAAAGGAAAGAGGATCTTAAAATACATTACATAAAAGAGAGTACTTAAAAAGAAAGAGAGAGGTAGGATCCCTTACCTCAAGTCTGACTTATCTTGTTCATTTCTTTATATTCCTGAATAATAAACTAGAGTTAATTTCTACTTGCATAAGAACCTTTTAAAAGTTCATTATTACTTTTATATCACTTATTACCATGTTATTAACATTATTTAATTATTTAAGATAAAAATGGTCATTTTGTCGATCATTGGTACTTGAGTCCAAAATAAACTTCTTATAATTACAAGTTGTTCATGTGGTAAAATATCCATTATATCCAGAATTAAATTAATGATGTAGATATCATATATATCATATATATTCTGTATATATTTTCATTTACAATATTACATAACATTTAAAGGTAATAATTGAAATGCACCGTTCATGGAGACGGTAACCCGTACGTACGCATGAACACTACATTCATTTCTATTTCGTATTTAATGGAATTAAAACAAAATGATATATATATATATATATATATATATATATTATAATTCCTATATAATATATATGTTATATAGGTCACATTAGTTCATTAATTGAATTCTTTATACATTCTAAGTATTGCATGAACGAGTCACATCACTTCATGGGGAGGTAGTCCACACTTCCTCAAATGAAATTATCACATTTGCACAACATGAAAAGCATAAAGTTGTGTTTTAAATGTAAAATACAGAAGCATAGAGAGAAAATAAATATAATATATATCATAAATAAATATAGTTCCATCAAAATGGACACCGTGAGAGGCGGTAGGATATGATAGAACAATATTCGTTTCGTGATGCAGTAATTCGTCATCCACGGAAACAGTATGTTCTTTAACCATTAGACGGAGGTGTGTGTAAGTGTAGCTATAATCAGAATCATAAATCAAATAGTATATTTAAGATACTGGTGTCATTAAAAAATAATGGAATAAAAAGTGTTTAGGGGGTTGGAGAAGAAAAATAAAACAAAAGAACATAAGAGAGAACATTGCCTTTAAATCGGGTAACTCCTCTTGGTTTGAACCAAAAGGGTTTCTTGAAGAGCTTACTACTTAGGGTATGGCTTCTAGGACGAAGAGAGGGATTTTGATAGATAAAATGAGCAGAGTTTGGTCAAGCCAATGTCTTGAGAGGTTTGGGTAAGGGGGTAGAGGTGGGGGCCTTTTATAAGAGGGAGGAGGGGAACTCTTGGAAAGTTATAAAATGTTACTTTATTATAAAATTATTTTTTGGATTTTAAAGGTCCCACAAATATATATTTCAAGTATAAGGTGATAAGGGTTCGAAATCCACCAATACAATAGGTTTTAGACATGTGTATGTCTTATAGTTTACATTATCTTTTCATTTTATTTTAATCGTTCATTAATGAGGTAATCATTGCATCATCATGGTGTCATAAATAAATTAATTTATTTAATGTCTAAAAATTATAAAAAAATACTATGATTTAAGAAATATTTTTTTATTTCTAATTAATATTTTTAGTAAAAAATTTGACTTGTATAACCCCATGTAAAATATTTTTTAGTAAAACAATACATGTTTGTGACACTTATTTTAACTTTAAATAAAAAGTTATTAATGTCAATTTCTTACCCAAGTGGCTCCATAGGGTCCCCAAGTTGACACATGGATTTTCTTGGTTGGGAATTACTCATAAAATAATGTTAGGACATGTGTCATTGTCATTTCATATTATTATAACATTATCTTTACCATAAATTACACTAATTACCTTTAATCACGATTAATAAAACATAAAATTTATTATTCACAAAAAATTTATTTTAATCCCATTGAACCAAAATTTTCATCCTAATGACAACCTTGTATGTCATATTTTTTAATATAAAATCACAAAAGTTGTAAAGTTTCATTTAAATAAAAAATCAGTTTTTTTAACTACCACTTAGTGGTTTCACTATACATCAAAAATTGATGTTTTTCAAAAAAATACCAAAAATTAACCCTAAGCTATATTTTATATTCCGAATTAAAAAATAATGTCTATTTTTAAAAATTAAAAACATATAAGTATCATTAATTAATTTAATAATTAATTCCCACTGTCAAAACAAATAGCGTGTTTTTAAGAAATAATATCTATTAAAAGATTGACAATAGTTTAAGTCAAATTTCAAAGTAAAAATAATTAAATACACCACCATTGGATTAAATAATAAAAATATATTCTAAATAAACTTTAATAACAATTAAAAAGATAATATATCCATAAAAATAAATCAGATTAAAAGGAGGTCTTGAATTAAAATACAACATTTTCACTAAAAATGATATTTATCGGAAAAGAAACAAAAATTTACACAAAGTAAATTTTGATGTCCCAATTCTAAAGAAGGATTTTATTTGGTCCAATATAATATATAAAATTTTCAAAAAGTGGATTTTAAAATGGTTCGCCATCAAAAGGCGGTTAATCGACCTTTTATAGAATATTAGAATATTTATGCTTAAAATTGGATTCATTTGCATATTAAGCCTCTAAAATTTATTGGATAAAAGTAAAAATATTTGACAAACATATACAAAAAAATTTAGTTAGTTTTTTTCATTCCAGCCATTACAACGGCTACGCGTTATGTACCATTTAAAATAATATTATTTTATTCTTAGAGTGCAACGTAAGATTTCCATGAATCTCGTTGTTGCGTATTGGGTACACCATTGTGCATAGCATTCCCTTTAAATTAATATTAAAAATTTATTCACAAATATGGATAAATATGAAAATTTCATACTGTTTATTTACCTGGGGTGTTACATCCTTGCCCCCTTTTGGTAATTGCATCCTCGCAATTTTAAAATTACGCTTGGAAACTTCATTGAATGCCCCAAATCGGAAAAGGAGTAAATTAAACTACCACTTTAAAAGAAAGAAAGAAAAGTACCAAGGTCACCCGAGACCAAGGAACTAGAATTACATGTAGGAAAACATGGACATGGAAGAGAAAACAATGGGTTGTGTTCTGTTGGAGAGTGATAGAAAACATTATTAGGAGAAAGTTAACCATAAGAAAATCACAAACTTGTGATGGGTTAAACAGTATTTGATTCCCCAGTAGGAAAAGTTAACGGAAAACATTTTTGTTTTAAGTTACTTTTCATTGACGAATTTATTTATGAGCTTAACTAAATCCTAAGGAAACAAACTTACTAGTCATGTAGAATTTCATATCTTACTAGATTTCTTACCCAAACTAATATTTTATCCAAAAGATGAGCATTTAGGATGACATGTTCACATTAAGAGAGCTATAATCAACTTCTAGAGAATCACCTAATCCACAAAAGAGAACTATACATTTCCCATGTCTTTAGAACCTTACAAAAACCAAAATTGTTAGAACAAGATCAGATAATCCAAAAAAGGATAATCCTTTATAAAAAGAAAATATATTCTTAATCTCCAAAATTTGTCCAACAAAACCCAATGTTCAACGAAGACCATTCGATAAAAAAAATTTCCATAAAATTATTCAATGTAAACCAAAATAAGATTGAAACCCAAATATTTGAATGTTTTAATCTCATATTCTTCCAAGGATAAAATTAACATTTATCTCTAAATAACATCAGTTTCTCTTAAAGTCTCATATGGAAAAGTAATTAACCTAATCATATATCCTCCACGATAGGTCAACATTTTCCTAGATAACACAAAATAAACTTATGATTGATTAATAAAATTATATAACTAAAAATAATTTTTCATACTAACCAGAGAATTCACGTAGTCCAATGGTAGGCGATAAATACTAGTCACACTTTGGTTGTGGGTTCGATTCACATAGCTTTGTCCAACGCGACGGGTTGTCACATGGTCTGTGTGTTGTCCTTTTTCCAAAACTATATAATCCTTAAAACATTCCCAAATGAGAGATAAAATCTTCAAAAATAACCATAACAAAATTTAAACTCAATTTTAACTCATGCCTTTCATCATCCATCATATAGTAACCCATAATTACCTCAAAATAAAGGATCATATAAACTCTAATGGTTATCATTTTATAATTACCGGAACTTACTCATCGAGTTGGTTCTCTCATACATGATGCATCAGAGAACTCACCAAGGTTCAAGTGGTTAATCATGACTCCTTGATAGTTGTTTTAGAATAACCATGATATTCCTCATTGAGTCCCCCATTTCATCTAGTCTCTTAATCAGAGAACCCCCACAGTTTCCTTTAAACCCATTTTCACTTGGGTGCCTGTGAGATCCATCCATTTTCTAAAACCAAAAATGTCAGTGTGAGTATATCAACAAAATCATCATGTACTAATGAGTAATATAGACACTAAGATATACTTAATCATTAACTTTATCTAAAAACTATGACTCTTTCTGAAATCCTAGCCATTATGGTAATGTCACTTATGGTTAGAGAATACCCTAACCTCTAAAGTTATCTAAACCAACCTTTGATACCAACTATAAGGACCCAGCCTTAAACATTACATAATAATGAATTAAATGAATAATTCAAATAGAGGATATTTTTAGCATTAGAGTTTTAGAGAATTAGGAAATTACTATTACATCTCAAAAGATTACAAAGTAGACACTTCTACTAAGTTTCCATAAAATAAAAACTCTTAAAAAGAAACATGTATACTTCCATGTTTTAGATATCATGTCTTTCCTTGATCCCATCCCTGACCCTTTTCATATTTAAGTCCTGTGGAAAACATTTAAAAAACATGGGATGAGCATAAAAAGCCCAATAAAGGATACACAAAGAAGGAAAATTGTTAGTTTTTTAAAACAACAAGTAAACCATGAATAATTTATCAAAGTAATACTTTTCACCTTTATGAAGTAGTAAATACTCTTCTGAATAAAAATCATTACTTACCATTTTGTAAATAAAAGATTACCATAAAACCCATATAAGGAACACATAACATATAAAGGTAATTTGGGATATAAACATACTTAAATGGAATAACCATATGGTCGACTTCCACACATATCACTACATAGAATAGCCAAACGGCTGAATTCCGTACCCAATGCATTGGTTGTTATAACATAACCACTCATATTGGTATTCATATCACCACCCGTCATATGGTTTATCATGTAACCACCCATCAAATTTCCATGTACCATTATAAAATCATTATACATAAAACAAATATAATGGAAAGAAAACATTTCCACATTTTGATCACAATATATCACTTAAATATATTGACATAACAAATCCATTATAAAAACCATTTTCAATACCAAAATACATAAAAGAGTATATGGTATTTATTTCATTTTAAGAACATTATGTCTTGATGAGGAATCCAATGACCAAATAATACTCGTGGCGGCGAAAAGGTTGTTTTCACCGCATACTTTAAAATAAATATTCCTTTTTGTCGTTTAGTAAAACACTTTGTAGAAAAAGATTCATTTTGTATAAAATTAAAAGTTAAAGGGGTTTATACACCATATAAAAGGAAGTCCTGTATTAGAACAAAATATTCCTCAATGAAAGGAGATTGAGATGAAGTCCCTTACAAAGTCGTTATCCTTAGATTTAGGATAAATCAATTACATAATTATGTGTGACAAATATAAATACACCCAATATAAGAGGATATTAAGTGTAAAACAATCAATGGTTATCCACACATATTCATAGTATGACATAATCAAGATGTATAGGTTTAACCCAAAGATTTGAAATTGTGTTAAGAAGTTCCCCTATAGAAATTCCGCATCCTAACAGTGTCACTTTAAAATTCAGAAACTGAGTCGATGAGAGATAAAAAATGGTATCGCATCACATGGAAATATCATTTACAGAAATAAGGATATATAAGAACATATCCCAGCATAAGAAGACGTAAATTAAAAGACCAAACAAGAAGATGTCTTTTAAACAGAGGAGGGTGAAAGGTCCCCTTACCGATTTGGGTAACTTTCAAAACGTACACCCCATGAAATAAGGGTCATACAATGAAGTTGTAAATACCCATAAACGAAATTATATTTCAAAAATAGTAGAATATTGGGAAGTACATACACCACTCAAAGTAAATGGTGGCAAATGTAGCATAAATCTCACAGGAATAGAAGTGAGATGAAAAATCCCTTACGAAAACTCGGCAGCCTAACGACGCCACTTAAAACTTTCAAAAATTGATTTATGAGATCAAATAGGGTCTCTCATTATATGGAAATAAAAATTACATAATGTGGAATATAAAAGAACATTACCAAACATAAGAAATATGAGCTTAAAATAAATTACATAAAAGAGAGTACTTAAAAAGAAAGAGAGATGTAGGATCCCTTACCTCATGTCTGACTTGTCTTGTTCATTTCATTACATTCCTGAATAATAAACTAGAGTTAATTTCAACTTGATTAGGAACATTTTTCACGTTCATTATTCCTTTAATATCTCTTATTACCATGATTTTAACATTATGTAATTATTTAAGTTAATAATGGTCATTTTTTTGATCATTGGTACTTGAGTCCAAAATAAGCTTCTTATAATTACAATTTGTTCATGTGGTTAAATATCCATTATATCAAGAATTATATTAATTATTTAGTTATCATATATATCATATATATCCATTATATAGTTTCATTTACAATATAACATAACATTTAAAGGTATGAAATGAAATGCACCGTTCTTGGAGATGGTAAGCTGTACGTACGCATGAACATTACATTCATTTCTATTTCATATTTAATGGAATTAAAACTAAATGAGATATATATATATATATAATATAATTAAATTATAATATATATGTTATATAGGTCACATATGTTCATTAATTTCATTCTTTACACATTCCATGTATTGAATGAACGAGTCACATCACTTGAGTCCTCAAATGAAATTATCGCATATTCACAACATGAAAAGCATAACGGTGTGTATTAAATGTAAAATAAAGAATCATATAGAGTAAATAAATATATTTCCATCATAATGTCCACCATGAGAGGTTGTAAGAGGAGATAGAATAATAATCGTTTTGTGAGGAATAATTCGCCATCCACGGAAACAGTATGTTCTTTAACCATTAGACGAAGGTGTGTGTAAGTGTATCTAGAATAAGTCTCATAAAAACATCCTAGTATATTGAAGATGCTACTTTTAGTACATAATAATTTAATAAAAATAGTTTATGGGGTTGGAGAATAAAAATAAAACAAAAGAACATAAGAGAGAATATTACATTTATATCGGGTAACTCCTCTTGGTTTAAACCAAAAGGGTTTCGTGAAGAGCTTCCTGCCTAAGGTAAGTATTCTAGGATGAAGAGAAGGATGTGGAGAGATAAAACTTTTATAGTATGGTCAATATAAATGCTTGAGAGGTTTGGGTAAGGGGGTATAGGTGGGTGCCTTTTATAAGAGGGAGGATGGGCACTCTTGGAATGTTATAAAATGATACTTTATTATAAAATCATTTTCGGATTTTAGTGGTCCCAAAAAGATATATATAAAGTATAAGGTGATAAGGGTTCTATATCCACCCATAAAATAGTATTTTTACAGTTGTATGTCTTAGATTTTACATTATCTTTTTTTTTATTTAAATAGTTCATTAATGAGGTAATCGATGCATCATCATGGTTTCATAAATAAATTAATTTATTTAATGTCTAAAAACTATAAAAAAATAATATGATGTAGGAAATATTTTTATATTTCCAATTAATATTTATAGTCAAAAATATGACTTTTATAACCCCATGTAAAAATTGTTTTAGTAAAATAATACATGTTTGTGACACTTTTATTTTAACTTTAAATAAAAAGTTATTATTGTCATTTTCTTACCCAGTGGGCTCTATAGAATCCCCAATCTAACACATGGATTGTCTTGGTCGGACATTACTCATCCAATAATGGTAGAACATGTGTCATGGTCATTTCATATTATTATAATATTATCTTTACCTTAAATTACACTAATTACCTTTAATCGCGATTAATAAAAATTAAAAGTTACTTTTCACCAAAAAGTTATTTTAATCCCATTGAACCACATTTTAAATACTAATGAAAACCATGTGTGTTGTATTTTTGAAAATAAAATCACAAAAGTGGTAAAGTTCCATTTAAACGAAAAATCTGTTTTTTAACTACCACTTAGTGGTTTCACTATTCAGCAAAAATTGAAGTTTTTCAGAACATTACCAAAAATTCACCCTAAGCTATATTTGATATTCCTAATTCAAAAATGATGTCTATTTTACAAAATTAAAACCATTTATGTTGCATTAGTTAATTTAATAATTAATTCCCGTTGTCAAAACAAATAGCGTCTTTTTAAGAAACAATATCTATTAAAAAATTGACAGTAGTTTAAGTCCAATTTCAAAGTGAAATTAATTCCAATGACCACCATTGGATTAAATGGTAAGAATGTATTCTAAATAAAATTTTATCACAATTAAAAAGATAATCTATCCATATAAATAAATCATATTAAAAGGAGGTTTTGAATTAAAATACAACATTTTCACTAAAAATGATCTTTATCGGAAAAGTATAAAAAATTTACACAAAGTAAGTCATGATGTCCTGATTCTAAAGAAGGATTTTATTTTGTCCAATATAACATATAAAATTTTCAAAAAGTTTATTTAAAAAGGGTTTTCCATCAAAAGGCGGTTAATCGACCTTTTAAAGAATATTAGAATATTTACGCTTAAAATTCGATTCATTCGCATTTTAAGCCTCTATCATTTATTGGATAAAAGTAAAAATATTTGACAAACATATATAATCATTTTTTAGTTAGTTCTGTTCATTCCCGTCATTACAACGACTAGACGTTAAATACTATTTAAAATAATATTATTTTATTATTAGAGTGCAATGTAAGATTTCCAAGAAACACGTTGTTGCGTATTGGGTACACCATTGAGCATAGAGTTCCCTTTGAATTAATATTAAAATTATATTCACAAATATGGATAAATATGAAAATATCATACTCTTTATTTACCTGGGGTGTTACAAGGTAGATGGTGGAGCTTGACGCTCCAGGTTCATGAGGTGGTGACCCTTCTCTGGGTAGACTTTGAGAGCCTCTTTTAGGCTGAGTTTTTTCCATCGACTCTTTTCACAGGGCGCACAGAATAGCTTCTTCATCTACAGTAGGGAAGCATGACTGTGGCTCAGTACTCAGTGAGGTTCACTAACCTCTCACTCAACTCCACTGATATGGTGCGGGACCCTTTCTTCAGGGCCCGATCTTTTTAGCAGGGACTCAGGAGAGAGATTAGGGCTTAGATGATTTTTCTCTGCATCCTGACATAGGTAGGGGTGTTAGAGTGAGCCCTCTTAGTGGAGAGTTTTCAGGCTGAGCGGTCGCCAGTAGTGAGACCCACCACCAGACGTCATGTAGCTAAGACTTCTACAGTAGGTAGTAGACATATGTCACATGGAAACAAGAGGAACAAACCTACTAGTGGATGACCGCATGACTCGGGATAGGTTGTGCGGGGTACCAGAGATAGAGCAGGTAATTTGTGGAACTTGTCGTTCTTCACATATTTTGGGTAGGGTAAAATGGCTCATGACTACCCGACCCTCCATACGGATGATCAGCAGATGGTTTAGGGACCGCCCAGGTAGTGATAGAGGTTCGATCGAGGAGGTCCGTAGGGAGTTGCGGGACATGGAAAAGGAGATGGTCATGTAGCTAGAGGTGGGTGATGCTTCGAGATGTTACCGCCTCCACCACCAGGTGGTCCACCCCAACCATAGGGAGAAGGACATGGGCAAGCTCAGCTCCAGGCAGTTGAGGCCTAGGATCAAGGCACTCCAGAGATGACATGAGGTATGATCTCGGTCTATTCCACATTAGTTTCATTACTTATAGACACAAGTTCCATCCATTATTTTATTTCCACTTCCCTCATTAAGAGCTCGGAGATTCTGATGGAGCTGTTGGCTTGATGCCTACGGCTATAAACTCTTAATGGAGAGGATTCAATGATTACGCACTGGTTCTATCCGTGTGAGCTTTGGAGGCGAGAGTTTCGGATGGGATCACCTAGTTGTGGTGTCAAGGCGTTGCAACGTCATCTTGGGTATGGACTAGTTATCTAAAGTCTATACTTATCTAGACTGTATTGGGTGCAATGTGTGGTGTATACCCACAGATGGGACTAGGTTTAACTTCACCACTGATAAGGGAGCCTTTGCATCACAAGATAGACTTACCCGGAGGAGAGTGAAGTCGATCACTCATCAGTCATATAGCCTTACCCTCGGAGTGGTTGATGTGGGGAGTCCGATCTATCATGTAGTGGTGGAAATGTACCATGGGATAACAATGATATCTACACCAGCATATCGGATGGCTCCCATGGAGGTTTGTGAGCTACAGGTATAGTTGTTGGACTTACTGGGGAAAGGGTTCATTTGGCCCAGTGTTTCTCTTTGGGAGGGCCCGATTTTGTTCTCGAAGAAGGCCGATGGGATCTTGAGACTTTGTGTCGACTATCGGCACCTGAACCAGGTGACCGTGAAGAAAAATCACCCACTCCCAAGGATTTATGACCTCTTTGATCAGCTAAATAGAGCACGATAGTTCTTGAACATAGACCTTAGATCAAGATATCACAAGCTCATATTGTGAGAATAGGATGTGAAAAAATGGCTTCTAGATGTCGTTACGGCCCTTATGAGTTCTCGGTTATGCCATTTGGCATAACCAACGCTCCAACAGTGTTCATGGGACTCATGAACAAGATCGATCAGCCATTCATTTATCACTTTGTGGTGGTATTCATTAATGACATTCTGATATACTCAGCTACTGGGGAGGAGCATGCCTATAAATTTCAAATAGTTCTAGACACACTCAGAGAGGACCAACTTTATGGTAATCTCTCCAAGTTCTAGTAATGGAACAGAGTGGTTCACTTTCATGGACATTTCAACTTAGAGGATGGGGTTGTAGTGGATCCAGTAATGACCGGGGCGTACTTTCTTGGGAGCCACCCTAGAGTGTGACAAAAGTACGGAGTTTTCATGGGTTTTGTTGGAAATACCAGAGATTTTTTTCAAGATTTTTCATGAGTTGCAGCACCTCTATAAGCATTTCCATAGAAGGGGTAATCCTTCATTTGGTCAGAGATATGCCATTGAATTTTTCAGTAGCTGAGGAAGAGGCTGACTGGTTCCCCCATCTTAAGGCTACTAGAGGAGGGCATAGGGTACGTAGTATACTGTGATGCATCAGGGATTAGACTCGAATGTGTCCTGATGTAGGACCAAATAGTGATCGCATACGATACTCGACATATGCTAAAAATGAGAAGAACTACACTACCCATGACCTGGATTTAGCAGCAGTGGTCTTCACCTTGAAGATGTGGCAACATTAATTGATGGATGAGTGTTTTACAGTGTACTCTGATCAGAAGAGTCTCAGTTATATCATCTCTCAGAAGAACCTATACCTGAGACCGCGATGTTGGCTTGAGTTTATCTAGGACTATGACTTCGAGATAGTCTATACTCTATGGAAGGGGAACGTTGTAGCAGATGCACATAGTTAGAGATATGGAATATACCTTCTAGGTGAGGTGACAAAGCAGCTGGCCGCTTTGTAGATATCCATCGTGGATTGGGATGGAGAACCTTTTCTTCAGTTTCTTGTAGTCATTATCCTGATTTTTCTGCAAGTCATGGAGGTGTTGCATTGGGAAACTGACTGCGTGGCTCGACATCCTCAAATATCCATAGGACATGCACCTAATGGATTTTCTGAAGGTGGGGAGAACATCATTCTATTCAGAGGACGTACCATGGAATGATTGTTTCTTCGGGAGGAAGTGTTTAGGGAGATACACACATCCCCTATAGCGGTACATCCAGGAGGGGTGAAGATGTACCAGGATCACCGACAACAGAACCGGTGTCCAAGAATTAAGAAAGTTGTAGAAGATTTTATCTTTCGGTGCCTCTCTTGTCAGCAAGTGAAGGTGGAGCATCAGGTACCAGTAGGCTTGGTTCAGCCTTTAGAGGTCTCAGAGTGAAATTGGGATGGGATATCCATGGACTTCGTTAAAGGACTTCCACGTACATCTAGAGGTCATGATTTTATCTGGATGATCAATGATCGACTCACCATGTCTGCCCACTTCCTATTGATCTGAGAGCAGCTTTATGTAGAGATCTGGGGATGCCTCAATGTGCAAAATATTGTGAGGATACGTGGAGTAACCTTGACTATTTTCTCTGATCGTGATACATGTTTCACTTCCTGGCTATAAAAGGGATTGCAGTAGGCTTTCGGGATGCAACTTCATTTGAGAATCACCTTCCATCATCAGGCAGATGTCCTGTCTGAGATGACCGTTCAGACCCTTGAGGACATGTTGCGTGCTTACATCCTCGACTTCGATCACAATTGGGAGGATCACTTGACCTTGGTGGAGTTTATATAAAACAAAATCAATCAATCCACAATTGGGATGGAACATTTTGAGGTGTTGTACAGATGAAATTACAGATCACCTTTGTACTGGACAGACCCAGGGGAGTCACCACTCATGGGACCATAGATGGTATGGGCTACCTCAAAGAAAGTTAAGATCATCCAGGATCGGATGAAGACTACACAAAGTAGGTCGATGTCTTATGCCTACATGAGACGGAGACCTCTAGAGTTTGAGGATGGAAACCACATCATTCTATGGGTCTCACCCCAACGATGTTTACAGAGATTTTTATGAGGTGGAAAGTAACCTCTGAGATTCATTGGACCCTTCCAGGTCCTCATCAGAGTTGGCGAGGGTGCTTACTTCTTATCAATTTCCCCTCAGTTACACCCGGTGCACTACATCTTTCATGTATCTCAGCTGAGAGGATACATGCATGACCCTTCTCACATCATCAACCATGGTGATCTGGATGTCGATGATGGGGTATCTTTTATTGTGGTTCGAGTAGATATTGAGGATTAACATGATCAAGTCCTTCATGGGCCGTCAATACCTCTCGGGCGTGTTCGCTCGCAGCACGGGCACCTCTAGAAGAGAACATGGGAGCGGGAGGTTCAGATTCATGATCAGTACCCCTACTTGTTTTCATAGTTTTGTGGTGTTGATTTTTGGGGATGCAAAACCCTGAGGTGGGGATAATGTAATTACCATAAATTTCCATGTATTTTGTTTAATTATATGGGAATTTTACGAGTCTGAGATAATTTATGGTGTGTGATTTTGAAGCCCGGAGTGCCTGGAATGAACTTCTAAACTTTTTTTGTATACTTTTAGTAAACGTGCGTGATGGTTTTTGTATCTTTGGAAAACGTGCTCAGAAATGAAATCCATGGACATCGTTGAACTCACAGTGCCAGTATTCACTTAAGGAGACTTTCACCTGGACGACAGGTGGTTAATAGTGAATGTCAGTTATTCTGTTTTTCATGTATGAATAAAATAAAATAAAAATGTTTATAATTTTTATTTGTCCAAACCACCCATTTGGATTTTATAAAGGGGGGACCACCGGAACTACATCCTGCCACATGTGTTTTATGGAGGTTAGGACTACTAAGCCTAAAACCCTCATTTTTAATTCATAAATTTAGGGACCACCCAAACCATCTTAATGGAAGAAACCCCTTGAACTCCCCATTTAATTTTTTGAGCCAACTAAGAAATTAATAAAATGTGTCAACATTTAATTCTGCCAACATTATTGTGTGTGCCGAAGTAATTTAATTTGATAATCATAAATTAATAAGTTTTCTATTTCATATTTTTGTGGAATTGAGAGGAATGGGATGGCAAGAGGAGAGATTTCGGAGGATTATTCTCTCCAATGAATAACACCTCCCACCAAAGATCTTATTCGATGAAGAATGACCCATCTTCTCCAATGAATAATTATCCACCTCTAATGCAGGAATTATTTACCAACGACCAACCGACGTCCATCATTCCTTCCTCTCTGACGTCAACCATCCATCAAGGTAGGGATGTTGATTGAATTTTTCCCCCTTACCTATTCTTGATTACTATTCATGATTCAAGAAGGAATCCTAGCGACTTGATACCGCTCTAATGTGGAGAGTGCGGGCCAAACAAACATGGATCGACCAATCCGTTATTCCTGTGATTATTTGTTATGTTCTTCACGATGAAGGCAATGGCGTGACCGTGACGCTCGATGAAAGAGAACCGCGACATGTGTCGTAGTAGTGAAAGAAGGACGGTCAACCTAACTAACCACCGGCGAAGGCACAACACGCGACAGCACTGTGTGAAGAGGAAGGATGGCCATCCGACCAGCTTAGGTGGACCACCACCCCACGGCCTCTGCCCTGCTCTGCCCCAAGGCCCATGTGCTATCCTTCGGCCCCCGCGCCACCCCCCCCCCCCCCACCCCTGTGCCCCCCTGCGCCACCCTACTGCCCCCACACTGCACCGCACCCCTCACGCCACCCCACGACCCTCGTGCCACACCGCGACCGTCTCGCCCCCTTGTCGGGCCAGGCCAGACCTAGCGGTCATGGCTGACTTATTCCGAGTCGGGTCGGAACGGACCTGGACTAACTTCAACCCATTTCTGCTCATTCAACCATATAATTGGAACCAAGTGTCTGTTTGATGAACCATCTACAGCTGTGGAAACCATGGAATGAGGCGATCTCTTTGGTGTACCATGCAAGTGATTTGGATAATGTTGTGGAACATTCGGGTTGGATCGAGCAAGAATCCAACCGGGCCCTCGAAACTAAAAGGCTAATAACATACAGACCAGGCATCCATTTGACGCAACGTCTATTGCATTGAGGCCCCTATGATGAGGCATTCCTTTGGGATACTTCTTCATGGGACTTTATGGTAGTTTGAGTATCGACCAATGTCTTGAAAAGCAGACCCTCCCGGAGAGGAGCAAGCTATTTGCAGGAATCATGTAGCTGGATGTGACGATGTATTGACGATGTAATAGGATCTTATATGGGTCTGACAATGTACTAACGATGTATTGGGATTCTGTGTGGGTATGAAGATGTAATGATGATGTACTAGGATCCTATGTCGGTATGACGACGTAATGACGATGTACTAGGATCCTGTGTTTGTCTGACGATGCACTGAGGATGTACTTGGATCATGTGTGGGTGTGATGACATATTGATGATTTACTAGGATCCTATATGGGTCTGAAGATGTACTGATGATGTACTAGGATCCTGTGTGGGTTTGACGACATACTGACAATTTACTAGTATCTAGTGTGGGTATGACGATGTACTGATGATGTACTAGGATCGTGTGTGGGTCTGACGACGTAATGATGATGTACTAGGATCCTATGTGGGTATGATGACTTAATGACGATGTACTACGATCCTATGTGGGTTTGACGATGTACTGATGATGTACTAGGATCTTGTGTGGGTCTGACGAGGTACTAGGATCGTGTGTGGGTCTGACGATGTACTATGATCCTCTGTGGGTCTGATGATGATTTAGGATCTTTAATGGGACTGCCTCTTAACAGAGTAAGATGACTCAGTAGTTACATCTAATCATCTTTACTACTATACCTAAGATATACCTATTGTGAGTTGTGTCCATACTAGTGTGGTAATTTTCTTAGTGGTAATACCTTGGTGGTATTATTCTGTGTGGCGTACCTGTGTGGAACTTTCTTTTGTGGTGCTTCTACCTTTGTGGAATAGTTGAGATTGGGCTTTTGAGTTGGAATCTATGTTTCCTCATGATTGAGATGGTCATACATGATAACTTATGTATATGTATGGGCATATACCTAAGTAGGGTTGTTAGTTGATTTCATGCTATGTGGTTTATACTTTGTGGATTTTGTGACACCTATAGGGTCTCATGGTCCCTACTATGTATCATTATACTCACCCCTACACAGGATATTCCCAAACCTTATTGTGTTTGGTGCAGATGATGAACAACACTGACTGGGGACGAGGGTCCCAGGACTAGACTGTGCCCGGAGTTGGACCATACATCGTATCAGTATGCGGAGGAGACAGGTAGATGTGGAGTACTGAGGAGGCGATCCATACCTACCTTTCAGGTAGGAACCTCAGAGGTCAACGAAGCTGTTGTCTTTGTATTGTATTTCCAGTTGTACATGTACCATTACTGTTGGGCTTGTATTCTATCCCCTCTTACTTTCAGTTCTCTTTTTTCTATACATTTTACTTGTGTTCATATCTTGTTGTGTACATGGTTGGGTGTTTTTACGGGTAATAAAGGCAATTCCTTCCATGTTTTAGGGAATACATCTTTCAGTGCAAGTCGCCAGCCCATGGCCTCCGTATGGCAGGATTGGGGTAGTTAGTGCCCCAACCTTAGGGGACAGGTCATGTCATAAAAATAAAAAATTCATCTAATTAATAATAAATAATTTTATTACAAATAATAAAATTAATACTATTAAAACCAAAATAATAATATCATTATTAACTGTGGTTGGACACCAGACGCGGTTGTGACCACAACCGCATGCGCTTTCTCCCATGCAGGTGCGCTTGCACGCCTGTGTAATAATAAATTTAATAGTAATAAAACATTCTATTATTAAGTACGGGAACCGAGCATGATCACCAGCACGACCACACACCTGTATTAAACCCAATTTTTTTCAAAGATTAAATGGTTTAAAACACATCTCAAAGGTGAGACCCAACATAATTAAATTAAAATGAAGATTCGGTTGTTTTTTGACATAGATATGGTAGAGGATCATGTATTGATAATGTGTAGTGACCTATCTTGGCCATAGGGGCAGGAGACAGAGTGGGTCAAGCATCTTAATTAGACCAATCATAGGGGTTCGTGGTTTGGGTGACTGATCCTACATGCAAAATATTGATTGAGTGTTGAATGAGAAAATATCAATGAGTTGTTCTCCCACTCTAACAAACATGTACCCGTAAACTATGATGGGAAATTTTTTCCCATGTATGGCATGCACTGAACTCAACATACCATTAGGATAGTAGTACATAGTGTCGCTACCACACCCTTACCCATATGTTTGATAATACACCGTTCTGGTAGAACTATCTCCCTTTTTAAAAGTTACAGTCATATGTCCCAAGGAGAACATATGTCATAATATATGATATTTGAGAATATATTTACATATTCTCATAATTCACTAAATTATATTCGTTAGTAATAAATCTTGATTATTTATCCACATAGAAAAAGATTATATGATTTTATTTTCCACCTAATGTCATTTTTAATTACATGTAGTTATTTTAAATATTTTTTACTTCATAGGGATAATTGCTATGTTTGGAATTAATTTATAGTTTGTATATTGGTTTCATGAATCCCTTAGGAATGTATGGATAATAAATAAAGGACCCCTAAAATATTTGATAATGTTTGGAACTACCAAAAAATTTATTATCCACAAAAACTCTAACAATAAAATTAGTGGCCTATAATCAATATAGTATCCATATCATGGTGTGGGTATTCCTACTGTTGATTTACTGAGAAAATTATTCACTATAAAGCTAGTCAATATAAGCATCACTGGTGTAATAATTTATTTTTTATTTCTATCTACCAATGATATGAGATATGAATAGGGATTAACATTAAATATTAAGATCTCATATGATTTAATTTCTATCACACACCAATTGGTGGGGAAGAAACATGTATCCATGACAATAACAATGTAATTTTTTGATTAAATGTATACATTCTCAAAAAAATCGATATTGGATAAGAAGATAAAAAATTTGCATTGTTTCACATACACTAGGGAATGCATTAAGAGTTAGAGAGAGTGACCCTCCCCCTCAGGTAACTCTCAATGTTTTTATTTAACATATTCATAGAATTTTAAATATGAAATGTGAGGCATGTGAGCATACTTTTAGGTACTCCCTTTATAGTATATCATTGTTAAATTCTAGGTTCCATTTATATTGGCTATTCCCTAATGGTTGGTGTGTTTGTCCTCATTAA
Source organism: Viscum album (assembly GCA_963277665.1). Taxonomy (NCBI): domain Eukaryota; kingdom Viridiplantae; phylum Streptophyta; class Magnoliopsida; order Santalales; family Viscaceae; genus Viscum; species Viscum album. Next base: position 1,186,417,566 of record OY728121.1, on the reverse strand, counting down.
TAACCATGCAGTAAGGGAATACATCATCCATTACACTATTTATATGTCATATATCACTCTAAGATACAATAGGGTTGGTCCCCACCATAATGAGAATAGTTTTTGGTCCCCCTTAAATGTCATAAAAACTCCCATAATAGATATAGGACTCTTTAGCGAGTTAATAGTAGTCTTCTAAAGTCATATAGTAAATTTATATTATATAGTGTGTCATTTCTACGTGAGTTTGAATCTAATAATGTGTTTTTCTGGAATCAATGAATGATTAACATGTCAACCAGGATTATATTAATTTATGGTATAATTTTATTCTATTGTGATTCATGTGGCTCATAGATTTCGAAAATTAGTGTTCATAGAATCTCCTCAACCAACAAGTCTATATGTAATACAATGGTTATGGGATATGGTTTAATTTTATAAATGTGGTGTTCTGTATCCTATAATTATCAGTGGTGAGAAGAGTGATATAGTTATTCCTTTGGGTTTAAGGGTATTATATCAAAGGTTTTCTATTGATGAATGTAGATGATTTTTCATGTTTAATCATTATCTATTCCATAATAAATATTTCTTGATTTAATGAAGCTATTTTATCCATGTATAGAATTTATTAAAATGTTCATGGTATCTTATTTTTATAATTTATAAAATATTTAGAGTTTTTTGTCATATTTTTTGAGACTTTATAGAATCATTGTGTTATATATTAATAAATATATTTTCCTAGATTCCTTATATCTTCTCGTTGGTTTTGGAATGGTGTTTAATTTATTCCATACATTTTTTTTGGAAACCCCACATAATTATTTTATACTCACACCTCATGAAAATTTAATTCATAATTAATGCTATATTTGAAAATTGTGTTCATATTTGGAATGATCATAAATGGTGTGGAGTTTTCTGAGTGGGTTTATAGTGTCACAAGGTGATGAAGACTGTAGTTCATGTTTTTGTCATGACTTGTAATGATGTGGATGTGTATATATAATATTTAATTATTAGTAATTCACTATGGGATATCATATAATTTATATCTATACTATTCTAAAATTTTATATGTTTAATTATATTTTATTGTCCATTATCACTTCCATTTTATTATGAAAGAATATTTTTGGTCCTTGTTTTAGATGTCAACGTTTTGGGCCTTTTGAGGTTCAATATAGAATGCTTAGAAAAAAATTGTTGTATTTATATAATTCAAATTAACTAACCATAGAGACTAACTATATGATATGTTTTAGATGAAATCGAACACAAAGACTAATAATAAACATCATGACCAAAATATTTTGAGTACTATTTGTATGGTGTAATTATATTATTAAACGAATCATATAGTTTTTAAAAAATTAATGTTTTAATGACAAGATATCCTAATAATGGATGTGGAATTTTTGGTGAGGATGATGACCTTCTTAGATTTATTTATTAACTTGGGTCATAACAATGACCATCTATAGATAATGTTAACATCAAAATGTTACATAGAGGTATGATAACCAATAGAAGTTATTATCTCAATATTATAGTGGATTTTTTCTTATAAATTTTTCTATACACTACCATGTCACAGATGTATTGATCCATGTATCCACATATACATCATAGAGAAATAGGGTTTGACACTCCAATATAGATTTATCCACAATGTGGTATTGATCTGTGATATACTAGATAAGATAAATACCCCCTTAGTCATCAAATATTTGATAAGGTGTGGGTTATTTATATGAATGAAGGGATCATGTACTCCCTTATTGATGGGTGTGTGATTCCCCAATTGGGGAAGTGGGTAACCCATCAAAAACTGAGGATGGTTTCCCCATTAGGAATGTAGGCACTACCATGATAATTAGGGAATGTATCCTCAATCAATAGATTCGGTACTCCCTTGTTTATTGGGGTGTGTGTCTTATGTAAATAGATTTGTAACTCCTCCAATGATCAGGGAGTGGTTCCACCATCCAGAAAGTAAATACTCCCACATTAATCAATGTGTGGGTCTTTCACCAATAGAAATATGTACTACTATAATTATATTCCATTTCTCTTTGTTTTTTATGGTACCTATATTATAACTCGCTGGTTGGTATGATCTTCACTATCAGGAAATTTAATTTCTTATAACCTGAATTGAGGTAAAATCATATTATATATATTATCTAGATATGTTTAGTCTAATTGGATATATATTTTTATAATTGATAATTATGGTAAGACAGACCTCAAGAATAGTATATCAGGGTTTATATGATATTTTGGATGTTTAGAACTATTTAAATAAAAAAATCCATGATAAATTTGTTTCATGATGGAGAGGTAGGAGATTAATAGTATATATTGTTTCAATTATCATCATGTTATCAATATTAATTTAATTTCACATCCTTGTATTCATGGAATTATAACGACCCAATAAAATATTTGAGGTAGGGGTTTAGATGGATTGGTGTTAAATTGATATTTATATTTCCAAGGTGGTTTAATTATGGTGCCTATAGTAGCTTTAGACACCATGAGAATTTTTTTTATTATCTTGACTATTATAATTAAAAACTCAACTATTTTTTATGATTTAATCCTTTATCATAGCTGTATTTTTTAATTTCTTTAATAGTTGAATCAATGATTATTTATAGACTAGTTATTGAATGTTCTATTATTGGATGAGATGGATGGATAATGGTATAAAATTATTCATTATGTATGGGTATCATTAACATATGATAAAACATGGAGGATCTCCCAACATACCATGGATCTATGGTGGTAAATTATGGATTGAGTAGTCAATTGTCTCTATTATATTTTATATATATCTAAATAGTTATAATTGTAATGGGAGATTCATTGAGACATCACAAAAGTCGGATGAGGAGCGAATCATTGTTTGGTGTAAGAATTAATTCAATTTATTTTATGGTTTAATAAATAATGGTGTGTATCATTACTTATTGGGATATTAATGATCCATGTATACCAATTTTTGGAGGTATAGGTTGCTTGAGAATTAGTAGCCACTATCTTAGAATAACAATGTAACATATTAATATGATATGAAAGGCTTAAGACCATTCACATGGGATTATGGTGTAATGGGTCCCCATTAATATGAGATCTATATTAATGGTGATTATCAATGTGGGGCGGCATGTGCATGGTGGTTTTTAGGGGACGATATGTATATTGACGTGATCATGAATACCTTATGTGGGGGATTGATAATGAACTACAAAAGTATTAATTTATAGTGGATGATCATCATATTAGAGTCATATTAATAAATATTTATAAAATAATATTTTAGGAAAAGAGAGACATTAAGATATATGTATTAACCTCATACTGGGAGATAGAGGTACCAATTATTTAATCATTCTCAATAGGGTCCTCTTAGGAATTTGGAAACATAAAGAATAAATAAATATATAACCATAAATATTATTGGAGGATGGATAACTGTGGTTGTAGATGCACTGATCAAATAGTTTAGAGTTGTAATATTCGATATCGTGTGGAAGTCCCTTGGGCGTCTCAATAAATGTTGGGAGCATTAATATCTCACTAAAATATTGATTTGTTATTTAAAAATTTTAAATTTGTTTCTAATGATTTATAGTTTTGATTCAGGTATGAAAATAAATAACCATTGAAATGGAATGTTGTTAGATGAATGAAATTTAAAAATCATATAATAATAGAGCACATATGTGTTTCGATATGTTTCCTTGAAAATACCTGAACTTATTATTAGTCGGTTGTAATTTTTCCCAAATGAATGTAAGTTATAAAAGATTTTATTTCATATTACATAAGTGAAAAATATTACTTATAAATCTATATAATAAAGAAATATTTGATATGTTATTTCATACTTTTTACGTAAGTATTATTTAAAAGCTTATTAATTTCATATATATGGTTATTTATTTGAGGATGGAAGCTTTAATGGTGTGGAAGATGATGTGACATGGGGTTTTTCCCTGATAATGTCTTAGCTCATCCTTATTATCTAGGTCCTAATACCTGAGTGGGTGAAATGGTAAATTTAATGGAATTAGAAAACCTATGTAAGATTATTTTATGGTTCTAATGATATCAAGGTATGGTTTATATCCTTTGGAATATTTTTATAGGGATTCCAAAATAGTAGATTTTGAAGGTATATTTGATAATTTTATAATAAATTAATTTTATCCCATATGCGTGAGAAATATAAAATCTCAATATCACATAAATAAAAAATCGAATGGAAAATTTATCAGTATATTTTAACATAAGATAATGAGTTTTATGTTGGTTAGGTATAATTTTATTTGACTCTTGATTACTAAGATGAGATGGATTTGGGTTTTCAATAAAATACATTTCTGACATAAACCTTACTCAATAAATTTATCATTAACCTATTCAATTGTTGTTACTAAAAATATATAGTATAAATATATATACTATATGATATTTCTTTTATTTATAACCCAATGAGTTCCAATAGAAAAAATATAAATTTTGAATCTTCAATAATAATTGGAAATGATGGGATTGATTATGTTTCATGATATTTTAATTATGAAAATTAAATTAAAATTTTTATTTCTACACATCTCTCATTATTATTCTTTATATTTCCAAAATTTATTTTTATCATTTATCTTATTTTTTAATGATAATTGGAGGAAAACATACACAAATGAAAACAATGGGTGGTCGGATCAACCATCTATCTTCACCTTCCCTCTTTTTTTGGTCATGCACTCAGTGTGGATATGGATCCCCAGATAAATCAAGAATGAAATTTTCCATGAGGTGTGATTAGGAACCCCAACCCATCATGTATCCCCACTATCTCCTTCATTAATATTCTATTCAAATGATGAATTAATTGACCTCTCATTATTTAGTGCTTGTTGAGTATGTGAATGGGACACAATTCAAGGCATAGAATTAGCGAAACACAAATTAAATTACATATTTATAGGGGAATTGTGAGCTTCAGTAGTGACATGGAAGATATTCTGATATATTAGAGGCTATTATCTATATAATCTAGTATTGAAACTATTTTATTAGTTGCGAAGGGGTATGCTTCTAATCCCAACCATTTTTTCCTCCAGTGTTAAAAAGTAAAAAAGTAATTATATGGTGGGAGGAGGGGTGAAAATTCAAAAAATTGAACCCACATAAATATTAATAAAAACATCTCTAATTTATTTTTCATCTATTAATGTGGTAAAAAATAATTTGTGTCCAAACTTTTCATGTGGATAAGCTGCTATGTTGGTTGGGTTCTCATGCCCAACCAAACCAAGTTTAATGTTGCTTAACTAATTTGACTATCCCCTAGGTATCCTAAAGGGTGTTCATTAAAATGATATAGCCTCCCCATTTGAATATGCTCTCTCATTATATAGGGTTGGTTAATAAGTACTTGGGTTATGTCGAAACTAACCCAACCAGACCCCTAAATTGGTTTTACATGGCACAATGCCTTACACCTACTACAAATCTATGGGATAAAAGATATCATAGGGGAACACAATCACACTATTATAGATTCATGTGGAACATATAATGGCTCAACACCTGGTCCAGTACACATTATTTATAAATTTTCACACATTTTATCCAAATGCTCATAATTAGAAAATTATGTATTCTATATATTTTTTTAATTTAGAATAAAATAGTTAAATTTCAAGATACATCCATGGAAATTTTGATGATTTCATTATAGTTTAAATTTATTATCTTTTAGGGACGATGACTTATATCATCTAGGAAATTAAAAATAGATATGGTTTTTTGACATCTTCAAGTTTTAAAAAATTACTATGAATCAGTCCATCACATGTTATATGGAGTTTGACAATCTCTTACAGAACCATGTTATGACTCTTTCATCCATGAAATTGATTCTCCTTTTATTTGGACATGATCTTAAGAGGGTGTTGTTCTTCCCATTTTGGACTTAGAAATATGGAATATTTTAATATAGATGGATTATATTAATGTCATATATTAATTTATATATTTTTAACCATATATGGTAATGACATGAAATCTTTATTGTGATGAGATATATTGAATATGTGATAACAAATTTCATTCATCCACATACACCCCACCATTGATTGGGGATCCCCAATATATTTTCGAGAATGAAATTCTTTTTGTTGCTTCCATATGTTCATGGATTGAAATATTTTATATGAAAAAGAAGTATAGAGAAGTATTTCAATTTCAATATTCATGGTTGAATTTTAGTATTGAGATATAGTGATACACCACCATTGGGTAGTCATGGAATTATGAAATAAAATATTCACATATTTTGGAAACTTAATCATAGTTCTTGTGAAAATGGGGTTAGTATTTACATCAATTAGACACCATATATGACATATTATTCCCCATATATTTTTCAATTTTGGATTCCCTTGAGGGATGAAGTATTGGTCCTTATTATTTTCCATAGATTTTGATTAATCATTTTTATTTTATTCCATTAGTATGGTATAAATATATCTTATGTATAGTGGGGTTGGGAACTCCATTATATTATGTGGCAAGGGTACCCAACCTATGGGGTTGGTACTTACTCAACAATTATGGGATTTCTTAATGAGGTGTACATCCTATACAATACTAATAAATTCAATATGTGTTACCTAGAGTAAATTTCCTTGATGATTGGTAATGGTAAATGTAGCTTTCTTAAAAATAATTTTGTGTTGTTATATCTTTCTCAATGATCTTCCTGTATAGTGGGATGTGATTAAGATGTTGTTGATGTGTTTTATATATATTTTTAGTTCAATTATAGGTGTTCTAAAATAGCCATTAGATATGGTGTGATACTAATTCTCTAGGATGTGATATTTTCATAATTATTTGATTTATTATTCCCATTTATAGAAAATGGTAGAAAACATTCACAGTTATAAATTTTTTCATTAAGGTTTTATTTCTAGTGTTCCTACTACAATAAGGAATGTGTCGAGTTAGGTTTTCACTTTTTTCCTCATACAAAAATATGTCAATATTATTAGGAATATGGGTATATAATATATCATAGGTCTTATGATTTAATGGGTATATATTGTTTTATATTTTTATAACCATTATGATTATGGGATATCAAAATTTTGACTTTATTATCTTTTTAGATTCCTTATTACATATGATTTTCTATGTATCCATGCACATAGTTTTTTTTAACATATTAAATCAATAATTAATTGATTTTATGGTTGTATCATATTTGGAATGTTTATACTCACCCCATTATAGTAATTTCACCCACACATGTTTTTTTTCGATACAGAAAATGTGAAGTTTCAGGATGAATCTGAGGGATGTGGAGTTGTTAGAGAATTTATATTGTATAACATAGAAATGAAAGATGTGGTTGATAAATTTGTCAGATAAATTGACTTTTAGGAGGAATTTGGTCACTTTTTTTCGTTTTCCTTGTAGCGACCCAGAAAATTTAATTGATATTTGAGTCCTGAATAAGTATGTGTTTTACTATATTTTATAATATTAATAACATACAACAAAAAGAAAAATTGACAATAAATTATAATAATTAAATGACATTGGTACATTTCTCAACATATAATCCCAATAAAATTTAAAAAATTATAATGTGATTGAGAATAAAATATTAATAATTTATAATGAGAAAATACATATCATCATAATCTACTAATGTTATCTCTCTCATGAATAAACTATGGAAACTAAAAAATATATTTTTAATCCAATCAAAATTATAGAAAATGAATATATAGAACATTTGGGATAATTTTAGTGAATAAATTATTAAGGAATGAATTTGTATTTATTAAGGTACTATTACAATTAGTAATGTAGTGTTACTGTTATAACAATAACCTAATCATTGGGATTAGTAACATGGCTATTGAAAAAAGTAACCTGACCATTGAAATAATAATCTAACTTCAACATAGAACACTATAAAATAAAAAATAATTATCAAGATAATATATAAATATTAAAATTCTGTAAAATAAATATTGAGAGTAAAAACAAGAATAAGTTTTATATTTTTTTAGTAAAACGTGATTTAATGTATTTCATTAGTATATTATTTTTTAAAATTATTAAATATTTTGGAAAATCATTTTCATAAAAAAATTTAGGAATCAGCCCATTATATATTTATATGGGTTATTTTTTAAAAATTTTATGAAAAACATAATCTATTAAGTGAACAGTAAAAATAATTTTCCACTAAGTGGTATGTTTTAAATTCTTTCTAACATGTTATAATAATGAATTAATTATTTTTATAATTTTGGGATTGAACAAAAACCAATTTGTTTTGATAATGGGTCATTTAAATATAATAAAATAAATATTAAATTTCAACATTTTAGAGGGTTCCATGACACTTTTTTTTTTATTTTTCAACATTCATTTTTAATAAACTAATAAATTCAATTTTGGAAGGCCATTATGTTATTATAATTACTATATTTAATTTCAAAAATAATTAAAATTTAAATAATATCCCAATTTTATTTTTTACCCCAAAAAAAATAATTCAATTTTTATCATAAAAATAACCCTCTCTTTAAGCATAAATAACCCCTCTCCCTCTCCATTGAAAAATTATTTAATCCCAATTACAAAAAAAATATCATCCTAAATTCACTCTCAGAATTCCATTTGACTTATTATGTATGTTTTCGTGTATTTTATCTTCATGTTCTCATGTATTCTAGTGTTTTAGAAAATAAGTTATAACTTTATGTTGGTATGGTTTCATCAACTTCTATTCCCATTTTTCTCTTACCTTACTTATTTCCCCTACTCATTTCAAATGAAGACAATCCAAAATTAATTATGTAGTATGTTAATATTATATTAATTGTTTTACCCAAATATATTTATTATATTTATGATATATATATATATTTATTTAATACATTTCATTCTTACTATTTTGACAAAGTCACATCAATAGTCAGTTAACTGCCTAGAAGTACCTTTCCAAGTATTTCCTTATCACATCCATTAAAAAATTATAGTATGAATTATTTATAATATATAAGTATTTAATTACAATTATTTTCATCTTGTCTAATTAATTTTACTTATTTATAAATAACCTATTACCCAAATAATGAAATCAATGAAAGACTATATATTTTTTAGAAAATATATTATGAAAACAGTTCACCTTAAACAAAGAGAATTATAAAATCAAATCCAATAATTTTAACGGATAAATAGTGATATAAATTATTATATGTCACTTATGGTTTTGTGTTTTAATAAATATAATGTTTATTATAATGGAGGTGTAAATTGGTTGATACATAACATTATTTTTGGTAAAATTATTCTCAAACCATACCAATTATTTTTTATCACTCCGTTTAAAATATTTTCAATAAGGGTATTTCCCTAATGTATTTAAAATTTATTTTCAGTATTCATTCCCTTAACTATGGGAAATATACGTCGTTATAGCTTGTTGAAATGATTTATAATCTAATTTCTTGTGGTTAATAAAAATGACTTTATTTTATAAAATCATCATATTGAATCATCTTGATTAATTTCTTCTCCACCCATGAATAATGATATATTATTCCAAAATGTGATCTAAAATATTACTTTTGGAAGATAATTTTTTATTCAATAATTTATGATTTACTGTAGGATTATTAAACCCATTTAATTTATATATTTTATTTCATAAATATAATTTTTATATGTTGTATTTATTTGTGTTATACATCGTTATGATCATTCTATGATGTGATTAGTGGGCCCAAAAATATATCTCTCTCTAATTAATTGAGTAATATGATATGTCTCATGAGATTATGTGAATTATATTTAATTGTGATTTTATATTTTTTTCATAATAATAATGTCAAAAATTGTGCAGAAATGTTTTGTGTAAAAATGATTCTACCATTGTTCATAAAAAAATTTTGTTGAAATATTATGTTATGAGAATTCATTATAATTAATACACCAAATTAAATTAGTTTTTCAAATGATTCTATTATTCTTATGATGATGGTCCTTTAACTAAAAAATAACGATGATGATTATGCTCGACCATGTTATAAATTGTTTTTATGTCTCGTGTTATTTCCCTTTTCATTCCTCCCCTTACACAGATTTTAGCTCATCCATTAATTTTATGTATATCCTCATGTTATTACACATCCAATTACAAAATTATATATTTATAAGGACTATGAAAAATGATTTCAATATTTTTTATATGTGATTTATGAACATACTATTATCATGATACTAAATGATTTAATTCTATAATTTTTTATTATTATATTTCTCATTATAAAGATGATGTGACAATCATTTATTTAAAATTTGGGTAATTATAGAAGGAATCATTAAAAAAATTATTTAATTCTATAAATAAAACTAGAAAACAAAATTGAACACCCTAGGGATAAGAATGAGTTTTAAGAGAAACATTAAAAACATTTAGTGGAGTATAAGAGTTGATTGTTTTTTTAGAAATAAATTCCCCAACATGATAATAAATTACGATGTTTCAGAGTAATAGAAGTACCTAGTGGTAATAACCATCAAAGGTGTCATTTGGTACTAAATCAACTTGTACCTGGTTCTTGATGAAGTTGACATGTTATACACTTATTTTTTCATTTATGAAATATTATTTTATTAATCACAACATCTATATGAACCATTATAAATGATAAATGTCTATAATAATTATCTCATTTAATGTTATAAATTATTAAAGTGGAGTATTATAAAGAATCATTTTAGATCAAGGCTATATTATACATTAGGATCCCATGAGATATGAAATTCCAAATTGGTATATCTTTCTCTACTATTATCATGGATCCACTTCTTAATCATGTTGTTAGGACTATGTTTTATGGATTATTTGGGTGTTCAATGAGTAATTGTTATCTAATTTTTCCCCTTACGGATATATTTCATGATTATTCAATAAACTCCTCTCTAAATCTAGTGGATTTATTCTGGGGATCAATTTTTCAATTTATTCTATGATGGGTGTCCAAATCATATCCCATTATAATATAATTAATGATTATCTTTCATATAATATTTATATTTTTATTTCATTAATTGTTTCACCTATATCAAGTAGATATTTAATGATTTTTGATTTAGTATGATTTGATAAAATTGTAAAATATAAGTTTGGTACTGTAAAGACCCGTAAAATTCAAGGGAATGTTTTTCTTAATTTTCTTTGGAATTTTACAAGAGTGCGGTTTCTGACGGCACCTGATTCCGAGGCCCGGAGTGCCCGGAATTAATTTCTGAAGTTTGGCTCGGGTACGTTCAGTGAACGAACGAGCGGGAATTTCTAACTTCTGATCCGGTGCTCGGAATTGAAATCCGAGGACACCGTTGAACTCGTAGCGCCGATATTCACTTACGGAGACCTTTTCCGAAGTTGCATTTATTGCGGGACGAAAGTTAGTTTTTTGGAGAATTATAAGAAAGTTAAATAAAAATGTGGAACACTTTTTATTTTTCTTACTTGTTGGTTAACTCCTCTCAAAGGAAGTTAGGGGTGGGACCCACACCCACTTAACCTCCCTTGAGAGGATTAATTGTGGTGGGGACCACATGAACCCCAACTTTTCATCTCCTCTCAAAACTCCCATAACTCCCCTTTTAAATGAATTTGACAACTTAGCTTATTATTTGGGTTGAGTTGTTTAATCTTTTTCAAACCTTTGAATTTCAAAAGGTTTTGTTGAGTAAATAAAATAAGCTCTTAGCTTATTTTATTTGGTTAGAATTCTCTAGCCTCTTGAGAGTCATGAAGCCTTCTCCTTCTTATTCTTCTTCTTCTTCTTCTTCAACATTGACGGAGAACACGAAGAACCTTCGAGCTCCGATGAAGAACGCCGCTCCTCTCTTCTTCATAGCTGGTTGCTTCCGAAGATCGACGACGCCTTCCGTGTCAACGAAAGAGAACGCCGCTTCCTCCTCGGACTTCCTTCGTCATCTTACGAATATTCGCCAAGGACGTACCTCTTCGGACGTACCTCTTCGTCAACGGATTTGACGAACATTACCGCGACACCCGACCTCCGCGACGTTGTCTTCCGCGTGTCGTTGACGATCATCGATCTTGAAACCAAGGTAGGGTTTTGTTGTGGTTTATTTCTTTACTCTCGTTCTTGGTTCTAGAATGATAATCTTGTGATTAAATATTTAAGAGTTATCATCTAACGAGAGGGGGGTCGGACAGCACAAACACGGCCGAATTCCCCCTCCTTTGTTCTTGTTTATTTATCTTGCGGATGAAACAAGATGGCATGGTGTCGTCACACCACGCAGAAGTTCGCACGATTATATTGCGCGACACCGTCGCGTCGCGCCGTGGAAGGATCATCATGAACGCGACGTCGTCGCACCGCTTCGAAGAAAACCGAAGGCACCGCGGCCGGAGCGGGGCCGCGACGGAGGGGTCCGGTGCCGTCACACCGCGCCGGACGACGAACATCGCGGCCGGTTCTGGGCCGCGGAGGGACGAGAAGACCGGCGGCTCGCCGGGCCACCGGCGTCAGAAACCGGAAGGGGACCGGCTTTGCCGGTCCCGTTGAAGAAAAACCGGCCGGCCAGGTGGGCCGGCCGGAAGGTGAAAGACTGTGGGAATTAAATTCCCCCGGCCAGGCCACTTGCCCCTCAATTATGAGGGGGGGGGGGGTTTCATTAAGGGGGGCAGGCGGCCCCCCGGTTTTCCTCAAGCAGGCCCCCACGAAGGGGGCCGGTTCTCCAAAAGGTGCGGCTTAAGCCGCGCCACCTGCTGGGAAGCAGGGGCCATGCCCCCCGCGCGTGGCACCAAGCGGCGCCAGGCCGCGCCGCCGCCGGCCGGGCCGCGCCGCCGCTCCGCTGGCCGGGCCGGGTCGGACCCGGGTCGGGCCGGGTCGGCCCAGACCCGGACCCCCCGTTTTCGAAACGATTTCGGCCTTTTGGCCATAACATGAGCCACGGACCTCCGATTGACGAACCGTCAGCGGCAATGCGATCCTTATATCGAGACAGTCGACTCGGTATATCGCACTCAAAGTTTCGGAATACTTTGAGTTCGGCCGGGTTGGTTCGTACAGGAAACCAACCGGGCCCGCGGAGCGGAAACGCTCATATCTTGACCTACGGACGTCTGATTGACGTGTCGTCAGCTTTGTTGTGTTCCTCTTAGTGAGACGGATCTTTTGGCATACTCCGCCCGAGGATTGGATGCAGGTGGAGTACGGTCGGGTTGGTTTTTCCTTAGAAACCAACCGGGCCCCTGGGACGAAAAAGCCAATAACTCTCAGACCGGGCGTCCGATCGACGTGCCGTCTGTTGCGTTGAGTTCCTGTTGACGATACGAAACTTTTGGATACATAAACTCTGGAATTTGTGACAGTTGATGTATCAGCCCCTCGGCTCATGGTGCGGACCCTCCGAACGAGCTTGATGTGTGCGGGAACCCTAGTGCTGGCTGCGACTGTGACAACTACTGCTACTAATACTGCTACTGTGACTGCGACGACAACAGTACAAAGATCCTTTGTGGATTCGACGACGAAGACTACAGCACTCAGCGATCCTACGTGGATCAGTGCTATAGGTCATGTGTGGGCCCAATCCTGTGTGGGTCCGATCCTATGTGGGTCTTTGCGCTCAGCGGTCCTGTGTGAACCAGCGCCTACAGGTCCTGTGTGGGTCCGATCCTGTGTGGGTCTTTGCGGGGGTTAGTTACCTATCGATCCTTCGTGGGTCCGACGACTTAGATGGATCAGAGATCATCTTTATCGTCCTTTGAAGAAGTATACCTATGTGAGCTGAATCCTGTTGCTTTCCTGTGTAGATTGTGTTGTGTTATCCTGTGTGGATTACGTTTTGCTTTCCTGTGTGGAATACGTTTACTTTCCTGTGTGGACTGAGTTGTACTTGGGCTCGGAGGTTGGAGCGTATTTGAAATTGATGACTTAGGTATATGTATGGGCATATACCTAAGCAGTGTCGGTTGTTACTTCATGATTATACCTTTCTTTCTGATTTATCCTTTGTGGATTTTGAGAGACCTTCAGGGGTCTCGGGGTCCCTACTGAGTAGCTTATACTCACCCCTGCACAGGCTATGCCCGTACTACGTTGTGTTGGTTGCAGACGACGGACAGCGTTGATCTTGGCTGAGGCTTGCAGATCAGGACGGTACCTGGAGGTGGACCACTAGGCGGGACGTGTTCGGAGCGGACGACGGGACCCGTGGAGCAGTGGAGCTATCTGTACCCACCCTTCAGGTGGTATTTCCAGTGGACAGCTCGGTTTAGCGGCTTTTACTTTACAGTTGCTATTTTCCCTTTCGAGTTGTACTTTACTTTCAGTTTGGGTTTGTATACTGGCCCATTTACTTTTCTTCACTTCAGTTGTACTCTGTTTTTACTTAGTGTCTACTTTCCGCTTGCTTACTCTGTGGTGTTTGTTTACTTTACAAAGGCAATGCCTTCCCTTTTTACTGGGATTTACGCCTTGGTGCTAGTCGCCAGCCCCTGGCCTATGGAAGGTGGGCTTGGGGTAGTCACGGCACTGACCCCGAGGGCGGATCATGACAAATTGGTATCAGAGAAGTTCGGTTCTACCGCGAACTCTGATCTTTTCTATGTGAAGCAATAATGTTTAGCGTATTGAGTGTGGTTATCAGTCTAGGGAGTCCAGTGTTGGTGCGGAGGCCGACGTATCCGTACACCAGGACCCTGACTTCTAATTTCCGACTTAATGCACGAAAACATTGAATGCGTGTGTGTTTCAAAGTTCTATTTGTGATTACTTTATATCAGCTCACCAGGTATACTATTCTGATCGTGGCACACCTGTTTCCTTTTCAGGATGGCCCCACGACGGTAGCCAGCTAGGGTTCCGAGAGTCGAGTGTGACGACAGCCCACCGAGTGACGAGGCTTCGGTTCAGGGCCCTTTGTCAGTAGTGGCACCGGCGGTAGCTCTACCCGTCAAGCCACCGATACTTCCAGCACCAGCCGCTGACGATGCACGTCGCATCAGCGCACTGCATGAGTTTCAGTGCCAGCGACCGCCCAGGTTTCATGGGGAGACGGACCCCCAGGCAGCAGAGGACTGGCTGGAGGCAGTGGTACGTGTGTTTAGGCTACTGAGGACACCAGCAGACCTCATGGTGATCCTCTCCGTGAGCCTACTACACGCAGCAGCAGGACGATGGTGGAGCTTGATGCTCCAGGTGCACGATGAGGCATCTCTACTTTGGACAGACATTGAGAGCCTCTTCCGCTCGGAGTTCTTCCCAGCCACCCTTCGTGCAGTGCGTATCCAGGAGCTTCTCCAGCTGCGGCAGGGCAGCATGACGGTCGCTCAGTACTCGGTGAGATTTACCGATCTCTCGCACTACTCGACCGACATGGTACGGGGCCCATTATTCCAGGCCCGGACCTTTGAGCAGGGTTTGAGACACTAGATCAGGGCATCCCTGATCTCCCTCAGCATACCGACTCAGGTAGGAGTACTGGAGCGGGCCCTTTTGATCGAGAGCTTCCTTGCTGAGTCTACACTAGCACCGAGACCCACCGCAGGGCGGCACGTGGCAGAATCATCTGTAGCAGGCAGTCAGCGGATGAATCAGGGGTCCAGCCAGACCAGACCTTCAGGCAGACGACCTCAGGACACTGGCTCAACAGTGCGGGGCACACAGCGAGGAGCCAGTCTTTCGAGAGGCAGACAGTGCTACTCGTGCGGCGGGCAGGGCCACATGGCTCGTGACTGCTCGACCCGACGTGCCGAGGAGCAGCAGACAGTTGAGGGACCACCGAGGCAGAGGCAGAGGGTCGACCGTGGCGGTCCGTAGGGAGGAGGCGGACGAGGGAGAGGAGATGGACGAGCAGCCGGTGGTGGGAGACGCTTTGAGGCTCTACCACCACCACCACCAGGAGGTCCACCCCGACCACAGGGATCAGGTGGGCTGAGACAGGCACAACTCTAGGCAGCAGAGGCCTACGACCACGGCGCACCCGAGATGATTCGAGGTACTATCTGTGTCTATTCCACCCTTGCTGCAGTTCTTATATACACAGGAGCGAGTCACTCTTTCATAGTTGCTGCCCTTGTTCGGAGCTCAGAGATTCCGACAGAGTCGTTGGCTCGATCCTTACGGCTAGAGACTCCTACGGGAGCAGACTCGATGATTACGCACTGGTGCCGGCAGTGTGAGATTACTCTAGGAGGTGAGAGCTTCGGCTGCGATCTTCTTGTAGCAGCGTCGAGGCCTTACGACATCATCTTGGGCATGGATTGGCTATCTACGGTCCATGCGTAAATTGACTGTTTTAGGCGCAAGGTGCGATGTGTACGCACCGACGGGAGAAGGTTCACCTTCACCGGCGAGAAGGGAGCCTTAGCAGCACAGGATGGACTTCTGCGGAGGATAGGTCATCCCATCACTCATCAGATGGCTAGCCTCATCCTTGGAGCAGTTGACGTGCGGAGTCCTGGTTTTCCTGCAGTGGTGGATCAGTTTGCAGACGTTTTTCCCGACGACATTCCAGGGCTACCTCCTCGGAGAGAGGTAGACTTTTATATTGACTTGTACCTCGGGACAGCCCCGATATCCACTCCAGCATATCGGATGGCCCCCGCCGAGCTTCGAGAGCTACGGGTACAGTTGGAGGACTTGCAGGGCAAGGGGTTCATCCGACCCAGTGTTTCACCCTGGGATTCCCTGATATTGTTCGCCAAGAAGGCAGACGGGAGCTTGCGACTTTGTGTTGACTATTGTCGCCTGAACTAGGTGATAGTGAAGAACAAGTGTCCGCTACCGAGGATTGATGACCTCTTTGATCAGCTCAAGGGAGCACGGTTGTTCTCGAAGATAGACCTCAGGTCAGGCTATCATCAGCTCAGAGTTAGAGACGAGGATGTGCAGAAGACGACCTTCAGATGTTGGTATGGCCACTATGTGTTCTTGGGTTTGACTTTCGGTGTAACCAATGCTCCAGCAGTGTTCATGGCTCTCATGAACAGGATCTTTCAGCCATACCTCGATCGGATTGTCGTGGTCTTTATCGACTTCATTCTGATTTACTCGACGACTGAGGAGGAGCACGCCTATCACTTGCGAGTTATACTAGACACACTCCAAGAGCACTAGCTTTATGGTAAGCTCTCGAAGTTCCAGTTCTAGATACATGAGGTCCACTTCTTGGGACACGTTATCTCTGAGGCGGGAGTTGCACTGGATCCTGCGAAGATCGAGGTTGTGTTAGCATGGGAGCCACCCAGGAGCGTGACTGAGGTTCGGAGTTTCTTGGGACTAGCTGGATACTATCGGAGATTGGTGCCAGACTTCTCTAGAGTTGCGGCACCACTCACAGCTTTGACGAAGAAGGGGAAACCCTTCATGTGGTCAGAAAGATGTCAGCAGAGCTTCCAGGTGCTGAGACAGAGATTGACTAGCGCACCTATCTTGAGGTTGCCTGAGGAGGGAGTAGGGTACGTAGTCTACTGCGATGCATCAGAGACCGAACTCGGATGTGTTCTGATGCAGGAGCAGGCAGTGATCGCCTATGGATTACATCAGTTGAGGCCGCATGAGCAGAACTACGCTACCCATGACCTGGAGTTAGCAGCAGTGGTCTTCGCTCTGAAGACATGGCGACACTATCTGATGGGAGAGCGCTTTACAGTCTTTTCCGATCATCAGAGTCTCAGGTATATCTTCTCGCAGAAGGACATGAACCTGAGACAGTGGCGATGGCTCGAGTTCCTCCAGTACTATGACTTTGAGATAGTCTATACTCCTGGGAAGGGGAACGTAGTAGCTGATGCCCTCAGCAGGAGGACGGGCATTCAGCTACTTGAGGAGGAGATGGAGCAGCTAGCCTCTTTGCAGATATCCTTCATGGATAGAGATGGAGTAGCCTTCCTCCAGTCTCTCACAGTCACCCCTCCACTACTACAGCGGATCAGAGAGGCACAGCATGAGGACGCTGACTGTGAGACACGGTGTGTACTGGTATCCTCGGGAGAGGCACCTGATGGTTTCTCCCTTGGATCAAAGCACGACATCCTTTTCATAGGATGTACCATGGTACCAGTCGCTTTATGAGAGGAGGTGCTGAGAGAGTTTCACACTTCTCCTTTGGCAGTACATCCTGGAGTGGCGAAAAAGTACCAGGATCTCAGACGACAGCACTGGTGGCCGGGCATGAAGAATGCTGTAGCAGAGTTCATTTCTCGATGCCTCACCTGCCAGTAGGTGAAAGCAGAACATCAGGTACCAGCAGGCTTGGTACAGCCCATGGAGGTTCCGGAGTGGCAGTGGGACAGGATATCTATGGACTTCGTGACTATACTTCCATGCACTTTCATAGGTCACGACTCCATCTGGGTGATTGTTGACCGACTCACCAAGTCGGCACACTTCTTACCCATCAGATAGCAGGGCTCAGTGGAGAGCTTGGGACGTCTCTACGTTCAGGAGATTGTGCGGCTCCACGGCGTGCCATCATCTATCGTCTCCGATCGAGATGCTCTCTTTACTTCCCGGCTTTGGAAGGGGTTGCAGGAGGCGTTCGGGACGCAGCTACGTCTGAGCATAGCCTTTCACCCTCAGACGGATGGTCAGACGGAGAGGACCATTCAGACTCTCGAGGACATGCTCCGCGCATGTGTCCTCGACATTGGTCGTAGCTGGGAGGACCACCTACCCTTGGTGGAGTTTGCGTACAACAACATCTACCACTCCACCATCGGGATGGCACCGTACGAGGCGTTGTACGGCCGACCTTGTAGATCTCCTTTGTGCTGGACAGACCCCGGGGAGTCAGTACTTGTGGGACCGGAGATGGTCCAGGACACGACAGAGAAGGTCCAGGTCATCCAGGAGCAGATGAGGATAGCTCAGAGCCATCAGAAGTCATACACTGAAAGGAGGCGGAGGCCACTGGAGTTCGAGGATGGCGACCACGTCTTCTTGCGGGTCTCACCTCGACGTGGTATTCGGAGATTTGGCCGAGGCAGCAAGTTATCTCCGCACTTCATCGGACCCTTCCAGATCCTCAGCAGGATTGGCAAGGTGGCTTATCGCCTGGCTCTACCACCTCAGTTGCACCGGGTTCACGACGTCTTCCACGTGTCTCAGCTGAGGACATACGTGCACGACCTGACGCACATCATTGACCATGGGGAGATTGACATTGACGATGGGGTGACTTTTACGGAGGTCCCGGTGGAGATAG
This sequence comes from Viscum album, assembly GCA_963277665.1. NCBI lineage: Eukaryota > Viridiplantae > Streptophyta > Magnoliopsida > Santalales > Viscaceae > Viscum > Viscum album. The sequence goes on along the minus strand of OY728121.1, from coordinate 1,186,398,276 downwards.
AGGATTGACAGGATCGGGTCCTACGTGGGCGATCGATTCCTCTTGTGCGCATTAGATGGCAGCACGGGAACCTCCAGGAGAGCACATGGGAGCGGGAGGCTCAGATGCGTGCTCAGTACCCTCATTTGTTTCCCTAGTTTTGATGTATCTTTACGGGGACGTAAAGGCCTGAGGTGGGAGTAATGTAAAGACCCGTAAAATTCAAGGGAAATTTTTTCTTAATTTTCTTTGGAATTTTACAAGAGCGCGGTTTCTGACGGAACCTGATTCTGAGGCCCGGAGTGCCCGGAATTAGTTTCCGAAGTTTGGCTCGGGTACGTTCAGTGAACGAACGAGCGGGAATTTCTAACTTCTGATCCGGTGCTCGGAATTGAAATATGAGGACATCGTTGAACTCGAAGCGCCGATATTCGCTTAAGGAGACCTTTTCCGAAGTTGCGTTTATTGCGGGACGAAAGTTAGTTTTTGGTAGAATTATAAGAAAGATAAATAAAAATGTTGAACACATTTTATTTTTCTTACTTGTTGGTTAACTCCTCTCAAAGGAAGTTAGGGGTGGGACCCACACCCACTTAACCTCCCTTGAGAGGATTAAGTGTGGTGGGGCCCACACGAACCCCAACTTTTCATCTCCTCTCAAAAATCCCTTAACTCCCCTTTTAAATGAATTTGAAAACTTAGCTTATTAGTTGGGTTGAGTTGTTTAATCTTTTTCAAACCTTTGAATTTCAAAAGGTTTGGTTGAGTAAATAAAATAAGCTCTTAGCTTATTTTATTTGGTTAGAATTCTCTAGCCTCTTGAGAGTTTTGAAGCCTTCTCCTTCTTCTTCTTCTTCTTCTTCTTCTTCAACTTTGACGAAGAACGTGAAGAACCTTCGAGCTCTGACGAAGAACGCCGCTCCTCTCTTCTTCGTAGCTGGTTTCTTCCGAAGATCGACGACGCCTTCCATGTCAACAAAAGGGAATGCCGCTTCTTCCTCGGACTTCCTTCGTCGTCTTACGAAGATTCGCAAAGGACGTACCTCTTCGGACGTACCTCTTCGTCAACGGATTTGACGAATGTTACCGCGACACCCGACCTCTGCGACGTTGTCTTCCGCGGGTCGTTGACGATCATCGATCTGTAAACCAAGGTAGGGGTTTGTTGTAGTTTCTTTCATTACTCTCGTTCTTGGTTCTATAATGATAATCTTGTGATTAAATATTTAAGAGTTATCATCTAACGAGAGGGGGGTCGGACCGCACAAAAACGGCCGAATTACCCCTCCATTGTTCTTGTTTATTTATCTTGCGGATGAAACAAGATGGCGTGGTGTCGTCGCACCACGCGGAAATTCGCACGATTATATTGTGCGACGCCGTCGCGATGCGCCGTGGAAGGATCATCATGAACGCGACGCCGCCGCGCCGCGTCGAAGAAAACCGAAGGCGCCGCGGTCAGAGCGGGGCCGCGGCGGAGGGGTGCGGTGCCGTCGCACCGTGCCGGACGACGAACACTGCGGCCGGTTCCGGGCCGCGGCGGGACGAGAAGACCGGCGGCTCGCCGGGCTGCCGGTGTCGGAAACCGGAAGGGGACCGGGTTTTCCGGTCCCGTTGAAGAAAAACCGTCAGGCCAGGTGGGCCGGCCGGAAGGTGAAAGACCGGGGGAATTAAATTCCCATGGCCAGGCCACTTTCCCCCCCATTATGAGGGGGGGGGGGGGTTTCATTAAGGGGGGCAGGTGGCCCCCCGGTTTTCCTCAAGCAGGCCCCCACGAAGGGGGTCGGTTCTCCAAAAGGCGCGGCTTCAGCCGCGCCACCTGCTGGGAAGCGGGGGCCATGCCCCCCGCACGTGGCACCAAGCGGCGCCAGGCCGCGCCATTGCCGGCCGGGCTGCGTCGCCGCGCCACTGTGCCGCCGCGCCACTGGCCGGGCCAGGTCGGCCCGGACGTGGACCCCCCCGTTTTTGAAACGATTTCAGTCTTTTGGCCATAACTTGAGCCACGGACTGCCGATTGACAAACCGTCAGCGGAAATGCGATCCTTGGATCGAGATGGTCGATTCGGTATATTGCACTCAAAGTTTCGGAATACTTTGAGTTCGGCCGGGTTGGTTCGTACACGAAACCAACCGGGCCCTCGGAGCGGAAACGCTCATATCTTCAGCTACGGACGTCCGATTGACGTGCCGTCAGCTTTGTTGTGTTCCTCTTAGTGAGACGGATCTTTTGGCATAGTCTGCCCAAGGTTTGGACGCAGGTGAAGTACGGTCGGGTTGGTTTTTCCTTAAAAACCAACCGGGCCCCTCGGACGAAAAAGACAATAACTCTCAGACCGGGCGTCTGATCGACGCGCCGTCTGTTGCGTTGAGTTCCTGTTGACGATACGGAACTTTTGGATACATCAACTCTGGACTTTGTGACAGTTGATGTATCAGCCTCTCGGCTCGTGGAGCGGACCCTCCGAACGATCTTGCTGTGTGCGGGAACCCTAGTGCTGGCTGCGACTGTGACTACTACTGCTACTGCTACTGCTACTGTGACTGCGACGACGACAGTACAGAGATCCTGTGTGGATTCGACGACGACGACTACAGCACTCAGCGATCCTACGTGGATCAGTGCTACAAGTCCTATGTGGGCCCGATCCTGTGTGGGTCCGATCCTATGTGGGTCCTTGCGCTCAGCGGTCCTGTGTGAACCAGCGCCTAGAGGTCCTGTGTGGGCCTGATCCTGTGTGGGTCTTTGGGGGGATTAGTTACCTATCGATCCTTCGTGGGTCCGACGACATAGATGGATCAGAGATCATCTTTATCGTCCTTTGAAAAAGTATACATGTGTGAGATGAATCATGTTGCTTTCCTGTGTGGATTGTGTTGTTCTATCCTGTGTGGATTACGTTTTTCTTTCCTGTGTGGAATACATTTACTTTCCTCTGTGGACTGAGTTGTACTTGGGCTCGGAGGTTGGAGCGTATTTGAAATTGATGACTTAGGTATATGTATGGGCATATACCTTAGCAGTGTCGGTTGTTACATCGTGATTGTACCTTTCTTTGTGATTTATCCTTTGTGGATTTTGAGAGACCTTCAGGGGTCTTGGGGTCCCTACTGAGTAGCGTATACTCACCCCTGCATGGGCTATGCCCGCACTACGTTGTGTTGGTTACAGACGACGGACAACGTTGATCTTGGCTGAGGCTTGCAGAGCAGGACGGTACCTGGAGGTGGACCACTAGGCGAGACGTGTTCAGAGCGGACGACGGGACCCGTGGAGCAGTGGAGCTATCTCTACCCACCCTTCAGGTGGGATTTCTAGTGGACAGCTCAGTTTAGCGGCTTTTACTTTACAGTTTTTGTTTTCCCTTTCGAGTTGTACTTTACTTTCAGTTTGGGTTTTTATACTGGCCCATTTACTTTTCCGCACTTCAGTTGTACTCTGTTTTTACTTAGTGTTTACTTTCCGCTTGCTTACTCTGTGGTGTTTGTTTACTTTACAAAGGCAATGCCTTCCCTTTTTACTAGGATTTATGCCTTGGTGCTAGTCGCCAGCCCCTTGCCTATGGAAGGCGGGCATGGGGTAGTCACGGCACAGACCCCGAGGGCGGGTCATGACAGGTATGGATTGATGTGGAATAAATCTTTAATGTAATTACACACCTGTAATGGAAATTGATATTCCTTGTTTATATTGATTGTTTCATTTTAAATTATTATGAATAAAGTTACTTAAATAAATAGAAATTTTTATTTTTTTAGGGATTGGAATGAATTTTATATTTTAAAATTATTCTTAAATAAACAAGTATTTATTAAAGTGTTATGAATTAAAGAATGTTTATAAATTTAATTCAAATGTTTTGAAAGTATTGGTATTACAAGTGGAATGTTGAAAGTATTGTTTGTAACATTAAATGATTAATTAGAAATTGGAATACCAATAATAAATTACCCATTATATGTAATAGAAAATTGGGACTATTAAATGAATCAAATTAAGTGTCCCTTTTAAGGGTGATGAATTGAATTGACATAATTATTAAAGAAAAATGTTACTATATAGCTATAAAAGGACGGATAATTATGTAACATTCATTTATAAAAATGATGATATGATATGATATATAATATGATAATTTATTTGAAATTACCATGTCTATTTAAATGTATTGTGAAATCCTGGATTTCTAAGGGATAATTATAGGTACACATGAGCACTAGTTTAGATTAGAAGTCTTACTAGTCTCTAAAGGTGGGGTATAGGAAAACCTAATGGATTTCCCCGAAGTTAATCCAAAATATGGTAATTTTTTCAATTTGGACTCAGGTTAATTGACGTGTTTATTGGAATCCAACACAAGGTATTTTCTATATGTATGGTCATATATACTTTGTTCGAGAGTAATACAATTTAAACCCATTGATTTACATGATGATGTTTTATGAATATTTTCCCTGTTAAGATTATTTGTAAAAAAATTAAAATATATAAAATTTCTATAAATCATCCTTAAAATAGATTTTAATTTGGAATTTATGAGTGATTTTATATGAGAAAATAAATTTTATTTTTATTTGAAAATGAATGGTTAAGAAAAAATAGTTTTTTTCAAGGAAAATAAATGCTACATATTTATTAATATAAAATGGGGAAGGCATATTTTCATACTTATTTTCAAAATTCAATAACATTGACTGTATTATAAATTTTATAAATTTTGTGTAGTGTGTAGTTAACTACTTGATTCTATCTCACATTAATATATTTTATAGGTTTACCTGGCCTCTAATAGTAGTAGATATTTTTTATCTTCTATTTTGAGTTTTGGAATGGTACATGTTTTATTGACTCAGTTTTACTTATTAATATTCGTGTTTGGAAACTTATTCTTCATTGTATGTTATATCATATATCCACATAGTTTTCATGTGTGTTATACTATTTCTGTTTATTTGCTATTGGAAACAAAAGTTTCTGTTATGTTTGGATTGAGAATCCAATGTTTATCTATAAATGTTTTTTGTGAGAAATCATCCCCACATTATTCTTGTCCAGTCTCAGTTGCTTCTCACCATCTTATCTAGATAGAAAACACACTTTTTTCAAATTTCAAGTGAATTTGTATAATGGTCTAAATGGTATACCAAGTCATTTAGCAATAGTAGTAACTTATGATTTCTGGTACCATCATGTATCATATTGGAGGAATTTATGGTATTGAGAAATATATCTATCTTCCTTTTTAAGTATGTTCCTGAACATTATAGTCTATTAGAAATATATCACAATGTTACCACCATGTAATATCTATGTATATACAATTATGGTCCATGCTAGTGCTAACTCTGATATAGTGGTGGTCACAATTTCATAGTGTTGTGTATGTATATTTTACATGATATATGACATCACATGTATTTGAATTCTTCCCTAATTGAAGATATCATTTTTATGTGGTTATATAATAATGAAAATTTAGAAAATTATTGTTAATAAAATATAAAATATTTTATGGGTTTAAATGATTCATTATCTGTGGTCATAAGTGATAAATGGATTGAAACCAAAAAATTTATAACAAAATCTTTATAGAATTTTTACAATATATTATATTCACCGAAATTAATATATATAGAGTCCAACAAAATGATTTGGATTTAGGGTTCATATGACTAATTTTTTTAACAATATATAAATATATAAATCCATAAAACCCAAAATAATCATGTTTTGAATCAGAAACCATGAATTATAAAGAAACCATTTTTTACATTTCAATATAGACTTGTTTCCAAATTATTTTTCACAATGGTTTTATATGGATGTCATAAAAGTAGATAAAGCAATACCTCCCCAATCATGTTTCCATGAGATAACATGGATCCCCCAATGATCAAGAATTATCCTCATATCTCCCACGGTAATTTAGTACCTTGTGATAGTGGAGGGAGTGGGTAGAAGAGAGATTTGGATGTTAAATAACCATAAGTAACATGGAATGTTTAGTCAAAAAAATTTATGTTATTAAAAAACCATATATAGGATCCAAGAACATTCCCCAAATCAAATGAATTTACTTGTATCTAATAAGACATACATTTAAAATTACATCGGTTAAAAATATATTAAAACCCATAGGTGATTCAAATCCAAAAAATATCATCAAATGAAGAAACAACAATCAATGATAGATTATAAAAAAATAATTTATGTATATTAATTTTTACCTAATTTTTTCCAAAACAAAATAACAAGTTGTTTTATAAAATTGTATTATATGGTTCAAATCGTTACATAACCATAGGATATTCCCCATTTTTTATGTTATAATGAGTATAATGTAGTGTAATGGAATCAATATGTCATGACTTATGATATGTACCATTTTTAACCTATGATATAGTCAAATAAAATCATATATATATGCGATTTAGGGTATACTCGATCAATAACCACCTTTATTTTAATCCTCATAAAAATATTATCATTTCACATTATATTGTGTCATATAAAATAACATCCAGAACCATATAAAAATGAACATTTTTCAACCTCCAAATCAATGTATGTATATATTAAAATTACCCTTCTGTCACATGATATGAAATAAAATGTGATAATATTTCCAAAACATCTTTTGGAAGAACTGTAAAACGGTTTTGTATTATCTCTATGAGTCAAAATCAATAAATATAATCATAACCACAAATTGTTACAACATTTAAAATTATTAAAATAAAAATAATATGAATTATATAATTCTAAAATTTATGATATTTTCCGCCATGAGATAATAATTAGGGATACTCAAGATGAAAATTAATCTATCATGGTCAAAATCAAACCCATTAATCTCGATACATGTTCTTAATAGCTACATAATATGAAAGAATGAATTCTACTATTATTCCTTCTATAAGAAATTGATTAATAATTGGAAACAAAGTATGTTAATACAATATAGTAATCTCATACATCGATTCTCCAGGATGGATGGACCATTGAGAGGGTTATAGAATAAGTGTTACTATTTTATGAACTGTTATTTTCAAACCCAACAATATAAAATTTTTATAATCCCAATACACTAAATATATTAACATAGATTCACCAAAAGTGTATTTTTAATAAGATGTAACACATTACATAGTATTTATAAGGGTTACTAAAATGGGATAACCCATATTGTTATTGGTCAGTCTCCCCAATTATGGATTTTTCAATATATGTACAGGTGGATACCACATGGACCAACGTACTAAAATAAACAAATATTCACACTGTAATTAGGTTCATAAGTCACATAAGAGATTCTATAATTTTTATAGTTGCCTGCTACTATATATGATCAAAAAAAATATATATATTCTATTTGTTTTGTATAAACCAGTTGAAAAAGGATCTTCCTCAACTATTTCCATAGCACATTACATGTTTACCATCATATTTTTATGCCTATGTATACTTCATAACATGGATTCATGACTTACTAGAAATTATAGATCATTAAAAAAATGGGTTTATTCAATCATTAGAATAGTCAAGAAAAAAATCTCTTTCTTCTTTGATGACTCCCAATATCAATCTCCTCATATATAGATCAATACTAATAAGGTGTCATGATATCAGAATTCATCCACACAGTTTTCATGAATTATTTTTTCCTTTCAACACACACTTTCATCTTTAACTACTTAAATTTATATTAATAGAAAAATTCATGAATAATATATTCCAAAATTTAATTTTTAAACTTCTTTAATCATCAATCATATTGTTGATCTCATATTTTAAATCCTATAATAGATTCCCAATTAATCACCTCAGACATGTTATTTTAAATTATAATTAAAATAAAAAAATTCTTGATATTTGTTTATTGATTAATAATTGAATATATCTTATTATCCTTTTCAAATATATCTATATGTTTAAATACCATAAAAATCTTCATCCACATGTTCTTGGGCTCATGAAAACTAGATTTTACTCTTATGGGTACATCATTGATCATGGGATGAATCATTGTCAAAAGGGATTGATCATAAGGTTTGAATATTTTAATAATATATCTATATTATCGTATTATTTTAATATTATTTTATTTTGAATATTTATTTTTTATATTTCATTTATTTCCATACAAAATCATTCATATAATTTTTTCTACAATTTAGTATTTTTTTTAAGAAATATATCTTATTGGATTATTCATACATCAATAATGTGTTAAACTATTTTGTTTATAGAGGGTAAAATTATACATAAATAATATAAATGATATACATTCAAACAATGTATTATAATAACGTGTAATAAGTCATATTAATGTAACACTATATGATTCATTGGATTGAGGTCTCTGAATTCTTTAAAAACTACCTTATTGACCATGAAATCTAATGAGAACTGATCTATTGGATATTACATTAATAAATAATTAACCATTATTTCATTTAGTAAATATTAATAGTTGTATTAGTCTTTAACTTATGGAAGAACATATCAATTATCACATGTAAATATTCTTTTTCATACATTATTCAATATAGGATTCCACATTGAACACGAAAATTTTATTTCCATTTGACAACGTTTTCAACTCATATTCTCATCAAAAATTTACATTACTTTCCATATCATGACTATGGATAAATAAAACCTCCTCATTTTACCACATTAATACCCGTTTATAATTTATTGATCAACACCCCTTTTATCTACTCCAAAACCAATGAAATTCAGACTCCCTTATCAATAGTAAATTTAAAAGGAATATGGGGGTTCATAATATTCACTGTATTTTTATTTCCATCATGATATATTCTTTCCCGAATTTCATTAATAAACACATCTTAGAAACCTGTTAAATTATGATGGAACATATGATTTTATATAGAAATGAGACATTGGTTCATCCACCATTAGTCCAAATGGGATAAAAATAATTATAAAATAAAAGTTATTGACCAAAGATGACAATGTTCTCCAAAAGCACACATACATGTGATACCAACTCATATTCCCAATTTTGGAATATTATAAAATTTAATTATCAAGGAAACTATGTATATTTAAACAATATTAAAAAATAAACAATATAAGGTTAAAAGTATAAAACTACCCCTTTATCTCATCTTCTCATTGACCAAGACATATTACATCAAAGATTGTTTTAGGAAACAAAAAATAATGCCTTTAATTGTAATTTATATACTGAAATATCCATTTCTTTCAATGACTTCTTTAATTTCATTATTCACATCAGGAATTATTCTCCTCAAGTATCCCATGCATAATATATGCACTCAACTACTCCTCTTGTTGTTATTTAGGGTTCTCGTTGTAAAAACATTCTTTATTTCTATTGTAAAAAGTACTCAATTTTCCCCATAAATTTCTTATATATTAATAAAAACAAAAAAATCATAGTAAATAAGGAATAAACACTTATAATCCTCATATGTAACATAAAGTATGAATATTTAATCATGTATACGACCTCACATTCCTTCCAAAATTTGAATTATTAGAACAATTTAGACTCATTTTCTTATTCTACATCACAATGTGGTTTTTTCTCATTTAATTCTCTTGATCTGCAAACATGGGTGATGAATGTTTCTATACCATGGTTATCAAGGAATATTTTTTTCTACAATATTAATTATAAATCCTTATAAATTATTCTTTGTTTATTATGGTTTTCAAAATATTTGATATTACATGCCTAGTTTTCCACATATTTCACAATTCCTTCCTAAAATGTTTATATTATAACCTATGGAGAACTTCACTTAAATGTCAACATTTTTTTGTAACCAAATAATTTCATTTGTAAAGTGAATTTTTAACTTATTTATTCAATAAATTTTCTATTTTTAATTGGTGTTGGAAATCTATGAAGCATTCTTTCTTAACACTATATATTTATTTCAATAATATCTATTCAATCTCTTACAAATATGAATTTAAACAATTTATATTTTAAACGTCCATACCTTTAAAAAAATGGGGATGTTATCCTAGATTTCTATTTATATATACATTATAATTTTTCTTGTGTTATACAAACCTTCCATACACTTATTCTAAATAACTAAACTTATTTTTTTTATAGATTTGATGAAAATTGAGTCCCAACTAGGATTTTTAAAATTGAGTCCTTGTCTTCTAGCCATATATCTTATAAATTTATTCAACATCCCTACAAGTTAAATATTGTTCCAATTTCTAAGGAATTATATTTATAACTTAACCAAAATAATAAATTGGATAAAAACGTATATCTTCCACTGTATGTATAAATCCATTTGTAATTTTGATGGTATTTTCATCCTTCAATCCAAGATTTATGTTTCCAAGGGGGACGTGATTTCCTAGGACAATTCCTCTATCACATAGATGTTATAGATTTTATAACAATTATATTATTTTTATATATATTATTATCATTTATTTTAGAAACTAAAATATTATAAATAACATATTTAAATTGGGATGATTTTGTACTATTTAAACATTCTAACTTCAAATAATTTTTATCCTAATTATGAATATTTCCCTTTGACATTGACCATATTTCGGAATTATTTCTTAATTTTTTCAAATAATTATGATAACAATGAAATATATATAATGTCTCGTTGATGTCTTCATTCTTATCAATTGGTTTTTATTATCACTCATGAAAGATTCATTATCATATTTTATCTTCCTATACTTTTTAGACTAATCAAAATAGGACTCATCCCTTTTGACCAGTAATTCATTTTCTCATTCAAACATATTATTTTATTTTAGTAGGTTTAACTTTTTAATGATTTTATTAATATCTTTTAAATATTTTTTCAATCTACTATTTAGGAACAACATAATTTTTATCCATTATTAATTATCATCACCTCTTGACGAAAAATAATTCCTCAATAGAAGAAACAAAATTGAGTTCATCATCTGAAGAAATGATTAATTTTTTTACCCTTAATTTTTAAATGATTTATTGTATTACTATTATAAATTTTATTCTTGAACATAAATTTTAGATATTTTTATATTTATGATCTTCATTGTCTAATTTAGACTCTAGGAAATTATATTTTAGGAATTACGTGGAAAAATAAAAAGATTCATGGATATTATAGATACTCTATGGTTTAATTTTTTTATTTTCATTTTAACCATCCTGAGTCTTCTTGGTATAAGGGAAATAATTTTATTGATTCCATAATTTTTCATCATTATTATAATCACATGAATATTTAGTATCTTGATCATTGACTTTTCCTTCTCTTATGGGATTAAAATCTATCTCATCTTTTTCTTTTCTCGTGGAAGTGGGAGAATTTATCCTACTATAGTCAATGAGTATATTATATATCTAATTTAACATTATGTACTCTATGTTTTCTTGGGATGATTATTTTTCGTATATAGAATCTTGAAAAAAATTGCTCATATTTTTTAAAAAAATGGTCGAATCAGGCAGATTATCCTCTAACCATAGAATGTTACTGATAATCCCATTAAAATATATATAGTTTTATTTAATGATATCACAATCATAGATCATTATGTATTTAAATATTCTCTTTAATGTTTTTAATTTGACCTAAATTAATTTGATATGTCCTTTATAACTACTCTTTAATTTCCACTATAGTTCAATTATTGTTTTTATTCCCATAATGTCAACGTATAAATTTTTTTGATATATAACATAAATTTTAATTTTTTCATTAACATCAACCTAAAATTGTATCTTCTAATAAAAGGAAATAGGGTTTCATTAATAATGGGTGGAAAAAATAGTTGAAGAATCTCTTACAAATAAGATGGGTGAAGGAATATATAGCTGCATCTTATTCATAATGTTGTCATTGTTCATACCATAGGTAGTAGATAAACTGTTGTTTTCTAATGTATTTTGATTATCCGCACTCAACAACATCATGGATCATAAATAGGGAATCTATATTAGCTATGATACCACTTATGATTCCCCAGTCAAAATGAGACACTGATTGGGGGAGTGGATCAATGTTATTCTTTATTTATTATTCATTTCAAACTAATTATCTTATAATATTTATTCATTTCAATCCAATCAATATAGTTTCTTATCCTCACCACATGGGAGGTGGTTATGTGTGAGACAATAGCGGATGAGAATTATATTGTTCAACCTAAAATACCAAAAAAATTATTTCTTGTCTCCCAAATAAATAATCATCACCTATATATATTGTTTTTAAACTATAGAATATAATGTCAATCCAAAATATGTTCACACTGTGTTATATCCCCTATCACACCTAATGGAAACCTACACCTAAAGATTACCCCAAAATATTATGATCCAAAATATAAATATCATTTTATACACTTAATTTATACTAAAAATTTTGATAATTGATCTTAGTATATGATCAAACAAATTAAATAGGTATGATCATGTCTAATATAATATCTATATGCCTAGTTTTTCTTCTAAACATTTTCTCTCGACATTATTAGCGTCTAATACCATTATATGATCTGGATGTCAAAAAAACATTTAATACTATGGAATTGATAATTTCCTTCAACATTAAGGAATCTCAGCTTCATAAACATCTTTAATAATTTTATTACACTAAATTATTTGGATCTGATAATTATCGCACACATTATATGTTAATTCTTTTAGTCATCAAACACACATTTTTTGGTACATGATTTATTTTATATTCACATAATTATTATTTTGAATAATGGTTTCCAAAACTGAAATTTTTAAAAATTTCTTAATTTTTTACTATGGTGGTGATCTAGTAACACCTTGATATTTCAAAATAAATCTCATAAAATAAAAATAATTTCATCAAAATGTATGTTTTATATAAATACCATGACTAAAAGAACCACTATATTTGATATCATTATAACACTCCCATTATTTTTGCTAAGTGAATATGAATAAACAAATATTTAATAATTTTATAAAGGATTTATGTATTGAAAATATGATTAAAAATAAGTACAAAATATTTAATAACACTTTTTTTGGATTTAAAAATACAATTTACCCAAAAATACTTTTTATTAATTTTGGTGAGAAAATAATACAATAAATTTTTATGTATTTTAGAAATGTCATTTTGATAATATCTACTTATTTGTTAAATTTTCGATGTAAAAATTATATTTGAGGGTAGTTTTTTTAATTTTCATAAATGAATGTGTCTTCAATAAGAAGTTAAAAATTATGATATAAAAAAATTGTATTACCCATTCAAACATTTAAAAAATTACTTTTCATTTGAAAATGTTTTAAATGTATTATTAGTTCATTTATATTATAAATAATACAATTAATGAATTTAGAATCTAATTTGTGTTTTATTTTTAAAAATAAATATTTTATACGTAAGAAAACATTTTTCAGGAAAACTTCTTTTTATCATGTTTTTGGTTTACTTTTAGATTAAATTACTAACATTCTATGAAATGATTTGTATAAAATTGATACCAAATTTTTAATATGATTAATTATTATTGTATAATAAGGTCAATCCAATTTCTACTGAGGAAGAAAGCTAAAAATTGTAAAAATTTATTACCATGGTTATGGTTATAATAGGTTTACTTGGGGTGGGAGTTAATGAAATAGATAATGGTATGTCATAAAATTAATTTTATTCAAATCCTATTTGATGACCATATTTGGGCATAAATCTATCCCAAATATAAATATGTGGCTATATTGAATCATAGTAAATTATTAAGACATTATTTTATTTTAAAATTTTTTGAAATTCGATATTTTTAATCTCCCAAATTAATAAAAGGAAATGACTCTATTCACATATATAAATCAAATTAATGTATCATTCTCTAATAGACCATGTAAAAGTATCTTATCTACTCCCCTATCCAATAATTATATGTGATGATATCCTTGAAATATCATTCCAATGTTCAAAATTTAATTTCCTAAATGAATAACCCTAAGGATAATTGGATAGGGAACTTTAGAAGTTGGTAGATCTTGATTAATGGTTGTTTCATTATAATATCATTGGAAAAAAATATTTATTTCAATTAATATTAAAATTGTGTGATATTATATTATATAAATCTCACTAATCTCATGAAATATATTATACCCTTGTTATTTATAGAGATTAAAAATATTCTTTTATTTTTCCTCAATTTATGTACATAAGATACTATACGAATTGTTTTATGGAAACTGAATTTATATTCCTGTTTGATAGAAAACAATTTTCCATTAAATTATTTGTTTTATAAAAAAAATCGTTAATTATATTACTATTATCTTATTATTCTTTAATTTCACTGTTACGGATATTTTAATATTTTTAAAAAGGTTTAAACAAAAATTATTTCCATTTTGAGGATATGGAAATATTAAATTTATTCCATATATATGAATGATGTTTTCTTATTCAAGTCATGAATATAATTTCCGTTGTTCATGAATACTAAAAATATTGATTATTACATTACTATTTCTCAATATTTATTTCAATGTAAATGTTTTCCTTAGTATTTGGAAAACATTTTTATTTGAACAAATTTATTCCAAAGTGAAAATGGTTTCTTCCTAATAAAACTATTCCATGTGATTTTTAACGAAATATTAATATAAAAACCCATCCTCTAATATAACATATTAGTTAAATGAGATATGGTCCAATTATTCTAACATTATTATTTTTCTAGGTAATTTATTATTATTATGAAAATTGGGTAGTGAATAACTTTTATTTTTAGTAGGATATGCTATGATGAAATGTACAAGTGTTTATGAAACTAGTTTTATTTCCATAGGGTTTTATATGTTTTTATAAGGATGGTTTTATGGAATTATGGAACACATATTAATGGATGACTATTATTTGATGGGTGATCCTATAAATATATATACCTCCAATTCATTGGTATTACATAGATATATTATAAGACAAGAACAATTATAATAGGGATATAACACATTTTATTAAGGGAAACTCTCATATATGATAGTCATAGGAGTGAATCATGGATAAGGATATTATGGAATGGGGAATAATCATAATTCATTATAAACATAATAAAAGATATCATTGATGAAGGAATGGGTTTTCTATGGTTATATGTGTTCCATAAACATTTGCATTATGCTAATTGAATACTATAATGGATCATGTTCTTGGATTACATAATAATTAATGTCTTATGAAATAAAATGATTCATTACATGATTCAAGATTATGATATATATATATGATATAATTTTAACGGTTATTAAAATATAATATCTTTTTATTATAATATTATTCTCATAATATTGTTATTTGACCATTGATATTTCCCATTCATAACATTATTGATCATTCAATATATCCCTTTCTTATTATTCAATTCCCCTAGTTATAAATAAAATTATTCAGTAGTTTGTGCCAAAGAATAGTACTATGTGGGAATATCAGTATATGACATGTAAAAAATATCTTTCATGGAATAACAAGAATGTGTATCATTCCTTGAAATATATTTAACCATTACAGTTATGAGGAGTGTATTTATAAAATGTAGTTAATATTCTTTTATTAAGAAAAAATATATATTTATGAAATACATGGGTATATAGAATATGTAGTCGAGTAGGGTTTAATGAATATTAAGAGTTTAGTAATAGATATCATTGGTAAAAACATTGGGGATAAGTCTATGTGTAAGAATATATAATAATGTTTATGTAATTTAGAAATTATGTGTATTTCTTAATAATATATTCATATATGGATACTATAAGTGGAAGTGGTTTTGGTGTAGATTCATCTATTGGTAATTACCATGAAAAGAGTTGGCCAAGTAAATCTCATCCATTATTATGGCACATAGAGAGTGTGCCTTTAATTTTGTAATGTTTTGACACTCGTGATGGATAAGTTTAGGACAAATCATATATTATTTATAAACTATAATTAAGTTTTTGAATAGATAATGACGATGAATGAACTAGGATTATGCAAAGGAATAAAAATTTGATAATAAGGTGGTAGGAAATATACATCCTATATATTGATTTTGACGATGATGCGGTTTCCCGCTATGATTATTGTTTCTCAAAATATGTTTTTGGTATTAGATGATGGATTGAACCCAAAAGATATTTATTTACTTTTTGATGAATAATTCAATATTTTTATTCTTGATAAATCAAATATTTTGGGTGTCAGAATGAAAAAATATTTACAAGGACAAAAAAGTATATCAACCTACGAACTATATAGAGATTCCTAATAATTAAATGAGAGGAAAATGTTATATTCATTTATTAATTATAATGCATCCACCATATTTTACTGGGTTTACTGATCCACTAGTATTTATATAATAGAACCATTCCATTGATGAAATATTTTCCATTTTTCAGTTATTGAATCATCAAAAATTTATTATGGGAGTTTATCATTTGAAAGGATATTTATATCAATATTACTCTCTTTTTAAAAACAAAATTGTTATTAGTAGAAATATAATTCATGGAGGGGTATTTTTTTAGGATATTATTATTAATTGTATACATTCCTTGTATTTTTCATGGTAAAATAAAGAAGAAATAACATTACCTAAGAATATGGACAGTTAATCCATCTCTACCTATGAAAACAATTTCAGAGGATATGTGATGTATGATTTTGGTATTATCATCCATCAAGAATTTATTATTGAATGGCACTTTAGTGGAGTAAAACCATGTCCTTGAAGGGTGTTAGTAATAATAGAGTTATGTATTAAGAAATAAATTTTCGAATGTGCTATCAATATAGAAAGAACGATTATAATTACACATCAATTATTAGTAGAAGAAATTATGAAATTCAAAGAAAATTATAATATTAAAAACCATGGAGGGGATATGTTTATATATTTTTTACGTTTAATGTGTTGAAATAAAAATGGAGGAAATATTCTTAATTGGAATGGTAAATGATTTAAAAATGAAAATGATGTTCACCATGAAATATATTTCCAATCTTATAAGATGAATATGATAAAAAATATTGGAGATAATGTACCACAAGATACACCACTTACACTCAAGGGTTTTAAATACATAGTGTATGGTAATTATGTTAACAAGTAATCAAAACCATATGTTAATAATGATGAGTGATAGCAACAACATCTTAATACTAGGGAAAAAATTAAGTCTCATGATATAAATATTTTGGATATGTGGTAATATTATGAAATGGTGGAAGGTAATCATTCCATCCACTCTAGAACAGATAATTTCTTATTTGATTCATGATAAAACCAATGTTTCTTATATAAATAAATTTCTAAAGGTTTCATAATTAAACCCCCAATTATATGGTTTTAAATTATAAGTGAATAATCCTAATGGTCTGATGATCACATATTATCTCTGTGAATCTTCTATTATTGAATATTTTGGGAATGTACATCTATAAAATCCTAGTATTCTACAAATTTTTTAACATGTTTCTATATTGTGAATTTATAATATTTAATTATATAAATATTATATCAATTTCAATGGATCGGATGTATATTTTCAAATTTTGAACCCAACTTTAATCATCTATAGTTGTGTGGATAAACATGAACATGTAATAAAATTACATTAATTATATGTGTCAGGATTCATATTAAAAATGGGTTTTCATCTCTAATGAATGGGGATAAACTCAAAATTACATATATTCATATTATAGGGTAATTTTATTATTCACTTCCATAATAGACTCCTTCAATTTAAAAAATCATAATGTTAATTTTACAATTCAACTCATGTGCTAAACCAATAAAAAATAATCTGTATAGAATAACAATGATTGAGTTGTTAGAATTTAATAATAAACACTTATAAAATCTTGATATGGGATTCATTAATATGACTACACCACAATTATTTTTAACTATTATTTTTAGAGAATAATTACTAATCAATCAGAATTTGTATTAATTATTGACGATGGGAGAAGCTCAAAATCATGAATATGAATCATCTACATAATATTGATGATTTATTTATTAATTAGAAGGAGGTTATAATTTTCCAAATATTGATATTATATCATGATACTTTGAGTTTAGTGTAAAAATTGAAGAAATAAACATGATATACATTAATTAAAGGTATAGAGACTATGTATTTTTAGTAATTCCATTTGTTCTACAAATTACCTCATTATCATCAATGATTTAACAAATATTGTGTTTATATATTACCATGGTCAGTTTTTGGAAGTCTCTCTAGATAATATTCATCTGTGTTGTAATATAAAATAAGATCATGAATATCATTTCAGGATTTGACTCATGACCTTAAAAAAGGATAAACATTATGAAAAATTTTCCAATAATTATTTATATATATATTATGTATTATTTTATGGGTTATCTAATCTCACGTTAGTGTATATTTTTAGATCCATAAATGATTTAAGCTATTAAACATTTTCCTAGGCAAACAATTGTGACTGATATACATAGTTTTCAAAGATATAAATAATATTATTGATTCATATTAATGAATTTTTTATAGCATAGTAATCCAGTCACCATGTTAACTGGATAAGGACCTATGTTCATTTGCACAGATGGATGTGAGTAAAATTTCAAGGAATTGAAGATATGGTTAGTCAGATACTTATTATTACACTACTATGTAATAGTGATGGGATTTTTATATTTGGTGATACATAAAATAAGGGACAAGGATGCTTCCTCGTACAGAATTATATAGTGAATTCTTAATTCTCCTTAAAATTGAGGGTTCATGAAAAACATTACCATGTCATAATTATGAGTTAGCAATGATATTTTTTCTTTAATGATATAGAGATATT
The DNA here is from genome assembly GCA_963277665.1 of Viscum album. Taxonomy (NCBI): domain Eukaryota; kingdom Viridiplantae; phylum Streptophyta; class Magnoliopsida; order Santalales; family Viscaceae; genus Viscum; species Viscum album. The sequence continues at coordinate 1,186,379,427 of OY728121.1, read as the reverse complement.
ATATTTTTGGGGAAATGTGTAACATATATACTGATCTTTAATGTCTAAATTATATATTACCTTGAAAAGAGTCAAATATGAACAAAAGAATACAGATGGAATTTATTAAAGAACATGAAAACTCAATACATTACCACCATATTAAAGTGAAAAAATGTGGAAAAAATTTCCAGTAAAAAGGATTACCTAATCTTAAATATTAACATGATGATAAAAGATATAATATTACTAAATTTTAAAAGGACATATTTGAAATTTTTAAATGAAGGGGATAAATATTATTTTCTAAATTGAGAGCTCAGCCACCTATCCCATTGATGATTAAATTGGTGTATAAGGATGAATTAGAGTATAAACAAGGTATGAAATTTTCAGGATTTAAATCTTCATAGTGATGGAATAATAAGTCTCAAGAAACATGTTTGTGTTCCATCTATAAGATATTTGAATAAGTATTTGTTGGATTAACCTCATAGTTAATCATTCTCTATTAATCCAAGATGTAGGAATAAATATAGAGATCTAAAAAAAATTCAAGTTGAAAACATAAAAATAGATATTGTATAGTATGTAAATTGGATATTAGTTTATCAGTAATATAAATCTAATAGTCTAATGATTATTGGGATGTTACAACCATTACCCATATAGGAATTGACATGGGAAAATATCCAAAAGTATTTTATCATAGGACTCCAACAAATGTATAAAGGTATATTTATATTTGTGTTATAGTGGATCAAATTAAGAAGTGAACACACATCATTTATAATAGATATTATTTCTCTTTTGATATTATTTCTAAAATACACATTAATTCAATCGTAAATCTAAATGGAGTACCACATTCTATTATATTAGATTTAGAATAGAGAGGTACCACAACATTCTAGGGATGTCATCAGCAATATTTGGATACAAATTTTTATTTTAGTACTTCATATATTTCTCAGTTGTATGGACATTGTAAGAGTGACATTGAATCACTAGGGAATATTTGGAGATTTTTTTTTCTTTGGATTTTAGTGGTCATTGGGGAAAATGCATTAAAAATGTCTATTTTTATTACAACAATATATATTTACTAAAATCATATTTTATATTATTTTATTGACTTATAAAGAATAATTTATATAACTCCACTCTTTAGAGATGATGTTGGAGAATGAAGGATATTGGGATCAGAGTTTTCTTTGGAAATAGTAGAGAAGGATAGAGTTATTCTAAGTCAAATTAAAGAAGATTAGAGTAAACAACAAATTTATACTGAAAATCATCGGTGAAATCTATAATTCAATATTAGTGAGAAAAAGTAACTATGAATTTATATGTTAAAAAGGTATTGATATTTTTAAAAAGGGAATTATAATCCATATTTAAATTTTCACATTCATTATTTTTTATCAAGTAGGGATGGTAGGTTATTGTTTGATACTACCACCAAACCACCCTAAATATCATGATGTATTTAATATATATTTTCTAATAAAGTACATACATGATACTTTACATTTATAGAACCCATGGATTTACTACTGGATAATGACCATTCATACGGTGATTAAATTGTTGAAATCATATATTATAGAAATAATGTACTAAATAAACTGAACACTAATAATGTTAAATTTCTCTGGGGGAATTATAAATTAGAGGAATGTACTAAGTAAATTAGGTGGTGATGAAATATAGATATTATCTTTTTTATGAATCAGTGTAAAGAAATTTCAAAGTAGAAATAAACTTTAGAGGGGATTTTAAAATAATATCCTATGATTTCTTGAAATATTTTTCGTCATAATAATTTTATTTCTTCAATAATTTTAAAATAAATGAAAACCAGAGTCTGAAAGAACCTTAATATTGAATACCAGTATAAAAATTCCATGAAATTCATAGAGTAAATAAGAATTACCAACTTTTTTATATTATTTATAAGTGGATTATATAGAGAACGTATATTGATAGATAAGAACACAATTTTATATAAAGTATTTATATACATCAAATGTAAATGTTCATAAAATATGGTTTTTCTTTATTTTTGTGAGAGAATAATATAAATTTTTTTCTCCACCTTTAGAAATTTTTTTGAAAAATATAACTTCATTTTAGAAATCATCCTGTGAAAATTATCTTAGAGTGAAATTTTTAGAATATTTATGAATTATAATGTTGTCAATGAATTGTAAAAAGTTAAAAAAATTGAAAACAATGTTTTAATATCAACCATACAAAAATTTAATTGTGTTTTAAAATTATTTAAAAGTAAAATTATACCATTTAATCTTTTTATAACGAATTAGGGTTATTGGGATCAATCTTAGGTTGGAATTTTATGAAATATTTTTATACATTTCAAAACATTTTTTAGAAAACCTATTTTCAACAGATTTTATTAGTTTAATTTTAAATAAAATTCTCCCAATTTTAAAAAATGTTTTATATCAAATGGATTAAATATTTAGAATAATTATAATTAATATTAAATAATTGGATGGAATATTTTTTTCATAATGAATATTTAAATGAGTAAAAATTAATTTCATTGATTAGAGTTCAAACAAGTTTACCTAAGGACTAATAGAATAGATAATGGTATGTTTTCAAATTAAATATTAATAAATATTACTCGATAGCCATATGTAAACATAATCCTTTCCCACTAATTATTTTCCATCTATTTGGAATTTTTTATTATTAAATTATAATATTATTATATTTTTGTAAATTCAAAGTGTGCCCTCTCTCCACATAAAATGACTCATACCTTTCATATTACTTACACCACATTGATCCCTCAAGCAATAATAACCACTAGAAATTCTATTATAAAATTTCCAATCCATGAAGTAGTTGCTTTTGACTTTTTATAATACCACTCCCAGTTTCCACAAGAAATGATTTTAATCTAGAAAACCGAATGACAGGTTTTTAGACCCTTTTTAAAGATTGTCAAAAATGAAGTTAGAGTCAATTATTTAAACCTAAGTGACTATTATTATGTTTATGATTATGTTTAGAATTATTAAATTTTATAATAAAACTCTTAAGAATTTCAAGAAATTTCCTCTTTTCTGGTCATTTCATGATATTATATAGTTCATTTCATTTTCATATCTATAATTACTCGTGTTACTAATAGAATATTTGTAATGAAAAATAATTTATTTCTCAATTCAATCAATAATAATTTCTCATCAAAGATCATGTTTTCTGAAAATGATTTGGATAATTTTTGGCCGTTATCTTATGTTTATTTAATATCAATTTTACTTATCAATGATGTTTGAATTCTTATTAAAAGGATTATATTTTCCATTTTTCAAATGAGGTACTTTTTTATTCTTAAAAAAAATGTGAAATAATTTTTGTTTTAATATAAAAAGAGTGAATGAATTTTCCCACTATTATTAACACTAAAGTCTTCTATTATTCATCGAAAATATTCCTTGATTCAATTCATCGATTTTTTTTAAATATTTTGGAAATATTTAGATTTTATACAAGTGATTGAAAAATGAAAAGATTATTTTTCTCAATAAATAATCCTAGTGATATTTATAAGGAATTTTCATTTAAGATTACATCAAATGATATTCATTATTCACTAATAGTGACATGATAAAAAATTTCTATCATTATACTTTAAATATATGGTTTCTTATTTTTATAAATTGATTCTTATGAAACCTATTTATATTCAGGGTGTTATGCTATGATGAAATATTGAAATGTTTATAAAACTCTTTTTTCATCCATTGTTATTGAATTTATGATATGGAAGATTTTTTATGATATTATGGAACACATATGAATTTATAATGATTATATTATTGGTGGGAATGTAATTATACAACCCTAAAATTCATTGGGTAAATATGGATATTTGAGGAGATAATAAGGACATGAATGGAAACTAAATCCAATTAACTAAGGGAATCTATCTACTATGAAAGTATTAGTACTAAAAATTGGATATATATATGATGGAATGTTGAGAGAACCCAATCTAGTATGATAGTCTCCATAGGTATCCTTAACAAAAGAAATTATTTTTTATTGCTATATTTATACCAAAACTTATATCTTATGTCAATTTTATGCACTGAATCATCATGTTCATTAATTCCTTTTTATTCCAATCTTATGAAATTCGATGATTTATTCCATGAATAACAATTATTATCTATGATATGATGGGTATTTATTTTTATATGTGAATATAATTTTATCATACACATATTATCATGTTTTCTTTAAGTCATCATGGATATCCCTCATTCACCATTTCTATGCATATGATCACTACCTTTATTTTCCATCCATTGATCGGGTTATAAATAAATCATTTATGACTAGTATATATAAGAATTATGGTATTCAAGAAGATCATTTTAGAATATGTTGAAGATATTTCATAAAATAATAATATAATTTATCTCAACTCTAAGGATACTAAATGTTGATAGTCCTCGAAAATGTATAGGTAAAATATATTGAATATTTACCTGTTATGATTTTATATCAAATTATGGAAAACTATTTCTCTATTTTTTTAAAAAATTGACCAATTTATTATAGATTTATCAAGTCATTTAAACTATTTTTTTTCATTTAAATACGATACGACTCAGAATTTCATTACTCATTCAATATTAAATATATTACATTATTCCATTCCATAAAACATGTATTTTTATACTCCTAAAAAATCTCCACTGACAAGTTCATGGGCTTGTGAAATGTGGTGTGAATCTTATATCTTGTGGAGTAGCTGTTAGAAATGTCATCTTCTGCATTTTCTAGTTCTTCATTCATCATAGAATGAATTTTTCCCCCAATTTAATGAAAATGATGTTTGAATATTTGAATAACTACTTAGTAGAATAATCTAATTATATTAGTATTTTATTCAGAATATTTAACGTTAATATTCATCATATGTCTATAAGATTTCATTATTATAAATTCTTAACTATTTTTCTGTGTTTCAAAATCTTTATATTTTCATGATGCATACAAAATTAAAAAAAAAACATTTATTATTGTTAAACCTATTATAATCAATACTTTCATTGTTTCAATGATTTATATACTAATCATAAATGATTTTTAGTTATATAAATCATAATTTTTACATAGAACTAGATGATGCTTACATAGTCTAATGCATAAGTATAAGATGATTACACAATAAGGAGAATCATTCATTCCAATCTATGCTTTCATCAGATTGACATATTTAAAACTATAATTCCAAAAAATAACAAAATTCGAATTGCACCACCATTAACCCATCATTAATCCTTTCAAAAAAACTCAAAAACAAGATCGATTTTTACCTAATAGAATTACTTCATATGATATATATCATAAAATTCATTAATATCTGCCTTATTAAGAATGGTATCCAATATAGACTCAAAAATCTTATATTATCTCCAAAAAAATCACTAGTATTTTAAAATGCACATTCATCATTTGTAATAGTCATTAACTAAATGAATAAGGTATCACTAATCACATGTAAATATTTCTTTATCTTTAATTTGAAAAAGTATGATTCTATGTTGTAGCCTCAAATACTTTTTCTAATTATCTTGAAAGCTCACCGATCTTCCCAACACACATTAAAATGTTTTTCCTAATGCCCTAATAAATAATTAAAACTTATTTATTTGGTCACATCACAGACATTATTTATTTTATGAGTATAGACTTGTCATGTTGATGAATACATTACATGACATTCACATTTATGGTTGGACATGTTACATAGATTCATATATAATAGATAATTACATCATATTTATCATCTAGTATTGGTTGTACAACTTATTATAATACCTCCATTAAGGGATCATACATCATCTTCATCATATGAGACAATATATATCACATTGGTTGTGATCCAACTGCTAACGTGATTAGTAATATAATCAATCACCCCCTTATTATTTAATACTCAAGGATTGCGTAATAAATATATTAAAGTATTATGTTTCTAATTCTAGATATATCATTATCATTTTTTATAAGAAAATATAAGTATTATCCTTGAACCTATATTATACCAAGTATACTGTGTGTGACACTCTATGTGGTATACTTTATGTGTCAGCTATTTTAAAAAATTCATCTATCCACATGATAATATATTGTATCCTAATACATAAATCCCAATAATTATCACTTTATCATTTTTTAAAACATATAATAACTTATGGAAACCATAATATACAAATAACTAAATGTGATTATTTTAGTGGAAAATTATCACTTTCCTTTTTGATATATATATATATGTATTCATATACATAGGAATCATAAATCAAAGAATATTAATTTAGATATTTCCCTCAGAATAAGAATAATGATTTTTTTATTCTCAAACACTTTTAATAGCATAAAAATAATCCTTTATAAATTAATGTCTCGTCATTCCACATATGATATAATACCACATTGACATTTTATTTTCTACACTTTTAGGTATTTTTTATAGTCATTTTATATCTATGTAATTTTTACACATATGTGTGTAACCATCTAATAAAATCCTCTGACAAAAATCATTAGTGAGTAGCATAATTAAAGCATTATATTTTAAATAATGGAAAGACTTAATGATAATGTTTTTAAGTTTGAACTACTTAATCATTGTGGAACTGCTTAACTGCATAATTCCAAATTTTGTGATCATATTAATTTCCATTGTCTACAAATTACACATTCTTAATATATCAACATCATTATTGGAATCATTTATCTCATTATTTTTCATGAATGTGTTATATCTTTTTTTTTGAAGGGTATAATCATTACTTGATAATAATGATCTTATATAAGTCCAAATATACTCTCAAATGTCTCATAGATACTATATTCTATTCAAAATATCATGGTTTTATTCACAAAATCATTTTCTGATAAGAAAATAAATCTTATTTCATATTATTAAAAATATTTATAAATTAATCAGTGTTATCCATTTCATATAATTATTTTTTTGTTTAGATGTTTTATTTAAAAAATATTACTCTTTCAAATATTCCACTCAAGGTTTTGGGGTCAACATCCTCATATTTTAATAAAAATTCTGATAAACACTCTCATAATGGGTAAGACATTTTTTCCTTATATTATTCTCTAAATATGTTATATATCCTAATGAATGATAAAACATTTGTATTAATTTTTCATATAATATTGTACATGTCATCTCTTCATCAGAAATCATGTTCTCTGGTAATATGATAAAAATGCGGTAATAGTTCACATCCATTATATATATTATCATGACGTTGATCTATTCTATTACATAAAAATCATGGATGTATCAACTATTTTCTTCAACACATAAACTCAAACAAATTTTTTTTCCATTGATCCCCTCATTTGGAAAATATATATATATTTATAACATTTTTTAATTATAATATTGGTATAATATACCATTAAAAAATAAATAGATGATATAAATAACACTGAAAATAGGAATTTAAATTCCATATAGTTTCTCAAAAATATTTGGGTATTATAGAAAACCCAGTCTACTGTAATCATTACATCCCTTCTTTGATAACATTGTAGTGACCCAGGCTTGATATATGTGGACATTCCATTACTTTTTCAGAATAATTAATACAGGAAAAAAATAGACGCCCAAAGACTATATTAGTTCAGTGTGTTTTGAAACTCTGAACAATATCTTCTAATCATATTGAAAGATCCTCAACGTATCCCATAAATATCATCCCCCTTTGTTTTCCTACCTAAAACCTTTCAATATTTCATGGTGAAAAGAAATAATAGAAAGGGTGAGATAAAATTCGTAATAAGGGTAAATGTGAATAACATAAAACAAGCCATAAACATCTAAACATAAAAATATGAACATAAAGCTTAAACATCAAAATCCTATGAAATGACATAAATCATGGCAATATGTAAGGCATGGATCATAAAGGAACATTAATAATGATAAAATATTATGAGAATAACACATGTAATTATGGAAAACCATTATACACATAATCTGATTTCTATAGTTTCCAAGGCATTGTTATTGAGACCATCATTGTGGACAATGTCTACTAATGAACCAGGTTTAGTTTTCTTTCAAGCCTTGTATTACTGAACCTGATTTACTTTTTGTTCCTGTAATTTCTATGTCATGATATATAAATAATTACCAAATGCATTAGAGGGAGATATTGGTCCCACCCATCCCATAAGTAAATCATTCATAAATGTTCCACATAACATAAATCATTCATCATAGCATAACCCATGAAATTAAATGGGTTTATAAAAAATCATGTCATCATACCATAATCTATATAAGATAAATGAACTTCATAAAAATAATTCACTCAAATAACTGTAATAAAGGGGATAGAAACATAACCATGTGTTATCATAGATTAAAAATAATTTTGATAAAACACTTGAAATTAATTCCATGTGAATATATCCTTTCTTCATTAAAAATGTTTTCATTTCTCAAACTATCCTAAAATATTTAATAGAAAAGAATTGAGTTGAAAAAAAACTTTAAAAATGTAGAGAAACATTCTTGGAAATATATATTTATGAATATTTAAAAACTGGTTCATTCCATATAAGATAAAAAAATCTCAATGTACTTCTTCTAGCAATGTTAAAAATAACCTCTTATGATAAACAAAAAAATGATTTCTTCCAAACCATTTAGTAAAAGTCAAAAATGGGTAACAACGAAATTAAAAATACATATATTAATGTTAAAAAAATAAAACATTTTTATAAAACATGGTCATGATTGACGAATATATCCCCAAAAATACATAAGTATAAACAATCTTGAAAAAAATTTAGATTGCAAAATTATCCCTTACCATAAGTCAAATTTCTTCTCGTATGTGTCTAAAAATCATGTATAGTTGTTTTAACCAAATTATTAACTTGTAACAGAATCAGAATAAAATTTATGATATCATATATTATTCACTTATGAATTTATATAACTTGTTTATTTGTCAATTCCATGTTATAGAAACCTTTTGGGTAATAATAGTTTCTGTTATCGTACATGTTTGGACTTGTTATTATTCATATGATTAAATAGATCAGGATTTAATTAAATCTATAATGAGAAACATGATTTATATATATCTTATTTATTCATTATATAAATAAAAATATAATATATAGATAAATGAAGTGTAATACACCGATCATTATGATGGTAGGTTGTACGTACGCATGAACGTTGTTTTCGTATCCTTATTAAATTGAATGGAAGTATGTATATTAAATATATATATATATATGCATAAACTTAGTACAATTATTATGTCATATATTTTAGTATTATTTAATATATGTACATTATAACAATACGTTCATGGTTAACATGGAGAATGAATCCCATCACGTCATAGAGACACTAAGTTGAACATATGCACGAGCGGTGATATATTTCACATAGATGTTGAAAAATATCAAGGTGGATGAGGCATAATATCTCAAAATTATTGTAAAGTTATAATAACAATATATAGCTATTATTTCTACCATTATAATCATCCATGTAACGTGGTGGGGAAAAATAGATTTCCCCACAACGTGCACATGGTAAGTCATACGTACGCACGAGCGGTGATTTCGTTTATTCGTAGGATGCATAGAAGATGAAATAGTGTTTTTAATATTTATAATAAAATATATGTATATTAGTGATACATATTTTATTATTTTACAATGAAATAACTAAATAATAGGAATTAGAAAAAGAAATAAATTTGAATGAATCTGTGGATGAGATTACCTCTTCCTCAACATCCCTCATTTAAATTCAATTTTGGGCACTAGAGTTGGTATTTTGAGAAGAAAAAAAACTAAAAAATGTTAGCAGGGAAATATAGAAGAGAAATTTTCATGTTTGGGCTGATATTTAAGAATTAAAATTGCGTTAATAGGAGAGGTATTGGTTCCCTTTCATAAAAGAGGTGATGGGCACTTTAAGAATGTTCGAAAATATTAATTTATTCAGAAAACAATTTCGATTTAAAATTGTTAAAACCATATTTAATTATAATATAGGATGATTTTGGTTCGAATACCCATAATACAATATATTTTTGACAATTTTTGAATATTTTGGTATCATTATCTTTTTGCTTTTACCCATATTTTACCCTTTTTTATCTTATCGTGTTATCATGTTATTTAAACATTCTGGGTTAATTTAATTACCATATAATATCTAAAGACCCAAAAAAAAGTTATATATGACATATTTGGGACTTATATTAACAATTTTTTTGAATCATAGTTTTCTAGGAATTTAATATCACATAATAAATTATTTTATGATTTATGTTATAAATTTTGTCAATTTAGGACACAATTCATATTTACCATTTTCAAAAATTCATAACAACATGATTAATTCACCAATATGTTGTTAACCAAACTATAATATGTCAATATCATTGAAAAAATTGTGGATGACATCAAAATAAAAAAATTACTATTACTTTATTATTTATAAATTCATTTATTTGAATCATTTATTAATAATGTAATCATTGCATTATCATTGGGTCGTAATTGAACTAATATATTTAATTTCCAAAAATTAAAAATATACTATCATTCTGTATAAAATATTTTTATATTTATAATGAATATTTATTGTCAAAGATAACAATTACATAACCTCATATAAATTATGTTTTAGTAAAAGAGTTATGTTTAGGTAATATTTTCCTTAACATTAAATTCAAAGTAATTAAATGTCATTTTCACTTACATGTGGCTTCATGGGGTCAAAAAATTGACCCAAGGATTCCCATGGTCATACATGTATCATCTAATAGGGTTAGGACACGTGTTAAGTTAATTATGATATTATTTTTACCCTTATTTACTAGATTTATCCTTTAACCATGTTAAATAATATATTTACTGAAGTTACTATTTGTAATGTCTAAAGAAAATAGTTACCTATAGACACGATTTGGTACTCCAGAATAAAAATATTGAATCTATTTTTTCAAATTCGGAACAAATAATTTGCAGAAATTTTTTTAAAATTAATTCGTGTTGTGAAAACCAAAAAGTGGGTTTGTAAGAAATAATAACTATCAAAAGATTGACATCTATTTATGTCCAATATTAAAGTGAAATTATTTCCAATGATAGAAATTGGATTAAATGAAAAAACAATAATCCAATTACACTTTAAAACAAATTAAAATTAAAATCTCACTATATAAATATGTATCTGAAATGATAGTTTTGACGTAAAATGCCTTATTTTTCACTATTCATTAAAAATAAACTCTATCAAAAAACACCAAAAATTTACCCTAAGTAAATATTGATTTCCCACTTCTAAAAAAGATGTTTATTTTTTCTAATTTAACTTGCCAAAGTGTCAAAAACATGATTTAATCTTGGTGCACCATTAAAAGGCTATAAAACTGCATTTTTTAAAAAATACTTATTTTTTACTAATTAATGATTTTGTTTTCATACCGTGTTATATAAAATTGGTTAGATTGATGATAATTCTATAAAATTAAAAATTTGTTTAATTATCTACATAATAGCTACTAATAAAATATATAAAAAATATATAATTGTTTTGTGAATCTCGGTATTGCCTACAACGCATGCTATTGAAGAAGGTCACTCTTGCATGTAATACAAGACAAGACAGCAATGTGTGTAGTGAAAGCATGATTGGTTGTGGTTTATAACATTATAAAAACTTAATTCATTTATAAATTGAACAAAATCTATACTCAGTGTTCTGTTAAATTTATTCTATCAAAATAAATTGATATTGTGTGCAACACAAGTTAAGAATATTGGTGTGTATACATATAGCACAAGTTAATCCTAGAGCAGCTTAAATCCCAAGACATAAATGAAATTAAATGTATTATATATGATAAAATCATTGGGTGTTACATTCTACACCCCTTAAAATTAATATCTCCCTCAAAATTCATCGGGGTTATAAATGGATTTATACTTGATAATTTCTTTTATGGAATCCAACATTGTAAAAAAGGAATACTATAACACCATTTTAAAATATTAATGATAGAATAATAATTGTTAATCCAAATTAACTATTTAATGGGTTCCCACATATTATAACATAGGTAGGAAGTTAGAACATTGATATTGAAGAGAAATCTAACCATCAAGTTCTAATATATAGTGATAGAGAATAAGTTTTGGAGAAAGTTAACTACTAGAATACCATAAATTTATTATGATTTAATGGAAAATCTGATTCATCCGATTAGAAGGTACAAGGATGAAATTTTTGGATTCAAGATCCTTTTCTTCGGGTTAATGAACATGAGAAGAGATACCTGATTTCAGTATAATATTTTCATTGGTCATACCTTGATCATTTTCCACTTGATCTTTTATTCAAAGAAATTATGTTGATTTTTTCATTCATTAAGTGTTAGAAGATCATCCGATATAATGATAGGTTAATGCATTTGTCTCAGCAAAAAGTATATAATAAGTAATCAAATATAAATAGTTCCATATATGGTGAGATTAATGGAATATGGTTCCAAAAATGGACTTATACTTCATCAATCATACATCTAAATAAAATTAAACTGATTTTTAAAAACGAGGGAAATATTATAGGATAGTGGTAGGCAATAAAGGTATGTCACACATTGGATGTGGGTTCCATTCCCACAGCCTTGTCCAACGCTACGGGTTGTCACTTTTCCGGTGGGTTGTCCTTTTTCTAAAACTACACAATTATAGCATTTCGGAAATAATATATAATAAATGTTCAAGCCTTAAAAAATTCCTATCTGATGTCCAACATAATCCATTCCAACATCTTTTGTTATACAAAATACATATATCCAATCTCATAGTGCAATGAAAAAAAATTCCAGAAATTTCATATAACAAGAATGTGATTACCATCATTTATCCCCCATATATCATAAGATATATCTTCATGGTCATATTCCAAAAATATGAATTACTTAATCATACATTCACTATATTGATTGTAATAACCTAATTTACCATATATCATTGTTGAAAACATGCATGTTTCCTTATTCCAAAACATATTGTATATATTTCTTAATTTCTAAAAAGTTTTTTACTTCATCTATCACAAACAAATCCTTAACCAGTTCCAAGGATACAAATATCTTCCAACATATCATTATCAAAATATCATTATCTCAACATCATGTTCATATTTAGGGTTATCCTTCCCTTAATCATGTTTTTATTAAGAATGTCACCTTTTCATTAAATCACTTTTCTTATCCATTATAACTATTCATCATATTCTTGAAAATCCGTAGTGATAAACATAAATTTAAAACTCTTATATAATTCACCATTCATCATTTGTGGATTCATATACATAAATAATTCAATCCTTATACATCAATGGTAGGAATGTAAGAATTTTTTCCTTGTCTTCGAAGTATATCATTATGTATGGGAATTGTGGTGGGTAATGCCCATGTTTTACACATATGAGACATTGAACTCCATAACAATTTGTCACTCTATAACCCTTTTTCACAAAGAAATAACATATTCCCCTCCATTTGAGAAATTCTATAGGGTTCTTCATACCTTCTTCTTGATATTTAGGAATATTAATCTTCATTCCCATATGTTCCTCACCATTGGAACATTCATGAATGTCCATCTTTATCTTATTCTATGAATTAGGAATACCACTACAATTTACCTTTTTAATCATATATTGTGATGAATAAGTTAGAATGACCAAAATATTATACATTATAGTCATTACACAATTTTTTTCTCATAGTAACCAATTTTTTTCAGATTCAATGTTTACCCATTTCCTTCTGCTTCCCTCCATTGACTAATAAATAAAAAGAATAGCATTAGAGGCAAAAATAATTCTAAGAAAACAACATTATCAAAAGGAAGTACATTAAATATATAAAATATAAGGTCTAATACTATGTTATTCATGATATTCATAATATCTCTAGGACTGTAACCTATAGTTATTCTTAACCTTAGAGACATTCCTAGACATACCGTCGAAATATCTCTCAGAATATTACTATAGTTTTCGCATTCTAGTTTCCAATTCTTAACAAAAACATTGCATTGATACCAACTTTATAGATCCTGGATTGGCGTACATGGAAATAGAATTACTTTTAAAGAATACATAATACATGACAAAAAAATAGACCCCCAAAGACATTATTAGTTTAGTGTCTTTGGATACACGGAACAAAATCTTCTAATCATGGTAAAAGATCTTCAACTTCTCCCATAAAGATCATACCCCTTTGTTTTCCAAACTAATGCCATTATTCATATCCTAGTGGAAAGAAAATAGAGAAAGGGTGAGCTCAAATTTTCAGTAAGGGTAAACATGAAGAACATAAAACAATCAAAAAAATATTTGAATGTAAAAACATGACCATAAATCTTAAACATCAAAATCCTGAGCAATGACATAAATCTTGGGATTAATTATGGAATGGATCATAAAGTAACATTAATCATGATAAAATATCAATGGAATAAAACATGGAATTGTGTAAAACAATTAATAAAGTTTTATGATTTTCATAGTATCCACGACATTGTTACCAAGACCATCATAGTGGACAAAGTCCATTTCTAAACAAGGATTACTTATCGTTCCATCCATGTATTACTGAACTGGATTTTCCTGTAATTCCAATAATGTCTCTCTCATGATATATAAATATTTATCCAATGATTTTTATAGAGATATAGGTCTCACCAATCTCATAATTAAATCATTTTTACATGTTCCACAAAACATAAATCATTCATCGTAGGAAAACACATTAAATAAAATGTGTTTCTTAATCATAATGTCATCATAACATAATCCAGATAAGATAAATGTAATTAATAAAAATAACTCCATAAAATCAATATAATAATAGGGATATAAACATAACATGATGACATCTTAAATGGACAATAATTTTCATAAAACTGCTAAACTTAATTCCTGAGGAAAAAATCTTTTCTTCTTTAAAAACGTTTTCTTTTCTAAAATTGTTGTGCGATTTATAAAAGAAAATAATTGAGTATAAAATACACATGTAAACATGTATATAATGTTTCATATAAATACGAAATTATTATGATTTAAAACCCTATTCATTCTGTACAAGTTATAATAACATTATCTTCGTACTTTTTCTAGAAAAGACAAAAAGTACCTCGTATGGTAAACAGAATAATGATTCCTTCCAAACCATGTACTAAAAGTCAGAAATGGGTAAAAATGACATGTAAAGTAAATGTAAGAATGTTAAAAAAATTATTAAAACTCTTTTATAAATAATAGACAAGGATTATTAATATTTCCCCTGAAAATACTTATGTATAAACAATCTCGGATGAAAATGAGATTGCAAAATTATCCCTTACCTTAAAACCAAGTTCATAAGCTTGAACCTGAATCACCAGTATAATGGGTTTAAAAATATTATTATCTTGTAATAGACTTATAATTAAATTTCTGATATCATATATGATTCACTTATAACATTATATTACATGTTCATTTGTCAATTCTTTATTAGAGAAACATTTTGGGTAAGAATCGATTAATTATTAATACATGTTTAGACTTGTTATTATTCATATGATTACATAGATCATGATTTACATAAATATGGAATTTAAAACATTATTTATATATATCTTATAAATTCAAAATATATATATATAATAGAAAAATAAATGATGTGGAATACAATGTTCATGGAGATGTTAGGTCGTACGTACGCATGAATACTGTTTCCATTTCCTTATTAAATTGAATGGAAGTAAGTAAATGATATATATATATATATATATATATGGAAATACAGTAGAATTATTATGTCATATATTTCATGATTATTTATTATATATACATTATAATTATTCCTAAATTGTTAACATGGAGAATGAATCTCATCGCGTCTTTAAGAATGTAAGCCGTATGTATGCACGAGCGACGATATAGTTCCCATAGTTTTTTAACGGTATCAAATTGGATGGTGTATAATATATCAAAATTATTATCATGTTATAATAATCATATATAGTTTTTTTCAACCATTATACCCATCCATTAAGGTGGTGGTGAAAAATAGATTTCACCACGACATGGAGACGGAACACTGTATGTACGCAGCCACGGTGATTTTAATTTTTCATGGGATGGATATAAGGTGAAATAGGTTTGTTTCATATTTATAATAAAATATCAGTATATTAATGATACTGATTTTATTATTTTATAATGATACATCTATAGAAGAGGATGTATAAGAAGAAATAAATTTTAAAGAATCGGTAGATGAGATTACATCTTCCTCAACGTACCTCCTTTAAATTTCCAATTAGGTCATTAGTAATGGTCTTTTAAAAGACCAAAACCACTAGAATGTTACTTGGGATATTTAAAAAAGAATTTTTTATGGGTTATCTGATCTTGAACGATTAAAATGTAGTGAAGAGTAGAGGGAGGAGGTTCTCTTTTATAAGAGAGGAGAGAGGCACTTTAGGAAAGTTTCAAAATATTAATATATTATAAATTAAATTCCGATTTCAAATGATCCAAAACATATTTAGATGTAATATAGGATGATTTTGGTTCGAATACCCATCATCCATTCATTTTTAAAAAAATATTTTTTTTACCCTTATCTTTTTGGTTTTACCCTTATTTTACCTTTTTAAATCTTACAGTGATATCATGTTATTTACATATTGTGGGTTAATATAATTACCCTATCATGTCAAATGACAAAAAAAAGTTATATATGACATATTTGGACTTATATTAACCATTCAGACGAATCATAGATTTTTAGGAATTTGATATAATTTAATAAATTGTTTTGTGTTTTAAGTAATGAATTTTGTCAATTTCGTAAACTATTCATATTTGACTTTTTTAAATACTCATAACAACCTGATTGCTTGAAAAATAAGGCACTAAACCAACGATAATATGTCAATATAATTCATAAAATTCGTGGATGACATCAAAATAACCAAATGTAAATTTTTTAAATATTTATAAATTCATTTATTTGAATCATTTTTTAATGAAGCATTCACTGCATCATCTTTGTGTCATAATTAAATCTATTTATTAAATTTCAAAAAAAATTACAAATAAAATATCATGAACTATAAAATCAATTTATATTTCAAATGAATATTTATATTCAAAGTTATCACCAATATAACCCCATATAGCATTTGATTTTTGTAAAATATATATGTTTAGCTTATATTTCTTTAACCTTAAATTAAAAGTAATTAAATGTCATTTTCAATTACATGAGGATCCATGGGTTCCCAAAATCGACCAATGTATTACCATGGTCTGAAATGTATCATCCAAAAGGGTTTGGACACGTTTTATGGTGATTATAATATAAATGTTTTAACCATATTTACCAAATTTACCCTTTAACTGTTGTAAATATAATATTTACTAAAGTTACTATTCATAATGTCTAAAAAATAAAAGATACCTATATACATAATTTTATACCCCTGAATCCAAATATTTATTCAATTTTGAAAAATTGAAAACATATAATTTTCAGAAATATTTTTAAAATTAATAACTGTGGTCAAAACCAAAATAAAGGTTTTTATGAAATAATAACTATCAAAAGATATGTGTCTATTTATGTTGAATTTGAAAGTAAAATTAATTTCAATGAACAAAATTAGATTAAGTGGAAATAACATAATCTTATTGAACTTTTAGAAAAATTTAAATATAAATATAACTATATAAAAAATTAGATGAAAAGATAGTTTTAACTTAAAATGCAGTGTTTTCAATATTCATTTAAAATTAACTTTATCAGAAAAATACTAAAAAATTACCCAAAGTAAATTTTGAATTAAAGATTCTAAAAAAGAAGTTTATTTTGTCAAATTTAAATTATTTTATTGTCAGAAACTATATTTAATATTGCCATACCATTAAATGGCCGTAAAACTGCATTTTTTAAAAAAATACAACTTTTATCTAAAAAAATTGATTTTGGTCTCATACCATGTTCTAGAAAATGTGTAAGATCAATGATAATTTAAAAAAAATAATTTTGGTTAATACTATTCCTAATGGATAGTTATATAATATTTAAATAATATACCATAGTTTAATGAAACTCGGTATTGCGTATAATGCAAGCTATCGAGGAAGGTCACTCTTGCATGTAACACAAACCATGTCAGTGTTGTGTGTATTGAAAGATTGCATTGGTAATGTGTATAAAATAATAAAAACATAATTCATTTATAAATTGAACTAAATATATTCTCGTAATTGCGTGAAATGAATTATATCAAAAGAACTTCAAATTGTGTGTAACACTAGCCAAGAATAGTGTAGCGTTTACATATAGTGCAATATAATCATAGTGTAGAGTAAAAAAAATACATAAATGAAATTAAAAAGATTACATCCCATAAAAAATCGGGGTGTTACAATACCATTATGTTTTAAAAACTGATAATGGATAATCAAACAAATATTGTTGAAATTTTCAACAATCATTTCTTTAAAATATGTGAACTTCTTCCAAATTTTATAATCAATAAAAAAATATACCATGTACATTTAATTCCATTATCATAAACCCCAAAAACATTATATATATTGGGTTATCATTTCTTAAATTCATTAAAATTTTAAGATATTTCAAAACATTACTATATAATCATTTCCATAACTAGAACAATTCTTGAGTGAATCTATTTTATTCTTCTCATACAATTCTAGAATCACTTGTTAAAATATTTGAACAATGAATTGATTTAGGAAGGTGACACAATAAAATATTTATTTTATATTACATAAGAATATTTATAATGTTACTAGTCTTCTATCATATGTGTTGGTTGTATTAATTTTACTATTTTCAAGGATGAATCATAGTGTAAATTTTTATTAAGAATATTTCATTTATCTACTAAATAATATTTTAATAGAATATCATTTTTTTCGTTTATTTAATAAGGAATTTTTTAATTTATTTCCCAGTAATATGTTTATCCCATTTAATTTAATCATATTCAATAGTTGTACAATATCCATATTTCACTGAGAACTAATTATGATTTGGAATTAATTTCCCCACTTTGATAATTAGATATGACATACTGTCAATCATATCATAAATGAATCTTGGATTGTTGGGTGGAAAACACTTTAATTTATCTATCATTTTGAAATACTCAACCAATTTACTCTACTATACAATATAATAGTTCATTATTTTCTTGTAACCCAAATAAAACTACAAATATAATGAATCTAACTCTTATGATTACCACATTACACACATTCCCTAAAAAATGCAATCCATATGAATCGTGCCTCGTAAGAACCCACACATTTGGTTGATTATCATTTTAAAATGTGTATACATTGTAATAGAATGTAACAGTTGTATTTTAAAGGGTATTAAATCATCCCACCTAATCTAATTTATTAAATTTACATCTATTATTTTGTCAACTGATATTTTTTTGGATCTGAGTCCTTCCCCTAAACAAATATGTTTAAATGATATTGATGTGTAACTATATAGTCAACTCATAACATTAATTAATGACCAGAATTAAAAATATGACTATGATGATACATATAGAAATTTATAGAATGTGTAATATTCATGAAATCCATTCATAAAAAGTATTATAAATATAATAAAGAGATAATACATATAAGAGTAACCCTTGAGTGACAAATACTCAATCTATAGATTTTAGATAAGAAATAATAATCTAGGATATAGTCTGATTTAATCATAACTACCCATTGATACATTAACACATTGATTCCTTAGTTATATTATCATAGAAATACTAATTATTTATAAACAATTTTTATCTCTTGGATTCAATATCCTAACCATGTACAAGGAATTTTTAATATTGAATAAATCTAACAAAATATTATACCTATAATGCAACTCCTTTCATTATTTTATGATAACCCAAGGAAGGATTTTAAATACCTTTAAACTAAAGGATATATTTAAATCCCTAATATAACATTTAAATATAATAATTAATTTGGTATTAAATTTAACATATTGTAACAATTGATATCTTTAAACATGAGATGAAAAACTATTGAAGAATTCATATTTTAAAATTATTTATAAAAAATTTATAGTTTTGTTTCCAATATAAATACTATTATATTATTCATTATATGGTATATAATTTAATTATTTGATATTAAATTTAATTTAAATCTTTTATATTTTATTATTATTTTTTAGACAACATACATAATCTAAGTAACTCATATTTAATTCCTTTTTAACATAGATTATATCAATTTTCAAATCCATTTTCTATATTATATAAATAATAACTAAAATATGGCCCTTAATTTGAAAAAAAGTTGAATACTCTAAAATATTCTGTAATGAAAAAATTATATTTTTTACTATTTTTTAATTTATAACCATTTCATAAAATACTCTTATAATTTCTATATAAATAATTTTTATATAAATTATAAGTCATTCAATATAGTTTTGAAATGGTATTTTAATATTATTAATTAATATTATGGTTATTTATTTATTAAATGTCTCTATAACATTTCATTACTTAATTATATAAAATTATAATTAATGTCACGACCCGTCCTTGGGGCCCGTGCCGTGACTACCCCAAGCCCGCCTTCCATAGGCCAGGGGCTGGTGACTAGCACCAAGGCGTAAATCCTGGTAAAAAGGGAAGGCATTGCCTTTGTAAAGTAAACAAGCACTACAGAGTAAGCAAGCGGAAAAGTAAATACTAAGTAAAAGCTGGTACAACAGTAAGTGCAGAAAAGTAAAGGGGGCCGGAAATACAAGCCCAACTGTAAAGTAAAACTGAAAGGGGAAAAATAGCAACTGAAAAGTAAAGCCGCAACGTCGAGCCATCCACTGGAAGTCCCACCAGAAGGGTGGGTACAGATAGCCTCCACTGCTCCTCGGGTCCAGCCGATCGCTCCGACTACGTCCCGCCCAGTGGTCCACCTCCAGGTATCGTCCTGCTCCGCAAGCCTCCACCACGATCAGCGTTGTCCATCATCTGCAACCACCACAGCGTAGTGCGGGCATAGCCCGTGCAGGGGTGAGTATAAGCTATTCAGTAGGGACCCCGAGACCCCCGAAGGTCTCCCAGATTCGACAAAGGATAATCCACAAAGGAAAGATACAACCACGAAGTAACATCCGACACGGCTTAGGTATATGCCCATACATATACCTAAGTCATCAATTCTTGCTCGTCTCCAACATCCGAGATCAAGTACAACCCAGTCCACACAGGAATGAAAAACATAAAATCCACATAGGATAGCTCAACACAATCCACAAAGGAAAGTAAAACATAAATCCACACAGGATAGCTCAATAAAATCCACAAAGGAAAGTAAAATGTAAATCCACACAGGATAGCTCAACACAATCCACAATGGAAAGTAAAATAGAGCTTCAGCTGACACAGGTATACTTCTTCGAACGACGATAGAGATGATCACTGATTCGTCTAAGTTGTCGGACCCACAAAGGATCGATAGGTACTAACCCCCGCAAAGACCCATACAGGATCGGGCCCACATAGGACCTGTAGGCGCTGGCTCACACAGAACCATTGAGCGCTGACCCACACTGGATCGACCCACACAGGATCGGTAGCACTGATCCACACAGGATCACTGAGTGTTGTTTTCGTCGTCGTCGAATCCACTGAGGATCTTTGCACAGTCATCGTCGTCACAGTAGCAGTTGCAGCCAGCTCTAGGGTTCCCGCACACAGCAAGCTCGATCGGGAGGGTCCGCTTCATGAGCCAAGAGGCTGATACATCAACTGACACATAGTCCATAGTTGATGTATCCAAAAGTTCTGTATCGCCCACAGGAACTCAACGTCGCAGACGGCGCGTCAATCGGATGCCCGGTCTGAGAGTTATTGGCTTTTTCATCCCAGGGGCCCGGTTTGTTTTTAAGGCAAAACCAACCCGACCGTACTCCACCTGCGTCCAAACCTCAGGCGGAGTACGCCAAAAGATCCGTCCCACTTATAGGAATTCAAAAAAGTTGACGGAACTTCAATCGGACGTCTGAAGTTCAAGATATGAGTGTTTCCGCTCCGAGGGCCCGGTTGGTTTCGTGTACAAAGCAATCCGGCCGAACCCAAAGTATCCCAAAACCTTGAGTGCGATATACCAAAACGACCGGCTCTATCCATGGATCGCATCTCCACTTAAGATGCGTCGTTCGGAGGCCCGTAGCTCTTGTTATGAGAAAAAGATCGAAAACATCCGGAGACGGGGGGTCGGGGCCCAGACCGACCCGGCCCAACCCCCCCTGGGCTGGCCCGAACCGGGTCGACCCGACCTGGGTCCAGGTCCGACCCGGTTGGGCGAGACCTGGCCCGGCTCGGGCGCGACCCGGCCAGCGGATCGGCTCGGCTCGGCTGAGCGGCCAAGGGAGAGGAGTCCAGGGGCGGGGGTGTGCTGCCCTTGCGTGTGAACACCGCAGCCCCCCCCCCCCCTAGCGGGGGCCACCCTTGGTCAGCGGACGCGGCTTGGTCGCGTCCCGTGTATGCCGGACCCGCGCGGCCGCGGGTCCGCTGGTGCCGCTGCCGCCGCGGCTTCAGTCGCGGCGGCTATGTCCGGCGCCGCACCAGGGTGCCGCCGGTGGTTTCTTGTGGGCCACCGGAGTTGCTCCGGTGGTCCGATTCCATTCCCGTCTGCGCCATAGCTCCTCCCAGGTCCCGTTCTTCGTTGCGGAATCAACGAATCACCCATGCAGCATGTTTTGTCATCGCCCACCAATCCGCTTATCAACGAAGAACTGCGGAGGGTTTTCAGGCCGTGTTTGTTTGGCCTGCACCCTCCACGTTAGGTGATAACCATCGGGAATAAAATATTCAACACATGAATAACAAGCAAGGCACAATTTTAATATAATTAAAATTGAACTTGATCCGGGTTCTTTGTTTTTAAAAGAAACAATCGCGGGAATTAAAGATTGTTCTCAAATAAAAATCCCTACATCTCCGTAGTCGTCGAGCGCGTGTTATTCGCAGAATTGTTCATCGTGGAAGGAGCCAATCTCCGCGTCGCGGAAGGGCGTCGCGTCGTCGCAGAAGGGTGTCGTGTCGTCGTGGAATACGGTGTCGCGTCGAAGAAATCTGAGGTTCAAGAACATGTATATTTAATTATATTATTTAAATCCATGATGTTGTTATAACCCACAAAGAGATTTAAAAGAAGAAACCTGAAATCTCCTACCTCAAGAAGTTGGTGATCAGAGATCTTTGCGGGGAAGAACGTCTCAGAAGAAGCGTCGTCAATCTCCGAGGGTGACGGCGTTTTTTGCATTCTTCATGTTCTTCGCGTTCTTCGCTAAGGAGGATGAAGGCACAAAATTTGTCAAAACCTCTCAACGAGAAATCCTCAAGAAGTCGTGTGTTGGTCTTATTTTATTATTACGCCAACGGATTATAAATAGGTCAAGAAATGAGTAAAATAATTCATAGAATT
The DNA here is from genome assembly GCA_963277665.1 of Viscum album. Lineage (NCBI taxonomy): Eukaryota > Viridiplantae > Streptophyta > Magnoliopsida > Santalales > Viscaceae > Viscum > Viscum album. The sequence continues at coordinate 1,186,355,810 of OY728121.1, read as the reverse complement.
AATTTAACGAAGTTAACCTCCCAATTAAATGGTGCGTTAAGAATTTAAGAAAATGTGTCAGTTGACTTTCATAATGACGGGTTTTCGCGGGGGTGTTACTTAGTGGAAAAGAATCGGTGGGGCTCATGTGGGCCCCACCTCACAAATATCCTACCAAGAGGGTTGGATACTTTTGGATAGCACCCTATCCGCATCAACTCAGCTTAAGCAGCATTAAGTGGCTTTCATGTGGATTTAAGTGAAATAAAATAAAGTTTGTCATACAAATTATTTTATTTCTTAAAATTAAGCCCAAAAATTAAAAACCACACCGGAGAAAATGCAACCCAGGAAGAGGCGTTTCTAAGAAAAAACAGGCGTTGTGATTCCATCGGTTCCCTCAGAATTCGATTCCGAGCACCGGTTCAAAAGATAGAAAAAGCCGCTCGTTCGTTCACTGAACGTACCCGAGTCAAACTTCAGAAAATTATTCTGGGCACACCGGGCCTCGGAATCAGCTGCCGTTAGAAACCACGTTCTTGTAAAATTCCAAATAAAATTAAGAAAAAAATTTCTTTGAAATTTACGATCCTTTACATCACTCCCACCTCAGGGCTTTACGTCCCCATAATGATACATCAAAAAAACTAGGGAATCAAATGTGGGTACTGAGCACGTATCTGAGGCTCCCACTCCCAAGTGCTCTCCTGGAGGTTCCCCTGCTGCCATCTGATGCGAACTAGAGGGATCGATCGTCCACATAGGAAACGCTCCTGTCGATCCTCGATCTCCACCGGCACCTCCACAAAAGTCGCCCCATCATCCACGTCTAGCTCCCCATGGTCAATGATGTGTGTCAGGTCATGCACGTATCTCCTCAGCTGAGATACGTGGAAGACATCGTGCACCTGGTGCAACTGAGGTGGTAGAGCTAGGAGATAAGCCACCTCACCAATCCTACTGAGGACCTGGAATGGTCCGATGAAGCTTGGAGACAACTTGCCACCTCAGCCAAATCTATGTAATCCACGTCGAGGTGAGACACGCAAGAAGACGTGGTCACCATCCTCGAACTCTAGTGGCCTCCGCCTCCTGTCAGCGAAAGACTTCTGCCGACTCTGAGCTATCCTCATCCGCTCCTGGATGACCTGGACCTTCTCTGTCGTGGCCCGAACCATCTCTGGTCCCACAAGTGCTGACTCCCCAGGGTCTATCCAGCACAAAGGAGATCTGAAAGGTATTTTGTACAACGCCTCATATGGTGCCATCCCGATGGTGGAGTGGTAACTGTTGTTGAACGCGAACTCCACCAAGGGTAGGTGGTCCTCCCAGCTACAACCAAAGTCGAGGACACATGCGCAGAGAATGTCCTCGAGAGTCTGAATGGTCCTCTTCGTCGGACCATCCTTCTGAGGGTGAAAGGCGGTGCTCAGACGTAGATGTGTCCCAAACGCCTCCTGCAACCCCTTCCAAAGCCGAGAAGTAGAGCGAGCATCTCGATCGAAGACGATAGATGATGGCACACCATGAAGCCGTACAATCTCCGGAACGTAGAGACGCCCCACGCTCTCCACTGAGCCCTACTCTCTGATGGGTAATAAGTGAGCTGACTTGGTGAGTCAGTCGACAATCACCCAGATGGAGTCGTGACCTCTAGAAGTTTGTGGAAGTCCAGTCACGAAATCCATAGATATGCCATCCCACTTCCACTCCGAGACCTCCAAGGGCTGTACCAAGCCTGCTGGTAATTGATGCTCTACCTTCACCTACTGGCAGGTGAGGTATCGAGAAACGAACTCTGCCACATCCTTCTTCATGCTTGGCCACCAGTGCTATCGTCTGAGATCCTGGTACATCTTCGCCACTCCAGGATGTACCGCCAAAGGAGAAGTGTGAAACTCTCTCAGCACCTTCTCTCGTAAAGAATCTGGTACCAAGGTACGTCCTCTGAAAAGGATGTCATGCTCTGCTCCAAAGGCAAAGCCATCAGGTGCGTGTCCTAAGGATAACTGCTCATGGCGTGTCTCACAGTCGGCATCCCCATGATGTGCCTCTCTGACCCGCTGCAGTAGTGGGGGTGACTGTGAGAGACTGGAGGAAGGCTGCTCCATCTCTATCCACAAAAGATATCTGCAAAGAGGCTAGCTGCTCTGTCTCCTCCTCAAGTAGTTGAATGCACGTCCTCCTGCTGAGAGCATCGGCTACCACGTTCCCCTTCCCAAGAGTATAGAATTTCTCAAAGGCATAGTTTTGGAGGAACTCAATCCATCGCCGTTGTCTCAGGTTGAGTTCCTTTTGAGAGAAGATGTACCTGAGACTCTGATGGTTAGAAAAGACTATAAAGCGCTCGCCCATCAGATAGTGTCGCCATATCTTCAGAGCGAAGACCATTGCTGCTAACTACAGGTCATGGGTAGCGTAGTTCTGCTCATGCAGCCTCAACTGACGTGATCCATAGGTGATCACTACCCGATCCTACATCAGGACACATCCGAGTCCGGTCCCTGATGCATCGCAGTAGACTATGTACCCTACTCCCTCCTCAGGCAACCTCAAGATAGGTGCGCTGGTCAATATCTGTCTCAGATCCTGGAATCTCTGCTGACATCTGTCAGACCACACAAAGGGTTTCCCCTTCTTCTTCAATGCATAGAGTGGTGCCGCAACTCTGGAGAAGTCTGGCATGAATATCCTGTAGTATCCAGCTAGTCCCAAGAAACTCCACACCTCTGTCATGCTCCTGGGTGGCTCCCAAGTTAGCATTGCCTCGATCTTCGCAGGATCCACTGCAACTCCCACCTTAGAGATGATGTGCCCCAATAAGTTGACCTCACATATCCAGAACTGACACTTCGAGAGATTTCCATAAAGCTGGTGCTCTCGGACTGTGTCTATTACAACCCGTAAGTGGTAGGTGTACTCCTCCTCAGTCCTCGAGTATATCAAAATGTCGTCGATGAAGACCACAACAAACCGATCGAGGTATGGCTGAAAGATCCTGTTCATGAGGCCCATGAACACCGCTGGATTATTGGTTACCCCGAAAGGCATAACCAAGAACTCATAGTGGCCATACCGATATCTGAAGGTCGTCTTCTGCACGTCCTCATCTCGAACTCTGAGCTGATGATAGCCTGACCTGAGGTCTATCTTCGAGAACCACCGTGCTCCCTTGAGCTGATCGAAGAGGTCATCAATCCTCGGTAGCATATACTTGTTCTTCATTGTCACCTGGTTCAGGCGACGATAGTCGACACAAAGTCGCAAACTCCCGTCCGCCTTCTTGGCAAACAATATCGGGGAAGCCCAGGGTAAAACACTGGGTCGGATGAAACCCTTTCCCTACAAGTCCTCCAACTATACCCATAGCTCTTGAAGCTCGGCAGGGGCCATCCGATATGCTGGGGTCGATATCAGGGCTGTCCCGGGATATAGGTCAATGTGAACGTCTACCTCTCTGCGAGGAGGTAGCCTTGGAACGTAGTCGGGAAAGACGTCCACATACTGATCCACCACTACAAGAAAACTAGGACTATGCACGTCAACTGCTCATAGGATGAGGTTAGCCAACTGATGAGTGATGGGCTGTCCTCTCCTCTCTGGAAGTCTATCATGTGCTGTGAAGGCTCCCTTATCGCCGGTGATGGTGAACCTGCTTCCGTCGGTGCGTACACATTGAACCTTGCGCCAAATACAGTCGATCTGATCATGAACTATAGATAACCAATCCATGCCAAATATGACGTCGTAAGGCCTCGACGCCGCTAAAAGAAGATCACAGCCGAAGCTCTCACCTCCTAGAGTAAGCTCACAATGGCGGCAGCAGTGCGTAATCGTCGAGTCTGCTCTCGTAGGAGTCTCTAGCCATAAGGATCGAGCCAACAGCTCTGTCAGAATCTCTGAGCTCCGAACAAGGGCAGCGGCTATGAATGAGTGACTCGCTCCTGTGTCTATAAGAACTGCAGCAAGGGTGGAATAGAAACAGATCGTACCTCGAATCATCTCGGGCGCGCCGTGGTCGTAGTCCTCCGCTGCATGGAGTTGTGCCTGTCTCTCCCTGCCAGCTCCCTGTGGTCGTGGCGGGCCTCCTGGTGGTGGTGGTGGTAGAGCGTCAAAGCGTCGCCCACCACCTGCTGCTCGGCCAGCTCCTCTGCCTCGTCCGCCTCCTCCTTGCGGACCGCCACGGTCGACCCTCTGCCTCTGCCTGGGTGGCCCCTCAACTGCCTGCTGCTCCTCGGCACGATGGGTCTGGAAGTCACGAGCCATGTGACCCTGTCCGCCGCATGCGTAGAACTACCTGCCTCTCGAAAGACTGGTTCGCGCAGTGTTCCCCGCACTACTGAGCCAGTGTCCTAAGGTCGTCTTCCGGAAGGTCTGTTCTGCCTAGACCCATGATTCATCTGTCGGCTACCTACTGTCGAAGACTCCGCTACCTGCCGCCCTGCGGTAGGTCTCGCTGTGGACTCAGCAAGAAATCTCTCGATCAGAAGGGCTCACTCCAGTACACCTGCCTGAGTCAGAATGCTGAGGGAGATTATCGATGCCCTGATCTCATGTCTCAATCCCTGCTCAATGGTCTGGGCCCAGAAAAATGGGTCTCGTACCATATCTGTCGAGTAGCACGAGAGATCGGTAAATCTCGCCGAGTACTGGGCGACCGTCATGCTGCCCTGCCGCAGCTGAAGAAGCTCCTGGATGGGCACCGCACGGAGGGTGGCCAGGACGAACTCTGAGCTGAAGAGGCCCTCAAAGTCTGTCCAGAGGAGAGATGCCTCATCATGCACCTGGAGTATCAAGCTCCACCATCTGCCAGCTTCCGCGTGCATTAGGCTCGCAGCGAGGATCACCATGAGGTCTGCCGGTGTCCTCACTAGCCTGAAAACTCGTACGACTGCCTCCAGCCAGTCCTCGGCTACCTGGGGGTCCGTCTCCCCACGGAACCTAGGCGGTCACTAGTGCTGAAACTCGTACAGAGCTCCAAGGAGACGTGCATCGTCAGCGGCGGGGGGTGGAAGCATCTGTGGCTCGGCGGGTAGAGGTACCGCCGGTGCCTCTGCTGTCAAAGGGCCCTGTACCGAGGCCTCGTCGCTCGGCGGGCTATCGTCACGTAGAACTCTCGAAACCCTAGCTGGCTGCCGTCGTGGGGCCATCTTGAAACGAAATAGGTCCTCCACGGTCAGAACAATATACCTAGTGAGCTGATATAAGTAATCACAAAGAAAACATGAAACACAAATGCAATCAATGTTTTCGTGCATTAAGTCAGAAATCATAAGTCAGGGTCATGGTGTACGGATACGTCGGTCGCCGCACCAACACTGGACTCCATGGACTGATAACCACACCCAATACGCTAAACACTATTGCTTCACATAGAAGAAAGATCATATTCTGCGGTAGAACTGACCCCCTCTGATACCAATTTGTCACGACCCGTCCTCGGGGCCCGTGCCGTGACTACCCCAAGCCCGCCTTCCATAGGCCAGGGGCTGGCGACTAACACTAAGGTGTAAATCCCGGTAAAAAGGGAAGACATTGCCTTTATAAAGTAAACAAGAACTAAAGATTAAGCAAGTGGAAATGTAAACACTATGTAAAAGCTGGTACAACAGTAAGTGCAGAAAAGTAAAGGGGGCTGGAAATACAAGCACAAATGTAAAGTATAAATGAAAGGGGAAAAACAGCAACTGAAAAGTAAAGCCACAACGTCGATCCATCCACTAGAAGTCTCACCTGAAGGGTGGGTACAGATAGCCTCCACTGCTCCTCGGGTCCAGCCGACCGCTCTGAGTACGTCCCGCCCAGTGGTCCACCTCTAGGTATCGTCCTGCTCCACAAGCCTCCACCACGATCAATGATGTCAGTCATCTGTAACCAACACAACGTAGTGCGGGCATAGCCCGTGCAGGGGTGAGTATAAGCTACACAGTAAGGACCCTGAGTCCCTGAAAGTCTCCCAGATTCCACAAAGGATAATCCAAAAAGGAAAGATACAACCACGAAGTAACATCCGACACGGCTTAGGTATATGCCCATACATATACCTATGTCATCAATTCTCACTTGGCTCCAACATCTGAGCTCAAGTACAACCCAATCCACACAAGAAAGCAAAACGTAAAATCCACACAGGATAGCTCAACACAATCCACAAAGGAAAGTAAAACATAAATCCACACAGGATAGCTCAACACAATCCACAAAGGAAAGTAAAACATAAATCCACACAGGATAGCTCAACACAATCCACAAATTAAAGTAAAACAGAGTTTCAGATCACACAGGTATACTTCTTCAAATGACGATAGAGATGATCACTGATCCATCTAAGTCGTCGGACCCACAAAGGATTGATAGGTACTAACCCCCACAAAGACCCACACAGGATCGGGCCCACAAAGGACCTGTAGGCGCTGGCTCACACAGAACCGCTGAACGCTGACCCACATAGGATCGGACCCACACAGGATCGGTAGCACTGATCCACACAGGATCGCTGAGTGCTGTAGTCGTCGTCGTCGAATCCACTGAGGATCTCTGCATAGTCGTCGTCGTCACAGTAGCAGTTGCATCCAGCTCTAGGGTTCCCGCACACAGCAAGCTCGTTCTGGAGGGTCTGCTCCACGAGCCGAGAGGCTGATACATCAACTGACACATATTCCAGAATTGATGTATCCAAATGTTCCATATCACCAAAAGGAACTCTACGTTGCAGACGGCGTATCAATCGAACGCCCGGTCTGAGAGTTATTGGATATTTCCTCCCAGGGCCCCGGTTGGTTTTCAAGGAAAAACCAACCTGACCGTACTCCACCTACGTCCAAACCTCGGGCGGAGTATGCCAAATGATCTGCCTCACTTAGAGTAATTCAACAAAGTTGACGCCACGTCAATCGGACGTCCGAAGCTCAAGATATGAGTGGTTCCGCCCCGAGGGCCCGGTTGGTTTCGTGTACGAACCAACTCGGCCGAACCCAAAGTTTCTCGAAACCTTGAGTGTGATATACCGAAACTACCGTCTCGATCCAAGGATCGCATCGCCACTAATGGCGCGTCATTCGGAGGCCCGTAGCTCATGTTATGAGCTAAAGACCTAAAATTTCCGGAGACGGGGGGTCTGGGCCCGGACCGACCCGGCCCAACCCCCCCTGGGTCGGCCCAAACCGGGTCCGACCTAGTTGGGTGCGACCTGGCCCGGCCGGGGTGCAACCCGGCAGGCGGGTCGGCTCAGCCCGGCTCGGCTCGACGGAGCAGCCGAGCGAGCGGAGTCCGGGGGCGGGGTCGCGCCGCCCCCACCTGTGAACACCGCATCCCCCCTGGCGGGGGCCGCCCTTAGTCAACGGACGCGGCTTTGCCGTGTCCCGTGTGCGCCGGACCCGCGCGGCCGCGGGTCCCCTACTGCCGTCGCCGCCTCTGGCTGCCGGTGGTTTCCGCGGGCCACCGGAGTTTCTCCGGTGGTCTGATTCCACTCTCGTCTACGCCGTAGCTCCTCCCGGGTCTCGTTCTTCACTTCAGAATCAACGAATCACCCCTGAGGCATGTTTTGTCGTCTCCCACCAATCCGCACATCAACAAAGAACTGCGGAGGGTTGTCGGCCCGTGTTTGTTCGGCCCGCACCCTCCGCGTTAGGTGATAACAATCAGGAATAAAATATTCAACACATGAATAACAATCAAGGCACAATTTTAATAGAATTAAAATTGATCTTGATCCGGGTTCTTTGTTTTTAAAAGAAACAATAACTGGAATTAAAGATTGTTCTCAAATAAAAATCCCTACCTCGCCATAGGCGTCAAGCGCGCGTTCTTCGCTGAATTGATCGTCGCGGAAGGAGGTGATCATCGTGTCGCGGAAGGGCGTCGCTTCGTCGCGGAAGGGCGTCGCGTCGTCGCAGAATACGGTGTCGCGTCGACGAACTCTGATGTTCAAGAACATGTAGATTTAATTATATTAATTAAATCCATGATGTTGTTATATCCCACAAAGAGATTTGAAAGAAGAAACCTGAAATCTCCTACCTCAATCAGTTGGTGATCGGAGAACATTGCGGGGAAGAACGTCTCGGAAGAAGCGTCGTCAATCCTTGAGGGTGATGACGTTCTTCGCGTTCATTGCGTTCTTCATGAAGGAGGATGAAGGCACAAAATTTTTCAAAACCTCTCAAAGAGAAATCCTCAAGAAGTCATGCGTTGGTCTTATTTTATTATTACGCCAACGGATTGTAAACAGGTTAAAAACGATTAAATTAATTCATAGAATTAATTTAACGAAGTTAACCGCCCAATTAAATGTTGCTTTAAGAATTTTAGAAAACGCGTCAGTTGACTTTCATAATGATGGGTTTTCGCGGGGGCGTTACTTAGCGGAAAAGAAACGGTGGGGCTCTTGCGGGCCCCACCTCACAAATATCCTACCAAGAGGGTAGGATATTTTTGGACAGCACCCTATCTGCATCAACTCAGCTTAAGCAGCTTTAAGTGGCTTTCAAGTGGCTTTAAGTGAAATAAAATAAAGTTTGTCATAATAATTATTTTATTTCTTAACATTAAGCCCAAAAATTAAAAACCACACCTGAGAAAACGCAACTCCAGAAGAGGCGTTTCTAAGAAAAAACCGGTGTTTCGATTTCATCGGTTCCCTTAGAATTCGATTCCAAGCACCGGTTCAAAAGTTAGAAAACCCCGCTCGTTCGTTCACTGAATGTAGCCGAGTCAAACATCAGAAAATGATTCCGAGAACACCGGGCCTCGGAATCAGGTGCCATTAGAAACCGTGTTCTTGTAAAATTACAATGAAAATTAAGAAAAAAACTTCCTTGAAATTTATGGGTCATTAAAATTAATTAATTAGTTAGCACAACTATATATTAATTAATATCCCAATATAGATTTTTCATACATTACAATCACATTATAAATTAATGAATTAAATTGAGAATTGAAATATATAAAAAATATATACTATAAAGTATTTAGTGATATACATTGAATCATAATATTTGGTTGATGGGTAACACAATTCCATCCTACCATATTCTACGATTCTATATAGTATAAACCTAGTTCAACAAGATAAATACGGCCTATAATAAGAATTTATTAACACTGAAACTTTAAAGCCTTAATATGTCACCACCTATAATATTCCCTGATATATCAATTACAATTTGATGTTTTTTACACCTCCAACAGGACACTTTAATTAGATATGATATCCTAATGTCAATCATTTTGATATATCAAAAACAAATGATTTGAACATTGTAATTTCCTATGATATCCTATATCATATGTAATTTCAAAATAACTACATACAATATCAAATATTAAAAGCTTAATAATATTACAAATTCATAATAGTAACCAATGTTAGTGAATAGATTTTTCATATTATATGTAATAATTATACATTTTCAATATTAATCTGAGAATAAAAGGTAATTTTATTTCTCGAATATTGTTTTTAGGTGCCTTGGGAATAATGGTTATTTAATATATTGGAAAAAATTAGAAACCAAAAATCCCAAAATCACCATTCTTAAAAACAAAAAACTTGAAAAATAAACATAAAATAATTCTATACCATACACAATTGAGTCGCCACAAAAATCTCCATCATAGTTTCCTAATGAGGATCTAATATAGATTGATGAATCTTTCCATCCATTTTTTGTATCCATAGGCTAACATGAATCACTAGATGTTCAAGAAGGATCCACTTATCTCCAATTGAATTTTATTTAGTCACACAGGTAATGGGATAACTAATGGAGAGATATTTCATTGTTGAATATTTACTAAGAAGGTTTTTTAGATTCATAAAATCATTTTGATGGTCGAAAAAATTCTTATAATAAGATATAACTAATTATATTCAATAAATAATTTCAATATATATGTATTTTATTAGTCATACAAGTGAATTATTTTAGTCACAATCATTTTGATACCTATAATTTATTTAAATTCTAAGAATTTCATCAAAAGAGACAATTATAAAAATTATAATTTATATATAGAATATTTTGATATTATCACATTTAGCAACCAATTTTAATTCAATCAAGTGATGTTATTGTGAATTTTACAATATTTTTCCACTCACAATAACACTATGTTATATAGCTCTAACACGTTGTAAAATGAACTTAAGGTGGATGTATGAAATCATTTTTTAATGACATGTAATATATACTCAATCATCACAATGATATATACATAACACGTCATTTTTTAAAGTAATTAAGATTATATATAATTTTTTAGTGTGTTTCTCTTATTTAATGAAATTATACTTTAATAATTTTCCCTCTTACTATCTTTCCTTATTTCACATTCACCCATAGTTTTTGAAAACCATAAAGAGCAGGTTCACCTTTCCAATTATTGGGATATTCATCCATCCCTTAGACAGACTAGGTGGAAGGATCTCATTGTCATTATCTTTGTGAGATAGTTCATGCCTCGTGATGTAGATGACTTAAATTTGTGATCATAAATGAAAATATACATCATTATCAATTCATTGAATTAAATAAAATATGAATAGAATATAACATTGCTTTTAGGTTTTGGTTGATGTTTTATATTAAATTTGGATTATTTTTATCCCTTATAAAAACCAATAGTTGTATCATATCCCATTTAATATTTTCATATTGATTTATGAATGGTTTATAAGATTATGGATTCATCTGTATGATTCAATTAGTTGAAATGTGTATGGAGGGGTATGTGTTTTATGGAGATCATGTTATATTATTTTATACCATGAGTATTATTGGTCCTTTTCAAATGGTTTCTCTTAGAATACATTTATATGTTAGTTATTTTATATTTACTATCAATGCTATAAATTATTTTTGGAACACACTTTTTTTCTGTGAATACGGATTATATTTTTTTCATATGTTACCTAGTATTATGTTTTTAGGAAGTGTTTTTTAAAACCTATAAGTGATATAAAAATGTATTTAGAGGATATTAATAAAGGATATATAGTTTTATTTTCACAAGGTGTTACATATATTTTAATTGGAATTTAAATTTAATAAAAAAATCCATAAGGTTTGATGGTAAATATCTAAAAAGAGTAATCAAGATAGTTTCACAACATCTTAAATATAATGTATCAAAAGTTAAAATTACAATATATATATAAGGAATTATTTTATATATATAATTATATTAAATTTTAATAAAAGGAACAACAATTCCATGGTGGTTTATATCTTTTCGTGGTCCGTGTTGTTGTTAACAACAATATATTGATGGTAACTATTCCATGGTTTTATGTAATGTAGTTTTACATAATATATGATATTATAGGACGTGTAATTATTATTGTACTCCATTATATCATGATTTATTATAATAAATTTATTATAATTTATAGTATAATTTATGATGGAAAGAAAATTGTTAAGGAGTTAAATATTTCACTATTCAGGGGTGTAGGTTCTAAATTAATTCTATAATTCATCAATATTACTATAAATATATGATATTTTTATTTGTGTTAATGAGTATCCTAAACCCTAGTATATGGAGGAAAATAAGATTATATGGTTTCTATCATTTCCATACTATAATTATCCTAAATTTTAAATCCATCTTTCTATCTCCCTCACACTCTCTTTGCCCCAATGTTCTAGACAATAGTGAGAACATGATGATCCTTCCAATGAATTTGGAGATTCATCCACTCTATGGATAAAATAAGAAAAAAGAGATAATTTGTTATTTATTTGTGAAAATTATTAATCTCATAGTTTACATATTCACTAGATTCAGATCATCATATAAAATATACTCCATTCCAAATTTAAATAATTCAGCCTAACTAAATAGATTTATCTTATTGGGTAATATGTGTAGTTATTTTTTTCTAGTGCATTTAGATAAGTGTTATCCAATTAAAACATAATTCAATTAATATCATGAACCTTATCTTGAATTTGATACATATGTTTAGTTCCCATGATAACTACATCATGACGATTTTTCAAACATGATTGAATTAAATATTTATTCCCATATAAAAATTTATATGGTTCAATGTTTATACTATAATTGAAACTCATTTTGTTTTAAAACTTAATCATGGGAATATTTTTATCCCAAAAACATAAAAAATACACATAAAATTTTTTTATAATAAATTCAAACGTGTAAATGGTATTTTTTATTAACAGTCAATATGAGCATGATAATCCACACAAAATTTTAACTCAATGTTTAAACCTCATTCAAGGCACCTCCAAAACAATAAAGTGAACCTTAAATAATGATTAGGGATGATAGAAAGTGGAACATTATTAATCCTCAAAACATAATTTTCTTTATATTTATAACATAATAAATTAATAAATATCCCCAATTGGAAAAAGATGATCCATTATGGTATGTCGATTAATCATAACCCCTATGGAATATTTTTCTCCCTACTAAATTAAAAAAACCAATGAAAAAAATTCCTTATCATTTATCATATTACAATGATTGTACAGGTAATAATTAATATAACCCAATATAATCATAACAAAATTAATACCTTAATATCATTATTTAGATAATATATTAACAAATAGATTCACATCTAGAGGAACTAAAGGATTAGTGTCTTTGAGATTAGCTATTCAAACATGTTACTTTATGAAAAATTAAAGCATTAATCCACAATAATGCTATCATGGGATTTTTTTATAGATTTATCACATGATATTATCATAACCATAAACATGAGAATGAAGGAATAAATAAGGGATGGCCTCATATTCTTAGTGTGCTAAGAGTATATCAGAATATATCATATTGTAAAATAGAATGAGATAATGAGGAAGAGGATAAATATCTTTCTAATGGATCATATGACCATAGATGAAAATCATAAAACATTATATAGAAAAATATAGTTATAAAAAATCCTTATGTAAGTACAAAGGATATAACATTCCTAAAAATAAATCTTAATAATTACAAAAATTGAGATCATGACAACACATTGTATAATAATTTTAAAATATAGTGCATCCAAAAAACATGGAATATTATGAAAATAAAATAAAAAATTTAAATATAAAATAACATAGTATACAACATTGAAATTTTTAATAACCCTAATATTTGGAACACCTATATGAGAAAACACATTATTTTCATGAATATGTGACCAAAATAATTATATCTATACATGAAAATGTGAGTAAACTCATTATGATTCTGCATTTGTGGTCATATTAATTATGTCTAAACATGAATATCTTGTGAGATATTAAATTAAACAACTTAATTTTGTGTCAATATAGCACCACACCCTCTTATTATCAATGCATGTGCATCCCACATAAAATTAATAATTACCATGTATGGATGAATATATGTTGAAATAATTTTTTCCTGAAACTATTTAAATAACATCACATCACATAAAACTAATAAGTCATATGATATTAGAGATCATATCATTATATTTTTTTCACATTAAAAAAAATTATTGTGTGATCATTATATAATTTTTTGAGATATAATCCATGGAGAATAAAAGTAAAACTGAAAGTACAAAATTTTTCAATAAATATTTTATACATAGTAATAAAATATTATTTGATTATTAAATTCAAAAACAATGTTAGGAGTGAATAATAATTATTTTCTAAACCATTTCATATATCATTACAAATATTCAATAAATCAAAATAATTATAAAATTAATGTAATAAATTTTGTGTGGTAAATAGTTAAAAATTTCCGTTAGTAACATTATTTAAGTCCTTTCAATGAATAAACATCATTGAAGAAATGATGAAATAATTTCATATAATAAAATTATTTTTGGATAAAATGGGTAATATAAATTAAAAATTTATTTTTATTTCCTTGAAAATTAAAATTTATAGGAATGCCATAAACATGGAATAAACATATTCCTTACTAAGATTTGGATTTATTCTTGTTGATGTTATAATTTTATTTTGGAAAATATTTAACAATGAAGTGGTTATTGTTCATAAAAATTTATTTTTAAAGAGAAAAAGTGGATATAAAATAGAAAATATTGAAAATTAAGGATTTTTAGAATAATGAAATTTATATTCAAGTAAGAACGACTATGAAATAATGATTAATATGTTGAGATAATTAAATACATACATTTTTGGGACATTTGGCTCAAAATCCCTTGAAAGATATATGTTTTAATAAAACATTAAATAAATTGAATAATGAGAGGATCATGAAAAAATATAATTGGGGATTTTCTAACATCTTGATATTTTATAATATATTTTCATAAAATTATGTGTAGTTGTTTGATTGCATGATTTATCTTAAATTATGAGTTTATATGAACCAAGATAGAGTAAAACATAATATTATAAAAATAAAATTAAGATAAATGGTTGGGAATAAAAAAATATTAAAATAATTTTTAATGGATTTAAATAATTAAAATGTAAATTTTTATGAAAAATAAGTAAGCGCCCGATTTCAAATAATGTTATTTTATTATTTAAAAAGGTGTTTTCTTTTAATATAATGTTTATTTTATTTTATGTGAAAATGTATTATATTTAATTTCTATTATGTTAAATTTTTTTATTGACTAGTTATATTTTAAAAATAATCATTCCAATACTATCTTCCTTTGAATTTTGAATATTTATTCAAAAAAGATATAATTTTTAGTGAATAGTTTAAAAATATCAATTTTTGTAATAACTATACATTATATTAAATTTCATGTCTTAGAATGTTTTGAATTTTTTCTAAAAGTAACATTATAATCAGTTAAATATAAAAAATAAATTAATAACAAAAGAATCATCGTTATAATTATTTTGTATATATTTTTAGTAAGATTAATAAAAAAATTATCTGAAAATAGTTTTGATTCACATAATGTGCTTTTTTAATTAAATTAAATTATTATTTATTTATTATTTGTTTAAATAAAATTTATTTATTAAATATTCAATAATATTTTTGTAAATTCATTTTATGTTTTTTGTAATGAAAGTACTGTTTTTATATTATGCTTTATACATAGTGATTCAATTTTTTAAATTTGTTTTCCTTTCATGTTGCATACTTATTTAAAATTTTGAATGTGTTAAAGTATATTTCATATTTGTATTAATAATAATTTATATGATAGAATATTTTTATCTTAATTTCTCATCATACTACATTTTGAAAACATAAATATTTTGTTACTATAGTTATGGTTAAAATTGGTTGACTTGGGTGCCAGACCATGCGATGTGGATATGATTGCTACCAAAACCTAACTAGTTATTAATGTTATTTGATATAAATAACATATATTATGATATATTTTAAGTACTATTCATTTTTACCCACATTATAATGAAATTTTCATTAAATATTTGGTATCTATTAAGAAATTCTATGTGTATCCACCCACTCACCATAACAAAGGAACATCTCTTCCTCCATTATTGACACCATTTGAACGTTATAGGTCCAAAATTACCAAATAAAAGGCCTTAAAATATTTATTGACATCATAATATATCTTATTTTCTTCTCTGGATATTGATCCATCATGGATCAATGTGTAAGAAAAGGGTTGTCTCTCAAAGAAGAGATATAAATGATAACCAAGCCCTTTCAATTCTAATTCCCCATAAAATTTTTCTAAACTCATTGAATATATAAAGAATTATTATATTAGTATATAAAAAATAAATATATTTTATTATGGTTATTTCAAAACAAAAACTTTTCATTTTGGAAACATTTTTTAGAAAATTACTTTATATAATTGAAATCATTTAGAAAATTCCATGATTATCCTTCCCCTAAATTTTAAATGTTAACCTTTATTACTCCATTAAAAACACTATTGGATCCCACTATATCTACACATACCTCCTAAAATACCTTCCAATATATCTTCTCGTCATCATAAATCTTTTTGTATTATATTAAGCCCAATACTACAAGGAATGAGGTGTAAGAAATGGGGGTCTATCAAATAAGTGTTATAATTCATAACCATGATCATTCAATATTTTTTCTTCTTAAACATTCAATAATTATTTTAGAAAAATTAAAAAATTGATTCAAAAAATAGAAAAACTATAATTCTATTTTAATACGGTTAGTTCACGGCCATTTACCACCACTTTTCAACCATTTGGGGCATGAGATCATCACTCGTGCGTACATGTCTTTCGCCACCTCCTAACATCGTTAATATTCCATTACCATCACCAACCTTAATGTAAATTTATTAGGATGATTTTATTATTTTTATATGATATTTATAACATAATTATTCTTCTGAAATTTTAATATCATATCTATGTTCTTACCATTTTATCCATTAGAAAATGATAATGTCCCTCACGCATATGTGTTGACTACCACCACCATGATGTAATGTGATATTTTTATCAATTCTGAATAAAATTTCTAATCAAAATGATATATTTAATGAAATTTTTTATATTTATTATATAATAAATATTATTTAAGGTTTATTATTAGATATCATTCGTGATGTTATCAATATAAACGTGGAAACATCTCTTGTGTATATGTATAGATTAGCGTCTTCATAATGTCAGAAATTATTTTTTCACAATAACTTGATATGAATTTTAATAAATTTTTATATGATAAATATATATTTTATTTTTATAATTAATATAATTATTTATATGTATTGTCCATGATACAATTTCAAGGAATACAACTTCCAAAATTTTAAATTCATGAAAAATGAAACAAATAACATATAAAATGACAACCTTAAAAAATTATTAATAATAAATTAGTGTTGGAGAGATATATTAAGTTAATATATTCTATTATATATATAAATATGATAACAAAAAATTTATATTTAATATTCATTCTTTATTCATGAGTTTGGAGAGCTTAAAATCAATTAATATATAAGTTAAGGGTTTCATCTCAATTTCCATTCTTTGAGACATGTCATAATATTATGAAAAAAAATATTTATATTGTTTTTATTATACCAAAGAATGTTTATTTTTAAAATCCATCATTTAATTAAATTTATTTATATAAACATATTTGTTTCATGCTTCTAGTGACCTTCTATTAAAAAAAATTTACTAAAGTAATAATTGTTCTTCATATCAATTTTATTTTGTTCAGTAATGTTTGATGTTGTGAACCTATTTATGTATATAAGGTTTCTAAAACCCCTTTGAAATGTTTTATTTTTTGGATAATAATTTTCATGGTGCGTAATTTTTTATATAATATTATTTCATTCATGGGGTTGGTGAAACAAATGTTACCAAATCATTAAGAGTTTTATTTCAATATCTAATTTTCAGCTTGATTATTTATGATTATGATTTTATAATGATACAATTATATGAAATATCTCTCAAAAATATTACACTACTAGAAAAACAGGTATTTGCGACGGGGCATTTGCGACGGGGGCCCGTCGCAAATAGCCCGTTGCTGAAAACGGTGTCGCAACAACACTTATTTGCGACGGGCCCATCGCTAAAGCCTTTTTTTGCGACGGTCATTCTCCCAGTCGCAAATAGTATTCCGTATTTTTGTAAAGCCATTATTAATAATACTAGTATTTGCGACGGGCATAGTATCCCGTCACAAATACTATGAATAGTTTTTGCAATGGGACCCATCGCAAAAACTATTTTTCAAAAAAAAACTATTAATAATACTATTATTTGCGATGGGCATAGTATCTCGTCGCAAATACTATAAAAAAATAAAAAAAATAAATTATTAATAAATTATTTTAATTAATATAATAATAGAATTATAATTCACAAATAAAAATTATTAATTATTTTAATTAATAAAATAATAATAGAATTATAATTCAAAAATAAAAAATAATAGAATATTAATAAATGATTTAATTAATATAATAATATTAGAATTATAATTCATAAATAAAAAAATATTAATAAGTTATTTTAATTAATATAAAAATAATAGAATTATTTTACATTCAAATATTAAAATAATTCAAGTATTACAAAAAATATAATTAAATTATAATATTATAAAATTTTAATATATATATATATTCTAATATTATAAAATATAAATAATATTATTATTCATATTAATATTGTTATTTAAAAATATAATATTATTAATATTTTATAATGAGACAAAAACTAAGAATAGAAAAAAAAATTGATTTCCCAAATTTTATAAAATATATACAAACTCTAATCTGAAGGAGGGGGGGAGGGGGGAGGTGGGGGATCTGCAGATGGTGGTGGAGAAACTCCATCCCTAAAGCATGAGTGAGTCGGCGCATGTACTCCATCTGCTCCTGATGCTGCTGCTGCCACCGACTCGTCTGCTCCTCGTACAACTGCTGCTGGCGTCGACGCTCCTCCTCATCCTACTGATGCATCCATTCCTGCTCCTGTCGGAGTCTCTCTATCTGTGATGTCTGAGATCGCAACTGATCCTCATACTGTGTAGTAGAGGAAGATGCACGAGCTCCTCTCGAGCTGGACGCCGACATCGCAACACTGCCATAATAATCTCCGGGAGTCAGTCGAGAGCCGATACCAACTACCCGGCCCTTCTCGAAGGCATACTGGGTGGCCTGTATCCATGCTGCATCATCAAACTGACGGGCAGTGGTCTGATCTGATGACTCGGCCTGACTCTCAGGCCGGGCCTGTGACGCTGCGGCCTCATATGACTCCTATAGTTGCAATTTAAAATTAAAATTGTGAATATATTATATGCAGTTAATTTTTAAACATGAAAACAAATAATACTGACCACGATGTGATGCTGACGATCACCTCTGAGCTCCCCAGTAGCAGGTTCACTATACATCCTCCGATATACGTCGTACTCTGTAATATCGGGGTGCTCGACAGCCTATAAGAATAAAAAATAAATTGTTAATATTTATAGTTATATAAAATATTTATAAATAATGTACATACCAGATGCTGTCTATGAGTACTGAAAGAACGACTCCCAGCTCGATGAGTCACCTCCTGTCTCCCCCGATTCTGCCTCCCCACCGATGATCTCCTCTGAAAGGCACCACTCAACCAGTGCGCACATAATCCATCCCATACATGGGATGAAATATACTCTGGTCGGTGTGCTCTAAATGACTCCTAAAAATCTGACACTCCTACTTTCTTCATCGCAGCTTTTCTTAAATTGTGCAAAAACTGATGAAGGCGATCACGCATGGCCACCTCCCATGCCTCGTGGATGACGTCACGCATGGTATCCTCGATGGGATACCATAAACCCTAAAAATAAATCAAAATATCAAGTTATAAATGAAATAATTTTCAAAATAAAAATTATATATTTACGTACTTACCAACCAATGGCCGAACATGGCCTGCTGCACATCAATGGGAATCTGCTCCCATGTGGTCCACGGCTGAGAGAAATAGTTGCGCAAAATAGCGCTGCCCTGTCTGACTGCTATATGCGGAAAACTGAAAAAATAATAAACATTTATTATGTGAATAGATTAATGAAATCTTAGTCAAATCCACAGGTTATCACACAGGTTATCACACCTCCGTGTGCGTGGATCAAACCCAAGACGTGCACGTCGCTCGGGGACGGGGTCAGGAATCATCAATCGTGCAAGACCATGCCCCCTCCGCGTACTCCCTGGAGCGCCTGCAGGCTGAGGGTCATCTGTCAGCAATGCATCCGCATCGAAAGTCAGGTCAGCATCCGCCAACTCACGAAATGTGGCCTCGTCCATCTGAAACAGAAAATGTTAATGTTAGAAAATAATTGATAATTACTATTATATATACATATATACATATATACATATTATGATTGTATATAAATACCATGGATTGCTATTAGTGTTCATCTTCATCATCATCTTCATATATGTCAATGTCATCTTCATATTCCTCCTCAACATCATCGATATCCATTCGAGTTATAGTTGCTTCATCTCTTACCATTTCAAATTCATATGTGACGTCATTAACATCATCGTCATCACTGACTCTTAAATGTGGGGTGTCATCATCGATACTCATGTCTCTTTGTAAAAAAGTTTGATTTTGAGTACTCTCTTGAAAAACATCAATTCTTTTCACATCAGTGAAAGCACATTCACTTTGACTAAACTGATTGTCTCGAATTTTGATTTTTATTATACTCCACCAATCAGTCAAGTCTCTTGATGTTGCACAGTACTTTGCATAATAAACTTCATATTCCTGTTGAGCCAATAAGAATGGTTCATTTACTGCGAGAACACTTTTACATTTAATATCGATGATTCCATGAGTCGTATGAACACGCACGCCTCTCTCTGTATCCAACAACCGACATTTGTACATGGTTATGTAATGTTGTCCAAGATAACAGAGTTCAATGATTTCATCAAGTATGCCATAAAAGTCAACTTCATTTTCTCGATGATGAGATCCTCTCAATATTTTTATTCGGATGTCTTGGAATTAGTAAAGTCAAAAAGATATATGGCTCCTTCATCAACATCCATGGAGGTAAATTGTACGGAGTTAAAAAAACAGGCCAACATGAATATTGACTACCATAAGATCCAAACGGACAGAAACCATCAGTGGAAAGGCCCAGTCGAACATTTCTAGCTTCTAAAGCAAAGGATGGATTCACTCTATCAAAATGTTTCCATGAATCACCATCGGCTGGATGATTCAAGCTTTTATCGGTTAAAATATTCTCTTTATGCCATGACATCATTATCGTTGTATTCTTAGACGTGAATAAACGCTGAAGTCTGGATGTAAGCGGAAAATATCTCAACTGTTTTACAGGAATCAAACCAGACTTCCCGTGTTCTCCTTCTTTATATCTCAGTTGCCCACATGTAGGACAACTATCCAACGACTCATTTTCCCCAGAATATAAAATGCAGTTATTTGAACATGCATGAATCTTCTGACAAGTAAGTCCCAAATTTCGAACCATCCTCTAACTCTCATAGAAATTTGCAGGTAAAACATTTCCTTCGGGTAACAGTGTTTTCAGCAAAGAAAATATCTGGTGAAAACAGGTGTTTGACATTCCGTTATCTGATTTGATAGCCATAAATTTTGCAACTGCTTCTAATTTGCTCATCTTGCTGCCAGGATATAATGCATCCTCAGCATATTTCAATGACTCATAAAATTCAGACGGTGCCAACTCAGGATTTGAAGCTATATCAGCCGGAGTTTCTGTATGTTGAACAGATGAACCTGCAACATCATGTACTAAATCTTGAAACCGGGATGGACCCGAAATCAAGTTGGTATCACCTGCTCTGGAACTGCGTTCACCGTGTTGATAACAAAAAACATAATCTGGTTGAAAACAAAAACGCAAGAGATGTTCTCCCACTTTTTCAAACGTGTCAAACATTCTCAATGCACATTTTCTGCAAGGGCATTTTATTTTTCCTTCTGAAACAAATTCTGAATTTGATTCCGCAAATGATAAAAAAGTCTCCACACCCTCAACATATACTGGATTTAAACCAGAACCGTTTCGATTTCTACGTTGATTTATCCATATGCGGTCACCTAATAATGATTGTTGACGACCTCATTGTTCCATATTTCTCTATAAAATATAAAAGCATTACTGGTTTTGAATAATTTGTTAGAAAAAACACTCAAGTAAAGATTGAATATATTGAGAATAAAGCAAAACATGTTACAAATATTGATAATTTTAATATTATATTGATTTTTTATTATTTTAATAATACTAATATAATTTTTTCATAAACATTATTAATATAATAATAACATTATTACATTATTAGTATATTTTATTATTAAAATTAAAATAACATAATTTTTTATATTATATACAATTCTCCTTTCATCTGTGTGTTTAACATTCTGTCTCCACATGTAATATTTGCATTCACTTTCACCTCTCCATTGGCGAGTAGGTTGATAATTTTGAAAAAGAATGCGAATATTACATGTGGAGACAGAAAACACACAGATGAAAAGAGAATTCTATATAATATAGAAAATTATATTATTTTAATATTAATAATAAAATATACAAATAATGTACTAATGTTATTATTCATAAATATTGGTAATTATTCCAAATTATTGGTAATTATTCCAAATTATTGGTAATTATTTCTAATTATTGGTAATTATTTCTAATTATTGGTAAATATTGGTAAATATTGGTAAATATTGGTAAATATTGGTAATTATTGGTAAATATTGGTAACTATTGGTAATTATTAGTAACTATTGGTAATTATTGGTAACTATTGGTAATTATTGATAATTATTACTAATTATTGGTAATTATTACTAATTATTGGTAATTATTACTAATTATTGGTAATTATTACTAATTATTGGTAATTATTACTAATTATTGGTAATTAATACTAATTATTGGTAATTATTACTAATTATTGGTAATTATTACTAATTATTGGTAATTATTGGTAATTATTGGTAAGTATTGTTAATTATTACTAATTATTGGTAATTATTACTAATTATTACTAATTATTGGTAATTATTACTAATTATTAATAATTATTGGTAATTATTACTAATTATTGGTAATTATTACTAATTATTGGTAATTAATACTAATTATTAGTAATTAATACTAATTATTGGTAATTAATACGAATTATTGGTAATTATTACTAATTATTGTTAATTATTACTAATTATTGGTAATTATTACTAATTATTGGTAATTATTACTATTTATTGGTAATTATTACTAATTATTGGTAATTATTACTAATTATTGGTAATTATTACTATTATTGGTAATTATTACTAATTATTGGTAATTATTACAAATTATTACTAATTATTGGTAATTATTACTAATTATTACTAATTATTGGTAATTATAACCAATTATTGGTAATTATTACCAATTATTGGTAATTATTACCAATTATTGGTAATTAATATCAATTATTGATAATTATTGGTAATTATTACTAATTATTGGTAATTATTGGTAATTATTGGTAATTATTGGTAATTATTTGTAATTATTGGTAAATATTGATAATTATTACTAATTATTGGTAATTATTACTAATTATTGGTAATTATTGGTAATTAATACTAATTATTGGTAATTAATACTAATTATTGGTAATTAATAATAATTATTACTAATTATTGGTAATTATTACTAATTATTGGTAATTATTACTAATTGTTGTTAATTAATACAAATTATTGGTAATTAATACTAATTATTCCTAATTATTACAAATTATTACTAATTATTACTAATAATTGGTAATAATTTCCAATAATTAGTAATAATTTCCAATAATTACCAATAATTGGTAATAATTACTAATAATTCCCAATAATTAGTAATTATTACGAATTATTAGTAATTATTAATAATAATTAGTAATTATTACTAATTATTAGTAATTATTACTAATTATGAGTAATTATTACTAATTATTACTAATTATTAGTAATTATTAATATTTATTATTAATTATTACTAATTATTGGGAATTATTAGTAATTATTACCAATTATTGGTAATTATTGGAAATTACTACTAATTATTGGCAATTATTACTAATTATTGGCAATTATTGGTAATTATTGGCAATTATTATTAATTATTACTAATTATTGGTAATTATTGGCAATTATTGGTAATTATTGGCAATTATTGGTAATTATTGGCAATTATTGTTAATTATTACTAATTATTGGTAATTATTGGTAATTATTACTAATTATTGTTAATTATTACTAATTATTACTAATTATTGGTAATTATTACTAATTATTGGTAATTATTACTTATTATTACTAATTATTAGTAATTATTACTAATTATTGGTAATTATTCCTAATTATTACTAATTATTGGAAATTATTAATAATTATTGGTAATTAATACTAATTATTGGTAATTAATACTAATTATTGGTAATTAATACTAATTATAGGTAATTATTACTAATTATTTGTAATTAATAGTAATTATTGGTAATTAATACTAATTAATACTAATTATTACTAATTTTTGGTAATTTTTCCTAAGTTTTACTAATTTTTCTTAATTTTTCCTAATTTTTCCGAAATTTTTCCTAATTTTTGGTATTTATTACTAATTATTACTAATTATTGCTAATTATTACTAATTATTGTTAATTATTGGCAATTATTGGTAATTATTCCTAATTATTCCTAATTATTTCTAATTATTCCTAATTATTCCTAATTATTACTAATTATTCCTAATTATTCCTAATTATTACTAATTATTACTAATTATTACTAATTATTACTAATTATTACTAATTATTACTAATTATTACTAATTATTCCTATTTATTACTAATTATTCCTAATTATTACTAATTATTACTAATTATTGTTAATTATTGGTAATTATTGGTAATTATTAGTAATTATTACTAATTATTGGTAATTATTGGTAATTATTACTAATTATTAATAATTATTGTTAATTATTGGTAATTATTCCAAATTATTGTTAAGTATTACTAATTATTGGTAATTATTACTACTTATTGGTAATTATTACTAATTATTGGTAATTATTACTAATTATTGATAATTATTACTAATTATTACTAATTATTGGTAATTATTACTAATTATTACTAATTATTCTTAATTATTGATAATTATTGATAATTGTTCCTAATTATTAGTAATTAAATGAATAATTATCAATAATTAGAAATAGTTACCAATAATTACAAATAATAACATTATTAATATATTTTATTATTAATATTAAAATAATATAATTTTCTAATTTATATACAATTCTCCTTTCATCTGTGCGTTTTCTATCTCCACATACAAATAAAACATGTGAAGACAGCAAACACACAGATGAAAAGAGAATTGTATATATATAAAAAATTATATTATTTTAATATTAATAATAAAATAGACTAATAATGTAATAATGTTATTATTCCTAATTATTGGTATTTATTACTAATTATTAATATTTATTCTTAATTATTAAAAATTATTACTAATTATTCCTAATTACCATTAACTATGAACAATACTAATAATTTAAATTTATTAAGTAATAAAACAATGTAAACATAATTAAATTACAACTAATTAAGAATAATTGAAACTAATAAAAAATGAAAAATAAATATTAAATTAAAATTAACATAAATACCTTGAAAATTGATCTGCTCTGATCGTTCTTCAAAACTTTAATATCAGCTCCGGAGAAAAAAATTAAACTGGAGAAAAACTGAACTCTAGAAATATAATTTTGAGAGAAGGATAAGATAGAGAATGAGAATGAAATGAAAAAAACGGATGAGAGTATTTATAGGTTAGAATATTTGCGACGAGACACCCGTCGCAAATAGTATTATTTGCGACGATACCCATCGCAAATACCTTAACCAACATTTATTACGGTCAACGGGTAAATAGTTATTTGCGACGGGTCCCGTCGCAAATAACCACCTGCCGACATACTATTTGCGACGGGGGAATAATCCCGTCGCAAATACCTTTTACTGCCGCCGGTTATTTGCGACGGGAATATGCCCCCGTCGCAAATAAGTTTCCCGCGATTTGGCGCGCAAACCGCGCCAGTCCTTTTGCGACGGGGAAAGTTGTCCCGTCGCAAAAGGCTACTTATTTGCGACGGGCAAATAACCCCGTCGCAAATTATAGCATCCCGCCATTTTATCACATAAACATTAATTACATTACACAAAACTGAGGATCGTTAAGGTTTAGTGTCTTGGAAACAAGGATCATAATACAAAAAAAAACATAAAAACATTCTTCTTAAACACTTGAAAGGCTTCTCCTCATGTTCACCCTAAGCTCATTACTGAATCTCATAACCTGGGGACATACATCAAAAGAAAGGGTGAGCAGAAGGCCCAGTAAGGGAAACAAAAGGAACATTTTACATGTGAACTTGATATACTTCAATAAGGACATGAAAAGAACATTAAAGCATAAGAATGAAAATCATGAGGAATTTCATAATAAAAATAACATTTTCCATAACTTGAAGATGTGGCTACATCATTTAACATAGACAATCATGAACATATCACCAAGGTCCATCCCCAAGGTGTCATTTGAAAATTACCAAGGTTATTCACCAAGGTATCATGAAAATTGTAATCTCTAGTGGTTACATCATCACCCAATGCATTGGAGCGCTATCAGGGCGCACCCTTAAATTTGCCTTTATTGTCATGTGAGCCACATATATCATCATCAAACATTTCATAAATAACCCATATAGCATAAAATAAATGGGTTTCATTTCATAATCATAACATTTTAAAAACTGCTTTAATGACATGATCTTTACGGCACTTTAAACCCATGGAAAGGGAAGCGGGTCTCATGTATGTAAATCCCAGAATTTAAAATGGAACATTTTGATATATATGTGAATACCCTTGTAGAAATAAGAGCTTTGAGTATTCACTTTATAACATAAAATAATTTTTGAGAAAAGAGAGAGGCATTTTGAGGGGAAAATTCTGCAGCATAACGGCTATGTTACAAGGTTTTAGAAAACATTGAGAAGAGAGGGGACATGGGTCAAACATTCATAAATGACCCATCAAACAGTAGAGGGACAAAATATAAGGGATTTATGAACATGGTAATGAAATTTGAACATATACCATATGAAATGAAGAACATGAAAGGAAGAAAACAAAACAAGATTTCTCTTGTGAAAATTCGGCAGCCTAACGGCATCACTTAAACGTCAACAAAATTGAATTGACAAGGTCAAATAGGGTCTCTCATCATATGAAAATAAGAGTCCAGTATGATAGATATAAATATCATACCCCAACATAATATAAAGGAACTTGAAAGAATTGACATGAAAGTAGAACTTCAAAACGAGAAGGGTGAAGAACCACTTAAAAATTCGGCAGCCTAACGGCGCCACTTAAGACATCAAAATACTGAATTGAAGATATCAAATGGGGTCTCTCATCATGTGATCATAAAAGACCAGTATGATAAATATAGAGATCATACCCCAGCATAATAAAAATGAACTTGAAAGAATTGACATGAAAGTAGAACTTTGAAAAAGAGAGAGGTGAATGAATCCCTTGAAAATTCGGCAGCCTAACAGCGCCACTTAAACTTTCTTAAAACGAAATGATGAGAGTAAGAGGGGGTCTTTCATCATATGAACATAAAAAGGGCAGTAAGAGGAGTATAAAAGAACATCCTCCAAAATAAGAACATGTAGCATAAAAGGAATGACATAAAAGAGATCACTTGAAAAGAAAGAGAGGGGTCGGATCCCTTACCTTAAAATGTAACTCTTAAACCTCAAAGGTTGGGACCTTGAGGGCTTGGGGGCACCTTGGGAGGACTCCTTGGGAGGTAATGAGACCAGAACTTCGTTGGGGAAGAGTGGGGAGTCAAATGGATGAGAGGATGGCTTGGTATTTATAGGGAAAGTGAGGGGACAAGGCATTAATGGCAAAGGGACACCTCATTAGTGGTTTTGGAAAAACCATGGGCTTGCCCATGGTATTTGCCCATGGTATTGGCCACTTGGGACACCTCATACCTTATCTCACTATTCATAATTCGAACATATTGATTACAAACTTAATACATCATTTAATGATGTCATTAAACACCCGTAACTTAAAAACTGTATTTTCACTATTCATCAAAAATTCAACTTTCTCAGAATAATCCCAAAATTTCACCTTAACCAAATATCAACGCTCTGATTACAAATATGAAATCCATTTTATAAAAATAATTTTCTAAATATTTTTAATTTAATTTTTTAAATAATAACACTATTCATCGAAAATTCATTTTTTCAGAAAAAACCCCAAAAATTACCATAACATAATATCGATTCTCTGAGTTCAAAAATAAAGTCATTTTTATAAAAATAATTTTCTAATTATTTTTAATTAAATTTTTAATTAAAAAACACTATTCACCCGAAAAAAATAATACTTGAATAATAATTAATGAAACCGTTATTTAACTATTTTATTGAATCACATTACTTAATCAAGGTGCCTAGATTATTTTAAAACTTTCTTTAAGTGAGATTACTAATCCATTAGGTCATATTACTAATCCTAATCATAAAATCACTATTCATAATTTACTATTCATCAAAAATCAAGTTGATCTTATTAGACTCTAAATTTCGTACTGAACATAATTGTAGAAGACCATTTTTCGAAAATCATTACACATTTTTAATTATTTAAGGTTTACACAAAAATTTTTAAAATATCCTTTTTCTAAAATTCATCAAAAATATGCATACAATATTTATCCGGTCATTTGAAAATTCATAAACATCATCATAAGAAGAAATCCAAATTTTTTATTTAAAAAAAAGGATTACACAAGGCAATTACGGTCTCGTTACATAACCCCTTATAATACCAGCATAGGACCTAAGAGTAAGGTGTGCTAGGGTGATAGAATTTTGGGGCGGCTCAGTCAACATTGCCCGAGTAGTAATTTCTATCAGTTTGAACTTCTCGCGAAGGCGATTCCGTTCTAGCTTCACATGATGAAGTTCGGCTTGGATTTGGTCCAGAGCAAAGCCCAATGGTGCTACCTCCTTCCCAATCTCTGTTAGATGGGCTTCGATCGGCCCAAGGCTACTAGGTGAGGCCATCAAATCTTCTTTCTATAATAATTAACCAAGATTACTTAAATTTAGAGACAATAATCAAAACATTTTGTTCACGGTGGTCATATTGACCGATGGTCATATAACACTCAAAAACCAATGGTCTCATTTTATTTATAATCATGTTTATCAAATAAAACATTTTTTTTGAGTATAAAAATAACACATGAAATTAGGAAACAAGATTTATTCAAAATTTTGGGTCGTTACAATCTTCCCCCCTTAAGAAATTGCGTCCTCGCAATTTTAAAATTGGGTTTTGAAATTTCATTGAAAGTCCCACATCGGAAAAGGAGTCAGTAAAACTATTACTTTAAAATAAAGAAAGGGAAGTACAAAGGTCACCCGAGTTAACCCACACTAGGGTTCCATGTAGGAAAACATGGACATGGAGGAGAAAACAAAGGGTCAAGTTCTGAGGGAGAGTGATAGAGAACATGATTAGGAGAAAGTTAACCATGAGAAAATCTCAAACTTATGATGTGTATAAACGGTCTTTGATTACCTAGTAGGAAACGTAAACCAACAACATTTTTGTTTTACGTTTCTTTTCATAATTTTGAGGATTTCATTTACTACATAGAACAAAAACATATGAAAATATACCTACCTTCAAGTAGAGTTTCATCCTTTAACAAGTCCCTACCAACACTAATATTTTCTCCAAATGATGAGAATTCAAAAACACTTGGTCTCATAAAAGCACAAGAATCATCTTCTATAGAATCACATAATCTACAAAAGATTAACTATCTATTTCTTCTATCTTTAAACATTATCCCAAAAACATAAAGGTTAAGGTAAAACAACTCTTCAAAAATAAAGAATCCCATAGGAATGGAAACTACTTTTAAATCATCAAAGTTCCATGGTACTACCCAAAGTTCATCATAGACCGTTCCATAAATAACGGTCCTTAAAATTCCTCAAAACAAACCAAACTAAGATTGAAACCCAAATAAAATAAGGATTTGATAACATAGTCTTCCAAAACAACTTCATTGTTCATCTCCAGACAACATCAACCACTCCTAACATCTTATAAAAAAAATTAGCTAACCTAAACATATTTTACCCAAGATAGGTTAGTCATTCCCATAAGTAACCTAAATTACTATAAGTTCACCTTAAATTCCTTGATTCTTCAAAATATAAGTCAACCTTACTCCTCAATGAAAATACCGTAGTAATCTATTTACCTCGATCAAATATGGTTCCCAAAATAATGAACGTCTTCCAAAATAATAATCATATTTTAATCCCCTAATCATCCCTGTCATATTAATACGAAAATCGTCGCATTTCCTATCACATTGGTTGTCAGAACATGTTCTTCCATTTCCCACCATTAACTAAGAAGAGAAAGCATAATTAGGGGCTTAAGTACTTAGCTAATAATCATGAAAAGGAACTGAAAGCATATAAGGATAACTTGTATATGAAAGGTATACCCTAACTTATGATCTCCTAGGTTCCCATCTAGGTTATGAATGATCATATATTCTTATGTGAACCTTTATTTTATTTTATCTTTGTTCCTTTAACAATGGTTCATACCAAGCTTATGAATTTACCAAAGCATATCCCCCGGGAGTGTCGTAACCAAGAGTGCAGCAAGGCCCGTTGTCGTGTACCAGTTCCCGTTCGAGTCTAGCTCAAAGCGGTGTTTTCGGGTTTTACCCCTATGTACATCTGTGCCAGAGCCACCTCTACCTACTCGTATCCAGACAGGGATGTATTTGCTTGGCAACCCCTTACTTAATACTCACCAAAATACCAGGAAGATTTCCTATATTAAACTTTTCTATAGGGTTCCTCCTAGAGTTTTCATATCCTAATTTCCACAAATAACTAAACCATCCTTTGATACCAACTATAGCATCCCGCCATTTTATCACATAAACTTTAATTACATTACACAAAACTGAGGATCGTTAAGGTTTAGTGTCTTGGAAACAAGGATCATAATACAAAAAAAAACATAAAAACATTCTTCTTAAACACTTGAAAGGCTTCTCCTCATGTTCACCCTAAGCTCATTACTGAATCTCATAACCTGGGGACGTACATCAAAAGAAAGGGTGAGCAGAAGGCCCAGTAAGGGAAACAAAAGGAACATTTTACATGTGAACTTGATATACTTCAATAAGGACATGAAAAGAACTTTAAAGCATAAGAATGAAAATCATGAGGAATTTCATAATAAAAATAACATTTTCCATAACTTGAAGATGTGGCTACATCATTTAACATAGACAATCATGAACATATCACCAAGGTCCATCCCCAAGGTGTCATTTGAAAATTACCAAGGTTATTCACCAAGGTATCATGAAAATTGTAATCTCTAGTGGTTACATCATTACCCAATGCATTGGAGCGCTATCAGGGCGCACCCTTAAATTTGCCTTTATTGTCATGTGAGCCACATATATCATCATCAAACATTTCATAAATAACCCATATAGCATAAAATAAATGGGTTTCATTTCATAATCATAACATTTTAAAAACTGCTTTAATGACATGATCTTTACGGCACTTTAAACCCACAGAAAGGGAAGCAGGTCTCATGTATGTAAATCCCAGAATTTAAAATGGAACATTTTGATATATATGTGAATACCCTTGTAGAAATAAGAGCTTTGAGTATTCACTTTATAACATAAAATAATTTTTGAGAAAAGAGAGAGGCATTTTGAGGGGAAAATTCTGCAGCATAACGGCTATGTTACAAGGTTTTAGAAAACATTGAGAAGAGAGGGGACATGGGTCAAACATTCATAAATGACCCATCAAACAGTAGAGGGACAAAATATAAGGGATTTATGAACATGGTAATGAAATTTGAACATATACCATATGAAATGAAGTACATGAAAGGAAGAAAACAAAACAAGATTTCTCTTGTGAAAATTCGGCAGCCTAACGGCATCACTTAAACTTCAACAAAATTGAATTGACAAGGTCAAATAGGGTCTCTCATCATATGAAAATAAGAGTCCAGTATGATAGATATAGAGATCATACCCCAACATAATATAAAGGAACTTGAAAGAATTGACATGAAAGTAGAACTTCAAAACGAGAAGGGTGAAGAACCACTTAAAAATTCGTCAGCCTAACGGCGCCACTTAAGACATCAAAATACTGAATTGAAGAGATCAAATGGGGTCTCTCATCATGTGATCATAAAAGACCAGTATTATAAATATAGAGATCATACCCCAGAATAATAAAAATGAACTTGAAAGAATTGACATGAAAGTAGAACTTTGAAAAAGAGAGAGGTGAATGAATCCCTTGAAAATTCGGCAGCCTAACGGCGCCACTTAAACTTTCTTAAAACGAAATGATGAGAGTAAGAGGGGGTCTTTCATCATATGAACATAAAAAGGGCAGTAAGAGGAGTATAAAAGAACATCCTCCAAAATAAGAACATGTAGCATAAAAGGAATGACATAAAAGAGATCACTTGAAAAGAAAGAGAGGGGTCGGATCCCTTACCTTAAAATGTAACTCTTAAACCTCAAAGGTTGGGACCTTGAGGGCTTGGGGGCACCTTGGGAGGACTCCTTGGGAGGTAATGAGACCAGAACTTCGTTGGGGAAGAGTGGGGAGTCGAATGGATGAGAGGATGGCTGGGTATTTATAGGGAAAGTGAGGGGACAAGGCATTAATGGCAAAGGGACACCTCATTAGTGGTTTTGGCAAAACCATGGGCTTGCCCATGGTATTTTCCCATGGTATTGGCCACTTGGGACACCTCATACCTTATCTCACTATTCATAATTCGAACATATTGATTACAAACGTAATGCATCATTTAATGATGTCATTAAACACCCGTAACTTAAAAACTGTATTTTCACTATTCATCAAAAATTCAACTTTCTCAGAATAATCCCAAAATTTCACCTTAACCAAATATCAACGCTCTGATTACAAATATGAAATCCATTTTATAAAAATAATTTTCTAAATATTTTTAATTTAATTTTTTAAATAATAACACTATTCATCGAAAATTCATTTTTTCAGAAAAAACCCCAAAAATTACCATAACATAATATCGATGCTCTGAGTTCAAAAATAAAGTCATTTTTATAAAAATAACTTTCTAATTATTTTTAATTAAATTTTTAATTAAAAAACACTATTCACCCGAAAAAAATAATACTTGAATAATAATTAATGAAACCGTTATTTAACTATTTTATTGAATCACATTACTTAATCAAGGTGCCTAGATTATTTTAAAACTTTCTTTAAGTGAGATTACTAATCCATTTGGTCATATTACTAATCCTAATCATAAAATCACTATTCATAATTTACTATTCATCAAAAATCAAGTTGATCTTATTAGACTCTAAATTTCGTACTGAACATAATTGTAGAAGACCATTTTTCGAAAATCATTACACATTTTTAATTATTTAAGGTTTACACAACCATTTTTAAAATATCCTTTTTCTAAAATTCATCAAAAATATGCATACAATATTTATCCGGTCATTTGAAAATTCATAAACATCATCATAAGAAGAAATCCAAATTTTTTATTTAAAAAAAAGGATTACACAAGGCAATTACGGTCTCGTTACATAACCCCTTATAATAACAGCATAGGACCTAAGAGTAAGGTGTGCTAGGGTGATAGAATTTTGGGGCGGCTCAGTCAACATTGCCCGAGTAGTAATTTCTATCAGTTTGAACTTCTCGCGAAGGCGATTCCGTTCTAGCTTCACATGATGAAGTTCGGCTTGGATTTGGTCCAGAGCAAAGCCCAATGGTGCTACCTCCTTCCCAATCTCTGTTAGATGGGCTTCGATCGGCCCAAGGCTACTAGGTGAGGCCATCAAATCTTCTTTCTATAATAATTAACCAAGATTACTTAAATTTAGAGACAATAATCAAAACATTTTGTTCACGGTGGTCATATTGACCGATGGTCATATAACACTCAAAAACCAATGGTCTCATTTTATTTATAATCATGTTTATCAAATAAAACATTTTTTTTTGAGTATAAAAATAACACATGAAATTAGGAAACAAGATTTATTCAAAATTTCGGGTCGTTACACAAATGCCCTTTTTTCCCATAGTGCTATATTGATTCTTATTATATATTTATTTCTTGAGATTACATTTTTTTATTTCCTTTTCCTCTCTTTAAGAAATCATGAGACTGAAAATAATATTTTTATTAAACACCGAACATATTTCTCTCTTCATCTGTGAATCATATCTTCCATGTCAATACATTCATTAAAATGTTTATAGGAATGATTTTGATAATATTAAAACTTTCTTTAATTTTATTTATATTATATCTTATGATAAATACTTTGTTTTAAAATTTACCTTCATATCATTTTTCAAATGTGTCAATTTTTTCGTTTTGCTGAAAACATGAAATGATTTTTTTAATGTAAATCGCTTGACCATTTATCTAAAAAATCATAAATTATAATTTTATTTAAAATTAATTTATATGTTTCAATGGTAATTTGAATATAAGTTTTTAACATGATATTTTATGAAATTATTTTATTTTAAAAAAATGATTTCAAAAAGATATGGGTATTTTTTGTAAGAAATTTCCATATAATATTTTAAAAAACTCATCTATAATGAAATAAATATATATTTATTATGAAATATAGGTGATATGATCCAATATTACCAAATTTCTTCTCCATATAGATAGTTTATCATGATGATGTTGAAATTTTAATGAATCTCATATCAATTCTATGGGATCTGATATGATGATATAATGAATGATTTAAGATACTATAGCATTTATAGTATTGTTTTTTGTTATATTATTTGTGGTCAATGAATTATATATCTCTTCTTTGCATTATAATAAGGGTATCTTAAAAGATAATAATGAATAGAATGGTGATTCAACCATGTTATATAAGGGAAATATTCCAATAATAAATTATCGTTTATGAACCTCGACTATAGAAATGATGGAATGGGAAGTAAACCCAATCCACTATGATAGTTTAGAAACTAGAATTTAATATGGAAATGATTTTCAATTAATATATGAATGAAAAAAATGATATTCTTTATTCTTATGTTATGTTCTCATTTATCATGAATGATTATTGATGATTCCACACAATCTTGCCTTATGTATTTTGTTTGAAAACCCCTTAAAACTTGTTTCATGATTAATGATATTTGAATAAAATGATATAATTATTATATGTCATAAATCATTTTCTCACACATTCTTGTATATTTTATAACCACATTTAATATTTTATTGATATCTCCTATGTTTACACGTAATAATAATATGAGCTGTCCATTTTTTATGTTCCCCTTACCCAGGTTATAAAGAGAGTTTTCAGGTATGATATGTCAACAAGGGGTTTAGTTATAAAGAATTATTTTTAAATGATGTAGATATTTTAGTCACATGTTGTTTATATTTCCATGTTTTTATTTTCTAAAAAAAAATTATGTTCATGGAGTAGATCTCAATGATTTGTAATTATTTTTATCCAGTAATCTGAATTATTAATATAAATTTTTTTTGGGGCTCTGTATTTAGTATGAGAGAAAAGATAGGTAACATTTAAAAACATGGATATATAAGAATTAATGATAACTTTTGGGATATTATTAACTATTGGATGATATTATAACGTTTTTATATGAAAAATATTAGTTAATTTTATAATTATAAATCCATTTTTGGTTACTATCAGTGGATGTGGTTTGAAAACAGATTTAAATTGGGATTATATAATCAAAAAGGGCCGGTTGAATATATCTCGACCCTTATTTTGGTAAATTCTAAATGATAAATTATTATTACCTTTTTTGGAATTAATTTGGATATTTTATTGTTAACAAACATTCTATGTAATTATATATTCATTATTTCCTAGTTAAATAACCAATTTTGGCGTTTTAGGTTTTTATTAGAGGCACGATGAAGGTTTAGTGGTGTTGGAGCTACAAGTTTGTTGTCGTAGGTTCCTTTCTAGGTAAATATATAATCACATAATGATAGTTTTATTCTTTTAATTTATATAGTAAATTCATTTATTGAATTTGGGATGGTATATTTGTGCTTAATTAACTCAACAATTAAAAGATAATTCATGATATGAATTAAATCGAGACTGATGTGCTAGAAAAATCCATGATTTTTCATGTAGTCTTCAGTTCAAGGAGTGGAAAAAATTAAGTGGATTCAAGTATTAAATGGATGGATGTATAAAATCTATGAAGTGAATATGTGATTCATGAATAGAACACTGTTTTTTCTATCTTGATTGAAAATATCAAGGATCACTCAGATTATTTTCTTATTCAATTATTTACCACAAACATTGGATGTCAATTAGGTTCATTTAGATGATCTTCCCCCATTACCATTGATTTTTTAGATGGATTATTGTGTTTTATCATTTGTAATCCATGTTGGGTTATCAACATTATCTCCTTGTATCATTTTTTCTTTCTTTTTAGGATTTACAATGTTGAGGTTTTTTTTATATTGATATGTTTGGGTAGTGATTTTGATGATCCAATATTGATCATCAGGTTGATACATTGTTTTATAATGTATTTTTATTTTCTTGATAGTTTATCATTTTCCATGATACTTTTGGTGAATCAAGAATCACTATAAATGTAGGGAATAAACATTCTCCCAAATTTATGAGCATGTGTGAGTATTTAATTATTTAAATATTCCCTAGGGGGAATATTAATGTTAATCTTAATATATTATTAAATTAATTTTTTATGCTATAATTCATGGAAATGGGTATAAATGTTATGATTTTCTAAATTGATTATATTAATTTTGTGTTCATTCTTATATGATATCATTTTTAAAAAACAATAGATGTTGGTGTCCTTGAATGTGAT
The DNA here is from genome assembly GCA_963277665.1 of Viscum album. Classification (NCBI taxonomy): domain Eukaryota; kingdom Viridiplantae; phylum Streptophyta; class Magnoliopsida; order Santalales; family Viscaceae; genus Viscum; species Viscum album. The sequence goes on along the minus strand of OY728121.1, from coordinate 1,186,319,216 downwards.
TAGTTGATATTTATATGATAACCTTGCAATATTGAATGTTTTATGACATCCTGTGTTTAAGGATATGAATTTATATATAGATAAATAATTTATTTACCATTGAAATATATATTTTTTTTGATAATACCCATTCTTAATAACTTCTTATTGTAATGTAATACCTCGAACATAAATTATAGATTTTAGGATGTGATACAATGTGTGGTTGTGGTTGTTGTATAGCCTGTTTTGATGCGGGATGTTTTGTGGTGATAGTATAGACCGGGTGGGTTACTAAATATATTGGGATATAATTATATGGTCTTCTAGAATAGTATTTATTGTGAGAATATTTGAAATTGTAGTGTCAATCAATTGTTTTATTGGGCGACAGTTTTTATGTGTGATGGTAGAGACGAGATCTTGTTCAGATGACTTGGCTTTGATGTTTTGGGATTGTGGTAATGGTTTTTGTGATACTAGAGTGATATTTTATCATGTTTTTGGGTTATTTTCTCGGTTATCCATTGATTAAATTATAATGATGAATAAAATTACATGGGTTTGTAAAATAAATGAATTGAATGGAATTAATGTGGTAATAAAATAAAATTTATTAAATGATAAATGAATTTTTCATGATAATGTGAGTGAAATAGATTATTAAATGGGTGTTATATGACACTAAATAATCTATAAAATGATGTAACTTGTAATTTAAAGTGGATATATGTTTATATGTGTGTTGTTTGTGTGATGTGATACACATAGTGGAAGAAATAGTTGTGAAGGTTGTTTTGTAGTGAATTTGTTGTGATGTGGTGTATCCTACTGCAGTTTATGTAAACCCATAGCTTAGGTATTGTGTTCTACATACATTTCATGTAATTTATGTTATTTTTGAATGCTTCTCAACTGATTTGGATAACATTTCCAATGACTAATTGTTTAGGGTTATGGTATTTTTCCCCCAACATCCAGGAAAGTAGTGATACAGATGGATGAACACCCCCCCCCCTCCTCACTCATCATTCAAAATTAATAATATCAGTTTCTGTTTGATATTAACCAAGGATAATATAAGTTTTTTTGTAGATTACCTCATGTTGATGAGGATTTGATATAATGTAAGGGAAATTAATGGTGGTAATAGGTCATGGGGATGATATCCATTGTGACCTTCTATATTCTATGTCAAGGGTTATGGGAAGTAGAAATTATATGATGAGTTTTTTGAGGGGATGATGACTGATTCATTCAACTGTTGATATTCCTTGCAAGGGATGGTTAGGTAGAGATACATCCTAGACCATATCAAAGATGGATAGATATATGATGTGATATGTATGGATAGGATGTGATTATTGTACATGTTTTTTTTGTTTGTGAGAGTGTAAATTAAAGGGGGAAATGAATGTGGGCTTCTGTCCATTGTATTATTTTGATATTAAGTTTCAATATTAGATGTTGTATTTTCAATGTGTTATATAGTGAGGTTGGGATATGATTGTTGACTTGTTAAGGATAATTTGGTTCTGTTATTTTTTGGTTTGTTTTTTATATTTCTGTTTTCACATTAACCTCTGATATATTGGGTATGATACAAATTAGTGTACATGTTATGATCAGCATATATATATATAGAATGTTTTTTAATATTCCATGCAGACATTGGGGACCACGTTGTACATTAATATATTAGTTTTTTTTTGTGAGTCACTACAATGGAAATTTCATATATATTTTCCTACAGACTTTTATTTTAATTTTTTGAAAATTTTAATTTATTGCGGGATGGTTTGTGTTTACTTTAATATCATTTTTGTAGTTTTGTGGGGGGTAATATATCTTTATCCAATGTTATTATATTGGGTAATACCTTTCATATGTATTATTTTTATAACCTTAGAAATTATTGTTATCATACAAGCTACTAGAGGTAGGAATCATGGGTCATTATCTCCTATCCAACATTACCATCCTATGAGGGGAACCATTATAGAAAGGGTATCCTAAAAAATTGATATCTATGGTATTACTTGAGATATTTGATAGATATTGGAGTTAGAAACTATGAGTATTTCATGGGTTATTTGGGAAACATTCATTGATGAACCTATTTTTTGACTTATAGCAAGAATATTGGCTAAGACATGGTATTTTAGATCCCCATCATGATCCATTGAAAGTGAGTTACATGAATCAGGATTAATTCTTTTCATCACTTAATTAGGTGATTATTGTAAATTAAAATTAATTAGTTAAATAAATAATGAGAAAATTCCATGCTATTGGGATTAGGACTTCTCTTTAATTTTTAGGAATGGATCCTTATCTTAATCAATGATTTTGTTTACATAGGAGAGTATTAGTGGGATGATCTAGTTGATCATTATAGGACTAACCGGATAGATTATGAAGAGGCATTTTGGAGGAACTCTCTTTCCTTAAAATGGTATATTTTGTGATTGTTTGATAAGAGAATATCATATCTAGATACAAATCACGGTTTGGAGGAGTTCCAAAAAATTATTGACCTAATTAAATATTGGGAAGAGTTTTTGTTGTTATTAAAATTTGGTTAGATTTTGGGAGAGATGAATCAATGGTAGACATTGTATCTTGGAGACCAAAAAAATTTAGACATTTTATGGCTAGACATTCAGAATGAGTTCTCCTTAGAATTCCTATCATGAGTGGTGAAGTAAAAAAAATTACGAGATAATATCCCTTTAATAGAGAAGATTATGTGTGTTGGACATTGAGATCACATTCAATGGTTTCCCTCACTCTTCCCTCGATTCCTCTCTACATGAAGATTCTATAAATAAATAAATAGTAGAGGTGTTACACCTAGTGATCAAGTATAAATTCACATTATTTAATATTTCTATTTACATTTATGTGAAGAGAAAGAATATGTTATAAAGTACATTATTACCCAATGAGGTGAGGATCATGATTGTGGATAATAGAGAGACTCAAAAAAATTCTTTAAGGTAGTTGGTCAAATTTGTTTATGAAATCTTGGATTTGAGCATTGGGGAACAAACCCTGATAGATCTATTAACATATTTCTTTAAAATCTGTATTTTGATATAATTCAAAGGTTTTCATGTTTTCATTATATTTCAATAGGTTTCATGGTCACTTCCAAAAGATAGATTGAATTTTCTATGGGAGGCTAGTTTCATATAAATGGTTATGAACCTTTTCAGAAGCATCATCAATTGCCTTCGATGCAGATTCGGCAGCATAGAACGTTGACCCTTATTTAGTAGATAAGGGAATATGGTGTTGGAAGGGGAATCTTCATTATGGTCTCTATCAATATGTACCTAGTCCAAAGTGTGATCATGGAGGTAAACTGTAGAGATATATAGGATATATGTGTTGTTTGATACAAATGATTTTGGAGAAAGCACCAACAGGTCTATAGGTTTTCTTTGGTACGACCAGTTTATTATCTACCGTTGTATATAATTTAATTTTTTTAAGAGAAAATCATTCATATATTTCTCCAAAATTGATTCGTACCTTTAGTATGGATGTGTAGGTACATCTTGTTCATCTAGTATTATATACACTGGTTGGAAGTCAGGCTTCCTGGTTTATTGTTTGTTTTGGGTGATCTAAAATGGTGATCTAGAAACACTATTTAGTGGGAAATTTCATTAATCTCCAGATAAATTCATGAAATTTTATCAATTGAATATATTATCTATACTATTGGGTTAAATACCTTATTTTTCATAGAATATTGTTTTATTTCCTAATTTGTAAGGATAACGAGTGGCATTAGATGGTGAGATGTTTTATATGATGGGTGGATTGAAAGTGTTATCTCTTTTATGTCACCAGGTAGAGCTAAAAATAGAACTCTATCCAAGTAAATCTCAAGGGTTATGGAGGAGTTCTTGGATGTTTAAAAAATTGATGGTTTAACACAACATCCACAATGAGACATCATATATGAGTTTGTTTTTTCACCTATAAAATCACCAATTTTGATGGATCCTAGTCGAATGGTTCTTATTTAGTTGTGTGAGTTTAAGAAACATGGTGATTATCCAGAACCATTACTCGCATTTAAGGATTTATAATCTATATGTCAATGTTAAGGGAGCTAGTTGGTTTATAAATATCAGCTATCATTTGGGATATCACTAGATGTGGTTGAAAAATGATGGTATCCTGAAGACATCCATCATGTTTATATATGATCACATAGAGTTTGTTGTTATTTTATTATGTGTCAAGAAGCTATCAGATGTGTTCATTGAGATCAAAATATTCATATTACACATGTGCCTAAACTATTTAATCATCTTGTTCAACAATGAGATCATGATTTACATGATGTTATATAAATAAAATGTTGAAAATATTTGTGGAATTATATATGTCCCCTCAAAACACTTGCTCTATGGAATTTTTATTAATTATATGTTTCAGATATTGGAGTTTCTTTTCTATTGACATGTGGTGTCTCAAAAAGGTGTGTTCATTGACCCACCAAAGGTCAAGGTAGCTTTTTCTTTGGTATCACCCAAGAACATAGTATATTTTAATTGTACATTGTACTTTCAGGATATTATACGAACTTTTTGTCTTATTTATCTAATTATTTATATCTACTCTCATCTTTTAGTAAGATGAACTAGTCCTTCTTATAGACTGATCAATTCCTGAAAGTATTTGATTACCTGAAAATTAAAATATCTTTTCCTCAGTGAATAATTTCTTAAAGAGGGTTAGATGATTATGGTTTTCTTTTACATTTACAATCTATTATTTGGATGCTTCATGGCAAAACATAGGCTTGTGAAATCCTATGGGTCTACACAGTTGTGCATCCACAAGAATAACCATTCCCTCCATGATGCTATGATTCTACGAGTTTATTTTAACTGAAATATATTGTGTAATTTCAGTATTGGATAGTGTTTAGTGATTATTAATATACAAAATATCATGAAACACATCTTCCATTAGTAATATTTCAATATATTCCATTACTGTTTGATAAAGATTCTTCAATATTTTTTGTGGATCTCAAACACCCTTGGGAAAGGGGAATGTTATAACAAATGAAATGAGTTATAATTTGAAAGGAGATGTTTTCTAGAAGTCAGCCTATGTTTGGAAAAGGATTAAGGTTATTACATAAATTCATTCTGATGTAAGTGAAAATTGTGTCCATGGTTTCCTTTTTCCGATGACTGTGGAGTAATTAACGATGAAATATGTATAGAATCTCAGTTTCCATACTTCGATTTGTCATATATTCATGATCGTGTTGTCTATGGTGATGATTTATAGGAATATTCATTGGTTGGTAAGATAAATATATTGTTATAGGGGAGGATGTATGTGTCATTTTTTATTTTATATGGCTCAATAATGAATTTAATAGGTCACCTTTAGTGGTATATCTATATGTGACCAATATGTAATTTGGCATGAAGAGACAACCTTAATGGTTGTGGATGAAATTTTTAGAGGAAGAGTTCGTGGTAATGTGTATAGTTTTTAAATATTTTAAATAAGAAATAAATGTTCCAAGAATTTTCTAAGAGATCTTATATATTAACAAATAAAAATGAGATGACATATCAGTGAATTTCATTCCAGAGTTACACCATGCTCAAGGATGATGTGAGGAAATTTGGATGACTATTTAATGGCTTATAATGATAGCATGTTATCGATCAATATTTGAGTTGAGTTTCATGGATATAATAGAGTTGTGTTATATATATTATAGAACTATGATTCACTGGAAACAGTGTACCGTAACATTTGATTAGGATCCATATTTTATCTTGTGAGTCTTTTGGATATTTTAGTATGACAAGGGTTCATAGTTGTAACATATCACTCTTTTAAACCAAAAATAGATAGATAAATGTATCTTACCTTTTATAAACTCAGTATATGCTGTGATATTACATAATGGACATTAGATGATCATGGGTATAGAACCTTCCTCTAGTTGATTTTTTCTATAATAATAAGAGTCACTCATCTATTAGCATTAATCTATTTCATTTATTGTATAGATAGTTTAATTTTCAATATTTTGATAGATGGAGGTTATGGAGATTACGGTTCTTCATATAGATAAGTTGTAGAGGAAGTCTGAGAAGATATAATTGGACTAAAAGTGAATGAGGATGGAACATGACCATAATATGTCTCATGATGATCATAGGTAGATTACTATAGAGTTGGTGTGTAGAGAACAAGTGATCATGAGGGTTTCCCCTAATAAAGGGAAGTATAGATTAGTCTACTTTAGTAATTATTATCCATGTTTTGTTTGTCATTTTAATATCTTCAGGACTGTTAGAGAGGTTGTGTATCATTTAACACTACCACTATTGCGGGATATGATACAAGACCCTTCCAATGATTTTCAAACTTTGTGTGTATTATGATAGTGAATACAATGTAATTATTTTGGGGAATACAGGATATTGAGGATGATGCGACAATCGTGTAAAAACCAATAAAGATTTATTCTTTTTCAGAGAATGTTCTATGTTGATGAGGAGGGGAAAACGTACCCTAAATAAAGATTTTTTAGGTTAATGAAATCTCTTAAAACTGTGAGAGTGATTTAGTGTTTCCCAAATCAAAAAATACTATTAATATAGGGTGGATTTACATGATTTTTGTTCTTGGGGAAATGATTTTGCGATAGTTTAGAGGTTTTAAACCAAGGATTCATGTAGTTTCAAATAGTTATTCATATAGTTATTTTTAAGAGTTTGTATTTAGGTAGTTATGAGATGAAGTGGTGTTATACCTGATAGGATAGGGTGATGTGGTTGTGTGGATTTTTTGGCTTCACATTGTGTTTCATTTATGGTGGTAATTTTGGGAGTAAAATTATATCCCTTATAGGTGTCTCATTTGGTGGTGGTTTGGACCCTCCACATTATTTTTGGAATTGATTTTTATTCTCTAGGATGTGAATCATTTGAGTCTCAAACAACCTAGTTTTTTCCTTCTCATCCTATTCCACTACTAGTTTTGGAGCTATAATTCTTCAGAGGAGGTGTGGTTGTGTGGATGTTTTTGCTTCACATGATGTTTTTTTATAGTCGTAGAATTTGGTGTGTGATGTTATCCCGAAGAGATATCTCATGAAGTGGTTATTTGGATCCTCCCCTTTTCTTTTTTGTTCTATATTGATTCTCTCATATTGGAATCAATTGAGTATAAAAAAATGATTTGTGATTTCTCTGCACATAATATTGTAGTTTTATGTGTAGTAATTGTTCAATGGTGGCTGGAGGGGTATTTAGTGACAATTAAAGCACCTTGAGATTTCGGGAAATTTTTGAAATAATTTAATATTTTTGAGATTTTCTCTAACAACATGTGATTTTATGAGAATTTTTCGTTTTAATTTCATTGATGTCTTGTGTTGTACACTACATCAAAAATAGAATGTGCTATATGCAACACCGTATTACCTTGTAGTATACACAAAACTATTCTTGGCTCATGTTACACACAATTTCACGTTCATTTTGTGAAATTAATCTACACAACATTAAGTATAGATTTTCTTTAATGTATAAATGAAATATGTTTTGATTATGATATATGCAACACCAAACAGAGGTTTCACTACACGCATCCCTGACTTGACTTGAATTACATGCAATCAAAACCTACCTCAATAACTTGTGTAGTATGCAATACTGAGTTTCACTAAACAATATATTATTATAGTATTACTATGAACTAGCCGTTATGAATATTAATACCCACTTTTTGAAATTTTATAAATTTTATCGTTGAAAATGGACTTCATTTTTTGATTTAGAATATCGAAATTATCCTAGGGTGAATTTTTTGTATTTTTATGAAAACTTTAAATTTTTGATGAATAGTGAAAACACTGGGTTACTATTTAATAACCGACTTTTTATTTAAATAATTATTTATATTATTTAAATTTATTTTAGGTAAAAATTGATAAATAATACGTATATAAGTTCAATGTAATTCATTGGAGTCATTTTATAATAATTTTAGATATATAAAAATATTTATTGAACTTTTCACCTTCTTTTACCTACCGCCTTAGAGCTTTTTGCAAACATACATAAAACATAATTTTACTGCTTCTATGAGTGAAATTAAAAAAATCCGAGAGACATAGTTAATATTAGGGAGTAAAATGTGGTTCAATAATATGAAAATAATTTTTGGTGAATAGTAACTTTTTATTTTTTTACCCCGGTTAAAAGTAAATAGGGTAATTAAGGGTAAAAATGATAATATTATTACCCTAAAACATGTACTAATTCTATTGGATTAGTTTACTTCGACCAAAACAATCCTTAGGAAGAATATATGACCATTTAGTTCCACTTGGATTATATTAAGAGATTTATTATTAATTTATTTATAGAAGAGTTAAAATAGTTAAAATCAATGTTTAATAACTAAAACATTTTTAATATAGAGTTACACATAAGATAAATTCAAATATAAATATTCCTTAGAAAGAAAGAAATATTTCCTACATTATGGTATTTTATTTATAATTTTTAGACATTATATAATTTAATATATTTCTGACAAAATTATGATACAGTAATTACCTTATTAATGAAATATTAACAAAATTGATTTTATAATACCCAAATAAATGTAATTTTCTACTTTTTATAAATTACACTAATTTTATAGATTAATATGACATATTTATATTGATTAAATTGATTTTTTTAACTAATATTGATGTTATAATTTTCACAAAACTCAATTACCAAATAGTGTCAAAATTTACATAAAATAGTTTATAAAACAAATATTATATTATCAATTTTTATTTTATTCATATAAATCTACAGTTTAGCCAAATGACTTAGATAAGGTTATATATATTAATAATTAACAACATGGGGTTTTTTTGGCTTGTTATAGTAATTTTATTAACCATATAGTGTAAGAAAACAAGAAGACAAGGTAAAAGTAAAATTATTTAACTTAAAGTTAAATCTAAATGATAAGGTTAAAATATTAACCTAAAATTGTATAAATTATATTGGCTGAGAGTATTTGGACTCATAGCCACTTTAGATTCTAAATAAATCAATTTGGAGCTGTTATAAACCAAATATTACTTTATTATAAAATAATATTTTACGTTTTTCCAAAGGGGACCCTCTCCTCCCTTATAAAAAGGGAACCCCTTCCCTCTTCTCTTCACACCCTTTTGAGCCTTGATTCTCGGCCAACTCCTACCAATTACTCTTCTCAACCTCTCTAGTAATATAATAGAGGTTCGGGTCTCCTCAAAAGACCAACTCTAGTTCCCTAAGAAGAAGTTTAAAGGAGGCGCGTCGAGGAAGAGGTAATCCCTTCTACTAACACTTTCAAGTTTCATTCTTCTTCTACTTTCTCTTATTTAGTTGTTTCATTATAAAGTAATAACATCAGTATTAATTATAAATTTATTTTTTATTATAAATATAAAACAACCCTATTTCACCTTTTATACATCCTACGGAAAATGAAATCACCGCGAATGCATACGTACGGAATACCGTCTCCACGCCGTGGTGTAATCAGTTTTTCCACCACCACCCAACTTGGATGGGTATAATGGTGTAAATAATAACTAAATATGATTATTATAACATCATACTGATTCTAATATATTATATCATCCACTCCAATTCCGTTCAATAAATATGGGAACGATATCATCGCTCGTGCGTACGTACGGATTACCATCTCCACGACGCAATGAGATTCATTTTCCATGTTATCAATTCAAGAATGATTATAAAGTATATATAATATGTGATCATGAAATATATGACATAATAATTCTTCTGTATTTTTGTAAATATATATGTATGTTGTCTACTTAATTCCATTCAAGCCAATAATGAATGGAAAACAATGTTCATGCATACGTAAGGCCTACCGTCTCAATGAACGGTGTATTTAATTTCATTTATATATCTATTATATATATATATATACAGAATATATATGATATATAAATCATGATTTATATTCTGGAAGTAATAAAATAATGATATAAGTAATAATAATATCAAGAACAACAATTCCAAACAAGTATGATAAATAAAAATATTATAACCAAAACGCTACTTTAACATGGAATTTACAAAAGAACGGGTAATATAAAGTCATATATGGTATAATAACAATGAATATGATTCTGTAATATGTAAATGACATTATTTAAATCATTATACAGGAGGTTTGAAAACGTATGAATCATATCGGACCTAAGGTAAGGGATAATTATTCCAATCTCATTCTTATCCGAGATTGTTTATTCGTAAGTATTTACTGGGGTTATGTTTATCATCCATGTCCATGTTTTCTAGAAATGTTTTCATAAAATGTTTAGTATTATTCCATTTATGTTTAAATTAATTTTTACCCTTTTATGACTTTTACAACATGGTTTGGAAGCAATATTTCGTTTGATTAACATATGAGGTACTTTTTGACTTTTCCAACAAAAGTACGAGAAGAATGTTTTTTTAACTTATACAGAATGAAAAGATTTTTACGGTTTCATAATGCCTTATTTTCATGAAGCTTACTCTACAAGAATTAATGATTATTTTCAAAAAAATCCATTTCTTTTAAAATTGTATGACATTTTGTGAAAAGAAAATAATTTTGAAGATGAAAGGATATTTTCCTCAAGAATTCTTTTCAAGTGTTTTATCAAATCCATTTTCCATCTAAGAAGAAATTATTTCATATGTGTATGTTTGAAGTATAATATCTATATAATTTACATGGTTTCACTTTTCTTATGATGAAATGATATAAATTTGTTTTATATGGATTATGTTATTATGGGATGATGTTTATGTACCCTATTTTTATTATTTGGGTTTTGATGAATGGTTTATGTTTATATTCTGGAACAAGTAAGAATGATTTCATTATCATATGGTTGGGACCTATATCTCCCACCCATGAATTGGGTAAAGATTTGTATCTCATGAGATAGAGATGGCTGAAACGGTATGTTAATCCGGTTTAGTGATACAGGGCTGGAATGATGAGTGAACTCGATTCAGAAAGGGACTTTTTCCACTAAGATGGTCTTGGAAGAAATGCCTTGGCTACTATGGAAATCATAAAATGTTCTTAATTTTTTCCAAAATTAAATGCTTTATTCCCATGCTATTTTATCATGATTGATGATCCATTATGATCCATTCCTTACTTACTACCATGTTTTATGTCATTTCTCAAGATATTCATGTTTAAATATTATGTTCATGTTTTGAAGTTCAAATGTATATGGTTTGTTTTATTTTCTCCATACATACTCTTACAGAGAATTTGAGCTCACACTTTATATTTTTTCTTTTCCCGAGTATATAAAGAATGGTTTTAGTTAAGAAAAAAAGGAAGATCATTATAGGAGATGTTGAAGATCGTTCACCAAGATTAAGAAGATTATATTCTGAGTTTCCAAAGACACTAAACTATTACGGTCCTTTGGTGTCTGTTTTTTTATGTATTAGATATTACACAAAAGTAATGTAATGTCTGTATACATTAATCTATGGGTCTTTACAGTTGGTATCATAGGAATGGTTTAGTTATCCTCCGGAAAATAGGATGTGAAAACCTTAGTGAGATCCCTAGAGATATTTCCAAGGTATGTCTTGGGATGTCCCTAAGGATAAGTATATGTATACGTTATATTCCTAGAATTAAGGTAATGATATTAGAATTAAACCTAAAATGTTATATATAGAAGGTACTCCCCCTTAATTATGTTGTTTTCCATAGCATTATTTTTTCCTCTCACGCTATTCTTTTTTTGTTTTAGACGATGGCTGGAACCCGAAGGAACCGTGTTGATCAATGAACTGGACAATGTAATTATTGTCCTCCTGAACAAACTAACATTATGGGAGATGGAGTGCAAAATCTTATTGTTATACTTACAGAATATATGAATCATTCTGGACTTCCAAATGATCATAGAAGGGAACAATATTCTTTTGAGTACTTCATGAGGCAACCTCCACCTTCTTTTAGTGGGTCTTCTGATCCACTTATTGCTGAACAATGGATCAGTACCATTGGAAAGATATTTTCCATACATCGTTGTTCGGAATATGAAAAATTCATTCTGGGTATTTACCAGTTAGAAGGTGAAGCAGATCAAAGGTGGACTCTAATTAAGAATACGAGGCCCCGAGATGACATTGAATCCGTGGAACGGGACAAGTTCATGAACTTGTTTTTCAGTAAGTACTTCCCTCGTATTCTTCAAACAAAGATGAAAAAGGAGATCCTTGAGCTTAAGCCGAATAATGATGAATATGTTGGTAGATAAAAAGTGAATTTTACAAGGATTGTAAGGTATGAATCTTGCATTATCATCCAACCTAAAAGTAAAGTTGATTGATTCTTCAGTGGCTTAAAACCAAGTCTTCGAAGGGCATTAGCTATAAGAGACTTCAGAAGCTATGAAGAAGTTGTGCGTTGTGCTATCTAGGGAGAACTGGAAGTTGGTGTAACATATCCATCTCATGGTATTGACATGAAATGAAAGATGGAGTTCAAGGAGAAATCTCAGAACAATAGTGAAAAGAAGATGTATGTTTCTTTATGCTCAAAGTGTGGAATGAAGCATTGTAGAGATTGTCTTAAAGGGACAAGAAAATGTTTTAAGTGTGGAAAATAAGGAAATTGAGTATCTGAGTGTTGATGTAATGGAAAAAGGGTTGCTAACTATGTGAATAAAGAAAATACTATAGAGAACACACCACAAACATTTCAATGCTACAAGTGTAAGGAAATGGGGCATTAAGACAATCAATGCCCTAATCCAAGGATTAATGATGATCGACGTGAGAATCCTCTTAAGGAAAAGGATAAAGGGATGTCAAATTTGATCACAATTTGTGATGTTGAGTATTACAATGATGTTAGGTAATGATTAAGTGTTTAAGTAATCAGATTTCAAAATAGAATCATGCAATCTCATTTATGGTATTGTGGAATTTTGGAATATCTAATTATTGGTTTTAAATAATTATATGGTACCGGTAACCAAGAAAAGTGATTGAAATATTTTTTTTGGAAAGAAGATGATATGCGAATAATGAAGGTATAAAGAAAAAATGAAATGAGCTCATCACTGATATAAGGACAATGTTATATCATGGTTTGAGTATATAGAATTTTTGGGATTTTTTTATGTGGAAAGTGTTAAATTTTGACAGTAATCATGTTTTCACTAAGGTTCAATGGGTATTAATTTTTCAAGAGAATAAATTATTAAGGTATTCACATGTTTGGAATGTGACCAACAAGATATATCATATGGTAAGTGATGGTATTCACATGCCCGATAGATGACATTTTCAGTAATCATTTTCTATATACTATGACATTGGACAGATGTATTTCGGATACGTCTAATGATTGGAATGGATTATGTTGGACATCAAACTGTATTGTTTAAGGCTAGAACTTTTTTTGATATTGTTATAATAGTGTAGGTTTAGAAAAAGGACATCCTGCGGGACAAGCGACCGCCCATCGCATCGGACAAGGCTGTGGGAATCGAACGCACAACCGAAGTGTGACATGACTTTATCAATGGCCTACAAGAAGTACCTGGTTAGTAGAAATTAGTTTTATTTTATTAAGTAGTATGATAGTTGAAGTATAAGTCCATTATTGGAATCATATACGATTAACCTCACTATAGATAGACTTATGTTAACCTTTTTTTTGAGACAGATGGAATGACCCATCATTCTATCACATGATCTGCTAACACTTCAAGAATAAAAAATTCAACTACATTTCTTTAAGTGATGAAGTGGAAATTGTTCATGGCACGAAAAACGGTGAGATTGTCCCAAAATCAAGTAAGTATTTCTGCTAATTCAAATTATTCCACTTTAGGGAAATGATCTCAAAAACCAAAAATGTTGTCCTAGTGTCCTCATATCTGATGAATCATATGGTACCTTAGATCATCACAAATTTATCGCTTTGCAATTGTTGGCATTTTCAAAGCCATGTCCTCTACCACTCTTCATCAGAACATGATGGTTATATTTTTCATCCATATCTATATTTTCATCTATGTTCTCCTATGTGGAAACCCAGTGATGAGTTAATTTGGGTAATCGTTATCTTTCTTACTTTACTTTTAGAAATTAAGTTTTATTATTACTTTTTATGATGTGGGATTCTATGAAAAAACATTGAAGTAGTAAACCATTTATAACCCTGACGAATTTCGAGGGCGAAATTCATTTTAAGGGGGGAAGAATGTAACAACCCGAGATTTTATGAGAATTATTCTTTTTAATTTCATTGATGTCTTGTGTTGTACGCTACAACAAAATTATCATGTGTTATATGCAACACCATATCAGCTTGTAGTATATGAAAAACTATCCTTGGCTCGTGTTACACACAATTTCAAGTTCGTTTTGTGAAATTATTCTACACAACATTAATTATAGATTTTTTTAATGTATAAATGAAATATGTTTTGATTATGTTATACGCAATACCAAATGGAGCTTTCAATACATGCATCCCTGACTTGGCTTCCATTACACGCAATCAATACCTTCCTCGATAGCGTGTGTAGTACGCAATACCGAGTTTCACTAAACGATAGTTTTTATAATATTATTATGAACTAGCCGTTATGAATATTAATACCCACTTTCTGAAATTTTACAAATTTTAAATACCAAAATGAAATTCATTTTTGGATTCATAATATCAAAATTAGCCTAGGGTGAATTTTTTGTATTTTTCTGAAAACATTCAATTTTTGATGAATAGTGAAAACACTAGGTTACTATTTAAAAACTGACTTTTTATTTAAATAATTAATTATTTTATTTAAATATATTTTATGTAAAAATTGATACATAATACCTATACAAGTTCAATGTAATTCATTGGAGTCTTTTTATAATAATTATATATATATATATATATAAATATTTATTGAACTTTTTACTGTCTTTTACCTACCTTCTTGGAGCTTTTTGCAAACTTACATAAACCATAATTTTACCGCTTCGGTGAATGGAATTTCAAAAATCTGAGCGACACAGATAATATCATGTAGTAAAATGTGGTTCATTAAGATAAAAATAATTTTTGGTGAATAGTAACTTTTTATTTTTTTTACCACTGTTAAAAGTAAATAGAGTAATTATTGGTAAAAATGATCTTATTATTACCGTAACACGTGTCCTAATTAAATTGGATAGTTTTAATTTGACCAAAATCAACCTTAGGAATAAAATATGACCATTTAGGTCCACTTGGATTAGATTAGTACATTTATTATTATTTTATTTAAAGAATAGTTAAAATAGTTAAAATCAAAGTTTAATAACTAAAACATTTTTAATATTCGGTAATACATAAGATAAATTCGACTATAAAGATTCATTAGAAAGATAAAAGGATTTCCTACATAATTTTATTTTATTTATATTTTTTAGACATTAAGTAATTTAATTTATTTATTACAGAATGATGATGCAGTAATTACCATATTAATGAAATATTAACATAATTGATGTTATAAATACCCAAATAAATGTAATATTAGACTTTTTATAAATTACACTAATTTTATAGGTTAATATGACATGTTAGTATTGATTCAATTAACTTTTTTTAATTATTCTTGTTTTTATTATTTTCACATAAATTAATTACCAAATAGTGTAAAAATTGACATAAAATAGAATTTAAAACAAATATTAATTTATTAATTGTTATTTTATTCCTATAAATATATGGTTAGTCCAAATGACTTATATAATGTTATATATATTAATAATGAACAACTTGGGGTTCTTTTGGCTCATTATAGTAAGTTTATTAACCATATAGTGTAAGAAAGGAAGAAGACACGGTAATAGTAAAATTATTTAACTTAAATTTAAATCTAAGTGATAAGGTTAAAATAGTAACCTAAACTTGAATAAATTATATTGGATGAGATTACATATACCCATACCAACTTTATCTTAGAAATAAATCAATTTTGAGCTATTATAACCCGAATATTACTTTATTATAAAATAATATTTTAATTTTTTCCAAAGGTGCCCCTCTCCTCCCTATAAAAAGGGCACCCCTTCCCTCTTCTCTTCACACCCTTTTTATCCTTGAAGCTTGGAAAACCCCTTCAAATTACTCTTCTCAACCTCTATAGTTATATCATATAGGTTCTGGTCTCCTCAAAAGAATAACTCTAGTTCCTTAAGAAGAAGTTTAAAGGAGGTACGTCGAGGAAGATGTAATCTCTTCTACCGACTCTTCCATGTTTTTTTCTTATTCTACTTACTCTTATTTAGTTGTTTCATTATAATGTAATAACATAAGTATTAATTATATACTGATATGTTATTATAAATATTAAACAACCCTATTTCATCTTCTATCCATCCTATGGAAAATGAAATCACCGTGCATGCGTACGTACGGAATACCGTCTCCATGCAGTGGTGTAATCAGTTTTTCCACAACCACCTTACTTGGATGGGTATAATGTTGTAAAGATTAACTATATATGATTATTATAACATAATAATTATTCTACGATATTATATAATCCACTCTAAATCCATTCAATAAATATGGGAATGATATCATCGCTCTTGCGTACGTACAGATTATCGTCTCCACGACGCGATGAGATTCATTTTCCATGTTAAAAATTCAAAAATTATTATAAAGTTTATAAAATAAGTAATCATGAAATATATGACATAATAATTCTACTAGATTTATATATATATATGTATGTCATCTACTTAATTCCATTCAATTCAATAAGGAATGGAAACAGCATTCATGCATACGTACAGCCTACCATCTCCATTATCCGTGTATTTAATTTCATTTATATATCTATTATATATATATACAGAATATATATGATATATAAATCATGATTTATATTTTGGAAGTAATTAAATCATGATATAATTAATAATAATATCATGAGCAACAATTCCAAACAAGTATGATAAATAAAAAGATTTTACCCAAAATGCTACTTTAACATGGAATTTACAAAAGAACGGGTAATATAAAGTCATATATGATATAATAACAATGAATATGATTCTGTAATATGTAAATGACATTATTTAAATCATTATACCAGAGGTTTGGATACGTACGAATCATATCGGACCTATGGTAAGGGATAATTATTCCAATCTCATTCTTATCCGAGATTGTTTATTCGTAAGTATTTACTGGGGTTATGTTTTTCATCCATGTCCATGTTTTCTAGAAATGTTTTCATAAAATGTTTAGTATTATTCCATGTATTTTTAAAGTGATTATCAACCTTTTATTACTTTTACAACATGGTTTGGAAGGAATATTTCTTTTGATTAACATACGAGTTACTTTTTGACTTTTCCGGCAAAAGTACGAGAAGAATGTTTTTTTTACATATACGGAATGAACATATTTTTATGGTTTCATAAAGACTTATTTTCTTGAAGCTTACTCTAAAATCATTAATAACTATTTTCAACAAAATCCTTTTCTTTTAAAATATCATGGCATTTTGTGAAAAGGAAATAATTTTGAAGAAGAAAGAATATTTTCCTCAAGAATTCTTTTCAAGTGTTTTATCAAATCCATTTTCCATCTAAGATGACATTATTTCATATGTGAATGTTTCATGTATAATATCTCTATTATTTACATGGTTTCACTTTTCATATGATGAAATTATATCCATTAGTTTTTTATGGATTATGTTATGATGGGATGATGTTTATGAAACCCATTTTTATTCTTTGGGTTATGATGAATGGTTTATGTTTATGTTGTGGCACAAGTAGGAATGATTTAATTATGATATGTGTGCAACCTATATCTCCCTAAAATTCATTTGGTAAGGATATATATCTCATGAGATAGACATGGATGTAATAGTATGCTAATCCGGTTCAGTGATACCGGACTGGAATGAAGAGTGAACTCGATTCAGAAAGGGACTTTTTCCACTAATACGGTCTTGGCAGCAATGTCATGGCTACTATGGAAATCATAACATGTGCTTAATGGATTGAAAAATTACATGCTTTATTCCTATGCTATTTTATCATTATTGATGATCCATTATGATCCATGCCTTACATACATCCATGTTTTATGTCATTGCTCAAGATTTTGAGGTTTAAATATTATTTTCATGTTTTGAAGTTCAAATGAATATGGTTTGTTTTATTTTCTCCTTGCTTACTCTTAATGAGAATTTGTGCTCACCCTTTATATTTTTCTTTTCCCTAGGATATAATGAAAGGTTTCAGGTAAGGAAAAAAAGGAAGATCTTTATGGCAGATGTTGAAGATCTTTCACCAAGATTAGAAGAATATATTCTGAGTTTCCAAAGGCACTATACTATTACGGTCCTTTGGTGTCTCTTTTTGTTATGTATTAGATATTCTGCACAAGTAATGTAATGTCTATATACATCAAGCTATGGGTCTTTACATTTTCAGTTTTATATATATATATATATATATATATATATATATATGAAATAACTATGTTTATATTTCATTTTATGAAACCACATGTAAATCACACCCGACATGAAACACTTTTATTATCTTGAGGAACAAAAAATATTGAGTCCCTACGATTGATTATGTTACATGGAAGGATGTTTTTTTACTAAACTACAATATACTATTAATATTTCTAGTAAGATATTATTATAATTACCACCTATTCAATGAAAAATAATTTAGGAATATGATTAACTAAATTTTGAAAATATCATTTTATCATTTAAATAAAATTAACCAATTTTTATTAATTAGTTATGATTAAATATAAGATCTATTTTAAAATAAATAAATTACTTTTCTATAAAAATAATTTTTATATATACTAATAAAATTATATATCAATATATTAAAAACCAAATTTAATGAATAATTTCAATAAAATATATATGTTTCATGTTAAATACATTTTTATACTCATATAATATATTTTATTGGTATAAGATAAAAATAAATCCAATTTTTTTTAAAAAAGATATATTTATATAAAATAAAATGTTTCATCCTTTTAATCGTGAATTTATTCTGAATATAAACTATGAAGAATTTAAAATAATTACTTGTGAAAAAATAATATATTAAAGAATAATATAAAAAATATGTTGTTTTAATATTTGGTATTTTTGGGACAACTTCAAATTTTTTAAAAACAAAGAGAAAAATTATGAATCTTAATTTGAACCCACTTTTTCATCTAATTTAATTATATAGATAAATTATATATTAAATTTGTTTTAATGTATAATTAGATCAATTATACATAATTTAACCCAATTTAAGTCTTTGTAATAAATTTCACAATGACATTGGATATAAAAATATTTATATCTTTTGGACTTTTTCAATTTAAAACAATATTTCCACCACACGTCTATAAGACTAATATAAAATTAGTTTCTACCACTTATTTGGTTATAATTTTGAAAAATGGATTAAATATTATTATTTAGAATATTTTATAATATATTTTATTATTTTTTAATTTTATTTTTAAAAATAGTAGATAAG
The DNA here is from genome assembly GCA_963277665.1 of Viscum album. Classification (NCBI taxonomy): domain Eukaryota; kingdom Viridiplantae; phylum Streptophyta; class Magnoliopsida; order Santalales; family Viscaceae; genus Viscum; species Viscum album. Next base: position 1,186,299,588 of record OY728121.1, on the reverse strand, counting down.
TCATTGAAATTAATTACCATGTTTATGGTTAGAGCTAGTTTACTAAGTGGTTACACTTTATCTTATAGGGCCAAATACCATAAACACATGTATGATATACATAGGATGGAAATATGTATAGAATAAAATCAATTTTATTTAATAATTAAAATTATTTTAGGCCCATTATGTAATGGATACCTCTCAATAGTTTTTACTATTTTATATTTAAAAGGTTGTCACTCAACCACTATAAAAGGGAACTCACCCCCCTCACTTCCTCACACCTCTCAAAACACGTTGGATCATAAAATACATACCCAAATAATTTATGAACATCCATAATCTAAACCTACATTACCCACATTTTGAATGAATGAAAAAAAAAATTATCCCTTTGGTGAATACCAAAAGAAATTACACAAAGAAGAGATAACATACTTCCACAAGATCTTTTCTTTTATTTTCATTCAAAACCCCCTCAATTCATATTATTACATTATTATACAATAAAATAAGTATAATAGGTATAATAAGTATAATTATATGTTTTTATTATATACATTTTACCTACACCTAAACACAATTCCATCGAATTTCTAACAAACATGCCATTACTTTGTACAAAGGAATACCACATTGTGAAATGATGTCGTTCAGTTTTTCAATACCACCTATCATGGTTTGGAATTATGATGAACACAATACTTTAATAGTATATTTATTATATTTATGATTTATTTATTCATATGTAATAATTACATTAAACATACCATCATTATTTCTATTTTGTGTAAATATGACTACTTCATTTATGGATCTGGGGAATGGCACCTCCTCAAAGTGATGTGATTCATTCAAAAATTAAATAGAATGTATTAAGGATGGAATTAATAAAATAATATTATATACAAATGTTATAATAATTATAATATATTTATAATATATATAGATATATGTCATTTACTTTCAATCATTCAATACAATAATAAAACGGAAACATCTTTCATGTGTATGTACGGTCTACTATCTCCATAATCAGTGTATTCCATTTCATATTTCTCTATATTATATATTATAAATATCACATAATTAATATATATTATATTTAAATTTTTTTAAATTCATGAAATAAGTATATAATTATCTATGTTAGAGGAACGAGAATAACAAATCAAAACATATAGGAAAAAAGAGGATATTACCTGAAACTTATTATTAATAAGAAATTGTTAATTAATGATTAAAATTAAGTAAAAATAAAATCATAAATGTTATTATAAATGATATATGGTTATTGTTTATATTTAAAATGAACTTATACTTATTATACATTAGTTTTTAATGTTTATGAAGAAATTTATGACCTAATGTAATGGTTTTTCTAGTCTTACTTTTATTTCTGTGAGATTTAGGCCTTATAGAAGAATCATTTATTTTTAGTTCTTTATATACTGACCATTAATTTATAATATTATTATTATAAATATATATAAATTTTGTTTTATTTTAATATCCCTTTTATGAGCATTCAATGATGGGTTTTAGGGTTCAAAAGTTAAAAAATCGGTAAAGTAATTTTATCTCAATTTACCTTTTTAAAAAACATGCCATGTTATGAACCAGGATTATTAAATGTGGTGTATTTACTTTATTTTTAAATTTTAATTCATTTATATACTTATTTTCATGATATATTAAGAATCATTTTATGTTATACATTATATATTATTATGCTCCAAGGCCACCAATGTTGTAACGGTTTATTGCTACAATCAAATTGTTTATCGATATTGTTTATGATTATGCTTAAATTGATGAAATGTTATGATCAATATGTCAATAAACCTCATAAATATTCTTATACACTATTTTTCAATTATATATCCATTTAATGGTACCATTTTACCACTCTTTGGAACATAACAAAATTAATAGTGTATTTTTAGTAAAATATGATTTTATTTATTTTTTTGTCATAATTTGGATTTGATCACAAAAAAATGTATTGTAAAACTCATTTAAAATATTATTTATAGAAATTTTTACGTGTAAAATCCCATTTTGATAAAAGGAAACACTTTGTTCGATATCATACATGATACACAAAATTTATCATAAATGAACAACTTTTGATTATTATATAATATGATAGTTATAATATAACTATTATAATAGTGGGAATGTAAAGGATTAAATGAATTAGAAAAATATGTATTACACATGATTATATAATTATTCATTGGTTACTAAATAAAATTTGAAATAACATAAAAACTAATTGAATACAAAGGATGTGTTTTTATGAAATCATTTTATTTGTGAATAATTGTGTATATAAATAATAAAATAAATCATTTGGGATTATATTAGTGAAATATAAGTTCTATATAATTTCTAAAATTCATATTATTTGTTTTATATACTTTTTATAATAACAAATATAATTTTATAGAAAAAAATAATGTTTATCTAAAAATTAAATTTTACTACTTTTTTAGGGAGAACCCATTTCAAATAATGTTTTTTTGACTTTTATATGATCGAGTTTAAAAACATGAAGTTATTATTTTTAATTAGGACATATATAATTATTTTGGATAAATTTTTTGTATTTTTATATTCAAGATAATATTTTAATGAATTATGAAAAATATTGCATTTTAGTTCAAAACTACATTTTTTGTTTAATTTATTTATATTGTTAGATTATCCATATACATGGTTTTATGGTATAATTATAATACTTTCTTATCATTTAATCCAATTTTTTTATTCTGAATTTTTTCAAATTCAAATATGATATATAAAAAAATTAAACTTTTCAACGTTTCACAATAAAAACCCTTCTTTCTAGTTTTATCTGCCGAATTAAATTTAAATATAATTTTCCCAATTATATGGATTGAAATATGTAAAAAGGATTACATAATTTTTTAATAAGTTAAAAATTAGGATTCATGGTATGTTTACTATTTATATATAATATTTTTCCACAATAAAAAATGTATATATCATAGTAAATGTAAAATTTTGTCAAGGGATAAAATTAAAAGATAAAAGCTTAACAAAAATAAAAATACAACATTTAATGGGTGTTTGAGGTGTGGATAAACCCTAAAAATAATATATACTATTAATTAAAATCCAAATTCATGTATTTTAATTCCATCACAATATGGTTAGCTTTTAAAATAAAATAATTAATATATTAATTACTCGATCCCACCTCTCCTCATTTATAAATAACAACTGTCACCTCGCAATTTCATCCCAAAAATATTTTGGTTTTCTAAAAACTATTCCAAATCAGATAATAAAGACTCTACCCACGTCCATGTGATGATTATCTTACTAATAAACTAGATTCAATGTATTCAAGGGTCTCTCCACATGTGATATTCATGAGGTAATTTTTTCAAAGTACCTCTCTTAATATCTTTTATTTTATCTTCATTATCCTCACCTACTTCATATTTAAATGAATGATAACTCCAAAAACATTTACATAATGTTTTTTATTTAATATAATTTAATATATCATATTGATTTCATTTCTCACCTCCTCTTATTCAAATAAATTAAATTGGTTCCCATGTTAAGTTGTTTAATCGCCTCCATGAATAATATCTTTCTTTTTTTTCCCTTAATTCCTTCATGGATGTTATTAATTAAAATGTATATGGAAAAATAATATTATATTATTTATATTATAACATATTTTATATTCAATAAGTTTTATATTAAACATACCTTCATGCTTTCCAAATTGTGGTTATATGATAACTTTTTTTGGGAATGTGTTGACTACCGCCTACTCAAAATGATGTTATTCATTCGCACATTACATGGAGTGTATTAATGATTATATTAGTAAACATATATGATATAAATTACAGATTTTTAATAATTTAATGATATTATATATCTATACATATTTACATATATTTCATTTAATGTTCGTTCTTTCAAGCGGGCCAGAAAAACAAAAAAGGAAGTGTTCATGTGTACGTACGACCTACCATATCTATGAACATTGTTTTCTAGTTTTCCATAAAATATAATTATAAATAATTATATAATGAATATATATTAAATTTATATCTTGTTTAATATTCTCTACATGATGGACATATGACCACATGGGCTATTAATATCATAATAAGATAATTTTTGACTCAAGAATTCAATATCAACAAGACATCACATATGAACATAAAAAATTGTATAATTGTTAAAACATGGTAATAAGTGATATAAAAGGAGTAATAAATATGAAAAAAAATTCTCATGAAATTATAAATTATCCTATGTTTATTATTCATGATGATTAATCACACATGTGACGAATCAGACTTGAGGTAAGGTGTTTCTTCTCAATCATCATTCATTTAGGAATTTCTTGACAATAATCTCCTTTATTCTTTTATTTGGGTTATATATAGTCTATATGACAATTAATATAACTATGTTATCAATTTTAATGATATTTAATGTTTACATAAATTTAATAATTCATGGATTTTGAGAGTTAAATGTTCAAAGTGGTATGAGACACCTTTAATGTTTAAGGATTTAATTACCAAATATTTGTTTTATGATATTAACATAGATATTTAGTTATATATATATAAGCATTATAAAATATTTTTTAAATATATATTTTTTTCTATTAAATGGTTTTCATGTGCAGTTTTTATATTTGAAATTTATTTCTTTCATTACAAAAAGAAAATAATTTTTTTAACGTATGTGGTGACAATGAAATATCTACCAATATAAATGTCATTTTACATTTGGATTCCTTTAAAAGACTTAATGTTTTAACAGAAAAAGGAAATTCATTACTCCTTTTTTTTTGAATTTTGGAACTGAAAATGGTTTTTAAATGGATCAACTATTTAAATATAATAGAGATATTTCTTTTGATTGCAAATATATATTTTTGAGTGAAATATTGATAATAAAAATCTTTTATGTTTTATATTTATAGAATGGAATTTTTGAATTTTATGCCAGGTTACATGATAAAAAAAATTGGATGGTAACATGATAAACCAAAATTGGTGGTTCCCTTGAAAAAACAAGGATGTTTGGTTACATTATAACATCCAATGCATTGGAAATGGAAGTCATCCATATCACTATTCAACATAGTGATATGTGTGAATGTTGACCGTATGGTTATTACCTTAAAAATGGTTCTGTCCCAAGTTACCTTTATATGTTATATGATTTATTTATGGGTTTTAATATAATTTTTTATTACAAAAAAGTGTAATAAATTATCATATATTCACTATAGAGTATTTACTACATCTTAAAGTTGAAAAGTATTACATTGTGATAAAGTATTCATGGTTTAAATGTTTTCGTAAGACTAATAGTTTCCCTTAATTTTTTACTTTTTATTGAGCATTCTATGTCATCTCAATATTAGAAATGTTTTTACTGGATTTAGAGGAGACTGTATTCGAGGATGGGATTATGGAAAATTTATGGAAATTAAACATGAAACAAAACCATGTTTCTCTTTAAATATTTAGTTTTATGAAAATAATGGACAGTGAGTGGAAGATTCTACATTATAATATTTGAGGTGTTATGTATGATTTATGGCCTAATTCTCTAAAGCTCCAAATGTGAAATGATCGTCAATGTGATATAATGTCAAATTATTGAGATAACTCAAAATTATGTAATGTTTAATGATTAGGCCTTAATATAAAAGATATTTTTACCCATGTATTCCATTTTTAGTAAAAAAATTGTTAAAAGGAGTATCATTTTCATTTTATGATAATGTCACTTTTATAATCTTTTTACGATACAAAAGTAATATCCGACATATATGGATTTATTCACCTTCATTTCCAGGAATCATCATTTGAAATTTAGAATATTATTTTTGAATTAATGTTTTACCCTATTATTCTATAAATTCCTTGTTTTAATGTGGGTTTCAATGTAAATTTTTTTCAAAAATGTTATATCCTTTAAAAAATGTTTAAAAATACCTTCAAATAATCCTTTATATAATCCATGTGTTACTTTTAATGGGAAATCATTCCAATATGTTTAATTTTTAAATATATTTTTTTGATATTGATATGGATACTCAACGAATGAAATGTTTTAACTAATTTTTTATGATTCCTATATTTTTTCAAATTGGTTCAAAGAAAAGAATTTGGAAATTTTTATATGGATTAAAAATTGATTTTCATTGAATGTTCTATTCCAAGTAATATCTCAAAATCATTATCTATCTAAGATGATATACCATGATATAGTTCACGATATAATAGTGTAATGATCCATGTAATGAATTATAATTGTTTTTTATAATGTTTTATGATTATGATTTCTAATATCCCCAATCTAAAAGAAACTAAATGGGTGCCCCATTCTTAGTCATTACATGACCTCAAGAACACCTCCCTATATTCCAAAAGCATGCTAACTAGCAAAGAGGGTCTACTAATTAATGTTTTGAGACTGTGCCCATGTTAATAGAGAAATCCACAATATAATACAATATAAACAGCATGGAAAAAATTAATAACCAATGAACATTCATAATCAAACATATCCCAAAACTAGGTAAAAACCAAAAACTAAAAAATATGTCATATCATATAGGTACTGTTTAATGTGCAGTAAACCCAAAATAAATACAAACAAAGAATATCAAATGTGGACATGGATGCATGTCTGCATCCTTATACATGAATATCCAAAGCCCAAATCAACTCCCCAGCACCGATACTTTTCAAATATCCAAACCTACAACAATTAAATATTATTAGGTACCCAATGGTAACATCTGAAGGGTGTTAGTACATATTAGTAGGGCACCACACATGGTGTTTAGAAAACATATAATCTAAATATATAGTTCATAAAAATAATAAATTAAATTAAATTAAACAAAGGATATCTCAAGTACCTTTAGATAACCATATATACTCTATCCCCTTTCTATAATTATTACCATTTTCATTACATATACTGACTTTATTACATAATCCATAATTGAATTTTGTCCCATGGGTATGGCATTTAAATATTTCTTACACGTGTTTAAGTTATTCATAACAATGAATAAGTGATGAATTCATGTACAAATCTCTCAAGGGATAAGAACATCACAACGAAATGTATTATCATCACCTCGAATCATGGGTCTATCTAGAATTCATCCATTAGTGAAATAGAGCTATGTCCCCTTTTCCCACTTGTGTATTGTGGGGTGAAGTTTATAACATTTGTCTATCTCGACCTATGGGTGTAGAACCTCATTCAATACCCCAATCCACAATCCCATGTGCACATGCTTATTCGTCTAACAATAAATATCATACCAACTCACAATCCATAATATAAAAAAATAAACATTAACATCAATTCCATAATAATCAAGATGGGAATTGATAGCATGCCACAACCCATTTACACATATTCAAATAACATTAAACATCATATTTCCCTTTCTTATTCCTAACTAACTAAGAATATTCAATAATTCCCATACATTGTCTGATTTAGAATACTCATCAATTCCAATTAGTTAACCCATTCAAAGCATTCCTTATTGCACAAGCAATACCCCTTATGTAATTCATGTATATCTTATAATCCATTTGGAACGTTCACATTAATCCAATTGACCCATTTAGAATATTTAACAACATCATTTCCTTATCAATTGGACACTTCCATCAAATCATGATCCCTAAACCATTCAATCATTCCAATTTACATGTCTTAACCTGATTTTACCATTTATCATTCATGGTCTATAGACCATCAAACAAATATACATTTACGTTTAGTTTCTCACATATCTCATTAGAATTTATAAAAATGGTCTCTTATGCCATTTTTTAAGTATAGAAACATATATCTGCATTCTTCTTTCGACTCAAATTAATATATTAACATGTACTTGATGGGATATCAGTTATCACACATCAATTCCATGTTCAGCCCTATTGATATCAGGGTAAGAGAATATAGTTTCACCCCATGGGTGGCCCTCAATTGTTCAAATCATCCTCCATGCATCACATATGGATCATGAGGAATTCAATTCACTATTTAGACACCCATTTTACCGAATCATGCTAATGGAGCCAAAATCACAATAAGGGATAACTATGAACACAACCAAACATTCACAAGGTTACTCAATAGCTACGGCATATAACTTGTAGACTGTCAACCTCTATCATTGTGATGTAATCACTTTTAATCGTTGCCTTAGAACCATATTGAAACACCCCGTGAAAAATTTACCTTCATTACAACATAAATATAGAGTATAGGTCTTTAGAATAAGATAACCCTAGGTATAATCCCTAATCTAGAAAATAGAGGCTATAGATGGGATTGACTTACTAGGATCTTCAATCGGCAAAAAAAGGTTCTCCAAATGGTCTAGAAATTAGAGAAATTGATCCTTGAGAGATATTGAGGGTTTTAGATTTTTCTCAAGGGAAAGAGGTAGAATAAATAGGATAAAAATCCAATGGAGGATTAAAAATACATATATAGAAAAATTATAATTTTTCACACTTTTAATGGGGTTCACAGATTACCACCATCATTTTCAACACCATGTGAAATCCCTGCACAATCAACCTTCTAAGGGATGTTGGGTCACCCGATAACTTGGGCACTCCATATGATTTGATGAAACATGAACTGACCAATCATAATGCCACTTTACAAAGATACATGGTTTGTATGGGGAGGCCCCCAAATTTACTTAATTGTGCGCCAACGACATTCCATTCAATGGTTGGCACAATTTTCCTTTTTCTCGTGTCCTGATCAATTAGAATGCCCTAGAGAGCCCTCAAATAAATGGTTGAAGATTTAGTTAATAAATATTAAGGAATTTAAAACATGAATTTAACCAAGTAATTACCTCCACTAAAACTAGAAACATACAAACTCTCCTTCTTATAACGATCGGTCCTTGAGCCGTACTCCCAAACATAACGGAATTCCAATGAAAAAAAGATCAGGGAACTATGACCACATATATACCTTCCTTCCCCTAATATCCTCTTGATCATTTCCAATATACTAGAAAACTCAAGCAACTAAATGGTCGTTCCCCACAATACTTCTTACTAGGATCCATAGACCAAACTGGATGCTCCTTATAAGACAAATCAATATAAAAGCATACATCAACCACCATTACTCCATTGGGAGGCCTAGAAAATTCTATCTAAATTTCACATAAGGAAATGTCATATATAGCTTCCTAACATCTTGGAAGTGTAATTAAGCACCCCAAAAGAATTATTTTGTTTTAAAAACATGGGTCAAATCACATATAACCTTGATACCCTATGTTTAAAACCTTAACAGTTACCCAAACTTGACAGCACCCAAAGAAACATGCAATCATTCTCATCCACATTTCCCAAACTACGTCAATCCACATCTCAAGATCTAACATTACCATTCATTAACCAAACATCCATACACAACCAAAACATTCAAGGCATCTAACCAGCTAAACCCGAGGTAATTATCTCTCTCAATGAAAACGTCCAAGAATGGTAATCGCTTGAGTCCATCCAACCCAAAACACCAATATAAACAACATCCAACCACTTTACCACTATGGATCTCTCCATAATAAACTTTATGTAAACCCTACCCCCATTTGAGGATTGGATTCCCCACTATCAAGAAGGACACCAATCACCACAACTCAAGTTCATAACATACATGACAAGTTCCCAAATCACCATGCTCTAGCATTCAGAAGGACTTCTCCATGTAATGGCATTTAGAATAATTATTGAAACCATGCAATATGAAATTCATATACCATCCACATTTGTAATAAGAACTAATTGACCCCACTGATGTTTTCCCTCATTTGCAAAAATCACATTCAACTATAAAAATCAAACCATAGTTGGACCAAAACATACCATGTCCATTCATTTTAACGTATTACGGTGGACCACTCTCTAAAATCATGTCTTAGAGCTTCTATCTTCCACTATTAGCATCATACCCCATATTTAAAAATCCCAAGGTACATAATAACATTATTTAGTTCACTTTTTCGAACATAAATTCTACGTTCATTCCAACACATCTGGTTGAATTAAAATATCAATGTAACCAATATCCTTCAAAATATCTTAATGATCCACCTATCTGACCAAAATTATAAATATAAGAACTCCTAAAATCTATACATTGACTATGTACAATTAGTTCCTTACTAAAGTATCATTCCCATCATTTAAAATAGAATTTTGCTCTAAATCACCTACTGAAATTGGTTTACATATCATCACATTCATTCATTCCTCGTAGCCATGCCAGGCTATCCATGGCTGACTCATCCTATAAACAATTAGTTTCACTTCTAGTACATCATTAGACAACATCACCATGATTCTTTCACACATATGGACACACCGAGGTAACTATATCCAAATTTACAGAGTCTATACTCGATCTCCATTGAGGTTTTGGAGACTAACCCTCCATTTTCATGCCATGAACAATAATACAAATACATTTATGATTCCCCCCAGAACAGACTCAAGACCAAGGCCAACTCTTAGATCGAACAACCACCACATAAAAGCCACACCTTTACCTATTCTATGGAATACAAAGTGAATTTCATAGGATTTTTTTGGGCATGTTGATGCCAACACATTAACCTGACACTCTACTCAACAGAACAATGACTAAATTATCACTCACTACCTTAAGAGTGTCTGTAAAATTACATTACTTAAGGAGTTCTGACCTTCACCATTCACTCGTGGATCATAACATGAACCTCCCAAATCATGGACATGGGGTCTATATATTCATAGATAGAAAAAAAATAATTATCTGGTCCCTATTCTCGGCTTCTGCGAATGACACCCATGATGGTCATCGATAGGTAGTTCATCCCAATGGAGTCACTTGCATTTGTTTGTTGTGTACATCCCACCATATAGCTCCACATGTACTGATCCATGTGAAAATAAATCCATGATTCTCATCTCCAAAAAAACAAATTCTAGTCACTTGTCACAACGAGAGGGAATTCTCATCACTTCTCGGAGGATGTGAAGATGTTTTATTGTGATCCTCACTAGGTAAAAGTAATCTATGAATTTTTCCAAGTACATTATTATAACTCATCCATAATTTTTGTCACCTCCCACTATGGGACACCATGAAATTCCATGAGTTTTGTGATTCCCTCCAACAGATGTCTCCTCATCACATAACTAGAAACACTTAATATTTATTTATAAACAAGAAACACCATCACTCAAAAACCATTCACCAAATAGATCTGAACCAATATTTCCTTTGCAACTGCTTCCACTATATCACTCGATCACCTCCTGCAGAAATCTAGTAGTTAAAAACTGAAACAAAGTGGTCCACCTCACAAAAAAAATCAATGCATTCCTTCATATTCATACTCCCTGCTTGGCTTCACAGAGAATGATAGATCATTATCATGATTCACCCATTATCCCATCCCTACTGAACTGAGGACATATCAAAACATTCTTGCATATGGACCTCATCAGACCCCTCAATGTCTCACTGTATCCAATGAACGCACTCTAAAACCAACTTTTAATCACACAATACAATCAATACTAGGGCATAGCCTCTCCCCCACATATTCACCTAACCATGCATCCTGGTCTATCATCCCCATCGAACTAAAGGCTTTATTAAAACTTCTTCCCATAACCAAACCATTTTTACAAGCAATCCCAACCACATGAAAATTCTCATTATGGGTGTTATCTTCAAAAGAAAAGAATTAGGACATTGTTCTGTAAACATTGTCTCATTTTGTCAAAGACAACATCAAGTCCACCATTAATCATCATCTGAATAGATGGGATATACCCATGAACAATAATCCCTTTTTAATCCAACCAAACAACAAACTAAAATCACTCTGGTTCTTTCATGAAAGAATTCAAGGCACACCCATACCATCAAACAAAACATGATGATACACATTATACATCGATTATGTATCTGAATCATTTAACATGATTCGTATTCCCAGGAACCTACAACACTAGTATCATCATCCCCATTATACACAATTTTCATCATGATTTTTTTGACAAAGTAAAATGTATCCAACATTATATGTCTTACACACCACTGTCATGTGTTCCTATAATTATTATTTCCACCTGTGTCCCCGGGTGCCTAAATTGACACATGAATTCACAATATAATGCAATTTAGGTCGTGAGAGAATTATAATAACATGTTCATATCACACATCATGTGTGTCAACCAATAGAGAAATATAATTCAACTATAACAAAATACATTTTGAAATACAATTCCCAACTTGGGTACAAGGGTTTTACCTTGTACATAGGTTAGCTACTCCCATGTACACTTTCATATCCAATCCCAACACTTTTAATTATTCTATATAGCATTCAAAAATATTTAGATAGTGAATAGAACCTTTATCTGATACCACATTCTGATATCCATGGCCAGGAATCCACTAAATTGATGCTCCAATCTATGTAATTACAAGAAATCAAGAGAACCTCCCCATACTCATGTGAGTGAAAACTAGAGACAAGGGTCTAATAACTAATTTAGGGAGAAAAAAGCCTCTTTATCAGAGTAACAAATGGCCAAAACAAATATAAATAGTTCAAATAAAATGTAATAACCAATGATCATGAATAATAAAACATTATCCTAAATAGGGTAAAAACCAAAAACTGAAAATAAATATTCCATGTCATAATAGTATCATCAAAAGTGAAGGACACCCAAAATAAATAAAAACAACAGAATATTTAAAGTGGTCTTGACTCCATGATGGGATCCTCATCCATGCATATCCAAATCCCAACTTAACTCTATATAACCAAGCCTCTTCCCTTATCCAGACATACATTAATAAAATTTTCTTGAGTATCCAATGGTCGCTCGAGCTGGGTGTGAGTAAAAATTAGTAGTCCACCACCAACAGTGTCTAAAAAATGACTTATCTAAACAGATAGACCATCAAAATAATAAATAAAATTAAAGTAAACAAACGATTACTCAGCTTATATTATTTAACCGTATTTTTTTTTGAACCATCTCTATCATTATTACCATTTTCATTACGTATACAATCTTCATTACATAATCCATATTCATCATTTGTTCCCTAGGTTATGCATTTAAATCAATCAAAACATGGTAAAAGGTTTTCCTCACTATGCATAGGGGAGTAATTCAAGTATGTATCTCACTAGGGATAAGAACATCAAAAAACACATTATTCTCACTTCAAATCATCATTCTGCATGGAATGAAACTATTAGGGAAATATATATTATTCACCTTCTATAAACTATATATTTTGGGAGGGAATTTAGAGCCTTTGTCTAACATGAACATTTGGTGAAGAACATCAGACAATACCCCCACACAACCAAGCCACATGTGCATGCTTATTAATCCAATAATCACATGCATACAAAATTAAAAACTATAATTAAAAAATACACTTAACCATAAAAAACATAACAATCAACATGAGAATTGATATCTTTCCATAACCCATTCAAATGATTTCTAATTACATTATATAGCCCATTTCTGATTCTTATGACTCACTCACATTGCATATTAAATATTTACCATACCTTATCCCATTAATAATACCTATCAATTCCCATAAGTTTACCCATTTAACCAATTCCTAATTTAACAATTAAAACCCCCCATGTATTCCATGTACATATTATATGCTATTTGGAACATTCACTTTAATCTAATTATCCCATTTTCCTATTTATCACTCCCTATTAGTTATCCATTTAACACTTCCATAAAATCATGATCCCTAACCCATTCAATCATTCCCATTTAGGTCTCTAAACCCTACTATTCCATTAATCATTCATCAAACTTATACCATCAATCAATTACCATTTTACAACTCATAGCTCACATATCCCATTATCATTTATCCAAAAACCCCCTTATGCTATTTTCCAATTCAAGAAAAATCTATCAATGTTCATATTTGGAATAAAATTAACACATTAACATGTTATTCATGACCCCTACACTATCACATGTCAATACCATGTTTAACACATCAAATATCATGGTCTGGGAATGTAGGTGAATCAATTGGGTGGCCCTATAATGGGATAATCATACTTCAAACATACCACAACGATCATGGGGTGATTAATTTACCAGTTAAAGACACATTTTTTAAAATATCACTAGGGGCACCAAAATCACAACATCATATAACAATGCACACCCCTAAACATGGATAAATCAACACAACGACTGTGAGAGGGAACTTAAAGACAACTTACTGTGAATCCATTAATGAGAACACGATTAATTGTTTCCTTAGATTCAGATTAAAACATCCGTTGAAGAATAAAATGAGATTAAAATGAAAATAAGTGGTGTATATTGATTCAAAATAAAATAACCCCAGGCACAAAACATCATCCAAAATATAGAGACAATAGAGGGATTAGACTTAAGCAGATCTTTGATCAACAAAAAACCATGTTCGAAATTTCCTAGAGATGAGAGAGTAAAATATATGGGAGGTCGTGAGGATTTTATTACATAAAAAGTGATAGAGGTATGATATATGTGAGAAAATATTGGTGGATCCATAAGAATCCAAAATTGGAAAACTTAATTTTTCAATCATTTAATGGGGTTCACGATTTACCCATTCCATTTTACAAAATGCACAAAAATTGTGTGAAAGATGCTGTCTCAGAGAAGTTGGATTGCATGGTCACCAAGGAGGTCGACATGGTTTCCCAAATTATATGCCCACTGTGTATAATTTCACTATCCAAAGTTTAATAGTTTTCAAAGAGTGGGGGCATAGTTATCTTAATAATGCACCAACCAAGCTACATTCAGAGGATGGCCTAGTTTTCCTTTTACACATGTAAAAAACCCCATAACCCCTTATAGACCCCTCATAAACCTAAGGATAATTTTATTATCAAAAATTAATTAATTTCAACCAAATTAATTCAATGGAATACCTCAAATGAAATCTGAATCAAACAAGATAACATGGTTTTTATGAAACTTGTTTCTTTTCCATAGGTTATACCATGATAAAATGACCCTGAAACCCAGTTCCCTTCATGGTTTAGGAAATTAAGATATGATTATGAAAACTGTATCATTTACATTTATTATGATATGATAAAATGTTTATGATTCACATTTCATTTCATGGGTTATGATGAAGCCCCTCTATTTTTTATGATTCGTGATATGTGGGATGTTTTATTAGCTTTTCAAACATGTATGTATTATTTCATTATGTTATGGGTTGGAAATTTGTCTCCCTTTAATGAATTTTGTAAATTATTATATATAAAATTCGATGCAAATTGACTAATAAGGAGTGAACTAATTTTAGTAATACAGGGAGGGAACATGTTGTGAGACCGATTCATTATTACAACACTAGAATGTTGAGTGAAAATTGTTTATTAAAACAGGGCTTTGATGATGAGTAAACTCAATTAAATAATATTGGGCTATAATTATGAGTGAGTCTTATTCAATAATGGATTTTTTCACTAATATGGTCTCATGAGTGAACCTTAACTACTAAGATGGTTGGGACAGTGAAATTATTCTTCTAATATGTCCTTGGTATAATGCATTGACAATTGTGGAAGTCATTTCATATGTTTGTATGTTATCTACAATCACATGACTTATGCATTTGTTATGATATAGTAGATTATGCTTTTTATTTCATTTTGATTCATGTCTTATAAACCTAAAATATTATTTCAATGAATCTTGATTATAATTATTGAGGTGAAGGGTATGATATTCAACGGTTATTATCAGGTTCTCATATCCTTATGAACTTGTTCTGTATATATATCTCTCTTCTATATCCATAGTTAGAATTTTATCAGACCCCATTTTTTGTATCATTTCCCCAAGTTATGATGAATGTTTTTACATATGGGTACTAAATTGGGAGATCATTAATGGAGGTATTGAAGATCATTTACCTTGTTTTACAATTACGTGTCCATGTTTATGAATAAACTAAAACGATGTAGTCCTTGGGCGTGGATTGTTGTAATGTGTTGAATATTTATCTATAATGATATAAATTTGTTGTATGTTAATCCTGGGTTACTATAGAATTAAATATACATATTTAAAATAGATTGTGTTTCAATAAAGTGATATGTATTCATGTTTAACATGTTGTTTTTTGACTATGGGGTTGGTAATTCACAACACAAGTTTCAAATGGGAGTTATGTGCCTAATTAACTCATGATGTGGAAGAACAAATAATGAAGTGCATTAAGCTGAGTCTTAGGATACATATTCAATGGTGGATGTTAATGATGTTTTTGTTTATAGGTGTTCACAACTATTACTATATTCTTGGACTGAAATGGAGGGCCAAATGAAAACTTAAGATGTGCATGCACTGAGTTTTTGCATGTTATAAATATTATGCACACCTAGAATATTTTATTCGTATATCAATTCTCATAATCCCTGGTGAAACCATAGTTTTTTTAGAGTATATTACAATACCCTTCATCCTACATTGAACCTTTTATTTAGAATAATAATCATCAGAAATTCAAGGTGGTCTGTCCACTTTATCCCCATATTTCATTTCATTCTTCTTTCCAGAATTCATAATACTGATGATACTTGACTAGAATTTTTTTGTGCACTGATATTTTTGATCCCATGGTTTTGTTTTTGATGATATGAGGTTGTTTTTTCAGTATTTTACTATTGTAAATATTGAATCAATAATATCCTTTATGGTATGGGTCCATTGATACATCTCTATTTATATTCAAGTGTGGGGATTGCAAGACTTTTCATTCCATTGGGTGGGCATTAATGGTTTAAATAGTATATAAAATGAAAATAATTAATTATTAATTGATTTGAATGAGTTTGAAACCACATGTTTTGCTACTTTGATTATAGTACTAATTATTTTATGCATTCTTGTTTCTATTGTTGAAAATAACTAATTTTGTGTCCATTTTTTATGTTTTAGTTTATATGTATTTGTCACACTTTTGTTGTAATTATTATATAGAACCATTAATAATATTATATGAATATATATATATGGATAATGAAGTGATTTCTCATGGATATCTAGAATTTGTGAGTTAATACCATTCCCAATTGATTATGTAACGTAATTAAATCTTGAAAACCAATATAAGGGATTTCAAAATGTGATACTATGTCCGAGCATTCCTATTATGTTTCCTTATGTGGTGTGGAAAGTTATGAAATAATTGTGGTGACTTACTAGGTTGGGTAATGTGTGGAGTAGTGATGTGGTGGGTGGTTGGAAATATATTCTCTATGGGTAGTTTTATGACTATAGTGATGTGAAATTATTTTTTTGTGTGGTGGTTATAAAATGAATTTTCTCAGATGATATCCTATTACATATACATAAATTTAATTATGTTTTATTATGGTGTTGGTTTACATGAGATGGAAAATATATTCATTTGTGTGGTGGTGTTAATTTCTCAGTTATTCACGAAATAAATTATAATGAAAAATGAAACTCATGGGTTGGTTAATTAATAAGAAAGGGTTGGAATTTATGTTTGGAAATTAGATTGTATAAGTTGTATGATAAATGAATCGGGTGTGATAATATTAATTAAATGGGTCATAAAATGGGAGTTAATAGTAAATAATTATATCCAAAAAATTGGTAGACCCTTTATTAGAACATGAATTGTGTGGCCATGTATGGTGGTTTTGTGGTTTGATGTATTCATTGGTGGAAGAAATTGTGATATTTTTTTATGGTATAGTCATGCTAATGAGTTGTATACTGGGTTATTTTATGTAATCCCATAGGTTGGGTATTTTTTGTTATCTATAAATATTGAATTTTATTTTATTTTCTTAAATTCCACACCATAGTATGATAACTTTCTAACACATAAATGTTTTCGGTTCTAGTTGTTTTTTCTAACATCCTTGATGGTGGTAATATAGATTAAATGCTACCCTCTATTCCCAACTCTTCATATAGTAATGATGATATGGTTTTTTTGGGTATTCTCATCTGATGATATGGGTTAGTGTTGGAGATTACCTAGCAGTGATGATAATGTGATATGTGGTGGAGGTTATGGGTGGCTAGAATAGGGATCATGTTTCATTTCCTTCTCATTTATGTTTACATACCCCCGAATTCATGTGATGATATAGGGATGTGGTAAAGTTGTCATGTGATTATAAATGACTTCAAAATAATATTCTATGTCTCATAATGGTGTGTTAGGTTAGTATGCATCCCAACCTGCATTAGAGATGGATTTATATGTGATGTGATGTGTATCAGAATTATGGGAGTATATAAAATTTTCTATTGTTGAATATGTGTATAAAAACTGTGGTGAAGTGGTTTTAGATCCCTTTTTAATTTATTTTTTGATACTTT
The DNA here is from genome assembly GCA_963277665.1 of Viscum album. NCBI lineage: Eukaryota > Viridiplantae > Streptophyta > Magnoliopsida > Santalales > Viscaceae > Viscum > Viscum album. The sequence goes on along the minus strand of OY728121.1, from coordinate 1,186,281,081 downwards.
TTTATTATATTGGTTTTTTTATTTAGTGACAAAGATATGGTGAGGTTGGGATAAGATAATTAACCGGTTTTGTTTCATGTTGGTTCTATTGTTTTTTCAAGGGTTTATTAGTATGACCTTTCTAAATTTTCACTTGATACCTTGGGTATGATCCTACTGGGTATACATGAAATTTTGACCATAATTATAAATTTTTTTCAAGTTTCCATGAGTAATTTGATTAATGAGGTTGACATTTCCTGCCCAGGTTATTTATTGTAGTGTCCCAATATTTTCTAGAGATTTAACAACCATGTTTTAAATTACTAATTTTACATGTTTTGAGTATCTTTTTTGTGTTTTACATTGCGTTTTTTTTGGTTAATTTGTCGAAATATGAAAAGAAAAGTCCATATGGATGGTTGGAACATGGTTTTACGAAACCACACTCATAGGCTAGTAAACCATGCATACCCGAATAAGAGGGATTCTCATGGCTGGTTCATGGTTCACCAAATGTGTGTCATCCCTATAGTAACCATGTGATCCCCTAGGAGGAGGCACTCTGTTAGGTTCATAGTAAAGGAAAAAAATGATTCCCCTATCAGAAATCATGCATGTTTAACATTAAACCACCTTAGAATTACAATTATATACTAAATACTCATATATTAATTTTTAATCACCCCCACTCAGACATAAAGTAATTAAGATGAATTTTAGTGTCTTATATAAATGATCCAAGGCATTAAAACCTCTATTCTTGATGAATCGAAGATTGCATTGAAGATCTGCACCTCTCCTAGACAGACATTATAATCATAATTAGTTTTCTATCTCAATTGTATCTCCTCCCCAAAGAATAGGTGGTAAATTTTCTCCATTGGTGATGGTTAAAACCTAGGTATTCTTGGATGTTAATCCATTTAATCTGATTTCCATTATTTTTTTCAATATCATGTTCTTCATTGTGTTTAGGATCGTTCCACATTTCTTTTGGGATTTAAATTGGTGAGTTTTTTCATCAATCCTGAGGTAAGAGGTATACATTTATAATAAAATAGACTTTATTTAATTATGTGTATGTAATTTTGAAATTATAATTTCAATGATTGTGGAATTACATTAAATATAGTATTATTTTAATTAAATTACCATGTGAAATTGTTAAATTTTGGGAAAATGTAATTGGTTGAATTAGATTAATTATCATGTCAATTAAATGGGACTATGTAATTTGTTAAATTTTGTGCTATGGAATTTAATGAAAACTGTAATAATTGGATTTTGTATTTACCATGAGTTTTTAATGGGTTATGTGGGAAATTTATTATGATGGGTTTAATAATGAATTGTTCCTATTATTTCATGGGATTAAAGTGATGAGTTTTAATTTTATTGAGATAAAGTGAAATTATATACATAGAAGGAAATGTTGTGAAGAAGGTTAATGATACATAACCTTGATAGGTATGAAATTTTGTTTGGTGAGATATATTGATATTTGTGATATATGTGATCAATTATTGTAGTAATGGGACTGAGGATACAAATACATATACGGGTTAATAAGTGTGGTACATAGTTAGAGTCTCTAAATATGTATGTCATATAAATTAATATGGGATAGGGATTGAGGTTCCAAATACCCATATGAGATAGAAAGTGTTGAACATATATTGAGGCTCTAAATACCCATATGTGTCAATTATTGTGGTATAAATTCTGAGTCCCCAAATACCCATGTAGGTAAACTATTTGTAGAATAGGGACAGAGGATCCAAATACCCATGGGATTTTATTCACAACATTTTTTCCCATGATATTCGAATTAGACTATGGTTCTAATTGGTAATGTTATTAATTTTTATGAAAGTGATAATTAAAGCCCATGTGTTATAGAATTGTGAATTGAATATATGATATTCTTCCTAATCAAGTTGTGGACGAAGTAGGTATTGATAGTGTGGGTGCCCTCAGAATCTTGGGGGATTTATTTTAACAATTAAATAATAATTAAATGTAAAAACTGTAACACCCAGAGATTTTATTATAAGTATTCTTTTTAATTTATTTTATTTCATGTGTTTTATGCTACATCAAGATTATCTTGTTCTATACGCAACACCGTATTAGATTGCTGTATACGCAACACTATTCTTGGATTGGGTTACACACAATTTCAAGTTCATTTGATAGTATTCATTATACACAACATTGAGTGTATATATATATATATATATATTAAATATATAAATGAAATATGGTTGGATTCTATTATATAAAATAACAAATGAGTCCTTCAAAACATGTCACCTTGACTTGGCTTTCATTACACGCAATCGCGACCTTCCTCGATAGCGTGTGTAGTACACAATACCTCGTTTCACTAAAAAACAATATATGGTTATAAAAATATTATGGAATAGCCATTATGAACAGTATTAACTAAATTTTTAATTTTATAACATTATTATTCATCTTACATATTTTCTAGAACATGGTATGAGAACAAAAAAAAATTCGGATAAAAGAAGTATTTTTCAAAAAATGTTGTTTTACCGCCTTATGATGGCGCACCCATTTTATATCTAATTTTTGACATCTTTATAAGTTAAATTTGACAAAATAAAACTCTTTTTTGGTATCTGGATATAAAAATTAACTTTGGATAAATTTTTCATATTATTCTGATAACTTTCATATTTTAATGAATAGTAAAAACACGATATAATTTAATTAAAAACAACTTTTTTCATCGCAAAAATTTATATTGTTAAATTATAATTTAAATTAGTTTTAAAGTGGAATTATAATATATTTTTACCATTTAATCAAATTTTGGTCATTTTAATTAATTTCACTTTGAAATTTGACAGAAAGAATTGTCGATCTTTTGATAGTTATTGTTTCTTAAAAACACGCTATTTGTTTTGATAATGGGAATTACTTTTAAAATTAATTAATTCCACTTATATGTTTTGAATTTGGAAAAATAGACATCATTTTTGAATTCGTAATATCAAATATATCTTAGGATGAATTTTTGGTATTTTTCGGAAATACATCAATTTTTAATGAATAGTGAAAACACGGAGTTTTTGGTCAAAAACGACTTTTTATTTAAATATTAACTTATTTTATTTGAATTTATTGTTGGTAAAAATAGATACATTATACTTATATAATTTCAATGAAATTAGTTGGAGTCATTTTATAATAATTTTATATTTATAAAAATTGTATTGAACTTTTCACCGTCTTTCTCCCACCTCCTAGGAGCTTTTTCAATTGTTTATAAAACATAATTCTACCACTTCTGTGAGATGAATTTAGAAAATATGATAGACATGGTTAATATTAATGAGTAAAATTTGGTTCATTTAGATAAAAATAATTTTTGGTGAATAGTAACTTTTTACTTTTATTTACCACTGTTAAATGTAAATAGGGTAATTCAAGGATAAAAGAATATTATAATAGATAAAAATTACCCTAACACTTGTCCTAACCTTATTGTGTGACTAGTGGCCGACCATGGGAACCCTTGGATCGATTTTGGGACCCCATTGAGCCACTTGGTTTTGATAATGACAATTTGGATTAATTAATTTAATGTAAAGACAAAATTGACATTAACACAAATATTTAAGTAAATTAATTTTTATATGGTGTTACAAAAGTCATAATTTCGACTATAAATATTAATTATAAAGATAAAAACATTTCCTACATCATTGTATTTTTTTTAATAATTTTTAGACATCAAATTAATTAAATTATTTATGACACAATAATGATGTAGTATTTACCTCACTAATAAATGATTTAAATAAATAAGATTAAAATGATTAAAATATTATCCAAAACATGTCCAATTATTATAGGATGATTTTATTTCGACCATTATTCATCTTATAATCATATTTAATAATTTTTGGTCCTTTTTAAACCGATGATAAGTTTATAATAAAATAATATTTTCACACATTCCAAAAGAGCCCATCCTCCCCCTCATAAAAGGAGACCATTTCTATCCAATTCCTCACACCTCTCAAGCCATTTGGCTCATCCAAACTCTGCCCAATTAAGATACCTAAATCCCTATCCTCCCCCTAGAATCCATAAATTAGGCATAAGGCACTTCAAGAATTCCTTTTGGTTCAAACCAAAGAATGTTACCCAAATTAAAGGTAACAGTTTCTCTTAAAAATTTTTCTTTTATTCTACTTCTCTAACCCCTAAATTATTTGTAATCCTTTATTTTGAAAAAAACACTAGTTTCGTCAATATAATAGGATGTTTTTATGATAATTATTCGAACTACACTTAGACACACCTCCATCTAAAGGATGAAGAACATAATGTTTCTGTGGATGGAAAACTAACACCTCACAAAACAATGATTATTCGATTTTCTCCTGCAGCGTTTTATGGTGGAAATTATGATTGAAATGTATTTATATATGATGTATATTATGTTTATGATTTTATTAGGATTATTTAATTCCCAATTATATCATGCCTTTATGTTTTCCATAGTGGGTAAATACGATAATATCATTTGAGGAAGTGCGGACTGCCGCCCCATCCGAGTGATGTGATTCGTTATGCCTTATGTGGGATGTATAATGGATGTAGTTGACGATATTATATTTTTTATGATACTGGAATTATAATATAATTATGTATAATTATGTTTTAATTCCATTAAAATAATAAATAGAAATGAAAGAAGCGTTCGTGCGTACGTACGGCTTACCGTCTCTATGAACAGTGCATTTCATTTCTTACCTCCATATGTTATGTAAAATTATAATTACATGTATATGATGGATATATATGATATATATGATATATAAACCATGAATATAATTCTGGATATAATTAACCTTTGAGGACATGAACAACATGTAATTATAAGAAGTCCATTTTTTTGACTCAAGTACCAGATATCGGCAATACGAACATTATTAACTAAAATGGTTACATAATGTTTATAGCATGGTAATAAGTGATATAAAAGGAATAATAAATTTCAAAGAGGTTCTTATGAAATTATAATTTAACATTTTTTTATTATTCAGGAGATTAAATAATGATCGAGTCAAGTCAGACATGAGGTAAGGGAACATCTTAACCCAATTTTTGTTCATTGGGTTGATCTTCTCTTTCTTGTTTATGTCATTCCTTGATTATGTGAGAAATGAATTTTTATATCATATCATATATTTATACTTTCTTTATGTGACCTTATATTGAATACACATAAGTGATCTATTTTATTTTCAAAATGATCTTTGTAAGGGATAACTATTCCAATCTCATTCTTATCCGAGATTATTTATTCGTAAGTATTTACTGGGGTTATGTTTATCATCCATGTCAATATGTTCTCAAAATGTTTTCATAAATTGTTTACTTTTCTTCCATGTATGTTTAATGTCATTTTACCCTTTTTTTTCTTTTACCACATCGTATGGAAGGAATCTTTCTTTTGTTTACCATATGAGGAACTTTTTGACTTTTCTGGCAGAAGTACAAGAAGAATGTTTTTTAACTTATACGAAATGAAAGGATTTTTACTATTTTGTAAAGTCTTATTTTCATGAAGCTTCCTCCAAAAGATTTCATGATTATTTTCAACCAAATATTTTTCTTTTAAAATTTCATGGAATTTTGTGAAAAGCAAATGATTTTGAAAAAGAAAGGATATTTTCTTCAAGATTTCATTTCAAGTGTTTTATCAAAACCATTTTCCATCTAAGATGAAATTATTTCATATGTGTATGTTTCAATTATAATGAATCTATGATTTACATGTCTTCACTTTTCTTATTATGAAATGATATCCATTTATTTAATATGGATTATGTGATGATGGGATGATGTTTATGAAACCCATTTTTTCGTTGGGTTATTATGAATGATGTATGTTTATTTTGTGGCACAAGTAAGAATGATTTAATTATGATTTGGGTGAGACCTATATCTCCCTCCAATTCATTGGGTAAAGATATGTATATCATGATATAGGAATGGCTGGAATTGTAAGTTAATCTGGTTCAGTGTTACAGGACTGGAAGGAGGTGTGAACACGATTCATAAAAGGAATTTGTCCACTAAGATGGTCTTGGCAGCATTGACATGGCTACTATGGAAATAATAACATGTGATTAATGGATTCCACAATTACTTGTTTTATTCCCATGCTATTTTATCATGATTGATGTTCCTTTATGATATATTCATTACGTACTTCCAAGATTTATGTCTTTGCTCATGATTTTGATGTTTATATTTTAGGTTCATGTTTTTGCATTGAAATTTTTATGGATTGTTTTATGTTCTCTATGAATACCCTTACTGAGCATTTGTGCTCAACCTTTATATGTTTTATTTTATCCAGAATTTAAAGAAAGGGTTTAGGTAAGAAAAAAAGGGGAATATCTTTATGGGAGATGTTGAAGATCCATCACCATGATTAGAAGATTATTTTTCCGAGTTTCCAAAGACACTAAACTATTACGGTCCATTGGTGTCTACTTTCGTTATGTATTAAGTTTTCCAAAAAAGTAATGTAATTTCTATGTACGTCATGCTTTGGGTCTCTACAGTTGGTATCAGAGGAAAGGTTTAGTTATTCTTTGGAAACAAGGATAAAAAAACTTTAGTGAGATCCCTGGAAAAATTTCTAAGGTATGTCTAGGGATGTCCCTAAGGTTAAGTATAAGTATAGGTTATAGTCCTAGAATTACAGTAATGATGGTAGAATTAAACCTAAGATGTTAGATATTGAAGTTACTCCCCCTTTATTATGTTGTTTTACCTATCATGATTTTTTCCTCTCACACTATTCTTTTTGGGTTTTAGAAAATGGCTGGAAACATGAATATTCACGATAATCGAGAATATGATGGACAATGGAATGAAATTCTTCATGATCAAGAAAATGAAATGGGATTTGCAAAGAAAAAACATCGTTATTATGCCTAATCAGCAATCTCATAATATAATCAATAATCTCAGCTTCGGTAAGTTTCTTGACTCAGTTAATAAGAGAAATAAGGAGTTTCATGATGATCATAGAGGAAAGAATGTTCAATTTTCCTCAAGTGAATCATGTGGGACTATACATCGAGGATAATGTTAGAAAGGAATGGGAAGATGTTTTGTGTGTGGAAAATAAGGACACAAAGCAAGTAATTTTAAAGGAAAAGGTTCAATTAACACAATGGACAAGGATAATGGTATTTCTAAGACATCAACACCCGTTAAGTGTTTTAAATGTGGAATGTACGGGGATTATGCAAACCAATTACCTATGGTAAAATCTCCTAAAGAGAATCAGCATGGTCATATGGGTAGTATTTATGTGGATGATGATGATGACACTACAAATGATATATGAGATGGAAGAAATGATGAAGCTCAGTCAGTTGTTTAAGAAGGTAGTGTAATGATAGTATGTTTATCAAGAATAATGTATGGTACTATGGAATAAAGAAAAATCTAAGGATTGTTACACTGTTGCATTTTATTGAGTTTTAAAATTATATGATGAATGGTACCAGTAACCATGATAGATTATTCATATTTTTTTGGAAAAAAGATGATGTGTGCATAATGAATGGATAAATAGATAATGAGATGTTTGGTAGTATTAATGATCTCATGAATAATATAAGGACAAAGTGATATCATGGTTTGAGTATATCTAAATTTTGGGATTTTGGAATGTGGAAAGAGTTAACTTTTGACTGCATTTATTTTTTCACTAAGGTTAAATGGGTATTCATTTTTCAAAAGAATACATGATTAAGGTATTCACATGTTTGGAATGTAACGCCCAGACCCCAGTTACCTAGAGTCGGTGAATTATTACATATCATTGGCATGATCACAAGAAAGATCAAATCTCGAAAGACCGATTGGTTTAGTAGCCTTGGAAACACTAGATATATTCATAAAGTTTTACATTACATCATAAAGTGAAAAACTACTACAACAACATAGTCTCCATATTCCACACTCATATCCCCACATAAAATCCATGTAGGTCATTCATAACTTACATCTTCACATCCTGGGAACAATAAAACATAGAAAATGGGTGAGCTCAAATGCCCAGTAAGGATAACAATATAGCCGATACTTTCAAAAATAAGCATAAACATTTAAGGAAATGTATAACTAAAACAAAAGCCTTTTAAACTTGAACTTCAACATAGTATGGAAAAAGTAAAATGAAATAATGCCATTTACTTATTCACAAGGATATTCTACTAATCGAATAATCACATGAAATATCAATAACCACTTTCATAATGATGGAATGCATAATGCCAGACTATCATAACCACATAGCCAAGGCCTCGTGGCAAGACTACAAAAAAGATTTTTCCAAGGCCTTGTGCCAAGACACTGGTTTGTCTCATGAGACCTACCGATGCATCGAGGAGCTATAGTGGGCTCCACCCGTCACATATTAAGTCCAAGGCATTCCCATATGAAAAGGTTTAAACATAACATAAACATTCGTATTAAAACTAGCATACGAAATGTCAATACTTTCACCATAAACTATGAATGGTATAAAAATATCACATCCATAGTCAAACATATCACAAAACCTTCAATACAATATATAAGTTTTGTATCATAATAAATCAACTTCAAATATGCTTAAAATCCATCAAAGGATGTTGACATAGATGAAATAAAAACTCTTTTAGAGAAATATCTCTTTCTATTTTGAAATCATTTAATAGTCATATATTTATGAAATAAAACATTTTCTTTGAAAATATTCTTATCATCTTGCAAGGGAAGCTTCGACGATTTTATAACGGCGGAAAATAACCGCACCCGCCGTATAAGTTAAAAAAACATTCTTACCTTAATTCTGTCGAAAAGGTTAAGAAGCACCTTGTTTGTAAAACGACGGAAATATTACTTTATAAACCACTTATAAGAAGTCAAACAAGGGTATAAATGACTTTAACGCATATTCTTGTAAATAGTAAAAATGTTTTTAAATACATTTTAAAGAAACATGGATGTGGATGATAAAGAGATCCCAGTAGATTATTACGTATAAACAACCTCAGATAATGAAGAGATTGTGAAATAAACCCTTACCTTGTACTTTTCCTTGGTTGGGGTAGGTTAACCTCCTGTATAATGGTTAAATAATTGTTATTAAATTATACAAGAATCATATACATTAATAGGATATCATATATGATCTTTTAACATTGATTTGTTAATAATATCTTAGTACTATCGTTGTTTCGGGTGTTAACATGCTCATTTTCTTTTATATGTTTTGTTACGTAATCCATGTTTTTTATGGATAGGTTGTATCTTATTCATATACAGAATGATATCAAGTCCTTAAACATTATTTTTAAATCATAAAATGATAATCATACTTGAATGGATACGATGGAGAATGAATCTCATCGCGTTCCTGGACACGGTAGTCCGTACGTACGCACGAGCGACAATATCATTCTTTTCATATTAAAATAATATATAAATGGATGTTATATCATATATACAGAATCATTAACATGTTATATTTATTATTTACATGAGTTACACATCATTATTATACCCATCCAAATAATAATATATTGAATAACAATTACACCACGACGTGGAGACGATAAGTCATACGTACGCACGTATGGTGACATGTTATTCAAAGGGTGGATAGAATAATGAATATGGTTGTACCATATTTATGATAACATCACATTATATATATGATACTGTAGTTATTATTTTAGAATGGTAATAACAAAGGAACAAGAAGTGGAAGAAAAAAGGAACATGGAAAAGGGTGGTAAAATCATTACCTCTTCTTTGGGTTCTTCCTTTTGATTTGATCAAAAGGGCCCTTAAGTTGGCTTTCTGATCAAAATAAGGCCTCTAGGTTGTAGTGAGGAATGTTGGGAGAGTATTTGGGCAGAGTTTGGCCGAACCAAAAGGCTCTGAAGGTGTGAAGAAATGAGAAGAAAGAGTTCCCTTTTATAAGAGGGGTGAGGGGCACCTTTGGAAAAGCTAGAAATATTAGTTTATAATAAATTCATATTCGGTTTCTAATGGATCCAAAGTGGATTATTTGAATTTTAAGGTGGGTATGGGTTGAAAACCACTAAACCAATTGAATTTAGACAGTTTTGGGTACTTATATTAACCTTATCTTTAAGTATTAACTCTAATTTGATTTGTTTCACTTTTACAATGTCTCTTTGTATTTTTATATTATATGGTTAATAAACATACTATATACATCCAAGAGACCCCCAAGTGGTCCATTAATGATACACCTATCATTATATAAGTCTCTTGGCCGAACCTTAGATTTTTAGTAATTTAATATCAATTAATAATATAATATTTGTTTTAAAAACTCTTTTATGGAAATTTTGACACTATTCAATAGATGATTTTTGTGAAACTCATAACAGAATGAGTACTTAGAAAAAATTTAATTAAATCAATCCTAACATGTCATATTAACTGATAAGATTAGTGTAATTCAAAAAAAGTCTCAAATTATGTTTATTTGTGTATTTATAATATCTATTATTTTAATTTTTCACTATTATGGTAATTGCTGCATCGTCATTATGTCATAAATAAATTAAATTATATAATGTCTAAAAATTATAAATAAAATATAATTATGTAGGAAATCTTTTCATATTTCTAATGAATATTTACAATCTAATTTATCTTATGTATAACCCTATATTAAAAATGTTTTAGTAAATAAACTTTGATTTTAATTCTTTTAACTCTTCTTTGAATTAAATAATAATAAATGTCCTAATCTAATCCAAGTGGACCTAATTGTTAATAGTTTATTCCTAAGGTTGTTTTTGGTCTAGATACACTTGTCCAATAGAATTAGGACATGTTTTAGGGTAATATTAATATCATTTTTACCCTTAATTACCCTATTTACTATTAACCGTGGTAAATAAAAGTAAAAAGTTACTATTCACCAAAAATTATTTTCATCTCATTGAACCACATTTTACCTCTTGATATTAACCGTGTCTCTCTGATTATCGAAATTCCATTCACAGAAGCGGTAAAATTACGTTTTATGAAAAAATTCAGTTTTTTTAACTACCACTTGGTACTTTCACTATTCATCAAAATTGAAGTCTTCCAGAACAATGCCAAAATTTCACCCTAAGCTATAATTGATATTCTGAATTCAAAAATGATGTAGATTTTACAAAATTCAAACATATAAGTTGCATTAATTATTTTTATAATTAATTCCCGCTGTTACAACAAATAGCGTGTTTTTAAGAAACAATATATATCAAAAGATTGACAATTGTTTATGTCCAATTTCAATGTGAAATTAATTATATTGAACACCATTGGATATAATGGTACAAATATATTCTAATTATACTATAAAACAACTAAATAATATAATTTATCACTATAAATTATTTTGATTAAAAAAGTTGTTTTTAAGTATTTTTCACTATTCATAAAAATTAGACGTTCTTAGAAAAATTCAACTTAGGATAATTTCGATATTCTGAATCCAAAAATGAAGTTCATTTTGAAATATAATATATATATAATTTCAAAAAGTAGGTATTACTATTCATAAAGGCTAGTTTGATTGGTTGTGGTGTGTTAGAACTCGATGTTACGTACAACACACGTTATCGCATTATTTTCAAAGAGAAGCGTACCGTAGAAGCTTGGGGTGTTACATTCTCCCCTCCTTCAAATAATTTCATCCTTGAAATTTCTAGAATATTATCGCATGAAAAGACTCGGGTGGTTCTTCATCATAAGTTCCTCGGGTTCCCACGTTGCCTCTTCCATCATATGGTTTCTCCAAAAAACATTTACCAGACGTGTCGTCCAGTTTCTCAGTACTTGTTCTCTCGTACCAAGAATCCTAATGGGCTCTTCGCAATAAGACAGATCGGGTTCTAGTTCTAATTCCTCATAGGTGAGTACATGCATTGGGTCAGGCACGTATTTCCTCAACAAGGATACGTGGAACACATCGTGAACTTTAGAGAGACTTGGCAGCATTTCCAATCGGTAAGCTACAACTCCAATTCGTTCTAGAATTTCGAAAGTTCCGATGTACCTGGGACTTAATTTACCTTTCTTACCAAAACGTATGACTCCCTTCCATGGATATACCTTCAGGAAAACATGATCACCGACATGAAATTCCAAATCCTTCCTTCGATTATCGGCATAGCTCTTCTGCCTACTTTGAGCTGCTTCGATGTGATTTCGGATTACCTTCACCTTTTCCATCGTTTCCTCAACCAGTTCTAGGCCTACAAGTTTTCTTTCACCAACGTCATCCCAAAAGCTTGGTGTACGACATCTCGTTCCGTATAATGCTTCATATGGTGCCATCTGAATACTCCAATGTAAGCTATTGTTATAGGAAAATTCTACCAGAGGTAATTATTGATCCCACATACCCTGAAAGTCAAGTGAGCAAGATCTCAATATGTCTTCTAAGGTTTGAATAGTCTATTCTGATTGTCCGTCTGTCTGAGGGTGGTAAGAAGTGCTCAAATGAAGTTCAGTATCAAGGGATTTCTGAATACTTTTCCAGAATCTTGAAGTAAAACGGGGATCACGATCAGAAACAATCGATAGGGGTACTCCATGAAGTCTCACAACTTCATTAATATATAGTCTTGCTAGACGTTCCAGGGGTAGATATTCTCTTATAGCAAGAAAATATGCTGACTTGGTAAGACGATCAACAATAACCCATATTGCATCGTTCCTTCTAGGAGTTTTTGGTAGCCCCATGACAAAATCCATCGTAATATTGTCCCATTTCCACTTCGGTATGGGAAGAGATTTCATAACTCCTCAAGGCGGTTGCCTTCCATCTTTAACTTGTTGAAAAACCATACATCTTGACACAAAATCAGCAATCTCCCTCTTCATGTTGTCCCACGAAAAATGTTCCTTCAAATCTCTATACATTTTGGTGCTCCCAGGGTGTATAGAGAAATTGGAGCTATGAGAATCATCCAGCAATTCCCTTTTCAGATTAGGTATATCGGGAACACAAATTCTCTTCCCAAATTTCAAAATTCCATCTTCATACACAAAGTATCTCATTATCCCATCATTCAAAACTTTAGTCTTCTTTTGAAATTATTCATCATCGGTCTGAGAACTCTTAATCCTTTCTAGTAAATATGGTTTGGCAACCATTTGAAAAATCATTGATGTTTCTCCTTCCCTGGTTATTCCGATGTCCATTTTCACTAGATCCATCAAAATTGGATCCCTTTCAATTCTCATCACGTTCAAAACTCCATGGTCCTCTCTGCTCAAAGCATCTCCCACCTTGTTTGCTTTCCCCAGGAGGTAGTGTATCGTACAATCATAATCCTTGAGTAATTCAAGCCATCTCCTTTGCCTCATGTTGAGTTCTTTTTGTGAGAAAATATACTTCAAACTCTTGTGATTAGTATAAATTTCACATTTTTCATCGTAGAGGTAGTGCCTCCATATCTTCAAAGAAAAGATCACAGCTGCTAACTCGAGATCATGAGTAGTATAGTTTTGTTCATGAATTTTCAACTATCGTGATGCATAGGCAATAACCCTATCATTCTGCATTAGGACACAACCAAGTCCTTTCTTCGATGCATCACTATAAATAACGAACCCATCATTCCCCGATGGTAGAGTAAATATAGGATCATTGACTAATCTTCTCTTCAGTTCTTCAAAACATTCTTCACACTCTTTTGTCAAAACAAATTTAACCCCTTTACGTGTGAGCTTCATTAATGGGTTAACCAATCGGGCAAAATTTTGGACGAAACGTCGATAATAACCTGCTAAACCAATAAAACTACGTACCTCAGTTATACTCGTTGGTGCTGGACATTCTTGGATTGCCTTAGTCATAGAAGGATCAACAGAGATTCCATCTTTAGAGACAATATGGCCATGAAAAGAAATCTCATGAAGCCAAAATTCACACTTGTTAAACTTCCCATATAATTCATGTCTTCTCAGAGTCTCCAACTTCATAGCATTTTTATTATACCATGATATCATCAATAAATACCACCAAAAATTCATCAAGATACTCCATGAAATCTCTATTCATCAGATCTATGAATACAGAGGGTGCATTAGTCAATCCAAAAGGCATTACAGTAAACTCGTAATGCCTGTACCTGGTTTAAAATGATGCCTTTGGAATGTCTTCCTTATCCACACACAACTGATGGTATCCAGATCGAAGTTCAATCTTTTAAAAGTATTGAGCTCCATGCAGTTGGTCAAATAAATCATCAATGTGTGGTAGGGGATACTTTTTCTTTATTGTTATAGCATTGATCTCCCTGTAGTCAATACATAACCTCATAGATCCGTCTTTCTTTTTAACGAAAAGAACAGGGGCTCCCCATGGAGAAACACTAGGGCTAATAAATCCCTTATTACTCAATTCCTTATGTTGTTTCTTTATTTCAACTAATTCTATAGTGGCCATTCTATAAGCGGTCTTTGATATAGGCCTTCATCCAGGAATTAAATCAATGGAATACTCAACTTCTCGTTCTGGAGGATTTCCAGGTAAATCTTCCGGAAATACATCTATAAATTCTTTCACAACAGGTACATACTCTATTTGAACATATATTTCCTCACCCACAGTTATTTCATTCTCTTCCTCCCTAATAATTGAATTTAGTTGAGCTACTGGGGGTGGATCTAGATAAGAATTAGGTGGTGATGATTTTGCTCTAAGGATAAGGTTTTCCTTATCATCATCTTCAAAAATTGTAACCCCTTTCTTCTTACAATAAATCTCCATATCATAGCCCAAAAGCCAGTCCATACCGAGGATTATATCGAACTCAATCATAGGTATGACGATGAGATCAGCAGATAAAGAAACATTTGTGTGCTCTAATGGGGACTGATTCACAAAACATTGTTGCAATGATACTTCCCTTTGGAGTTTTAACTGACAACTCCCTTGTTAAATAAAATTGTAAATATCTAATTTTCTTAGAAAACTGGGAACATATGAAACAATGAGATGATCCAGAATCAAATAATGCATTTTCTATACTTGAGTAAACCATTAAATTACCTGCCACCATGTCTTTCGGAGCTTCTACCTCAGCAGTAGTGATAGCATAAGCTTGGCCTTGATCCCTTGGCCTTTTCTGAGGTAAGTTCTCCTAATTCTTAGTACATTCATTTGCATAATTCCCCATCTCCATAAAATTTTATCATTGAATATTGGTGGATTCCTTCTTCCCCTTGCAATCACGAGCTTGGTGGCCTTTTTCACCACACTTGTAACAGACTCTCGTTCCCTTCTTGCAAGTACCGGGGTGTTTCTTCCCACATTTACCACAAGATGGATATTCATCTTTTCCCTTCTTCCCCTTATTTCCATTCCCATATTGATCAGCAGGTCTCTTATTCTCTTGTTTTGCTTTAAAGTCATAAGACTTAGAGAATTCCTTTTCGGTCTAGATAGCACATGAGACAATGTCTTCGTACGACGTGAAGGATTGTGAGACTAATGCTCGACGGAGAAATGGTGTTAACCCATCAAAGAAACGTTCAATCTTACTTCTTGGGTTACGTATGTAATCTCCAGCATACCTTGCTAACCTTGTAAAGTTAGCCTCATAGTTTGTGACATTCTCATCCTCCTTCTGTCTCAGACTCAAAAATTGCCTTTCCATCTCTGTTCGATGGTCGCGAGGAAAGTATTTTTCTAAAAACGGATATTTGAACTCCCTCCATTCCATATTTTATACTCCATCGTCTTCCTTTGTGTTTTGAATCAATGACCACCATTTATCAGCATCTCAAGTGAGTCGGTAAACTGCCATGATAACTTTTTCCCTTTCACTACTCCCCAAAGCCTGGAATATTTTCTCTAGGGAATTTATCCATTCCTCAGCTACTAAGGTATTTGTACTCCCATTGAACATTGGTGGTTGTTTCCTCATGAATCAATCTAACATTGATCCTCCACGATGTGGATCAGGGTGCTCCATATGGGTAATGTTATTATTCATAACCTGAGTAAGTTGTCCCAGTATGGTGATTAGCTGATCAGCACCAGTTGCAGCACCATGTCCACTATAATTATCTTGAGCATGAGTTCAATCCCTACATGGAGTGTGTGCATTGATACGGTTTCCATTTCTTCCATGAGGCACCATTTCTAAACAATGGTATAAACTAGATCAGTTTATGAATCAAAATACATAATCCCATATTTACAAAACACTTAACATAAATTGAACTATTTATGGATATAATCCATAATCACAAGAATGTTTTCTTTGAGGAATTATATACTCATAAACCCTTCATAATGATTTGTAAATAAAATGAGAGTTATCCTAAGCATATCCCCTAGGAGTGTCGTATCCAAGAGTGCAGCAAGGCCCATTGTCGTGCACCAGTTCCCATTCGAGTCTAGCTCAAAGCGGTGTTTTCGAGTTTTACCCCTAGGTACACCTGTGCCAGAGCCGCCTATACCTGCTCGTATCCAGACAGGGATGTATTGCTCGGAAAACTCACAAAATCTCTACAATACAAAAATTCTAGGAAGTTCTTCTCTACTAATCCTCAAAGTCCATCTTAAATCTATGAGCTCTAATTAGAGTTTATCTAAATCTAGCTTCCAAGGTTTGTACTAAACTTCCTCTGATACCAACTGTAACGCCCCGACCCCAGTTACCTAGAGTCGTTGCATTATTTCATAACATTGGCATGATCACAAGAAAGATCAAATCTCAAAAGACCGATTGGTTTCGTAGCCTTTGAAACACTAGATATATTCATAATGTTTTACATTACATCATAAAGTGAAAAACTACTACAACAACATAGTCTCCATATTCCACACTCATATCCCCACATAAAATCCCTGCAGGTCATTCATAACATACTTCTTCAAATCCTGGGAAAAATAAAACATAGAATAGGGGTGAGCTCAAATGCCCAGTAAGGATAACAATATAGCGGAAACTTTCAAAAATAAGTATAAACATTTAAGGAAATGCATAACTAAAACAAAATCCATTTAAACTTCAACTTCAACATAGTATGGAAAAAGTAAAATGAAATAATTCCATTTACTTATTCACATGGATATTCTACTAATCGAATAATCTCATGCAATATCAATAACCGCGTTCATAATGATGGAATGCATAATGCCAGGCTATCATAACCACATAGCCAAGGCCTCGTGCCACGACTACAAATAAGATTTTTCCAAGGCCTTATGCCAAGACACTAGTTTGTCTCATGAGACCTACCGATGCATCGAGGAGCTATAGCAGGCTCCACCCATCACATATTAAGTCCAATGCATTCCCATATGAAAAGGTTTAAACATAACCTAAACATTCGTATTAAAACTAGCATACGAAATGTTAATACTTTCACCATAAACTATGAATGGTATAAAAATTGCACATCCACATTCAAACATATCACAAAACCTTCAATACAATATAGATGTTTTGTATCATAATAAATCAAATTCAAATAAGCGTAAAATCCATCAAAGGATGATTACATAGATTAAATCAAAACTCTTTTAGAGAAATATCTCTTTCTATTTTGAAATCATTTAAGAGTCATATATTTATGAAATGAAACATTTTCTTTGAAAATATTATTATAAGATTTCAAGGGAAGCTTCGACGATTTTTTAACGGCAGAAAATAACCACACCCGCCGTATAAGTTAAAAAAACATTCTTACCTTAATTCTGTCGAAAAGGTTAAAAAGAACCTTGTTTGGAAAATGATGGAAAGATTCCTTTATAAACCACTTATAAAAAGTAAAACAATAGTATAAATGACTTTAACCCATATTCTTGAAAATATTAAAAATGTTTTGAAATACATTTTTAAGAATCATGGATGTGGATGACAAAGACATCCTAGTAGATTATTACGTATAAACAACCACGGATAATGAAGTGATTGTGAAATAAACCCTTACCTGGTACTTTTCCTTGGATGGGGTAGGTTATCCTCCTGTATAGTGGTGAAATAATTGTTATTAAATTATAAAAGAATCATATACATTAATATGATATCATATATGATCTTTTAACATTGATTTGTTAATAATATCTTAGTACTATCGTTGTTTCGGGTGTTAACTTACTCGTTTTCTTTTATATGTTTTGTTACGTAATCCATGTTTGTTATGGATAGGTTGTATCTTATTCATATACAGAATTATATCAAGTCCTTAAACATTATTTTTAAATCATCAAATGATAATTATACTTGAATGGATACGATGAAGAATGAATCTCATCGCGTTCCTGGAGACCGTAGTCCGTATGTACGCACGAGCGACAATATCATTCTTTTGATATTAAAATAATATATAAATCGATGTTATATCATATATACAGAATCATTAACATGTTATATTTATTATTTACATGAGTTACACATCATTATTATACCCATCCAAATAATAATATATTGAATAACAATTACACCATGACGTGGAGACGGTAAGTCGTACGTACGCACGTATGGTGACATGTTATTCAAAGGGTGGATAGAATACTGAATATGGTTGTACAATATTTATAATAACATCACAGTATATATATGATACTGGAGTTATTATTTTATAATGGTAATAACAAACGAAGAAGAAGTGGAAGATGAAAGGAACATGGAAAAGGGTGGTGAAATCATTACCTCTTCTTCGGGTTCTTCCTTTTGATTTGATCAAAAAGGCTTCTTAAGTTGGCTTTATGATCAAACTAAGGCCTCTAGGTTGTAGTGAGGGAAGTTGGGAGAGTATTTGGTCAGATTTTGGCCGAACCAAAAGGCTTTTAAGGTGTGAAAAAATGAGAACGAGGAGTGCCCTTTTACAAGAGGGGTGAGGGGCACCTTTGGAAAAGCTAGAAATATTAGTTTATAATAAATTCATATTCGGTTTCTAATGGATCCAAAGTGTATTATTTAAATTTTATGGTGGGGATGGGTCGAAAACCACTCATCCAATATAATTTAGACAGGTTTGGGTACTTATATTAACCTTATCTTTAAGTATTAACTCTAAGTTAATTAGTTTCACTTTTACAATGTCTCTTTGTATTTTCATATTATATGGTTAATAAACATACTATATACATCCAAGAAACCCCCAAGTGGTCAATTAATGATACACCTATCATTATATAAGTCTCTTGGCCGAACCTCAGATTTTTATGAATTTAATATCAATTAATAATATAATATTTGTTTTTAAAACTCTTTTATGGAAATTTTGACACTATTCAATAGTTGATTTTTGTGAAACTCATAACAGAATGATTACTTAGAAAATATTTAATTAAATCATTCCTAACATGCCATATTAACTTAGAAAATTATTTTAATTGATAAAAAGTCTCAAATTATATTTATTTCTGTATTTATAATATCAATTATTTTAATTTTTCACTATTATGGAAATTGATGCATCATCATTGTTTCATAAATAAATTAAATTATTTAATGTATAGAAATTATAAATAAACTATAATTATGTAGGATATCTTTTTATCTTTCTAATTAATGTTTAAAATCTAATTTATCTTATGTATAACCCTATATTAAAAATGTTTTAGTAAATAAACATTGATTTTAATTCATTTAACTCTTCTTTGAATTAAATAATAATAAATGTCCTAATCTAATCCAAGTGGACCTAAATGATAATATTTTATTCCTAAGGTTGTTTTTGGTCGAGATACGCTTGTCCAGTAGAATTAGAAATGTGTTATGGTAATATTAATATCATTTTTACCCTTAATTACCCTATTTACTTTTAACC
The DNA here is from genome assembly GCA_963277665.1 of Viscum album. NCBI lineage: Eukaryota > Viridiplantae > Streptophyta > Magnoliopsida > Santalales > Viscaceae > Viscum > Viscum album. The sequence continues at coordinate 1,186,261,212 of OY728121.1, read as the reverse complement.
GTGGTAAATAAAAGTAAAAAGATACTATTCACCAAAAATTATTTTCATCTCATTGAACCACATTTTATTCTTGATATTAATCGTGTCTCTCGGATTTTCAAAATTCCATTCACACAAGTGGTAAAATTATGTTTTATGAAAAAATTCAGTTTTTTTAACTACCACTTAGTACTTTCACTATTCATCAAAAATTGATGTTTTTTAGAACAATGCCAAAATATCACCCTAAGCTATAATTGATATTCCGAATTCAAAAATGATATCGATTTTAAAAAATTCCAAACATATAAGTTGCATTATTTAATTTTATAATTAATTCCCATTGTTACAACAAATAGCTTGTTTTTAAGAAACAATATATATCAAAAGATTGACAATTGTTTATGTCCAATTTCAAAGTGAAATTAATTATAATTAACAGCATTGGATAAAATGGTAAAAATATATTCAAATTATACTATAAAACCACTAAATAATATAATTTATCACTATATATTATTTTGATTAAAAATGTTGTTTTTAAGTATTTTTTACTATTCATAAAAATTGGACGTTCTCAGAAAAATTCAACATAGGATAATTTCGATATTCTGAATCCAAAAATGAAGTTCATTTTGAAATATATTATATATATAATTTCAAAACGTAGGTATTACTATTCATAACGGCTATTTTGATTGGATGTGGTGTGTTAGAACTCGATGTTGCGTACAACACACGCTATCACATTATTCAAAGAGAAGTGTACCTTAGAAGCTTGGGGTGTTACATGGAATATGAACAACAAGATATATCTTATGATATATGGGGGATAAATGATGGTATTCAAATGCTTTTTATGTGACATTTCAAGTAATCATTTTCATTATACAATGAGATTGGACATATGAATTTTGGATAAGCCTAATGATTGGAATGGATTATGTTGGACATCAGATAATATTGTTTAGGGATAGAACTTTTTTGATAGTATTGGAGGAGTGTTATAATAATATAGTTTTAGAAAAAGGGACAACCTACAGGGCGGGTGATAACCCATCACGTCGGACAAGGCTATGGGAATCAAACCCACAACCGAAGTGTGACATGCCATTATCTCTTACCACTGGCCTACAGGAAGTCCCTAGTTAGTAGAAACTAGTTTTATTTTATTAAGCAGTATGATAGTTGATGTATAAGTCCATTTTTGGAATCATATACGATTAACCTCACTATAGATGAACTTTTGTATATTTGGTAACATTTTCTAACATTTTGTTTGAGACAGATGGAATGACCCCTCATTCAGTCACGTGATCTGCTAACTCTTCAAGAATGAAAAATTCAACTTCATTTCATTAATTGATGAATTGGAAATTATTCAAGGCACGAACAATGGTGAGATTGTACCAAAATCAAATAAGAATTTCTTTTAATTCAAAAACTCTTCCACATTAGGGAAATGATCATGAAAACCAAAAAAAAATTCCTAGTTCTCTTATATCTTATGAATCAGATGGTACCTTACATCATCACATATTTCTGGCTTTTTGATTGTTGGCTTTTTCATAGCCATGTTCTCTACCACTCTTTATCTGAACTTGATGGTTAGATTTTTCTTCCATATCCATATTTTCACCTATGTTCTCCTATGTGGAATCCTAGTGATGAGTTACTTTGGGTAACCATTACGTTTCATAATTTAGTTTTTAATGTTTTGTTTTTGTATTCCTTTTTACGATTTGGGTTTCTATTAAAAAACATTCATGTATTAATCCATTTATAACCCTGATGAATTTTGAGGGAGAAATTTATTTTAAGGGGGGTAGAATGTAACACCCTGAGATTTTATGATAAGTATTATTTTTAATTTATTTGATGTCATGTGTTTTATGCTACACCAAGATTATCTTCTGCTATACGCAACATCGTATTAGCTTGTAGTATACGCAACACTATTCTTGGATTGTGTTACACACAATTTCAAGTTCATTTGATAGTTGTCATTGTACTCAACATAGAGTGTGTATATATATATATTCAGAGTATAATTGAAATATGGTTGGATTCTGTTATACGAAACAAGAAAGGAGTCTTGCACAACACGTCATCCTGAATTGGCCTACATTACACGCAATCGCGACCTTCCTCGATAGCGTGTGTAGTACGCAATATCGGGTTTCACTAAACAATGATATATGGTAATAATAATATAATGGAATAGCCGTTCTGAATAGTATTGAATACATTTTAAATATTATAACATTATTATTCATCTTACATATTTTATAGAACATGGTCCGAGAACAAAATAAATTTTTCAGATAAAAGAAGTATTTTTCAAAAAATGTAGTTTTACCGCCTTTTGATGGCACACACATTTTAAATCTAATTTTTGACATGTTTATAAGTTCAATTTGAAAAAATACAACTCTTTTTTAGGAATCAGGATATAAAAATTTACTTTGGATAAATTTTTCATATTATTCTGATAACTTTCATATTTTAATGAATAGTAAACTCACGCTATATTTTAATTAAAAACAACTTTTTTCATGACAATAATTTATATGGTTAGATATTAATTTTAATTGTTTGTAATGTTTAATTAGAATATATTTTTACCATTTAATCTAATTTCGGTCATTGGAATTAATTTCACTTTGAAATTGGACAGAAACAGGTGTCGGTCTTTTGATAGTTATTGTTTCTTAAAAACACGCTCTTTGATTCGATAATGAGAATTAATTTTAAAATTATTTAATTCCACTTATATGTTTTGAATTTGGAAAAATAGAAATCATTTTTGAATTCGGAATATCAAGTATAGCTTAGGCTGAATTTTTGGTATTTTTCTGAAAAACTTCAATTTATGATGAATAGTGAAAACCCTGAGTTTTTGGTTAAAAACCACTTTTTATTTAAGTAATAATTTATTTGATTTAAATATATTTTAGGTAAAAATAGATACATAATACTTATATAAGTTCAATGAAATTCATTGGAGTGATTTTATAATAATTTTAGATTTATAAAAATTGTATTGAACTTTTCACTGTCTTTTACCCACCTCCTAGGAGCTTTTGCAATTGTTCATAAAACATAATTTTACCGCTTCTATGAGTTGAATTTCAAAAATCCTAGAGATACAGTTAATATAAAGGAGTAAAATGTGGTTTAATTAGTTAAAAATAATTTTTGGTGAACAATAACTTTTTACTTTTACTTACCACGGTTAAATGTAAATAGGGTATTTCAAGGTTAAAAGAATGTTCTAATAGTTAAAAATTACCTTAACACTTGTCCTAAAATTATTGTATGACTATTGGCCTACCATGGGCATCCTTGGGTCTATTTTGGGACCCCATTAAGCCACTTGTTAGTGATAATGTCAATTTGGATTAATTAATTTCATTTAAAGACAAACGTGACATTAACAAAAATATTTTAGTAAATTAATTTTTATACGATGTTATATAAGTCAAATTTTAGAATATAAATATTAATTAGAAAGATAAAAATATTTCCTACATCATGTTATTTGTTTCATAATTTTTAGACATCATGTAAATTAAATTATTTATGACACAATAATGATGCAGTATTTACCTCATTAATAAATGATTTAAATAAATAAGATTATAATGATTAAAATATTATCCAAAACATGTCCAATTATGATTAGATGATCTTATTTAGACCATGAGTAATCTTATAATCATATTTAATTATTTTTTGACCTTTTTAAACCGAAGATAAGTTTATAATAAAATAATATTTTCACACTTTCCAAAAGATCCCCTCCTTCCCCTTATTAAAGGAGACCATTATATCCAATTCCTCACACCTCTAAACCCATTTAGACCATCAAACATCTGCCCAATAAAATCCCTAAATCCATCTACTCCCCTAGAAGCCTTAACCAAAGCAGAAGGCACTTCAAGAAGTACTTTTGGTTCAATCCAAAGGAAGTTACCCAAATTAAAGGTAATAGTTTCTCTAAAATTGTTTTCTTTTATTCTACTTCTCCAACCCCTAAACTCAATTTAATCCTTTATTTTGTAATAACACCAGTATCCTCAATATACTAGTATTTTTTTATGAGAAGGATTCGAACTACACTTACACACACCTCCATCTAATAGATGAAGAACATAATGTTTCTATGGATGGAAAACTAACACCTTACGAAAGAATGATTGTTCGATTTTCTCCTACCACTTCTCATGGTGACCATTATGATGTAACTTTAATTATATATTATATATATTTTGTTTATGATTTTCTTATGCTTCTTTACTTCCCAATTATATCATGAATTTATGGTTTCCATAGTGGGTAAATATGATAATCTCATTTGAGGAAGTGCGGACTACCGCCCCCTCCAAGTGATGTGATTCGTTAATGCCTTATGTGAGATGTATAAAGGATGTAGTTAGTGATATTATATATGATATTATACTAGAATTATAATATAACTTTGTATCATTATGTTTTAATTCCATTAAAATGTGAAATATAAATGAAAGTAGCGTTCATGTGTACGTACGGCTTACCGTCTCTATGAACGGTGCATTTCATTTCATACCTCAAGATGTTATGTACAATTATAAGTACATGTATATGCTTGATATATATGATATACATGATAAATAAATCATGAATATCAATCTGGATAAAATTAACCTTTGACCACATGAAAAACATGTAATTATAAGAAGTCCATTTTTTAATCAAGTACCAAATATCGACAAAACGAACATTATTAACATAAATGGTTAATAATGAATATAACATGGTAATAAGTGATATAAATGAAATAATAAATTTGAAAGAGGTTCTTAAGAAAGTAGAAATTAACTTTGGTTTATTATTCGGGAGATTAAATAACGACCGAGTCAAGTCGGACACAAGGTAAGGGAACTTCTTAACCCAATTTTTGTTCTTTGGGTTTATGTTTTCCTTCTTCTTTATGTCGTTCTTTGATTATGTGAGAAATGAGTTTTTATATCATATAATGTATTTATAATTTCATTATGTGACCTTATAGTGAATACACATAAGTGATCTATTTTATTTTCAAAAAGATCTTTGTGTAAGGGATAATTATTCCAATCTCATTCTTATCCGAGATTGTTTATTCATAAGTATTTAATGGGGTTATGATTTTCATCCATGTCAATATGTTCTCAAAATGTTTGAATAAAATGTTTAATTTTCTTCCATGTATGTTTCAAGTAATTTTTACCCTTTTTGACTTTTACCACATCGTATGAAAGGAATATTTCTTTTGTTTACCATACGAGGAACTTTTTGACTTTTCTGGCAAAAGTACATGAATAATGTTTTTTTAACTTATACAGCATGAAATGATTTTTACATTTTTATAAAGCCTTATTTTCATGAAGCTTCCTCCAAATTATTTCATGATTATTTTCAACAAAATATTTTTCGTTTAAAATTTCATGGCATTTTGTGAAAATAAAATGATTTTGAAAAAGAAAGGATATTTTCTTCAAAAATTCATTTCAAGTGTTTTATCAAAACCATTTTCCATCTAAGATGACATTATTTCACATCTGTATGTTTCAAGTATAATGTCTCTATTATTTACATGGTTTCACTTTTCTTATTATGAAACGATATCCATTTATTTTATATGGATTATGTGATCATGGGATGATGTTTATGAAACCCATGTTTTCGTTGGTTTATTATGAATGATGTATGTTTATTTTGTGGCACAGGTAATAATGATTTAATTATGAGATGGGTGGGACCTATATCTCCCTCCAATTCATTGGGTAAATATTTATATCTCATGAGATAGACATGGCTGGAATGGTAAGTTAATTTGGTTCAGTGTTACAGGATTAGAACAAATAGTGAACTCGATTCAGAAAGGGACTTTATCCACTAAGATGGTCTTGGAAGCATTGCCTTGGATAATATGGAAATAATAACATGTGCTTAATGGATTCCACAATTACATGTTTTATTCCCATGCTATTTTATCATGATTGATGTTCCTTCATGATATATTCCTTACGTACTTCCAAGATTTATGTTTTTGCTCAAGATTTTGATATCTAGATTTAATTTTCTAGTTTTTGCATTCAAATGATTATGGATTGTTTTATGTTGTCTATGCTTACCCTTACTGAGCATTTGAGCTGAAACATTATATTTTTTCTTTTCCCCAGGATTTAAATAAAGGTTTTTGGTAAGAAAAAAAAAGGGGGAGATCTTTATGGGAGATGTTGAACATCTTTCACCACGATTAGAAGATTATTTTTTCGAGTCTCCAAAGACACTAAACTATTACGGTCCATTGGTGTCCGTTTTCGTTATTTATTAAGTATTCCACAAAAGTAATGTAATGTCTATGTACATCATGATTTAGGTCTCTACAACAACTATTTTTCATATGAATTTTACATCAATCTGTGTACAAATACATACAATATTGTTGACTACGTATTATTTTAGATATCATTGGAGGTGGCCTATTGAGATTTAATCACACCCTACATGGGATGCATAATTGTTCCATTAATAGAAATTATGTTTTTAGAATAAGATAATTGTACGATCCCTATTTTGGATTGATGATTTGGGATGTATAAAGGATGGGGAACCAAATATGGTGTAGGGACCCACATAGGGTAGTCACTGACATTATTTTTTTCATTTTTTATTAGAAACATGACACATATTATGGAATGGCCTAACTGCTATTTTGGATTCAATATTGTACAGTTATTTTGGTTCAAAATTTGATATTGGTTTGTTTCAGTTATTTCATTCAGTTTGGTTATTTAGTTGGATTTTTTATTTACATTAGTGTTGTACTACATTGATATATAGGGTATTGTTTCCCTATGGTTGATTATATACACTCACTTCTAGTAGGAAGCCTCTTGAATATGTGGAGCCACTCCTTGGGTCATGTGACCAACCATATTGGGGAACTACTGTGTGGAACCCAGTTTAGTACATTACAAAGTATTATCAATGGAGGGTTTCATTTATTTTCTTATATCATACTATTTTGGGAATGGTGTAAATGAGAAAATGATGTTTCAAGGAATGGTTAATTACTTGTACATGGGACTAGATAACCCATGTGTGAGGGTAAAATTCAAGTACCTAGGGTGGTATTGTTGTTATTTATGTGTTTTGTGTAGTTGGATTACATCTCACCGAGGTTGATTCAATTTTTGTGTGATGTTATTACATTCTATTATTCACTATATATGACTCCAATCATGATATGGAACATGTTTTTAGAATGTTTACATCATTTTAGTCACTTGAGATTATTATATACATGAATCATTTTCTACCCGCATGGGAAAATAGGATTTTAGGCATGTTGTTTCTTTTCAAATGATTTACCTTGGATTTTAGGCATGTTGTTGGTTTTACAAATTATAACCATGAACTAGATCTAGGATTGTAGAGGGGAGTGACAATGCCTTTATTGTGACTGTGTGGAAGATGAATGAGAATGACATGTTATGACCTATTTTGAATCCCTCTTATGTAAGAATGTTAATGTGGTGTTACGTATCATGGGATGTTTGTTTTTAATTGTTGAGATATTCCTAGATAATGATGATTGTTGGGAGGAAAACAAGAGGTTGTTGAAATATATGATCCACTAGTTGTGGATCTTGAGGCACCAGCATATCCAGGTGAGTATGTAAGAGAGATGTTCCATGAAATTTTGTTTCAGTTAATGATGATTATAAGGAGAGAAACATGGAGGGTTTTGATTATTATTATAGAGTTTACCTAAGATATTAGATTACATCACCCCATTAAATTCACTAATGATGATGTACCTGATCGAGTTTAGTTCATGTTTTAGTTCATGTAGACTAAACATGAGAATTTGAAGACTCCGTGTGAGAATAAGTTCAATTAAAATGTTAATATGTTTTGAGGATCAAAGAAGTACTGGTGGGATGTCCCATAGAATACTGGATAGAAATAATGTATGATATGGAAGTTATTTTTAAAGATGTTCTTGAATAAATTTTATATAGATGTGATTTTGAAAATTAATGGAATCTCGGTTCATGGGGTTGACCTCAGGATGTATGTCCATGATGGACTATGTTTGCCTCTTTATTGATATATATCACTTTGGTCTAGTGCTGGTGTAGATTGATATAGAAATGAGAAGCTATATTCATGATGAAATTAAATGTGAGATTATTTATCAAGTAAACTATATTTTTATTTAAGAATTTTCTGGAGGTGGTGGATCAACTCTCAAATTTTAGGTGAACATGAAGGAGGATTCTAGTGGAGGAAAAGTGTTTTATGATTTATGATCAAGAGTTGTGCCTGAAGAGTGTAGGAATCATCTCTATAAAAATGTTGGCCAAATAAGTAGGAATTAGAGTGACCAGGGGCTGGATCAGTTACTCATGATCATACCCTTGTAATATTTCAATAGTGTGCTAGGTCGGACAACATATTTAGATATTTCCCAATCTGCTAATAGAGTGTCATGATAGTGATAGGATGGGAAATTTTTTAAGGTTCTGAAAGAACCCAAAACAAATGGTAATTATTTGAGAAGCTAAGATGAACAATAATATGGGGAGGGTATCTTCTATACCATATCAAGGAGGCAGTTGGAGTTCTACAAGCTGTGGTGGTAGAGGTAGTGGATGAGGTACTTCTGTTCCTGATAACCCATATCAGTAGAGTAGTGTAGCTTTGTGGACTATGATGTAACACATGGAAGAGAGGTAGTACAATTAATTGTAGTTCAGGCTACACTATTGGATAGATAGGATAAACCATCAATATTTAGTGTCAATATTCATATATCATCTACAATATCTAATGGCTTAATTGATACAGGAACCTCTCATTGTATTTTAGGTGCACAAAATTTAAAGGGTTTAAAATTGGTAATGGTTTTTTTGATAAGGGTTATGATAATAGATAAAACATTCATAGTAAGATCAAGGGAAATCTATTTTCTAAAGGCTTGTTCTCTCTAGGATGGGTAAAATCATTTCAATTAAGATATTTACATCCATGACGTGTTATTATTTGACCTATTTATTGTTATGGACTATTTAGTATCATATCGATAACACAATGATTTTCACCCTATAATAGTGACCATAACATCTCATATAGTTGAGAATTATATACACTATGGAGAATGGGATATCAAGGAATCCCATGTTTGGATTGTTCACTATAAACTAAGGAAGTTTACTACCTATAAAGACCCAAATATGTTCATGTATATTTTTTTATTATATGGAATTATTATGAGTCAGAGGAAATTGACATTTTGAGATTCTGAGGCCCGGTGTGCCCAGAATTAATTTGTGAACTTTTTTTAAGTTATGTTCAGTAAACGCACGAGCCATGTTTTATAACATTTGAACCAGTGCTTGGATTAAAAATTTGAGGGTACTGTTGAATCCAAAGACCAGAGATTCACTTTAGGGTGACATTACATTGACTGCAATAGGCCTAGAGAAAAAGTAAAGCCTTGTGAATTTTTAGAAGAAATAAAATAAATTAATATTATTATTTTATTTTCATTATTATCCACCAATGGACAAGAAGATTGTGGGGCTAGTGATGTGTCAAGACATTATGTGGCTTGAACCTTCAATCAATGAAACAAGAACATTGGGGATTAGGAAGATTTCTAATTAATGAGCCACCATTATTTTCCAATGTTGTTACATACCCTCACCCTCTACTATTTATATAGAGCTTGGGGAGGGGTATCAGCACTACTTATCTATGAAACCAAGTGCTGAAAAAGTTCCAAGATGCAAAACCCATGGAGGACGGAGCCAGTTCTAGCAGGCGGTGAAGAGCAACAATGAAACCTTTAACTAGAGATTGATGACTGAGGGACAACATTGGAGGATAGTTGCGGAGGATGGAGAACACTGATCCACTTCCTCATCCATGGGCATTTCTCCGACGTTCATGAGGTAGGGGTTTAAATTTTTTTAAATTCCACAAGTTTGATGAGTCTTTATCTTCCTCAGGATTACGAGCTAACGTTGAGGGCACGAGCCTAACGAACCCGACCCAGACCCTCTGCTAATTTTCTATCCTTGTTCTCTCCGGGGAAGATTTTTAGAATGACGACACCAACCGGGTATGAAAGAGGCAGTGTGCAGATGCACGCTGCAAGAGGAGGTCACGACACTAAGCCTCGGTGGTCATCAGAGCGGCCAGCACTGGACGACCACAAAGGAGGACTAGTGCGTTGTCCCGTGCCACCAGTGAGAAAAGGTTCGTGGCATGTCATCTGTAGTGGTCGGAGGAGGCGGCCAGTACATCGGGCGGTAGTAGAAGTGGAGGCGGTGTGACTAGCACACCGCCAGTGACTGGTAATGGGGTGTGATCGATTCCCTTCTAGTGAGCAGAGGATCGTGGCCGAAGCCGCAGCGAAGGCAGAACACTTGAATTTGGTGACTTTTGCGGTGACCGGGCGACACCCACGTTGTGCCACCATTTCATGAAGCCGAACGGCCTCCGAGCCATTCGAGATATTGTAGGGAAACTCCCCCCCCCATGCAATCTAGAGCAGACAGCTGGTCACCCCTCATAGGCTACACCTCACGTGGCTAGGGCGCCTCTTTCATGCCACACCTCACGGAGTCGGGCTGCCTGCTCAGTGGGTCGCCTACCCCATGGGTCGGGCTGCCTGCCCAGCGGGCTGCGTGCCTGGTGGGCCATGCCCCATTGCGTTCCGGGCCGAGCCGACCATGGACTAGACCAACCGGGTTGAAAACGGACTGGGTCGGGTTGACTCTAACCTATTCGGGTCAGCACAGACGAGGTCGGTCCAGGACAGTCTGACCGGGTTGGACCAGACCCAGGCCAAACCATACACATTAATACATAAAGAACCATATCTTGAGAACCGGATGTCCATTTGATGAACTGTATGCGGCTTTGGGATCCTGGGATTGAGGCTATTTTTTGGTATACTCCACTTGAGTTTTGGATATAGTTGTAGTATGGCTGGTTTTGATCGAACCTTAATCTAACTGGGCCCTTAGAACTGAAACGCTTATAACTCACAGATTGGGTGTCCGATAGTCAAATCATCTGTCGTGTTGGAACCCTTATGACAAGGCAATCCTTTATGTTACTCATTTTTGGAGCATAGTTGTGATTGATGTATGACCGATATCCTAATAGGAAGATTCTACGGAACTCGAGCACATCGGGTGCGAGGAATCTTGTGGATGGCTGTAACGTGAAAAAAGAAGAACGATCTTGTGTGGGTCATCATATATCAGATCCTATGTGGGTCAGCACTCAGTGATCCTATGTGTGTCAGCGTATACCGATCCTATGTGGGTTAGATCCTATGTGGGTCAGATCCTGTGTAGGTCAGATCTAGTGTGGGTCAGCACTCAATGATCTTGTGTGCGTTTGCACATAGAAATCTTGTGTGGGTCATATCCTATGTGGGTTAGCAGCGGTTAGTTACTTATCGATCATGTTTGGGTCAGAAGGAGTTCTATTTAAGATAATAAAATGATCTATACATATAAATAATCATATTTACTTCTGTACTTAAGCTATACCTATTGTGAGATGAGTCTTTTACCTTCGTGGTGTTACCTATGTGGTACTTCAATCTTCGAGGTGTTACATGTGTGGTACTTTTGTGGTGTTACATGTGTGGAACTTATATCATTGTATTGTTTCTAGTGCGGTACTTCTATCATTGTGGTGTTACCAGTGTTGTACCTTTATCTTTGTGATGTACCTACCAATTAGGTAGGATCCTCGGTGGATTATCTAGGAGTTTTTTCCCTTTTTACTTGTATTTTAAAATTCAATTGTACTTGTACTCTTATATTTGGACTTTTATCCCATCCCATATACCTTTATCACTCTTTTTACTACAGTAGTTTACCTTGTCTTTACTTCTTGTTGTGTTCTTGGATTGTGTTTTAGTACAGGTTAAAAAAAATGCCTTCCCATTTTTTAAATTCACTTTTTGGGGATAGTTGTCAGCCCCTAGCCTATGGAAGGAGGGCTTGGGGTAGTCACGCCATGGACCCCGTGGGAAGGGTCATGAAAAAGTGGTAACAGAGGAGTCAGTTCTACCACAGAACTAAGACTCTGATCATTTCTGTGTGGCAATAGTGTTAAGTTTTATGAGTGTGGTTTTCTGTTTGTGGGGTTTAGTGTTGGTGAGGTTGCTGACGTATACATACACCAGGGCCTTAAATTCTGATTTTAGACTCAGTGCACGGAAACACTGATTGCATGTGTTTTTGAAAAGACTTTCTTATGATATCTTTGAGTCATCTCACCAGGTATAAAATATTTACTGTGTCACACCTATTCTCTTTCAGGATTCCACCACATAGACAGCCCTCAAGAACTCACAAGAGAGTATGCGATGATGGCCAACAAAGTGATGAGGCCTCAGTACATGTCCCTCTTACAGTGTTAGCACATTCAGGTGGTGTACCAGTGGCACCACAACCCGTGGGATAGCCTTTTCCACCAGTCCCACCAAAAGAGGATGCATGAAAACATAATGTGTTGCATGAGTTTCAGTGATAGAGACTTCTGAGGTTCCGAGGAGAGACGTACCCACAGGTGGGTGAGGACTGGATGGAGGCTGTAGTCAGAGTTTTCCGCCTATTTGGGACACCAACTGGCCTTATGGTGATCCTAGCAGCCAGTTTTTTTCAGAAATCAGCAGGGAGACGGTGGATCTTGATGCTCTAGATACCTAATTAGGTGAACCTCATCTTGGTAGTGTTCAAGAGCCTCTTCAGGGAAGATATTTTCCCAGTGACTTTATGCTCAGTGCATATAAGGGAGCTGTTTCACTTACAGTAGGGTAGCATGATTGTGGCCCAATACTCGGCAAGGTTCACGGATCTCTCCTGCTACTCCACCGATATGTTACATGATCCTTTATTTAGGGATCAGACCTTTTAAAAGGGTATCCCACAAGAGATCATAGCATTGATGATATTGCTCAGCATATCCACCCAGTCGGTGGTGCTAGAGAGAGCGCTTTTGTTGGGGAGCTTCCTTGCTGAGTAGGAACCGATAGCAAGAGCCACCACCAAATGACAAGTAGCAGAGTCATCAGAATAAGGTAGTAGGAGGATGAAAGAGGGGCCTAAGTGGTCCAATCCTTCTGTTGGACAACATCCGGATACATGTTCGGTGGTTCGGGGCACACGAGGTAGAGGAGGAAAATTGAGGAGCAGACAATTCTAGACGTTCGGTGGGCAGGGTCACATGGCTCGCGACTGCCCGAATTATAATATGAACGACATGAAAATGGTATAGGGACATGAAGGGAAGAGGTAGAGAATCGATCAGGGAGGTCCAAAGGTAGTTTAAGGATGTGGCAGAGCAGTTTTCTAAGTAGTAGGCTGTGGGAAGTGATTCGGGGTTCTACCGCCACCACCTCCCGGTGGTCCACCCCAACAATAGGGTGCAGGAGGACAAGGATGACCTCAGCTCTAGGAAGCTGAGGCGTACAACAATGGAATTACAAAAATTATTAGAGGTACGATCTGTGTCTACATACCATAGATATAGTTCATATAGACACAAGTGTCAGTCACTCTTTCATTGCCACGACCCTCATTCAGAGCACATAGATTCTGGGGGACCTGTTGGCTCGATCCTTACGGCTAGAAAATCCTACGAGTGATGATTTGATGATTAAACATATGTGACAGTAGTGTGATCTCACTCTATGAGGATAGAGCTTCGACTATGATCTTCTATTAGAGACGTTGTGGCCTTAGGATGTCATCTTGTGTATGAGCTGGTTATCCACAACACATGACCATATTGTGTTTATTAGGCGCAATGTGCAGTGTGTCCGTATTGATTGGACCAGGTTTTCCTTCACTAGAGAGAAGGGAAACATTGCATCATATGATGGACTTAACCTAGGGAGGGTGCAGACTACCACACATCAGTTGGCTAGCATTACTCTCAAAGCAGTAGATTTTGAGAGTCCGAGTTATCCTATAGTGGTGGACCAGTATGCCGATGTCTTTCCTGATGATGTTCCGGGACTACCTCTATGGAGAGAGGTATACTTTTACATCAACCAATACCCATGGAAAACAATGATATCTACACCATCATATGAGATGGCTCCCCCAGAGCATCGTAAGATGAGGGTACAGTTGGAGGACTTGTAGAGAAAGGGGTTCATAACTCCTAGTGTTTCTTCATGGGAAGCTTCGATTTTGTATGCCAAAAAGCCATATGGGAGTTTGAGACTCTGTGTGGACTACCGGTGCCTGAACCAGGTGACCATGATGAACAAGTATCCACATATGTGGACTGATGATCTTTTTTATTAGCTAAAGGGAGCTAGTTGGTTTTCAAATATAGAATTCATATCAGGCTATCATCAGCTCAGGTTATGAGATGAGGATGTGTAGATGACGGCTGTTCGATGTCAGAATGGCCACTATGGGTTCTCGGTTATTCCATTCGGTGTGTCCAATTCCCTACCAATGTTCATGGGACTCGTGAACAGGATCTTCTAGCCATTCCTCAATCACATTGTGGTGGTCTTCATCGATGAAATCTTGATATACTCTGAATCTAGGAGGATCATACCGAGCATCTATAGGAAGTGTGGATACACTATAAGATCACATGTTTTGTGGTAAGATCTCTATGTTCCAATTCTAGAAATGAGAGGTCCACATTCTAGGAAACGTTATCTCAGAGGAAGGAGTTGTAGTGAATCCTACAAAGATTGAGGTTGTACTTGCTTAGGAGCTACCCAGGAGAGTGACCGAGATGAGAAGTTTCCAGTGATTGAATGGATACTACTGGAGATTTGTTCCTAATGTTTCTAGAGTTGCTGAACCCTTTTTAATGATGATGAAGAATGAACAACCATTCGTATGGATGAAGAGATTTAGAAGAGTTTTCAGGATATGAGGTAGAGGCTGACGACTACCCCCATATTGAGGCTACCTGAAGACAGTGTTGGGTATGTAGTCTACTAAGACACATTAGGGTCTAGACCTGGGTGTGTCGTAATACATGGGTGAGCAGTGATCGCCAATGACTCATGGCAACTGAGGCAACATGTGCAGAACTACGCTACCCATGACTAGGAGTTAGAAATAGTGGCCTTCGCCCTAAATATGTGGTGACATTACATGATGGGTGAACATTTTACCATCTAATATGATCACTCGATTATCAGGTATATCTTCTTACAAAAGGACATAAACTTGAGATAGCGGGGATGGTTGGAGTTCCTCCAGGACTATGACATTGAGATAGTCTATACTCATGGGAAGGGGAACGTGTTAGTATATGCATGCAACAGGAGGTCTGGTCTGCAGTAACTGAGTGTGGTAATGGAGCACCTATCTGTGTTGATGATATCCTTAATGGATAGATATTGAGAATTATACCTCTGGTCTATTATAGTCACTACACCTCTCCTTCAGCGAGTCGGGGAGGAAAATCGTGGGGAATTCGACTATGAGGCTCTACGTGCTTTTATATCCTCAAGACATGAACCTGGTGTATTTTCTAAAGGTGGGGAGTACGTCATCCTATTCATAGGAAGTACTATGGTACTAGTGGAACTATGGGAGGAGGTGTTGATGGAGTTCCATACATCACCTCTGGCGGTACATCCTGGTGCGGCGAAGATGTATCAAGACATTCGGAGTCAGCACTGATGGCCAGGGATGAAGAAAGTTGTGGCATAGTTTGTTTTCTGATGCCTCACTTATCAACAAGTGATGGTAGAGCAACATGTACCAGTAGAATTTTCACAACCATTAGATGTGCTGAAGTGGATGTGGTATGATATCTCCATCGACGTTTTGATAAGGCTTCCACATACATCCAGGGGACATGATTCCATCTGGGTGATCGTTGACTGACTCACCATGTCGGCCCACATCCTACCTATTTGGGAGTAGGGATCGAAAGAGAGCTTGGGACGCCTCTACATACAAGAGATTGTGTGACTCGATGGGGTTATATCGATGATCGTCTCTGACAGTGGCACACGTTTTACTTCTCAGCTGTGGAAGGAGTTGTAGGAGGTATTCAGGACTCAGCTACGTTTGAGTACCACCTTTCATCCTCAGAAGGATGGTCAGACATTGTAAACCGTACACACATTGGATGACATACTACGTGCATGTGTCCTATATTTTGGCCGTAGTTGGGAGGATCATGTACTCTTTGTGGAGTTCGCATACAACAACAGATATCACTCCATTATTGGTATGGCACCATTTGAGGCACTGTACAATCGACCATTCAGATCACCTCTATGTTGGACAGACCCTGGGGATTCATCATTGATGGGACCCGAGTTAGTACGGGATACCACTGAGAAGGTGGAGAACATTCAGGGGTGGATAAAGACTACACAGAGCAGAAAAATGTCTTATAATTAATGGAAAGGGAGAAAATTGGAGTTCCAGGAGGGGGACCATGTATTCTTGAGAGTATCTCCTTGGAGTGGACTACAGAGATTTGGACAAGGTGGTATGATATCACTGAGGTATATCAGACCATTTCTGATACTTCGTAGGATAGGCGAGGTAGCATACCGCTTGGAACATCTGCCGCAGTTGAAGAGGGTGCACAACATCATCCATGTATCCCATATGAGGAGATACATGCATGACCCATCTCACATCATCAACCATGGAGAGCTATACATTGATGATGGGGTAGTGTTTACGGATGTTCTAGAGTAGATTGAGGATCTACGGGTGTAGGTCCTTCGTGAGTGGTTGATACCTCTGGTGTACATTTTCTAGTAGCACGGGAACCTCCAGGAGAGAACCTAAGAGAAGCAAGATAAGATTCATGCTCAGTATCCTCATTTGTTTCATTATTCTATGTTGTAGCTTTCGAGGACGAACGACTCAAAGGTGGAGACAATGTAAAGACCTGAATTTTTCCATGTAATTTTTTTTATTATATGGTATTATAATGAGTCTTTGAGAATTGACAGCTGATGATTCTGAGGACCGATGTGCCTAGAATTAATTATTGAAATTTATTTAGGGTACGTTCATTAAACGCGTGAATAGCATTTTCTATCTTTTAAATCGGTGCTAAAATTAAAAATATTTGGGCACTGTTGCATCTACAGTACCAGCTTTCGCTTAAGGGGAACTTTACTATGACCGCAGTAGGACTAGAGAAAAAGTTATAATTTTTTTACTTTTTAAAACAAATAAAATCAAATATTATGATTATTTTATATTCCTTCCTATCCTCCAACGGACAAGTGGAGTGTGGGGACAATGATGTGTCAAGCCCTTAAATGGCTTGACCCTTCAGTATATGTTACATTAACATTGGGGAATTAAAAATTTTCCAAATTAATGAGACACCATTAATTCCCAACATCATTACATAACCTCCCCCTCTTATAATTATATGGATCTTGGGGAGGGGTATCGGTAGTGCTTTGGGAAGAAATGAAGTGCTGACAAAGTACCAAGACACCAAACCCTTGTAGGATAGAGCATGTTCCAGCGGGAGTTGATGAGTGACAACGAAACCCTGAACCGAATATCAATGACCGAGTGACGTCATTGGAGGCTAGTTGTGAGGGATGTCAAACACCGATCCACTTCATCAACAATGGGTGTTTATCTATCGTTATTGACATAGTGGTTTAACTTTTTTTTAAATTCCAAGAGTTTTTTTATTCTCTATATTCCTTGTGATTATGAGATAGCGTGGAGGGTGCATGCCTAATGAACCTGATTAGAACATTCTGTTAAATTTTTCCCTTTTTCCCTCCATGGAAGAACACCAGTGCAGTGGAATCAACCATCTATGAAGGAGGTTGCATGCCGATGCACACCACAAGAGGTGGTCACTACTGTCATCGAAACACCTGAAATCGGCCAGAAACGGAGGAGGTGGGGCGCACCGTCATGTGCTGCTAGTCATCAAAGGGTTGAGGCACGTCATCCATGATGATCAGAGGAGGTGTCTAACACATCGGCTGGATGCATAGGTGGAGGTAGCGTGACAAGAATGCCGCCCAAGAGTAGAGTGCGGTAGCTAATGTCGCATAGGAGGGAGAACCCGCACCATCATCGGGTTCCGCGGTGACCATGAAGTGCCCACATGGCATTGCTGATTCATGAAGTCGAATAGCCTCTAGGCCATTTAGGATACTGAGGGAAAACTCCCCCTCCCACTTTGTTAGCTCGGGTGGATAATGGGCAAACCCCTCACTAGCGATGCCTCACGTGGTCGAGCCACTTCCTGTGGATCGTGCCTCACACGGTAGGGCCGCCTACCTCACGGGACGGATCTCCTGCACAGTGGGTCACATCTCTGGCAGGCCACACACCATTGCGGGCTGGGCTTCCCCCTCGCAGGCCGGGCCGGACCCAGACCGGGTTGGACCGGACCCAGTCCACACCTGACCCAAAAATACTTAAATAACTATATCTTGAGAACCGGACATTCATTTGATGACCCGTCCATGGAGTTGGGATCCTTGGATCGAGATAGACCTTTTTAGTATACTCCACTCGACATTTGGAGAGATTTAGAGTGTGGATGAGTTTGATTGAACCAAATCCAACCAGGCCCTTGGAACTAAAATGCTTATAACTCACAGACCGGGCGTCCGATTGACGCACCGTCTATCATGTTGGAAACCTTACGACATGGTCGTATATTTAGTTACTCCTTTGCAGATAATAGTGGTGGTCGAGGTATGATCTATGTCTCAAGAGGAAGATTCTATGGATCTCAAGCGCACCAGGTGCGGGGAATCCTGTGGCTGGATGTAATGTGATGAAAGAACAACGATCATGTGAGGGTCAGCATCTATCAGATCCTTTGTGGGTCTGTGCTCAACGATCCTATGTGGGTTAGAGTATAATGATCCTATGTGAGTCATATCATGTGCGGGTCAACACTCAACGATCCTCTATAGGTTAGCGCATACTGATCATTTGTGGGTCGGATCCTATGTGGGTTAGTAGGGGATAGTTACCTATCAATCCTGTGTGGGTCAGAATCAGTGCTACTTAACAGAATAAGATGATCTAGCCTTGCGACTAATCAGCTCTACTTCTTTACTTATGTTATACCTAGTATGATCTGAGTCTTTTAACTTCGTGGTGTTACTTTTGTTGTACTTCTATCTTCGTGGTGTTACATATGTGGAACCTCTACCATCGTGGAGTTGTCTTTGTGGTGTTACATGTGTGGTACTTCTACCTCTATGGTGTTACCTTTGTGGTATTCTTCAGTCATGTATGAGATGAGTATGTATTTATAACTTAGATATATGTAAGGTTATATAACTATGTAGAGTTGATGTCTCTTTCTTCGTGCATTGATATTGGGGTCTTGCTTTGTGATATTTTCTTTTTGGAACCTTAGGATACCTACAGGGGTCTCGGGGTCCCGAATGAGTATTGTTATACTCAACCCTCTACAGGCTTCGCCCGCACCTTGTTGTGTATTGTGCAGCTGAAAATTTGATCTGATCGAGGCTGTGGGAGACAAGAATGTAAGGTGCTCAGAGGGGGTCCATTTGTAATGAAGTGACGTAGGGATTACTGATATTGTGTAATACCTACCCTTCAGGTAGGATCCTCGGTGGATGATCCATGATATAATTTCCCCTCTTTAGTTGTATTGTAACATTTAGTTGAACATGTAATTTTATAATTGGGCTTCTATTCTGACTCCTTTACATTCCACACTCTTTTTACAGCAATAGTTTCATTGTGGTTGCTTCTTGTCGTGTTCGTGGACTACGTTTCTATAAATGGTAAAAAGTAAATGCATTCCCATGTTAGGGATACACCTTTTCGGTGCTAGTCTCCAGCCCCTGGCCTATGGAATGCGGGCTTGGGGTAGTCAGGACACGGCCCCGGGGGACGGGTCATGACACTACCCAAGTTTAATGCTTATTATTGAATGATGTGGGTGTGGTTCATGATGTATTTACACCTGTATAGAAAAATTATCATGGCATGCTTCCAGGAGAATTTTTGGGACATCCCCCTCAATTTATCTCATTGACGTGCCAAGACAATATATATTCCACAATACATAATGGTAGTAACAAAACATCTTAAGATAGTGAATAAAATAGAATAGTTTATGGATAAGGGGTTAATCTATCCTAGTACGTCCCCTTGGGTTTCCCCAGTTTAATTTTCAAATCATTCTATTTGGATTTCTATCATAAATGTTGATTATGAGATGTATAACTAGATGACAGTGATGAACTAGTATACTATACTTTGTATTGATGATATTCATGACCATTTTAGGGGATATTATATCTTTCCAATTATTGAATTGATATTTGGGTGTCATTTGTTTATATTCAAAACATCTTATATACCTAGGAATTCATTCAGATGTTGTTATGTCCTAAATGAGTATTTCAGGATTCCATTTAGGAGGATGAATGAACCTATAATGTTAATGGATTAATGAACAGAATTTTCTATCCATACAAGGATATGTTCACGGTACTATTTTGGGATGACATCTTGATGTACTCCATGACTCATCAAAATCATGCAAAATATCATCAAATTTTCCTAGTACACTAAGAGAGTGTCATCTATATGATAGTTTGTCCTTTTGTAAGTTTTGTATTGAAAAGGTACATTACATAGATCACATCATCTTGGAAGAAGGTGTGAAAGTGGACCCATAGAAAATTCATGTTGTGTTTTCTTGGTATCATCCCAATAATGTTTTATATATCATACATTTTTTGTGATTACTGGGTTATTATTGGAGTTTCATCCAAGACATTTCCCATTTATAAGTACAACATTCAGGATAGACCAAGAAGGGAATAATGTTTGAATGGTCTAGAGCATGTGATAATTATTTCTATTAGTTGATGGATCATTTTACTGATACACCAATATTGATTTTACTCAATCCATATGACAATAATTTAGTTTTTTTAACACTTTTGGTATAGGTATTGGTGCATTGTTGATTCAAGGATATCATGTTTTTGTGTATGAGTCCCAACATTTGAGGGAACATGAATGGAACTGCCCTACACACAACATCAAGTTAGCTAGATTTTTTTCCTTGATGTGTTGGAAATATAATATATTGGTTGAATATTTTACTTGTATATTGAAAATAATATCTTAAATTTCATATTTTATCAATGATATTTGATTCTCATACATTATATATTTTTTCATTATATTCATTCATTCGAAATTTTTCTATCATATACACACTAAAAGGTAAACTATGCTTCTGAATCATTAAAAATAAAAACTAATACATAGGTTTTTGAGGAGTCCAACTCTAAGGTGATGATGATGAAATTGCTGGAGGTGATTCATATTGTGGAAGGGGAGGAGAAAGAAGATATAACCCTCATATCGGTTTTAGTGGAGTCCAAAATTCTGATTCGGATCAGGGAGATGTTGTATGAGTATCTATAATGTTTGGACATCAGGGAAAGGCATGAATGTTGGGAGAGAACATATGATTATATTATAGATGAAGATGAGATCATCTATGTTAGGAATCATATTTTCATTCCTATATTAATGTGGGAGGATTTTAGGCATGAGTTTCATGCCTTAATGTGGGAGGAATATCCAAGTGTGACCAAAATGTATCTTGGCCTATGATGACAGATTTGGTGGGAAAGAACAAAAACAGAGATAGTGGGGTTCCTGAAACGATACTACACCTATCCATATGTTATGGTTGAGAATTAATGGCATTGTGGTTTACTACATATATTTCCAATTCTATAATAGATGTGTGATAATGTTACCATGTACATTGTAGTGGGTATCTTGGGGATGCCTCTAAATAATAACACTATTTGGGTGATTAAAGAATGTTTAACTAATTTTGATCATTTATTATCTATACATTAGACATTTCAATTAATAAGTTGAGAGATATGTGTGTTAGGTAGATAATTCATCTGGATGAGGTGCCAAAGTGTACAATTTTAGAACATGAAGCATGTTTTAGATCATGATTCTAGTGGGTCCTATAGAAGGTACTTGGTACACAGGTTTTACTAAGTATTTCATTCCACACACATAAATATTGGATGTACGAATTTATAATACAAGTGCTTGAGGATATGATTTGGGCATGTGTCATATACTTTGGTGGGTCTTCAGTGAAGCACCTAGATATTATAGAGTTCACCTATTACAATAGTTATCGTCAAACTGTACAAATGGACCCATTTGAGGTGATTTATGGTAGTTCTTGAAGTTCACATCTATGTTGATGGAGGAATGTAAGTTAGAGTTGTTGGGACTGAGTCTCATATAGGAATCATCAGAGTAGGTTCAGATAATATGGGAGAATATGGATATAGTTCATAGTATGAAAAATTCATATACTGATAGATGTTCACAACCCATAGACGTTTCCCTGAGTCATTGTGTATTCCTTTAGGTATCGCCTAGATTGGGTTACCAGAGGATATAAAGGGAGGGAATGTTGGTGCCTTGATTTATTTGATCCTTTGTGGTTGTGGATAGAATTGGGTTAGTGGTGTATTGATTTCCTATTCTAAATAGATATAGTCAAATTCACAATTTCGTTCATGTGTCACGTCATTGGTGGTATCAACTTGACCCTTTTCAAGTGATTGTCTTGGATTATGTTGAGATTGAGAACAATGTGTCTATTGAGGAGCATTAGATACATACGTCAAATTATTGTGAGAATGTTTTATGGGGAATTGATGTGAAGATAGTTCATGTATTATGGAATCATGAGAATGTTCATGATAAAACTTGGGATAAAGAATCTCATATTCTGTCTTAGTGGCCAGATATTTTTACCTGGAAATCATAGACATTCTTTGGAGTACACCTCAAACAAGAGCATTTACAAGGTGGGGAGATTTTATATGATGATATCTTCCAGAGATGTCTATAGATGTTTTTAGGTACATATATTCCTTTTCTTGAGTATATTTTTTGGTTTTTAATTTTCTTAATTTTTGTTTTAATTCAGAGAATTTTTTATAGAAAAGGGGATATGCCCGGTTGGATCCTGGTTTTCCCAAACCATAAACCCTTGACAGAAAACATAGTGAAACAAAATAGAGGGGATTCTCATGACTATCACATAGTATTTCAAACGTTTTACCATACTAGTACTATGTAATGCCTCGACCCCAGTTACCTAGTGTTAGTGCATTATTACAAAACAATGGCATGATCACAAGGGATCAAAACCTGAAACAACAATCAGTTTAGTAGCCTTTTAAGTACTAGATACATTCATAAGTTTAACATTACATCATGAAATATAAACATCAAAAAAAATTATATCCCCTTTTTAACACACTTATGTCTTTATCCTATACTTGCAGGTCAAACATAAAATATGTCTTCTCATCTTGGGAAAAATAAAACATAGATAGGGGTGAGCTCAGATGCTCAGTAAGGATAACAATATAGCGAAAACATTCATAAATAAAATAAACAATTAAGGCAATGTATAAGACTAAAACATAAGTCTTTTAAAAATAAACATATGCACAATATGGCCAATATAAATCAAATAATTCTATTTACATATTCCCATGAATATTTGACAAGTTGAAAAATCACTTGAAATATCAATAGCCACATTCATAATGATGGAATGCATAATTCCAGACGTCATAACCACATAGTCAAGACCATGTGCCAAGACTACAAATAATATTTTTTCAATAACTTGTTCCAAAGACACTATTTTGTCTCATGAGACCTGCTAATGCATCATGGAGCTATAGAAGGCTCCACCCATCAGTTACTATGTCCAATGAAAAGGTTTAAACATAACATAAACATTTGTATTAAAACTAGCATATGAAATTTCAATACATTACCCATAAACCATGAATGGTATAAAAATAACAATTACACACTCAAATATATGAAAAAACATTAATTACAATATGGAAGATTTGTATCATAATAATTCAACATCAAACAGGTATAAAATCCATCAACGAATGTTGAAATTGATGAAATCAAAACTTTTTGAGAGAAATATTTATTTCCATTTTGAAATGATTTAGAAGTCATGTAACTATAAAAGAAAATATTTATTTTTAAAATATTCTTATAATCTTGTAATGGATGCTTCAATGATGTTATAACAGTGGAAAATAGCTACACCCGCCATATAAGTTAAAAGAAATACATTATTATCTTAATTTTGTCGAAAATGTCATAAAGTACCTTGTTTGGAAAACGATGGAAAGATTTATTTTCAAAACATATAAGGTAAAATAAGGTTATATATGACTTTAAAAAATTTTCTAGTAAATAGAAAAAATGTTTTGAAATACATTTTTATGGAAACATGGATTTGAATGATAAAAAGGTCCCAGTAGATACTTACGTAAAAACAACCTCAGATAATATAGAGATTTTAAAATTAACCCTTACCTTGTACATTTCCTTGGTTGATGGTATGTTAACCTCCTATATAATAGTTAAAACATTGTTATTATATTATACAAGAAATATATAAAAAAAATATGATATCAAATATGATCCCATAATGTCGCTTTGTTAATAATATATCAGTAGTATCATCGTTTTAGGTGTTAACTGATTTGTTTTCCATTATATGAGTGGTTATGTAAGCCATGTTTGTTATGGATAGGATAAATTACATTCATATATATAATTATATTATGTTATTAAAAAAATTTAATCATAAAATGAAAATTATTCTTGATTTATTATGATGGGGAAATAATCTCGTCGCGTTCGTGGAGATGGTAATTCGTACGTACAGATGAGGGAAAATATCATTATATTGATAGTTAAATCAAATTTATTTGTATGGTATATCTTATATATAGTATAATTAAAATTTTTTATTTTTTATTCACATCCATTATACTCATTATTATACCCATCCAAATAATGAAGTGTTTAAATGACAAACTACACCATGACGTGGTGATGGTAAGTTGTACGTACGCACTTATGGAGACTTTGTTAATCATATGATTGATAGAATAATTAATATGGTTGTACCATTTTTAAAATAACATCAACGTATATAGATGATACTGGAGTTATTATTTTAGAATGGAAACAATAAAGAATGAGGAAGTGCAATGATAAAATAACTTGAAAGAGGTGATGAAATATTTACCTCTTCTTCGGGTTCTTCCTTTTGATTTGTTCAAAAGGGATCCTTAAATTGGATTTTTTACTAAAGTATTGCCTCTAAGATGAAGGTATGAAATTTTGGAGGATATTTGGGTAGGGTTTGGCCAATACAAATGGATTTGGAGGTGAGAAATTAAGATAAGGGGAAGTAGCCTTTTATAAGAGAGGTGAGGGTCACTTTAGGAAATGTTTGAAATATTTTTTTATCATAAAATAATATTCACATTCTAATTGCTGAAAAATGATTTATTTCATTGATAAAGTGGGGGTGGGTCGAAAAACTCTCAACCAGTAGGTTTTAGGCAGGTTTAGGAAACCATATTAACCTTATTATATAGATTTAAGTTTTATTTAAAAAGTTTGAGAGTTACCATGTCTCTTTGTATTTTTAAATTATATGGTTAATAAACATACTATAAAAGTACATGCATATCCCAAGTGGTTAATTATTAATATATATATCTATATATATGTCCTTTGGTCAAACCATAGATTTTAAGGAATATTATATCATTAATAATATTGTATTTTTTTGAAAAAAATACTCAATTATGTCAATTTTGACACTATTTAGTATTTGGTTTCTGTGAAAATCATAACATCATGATTACTTCAAAAAAATTATTTAATCAAGCGTAACATTTTATATTAAACAATAAAATTATTTTAATTCATCAATAGTTTCAAATTAAATTTATTTTCATAATGATAATATCAATTATTTTAATATATCATTAATAAGGTAATTATTGCATCATCATTGTGTCATACATAAATTGACTTATTAAATGTAAAATATATATATAAAAAATACCATTATGTAGGAAATCTTTTTATCATTCCAATTAATATTTATAGTCGAATTTATCTTATGTATAACACTTTATAAAAAATGGTATAGTTATTAAACTTTGAGTTTATCTCTTTTAACTATTCATTAAAAAAAATAAATGTCCTAATCTAATCAAAGTGGAAAAAAGATGATCTTATTTTATTCCTAACGTTGTTTTTGGTCGAATCGAACTTATCCAATATAATTAGGAAATGTTTTATGGTAATTATAATATCATTTTTACCCTTAATTGCAATATTTACTTTTCACCGTGGTAAATAAAAGTAAAACGTTACTATTCAAAAAAAATTATTTTCATCTTATTGAACCACAATTAACTTACTGAGGTCAATGGTGTATCTTTTATTTTTGAAATTCAACTCACAGAAGTGGTAAAATTAATTTTTATGCAAATTTGTAAAAGCTCTTAGGAGATGGGTAAAACATGGTAAAAAGTTCAATAAATTTTTTATATATTTTAGCTTATTATAAAATGAATCCAATGAATTACATTGAAATTATATAGGTATTATGTATCAATTTTTACCTTAAATAAATTTAAATAAAATAAATAAATATTTAAACAAAAAATCGGTTCTAACCAATAATACAGTGTTTTTCACTATTCATCAAAAATTGAACGTTTTCCTAAAAATACCAAAAATTTCCCTAAGATAATATAGATACTCCAAATTCAAAAAT
This sequence comes from Viscum album, assembly GCA_963277665.1. Taxonomy (NCBI): domain Eukaryota; kingdom Viridiplantae; phylum Streptophyta; class Magnoliopsida; order Santalales; family Viscaceae; genus Viscum; species Viscum album. The sequence goes on along the minus strand of OY728121.1, from coordinate 1,186,234,491 downwards.
GAAGTCCATTAGGAGAAATAAAATTTATAAAATTTCAAAAAGTGGGTATTACTATTCATAATTCCTAGTTATTTGGCCGCGGTGTGTTAGAATCTCAATGTTATGTTCAATGGAAGCTATTGCATTATAACAAGGGAAACGTGTCATGGATGCTTGGAGCATTACATAGTAACTGTGTGAAAACCTAGAAAGAGGTGAATAGTTAGTTACACTATTAGGGATAACTGAGGATCCAGTACTAGAAACCAAGCACGCAAAAATTTAAACCCCCCAAAAATTACAATAAAATCATTAACCCCCCTAATTTAATCCCCAATCACCCCAAATCAGATCTTAACTAACTTTTCTGAATTTTAGAATCCCTAATATGATATCCAAGGCATTAAAACCTCCATTAATGATGAATCAAAGTAGAAATTGATGATATGAACCTCTTCTGGAAAGATATTCTCATATAAGTCAGTTTTCTCCATCTACCATCTCTATTTTAAGATGAAGATGGTATATTTTTCTTCCATTGGTGATAGATAGGTCTTTTTTGATGTTTATAAATTCATTTTTTTCCTTTTATTTGGTTCTATATCCTTTTCTTTATCATGTTCTTGATCGAACTGCCTCAATTTTCGCATTTTTGTTTTCAAGCATTCTTCGTCAATATTTAGGTAGGCGGTCCAATCTACAAGTCCCATAGTCATTATTTAATTATATATAAGTAATTTTGAAATTCCACATTCCATGATTTGTAAATTCCCAATGAGATTTTATTGATGTAATAATATATATATATATATTGGTGTGGGTATATTAAATTTTTATGAATTGGATTAATTAAATGGTCAATTCAATGGTATTGTGGAATTAGTAAAATGTAGAGATTCATAATTGACTGATTCTATGAATAAATGGTTTTTGGATGAACCATTATGGGTTAATGGGTTGTGTAGAAATATGTTTATAATTGGTTTATTAATGAATTATTCCTGTTACACCATGTGATTAAAGTGAATAGTTAATATATTTTGTGGTAAAGTGATATTATACACATAGATGAGATTTTGAAAATAAGGTTAGTGATGCATAATCATAATTTCTATGAAATTGTGTTTTTTTAGACATTGTGATATTTTTTATATTTTTGATAAATGAGTGTGAGATAAAGACTAGGGCTCCAAATCCCTATAGGTGTAAATTTGTGTTAAAAGTGTAAATATGACCCAAATACCATTTTTTGATAAATATGTGTGGTATGTGGATTGAGTATCCAAGTAAAAATATGAGATAGAATGTATGGGATATGTTCTGAGGCTCTAAATACCTATATTTATTAATATGTGTTGTACAATTACTGAGACTCCAAATAACTATTTATAATAAATGGGTGCCAAACAAGTATATAGGCTCCAAATACCCATGGGGTGTTATCCACGACATTCTACACCCATGGTATTGCATTAGACTATGTTTCCATACTGTTGTGCAAGGAATTGTTAGGATATGTACAATGAGGGGCCATGTGTAAATGAATTCTGAATTGAATAGTTGATAAGTTTGTGACTCAGAAATGGAAATAAATAGTTATTTATATTATGGGATTCCTCTAAAATATATGGGATTTAAAGTTTAATTAAATATTAATAAACTAGGATAATAGTTTACTTTATGCATTATTATCTATTTTCTATAAAGCAGCATAAACTATTATTCACAAGATAATGATTTGTTTTTTGTTGTTTGTGGAATACTGAGTTTTAATCAAACCCTTCTCAAGAATTCTAATCAATATAAAAAGAGACTTCATGTTTATAATACATGATAATGTAAAGTGTCCTATGTTATATAGATGAGTTGGGATAAAGTAGGGACGAGGTGACTAGACTTGGTGTAGTGACCTTCATGTAGTATTCAGTTCCTTTATTTATTTATATATTTATAGAATTAGACACGAAAATCATAATATGTAATGACATATCTATTGTTCTCGTTGGATTTTTGTACTCTTATTTTAGTTCAACTTGTATCATTGGTCCATTTTAGTGGTGGGATTCAATTCATTTTTGCAGTTGGGTATTTTTTATTTCCTCACATCCCTATGATACTTTGATAATGTGGGTATAGTCTCACCATGATCTATATTACTCCCAATTTTTTGATTGGAATCCACTGGCATACAAGAGGTGTGCCTGAGATCATGTGGCTGACCAGATTGGGGAACCTATGAATGGCACTTGGGTCTGGATGTTATATTGAGATACTATTGAGTAACTACCATTGGGATTTAATGTGGTATTAATAGGGGTACTATTATTTGTATTTAATAACATTTTACATTTATTATTGGATTTATTCCACATTTATATTATTATTATTATTTTATTGGATGATGTTTATGTTATATCCAAGACATATATTATTATAGGGAAATGTTTTATCCATATGTGTGATATTTATACACTGGGTTATTGAATATGACATAGGACTTTCTAGAGGTGTGACATAGGATTAATTATCTGTATTTCATTATTTATATCCTGAGTGGGGAACCATTATAGGTTGGAGCATGATATTTTCATTAGGAACAATTTTGATGGATTTGGATAGATAACGAACATGTATGACATAAATTAAACATTTGTTTCTCATAGCTCTATAATATGGTGTCATGATTTAATCATCTTTTGAATGAATTATAGGGATTTGGTTATTACTTATTAATTTTTATCTTAATATATTTTGGATTTGATGATGTATATAACCATAATGAATCATGTTAAACCATTTTTTGACAAATGATGAAGTGATTGTCTTCACAAGAAACAAAATTAGAAGAGAGATGGAATACAAAGGCATGTGATTATGCCCAAACATCCATATAATTATATTATTAAAAACCCAGACATAGAAAAGTTTTTTCATTAACCAAATAATATAATAATGGTGTTTTGTAAAGATCCTACAGTAATGAATAGTTAACTTCTGACATGTCGAGAATGTGTGAATAAGCACCTAGGGATAAACCTCAAATTAATATAATGATGAATTTGTTATGGAAAAATACATAGTGAAATTAATTTCTATGGAAAAATGAAAATCATGGTAAATATTATATATGGGAATAAATTTCTTCATAAGGAATCACCTAATGTTAAATTTTTTTAAATATGGAAAGTGTGTGAATTATAAAAATCTTTGACATAGGGTGAATTATCATAAATATAATCAAATGGTTTTATGAGAAAAGTATTTACTATTGTTGATGAAGAGACTATGATAAAATACAGAAGATATAAAAAAATTATTTTTAATACATATGTTAATAAAATTAATCTTTATTAATTTGAGCTTGATTAATCTTAATAAATGATGCATATCTCATATTATCGTATGTATTAATGAATTAGATAACGTATCATGGATAATGGTTTCTGGAGGAAATGGAATGATTAAAATATTTATGTATTATTATTCATATGTTACATTAATGAAGTTATTTATATTTGTTATTTTGGGAATTTGAATCAAGATAAATCTGTATTATATTTTTCTAGTGGGTTTTCCTTATCAATGTATGTGCATATATTTAATTGTATATATAATCTTGATATTTGATACAATATTAAAGTGATTGTTTTTAAAAAATAAATTATTGACTAATAAATAATATTTAATATGTATATGAGGTAGATATAGTAATATTTAGTTAGTATAAAAAGATAATTGTTATTTATAATAAAAAATGGATGTTATTCGTGGACTAGAAATTAAGTAGTTATTTGAGGAAAAAGTGATTTGTGTTATCCTTGATAAATTTTATAACAGTTTTATATTTTTCAAATATAATCGATTGTCTATGATTTCATTACTAGAATAATAATTATGTTTTTTTCCAGGAATAATTTGTGTTTTAATTGAGTTTTCACACGGTTTACATTCATTTCAGGAAAGGATTGTCATGTTTTAAGAGAATATCTTAACAAAATATTCACATGTTTTGAATATGACAGTAAGATCTAAAAAATTAATGTTAGGACGAAAAGATAATTGGATTTTGGAATGTAAGGTTCCTTTTTATAAATTCATAGGTTTAAAATTTGGTAAGACATATTTTGGAGTAATGGTATGGTTAACTATATTTTGGAATGAATTATTTTAAACTTTTTGTGGTTATTGTTGTTTTGAAGGATAAGGTATTATTTCATAATATAGAGAGCTATCCATATTATATATGTTTCACTAGAAATTTTTGTTTTTGATAAATATCTTATAAGATAACAAATGGATTTTTATTATTTTATTTGTTTTACGATCTATTAAATTATAATCTTACTACCTTTGGAATGGGAAAATTATCTTAACATTACATGCGTAGTGTAAGAGATGAGATTCTCGTTGAAATTGGTCAATGCAGGCCCAAAAGATGAAATTATCCTAATGAAATGGGAATTATTCATCTATGTATATTTTAACATATTATATAATAAATAATTATTATGTTCCTGTTAAATGACCATGAGTAGAAACTATTTTCTTTTTGAGCTATTTTTGTGGAGTTTATTGAAATTTGCATCCTTCCCTAGTTGTTTCTTGCATTCATTAACATTCACAAGACTATTTTATACATCACAATATATTATTAATTGGACATTATATTTCTCCTATATGGCCATATTTCCACTTCCCACTAATTTTCTCCACATCTGGGATCCATATTTTGTGTTATTTCAGAAAAATATTATTTTTCCTACTTTCACATTTCAATTGAATTTTTATTATTCCTTTTCCCGGTGTGGGTTTTCAAAAAAAAATTAAAATATTTAACAATTTATTACTAAGATTTGAATTATGAGGTATCAATTTATTTATGGAGGTGGGTGGATATTATTCCACCCTATGATATTTTAATTGTTTTTTATTTCAATAAAATATTATTTTTTTGTATTTTTATTTTTATATAATCGTGAGTTTATATGAGGTGTGATATAAACAATTTTTATAAGCTATCCAAAAAATCATTAGATGTGAATAATAATATCCAAATTTTGAGAAATTATTTCATTTTTTTTATTTAATGAAAATTTATTTATAAAATCATAATAAATAATACACGATTTTTGATAAAATAATGTTTTTTTTCTAATATGTGTTTTCAATAAAAATATTTTATTTTATTTAATGACAGAAGAAATTAAAATTTAATTAATTTTTTTATTAATTTTATTTATGAAAATTATTTTGATTTTTGAAATTAATATTTCAATATTAGGTTTAGGTGAATTTTAAGGATTTCTCTATAAATAATTATTTTTTAATGAATAGTTCATAATATTTTTATTTTAATAAACTCTCATTTATTATCGAGTAAATTTCATAGAATTTGTTGAATGTTATATTAAAGTAATATTATAATCCATTAATTATATTTAATATAATTAATTAAATAATATTAATCATTATACTTTATTTTTTTAAGGTAATTTTTTAGTTTTAAAAAAATTTAAAAAAAATATTTTTATATGTACAATGTGTTTTTATGAAAATATATTAAACTAATAGATATTGATTAATAGTTTTATTGATATTTATAGATAATATAGTCATTAATATATTTTTCCATTCATACTATTATCTTAAATGGAAGGTAATTTATGTAAAATATCTATTTTGTTTAAAGATTCATTTTATCTAAAATAAGCTTTCATTATAGGTTTCATGATTATTAAAAATTAAATTCTACAACTAATATAGGTTGAATATTATGAAATTTTTTCAATATTTCAAATATTCTTAATTAAAAAAATATAATGTTGTCAAATTATACTTTTTTTAAATATAAATAGTAAAAGTACTGCAATTTTGTGACCATAATTAATGTTAAAATGTGTTTACAAATATTTCAACCAATAGAAAATGATAAAACTACCATCCAGAACTATCTAGATTTTATTGTATGAAGATATTCAAATATTTTATTATCATAATGTATAATCCTTGACCATTTGGTTTATATTTATTATGAAAGTGATTAACATATTAGAAATATTTTATGAAATTCCATGACTCTCCCTCACTTCACTTTTATGTGGGAACTCCTCCTCCACTAATGTTAACACAATTTTAGCCTAATATATCAAAAAATACATAATCAAAATCCTTCATTTATTTATATTATTCATCATATAGATTATTCTATTCAATTAATTACAGTCTTTATATGATTAATTTTTATTCGAAGGGAGGTTTCTCAAATATGAAATATAAATCATAACAAGTTATTTTAATTTTGTTTCATCATGAACATTGAAAAAATTGGTGTATCCATAAAAAACATATTAATTAAATTTAATAAATATACCAATATATAATAATGATCATTTAAAACTATATAACACATAATTTAAATCAATTATGATATGAAGGTATCACCCTTGCATATGGGTGGACCACAACATCTTTCAAGTGATATAATTCATTTAACATCGCCATATTTATTGTATAGTTATTAAAAATGTGTTTAATGTTTATATATTATATTTATGAAATAAATTTTTTATTTAATTATAATAACATATGTACCTCAATTCCTTCTAATCCATTGGTCAATGATAACGTCACTCATTTTTACGTGTGGAATACGAAATATAAAATGTGATGTGGTATGATTATCATTTTATATTAAATAGACGGTAACAAGGATTGATTTAATAAATGTATAATATATTTTTGGTGAAATAAAAATTATTAAAATGTTATTAGTCATATATATTTATTTTCTTCCACGAATCTAATATTCTAAACATATGTTGCATGTATGGATGGATTACCGTCTCCACAAACTGAAATAATTCATTTTTTACACAAATTAATATTAATTGTTATATTTTTGAATATAATGAATATATATTATATTTTTTTCAATATAATATTTTTAGTTGGAAGAACCATGATCTGTGTGTGTGGATAATAACCACCAAACAAAATAATACATGAAAATTGAAATGGATAACAACCCAAATGATTCCTTTAATAGATATTTGTTAATAAAATGTCATTAAAATTGTATAAGATGACTATATATGATATTATATGTATGAATATAAATTTTTTATATATTTCAAATAAATCTAAATTTATTATACATGAGGATAGAGTTATTATAAATCAAGACATATATATGGCCACAGTTTCACCTAAATTTCACTATTTCTAGTCTGGTCTTAATTTTATGCACCAATTTCACTTTTATATAGTGTACATACTAACCAAAAATTTAATTTTTTATAATCAAAGAAATAATTAAATGGATTTACTAGAAAAAATTATTTTAATTTATTCAATGACCATTGATTGAAAATATTAATATTGTCATATGGGTTTTTCGTCTGTAATTTGTTTCATTGAGAAATAATTGATATTATACACCTATTTAGGTTTATGAGGTGTATTTATATCTCGTTTATAACTTGTATTTTGGATATTCATATGTTAATAGCGATTAAAGTTTCATGTGATGTTATTTGTTTCATTGGGATTAGTAACTAAATGATACATAAGTTGTAGCAGTTTTATATTACACCCTTTTTAATGGAGATTGTTTTTGTAATTTCCATAACTATTATAAATGAATTCTCCCTTTTTATTTAATTAAATGTCTTACTATATAATATAGTTATAGATAGAACATTTACTTACATGGTTATATCCTATTAGAATCATAATACCATTAATAATACTTACCATTTTTAATTTAGTCATCGAACAAAGGTCACACGATTAGTATCAATATAGAAATTTACATTCAATAAAATTAATAGTAAAAAACAATACATAAATGATATTTTTTAAATATATTAATTTATTAAATTATTTAAAAATAGTAAGAAAACTTTCAAAATAAAAATTTTACTATGATAAGTTTGAAATTTTCATTAAGTGACTAATTATGGTAAATTTAGCCAATATAAGTGAAATTAATATCCACTTATTGGTTAAAATGTTATTACCACAATTACAATGAAGAGAGAAAATTACGGGTAAACCAAAATGAAAAAGTTTAAAATAAAATCAACACATGTCTAAACAATTATTGGATATGAGGACTTCTAAATATCATCATAATATCTTATACTTATCTCATGTTTGATCATTTTTAATTTAAAAATTAAATTATATTATTTTAATAAATTAAGAGTTTCTAGGGGTGCCCCATTTCTCTCCTATAAAATGGTACCCTCTCTTCCCTAATACCCAATCATCATGTACCCTTTGGTTCAGGCAAGATCTGCCCATACATCTTCCTAGAAACACTCCCCTCATCCTAAAATCCTCACTTATTGAATAATTCCTCCCATAAAATCCTTTGATTATAAACCAAAAGAAGTTACCCGATTAAGAGGTAACACCTTCTCTCATGCTTTTTAGTTTCATTTCCATTCCACACTCCCTAATTTTTTTTATTCTATTATTAAATTACAACAACATTATATTAATTATACTAATATGTTCTTATTATTATTTTTTGATGTACACATACACACACCTCCATTTAATGGGTAATTAACATATTGCATTTCTGTATAGTAAACTACTACCTCCGGAAATAATGATTATTAAAAATTTACATATAACCTCTAATTGTAGAAATTATAATAAAAACTAGTTTAATTATGATATAAATTATATTTATTTTATCTCTATTCTTATTTAAATTTTATTTAGCACATACCTTTTTTCATTTCTTGTTGTGTAAATATGATAATTTCATTTAAAGAATTGTGGCATACGGCCTCCTCAAAGTGATATAACCCCTCCTCATGATATATGGAACATATGAAGTATGGTTTTATTAAACCTATGTGATATACATTACACTAATATGATACTGTAATTTTAATATAAATTCCATTTGATTATTATTCAATTAATATGATTAAGAAATGGAAGTACCATTTGTGCACATGTACGACCAACCATCTCCATTAATGGGGAATTTAATTTATTATCTCCATATATTATAGATTTTAAAAACAGATATATATTGGATATATATTAAATTTAATTTATGAATTATAATGTATATATGATCAAATTTAAACCACATGGACAATTTACATCAAAATAAGTTCATTTTTAGCGCATGCACCGAATATTGACAAAACTTCCGATATGGAAAAAAATAATTACATAATTTTTAAAACATTCTAATAAGTTATATAAATGGAATTTTAATCTTGAAAAACAATATCATGAAAATAAATATTAAACAGTTTTTATTATTCATGAACACAACAATTGTACGTGACGAGTCAGACTCAAGGTAAGGGACTTCATCTCAATCTCCTTTCGTTGAGGCATATTTTGATAATGTACACCTCCTTATTTTATATTGTGTATAATTATTCCCTTTTAATTTTAATTTCATTAAATGTTTTTTGGAAGTAAATAATTTTATATGAATCATTTCACTAAATTACAAAAGCAATGTTTTTAATGATTGCAATGACAATGAATTCCCTGTCGCCACAACCATTATTAGATATTTGTCTTTCTATACAAGTCGTATCATTTTTAAACAATAATAAATTCCATATACCATTTTCATGCATTTTATTATAGAAAATTGTTTTGATAAATATTTATTATGTCAATATTTTTAAATGATAACTAGTGATTTCAATGTGGAAATTATATTTTTCCGTTATTCATGGTTTGTGTGTTGTGATTGCATTATGGTACATTGAAATTTTACAGGTGATTATGTGATAAACCAAAGATGGGTGGTTACATGATAAACCAAATTCTGTTAGTTCCATGATAAACCATGCATGGGTGGTTATTTCATAACCTCTAATGCTTTTGGTATGGAAGTAGGTCAAATGGCTATTTTATTTGTTTGAATGATACGTCTGGAAGTCGATTTTATGTTTATTCCATTTATGTATATCTATGTACCATGTTAAGATTATATGTTTTGTGTTCTTTGTATTCTTTATATTATAATATTTTTGTTTCAGAAATCTAATAAATGATCTTATATTCGGTGATGAATATAAAATAGTTCATAAAGGTGTAAACTATTAATTTAGTAAAATTTATTCATGGTTATCATGTTTTATCAAAGATTACAGTTATACTTCTTTTTTATTCCCTTAATCATCTTTTTTTCCCATCCCATGTCATTAAAATGTTTTTATAGGGTAAAAGGATGAGTAAGAGAAAAGAATAATTTAATAATATTTTTATCAAAAAAATAAATCTTGTTTTATTTTTAAAAGGGTTCCTCTTGTAGAAATGATGAATACTATATTGAATGTATCCTCTTGTATGATAATGTGATGGTACGTATTATTAGTGGACTAATTTTCTAAAACATTAATGTTGAAAATATCCTCGATGTAAATTAATTTCAAATTATTGATTATATGAATACAATGTAATGTTTTAAGGAAGGGGAATTATAATGACCCATTACATTAGGAATTTAATTTATAAAATTCTTGCATTCTCCATCACATGGGTTGATGGATTAGTTTCTATAAGTTCCCGCTATTTTCTAAAACAAAAATTTTCAATTAAAATAAATTACATTAAATATAATATAAATATTTTATAAATTATTTCCTAGGCCTAATATATTTATCTTATCAAATATCTTAATATATCTAGGATTTTCATTTACTATATTACCTAAATGACAGAGTCACTTACCCTTACTCTAGAACCAATTGATGTATCGTATTCTTTAGTTACATAGTTTTTACAGCATTTTTATGAAAATCATAAAATATAATACAATCCACCATAAATATAGGTTTAGTTTCCGGTAAAATATGGTTTATACAATATTAACATCAGTAATATTTTATGAATTATTTTAACATTTCAATTAACACCCCATATGAAAATTTAAAATCCATTTTAATTTGTGGTCACATAAGGAAATATTTTAATGTATTTGAGGGATCAGTAACAAGTTAATGGATTAAATAATCTAGAATAAATAAATTCATGATTAAATATGAGTAAATGAGTGATCATGAGGGATGTTATCACATAATAGACATGGAATCATAATCACAAGATTATGGAATTAATATTAATGGGTCTTTTTATATTATATGTAAATTACAATGAAACAAAATATAAATACATTAATTCTATCGGCTAATACAGCCTATTGTAATGTGTTTGGTTGCTCTATCCATTCCCCATAAATGGTATCACATTTGATAATAATATTACATAATATATATAATGAATATTTAAATATGGTCCAATCCAACATTTTATAATATGTTAAATATCCTAAAGGACAAATAAAAAATAAATTATATTATAATAAAACACATATCCAAAAGAAAACATGTTGAACCTAAAATTAAAATTGATATGATTTTTATGATAATGTCATAAATTATAGCGTATCCTAAAATTTATTTTTAATAAATAGAAACACATGAAAGAAAATACAAGGGTAGTCATAAAGTAATTAAGTGAAATTTTGGATATATATATATATATATTTATTCCATTAGCATCATAAGAAGGATAAACACCATTAATGAGGTAGAGAAACCCAAAAATAGAATTAGGAAGAAGTCAATAGTTGAATTAAAAAGATTTCAGCAAATAAATTTAATCATATATATTTAAAAATTAAGAGTGTATATGAAATAGGAGATCAAAATATAAAGTCTTATATTATTAAAAGAAAAAACATTCATGGAATTAATATAAATGAATATTCAATAAGGGAGTGTATTTTAAAGGAGTGGAAGAAAGGATTTATACATATAATGTTTTAATCATCATAAATGAGATATAAAATAGAATAAAATCTAAAAACGATATGGAAAATTAAGAGATATTAATGAAAATCTTTGAATACAGTAATTCAGTGACAAAAATAGTTAGATGAAATATTTAAGTGCTACAAGTGAGGGAATTTATTTGTAATTAAAATTAATTATTTTATGTTTTTCTTTATATATCATAAACGACATTAAGATCAAAATAATGTTTATTTAAACATTATTATTGATGTCTTTTAATTATTTTTGGTCATTATTTTATCATTTATCGTGACAGAAAATTATTTGTTAACATTTCAATAAAAATTAAAATTCATGAAGACTTGTTTGTTTAATGTATTCTACTATCATTCCAATAAATCATTATTCATCATTATTAGTTATCCATTAGTTTCATCACTTCTAAATGCATGAAAAATAATGCATGAATAAATGTATTTCTATATGTGTGTATGGACATTTGTTAATAATTATATATATTATCTATTATATATAATTACCAGTTCTCAAGTCATTAGTTATCATTATGTATATTTTATATAAAATAAATTAACCAATCAAAAAAATGATGTAAAAAAGTACAATATCCTTATTGGTTAAATATCTACCCACATAAGAATACATTAATGGAAAGGGGGAGATAATTTATATATATATTATAATTAATTTATTTATTAAATTTAGTAGAATTAGAATATTAAAAACTTGTGTATATATTTTTAAATTATTTATTTAATATTGGTTTATATAATGGAAATGATAGATGAATACTATAATAATAACATTTAAATCAAGAGATAGGAATATCTCATTCTCCCGGAATATACCCCCTTTTTAAGGGCCTAATTCCTTGAAAGGATAATATTGGGTGACACAAAAACAACATCAATAATTTATTTTGATATTTTTGACGTGGAATTTGGGATGAGAATGTATAATGGCATGATTTTTTTAGTTATTTTTCATGGGAAGATATGGGGTATTTATACATAGGGGATAAGAATTTTTATATACAATAATGATTATAATTTCATTAATAGAAAAAGAGTTTCAGTAGTGTTATTCTGTTAGGAAATGAATAATATTTATTTAAATATATATATTACTCTGACATTCAATCCATTCAACCATAAGATGTTATTATTTAAAAAAATTTATAATAATTAAAGAAACAAATAAAAATGTTTTGAAATTAAGATAAAATATCATTTTATTTTTCCAAATTATATTTTAGATTTAAAAAATTGAATTTATGGTTTTTCAAAATATTATTTATATTATTAATCATATTTTGGGATTTGATACAAATTTTAAAAAAGTTTTGGTCATTATTATATCGATATTATATCATAAAAATAATTATATTTGAAAACAATATTATTAGTATTCATCCCAAAATTCATGTATTTCTAAAAAATAAAAAATCAATGTCTTGAATTTAAATGTTTGAATGATAAATTAATTAACCATTTTATCAAAATAAATATCAAAATTATGTAAATTAATTAGTTTTTTTATTTGAGTAATATTATGGGTTTTTATAAATAAATTAAAAATGTATTACAAAAATAATTACTTTCATTGTGTTATATGCATTAGATGATCATATTTTTTACTTTAAATACAAATTTTGGGTATTTATAAATTTATGTTTTTGAATTTACTCTATTATATTGTCATTAAAATAGTTTCCCGTGATGGTAATCCATTATTCTGAATGTCATTTTAATATTCTAATTTGCATATCTCTAATAAGAACCCCACCCATATAATTATAATATTACATCATTATATACTATATATACCCCTTAATTATAACACATTCTATTATCTTATTTTATATCTTAATTTTTCAGTATTTAATTTAACAAATGTATTCTTTATTTATAATCATTTTCATTCTTATTATATAGGTGTTTATTATTTTGGAATTCATGAGATACACTGATCATCAAGAATTCCAAATTATACTAATGTTATTTACATTATTTTGACATATTAATAAAATTGTTTTATTTTTATGGAATATATATATCATTAATTTTTAATTTTATATATTAAATAATTTAATGAGTGTTTATTTTTTTATATAGTACATGTAATTTTTTTATGCTATAAATTGAAATATTCATTATAATGGGTATAGATCCAAGTATGAAACGCATATATGTTAGTTAAAGAAACTTCATATGGGAAAATCTATGTTTTTACACTATCATAAGAGATACCCTCAAATGATTTTTTACATTGATATGATTAACCATATTATAAAAAAATTAAAATTGTCCCATTAAGTAATAGACAACATGTTTTTAAAAAACAATTATTTACAATTTCCTTTATGACTTTTACTCCAATTAAAATTCATCTAAGATACTACAATTACATAGAATGCATTCCTAAAGAATTATACCTCAACCAATATCCTTCATAATTAATTCATGAATCTCTATAGGTTATTTACTAAATGATATATCCTCTTAAATATTGATCTCACCATATTCAATCATAGGAAAATCGTTACGATGATACGTTCAATGTTACAACAGATGAAAAAACAATGATTCCAATCCAACATAGGTTGAAGTGAAATTTGATAAACCGCGTCATCGATATTCTTCAAATGACATTAAATGTCTCAATAACAATTGATAAATCAAAATAAATCTATAAAATCAATTTTTTTCTATGCCAGGGGAATGGTGTTATAAATCCAAAGATTATTGATAACAGACTCAATGATATCATCATATGATTATAATAAAACATTAATGATATTTGGTTATTCTTCATGCATTACTAAATCATCTACACCATTTCTGTCATATCCAACATTAAATCAAGATTAATAATCATTGAGTCACCAACATAGATCCGACACAAGGGTAAATAAAAAGTTCACGATTCATATTTTTTGAATGGTGGTATACCAATGGAATAGTGGTAGTTATTGTAAAAATTAAACTCATAAAATGGAAGATACTTGGTGAAAATATATAAAAAATTATTTTATTTGATCTATATAGAATACAACTATGATATAAATCATATAATCAATATAATAATTGTTTTTTGAGTGATGTCACGACCCATCCTCAGGGCATGTGCCTTGACTATCCCAAGCCTGCCTTCCATAGGCCAGGGGCTGGCGACCAACACCAGAGGAGAATTTCTAATAAAAAGGGAAGCTGTTTACATTAAACCTGTAACAGACACAGTCTAAACACAAGTAGTAGAAGAAAAAAATACTAACATAGAAAAGAAATGTGTGCTGAAAGTAAGTGGGCCAGTATAAAAACCCAATAGAAAAATAAGTATAAGTACAAGTATAAAGGGAGGAAAATCTCTTGGATCATCCATCGAGGAATCCTACCTGAAGGGTAGGTACAGAACTCGAACATATATTCACTGAGGTACATCATGTCTTGTCCATCTCCGAGCAGCCTCCCATCCGTCACCCTCAGCCTCGATCACTACTGACTGTCGTCTGCATAGAACACAACAAGGTGCTGGCAAAGCCCATGCAGGGGTGAGTATAACGATACTCAGTAGGGGACACCAAGACCCCTGATGGTCTCCCAAAATCCACTAAGGATAAACCATAGAAGAAAGATACAATCAAAAAGTTTCAACCAATCCTACATAGGTATATGCCCATACATATACCTATGTTACCAATCACAGTCCGACTCCATCACTCGAGCCCAAACACAACCCATTCCACAAAGGAAGTAAAGTAAATCATCTCGATGATAACGACTGAAATACAAGACCCCGCTCACACATGTATACAACTCATAAAGAGGGGTAGAGATGATTAGTTTTATCCACTGAATCATCTCCTCTGTCGAATGCACATAGGATCCTGGAATAGTGTCATCACTGTCAAACCCACGTAGGATCCTGGTACAGAATTCATCACTATTGAACCCACAGAGGATCACGGTCCAGTACTATCATTGTTGAACCCAGGTAGGATCCTGGTACAACATCATCATTGTCGAACCCATAGAGGATCCCGGTACAACAAATTCGTTGTCAAACCCACGGAGGATTCTATCATCTATGTTGCAGCCAGCCATAGGGTTTTCGCGCACAGCACGCTCGATTCTAGGAGGTTCTGTTCCTCGAGCCAAGTTTCGATACATAAACTACCATGAAGTCTTTATTTGATGTATCTCATAGTTCCATCTCATCATAAAAAACCCAACGCGACCGACGACGCGTCAATCGGACGCCCGGTCTGTGAGTTATTGGTATTTCCGCTCCAGGGGACTGGTTGGTTTTTAGGTTCAAACCAACTGGGTTGTACCCCAACTACTTCCAAACCTCAAGCATGGTTTGACAAAAGATCCATCCTGCTCTAAACCTTCCATTGAAACAAATGGTTCATCATTCGGACACCTGTAGCCCAAGATATGGGCGAAAAGGTGAAATAGATCAAACCGAGTACGGGTCCGGTCCGGCCTAGCCGGACCGGTCCGACACAACTCGGTCCATACCAGGGTCTGACCCGGACCGCTGGTCTGACCTTGTCCAAGGAAACTGCCAGGCCCACCGGGCAGCCCGACCCGAAGTGGCGGCCAACCCGGGGGTGGCCTGGCCGAAAGCATCCCGACAGAGGGGTGCCCGGCCGAAGGCGGCCCGGCCCGTGGAGGCCCAGATGAGGGCATCCCGGCCCCTGGCAGCCCAGCCATGGGTGTCACAGCCGACGGTGGCTGGGCCCAACCTAACCATGCCTAGGGGGGAGTCACGGGCCCCCCTGGAACCCAAACAGATTAGCTGTTCGGTGGTAACCCCAACCGTTGCTAGGTGGCACCTGTCCAGGTCATGTGGGACCCTAAGGGTCTTGCTCCTCCGGTTCCTCTGGGGGCTGGCCCAACCGGCTGCCCAGCTTCTCTGATGTGGTGCAACGGCGCCACAGTCTTGCTTCCCTCTACGGGGTGCGACTGTGTTGCGCCACTTCTGTCGCGGCCCGGCTTGGCCGTTGCCTCCAGTCGCGCCCCCTCCACCATAGCCTGACATGGTCGTGGCCGCCTTCTACCTACGCATGGTGCGACAGCGCCGCATGCCTCTATCATGGCCCATCATGGTTGTGGATTCCCTTTCATGCGGCCCAACGGTGCTGCACCCTCTGGGTGACCCGACGGCCTTGCGCCGCCGGTTTTCTTCGCGGTCGGCCCGATGTCGACTGCCATTTCTCCACCTCCATCATCAACACAATGATAACAACAACAAGGGGGGAGGGTTGGACCATGTTCGTGTAGTATGAGCCCTCCTCGTTAAGTTGTTAACAATCAATATATGTAATCCGAGGTTTGAACAATGAAGAACAAGAATAATAATTCCACTCAAAACCCTACCTCGATTCGATGAACATTGACGAAGTCGCTGAAAAGGGAGGAAGTTGATTCATTAACGTCAGAAAGCATCTGAGAAAGAAGCGTTGACAGTGTTCTTCACGGGCGGCTCCGTCTATTTTGGGTGGGTCGAAGATCGAAGATGGTGTTCATCGTTCTTTGGTAGAAAGTGGGCATTCTTGTTTTGAAAAAGTCATTCTCTAAGAATTTGAATGTTCTCCCAAAATAAAGTACCCAACCCAAAAATAATAGATGAATTGTCTATTATTTGTTGGCTCAAACATTCGAATTCATCTATTTTAATTATATGAAACTACTCATCTAATTAATGGGTGGAATGGTTAAAATTCAAATAGAGTAGGGGAGGTGAAGAATTCCATTAAATGAAGAGAGGTGTCAAAAATAATAATGGGGAGTTTATGGGGTAAGAAGATTGAGTGGGCCCCACTAAATAATATCCTCCCAAGGGAGGTTATTCGTGGGTGGGCCCCATATCCAACCTCCCCTTGGAGGATTAAACCCCCACAAATAAAAATAAATTAATTCTTTTATTTTTATTTAAATTAATTAAAAACCTCATAAACAAACTTCCTTTCTCGTTAAAACACAACTGCAGTGAGTGTCTCACTAAGCAATCACCAATGTTGTGATTTCAATGGTGCCCTCGGATTTCAATTCAGAGCACTAATTAAAAAGGTATAATATACCACTCGTACGTTTACTGAACATAACCGAAAAAAATTCAGAAATTTTTTTCGGGCCTCAGAATCAGGCACCGTCAGAAACTATGAACTAATAAAATATACACGTATTTAAAAAAATCATAGAATTTCCAGGTCTTTATATTCACCCCACCTCAGGGATTTAGTTCCCCATAAGCTAAAACTCAGCCAAAGGAATCAAATGAGGGTACTGAGCACGTATCTGAGCCTCCCGATCCCATGTGCTCTCCTGGAGGTTCCCGTGCTGCTAGCGAACATGCACCAGAGGTATCAACCATCGATGTAGGAGACTCTCTTGTCCATCCTCAATCTCCACTGGAACCTCCATGAATGTCACTCCATCATCGATATCCATCTCCCAGTGGTCGATGATGTGGTACGGTTCATGCATGTATCTCCTCAGCTGAGATACATGGAAGACGTTGTGCACCCGGTGCAACCGAGGTTGATGATCCAGGCGGTAAGCAACCTCGCCTAATCTACGGAGGACTTGGAATAGTCTGATGAATCGCAGAGACAACTTTCTGCTTCAGCCAAATCTCTGTATACCTCGTCGAGGTGAGACCCATAGAAAGACTCCATCGACATCCTCAAACTCTAGTGGTCTCTGTATACTATCAACATATGAATTCTTCCTGCTTTGTGTAATCTTCATCCGCTCCTGGATGATCTGAACCTTCACCATTGTAGCCTACACCATCTCTGGTCCCATGAGTGCTGACTCCCCTGGGGCAGTCCAGCATAGAGGCGATCTGCAAGGTTGGCCATAAAGTGCCTCAAAAGGTTCCAACCCGATGCTGGAGTGATAGATGTGGTTATACGCAAACTGTACCAATGGTAATTGATCCTCCCACCTGCGACCAAAGTCGAGGATGCAAGCACGGAGCATGTCATTGAGAGTCTGAATGGTCCTCTCAGTCTGACCATCCGTCTGAGGATGGAAGGCGGTGCTCAAGCGAAGCTGCGTCTGGAAAGCCTCCTACAACCCCTTCCATATCCAAGAAGTGAAAAAAATCATCTTGATTGGAGACGATCATCGATGGAATTCCATGAAGCCATATGATCTCATGTATGTAGAGGAATCTCATGCTCTCTACTGAACCGTTCTCTCTAATCAGTATGAAGTGGGCCGACATGGTGAGTCAGTCAACAATCACCCAGATATAGTCATTTCCCCTGGATTTACGTGAATTTCCCATCATGAAATCCATGGATATCCCATACCACTTCCACTCTGGTATCTCTAAGGGCTAATCCAGGCCCAATGGAACCTGGTGCTGCACCTTCACTTGCTGACAAGTGATACATCGTGAGACAAACTCTGCTAATTCCTTGTTAATACTTGGCCACCAGTGCTATAATAGAAGGTCCTGGTACATCTTTTACACACCTGGATGCACCGCTAAAGGAGATGTGTGAAACTCCCTCAACACTTCCTCTTGAAGTGAAACGGGTACCATGGTACGTCCTCTAAAGTGAATGACGTGCTCCCCACCATTAGAAAATCTATCAGGTGTCTGCCCTGTGGATATATGAGCATGTCACATCTCACAGTCAATGTCCCCATGTTGTGCTTATCTAACTCTCAGAAGAAGTGGAGGAGTGACTGTGAGAGACTGTAGAAGGGCTGCTCCATCCTGATCCACAAATGATATCTGCAACGCAGCCAGCAGCTCGGTTGCCTCTCCTAGCAGTTGAATGACTAATCTTCTGCTGAGAGCATCTGGTACAATGTTTTCGTTCCCAAATGTATATAATATCTCAAAGTCATAGTCCTGGAGGAACACAAGACGTCGTCGTTGTCTCAGGTTCAGATCCTTCTATAAAAAGATTTACCTGAGACTCGGGTGGTCAGAGTAGACTGTAAAATGCTCTCCCATCAGATAGTGATGCCACATCATTAAGGAAAAGACCACTATTGCTAACTTCAGGTCATGGGTAGCGTAGTTCTGCTCGTGTTGTGTCAACTATCGAGAACCATACATGATCACTACTCACTCTTAAATCAAGACACACCTGAGTCCGGTCCCTGATGAGTCGTAGTAAACTACATACCCAACGCCCTAATCTGGTATCCTCAAGATGGGAACACTAGTCAACCTCTGACCCAGCTCTTGAAAGCTCTGTTTTCATCTCTATAACCACATTAATGGTTTCCCCTTCTTCTTCAATGGTGAAAGCGGTGCATCAAATCTAGAAAGTCTAGCACAAATCTCCGATAGTACTCCGAATGTCCCAGTAAACTACGTACCTCTTTCACACTCCTAGGTGGCTGCTAAGAAAGAATTGCCTCGATCATCGCTAGATCCACTGAAACTCCAACCTCTGAGATGACATGTCCCAAGAAGTGTACCGCTCAGATGCAGAACATGCACTTTGAGAGCTTACAATAAATCTGGTGCTCTCGGAGTGTGTCCAGTACTATCTGCAAATGGTAGGCATGCTCTTACTCAGTAGTCGAGTAAATCAATATGTCATCGATGAAGGATACAACAAAGTGATCGAGGTATGGTTGGAAGATCCTATACATGAGATTCATGAACACTACTGGAGCATTGGTTACACCGAAGGGCATAACCTAGAACTCGTAGTGGCCATACTGACACCTGAAGGACATCTTCTGTACATCCTCATCTTGAACACTAAGCTGGTGATAGACTGACATAAGGTCTATCTTCGAGAACCATCATGCTCCTTGAGCTGATCAAATAGGTCTTAATTCCTCGAGAGTGGATACTTATTTTTCATGGACACCTGGTTTAGGCGCCCTTAATCAACACACAGTCGCAAGCTCCCATCCGCCTTCTTGGCGAACAATATCGGGGATGCCCAGGGTGAAACACAGTGTCGGATAAATCCATTCCCCTGCAAGTCTTCCAGATGTACCCACAACTCACGATGCTCCGTAGGAGCCATCCGATATACTGGAGTAGATATTGGTGTCGTCTCAGGGTATATGTCAATGTATAAGTCAACCTCTTTGCGATGAGGTTGTCCTGGAAAATACTCAGGGAAAACATCTACATACTGATCCACCACAACAAAAAAACTCAGACTCTGCACATCAACCGCTCTGAGAATGAGACTACCCAACTGATGTGTGATCGGTTTCCCCCTCCTCAGGGTATGTCCATCCTATGCTGAAAAGGTTCCCTTCTCGCTGGTGAAGGTAAACCTCATCTCATCCTCATGGACACACCACACTTTCCGCCTAACACAGTCAATCTGAGCATGAACTGCGGATAAATAGTCCATACCCAAGATGACATCGTAAGGCCTCGACACCGCTATGATGATATCCCAGGTGAAGCTCTCACCTCCAAGAGTAAGCTCACACTAGTAGCACCAATGCGTAATCATTGAGTCTGTTCTCGTTGGAGTATCTAGATGTAAGGATCGATCCAACAGCTCTATCGGAATCTCCGAGCACCGAGTGAGGGAAGCAGCTATAACATAATGACTCACACATGTGTCTAAAAGTATTGCAGCAAGGGTAGAGTAGACAGAGATAGTATCTCAAATCACCTCAGGTGTGCCAGGAGCTACCAGGAGCTGAGCTCGCCTCTGTCCGCCAGCTCCCTATGGTCGGGGTGGACCTCCTTGTGGTGGTGGTGGTGGTAGGGCCTTGAAATTTCGTCCACCACCTACTGCTCGGACAGCTCCTCTACCATGTCCTCCTGCTCCCAGCGGACCACCATGGTCGAACTTCTGCCTCTGACTGGGAAGTCCCTCTACAATCTGATGCTCATCTTCATGGCGGGTCGAGCTGTCACAAGCCATGTGACCATGCCCGCCACATGCATAGCACTTTCGGCTCCTCGTATGGTTGGTTCTATCTCGTGTTCCCCGCACAACCGAACATGTATCCTGGGGTCTCCCACCTGATGACCTAGTCCTCTTAGACCTCTACGACATCTGTCTACTTCCGGCTATAGAAGACTCCGCTACGGGTCGCCCTGTGGTGGGTCTCACTGCTGGTGACTGCTCAGTAAGAAAGCTGTCCAGAAGAAGGGATAGCTCCAGCACCCCCACCTACGTCGGAATGATGAGGGAGATCATCGAAGCCCTGATCTCATTCCTTAGTCCCTTCTCGAAGGTCTGGGCCCTGAAGAACGGGTCATGTACCATATCCGTGGAGTAGTGTGAGAGGTCGTTGAATCTCGCTAAGTACTGAGCTACCTTCATGCTACCCTGCTATAGATGCAGTAACTCCTGTATCTACACCGCACGAAGGGTGGCTGGAACAAACTATAACCAGAAGAGACTCTCGAAGTCTACCCAGATTAATGATGCCTTGTCATGAAATTAGCGCATCAGGCTCCACCATCTGTCTACTGCTACATACAGGATACTAACGGCAAGGATCACCATGAGGTCGGCTGGTGTCTCTACTAATCTGAAAACTCTCACAATAGCCTCCAGCCAATCCTCAACTGACTGTGGGTCCGTCTGTACCCTGAACCTAGGTGGCCTCTGGCATCAGAACTCATGTAATGCACTCAGATGGCATAGACTCTCTTCTGCTAGAGCTGGTGGTATCGGTGTCCCAGTGGGTAGTGGTACCGCTGGTACCTCCGCTGTGATGGGGCCCTGCACAGAGGCCTCCTCGCTCAGTGGGCTACCATCTTGAACGAAACTCTAAACCCTAGCTGGCTGCCTTTGTGGGGCCATCCTGAAAAAAAAACAGGTGCACCATGGTAAAAACAATATACCTGGTGAGCTGACACAAATTCATCACGAAGATATTTTTTTAAAAGAAACACACATGCAATCAGTGTTTTCTTTCACTAAGTTGGAAATCAAAATTCAGAGTCCTAGTGTATGGATACATTGGTCGCTGCACCAACACCGATTTCCCTAAACAGATAACCATACCCAAAACACTTAATACTATTTCTGTTAGAAGAATCAGAATCAAATTTCATCAGTAGAACCGACTCCTCTGATACCAATTTTTCATGACCCGTCCTCGGGGCCCATGCCTTGGCTACCCCAAGCCCGCCTTCCAGAGGCCAGGGGATAGAGACTACCACCAAAGGTGAATTCCCGATAAAAAGGGAAGTCATTACCTTTAAATCTGTAACAAACATAATCTGAACACAAGAAATAGAAGAAAAATGTACTAATATAGAAAAAAAAGGTGTGGTGAAAGTAATTGGGCTAGTATACAAACCCAACTGAACAACAAGTACAAGTACAAGTAAAAGGGGAGGAACATATCATGGATCGTCCATAGGGGAATCCTACCTGAAGGGTACGTACAGAACTTAAAAAACTCATCCCTGAGGTACGTCGCGTCTAGTCCAGCTCTGAGCAGCCTCTCGTCAGTCACCCTCAGCTTTAATCACTGCTGACCATCGTCTATACAGAACACATCAAGGTGCGGGCGAAGCCCATGGAGGGGTGAGTATAACAATACTCAGTAGGGGACCTCGAGACCCCTGAAGTTCTCCCAGAATACATTAAGGATAAACCACAGAATAAAGATACGATCATGAAGTATCAACCAATCCTACTTATGTATATGCCCATACATATATCTAAGTTACCAATCACAGTCCTTCTGCATCACTCGAGCACAAGCACAACCAATTCCACAAAGGAAGTAAATTCAATCATCTCGGTGATAACGACTGAAATACATGACTCAGCTCACACAGGTACACAACTCATGTAGAGGGGTAGAGATGATTAGTTGTAGCCACAGAATCATCTCCTCTGTCGAACCCATGAAGGATCCTGGAACAGTATCAATGATGTCGAACCCACGTAGGATCCCGGTATAGAAGTCATCACTGTCGAACCCACGGAGGATCCCGGTCCAGTACCATCGCTGTCGAACCCACAGAGGATCCTGGTACTGTACTATCGCTGTCAAACCAATGGAGGATACCAGTATAGCATCGTCGCTGTCGAACCCACAAAGGATCATATCATCTTAGTCGCTGCCAGCTATAGGGTTTCCATATATAGCATGCTCAATTATGGGAGATTCCGCTCCTTGAGACAAGTGTCGATACATCAACTACCACAAAGTCTAGAGTTGACGTATCTCATAGTTACGTCTCATCATAATAAACCCCAAGATATAGACGATGCGTCAATCAGATGCTCGGTCTGTGAGTTATTGGTATTTTTGTTCGAGGGGACCGATTGGTTTTTAGGTTCAAACCAACCCGGTAGTACCCAAACTTTATCCACACCTCAAGAGGGGTATGCCAAAAGATCCTTCCTACTATAATCCTTTCGTAGCCACAGATGGTTCGTAATTCGAACACCCGTAGCCCATGATATGGTCGAATGGGTGAAACGGATCAAACTGGGTCCGGGTCCGGTCCGGACCAGCCAGACCGACATGAACGGACACGGTCCGTACCGGGGTCTGACCCGATTTGCATGTCCGACCAGATTTACGGGTCCAACTGAGTCTGAGGAAATGGCCAGGCCCGAGGGGGAAACCTGACGCAAGGGTGGCCCAGCCGAAAGAGTCCTAACCGAGGGTGACCCGGACGAAGGCGGCCCATCCTGTGGCGGCTCGGGCCATGGTGGCCCGACCGAGGTCAACCCCACCTAACCGAGCCTAGGGGGGAGGCACGTGCCCCCTAGAAACCGAATGGCCTGACCGTTTGGGTGGTAACCCAAACCGGTGCCAGGTGGTGCTGGTCCAGGTCACGCGGGACCCTAAGGGTCCCGCTTCGTCCAGTTCCTCTGGCGGTTGGCCCAGTGGCCGCCCAGCTTCTCTACCCTAGCGCGACGACACCGCAGTCCTACTACCCTCCGCACGGTGCGACGGCACCGCGGATTGGCCTGGACGTGGGCTCCAGCTCCACCACTTGGAGTGAGGGTTCCGCATCGCCTCCACCATGGCCTGGCATGGTCGCAACCCCCTGCTCCCTCTGCACAGTGTGACGGCACCACACACCTCTACTACAGCCCGTTGTGGCCACAACTCCCCTTTCGCGCGGCACAACGGTGTCGCGCCCTCTTAGCGACCTGGTGGCCTTGCGCAGCCTATTTTCTTCATGGTTAGCCCGATGCTGGCAACCATTACCCCGCCTCTGTCGTCAACACAATGACAACAACAACAAGGGGGGAGGGTCAGACCGTATTCCTGCGGTCTGAACCCTCCTCGTTAAGTTGATAACAATCGGCATATATAATCCATGGTTTGAATGACGAAGAACAAGAATAAGAGTTCCACTCAAAACCCTACCTCGATTCGATGAACGTTAACAATTTTGCAAGAAAATGGAGGACGTCGATTCATTAACGTCAGAAAGCATCCGAGGAAGAAGCTTCGTCGGTTTTCTTTGTGGGAGGCTCCTTTTCTTTTGGCTTGGTCGAAGCTCGAAGGCGGTGTTCGTCATTCTTTGGTGGGATGTTGGCGTTCTACATTGGATAAAATTGTTCTCCAAGAAATATAATGTTCTCCCAAAAGAAAGTGCCCAACCCAAACAAATAGATGAATTGTCTATTATTTGTTGGCATAACCATTCGAATTCTTCTATTTTAATTAAATGAAACAACTCATATAATTAATGGGTGGAATGGTGCAATTTCAAAAAGAGTAGTGGAGGTGAGGAGTTCCATTAAATAAAGAGAGGTGTCAAAAATAAATAATGGGTAGTTAATGAGGGTAAGGATCTTGGGTGGGCCCCACTAAATAATATCCTCCCAAGGGAGGTTATTCGTGGGTGGGTCCCACCTCCATCCTCCCCTTGGAGGATTAAAACCCCACAAATAAAAATAAAGTAACACTTTTATTTTTATTTAAATTAATTAAAAACCTCATAAACTAACTTCTTTTCTCATTAAAGCGTAACTGTGGTGATGGTCCCACTATGAAATCATCGACGTTGTGAGTTCAATGGTGCCCTTAGATTTCAATTTCGAGCACCGGTTCAAAAGATATAAAATCATGCTCATACGTTTACTGAACGTACCCAAACAAAACTTCAGAAATTGATTCCGAGCACACCAGACCTCAGAATCTGGTGTCGTTAGAAACTGCAGACTCATAAAATTCCCATGTATTTAAAAAAACCATGTAATTTCTGGGTCAATACAAGTGAAATGTTTTTTATGGATAATACAGTTCTAAAATCATGTGATAATCTTCTACATGTTAATAATTTAAATGAGGATATTTTTTTACATTATTATCCCTGGTAGCCTATGAAATTCCAACTCTACCACCATTTAAATCCATAATATGATTTATATAAATATAAATTCTATAACAAATAAAAATTAATATATCATTATAAATATATTAAAATGGAATAAAATAGAGTCTAATCCATTTAATACTTCACCAAACCCCATTAAAACCCAAAAAACTAAACATCCACTACCATTTTTTAGAATTCAATGGTTGTAATAAACTAATGAAAAAGTATTATCATCATTAATTTACAGGAATACAAAACTAATTGATACAAATTAATATATTGATTTTCTATTCCTAGGGTATGAAAATTGTTTATTCAACAAATGATAAGACATTAACATGATAAAATAAACAACTATAATTGATATTTGAAACTCATAAAACCCACATCTGAAATGTCCTATGAAATATGTTACTTCCCATAGAATAATGATTGATGTTTTAATACTCCATAAATTATTACATTTACTATTTGGTCTCTCTATACTTTAACATCAGGATATCCATGTTGTGGTTCCTCTATTTGAGAAAATAACGAAGAGTTTAAAATCATATAATATAATAATCCTCGTATCCAATTTCATCTAAATAAAAATCAGATGTAGTGATTATCTCAAGTTTAATGTTTTGGAAACTCTCTTACTAGAAATAATTACCAAAGTTATTTATAATCAATGCATTAGATACTATATTAACCATCCATAAGAATTTAAAATTTAAAAATCGTAATCCTTGAGGAAGTCTACCCATATACACTTAAATAGATTAAAATTTTTATGGAAGAATATATTACACAAACTATTGTAGTTAGTGATGAAAAGAACACTTTATATGAATCTAATGTATGTATAGCTTCAAAATCACAACATGTAAAAGATTAAGGTCATGTGAAGTTTAGTCAAATTAAGGAAATCATAAATCTCAAGGTCCATATAAAATTAATTTCCAATATTGTATTAATTTTCCCCATAATCCAATAATATATGAATAATTGTAGACTAAAAATATTATTATTTCCTAAATTATATAAGGAATGTGGGTGAAAATCATATTACCCATTGGATTCCAAAAAAATATTCGAATTGATCTCTCCATAAAAAACATTATACTTGGTTAATGTAGTTCAAGAATTACCACTCTTAGATAATTTGCGTGCACACCACAAATAATGACCAACCAATCAATGACAACAAATCACCTATGTCATGTTTTTTAGAACCAAAAAAGAGGCAACTTTCATAATCATTGACAGATGAATAGAAACATACCATTAAGAAAAAACATGACCTTGTAAATAATCTTATCACATAAAAACATTAAATTTGAAATCAAAATATTAAAATAATGTGACATAAAATTCTCAAAACTAAACTTAATTTTAATTTCATGGTCTTCCTTTGACCATGAATATACAAATATATCCTCAGTTAACACAATAAAAATCTGATTGAGTTAAGGAATAACACCCAATACATCAATACTATAAAAATAATAGGTGTATTTATAACTCCTTAGAATATCACCATGAAATTGAAGTGTTTATACTAAAATTAAAACCTTATTTTTTATAATATTATTTACCTATACAAACATATATTGATATCCTAATAATATAAACATAATAAAAAATTGTATATCTCACTTAAAATGATCAAGTAAGTCATCAATCATTTTTAAGGTATATTGGTTCTCCACCATTGATTTTTTCATGAATTATTAGTAAATTATAAAAATATTTGACTATAAACCATATAATTGTAATAAATTAGAGCTCCATATAGAGGCACAATAGTATGGTTGAAACCATTCTAAAATAAAATATAAAAATTGAATCTTGAACTCTAGATACACAAATTATTTCATTTTTTACGTATTACATAAATACATAGATGAAATTATATTCCAAATTAAATTACACAAAATTGTTATAAATCCAAAAATTCTTTAAGAAAATGTCAACATGGTCCTCCACCACTCATGGAATCTCCTATATACAGTACATTTTATAAAAACAACATCACACCAATCCATTATGACATGATATGATCTAAATGTTTTTGATTCATCGGGTGATACATCTCTACTAAAAAGTCATGTGATAAATTATATGTTATGGAAAATAAATGGGAATCTATAGAAATATATATCTTCCTTACTATAGTGAATCCAATCCATGATGAGGATTAAATAATATAATTGTGTCTATAGCATTTTCAAATACCAAATAAATTGATATTTTATTATCACTATCTAATGTGGATAAAAATTTTACATCATCCTAATAAAGCCTCCAAAAGGGGAAAATAAAAATTAGGGTTTATTAATCCTCCCTTCCATGAGTCCTAATATTTAAAATAATCAATAAAAATAAAATATATGTTAATAAATAGTTTATATTGATATAAGTTTCGTGGTAAAAAATATAAAAATAAATTTAAAACATTATTTCCTTTATTAGTAGGTAACTCTATAACATAAATCACTTTACATTTACCACCTCTAATTCATTTATCACGATTTATTCCAATAATTCATCCTTACTATTCTATAAATCCATAAAAGAGAATAACAACCCACTTATATAATATCTATCATATTTTTTTGGTATATTGTCAATGTAGTAATTTTCACAATATTGGATCCTAAATTCAATGTCTTCCATTAACATTAATAATTATATGATCACATTGAACACATAGATATAATGGGAAAATGAATGGTTGTTGATAAAATTCACCATAGCAGAAACACATCATATTTGGACACATAACTAAATATTGAGAGAAATAAATAATATATTAAATTGAATGTTGTGGTTTTGGATAGATATCAAAAAATCAAAAAACAATTTCTCCAAAAATTAGAGCCCATATCTATGGTCCCAATTCATAGAGTAATATAATATTCCTTCTCTATGAACAAATTTTTTCAAGACATGTTACTCTAAATAGTCACTAAATTTATCATCACATGTATAAAATACCTCAGTATGAAAGTCATAACTTGTAATTAAATCAATAAAAATAATTCCCTTTTTTAATTTCATGCTCTAAATTTTTCATCAACCCAAAATTTGATTAATATTATAAAAGTTTCATGAAAAATATCTAAACTACCATATGAAAAATATTCCATATCTAATGGTCAAAACCCTTTCATATTACTCCTCCCTGGTAGCTGAAGAATGATACAATGTAAAAAATAATCATATCAATTGATCCTAATAAACCATAGATAGATATTGATCAACCAAATAATGATTCCCCACTATTTAGTTCTTCTATTTAATAATCTAACCATTATAATTATCTAAATCTAATATTCTATCAAAACAAACTTAAAATTCTAAAACACGTATATCTAATGTAAAATTTACTAATTATAGATAAACCATTCATAGTTAATAATTATATCTACAATAACATCCAAGTATTAGCAACTGTTGGATTAATCATCTTTCAAAAAATCTCAAGAACTGAGAACTCCTCCTCCATCTTGACCACTCAAGGACATCATGAAAACAACATAACTATAGAAAAAAAATAAACTACAATGGATGTGTAAAAACTATAATTCCTTTATTAAGTCATATCATTACATCAATTAAAAATTAGTGGAATAAGAGGAATCAAAAAAACCTAGTACTAAATTATTATCGTCCATTATATCAAAATAACATGTAAATAGTCATCCATTCCAAGGTTATATCTAGTGTATAATCAAATATGTAGTATATGAATGATTCATCCTCCTTAACACTTAAATGGTTTTATGGTATACATTTTTTCTTATTATTTGATACACTATTTTTAATCCAACACATTGAAATCCCCACAGGTGTCTACTAAAAATTACATCATAGTGATATTTTATAGACCATTTTGTCACAACCTAACCCCATTATACACCTTCTATGTTGTCGAAGAGAAAGAGTTTAGCCACTGATGTCTGCATCTATTATGATTTGAGGATACAAAAACAACCACTACTATATATTTCTCTTTATTAGATACATTTTCCTTTTTATTTTGGATAAAAAATAATGATGAAACTTCAGATAATGACTATATGACAAAAAAAGTTCATGGATTTTCATTGAATAAAAACAAATAAAATAATCCAAAAATTAGATAAAAACCATAAAATAAATTGTAATAGAATTTAAATAAAATAATGAATTAAATGAATCTATTACTATTCAATATATCCATATCATGAACTAGGTAACATAAACCAACACAAACTTCTACTCACTACTTTAAATTGAAAAATTATAATAATAGTTCAAAGTATAACATAATACCTAGTAGATTCATCATTGAAAAAAATTATATAAATATGGATGAAGTACACTAAGACCATAATAAATGAAATTAAAAAACAAATATTATAACCCTTTCCAAGAATATACTAACACATCACATATTAAATAGTCAAACAATATCAATAATAATATATATCACATATGCATTATCCATCAATAAAAATAATAATATTAATATGTTCCCTAGAACATGAATCCCACCTAATCCACCTATAATCGATTATAATATCCTTTTGGAATACAAAAACTACATAATAAATATATAGGAAGAATATGAAGTCCCTAAGGGAATAAAACATCCTATAAGAGTGATATGAGAGGTCAATATATGAATCTCTAATATAACATGAATTTTTTGGTTCGTCCAAAATACAATACAACTAGAACATTGGCACTCCTAAGGTCAACCTCATGTGTTGTTAATGCAGAGAGTAGACAATTAAATGATAACTATTATGTGAAGAGACTAAAAATAGCATAAATAATACATTAATATCAAGACACAAATTAAATTTCTCATAAATAGTCACACAACCCATTGATTTATAAGATTATAATCCTGGTTATTAGTTACGTAAATATTTTAATTTACTAAACATGTTAAAAAAATTATCAAAATTCTCTTCCATACCCTTTATAAACATCACACATGATACAATCATCATTAAAACCATTGGATTGGAAACATTGGAAAGGGGTCAGCTCAAATGGGCAGTAATGAAATAATTATATCATAATGAATCAGATCATAAACATTAAGAGGAGTATGTGAAATATATGAATAACCTAAGAAAATCCAAAACACCATGTTTAAAAATCATAAAAAAATGATATATATATATATATAATAATATCATTATTGAACAAAAGAATAAATAACATGGATTAAAATCAAATATAAGTAATCATAAAACATTTTATAGTGATATAATATTTTATAATAATTTAAAAATAATTCATATACATGAAAATCTGGGATAACATGATAAACAACTCAAAAACGTTGAATAATCCTAAACATAAGATTCCTTATCATTATGAACCCAAAAAATCACTAACCTTTTAACATGTAAAATTTTTAATGAGATAAATTCCCTCAAAGTCACTCAATATTAACCAATATATTCACTAAACAATTCATGAATAATATTTGGAATAGATATAAACACCACCACACTAACCATTCACTAATTGCGAAACTCACTAGCCCATTAGATCATAAAATTGTGAGTATAAATTAACACCATCACACAAATTTCATATGAACATATACACTCACAAACTTGTTCACAAAAAAACAGTGAGTAGAGTTTAACATCATCACACTAACCGTTTGTGAACCTAACCACTCACTTCAATCTTCTCATAAAACATCTATATCATGAGGCATAAGCCTTTAATAAATGAATTAGATGGTGTTGTAGGTCCCAAAATTCTAGAAATCTACATAATTATATTTCACTTGAAAATCCACCATTCATAATCTCATTAGGAATTCATATAAAAGAATGAGTTTGTTCCACAATTATAAAATATCACTTATCGTGAATTTAATAAATCATAAGATATCAAAAATATCATTTCATTAAATAATCATATCATTGTAATATAAAAATATGGTGAATGAAACATCAATTCATGTCAATAAAACCTTAGAGGCAATATATGTGTAAAAATACAGAAGTTTTCATAAATCATTTTAAAAACATCAATTTATAAATCACATTAAAAAATATTTCATTAAAAGGAAAAAGAATTCTTTTTAAAAACATAATATAAAGAGTTCATAATAAAAGGTCCTATAAGTGGACTAATGTTTTAAAAAAGGAGAAGTGAAATACAATAAAAAAATTTACATTTAATAGAAAAAATAATAATTTAAACTAATGAGTGGGAAAATTTTCAATAAAATTAATGAAAATACATTTTTAACATTTACATTAAAAAGTATATATAAAAAGAGAAACATGTAAAATAAAATTATTTTTTCTAAATAATATGAAAAATATTTAAGCATTTACTTTTTTAAGGTATATTTAATAAATGAAACGTGAAATGGAAATAAAATAAGTGAAAATACATTGAAATATTATAAATATATAATTGACCCTTAAAAATTGAAACATGAAAATAGAATAAATTTATCAATAATGGAATTTGAAATACAGTTAATACTTTTAATTATAAAATTTATCATTAATAATGGAAAATTTTGGAAGAAATAAATTATATAAAAAAATCTAAAGAAGATAATGAATACACTTTTTTTTAAAAGTATAGAAAAACATTATAAAAATAAAGAAATTTTCATTGTTTAAAAACACACATTACTAAAGGATAAAATACCTTTTATTAAAATGAGTTAAGGAAAATTGATCAATGGAAATAAATATAAATTGGGATTCCATTAAGGAACATAGGACATTGGTTGAATCCAAAAACATGAATATGAATGAAAAATAAAGTAAATTTGATAAAAATTATTCATAAAAAATGTGTTTTAATGAAACAATAGAATAAAAATGAATAATACTTCATTGTGAAACATGATAACCTCTAAAATATTTTTAAAATAGAATATAAAAATATTTTGTTAAATATATTAATTATTAATGATAATTATCAGTGTATAGTGATTATGACCCAATGAAAATATTTTATCCATGTAATTCCCTTATATCATTTATAACATTTGAATTGAAACACTTTCTTGGTTGAAAATTATGTTTAACTTTAAATATCTTGAAATATAATATAATGATGATAAAGAATAAATATTTGTGGTATATATTCAACATTTAAATGGAATCATGGGGTATATAACAAATGTGTCTCTAATAAATCATATTTTAGACAAAGAAACCCATTAAATTTGAGTATTGAATGAACTCAAAGAACAAGTAAGAGTGATTTTGACATAAAAATTTATATCTCATAAAAATGGGTTATTTATGATGAAATGATAAATTTTGGAATTATATTTAGCAGAAAAAATAGTAATTGGTTCAAAACATGTAATCATGGCTCAATAAAGGTACAATTGAGACAACAAACACATACCTTATTTCCCTATTTTATTTATTACATTCTAAACTACCTTAATATAAAAAAAATGAAACATAATATACTATTTAATAACCTTAATAATAATTATTACTACTTTATAATTTATATTCATCTTTATTTATCATGATTACATTAAATAATTACATCATATATGTTTTATCAGGTGTTACTAACTATAAATACTTTTTATATATTTGAGAACATTGATAATGTTTCCAATAATTTGATACCAATTTTATCATTCTTATTAAAAATTTATGATTCATTAATAGATTAATTATATTGATATTTAATTTTTTTACTTATTCCCATACGTTTTTAGATACGTTGTATGAAAAAAAATATTATAATGACTTATTTTGAGAACCAAAATGTTTCATTAATTAATAAAATATTTATAAAAAAATATAATAATTATTATTTGGTAAATATAATATAATAATATTCGTTTCATTTTACCATACTCATAAATAATATTATTATATAGCATAGTTAAAATACGTTGTCATATGAACCCAAACATGGACAAGCATTCTCTAGATTGGAAAGCATGGTTATTAAGGTGTTTAATTTACATAATATAACTATAGTAGATGAGTAGTGATATTATTTTTATGTTATTAAGATTTTTAACTACATTTTTTTTATATTTATATAATTTATGAAAACCTAAAAGAAACACAATGAATTATTTATTTTGGAAGTAGTAATATGCATGTATGCGTAATTAGCGTTTTCATTTTATAATGAGTGAGATAAGGTAAATTTGTATATTCAATTGATATTTTATAATCCTAATTATTTGATATATATTATATTAATTAATAATTAAAAATACTCAGACAATTTATGAATAGAGGTAATGAAAAAAATTGAACTTATTTATGGATGTAGTAGTCTGGACAACACACTAATGATGTCATTTTGTTTTTATAACTTGAGGAAAAGGATTAAATAACTATTGTACCACTGATATAAATTTTTCTTAGTATTATATATATTTTTAATTAAACATGTCATATTTTATATGATATTTTTAATATTATGATTAATAATAAAATATTTATTTGAGATAATACTTATATTAAGTACTTGATTTTCCCATTGATGTTCCCTAAAAATTGAAGGTATTTGGATATATGTGAGTGATCATGGGAATATTTTTGTTATATATGAATATATTGATATAAATTTTCATATTGAAAATGAGGAACTATAAGAATAGTTATTTCACTGAATGGTGGTAGTTGCATCATTTTAGTAGGGGAAAAAGAGAACTTTTAGAGACAACCATCACTTTTAAACAGTTCCAGGAATCAATTCATTGGTAACGTTCTCCAAATATTCATTATTACATATTTTGGAGTTTATTTTTGTTGGTAAATTAATAACCACGTTTTTATCATATTTTCCAAACATGTATATAGTTTTCACCATTATGTGTGTACATTGGACTTTTTTCATTCAAACTAGTAAACCTATATTAAATTTTGTGATTTTTGGTTTTATTAAAAATATAACATAAAAAATACAATTTTTTTGTTGTTAGTGAGATAATTTTGAAAAATACACAATTCAATTCAGTTTCTATATATTATTAGTTTAAAATTCAATATAATATATATAATTCTTATAGGAACTATATTTGTAGAAAAATTCATTTTGACCATTATCTATTGATATTATTATTTAGTATTGATTAGCAATTATATGTCTCTTAATAAATATATTTATTTGTTAAAAAAAATATTATAGTCATTATTAAATGTATTTTAATTTAATTTATTTGATATAAATTCTATGATGTTAATAAAAATAAAAAAATTAAAACAACTCTTTCACTATTATCATACTAATTAGCTATAATCATAACGTTAAAAAATCTATGAAAAATAAATTATGTATATTTAATATTATTAATTTTATTATTTGAAATATATTAGAACCTTTTTTAAAATTATGTTTCTTTGTATGGAAAAATTAGTCTTAATGTGTGTGCTTGAAATCTGTACAAAATCTTGTTTTAAACAATTATAGTTTAAAGGAAAACGATTTATGATTTTGGTAGAACTATGAATAATATTTATTATAGATAATTTATAATAATAATTTTCTTATAAAGATTATTTATTAAAAATAATATAAATAAACAAAAATTTATTTCAACTTGTTATGATTAATTTAAAAATGTTAAAAAATATTTTTTATTAAAACAATACATAAATTTTCAAAATTTAGAACATTAGACCATAAACTAAAATTTATATTTAAAAATGATTTATTAAAATTTATAAAATAAAATTATATGTTTAATGATTTATAATATTCTATTTATTCATAAATGTATTTTTAGTAAAATAATAAGTATTTATTTACCATTCACCAAAAAATTAATCATTTCAAAACAAACTCAAAAATATATTTAAAGCATTTTTCATTGTGACATGTTAATTAATGATTGTTTACTTTAACAAATTATATTATGAAATTATTAATTATATCTTTTTAAAATAATATATATAATATAATGGAAGCATATTCTACTGAAATAAACTTTTTAATATTAACATGTTGTGGTTGTTTTCCATATCAAGGTAATAACTATTAATGTATTAATATATTAGAATTTATTTTAAATATATTAAAAATGCCATCTTAATTTTCTATTTTTTTTAACTTTGGGTGAAGCATATGGCATAGGTTATAAAACACAATATGCATTTTAATATATAAAAATTCTTATGTCATTCTATTCTAACCCCTTAACTGAGTTGCATCATCATAATTTAATTATCATTAATAAAAGTAATAGTTATTGGGGTAGAGAATATTAACATGTTTGAATGTAGATGTGATAATCATTTTCATAGGGGATACTACAAAAGAATTATTTTCCAAAACCATTTATCTGAATAATATCTCATGACATGGTATTATGTCCCATGTGAGGGATTTAGTTATATCCTTAGATAATTCATAGTTCACCTCACACTAATATAAGGCCCAACATGACTTGGATTGTGTTTTACATAATTGATAAATTAATATGGAGTCATAGGGAGAACAAAATTTTTATTTCAAAAATATATTCAAATTTTTAGAGGTTTTAATGATTCCAAAAAATATTATGTTCCCAAAAATATTATTTATAAAACTAAATATTTCCCATTAAGGAAAGGAGTTTGGTGGATAATTTTTCTTAGAAACAACCATAGATTCAATATGATTGATAGAACTAGAATACATAGTATGGTTCACGATGCGTGGTAATTGAAACATAACTACCATTATTTTATTCATTGATAGTAATTTTATATGTTCTTTATTTATCCCTGGGTATAGGAGGCTGTGGATTCCTACTATAATCTACAATCAATATTTTTGGGTATTTTTTTAGATAATTATCAATTTCTCCCCAAAAATACATTTATTTGTTAATGATTCCCAATGATCAATTATATGTTATTTCCTCATGTTAACTAATGAAATCATTTTTTTAATGAATGTATGATGATCGATGACTCCCTCTTCTATAGTTAAATCATATTACCATCCTCGTAAGTTAATTACCTTGTTTATATATTTTACATTTTTTTATGTATGGATTTTTATTTTTATTCATTCATTACTTTGATCACGTGATATTTCATTGGACTCAATCTTTGTCTTCATTAGTTTTCAATGATGTTTTTGTTGATACGTGTTTTTAAGATATAAATAAAAATATCAATTCCTTTTTATTTAATTTTATATTATAAAAATATTTTACTTTTTAAATTAACAAAAATTAAAATTATTTTGGGATTTTAGGATATTTTAATAATTTAAACAAAAAAATATAAAGTATTCATTAATAAAAAATTTAATCTATATAAATATTATATTTTATTTATCAAATACACAATAAATATTTTATTTTGATTCATATTATATTATGTGATATATCTATTTATATATATAATAACATACTGATGTAATTGTATATGTCATTTCATAAATCCTTATGGTTTATTATTATAACATTATAAGACTTAATTATGTTACCAATTATATAAATTATTCATATAACATAGTAAAGAATTATAAGGTTTTCATATAGTGTAAAATAATTATCTTTCATGACCACTCCATTTTGACCCTATGTTAAATCAGAATTTGACCCAGGACATAGTGTTGTCCCAGGGTTGAAAAGGCTCAATAATAAAAATCTATACTCTACCTTATGTGTGATGGGGAACTAAGAAATAACCTAAAACAAAACCCAACCACATGAAAATATTACTGATTGTCATATGAATATATGAATCTACATATATTTTCATATACCAAAATAATAATAAAACAATTAAAGCACCAAAAAAATAATTATACCAACAACCCAATGTAAAAACACAATTTTACTTCCACTAGTATTAATTGGTCGATCAACATAACAACCCATGTAACTTGTAAGTCAAGAAAAAAATAATCAACATGTGCACAAGGATTCACATATAGGTGGTGAGTATAGTGACTTGGTAATATTTCTCAGATGAGTTCCCATGAATTACATTTATTTGAAAATATATTTTTCATATATTTTTTTTAAAAAAATATAAAACTAATGGAAATTAATTTAATTAAATCAATTTTTTTCAAACATAAATAATATAACTAATTTATTATAAACTAAAACCAAAATAGTCTATGATTTCAATATTTATTTCCAACCAATTATCACACATCAATCCACCTCATCCCTATAGATACTCTAAGATCATTCTTTTACCGTTTACGTTAATCATTCCGACATTTATCCATGTATCATTGGAAAACAATCAATGAAATGTGGGATTCCTAATTATCATGGTTTAACACATTCATCGCATTTAACCCCATAATTATATAATATTCATAAATCATTCTCAAGTCAAACAAAAAATACATAGCAAAAAAATAAATACAATACAAAAAAATAAAAAAATTATCATAAATTTTAAATTAATCCATATTAAATATTCCTAATAAAAAATTCTAAATTTTTATATTTTTTAGAAAACACACACACAAACTAAAAAAATGTTTTTATTCATTATAATTCACCACCACCATAATCATTTTTTGAATAAATCCAGAATAAATTGTAAATTATTATAAATCTATAAAAATAGTTTATTTTGAAAATATTTATTCAATCAATCAACATTTTTCATTCAACATAGAGAGTGAGGAACTAATTACCATAATAATGATGTTAATGAGAAATCCACCTCACCCAATAGATACATAGCCTTCCAGTATACATATTCAACCCCAAAAAATTGAATCCCTAATTTATTTTGGATCTAGACAAAATATTTTAGAATGAATTCCAATTTATGGATTTATAAATAAATAATATAAGAAAAAATGAAGAAAGGGGATATTTAGATGATGTTTACCATTTACATGGTACCTAAACATATATATATCCATGAGATTGAAAATATAAAGCAATATAAAATGAGGACGGTTATATGTTTTTTTAGTAAAAATAATATTTTCAAGCTGCTTTTATGTGACTGCATGGTCTGTTTGCATGGTTCTTTAGGTCATTCACCATCTACATCTATATTTACTAATGAATCAAACATTCCCATATTGATTCATTAAATCATATTCCAAATAAAATACCCTCTATTGCATTAATATTTCCATCTTTTATCAAAATACATATATAAAATTAAAAAAATCTCATAACATGCCAAAAAAACCTTCTCTCGAACTTAAATAGACCTTTATTGACTAAAACTTTCATCCAACCGATATTCAATATTATCTAACTGAAATATTTCTAATTCAATATAAAATTTAATCCTTACAACTCTACACACATTAATTATTTGTATCCCTAAAAGTTTGATTTTAAAAAAAACCCATTATAAAACCATTTGAAATGTGGGTATGATAACATTAACACCCTAAAAATTAATTTTATGAAAATACTATGCTTTATTACTTACTTGACATCCAATATCATGATTTAAGAGAACTACAAAATGAAAAAAAACTATTATTTTTAAAATGTGACCATTACAACTTATTCATTAAGTTTCTAGTCTTAATGGGTATAAAAAAATTATACAAAAGATGTATAATGGTTTTCTACAATGGAAATCGTTTCTAATTCATAATAAATATGTATCCAATTTTAAAAAAATTCATTTTATGTATTCAAATATTCATTCTTCAAAAATGATTTTTATAGAATTTGTCACATATATTATCATTAATTTATAAAAATATTTTACAAATTAAGGAAGTGATTTAATATCATTTATGTTATGATAATTTCAGAATTATATTATGTTGAATTTTTTAGACTTTTTCTATGAGTTAATATTTTACTCATTTGTGAAAATATCGAATTTTTAAAAACTCTCATTTATTTTATTTAAATTAATTAATTTAAAATATTAATTCAATTTTGGAAAATTTATTAACATAATATAATATCCATTTTATTAAAAATAATCTAAATATTTCCAAAAAATAGATATTAAATTTTATTTTATTATAAGTTCATTTTTATGTTTAAAAATATTTCTCTATAAAATGTTATCACTGTCATTTATGAATTTTAATTGATATTTATTTCTTCCAATTCAATAAATTGGTAATTGGAAAATATATTTCACGTTATGAATAACTATGTTCAAAATTGGTATATAGTTTTCTTTTTTGTCATTATGAATAGTAACCATGGTAAATATGTTTTGTTATTGTAAAGAGTAAATCCTGTAATTAAGGTTAAAACAATATGATATGGATTTAAATACCTATTCAAAAAATTTATTTAATTAATTTCAGATATGAATTATAAATTAACCTTCTTAGATTCTAATATATTGATTTTTTTATATTTTAAATTGTTATTAACTTTTATATTATTTTAAATCAATAAAATTTTAAAATGCCTATATCATAAATTTAATTACTCTGATATTTTTTTCATTAAAATAAAAATGATGTTATTATCACTTGTAAATGGTTATTTTATATTATTTCATTTTTTATCATATTATTCTACTAATTTATAATTACCTTAAATACATATGCAGTGTTGATACAGCGCTTATGAAAGCACAAAAAAATCAGGGCATGTGATTTTAAAACAACAAAATTAATATCATATAAATTGATAGTGTTATGAAAATGATTTAATATTTACATAAAAAGTATTATAAATGGTACATTTATGATATTCTAATTCCAAATTATTACCAATTTATTTAAAGAAATCTAAATTTAATAGTCTCTAAATGTATTTAATTATAATTTATGTTAAAAATATTGAATTAAATATTGTTTAAGTAAATAAATTAAATACGAAATGTGGTGTTGGAATGGGATAAAATTTCATACATGTAATATTTGAGAGACAATATTTCCCATATAATTAAATTTATGGCCTTTAATGGATAAACAATTTGCTACCATAGTGTAGGATCAAAATGGTTAATAAGGGCGTGAAACATAAAAATGATGTTTAAAATGTAACATATAAATGTATAAACATTATTTTTGGAAGTTAATTTTACCTTATAATGTCCTACCATAGAAATTATTTCCATTTAGTTCCACACTAAGTGATTATGATATATATTATTTTTAACTATTTTATTTAATTCCAGGATTATTCATCCCCTCACATATAAAAGGGAACCTTGTCTTTTATTATATTCATATTGTTTGGACAAAATAATATATTTGAATTACTACCCAAATAAATTCAAAGATAAATTTCAAACCTCTTTGATGTTTCTGGCCTTCACTTTTGATCATCCAAAGAAATCATAATGTGTACACTAAAAGAGGTCACTCACAAAAAAATGTAATATTCTTACCCGAATATTTCAAAGTATATTTCTTCCTCTACTTCCTCTAAATTTTTTTAGCCCCCATAATAGATTTAATCATGTACCATTAGTGTATTGAGATGATTTTATGATTATTGGATAACCATTTTCATCTTGTTTTTTTCTACAATTGAGAATTAATGTATTGCAAGTGCGTGTGTGTGGTCTACCACCTCCACATAGTGATATGATACATTTTTTCCCATCTATCATGGTCGGTTATTTTGAGGGATTTATTGAATAAATATGATATAAATTACCTAATTACAATTCATGAAAAAATACATACCATGTTACCCAACCACATGTTAGAAAATGAAAAGATCACTCATATATATGTGCAGACTACCACCTTTTTGAGGTGATGAATTACATTTCTCATGTCCACCATTAATGGATGATAATAATTAATATTTAATCTAAAAAATGAAACATTTTAAATGATAAAATTTTTGAATATTGTGGAACTGGGGCCCTATTAACCATATTAAAGCTATGCTTATATTTCTACAATTATGAAAGGAACGTCCTGAAAACATCATACATGAAAATAAATAATTTAAAAAATACATAATGAATAATAATAATTGATATAAAACTGACAATAACAGTGAAATAAACATTAAAATGTTTCATAATAAACTATAATATTAATATATTTTTTATATATGAGATAAAGTACGTATGTGGAATGTTAGGCTTCAAGTAAGGGGTTTCTTAACATAATTTAATTTCATTGGATTATATTACTTCTATATATTTTTTTGTTATGAGAAGTTTATATTTGTATCAACCAATAATTTTTTCCATTTTTTTATTTGGATTTATATTTGTTACAAATAATCACATCATTAATTAATTCTGACATCAATGTTATATTTATTGTAGGATTTTGTCATCCCATATTAGAATTTTTAAGGTATAGGTCATATTCACCACTACATTCTTTTCTATAGTTTTTATACTACTCATTTAATATTTTTTATTTATAATACACATATATTATGTGTAATTAATGTTTCATTTGATGATTTTTATTTCAAGGGGTTTATGATTAAAAAGTCATCAAAGTGGTAAGGATATACTCTGCAATCTCATTTTTTTGATTTTATATCAAATAATTTACACTAAAGTAAATTATAAGAACCTTTTATTATTACCTATTTATATTTTATTATTATTTCTTATCAATTTATTTTACATGTTGTCCATAAAATTTACCCTTTATGGTTATTAATATGGTTAAGAAAACTTTTTTTACAAAATTGAACATTCATTATTATCTCTTTAGTCAATTAGTTGTCTCTTAAATGTCCATATTTCTTAATAATGTTTCAAGAATGTTATTGTTTAAAAATTATTGGTTTGTTAAGAAAAATTTCCACTATATTTACTTTTATAAATAATTAAAAATTAATATTTTTATAATTTATCTTATGGAAAATATTTATTTTCTTTATAAAGTAAAAAAATGATTTTTAATTATATTATTTGTAGCCTCTTATTATTATCAGGATTATTATTTACTTTTATTAATACATTACATGATTTTAGGGATCATTAAAATAATTGTTTTCTAATATTTTGTATATTTTTATATAATTGATTTCAAAATGAAAATTTTATTT
Source organism: Viscum album (assembly GCA_963277665.1). NCBI lineage: Eukaryota > Viridiplantae > Streptophyta > Magnoliopsida > Santalales > Viscaceae > Viscum > Viscum album. The sequence continues at coordinate 1,186,191,540 of OY728121.1, read as the reverse complement.
TCCTAAATCAACATTTTTCATATCTTTTATTAGTATTTTATTCTATTCCAATAGTCTATGATGAATCATCTACTATACAAGGGAATTAATAATAATATCATTAGTTATATTTATTTTGATGACAGATTGATTGGACCACTTGGTGAGATACCCTGATAGGGGGGAGAGAACCAGGGTATGACAGATTAAAACAATTGCCCCTATTGATCATGTTTCATTCTTAGACAAAACTATCTTCTCTCTCCTTCCTGATGTTGAGTATGAACAAAACATAATTCTAGCTTATGAAACAACAATTTTAAATTGTACACCCTCACTAGGCAAAATACAAGGATCATATAGTTGAAATTTTTCCGATGTAAAAATTCCACTAAAAGCACATATCTATTTACAATGTTTCGAGGGACCTCACTATTCCTCCAAGTTTAAAACCACTCATAATATAAAATTTCACTGATCTCTCAACTAAAGTGTTCTCACTACTTATTCAGAAGATCCAATCATATTTTAAATAATTGTTGTTCCATTAATTTTTAAAAATGAATGTATCTTCTTTAATATCTAGATTCCCTTTTGAAGTTCCACTTTCATCCACCAGTGAATACCCCTTTATCGTTGGTATACTAAGAGATCATCTAAATTTCACACATCCCTGGAATGATTGGAGTGCTTCTCCCATCCTTGTGGGAATGTCTAACCATACCACATGCATGGAATGCACTTATTCAACTAAAAACATGAGAGACTAACTCTTTATTATTCCCAAAAAATATGGGAATTAATCAAGCAACTAGTACGCAAAATATGAAAAATGTTATACTTGCGCACCCAAACCACCACCTATGAACCCAAACCACCTATGTGACAAGTGCTCTACAATTATCTAAGTGTTGAGCTTTGTTAAAAATGAGGATGGGTTTCCCTCTACTTGTAGTCATTTTCAGAACCCTATGTGCCACGCGCCCGTTTCCTCCAAACATTCAAGTCCAACCACCTAAGACTATGTCTCCTTAGTCACATTGGGTGCTCAAACTAAAACATGGGTGCCCCACATTCCTTTTCTGTATTTAGTATCTTCTCTTCTATTACCACCTTCATATCATCCATCGATTTTTCGAGGTTCTTATGTCAATCATGGATTATCTACAACATCTCTTGAATTAAAAAACACACCACGAATACACCCGTTTGACATCAAATTGAACATTGTGGTCTTCTTTGTCAAGAAACAAAACATGGATTCTCACATTTTAAACAATCAAAATCACATCAAAATTTCTTCAATGATACCTTGAGGGATTTTTCCCAACACCTATGATCATTTTGACTCAGGACAGTGGGGAAATTCAATATTGTATTTATTCAAATAAATTTTTTTATTTTTATAGTATGTTAATTAATTTTTATAGTTATTTATTATAAAAACTAAAATGGGATTATTAAGGGATGGCTGGGGATTAGAATTAAATTGATCTTTGATAAATATGTCAGTATCATGATGGAATATATCTTGAGTATTTGGTGTTTTCATAATGATTTATTAATGAATTAATTGAATGATATATTGAAGATTTTTTTATGATTTCTGGATACAAGGAATTGACTATGTGATTATGATTCTCAGAAGTATTATTTCTTTCATTATAATACATATTATTATTATCCATGTTATTATTTATGTTCCTATATAATATGTGGATATATTCACCTTTTATAATATTATTTATTTGTATGTTTTTTTATTGTTTCTTTTGGTCAATGTTTTGAATATTTATTTTTTATATGAGAGCTTCTATTTTTTGATTTCACTTATTTAGCATTTATGATCACCATTTATTATTATTTCTATTCATGTACGTACAATAAGGGATCTATAAATTATTTTTGGGGAAATACATGATTAAATAATAAATTTATGAAAATATTTATATGTTTTTATTTCATATTTTCAAAAGTATTATGAGAACCATGTATACATAAAGTCATCCATGATGTCCAAACTATTTTATCAATCTATATTTTTTCTCATCTATCATGTTATTATGTAGTGAAATTACAACTAGATCTAGGTTACTAGAGATGAGGTGTTATAGTTTATATTAAAATAATTTTATTAGGAAACATGGGTAGTTGATTGAAGAAAACACGGATCAAATAACAAAAACATGTGATAGATTCTAGGGATAGGTGTATGTATTCTGTAACATCATGATGTGTTAGTAAATTAGAGATAGATTTTTTCCCTATGAAACACATACATATCTAGTTACATGAAATTGTATGTTTTTATAACATAGAAGAACATATGTTAGAAAAGTTTAAATGGTTGGATTCAGTATTATCTTTATTTTTATTGGTGAATGATGAGTGGGCCTAAGATTACAAACCACGATAGATAATCCCAAGGTATATACCTGGGTTAATTCAAATTTTCCTTATGAATCTTTACTATTAATGAGAGGATAAATCCTATGTGACCATTCATATGAAATAGTAGAATGGGATAAATCTAATGTTTAATGAGTTAATAAATATTCATTCGATTGTATGTTTAATGGAATAAATACACATTTTGAGATATTGTGGGGGGTTAAAAATTATTAAGGATATTAATTTAGATATTTTAGGGTATAATGTCCTTTGGTATATTATATTTCTTAGTTAAAGTTCTATTTTAGGATAAATAAATTTTTTGGGACATAAGTTGAAATCCATTGAAAAAATTATGTTTAATATGATCTATCATTTTAATATTGTTATTTTTGACATAAGGGTTATCATATTTCAGGAAAATATGTTTTATCATATAGATAACCATTGGATTATAAATTATTTTGGGCACAATGTGATGAGTGTTAGTATTTTAAGAACTAATATATTTTTATGAAACTATTTCATTAATGTAAAAATATTTTTAGGGATGATGATTAATTAAATTTGAAGAAGAATACATGATTTTATTATGGTTTTATAGTTATTCAAGTCATTTTTAGAAATGGAAACATGTTTTAAGAGAATATATGATCAATTCATTTATATTCATGATATTTTACATTAAGAGCTACATTACATAGTTTGGGGATAATTGTTTAAGGTGATAATTGAAAAGATATGTGTCCAAATAACCTATATTTTTTTGTTTTGAATTAGTTGTGACATATTTTAGAGGATTCTTGTGGTCAAATATTTATGATATTTTTTCACTAGAAATTTGTGAGATATTTTTGAGGTTTTATATATTAATAAATTAGTTAATCATATATATATTTATATTGGATAACTGGTAGAAACCAATATAGATTTTTTTAATCCATAGAGGTAAGTTTAATGAGTTGAAATTTTATATAAATTATATCATATATTAATAGTTGATTTTAGTGCATTATGCATGATAAAATCATTTAAAATATTGATTTCCTAGAGTGACATATGTGATAAATGTGGAAATTGATCGAATAACAAAAAATTGATGAAATTATTCTAATGAAATATTAAAAAATCAAGTATATATAATTTGTCATAATCTATATCCTTATTGAATAATTATCCCAGCATTCATCAAATATGATCTTCAATTTAAAATTTAATCGATTTTTAGTTTTTTCCAAAGAATTTATTATCTTATCTATTTCATATTGATTTTTTTTGAAAATTAATTTTCAATTTACATTTTAATCTATCACTCACTATTATTTAAATGGTTTTATTTTCCCCATCCATGTCCAAATAATCCCTTATAAAAAATTTTATCTTTATCTGTGAATCCAATTATATTTTATTTCATTTATCCTTTATGTCTCTTGCTTCCTATTTTTTCATAGGTAGTTTTGATATCCCATTATACTATATGAGATTTATATAAATGTATTATAAAATATTGGGGCTTTGTGGTGACAAAAAAAATTGAGTATGAAATTTATTTTATGTAGGTAATATAGAACCATAAAATTCAGTTTAATATAAAATAGGCTTGATATTTTTCTTAACATAAAACATCGAGCTTGAAATGAATGATGATATTGTATGAAAAAGATATTATATAAATTTGACCATCATAAAATAATTATTAAATTTTTTATATAAATATGAATAAACAAAATATAAAAAATATGTATAAGGTTTATATTAAAATCAATTTTATAAATTAATACATAATAAATATGTACTCAATTTTCATTAAAGTATTTTTATTATTAAAAAATTTATTTTCTTCAAAAATAATTTTAATTTAATTTATATATGGAAATTATAATAAATTTCTAACCCTTTTTTAAAATATTATCTTTGGTAATCAATATTTTTTTGAAATACGTATTGAGTTATTATATTATGGTTATTTTTTGTTCTTTATTTCTAAAAATATTTATTTTTCAGGTGATGTTGAAACAACCAATATTATAAAACCATCACTTATATTCAATAAAACATTCATTTAAAACATTTCTTAGTATTATTTAATTTATTTTTAAGGTAATTCATGATTCATTTTAATAAATAAAATATAAATATATCAATATAAATCAAAATTATATTTTATTTCAACATGAGTATATTTTTATGCTTTAAAAATACATTTTTCTAAAAACTACTTTTTGTTGTGTTTTAAAGATTTATAATAAATATAATTTATTATAATTATTTAAAATTAATCATTAATAATTAATTACATATGAATAATTTGGATGTCTAATTTTGTAAATAGGCCCCTTTAATTTTTAGTCATTATGAATAGTAGTCATGATAAATATATCTCTACATGGTAAAGTTTAAATAAGGTAATTAAGGTTAAATATAATTTGATATGGATTTAAAACTCTATAAAAACACTCCTTTATTTCATTTCATGATATTATTTTTTATATAGTCACCTAAACATTGAATATATTGAACTTGGGTTCCATTTTCCTCTGATTGTCACATTTATAATATAATATATTTCAAAAAATTATAAAATGTCACTATAATTCATTTAATGTGTATAATATATTTTCATTATGATAAAATAGAAGTTATGATCAGTTATAAATGTATATTTATAAAATAAATACAATATTTTTATTAATTAATTTTTTTCCAATTTTTTAGTGATGATATTATTATCCTGAATACGTACACAACATTGATACAATTCTTGCACATATAGAAGAAAGAATAATGATAAATAAGTTTATTAATAATAAAATAAACATGTTATAGATGAATTATTTTTTCCAATTAAATTCTTATGTATTCATAATGTTTAATTAATGTAATTTTTTAAAATATTCTTATTAATTTTTTTTGATGATCTATATGAAGAAAAATTAAACGAAATGCTCAAAAAATGGAAAGTTCTAATTCTTGATAAAAAAATAGTTCTTTAAATGTTTAAAAATTCAAAAAAATATTTAATATGAATAATTGGGATTCAAAATTTCTCTAAAATTCGATTCATTGACTATTTTTTTCCAAATTTCACCTTAGAATAAAATGTATGACCCTTAAATGCCAAAACAACTTCATACCATAGTTAAATCAAAAAATGACTAATTGGGGCATTTTAACCAAATATATTCTTTAAAATGTAACTTATATATGTTTAAATTTTTTTCGTTGAACATATTTAGACCATATAATTTAATAAATTTTAAATTATTGACATTCGCTTCCTCATTACATTATTTAGATATAGAATATATTAAAATACCTTATGTAATTACATGTGTGGGATTTCCGGATATTATTCAAGGTCACCTCCTCTTCTAATTTATTAAAACAATTTGGAAATATATAACAATATATACATACCATTACTATATCCCTTATCAAATTCCTATGGAATATTTTCTTCATTTAAAGACATCTGAATAAGGATTAAGGTGTAAGACATAGGATGTCTCTCAATTAATATGTAATAATCTTAATAAATTTTTCCAAAGTTTATTTAATCTTATGTATCCTATAAATAAATAGTATCCAACATGACATGATGAATCTACTGTCATGGGTGTTCATGCATGGACTGCCACCTCCACACAGTGATATGATTCACTTTTCATTACCAATATTCATGTTTGGTTACTATGATATATTTAATTAATATTTATTATATTAATGAGACAATTATTTTAATATAAATATAATACATTTCTTACCTTCTAACACTTCCACCAATTAGAAAATTACAATTTCTCTCTTGTGTTTCTATGTACTACCACCTCCACGAGATGATGTGATAAATTTTTGAAGTTCACCATTCATTGAAGAATATTAAATTGTATTTAATTAATAATTATTATAATTAATAATTGATTATGATATATTTTATGATGGAACCATGAAACCTTTGACAATAGATATCCTACCGATGTTGTTTTGCTGTTATGTACTGAACATCCTCAAAACATAGGACATGAAAAAAAATATTTCATAAATATATATGGAATGATATTAAATGAAGTAAAAGGGAAATAAATTATGGAATAAACGTTATATAGTATTTTATTAATGTATATTTTAAATATATGTTTATTATAAAAAATATAAATTATATATATAGTGATTCGAACTCGATATAAGAGGTTTCTTAACTCAATTTTATTTCATTGGGTTGTATTAATTTTTCATTACTTATGTTATTCCAAGATTCTATGTGTAACAAAACATAACTATTTTATTTTTTATTTTCACATGTTTTATGTTGATTTATATTGGTTATGCATAATCACTTGATATATTAATTTTCACCTCAATGTTACGATCATTCTAAGGGTTTCTCTTCTCAAATTTACTTTTATGAGGCATATTCCATAATCATTACATGATTCTTTTATGATCTGTTTATACTTACCCATTGATATAATCTATAATGAGAATATTTATATTCAAGTTATTTAATGTTTCATTTAATCTAATTTATTTCAAGGTCTTGTGATAAAAATATCACAATGGTGGTATGGGTTTATTGTACTATCTCATTTTTAATATAGATCGTTTGTGTTTATATTTCTATTGTTCTAAATTATAAGCTCATTCCAATTTAAAATACATATATATTCTTATTTTGTTTCTAAATATTGATTAAACATGACTTCCTTTCACTTTTTACTCATTTAATGTTAATTTAATTTTAAAAATATAATGAAAAGTTGACCTTATTTCCACTTTGGTTATCTTACTTCTTCTTCTATATCCAAGTTTTCTAAAAAATATTGAATAGGATTATTCTTTACAATTCAATAATTTATTGATAATATTTTACTATAGTTGAAATTTTGAAGTCCTAAAAAGGATTAAATTCAACCATCCAATATTCAACATTTTTAATTTCATTATAAATATCAAGAAGAATGTATTTTAAGTATATAGATTGTAGAACACATCATTTCATCAGGAATATTATTTTCTTTGAATATTAAATTATAATATTCTAGGGTTCATTTTAGAGAAAAAAATTTCACTAAAATTCACAAAATAAATAAAATTTTATTTTAATATGAAAAGGGTATTTTATCTAACCCCGACATTTTCCCTCATTTCCCATGAATCACCTTATTTTCTAAAGTCCCCTACATTCTTAGGATTTCACATGTTACCCAACCAATATTAGTGTTTATATAGGCCTATAATCTAATGTGTTTTACTTTGGTGGCATGTTTTAGTAATAGTATTTCATCATGTGATTTTTTTTAGAGGATTATATATTCATATTATGGTCTTTAAGAGCCTGCAGATGTAGGTCTAGTGGATTCCCATCACATTAAAATTCACGTCACCAATAAAGGAGTCCTGTTTAAAATAAGGTCTAGGGCCCCACATTCCTACATCATATCCCATTTCTCCCTTTCCATATGGTCTTATAAATTTCATATGCACTGGACCCCCTGACAACTTTTTTTGGGTAAGTATCCCAAACATGGAATTTTAATTCCAAAATCCAAAAATTAAAAAAAATATTGGGAATATGATTTATCAATATTTATTCCTTGATATAAGGTATGGTGATATATTTCGTCCTATTTCTACCATTTTTGTGTTGAAGTGGATGTCTGGAAATCTCATGTGGAATATTTTTGGATTGAGGTGGGATATGAAATATGGTACAAAAAAATAGTGACCTTCAAGTCATGGTTTGACTTATTTTCTTATTGAAATGATCTGAGACACTATCAATTAACTTTCTATTATGGTCCCAAAATACATAATTCATAATATTATGTTGATGGACTTAACACCCATATGGTTGACCTGGGTGGTGGTATATATAATCATGCATCGATTCTATGTGTATTAATGTGGGTTGGTTCACATATTGCATGAATAAATATTATATTCAAGTGGATTAAAGTTACAAGATCCATCATGAATCCCTCACATTGAAGAGACACTGGATGAATAGAAAACACACTTTTTTAAAATTAGTCACTAGTCAATATATTATAGTGGTCTGCTCAATCTGTTGTAGTTTATGTCCCTACTACTGGATGATTATATTGTTATAGTCTTTCTAAAAATATCACCAAGATAAAATATTATCCTATTGAATCTAAAGATATTTATTTAGTAAAATATGTTCATGGATTTATTAAAACCATGACATTTTTTCTTGGATCTAGTATGGTATATGTCCTCTCCCTATACTATGAATAGGGTTAATTCTCTATCCTTGAGACCCAAAATCATTTTTAGGTGTTGAAGAATCCATCTAATGAAATGGAAAATGATGGTTGGAAATCATTTAGGAATAATAGGATGAATAAATAAGGCAATACTACATGGTTAGATAGTAGATAATACTTTAACAATTTTGAAGAAATAGAAAGAGAGTTTTCCACTAATTTAGAAAATGGTTGTGAGTATTTATCCTTAGAAGCATCAGAATAATAATAATCGGTGAAAGTGGAAAATATTTTCATATAAAATCATTTTTGAAAAAGAGATTGGTTCATTAGAAGAATTATCCATTCAACACAGAAATAAAACCCATGAAGCAAAATTACTATTGAAGTCTTCTGAAACCAAATATGACTCACTAAACTAGAGTATATCCTGACAAAAAGAAGCACGAGGGAGTTTTTGTGCAGGTTCATGAGGATGTATAAATTAATGAGCCTAAATTTCACACAAGGACCAGCCACCTGTATTAGAGGGAAATGTGATTAAATTATTCTTATTTACATAATAGTTAAATGAAATGATGAAATCATCACATGATAGATTTGTAATAGCTACTACGGTATAATAAAAATATTTTATGCACTTAATCAAGATTTTTCATTATAAATTTTGAAGAAATTAATGAATAAAATGGATCCCTATGTCTTCAATAGTGAGCAGGTCAGGTGGTGCCTCAAACAACATTAGGTTTTATTTATGTATTTCTACTATTATATTTTACTTATGGGTATTTAGAGGTATATAATTTAGTGGAACATATTTTATAACACAATAGGAAGAAAAATAATCACCTTGATAACAAAAATATTGATGTGAAGTTATAATACCCTTCGAGAATAATTTTTTTGTGAATGTTTTGTGTTATCATCTAATGTTTGTCGTATATTGTGATAATGGTTATGGGTTCCACCTCAATCCATAAAATTAGTTATTTTAAATGAAAATTATAAATTAAATTTGACTGAGTATTGTATTAAATGATAGGTGGGGCCTATAATCACATATCCCCTGATAAATTGGTTGGTCTTACTAGTCAATTAGCATAGGTATTTATGGAAATTCTACTATGTTATTTATGACAACATTAAATGATGTCTTCGTAGTCTTTTTTGATGTATTTGAATAAGTAATTCATGATATAATTAAAATTTCTAGAATTTTTCATTATATAAATATGAAACTATAAACTTTTTTCCCATATTATTATCCTTTTCCTTTGTTTTCCATCGATATATTTACCTTTATTTATATTATTCATATAACAATTTTTTTCATTTTTTCCCAACAACATTATTATTACATTATTTATATTGTGATAGATTCTATCATATGATTTTGTTTTATGAGAATCGTATCACACCCATTATCATTCATTACCTTTTTAGGATACAAAGATTGTATTTATCAATGATTTTAGGGATGCACTATAATAATTAATAAAGATCTAATGAAAATTTTAATGATTTATTTCCCATTTTATGAGGATAATATATATTCCTAGAATCCCAATACTACTAAACTATTCAATAATTCACGATGTGGTCCCTTGAATATTGTTTTAATGTAGTGAAATTATCACAAGCTCTATGATACTAGAGATAGTGTGTTATATGATGTATCCATACTATCATGTTAGTGAAGCATCTTAGGTTGACCTGACATGTCACCCAATAAATATCTTCAAAATGATCGAATTGTGTTCTAGATCACTATGGGATGGTGACAAGAACAAGTGTATAAAAATATAACATTTTGGAGCTGTTTCACCCTCATAATCTAATAACCACATCTGAGATTCCAAAAGTTAGTACTAGATTGACTATTCATATGTGGGATACCCTAGCACACAGTGAATATGTATTTTAAAAAAATTACCATGTAGAACATAGTTTAACAATAATACCCTGTTGACCCATACACATAACACCGAGAAAATATCCGATGTAATAAATAGTTCATAAAATAATAAACCAAAATACAGTCACAGATGAAGAGGCGGATATAGAATATCTCATTTTGTACCCATGGATCACAAATTACTGAACACAACACAAAACTCGTTGATACTTATATCCTCCGCCTCCCACTACTATACTAGGTGTTATGGTCATCTATAAGATCCAATGAAATTACCACTTTTTCCTTTTCCTAAATCTTTCAAATCTATGTTCGTATACACACCTTGTGTATATATAGAGTGTGAGTAAAAACCTTGTATGATAGGACCATGATTCAATAAAATATATTTAATAATGATAAATAATATCATCGATTTGAAAATAAAATTAGAAACTATTTAAATAGAAGACTATTTATAAAATACTATGATTTCAATAAAATATTCGATAATTTATTGAAAAATAGGAATAAAAATATCATAACATAAGTATAATGGAATCTAATAATTTTTACCATAAACATACAATTATTTTTATGGTAAATAATTAGTAAAATCAACCAATAATTTATATTAAATACATCATGGAATTGAACCTTCTATTCTAAGTCAATTAGAAATTTCATAATAAAAATTAATTAAAATATTTGAACATAACCGTTCTAGGATCTCTTGAGGTCTCACAAGGCTTAACATATATCCCAAAATATCACTCAATAAAATTTATAATAATTTAATAGACAATAAAAATTCATAATAGGTCAACTATAATCCATTTCACAAAATCACCTAAGGTATCTCATGTGTAATATATAACCAATCACACCACCTATATAAAAACCTAAAAAATCAATGGTTTCTGAAATATTTAGAATATGGATAAATAAAAAACTGTTTACATGGCCTATGTAACTCATTTAAAACCAAAATATCCTTGGAATAATTTTATCAAACACCTTTTATGTTTAAAACTAATATTTAAAGAAGAAATTGAAATCACAGCTTTATTTAATCATTTATAATTATAAAAAAGATCATTGACTATTGATCAATAAATCATCAAAAGAATGTTATGCAAATAAATCAAAAGTAAATATCATTTAATATATTTCTTTTATGGTATTGATAAATAATTTTTATATAGCTACCTCAAAATATATATAAACATATCACCATTTTTCAAAACAAAATAAATCATGATAAAAGGGTAACAAAAAACCAAAAAATGAATGAAATTTAATTAAGAACACATATCTTACAATAATATAATTGTATATTTCTATATACGGTTCCAATACCCATGAAAAAAGGATGAACATGGTGATAGAGGAGTAATATTGGTTATCTCTAAGAAAAATAAAGAGATAACTCATTGGAATAAATCAAAATAGAAGGTAAATCACCATGAAATAAAGTTGGAAGAAGATTATATATTGGGAATATTTTGTTTGAGTAACATGGTTGATTGGTAGGTACCAATGAGTTCAATTCCATGTGTTCAATATTTCAAATTTACATTTTTTGGAAGACTGGGAAGATCACATTGTTTGGCATCATGGATAGGCAAAATGAGTGTCATCTATGTGGGTCCTTCTCATAAAAATAATTGTGTATCGTGGTTATCTAGGGATATTATGTGGTTTAAAATACTATACGCTAACCATTAAAAAACTGCTATATTATACTTACCCTATTCACAAGATTGGGTTTCTAGTGTGCATTATCCAAGTGCAAACCATGCACCCAGGCTGTATCCAACTTTTTTTTTCAAAATTTCAAGCCCCAACTTCTTGAAAATATATAAATAATTAAAATTAAATAAAATAGAAATAAATGCATACCAGTAACCCAATGGTTTTCCAAATTCTCAACATTATTTTACTTTCTAACCTTTAATGTTCCTAATGGTTCTGAAAAAATGAAATGTTAAGGCCACTACTCCCTCACAGATGCATCTCATTACAATGCCTTATATTTTTATCTTCGTAAATTCTAAATATCCTAGATCAATGGATTCAATTTATAATATGAAACCTTGTATTAATTATTCTTGATATTAATTAGCTACTAATAAATGGTGGTGACCAGCTCCACCTCCATGTCCTCCTATAAAATGTTGGACATGTTTAGATTGTACTTATTCAGTTTTGATATTCAGAATTAATTATAAATGATATTTATCTAATATGGCATGGATAACTGATAATACACTTTCCCAATATTTTCTATGATCTCGAATGTTCTGACATATCACAATTTTAGTTTACATTACCTTACAAATTGATGTTGTCCAAACTGAGGAGAAACTGTAAGAGATCCCTAATTAATAACCTCCAATTACAATGGATGATGATGATGATTGGTGCAATGTTTCTATTTTCCTAGATCTATCTCAACTCTCTTTCATATAAAATTATCCTCCAATATTATCTCATAGATTAGGATTGGAACCAATCAGTAGTTCTCATACAATTCCATCTGATAGAGTAAATATTAACATGGTTTTCTATACAAGGATTCAAATGGATACATTTTAATTGATTATTGATTACTATTGTTATATAAAAACTCATCCAATAGATAATATCTCACCAAATAAACATTGAAATAAATTACACATGATCAATTAATTTGGTAAATAATATGGATGTCAAGTTCAATTTGACCATTTATTTATTGTTGATGGACAATTATAATGATTAGCTGGGAGCCAATAAAATCCTAATGACCTAACTATAATCTTGAACTAAATAATGGGACTATTTTAAATATGATTGATAAAGGAATTACATATATCCTCATGATCTATTGGACATATATTTTTCAATGTTCCCATATATTTTTTAACACTCTAATGAAAAAGAAATGGTATGGCTTCATTAACTGGTTGATGACCATAAAAATAACATCAATACCACTTATATTGTAAGAAAGGGTGATTATAAAGTCTATAGAAACCTCATCCAAATTTCATTATATATTAATAAGGTTTGATATTAATCATATATTAATGGATTTTTAGCTTTAATTTCCAAAAATATGAGGCACTATGATAATGAATCTTCATTTTAATACCTCATACCAGGACACCAATACTAACTATCAAGTAATATAATATTTTTATTTCCCCAGTGTGAATGGCCTTATTTTATGACCTCCCACCTTCCATAATCTCATATATTATATATTATAGGACAATAACCATCCACTAAATATTCATATCACAATCTAGAGATTAATTCGAGTCACATATGGTTTCCCCACAATTTAGAACTCTTCTAATATCTAAAAAATCAATATCTACCATCGTACCATACAAACCCTGATCAGATAAGGATTGTGTGGATTTCATATAATACTAAAAAACATGATCAATCTTCTCTTAAAAATCCAAATTCTTCTTAGTAAATAATCTCATCGGATGACATTCAACATCTTATTCCACCTATCTGTGGGACAATAATTTACATCTCGAAGAACAAACCTCTAGATTCCCCTGACATTGGGGGTATGATATATAAAGATACAATTTATACTGATACTACACATTGTTTCTATACTATTGGGTCAGTTTTAACTATGTGAAGATACACATATTCTATTTATAAACTGAATATACAGAAACTCAATCCCTAAAAATATAATGAAACTATGTTATCACAATATTCATTACAACAACTAACTCAATATTTTTATTGTGTTAATTCATCTCATCAATTTGTAATTAGTAATATCCATAAGTAACTATATCCTATGACTGTATTAACACCAATGATAAATTAATAATTTAGTGATCAAAATAAAAATAATAACCCATTCCGTATATAGGAATGACTATAACATGGGTATTGGTCAAAAAAATTTGATCCCACAAAATACCACCCACGTTTATCCAAATAGTAGAACATCAACCAATTTCATGTCATGTATACCAAGGGTGATCCTATCCCATAGAATACTAGAACAATTTTTTTTAATTCCTTGCAAAACCTATGAAGATGTTGCCCTACAACACATTTTTAGGCTGATCCAAAAACATCACTTCTTATATTTTCATCGGATTTACATTGAAACCTTTCTTATATAGCATAGAAAGCAATAATTTCAATTTAAAGACTCATAAATAAACCTTTATAAATGTAAATGTCCATCCATGGTATATATAATAATTTCTATATTATCATCATTCACCTTTTTCATCTTCAATAACACCAAGATATCATCCCAAAGAACCACCATTAGGTATTCATGAGAGTAGTAGAAAATATTGTTCACCAAGGACATGAAAATAATTGGATAATTAGAATGTATGAATAACACACCAAAATACTCCTAATTCCCATACCTAATATTAATAGATTTATTAAAGATATATTCTTCTCAAATAGTCAAATGATTGTATACCAATCTCAAATAGTCTCTAAATACTCTCAGGCTCCCATGGGCTGATCAAAAATGACATAAATCAATATGAATGGGTATTTATTCATAATTTTATGCATTATGGGTTTCCTATAATTTATATAATATTGGATGCTTTTAGCATCATTAATTGCAAAGAAAACTAGTGATTCCCAATGTGAAAAATTGGTCAAAAAAGTCCATTTCCATAATGATTTTCCATGTAGACTATCAACTCTATCATAACAGATAGTTCTAATATATAATATGTAAAATACAATTCTTATATCCATTGATGTAAATAGATAGATTAATCAACCTCAAAATCAGTGGAAACCCAAAACAATCAACTCAAAATACCTTAAGATACATATCTACCACTACTGTGAGCTCACTAATATATATTGGCTCAAATACATTGAAGAGTAAAAATAATAACTCATATCAGATCAATCCAATATCCAAAAAATGGGTCCTTCAATCCATAACATAGGATATCAATCACTCTTGAACATGTTAGGGTTCCCACTAAAATAAATTAACTAAAATATATGGTGATATATATTAATGTATTATTTATAAAAAAACATCTTATCCATTCCAATAATGAGATAAAAAATATTCAAGTTGAGGTCTAAAAAATATAAAAACATATCAAAATCAATAATCAGAACATTGTACTCGAGAAACATAAACCCTTTCCCATTCATTGTTCCTAATAAAGTATTGTTATCCCTTAAGAATCATCATCTCTTATCATAATCCCAACCCACCAGTCCAATTAGATGAAAAAATCGAATGGAATGATTCTATATAAATAAATTATATATATCTAGTTGATGAAATAAATATTGTACCTATCATGGTGGATGAGATAACATTATAGTCTTCTGAATATTTCATAGCTACATATAGATTCCTGGAATCAATATCAATCTATATATATTTATCTATGGGAAAATAAATTTGGTGTCGACAGTTGGACCTGGTGACCATTAATTCGTCTTAAGATACATGAGAGCCTTAAATAGAATAACACCATAATATATTACCATGCATAGGTATCATGATAAAGTGTTAATGGTGATCCAAATTAAAACACCATTGCAACATCGATATATCCATTTTTTTATAACATGTTCATGATATATAATTAATATAAATACCACTAATTTATATATTAAAATAAAATTATGACATATTTTTATTATAGTATTATTTTTGGATCAACTGGAAAGGGGTGTAAAACATTCCTTTAAATGGTTATTTCACCTTTGGGATTATTATCATTAATACCAAAAATTTACTTGGGGTTTTTCATGTCATTAAATAATGGGTGGAGACATTTTCGAAGGAGATGAGTTGAATACATTTTCTTATTATGTTGAATGTAAAAAAATCAAAATTACAATATGAGGGAACTACATGTATTTTTGAAAAAGGATGGGATCTTTTTGTAAGAATTATTTTTTTCCTCTATTAGCATAATTTTTCTAAAATATGCATGAATTATACCACATTCAATATAATCATCTCTATTCTATATAAGAATGATTTTATGTCACTACATCATAAGAAATACGCCTTGAAATTGTGAACTTTTGACATCATGATGATATTTCAACAATATACTAAAACATATTGACCAAGATTAGTAAAATAAATGTAATGGCCCGGACCTCTCTGGTCCATTACTTGAGAAATTTTGGTGTTGGAGGTGTTCCGGGTGGTCAAGGGGACTTATCCCAAACACTTTGCCAATTTTTTCCAGTTCTGTGAACAGTGTTTCCAGTTTTATGAATAGTAACAGATCGGTCTCACCGATCGGTCTGATAGATCGGTCTCACAGATCTGTTTCACAGATCGATGCGACAAATCAGTTTCACAGATCGGTGTGACAGATCGGTTTCACAGATCGGTCTGACATATCGGTTTCACAGATCGGTGTGACAGATCAGTTTCACAAATCGGTGTGACAGATCGGTTTCACAGATCGGTCTGACAGATCGGTTTCACATATCGGTGTGACAGATCAGTTTCACAGATCGGTGTGACAGATCGGTGTGACAGATCGGTGTGACAGATCGGTTTCATAGATTGGTTTCACAGATCGGTTTCACAGATCGGTTTCACAGATCGGTTTCATAGATCGGTTTCACAGATCGGTTTCACAGATCGGTTTCACAGATCGGTTTCACAGATCGGTTTCACATATCAGTTTCATGTACAGTAACAGTGGGTGAACAGTGTTTCCAGACTCCTATAGTTTTGCCCCTTTTGACGTTTCCGTTGACATAAAATACATTTAAAGCCTTATTTTAAGGGATCTTAAGGGCGTTTAAAATGCCATAAATCCTTTATTAATTATTCCTAATGCTTGGAATGTTTTACTTGGTCAAACCGCGTGGGTTAATAAGATCCGTTTTTAATGGAGAATTAACCGGATCTTAAACCGTCGCCCCATTTAATCTTCAAAAAGGGACGAGATATCATTCTCCCTTGTTCTTTCCCTTTGTTCTCAACTAAGAGGCACTAGAACCTTTCAATCCTTTTCGTAGGAGTTGCACAATCAATATTTACTCCTAGGATTGGTTCTGCTCTGTTTTGGATGAAACTGAGCCGTGTCGATCAATCTTCGATATAAGTATCCTCCGGTGGATGCAGTTGTCGCGAGGGGAGGATTGTGACCCATTGTGTGGATAAAGGACGTCAAGAAATCTTCCAGGTAGGGGATTCATGGCTTCTCTAATTGTATATGTGCAATCGTAGAATTAGCATGATTTATCCCTTTGGATCACAATGAAATTTACCTAATTAAATACTTGAAGCGGATTAAAAGAATTGGTTGATCGCATGTTGTTTCTTTATACCGTGATAACGGTTTGCCTCATGTTTTCCTAGATATAGTGATATCTATGTTTTCTTTTATTTGTTGTTCGTTCATGATAGAAATTGATAATGAACGTAATGCTGGAATTATTTGGCTAAAGATAAAGCGGCATGTAAATTAATCTGGTTATTGCCGTTGTTGTAGTTGTTCTAATTTGAGGATAATCAAATTAGGGAAGTAAGCATAGTTATTTAATTGTGATAGCTTGCTGATTAGGTATCCATGATTGGAACCTACGAATAACAAATCTGTCAATTCAAGATGGATTAAAGAACTATTAGTTCGATAATTTCAAAAGGGTTCTGAGTTACCCGCTTGCTTGTAAGGATGAATGGCTTGTGGTTTGGAGCTCTGAGTGCTCATTTTGTTTGAAGGCTGAATGACTTGTTAAAGGGCCGAGAGCCCATTTTGTGATCTTTGATTTCCTGCTGCTGGTGATTTGATGTGAGCCTGGATGGCTGTTGTGATATGTAGAGGCATGGGGACTTGTGGTTGTGGCAGCAGATGACGCCTAGTGTGGCGAGATGCATTGGTTTATGCATATGGGTGTCGGGGAGGACACCAAGGATGCTGGTATGAGATGGAAGTGATGTTTTGATGTTGGTGGTTTGGTTTGGTTGTTTATCTGCTTTACTTTTCCCCACTGCTCAAGGCAGCTGGTCTTGCTTACCCTCTTTCCGAAGGAGGCGAAGACACGCGGGGTATGCCACGTGCTTTCTGTGTTTAGCCTCTCGATGGAGGATGGGTCTATGCTCTTTCTATAGGCAGAAAAGACTCGATGGGTAGTATATCTACTCACCGTGTTGAGCCTCCTTTGTGTTTAGTAGCATAGGATTCTTTTCTAGAATGTCTGGGAATGTGGGAAGGTATATCTATAATGAATGTTTGATTAAATGGTGAAAATCCACGGGGATGGAGATACTGGAATTTAATAGTGATGTGAATTCTAAAAAGGAGCAGTTTTTGAATGTGATGACAATTTAGTTTAATGTGGTAAATTGTTCATGGTTAATTAATTAATTAGCATACAGTGGAACTGATAAAATGAGAATGGAGTAATCTAATAAATCTTTTCCAATGTTTGTGTGCTTATAGGATACCTAGTCTTAGAAGTAGCAGCCTGGAGTCTGAGTGACGTTAGCTACAGTTGTATCTAATACTAGGTAATTCCCATAGTGTGGATGTGAGTTAATTATATATTCTGTACTTTTTGTGTTTCTATACGCCACTCCACCCTGTCGGTAAGGGCAACTGACACCCCAGGGATTTTGAGCCCTGGGGGGGGGGGGGGGGGGGTTCCCCAACATTCTGATGGGAGGTCGAATGGATGACTACCCCCTTTGGCCCCACTGTCTTCTCTTGGTAAATACTTGTGCCATGAGGCACAGCGGTTAGTTACCCCATATATGTGTGTAGAGGGCTGTAATGGCTTGTGGTTATTCACACACATATATTCTAGATATAGTATCCTACGGACTACTATAGGTGTAACGTGTATAGGCTATGATGGCTTGAGGATCCTTACTCGAAATATGGGCTATAATGGCTTGAGGTATTATACCCGACGTATGATACATGTTATGCGATCTGTGGTGGCTCCCGGAGACTACCTGGTTACTTTTGGTTGTGAGGACGGTGTGGTGCTTAGCCCAGGTGTCTGCGGGCAAGCCTTTGGAGAGAGATGCACATGACGTATTTTGTTGGGGCAAAGCGGCAAACCAGTGGGGAAGTAGTAGCGGGGTACCCTTGATATTCTATACTATATGCTATATTCTTGTATGCGTTACTTGGTGAGAGTAGCCATGGTGAGGTTGGGAACATAGTATTCCTGTTTAGCTGACGAGTTAGTTTCACTTGTTGTTCACTGGGCTTTAGCATGCTTTATTTACCTTTGCACGAGAGGCTTGGGGAGGATCCTACTGAGTATACTGTTATACTCACCCTATGTACATATAAACTGTTTTTCAGGTCACTTGGAACAGGTTATAGATCAAGAGGGTTACTACTAGCTTGTGGTTGGAGGAGGAGCTGTTCGGGCTCGTGGTTGCTGCCGTTTAACTTTTTTTTGGGTACTTTTAGTTTTTCCCTTCAGTTGTAGTACTTTTTCATGACATTTCATATATTTACTTGGTTTCCTTCTATATCTCAGTTCTAAGTTGGAGTTGATTGGAGTCTATTCTATCTCTCTCTTCTGTATGTGTTCTCTTAGAGGGTAATGCCTCCCATTTGTATGTTATTATACCCTCGGTTCTAGTCGCCAACCCAGGGCCTACTGGAGGTGGGACTCAGGGGTCATTATCTCCCTTTTCACATTGTCGGCCCAGGAGGGGTACACTTTGTGGGGAGGGGGTCGTGACAGAGTGGTATCAGAGGTCTGGTTGAGGGATAGGATGGAGTTTGGAGTTAGGCACAGGTGAGGATGCATGGGATGGTAGGGAAACAGTGTCATTCATGTTTAGAAAGTGGGGTAAACACTGGAAACCAGCAGAGACATAGGCGTTCAAGGCCCCCTATGATCTGTTGCACGGACCTTTAAGTTTACGATGGCTACTAAACCAAGTGATACTGGTTGCAGGGTAGAGACCTAGGAAGGGATCATGCATCATTATTCTTTGCGCCTGTGTTTGAATGGGTAGACCTTGGGATAGGTAACCTAAAATAAATAAAACAAAATAATTAATTAATTAATGTTGAGTCTTCCATATTCCAGGCTTAGGAGCTCTAACGGTTGTTATTTTACAGGTATGGCTCCAGGTCGACGTCCTCGTCAGGTTTGCGCAGAAGGTGCCCAGCAGGCTGTTCCAGCAGATCGCCACCGGGTAGAGGTTGACGATGATGAGACTTGGAGGAAGACACTCCGAGAGTTTCAGCGCCAGAGTCTAGAGAAGTACGAGGGCTCCGTTTCAGATGCAGTCACAGAAGACTGGTTGGAGGAGATCAAGATAGGATTCAGTTCGATTCGTGCTCGGAAGGAACACTGGGTGTCCTTGGTTGTGACAATGCTGCGTGGAGCAGCGAGGCCGTGGTGGTTCTTGTTCCTCGGTGATCGTGAGGAGTCAGCGATCTCGTGGGAGGAGTTTAAAGAAAGGTTTAGAGTCGATTTTCTTTCATCGACTGCGAAGGTGTCCAGTCTCCAGGAGCTTCTCACCCTTCGGTTGGGGAGCTCCAGTGTTCGAGAGTTTGGAATCTGTTTCAGGAACCTTCTACGATATGCTTCAGACCTGTTACTAGATGATGAGGCCAGGACGAGGCATTTCGAGGAGGCTTTGCATCCAGAGATCCAGCACCAGGTCACCCCATTTATGCTGAAGACATATCTTGAGGTGCTGGAGAGGGAAGAGGTTGTTGAGAGGACATTGGCTAGGACCGGATCGTCACGAGAGGGGAATCTTCATGATTCCTCACGAAGCAGAGCTATGGTCCAGGGTTCCCGGTTTTCAGGATAGAAGAGTTTCCATTCACCTGGGGGTAGGTCCCATCCCTTCCCATCTTGTTTCTTCGGAGGAAGCAACTCTCAGGCCAATGACAAGGGATCAGGCGCTTGTTTTTCTTGTGGTGGTCGTGGTTATCAGTAGTGGGAGTGCCCGACTTTTCAGAGCAGTCATCGTGCACCAGGCGCTCCACACCAGGTTCCTCCATTGAGGCAGTTCCAGCCGAGGCATCAGCAGCAGGTTGCACCAGCTTTAGATCACCAGAGGGTAGATGGAGTAGGCAGAGGACAGCCCCATGACGCTCCCCGTCCTCAGAGAGCAGAGCGCGGCCATGGTGGTGGTCTTCATCAGGGTCAGAGAGGCCGTGGAGGTGGTTGTGGTCAGCTTCATGCTCTAGCGTTGCCACCTCCAGGCGAGCCAGACGTCGTCCGAGGTACCCTTTGCTTGTTTTCTACCTTGCTATATGCCTTGTTTGATTCAGGAGCGACACACTCTTTTATATCCGCTACCCTTGTCCACACTTTGGGACTTGAGGTAGAGAGGCTTCCAGTGCCCTTGGCATTGACTACGCCAGCTAGAGGTCGAGCTAGCTTGTTTGAAGTATGTAGAGACTGTGAGCTAGTTTTGGGGCAACACCGCTCTTGGGGAGATTTCCTATGTTTACAAATATAACCACATGATGTCATACTCGGCATGGATTGGTTGTATTCGGTGCAGGCTATTGTGGATTGCTACAGGAAGAAGGTCATTTTATTTGATGAAGATGGAGAGGAAGTGGTGTTTGTTGGTGAGAGAGATCCTCAAATGAGTCATAGACGAGTTCCTTCCTTATCATCCATGATGGCTGGGATGATGTTGAGTTCTTCAGAGGTTCAACAGTTGGCGTTTCCTAGGGTCATAGAGGAGTACCCTTAAGTCTTTCCAGATGAGGTTGTATCCTTACCCCCTCGACGAGAGATCGAGTTTGGGATCGAGCTACAGCCGGGAGCGTCTCTTATCTCTATGTATCCATATAGGATGGCCCCTTCTAAGTTACGAGAGCTAAGTATACAGCTCGATGGTCTGTTGCAGTGTGGTTTTGTTCAGCCAAGTGTGTCACCATGGGGTGCACCAGTTTTGTTTGTGAAAAAGGCTGACAGATGTTTGCGGTTGTGTGTCGATTATCATCGATTAAACAAAGTGACAATAAAGAACCGCTATCCTCTTCCACGGATTGATGACCTATTCGATCAACTAAAGGGTGCAAGTTGGTTCTCAAAGATCGACTTGAGGTCAGGATATCATCAGATGCGTGTAAAGGATGAGGATATCCTGAAGACTGCTTTCCGTTGTCGTCATGGGTATTATGAGTTTGTTGTAATGCCATTCGGCATGACGAATGCTCCAGCTGTTTTCATGGGGTTGATGAATGCTGTGTTCCATGAATTCCTGGACATGTTTGTTGTGGTTTTCATCGATGACATCCTTTTGTACTCCACATATGAAGAAGAGCATGCAGAGCATCTACAAGTCGATTTGGGAGTTCTTCGCCAACATCAGTTGTTTGGGAAGTTGTCCAAGTGTGAGTTATGGGCTCTAGAAGTTTGTTTCTTAGGGCATGTTGTGTCCCAACAGGGAGTAGCTGTGGATCCATCAAAGATAGAAGCAGTAGTGTCTTGGGCAGCCCCCAAGATCGTCTCAGTGGTGCGAAGTTTCCTTGGTCTCGCAGGCTGTTATAGGAGGTCTGTAGCCAATTTCTCCCAAGTTGCGACTCCTCTGACAGCTCTGACCAAGAAGGATCATGCGTTCATATGTACTGATTAGTGTTAGGCAGATTTCGAATATCTAAAGGAGAAGTTGGTAAGTGCTCCAGTCCTTTGTCTTCCAGTGGAGGGATTCCAGTTTGATGTTTTCTATGATGCTTCACATCTGGGGCTAGGATGTGTTCTTATGCAACAAAGTTCAGTTGTTTCTTATGGGTCCCGACAATTGCGTCCCCATGAATTCAACTATGCCACCCATGATCTTGAGTTGGCAGCCGTGGTGTTTGCACTGAAGTTGTGGAGACATTACCTCATTGGTGAGCACTTTGTGGTTTTCACCGATCATAAGAGTTTGAGGTATGTTTTCTCCCAACGTGACTTGAACTTGAGGCAGCGTCAGTGGATGGAGTTCTTGCAGGAATACGACTCTGAAATATCGTATACACCTGGAAAAGGGAACGTTGTAGCTGATGCACTAAGCCGAAAGTCACGTAATGATGTTGTGCGTGAATCTGGTGATTCCTGGAGAGTGATGGAAGAGCTAGCAGCTTTGCATCTTGATATGGAAGAGGTTGGAGGTAGAGGTTGTCTTTTCCAGATGATGGTGCAGTCATCTCTGATGTAGAAGGTGGAAGAGTCTCAGTTGGGTGATCCAAAGGTGGAAGTTTGGAGAGACAGAGTTGTTTGTGGAGAGGCCCCTGATGGTTGGTCGGAGGATGAAAAACACTGAGTGTTGTATCATGGAAGGCTTTTTGTTCCCTTGGCAATGCGCGAGACGATTCTCCGAGAGTTCCATAGCTCACCCTTAGCAGTACATCCTGGTGTGACAAAGATGTACCGATCCTTGAGGAGTCAGTTTTGGTGGCCTGGGCTGAAGCGTGCAGTGGTAGAGTTTGTGTCTCAATGTTTAGTCTGTCAGAGGGTGAAGGCCAAACACCGTGTTCCTGGTGGTCTTCTCCAGCCAGTAAAGATTCCTCAATGGAAGTGGGAGGACATCTCAATGGACTTTGTTACAGGTTTACCTCGAGCTCTGGGAGGACATGATGCTATATGGGTGGTAGTGGATCGTTTAACTAAATCGGCCCACTTCATAGCAATCAAGGAGTCGAGATCAGTGGAGTTTTTGTCGAGGCAGTATCTGGAGGCGGTGGTGAGGCTTCACGGAGTTCTTAAGATGATCATTTCTGATCGAGATCCTCGTTTTACCTCTAGGGTGTGGAGAGGTCTCCAACATGCTTTTGGCTCTCAACTGTGCCTTAGCACTGCTTTTCATCCTCAAACGGATGGTCAGACAGAGCGAACCATCCAGACTCTTGAAGACATGATGCACACTTGTGTTCTTGATTTTGTAGGTTCATGGGTGAAGCACTTACCCTTGGTAGAGTTTGCTTACAATAATATTTTTCACTCTACCATCGGTATGGCGCCGTTTGAAGCCCTGTATGGCCAGCTTTTCCGTTCTCCATTGTGCTGGACTGGGGTCGAAGAGTCAGCAATTCTCGGACCAGAACTAGTGTAGAGTACAACAGAGATGGTACAGGGGATTCATGAGAGGATGAAGACAGCACAGGATCGTCAGAAATCATATGCAGATCAAAGAAGGAGATCGTTAGAGTTTAATGTTGGGCCGTTCGAGGTGTTAGCTTGTGTTGGAGTTGGGGCGTATCGAGTAGCACTTCCCCCCCATATGAGTCGGATACATGATGTTTTCCATGTATCACAGCTTCGTCGTTATCTTCATGATGAATCTCATGTTATCGATTGGGGAGAGATCGATGTTGACGATGATGCAACCTTCGAGGAGCGACCTGTGGATATCCAAGACCACAAGGAGAAGTTGTTGCGTGGGCGTTCTATCCCCTTAGTTCGTGTCTTGTGGCGACACGGTGGAATGGATGAGAGTACCTAGGAGCGTGAGTCACAGATACATGCTCAGTACCGAGAGTTGTTTAATGTTTAACTCCTTTCATGTAATGATGTTTTCTTTGTGGTTGGACCTTTCATGTTTTATTTATCTACCTTTGATGTGATTTTATGTTTGAATTGTTTTGATATGGATTGTTTGTTTCCATACTCTCGGATGTCGTAGTTTTGTTCCAGCTTTTGAACAACTCATGGTGGTTTTCCCCTAAGAGGTATCATATGGGGTGGTTGTTCGGACCCCTCTTTTCTTCTGGGTTGGTTTTTAATTCTCGAGGATGAGAATGTTTTGAGAGTTATCTAATGTAATGGCCCGGACCTCTCAGGTCCATTACATGAGAAATGTTGGTGTTGGAGGTGTTCCCGGAGTTCAAGGGGACTTATCCCCAACACTTTGCCAATTTTTTCCAGTTCTGTGAACAATGTTTCCAGTTTTATGAATATTAACAGATCGGTCTCACCAATCGGTCAGACAGATCGGTCTCACAGATCAGTTTCACAGATCGGTGTGACAAATCGGTTTCACAGATCGGTGTGACAGATCGGTTTCACAGACCTGTCTGATAGATCGGTTTCACAGATCGGTGTGACAGATCAGTTTCACATATCGGTGTGACAGATCGGTTTCACAGATCTGTCTGATAGATCGGTTTCACAGATCGGTGTGAGAGATCAGTTTCACAGATCTGTGTGACAGATCGGTTTCACAGATCGGTTTCACAGATTGGTTTCACAGATCGGTTTCACAGATCGGATTCACAGATCGGTTTCACAGATCGGTTTCAGAGATCCGTTTCATGTACAGTAACAGTGGGTGAACAGTGTTTCCAGACTCCTACAGTTTTTCCCCTTTTCACGTTTCCTTTGACGTAAAATACATTTAAAGACTTATTTTAAGGGATCTTAAGGCTGTTTAAAATGCCATAAATCCTTTATTAATTATTCCTAAGGCTTGGAATGTTTTACTTGGTCAAACATCGTGGGTTAATGTGATCCGTATTTAATGGAGAATTAACCAGATCTTAAACCGTCGCCCCATTTAATCTTCAAAAAGGGACGAGATATCATTCTCCCTTGTTCTTTCCCTTTGTTATCAACTAAGAGGCACTAGAAACTTTCAATCCTTTCTATAGGAGTTGCACAATCAATCTTTACTCCTAGGATTGGTTCTGCTCTGTTTTGGATGCAACTGAGTCGTGTCGATCAATCTTCGATATAAGCATCCTCCGGTGGAAGCAGTTGTCTCGAGGGGAGGATTGTGACCCGTTGTGTGGATAAAGGACGTCAAGAACTCTTCGAGGTTGGGGATTCATGGCTTCTCTAATTGTATATGTGCAATCATAGTATTAGCATGATTTATCCCTTTGGATCACAATGAAATTGACCTAATTAAATACTTGAACCGGATTAAAATAATTGGTTGATCGCATGTTGTTCCTTTATACCATGATAAAGGTTTGCCTCATGTTTTCCTAGATATAGTGATATCTATTTTTTCTTCGATTTGTTGTTCATTCATGATAGAAATTTATAATGAACGTAAAGCTGGAATTATTTGGCTAAAGATAAAGAGGCATGTAAATTAATCTGGTTATTGTTGTTGTTGTAGTTGTTCTAATTTGAGGATAATCAAATTAGGGAAGTAAGCATGGTTTTTTAATTGTGATAGCTTGATGATTAGGTATCCATGATTGGAACCTAAGAATAACAAATCTTTCAATTCAAGATGGATTAAATAACTATTAGTTCAATAATTTCAAAAGGGTTCCGAGTTACCCGCTTGCTTGTAAGGCTGAATGCCTTGTGGTTTGGAGCCCTGAGAGCTCATTTTGTTTGAAGGCTGAATGCCTTGTTAAAGGGCCGAGAGCCCATTTTGTGATCTTTAATTTCTTGCTGCTGGTGATTTGATGTGATCCTGGATGGCTGTTGTGATATGTGGAGGCATGGGGACTTGTGGTTGTGGCAGCGGATGACGCCTAGTGTGGCGAGATGCATCGGTTTATGCATATGGGTGTCGGGGAGGACACCAAGGATGATGGTATGAGATGGATGTGATGGTTTGGTGTTGGTGGTTTGGTTTGGTTGTTTATCTACATTACTTTTCCCCACTGCTCAAGGCAGCTGGTCTTGTTTACCCTCTTTCCGAAGGAGGCGAAGACACGCGGGGTATGCCACGTGCTTTCCTTGTTTAGCCTCTCGATGGAGGATGGGTCTATGCTCTTTCTATATGCGGAAAAGACTCAACATGTAGTATATCTACTCACCTTGTTGAGCCTCATTTGTGTTTAGTAGCATAGGATTCTTTTCTAGAATGCCTGGGAATGTGGGAAGGTAACTCTATAATGAATGTTTGATTAAATGGTGAAAAACCATGGGGATGGAGATACTGGAATTTAATAGTGATGTGAATCCTAAAAAGGAGCAGTTTTTGAATGTGATGCCAATTTAGTTTAATGTGGTAAATTGTTCATGGTTAATTAATTAATTAATGTACAGTGGAACTGATAAAATGAGAATGGAGTAATCTAATAAATCTCTTCAATTGTTTGTGTGCTTATAGGATACCTAGTCTTAGAAGTAGCAGCCTGGAGTCTAAGAGATGTTAGCTGCAGTTGTATCTAAGACTAGGTAATGCCCATAGTGTGGAAGTGAGTTACTTATATATTCTATACTTTTTGTGTTTCTATACGCTACTCCACCCTATCGGTAAGGGAAACTGACACCCCGAGGATTTTGAGCCCTGGGGGGGTGTTTTCCCCAACATTCTGATGGGAGGTCAAATGGCTGACTACCACCTTTGTCCCCGCTCTCTTTTCTTGGTAGATACTTGTGCCATGAGGCACAGCGGTAAGTTACCCCATATATGTGTGTAGAGGGCTGTAATGGCTTGTGGTTATTCACACACATATATTCTGGATATAGTATCCTACGTCCTACTACAGGTGTAACGTGTATAGGCTATGATGGCTTGAGGATCCTTACTCAGAGTATGGGCTGTAATGGCTTGAGGTATTATACCCGACGTATGATACACGTTATGCGAGCAGTGGTGGCTCCCGGAGACTACCAGGTTATTTTTGGTTGTGAGGACGGTGTGGTGCTTCGCCCAGGTGTCTGCGGGCAATCCTTTGGGGTGCATGAGGTGCAGATTGTGGAGCTTAGCCCAGGTGTCTGTGGGCAAGCCTTTGGAGAGAGATGCACAGGACGTATGTCGTTGGGGAAAAGCGGCAAACCAGTGGGGAAGTAGTAGCGGGGTACCCTTGATATTCTATACTATATGTTATATTCTTGTATGTGTTACTTGGTGAGAGTAGCCATGGTGAGGTTGGGATCATAGTATACATGTTTAGGTGACGAGTTAGATTCACTTGTTGTTTACAGGGCTTTAGCATGCTTTATTTACCATTGCACGAGAGGCTTGGGGAGGATCCTACTGAGTATACTGTTATACTCACCCTATGTACATATAAACTATTTTTCAGGTCACTTGGAGCAGGTTGGAGATCAAGCGGGTTACTTCTATCTTGTGGTTGGAGGAGGAGCTGTTCGGGCTTGTGGTCGCTGTCGTTTAACTTTTTTTGGTACTTTTAGTTTTCCCCTTCAGTTGAAGTACTTTTTCATGACATTTCATATATGTACTTGGTTTCCCTTTATATCTCAGTTCTAAGTTGGAGTTGATTGGAGTCTATTCTATCTCTCTCTTCTCCATGTGTTCTCTTAGAGGGTAATGCCTCCCATTTGAATGTTATTATACCCTCGGTGCTAGTCGCCAACCCGGGGCCTACTGGAGGCGGGACTCGAGGGTCATTATCTCCCTTTTCACATTGCCGACCCAGGAGGGGTACACTTTGTGGGGAGGGGGTCGTGACAATAAATCCAAGATATCAAGGAAACCCAACTAGAAAAAAATATACTATTATCACCATATCATTGCCAAGTGCATACTTGATGGAGGTTAATGTGTTTGGGTCTTGTCCTTAGAGTGGACACCATTTTTTTCATAACTATGTAGATTGAGAAGAACCACTGAAGGGTGTCATACATGGGTAACAAGTATCACAAGTAGGTACCTGATGATATTTATATTGTTATGATTCCCTACACCATGTAATGAAAAAATATTCTACCACACTAAACACTGATGTGCGAGTCTCAAATAGTAGATTTTTTCATATTTTAACACATTCACTCTAAAATAATGAAACTATGCCAAATTCTTCCATGCGATCAGGGTTCATCACATTCATTAACATTATATTCAATTATCACCTATGTCACATAGTCCTAACATGGATGTAGATGAAGAAACTCAAATTTTACTCCTCGTAGATTAGATCCATCCAAAATCATCAATGAATGAATGTGGAAGCTCAAAACTAGTCGGATGGTAAACTGTGAAGAATTTAAATCCCCACATTGCCATTGAAAAAAAATTAAATCAATGAAAAATTATCAATCAACACACATGAAATATTAAATTCCATTAAATTTTATGGCCATTTTTATAAATCTATGGAGAGTTTGATCCACCATGTTGATGCTCGAAGACCTTGTAGAAAGTTGTGTATTGTGTTTGAAATGTGGGGAATGTTACCATATCATAAAATGATACTATTTAGATCAAAATAAATTTTTCCCAACATCATATTCAGAAATTTCAATTTATTATAATGGAGGAAACAACAAATTAATGGGATTTCATTAAAGAGATTGAAAAATTCATTTGGATGGTGTCACTCCATCTATATTGTAAGGATGATAACTAATTTGAATAATCATAAATCCTAGTCTATGATATCAAGATGATTAAAAAAATTAGCATCATCTAAATATTTTTTATTGATGATATATCAATGAAATGTTTTATTATGTTCTTTTACAGATTAAATTTTGTAAAAGATTAAATATCATGTGATGCCATGTTGGATGATGGATTTATGTAATTCTGGTGCATGTTTAAAAAACAAGAATCCTATATAATATTTGTAAGAGGAATTAGATCTTACTTTGAAAATAATTTTGATGCATTAATATTAATTTTTGTCCCAAATAAGTAGTGTAGTTACATTGAGTGATCCTGAGACCAATAGAGAAGTAGAATGATATTTTTACCAATTGTGGTAGTTGTGGTAGCCATGTTAAAATTCATATATACAAATGATTACATTGGGTTATGATATACATGTGATATAGAATCCATGGTATGGAGGTGATATTGTACATTGTATTCCTACATTCTAATTGCTAGGTTTTCTGACCTCCATGGCATAGGATGTTGGGTATATGGTTATAATTGGATAATGGGATGTTTACTTTTTCTTCTACAGATTCCTCTATGAAGTATATACCTTAGTATGAGTATCCCTTATATATCTACAACATGTTCATGAATCTTATTCCCAACTCCATATTCGAATGGATTCTGGTTAATTATCTTCATTCTTTTTTTATTTTGTGGAATCCTATGGTTAGAGCATATGATGATATTTGGCATATTAGGTATTTGTAAATGTCTTCTTCGTTTAGAGTTGTGACATAATAATATTATCAATAAATGAGGTATCATAGTTATAGAACTATAGGAATCACATGATTAGTAGGAAGAAACATTTTATAAATGCATAATTATTCAATGGATCATCTCCTCAGACACCCTCTTCTTATGAAAAAAATGTTTCCCTCATTTTCTATGTGAGTAATCTAATTATTCTCATGTGAGTAAAATTATTATTGGAATACAAATATTATTAGTTTTTGACATAGGGAATCTTGTTCTCATCATAAAAGGTACTAATTTAGGATTTTCACCTGTGGAAAGGGAAGATAGTTAATATTTTTACCATATATGATTCTTTTTATCATCACACATGGCATCTCAGGATTTTCACATGAGGTATCTTTGTGGTAAAATCACCAGAGAAGAGGGATAAGAGATCTTATGATTCCTTAGATAATCACCAAATTCTCCCTAGGATCATCACTTATGTCTTGGTTTCTGATGTATTAGGAGGGGTCACGTGTTTAAATTGTGGAGAGGGAACTCACATATTTAATATTGAATAGTGGGATTATCCAACAAGCAGTCATCATGCACTGGTCTAGGAACATGTTTGAATCTGAGTGAAGCAACATGATATTTATGTTCATTGGGGAAACTCAAGGATTTACAGTCCAGTGGATGGATGTATCAAATGTTTTCTCATTATAAACTAGATGTAGAATATATTTAAATCTTAGTCGAGTAAATAATTATATTATATCTAATGGGGATTAATTGGAATAAAAAATCTTATATAGAGATTTATTAGATATAGGTAAGACATTTAATTGTCTATTAATATGTTATTATGTTGTGGAAATTTCAAATACCAGTAATTATTTATATTTTTTTATTGAAGGGTTCGATATATATAGAATGATGATAAATATTTTGTTGAACTATCTGTAAGGATGAATAAAATTTAAATAAAATTTTATGTTTCGAAATGGTATGATAATCTAAAATAATATTGCATGAGTAATCCAATTGTGTAAGAGAAATGATGGTTAATATATCATTATTGAACCTATTAGAGGTGTCCTACAAATTACACAATAGGGAAAAGATTAAAAATCATGTATTTTTAGTGTAATATTAACATAAAATAATATAATCACTCCATATTGTTAAACATGAGGAAATAAGTATTATTGTCTTTTGATTGGAAAAAATAAGGAATGTTAAGGGGTATAATCATTGAATCATCCCATATTATGGGGGAATTAATTCTTTCTCATATCATAATTTATATCATGATAATCACATGGGGAATATATGGATCACCAGTAATGGGATCATATGTGAATCACATAAGTTAAGGATATAGTTTAATGTATTGTATAAGGAAAGTATTCATGTTGTTTAACATCATGTGATAATGAAATTGTCTTTTATTTTGACATCATGAAACTATGACAATGTACATTGATGTTTAAAGTCATTCCCCATGGATGTTATCAAGACTCACACATAAAACATCACATTTCAATGTAGCATGGGGGAGGGAATTAACCATGGATAACTGATTAATTAATTGAGATAAATGAAGGTCTAATTATACTAATTCTATAATGGTCAGGGCTTATATAGCCAATGATTAAATTCTTTTTGGAGGGAAAAAGTTTTTCTCATTTATTCATTCAGATTGCATGCAAGTGGCCTTGCATGACCATAACTATGATTAGGAGTAGAAGTAAATGAGAAATGAAAACCCATGTTTGATGTATTGGGATTGGTTTAAAGGGAAATTTTTTCTTTTTATGCATATGTAATTTGTATGAGTGAACATTTTATGAATGGGTACAAGGTATGTGAGAACTCAACATGCACACAATTATATTTGGTGGAAGGAGGCATCAAATGGGGGACCCAAGACTATGTCATGAATCATTGGAGTTACATGAGGATTTATATTTTTGTAAACCATAGTCCCTACCATAAAGACGAAACAGTGATATTTCAGGTATAGTCACATGGATCATTGGATATTGGGTGGAGTTTCCAATTGCGTAATATATTGAAATATCATGAAAACTAAATTATTCAATTATCAATGTTTCATGAACAATTATCTAGAATAATAGGGGAATATTTGTAACCTGTATGAGTTATTTTATGAATGTTATATCACTTTTAAAAATCCATGGATGTATATGTTTTCACAATATTATGAAATAATGAGTTTGGAGAGATAAGATCTTTCCCATTTGACTTCCAATTATTCAAATATAACATGGGGGATGATTATATATTTATAAGAACATTACATCCCACGAGGAAATATATTTCACAAATACAACAAGGTAATTCCATAATAATTGGATCAGGAATGGTGGGGTTTCATTATATTGTCATTCAATATTGTAAAACACTGTGTAAGATTAAATTAATGTATTTACCATTGGTGGAAATCTAGGAAAACCATATAATTCCTATCAATTGACTTCTACATTGTCACACAACTACATTCATGATAATTATGTAACATACAATGAAGGAAACAATGTTTCATAGAAATATCCTATTGGATCCAAAATTGTTCAAACCAATATGATTCTTAATCTTTTTAGTGCATAGAATCTTCTTAATGCCTTGTGTTAAAATATTAATACCAAAAAATACACTCCCCCGTGGATGTGGAAATAGAGGGTATAATTCTATGTATAATACTATTTAATATATTATTTTATACTATTTCACCCAACTCTATACAATTTTATGGTACTCTCTTGGTCAGATTGCACAAACTATGATTTCTATGTAAAATAAAATTTTCAGGGGGGATACTATGGAACATATACATATGATATTAATTACCAGGCCATCCATTTGATTAAATAATATCCTTTATGTAAACCTCACAATCTTAAAAGCTTTAATGTCCACACAAATATCATTTTATGAGATAAAAAATCAAAAATTCAACTTTCATGATTCAGATTTTGTCCCTTCAGTGACCATGGTTTGGGTGAAGTAGCAAGATTCACTGTGAAAAAAGTATTCCCACATGTGATTGGACCTATTTTCCTAACCCATTCTTTTTTAACCTTTATGAAATCATGAAAAATAGTTTAAAACAACATTAGGTCCACTATTTCTACCACCACTACCAGTCGGGAGAAAATGGAAAAATTGGAGATTCTCTAGTCAATAGATGTTATATAAGAGAAAAAAATTTTCTGTTTATAGATAGTGTCACTGATTGGATATAAGATCAGTTATACATTTTCACTATAACATTAGCCTCCTATAATTGTTTTTCTTACTATAGTAAATTATTATACCATAAGGATGTGGTTTGTATGCCATGATGATCTCTAATGATGGAATGTGGTTGTTCCTGTTCATTCGATCTTGGATCATAATATTGAAATTATTTATAACCTCAAAAATAAAATAAAACCATTATTATTGATCTTATTGCAAACATGATTTTCCAACCTCATTATTCTTATATCATAAATGTGGAAATATCAGATAATTGGATGCACTAGTACAAAGAATGGTATTTGATATCGAGGAAATATTATAAATGAATGAGTGTGAGAATACATGGTACAATACACATGCATGTAAGAAGGTTCTGAGATGAATCATATATAATTGTATGATTTTGTTTGGACATCCCAATTCCACATCTACTATCATCTATATATATGAATGGAGTTACTAATAAGATAGTTTTTAGACACAAATACATTCCACCATTATCAAGGGTAAGTGGGGATCAATGTGTGAGATATTTAACACATTGTGGAGATCCATGTATTATGATGATAGTATTGTTATTTTTTTCTATCTCCAAATGCATGGGGGATATAGACTAGAAATTAGTGATGATGATGATCAAGTTGGAGGCACAGATAAAGGTTTTGTGAAATAAACCACCCCTATATATTGATGTCCCATTCAAGATGGATATTCCTAATTATGATGCCTATGTATTGTATTATTGGAATACCAAATAAATATCCAAGAATCTAACATCTATGGAATTATTTTTATTAATATCTCATCTTGGAGGAAGGTTGATACCAGAAATGGGATGATGTATAATGTTTTAGCATCTAAATGACAACAAAACATTTTTTCTTGCCACCTTTTTTAGTGACTTGATATATGTATTTTGGGGAAGGATTATGGAAATATGTGTATTTACAAAAATTATATTGTTTATCTCATAGTCTGGAAAAATATTTAGCCATTGATTTCTAGTACAAGACTGGTTATAAAACCAATTGGGGGAACATTACTCGAGGATACATGCTAAGAATAGCTACCATCCTTTCAAATTTCTCTATGGATGGGTCATGTTAAATCATGGAGGGGGTATGAATTCTTCAATAATGGTTACTCCAACCTCATCCCAAATACCACATCTAAACATTCCTTTATTAGAATCACCAGGGTATGACCAATGTGAGTCATAAAAAAGAGGTACAATGGACCATGTCCGTAACATAGGTAAGATCATCATCTAGTATTTCAGTACTATATCTAGGTATATGAACAATGAAATGTTGGTAGATTTTGTGAAAATATTATATCTAAGAACATTCATAGGTGGGGTATTGGATGAATTGATGTATGACTACATATGTTATGATAAATATTCCCCAATATGATTTAATAATCAATTAATCCTCATCTAATGGATACTATTGTGGGTACACAATGGGTCCCTTTATGAAAGTAATCCTTTTTTCCAAAACCATATTTTTTGGATTCAAAAGAATAATGGATCCATGAATAGTATCTTGATTCAAGAAAATGTTTCATCCATAAATCCCACAAAAAACTATGTGAATTACCATATAGTGACATATTTAGAAATGATCATGCAGTGACTGGGGAGGTGGTTGGCTTCACAAAATGAACCATTTAAGGAAATAGGGTAGGTGGTGGGATGCCATCAGAGGAGACCACTCAACACAAATTATGACCCATGTCGGTTTAACGATGGTATTGAGGGAGACTAGGTGTCTTCCATTCCTCATCATTCAGAAGGGTCACTTAGATCAAGGGCACATGGAGGACCAAGTATCCCTAGAATTTGAACCCAGAATCAGGTAGGGAATTCTTGACTCATAGGCCCAATATAGATCTTGTGAATTATCAACACTACATTCTTAAAGTGGTGGAGTATGTAAAATAATAACAAAATAGGAAAGTGTGGGACCTAATATAGATTTCTCACACCTTGGTTATGTTATCGCAATAGATCACATGTGATGGATTCAATATTGAAGAGGTTTTTCTTGAAATGTATTCCCCCTAGTTTGACTACAAATAAAGGATTAAGTACCTCATGAAGATAACATCCCTAGAATTATGGTTTAGAGATTTCGATCCCTACATAGACTATTTTGAGGCTATGAAAAGTAGGAGACCCAAATTTAGACCAAATTTGGAAGTTCCCTACCATGAGACACCGAAAATAGTAGATCAGTCATAGTAATATTAGGAAAACATATCTTATAGATGCCCTATAGAAGAATAAATTCAATTAGGAGTGGTTAAGTATCACCCAAATATAAAATAATAGTTATTA
The DNA here is from genome assembly GCA_963277665.1 of Viscum album. Taxonomy (NCBI): domain Eukaryota; kingdom Viridiplantae; phylum Streptophyta; class Magnoliopsida; order Santalales; family Viscaceae; genus Viscum; species Viscum album. Next base: position 1,186,155,514 of record OY728121.1, on the reverse strand, counting down.
CATTTGATAGGGGTAAATCTAAATCTATCAATTTTATTATCACATTCTTTTTTTCACAATACAAACTGAAATTTATCAAAAAAATATAGAAACAATAGGGAGAGTATTAGGACTCTACTATATGATATTTGTAGGTTTAATCCAAGGATTATATAGAGGATACCTCTAGGTCCATCCATGAGTACCTGGTGTAAGAAACTGTTTGGTAAATTAGGGTAGAAACTAATATCTCCCTTATCGCCCCATTCATACACATGAGGTTTTGTATGGTGTTTTTTCAATGATAATATTTATAAGCTATGTACACCCTCAAGATTTCACTAAATTTTGGACTCCCCACATTCCACATATGTAGAAATATATTGAAAAAAAAACTTGAATAAATTAGTGGTATTAGAATGGGTTCTAAAAAAATTTATGGTTATATAATGGTAGAAATAAATTTAGATTCTCAATAATGATAGACATTCAGTTGCCTCTAATATACAACTGATGTGGTGGATGAAGTCCGGACAGAGTTAGATATAGTAAAATCATTCATAGCAATAAAGCCTTCTCTCATGTGACATGTATTTAGCATGATCATTTTTATGGATAAGATAACTATTGTTTCTTGATGATAGGGTATGATCACACATCCTCCTAGAGGACAAGGATGCTGCATAGTCTTGAGGCACTGATCCATTTCATAATAGTCAGAGTGGTAGATCTAGCACCTAAGATGTCGGCCACCAATTTTGGTGGATCATCTCATGAAATGTTCGAGATATTTCTATATGGGGAGTTTGGTTCTCATGAGGGGCCAACCCCAATCTTGTTTGAGAATATGTTTACACTATGATAGACAGTTGAGAGACGAATGGTGATTTTGATTGGTAATGTGGAATCCAATAATGAAATTATAGTAAAATATCATTTTTTTCACAACATTTAACCTATCCCCTTAGAGAGGACTACTAAATAGGAACCCAAAACTGTGGCACATGTGGTTTTCCCAAATTACTAGACTATATTTTTTGATGACCATGAGGATTCAGGGTTGGACACCACTATGGAGAAATAGGTATATTTGAATATTTTTTGGAATATCATATAAAATATTATCAGTTATATAACAAGAGTTATTTTTGTTCTATTGAAGGGATCTCTTCACAATTGTATTGTGAATCTTGGGATAAAAAATTTAGATAACTACTACAAAAATGTGTTTTTCCCATGGAATCTTAAATGGGTGAGTTTACACAAAGTAGAAATAATCTGAAACTACCCAGTATGATCATATATTTTATGATCTTATGTAACATTAGATCGTTGAGTAAGATCATGATCATTTAGAAGATAAATAAAATTATTATGAGATCATTGCCACTACCAAATAAAAATTCATCAACCGACTAACATTGTGGTTAATTGAATAAAAATATGTGTAGGAGGGGGAGTAAATTTTGGCACTTATGGTTCATACTGAATATGTTATGGTGAAAGGAAAATCCCACGATTTTGGTTATTTTTGGGGTGAAGTGATTTAGAAGATAGTTATATGTCAATATGTTCTTGAAAATTACTATAAAGGATATTCAAGATAGATTAATTCATACAGTGGGTCGAGTCCATGGGGGTGTTTTTTATAATAAGGGAGAGGCTTTGATGTGTGCATGGGACACCATATTTTTTTTGTAGTGATTAAAAATATCACATATTATAGATTCATATGTTGTTGTTTCTATTGGGACCACTTTGTGTATGAACATTGTATTTTTTATCAATAGTTTTCAATGTTAGTAAAAGTAAAGAAGGAGATGAAGAAAAACACCAAATTTAATTGATATCAAATAAATTTTGGATTCTTGGAAAATTATTATTAAATCATAGCATTGAATGTCATACTTTGGAAATTCCCCATAAAGTAATACCAGATGATTGTCGAATTAATCCTATGTTCAAACAACTTCTGTCAAAGGTGATTCATTATTCAGACCAATGATGTATGTAGAGGTATCATCTATTTTAAGATGATTTGAGAAGTAGGATTTTAAGGATACCATTCAACTCTTCATTATTTCATGATGTATATAATGGTGTTTGATTAAGTAGAGAGAATTTGGAATAGCTTAGCCTTCTGAGGTAGCCATGCATTTCACATTGTATCAAAATCAGATGATTCTTTGTTGATTTGTATTTCACAAATATCATAAGTTTGGAGAATATGTGATGCAAACCTTTTGAAGGAAAGGGGTAGTAAAGTTGACTCTAGTCATATGCAGCTTTTATTGGAAATAATGATGCTTCTAGAAGATAGTTAAGTTACATTACTTCCTATTGGTTTCTACGCGCAATATTGTAGGGAGTTTGGAATCTTGTTCTCAAGGCATGATTCAAGGTCCAATCTTCGAAAAATGGAAATTTCATGATGTACAAGAAAGATTAATGAAGTTCTCAAAAGATTAATGAAGTTCAGAAAAGATTAGGTTGGCATAGAAAATACTTATGTGCCCAATGTGATGTCAAATTGGGGTTTACGCGATGCGTTAGGATCCTGCATGACACATTGGGGTTTTTGTGCACAGGGGATGAAGATACCTATAAATAATAGGCGACCCCATTATAATTGGTAATATTTTCACTTAGAGAAATCTCAAGCTCTATGGCATGAAATAATTTTATGTAAAGGTTAGTGCACAAAATAAATAGAGTTGTGTGCAATAACGAGATGTTTCATGCAAGAACAAAGTTGCGTGCAAGATCGAAGTTACAAGCAAGAGGACTTCCATGACAATTGTTAAAGGTTTCTCACATGTTTTTAATGTTGTGATAAAGTATCCCTAAAGGGGTGTGTGAAATATTGGAGTCCCGGATGCCTTTAACATGTGATATGCACTCTTGATATGTCCTACAGTGAAGGAGAACTACACCCTCTGTGCAAAGAAGAAACCAAAAACAAGTGAAAGGTTTTCTCAAACCCTCACTATGTTTTGTGAAGAAGATATTATGAGTACACAACTAGTGAATAATAAACATTTTAGTGCTTCATAAATATAGATCCACGAACCATCCCTAGTTCTATGAAGAAGAATCATGCATCCTATGCATGAAAAAGAAGACCCATGGAGCTCTCTATTCGCACAAAGGTGAACACTGTTTGGATAAATTATTTATATGCACTATTTTTAGGGGTGTTGTTGCTAGTTTAATGAGGAGATATATGTGTAACTAAACTCATATCATCAAAAAGTATCAAAAAAGTATACTTATACATTCATTTGTTGGTATTATGAATTGAAGAAAGAGATTAATACAATATAGTCATATTCCATATTATACTATTTCAAAGAGAAATATGATAAGAAGAATAATAATAGAGTTTGACAAACTAAAATCTGATATTTATTTAGGGTAGTTTAATTTAGATAATTCTAATAGAACTGGTATTCATTTCTTGAATAATCACATTGGTGTATGTGATTCTCACAAATAAGAGAGAAGAAGATTTAGTGCAGTTGGTTGTTTCAATAAGAAGAAGAAAGAAGAAGTCTAGTGGAGTTAGTGTTGCATTAGTGAAGAAGAGAAAGAAAGAAAGAATAATTTCTTACCTACTTATTTACAAGTAAAAAAGTGAAGAGTACTAAAGAAGATCATGATCATAATCTACCTTATCAAGAAGGAATAAGACTATCTTTTTAGGTAATATGAAGAACCAGCTAGAGGCTGCAAGTTGGACTGGGCTATCACCCATCCATGGTAGAGGATTGTTTCATACCCCCTAATGTGTAGAGAATCACCCTGGCTAGAGGATTGTTTTCATAGAAACTCTATTGTAACAAGCATATTACATTATAGTGGAGAATCCACGGACTAGTCATTCCCATGCATGGAAAGGATGCATCTGCTCTTATTGAGTACTGAACCTTATAAAAATATTGCGCGCGTATTTCTACTACTTTATATTATCACATGCAATAGAGAAAAAAGAATAAGAGAATCAAGATCCTAGCAGGTAAAGAGGTAAAGGGATAGAATGGTGAAATTTGTTTAAAAAGTCCCCAACACTAATTCACCCCCACCCTCAGTGTTAGGTATATCCCAAATTGGTCCACTCATTTGGTATCAGAGGGATAGGTTCAAATATTTTGGATTCTCTTAGTGCAGTTATTCTCTTTTCAATACCTTAGTTTATTTCCTAAGATATCAATGATGTGAACTCTTAGTGGTGATTTAATTATCTCTAGGTAGAAGTCTATATCTACCAAGTCCATGATAAATAGGAAAAAGAGGGATAATAGAATATTGAAGAAGAAGTCCCTCTTTTCTAAAGAAGAGGAAGCATCTAGTTTTCAATATCTGGCTGACATTTAAGACACACCAAACCTGTTATTTAATGTGAAAGTGGCTCATGAAACCACAATGAATGTGAAAAACCTTCCTACCTCAACTGATCAAGAGGTTTGTGTCAGTAAATTTGAAAATTATTCACATGATGAAAATTCTAGCACAAGTGGTGATAATCAATCTACAACATATCAAGAAGTATCAATTGATAGATTAAAAATGATTCTACATGGTATCCCTAAATAAATTACACCCCTAGTTTGTGGAGTATTTCAATACGTGCAAAAAAAATATCACTCAACTGGAATAAGAAACTGATGTTTTAGAGAAAGGTTTACAAGAAAAAATTGTTCAATGCTTAAACCTCTCCAGACAGGTTGGGGCCTTTGAAGAAACAAGGTGGAGACAGGATGTAAGTTCTTCAAAGTGTTTCAAAGATGTTGAAGAAAAGTAGGGTGTCAACAGGAATCTAGAAGACAAGATACTTGCAGGTGATGAGAAGCTGAAATGGAGCAATGAAGTCACTAAGTAATACTTGGATGAAGAATCCAAGAAAAAAAATAACATGACTCTTTGTTAAAAACAATTTAAGGAAGCATTAAGATGAAGTTGAAAGATTAAAAAAGGCATGTAATGTGAAGATGACTATGATTGAAAACCGGGTAGTAATCCTCAATATGAGATTTCTAGAATTATAAGATAAGTTGACAAATCATGAGAAGACACGTATTGAGTCTCCACAAAAGAATAAAACATTTTATACTAGTACTCAATGCTCACTGGAGGATTCTACTATCAAATGATCTCCAACATGTGATAAGAAGATCATGGCTTCAGTAATTGATCTATTATAAGCAGTTGAGAAAGTAAAGGTACCATCCATAATAACTTGTACAAGTGTCTCTCAAATAGATTCTTCAAAAAGTGTAAGTTGGAAGAAAAATTCTAAACAAGTACGGAAGAAGTTGAATGAGAAGAAACCTACAACCATGGCTCAGGTGGATAGGGTAATCAGTGGGGCTGATAGATCCCCACAGAAAGAAATACAATCCAAAAATAAGATTCAGCAACATTATAAATAAGATGACAAGATGTCAAGGTTTATCGGTCAATGATGGTGTAATAATAAATTTGGGCATTGTGCACTGGATTGTTTGTAAAATCCCTTAAATGTAAAAGCACAATGAAAGACCATATCATGGGGGAGAAAGACAGAGAAGAAGAAGAACATCCATAGATCCAGATGCCTCTGTATACTGCAAATAGATTTGGAATGTTAGATAACAACTGTGTTGTATGAAATAGTAGTGGTCACATGAATGTTGCATGTTCCTTTCAACAGGTACCCAAAGATGATAAGAAAATAATATCAATGGAGCTAGCTAAGAAAGAAAAATCATTCTTGGGAACAAGTCAGATGAATGTTGGAAAATAAAACACTCCCTAGAAGACTCTGAAGAGGAAATTTGATTAGTCTTTGGATTCTAAATCCAAGAAGGTGAAGGTTGGTTCATGAATAAGAACTACTAAGAAGGATGAAACTGAGAAGAATACATGTTGAAGTTCCAATCTTGATGGCTCTATCCCAAATGATATATTTGTGGGTTGGACATAATATTTGGAATTAATGAGAAAGATGTACGATGAATAGGCCATGACTTGTGTTAAAATCAAAAAGAAGATTCTACATGATGATGAAGAAGTTCTGTGTGTGAGGTGAAACAATGTTGGTCATACTATTAGAAGATGCTTTGAATTTTCTCCAGCCCAAAAAAATTCCTCAAAAAGATGAATGTTTCACCAGTAGATTCCAGTTCTTTGGAATACCTTGAAGAAAGAATATCCACAAACAAATAGATGTAAGAAATAGTAAGGTCCACACAATCACAGTCAGCATTGAAGATCAGTTGTGAAAGTGTGAAGAATGTAGCATCTTATTTGAGAAAATAATCTTAACCTTGTTGTTCACAATGATGATACAAAGTGGATCCACCTTATTCACTAAAATAATTGTTTATTTTATTTGATCTGATAATACAGGGAACAGAAGGTGAAGCTAGCTCTCAGGGGGAGAACCTGATAAGTAGTGATTGTTATCAAATATTGATAGGAAAGCTGAAGAAGTTTTCACCTATGGAATATTTTCCACTTGATATTAAAATATTAATATGTTGAGGGATCACCATTGACTAAGATATTGGGGAATGTTCCCTTGAGGGGGAGAAATATGAAGAATCACCCAAAGTTATTATTTTAAATAGTATTAACTTCAGTAGTTATCAAACTCAATTACTCTCGAAATTGCTTGAATAGCATGTCATTGGAAAAGGTACATCGTATATTAATCTCTCATTATTGGTTAATCAAAATAGAGATATGTTTAAAAGGGGGGATTAACTAAGCCAATCGGTGACATTAGAATAATGAAAGTTCCCCAAGGCCATTTATCCTTCCAATTAAACCTGAATGTTTTTTATCTGCTTTTTGATGTGAGTGCATGAATTTTAGGTTAATTATTTCCAATCAAATCCAATATCTTCATCCTAGATTGAATGTGGAAAAACCATGAAGAAAAGTGTATGGGATCTCATTTCATTAGGTATCATGATCAAGTGGATAATGGACAACATTGTTGTCTAAATCTAATTCCCTTAATTTTTACACCGATCATTTCTCAAGTAGACATATAGTGAAATGATTGATGGGACACTGCTTAATTAAGGGATGATACCCACTCTACCATGAACTTTGTATTTCTTTTCAATAAGTGGGAGAGAAAGTGAAATGAATTTTTGAAAATTAAGGGGGATAAAAATAAGTAAATTGGTGAGAAAAATATTCTAATTTTTACATTGACGCATTCATTTGAGAATATAGTTAGGGTATTACAAAAAAATAAAAAGAGGGATATTGTAGGGACCACATTGTGTATGAAGATTGTATTTTATGTCAACAGTTGTTAATGCTGGTCAAAATGAAGAGGTAAATGAAGAAGGACGCCAAAGTTAATAGAGATCAGATAAAGTGAGGATTACTAGAGAATTTTTATGCAATCATAGCATTTAATGTCATTTTTGGTAAATTTTCCTTGAAGTAAAACCATACGATTTTTTAACTGATCATATATTCAATGAACTTGCTTCAAAGGTGATGCATTGTTCACACCAATAAAGAATGTGGAGGTATCATCCATATGAGGATGATTTAAGAATAAATAGGATTTGAATAAGACCATTAAATTATTCATGATTACTTGAAGTATAGAATGATGGTTAATGAATAAGAGAGAATATGGATGAGCTTGGAATTCTAAAGTATCCAAGCATTTCACATTTTATCAAAATCAGATAATGCTTTTCTGGTTTTTATTTCACAAATATAGTAAGTTAGTAGAACATGTGATGCAAGCTTTATTATGGAAAGGGGGATTAATGGTGATTCCAGTCATATGCAGTTTTGATTGGAAAGAATTATTCATTTGGATGATTGTTAGGTTACAATACTTTCTGTTGAATTTCATGCTTGTACGAAAGATTGGGTATTGTGCTCAAGATTTGTTTTTGTGTGCAAGATTGAAGGGAGTTTGGAAACATGTATGCTAGGAAATAATCTAATTCTAGTTGTAGAAAAATGTAAAAGGCTTGAAGTGTGTGAAATATTCAAGAGGTGCGTGAAAGATGAGTTTGGCAGGAAGGATACATAAGTTCCCAATGCGAATTCAAATGGGATTTTCCTTGAGGTGTTAGGATCCTGCATGGTACATTGGGGTTTTTGTGAGTAGGGGTTAATGATGTCTATAAATAAAAGGTGACCCCCTCAAATTTTATAAGCTCAACACTTAGATAATTCTCAATCACTGAGTAATTAAAGAATTTTATGTAAAGGGGAGTGCGTGAACGAAATAGATTTGCATGAAATAATGATAAGTTTTTCACTAGAAGAAAGTTGCACACAATATTGAAGATGAACTCAATAGGTCTTCTTTGTAAATAGATTAATATCTTGTGCAAGTTGTTAATGTTTCATGCAAGTCGCCAAAAATGGGTGCGTGAATGATTAGAGTCCTGCCAGCCTTTAACATGTCCTATGAACTCTTGAAGTGTCTCATGAAGAATGAGTTATGTACTGTCTGTGTGAAGAAGAAACCACAATCAAGTGATTGATGTTCTCAAACCCTCAATTTGTTTTGTGATGGAGATCTCAAGAGTACACAAACAGTGAATACTCATCCTTGTAGTGATTCATGAAGATAGATCCACGAAAAATACATGGATCTGTAAAGAAGAATCAAGCGTCATCTGTGTAAAGAAGAAGACCATCGAGCTCTCTGCTTGAAAAAAGTAGAACACTCTATGGTTGCATGATTTATATACACAGTTTGCAGGGGTGTTGTTTCTTGTGTGATGAGGAGATATATATGCAACAAAACTCATTATTTCACAATGGAAGAAATAATTCTACCAATACATTCATGTGTTGGTATTGATAATTGAAGAAATAGATTAACAAACTACAGTATTATTCCTTATTATAATGTGTCAAATAGAAAGAAGAGAAGATGAAGAATAATAGAGTCTACAAAAATGAAGGCTAACAATTATTCAGGGAAGTGTAATTCAGGTGATGCCAAGTGAACCGATCATCATTGCTTTAATAATCAAATTGGTGTATGTCATTCTCGCGAAGAATAGAGAAGAAAATTTATTATATTTGGTTATTTCACTAAGAAGAAGAAAGAATACGTCTATTGCAGTTGGTGTTGCACTAGAGAAGAATAGAAACAAAAAAGGAAGAATTTCTTGACTACTACATTGCGAGTAATCAAGTGAAGAGCACTAAAGAAGATCAAGAGCAGAGTCTACCTTATATATAATGAAGAATATTATCTCTATAGGTAGAATATAGAACCAGATGGAGGCTACAATTTGGACTAGTCTATGACCAGTGTAGGGAAGAGGACTGTTTCCTACCCCCCCCCCCCAGTGTAAGGACACGCACTGGGTACATGATTGTTTTCCTATCCACTCGATTGTAACTAGAATATTTCATTATAGTGTATAATTCATGTACTGGTCATTCCCAAGCATTCAAGGACGTAGCATCTCTTATTGAGTGGTGAACCTTGTAAAATTATCATGTACATATTATTACTAGTTTCTATTATTTCATGTGATAGAGATAAGAGAATCAAGATCCGAACAGGTCAAGAGGAATAGGGATAGAAAGATGGAATTGGTTTAAAATGTCCCCAACATTGATTCCCCCCCCCCTCTCAATTATAGGTATATCCAAAACTAGTCCACTCAATTTTCACTTAATCATATTAATATGATAAATTAATATAAATCTATAAACCCACGTGATTCATACTCGATGTGAGAAAAAAAGAGGTGAATAAAACATATCTCAATCATAAGTTTTTTGGGTGGTTTTATATGTTTGTATTAGAATTTTACATTTATAATTGTTAGAGGATCATAAATATGTGGTAATCGGATAAATATGACTCAATTTTCATTTTTCCCTTATTAATTATCATAAAATGCATGGTCGTAGCACCAGTGGTTTTAAAAATCCACTCAATCAAAGAGAATATGGAGGGATAAATATTTTGACAATGTGAATGTGTATCAATAATATGAAGAGGTTTGTGGGATGAGGGTAATAATTTTCCATTTTTGGATAATAGGTTATAATTAATTTCTACTGAAAATGATACATATGGGACATGTTACCTAGACATGTAATGAGACAATTTATTCCATTCACTGTCATCAATGGGGAACCATTGAAGGAAAATAATTTTTTTCTTTGATGTGTGATCCCTTTATTGGATGTGAGACAATTTATTTTATAGACTATCAACATAGGAGAGGACATTCATATAGGATAACTGGATATCAAAAAAATCATAAGGACCCAACTTTTATTAGTGGGTTAGCAGGACGATCTATAATATTTGAATAAGTATTAGGGAAAATCTATATTGGATCTTGTATATTGATAGGTAATTCCAAAATTACATATAAAATGTAATATTGTAAGGTAAACCAAAATTCCCAACAGATGAGAAACACATGATTTAAAACTCAATCATATTCCTAAAAGTAGATTGATGACATCCAATGCAAATTAGTTGAAGGTCACTTATATTTTTACTTGAGGTGATTAACAGTATAAGGTCAGTTAAAATAGACCATGAGTTTTACTTTTTCATGTTATATATAGAGGACTAGAATCTCTATTTTAAGCCCATAGGATCAGAACCCTAGTGAATTGATGTTTATGGTCTCACAAAAAAACATGCGAGGATAAAATATTTTTATAGGTGAGGGGAATCAAACGTACTTTGAATACAACAAACCATGGGTACCATTCCATTATAAATTTTCAAACTAATACATGAGGAATACATTTTTCAGTTGCGATTATTGTACCATAGGTGGGGAGGTAGCCTCATTTTCCAAGTTGGGACAAACCTAACTTGAAGGGAAGACCTACATTGATCCAATGCCAGAACCAATAGACTCACTAATGGGGTAGATGTTTGAAACTAGGCTCGGGATATTGTGTTCAAAAATTATTAAATATATTGTGGATGGGAATAAAGTCACATGTAGTGCTTCAATATTCATGGTAGGTGAGGAACACTAAAGGTGGAATAAGGATAGAGGCGACCATTGTACCAGAGATTCACTATCAAGTGTAAAACATAGTATCATGTAATTTAATTTCCTCCAAAAAGGAAATACCGTACAATATAAGATCATGTGAATATAAATTTGGACTTGTATTTTACCATCACATTTTTAGTATGATAAACATATAGTTTAATATAATTCATTGAGGATGAGATAGAGGGTAACTATATCATTTTAGTGAGACAACTATTTATAAATCCATACGCCCATGTGATGCATGACCAATGTATGAAAAAGGGTTTCTTAGTGGGATACTGATTTAATGTGAGGGTACCTAGGATTATGTGATTGGAGTCTATAATTATATAGTGACCATAGAGAAACCCTATGAGGGTGAAGAGTCCGGTCTATAACCACTCTATAAGGAATATTCAACTTTCCAATATACTGAAGAGTTTATGAGGAAATCACCTATGATTATCAGACATAATTTTAATAATATTGGTGTGGATTAAGGTAAATTGTGTCTTCTATTTTCAAAAAATCAAAAGAGGGAAATAATTATGTTAAGGATGCTTGTTGACAATTTTTGGAAATCTGATTCCATACTATCATGTCCAAATTAAAGGTAAATCATTGTCAGACCTGCTGTTGACACTTTTTGGAATATGAGATCTGTTATATAAAGAAAATGATCCTCTTAGTAGGGTATAATGGAATATATGGGATCTAATTTAGGAAATGAACCATAACTATATGGGAAAACATTAATACATTAATTTTAATGTAGAAATTATATCTATAGGGACCGAATATGTGAATTCAGATAGAGAATCTATATGAGGGGTCTGGGAACCATGGGGTCACACTATCATGAACTGAGAATATTAATTGGATAGAATAGTTATTATTGGGTGTTGAAACTATTATATAGTGTGGGAAGGTTATAATATACCTCTAAGAATCCAAATTGGGTTTTAGTGCAACAAAATTGATGTTCATAAATATTGGACCATTGATGGAGCAGCTATGTATGGAACTTGGAAATGATCAAACCTGATGTTAAAGAATCGAATCTAATATGGATATAGGTGACCATGGAAATTTATCAATTAGTTTCATGTCTATAAGTCTAGTCAAAATGATGATGAAATTTATGGTTCTAGAACTACAACTGAAATCATACAGTTTATCTTCATTTTATGATGATGAAATTATTACTTGGTTTAATGCCATACATTTATGACAATAGAGAGTAACAAGGGTAAAATGTGTGATCTAAATTGTTCTTTACATAGTTGGATTATAAATGAAGTCCTATATTTTTTCATATTTTAATGTCCAGTCTCAAAGGCTTTTTATCTTTTCAATTAACATTATTAATTTTTCACATGTTATAGGGACAACTTTGAGAGAACACCATGGCTAATTTTCAGGATTCCCTTTTTGTATTTTCAACATTATGTTAATTTTTTATTTTTATTCCTTGGATAGATTATATTCATTCCATTCATACTTTAGGAGGCTATATTTTAATTTCATATAGATTTTACTAAGATGTATTACTTGTTTAATGACATAGATATCAATACATAATAAATCCACATATAAAATATTGATGACGAAAACCAAACATGAATTGGTTATCCTATAGGGGGTCTATTTTTCAATTTTAGTATGATAATACTTGAAAAGGAGGATGATAGTATTTAAGGACTGATATAGTTGAACATGTTATAAAACCAGTTTGTGGATGTGGTGCTTAGAACAAATGGGAGAGGTTGTCTATGTAGAAAAATTGATGAAGAAATGGACCAGGAGTAACATGGATTTCTTTAGAAGAGTGTCATACAAAATTTAATGCTATGATTCTTTGATTTTTGGGGTGGTAATATTTTATGGACATGTTTCATGGAGATAATTGAGGGGTATCATCTTGCTATGATGGAAAAAATGAAACTCTAAAATTTAATGTTTATTACCAAGACAATGAAACATCATTAGATAACTATGATTAGTCATAGAAAATAATATTTTGGCTTCACAGTATATACCAAGATTTGAGAATCTTGTGACATGTAGTTATGTATCATGGTATGGTATGCAACCAACGCTGAAGGCTGAAGTCCTCTCATTAAAATTTAAAATAATATCAAATTTTTATGTAAGGTTATTCAGATGTGTCTAGTGATTTTATCATCATTTTTAGAGGAAATTCGCACATTGTGAAACAATATAATTATATAGATAAAATAAAATAGTTTAACATCTTGCAGTTAGGATAGGTTCCATATCTATTAATAACGTTTAATATTGAATTTTTCATTTAGTTTAACATCATGAATCAATGATGTGTGTCATATATTAAAAACCATCAAAAAAAGAAGTATCGAAATGGGAAAATCACATAAATTTCCATTTTGGAATCCATGTGTTACTGAGAGGATCAATAAATTCTCTATCCATGGTGATCATGGAACATAAACCATTATAATATAAATTATATATGGTTATGTGGGCTTTATGTTTTCATTTCCACATCGGTGGTTTCATATTGGGTATCATGGGAAATAATAATGTGAACAACAAGTCACACAAAATAAAATATCATAGGTGACCCTTCATACTGAATTATCAATTAACCTATTTCTGATGGACCTCGATGTTTTTTAGGGTGATAAGTTGTAACTTTATTTGGACTCCAATTTGGATAATTATTTCTAGAAACTCATATCCATTTTCATCTAGTAATATATATATATATATATTCATAGAGATGGAGTCTATACGTTGATATACATTACTATCTGTATTCTTTATATCAAGAAATATAGAGTTTCCTAGGTAGATGATATATTTGTCAACAAGTTTTCCCAGTGGAAATTTTTTACCATTGATGGAGAAACTTTATTATTCTAATCTAATATATTTTTCATGTTGTTAGATTGGACATTAATGGAATTTTTTATCTATATATTTTACACAATGTGATAATGAGATGTATAGTTGGATTGGATACTATAATTTATGAAAACATTAATAAATATGGGGATATTAATTTAGTGTGGTTTTCTATGATAATAGTGTGATTTATCCAAAACCGATCAATGATATTTATTTTTTTAAACACAACCCTATAGCGTTCCTTATCCTCCTTTAGGTGGATGGCTTCATCCAACCTCGAGAGGAAGTGAGTGGCAGTAATTAAAAAATTATTATGTTAGGCTATGGAAAGTAGATAGGTGAAAAAATTATTCCCCACATAGTAGATGGATATGAATAATTTGTGTCTCAAAGGACCTCTAGTGAATTATTCATGAAGTTTTATTGTGTCTAGTAAGATTGAGACATCTCAGTAAAATAAATTTAGTATAAACCATAGTGGGATAAAAGTACCCCATCATTCGAGTTAGGTGAGAATGATTTAACTATACTTGGGGTCCCGACATGACCATTTGTAGACCTCATCAAGATAATGACGTACCAAATTCTATAGGGCACAATGGATGAGGATTCAGTCAATGCCACTATTGTAGAATATTCCCTCTGGGTTGGAGAATTCTTGTATACAAAATTTAACTACATTATAATAAGCATGCATTCTCTTGTCCAGATATGATGAATTATTAACATGACAATGGTATTGGATGAGGAAAATAGTCCAATAAAATTCATCATTAATTATAATGTAATACAATCTCCCATCATAGGATGAACTGGATGACACTTGATTCAATAAATATTTTTTCTCATCGAATGTGATGCGGGAGATAACCTTCATATGTGCATTGTGGATGATCAAATCATCCTAATATTGAACCTCAAGAACTTTAATTATTATTATATTATAATCTACTTTACCATTCTGATATTTTGGGATATCAATCAACTTCATCTCAGAATGAAATTGAGACATCATATCATAGGAACATGTGAGTAAATGGATGAGGTCTTATTTTCTAATATTGTAGTCACCTATTGTTTTCTTAATGATGATCATATACATTCTATTCATGGGGAACCATTATTATTTGATCTCAGGGGCTAGATTATGGTTTTCCATGAGGTCTTGGTACTCAACAACATTGTTGGTGTGCCCTTCTAATTGGATGAAAGTGTATAGTATGAGGCCCTTAGAGGGAGTGATAAAAAAACATCCAAGACTAATCATTTAATTATTTTGGTTATTTATGAATATCCCATATTAGCTTATATAATCATCATTGATTTTCATCTACAAATTTGTTTCATCATTTCTATAGAGTGGATAAATTTATCTATCATGTTGATATAATGGGAATGTTTTTCTGAGGTTGGTGTTATAGCCATGAAATTTTCCATCATTTTTTCCTTAACAAAAATTTGGAGGATGAAGCTATTGTCAAATTGTCCCCATATTACCACCAACCATGCCAATATCCTATTTATAATAGGATGGATTAGAATATACTTAAATGGTTTGATATAAAAAACTATTTTGAATTTGTGGTAATACTAGTAGTGGTGAAAATATTGAACCACCAAAAAGGGAGATAGTTATTTTTTACCAGAGAATGTATAGTGTCAGTGTTGATTATAATGAGTGTTCAATATTATATAAAATTATTTTGAAATTTTTCATTATTCTATGCCAGCATGGTTCCAAATGATTCTTCCAATACAACCACATAGATAATAAACTATTGTCCATGGACTAGTGGCATCATCAAAAAAGATAGAGACGATACTACGTAATGTCACTAAATGTGGCATGATAGTCCTCATCCCAAAGGTAGGTGATGAAATTATTCATCATATATGAAAATGCATTAAATGATCGTAATAGATATGTTATAGAATCCCTAATATATGTTATATATAACATGTGTAATGAAATTTATCAATGTTTCAATGGAAGATAAATTTTCGTAATTATCATGATCTTTCTCAAGTGGGTCTTGATGACTTTTTACTTGAAAAAAAAAATCATTGAAAATCATAGAGAAAATCATTAATTAAAACTTCATGTGGTACACCATTAGGTTGGGATCACAATTAATGATTAACACTTTGTCAAGATTTTTGATATGGTCACCCTAGTGGGATTTAAACATTAAATTTTCCAAATAACACAACAGTTATGATTTGAAGGGTGGATTGAATATGTCATTCTTGGAAAATAGATGTGTTTATATAGTATTATTTAAATCAAAGGGAATCAAACAATGGCATAATGTTACATAGGGTACCTTGAAGGTGGTAGTTTCTTCATTTTTTGGGGACAACAATATATCGTTGTATCAGGAGTACCCATCACTAAAGGAAATGGTCTAAAAACCATAATTTTCAACAATTAGTAACTATATGCTCAGAATATGAAAGTTATCATTTGTTAAATTGTATTTACGGTGGCTAATGTTGATGAAGATAGTGATCTATATGTTATTTTTAATGACTGGGAAAATGTTATCCAACTACTTAGGGTACTATACACCCTAAAAACATTTCTTTAATAATATTATCAACCTTTTCTTTAACTATTGGACCGTGGGAGGGTTGTAAATTACTCAATAAATGATTCAATGCATAATGACTGATTGGAACATGTAAAAGGTGAATGAAATTCTCAGGATTATACAGAGCCATCTCATGAAATTTCCATTTGAACACTTTATGGTGCTATTTCAGGAATTTTATATATTTCATAAGTTCCTCATGAGATAGGGTGATGCTAATTAGGCCTATCCTTGGTTTATTCATTGTTTTCTTGGTGACCAATTTCAATTCAACAATATCGGTGGATAATCCCTATTAATGAGAAGGTGGAGATTTATCCAAATCCTTTTGATTACTAGAAGAATCGCAATTATAGGGAATATCTGACTCTTTTGGCATAGGGGGTCATGGGGTAAATATTTCATCTACCTTTTCAAGGGAAGGATCCTTTTATGTGGATTCTTATCCCTATTGTTTAGTGAAAATCCTTGAAATTAAATCAAATTACATACTCTCATATAGAATTTGATTATAGGATCCACAATTTATTTTGAATCAACGATGATTAATTAAACTCTAGTGGGTCAAACCCACCTTCAAAATATAAAATTATGTTGTTTATTATAGGACATGTGATATAAATTATGGTATGTAATGGGGGAATTTATATCTTCATGAATTGATTGATAACAATTAAAAAAATATGTAGTGATCTAAAAGTATTTATTTTTTGTGCTGAAAAATAAATGGTTCCCATTATCTAGAACAATTTCATCTAAATGATGCAATGGAATGATGATGTAATGTTTTAAATACTCTGATGAATCTTTTTTGGTGTACTCTAGGTCATTGGGAGTTGTTACATGATCATATGATTGGACCTAGGCTATTTTCATGACCTCTTATAATACGATTCATCTAGATACTATGATTCTAATTGGTTAATGTGAGTCACATAACCATTGAGATCCACTACATGACCATCAAGGGAATATTTTACACATTGATGTTATAAATAGGAGAATTTCCCATGTAGGTCATTTTAGGGCCTTACATAAAAGTAGTTGTAGTATTTTTATTTCTAGAAAACCATGAATTCATTATATATTTCCTATTAAAAAAACAATGCCCCTATCTAAATCATACTACATTACTTTTGGTTTCCATTATCAAACCCTAATATTTTCAAATTAAATGGGATCAAATCATTCTAGAAAATCCACAGCATGTGGATTGTATATAATTTATTTGGGATTAATCCTAAAACTAGTTTAAACCAAACATCATCAGACCTCTATTCAGTTGAATTTTCCTAAGAGATAGGGAGGATGTATGTATCGTTGGATAATATCTCCCTTAAACTCCAAATATAAGGATTTTATATCCTCACACTCTTTCTACATTGATTAATATATATGGTAGTCATTAGAAGATTCAACCTCAGTTTCAAACTAGAGAAATATTTTCAAGGAACTGATAGGGACATCACATTGATCCTTCGATGGGAAGAGTGAATTGTTGATTGAGAACCACACTGGTATATCAGTGAAGTGATTGGTAATGTCAAATTTATAAGCTAGGGTAATTTTATTACTCCTTGGATGTCTATCCCTGCTATATATTACAATGTTTCAAAATAGTTGTGTCTATAGGGATAGACTGCTACATATTTTATCTAAATGTTGATTAGTTCAACATGTTTTATCTTTCATTATTTTTATCTGAACAATAATTTTATTAGAAATATCATGTTCCTTATGTGGTTATGGTTGAGTGAAATAATTTACAAGTTTTATGTTCCATGGGGAGGAACTGGATGTCATTGTGTTAAGGGGTTTTACCTCATCATATTTAAATAGTGCCTAATTTTTTCTCTTATTGGAGTAAATAGTATTATCTATAATAGTATCCAAAAAACAATGTCAATTGAAATTTCACATTACTCTACCGCAATATTGGTAATGGGAGGATTCTGGAAGGATTTGTTTGGTGAATCTTGTCATTTATTTCAATATAAAGATACCACAATCTTATGGATTTAATATATATGTTTCCTCTATATTATTTTGAGGAGTCATGTGGGATTGGGCATTAATTATATCTCCTCCCATTGAAAGGGTCATTATATACATATGGTATTGAACTAGTTATGGAAAAGAGAAAGGATATGGATTGCTCTGAGATATTGGCAGTGGACATTCCAAGACAATACATGATTTAATGTTGTTGAGGTAGCTGAAGAGGGAAAATTCCCCTTAGATGGTGTCTCTTAGTTGAGTCATGAATTAGTAATCCCATTCGATAACGTAATTTATATTCTAGAAAATTTATCCTTTAACATCATGGATCCTTTATTAGAAACTAATTTATAATACATAGCACAATAAACATCTTCATCTGGGGCAATGGAGTCATACATGAAATTTTCCAAATGGTAACCATGATCTACTATATCACAATATACATATCCAAAGATGAAAACTTATAAAAAAAATTGTTAGATTATTTTTATTTAAAATGTAGTGGGGACAATGTGATAAATTTTTAACCCCACCTCTTATGGCATTTCTATCCTTGGAAATGTGAACTTTTTCAACTATAAGAAATAGAGGAATAAGCCAGAGACATGATCATCCATTAAAGATTAAATACTATATATTTTCTTTGTAAATGGAACCCAAAACACTTTTCCCTAGCATGGTCTCCCAATATATTTCTCAAAGTGGGATTGAATAGGGAAATGTAAATTCTTTTAGGGATCCTAATGTTGGATTGGTCGAGGTAATAGAGATTACACATATATAGTTGTATTCACTCGAGAAGGATTTCATAATGCAGTAGAGGGATATACAGGGTGGGACCACTATTTGGTCCAATACATAGGTTCTTCATGTGTAGAGATCTATGAGTGTACTAATATAATATGCTATGATTTTTATGGGAATATTTGGTTGGGAAGATCTCATATAAAATATTCTCTATGCATATCCAAAAAAATAGTGTAAGAATCAAATATTGTGATTATGTTAGTCCATTCGAATGGTTGATTATGTTTGATACATGATAATTATACTAAATCATTCACTTAGAGTGCTTAGTGACACATGTTTTGTAATTATTGGAGTTGAATTTGTAACAGGACTACTTCTAGATATCCTCCCACAAATTAATGGAACCATGGGAAAACTGATTATACATTGAATAGTTTGGTCATTCCAATGTCTTAAAAGGTATCATATCATCACATAATCTTGTTTCAATGGATTCCCATTCATTAATACACACTAATAGGCCGAATGACATAGGTGTTTCCCAAGGCCACACAAACATGTAATATGATATATTCTGGGTTACCAAATCATTGTAGTAAATGATTATGGTCCATCCTTGTATGATACGACTTCATTTTAGGATTATCTAAGTTTGAATGTCACTTAATCACCTCATGATGTGCAGTTAGATAACATATCACATCATTAAAGTAATTGTTAGCATGTGTCTTCCCCGTGAATATTTTTCTAGATCATAAAGATTAAGGAACATGGTCCAAGGGTGGGATTTCATGTTTAGTGACTAGATAAGGATCCAAAAGGAAGAATGGGATGTGTCATGGGTGGGTAGATGATTCATCATCCATCGCGAGAAGATGGGAGGATCCACCTACATTGGTCTTAGATGGATAATAAGGAGGGTTGACTATGGGTGTTCCAATACGGGAATGAATGGATACACTTGAATGCCTTCCCACATTGTGAAGTATTCACATAGAATTTTAATCATGAAATTATGTTAGTTTTCAAACTCTTTGAATAATGTGGCCAATGTGGAAACTTATTATGTCAAATTTTCCTTCAAAGATGAATCGATGTGTTTAGTAATTCCATTACTATTTTCAATGTATAGATTAACAACTAGAATCTCCTAAGTGAAATTGGCGAGGTTTAAATTCTATCTCTACATATGAGTATAAAAACCTATCAAAATTTCTACATATAATTTCTTCTTCCATCAGTGTAGTCCATCCTCCACATATTACTCTAAAATATTTAAATATTCTTATTCTTCTAAGGAATTAAGTATAATGATTTTCAATGTGGTGGTGGATGGAGGAAAACATACACCATTAATTGATAAATCATCTTTAGGTGCTTATTATCATCATAGGATAAGACAAAATTTGAGAGATACTTATTACCCCTATCCCTAGATTTACACATTTTGTGATTACTCTACCCGACTCAATAAAATACAATGAGTGACTTCAAATTGGTCCACAAATTAATATTATTTTACCCCTCCAAATCAGAGTGCAATGATACTGGTAGTGTTATGATGTAGGCCAAAAATAATTTTTCATAAAGGTTGTATAGATCCTCATAGCTTCACCAATTTTTTATCTTATTGTCTCAATGTTGGTTAAACTCCTCCAACAGTTTCTAGTGGATCCATGCTACATGAATCTCACAATTAAACTTTCATATACTGTTGATTAGTGTTGTAGGAGATATGAACAAAATCAGTAACCAATTAATGGATCAGATATCTTAAAAAATATTCTTAATGTTCATCTTTAGGATAGTAGACCAACTCGTAGTCACCTATAGATCCCATATAACATAATAAATAGGCTGGTGAAGGAAGATATTCAATTTTTTTACTATTTATAGTCAGGAAGAAAAATGAATTACCTAAGTCAATATTCTATAAAGTTAGTGAGTATATTTTTAATATAGCATGTGATTCACTAACATATTCATATTATATGGGGTATCCATGACATCTTTATGTTATGTATGTTCATCGTGCCCTTGTGGAATAATAGGGTGTTCTCCATCATTAGATTTTTCTATACCCAAACCTAATGTCTCCCCTATTTAAATAGTTGATGAGGAGATGAGTGAGACAGATGGTGGAAGTGAAATTTTCATATATATTACTTGAATGAATTAAAATAAATCATTTGAATGAATGTACATATGGAAGGATTCCAGATCATTATGAGAAAATAACCTTAGGAATGGTCTTCTTTAGCTAAAATCCCTATACCCCTAGTTTTGGTGGTGGCGGTTAAGGAATTTACCTCGAATCGTCAGTTATGTCATATTTTGGGGGGACAATGGTTAACCAATATTGATTCCTCTATTCCTTCCTCTAGATATGTTTTTTAAGGTACACACATTAAATCATATGATTTTTATGGGTGGTTCTTCTATGTACAATATTATTGGTTTTGTTGAATGGGCACATATGGTTGTTATCATTCCATCTTCCCTGAGAAGGACCTTTATTTTTTTAGTGTTTTCACATATGGGATGATCTTTATGTTGGGTTATATAATTATTCGGAGGATCACCATGATGGTTTTCTTAGAACCCATATATAGGAGAGTCGAAATGACCCACATAATGGTATACTGGGGAACTGATCCTAACCAGGTGAATATGTACCCTTTTGTGGTGAATAAATTTCCAATTGTGTCATTGATGAAATGGATGGTGCATTTCTAATGTCATGACCCTTCCCCTAGGTTCCATCCCATGACTACCCCAAGCCCACCTTCCATTGGACAGGTGCTGGCGACTAGCACCGAAATGGTGTATCCCTATTACAGGAATACATTACCTTTAAAACTATACAAACAATCCAAAAACACAACTAGAAACAACAACATAGTAAAATTCTATAGTAAAAAGTGTACTGAAAGAAAATGGTTGGAATACAAGTCCAATTGAAATGTACAAGTACAACTGAAAGGGAAAACAACTCCAGGAACTCCCACCGAGGATCCTACCTGAAGGGTTGGTACAACTCCCAATCAGTCATCACTGTGTCACGTCACATCAAATGGTCCACCTCTGAGCTTCGTCTAGCCATGGCTCCCTCAACCTCGATCAACAATGTCTGTCATCTGAACAAGTCACAATAATGTGCGGGAATATCCCGTGCAGGGGTGAGTATAAAAATACTTAGTAGGGACCCCGAGACGCCCAAAGATCTCCCAGAGTTCCACAAAGGAAAGACCACCAAGCAATACCTCAATCACACAGCACGAAGCAGTCAATAACTCTACATAGGTATATTCTTAAACATATACCAAAGTTATCAAAGTATTCTTGTATTGTATATGAGGAAACACAAGACTCCAACCATTAATCCATTTGTATAACTGATCCATGAAGTAAGGATACCAAAAAGGTAACACAACAATGGTAACACCACGAAGGTAAGAGTTCCACAAAGGTAACCCCATAAAGCGAACACAGCGAAGGTAACACCACAATGGTAAGAGTAACACAATGGTAACACCATGATGGTTAGAGTACGAAAATGGTAAAGACTCATCTCACATCAGGTATATAAGTAAGGCACAGAAGTACAGATGATTAATGGAGAAGCTAGATCATCATATTATGTCGAGAGGCACTACTGCTAACTATAAAGAGTATGACCCACCCATGATTGATAGGTATTAACCCCAACTAACCCACACATGATCTGATCCGCATAGGATCAGTATGTGCTAACCCACACAGAATCAAAATCACTGAGCCACATAGGATCAGTATGCGCTGAACCGCACAGAATCAAAAGCACTGATCCACATAGGATCAGTATGTGCTGAACCACACAGGATCACTGAGCGCTGACCCACACAGGATCAGAACCACACAGAACTTGTGCTGATACACATATGATTTCTCAGGACTAACGTCTGTATGATTTTTCTCCAACCTCTACCTCTATTCTAGCCACTGGATTCCTACTCATAGCACGTTTAGGGGAAAATCTCCTCAAGACATCAATCGTACCTGAACCACTACAATGATCCATGAAGAAGTATTCCAAAGATCCTTCATGTGGTAAGGCTTCCAACAAGATAGACGACGAGTCAATTGATGCCCGGTCTGTGACTTATAAGTGTTTTTCTTCAGAGGGCCAAGTTAGATTTAGGTTCAATCAATCTACCCATACTCCAACATTTTTCAATACTAAAGTGGTGTATACCATAGAGAATATCTCGCTCGAAGGGTCCTTGCGCTACATATGGTTTATCAAACGGATGCCAGAATATCAAGTTATGGACCTTTTAGAAAAATTGGTCCTAGAAGTGTTCGAGTTCGATTTAACCCGGTTGGACCAAACCGATCCGGGAATGACCAGACCTGGCCCTAACCAACCTGGACCGGCATGGTTGGGTCGGGCCATTGCACACCCAAACCACTAGGCCGTGGACCGGCCAGACCTCTCTGGGCAATGTGGCCGGCTGGGCTGGTGCAACCCGACCTACAGAGGGGCATAGCCCACTGGGCTCTCATGACCTGTCTTGTAAATGGTATGGCCTGATGGGCTCACACGGCCCTGTCTGCAGAGGGACACCGCCCGCTGCTCACACATGGCCCGACCTGCGAAGGGTCGTGGCCCACTGGCTGGGGCCTACCCTAGCTAGCACGAGGGATATCCCCTCCCACCTACCTCGTTCAGTTATATCATTTGAGATGAGAAGCGACGACACCACACAACGTTGCATGGTCATTGGGTGACCTACAAGGGTGGCTCCTTCCTCAACCACAGCAGCTTCGTTCCAAGGACATGTCCAGGGGCGCGCGAAGGCATGCCACTCCGTCTCCTCCTCCGTAGATGGCCCTTGTTGGCTTCCCTTCTCAAACCCCGAGGCTTCATAATTTGCGGCCTTCTCCTCCAGCAGCGCGCGATGATGCACCGCACCACCTATAAGGCTAGCTGGTGCCGGAAGCTCTGCTAACCATCATGGAATAGTGTGGCGGCCTCATCCTGAGGTGCACATCGACATGCCACCACCATCGTGGTCAGCAGGTTTCGGACTCCGCCATCATCTGTCGATGCTGGTCCCCTGTGTCATAGTTTCGGCGGTCTTCCAAGGAAAATTCAAGGGTAAACAAGGTAGTAGAGGGTCTGGGCCTTGTTCGTTTGGCCCTCAACCTCCCTGTTATCTTGAAAAAATGATGGAGGAATAATATTCAACAATATCTTGAAACTATAACAAAATAAATCCCAACCTCAAGTTCATTGGATAACGTATATGTTTGAGGAAGAGTTAATGTTCATCCTTCCCGTAACAAGCCTCCAACAACGCCACTAAATTGTCGCTCTTTGGTTCGTGATTCAGTGGTGCTCTTCACCGCTCACTAGAACCAGTACCATCATCCAAGGGGTTGGATTTGCGGTAGATTATCAGAACTTTGTCCCTTGGTGAAGTCGTGCCAATACCCCTCCCCAAGAACCATATAAATATTAGAGGGAGAGGGTGAGTAACACACATGGAATTAATGGGGTTCATTTAATAGGATCCTTCCTAATATCAACAGTGTTGTTTCAAAGGAGTTTAGGAGTCATTCCATTTAATATTTTGACATGTTGTTGGTCTCTCCAATGCCACTTGTCCATTGGATGAAAAGATATGTGAGAAATAAAATAAAATTGTTAATTTATTATTCTTTTAAAAGTACAAAAATCTATATTTTTCTCCTAACCTACTACGGTTGAAGTGATGTCTCCCTTAAGTGAATCTCTACGCTCCGGATTCAATGGTGTCCTCAATTTTTAATTTGAGTAATGGTTCAAATTTTAGAAAACTCCACTCATGCCTTAACAGAATGTACCTAATAAACATGAAAAAATTATTTCATGCACATCGGGCCTTAGAATCATGCACCTCCAATATTCACAGTCTTGTAATAATTCCATATAATTAAAAAAAATACATCCAAAATAAGGTTATTTACTTTCTCCCCACCCTAGGTATTTTCATCCCCAAAATCCACAACATATACTAAGGAATCAAATGGAGGTACTAAGCATGAATCTGAGCCTCCCACTCCCATGTGATTTCCTGGAGGTTCCAATGATTCCAGAGAACTTTCACTAGAGGTATTGATCATTCATGAAGGAATATCTCCTCTTGATCCTAAATCTCCATTGGAACCTCCATAAACGTTGCCCCATCATTAATGTCTATCTCACTATGGTCGATTATGTGAGATGGTTCATGAACTTATCTCCACATCTAAGGTACATGGAAGACGTCATGCACTCTCTCCAACTGCAGTGGAAGTGCCATCTGGTATGTCACCTTGAAAATCCTATGAAGTATCAGAAATGGTTCGATAAATAACATTGAGAGTTTGATGACTCATTCAAATCTCTATAGTACCCTTTGAGGGGAAACTTGCCAGAATACGAGGTCTCCCTCTTGGAACACCAAAGGTATTCGTCTCTTATTAGCATAAGAATTTTTTATAATTTATGCAGTCTTCATCAGCTCCTGGATGATCTGTACCTTCTCCTTAGTATCCTGCACCAACTCAGGACCCATAAGTGCTAACTCCCTTAGGTCTATCCAGCGTAGAGGTGATCTGTAAGGTTGAACGTATATGGCCTCAAATGGTTCCATACCTATGGTGGAGTGATAGATGTTGTTTTATGTGAAATCCACTAAGGGAATGTGATCCTCCCAACTACAACCCAAATCATGGAGGCTAGCACAGAGCATGTACTCTAGTGTCTGAATGGTCTGCTCCGTCTGACCATCTGTCTGAGCATGAAAGGCAGTGCTCAAACGTAACTGATTCCCAAATGACTCATGCAATACCTTCCACAATTGGGGATTAAAACATGTGTCATGGTAGGATATAGTCATTTATGGAACCCCATGACGTCTTATAATATCTTGTACATAGAGGCGTCACATTCCCTCTACTGGTCCCATCTCTCAGATGGGTAGGAAGTGGGTCAACATGGTGAGTTGGTCAATGATCACCCAGATGGAATTGTGACCCATGGAAATACATGGTATTCCTATCAAGAAATACATGGAAATTCCATCCCACATCCATTTCAGCACCTCTAGTGGATGTGTTAAGCCTGCGGGAGCCTGACGCTCGACCTTCACTTGCAGAAAAGTGAGGTATCGTGAAAAAAACTCTGTTGCTTCCTTCTTCATCTTGGGCCACCAGTACTGATTCCATAGGTCATACTATGTCTTCGCCACACTAGGATGTTCCACCAGAGGGGAAATATGGAATTCCATAAACACCTCCTCCCATTGTTCCACTAGTACCATGGATCATCCTCTAAAAAAGGTGATGTGCTCCCCACATTCAAAAAATTCACCAGGTTCATGTCCTTTGGATATCTGAGCACATCAAGCCTCACATCGATGTCCACAAGCTATTCCTCTGGAACTCACTGAAGATGCGGGGGAGTGACATTCACATAATGGAGGTAAGATGCTCCATCTCTATCCGCAAAGGATATCTGTAACGTGGATAGATGCTTTGTCACATCAATCTGTAGTTGTAAACCAGACCTCATATTTAGTGTGTCTGCCACTACGTTACCCTTCCCATGAGTGTGTACTATCTCGAAGTCATATACCTACAGGAACTCTAGACAATGCTGATATCTTAGGTTCTGGTCCTTTTATGATAAGATATACCTCAAACTCTTGTGATCAGAGTAGACTGTAAAATGTTCACACATAATGTAGTGTAGCCACCTTTTAAAGGAAAATACCACTACTATTAACTCTAGGTCATATGTGGCGTAGTTATTCTAACGTGGTCTCAGCTGTCGTGAACCACACGTGATCACTTCCCACACCTAAACCAGGTCACATCCATTTCTAGTCCCTGATGCAACGCAGTAGACTACATACCCAACACCCTCTTCCAGTAGCCTCATTATGGGGCCACTCGTCAGTCTCTGCCTCAGCTCCTGCAAGCTCTGTTAGCATCTCCTTGTCCATATGAAGGGATGCTCCTTCTTCATCACTGCTGACAAGGGTCCTACAACTCTAAAAAATTAGGGTATAAATCTCCAGTAGTACCCAATCAACCCTACGAAACTCCGCACCTAGGAAACACTCCTTGGTGGATCCCAATCTAGCACCGCCTATAACGTTGTCGGATCTACTACAACTCTAGCCTTTGAGATAACGTGTCCTAGAAAGTGGACCTCACATGACCTTAACTTTCATTTTGAGAGCTTACCATAAATATGGTCCTCTCGAAATGTATCAAATATTATCTGCAAATGATAGCCAGGGTCCTCCTCTGAAATCGAGTATATCAAGATGTCATCAATGATGGCCACCACAAAGCGATCGAGGTATGGATGAATGATCATGTTCCTGAGTCTCATGAACACATTAGGGGTTTTGATCATGTTGAATGGCATAACCATGAACTCAATGTGGCTATACCTACATCTATTGTCCGTCTTCTGCACATCCACATCTCATACCCCGAGCTGATGATAGCCTGATATGAGGTCTATCTTTGGAATCCAACAAGCTCCCTTCAACTGATCAAAGAGATAATCAATCCTCTAAAGTGGATACTTGTTATTCACGGTCACTTGGTCCAGGCACCAATAGACCAAACAGAGTCTCAACCACCCATATGCCTTCATGGAATACAAAATCAGGGTTTCCCATGGAAAAACACTAGGCCTTATGAACCCATTCCTCTAAAAGTCCTCCAACTGTACTCATAAATCACGAAGCTTAACAGGATCAATCTTATATACTGGGGTAGATACCAGTGT
Source organism: Viscum album (assembly GCA_963277665.1). Classification (NCBI taxonomy): domain Eukaryota; kingdom Viridiplantae; phylum Streptophyta; class Magnoliopsida; order Santalales; family Viscaceae; genus Viscum; species Viscum album. Next base: position 1,186,127,489 of record OY728121.1, on the reverse strand, counting down.
CGTCCCAGGGTAAAAGTCGATGTAAAAGTATACCTCTCAGCAAGAATTTATTCCTGGAACATCATCCAAAAAGATGTCAGAATACTGTTCCACCACTACAGGATAGCTCGAACTCTCAACATCATCTTCTCTGAGGGTAAGGCTAGCCATCTGATGTGTGATAGGTTGCACCCTCCTCTGGGTAAGTCCATTCTATGCTACAAATGTTCCCTTCTCATCAATGAAGGAAAACCTAGTTCCATTTTCATAGACACACCACACATTGCACCTAATATAGTCTATATGAGCATGGATTGTGGATAACCAGTCCATACCCAAGACGATGTTTTAAGGCCTTGATGCCTCTACTAGAATTTAAAATCTATTCCCTCTCCACCAAGATTAATATCACCTTGATGGAACTATTTTTTAATCATATAATCTTCACTTGCAGGAGTCTCTAATCGTAAGTATTGAGCCAACAAACCCATCAGAATCTCCGAGCTCTGAATGAGGGTCTTGGCAATAAAAGAGTGATTGGCACATATTTCTATATGTACTAAAGCTAGGGTAGAGTAGACACAGATCATACATCTAATAATCTCTAGAGCGCCGTTTTTATATTCCTCAACTTCCTAGATTTGAGCTCTTCCCTATCCTTATGCTCCATATGGTCGTGATGGACCACCTAGAGGTGGTGACGAAAGAACCTTGAATCACCACCCACCGCAGGCTGTATGACTAGATCCTATGCCACATCCTCCACCTTGTGGACCTCCATGCATGAACCTATTCCTCTTTCTCGGCGGTCCCTTTTCCATCATATGGTCATCCTTACAATGGGTCAGGCACTCGAGATCCATGCTACCCTACCCGCCACATGAATTTCACTTCTTTCTCCTCCTCTATAATACTCTTTCCTGTGATCCCCTCAACACCGACCCTATATCCTGAGAACGCCCACAGGAAGGTCTGGCCTGCTTGGGCACCATGGTCATCTATCTACTGCATACTACAGATGACACTTTATCCTAACATCTGGTGGTGGCTCTCGATGTCGGTGCCTACAATGATAGTAAGATCTCCTCCAAAAGTGTTCGCTCTAGCACCACAGCCTGTGTTGAAATGGTGGGAAAATATCATTGCTCTTCTGATCCCGTGTGAGAGATCTGCTCAAATGTCTGGGCCCTGAAGAAAGGGTCTTGTACCATGTCATTGGTGTGGCTTGAGAGATTAGTGAACCCTTCTGAGTACTAGGCCACTTTCATGTCACCCTGTTGTAAGTGCAGCAACTCATGTATACACACTAATCGTAGAGTTCCTGGGATGAACCCTACCCTAAAAAGGCACTTAAATTCCACCGAGGGGAGAATCACCTCATCATGTAACTGTAGTGCCAGACTCCATTATCTCCCATTGGCTCCCTAAAAGTTACTGGTAGCTAGGATCACCATCAGATCAGCTTGTGTAATAACTAATAAAAAAAAACCCTAGCCATAGCCTCCATCCATTCCTTAGCCACATGCGGATCCATCTCACCTCAGAAAATAGAAGCTCTATTCCACTAAAACTCATGAAACATGTTCAGTGGGCATGAACCCTCTACTAGTGGGGATGATGGAATCTACTACCCAATGGGTGCTGGTGAAACTGGTGCACCACCTGATGGTACTATCGCTATAAGTGGGCCCTAAAACGAGACCTCATTGCCCAGTGGGCTATCATCGTGTACACTTTTGGGAATCCAAGCTAGTTGTCTACTTGGAGGCATCCTGAAAAAAAATTAGGTGCACCACAGTCAAAAATTTATACCTACTGATCTGACTCAAATAGATAAAAAGAAAAACATTTCAAAAACACATGCTATCAGTGTTTTCATACACTAAGTCTGAAATCTGAATTCAGGGTCCTGGTGTATGGGTAGGTTAGATGCTGCACCAACATTAGATTCCCCAAACCAAAAACCGCACTCATAACACTTATCATTATTTCCATATTGAAAATATTATAGTCCTAGTTCATTAGAATATCTGACCCATCTAATACCACTTTGTCACCACCCGTCCCATGACTACCCCAAGACTTCCATCCCTAGGCCAAGGGCTAGTGAATATAACCAAAAATGAGTATCCCTATAACAAGAATGCATTTCCTTTAAACATGTAAAAATAGACAATCCATAAACACAACTAAAAACAACCACGTAGTGAACTTTTATAGTAAAAAGTGTACTGACTGAAAAGAGCCAAAATACAATCCCAAATGAAAGGTAAAAGTACAACTAAAGGAGAAAACAACTCTTGGAACTCCCACTATGGATCCTACCATAAGGGTTGGTACTGCTCACAATTAGTAGTCACTATGTCATGTCATGTCAAATGTTTCACCTCTGAGCTCTGTCCAGCCTTCGATCTCTCAGACTCGATCAACCATGTCTATCGTCTGAACAAAACACAACAAGGTGTGGGCATAGCCCATGTAGGGGTGAGTATAAAAATACTTAGTAGGGAGCCCAAGACCCCCAAAGATCTCCCAAAGTTCCAGAAATGAAAGAACACAAACCAAGACCTCAATCACATAACACGACGCAGTCAACAACTCTACTTAGGTATATTCCCATACATATACCTATGTTATCAATGTATACTTGTCTCATACATGATGACACAAAATACTCCAATCTTTAATCCATTTTTACAACTGATACACAAAATAAATATACCACAAAGGTAACACCATGAAGTTAACACCATGAAGTTAACACCACGAAGGTAAGAGTACCACAAAGATAACAACATGAAGGTAACATGACGATGGTAAGAGTACCAAAAAACTTAACACCATTAAGGTAACCCCATGAAGGTAAGAGTTCCACAATGGAAAATACTCAACTAAAATAGGTATATATGTAAGGCACATAAGTACAGATGATTAGTCGAGAAGATAGATCATCATATTATGTCGATTGGGCTACTGCTAACTATAAAAATTCTAACCCACATAAGATCGATAAATACTAACCCCCATTTACACACACATGATCAATAGGTAATAACCCCCACTAACCCATACAGGATATGACCCAAAAAAGATCGGTATGAGCTGACCCACAGAGGATCACTGAGCACTGACACACACACGATCGATATGCACTGACCCATAGAGGAACACTGAGAGATGACCCACACAGGATCTGACCCACACCGGATCAGTGCTGACCCACACAGGATCTCTCAGGACTAACCTCCGTATGATTTGTCTCCAACCACCACCTTTCTACTAGCCACTGGATTCCCACTCATAGCACATTTTGGAGAAACGCACCTTATGTCATTGATTGTACATCATCCACCACAACGTACGAAAAATAAGTATTCCAAAAGATCCCCATTTTGTATGGGTTCCAACACGACAGACGATGAGTCAATTAGATGCCTGGTCTGTGAAATATACGCATTTTAGTTCCAAGGGCCCTGTTTGATTTGGGATCAGTCTCACCTGGCCATACTCTAACATTATACAAAACTCAAGTGGATTATACCAAAAGGACTATCTCACTCGAAGAGTCATAGCTCTGTAGATGGTTCATTAAATAGATGCTCGGAGTTCAAGTTATGGTCTTTTTAGTAAAACTAGGCCTAGAAGGGTTCGGTTCCGGTATGACCCAGTCAAACCTACCCGAACCATTTTTGACCCGACCTAGCCATAACCGGCCTGGGCCAGCCTGGTTTGGCTAGGTCACTCTGCACATGGCCCACTAGGCCGCGAACCATCCCGGCCCGTCTGGGTGGTGTGGCCCGCTGGGCTGGCGCGGCTTGGCCCATAGAGGGGCATACCCCGCTAGGCTCTCGCGGCCCAGCATGTGAAGGGCGCATCCCGCTGGACTCGTGTGCCCTAGCCCACGGTGGGATGCCGCCTTAATGCCACATGAGGCCCGACCCACTGAGGGGCACGACATGCTGGCTGGGGCCCACCCTAGCTAGCGTAGGGGGTATCCCCTCCCACCTTCCTCAAACTACTATGCATTTCGAGATGGGAAGAGGAGGCACCACGTGGCATAGCCATGTCACTGAGGGACCTGTAAGGGCTTTTCATTCCTCAACCACCATAGCTTCATGTCGTGGCTGTGTCTAGTGGCGCACCATCACATGTCGCTTCACCTTTTCCTCCGTGGTCAGCCATTGCCTGCATCCGTACTCGACCATTGAGGCTGGAAAGTCGTGGCCTTTTCCACTGGCGGCACGCAAAGGCATGTCGAACCACTTTTGTGGCTAGATGGTACTGGAGGCTCTACTAGCCACCGCAACATAGTGTCATGGGGTCCTTTTGAGGCACATGGCGGCATGCCACCACCATCACGGTCAGCCGGTGCCGGACCCCGCCATCATCTGTCGGCACAGGTCACCGGTGTCTCCATGCCGGTAGTCTTCCATGGGGAATGCAAGGGTAAACAAGGTAGCTGAGAGACCATGCCTTGTTCATTAAGCCTACGCCCTCAACATTATCATGAAAACATGTGGGAGGAATAATATTCAAAAATATAATGAAATTATAACAAATAAATCCCTACCTCAATGTTGTTGGAGAACGTCCACTTTTGAGGAAGAGTTAGCGTTCGTCCTTCCTACAAAAATCCTCCAATGACTCTACTCAATCGTCACTGTTCAGTTTGTGATTCGGTGGAACTTGTCACCACTCTCTGAAACCGGTCTTGTCCTCCAATGGGTTAGCGTCACAGCAGATTATCAGAACATCATCGCTTGGGGAAGCCATGCCAATACCCCTCCCCAAGCTCGTTATAAATAAGAGAGGGGGAGGGTGAGTAACGCTCATGGAATTAATGGGGGTTCATTTAATATAAACCTTCCTAATTCTAATAGTGGTGTTACAAAGTAGTATTGGAGTCAATAAATTTAATTTATTGACACGTTGTTGAACCTTATACCATTGCTTGTCCGTTGGAGGAAAATAAATGGTAGAAATAAAATAACTTTGTTATTTTATTATTCATTTAAAAGTACAAAAATATATCTTTTTCTCCCGAGCTACTGTGGTTAAAGAAAAGTCTCCCTTAAGTGAATCTCAGTACTGTGGATTTAATGATTCCCTTATATTTTTAATTCGAGCACCAATTTAAATTTTTGAAAATTTCACTCGCACGTTTACTGAATGTACCTAAAAACACATCAGAAATTAATTCTAGGCACATTGAGTCTCGGAATTATGCACCTTCAATTTTCGCAGACTCATAATAATTCCATATAATTAAAAATATTAACATAGAAAATATGGGTCTTTAAATTTAACTAGGGAAGGTGAATCATGGATTAAATTAACCTATTCAGCTAATAGTATATAAATAATAAATTTCCATGATTTCATGTGGTGACTTCAATTCATTTCACTAGAAAATAAAAACATCCTAAGCTTAAGGAATATAGTAGTTTGATTTTTATAGGGATATTATCCCAAAATGGTTTTCCATGGAAATATTTGGGGGTTCTACCCACTATGTTCTTTGTACGAACTATAGTATCAATGTGGTGTTACAGCCTAAGAGTAAATATAGTGTATATCAACATAATATGGATGGAGAAGAACAAATAATGATATATTTCTCAATAGACCAATGGAACATATCCATAAACCTGTATTTATATTCTATCATGATTCCTCACACAATGTTTTATACAAACTATGTGTCACATAGAACCCCAATGTTAGACAATTTTTTAGTGTTATATACCTCATTTTTAATATGTGTTCTTATAATTTTTTGAAATGAACTCATCTACTTAAAGGTGATCATGAATAAATGACATAATTGTATTCATATCACACGACCTTGCATATGTGAAAGAACCATTAAGGATATTGATGAATGTACTGAATTTCACTCATCGTGTGTTTTTCTATCCTATAATCCACTATGGGTGAGAAGGGAAATTTAAAACTAGTAAAAATCTCGTCTATGAAGAATTTACAGACCCACACTAATTTTTCAAAATAATTAATTTCAATAATTAGTTTCTAGATAGGAATTTATAAAATATGAAATCCTATTATAATTTATGATGAGAATAAAATAATCTATACATAATTTGTTTCACCAATTTAAATCATGATGAAATTAATGGAGGTTTTTCATGATATATAAAACCCGAGAAATGTGATCATGTGATTATTCCACTGTGAAGATAAAAATTGAATGAGTCCCCCTATTCATTCAATAACATCCATTGATGATAAGGTTGATAACATGGAATTCATGAGAGTGATTAATGAAGGAGGAAGAATTAATTTGATATGTTACACTACATTCCATTTTTTAGGATCCAATTTTGACTGAATAACCATCAATCTCGGGTCCTATAAACATTATAATTTCATGTATAAGCATCATCTCTATGTTTTTTAATAATGGTCATGAAAATAAATATATATTCATATGTATGTGATGATTAAAATTATAGAATGATAAATTCACATGTGGTGCCATTCTAGAGGAAAAATTTAGGATTGTCATTTGAATGTTTAAAATATAACGATCCTTGATGATCTCTAGAAGTAGAATTTGAAGCTATATTAACCAAGATTTTAATGCATGGATTATAATTATTTTACCACACAAATATTATATAGACACATGGTGATATTTTATGTCCAATAGTGGAGTGCTTTGTGATCTACCCTGTTGTTAGAATAAAAAAGAGTTGACAAATCATGACTATAAATAAATATGATTACTATATATTTGTAAAACTAAATGATTAGGTATATATTCATTACTATTATTTAAGATATTTCCATTTTAATTCTTTGTTTCTATAATTTTATTTTCAATATTCATATTTTAATAAAAATTGATCTCATTATTTCTATAGTTTCTATATTTCTCTCTCTAAATTCTCTATTTATAATGCTCCCCATATCTATCTTTACAATTACCCATAACACTCATCATGGTGAGAAACAGACCCATGACATTGCTGTGGTGGTTGTTTTCACTATGTTCAAAAATTCATTCATTAATATTTTGATCATTTATTTTCTATTTGTTGTAATGGAGAGATAAGTGTTATGATTTTGAGTGATAATTATTAACCATTACATGGAATAACTATCATACACATTTCATTTTGTACCAAATCATCATTCCCTCCCATATCATGGTCATACAATTTATATAATGGGGTTTTCTGAGTTAGAGGTATGAAATGAAATATGATGGAGATGTGTATTGAAGGTGTTTAAATCGGAATATTGGTGTGAAAACCATTCATTAATATTGGAAGAGTTTAGGTTTAGTGTTCCAAATAGATCTCAGTGGAATAAGAATTTTCACACTATAATTTGAGGATAGTTATTTGTGTATAATAGGATGGACTATAAAATCGAATTTATGAGGTAATAATAAAAAATTATGAACCTATGTATCCAAATTTAGGACCATGTTAATTTTAATAATTGTATTAAATTTGTATTCATTTTAAATATATATTAAATTTATATTTTTTTACATTGGAAAAAATCCTCATATTTCTTTTTCTTTCAAAAAATATAAAAAACCAAACATATATTAAGAAAATATCGAATATTTATTATTCGAACACAAAATCATTTTAAAGGAGATAACAATTATCACCCACAATTCTGAACATTGAAAATAAATAATTTATATTTTACACACTACAACAGTATTTCACACATTGTGGGAGCCTATTAGAAATCATGCTTAGGGTGTTCCAATCTCCCTCACTAAAATTAAATCGCATACATTCACCTAGAGGAAGTCTCAGGAATGAAATAAAATGATTGGTAAGTGTACCTACCATCAATTTGGTCATATTCTTCCTATATACTCTTCAAGATAAAAAATGATCTCTAAATAGCCCTTCTATGGTATAGGCACTATTGATTCATTTCAATCTAGCTATGTAATTATCTACCTTAGATATTATTTCAAGAACATCCACATAGGTAGGTATGAATACAATAATTATCATTTCCAAAAGTCTGGCATTAAAAAAAGTTCAATGTATCTATCATTGAGATTATCATTAGTTATGATATTTGGAGAAATAAAGAACAATAGAAAAATTCAGGAATCATACTTGTTTAAAAACCTACTCCCATCTTCTCGGGTCATGACCTTTTAGTCTTCCGGAACCCTCAACGTATTTGTGTAAAAGTAATGATTAAAAATATTGTTATGCATTTCCCATGTGATATCGTCAACCCTCTCTAATTGCACCTCATATTTCATACACATCCTTGTTTTCCCTCCAAACATATATATGTATAATACCACATTATATTTCTATGGGGACTAAATGAAAATGTAAATGTCGTTGATATTTTATATCCACTTGAAAGGATTGTGGGAACCTTTATAAATATGAAATATTGGTGATTTCTTCTTAAAAACTATTCAAATTGACTTCCATTATTGCTTCATCTCATACATCATGCTATCCAATAGAGTAGATGATCCAGATAACCTATTTGAAAGTACCATGGTCTACTGGAAGTATAGACCATGATACATGTGTTGAAGTTCCCTCTCTTGGGATCATAGAGGCCTTTCTATGAGACATAATATTTAAAACATGGAATTTATAACTCAATTACCACACTTTTTTTAATCAAAAAAATAGAATTCGTAACAAAAAAACACTCAATTACTTTTAAATAATTTATAACAACAGTCATAATGATTCTAAATACCAAATGGAAAAAATGGATATTTAAACATTCCTTTAGTATATATTGTATGGTCATAGTGTTGTCTAGAATATCCTCTATCCATGAATGTTCCACTCGAAGGTGTCCAGACCAAGATTCATGGATGAAAGACTATTTTCTAGATGTTGTGACTATACAATGCACCTTTAGATTCCTTCATTTTTTCATCCTAGATCCTCAATTTTGAAAATTAACAATTGGGTTCTTCTGGAAAATAATAATAAATGGTAAAAAATATCATATTTCATCAATATTTCTTCAAAATTGATCTCAAATAAAAATTGAAATTATACACTACCAATTGAATATTGATGATAATTATGGATAAGTGTTTGAAATGAACTCCCCACACCTACCTCATGAGCTCTAATGGACTCATATACATTCTAAATTTACTCCTGCCATAGAAAAAACTATATGATAATATTTTTAATAAAAAAACTAGGTTTAATAGACGCATCACCTGATCCAGAGAACTATAAATATTGAATAACATTCTTAATCATTGTCGTTTGGAGATAAGAACTACTGTATCAATATATGACCATTGGTGAATTAGTCAACCCCAAAATCCAAAAATGTAATCTTATGTTCCACCCATTAATATGATATATGGATCCCCATGGTCATGTATATTTAGTTTTAAAATTATTAGTGGACCAAATGAAGCGTAATTTAACAATGATAACCCCAAAACTCATAAACGCCACAATGATAATTTTAACAAATTAATTGACAACATATGTGAATAAAATAAAAAATAATAATTTCAAATATTAAAAATTAAAATATAATATACTATAAAATCACTGAGGATCCAAAAAATACACCAAAAATCAAAAAAAATCCCATTACTCATGGTCACGACCACCACTATTCTAAGGAATGGTGATGAACATGGCAATGATCTTCCGTGTTGTTTTTTACCATTTTATTTACATGTAGAATATAAAACCACATGTACATACACCCATGGGTATATTTAGGATGTGATCAAAATACAATTAGGATACCACTATGAATCTGAATAGTTTATTTCTCAATAAGAACTCTTACTTTTAGTCTACAAAGAATATTTTTGTTGACTATGGTATAAACTATTTATAAAAACCATTGGTTTCTTTAACACTAGATAAAAATAATTTAAAATCATGTATAAGGAACTAATAATTTTATTATAAGGGTAATGTGAGTAACTAAAAACAAAAATAATGGAAATATATATAATATGTAACACTTCTTAATAAATTATAATAAAATTTTCATGGGCTCAAACCTATGGGTATATGGAAACTAGGACGTCCTCGATGAACATTACCTAGCATACATGAACTAAAATGTTGTGAGACCTTTTTTCTTCTCAATAGGTTCATGATCCATCCAATTATCTATGTCAATCTAATTTGGAAACATTCCCTTGCTAACAGACAATATATATAAGGTTTCTAGTCATCATGGTTAGTAACACGCTTAGGATCTCCCATTTTTAATCCATTACAAGAAGAAAAATCATATGAACATACCAACATAATAAATGTTTACTCATAATTAGTAAAACATCAATAAATAATAAATCCCTATTTTTATTATTATTTTAACAAAAAAAATACAATTTAATCAATTTCTCCAATTCCTTTTCCGTAAAAAGCAGAAATTTAAAAAAATAATTTGAAATCAATAAATTATTTTACAAATTAAAATAATCAAAATCAACAAGAATAAACCAATCATAAAATAATCATCAAAATAATATTAAAAAATTACACCCATGTAAATCCCTCGAACCCAATGTATTTTAGGGGATATTTCTAATTATGTATAGAAAACTGCCTCAAACTCAATATAAAGTCATTGACTTTGATTAAAAAAAGAGTTAGAAATTTGGAATACTAAAATTAATAAAAATAAATTAAATTTTATTTAAAACTCATCAATAACACTAAAATTTTAGTCATTGGGAATCTTTGGTTCTAATAACTAAGGGAGAATTAATGAAATTGTGATAGAGGTAGAAAAGACAAAAAAACCCTTGGAAATCAAGGCTTCCCTGTAACACCCCAGGTAAATAAAGAATATGACATTTTCATATTTATCCATATTTGTGAATAAAATATTAATATGAATTTAAAGGGGACACTATGCTCGATGGCGTACCCAACACGCAACAACGAGTTTCTTGGGAATCTTACGTTGCACTTTAATAATAAAATAATATTATTTTAAATGGTAGTTAACATGTAGTTGTTGTATTGGCGGGAATGGATAGAAATAACTAAAATATGATTATATATGTTTTTTAAATTATTTTATATTTATCCAATAAAAGATAAAGGCTTAAAATACGGAAAGAATTCAATTTTAGGCTTTTATACCCTAATTTTCACTAAAGGTTCACTTATCACCTTTTGATGGAGAACTGTCATTAAATATAGTTTTGATCACTCTTATACATTCTTTTGGACCAAATAAAACTCTTCTTTAGAATCGGGACATCAAATTTTACTTTGTGTAATTTTTTTGTATTTTTCCGATAAAGTTCATTCTTTAATGAATAGTGTAAAATGTTGTATTTTAATTCAAAACCTCATTTTAATATAATTTATTTATATGATTAGATTATATTTTGAATTTGTTTTAAATTGAAATTAGAATATATTTTTACCATTTAATCCAATAGTGGTCGTTGGAATTAATTTCACTTTGAAACCGAACTTAAACTAGTATCAATCTTTTGATACTTATTGTTTCATAAAAACACGCTATTTGTCATGACAGTGGGAATTAATTATTAAATTAATTAATGTGACTTATATGTTTTTAATTTTGTAAAATAGACTTCATTTTTGAATTCGGAATATCGAATATAGCTTAGAGTGAATTTTTGGTAATTTTCTGAAAAAACTCCAATTTTTGATGAATAGTGAAAACACTAAGTGGTAATCAAGCAAACTGATTTTTCAGTTAAATGAAAGTTTACAACTAATGTGTATTGAATTTTGAAAATCCGACATACATGGTTGTCATTAGTATGTAAAATGTGGTTCAATGGGGTGAAAATAATTTTTTGGTGAATAGTAACTTTTTTTCATTAATCGCGATTAGAGGTAATTAATGTAATTTAAGGTAAAAATGATATTATAAATATGTGAAAACACCATGACACTTGTCCTACACCTATTGGGTGAGTCATGGCCGACCAAGACAACTCATGGGTCGATTTAGGGGACCCCATGGAGCCACTTGGGTAAGATAATGACTTTAATGCATTTTATAAAATAAAGGTGAAAATGACACTAACATAAATTGTTTTACTAAAACAATTTTTGAATGGGGTTCTACAAGTCCAAATTTTGACTATAAATATTCATTAGAAATCTAAAATTATTTCCTACATCATAGTATTTTTTTTATAATTTTTAGATATTAAATAAATTAATTTAATTACGACATCATGATGATGCAACGATGACCTCATTATTTAACGATTTAAATAAAATGGAAAGATAATGTAATATCTAAGACCTAAACTTGTCCAAAAACTATTGTATGGGAATATTTCGAAGCCTTATCATCTTATATTCGAAATATATCAATGTGGGACCTTAGAAATTCGAAACACTTTTGAAAATAAAATAATAGTTTCATGATTTCCAAAAGTTCTCCTCCTCTCCTCTTATAAAAGGCCCCCACCTCTACCTCATTTCACACACTCCTCAAGCCTTTGGCTCGGCCATACCCTGACCATTTACTCTCTCCACATCCCTCTCCTCATCCTAGAGGATTCCCTTTGGGCAGAATCCTTTCAAAGGAAGCCTTTAAGCTTAAATCAAAAGGAGTTACACTTTTAAAGGTAATTCATTCTCTCATGTTCATTTGTTTTATTTTGCTTCTCCAACCCCATAAACTATTTTTATTTACTTCTTTTGTAACAACACCAGTATCTTCAATATAATAGGATGTTTTTATAAGATTTATTCGAGCTACACTCTCACACAACTACATCAAATGGTTAAAGAACATACAGTTTCTGTGGATGGCGAAATTCTGCCTCCCGAAACGATGATTGTTCAATACTCATCTAACACCTTCAAAGGTGGCCATTATGATGTAACTATTTTTATATATGATATATAATATGTTTATTATTTACTTAAGATTCTGTATTTTTCATTTCTGTCTTACCTTTATGGCTTCCATTATGGGTATATGCGATATCTTCATTTTAGGAAGTGCGGACTACCGCCCCCTCAAAGTGATGTGATTCGTTAATGCCATATGTGGGACGTATAAAGTATGGATTTAATGTTATTATATATGATGTTATACTGGAATTATAATATACCTATATATCATTATTATTTCTTTCCATTAAAGTATGAGATAGAAATGAAAGTAGCGTTCATGCGTACATACGGCTTACCGTCTCCATGAACGGTGCATTTCATTTCTTATCCCCAAATGTAATGTACTATTATAAGTACATGTATGTAATGGATATATATGATGAATTATACATCTAAATGATGACTATAATTCTGGAATTAAGATATACATAACTCTCAATTAGTTTTAATTCCATTAATATGAAAAAGAAATGAAATTAGCGTTCATGCGTACGTACGGCTTACCGTCTCCATGAACGGTGCATTTCATTTCTTACCTCTAAATGATTATGTGATATTATAAATAAATTTATATTCTAGATATGTATGATATATATGATATCCAAATCAGGAATGTCATTCTGGATATAAAGACCCTTTGACCACACGAACAACATGTAATTGTAAGAAATCCACTTTCGACTTAAGAACCAAATATCAACAAAACAAACATTATTAACTTAAATGATTACATAATGTTTATAACATGGAAGTAAGTGATATAAAAATAATAATGAACTTGAAAAAGGTTCTTAAGAAAATAGAAATTAACTCAAGTTTATTATTCAGGACGTTAAAGAACGATCGAGTCAAGTCGGACCTGAGGAAAGGGATCCTACTCCTCTCTTTCTTTTTATGTACACTCTTTTATGTCATTCCTTTTAAGCTCATCTTTCTTATGATTGGGATGTTATTTTATATTAATCCTACTTTACTTATTATTTTCATATGATGAGAGACCCTATTTCCTCTCATCAATCCTTTTTGGATGTTTTAAGTGGCGCCGTTAGGCTGCTGAGTTTTCGTAAGGGATTTTTCATCTCACTTTTATTCCTGTGAGATTTATGCTACATTTGCCACAATTTCATTTGAGTGGTTTATGTACTGCCCATTATTACACTTCTTTTGTAATATAATTCCATTTATGGGTATTTACATATTCATTTTATGACACTTCTTCAATGGGGTGTACTTTTCGAAAGTTACCCAAGTCAGTAAGGGAACCTTTCACCCTCCTCATTTTAAAAGACTTTGTTTGTTATGTCTTTTAATTCACATACTATTATGTTGGGATATGTTCTTTTATATCCTCATTGATGTAAATTTCATGTCCAAGTGATGAGATTCCCATTTTATCTCTCATCAACTCATTTTCTGAATTTTTTATGTGATGCCGTTAGGCTGTCGAATTTTACCAAGGGAACGTTTTAACCCAATTTCGATTTCTTTGGGTTCAACATGTAGTTATTGAATATGTCATCCTTTTAATATGTGTGAATGACATTTTATTGTTTTACACTTAATATCCATTTATATTGGGTGTATTTATATTTTTCACACATAATTTTGAGATTGATTTATCCTTAATTTAAGGATACCTTCTTTATAAGGGATTTCATCACATTTTACATCCCTATTGAGACTTCATTGTTGTTATGCACCAATTCACTCTTATATGGTGTATATACTGTCCTTTGGAATATTATATCATGAATCCGTTTATTCTCATGATATTATAAAGTTGTGATTAAATTTTATTCCTCAATTATTGTATTCAAGTGTGTCTCATTTTGGTAAAAACCCTTTGACCAAAATATCGCTTTAAATGTGTTAATGATTTGTTCTTATTAATATCCATGTTTTCAAAATGGTTTTAAGGATTTATTTATATGGATATTAATTGTTTAAAATGTTAAAAGCTTCAAGGTGGTATGGGACACTTTGATTCAAAATTCTCCTTATTAAATGTTTTAAATGTTTTGGAAATGGTTTCTTTTTGAACGGATTCATTATTTCAATATACTAAAATGTTATATTGAGATTGAAATGTGGAAATATTATGTTTCCTTTATGCATGTTTTATGTGATATGTTTATGTTATGGTTCTTGGGCATTGTTATGAAAATGGGTGGTTCCGTGATAAACTAAGGGTGGGTGAGCCCGATATAGCTCTCCAATGCATTGGGTAACGCGAAGGAGTGAAACATTACGGTTTCTCCGAAGAGATTTAGGGAATATACTGTGATGGGTATTCCAAACGTAACCAAGTGAGTTACTCCCTACGTAAGAATGTTATGAATGCCTCATGTTACCTTTATGTCTTATGATTTCTATGATTTATTCATGATTTGATGAGGTATGTTAAAGTGCCTATGTTTTATGGGTAAAGTATGATTTCATTCTTATGTATATATGAACTCATGTTTCCTTTCCATATTTTTATAACCCTTACTGAGCTTTTTTTATGCTCACACCATGTTTTTGAAAAGTTTTTCACAGGTCAAGGGAAGGTACATGATAAGATGATAGAGTCAAGGATGAGTCAAGAAAGAATCCATGTTTTATTTTAAATATGTTTCCGTTGTTGGGAAGAATGAATCCTGTCTTTTATGTAACCACTTTGTTTAAAGGTGGAATGTAATGCAAGTTTCAAGATCTAATTCTCTAAAACTCTAAACCTGAAAAGATCCTCAACATGTAATCTTGTGATAACTCAAGATTATGTAAGGTTTAAGGCTGGGGCCTTATATTCCCTTAGTGGAATTATCCAAAATTCCTCGAACATCCACAATAATGTATGGTGGAAGGAAGTTAAATGATAAGATATGTCTGGATTTTGAAAAATGGTTAAGTGGGAGGTGAGGGTTAGTTAAATTAAATAAGGGTAAGATAGTCATCTAAATTTTTTTTTAAAATTTGGAAGGCTAAAGGGTTCAAATGCTTGGTTTTAAAATGTTTTCACTAATCATATGGGTTATAACCATAAAAATTAAATTTTTATGTTACATAGGGATCTCACATAGTTTAAAAAATCATTCATAAACCATGGAAAACACCATTTGAATCTCTTTTCCTCCTTCTCATAGTAAATTATATGGTCATCACATAACATTCTCTATATTTGTTCCCACAGGTTTTTTCTTTTTTTAAATATTAATCTAATACACTTACAATATTAATAAAAAAATTAGATAAAAATAAAAATTCAAAATAAATATGTTTCTATGACCCAACAGGTGTAAACATTCAAATTTCCCCTTAAAAAATAAACCATGCATGTTGAGATGAATTCTACCATCCCATGAGAATGATTACCATCTATGTTTTATACCCCAACAAGGAAACATTTCCATTATTAATGGAATAAAATGGTGTGAAACCAACACCTTTTTTACTACTATATTTATGGAAAAAATTCAATATATGAACAAAATTATGGTCCATACCCACCATATCATCCACAAACAATGCCAGACAATTCTAAAAACCAAGAAACAAAGAATCAAATATAAAGAAATGTGGACCAAATTTGATACATAACCATAATTTAGGAATTAACATAGAAAATTAATATACTATTACCTTAAATTATTGAATCTCACATAAAATTATAAACCATTGAATCACACCATTTTTCAATCCTTTTTAAAAACACGTTTTATTATTCGTTGGTTTGTTGTCAAAATTCAATCAAAATGTAATATAAACCACCCTTTAGCCACAACAATTGTAACATCCAAAAATAAATTACACATTATATAGACTTCACATCCACCACACCAAACTCAAACATTTTAATATCCATAGGATGGAATAAATACCATGAGATAAGGAAATATATGAAGTGAAGGTATTTTCCCTCTTTGGAATATATATTTCCCAATATATTATCCTAGTAGAAAACAATAAAGTCTAATTATTATTGATGATAAATTATAATTAAATCATATACCACAATGTATGAAATGTTTAATTATAGTTGATAATTTTTATATTTATGAAGTAATATAAATAGTCCTTTAATATTATGTGGACACCATGCAGGTTCCATTAAAAGAATAAGTAAAATCAATTAATTAGATAGAGTAATGACATATAAAGGATATTTATATAGATAATATTTTACAAATTTTTTATGAATTTCAATTGTTTTAATCATCCCAAATAATCAATTTGATCATATATGAATCAGTTTTGTATTTATGATGTCTTTTGAGCAAAATGGTGAAAACACTTAATTCTAAATTTTAGAGAGATTTTTACATCAAGGGTATTTTTTCATTTTCATAAAAACAATAAGTCCAAATTTTGTGACTAAATTATTTTTAGAATCATGATTTTATTTTTATCAACATTGTCTTCTGGATGAGGAGCTGATTCATCCATCTAAAGGGACTAAAAAATCATTGAAGTTGGACATTTTTTCTGACGAACAGCATGGACCCCACCACTATAACAGAACCACAAAACGTCTCACACACATCCAAATGAGGTTCCAATACTTGGGATATCAGGAGGACACATAATGGGAGCTCTAAAACAAATTCAGAGTATATTTGAAGTCATTAAAGCTACCATTGGATGTTATATTTTATAAGGAAGCTTCTTGGAAGCGGCATCTAGAAAACAATCTCCAATAAAAAATTCCGAACTCATTCATCTTCTGTCAAATGGAGCTGATATTGGTAGGGTGAACGGAAAACATATTTATACACAACATTGAAGAAGGGATACATACATGAAACTTCCATTTAATGTGTAAAAAGCACATAATATTTTAGAGGACTGGATTCTGCCTATAAAAGGAGGCCCTCACCTCCTTCCCAAATCATCCCATTTCTCATCCATTACATCAAGGCACCAAGGAGGAGTTCTCCACCGTGGGAGTCCAGCCTCAAATCTTCCCCATTTATTTTTAACTTATTTATTTTCTTTATTTTTTTAGTTTTAAATTGTAATTTATATTTCCTATAAATTCATGCATTGTTTTTATTATTGTGTCTGCCCATCCAACCTATTTTCTACTCCCATCTTACCATCGTGAACTCTAATATTAATGATCATGAGTAACTAATATCTGGAATATCCTGAGGGAGTAATCAGTTTCATGAACACAAGACCATGTTTTTAATATTATTTTAGTTAATTCTAATGATAATTTATAGTGGGTGTAATCCTCACTGTGGATGTCTAAGGATTAACTTCTTAATCTACAACCATTTTCCCTAGATTGAGTATGTGGATGGAGGGTGTGCTTGGAGATCTCTATGTAGAATTTTCATTCATAACTATGGTAGATTATGGTGTTCACACATACGATGGAGTGTGTTCACTAAGAATATTTGAAGCTGGTCAATGCAGGTGCTCCCAGAATGTTCTCTTGGGATAACTTCCTTTCTTCCATAATTCCATTCTGTTTAGCATTCCAAGTTAATTTATAATTAAATGTTAGTTTCCTATTATTTTTCATTTCAATTATTTTATTAAATTCTATTTATTTCCTAAAACATAAAATAACAAAAATAATTACTTCTTAGATGAATTAGATTAAGTAGGTGTACGAACTGAGAAAGATCCTCATGTGAGACGACCCTGGCTAGCCACTATACTACACTAGGAAAATTAAATTTCTTTTTTCACACCTTACGATATACATGAATCTGATATACATGTATTGACTAATATTAAATAAAAATATATATAACATTATACTAGTATGAAGAAATATATTAACCCATATTCTTCCTAATATCCTCTTTCATAAACCTCATCACTCTCCCACAATAACCCCTTCACATACCTATATTTTGTATAAAAAGATCAATTTGTATCTCAAGACTAGACATGTTATGTGTGATTATATCATACATAGTAAGAAGTCACCAAATTAATCCTACAACAACCATATAACATGGTGTATATAGTAAAAACCAAATGTTAAATGAAAAAATATATATAAAACACAACTCTTTTATAATATAATTATGAAAATTAAATAAAATAAATGGGTTGATGTAGGTTTTTTTGTTCTAATCAATCTAAAAAGGAACCGAATGATATCATCATTACTATTAACTCAAAATACATGTCAATAAAAAAATTCATTGGTGGATACCTATATATAACTAACAAGGTGAAAATATACCAACCATATTAATAAAAGGTAATCATATTCCATAAATAAGAGTTGTAGAAACATGATGTCTTCCCAAAACTGAGTCACATTTCATAAACAATGTTTGGGAACCTGAGTTCATATATTGAATAATGTTACTACACCATTTCACCTATCCCACAATACATATATAAATATAATGTGTAATATGTTTAAAAATGTGTTGGATATGAACTAAAATAATGGATATTGTACTTTATGATATCAAAAAATTGTATCTTTTAAGATATGGATACCAATTCCAATATCAAGGCTTGTGATCGGATACCAATTTTGTGTATGATGGGGCACATGATATATGATATCTGTAATGAAATGAAATTATATAAATAAAATTCCCTTTTTCTGATTGAAATAAATTTCCTTTTTATGTATTATGGTTATATAGAACTAATTTATTTCATTGTCATTGGGGATATTACATCCTATAATTTTTAAAATACGGTTAATAATCGTAAATTTTGATAATATACTCATTTAAGAGTGATCATATGATTAGTAAAAATATAGGTTTATGATAAACCAAATTAACATAGAGAAAATAAGTAATGGAATCCGCTTGTAGGATCATATCCTATGAAGTATATTTATCAGAGAATAAAATGGATGTAAAATCCATAGTATTTTCCCATAACCATGCCCAATATGAGATCCAAAAACTAAATAATGATCAAAATATTTTATAGCATAAGATCAAGCTCATAGAGATCACAACACAAACAATGAACTCTGAAACACCACAAGAAAATATCACCATTTTTCACTATACGCTTAGGGTGTTCGATTGTGTAATAAAGGTATGTAATTGAATACCCTACTAATATAATTATTTTTATTTTATATCATAAAAAATATATTTACTTCTTATAATAACAACTTTGAAAATGATATTGATTTTGATACATGAAAACAAAAAAATTATTTTTTTATAATATGGAATATCAAATATGATATTTTTCATGATGAATTCAAGAAATATAAAAATAAATGATATATAAAAATAATAACAAAATCAAATAGTATTTACTAAATATAAATGATAATATAATTTATGTAAAGTCAAATGTAATTTTTATAAGGGTTCGAAAACTATTATTGTACAAAGAGTAGAATTTATCAATAAATGTAGATTCTTCTATGAGAAATGAAAATTCACATATCCAGATAAATAGTTTTATAAAATGAATATTATTTTTTTGATTAATTATATTTAAATTATCCAATGGTTATTTTTGTATAATTTTTTAAGACAACACATTTTCTATGTAAAAATTAAACACGCTATATATATACGTGTCTATAATGACATCATAATTATTAAAAATTGATAAAATAAATTCTATAATGTGTATATAAATGAAAATATATATTCTACCTTTAAAATATTTTTTTAGGTTAATATATTAGTTTTATAAATCCATTATGAATCCTCCAAAACCTATATTATATTTCATTGCTTTACAATTAATTATTTATAGTCATGACCCACATCCATATCACTAAGGTTTATATTTTATTTATTATAGACCATTTAATTATAAAATAACAAAAAACACTCATTTATGTAAGATTGAATGGGAAAAATAGGGAAAAGATTGTAGATTTTTATTACATTATTTTATAGAGTCCAAAACCTTAGTTGAGGAAATAATAAATAACTCCCCATACTTTTCATATATAATAGCATCCAATCATCAATTATTCTGCAATAAAAAATATTATATAATGTCCTTAATATTCCCTCCTCCCTCCATAGTCCTACCATACTACCCCCATTCTCTTTATAATCTCCTCCCCAACTTTTGGAATCACCCTTTCAAGGTAATGGATTTCCCTCTCATATTTTATATTCAAGAACTTTCTTTATGATTGGACTTTTTTAATATCAATTGATTCTATTTTAATAACATTTTAATAATCATTTTAATTTCCAATTTATTTGATTATAATTATAGATCATTTATCTCTTCTCTTTATTCCGATTACCATTGTCGTTACAATACCTAAATTGAATAAGGGGCCTCTCTCCCTATTCTTTTCAATTCAAGGACCTTCTTTGTATTTAGCCTTTTTAATCTCAATTATTAATTATTTTCATGCATTTATAAAGATACATTTATTTTTAAATTAATAAACTAATAATAATATATAATTTATCCCCTATCATTAATTCATTTATCAAAGACGTTACTAAGCTGAAATTTAGTAAGGGAACCTCTCTTTATCTTCAGTATTCTAAAACTAATTTATGTAATTCACATTTTCATCCAATTAGTATTGATGATATATTCTCTTTCATAAATCTATTACTTAAAATATTATTCCATTTGATTAGTTCCCCATTTATCTATCATAATATATCTCTTCATTCCTTATGTACCCCAAAAATGATTTCGATATTATCCTATGATTTTATCATGCCATGTTTATTTCATGAATCCTCTTTTTATTATGCATATTAATTCACAAATATTAATCTTGTATTATGTACTTACATATCCATTATACATACCTATTCAATTACAAGTTATTATAGTACCATTTCTCTCTCTCATTTAAAAATTTTATGAATCTTCATGTACCGCCTTAACACTTCTTGAATGTCACTATGATTTTCCATATCAGACTATTTTGAGGTGTATACACATAACCATTTACACTCAAGGGTAATTAAATAGTTTTTTATAAACACAATTGATTGAGGACAATAATCATAGTAACACGAAATCATTAATCATATGATAAAATTTCATGATTTTTTTTATTATGTTATACAATCAATGCGCGAAACGTATGCATTTACATGATTTGATTATGATGGGTGTTCCCAGACAGTGCTCCAATTCATCAGGTAATGGTTTAGCCTCATGAGATTCATTTTGTGGTGTACATGAATAAATACATATAAAATTATGATATAACTTATTCATGGTTAACCATCAACCATGATTATGATGTCATGTTTAATGATTTTCAACATTCCATTGTCTCCATTTTGTTATCATATATATCATGCCTCACTAATCAATTTTATGATTCTTACCCATTTCATGTCCCATTTAAATTCATATTGTATAACCAGTAATAATTTTTCATGTTATTCTATGTTTAATCTATTACATGGATCTATATATCACCCCTTTATTATGAAAGACCCTGAGTTATCTCAATTATTTTTATGAATGATGATATATTATGAGTATGTTAAAAATGATTTCAATAATGTGGATGTACCACATGTTTTTATATAGTTACATAATTTAAAAAATAACCCAAATATACTAATACTCTCAATATTATAGGTTGTATTATGTATAATCCTTTGTAATAAATATTGAATTTATGTGTATCAAATGAAGAGTTTTTATAGTTGGTATTTGAGTAATGTACAATTATTTTTTTGATTAGGATTAGAATTATATTGAAAAATCCATATGAATAATACTAAACACATGAAAAAAACCCTATATTTTATTAATGTATTGAGTAATTGGATTCCAAGAAAATATATACCTATCAAGATACTACAACAAAATTTCTATGAGGCACAATGGTACGTTTAGGTAATAATCTAGAAAATGGTTCCCTTAGATAGACTTAATCATCACATAGTGCATGACAGTAGGCCTTTAGTCACACATATACTGACACTCCATGTGGATATACTTTGATAAATTTACAATCTCATTGATAACCATTTTTTTAGTAAAAAAATTCCCATAATATTGTATGTTGGGTAATAGATCGCGGAATAAATGATTTAACCATTGAAATTCATAAGATACAGATATACCTGTCATTTATCTATTACCCCTTTAATGTTATTGGATTCCTATTTAAGATTTTAATGGGTTTAAAGTCATCATGACTAAGTCTATTTTTTATAATGTAAGTTGTTAGGTCTAGATTCAAAAAGTGAAATGTTGGGTGTTCATGCATACTTCTACATCTTCCTATAAATCATGAATTTTTTATATAACTATTAAATCCCTCCCACAAATCATGGAAGTAAAGATTTTAGTGAGAAATGATAATTTTTTCATTATGGAAGCAAAATTATATAACTGATATCCTTTCAAAAAATTTTGGATGAACTTTCTGACATCATTTTTAACATTAAAATTAGTGTAATTTTACTCAATTCTGGGTATAGATTGGATTTCCTTAAATAAAACCCAAATAAATTTATGGGAGAAGTAAAAATTTATCTATATCTCTAATCATACTATAATTATGTACATGTTCAAGGGGGCGGATAAATCTTCTATAGTACCAACATGTCAATATTGGATATGATTCCCTATATGAAAGCATATATATCTTTAATGAATGAGTTTATGGAAATGATCACCATTAATTAAATTCGCGTTGCAAGGGAATTTGTTGGTGGGTTTCCACTACATTTTCCTAGTCTTCCTCCAAACCGAGATGTGGAATTTTTAATCGAGATCATACTAGGGGATTTTCTAATATCCATGAATACATATAGAATGGTTGTTGGGGAACATGAAGATCTGATGAAATGACTACATGAGAATATAGATAATGTGTTCATATTCCAAATTTCCTCACCATGGGGTTAACCAATCATCTTTATCATTAAAATGGATGGAACAATGATTCTTCTCATTAATTATAGTGATCTAAAAAATATCACCATAAAGAACAAGTATCCTCTTCCACGGATTGATTAATATATCAATCATCAATGTGGATCAAAATACATTATAAAGGAGGAATTTAGAATTTGGTATTATCAATAAATGGTTAAGAAGGAGGATATCCCACACAATTATTTCAATATAAGGTATAGCAAGTATGAGTTCATAGTAATTCCATTCATAATTGAGTGTTCTCTATGAATCCTTAGGGACACTATGAATATAGTCTTTAGAGATTAAATTAATATATTTTTTGTAACAATTTTTTTGATATTTTAATATTCTCCAAAATAAAGAAGGGGCATGAGAAGCATCTAAGAACTATGCTAAATACCTTAACAAAAGATAATATTTATGAACTGTATTAAAAATTTGTCATTTTGTTGAAGGAGGTCTCATTATTAGGGAGTTTTATCACCTGTAAAGGGATATATGTGGACCCCATAAAATTTTGGAATAAAATGATGGATAAGACTAACCAATTTGATGGAAATCAGCATTTTCCATCGATTTGATCGATATATCATCTATTTATATGAAATAGTTTAGGATTTGAAAAGACTATAACTTAGAAAACTCAGAATAAATTCATTGATTTCTATAATAATTATTGACAAGAGATCTTTAATGAGTTAAAAAAGAGGCTTATCACTGCACTTGTACTTATTCTACCAACAAGTGTGGAACTTTTTAGGGTTAAAATTAATGTTTAGAAGAAATTATTGGGACATATAATTATTCATAATGACCAAGAGATAGCTTATTCCTCAATGAAATGTATTACTAATTAATACATCCAAAAATTCTGAATCTATAGTTTGATTTAATAATATTCATATTGAAAATACATTGGAATTTTCAATTTCTGGAGAAGTGTCAAATATATATGGATCATAAGACCCTAACGTATATATTCATATATAAAGATATTAATATGTATGTTGAATGGGGTTAGAGATGATTGAGGAATATGACTACACAATCAACAAATATCATGGGGAAGTTAATAAAGTGGGAGAATCTCTTTGAATAAAGTATCCAAAAAAATTATCATTACTAAAAATTGACAAGTATATGATCTTCTTATAAATGAAAATATAAGGACATGGGAATCATAAATGATATAACATCACAATATTCCTACAAATTGTTTTCCAAAAAATCATTATTTGAGTTGATAAAGGTAGTTCAAAGAGATGATGTGAAGATTAAAATGAATGTGGAAGTCGTATGGAATGTAAAATCATGAGATTTTAAAATTAATTAAGTAGTTATATGATTTGTATCTGAAATATTTGTACTGTCAAATCAATAGCTCAAAGATTTTTTGGATGTTGCACATAGCTCGACCATCTCCATCCATCTATCTAGCATGAATATGAATCTAAATATCTAAATATCTATTGGTGGAAGAATATGTATAAGGGTATCACAGATTATACATCAAGGTGTCTTGTATGTCGATAAGTGAATGATGAAATGAAAAATTACAAGGGGATGATGGATCCATTACCTATACCTATATGGAAATGGTAAAACATAAACAAGTAATTTTTCACAAGTATTCCAAATATATAAAGAGGAAAAAATTATATATGTATTTTGGTGGATCACCATTAAAAAACTACAAATTTCAATTCAATTAGACAGGGTTTCCCAATTTATCAACATGAAATGATAAACATTAAAGATTTGGCGAGGCTTCATGGAACACCATAATCGATTATATCTAACCATGATCTAAGATTTACCTATTTAATTTAGAGTATTATACAACATTATATTAATATTTATCTGAACTTCATAATGTAATTTTACCTTAAATCTCATGTCCAATATGAATGGACTATCCAAATACTTGATGACATATTGAGAGCATGATTAATGTAGTTCAAAGGAAGATGGGTTAAACATATTCCCTTGGTTGAATTATACTATAATAAAATTTTATAAAATTTATTCCAAATGGATCCCTATGAATACAATTAAGGGATATGGTGTAGAGTGCCTACATGCAAGAATGAAGTTGGTGAACACAGAAAACTGAATCCCAAAATGGTCGAGGAAATGGTAGAAAAGGTCAATAACATTCAGTAGCACAACTAGGCTGGTCATAATCAACAATAGAGCTATATTTATAGTCATCAATGAGACCAAGATTATCAGGTTGATGATAAGGTATTCCTCCTGATAATATCATGGAATAATTTAATGAGATTTTGAATAAGGGAAACCTTAGTGCATGTTTCATAAACCACTTAGAGATACATGATAACATGAATATAGTGGTCCAACAACTAGAACTCCCATCCATCGTATCTAAAATTCATAATGTGTTCCATGTAACCCTCATAAAGAAGTACACATTGTAACCCTTACATTTGTTTAATCTAAAAGTCATACCATCAGAGATTTATCTTTCATTTTAAGAGTATCCTATGAAGATTGTATATTTAAGACACAAAGTTCTACGAAATTAGAAAATTAACTTAGTCAAAGTGATAAGAATAATCGACATGTTTGAATAAAAAATATGTGAGTAAGTGGATGTGATGAAATTTAATTACTCCGGTATATTTTTTGCATGAAATTAAACATTTTAGAGATATTTTTTAAAGTGGGAATATTGTAACAACCTATAATTTTATATATATAATTACCTATTTTCATAGAATTTATTTATTTATTATTTATTATGGTTATAGAAAACTTATCAACATATTTTTAATTAGTATTATAATATCCTAAAATATTTAAAAGTATTATAAGAATCATAAAAATTGATAATATATCCATTAAAAATGATCATATGATGAGTATAAATATATGGTTCTGATAAATCCAATTGACATAATAATAAGGAGAAATGGAATCGAATAATAGGATTGTTCCCTATGAATCCCATTTATCAGATCTTATAAGGGTGATATAATAATTATTCATTTCCTAGGACAAATCCAAGGACCATATCTAATGACTAACAAACAAGTGATGCCTTTAATGGGAAATCTCAAGCTCATCGAGCCCAAACCATGTAAGTGAAACAACTCCAATAAAACCTCATCATCTCACAACCTACTCCTTGATATTTTTCTAGTATAATACAGGGATTTATATCAAGGCCCTAAATGATATGAATGAATATATTTGATAATATAATTATTGTATTTAATTATTATTATCATTATTTTGTTAATGGTTTTTATTTTGATACGATAAAACAAAAAAAAATTTGGGTACTAAATAATTTCAATTAAGATATTTATTTTGATGAATTCATGAATTTTAATATAAATTTTATATTAATAAAATAAAAAAATTATATAATATTTATTAAATATAAATGACAATATAATTTTATGACCTCAAATGTAATTTCTATAATGGTTGGAAAACTATTATTATCGAAATAATTATTATTTCCTAACAAATATCAATTATTATTTTGAATGTGAAATTTCACTTATTTATAAAATTATTTTGATAAAATAAATATTATTTTGAAATCATAATATTGAAATTATCGAATGGTAAAATTTTCATAATTTATTGGGATAATATAATTTTTTTGTAAAAACTAAATACTGTATAAATATACTATTCATATTAGGAAATAATAATCTTGAAAATTTTATGAAATAAATGAAATTAAGGGTATCAATTACAAAATATATGTTTTACCATTAATATATTGTTTTTTGGTCATTTGAATAATTATATAAATCCTTTATTTAACCTTTGATATATATATTATATTTTATGATTTTAAAATTAATTCATAATAAACATGACACACTTACCCTACCCCAAGGGTATTATTTTTTTCGGTTAGACCCATGGACTTTTAAAATAAATAAAAAATTCCTCTTTGTAAAAACCATGGTAAAAAAATTGTTGTTTTGGGGTTTTGATTACGTAATTATGTATAGTCAAAAACCTATGATTGTGAAATAATAATTTACTCCCATATATTTTATTGTATATACTAACCCATACTCAAATTAAACATTAATAAAAAAACCCTTGTATCATGTTAGTAAACATCCCTCACCTCTCTATATTACTCCAAATGTGAGCTCAATACCTCAATAATATCCTCCTAAAATTTTGGAGTCACCCTCTCATATTAAGGATTTTATCTATCAACTTTTTTATTAGAGCACCATCATTTTAATTAGCATTATTAATTTCAACTAGTAATATTGTCTTCATATTATAAACATTAAGTTATATTAAAATTGATGTTATAAAAATTATATATCATGTAGCTCCTCTCTTTATGGCATTTAACTAAGCTGTTACTGTGATAAAATTTAGTAAGGGACCTCTCTCCCTAATTTTGAATTCGTGCCAACGAGCCCCGTACCCAAGTGGTAAGGGCTCCTACTTGGCATCCAAGAGACCTGAGATCAAAACTAGGTGGAGGAGAATTTCTGGGGTATTGTAATAGTACTA
This sequence comes from Viscum album, assembly GCA_963277665.1. NCBI lineage: Eukaryota > Viridiplantae > Streptophyta > Magnoliopsida > Santalales > Viscaceae > Viscum > Viscum album. The sequence goes on along the minus strand of OY728121.1, from coordinate 1,186,099,311 downwards.
TAGCTGCACTATAGTACTCACTGTAGCAGTACTGTAGCAGTACTGTAGTAGTTACTGTTTGGTATTGTAGCAGCCGAAGCTATTCACCCGATTTGGGCCTTCAGGCCACCAGTTTGGGCCTATGGGTCTCCAGGGCCTTCAGGTCATCAAAGGCCTTTGGACCAAAGGGCCTTCAGGTCACGTAGTCCATGGAGTAGACAAGTTCACAAAGAACATGCCTCAGAAGAGGATCTGAGCAATAGGAGTGCATCCACCAGATACAGAGCTAACCGGATTGGAAGAATGAGAGGGTATGGCAGCCGCCATTAGGACCAGGCACCGTGAAAATTTGTACGGGTCATTGCTAGCTGATCAGCAATGCAAGGTGGGGATCTAAGGAGATCAATGATTCAAGATGCTGTGGAGGAGCAGTTCTAGTGGGCTGGGCCTATGGGTCATGTAATGGGCATGGTATGCATCTTGGTCGTCGGGTTATGTATTGCAGGTCATGTCGGGTCCTGTGCCTTGGGCCTATGGGTCATGTACGGGTTCCCCGTAAACCCCTAAAAGGGAGATTGTATATAATAAAATAAAAAAATAAGGCCTTCGGGCCATTCGGGATAATTTTTAATTCTCGAAACCTCTTTGTATTAAGAAATTTTTAATCTCAACTGTCTGTGTTTCCATAATTTTGTAAAACCCATATACTTTAAAATTTATGTAATAATAATTTGATATAATTAATCCATTTGCATCAAATAATTTATCTATTTAGTTACAATGCTGAAATTTTATAATGTATCCCCTCTTTATACTCTTTATTTAAGAACTATGTTTATGTAATAGTATCATTCATCCAATTCCTAGAAATAAGATATGTTATAAATTATCCAAATTACTTCTCATAGAATGAACAAGTAATGTTTGACCTTGTTATTCATCATTATTCCATCCCATTATTAATTATGTACCTCTGTTATGCTATTAAAATTATACTATGATTTTTTCATACCATGTATTTATTCAAAGACCCTCCTTGTCTTATGCATATTAATTCCCAAATTTTCATTCTATATTATATTATAACATATCCCTCATACTGTTCTTTTTTACCACCATGTTATGTGAGACTGCTTTCTTTAACATTGATCCATTTTGTGAATATTCATTTATTATCATTACACTACAAAAATATAACTGTCATTCTCTATGCCGGATATTTGTGGGGAGTGTACCCAGACCCATTTATATTCAACATCATTCACCAAGTTGTATATATAATTAAGTGGTTGTAGATTACATTTATGTAACCCAAAATCCATAATCATGTTATTAAATGTGATGAAATATATTCCCATGTTATATGATCTATATGGTATAATTATGCATATACATGAAATGATTTTGAATGGAATTCCAAAATAGTGCCACAGTGCATTGAGTAATGTTTTAGTGTCATGAGATTCCATTTATGGTTTATGGGAGTTTATCATAAGAACAATATTTTATGATTTATTGGTGGTTGACCTCAAAAAATACTTTTGATGTCATGTTTTAATTTCTTTCCACAATTCTATATTTCCCTTATGATATTATGATACATCATGCCTCATTGTTCATGTTTATTATTCATTCAACTTTTATGTCCCATAGAAATCTGTATTGTCTATCTTGTAATTCAATCTTCATATTAATTGTTTTTTATTCCCTTACTAGGACATATATCTCACCCCTTTATTATGTATGTACCTAGGTTGTCGCATTATGTTTTACAAACACTAGAATATTATTACCATGTTAAGGTTGTTTTTAGTAATAACAAAGTACCGCTAATTTTTATGTTGTTTTTTAATTTACCTAATTACCCAATTCATTAGTATTATCAATAATATAGAATTTAATATATGTATTCTTATGTAATAAATAATGAACTTATGTATAATAAAATCATGTTTTGTCATGATATCACATGAAAACATCACTTCCACATCACCTCTCAGATGCTATCAGATGATAATTAATGGGATTGATTCACTTAATGTAATAACATGGTAAATTTCCTGAAGAGTTTAAATAGTTATAAATATATATGAATCGTATGTAACATGTGATTAAATCAATGAGATGTATGTCAATTCTCAAATTCTTCAATTTAATTAGTTTAATGATTAGAGTTTAGGGATAAAATTCCTCCTATTGAGAGCACCCTCAATGAATTTTATCCTTTCTATGTATCTATTATGTTACATCCTTTTATAATTTCCTTTATAAAGAAGGATCTATTATTATGAGATAGACCTTGGGGGTTCAATCATTATGAATAAGGATCAAAATAATTTTTTAATCCCCATGATTGTGAGAGTCTTCTATATATTTATTTGGTTATCCCATAAAAGTATAGTATTTCAAAAAGAAATAATGAAAGTTATTTAATTTTAGGTAAACTCATTTTTATATTCTTTTTATTGTATATCTTGATACCATGTATGAACAATTTTGAATTTTATAGTTATATTATATTACCAATATCATTCGATGAATGCCCAAAAACCCATAGATTTCACCAAATACATGATCTTAAATGGATTAGTAGTTTTTCCATCAGGGTTTTTGACGAACATTTCTATCATAATGTTTTTCATTCCATATCATAATCGGTGGAATGTTGATTCTTCTTCTATTTGTATTAGTCATATCAAATGATATCATTAACACCCTGCAATTTTGAGATTTTTTTTATAATTAATTTACTCTTTTGAAATATTTTAATACATGTAACTTAGAAACTATATTTCCACTAAGTAAAACACTATTTTTCACACACGATAACAAATTTTAATGTACTTTACGCAACACCAACTTGGATTTAATGCACAAAACACCGAGTTTTTATGAAACTTCGTATATATATATATAATTAATTAGAAGGTATTTATATCTTAGCAATTAAAAATAGTTACATAAATAATAATAAATACTTTTCAAATATTTTTTATAATCTTTTTATACAAATAACACATATTGATAATAAAAAATAATATTTTTGGTAAAACATATTGTATTAAAAATATAATTTTCTTGAATAAACCATATTTGTAAAATATTAATTTTAGAAAAAACTAGATATCATTTTTTATATAATGAAATTCATATTTGATTTCCAAAATTCTATATTAGACTAGATTGATTTTATGGGATGTTGCTGAGAAACTTCATTTTTGGATGAATAATGAAAACAATGATTTTTAGTTAACATCTTATTTTTCTTCAAATTATTTATTCATGATAATTGATATTTTAAATATGATTTGATGTCAAATTATATAAATATTAAATGTATTAAAAAATTTATTTCATTAGAATTAATTTCACTTTGAAAATTAATATAAATTCTTACCAATATTTTGATGTTTTCCCTACATTAAAACCTTATTATTTAATCCCATCTGTGGGATTAGCACTAAATTTAATTATACAGATTCTGTGAAATGAATTTAAAAATTAAAAATGATTCCATTTTTACGTATAGTATTTGTCTTCTTAACAATACCATGATTATTTTTGACCAAAAATTATTGGAAAATGTGATTAAAATTAATCACAGATGTTAAGGGTAAATTAAGTTTAATTAGAGACTAAAACATATTATTAAAGGCCCAAATGACCACAAAACATGTCCAAAGACAATTTAATATCCATTTTTTGTCCATAAAACTTAAATTAGTTATTTTTTATGGTTTTTATGACTTTTTTATGTAAGAACGTGTTTACACGTAACTCATTTCTAAAAATTCCATGTGAGACATTTTTCTTCTCTATAAAATGCCACCACCTTTACCCATTCCACACACCTCTCAAACCTCTTCAGTTTGGAAAATACCTACCTTGTACACCTCTGAAAAATCATCCCTCTAACCTTGAATCCTACCTTCTGTCATAAATCCTCTTAAGGAAGCCATTTGGAATAAACCAAAACAATTTCCCTGATTAATATGTAACACCTTCTCTCAAGATCCTTTCCATTTTTTTCTTCATCACCCCCTTCGCATTAGTGGTTCCTTTATTTTGGGACAAAAAAGTATCATCCCTATACTATAATGTTCCTATGATATTTTTTTGACCTACAAATACACTCACCTCCATCTAATGGATGTTGAACATACTATGTTTGTGTGAGGTAATGTACATCGTCATGAAATGATGATTGTTCATTTATCATTTTACCACAAATCATGGTGGAAATTATGATGAAAAATCTATTTAGATATGACATTTCTTATATTTATTATGTATTTATTCTTATGTATTCTTTTTACAATGCACATCTCTTTACATTCCATTTGGTGTTCATATGGTAATCTCATTTGAGGCACTAGTATTAAAACTATTTCAAATTAGTTTTTTTCTATTTAACATTTTTTTAGTATAAATCATTGATATAAATGTTAAAAATGTTATTTTCTACATCATATATTTAATAAAAAATCATTAAATTTGGTTTTGATGGCTTTAAGCATCATTTTTTTAAAACCGATGTGAACCATATAGAAATGACATTAATATTATATATTTTACATCAGTTTTAAAAAAATAATATAAATATTTTTTTACGATATTCTATATAATTTATTAAAATTTTATTTGACTATTCGTATAGCTCAATCGTAGTTATAGATCAAAATTTATGAGCATCAGAAGTTTTATATTTTTTTGAGGAAAGATCGAATGAGCCAACCGTTGTTTTATCGTTGAATGAATTTTAGAATCCAAAGAAGGATTTTTAGTTTTACCATGATATAAATCATTATCCATAATTATAATAGAATAAGAATCGTTAAATGGTATATAAATTAATAAAACTACTAATTAAAAATATAAATCATTGAAAAATAATTAAAATTACCTTGACAAGATCGTATAAAGAAGTAACAGTGGATTTACATGGATGATCAAATAGGTCGAGTCAGTGTAATTATGACGGTTGAGAGAAATAATCATTAAATGGTAAATCAATTAAGATAAAATTCCTAGAAAACATAAATCATATATAAATAATTAAAAATACATTGAAGAGATCACAAAAGGAAGAAATAATTGATTCAAGTTGAAGATCAAATGATTCGAGTTGTGGGAACGATGATGGATGAATGAAATGATCGTTAAATTATGATATGTGAATAATGAAAACATATAATTAAGATCATAAATGAATACTCAATATAAAAAAAAATTGTTTAAAATTAGATATTTCGATTATGCGATGTAATAAAATTGAAATTTCATATTGGCGGGATATTAAAATTATCTTTCACATCAGTTTTATGATAAATGTCAGGAAAAGATATTAACATTTTCACTGATTTTCTGGTTGGTTATACAAGAAGCAACCTGAAAAATCAAATTTCATAACTTTTTCACATCAGTTATTAAATAACCGATGTGAGAAATCATTTTCATAACTTTTTCATGTCAGTTGTTTAATAATCGATGTTAAAAATATTTATCATGTTGGTTGTTTAATAACTGATGTGAGAACTGTTTAAAGACATGTAGTTCATTTCTCATCCTTCGATTTTACATGTCAGGGAGATCAAATGTAGATACAAATAAAATGTAATGTTCAACCTAAATTAGACTTCCCTAAGCCTCCATTTAGACATGATCAGCTTTTGATGACCATAACATTTGATCTGTAACTCTGTTTGAGCTTTGTGACCTATCAAATCGCATATTGGGAAATTAAATCGTGTTTGGAAACATTTTTCATGTCTATTTTTAAATAACCAACATGAAAATACATTTCTAATTCTGTTATTAAACAAATGATGTGAAAAAATCATGAAAATTGATTTCTCACATATGTTATTTAGAACTGATGTGAAAAAGTTTGGAAAATAGATTTTTTACGTTAGTTATTATATACACAATGTGAAAAATCAGTGAGAATGGATTTTTAACATAATTTCCTTTATAAACAACATGAAAATTCATATAGAATATATTTTCACTTTAGTTATATAATAACAAACTTGAGAAATAAATTTTCACATATTTTCATGTCACTTATAAAAATTGACATGAAAAAGGGCGTTGTTAAAAACAGTTTGTGTACTAATGAGGATGAGTCATCTACTACCCCCACCCCCCAAGCGATGTGATTAGTTCACACACCACTTGGTATATATTATTCATGTGTTTAATAAAAATATATTACATATATTACATATTAATTCTAATGTGATTATGATATATATATATACATTCATATATACATTTTTAAATTATAAACATTTTTTCAATAATACAATAAAAACAGAAATAGTATTCTTGCATCTGTATGGCTTAGCATCTCCATGAACGGTGTATTACATTTCATTAATCATTATTGTATATTTTTTTAATATACATATGATGTGTATAAATTGTATTTATATAATTTTATAAATTTTATAATCATTATATATGTATAGGTTCTATATAACAATTTAAGATACATGCAAATAATAGAGTGAATATTACCCTAAGTGAAATCATAACATAGGATCTTTAAGAGGCGGTAATATAAGGTCATAATAAAATTATATATTGTAATAGATATAAGAACATTATTCTTTAAAATATGTATAATAAATATATATTCATTATACAGTAATCTTGTAGAAGTAAGGATAGAGTCAATACAGAATGTAAGGGGATTTAATCTAGCTTTTAAATTCATTTAGATACAAGCTATGTTCGCCACTATTTCCTTTCGTGTGGTGTATTTAATGCCCAATATTTGTTTTCTATTTATCTGGTACATAAATTTATTGGTATTCAAAAGCCTATTTAAGGATCCTTCATTCATGGGGTTTAACACTCAAATGTTACCAAATTAGTAAGATAGTTTTGTCTCAATTTTCATTCTTATAGATTCATGATTTTTATGCACCCAAACACATTTTAATGGTGTATATTATTAAATTTTATATGTTATATCATGAATATAATTTTTTTCCAAGATTTATTATCAATAGTATAATTTATTTTTCTTTTATGGAGAGTATTATCCCATGTTACTAAGTTATAATAGTTTATTTAGAAAATCTTATCACTTTCTGTGATTGTTTATGTTTATACAATGGTGGCTGACCAGGGTTGCAATGACTTTACAGTTTGAAATGTTCTTCAACTAGGAATAAAAGGTTTTAACATGATGATAGTGAATTATATAGGGATTCATTTCTTTAGGCCTCCATAGGACCTTATTTTTATGGCCTTGACATTGGACAAGTCTTGTGTGTTTTTTCTTGCATTATAAATATATTACCATTTTTTATGTTTATGTTTATGCACTCACTGATAAAATCATATGATTCACATCTAAATAATATTCTTGATTTTCCTGCCACAATGTTTATTAATGATATCCTCTATTATGAGTATGATTTTCACTCTTTTGTACTTAAGATAAAGTTTTTATATAAAATATGATTGTCTCTCTCATTGGTCCGAAATCTATTGTTTTCCAAATAAAGGATTTTTAAAATGTTTTAAATATGATTTCAAAAGATTTTGGTAGTTAATTTTATTGTAAAAATTATTTTAAAAATGTTGTATTTTTTCTAGTCTTACATTATTTGTTTTAAATTCTATATTCAATAGAAAATGTTTTCAAAATGTTTTACGTTAAAAAATATTTTTTCAAATAAGAATGGACATTTTTTGTAAGAAATTTTTTTAAAAGATCACTCAAATTTATTTCCCATATATTTTAATTCAATATTTGTTACACATTACTTAATGGGAAAATTATTCAATGTTTCCATTCATATTTTTTCTTTGAATATATATTTTTTACCAAATTATGCTTATAAAGCATGTATCTATTTCATTAATAATATAATTTTGAAACACGAATCAGTTCATGGGTTGTTCTTATGATACAATTTTTATGAAACATGTCCCTTTATATAGGTTATGATGTCCTCACATGATTATTATTCCCATTAAATTTCATGTGTTATGATATTTGTATCTATTATCCTGTGGCACATGAATGTATGATTTCTTTGTGAGACGAGTGGGACCGATATATCCCTCCAATTAATTGGGTATAGTTTTTTATCTAATTAGATAAACTATCATGGTATTTGGAGTGAATATTGACTATTATGATGGCCATGGGAGTGAACCATGACTAATAAAATGGTATGAGGAGTGAACCCGTGCTACTATGATGGAAATGGGAATAAATTCAATGATATTATGAGGATAAAACCCATACTAGTAAGATGGTATGGGCAGTAATTCCTTGGATACTATGAAAATCATTATATTCTTATGTATTTTCCAAAATTCCATGTTTTATTTATATGTTATCCTTTCATTGCTTATGCTCTCTATTTCATTATGATTCATGTCTTATGAACTGTCAATAAATATTCCATGATCTTGGTAATGATCCTAAATATGCATGGTGTGATCATCTATTTTGATGATCACATTCTCATACCCTTATAATCATGTTTATGCTTAGATATGTCCTTTTTTCCCTTACTATGAATTTTATCTCACCCCTTTTTATGTTTTCTTCCCCACATTCTGAACAAAATTATTATTTTTGAAGGGTTTAAAAATAATTCTAGTAAATAAGAACCTTGTGGGGGATAGTGTAGATCCCAATATTATCAGTGTTTAAGTGTTCATGATTCCAAAGGCACTATATCTACTATGTTATTTGGTTGTCTGTTAGAATAATGATTAAGTTTCCCAAAAAAGTTATATAACATAATGTTTGAAAAAATAGTGTCACTATAGTTATTATAGATCAAGGGCATAGTTATCCTTTTGAATCTATGATGAGAAAACATTAGAGAGATCCCTTGTTATATTTCTACTAATATCTCAATGGATGTATTTAAGGATGAGTTAATGTTTAGGATAATGTCAAGGAATTTTGGTTAAATATTGTGTGATAGGTTTCCTAGAAATACATCTTTTTTATAGTACAAGTGGATGTGGATTTGGAATAGATGTTCCTAGGGGTAAAAAATCTGAAAAAATGTTCCAAGCTTGAATCAGGGTAATCTGGTATACAACAATGACCTTTGTTGTACCCTTTGTTGGACACTCCTAAGGGATATTCTATGGGAATTCACAACCTCTTCACAAACAATTAGGAATGATTTCAATATAATTTGTTAATTAATAACATATTATGAACCTAGTTTGTCATATATTATGTAAGGATTCATAATTTATATATTTTATATGTAATTAAATTCATATCAATGTTTTTTTATTCTATGTTATGAAATTCTCACACTATGATTCTGGTGTTAGTCAATGGAAGGAACCTGGAAGAACTTGAATAATGTTGACTATGATGGAAAATTTTATGATGTGAAGTCATGAGGGATGATCACTAGATTTAAATATTATGTGATCAATCACAATCAGTTTTCCTGGAAAATGATTAACAAATTTTATCTTAACAAACTCTCGGACTCACCGAGGAAGAGCATAAAGAAGTTTTCTAAGATTTCAGGTAATGTATAAAATGGAGGAAAGAAGAATTAATTTTTGTTATGTTAATAATGTGTAAAGAAACACCAATGTTGATTTATTAGAGGAACACTGAGATTTTTGACTATCTGAAGGATTGAAAAAAGCCAAGAAACTGCTAAGGAAAAATGAAGTGTTCAGTTAAGAAAATAGATTCGAATATTTCCCTCCCTATGACACAGTGGGTGGTTTATTGTTTTATGTGTGGATAAAAATGGTCATTATAAAACTCAATGACTATAGAGGAATGTTCCTAAAGAGAATAAACAAGGTTGTGTGAGTAATTTTTACTTTGTGGATGATGATAAGACTACATATAAAAATGTGAATGTAGTGACATTTTACATAATAAGATGAAGTAACCTTGTTAATCGATTTGAGAGTAGGTAATTGAATTTTTAATTTATTTTGATTCAAATCCTAAGAATGATGAAATATAAATGGATTTTTTTCTTTTATTTTCACTCAGTATTTACAAGTTTGTGTTGGAATGGTGGAGTTATTTAAATAGAAGATGATATTTTGACTAAGGGAAGGTAACATTTAATGTGATCATAATGGAAAGATATTGAGATATGGATACACATTCATGGGATATGAATAAGGAAATTGGAAAGGATTTATAACCTGGGAACTAATTATGTACGTATTGATAGGTGTTTTGTGATATCATTGATGAAGTTTACTTTATTTTTGGATTTAAGGAATTGATCCAATATAATTTGGAATCAAAAATCATGAATGTTTTCAAAAATGATTTATTCTAATTCTATTTTCAAAAATGATTTATGCTAATTATGGTTGTCAAAAATTATTTATAATGTGGGTTTATATTAATGAAACTTTCAAGTATGAAAAATTTTATAACCCGAAATAATTTTGTGGACGAAATTCATTTTAAGGGGTGTATAATGAAACACAATGAGTTTTTTTGAAAGAAATTTAATATTTTGATATTTTTTACTAAAATAAACACTAAAAATATCTTGTCACTATGTAAAACACTCATTCCACACACAATACAAACTTGGATTGCATTACATGCAATACAAAGTTGCCTTGAGATGCACACAACACTGAGTTTCTATGAAACATATTATATATATATATATATGTAATAAAACATGATAATTATAACATAACCACTAAAAATAGGTATAAGAATATTAAAAAATTCTTTTAATTTTTTTTTAATTTTTTTTATATAAATAATACATATTGATAATGAAAAATAATATTTTTGGTAACGTCCGTTATGTGTTACCGATACCATTTTCATGAATGGACCAAATTTAATAATAAAAATATTTTTACACATATTTTATATTAAATTTTATAATTTAAACATTATTTTATAATTTATAATGTTTAAATTATCCTAGGGTTAATTTTTTCCTTTTTCTATGAAACATCAATTTTTGATGAATAGTGAAAAATACTGTTTTTTTTGTTAAAAAACTACCTTTCTGACTAATTAGTTATAAATAATATATGATATTAAAAATAATTTTTAATGTAAAATTCGATATATATTACCACTATTAAATCAAGTTATCTAATTATAATAAATATTACTTTGAATCTAAATATAAATTCTTAAAAAACATTTGAAGTTTTTACTACTTTAAAACCCAATTATTTGGTCTCGTATGTTGTTTTAGTAGTAATATTAATTTTTATTATTATGTTAATTTTATATAAAAAACCTACAGAAACCATTATGTTCCCTTTAATATTTATATTATAATAATACCATATTAAAATTTAACAAAAATGATCATTAAAAGTGATTAAAATTAATCACAGTGGTTAAAGAAAATTAAGCATAATTAGGTACTAAAAAATAATATTAAGGGCCCAAATTACAAAAAAAACATTTCCAACCCCCATTTTTTGTGCATATTTGTCCATAAAAATTACATTTATCACTTTACTTTTTTGATGTCTTTTTTAGGTAATATGAAGTTTACACCTAACTCGTTTCAAAAAATTCCATTTAAATCCTTTTCCTTCCCTATAAATTACCACCACCACTACCGATTCCTCACCCATATCAAACCTCTTAATTTAGAACAATAAGTACCCAATAAACATCCTAAAAATCCTCCTTTTTCCTCGAATTTTCTCTTTGGTCAAAAATATTCTCAAGGAATCCATTTTGCAAAAACTAATATGAGTTACCTGGTTATGAGATAACACCTTCTCTCAAGCTATTTTACTTTATTTTCATTATTCAACCCTCCACTAACATTATTAAATTCATGCGGGATGAAAATATAATAATACACATAATATTATATTTTTATGTACATTTATCAACCTTTACATACACACAACTCCAACTAATGGATGTAGAACATACTGTTTCGATGTACGGTGAACTATTGCCTTATGAAACGATGATTGGTCATTTCTCTTTTACCAACAAACATGGTGGAAATTATTATGGAAAAACATTTTATATATATAATATATTATATTTATTATGTATTTATGCTTATTTATTTCTTATATATAATACTTCTCTTTACCTTCTATTTGGTGTTAATATGATAATCGTGTTTGAAAAATGTAGACAACTACCCCCTCAAAGCTATGTGATTCATTGACACACCACATGGAATGTATTAATGATAGGTTTAATGAAATTATAATATATATATATACATATGATAGAGTCATTATAATGTAATAAATAAATATATATCCATACATATATATACATGTTCCATTTACATACATTCTTTCAATGCAATAATAAAAATGGAATCAATGCTCATGCATACGCACGACTTACTATCTTCATTAATGGTGTATTACATTTCATTATTCATTATGATATAAATTATTGTAATATAAATATATTGCATATACCTGATATTTATCTCATTCTCTACATACTTAAATCATGATATAATTATAAGGACCATTGATATAATCAATTAAGGTGTATGATGAAAACAAAGAAAATATTACCCAAATTGAATCATTAACATAGGAATATTGAAAAAATCTATATAATCCCATAAAAATATTGTCATAGTTATAATATTATTATTTTGTATTATATTTAAAAAACATACTTTTATTATATAGGAATATTTTATGAGTATGGAGACAGTCCATACACTTGGAAATGGGATTTCATCCCACTATTAATTTCTATGAGATACAAGATTTGATGGAAACTCTATCCTTTTTTGTTGGGTATGTAATTCCCTTGATTTTATTTATTTATGTTTTAATTAAATTTATGGTTATTCACAATCCATTTTTTCCCTTATTTCATGGGGTTTAACATTCAAATAATTCCTAATCAGAAAAATAGTTTTGTCTCAATTTTCCTTCTTTTATATTCATGATATGTTTTTAACATAAAATATTTTTTCAGGTGTATATATTGACATATTACATGTTATCTAATGAATTTAATTTGTTTCCTGATATATTAGGATTCATTTAATTTCATTTTCTTATATGTACATAATGATCATAGCTATCGAGTTAAAAGTGATTATTGAGACAATCTCATCATTTAAAGATATTTTTCATGTTTTAGCATCCCCTAATGAAATATTATGATCCATACCTCAATGGTATTCATGAGTTTCCTTCCCCAATGATAATTCATGATATAACCTATTTTTAGTACTATTATTACACTCTTTCGTAATTAATATATTGCTTTCCCTATAAAATTAAACTGTCACCCTCATTGGTCAGAAATCAACTGTATTCAGAAACAAAGTTTTTGAAAATATTTTCAAATTGACTAAAAAATATCCATGAAGATAAATTTCAACCAAAAATTAATTCAAAAATGTTTTATTGTTCTCAATTATTCCATTGTTTTAAAAATACTTTTAACGAAAAATCATTTCATAAGATTTTATGATATAAAAAGTCATTTTTTCAATAATGAATTGATATCTTCCACAAGAAATGTTTCTAAAATATCATTCAAAGTTATTTCCAATCTAGGATAAAATATATTAATGTTACTCATTCTTTATTGGGAAGTTATTCAATGTTTCAATTCATATTATTTATTTGAATGTGGTTTTTCATTATTATGTGATCCTTGTAAATAGTGTATCTCTTACACGGGTTATATGCATTTGAAACCCGCTTCTTTTCATTGGTTGTGCATATTATGAAATGATTATGAAACCTATCTATTTCCATAGGTTATGATATGTTTACATTTTTTATACCAATATCATTTCATGTGTTATGATATGGTTATTCATGGTCATTTTGTACATGTATGAAAGATTTCTTTATGTGAAGGGTGGAAGCTATATCACCTTATAATGATGTGGGTAATGTTTTATATCTTATAAGAAAAACTAATATGGTCATGGTAGTGATCTTTTACTACTATGATGGCCATGGGATTGAACCATAGAAACTAAGATGGTATTATGATTGAACTTATGCTAGAATATTGTCTGTGGGATTGAACCATGACTTCTATGATGGTATGGGGAGTGAACCCATACTACTAATAGGGTATTATTATAAATTACATGGATACTATGGAAATAATTATATGCTTAGGTATTTTCAACAATTCCATATTTTATTCCTATGTTATGCTTTCATGTATTATGCTTTATATTTCATTATGATTCCTGTCTTATGAACTGCCAATCTTTATTCCCTGATCTCTGTAATGATATTTGATATGCAGGGTATGAGCTTCAATTTTCAGGATAACATTATCATATCATTATGTCAATGTTTTCTCTTAGATGTATCCCTTATCTACCCTTACTGAGAATTTTATATGAACCCTTTTATGCTTCCTTTTGTAGTTTGTGAAAATATGTATTATATTTTATGTGTCTAAGAAGGGAGTTATTAAAGAATAACCTATTTGGAGGTAATATAGCTAAAATATTTATCAGTGTTTATGTTTCCATGTTTCAAAAGGAACTATACCAACTACGGTGTTAGGATATCTATTTATATAATGTACATGTTTCTGAAAAATGTTAAGTAATGTTAATGATTGAAAAGTGCGGGATGATATAATTTCCCTATATCATTGTGTCTGATATATCTAAAATCCATATATTTGAACTAAATTTTAATATATTATATTATATATAATCATCTATGATTGAATCATATATTTCAATAAAATAATTCATTGGTTTATATTTACAATATAAGAAGTATCATCAAATAAATATGTGTCCTAGAAAATGAAACCAATCCTAATCATATATATCATTAGTAGATTAATATTTTTATATAAAAAGATAATATTTGATAAATAATAGTCTTCTATTGTTACCCTTACATATCAACTGTAACATATGAAAGCGAAACTCATTATTAATTATAAATTTTGATATAAAAAATGTTTAAAATTCAATATATTAGAATATTTTATTATATTTTGTAATTTTCTTATTAAAATTAATTCATTGGAATGATAAATTTATATTTTTATTACTATTATTAAATATTTGATTTAAATATTTCTATCCCATATTTTGGAAAAAAATAAAAAATGTATTTAATTTTTTTCCATCAGAATATAAATTTATATAAATTATTTATGAAATATTAATATTTTTATTATTGTAATATATGTGATATAATTCAACTCATAATATAATCCTTCTATTGATTTCCATATTAGTTTGAAATTTTATATTTTATTTTCATCTATATTGTCCTTGATTTGTAACTATTTATTCGATGGAAGTGGATGGATTATCCTAATGGATGATTATAGAATGTTAAATGTATTCTACAATATTTTTTGTACTTATTAACATTTATTTCACTAACTCAAAACTCTTGATGGTTCCCACATCCATAACAGAGTGTAGAACATCTTATGAAATGCTAGTTGTCCTTTCGTATTTCAAGACCAATGATTCATAAGAAGTCACATTGGTCGAGATGATGAGAGATCAGGCTCACCTCCCCTTTTGTGGAAATTTTTTCCTAAATTGGGGATCTATTATAGATTCATGATATGTTCAATATTATCTTACATATCTTCCAACAAGACCGGTTACTATAACAAACTGATCATGTGTTCATTCCTATCACGTAAAAAGGTAGGGATATTAATGATTCAATCTATATATATGCACGGTTATTCAACAATTTACCATTAATGGGTAGCTCCTTATATATTTCATCATAATACCCAATCACTAAAGATCATACTCTCACTAAGGGAGGAGATTAATAATTTACAGATGAGATGGAACAATTATTTAGTGTCCTTTGCATCCTTCTTATTGGATGAATCCACACTTATATAGTTTGTTCTACCCATTTAGTTTAATTACATGTGTAAGGAAATTGGGGAATACCTTATAGTGGATTCCCATGTATGTGGGGAGTCATATAATTCCATTAATATAGGATTACAAAATAGGGTTTCCCATGCTATTGGAGTTTCCTAATGAAAATATTATATATCGAATAAAAATCCCTAGGCCCATCTGAGCCATGCTCGGTTGTGAAATAAGAGATAGTATATAACTAGTCTCACTGTATATTAATATGGGACTTTTTTTCTTGTTAAACCCTATGGATTACTATTATATAGCTCGTGACATTAGAAGGAATCATATATATCTTTGTTATGATAGGAATTAGATTCATATTGGTTCATTTTCATTATCCATCGACTAGAAGATAAGGATTAAATATAAGACAATAAGTAAGATTTGGTCTCGATGGTTGGTATGTTCGATACATGGGGGACTTACACAGAGTTGGATTCCCATTTAATATTTGGACTGAAGAAGGAATCTTATGTATCCTGGTTATAATAGGAATTATATTTCTCATAGTTCATTTTGTCATAGGATTGTATAATGAGGTTTCCCTTATCTATCTATTGGACATGTCTAGCTTGTCCTAGGATGTATTCCAGACATGGCGTAATCATCATCCATGATATGTTATGATTTTATAAATAACATATATGAGGATTCCTAGACATTTTTTGGTTACCTGGTGGACATTTCCATGGACAATACCATATTCTACATTACTTTTCTAAAGGTCTTCTCATAATGTAAGTGGTATGTTTGTAGATGATTGCATGACTAAACAAGACATGTTTGGAGGGTGTCGCGTTATCACAGTTGACTTGTTCAGAGGGAATCACATGATTAATGATGAAATGCCTATAGTGTGTCTCATGACCTAGCTGAATTGTCTGAAGGACATTATGAGATCAATATTGACATGCATGGAGGGTATCATGAGACCTATCTGACATTCCCTAGTGTCACTGCATAACATGATAAACGTGTCTCGAGGACATCCGAATATTTGTCCGAAAATCCCATAGTAATTCAAAATACTTATGTTTCATTACTATAGGTATTCACATATCATTCTTGACATTTCCATGTGATATCTCATGATTTAGATGGCATGTCAAGGGTGCGTCACATGACATGGGAAACCTGTCCAAGTGACGTCGCAAGATAATGATAGGTCATGGAAAGCACATGAATATCAGTGAATTAGTATTTTCATAAGTCACCAATATTTTTTATCATTATATAATCATTTATTACATATGTGAATATGTTTTTCTAGTTTTATCATATTTTTGGGTTCATGTTACCCATTCGACTTTTGGGGCTTGCTACACACAATCTAGATGATACATTAGAAGTACTCTATCTGATCTACTGATTGATATTGTGAAGTGCCGATGAACACTACATGATCCCATTTGTTATTAACAAGATTTTTACACGATGGAAGACCTTTTGATCACTTTATTGGCCACTCTATGAAATCCAATAATGTACTCTTATCTGTGATGAGACTTTTGGTTTGTCTATATTGGATTCATTTTTTGTGCTAGGTGGGGGATTTATAGGCCTAACCATCATGAATATAGAACATTATTCATGATTCAAATATTTATAATTTATAACTTCATTCAATTTTTTGTGTTTATGTTTTTATCAACTAAAGATCCCATCATGGATCATGCAATGCAACATAAGATATTTAGTGACTGTGAGAACGTTCATCAATTTCAATTTTTATTAAACCTAGGTCAACCAATTGAATTTCTAATGACCGTGTGGACATGTAAAGAAGTTTTAATATGGTCAGGAAGACATGTCTATGGTTCTTCGTGAGGACCTAATGATAATGGTAATGCCTTCATGTGATTGAAGTCGCCTTTTTGGGGTATTTCTTAATTCAAATGTCACTTCTCGAAGGGCCTTCAATAGATCAAGATAAAAAGTTTGAGGGACTTTACATGATCATGATGATTTTTGGAGGTTATCTCATATGGTAAATGGTGATTGCCTAGAGCATATGAACCCATTCACATGAAGGATATATTATCCAAATTCCACAAGAACCTTCTCCATTTTACCATTTATTTTCTTATTTTTTTAAAATGGCTTCAGATCATGTAATGTTATATGAGTGTTGTAATGTAAAATAACTATCCTTGGTTGTGATGAATCATGTGACTAATAATTGGTCATGTGTTGTTTCATGAGTACTATCCTCAACAACCCCTATTATTTTTTATGATGTCATTTTTGTAGTGTATAATCTAATGGAGATGTCTATGACCATTCACATGATTTAGTGGACATGTCAAGAGAATATTGTGTGACAAGGTAGACATGTCTCATGATCCCTATAGTGTTTTATGAATTTCATGATAATGTCTCAAAAATATATGTCATTATTTTACATATTTTCATCATTTATTTTATGAGTGATTTGGATGATTATTAAAAAAATAGTTTAAAAGTCACATGAGTCAGAGTAACTTGCCAAAAGTCAATCGCTCAATCACTAATGATTTTCTGAAATCCTTCACAAGAATAGGGTTTCTTGTAAAAGGTGATATGTGTGATCTTCTACAGGTCATGCACTGTGCATGACTCGTTTTCATGACCATATGATGGTAATGTGATCAATTTTTATTTTTATGGTTATGTGATCCACATGTCTTTTTCACCAACTCTTCTTTTACCTTTCAGATTAAATAATACCCATGCATCAAATATTTAATCCCTCACAGATTTTCTAATTCACATCTGGTGGAAATCAATAAATTCATCTACCACCTCAAGAGAAACATTTTTGGGGACAACGTCTCAGTTCAAGGCATGTAAATACCAGCTTGAGTACATTAAGATTCCACCAATTAGTGTCATGGGTGTCCATTTCCCTCCATGGTGACCATTGGTATTCCATCTAGTTCTCTATAAATAAGGGAGTAATGTGGAATTCGTTTCATCAGTTACTTTAACTCTTTATAGCTTTGTTTATCTTCTTCCTTTGTGTGACCATTTCACCTGACATCCTCACAAGATCTCATTCGAAAGACTCTCCATGTGAAATGATCACATGATCTCTTTCATTAGACTACTTCACAATAATTGTTTCTTGAGATCTATTTATAATACCTAATTATCAATAGTACTTTTTTAAGCCAATTATGAATCTATCTTTAATAATTTATTTAACCATGTACATAGTTCATGGAAGTATATCCATCTCGAAGGTTTCATGGGATCTTCTGTTATGGTATCATGATGGAATAATTATTATTTGGATTCCCTAACAAAGTTTATATTATGAAATCATAAGTATTATGACTTTTCATGATGGTGAGATTTCATCTTGGTCATGCAACCCATAAGATCTCCATGGGTCATGTAATTTTTAAGGCCTGTATCAGTTCATATGATCATGAATACATTCATGGATCGTGTGATTCCCATTATGTTTTATATTTTTAAATATCTTTTTACATGATTTTTTCACACGTTTTTTGGATATATTCAACTAATATATATATATATGCATTCCAACTCTTAGGTAGATTTCACTATAGTCATAAAGTGGTCCATGACTTCTAGGAAACGTAATTTTTACCATAGACAACATTTCCATTCTAAAATGTAGGTTTTGAAGAGGTATCTCTATTTTGAACCTCAAATATATGTTTATCACAACAATTTCCCTTGTATAGAATCAGAAAACTCATTATTGTTTTCATTCCATCTCACGACTACAATCTTACATCTTATTAGATATCAATTCCCTTAGTTGATTTAAGATGACGATTTTTTTTAAGATGGAAAATTGCTTGTATCATGGTCCCATGGGTTATCATATAATCTAGAGAAAAACCCCCTTGGACCATATGATTTCAATTTCACCCACATGTCCATTGTTCTAATCTATTCAAAAATATTTTTTATATACCATGAACAATTTGGGTTGTAGATGGAGCAAGAAATTGGTTATTCACCCTTGTAGAAATTTTTATGATGAATAAGAATGGACATTCTTAGGTAGACAGAGGTACTCATAATTTTCTATACAGTTAAATTATATCTATACTTTAGAGGCCTTACAGGTTTCTTAGGTTATCTTTTATCACTACTCTGATCTTCTCAGAGAATTGATTATTCATTGGTTCCCAGGTGCCAATTCATTCCATCTATCACTGGGAAAATTATTAATGGTCCATTGGGATATCTACTCACACGATGGGATATACCCCATAGGGAGATGTATAAGGAGTTCTATCATACTGCTGACATCTAGGATAACCCTGCATAAAATTCCATTTCGGGAACATACATGATCAACATTGCGAAGGAAAAGGTTAGGAAATAACTGAATATATTCTCACATATCTCCCTTAAATATTGAATCAACATTTTTATATATCACATTAGATTTTGATTGACCACAATACATTGTCACTATTTCCCTTATCAATAGGTTTGTCTCGGTGTCATCTCATATTGGGAAATCATTGAATATGGGGAACATACCACATTGGGTTATTAGGTGAGACTAGAGATATAATCAAACCATAGGATTTCAGGTTCCATGTACATTTTCTTTAAAGGTTCGATTTTCCCACCGATGGATTCATGATAGGGATTCTGAGTTTTTACATTTGTATTAACATCTTGACTTGAAGAGGGGTGGCCACTTAATATATCCTAACCAACCCCTTCACACCTCTACCAGTTATTGGGCCATAATCAAAATTGAAATGTCACTTATATGATTGGTCTTCCATTTTAGTTTGTATTTTAATGTATAGAGGATAATTTCTAATATCAAAATAGGATTAACATACTTGGATATTACATCATTTTAGATTAATATTCAGAAAATTATAAAAATACATTCCCAAGGACTATAATAGTAATGTGTCTTTGTGACCATGGAATAAATTCATCTATTTTGGTGAAATATCTTGAAAATATGAATAATTATCTTCCCATGTTGTACTACAACATATAAACCATTATTTAGAACCTAAGGTAAAGGAAACATAAGAAAGGGGTTTGATCAGATGCTCAACAAGGGTAAATAATGATATTTGTAAGCATAATCATTAGCATAAGGGTGTGAGAGCAAGACTGTATCATTAGAAGATCATACACTACATATCAAAGACCACATTCAAGAGTCGTGGAATTAATATTGGATGTTTATAGTATTTGAATGATAAGTTAATCAGTAGGATAATCCATCAAATAATAACATAGGATAAAGACATGGAATTATAGAATAAACAATAATTTTTACCAATGTGAACATGTATAAGTTGAAACATGTTCACCCATTGAGTTAAGAACATGAAATCAGTCCCTCATATAAACATATGTACATTCAACCAGGTGAACACATAACATTGTGAACATGTATTGTAGTTAACACATAAAATTGTGAATAAGTAATTGGGTTTACATAGAACAATGTGAACATGTAATTAGGTTCACACATAACACTATGAACATGTAATAATGATCAAACATAATATTTTGAACACATAATATGGTTCCCTCATATCATTCTGAATATGTAATGAGATTCTCACATAAACATATTGACATGAAACATGGCCCCAAAATATTATTTTGACCATATAATAAACTTCATACATAACTTATATACTCATGATTCATCCACCATTACCCAATTCATTGGAGGGATATATAGGTACAATCCATCACATAATAAAATATTAAATATTGGTACCACAATATTGTAAACAATAATCATATAAAAACCATGAAATGAACTGGGTATCTTAAACACTTCATCATATCATTACATAAGAAATTGGGTAGGATTCTTAATCAATTCATCAAATCATAACCGGAGAAAATGTGTGTGTTTCTAAAGCATATAACCCATGGTAGAGAAAATATTCTCATAAAAAACATTCTATCAGAACATGGACTATTCATGAACTAAAATTATTGTTATTCTTGGATCATATCCCCAGTAAAGAATAAACTATAAAAAAATTATGTTGTCTTAGATGGAAAAGGATTTTGAATGATGATAGGGAACATTTATTAGATAAAATAACCATAAATTTAAAATAAATTTATTAAAACAACTTTAGAAATAGTTTTATTATAAAGAAATACCTACAATTTTATTTAAAAAATTTATTAAGGAAAATATTTTTCCTCCTAAAAACAGTTTTTAAAATATCATGCATTTTTATTACCACTTTCTTATAAAATATTTTTGAAAAATTACAAAGGAATCCAACATATATTTGGAAACCATTTTATTTTAACATTGAAATATAATAAAGAAAGGTCAAATTAGTTTTGAAATGATTATTCTCTAAAATTTCCTTAAAAACATATAACTAAATGTTGAAATCATTAAAATAATTTTATTTGAAAATAACCATTTGAAACTAAATAAATGAATCATTGAATATTATTTGAGAAACTTTTAAGCATAATATATTTTTGAAAAAAAAATTCTTGAAAAGAACTTAAAAAATAATGAATTTCCATAATATTATGAAAAAAATGCATTAATATTAATTATTTATTCTTACATAGTAAACTTCAAGGAAATTAGGGTCTTGATGGAGGGTTTGTTCGTATATACCAAAAATTGTTTTTTTCTCCATAAAATTTTTAGAAAAGAGTCCTTATCATAAAAATAAAATAATATTACATTTAAAACAATTTTTTGTAAAGTTAAATCATTGTTAGAAATTTATTTCACTCATAACAAGATAATATTAAAAAAATAGAATTATTTTTTAAAATACTATTCTGAACGAACACCGATTTCTGAATAAATTTAGAAACAAAATTTTATTTTCATAAAAATATTTTCTCAATTATTTTAAGTACCAAAGAATTGGAAAATTGTAACATTAGATGGAAAAAAAATGAATAATAACATCAGGAGATAATTCATGGGTGATATTGAGATACAGATCATAATATTCTATCAATGGATTCATAATCTTAAACAATCCTGATGAAATATGAGATTGTAGCAATAAATTGTTACCTCTTTGTTAACTTTTTAT
This sequence comes from Viscum album, assembly GCA_963277665.1. Classification (NCBI taxonomy): domain Eukaryota; kingdom Viridiplantae; phylum Streptophyta; class Magnoliopsida; order Santalales; family Viscaceae; genus Viscum; species Viscum album. Next base: position 1,186,076,429 of record OY728121.1, on the reverse strand, counting down.
TCTATTGATATGAAAATAAAAACATTAAATGAATCTTCAAAATTATTCAATGAATTATATTCATTATATGAAAATTAAAATTTATGTATATAAAACTCATAGAAAAATATATTTTCATAACATGGCATGTATCTCCAAGAAGGAAAATTAACAGAAAAATTATTTTACAGATTTGGTAACATTTGAACCACAATCCCCAAGAATGAAATATAATAAATCAGTTATTTAAATGCCTGTAAATTTATTCATGAAAATCATAGAATAAATTCAATGTAATTATATAGACCACAAAAAAATGAGTTTTTAATAAGGCATAAGTATCACATAAATTAATGTGAGATGAGAAAGAACCCTTACCTTAAGTTTAAAAATTATTTGTACAAATTTAGTGTACCTTTATAATAAATATATGTTTGTTATAAATATATCAATGTAAAATATTATTATATATAAAACCGTCAATGATTCACTTATGACTTTTTTATTTCCTATATATTTACAATTCTATGTTAAAACATTATTTCTGGTAATAATTTCTTTGTTTATCATACATGTTTTGAATTTTAATTATTGATCCTATTAATTAGATCATGATTTAAATATATAAAGAATGTGAAAAATTAATTATATATCACAAATATTCGGTATATAAAAATTTATACTAATGTATCAAAAAAATATGAAATAGAATACATTTTTCATAGAGAGGGTATGCCATATGTACGCATGAACGATGTTTCTATTTTCTTATCATATTAAACTAAAGAATGTAAATAATATTTATGTAAATATATATTTTATAAATAAAATATAATTATTATTTAATATATATAATTTACGTTTATGAAACAAAAATTTAAAATATTCCGTGTAATGTGTGAATGAATCACATCACTTTGAGGAGAGACGGTAATCCACACATCCCAAAACGAAGTTATCATATTTCCACAAAATTGAAAGCCTGAAGGTATGTTTTATATAATAACTAAAAAAGTATAAATACATTTTAAATATAATATGTATAATATTAAAATATAATTACCATCATAATGACCAACCATGAGAGGTGTTAAAGGTAAAAAAACAATATTGTTTTGTGAGTGTATAGTCTACCATACACATGGATATTAAGTTCATTTCTCGTTTTATGGAAGTGTGTGTATGTTTATTTATAAATAATTGAATAAAAATAACTCATTATATTTAGGATTATAATTTTATTATATAATAATGTCATAATAATATTTTAGGGGGTAGATAATGAAGAAAAAACAAGAGCTTCTAGAAGGATGTCACGTTTTTTAGTAATTCCTATTAAGTTGCACAAATGGAATTCGCTGGAAGGATTTCATCCCAAATGGAGGATTCTAGAATGATGTATGGGAATATAGGATCATATTTGGTCTGGTTATTTCTAATCAAAATGGATTTATATGCGTGAATATGTGAGGGGGTGAGAGTCCTTTTCTAGTGGAGGAGTAATGGCATTATTGTAAATATAAAAAGTTAATCATTAGTGAGAGATACCCCTTACATCACGTGCCATCAATAATTTTCCATTTTTGATATGAGGTAGGATTTTTTATAAATTAGGACATATATTGTATTTTTTACATGTTTCTTGGATATTTTTACCATATAGTTAATTTTTAACAACGAAGTAAACTTTTTTTACCTTAATCACTATAATTAATTATAATTAAATTCACTGATAATTTTTTCGAATTTATATTAAACATAAAATATATTATAATATATGATTATTCAAAATATAGAATCTATTTTTAAAAATCATATCCACCCAAGTCACAAAAATTAAATTTAATTTAATTATGTAGATATGTCGCAAAAGTCAGTTTTTAACGAAATATAGTCTAAAAGTTTGAAATGTTTTTATATCCATCATCATGGTTAAATTTGTATCGATTACCTATATTTAATTAATTAATTTATTATTTATCTAATAATATCTTTAAAAATTAATATTTATTTAACTATATACTTATATTTTATGAAAATAAAATTTTTATAAAAAAATCCTTATCTTTTATTATTCATCAAAAAATGAATCATCTCATAAAAATACAAAAAAAATATATAAAGTAAATTTTGATATTATTAGTTAAAAATGAATTTTATTTTTTGAAAAATATTATAAATGTATCAAAAATTATATTTAATATTGGTTCACCATTAAATGGTGGAAAAGTTTCTTTTATAAAAATAAATAATTTTATTCAAAAAATTGGATTTATTATTATCTAATGGATATAAACCTTATTGAATGAGTGTAAAAAATATTTATTGAAAATATATTACATAAATTTTATTAAAAATATTCTTCAATAGTGATTTGATTTAATTTATTGTGATAAAATTATGTTTGTATGTAGAAAACAAATTCATAGAAAAGAAATAACTTTTTTCCAAATAGTTTGTACATTATTTTCTAAGAAAATGATTTATTTTATATTCAAGTTTAAATAATATATTCACAATTTATTTAATAAGATTTCTAATTTCTATTCCAATATATTGGTTTTAATGAAAAAATATTGTTATAAAAATGTTATTACTATTTAGTAGTTTAGTAAAAGTCATCCTTGCTTTTAAATTATGATATTAAAGGGACTCAGTATTGTGATTAAAAAACAATCATATCGTTTCATGTACCAAAAGATACAATATGAGTTTTTTATTGAGAATGATTGACATGGTGCTTCATACCAAGAAATGTTAACTTTTTCTTTCAAATAATTCAATTTATACCCAATGTTGCATTAAATGAAAATTATCAAAATGATTAAATTATTTTGAAAAAAAATATTGACAAAAATAACTCGGTGTTACATTCTACCCCCCATAAAATGGGAGTAACCCTCAAAATGTTTCTTGGTCGTCAATGATTTATGATTTTTAACTTCCTTTCATGGAAACAAGCATCATAAAAATTAATACTAAATTATTATTCAAAAAAGGAGAGTTAGAAACAGAACTGATACCCAATGTAACACATAAATAGCTTTACACATAGGATAACATAGGTGGAAAGTGAACAAATAGACATGAAAGAGAAATATAACTCTTATGTTCTAATGGAGAATGAAATAGAAAATGATAGGATATATTTATTGATCACAAATCAATAAACTAAAGTGGATTCAAAAAAATCATTTATATCATCAAAAATGATGATGGTTGGACAAAATTTTATTTCAATCCATTTTCACTAAGGTTTAATAATTTTAATGGGATGATATAAAAACATTATTTTATAAAAATATCACATGTTGTTTTTCTCTTGAAAAATTGTCTCATACTCTATAAATTAGAATTAATTTGTTATGCCTAAAGCACTAACAACTCATAATATCCATATGTAGAACTATATGTCATTCTATCTCTCTTTATTTATCATCAAAAAAAGAAATCATAGCATGGGTTATAGAATGTGCATACTTCTTTAAATGGTGATATAATACATTAAAATATAAAATATCATCTAATGTTTAACATAACCACTACATAAATTGTTGACATTATAACAATTTTCAAGGCTAAAAATATAAAACATTAGAAAAAATGTCACTAAATTTATTAATTTGAATTCAACATTGATCTCCCATATATAATAAATAATCTCTTGGTTTTCAAATTAATAAAACATGAATAATCTCATCAAATATTCTTTTCAAATAACATAATAACCTGATTTACTATAAAAACATTTTGAAAATATGCTTACATTCTTTTCATTATTATTATTGGATATATTTTTTAAATCTCGAAATGTTGTAAGATTCATCCATGATAAGATATATAAATTTTTCAACAAATCCTTTATCAGCTCTAAGGTCAAAAATATTACCAAATTTACATTAATCATCTCATCATCTCTTTATACATACTAAATATCAATTTATCATCATTAGGAACACATTAAGGGTTACCTTTGCTTAATAAAAATTGCACTATTCCATTAAATTTCTTTTATAATTCACTAGATCCATTCAACATATCATTTTAAATAAATAATTAAAAAACATTATGAAAATAATTATATATTTCATGATTAGGGTAACATAATATTTGAATTAAAAAACCAATGTAATTTAATAATAAAAATGTATTCTTCAAAAATTAATGTGGCTCCATCATCATATTCCTTAATTACCTTTTCCTAGAATTTTGTAATATGAATCATGGTATAAGGTTAGTAATTATCAATTTAATATTTCATATTAAAATTAAAATAAAAAATACTATTAGAGAATCCCATACCTTTCACACTTTTTTGGTTGCTTTATCTTCACCAGTATTACAAATACTCGCACCAACATCCTCATTATCATACATATATTTCAAATTAAGATATCAAATTTTATAATTCACATACATTCCAAATATGAAATATTAATTATTAACCATGTTCATACTTATTCCTGTGATTGAATAAGACCATAAATCATATTTTGAGAAACACTGATCATAGTATAAACCCCACAATCATGAAAAATTACTTATATGATGCCTAAAATATGACCCCTTAATTAAAATATATGTGTAAAAGGTTATGCGATCAAGACTATATAATTAAAATACAATACACTACATATCAAATACCATTATTAAGAGTCATGCCATAAATATTGGGATTTCTTATGGTATGAATGATAAGGTAATCGAGAGAAAAATCCATGAAATCATAAAACAAGAATAATACATGGAATTTTGGCATACATGACATTTTATAACATTGTGAACATTTATATATAAAAATAAGTTCCCTCATTAAGTTAAGGACATGAAATAAGGACCCTGAATAAACTAATGGATATGAACTAGTTCCACACATTATAGGCTCGTAATCAGGTTCATTCATAACATTTTTAAAATGTAAATAGTTCTGGCATAACATTATGAACACATAATAGGTTTCACTCGTAACATTGTGAACATGTAACCAGGTTCATATTGAAACTTATGGTTATACAACCTTGTTAATGAATTGTATTTTGAACATGTAATCAGCTATATTCATAACATTGTGAAAATGTAAGCAGATTCACACATAAATTTTTGAACATATAATATTGTTTACTCATAACAATTTGAATATGTTATCATGTTTATGCATAATCTTATAGACATGAAATCAGTTCCATTCATAACATTGTGAACATGTAATGTAGTACCCTCAGTTTCTAGTATGTAACCCTTACTTGATGATTTTGATGCTTTAAAAGTTATGGTTGTTTAATGGGAGAGTCGGGAGAACATGGAATGATGTTTTGAGGTAAAGGGGAAGTTGCTCGGGCAACGTACGGTTTCTCTAAACCGTGCAGCCAAACCATGCATAGTGGGTCTTGGAGGTCATAGCTCCCGCACGGTCACCACACATTTTTTCTAACCATGCAGCTAAACAGTGCAAGAAGGGTGGTTGAGGCAGTAGCTAACGCATGGTTAGCGCACGGTTTGGATAACCGTGCGAACTAACCGTGGAGGCACTTAAATGAGATCCTTAAATATTGGATCTCATGCATTTTTGCCTCTAAATTCATAGTTTAGGCTCTAAAGCGGCCCTAACTCGGGATTTTGGTTATCCTAAGGTCAAGGAGGGTTATCCCATCATTCCAGAGGTGATCAGAAGGCTTCTCATGGCGAATTGAAGCCAGATTCTTGAGGTATGTGATCTTTCTTGATCGTTTTCTTAGATATACTTAGATCTACTTATCCGCTTCTCTCGATTTCTTAGATCTACACACATTATGGGTAGATCTAAGTGTGTGGATTCCAAAAATGATGGAATTTTCTCTTGATCTTTCTAAGAGAAGAGAACTAAGGCAGGTTTCTGGAGAATCAACCTGGGTTTCTTGGGAGTTCTTCGACAGTTGTGGTTTTCGTCAAAACCATTGAGGTAGGAGGCATCACTCTCAACACATGTTGTTAGAATTGATTTGTTTAGTTTCAAATTGGGTTATTTGAATGGTTTTGATTGTGAAAAGTATGGAATAAATCTTTTTTCGTGATGATTAATGTTTTTGATGTAATTGTAAAATCTTGTTGAATGGTTGTGCAAAGTTATTTGGATTCTTGAATTTAAAATGTTGATTTTAAATTATGAATGATGAAATTGTAAATGGTTTGATGGAAAATCGGTTTCCAATAAAAAGGGTGTTTTATTGAAATGGTTTGAGATTGAAATGAATTAGATGGATTTGGTTTTCAATAAAAAGGGAGTTTTATTGAAATTATTTGAAATTGAAATGGTTTTGATGGAATTGGTTTTCAATAAAAATGTGTTTTTATTGAAAGGATGTTTTGTCATGACCATTGGGAATATATGGTGTGTGTTCCTATTGCATGTACGAGGCTTGGTTGAAATGTGACCTTATGCTCGGTTCCAAACATTTAATTGTACAATTGTGACTATATGTATGAGGCTTGGTTGAAATAATACCTTGAGCTCAGTGCCAAAGGTGTAATGGAACATGGAAAAAAATTACCTTGTGATGACTTGGTAGATCGATGAGAGACCTCTCATGAGTATGGAACTGTCATAACAAATCATGCATGGTTGGTAGCATGGGTTGGGAAATAGTTGGGTATTTCAAAAAAGAATGTTTCTGAAATGGTTCTTAAGCTTGTTTGGATATTTTTCTGGAAAAATAACTTGATGGAAAATTGGTTTCAATTGATCTTGGAATGCCTTTGGTTATGAATTGTTTTGGAAACATGTGTATATTTAGTTATAAACTACTTTTGAGAAAATGTTTTATATAAACTGTTTTTATTTAAATGTGGCTAACTCTTCTATCCTAGTGGCATGAGTAGGTAAGTCATTGGGGAAAAACTACTGAGTTTTATACTCACCCATGCTTTGGCACATTGGTGATTTTTTAGATGTCGTATTCCAGGACACAGGTAAAGGGAAAACATCTTATTGCTAGTGTCTCATGGTGATTCTTGGGAGAAGCTGTAGATCTTGGAGCTTGTGGAGCATGCAGTCTTTGTGTATTTTGAGAATCTTGATTTTTTTATCTGTTGTGGACTTTAATACCTGGTTTGGTCTTCCACTGTTCTGTACATTGTTGTGGTTTGACATAAATGAAGCTTGATTAGTTGTCTCTCAGTTGTACATGCATCATATAGTGAATGGTTTGGTATGGTAGGTTGGTTTACTGGGTTATTTCTTAAAGGGTAAATCATCCCCCACATGTATTCTAAACCCTTTGTCATTTATTTCCAGCCTTTGGCATCTTGGGGATGCCACTTAAGGGCTAGTAATGACTCGTTGAGCTCTCAAGCCAATGGAAATTGGTGGGTCATTACAAGTGGTATCATCTTGTTCGGTCCTTGCCTAACAAGTAGTCATCGATGTTCTTGTTCTTGGAGTTGAAATTTATTCTTGTCTATTCCTTGGGTCTAAATCTTAGACTGGAGTAGGATTGTCGGAACATGAAATGTATAGCATAAAAGGACATAGCTAACCTGTTTATTCTAATTTTTATGTTACTAGGGTGTTGGGTATATAAGTGTTTTGGGTACAGTTCTAGAATGTGTGAAATCTCATTGTCATGGGTTTAGCCAATGAGACGAGCATGACATGAATTGTAGAAGAATGACTTCCCCCTAGGATTGCATATCTCATTGTGAGGAATGAGTAAGGATTTCCGAAAATGTGTGAATTTTTGAATAATGCTGAAATTGTTTTGAAGTAAATTATTTTGAAAATAGGGTATATGGAGTATTTTTAAAATGGGTTGATTTTCAAAAGGCATGAGAAATGTTTTCAAAAATGTTTGAACATGGGGAAAAGGTTGTTCTGAAAATAATGTTGTGATAGATGATGTGATAGAATTTGAAATGCTAAGACATATGTTGCTAGAGAGTGAGATTAACAGAGGTCGTTGTTGCTTTAGAAAATGGAACCTGGTAGGCATCATCAAAACCAACCTGAAGAGGCTGTAGAGAATTTGGTTGCACCCGAACCACATGTGAACCAATATCTAGTTTAGAGTATCGTCTAAGATTTTCAAGCTATGGATACGGGGAACCGGAGGAATGAACCAATAAATGTGGATCATACCATCCAGTTCATGAAGCAGAATCCACCAAATATTCGAGGTGATGCTGAACCTGAAAAGGCAGAGGTGTGGCTAAGTAGGATGAATCGTATCTTCGATTTCATCAGCACACCAGTATAGCTGAAAGTAATTTTGGTGACGTATATTCTTGAGGATCCTTTATGTCAATGGTGGGATTTAGCGGTGCAGGCTAAATTAGATAAAGGCCTTACATATGAGGATTTTTAATAATTTTTCAACAAACAATTCTATCCTCACACATTCAAGATCCAAAAAACAACAGACTTATTTACCTTAAAGCAGGAGAGCCTCTCCATCATAGAGTATGTGGCTAAGTTCATGAACATAGTTCTTTTTGCACCAGAGGTCGTAGCAAGTGTGTCGCTGAAGGCACGCATCTTCAAATCGAGGCTAAGGAAATATATTCGATCAAAAATTGTGGTGCTCTATTTTACTGATTATACAGAGATGGTGAACAGAGAGACTATTGCTGAGCGTGATATCTCGGGATCAATAGGAGGAAGAATGATGATACCTATGGGAAACTGTGACAACTTAACCGCTATGAACAAGAGGTAAAGGGAAACCTATTTCCACGGTGCGAGTTCAAATCAGAACGAGACGGTGGGATTAGTGAACCTTCCTCCATGACCCCATAGCAAAGCAGGTTGCTTTAAATGTGGTTCGATTCACCACATAAAGTGAGAGTGTATGACGCAACCTAGAGCATGTCATAATGTCAAGTAGATGGGGCATCTACAACACTATTATAGGAATTTTCTAAGGTTGGGTGCACGTGACACTTATCAGGTGTCGCAAGCATCATATGCTTCGATAGACAAGGACAATAGAATCAGTCCCATCAGCATAACAAAGGTATCCATGGTGATTCTCAAAATACCATGACTCCTCAACCAGGGAAATCTCCGCAAGGAAACAAGGACAATAGTGCAGCTACGAAGCAATTATATGGAGATGAGAAGATGATTTTCGATGATCAGGCAGGACCATCTATAGTGAGATGTATGATTCTTTTGAATTCTACCCTTGTTCAAGTGTTGTTTGATACTGGAGCATCTCATTTCTTTATTTCTTCTCGTTTTGTTGACTTTCTGTGTTTAAAACTGTAAATGATGCCTTCTGTTTTGAAACAAAAAACTCCTCTTGGTGAAAGATAATTTCAAGACTTTGTGTGTAGAGAATGTGTTATAACTGTTAATGGAGTTGAGTTAAAATGGTACTTATCAATATTGTACATGGATGTCTATGACGTAATCCTAGGTATGTATTGGTTGACAATGTTTAAGGCTCACATCGACTGTTATAGGAGAACGGTTAGTTTCATGACTGAGAATGACATCAACCATATCTTCAGTGGAGAGAGGATGGTAAGAACTATCTCTTACCAACTAGAAGTGTTGACTTTGGCATTAATGGAATAGATTGAACAAAATAGTTTTCTAGTTGTGGTGGATCAATTTCCAGATGTCTTTCCCAAGAAATTATAAGGTTTACCACCTCTAAGGGAAGTAGATTTTTTGATTTATCTCCTTTCGGGGACCAGTCCTAATTCCCTTCCATATTATAGTACGTCACCAATAGAGTTAGGGGAATTGAAATCACAATTATAGGAGCTGGAACGCAATGGTTTCATTTGACCAAGTATTTCTCCATGGGCAGCACCGGTGTTGTTGGTGAATAAGGCATATGGAACGCTTAGGTTGTGTATTGATTATCGTAAGCTTAACCATGTTATGATAAAGAATAGATATCCACTTCCATGAATTGATGATCTATTCGATCAAAAAAGGGGAGTTCAGTGGTTCTCCAAGATTGACTTCCGGTTAGGATATCACTAATTGCGAGTTCAGAATGAGGATATTCCAAAGTCATCTTTTAGAAGCAGATATGGCCACTTTGAATATGTAGTCATGAATTTTGGTCTAACGAATGAACTAGAGGTCTTCATGGATTTGATGAATCAGATGTTTCAGCGATATCTAGATTCTTTTGATGTGGTGTTTGTGGACGATATTTTGGTCTATTCAAAGACAAGGGATGAGCATGAGGTACTCCTGGAAACAGTGTTACAAATCTTGAGAGATCATCATTTTTATGCCAAATTATCAATATGTGATTTTTGGATATGGGAAGTACGTTTCCATGGACATTTCATTTCTGAGAAATGAGTTTTTGTTGATCCTGAAAAGATAGAAGTTGTTATCTATTAGCAACCAATGAAGCATGTGTTTGAGATATGCAGTTTTCTTGGTCTAGCTAGTTACTACTGACACTTTGTGCATGATTTCTCACGACTAGATCACCAATGATAGCTATGATTAAGAATAATGCTCTCTTCCAATGGATAGAAGAATGTCATAAATCCTTTTAGGAACTAACAGTTTGGCTTACATCAGCACCTATCTTGATCTTTCCAGAATCAGGACAGGGGTATGTGGTGTATTGTGATGTTTCAGGATCAAGGATGGGTTGTGTTCTCATGAAAAAAGATCATGTGGTTGATTATGGTTCAAGGCAGTTGAGAGTGAAAAATAAAAATTACCCAACACCTGATTTGGAGTTGGCTATAGTCATCCATGCTTTGAAAATGTGGAGACATTATCTCTTTGGTGAGAAATTTACTTTATTTATGGATCACAAAATATTGAAACACATTTTCTCCCAACAAGATTTGAAGTTGAGGCAAAGGAGTTGGATGGAGTATCTCCAGATGACGGACATTGACTTGATGTACACACCAGGAAAAGGGAATTTGGTGGTTGATGCATTGAGTAGAAATTCATATGTTTAGTTAGCGAAAGAAGCTTTAGATGAATAATAGTTGATGACGCTCTTAGCTAACATGAATGAATAATATGAAAACCGAGGTGATGTTGCTATTTTAATTTCAGATACACTTGTTCCTGATTTAGTAAAGGTGATTAAGGAATCACAATCATCTGATGCATAATGTCTTGTTATACGTTCAAAACTCAATGGTGGGGAGACCATTGATGGATGGAAACTTGATGGGGGTTCAATTTTGTATTTCAGAGATCAGATGATTGTACCTATGGTTTTTCATAAAAAACTCCTTCATTCTTACCACCATTCAAGATGGGTTGTACGTCCAGCTACAGAAAATATGTATAAGGCGTTGAAGGTGCAGTTTTGGTGGATTGGCATGAAAAGAAATGGGGTTGAGTTTGTCTCGCGGTGCTTAACATGTTAATAGGTTAAATCAGAGCATCAGATACCAGCTGGTATGTTACAATCTTTATCAGTCACAATGTGGAAATGGGATTAGATAGTAATGTATTTTTTTACAGGTCTTCCATGAATAGTCTTGAAACACGATTCCATTTAGGTGATAGTTGATCGTCTAACCTTGTTGGCTCATTTCATCCCTATTCGTGAAACCCATATGGTAGAAGATGTTTAAAAAATCTATATCTGAGATGTGGTAAAGAGGCATGGTGTACCAGTGTCTATAGTCTTAGATGGAGATCCGAGGTTCACATCTCGTTTCTTGAAATCATTACAGCAAGCCATTGGGACACAGTTGACTATGAGAATGGTGTATCATCCTCATACGGATGGGAAATCCGAGCGGATGATACAAACATTGGAAGACATTTTTTGGGATTTTGTAATGGATTTTGGTGGCTCATGGGAGGATCATATACCCTTAGTGGAGTTCTCATACAATACTAGCTATCAAGACTCGATACACATGGCTCCCTTTGAGGCATTGTATGGTTGTCCTTGTTGTTCTCCACTATGCTGGGTGGAAATTGGTGAAACATAACTAGTTGGGCTGAACCTTGTCCAATAAAGAACAGAGAAGATTCATTTTATTATAAATAGGATGGCTACAGCACAGTGTCGTCACAAATCTTATGAAGATCACTGTCAACGACCGTTGTCGTTCGTTGTGGGTGATCATGTCTTCTTGAGAATCTCTCCAAGGCATGGACATCATCATTTCGGGAAGTAGGGCGAGTTATCACCTAGATACATTGGCCCTTTTGAGATACTAGAACAGGTTGGAGAGGTGGCATATCACTTGGCACTACCACCATGGTTTATTTCGGCACATAATGTGTTCCATGTCTCTTAGTTGAAAAAGTATCAGCCTGATCCTGACCATGTGATCAGATGGGATCATGTTGACCAAGAGCCAGATGGTTCATTGATATATATCCTGGTATAGATTGTGGATAGGAAAGATAAAGTCTTTCATGGAAAAACCCCGGTCTAGGGTGGGTTTTATGGCAGCATGTTCAGATTTTGGATGAGACTTGGGAACGTGAAAAGGAATTGAAAGAGCAGTGGCCGAAACTCTTTTAGTTGGCTGAAGGTTTTCTACTTTCCAAGGATGAAAATACCAAAGGTTGGGATAATGTGATACCACCAGATTCTGGTATGTAACCCTTACTTGCTGCTTTTCATGGTTTTAAAGTTAAGGTTGTTTAATTGGAGATTCAGAAGAAGTTGGAATGATGTTTTGAGGAAAAGGGGAAGTCACACGGGTGGTGCACGTTTTGTTTAAACAATGCGGCCAAACCGTGCACAGTGGGTCTTAGTGGCAGTAGCTCTTGCATGGTCATCGTACGGTTTGTCTAACCTTGCAGATAAACCTTGTTATAAGGGTGTCCATGGTAATAGCTAATGCACGGTTAGCGCATGGTTTTTCAAACTGTGTGAACTAACCGTGCGGGCACTTTAATGAGATCCTTACATTGTGGATCTCACGTGTTTTTACCTCTAATTTAAGCACATATGTGGCCCTAACTCTATATTTTTGTTATCCTATGGTCAAGAAGGGTTCTCCCATTATTCTGGAGGCTCTTTGAAGGCTTCTCTTGGTGAATCGAAGGCAGATTCTTGAGGTATGTGATCATTCATGATCGGTTTCTTAGATCTACTTAGATCTACTTCTCCTATTCTCTAGATTACTTATATCTACGCACGTTATGGGTAGATCTAAGTCTGTGGATTCCAAACATGATAAGATTTGGGCTTGATATTTCAAGGAGAATAGATCTAAGGCGGGTTTTTGGAGAATCAACTAGGGTTTCTTGAGCGTTCTTCGACTGTTGTAGTATTTATCAAAACCTTTGTGTTAAGAGGCTTCACTCTCGACTCCTATTATTATAATTGAATTGCTTAGTTTAAAATTGTATTATTTTAATGGTTTTGATTGTGAAAATCATGGCATAAATCTTCTTTAGTGAAGATTTATGGTTTTGATGTAATTGTGAAATCTTGTTGAATTGTTATGCAAAGGGATCTGGCTTCTTGAATTTAAAATGTTGATTTTAAATTATGATTACTGAAATTGTAAATGGTTTGATGGAAAATGGTTTGTCAACAAAAAGGGAGTTTTATTGAAATGGTTTGAGATTGAAATGACTTTGATGGATTTGGTTTTCAATAAAAAGAGAGTTTTATTGAAATTGTTTGAAATTGAAATGGTTTTTATGGAAATGGTTTTCAATAAAAAGTTGTTTTCATTAAAATGGTGTCTCAGCATGACCATTGAGAAAATGTGGTCTGTGTTCACATTGCATGTATGAGGCTTGGTTGAGATATGACCTTTTGTTAGTGCCAAACGTTTAATGGCACAATAGTGACTATATGTATGAGGCTTGGTTGAAATATGACCTTGTGCTCGGTGCCAAACATGTAATCAAACATGGGAAACAATTAACTTGTCACGACTTGGTTGATCAACGAGAGACTGCTCATGAGTATGGAACTGTCATAACGAAGCGCGCATGGTTTGTAGCATGGGTTGGTAAATTGTTGGATATGCCAAAAAGGAATGGTTGTGAAATGGTTCTTAAGCTTGTTTGGTTATTGTTCTGGAAAAATTACTTGCTGGAAAATTGGTTTCAATTTCTCTTGTAATTCCTTTGGTTATGAATGGTTTTGGAAACTTGTTTATATTTAGTTATAAACATCTTTTGAGAAAATGTTTTATATTATTTTTTTTATTTAAAGGTGGCTAACTCTTATATCCTAGAGGTGTGAGTAGGGAAGTCATTGGGGAAAACCTAATGAGTTTTATACTCACCCCTACTTTGGGACATTGGTGCTTTTGCAGATGTCGTATTCGGGACACAGGTTAAGGTAAAGTATCATATTGATAGTGACTCATGGTGATGCTTAGGAGATGTTGTGGAGATTGGATCTTATGGAGCATAGAGTCTTAGTGTATTTTGAGAGTCTTGGGTTGTTTATCTATTGTGTAGTTTGATACCTGGTTTGGTATTCCATTGTTGTGTACTCTGATGTGGTTTGACATAAATGAAGTTTGTTTAGTTTTCTCTCAGTTGTTCATGCATCATATAGTGAATGTTTGGGTATGGTTGGTTGGTTTACTAGGTTATTTATTAATGTGTAAATCGTCCCCCCAATTGTATCTGAAGCCCTTCGTCAATTATTTCTAGTCTTTGGCCTCTTGGGGATGTCACTTAAGGCCTAGTAATGACTTGTTGAGCTCTCAAGCCAATGAGAATTGGTAGGTCATTACATGTAATCAGGTTCTCAAATAATACATATACTCATGATTCAACCATCATTACCTAAAACATGTTAGGGTGATATAGTTCTTGCCATTCATGTAATAAAATCATAAATACTTGTGTCAAAATATCATTAAAAATAATATCCAAACCAATAAAATTTAATGGATTTCATAAACATTTCATCATATTATTACATATGAAAAATGGATTTTTATCATAATTATTTCAATATAGAATAACCCATGAAAAGAAGAATCTATGAAAATCATACAACTTGTGGAAGAAAAACGGGTGTCATAGACATCATTCCCTCAAAACATAATCCATTTAAGAAATAATATAAATGGTATTCTTGGATCATATTCTTAGTGTAGAATAAACTATAAAAAAGTATGTCATCTTAAATGGAAAATGATTTTGAAGGCTATAATGGAAAATTTCTTAATGAAAAATAGTGTTTTATTGAATATCCCATTCATAAAACCACTTCCAAAACATTTTTTTATAATGAAATATTTACAGTTTATTTTAAAAAAATTCATAAGGAAAATATTTTTTAAAATCAATTTTTTTTTAAACCTCATTCTTTTTAGAAACCATTTTCTTACAAATAGATTTGAAATATTATAAAGTATGTTTGATGATATTTGGAAGACTATTTTCATTGAAAATTCATTAAAAACTCAAAAATAATGATTGAAATAATTTTTAAATAATTTTTATAGAACTACTATCTGAAAATATATAAATAATTCCAAAAATCATTTACATCGTTCTCTTTGAAAACAACTATTTGAAAACATATAAAGGATAAATTTAAAATCATTTAAAACACTTTTAAACATAAAACACATTTGAAAACCATTTTATTTTAAAAATATTTTTAATGAAATTAATATACAAAATATTATAAAAAAATATTATTTAAAAAGTACATTGTAAATATTTGATGTAATCTTCAATGAAATGATGATCAGGATAGTGGGTAAGTCAAAATAAGTCAAACATTCTTTTTTTCACATTAAAAAGTTTAGAAAATTTCCTTGACCGTAAAAGGATAAGAGTATTGTGTTTAAAATAAAATTTTTCAATGTTAAAAAATGGTTAAAAATTTATTTTTAATATCATAGTAAAATTTATAACATTTTTATAAAACAATATTTTGAGAGAACACTAATTTCAAACCCAATGGATAAATAAAATCAAATTATCATTAAAATATTATATTAATTATATTAAGCACCAAAGAGTGAAAAATTGAACCATTACTAGGATATAAGATGAATAATTATATTATAATATAATTTAAGAGATATATGAAGATATTTGTTATAATATTCCCTCAATGGAATCACAATTATAGGAAATCCGGATAAATGATGAGATTATAGCAGTAACACAATACCACTTTTGTAACATTGAATCTATCTAAAATGAAAATATTAACATTAAATGAAGCTAAAAACATAATTAGAATAATTATATTCATGATATAACATGTAAAATGGATGTATATCTGCGTCATAGATAAATATAGGTGTATAACATGGCATGTGCCTCAAACAAGGAAAATTAGGGAAAAAATTACTTTTCTTATTTGGTATCGTTTGAACCAACGTATCCTTGGAAGAGATATCATAAAAGGGAAATGAAAATAACCCTATATATAATTATAATAATATAATAATACATTTATGGTAATTATATAAACCAGATAATAGAAATAAGTGGTTAATAAGGCATAAGTGCCACGGAAAAATGTGAGACAAGAAAAATCATACCTATGTCTTGAATTTATTTATACATGTTCCAATCTCTTGTATGATTAATATAATTATATTATAAATATACCAAAAAACATATTCCCATATATCAAACCATTTATTATTAACTTATCACGTTATATTCCCTATTTATTATCAATTACACATTAAAGCAACGTTTCGGAAAATAACAACACTCTTTATCACACATATTTTGATTTGGTTATTCTAGATCTTCTTACATAGATCATAATTTACATATTTTTATAATTTAAAACATGATTCATATTTCATATATATTTAGTATATAAATATTTACAATAAACTATAAAATACAAATATATTAAATGGAATACACCATTTAATGAGATGGTACGTCGTATGTATGCATAAATGATGTTTTTTTCTTGTCGTATTGAATGAAATAAAGTAAATAGAATATATATATATATATATATATATATAATAGAATTCTTGCAAAATTACTATTTTTTTATATCCTATATTCTTACTAAACTCATCCTGATTACATTCCATTTAATGTTGAATGGATCACACCGATTTGAAGAGGTGGTAGTCCACACATCAACATATGATGTTACCATATTTCTACAAAATATAAATCATGAAGGTGTGTGTTATATAATAATTAATTACTAATTAAAAATACATAATTATTATATATATCATATTAAAAATATGTGTTCATCATAATTCAATACCATGCGTGGTTGTAAAAGAAAAAATGAACAATATTGTTTCGTGAGTTGGCAGTCCTCCATACACAAGAGTAGTACATTTGTTAACCATTTGATGAATGTTTTTTTACGTGAATATAGAACAACTAAAATAAAAATTTATCATTAAATTTATAATAATAATCTTTTTATATATAAATAGAATAGAAATATTTGACGTTATGGATAGTTAAAATAAAAAAAATATCATGTGGAAGGATAGTACCACTTAATTATGTAACACCTATTGGTTTTCACCAAAGTGCTTCTACGGAAGCCATGCTAACAAAATAGTGGAATATATTACTATGGTTGTAAATGTTTTATGAACTTTAGTGAGGTTTTCTCTGAAAAACATTCATGAGATGTGTGAATAAATGAGAGGGTGAGTTCCCTTTGATAGTGGCTAAGGAGTGGAATTCGTTTAAATATAAAAATGTAATCACTATTGAGAGTCCCCCCTTATATAACGATCTTCAAATAATTTTCCATTTTCGATAATATTTTTCATCTGGTCTACAATGGCCATAAAATTTATTTTTCAAATGTTTATATGGTATCTAGATACATAAGTTATATTTTAAAAACAATGTAAATTTTTTTTACCATAATTTCAATAATTAATTGTAATTACATTCTCTAATAAAATTGTTAAAAAAAATCTTAACCTTAATGGATATTATAAATTATTATTCTTACAAATATAGAATCCATTTTTTCAAATTCTTTCCACAAATTCGGCAGAAAATATTTTAAAATTAATCTATTGGATGTGTCGTGAAATCTAGTTTTTAGCATACAAAAGTCCAAAGGATTGAAAATTTTTCCTATCAAATTTCAATGTCAAATATTATCTACTGACATATGTTGGATTAATTTATGTACAATTTGTGAAATTATATTTTAAAACCAAATAAATATATAATTTTAATATATATTTCAATTAGAAGATAAAGAAACTTCAAATTAGGAATTCACTATTTTTCACTATTTTCAGAAATTAACATTCCTAGAAAAATAAAAATAAATCACTCAAAGTAAATTTTGATATTTATCTTTCAAAAAGAAATTAAATTTATTTTAATAAAAAATATAAATTATTCATAAATTATATTTAAATTTGTTTCTCTATTAAATGTAGGTTAAATTACCTTTATGAAAAATACATCTTATTATTCATAAAATTGGATTTATTCTTATCATATGAATATAAATCTTATTGATTAGTGTAAAAAATTAATTTTATTTTTAATATATTATCTTTTTAAAAAAAATCCACCAATAGTGGTTTTTATAATTTTTTGTTATAAAATAGTGATTGTACATAGAAAAGTAATTTTCAAGGAAATTCATTTAATTATTTCTAAATAGTTATTAATTTAGTTTCTAACAAAATTACTCATTTTATATACATGTTTAAATAATATTTCCATTATATAATTAAAATTATTTTTAATTTACATTCCAACATCTAGGTGGAAAATATAACAATATTTTAATAAAAATATTTGTTGTGTTTTTTAATTCTGTATAACTTGGAAATGCATGTCATGCAAGCTATCGAAGGGACATGGTATTTTTTGTTATAGAAGCCAAAAATAGTGCATCTTATGCAGCAAGAAAATATATTTGTTTCATGTAGTTAATGTTATATATGATTCTTTTCAAAAAACAATAATAAATGGTTATTTCAGATAAAATAAAATATATACAGTTTTTCTTGAAATGAAAAATACCGAAAATATTAAATTAATTCGAATTAAACAAATAAAAATATCTTAGGATATTCCTTGGCATTGTAAAAAATATAAAAACACTAAAAACATCCCTAACTACTCATTCCACCCTAGGCTTCTGATATTTTCATAGGGTGAGGAAATTACACTAAGTCCTAATGAGGTTTTCGACAAGATAATTTCGTCTGGTCATTTCAATTTCAAACCACACCCTACACTAACTAGGGTATTTGTTGATAATGGTGATTGATATTGTGATGAACGGTCAGACAAGATTTCCCTTCAGGGTATGGTTCTCACTACCTTTATATATGATATTATCTTTTGGGTGTCTTATAACCCTTACTTGTCCTCTCACCAATTCAGTGGCATCTAAAGGGTTTCTCCCCTCCCATCAAATAGTCAACAAGAATAATGACATCCATTGGGTATCTTCCAATATTGGCTCATACTAGAATGTGAGGATACCAATAACGAGATCATACTACCACCTATCAGAACCCATGCCTTCCTATATTATGATTATTCCTTGGTTTGTTTTTATGCCTACCATGGTGGTGTGATGAACATACTAGCCTTTCATTTGGATAAATCATGTTCTTAACCCACCCCATTGTCTATACAAAAGTGGATCTATTTCATAATTTAAGTGAATCATGTAGTATATGTCATCATCATAGAAATAATCATACCATCATTGGAAGATAATATTTCATATAATATGTCCCTTAAATATTATAAATGAATTATGAATATTTTGTGATAAGAGTATACATGGATTCCTCTATTTATTCTTTAATATATACTCTGATTGTTCCCCATTTGAATGTCACATCCCGAGTAGTTCTAGAGGATCAGACAGGGAATAGAATGACCTAGTAGAATATTCACACATTGGTCATTGACACACCTATAAAAACAATATGTGACCAAGAAGAACATCTTCACCATCTCTTTCTTAAATTGTGGGAGGGAAATATTTATTTCTATACATTGTCTAAAATAGTTAAATAGACAGTTTTGACAAAAAAGTAGTTGGATACTAGTGAGTGGGGATTAAATTATTTTTATAAAGATACTCCCACGGTCGAGCTAATTGAAGAGGGATTTAAATAATTGGAATATACTATTCAATATATTTCTTCTATTCATTCCCATATGGATTTCATGACAACATAGATAGAGATACATGAGAATATCATTTATCACAAAAATTATGACCATTAAACATCATAATTCTAAATTGAAGATACTGAAAAAATGAGTTTAGAAGTTATATACTATTTTTATACTCTTGTCTCTTTGGTAGTAGTAGAAGAATTTGGTTTGGAAACACATTGTTTCTCCATCAATTCTACTAGTCAGACTCTTTCAAATTTTTCTAGCTCATCCTATAAAATATTATTATAGTTTTATCATCAATTTTCATTACCTTTAATGAATCCTCAAGGAGTATTTGAAATGTATTGATCCCTCCTTTTTCATTCTACCAATGAATAGATAATCAACACATTATATTTCATTTCCAGGTTTTCTCTCATCAATTATCTTTCAGATATTTAATTGATATAATGTTGCATAAATCGTTAGGAACACCGATCCATAATATAATATTATGTTATATTTAATGCATGGGTTTTTTTATAAAATATAACAAATCATTCCTAATAAATTATCATGAATTTTTAACATCCTGAGATTCCTAATGATTGTATCTAATCATGTAATACTGAGAATCATATATTTATAAAAGTATAAATTTGGTGGAATATATGTCATAGAGGAAGAATGGTCTATCTTTTGATGGAGTCATTGGACATAGTGAGCATAACATGATTTGTTCTAAGGATATATGATGGACCTGGCATTATTTTTATATATTAGTTATATATTGGATTAATTTTTTACTAAGATTCATAAAGTAGAATTCCTAGTGTGAATTTATTCATAATTTAAAACAAAAACCAACTTAAGGGTTTTCCTGAGATTATTTTTGTCATTTTAATTGAATGAGTACTCAATATTACATATATTATAAAAAGTGCATGTCTGATGACCAGAAAACCAAATTTTTAGAACGTTGCACTTACTAGGTTTTCAACTAGGTGATTAGTATTGCTATTGTGGTCTCAAAAACTAGAAAAATGTTGTGATGTAGATTATGTTCTTCTATATCAGGCCATATATTTCTATAGATTAGGTTCGTTCATCTTTTACCATCAATAATTTTTAATATATCATTTTTGATATATAAATCTCCATAAATTTTAATATCATGTTGAAAGGAAATTTACAATGTATTTTAACATCATTTTGCAACAATGACTTCCATAGAGTTTAACATCATGTGGTGAGATCATATTCCATGAAATTTAACTTCATGTAGTATGTATTTAAAAATGTTATGTTTTATAATGTATTGCATCAAGAACATCACATACCATATTGTTCAATGTCTTATTTCCAATACATCACATGATTTTTAGTTTAAATCCTTTCTCTCTAGACATTATTAGTGACTCTAGATTTTGGGACATACATGATATGGATGACTCAAAACACCCTAAGGTTATTAGTTCCACTATAGTGTTTCCATCGATCATAAGTATTGGATTTCTTATCCTACACGGAGGAGATTAGTTTAGTTGGTAGGTCCAATAAATTGTGCATCATTATCAAATAGTGGTGTCCCAATTTTGTATTAGGTAAAAGAAATATTTTTGAAATTATTGGGTGGATGGAAAAGATTTAGTGATTCTAAGTCCACATGGATAGCAGGGCTATGGGTTATGTAGTTTATAACTCATAGCTTTACTCATAAAATATAGAAATGGGGATACGTGTTAGGAATGGCCAATTACACCCTAAGGTGTTGGGTTTCTCAGTGAGTAACTAGGGATCACAAGGATAAGATTTCCTTTCCAGTATAAGGGGATGCCTCTTGTTGGTAAGTCAAATCCCTTATGAGTTAGTAGCATGGACAAACATAGGTGTTCCAACTATTTCATTTATATTTATGGAATATTTTAAAAGAATCAACCATCTGAACGTTGAAGTTAGGCATGGAAAAAATCTACCGAGGAATGGTTCTAACACCATTGGGTAGTGTATATCTTAATTGGTATGCTTGGTCCCCACAATATATGGTTTTCATTAATGTGCTGAGGGGCATAAAAAGGTTTGGAAATAGTGTGTATCAGAAATTATTTAAGAAAGGGTATTGAACAATATGACATTATGTTTAGGATGTTGAATCCACTTGAATTTTCTTATTATGGGGACTACAATTCATGGTCCAATGATCTTGGGTCATAGGGATTATATAGGAAAATTCTGATAGGGATGACACAAAACACCCTAATGTGTTGGGTTCCACCATAGTGACATCAGGGATCACAAAGATCATAATTCTTTATTTTCATGGTGTGAAATATTTGGTTGAGGACTATAGGTGCATATCATAGAGACATATTCATACATGCATAGTCAAAAAATGAATCTTCTGATGTCATGTATCATTTTCTGAGGTAAATGGAAGGATATCAGTGATCTGGGCACACAATTCATAAGGTTTTACTTTTGGGGAACATAATATTCATGAAGGGTTTGATCACCCTAAAAATTTGTGACTCTTCCTAGTGAACTTGTTCTCACAATGATGATATATGAAAAATCATTACTCTAAATTTTTCTTTAACAAAGTGGTCCATCAAACATGGATCAAATATTATTTTTTCTTTAATGTATCCACTATGATATTTATAAAATTTTCAATTTTTCACTAATTATTATTATAATCTGGAGACAATGTGTATAGCAATTGGAGAACAGACTTTTTCGCAGGATGTACTATACATGTTTCTAACCTGATGTCCTTTTTGTCTATTTCACTACACATTTATGATCATATGATTTCTACCATCAAAAGGATATAATTTATGGGTGTGCATTTTTTAATAAATTGATGGTATATTAATTTTATGATGATCATGGACCTAATACAAGGGTAATGTTACACAAGAGCCTAATTAGGACACTCATGGTCTAGTTCGATATAAAAATATTTTCATAGAGGTATAAAATTCCCAAAATCATATATCAATTATCTCAGGTCATAAGAAATAATATGGGACACACATGTCAGGGATAGCCTAGAAAACCATCAGTTTATATGCTCTTCCACATTGATGTTAGGATAATAGGGATAAAAAATCCCTCCTATATAAAAATGATGTATATGGATGGTTGGTCAAATACCTTTGGCATTAAAATAATATTAAAATAGAGAGATCAATTTTCCATTATAAGATCCATGAAGGGATTACGTCATCCCAAGGTTGGGAAGACAAGAATTATAATTTATGGGATGAGTGGCATAAAAGATGACAGATGCACCCTCAACTCTAGTTTACATACTTAAACCTCTTACGGTCCTTATATATAGAATGAAAATGGGTGATGTATTTCCCATTTTGATTTCATCTAGTGGAGTTTCATTTCTACTATGTTTATAATATCACAACGCATGTACATTTTCTATTCAGTTTAACGTCATGTGGTATGGGAATTCCCAACATAGGTATATCCCATACATAGTTAGGGGTGTATTTTGTGGATAAACATTGTATTGAGGATTAAAGTTTCTCTATAAATCCTAGGATGATAGAAATTAAGTCATATGTAGTTATTGTATGAATTTTCCTTGAATAGGTCTTCCCTATACATGGGGATGGGGGTTATTTTTTTTATCATGGATGGACCCAAGGATTCGAGATTCGAGTGTCAAAACATATCTTGTGTTAATAGGGATCAAGACACAAGTTGTTATTTAAGGGAAAACAATTTATTCATGTCATCCATTTAGGTATAGGGGGAATTGATCCAGTTTAATGTTTTAGATGGTCCATGGATTGGATATTTGGGCCCCAGTATATATCCTTTGATTATAGGAATCAAGCCACATGTAGTTATTGAATGGGAAACAATCTATGAAGGTCTAACCAATATTTTGTGGGGGGGGGGAATTGTTCACAAATATATTTTTAGTTGGACCCAAGATTACATTTCCATGAATTAGTACATATACTATGTGAGAAGGAATCAAGTCACATGTAGTTATAGAATGTAAGTGTGGTGGGAGAACAACACTGAAGAAAATGGTCCTCTCAAGTGTATTTCCTGGTGTATTTTTAATGTTATAGGATCTATGAAATCCTAAATATATTATTTGACCGAGAATCAATCCATACATATTTCTTAAAAACAATGAATTTTATTATAATATGGTGAAGAAATTAGTTGTGTAGTTTAACATAATGTGGTATGGGTGAAGGTGACAAGACATGAAATAGGATAAATGTTTTGGATCAAGGTATTTTTGTTTAATATGATGAGGAAAATGGTTACCCAAAGTGAGAAAGAATTATTTTTCCAAAATCCATGACCATAGATTTGTGTATCATTGTATATCATGTTGTGGTAGGAGTCAAGCCTCATGTAGTTATTTAATGTGGATATTATCTATGTTGATATGAATCTCAGAAAAGGATAATCATACTTCATTTTCCATTCAAATGTATATGGATCATGTGTGGTGAATATCATATAAGGCAATGCTCCCCCTGTAGTTTAATAGCTTGAGGTGAGGATGTCTTCAGTTTTATATAATGTCTTTAAGTAAGAACAAATGTCATCATGTAGTTTAATTTATTTCTTATTGTACTACGTATGTATAGTTTGAAATCATGTGGTCAGGACATATTTTTGAAATTTAACATCATGAGACTAGAATTTAGTCTATACATTTTAACTTCATGTGTTTTGGGCATGTGTCGTATAGTTTAACATCTGGTGGGTTAGATGTGTTTGTGTAGATAAATGTCATTATACTGGTAGGAGAATAGAAATTGATGAAATTTAAACAATATATTTATTGATTATTATTTGATTGAGGTGGTGTTTCATTTTCCCTATCAATCATGGATACTGAGTAAGAACCATGGTTATATATTTTGTCTATGATTTGAGGACCTTCCCCTTTGGGGTCCATCATTAGAGGATTCTTCCCTTATATCATTGGGGACCTAATATCCTATAATACTTCCCCAAAAATTAATGAGGGGATGGTATCCTATTTATAGAAGTTTTGAGGGGTCTAATATGGATCAAATTCAAGATTGTTAAATGTACACAGTCACATATCAAATAACACTCTAAATCATGCTACCACTTTTTTTATTTTTCATCATATGCTAGTTATTTTAAAATTGATATTAAAAGATAGTGAAATTGTTATTATTTGGAAAAATAATCCCCATTTTAAAAAACCAATTAATAAATCTCTTCATGTATAGTATTATGGGTAGTGGTGTGATAGACACATAAATCATGAATGAGATTTTTTGACCAATTAATGTTGTACATAATCACCATTTTCTAGAGTGTATTTGAAAATGTATTATTGATTTCATTTTTTATCCATTTTTAATTACATGAAAGTGTTATGGTTGAGTGAACTTGTTTTTGTACAGCTAGTACAATTTACAGAACCCTTTAGAATTGAAGTTCATGTCTTTTTCCAACAATATCGCTTGTGGGTCATCGAACCTGGTGATGAGATTGAACATCATGAAGTTGGTGATAATATTTTTCTGTACTTCCTTGCATTGTATTTCCTTATTAAATTTATAAAAGATTTCATTAGATGTATGGATTTAATTAAACTTCTTCATTATGGATGGGGGATAAGTCCTTACAACATACATTAACCATAAAGAAATTGGCTTGGAATTTTTAGATGATCTTAACATTTTTTTGGGAGGATGGAAGAATATTGAATAAATCTGGAATTAATGGAATTTGATGGTTAATATAATATAGTCATGTATCATAGTTTCTAGATAGTAACTCATTATCTGGATTCAGTGGGATAGCATGCTCCGATAGAGATGAGCATTGTAAAATCTATTGTGGACTTCTTCAATGTCCGTGGGAATC
This sequence comes from Viscum album, assembly GCA_963277665.1. Classification (NCBI taxonomy): domain Eukaryota; kingdom Viridiplantae; phylum Streptophyta; class Magnoliopsida; order Santalales; family Viscaceae; genus Viscum; species Viscum album. The sequence goes on along the minus strand of OY728121.1, from coordinate 1,186,050,577 downwards.
TCTATTTCTTCAATATATTTAAGGATGATTCCATTGAAGCCTCTCTAATATATGTATTATCTATCATTTGGAAAATCCTATGGGGTAATGCTTGTTTCTTAGCAATGAATTAATTCCCATCCACCTAGATCTATCGCGAGTGTCCCATTTTAGAGATAACCAATTATTGGATCCATCCATACAGGGGTGGATAATGGTTCGTCACACGCTATGGTGATAATGTCCCAATTGATTTCTTCTATGTTGTAAAAAATTATCGATAAGAACATACTTCAATGTGGGATATGAAATATCAATTCCACCTTATTATGGTTAACCATGGTTTTGGATATAATAGCTAATGTGTCAGCACAAGAATTCTATTGTCAGGGGGACATGATGCATCATGAGATCAAATGATAACTCCGCCATTAGTCCTCTAAAATTTCTAAAGATATGGTACAATTATTCATTTTTATGTAATATCTACTTTTTTCTCCTTTAACAATATATCTTAATCCATAGGGATGTTCAGGTGGGAAATTATTAGTTGTAGGAATAGTTCCAAGCCATCAATGATGTCTTTGTATTTTTCCTCATTAATCAGGAATCATTTGGATAGTAAAAAAAGTAGTTAAATATTTATTTTTCTATAAATAAATACAATACCTAGCCTGTCCTAATTGATTTTTAGGATTTACAATCTCTATACAATATTTCTTTAGTATTATTGATACAAATACATATCCCATGTCCATAGGTTTTCATGGGTATAGAATACCTCCTCACCTGGATATTCAGTGCCAACAATTGTACATTCTGGGGTGGGGTGTTCTATGAAGAAATCAGCCAAGTCTTTCAGTTTTAAAAACATTTGGTACATTAATTTGATTACACAATTTTCCAAAATTACCACACTTCGAGCCAAATTCCCAATCATTACATGGTTTCCAATGATTTACTTACGTGGGTCAATGTGAGAGACCTAGAAAAGGTTGTCGTGTAGCAAGTAATCCCTAATATGTTTCACTAGAAAGATGTGTGTGGGGAATTTCTTTTGTCGTCAATGTGTTGGGTATTATTTCTACCATTTTTTAGGTGAGTTACTTAAGTCTATTCTCAATCCCCAAAACATTTTTCTATTTTATGATATTTCCAAGTGATCATTCCATGGATACCACATATAAGATGGGTGGATTTCCATCTGTTGATGGCATCAGGATTGATGGGTGCAGAAGGTACTTCATGAGACCCTTGAAGTATTCTATGTAGTACTCATCCCATAAAATAGTTGACTCCATAATTAATTTTCTTGTTGAGCGGTATGGATTCTCGAGAATGGATGGATATGATACAATGAATATAGGTGAGGATCCCTTGGAGACCCCTCAACAATTTTGGATTTTGAGTAGTGACATTACTATAATTTCACTAGTCATATCTTGATAAACCAAGATTCCATGATGGAATACCCCAAAAACAACAAATTTTCATAATGTTACCCTAAAATATCATTTCAATGGATTCATCATAAGAATATATTGCCACCACATAACAATGATAATTTGAATATCCATGAAATAATCGCATTATTGTCATGATATGACCACCAGGATGTCGATGTATCATTATTTTATTCTTTACAATTAGGGATTAAAGATATGATACATAGAACATTGATTCTTATTTCAATCATTCTTTAAGAAAAAGGGAAATACATGAGAGAGAAAAGTTCCCCTATGTTTCTATGAAAGTAGTGTCTTCCTTGCCTTTAGGGACCTTCTTTATCTGATTTTACTAGGAGTAACCATCCTTTACGGAAAATACATTGATTCCGGTATTTTATTTGATCAATAGTTTTGTGATTGGAAAGGATAAATTTTCTTTTGTGAATTTTTGTTTAAGTTATATGAAATCTATGTAAACCACAATTTGTTAATTGTATTTCATGACAAGTAGTATGTTGGTTTTCCATCATGGGTATTTAAATTCCTAGACAAAATTTTCTTTTATAAATATATCAACTTCCACATCCACATTATTGGAATGATAGGGTTGTGTCCACCTACCTGGTTTCTTGAATCCTTAATTTTCATTGTGTAAGATGAGATTGTTTTTAGAAATTTAGGGATTTAGTCTGATAATTACTACTTAATTCCAATAAAATACATATTGATTTTTATTTTGAAATTAAAAATAAATCTATCTTATCAAGAATAGGAATGTAGATATTATTCAATATAGTTATTAATTCTTATGTTATTCCCAAATTTACCTTCTCGATAACATCAATGTTGGTGGAGACACCTTCCACAAATGTGGGAGGGGTGTTCCTGAGATCATTCTCATCTTCTTACATCTGTGATTATGTGGAGGCATTTTTAGTTATTGTTTTTTATCTTGGGGTGTCTCTATCCATGGTGGGGTGAGAGAGGTCATGGGAAGAGACATCTTTATCCCCATTACATTGATTCATTACAGAGAGATTATAGAACTCATTTTATTTCATGTTGTCTGTGAGGACAACATGTTTTTCAACTTTTGTAATTATGTCTAATGCCTAAACCAAGTTTATGGGTACCACAAAATTAATTTTTATCATACTCCAAGGATTCATAGGGGTGTTCTTCAATACATTGGTGAATTCAATGTTCATATTTTCATCCATCTTTGTTTGTTTTATTTCCCATTTATATAATCCTCCATCTGTATATATATTTATATTTATAATTCATGAAGTGAGTGATGTCACTAGGTAGTTTTCCTTCCTTTCCATCAATTGGGTATTTAAAACACTGATGAAATTTTAATGTTACCACCATTTTTTTTTGTAATACACGGTCCTCCAAGAAGGAAATAGTATATGGTGTCTTTCTAGAGTACAATGAACCCATCATTAAATGTGAGATCCCCAAACTGATCACTGAGATTGATCTTCCTTATAGGACTTCTCTCGCACTTATCGTACCCTGGAATGATTGTCTTTTTAGGAGATAAATAATCCATGATATATCCCAAATGTTTAACAGTACAAATCGGGATGAGTTTGATCATATAACCATTATCAATAAAATCCCTTCAAATGTTGACATTTCCAATTCTACTTAAAACATATAGGGGAACGATGTATCCTTGGACGAAAACAAAAATATCCTTCTCTATGAATGAGATACTGATAGGGAATTCTGATTAAATATTCTAATCTCAAAAGAACATTACTATATCGAATTATTTCAAGATCTCATTTGGGATCTAGAGTTATTCAATGACTGAATCCATTAGTTATTTTGTAATATAAAATGCATCGACGATTGAGAGATTAATTGAGACAATTTCCAAATATTTAATAATGTTATACATTTGTGCCATCAGTCAGTACATCCTATATTGGGATTTCACTTTATTATGTGGTTCTGGAGATCAGGTTCTTGAAGAATTTAAACCTCATGTTGCAACAATGTTCAAAGGTGCATCTTCATCTAGTTTTGTAGGTCATGTCAACAATTCTCGTTTCATAGGAATATTAGACAATAGAATCCCCACAAGATGGTTGGGTAAAATGACTAGGTTGGGGAGACCACTGGATGGTTCAAAGGCAGCTATGTGTTTTTTATAATCTTGTTGGAGTTCCTACCCATAGTTTTTTACAATATTTAAATCTTATGTTGTGATGTGAGTGAGATATTGGGTCCTACCAAAACCTTTATTTCCCATGTATTGCTGGATCCTACCCCTTCAACCTACAATTCCCAATTTTGGTTTGAGGAACTCATATTCAGAGGAATATTAATCACTAGAGAAGAATTTTGTTATGGGTGTCATGTTAACAATACCATATATGAGATATTTATCTGATTTTTGTTTTATTTGGTGGGGTGGTTAACATTATATGGATTTAAGATGAGTGAAATCTACAAGAGTATGAGCTAGAATCAAATCTAAATATAACTCTTCATTTTCTATATCTTCATATTTCTGATGGTTTTACATTCATTAGGGATGCATATTTGATGACACATAATTTTTAGTGGAAACATTATGGGTTTTTGAATATATTATCACATAGTGGAATGAGCTCTGAAAAAATCATTTTGATTACTCTAATTATAAAATATCTTACCACCCATAGATGGATCTTTTTTCCAATGAATCGCTTATTCTGAATAAGATATGTTTATGGGGGTCACAATGGCCATGGATTTTTCTAGAATCATCTATCTAGAATCATCCATTATATTGGGTATTTTCTTAAATATGAATTAATATTGGATATTGTGCCCCATCCTTCTATGGAAGAGAATGTTTTTTGGATGGTTAGTGAGGTTTACCTCATTGGATTTCCTGGGTTGTCGCACCTTAAGCCAATTATTTTCCATGGATGAAAGGAAAAAATCCATGGAATTATTTTTTTAAAGGGAGTGTGATTTATACCTTTGTTCCTCATATTCTAGGAAATTTGGATAACTTATTGATTATTTTTAGAGATATTTTTTTATTCTTCTCTATTGGAGGCATTGGGTGGTTTGGGACCTACCTAAGTGCTTGGTTTTCCATGGCTACTAGTTTGATGGTAGCAGTAGTAGTCTATAACTTATTGAGACATTTCACATGTGTTGAGGGAATGAGTTGATGTTTATCATGGGTTATTTCGAACATCATCTAAACATTGGACCTTTTATGTAAACTTGTTGAATCAACCTTGATATTTCATCAAGATTAGAGTTATATTCACCTCAACAGGATGATTTTCCACACAATTTTCCAATAATTTATCCTATAATACAGGGATTCTATGTGAATAGGTTAAAACATTCCATATGGATATTTTGCCATCGACCCTCTCATTGTATTCATTTTTTGTTTTTATCAGGTTCATAATTCTAATTTTCCACAGTGTGGAGCTAATATGACAATGGAATTTACAATGATGGTCTTCCTATATTACAAAAATTTCTACTTGAAGGTTGATGTACCAAGAAATGTATGGACATATAAGATCATATAAAAACTATTAATCTTGGTAAAACCCTTTTAATCTCAATTCCACAACGTCAGACCACATCAGGACTTGTAGTGGGTGAGATGTTGTTTTCAGTCCCCAATTACATCAAGGTGGAGAAGTTAGGAATTCTAAAAATTGATTGCTTATGTAGTCCACCAATTTCGGATATAGATTTTTTTAGGATGAAAATTTTCATATCTCCCTTCCATTGATTCCATTCATGTAGTCTGGGGATCAATTCCATTGAACAATTCAAGAGGTGATTCTATCCAAATCATCTCTCATATAAGGGGAGTAGATGATGCTTGATGTGGGGCCACTATTTTCATCACTGAATGATTATTAATTAATGATTAGAATAAATGATCATCCTAGAAAGGGAGTGGTTATAACCATAATGGATGGACTTTGAGATCATCCTCAAATTATTAATTTATGTGGATCAACTACCTAGTAATGAAGCTATTTTAGCACCCATATTGTAATCACATAAGAGGATCAAATATTTCCTGATGTATGGGAGGATGGATATTCATCTCTAGATTAATATGAAACCTAGTAGTAAATTTTCAACAGAGTATCTCCTCATTGTGTGGTCTAAGATCATATACCTCATTCTCATATTTTGCTAACATCTCTACTGTAGAAGGAATTGTTGGCTCTATACAATGAAAAGTGGTTTTAACTAATTCTTTCCCTTTATCAATGATAGTATTCTTCTACAAAGGTGGAAACTCAATATTAGTAGGTTCCCAGTTTTGGATCCTTCTACCATTTCTAGTATTATCATCCTTAGTTTGAGAATCATGATCCTCCTCTTATGGTTAAATTTTTTTACTTCATCCCTATGTGTTTGTGTCTTGATCCACATTTTCTATTATATTAATGTTGATGATATTCAAAATGGTATATCAGGAAATGGTGGTTGTCCAATAATTATCAATGCAATTGAAAATTTCTATAATAATTTCTTTATGGTCATTTCTAGAACCCTTTTCCATGTTATACTATTTTCTATTATTACTCATGTGGTGTTTGATTGTCGTCATCGTACATTCCTTCCATCTTGGCCTATGAAAAAAGACCATGAGGTAGTTTTTAGAAATGTTTTTAATGCAAAATGAATACTATAGTTTCATCATGTGATGGGTGGAATGGTTGGGATACTGACTATAGATATTTACATCCTAGCTTGGAGAAGAATAATTTCCCCTATGGTGATGATGATGGTTAAAATTCCCCAAGCCCTGTGAGATATGGACTATTCGGGGCCACAATTGGAATTTTTTTATCATGTTGTAAAGGATTCAATGATTATGTTTGAACATTTAATGACTCATGTGATGGGAATTGAGATATAAATTCCACCATCATAATGGGTTTGGGATGATCTAGAACTTCTGTTGATTCCCCATAGATCTTCTCAGAGGTCAATGAACTTATTAATTGTGATTGAGATTAATATTCCCTAGCCCAATAGAGTGGGGATAATTTTTTAATATTTTTTATATGTCCTGAATCAATCCCATTGATTGATAATCAAATTCTTGGAGTTGGTGGTAAATATTCACCCCTCCCGGTGTGATGTGGTTTGTCTTGGACAACTTCTATGGAAGCTGTTATTGTATCCCTATAGATTTGGTTTTGTTGTTCTCGTGTATGAGAAGGGTGAAATTTCAGCCCATGATGGTAGTAATTTTCTAGTGGATATTGTTGGGATGACCACAACTTCATTTTCCATGCATAAAATTACATCATGTTTCTTTGAGGGAACTAGTAAAATGATTTTTTTAAAAATAATTTCATCCATTTTGGTTTTCTTGGCCTCATTAATGTATGGGATTAGATTTTACTGACCAATTGGAATAGATGTTAACGTGTCTGCAGATTTTTCTAGAGTCTATGAAAATATAGGATTATATATATGGGATGTTATAATTTTATAGGTGTGTGGTGATGTCCAAAACTCCATAAATTCCCCATAAATGTATATATACATCTGGAGATCCTCGAGAAATCAGTCAATAAATTATTTTAATGATGGTGAGACAACAAATACATAGAATTTTTTCATTCTCATCCACATATGGGTTTAAGGAAATGGAAAGGGTGTCCATGTCCATATAAAAAATAGTGTATTAATGGTTTAATTTTAATACTCATACCATATATAATGGAGTTTTATAGACTAAAATTTATGATTATATTCCAAAATATTTTGGTGTAGAATAGTCTTTAAATCCATTCTAGCTCATCAATAATCTCATTGATTGATGTATAGAGGGTCTTGAATATTGTGGGGAGGTTTTATATAGTCATATTACTCCATATATCAATTTTTTATTCTTCTTAATCTGACATACATTACACAACATGTTCATACCACAAAAGTCAACTCTCGAGGTCACATGTTGACCGTGGTGGGGGGTTTCCAGTTTTTGATATGGAACTATTTACAGTTTGCCGATGGGTTTCAGGAACCTATCTCTAAAATGGTGTCAGATTTTTGAGAACCTCCTTATAAAGAGGTGTCTAGGAAAGGGTATTATTTCCATTTCCTAGGTAAATGTCACCATGTGGAGGTCGACTATAGTGGATGTCAGGAGTAAAGTCGTTGTGATCCATCTCCACACAACCATAAAGAGAATTATCAGAGTAATAAAATTGTAATGCTTCTGTTGAAGTGTCAATAGACCCTTGGGGTGTTGAAAATCTATCTCAAAAAACCTCAAGGACACTAGCAATGAGTAGATTAGGGCTATGAACCTCATTCGATATTGTAGTGGGAATATACCAAGCTTCCTTTTGGAGTCCTTCAGGGATACGAGTCTATTGTATGTAGGATAATGGAATATTTTTGTATACATTTAGAGCATCAAAAAAATTATACATGTACTATTTTTTTGGACTATTCTATAGAAAATATTTTTTATTGGAAGTAATATGAGATAGCCAATAAGTGGTTATCGGAATATGATGTTAATCCCCAGATGAAGTAGAGATATGAGACTGGTCCAGATATTCATTCCACATTGGAATAAGACAATGGACATTCAGATTGGGATACGGTGTGTGATATGAATCCTTTATAGCTTCTTATGGATTTTGGGGTAGTAGGTCATCAACGTATGTAGTTATATGAGCCTAGATTTCATAAGCTACTCCAATATTCCTTCTAAGATCCCTAATAATAATATGATCCCAACACAAGGAGTGTACTACCCTTACATGGTTATCCACTTTCAAAACTCATATTTGAGGATGATCCCAATCCTTTGGAGTATGTCAGTGGTCTTTTTATAATGGAATATGACCATGTATCGAGTTATGTTTCACTATAATATGGTGATCCAAAGAAGGAATGGAGACACGCTCCCAATCCCGAGCCTTTAGAGTATGCAACAGATTTTTACGACAGGATTGTATGACTATACCGAGTCAAGTGTTTCTCTTACATGATTTTTCATATTCATAATAGGGATATGAACATTATATTAATCCTTTAGATAATGCATCAGGTTTTTTCGATAGAAATTTGGTCTTTTCCTGAGTAATGTGTCACTCTCACTCTATGAGCCCTGATCATAATGGGGATATGAGTCTGATCTGTATCCTTTGGGGTATTTTTGTAGGTCTTTTCACATAGAAATGTTGACCAATCTTCTAGAATGATCTTCTATCACTGGCATGATACCTATATGGAATTGTAATATGATCCCAGTCAGGTGTCTTTTCCATTTATGATATATATTTATTTTCCTCTTTAATGAGATAAAGAATGTTATCCAACTATGGAGATATTTTTTTTTATACTAATCAGATTGTTTTTCTACCCGACAAATATTTATAAGAAAATACACTTGTACCTATATCATTACCAGTAGATGAAGATTCCTATGGAGTTCATCAATTTTTTCTAGAATGTAGAGGCACCTTGGAAAATGTGTGTTCATGTATATAGGCCTACAAAATTTATGTCTCCACTATGTAATAGAGATATTATCAATTAATGTAGTTATATGATCTAAAATATTTTCTCCTTATTACATAATAAAATTATGGTAGGATTTATATGTGGGGTTATGAATATTCACCTCCCCTGTGATTACAATAGGAATATTCCACCGACATTCTCTGAGTGACCAGAATTAGAGCCTGCTAATAGGTTACTGTCGAAAAATGTTGCAAATATTCGTAAGTGGAAGAGGGGATATGAACCCACTACTAGTTACTCATATATTTTATTTTATAATGTGTTTTCCCTTTTTATAGTCCAAGTTTGTCAAAGGTGGCAATGTGTTTTGTGGTTCCCTTAGGAGTTGATTGGGGGACACCAATGGGGTGGTACTGGTGATGGGGATTGAAATGATCCCTCCTTTGAGGCCCCAAAATTTGAAGGTAGGAATAATTAAATCCTTGATCTACCATCATTAGATATTGATGGTATTGATTTTCACTCTCTAGGGATAATACTCAAACGATTTTTGTGGGATAAATGAGTGCCACTAGTTTTACTATAGCTTTTGGTGGAAAATGTAAAATCATCAATTACAACATTTTGAGACGCTCACGTGAATCATTAGTATTATAGATCACACCATGTAGATAATATTCACAGAACATTGTATTCTCCTTTCAACGATGATGTTTAAAAGCAGGTTAGTTCGTTATATGACTTACAGGGGATGCAACCATAGCTAATTTTCCTAAATCATCATTGTATGGAGACATGGTCATGGTAAAAATGTTAGTTGTGGGAGAAGTATCTGTACTAATGAATATAGAAAGGAAAAAATATCACCAACCAGTGAAAAATAATATTCATGATATTTGATGAACAAGATATGCATCGGTAACCTAACTGTCCTTTCTTATTCATTGTCTGCACATTATACTTGTGTTGACTTGACACAGTGATAATGGAGTTATTTCTTGAGATCCCTAGTAACATTAGGTCAACTAATCACCTTTATCATTTTAGAGGTTCACATCAGGTCCACAATTTATGTTTGTGTAGTATATGCAATCAAAATGGTGAAACACTCAGAAAATTGAATATCTTTTTATTTGAAATATTCATGTCAGGTTTATCATTTTTGTTTCTCATGAAATATGACATACTATTTTATCCAGGAGGTTGATTCTGGGGATCAATATCTTGTATAACAAATCAATTTAGATTTAACATTTTTTCCCAAAGAAACTCCCAATGGTTCACACATCCATATTTGAGTACGAATATTCATTCAAAAGACTGGTGGTCCCATGCTGTTTTAGACCCAAAAATGCATAGGAACCCATGTTGGTTGAGAGGATGGGAGTTTAGAATCATCAAAACATTTTTTTGGAGAATATTTTCCCACATTTGAAATCTCTTATAGAATTATGATAAGTTCAAAAATATATTCCTAATCCCTACATTGAGCTGGTAACTCTAACAAAATGATCTACTATTGAATCTTTCCATATGAAAGGGACGAATACATATGAGTCCATATGAATATACCTATGGTTATTCATCCATTCCAAAATAACTGGTAGCTTCTTATTTATTGAATCCATATAACCAGGAACTCTAATAAATATTTTCATTTAGGTAGGTGATTAATATTATGATTATGGGATTGAACATTTATGAGGCATCCTATATATCCTACTTATAGATGAAATCCAAACCCATGTGGTTTTTTAAACCTCGTCTATTTAACGTCATGTGTAAATGACATATATAAGGAATATTAGGCACGGGGTATAGAGATCAAGCAATACAGAGGAATATTTCATATCTTGGTTGTGATAGGAATTAGATTCATCATAGTTTGATCACAACCTTGGATCTTACTTAGTGGTGGATGGCCTTATTTTGGGATAGTCATATCATTCCAGTAATCAACTATTACACACTAAGGTTTCCTTATCTGATGGAGATTCATGATGAAAATGATATGATAATATAAAATCCCTAATATCACATGAGCCATGATCAATGTAGGAAATGAGAGAAAACATCTAATCAGTCTCACTATATAAAGGTATGGGACATATGTGTTGGGATAGTCCAATATATGATTGTTTTGTATATATAGCCTTAGGTAAGATCCTACATTTCCTAGTAATGTTAATAATTAGAGTCATTATAGTTCATCATCACTCTCTATTTTTTGTTGGATGAGGGAAAATATAATAAGTGGGAAATATTTGGTCATGATGGTAAGAATGTCAGAGATATTGGGTGACATACATCAAGGTGTATTCCCATTTGTTCTTATGAATTAGGAAGGAATCTTATGTATCATAGTTACTTTATGAATCATAATTCATAATGTATGGTTTTATTAGGGATAACACACTATGTATTACCTTATATTTCCACTAGAAAATTTTGTCTTGTCACAGGATGTCATCTTGACATGACCAAATTGTCTAACAAACAAGTCATGTTTGTCTTCCTGACATGTATGAGGATGTTTTCACATGTCATGGAATCCATGAAGTCGTTTCCAAGGAAAATATCCTAATCCAGTTGACTCGTCTAAAGGAAAGTGCATTATCTAAATAACATTATTAGAGAAAATCACATGATCAAATCATACATGTCAATAGGGTGTTTCATGAACAATGATAACTTATCTGGAAGTTTTAATATCGTCAATGATGATATTTTTAGAGGGTGTTTTGATAACGAGATAAATTGTAAGGAGGAATTCATGGTATCAATACTAAAATTTATGTACAATCTCTTGAGACTTATCTAATATTCCATGGTGTATATTAATTACATTGGCGGCATGTTTCGAGGAATTTAGAAGAGTTGGTTAGTAATCCTGAAGTAATTTGGAAGACATGGAACAAATTCAGGAAGGGAATTTTCTGACATGATTAAAAATTAGAATGGACATAAAATGATCTAGATAACATTTCATGTGAGTTTCACATTACTTGGGATACAAGCCTTGGTTTTTTAACATGATCTTGATAGGTCTGTGAGATATATAAAGATCAGAAAACATAACTTAACACAATTCTCTCATAAATTTGATCATTATTTTAGCCTTTATTTCCTATGTTTCAATGTGTTATACAATGTTGGATTATATTAGGTTTCTTGTGACCCATCAAACATATAAGACCTCCTTCACATAATTCATCTAAGAAACTATAATTCTTTCATGCGGTCAATATAGTGATCAGCTGGAGTGCCTCTTCACTCAATATTCTCCCATAGTTCATTCCTTGGTTGTTTACCAAGAAGAATACTATTACCATCATGTGACCAGTAACTCTAATATGCCTACTCTTGAGCTCTCATATATGACAGATATCTTGGTTTCTTTATAATGGATGTATTTTTTTCATAGGAGGAGTGATTTATAGGTATTTCATCCTTGGTTATAGTCCACCTTGTTCAGCTCATATATCTCAGAATAAGGAATAATTTTTTGGAGGGTTTTGGTGTTAAATCCTATGTATGATAATTTAGAGAGTGATTAATGAAATCAAGTGATATTAAGTTACTGTAAAAAGGTTTCCCTTTTTCAATTTTATTTGACCTAGGAGAATCGGTGGAACTACAGTTATAATGAATTGGATTCTCTCTCTCGAGTAAAATATCTCTATGGAGTGGGATATGAGTCCTAACATTACACCGGTGTATATGATTATTCCTTTTTCTAGAAAAGTGACCGTTGTATAGATATTTCTATGTGCATTATCATGTAAATATTTTAAATAAAATATAAATTCAATCCCTTGTGTTACGATTTTTTGTTTGTTACACATAGGACACATTATTTTTTTCTATGTAACATGAACTATTTGTACACTTATGAGTTGAAAATAAATTTAGTGTGAAAATATAATTTTATTATTAGAATAAGTATTCCAAAACACAATCGTTAGAATCATTTAGACATAATGGAATGAAACACGAGACTATAAATATTAAAAGTGATATAATATAAATGAAAATAATATACAAGAAATGTATTTTAAATCCGTGATAATTTTATAGTAAACTACTAAAATATTAAATGTGACGTAATTTTTAATGTATCAGTATTCATGAGATTGATCATTCAGAACAAGTGGCCATGAATTATCTCATGTATGGTGATAAAGTAATGTGGTGAATAGAATCACTAGGTGCCTTACTCATGGAATTTTATTTGTGTTATACATTTTAAGAAAACCATAACAATTATTATTCAAAATGAATATAGATAAGTGAATAAAAATGATGGATTTGGATAAAGAGCCATCCAATCATCTATTGGATAATTAGATATGATATAAATGACACATCGAGTAACCTGGAACACTTTTTTCTAGATTGTGGTGCTTCTCTTGAACCTATACTCTTTATTAATCTCTCTAACATCCATATATATTCATTAATACATCCTAATCACAACTTTTTATTAGCTTAATAATTAATGAAATTAAATATTAATTATTAAAAATACCTTTTTAATAATAGGTTCATTCCAAACTACCCCTATAGGGTTATACATCTTCTATATGATTTCATTAGATTAGTTGGGAAAAAATTCATTCCATTGATCTTCGACCTCAACCATTAACTAACAGGTTTCTTCTAGAATCTCCCTATATTTATAGCACACATGAATCAATGTAATAATATTCCATCATTGGAGGTCTTAAATCTCATAAAAATATTGATAGTTTTCTATTTATAGTAACATTACACTTCAAAATAAACACCATCAAATATGGTTATATGAAAAAGAGAAATATACCATATCTTGAGTTACACAAAAAAATATTCATTATTCAGGACATTGAATATAGGTGTTAAATCATGTTGAGGATTGTTTCTCAATTTCTAGTCAATAACTAAAACAATGTAATTAATAATGGAATGACCTCCACCAAAATTTCCATTTGTTAATGATCTAATTAAAGAGAAAATTGGACGAATACTTGAACCCTAGTTGTAAATTATAAGGGTTGACACTTATGATTAGAATAATAATTCTAGTGGATGAAATAATTTTTAATCTATTTCCAAATACAATTTACATACATATTCTTGTTAAGAAAAATGTTAGACTAATCATAGGATAATTTACTAATACCTATCCAATACAATGGACAAATAAGAGGCCTATAATAGGGAACATTAAATGGATCCATGCAAATAAATGAGGGATATATATTATTATTGAAAAAATATACTAATAATGGGTGATATTCCCATGAGAAACCAAAATCAATAATATATAGATAATTCATAACTTCAAGAGTACATAAGGATTGTTTTGTTAAGTTATTTAACTGAGGGAGATAGGTTATAAACAATTTTACCTATGTAAAAATATCTTTTTACCTCCCTTTACAAAACAATGATAAAAACCAAGTGTCTTATTTAGATAGGATGATAGTCGAAAACCCATAAATCATTGAAATCTAAAAATCATATAATGTTCCCTATTAATTGGTATATTAATCATCCATTTTTGGGAAGTGATCTATCTTGGATAGGTAGTGTACAATTACCCAAATGGTAACATAACCTCGTAATCATCTAAATAAGATGGTCATGAAATAAATCATTATTTATTATATTTTCCATACTAACAGTGGATGATCCATGAATGCATATTTTTTATGTAATATATTCACTTATATGAATATAATGTGTTGAGAAATTTTATAGTAATCTTCAATATCATGTTAGGCCCCCAAAATATCCAAGAAATATAAAGATGCAATTTTAAAATATATAGATAAATAAGTACCCTAGATAAGTTATATTACTAACTAATTTTCTCCCTTATGTTGGTAGAGACAATGACTCTTCCATAAAAAGAAAGGAAATTTTTGGAATCCTCTGAATATCCATTAATTATCTCATCAATATAAAGTGTATCTTAAACAAGGATATAATCATGTTTATAAATATAGGAATCCCAAATATATCGATAATTTATAACATATGATCAATTTTAAATAGTTATATCATATTTCAAACCATATTAATATCTAAATTTAAATTAAGAATTTCATACATATAAAAATGGAATTAACCGACATTCATACATTAAATAAAAAAAGGAATATTATTGGTTATCAACCCATTGATTCAATGTTAGAATTAAATTACCTTGAGAATATATATACATGAGGATGTTAACCCACATTTTTATTTATATATTAAAAATTTGATACATTTATAACAATATTTCCCTTCCCACATTCATATGGTAGATGAAAATAGAAATATTACTGGTTATCAACCCATTGACTCTATGTTAGAATAAAATTACATTGAGAATATATAAACATGAGTATGTTGTGGTTACTATATTCCAATAATTAATCACATTAAATATATTCAATCATACATTTTATGGTATAAACTATAGTTGAAAATATAATGGAATGGGTTGAATATTTCTCTTCCGGAATCAGAGCTATCAAGGATGATAATCAACCACTCATTTATCTTATGTTAATATTTAATCATGTTCTTCTGAATAATAGTACAAAAAAATCGTAAATCCTTCACTTACATGTGGTAACATCATTATATGAGTACTCATAAATCTCATCTTTAACTCCAACAATACTACATCACACTTATCATACCACATAAGCATTACCCCATTCATTTTAATGGATATCACTAGGCCTGAAATGTTATAACTATATTGGTAGAAGAGAGTATAATATCCTACAATTATTAAAATACCTTTATGAAAATTAATTCATTGGAACGTTATATGAAATTTTGCCTTATAATTTTATGGATCCATTTAGATTCTATCATAAAAAACCACATATAAAAGGAAATTTCGTTTTCATGTCATGAATTATTATTTAGAAGTATCTAGAAAAATAGTTGATCTCTCATGTGGTCTTTAAAATGATCTAATGATATCATCCTTAACATATAATGATTTTGAAGGAATAGGAATGTCGTCGACAAACAATAGCATGAATAATTATATGAATTAATGAATTATTATGTTTATTATATTGATAAATTCTATAGGGGAGTTAATCAGTTTTAAATGAAAAATAAAAAATAAATGCAATCACAATATCTTTAAAAAAGACATATTTGAAATATCTAATACAATAATATAGAGTTGATGATAAGTAGAATATATGAAATTATTAAAAAACTCTTAGCACATTACAATTGATTAAACAAATAATTTATATAATGAAATAAATATTTTTTATTGATTTTAACTACATTCAACCTCTAATTATTTACACATAATCATTAAATCACATCACCCTTCATGGAAATAAGGGCCAATACACACTAAATGTTGTCTTGGGTATGACTAAAACCTTAAAATTAAATTATATTCGATTTTAATTCAATTATATGATCTCGTATTGAAACAAATATTAAGGTTGTATAGAAATTGGTTTTCTTTAAAATAGTATCTCAATAGAAAATTCAAAATCCCATTTTGGAGGAAATATTTAAAAACAATTATGACATACATTACGATTGTGATTATCCATCTCTAGTATACTACTCAACAATATATAGACAACATATTCCCTAAGGAAAATTCTATATTTGAAATCTCATAGATGTGGAAGATTCAACTAAATGTTAAATCTACATACCTTTACTACTTCCAGGGAAAGGTCAACTAATCAGTGTTTGATTCCTCCATATGGATTTTACACATTAATGAGAATGGGAGGAATGTTACTAATGAGTAGGTATGCTTAATGATCCTCAATCTCACAATCCAATTCATCCATCTCAAATTTATAGGATGAATTAGAATTAGTATGAATATTTTTCATTAAAAATATAATTTAGCGAACAATGGAAAATTTATATGAAATTAAGAAGACCATCCTTGATGTATGTGGGATGATCGACTAGATTGAATTTTTTTATATTTTATTAAAACATTACTATAATATTATTTAAATTTAATATATTCATTTTTGTGAAAAACATATATATTGTTATATTATTAATGAACTGATATATATAAATTTATGTGATAATTATTTTTTAAATATCCGATTTTCCTTGTAAATAATTTTTTTAGAAAGAATAAGGTTATTAATATATATTGATATGGTTATGGATCAACTCTAATATACTATAGACCAAAACATAAAAATTGTTTTGTGACCATATAAAATGTGTGCTAAAATAAACTAAGAATTTTTAGTATTGATCCATACAGGCTAGTACCTCTCAACCACAGTCCTACCGGTTTGTGACTACCATAGATATCATTGTAGATTTTCCTTAAATTAACTTTGTGTTCGACAACTTTTGCTACACCAATCACTGAAAAACACCGATATGTTTAGACTATTAGAACCCATCCAATGAATTAGTAGGTACTATTTGGTTTAAATAAATCATGAAACATGATAATATATATATATGGGCGATTTTATTCACATTTACTTAATTCAGTGTTTTTTTAGAATATATCTTTTTACGCACTACACATTTATAAAAGAAATCTTTTTCAATTATTAATAATTAATTAATTTAATATAAAATAATATTAATTGACTAATTTTATATTTATTATTGTTTATAGATATTAATAATAATAATTACTTGTATTTTTAAATGTTATTTTCCTACAAAATTGTTTATCTCTATGTTAATAATTGTATTTAGTAGCTAAATTTATATGTTTTACAATTTAAAACACTAAAACTAAACAATGATTTTTTAGAATAGAAATATTATCTTAATATATATTTTTGGTGTTTTTATAATTGAAATATAGGTTTATGAAAAAATACCATTTTTAAAAAAACATGGCTTTTATTGTAGTATTAATATAAAAGTAAGAATTATAAATTCTTGAAGTATTTTTCAAAAAAAAAATTATAAGTAATTTTATAATTATTTAAATATTAATTTTAATTTCCAAATTGATATTTTATATTTTATAAATTATGTTTTATTTCTCAAAAAAATTATAAATTATAAATTTATTATTTTAAAATATATTTTAATTAAAGTTATAAAATTAATTTAATAGATTTATTTAAATTTTATAATCAGTTGGTTAAAATTATGCAATCATTTCCATTTTATTTCTATGATTAATGGATATGTTACCATATGGAAAGAATAGTCACAACGATAAATGATATAAATAATCTACTACTAATGAGTTTAAAAAATACTTAATGAGTTCTTGGGAATGGTTGGTTTAGGCCTATATTGAGCCTATCTCTTCGCATATACATTATTTTTTATTTTTGAAGACACATTCCTTGAGAGTGAATTCCCATTGATGAAATGTTTTGAAATTTTGAAAAAATGTCATTCTTTTTCACATATATAAGTTTCACCCATGCCCTTAATTCTTATAAAAAAACAATGTTTTATCCATAAACTTTTCAAATGTATCCTATATATTCATTTCAATGTTAAATAATGTTTTTTCTTCTCAAAATTCCACCTATCAATGACTTATCCCGCTTTAAAAATGAGATAATCCGAGAACTATGGTGTAATTTTATGACCCCTACTTTCTAGATTTTATTTATTTATGTTCACTTTTATATCCAAAAAGTTGCTAAAAATCATAAAATAATAGCATCAATAAAATTAGTATAATAGTATGTTATTATAATTTTTTTTAAATAATTGACCATATTCAACTTTTCTGTTAATAAAAACAAAATTGATATTCATGCATTGTGATGACTATAGTCTTCATGACATAATATTTTTAATTTTACTCCACCACCTTAAAAATATTTTCTTTATATGTAATATAATACATTCATAGGATATTTATGATTTATTTTATTTTTTTAAATCATAAACCATTTTACTACTTTTCCCCATTCAATGTAAATCTAAATAATCATGTAGACTACCACTTCTATGGAATGATTTGTTTAAATTTATTTCCTCACCACCTTATACGGATTGTCATGAGAATTTTTTTAATGGATAAATTATTTTTATGAAATTATAAATAATGTATAAAAGAAATTTGGACAACCAATTAACAATTTTGTAAATTAATAAAAATGGTAAATTAATTCCTAAAAAACATTCTAAGAGAAATAAATTATTTCTACATACTATGAAATACCTTTTTATATGTTATATTCATCTTTTAATACTTTCTAAATAACCAATAAAAACTAAATAAGGGAATTAATCTCTTATTTTAACCATATTACAAGGACATAAAATCAAAATTATCAATTAATTATGCTATATTTTTTTGGATAGTTTAACTACCTACTTGAACAATGCTAAAAATTGATATCACGGATAACTATAGGAATTAAATTACTAGTATAATATTATATAATTAATTGATTATTTATATTTTTTTATGTAATGATAATATAATAAATTTATCACATTATTTTAAAAAAGTCATTTCATTCTATGAGAATCATTAAAGTGTACTCATCAACGAATTCATCATTAACATTCATTACAAAAAATCCTATTGTATGAAAATATAATGTTATAAATAATTTTAAATAATAAAATATAATACCTTTAATATATTTTAATGAGGAATTTGTCGAAAAGAATATATATTAATCTTACTTTTATGAAACTAGTCCTATGAAATCAATATAACTCATAATCAATATTTATAATAGATAATCACAAACTAATATACATATTTAGAATAATTATAAAAAATATTATAATGGGATTTTACAGTAACAAGGCTATGAGATAAGTGATTATTATAGTTATTTTTTTCAAAAATGTGGATAGATTGTATTCAACTTGGCTGGAATACAAGGTAAGGGATAGTTTGTCTAAAATTTTGTTTACTGAGACATATTTCTTATTGTGGACCATAGTACATCTAATAAGTTGTGATTACTACCAAATGAATGTATTTTACCATATTTATAGGCCTTTATAAGAATTATCATTTATATTATTTAATTTTCCTTTGATTAAAAAGTAACCAAAATGGAAAATGGGTTTTCATTATAACGATACTCAAACCATAGGGGTTTTTATTAAAAATATTATTCTCAAATAATGATTATATAAGAAATTTAGTTCATCAAGGAAATATTTATTCATTCTGAAAAACATAATAATTTTTATTAGATCATGGGGTTTTACATTTCCTCTAAGATTTTCATTTCTTCCTTTTATAATATTTTACCCAATGTGTTTCTTGTATGTAAATCTAACATCATTTATTCTTATTAGTTAGGATTCTCCCATTTTACAATGATAATATTCATAATATGATTTTGAAAAAGTCTTTATCAATGCTTCAATAATTTATGAATGTAATTTTATACTATATGTACAACATGTGAATGTAGAAAATAAATATATTATCATGTTCTATATGGGTTGTCTTAATTAAAATATGAACAGATTCACATTTAACATTTACATGATAAATAGATTTTATACCAACATTTCCATTTTATATGAATATTTATCTTTATGATTTCATGGCTATATTATAAATTATTTTTCTAATCATTTTATAATACATTTATTTTATAATTATTTTCAATGATATTGAATATTTATTAATATAAATGTTGTTTTTCTAAATCATTAAAAGGTTGATTTCATCTAATTAATTTTTCATTGATATATATTATTCATGGTTTACATAATTATTTAGAATATTCCTTCCACATAATTTCCATGGAAGGTTTATGTAGCATGTGTCTCTTTTAATGGAATAATCCACACTACCTTTGTCCGGCCTAATCAACCACTATGTATTACCACTAGAAAAATTCTTATGTTTTTCCTGTACGAGAAAAATATGATCCATTCCTTTGATTTATGAGTGTCATCCTAGGTTCCATACATCAATCGATAATGTATATTATTTTAAATTTTGTATAACCTTTTACAATTTGACCTCAATACTATAATCTTTATTATGTCAAATTATTGGTATTTTCCCAAAATGTTAATTGATCTAATTTCATAGAAATTTATTTTTCATTACATTATAAAGTTTTGATTACTTATTGAATTATTAATTATTTTTTTATCTGAATCAATTTTAAAAGGATATAAACCCCATGTTCTATTTGTGGGTTATTTATGATGTGATCAATGAAACCTAGTTTCATTGCATTGATCATTTGTGCTATAAAAATGAATGATTAAAATTTAAAAGATTTATTATACCCCCATTGTATCCATGGGTTTTTTTATGCGTGGAGTTAATTTGTCTTTCAATGGAACATGTATGTGTGGATGAATGACGTGTGAGTTCATATATCACTCTATAATGAATTCGTTAAAATTTCATATCTTATGAGATAATTTTTCAAAAGTGAAATTTATATTCTTCTATGTATGGGAACTTCTTGGGAGGTTAAATAAAGTAATATTAAGCTCTAATAAAGTTACTGTTATATTTGAAATATCATTTATAGTTTCATTCTTATTCTCATGAATCTGTTCCACTCTCTTAGATTGTGTTCAATGACATATTTTTCTACAATGTTATGATTTAGTTCATTTGTTAAGTGAAAACATATGCAATAATTTATGATCCATAATTTTTTTGCGTATCAGTTTATCGGGTATTATGACTATAACCATATTATCATATTTTCCCCACTTATGATATTTGATTGTAAATTATTATGTTTAACCTCACACACAATTTCTGTTTACACCTTTATTATGTTTTCATTTCCCATGGAAAATAAAGGAAAAGTATGAAAAGTAAATAAGAGTTTGCTATATGGATAAATTTTCGGATATGATTAAATGTCAATATCAATTTAGTATTATCATATATAATAGGAAAATTTATCAATTAATAAAAAGATATTGAGTTTTTTTTTGTTATTACATTTTGTTTATTCTATAAAACATATGATTTTAATAGTTTCGGGAATTTGTTATATTGAATATTTTTATTTATGTTATTTTTATGAGATAGTCATGTCTGTTGGATGTATTATTATAATGTACACATACTACTAAGGTATCTATCTGATACTCTCAGTTTTAATTATTCAATATAATTTATAAAAATAACTAAATAGACTATAGATCTAGAATTTCCATATTTCAAAAGAACATTTGGGGTTATAGTTACCTAAGAGTGTTCATTGATAAAATTAGAATTAGATGTTTCCATGATCTTTTACTAGGGGTTATACATCCATCTGTAACATCATTAACATAACCCTCCCATCTCATCTCACGTCAATGGTTCTTCGATCTACTATAACTATCCATACCAATGTGTAATCAAGGAAGTGAACTACAATCTCTCGTACTTCATTTGTAATCAACATCCTCTTGAATTATTTCTATATAACATTAATGAATTTAAAAATATTAAAAATTATCACTCGAGTCTATAGAGGTTTTATAAGGAATCTTGAAATTACTAGATTTTAACTATTCGTCCATCCATAAAAAATGAAAATTGAGGTATATTAGTAATTTTGGAATCATAATAACCTGATTTTAGATATCAGTAATGTTTGATAATTTTTTTATTAATTTGATTAATGGAAAAAAAATCTATAATAACATTACCATTGATTTTCTATGTCATACCCTGGACCTTATATATTGTAATGTCCCTGTGAGGATTCCACTATACCGATTGACTAAGATGGTTCTACAAGAGCCTTCTAATGTACCTCCACATATTCTATAGGTTTTCGAATAGATTGATGTTCCTAGGGTGTGATAGTGGGGATAAAATTACCTCATATACATGTAAAAAAAGGTAAAATAACCATGAATCATCCAAAATAGTAAATAGTTTGATTGTGGAAGTTATAAATAAGATGAAACAGAAACGTGATAAGATAATAAAAATAATTATGTTATGATCCATATGTTCATGTCATATATACAATTTTGATCACCCACTATTCCAACCATATATGATGGAGTAAATAAATGATTTGGGATATAAAATTACAGGGATCTCCTACCAAAGTCATGTTAGACCAAGTATCATGTCTCCAATACACTCTGAAGATGTTGTATCCAGATCATAAAAATCCAATTAAGAATCATTTCCCAATCATTCAACCATGCTCCCTAACCATATCTATCATGAATCGATGCTCAACCTAAAAGTATATATAATGTATGCACGTACATCAAGGGGCATTTACATGGGTGAGAATTAAATCATAGTTGACCTCCCGTGATGAGGAACTTATAATGTGATATCTAAAGTGCATGATCATTAAATATGTTTAGACTAATCATGATACAACTGCAGATAATAAATAAAATAAATAAATTAAAACCACATTCGACTCCTAGTTTCAGGACCTCAATCAACTGGACAATGTGACATCATGTATAATTGTATTTATATTTGTATATATACATAACCAAATATAAATATATAT
The DNA here is from genome assembly GCA_963277665.1 of Viscum album. Classification (NCBI taxonomy): domain Eukaryota; kingdom Viridiplantae; phylum Streptophyta; class Magnoliopsida; order Santalales; family Viscaceae; genus Viscum; species Viscum album. Next base: position 1,186,027,245 of record OY728121.1, on the reverse strand, counting down.
ATATGTGTGTGTGTGTGTGTGTGTGTGTGTGTAAGGTGAAAAAATAAAATAATATAAATAATTCAATCCATGAGGATTTAATCCATGGGGATTTAATCTTGATCATCTGGACATTCTATGAAAAAACAAAATGAGCAGTATTTTGTTTTACTAATATCGTGTATAATTAATCGATCCTTCAGTCTATAATCACGATTGGACACACCTTCTACTAGAGGTGTTAGAAATGTCTCTGAGAATGCTACATCACCACAGTGGGGTTCATTTCATTTCCCGGGAATCAACAGTACTATCCTCCAATTCCTATAGTGATGGAATTTTGGTAATATCTAGACATAAATAAAATGGTCTCCAAGATGGATGACATGCCACTCAATCCATGTGTATCTAGTATGTTGTATGAGCCCTTTGACCCAGACCATAGGTGATCATGACATCATAGATCTTGATTTCAATCTAGGTTGTTTGAACACCCAACCAATCTATATCACTATCTTCATGTAACCGAATCAATTTATTGTACATATAAAATCTCCCTTTTAAATCATTTTCCACCATTAACCTCATAGGAGTCAAAAAGTCACCCCAAGGGTCCATTGTGATGATCTATTTTGAAAAAAAATACTCAAATTGGATTACTCTTGCTTCCAATTATAACACAAGGGAATAAATTCTCTAGATATCATAATAGGTAAGGATGTAAATTGTATCGGTTGTGTATACCCATTTATTTGGTTTGAACTCTCACATATCGACGTGGTTGTGTAATTGAACCAAACATGGCATGTAATCCCATTTACACAATTTTTATATCATATAAATAGTGTGTGCCCAAATTGGGGAACCTACACATGTACCTCACATTACCTGAACATGTATCATTCCATGGCCATGAACCACTACACGATGTGTAACCCACTCAGGGTGTTGTCATATACACTACATGGACATGTTCCATTGCATGTGCTTCTTGGCTGAGTACTAGGAAACCTTGACATGTAAGAATATAGGGTGTATACCCCCAGTTCATGGAATTTATTTCTGACTATTCAACTTTTTTGAATGAGAAGAACATACAACATATGTCCCTAAACTACATACCATGTAATCAAGATTTTGGAATGGTAAACCATTGTGAATGTATTTAAACCATCATTTTCTCCTAATAATCTATAGATCGAACCTCAAGGGGTCCTATTTAGAAAAAAAGTTAATTACATCTATAAATTTATAAATCTATATGTATTTACAATATATGCATAAAAATCCTATATTTTGGGTGGAATTCTCAAAAAAATCTTCCCTATACACATTCCACCCCTACCAAAAGATGATCTAACTCCCCTCAATCTCTATAGTGAAACCTCCCCCGTTCTACCACTCCATTTTTTCTCTATATAACATGAAAATGGAGACCATGGTGGAATAAGATAGAATCCAGGGAAGGAAATGAAATAAAAATTTAAAAGAAAAATGATGAATAAATGAAAATAATAAGCCAATAGAAGAGAGGGATAGGACCAGCACTAGTGCCCATATCATGGTTAATCCTTATCTAGGAAAAATTACTATTATATACTAAATAGTGGAGAAAAAATCTCAATCTATCACTCTGGTAAATATATATATACAATAATAAGTGATAATAAATTAATATTTAATTTATTAAAAATTAATTAATTATTATTCCACAAAAATCCAAACACCTCATATTTCTAAAAAACCCATATCTTATGGTAAACACCCAATTCCATGACCAACATAGTGGTAATAAAAATTATTTGATATCATATTATAGAGAAAAAAGTTCATTTCTGCCCTTATAATAATCTAAAATTTACGAAATCCATTTTCCAGTCAAATTTCTAGTTTAAAAAAATAAGTGTCCCCATAATCTCCCCACCATCATGCCTCTCAACACTGAGAAGCCTTGGTGGTGAAATTGGAGTCATTCTCTTATCCTGATCATCATCATATCCACACCTTCTTCACCTTCCAATGGATGGTTTCACATTGTTAACAACTTCCCCAACCTTCAAGACGGTCAATCCAGATTGATTTGGTACCCCCCATCATCGATATACCATTATATTTGCATCGCAACTGAGATTTAATATTAATGCCACATGCTCTAACCCTCATCTAGTGTGATAACTGATGTGACCATAACCTCTCATCCCAAGTGTCAGCCCGGAACACCAAAACATTACCTATTCCCACATTCTGAGAATAGTTATCATAACCATTCCAAATTTAACTCATAAAAATCATAGCCACCATACAATGGTCAATTGTGTAATCCCCACCATTGGGATTACCTTATAATAGTCATTTAATGCAACCACCAAGGATCCAATCCATAAACTCGGAATTATATTTTAAAAGAAATGAATACTAGCGTATAGTTGATACTATCTTAACATATTCTAGATTATGTCAAGATATAAGTAATAATCTTCTATAAACTAATAGTACACAAAGAGTTTATCAAAAAAATGTACAACAATTTCCTATCCATGATCACCTCAAAATTGGTTTAATTTCCTTTTTATACTACCTATAAAACATATTCCAAAAATGATTTCCAATGTCCAAACATGTGTCTACTTGTAGAGAGTCAGTTTTGGCCTAATAAGGCTTTGAAATATTTCTATGAATAATTCTAGAGCTGGGCACTGAGATGGTGTGCAATTTTGAGTCTCGGTGTTCCCAGAATTAATTTTATAAAAATGTTAAGTGTTTTAATATTATGAAAGTGTGGTTTACTAAAGAAAATTGGATATATATTAAATGGTTTATTAGATCGCAAATCTGAGAACACAGTTGCGTGAAAAACGCAGTGTTTCTCCTAGGCGCGACATAAAATAATTCGGTGCGGGACGTTCGGACCCCTCGGCCATTGGCGGTGTGTTAAATGGATAAATTAAATTATTCATTTATTTATTTAATGGCTCAAACCCAAACAACTCATGGACGAGGGCTTGGATGAAAAATATAATCCCACTAATAAGATCATAACCTAGTCCTTACCCTAGACAGGGTATAACCTTTGTCAGCATTAGGTGTTCGGGTGACCCGCCATCCTAGGAAAATAATTAAATAATAAAATGGTTATTTATTTAATTTTTTAAATACAATTTTAACCTAATTAGTGGTTAAAAATATGAGGTTTTAAGAGTTTGGGATCATAATTTAGTTTTTCCAATGATGAAAAACCCTCTATTCCTCTCCTCTCGTTCCCATTGATGATGACGATCCTTTGATTCTAGACGGATCAAGAAGCAGCAGCGGAACGGATCCTGACGAACACGTTCTTCACCAACGATCAATTCAATCGACATGTAGTATTATTCTTCGGTGTTTTTATGCCTCTAATTAATCTTTTGTCATATTTATTTCCTATTCTTCAATGTGCGCCCTTGCATGATTCTAGAAATTGGAATAAAATTTTTCTTATTACTTTATTAAATATTGATATTGTTCTTCATTCGTCTTGATTGGGATAATGAATCAAGTCTAAACAAGAGCCGAGGTTATCATCAATATTTGTTATTAAATATCCCAAAATCAATTGTCATGCGATTGATTCATGACACAACTAATCACCACTGCGAGTTTAGATTTGAGATCGATAAATCGATCTAGACACTATACAGCGCAATGAATGGACAAAATATATTTGTGTTTCAAATCGATAGTCTCTACCCGTAGATCTGCGTAGATATGTGTGGTGTTTCACTAGATATGGTGTAAGCTCGGGAGAGAACTGTGTGATTATGGTCGACCTTCGGTGGGCGGTGCGACCGAGTCTTTTGGATGGGGGGAGGCTGGCGTTGAGGTATCGCGTGCCAGGAGGCTCCTGATGAGATGATTTTAGGCTGTCCGTTGGCATGATGAGGAAGATGAGGTGACAACTCCAGCGAGACAGTGCAAGTAGGCGGTGCAGCTGGACTGAGACGCGGCGGCGCGGCAGCCTTGAGGCGGGGAAACGCTTCTAGTCGGAGGTGGAAGCAGCGGAAGATCCGGCGGACGGCCGGATGGTGTAGGGTTCAATGGCCGAGGGATAGGGTTTTTACATGAGTGGCGTGAAATTTGGAGGAAGAATATTGAAGATAATTGGTGAGAGAAAATTAAAATATCATAATCATATATTAATTCAAATAAATGAAAATTCTTGTGGCGCATGTTTGAAGGGAGGCATGAGGCTCTCCCATGCCATTAAATACATATCTTTATATGTATATATTATTTGAATAACTTTTTTTTAAAAAAAAATAAGGAAGAAGATATTTATAGGGGTGAGGAGCCTAGGCGTGTGCTGCTTGAGGAATCAACATGAGTTCATCAACAATTGTTATATTTATATAGTAGTAATAAAAATTGTTATTTTTATTGTTCTTCAACTTGAGGGGTTTGGGGTTTGGGCCGGAGGTCGCGGGGTTGGGTCCCGGGATCTGTTTTCTTCTTGTGTGTGTTGCAATACCCCCCTTTTATAGAGTTGTAATAATAATATAATAATCATAGTATTATTATTGTTATCAATCAATGTTTTGGTTATATCTTTTAACCGAGATGTCTGATTGATGAATCGTCAGTGACAGTGCGCCCTGACTCTGAGTCGAACATTCCGAGTCTAATATTGGATATATTTTTTGGGTTTTCAGATTGGGTGCTCAAATAATAATAACATGATATTATTATTAAATCTTAAACCCGCCATAACTCATGCGTTCAATGTACGATTGACTTACCGTCGGTGGCGATGTGATTCTATCATTAAGACGATCGATTAAAGTCCAATGTTGAATATTAAATTCTATTTCATGGCTTGGGCTCATGAAACACTCCAATAATAAATATATTATGGATGATGCAGAAGACTCCATTGGTAGTAACTATCTCATATGACATCATGTTGATGAACGGTAAGCGTCATTGTGACCCTGACATTGAGGCAGACATTTTAGAACTAATTACAGGTGTTTAAACCAATGTTAAGGTGTGGACCCCATGTAGTCGGTTCGAACACATGACTTTGGAATAGAACTTTTTCACCGTGTATCCATTCTTGGAAAACGAGTAGTTGAACCCGTGTGTTTTTCTAAGAGGATCACAATGGCGTGATCCATACAATTTGATTCAGGACCAAGGTGTGGGCCCCACATAACGTCATTCATGTACAATGCGGTGATATACGACTATTCCATCGAACGCCTGTTCACAGCGTTAGAATAGTTGATCTTGTGCATTTTTCTCTAGAGATCGCAAAGATGTTATTCTTTGGGTTATACAGTTCCATTTGAGGAGGCCGGAGAGTAAGTGTACGTTGTTGCCCTTCGCTTTAATGATGAGCATTGCATGCTCGTTATCTTTTTGGCTAAAGTTGTCATGTACTCTGGGAGTACACTTGTACATCTATGGGGTACTTGTTTTGTAGTTTAGTACCTGAGTATGGAAAAATATATGGCAAGGAGAAGTGGCAGGGCCACAAAACGCGTGGGCCCCACACGCACCGTGTACAACTTTACGAATATTCTATCTCTTGTATCTCCTTATTTTGGACTCAAACATTGCCATATGAGTAGCCTATCTTGAGTGTGTTTTCGCATAGGATGTGACGATGCCCTTCGTACATAATTTTGAGATACGATGGGAGATGTTCAGGGTGCGACGCCTATTCGGGGCGACACCTGATGACTGCAACAACATGTTTTCTAAGAGGTAACATTGAGAAGAGATAATTAGTGTTCCTTGATGCTTTTCTGGGAAGTACCATCCAGTGGGGATGATCCGAGTTCGTCGATGCTTTTACGAGGTGTACCATCCAGTAAAGATGATATGTAGTGTTCCTTAGTGCATTTCTAATAGGTACCATCTAGATGGGAATGGGAAGTGATCCTCAGTGATTTCCGAGACGTACCATCCAACGGGGATGATCTGAGTTGCTCAATGCTTTTTCGAGGCGTACCATTTAGTAGGGATGATCAGTAGTTTTTCATAGATCATTTCGGAGAGGTGTCATCTAGCAAGGATGAGAAGTGATCCTTAGTGCTTTTCAAGAGGTACCATACAGCAGGGATGACCAGTTCAGTTCCAGGATGAGCCTCACGACAGGCCGAGTAGCATAGTCACCGAGGAGATACCAGGCAGAACCAGAGAGTAGTCCCTGAGGAGATACTAGGCCGACCCAGAGAGTAGTCCCCAAGAAGATACAGGGCTGACATAGAGCATAGTCCCCGACGAGGTACCGATCTAACCTAGAGTGTATTCCCCTAGGAGATATCAGGTTGACCCACCCGGTGGGCTAGGTAGCGTAGTCCCCGATGGTTCAGTGAAGACCCTAGACCATGCGGTATGGTGGCGAGGCATGGTTCGAATTACCTAAGGACCCACAAGGAATATGTGCACTTTCCCCACTAAGACGTGTTCCTATGATGTGAACTAAAACCGTGCAGGCGAGTCAGTGCTGCCCAAAGAGGATAATATCGAGGTGCGATGATTTGGGACCCTTTGATTGAGGCATCATGTGAAGAAGTGACGAGGTGTTGGGCATTTCAGATGATTATACATGGAACTGTTGGCAACTCACATTCATGGACTGAGCTGTGATATGGGGATCCCCTTAATCCTTCATTTGGGATTCTTTGACTAAGCACACACACACACACAGAGATATATATATATATATCATGTTTCCAGTTCCCACCCCTTGAGTATTTGCTTCTCCCATTTCAAGAGAGATGAAGACGCGCAGGGTATTCCATGTGCTTTCCGTGTCTAGCTTCTCGTGGTTGGATGAGTCTACTCTCCTACTATAGGTAGCAATCATTTGACGGGAACTTCATCTCATCACCACTTCAAGATCCTTGTGTTTTGATGACTCTACTTTCACTCTCTTGTTGGGTTTCACTGTACTGTTCACTTTTACTGTACCTTTTTCCCATACTGGTCTTCTTAAGTTATATCTCTTAATGCTCCCCTATTCAGTACATCTCTTGCTGCTCTTATGAGGCTTTGGGGCATCCTACTGACTATTCTCATACTCACCCCTATTGGGGATTTTCCCTCATTTGGTGTGCCCTTACAGACGACGGATAGGTTGATCATGATATTAGAGAAGCTTAGGAATATGGTGTGTTTGGACCATGTGTGGTGGTTGTTTCTTTTCATTAATAAGTGGGACTCTTTTAGTTGTTCTTATTTTTCACATGTTGCCGGGTTGTGAAACATTTCAAGTGGGGTGTTTATTTTCCCCATTCCTTCAAATATTTACTTTTCTTGTACTTGTAATATTTAGTGGCCAATGAATATATGTTTGGTTTCCATTTATTTGCAGGGTTCTACATTACTTTCATTTCCTCTTCACTTTTTAATTATGTTGACTACATGTGTGTGTATAGTTTCATAGGAAAATTCCTCCATTCTTCATAGGGAGGTGAAGATGCGTGAGGTATGCCATGTTATTTCCGTGTCTAGATTCTCGTGGTTGGACGAGTCTACTCTCCTACTATATGTTGCGAAGATTTGACAGGGATTTCATCTCCTCCCCGTTTCGAGCTCCTTGTGTTTTGATGAGTATACTTTCACTCTCTTATTGGGTTGAACTGTACTATTCACTTTAACTATACCATGTTCTCATACTGGTCTTGTTATGTTTTATCTCTTACTACTACCCTATTCAGCACATCTCTAACAGCTCCCTCAAGCCTTCAGGGCACCCTATTGAGTATTCTCAAACTCACCCTTACTTGGGAATTTCGCACATTTGGTGTGCCCTTGCAGACGACAGATAGGTTTATCATGATATCAAAGGAGCTTAGTGATATGGGGCTATTGGACCACGTGTGGTGGTTATAGCTTGGGATTCAGGAGTGGGACTCTCCCAGTTTTAGTTTTTCACATGTTGCCGGGTTGTGGAACTTTTCTAGTTGGGTGTGTATTTTTCCCTTTCCCTTCTAGCTTTACTTTTCATGTACTTTTACTATTTAGAGGTCGATGCATATATTTTTGGATTCCATTTTTTTTAGTGTTATACCTTTCTTTCTTTTCCTCTAAACTTTTTCATTGAGTTGACTGCATGTGTGTGTAAATTTTCTTAGGAAAAGGCCACCCCTAGTTTGTTGTGCCTTCGGCGCAAGTCGATAGCCCCTGGTCTATGGAGGCTCTCTTGGGGTAGTTATAGCTCAATCCTAGTTTGGGTTGGATTGTGACACTACCACCTCAGGATTCCCAATTTCTTTTTGATGTATTCTCATCTAAATAGGGACATACCTCATTTTATAATAACTCTTGGGAAACCATGCTTTCATATTTCCCTTGAAAACATCATACCTCATCTCGATCTTGAACGCACAATAATTTAATGATTAAAATCGTACAATGATCTATTGATATGCACCATTTCCATCTCATTCTACACAACAGGTTTACAAACTGAGGCCACCAGATCATCACCCAGCCCACACCCCCACAATTCATCCATTATTAAGCCACCAAATCATGATACATGTCACAAAAATATTATTAATATAGAATAACCCTTGGATATAAACATATAAATCGGAACCTCTATTATGATATTATCTATTCCATGACATACCATAACATGACACCGTTCTTTTAAAATTAATGTGTCATACGTGAAACTACTTGTCAGTAGGTCCAATAACCAAAATAATCATTTCAATAGAATCCATTCACGAAACCCAAGAACCCTTAGTGCTTATTTAGAATCTAGGAATCACCCTTCCTATAATAGAATACCGTATCTCCTACCACACATAAATTTCAAAAAATAATACAAAAAATATCATTACCTCACTGGAATCCATAAACCTGAGAAAAAACCTCACATGTTTCCCTAAATAAAACTAATTGTTTAAATACAAGTGGCCAAGTCATAGCTATATATCTGTATTTCTCCCACCTATCCCTATATAACTATGTCTGATCACCTATCCTAAAATTTAAATCACTATATGGGAGGTAAAGACAAAACTATCTTACAAGGGTCAAAACTATCAACATCTTCCTACAAGGGCCGTAATCATCACCCTGAATCATTTTAATATCTACTATATAGAGGTTCAAGATATAAAGATTAGATGGAATGATGAATTCAAACTTTTCCTACATCTTTATATAGTAATACCACATGAAGGTTCTAGTTCACAACAAAATCTCATGTACCTATCTGTATGGAATTAGAGTATCCAACTAGATAACCGTATTAGGACACCAATGCATACATAGTGTCATCTTAATGATTTTCTCGTAGATCCCTATCACAATTTAGTTAAGTTGAATTTCATTCCAAGATATACTAGGAAACATTTTATTGGTAGTTTCTAAAACATTAAATAATTTTACTTATGTTGAAACAACCTATGATTGGTTAAACACAAGGAACTGTGTACCCTATTAACCTATTAGGTTAACTTCATCTATTGTTCATAAGAACTATATCAATAACCACACTACCAACCATCTAACTATAGATAAACATAACCTTCCATCAGATGGATATATATGTATAAATTTCAACGAAATTGAGCATATTTAGACAAACAATTCTAAATCGGAAAACCAAAAACATTTTGTTTTTAAAACATTAAACATTATCATCATATATTAAGAAAAATCAAAATAATAGGCCTATAGCATGTGGTCTCTTTATACCAAATATAATGCATGTGATGCCACTTTCCTTTATCCTTCAAGATTGAAAATAGATATATATCCTCTATACAATGGTCCAATAGCCATAAATTAATAATAATTCAAAATACCCTCACAACATGTATATTTGTCCATGATAAATTCATTTATAAATATTAAATCATATATTTATAACTGCATTCCCTTATCCATGGTGAAAAAAACATTTTAACTAAACTGCAGCACACATTGTACCAGTCTAATAACCATAACATACTATGACAAATTCCTAATAATATTATATACCACATCTCAAATTATAATTCAATAAGGAAAGATCTTCTCTGATACCAATTAGTATCATCATGGATCGAATGCTACTATACTGGTTCCTAGAGATAGTTCACCATCATGACTCAAGGATTCTACTATGTATTCCCGAGTTTGTTGACTAGCAGCGAGGGCCCTGTTTCAAATAGTGGGGAGCCTATTCCCTTATATCAGAGCATAAAAAAAGTATAAATAACCAATACTCATCCATATAATCAAATAGTTCATCTGTGGATGTAGTAAATAAGATAAAATGAAGCATGTCTAATAATAAATACAATTATTTAAATTCTAAAACAACATTATCATAAATAAATCATTGATATCACAATGGGGTGACTATATATATATCCAAGAGAATTAAAAATGAAAAATAAAACTATAGGCCTCTCCAAATAACTTTTAGTCAAACCACATACCGGGTCACCAAGACTCTCATGAGCTACTACAACCTGATCACAAGAATCTACATGAGCATCTATAATTGATCACACATCCTAGGTCCTTAAAAATATCCATCGGGTATCATTTATCTACTCTAATGTAGGCATATGTTCTTCATATACACTAAGGTTCCAGTAAAAGGGTTCCAAAATAACTCTCATTATGACACCCCTGATGGAGAACATATAGTCTGATGTCATTAGTGAATTATTATACAAAATTTTCATCCTAAAAGAGATATAACTGAAAATGGTCAAAAAAAATATTAATTATGTGAAACCACATTCATACACTAAGTCGATGACCCGTGTCATCTAGAAAATGTGCCACAATTCTAATACTATGTACATCCCAAAAAATTGCATTGATCTAGATTTCATAATATTCAATTTATTTATAATTAGTCTATCCTTGGCCCATAATCATTATTAACAATACATACTACAGAAAAACCCAAAAATGTCTCCATGCATGCTATTTCACCATAAGGCGATATCTATCTTGGCCCTAGGGTCACTCGTACCCACTTTCAATCAGTAATATAATGTATTCTAAGTGTTATATATCCATCATTTAAATGGTCTCAAACATGGGAACATTTCAATCAATCCATATAATTCAACATCGATGTTTGAACCATAGGTCCCAATCCATAGGTAGTATCGACATCAAGAATTTTATAATCCATAATTGGATAACCCTTAGGTAGTCTATAAAATTGAATGCACTGTGAATCATAGTACATTCTCATTATCGAATAATAAATAAATATCTCATCCGTCCAGTGACAAACATGTTTGGAGAGTTTAGTAATGGTCCATCTACCCGACCATAGGGAGTATCTAGGCATCCCCCAATTGATTATAATATATTATTTAAGTGCATCTCAATTCAATGATGACAAGAATTATTTCTGACACCACATCCATTTATTTCTAATATTATAGATCACTTGAAGTACATATTTGCATCAGTACAAACTAATATTTAATCAGGTATAATCTAAATCTAATTCCCATAAAGTATTTCTGGGCATTCTGATAAAAAAAATAAAAACCTACACTTGAGAAGTATGTATATGTATCAAAACTCAGAAATAACATTGCATCTGTGTCATTAGCTAACTCTTAAGTACCTATTGAAATAATATTTTCATCAATTGTAATTATTTGAATGTATAGTAAAAGAGTGAGAGTGGATGAATTCATAAATGTCCCACTACTTTCCTAGCCTCCTGGATTACATGTTCTCTGTGGCTTCTATGGTGACACTCACTACCATATCTACTCATATCCATAATAGACAATATTACTGTTTTTTAGGAACTAGGGAACCCACTTGGTCCCTTGTGTCAAAACGTTGGCGGCAAATCATTCCTAGGACTGTTGAGTCCACACATAAGCTAAGGAATCCCAATTAGAATCCTCTATGTTATGTTTTAAGAAAATTCATCCTTCTTGGGATCCTAAAAAACATTAATGTGTTAGATTCATCTTATACCGGATCCTTATAGTGATGTAGTCTCACAGACCCATATAATGAAGGTAATATCTTGTAAAGAAGATATCCTTTAGGGTAATTCTACTTAATAATTATTCATAGGAGACAGAATATAAAATCTAGGGCTTCTCATTCAAGGATATTACATTATTTTTTATGAATATTCATCGCATTAAAAAACACACAATCTAGGATCATAAAAATTTAGTCCCATTTGAATCTTTTAAACATAGTATTCTAACATGGTGAATAATATTCAGTGTATCTAATAAAGAACTTCCCCATTAATAATCCTACTTAAAACCATTCATCATTACCTAGGGAAATTAAACATAATAAAGTGTGAGCTCTGATGCTCAAAAAGAGAAGATAAATGAGATACATAATCATAACATGAACATAAGTGTATGATAACATGAGCATAATATTTAAAAATGGTAAACTACATATAAGAGATTGTAATCATGAGTCATGGAATAATGTTTTGAAGTTCATAAAAAATAAATCATAATATAATTAAAGATAATTATCCGTGAGATAATAATATTGGTAAAAGACATAGATTTGTGGCATACACATAATTATAGATAATATAATGTGAAGGATACCTACCAATATATTCATAATATAGTAGTATAGGGATAATCACCTATGTACCTACATTAGGATTCAGATGACCTATCATGTACCATCTTATTCAAGGCATGGGATTACCTCCCAGGTACCCACTTGTTATAGGTTTGGGATAACCTCATATGTACCCTCTTGTTTCTAAATTGGGATGACCCCATGTTGACCCATTGAGATCATATAACATTTATCATTACCCCATAATTTATAGGGAGATATAAGGCCCACCCATCCTAAAATGAAATAATACATTAGTTTTCCACAATATTATAAACATTCATCACATCATATTCTATTAAATTAATTGGTTATCATAAACATTTCACCACATCTTAACATGCAGAAAAGATATAGTTTTCATAATCATTTTATCATAGAATAATCTATGAAATTAAGTTGTTTCATAATCATTTTATCATGGTATATCCTATGGAAGAGAAATAGGTTTTGTAAAAACTTGTCATAATAAAAATGATTCCATAAAGGAATGAATCATAATGGTTTTGTTGGATCAAATCCCTAGTTATGAATAAACTATAACAAAGGATGTTATTTAATAAGGAGGAGGTTTTTGAAATATCACTTGGAGAATTTATTAAAGAAGATTACCATTTAAAAAATTATCTTTTTAAAACATAATATATTTTCAAAATAATTTTTTTTAAAACAACCATAAAAAATAGGGAGTAATATTTAAAAGTAATTTAATTTATTTTCACTAAAATAACTTCCTATATTTGAAAAATTATTTTTAAGAAAAATAATGTTTCGAAAACTTTTTTCTTTGACCCTAACCTTCATAATATATAAAGGAATCAATGAGAACAATTTTAAACACTTTTAAAATACAAAAAAAATTAAATATTTTTTATTTTAAAATAATAATAAAATATAATTTAAATACAATATTCAAAAAGTTTTATGAAACATGGTTTTTGAATAAAATAAATGGATGACTGCAAAGAGAGATAATGTCAGATTTTCATAAAAACATTTTATTAATATTTTTTAGAAGCATGGATTTGAAAAAAATGAAAAATTTACATGAATTTATAATGACTATTTATTGGATTGAAAATTTGTGAGAATTATAGAGATATTTCCTCATTGAGATCATAATTATAACTAATCCTAATAAAAGTTCAAATAATAGAAACAAACTCTGAACACTTTGAGGACAATGAATTATAATCGATATGAATTAATAACATTACATGAAGTATGAAATTAAATGAAAATATTTACATTCATGATATAATATTTACATAGTGTAGTATATACACCTCTTAAAAGAATCTGGGTCCTTTATATAACATTTTTTTAAATGAAGGAAATTTAGACAAAATTACCTTAGAATATTTAAAACATTGAGAACATAACCCTATGAAATAAATTTCATAAAATAGATAAGTAAATAAAAATATATTTGATTATAATAATCATAAAAATAATTCATGGGAATTATTCACACCACATTCATGAAATGGGGTGTAAACATAGCTTGTGTCTCATGGAAAATAAAAGTGATACGTAAATCTATTTGCTTAAGTCTTTACTCTATTATTACACATTAAAACATCCCGAAATATAATTATAAGTTTATTATAAATATCGAAAATAACTATAATAATATATATAAGATCATTTATTATTTAATTACAACTTTTTTTACCCTTCTATTACTAATTATTTGTTAATGATACGTTTCAGGTAATAACTCTTTCATCTTTCATATTTTTTTTGGACTTGTCAATTTTGGTATTCTTACTTCAATAATGATATAATAATATCTAGAATATAAAACATGGTATTAATGTCATATATAATGAATATATATGTATTTATAGTATCACATTATATTTTGGGCTTAGAAATGGAATACATTGATCAGAGAGACGGTAGGCCCTACAAATGCAGGATCATTGTTTAGATTTTATTATTGTATTGAATAGATTAAAATTAAGTGATATATATATTATAATTGAAATATAATATTATTTTCATATATTTCAGAAATATTTATAAAACCTATCCCAAATACATTCCATGTAATGCGTGACTAAATAACCTCGATTTGTGGGGCTGTACACTACCAAACGCACGGACAATGTTATCGTATTCCTATAAAATAGAATCCATTACTGAATATTTCATATAATATTTATGGAAACATAAAAACATTATTAATATCATATATATCATATATAAAAATTATTTACTTCATTAATCGAAACATTTTATGGCAGTAATGAATGAATAAACGACAAATTTTCGTAATGTGGCAGTCCACCAAACACATGAATGATGATTTCCTAACCCATTTGATGGATTTTAGAGTTATTTTTGGTTAAAATATTATCAAAAGAAAAATATAATTATATTGTAAAAAATTATTTTTTATATAATCATGATGTAAAAATAATTTATTATGTTTAAGGAAGAAAAGCACAAAAATGATCGTTGATGAACATTACCCCTTCTTGGGGAATCTGCTTTTCTTTTTCACCAAAGTAAATACGTGGTTTCATTATTTCCAAATTAATTATTATAAGGTTTTTTATGTATTTTTTTATTTGGGTAGATATTGTTTGAAAAAATAGATTTATTGATGTGAAAAGTGAGGGAGGGTGAGTGTTATTTAATAGTTTGGGAGGACTGTAATTCTTGTAAATACTCAATAGTATTTACTATTGGTAGGTATCACTAACCTCATGTGGTTACAAAAATTTATAATAATATTGGTAAATTTTATGTTGGTCTCTTAAAACCTCCAAAACATAAAAATAAATTATTTTTTGAAATTTTATTCCCTAACTTTAATGTTTTCCTATTTTTACCATTTAACGTTGTATTACAATAACTAATTTTTTATACAATGTAATTTTACCCTTAGGATCAGAATAATGAGAAATTTATTGTGAAATTTAGAACCAATTATTATAAAATTTGATATAACATTTATAATATAAAAATAACATAGGTTTTGAATATAATTTTAAAATAATCATATTTAACTCCTAAAAATATGATTTAACCCTAACTGTGATATCAATGTTTTTACTATTTATAGGTTACTTTGATCATTATTAATTATAAATTCTTCCATTAATTCATGATTTATTGTATTTATTAATATATATTTATAACATGGAAGAAGTTAGTTTTTTAATATATTTAGATCATTTAATAAAATACCCATCATTATTAAATTTCATTAATGTCAATTGTGATGTTATTTAAATAATTTGTATTAATAAATATAAAAGAAATAATTAAAAATGATTATATTATGTGAAAAAATCCTTAAAATTGTATATTAATATAAAAAATTAATTTAATATAATAATTAATTCAAATTACATCAATATTAATATTTTTAGTGTAATTTGTTTTAGATAAATACTAACCAAATAATTCATCATTTAATGTATCATAAGAAGTTAACATAATTATTTATCCTCTAAAAAATTAAAATAAAATATGATGAAAATATCATTTGAAATGAAATATAATATCTATAACTGAACCTATGTGGTTTTTCATTATTCCTAAGCTTTATTGAAATTAAATAAAAGGAACTTTTTTATTTTTTTCCACAACCAATAATATGGGCCAATATTTGGGAATAGTATAAAAATAACTCATTAAATTCTATAATAATGTTGATAGTGTCTAAATATTTCTATATGAAGTGTGTTAGAAAATATGGTTGGTCATTTTACAAATTATATTCAATGTTAAAAAATATGTAAACTAATTCTTACCATAATAGTTGTAATTAATTTCTACTATTTTTACTATTCTTTTTTATTAAAAATTAATTTTGACTTTTTATAAATTACAAATTATTATTATTACAAATATTTAATAGATTTTATCAAATACTATTCACATAAGTGAAAGAATTTAATTTTAATGTAATCTCATAGATGCGATGAGAAAGTGAGTATCAAAAGTAAAAAATTTCAAATTATTACAACTTTTATTAATCCAAATTTAATATTAAATTTATTAAAATGACCTAAATTGTATTAATATATTTATAAATTATCATATTATAATTTATAAACAATTTAAAATATAAATTATCTATATAAATAATTCACACAAGAGGGGGGTTTTTAATGAAATTTTAGTATTTTTCACTAGTAACAATTTAAAATTTTCCATTAGAAATTATAAACATTTAAATAATTGGAGTTAAATTTTTGAATAATTAAAAGGATGTAAAGCTACCTTTTTGAAAATTCAACTTCTAATTTGTAAATTTGGATTTATTCTTATCTCAGGTCTAGAAAACATATAATATGAATATTAAACAGTTGATTGAATATAATATATATATATTTCATTAAAATACATTATAAAAGGTTTTTGGATTAATTTATTAAGATAAATCATGCCAGTACAATGAATTTTTTTTAAGAAAAGGAATCTCTTTTTTTTTCAAATAACTCATATATTTATTTCTAATTAAATATTTACCAAATATTTAATATCAAAAACCATCAAAAACATTATTTAAATAATTTATTTAATCCCTTTCATACTGGACATTCCAATGACTATGTGATTAATATAATAATATTTAAAAAATATTTCATGTTTCCTTTAATATATGTGGTGCGGGTAACACAAAATAAGCTCAGTGTTCGGTGATCACAAGATGAACATGGTAAAGTTTATTTACAAATATTTACATTTATATTTTAAAATTTAATCCATTATATAATTATTAATTTAACCATAAAAATTTATTTCACAAAAACTCATGTTGTTAAACTCTTCCCCCCTTAAAATGAATTTTATCCCTAAAATTCACATATTTCCTCAAAGGTTTAATACATGGAATTTATTTTCATAGAAACCCACATCATAAAAATTAATAATAAAACCTAGATTAAAAATATATTGTTGGAAACATAATGGTTTCCAAAAGTAACTCAAAACAAGGATTCCATAGTTGAGAACATATAAGTGATGTTAATATTTGGTCATTGAAGAAGCGTATAAATAATTATTGGGAGTGATAATGATCAGTGATCAGAAGAATTTTTGTGGTCCAATGAAAGTTAATGATAAAAACACCATAAATATGTGTTTATCTAAGTGACCATTCGATTCATCAAAAATATAGGAACACTATTAATTTTTTTCCAACATCCATTTTCTTAATGATGGTGATTATTTATAAAATCGATATACTTCATTGATTTCATTTTATTTCATATTTATAATCTCAGACTTTGGTTGGGCCTTAATCAATATTGGCATCATTGCATACAATATTAAATGAAGGAGCTGATTTAATTTTTGAAGAACCAACATTTAATAAGATACATAAATAGAGTTATAAGTAATTACATATATCTTTTGTTATCATCATAGTATGATGGTTAGCACAGGTAATAAAATATGAATAAATACTCATATATAAAGATATTACATTAATCCCTATTTTCTCATCCTAATTTTAACGTAAACTGTTACATAAATTGTTAATCTTTTAACCATTCTAAAATTTTAAAATACAAAACATTAAAAAAAAGTCCTCCAAAATTGTCAAATAATTATAATAATGATCCCCCATATATCATTAAGATCCTATTGGTCTCTACATACAAAAAAATGAGAATAATATTATAATTTACTCTCTTTAAATCTGATAATAACCTAAACTAAAATAAATCATTATTTAAAACATACATTATTACCCATATGACAAAGATTATAAGATATATTACTGAAAATAAAAAAGGACATAAACTCCAACCATGATTTCCTAAACTAGATTTTCCAAAAATCAAAAATCATTACCAAGGTAATGAGTAATGTTCCATTTAATTAATCATTTCAAATAACTCTTTATCACATTAATATTATCTCAATAAATAGAGCTTATTAAGGGTTATCTTCGCTTATTAAAATTATATTATTTCCATTTTTGTAACTTTTAATTTCTATATTTACCATTTTACATATTATTTAATGTAATTAATGAAAAAAAAAATAAAAAAAAAATCCTTATAAAATTTCTCATGACATTACTATTCAATTCCAATATACAAACACATAAAATTTTCCACCACATCCTTAGTCTATAACATAGGATTCATCATATAATTCAAAAATAGAACATTCATATCTTATTTATTATATAGTCTCTTCATCATCAACAATAAATAAATTAATAATATAGCCATTTTTATTGACTTCATCATATCTTCCCATAGAAAAATATATTTTTAAAATGTCCTTACCTTTTAAATTTAAAGTATTAAAAACTCAATTATATCATTTGAAGAGCATCATTATTAGTTATTACATTGTAAAAAAATTCATTTGTTCCATTGTAATTAATATCATAGGGTCCTTATTTTCTATACTCAAATCATATTCTCTTCCTTATATGACATTACCTTGAGTGATCCTTTCCAAATTTCTGACATACAGAAAACAGATTATTATTTCCTATAATGTATCAATTACCCAATCTCGTATTAAACTACATCCTTCTCTTATTTCATGAGTCCCAAAGATGGTTAAGGTGTACATTGTTAATCATATTCCATGAATACTAATTAGTCATAATTATAAAATCCTTAACATTGGTCATCTTATTATTCCATAGAAACATCCATATACATATCCTGAGAAATATACTTAGGGATGTCATTAAACATTTATAATATTACATTATAATGGTCCATTAATTAGTTCCTTTGATACCATTTATATAAACCCAGGATTCTCATACAAGGAAATTCCATAATTTTAGTTGAATATTCAAAAAGTTATAGAAACACATGCCCAAAGAGAAAAACAAATTAGTTCCATTGGAAGCTTAGAAATATAATCATATAACTTGGTGTAATATATTCAATATATCCCCTAAATATCATCCCATTTATAATACTTCATAAAACCTTTATTAAAAATATATGGAAATAAAATAAAAGAAAGGGTGATCTTAGATTCTCCGTAAAGTTAAATAAATGTGATGAGTAAGCATAATATGAACATAACAGTATGAGAAAATGAACATATCATTTGAAAACAATATCTTACAAAACAACTATCATAATATTAAGTCATTGAATAAATATTTGTATTTTATAATATGTAAATCATTATATAATACAAGAGAATGAGCTAATAGATCATAATATAAGAATCATACATATATTTTTGGCATACTAATAACCATTTAAAATATTATGTCAAGGATACATACCAAATATTTTTAACATGATAGGCCTAGGATAATCACCCATGTAACTACATCAAGATTTGAATGAAAACCTATGTACCCTCTATTTTTGCGTGGTATTACCTCCCATATAACCTCTTGTTGTGGGATTTAAATGACCTTTCATGTATCCTCTTATTTATGGATTTGGATAAACACCATTGTAACCTTTGAGATCATAGAAAATTTATCATGTCCCAGTGAGTAATAGTGATATAAATGTATTACCTGTAACATAATTAAAATATACATATCTGTCCAACTAGATCCAAACAATCATCAAATAATAACCCATGAAATGTAATGGGTATCATAAAAATTTCTTTATACCATTTATTTTAAAGAAGAGACAGGTTTCATAAGAGTCTAATCATATAATTTCCTTTAAAAACAAGTTGTTTTAAAATAATTTTATTTGGGTATGACCCAAGGAAGTGAAAATGGATTCATAAAACACATGTCATATTGGACATAAACCATACAATATGTTAATAATAATGTTGTCCATTGATCATATCCCCAATAAATCATAAACTATATCAATGGTTGTTGTGTTATATAGAGGATTATTTTGAAATATCACCTATAGTATTTTTTAAGGAAAATAAATTTTCAATAAAAATCTCATAATAACACAAAAAATATTCAAAATACATTTTATTCAAATTAACTTTGTGAACTTATGAAGAAAGTTTTAAAACATTTATTTATTATAATGTATTTTTTACTTGTAAAATGAATTTTAAAACTTAAAAATTTCAAAAAATAGTTTTTATTTTAATGTATTGTTGAAAATGTGTAATTAAATAATTGAAAACATTTTAAAAAAAATTTAAAACATAAATAATGGAATCCCAAAACTTGAAAAACAGAGTTAGTGTATACAACCATCATATTAGAATGATTACAATGAATCAATTCCCAATGGGAAAAATTGTTTAATAGTCTTTGTAAACTAGATACATACCTTAGTATTATATTACAAATTAGTACACTAATTAAAAAAATTCCTTTTTAGGACAATTTTATTCAATCATAGAAATTTTTTCCATATCGTTCTTTGTATGCTTCTTTTATTCATGGGTAATATAAAAAAAATAAGTGTGTGATCAATTTATTAGTAAGGGTTATGTATATTAGTATAAATAATGGATCAATGATAATAATAAATATGGAATCATACAAATTGAACAAACAATCTATATAGTAAATTATCTGAAAACAATGTTATTAAAAATATGGCAAGGAAAATCTCTAAATACAAATTCCATATAGTTAATAAATCAAGTGTAAAAAAATATTGTAATGTAACAAATGGAAATATATTCCATCAAAACTAATAGATAAGGTATAATAATTATGGAAATGTATATAACTAAAACACATGAAATTTAATCAGTTATCTATGAATGAAATCAATCCAAAAAAATGTCATATAAAAAATTTTCGGGAAAAATAAATAACGAATTTAAATAATGAAAATTATTAATTATTGGATGTCATTTTTTAGGTATATGGTACCTCTAATGTCAATTCCTTTCACAATATGGTTTAGGATATTATAGTCCAGACTTTTCACATGCTAGTTTAGAACGTTATTGGTTATAAACTCAAAGGGGTTTTCCCAAAAATTCTTTTCTCATGAGGCTATCAATACATCTAGGGGATTTTATTATATTGTCCCAAACCCATGTCATACGTAACAAAATAATTCATCATATATTAAGTAATGAATTTAATTTATTAGTAATTATTATTATCAAATATCCATAAAAATAAAAATAAAAAATTTATAAATATCTCTATAGACAATCAAATAACTATTAAATTAATCAAATTACATAATAATGTTATTTAATTTAGGTAATGAAAATATCCATGATAATTATTATGGGTATTTTGGGGGAATTTAAAGTCTATTATTCTCAATTAAGTCAATATTTCAAGTAGACTAAAAAAATGAATCAAGGACGTAAATTCCAATTCTATCCTTGAAAAAATCAATCATAAACCATAAAAAGGGATAATAAGGATTGTATTAATAAAAAATTTCCCATGAGGAGTGAAAATAATGTTTTTATGTCATTGATTAATTGAATTACTAAAAAAATGTCTTTAAAGAAAATCTCGAGGAATATATCCTTTTAATTTTGACATTTTTGTAAAAGATTTACATTGAAAATCACTTGTCAAATAATATTCATTAAAAATTATCATATTAAACATGAAAAATAAACCTCAATTAAATTATGGTGGGTAATTAAATACATTCCATACATGGTAAAAAGAATATTCCCTTTTTAGGGTAAAAAGGATAGAAAATTCATTCTTTAGAAAGAGACATGAATATTTTTTTGAAAATAATAATAATAGAAAATAAGGGTAAAACTATATTTAATAAATCATTTTGGAAAGGATAATAATATAAATTTAGAACCTTTTTAGGAATATAGGTTTATAGAAGAAACCAAATTCTCTGACTAAATGGTTAAATGACGTATTGTTTTAATTTAAATACTTTCTAATCAATTTTGAGTATCAATTAGACTAAGAATAGTACAATTAAATAAAATATTTAGTCGACAAATAGTGGAGAATAAAATTAAATGGTTTATTTAATATTGGTTATATAAAATCCTTTAATGGTGTTACAATAATTATAAAACTAAATTATTATGAAATTGTGAAATAAACCCATAAAATGACCATAACATCGAATTGAGAAGTAATAGATTAATTGATTATATATATCAAAATAAAATCCTAATATATAAAGTTTAAATATGTAAATATATATTTAATTTCATTATACACAAAATCATATAATGTTAATGGCAACAACGTAGATATATAACACAATTAAAAGGAATTGAGTTATGAAATTTCATTACCATACGGTAACATTAAATTCAAATTGTATTAGAGGAAATAATAAAAATTGAAACTCAAAATAGCCTGAATAAATTTTTATTTAGTATATTAAATGTAATATTTGAATTATATACACCATATTAAACAATCTACATGTATAACATTACAATATGCCTCAATTAAATGAAATTTGAATGAAATCCCTTACCATGTTTTTTCTTTTGGGTGATCATCGTATAACCTCATCAATAATTGATTTAGTCTATTTAATATCATATAACAAAACCAAAATAATATAATTTATTAACTTATTATAGTATATTAATATCCATTTGTTTACAATCATTCATTACTTTCATTATTTCCATTGTTAATTGCATAATTTTTCAATTATATCTTAACTTGGTTTTTTTCTTCATATGTAGATCATGAATTAATCATGTTATGAAATTAAAATATGATTTAATTATAATATATATTCAGTATAAATGAATTTTAAAATATTAAATAATATAAGATATGGGTAATTAAATCCATCAATAATGGAGACGGTAGGCTATACGTATGCATAAAAGGTACATTGATTTATTTTTTGTATTTAAAAGAATGAAAATTGAATGATGTATTTGTATATTATAATTAAATTATAATATTTATGTAATTTATTTCATATTTTTTTAATCCCCATGTTTAATACATTCTATATAATGTGTTAATGAATCATATCGCTTTGAGGAAGTGGTATGACACACGTCCATAAATGATGTTATCATATTCCCAGAAAATGGAAGACATTAAGTTATTGTTATATAAAAATTATAGAAGAAAAAATAAACTATAAATATCTTATATAACATAATAAAATTATAAATCCATCATCTTTATATCCTTGAAATGTTGTAAATTGAATAACTATGGACAACTGTTCGCAATGTGGTAGTCCGACGTACACACAAACCATGATTATGTATCCGAGTTAGTGGATTTATGTGAAATTTGTTGGTTGTAATATTATCCTAAAAACATATCAGTATATTTATTATACTGAGTTTATTATATAATCATTAGAAAAAATTAATTCAGGTGGTGGATAAGTAAATGAAACAAATGTGTCATTGAATAATGTTACCTCTTTTTTGGGAAACTCATTTTAGCTTATTCCAAAATAAATCATTAGTTGGACTTCCACACAATGTTTCGTTTCTAAGAGGGGTTTATGGATTTTGGGAGATTATTTTCTAATGTTTTATATGATTCAATGTTCTCAAGGGTTTTGGTGAAGTGGGATGGGTGAGTTCTTTTAAAATAGTATTTGGTGTGGCATTATTGTAAATATAAAGAGGAAATGACTATTGAGAGGTCTACCCTACATCATGTGCCTACAGTAATTGTAATTATTCTATAAAAGTTATTATATAGTCTAAATATGTATATAAAATTAATTCTTTACATGTTTATAGGTTATTTTTTCATTTATGATTATGGTTTTGTCCGTCGTTAAACTTTATTATTCCTTAATCACTTTAATTAATTTAAACTGCATTCACAAATAATTTTTATAAAAAAAAGAAATTTAAATTACTATAAATTATTAATTGTTATGAATCTGAATATTATATATCTTTACCATATTAAATAACATATGTGGCAGAAATTAATTTGAAATAAGTCTGAAAGACTAGATGATAAAGCTGGGTTTTAATGTAAAATGATCAAATAAAAGAAATATATTTAAAACTAATATCAATTTTAAATTGATTAAAATGAAAAAAAATTTATAAATTTTTTATAATTGAACAAATTATACTTTTAATGGAATTTATAATATAATTTTACAGTATAAATTATTTAAAAGCCTAATAATCTAATTTTATTATTATTATAATGTACCTAATGATCATAAAAACACTAAAGGAAATAAATAAATTTAAACTGATGTTTTTATAATGCAATGTAATTATAGATGAAATATGTTTTCTAAAAAATTAAATAATAATCCAATGATTTGTATTCCCCTAAATTTCATATAAAAAATCCATAAACATGGTATAATATAATTACATAAAACATTAAAAGAGGTTTTTAAGATATAGAACTTATGAATAACAATAATTTCATAATTCTATGATGGAATCCATAACTCTTTAGATAAAAAATACATATGTACTTATATATAGTAATTCTCAATGTCTATATTAGGATTAGGTTAACTAATCTATTTTTTCTTTTATTTTGTTTTCACAATTTATATTGAACATTATTTGATACTAACAATTTATATTGAACATTATTTGATACTAACAATCATTGGAATAATTTTTTTGGATATTTTAAGATTAATTTATTGAAATACCACATTGATGGAATAATTAATAATATATTCTATTAATAAGAGAGAATTATAAATACAGATGTCAAATATAATAACATATAACTATGTCTCTATGTAGTAAATCATTAGTGGATGGTGGAGATACATACATAGAGGAAAATAGAATATAATTATAGGGAGCGGTTGTGTTCATTAACAAAAAATATGTTATCAATCCATGTAAATTTGAAGGTCGCAAATACATAACTCTATGATGATTTAAAAGATTATAAGCTTAAAACCATTGATTTTATTTCTATAATATATTCCATTAAAGATAATTTTATTAATAATGGGGAATTATTTTTATTAACATAGAATATATAGAATTTGAGTTACTCGATAAGGTTTAATTTCATAATAACATTTTTATTTTTTTGGTTGTGATTTGACGAAATTATAATTCATCACTTACTTCAAGAAATGGATATCAAAAAGTAACTTTTATTCAAGAATCATTAAAATTTTATTTTAACAGATCATAATATGCAAAAACAAGTCATTATATTTTTCTCTAAATATTTTTAATCAAATATGGTAATGAAATTAATCTTTATGTGTGATACTTCAGGTTCATCATTAACATTTATTCATCATGTTGTTTAACTAAAAATAATTACATATTAACCAAGATATTTCATAGGCTAGTGGTAGGACTAAAATCCTCATCATCATTCATTCATGGGATCAAGCCCCACTACCTTATAGGTTGTGTTTTTTACAAAACAATATTAGTATAATTTGAAAAAAATTATGATAGACATCCCTGATATTTAGTCATTAAATACCCTTTCTTTTATTGTCTTAAAAAGAAATATATATATTTTAAAAGCCTAATAATCTAATTTTATTATTATTATAATGTACCTAATGATCATAAAAACACTAAAGGAAATAAATAAATTTAAACTGATGTTTTTATAATGCAATGTAATTATAGATGAAATATGTTTTCTAAAAAATTAAATAATAATCCAATGATTTGTATTCCCCTAAATTTCATATAAAAAATCCATAAACATGGTATAATATAATTACATAAAACATTAAAAGAGGTTTTTAAGATATAGAACTTATGAATAACAATAATTTCATAATTCTATGATGGAATCCATAACTCTTTAGATAAAAAATACATATGTACTTATATATAGTAATTCTCAATGTCTATATTAGGATTAGGTTAACTAATCTATTTTTTCTTTTATTTTGTTTTCACAATTTATATTGAACATTATTTGATACTAACAATAGAGGATGAAATCCAGAATCACTAAGGGATATTTTACTACCATTACATTGGAATGATTAAAATGAATCAAATCTTGATTGACCAATGAGTTCAGTAGTCTTGGTAAACCAGATATATAAATGAATCTTATATTAAAAATGAATAGACTAATAATAACATAATGTTTTTAATTCGAGGTCAAATTTATTCCCTCATAGCATATCCTTACATATATTACATTTTACACTTATTATATTCATAAGAAATGGAAACAATAGAAGTGTGATCTCAATTTATTATTAATTATTATGTACAATGTAATAAATAATGGAAATATTAGAATAATAATATTGAAAGGTAATTACTGAACACACATTCGATATATAGAATAAAATGTGATGTATATACATACAAAATATTGAAAGGTATATAACTGAACATACATTACATATAATTAATAAAAAAGTGGACAAGGAACTTGGAATGTTAATAATAGGAAACAAATTCCATTTAAATAACTATATAAGGAATAATCAATTTGGAATATAAAATAAGTCAAACACATGTCATTTAACCAATGAACTGAGAATGATATCCATACATAGATAGTACTCTTGAAATAAAATCATGTATAATAATACCTGAATCTAAATGAACGAAATTATTAATTTTTGGACACCCAGTTTCCCATGTACTTGGTACCTTTACTATAAAGACCTTACATAAGATAGTTTATCATACTAATTTCATGGCCTTTCACAATACTATTTACAATATTCTTATATACAAACTCAAAGGGTGTGTGAACCCAAATTTTCATCTCATTAGACTTTCTATGAATCAATGGGATTATATTAATAGGTCCCCAACCCATTTTTTAATTATCAAAAGCATTAATAATATATCAATTAATTGATTTAAATCATGAATGATTTGATTTAATAAAATATCTGTAATGAGTAAATTATATAGATTTATCAATATTTCCATAAATAATCATCTATCTGTCAATAAAATTACCATATTTAAAAACGATATATGTTTTAGGTAGTGATCATATACATGATAAATTATATGGACACTTAATGGATGTTTAAAGTCCATTAATCTCATGAAAGAGTTAATTAGAATATGACAGCAAAAAATGAATCAAAGAAGTTAAAGTTACTACTATCATTCTCCAAATCAATCATAAATGGTGTATTGGAATAATAATTATAGTTTCAATACAATATCTACAATATTTATTAAAAATAAAGATTATTTGTCATTGATGAAAGGAAATAGTATAAAAATATATTTTATAAATATTCTTATGGAAAAGATCCTTTTCATTTTGGAAAACATTTTGAAATCTTTATCTTGAAAGTGGGTTTTCTTAAAAAAGTAAATATTAATCATTTATAATTGAAAAGAAAGATTCAAATAAATTATGGTGGGTAATTTTTTAATTATAGTACAATGTAAAAAAACTTTCCTTTCATAATCTAAAAAGGTTAAAAAATTCCTTGTTCGGAAAGCGACAAGATGATTATTTTGAAAACATTTGTAAAATAAAAAAGGGTAAATATATGTTTAGTAAATAATTTTGGATGAATTAAATAAATTTTTTAAAAAAATTATAAAATGGGGGTTTCAGAAAAAATAGGTTCTTTCACTAAAGAGAGAAATGATGTTGAATTTTCTTAAAAACATTTTCTTAAAAATGTTGATTACCCAAGTGTAGGAAAATTGTAGTATTAAATTAAAAATTTCATGAATAACCATGAGAGGATAAAATTATATTACTTATTGAAAAACTATCATATAAATTCTGTTAATGGAATTTCAAGAATGAACAATCCCAATTAAAATGATATTTTGAAATAAAACCTTAAAATGATCATAATGTTGAAGGGAGAATTAATGAAGGAACTAACTATAGGAATCAAATATTAATAAAAATATTTTAATTGTAAAAAACCAATATAAATTTAATTTTAATATATTTTTAGTCATTTATTTTAATGACAATAATGATGTACTTCATCTTAATGAAAAAGAATTGAGATTTGTAAATTTATTTTCCACCTAGTAACATTGTGGTAACATCCCATTAGAAGAAATAATTGAGAAAATATACTCAAAATACCATAAATATATAATTATTAATGACATTAAATGTAAAATTTTCAGTATAAACACCATGTTATTGAAATTCGGTTCATTGAATTAAAATTTTCTACAATGAAATGAAATTGATTTGAAATCCATTTTCTTTCATTTCCTTTTTGGTGAACATGATTTAATATATTTTAAAATGGTTTTAGGCTTGTTACTAAAATAAACCATAACAATAATTCTATTTATATTATTATAAAGTATCCTTTAAAAATAACTTATTACCCATTTTTTTAATAATCTTTCAATATTTTCAATATTTTATGTGTCAATTGTCTAGTTTTTTAGTATGTTTTGACATGTAATTTTCATTCTTCTTACATAGACCATGATTTAATTATATAATTAATATAATAAATTATTAAATTATAATATATATTCATTAAATTTTTATTTATGATGAGACATAATATTTTGAGATACAAAATGAAATCTATCATTTATGGAGATAGCAGGTCATACGTACATATAAACACTACATCAATTTCATTGTTGAATTAAAAAAGAATACAAAATAAATTATATATATGTTTATTATAATTAATGTTTAATATTTATTAAATATATTTCTCATTTTTTAATTATAATAATTTTTAATACATTCCATGTAATGTGTGAATAAATAACATCACTTTGAGGAGGATGAAGTGCATGCATCCACACATGATATTATCATATTTACGAAAATGGAAGGCATGACCAT
Organism: Viscum album; assembly: GCA_963277665.1. Taxonomy (NCBI): domain Eukaryota; kingdom Viridiplantae; phylum Streptophyta; class Magnoliopsida; order Santalales; family Viscaceae; genus Viscum; species Viscum album. The sequence goes on along the minus strand of OY728121.1, from coordinate 1,185,998,099 downwards.
ATGGTTATATGAAAATATCCTTATGTATAAGGGTGAAAAAAATAAATTATATATAAAATATAAAATATAAATCCCTCATCATTATAACTTTTAAATGTGTTAAATTGAAGAACTATTGTCATCTTTTCACGATACGGTAGTCCACCGTACACATGAACGATGATTATGTAGCGCATTTAATGGATGTGTGTGAAATTTTATGTGTAATTATTAAAATAAAAAACTCACTATATTTAGGATTTTTATGTTATTATATAATAATTATATAAAATTAATTGAAGGGCTGAAGAAGTAAATTAAATAAAATTTATTGATAAATAACGCTACCACTTATTCAAGTAACTCCTTTTTGTTTTTTCCCAAATACTTCCTTTTTTGGATTTTTATAAAAATTGAGTCTTCTAGGAAGATTGGAGGGATTTTTTAATCTTAAAATGGGATATTTCATATGTGTAAATGTTATTTATAGGTGAAAATATATGGGAAGGTTTAGTGCCTTTTTATAGTAGAGGAGGAGTAGAATTCATGTAAATATGAAAATGTAAACACTATTAGGAGTTCTCTCTTACATCATGTGCATCCAATAATGTACCATATTCAATAAATAGATTATATGATCAAAATATGCACATTAAAAGGATTTTTACAAGTTTTTAGGACATTTTCATCATTAATATTAAGGTTGAGTCCCTTGTTATGTTTAATTATTCCTTAATCATTATAGTCAATTTCATCTCCATTCATTAATATGCTTGGTAAAAAAAATTTAATTAATATTAATTATTAATTATTATGATTCAAAATATGTAATCATTTTTTCAAAATTATAAACACCTAAGTGGTATAAATTATTTTAAAATTAATCCAATATATGGGATGATAAAACGGGTCTTTAATGTAAATGATCAAAAGATTGAAATGGTTTATATCCAATTTCTATTTTTAATTAATTCAAATAACATGAATTTGATTAATTTATTTTTATTTAAAATAATATTACAATAAAAAAAATTAAAATATAATTTAACAATACGAATTATTTACATGAAAAAACATATATCAATAAAAATTCATAATTTTTCACTATTAACCAAAAAATAAAGATCTATGAAAAATACTAAAAATATAAACTGACCTAATTATTATGTTTCAATTTAAAAAATTAATTTCATTTGATAATATTAAATTTATAATCGTTTCAAAATGGAGTTTTAATATTGGCGAGTCATTAAATGGTGGTAAAATCGACTTTATAAAAATATAGGTTTTTTTGGTAGAAATTGGACTAGTTCATATCTTATTCCTATCAAATATATCGAAAGATTATAAAAAACATTTTCTTAAATAATAATAATATATATATATATATATCATATATATAATTCACTAATGATATCAATTTTACTTGTTATGATAAAACAAATTTGGGGCATAATAACAATTTTATAAAAACATCCATATTATATTCAATTCGTTATTATATTAATTTATATTCAATTTTTAAAGATTAATTAAATCATATATTTTAATATATTAGTCAAACCAATTAATAACATCTCTTTTAATGGATTTGTTATATTATATTATATTATATCATATTATTTTACTAATATATTGTTGTTCGATGAAACTTTGTCTTGTGTGTGATGCATTATATAAAAATATATTTATTGTCGGTAATGCAAGAAAAATAATTATTGAATGAATTTAAATCTATTTAATATGTTAAATTTATTTAAATTATTAAATATACCATAATGTATTAATATTGTATATTCATTTCTACGTATTATGTTCCATGTTATACACAATATCGAATAAAATTTACTCTTTTAAAATTTTAGAGATGTTAAAAAACTTTTTTAAATTAATTTTCCATGAAAACGAGCATCAAATATCATTTAAAAACATTATTATTAGTCAAATTTGTAATGAGTCATAATTTTTACCAAATATAAAGATAAAGTCCTACTTTCATAAAACATTTCTTAGTAAAATCATGTAAAAATGATTTGAAAAAATAGAACTATTAATTTCATATATCATGAATAAAATATTTAGATGAAATTATTTGGAAATTATCGAGATATTTCATGAATGGAATCATAATAATAATTAATCTCGATAAATGATGAGATTATAGCAATAAACTCTTACCACTATGTAAATTTGAATCAGAATCACCATGAAAGAATAAAATTACATGAATCTCCATATATCATGAAATTAAGTAGATTCATGATATAACATAAAAGTGGGGAAGTATATTTGCCTCTTAAAATAATATTGGTGCACAACATAACATGCATCTCAGTGAATTCAAATTGAGACAAAATTCCATTAACTATTTACAATCATTGAAAATGTAACATCATTAAATAGAGATCCTCAAATGGATAAGTAAATCGCAATAATTAACATTATAAGAGTCATAAATTGTGTCCATGTTTAGTATAAACACAACATAAAATAAATAGGTAGTTAATTTGGATTTTGTCTAATGAAAATAAGTGTGATGGAAATTCCTTACCATATTTATTGACTGTCTCATACTCATTCAAAATTCATATATAATACATATAAGTTTTTTAAAATTCTATATAAAAAAATAATCATAAATAGAGTTATCGTATATGGTTTGATTATTACCTTTTATTACCCATTTATTAATAACTCCTTGTTAATGTTACAATTCGGGTAATACACACTTCATTTTTCAAACATGTTTTTACATGTCATTTTTTTCCTATTAATTCACTCATGGTTTCATAATATCTAGAATTTAAAACAAGGTATAAATAATATATACATTGATTATATATTTATTTATATTATTCCATAAAATTTGGTTATAGTAAATAGAATACAACGTTCTTAGAGATGGTAATTCACCCATACGTAAGAATGATATTTCCATTTTTTGTCGTATTGAAAGAAAGGAAAATATTTGATATATATATATATATTGTCATTAATGTATAATTTATTGTTATGTAATATAAATATAAATATATATATATTAAAACAATGATAAATACATTCTATTTAAATTTTGATTGAATAAAATCACTTTGGGAGGTGGTAGTGCGTCATAGACACGAATGATGTTATCATATACCCACAAAATGAAAACATTAAAATATGTGAAATATAATAATAAATAATCATATATAAACCATTAATACAATTTTTTTCATATATAATTTTTTTGTACATAATTATTCCCATCATTGATTAGTTGTAAAGGAAAAACAGATGACATCAGTTCACAATGCAGTAGTCTATCATACACATGAGCGATGATTTCAAAACCCATTTAATAGATATGTGTATGATTTTCGGTATTGATCTTATCATAAAAACATATAAATTTATTTAATATACTTATGCTATTATATAATCATGATATAAAAATAATTGTAGTGGTTTAAAGAAGAATTTAAACAAAAATGTTAATTACTGAACGTTGCCTATTCAATAGTAATCATCTTTTGGTTGGCACATAAAGATGTCCATAGTTTATTTATAAAACAAATAAGGCTTATTAAATGAGGTGAGGGAGTGTTTTATGTTTTCTTGAAGATATAAGTTGATCCAAATGGTTTGAGAGGTGTGAATAATATGGGAGAGTGAGTGTTATTTTATAGTTGGGGAGAAGTGGTATTCTTGTAAATACTCAAATGTCTTTACTATTGGGAGGACTTCCTGACCTCTAGTGTTGCCAAAAAATGATACAAATATTTTTTATTTGTGATTGTTTTAATATTCACTTCCATCTAAAAATAAATTCATTTTTATATTTGCATTTTTTAACTACTAAGATTCCCTATTATTTCAATTTTGGTTTTTATTAAGGTTAATAATTTTAAAACCTAGTTAATTTTTCCATTAGTAATAAATTATATAGAAAATTAATCGTAAATTTATATCCAATTATTATAAAATGTGATGTAAAATATATATAAAAATACCATATGTTATGGAAATTAATTTTAACAGAAGTGCAATTAACTCATGAAAACAATACTTTAGCTGTAATAGTGAAAACATTGTATCTAATATTTAAGGGCCAATATGTGATTTATAAAATATAAATTGGTCCATTAATTTACTATAGGGTATTTTTGTTTAAATTTACCAATAACTTTTTATATGATAATATTTTTAGATATTTTAACTCATTTAAAAAAAATTATTTATTATAAAATAACAATGATATCAAATGTGAAATTATTTATTTAATTTGAATTTAAAAATACCAAGATCAGAATGGAATTTGAGATTATTAATTTTACACCAGTTTAAAATGATATGTTCAAGTAAAAAAATTAATTTTATACAATAAATCATTAAATATACTTCACTTTTAATATATTTAGTATCATTTGTTTTAGTTAATTATTGATTTATCTTTTCATGAAATGCTGTTTATAAAGAATTTAATGTAATTATTAAATCAATAAATAATTAAAATAAATTATAATTATATAAAGTAATTAAAATTTTAAAATAATATTTATAATAAAACCCATTTATTTTTCATTTATTCCAAATCATTATTTAAATTAAAACAAGAAAGTTGTATTTTGTGACTTTTTCATTAATTAACATATTAAATCGATCATATTACTATAATTGTATCCTCATTACTAATACAATTATATAATAAGGATATAATGGTCGAATTATGTCAAGAATGCGGGTTTTGGAGAATTTGGTAGGTCATTTTACACATTATTTTCTACGTTTAAAAACTAAGTAAACTTATATTTACCATAATAGATGTAATTAATATTAAATATTTCCCCTAATTAATTATTTCAAAAATTAATTTGGATTATTTTTTCATTATATATTATTCTTATTCAAAATGTGGAATTCATTTCCTCAAACTCTTTGGACATAATTAGAATAATTTTAATTTAAATTTAATCTCATAAACGCACTGAGAAAGTGTTCATTTTATGAGAAAATATTAAAAATATTATATCTTTTTTATATATAAATTTATTAATAAATTTATTTATATGACTAAAATTTTACTAACTATTGTATACATTATCTAATTATACATTTACCCCAATATAATCTATAATTTATCTATACAATTATTTGGATCAAAAAGGCAGTTTTCAATTAAAATTTAGTATTTGTTCACAACTCAAAAAAAAATGATCGTTTCCATAAAGAATAAAAAATATTACTCTAAGATAATTTTCGTGATTTTTTTTAAATATAATTGAATTTTTTCAATTAGAATTTATAAATGTCTCAAAATAAATATAGTTAAAATAATTTCATCTTTAAAAGGCTGTTAAAATACCATTTATAACAATACATCTTTTTATGTGTATAGTTGGATTTATTATTTATCATTAATAGAAAACATATATTTTAATCAACAGATTATTTTAAATTCAATATATATGTTTTCTATTAATGATAAACAATAAATCCAACTATACACATAAAAAGATGTATTGTTATAAATGGTATTTTAACTGACTTTTAAAGATGAACTTATTTTAACTATATTTATTTTGAAACATTTCTAATTTATAATTGAAAAAATTCAATTATTTTTAAAAAAAATCACGAAAATTATTTTTGTGCGTAATGAAAAATAATTTTTCAGGAAACGGATTTCATCATTTTAAAATAGTGCACACATTCATTAATAGTTAATTTGTTATTAAATAATTCATTTTATAATCCATTATAAACCATATTTTCATTATTTATTTATTCATTTTCAATCCTAAAATTATAATGTCTTGGTGATAGTTATAACAATATTTTAAAAATATTGCATGGTTCTTTTAAAATCAATTTTATGTGTAACACAAGATATGCATGGTGTTAAGAGTAGAATAAGATTAACTTTTTGTTTAATTAAAGAAAGATTAACTTTTTTTGTATAATTCAATCCATCATATAATTTTTTATTTAACAAAAAAAATTAATTCATAAAAACATGTAGTGTTGCATGGCTAATGGCCCAACTCAGATCATGGTCATACTCTAGGTTTGTCTAAAACCCAAATAATATATCATAGTTTCATTAGATAATAGAATTCATTTATAATTGGAATCTCCTCTCCATTATATCTCATTTTCCAAAAAAATCATCTTAATACTCCTCAAAATACCCCAAGGGTTACACCATCATGATCTACATTGATACACACTGAAAATGAACTACTCATGTGTCCAATTTTGTCTCTAGGGAATAAAATTCTAAAAATTGGGTAAAATGGATGGTGTACAAAAACTGAATAGCCTAGTTACAGTGTATACTCTTACATATCCAACTATAAAAGTACTTTATCCATGAATATTGTATAAGCCCATGTATATGTATTATAAATCATGTATATTGTGTGTACGCCACATGAGGTACCTTCTCATGTACCTCAAATGGCTGAAACATGTGCCTTATCTATTCTATGTACCTCTACATGGATTATAACCCACTCAGGTTCGGGCTATGTACACTACAACACCAATTTCTTTTAAATGAGTCATCCGGTAGAGTTCTTAGCTACTGACTAATTAAAACTACATGGAATTTACCCTTGGTACATGGTGTGTATTTTTGAAAAGTCAGATTCCCTAAAATGGGAAGAACTCACAATGTGTGTTCCTGAAATACACACCACATGATTTCAATTTCCCAATGGCAAACACTTTTGAGTGGCCCAAAACCACAATTTTCTCCTAAAAACTATAGATTGACACATAAGGGATCCTATGATGTCATAAAAGGTACTTATAATTAAAATTTGATTAATATATTGTGATTTATGTCATAAAAAAATACTATCTTGTTGGATCCACTAATGGTTCAACCATATACACATTCCACTATTGTAGTATGACGATCCGACTCCTCCTAAGGTCCATAGAAGAACCTCCCATATCCCCTCTCTTTATTTCTCTCTACATCCCATTTCCCTATAGGTTTCATGGAAAAGGAGTAACAAGGGAGAATAAATAAGAATACATTGAAAGAAAATATTCAAAAAATGAAAGGAAAATAAACAAATTAAAAAGGAAAAGAAGAAAGGAAAAGGGAACTGACCTGGCCCCAGTGTTTGACTCAAGGCTAAGAATCACCTAGAATACCTCTCATACTAGACTAAATGATGGGGAATGAATCTATATCTAATTATCTGATGAAATATTACAGCTATATGAACATTTTCTAATAAATTAATATTTAACTAAATATATATTAATTATTTTATGAATATTCAAATGTATTGGATTTCAAAGAAACCCATATACTATGGAAGATACTCTTTTCCAGGATAAATATAGTGGTTGGGAGAACAATCCATGATAATATTCATGGTTGATAAACCATTTTAACCATTACAATCACCGATAAATAAAAAATCAATTTTCTACTCAAACTTCCCATTAAGTAAAACATGATTTAGTACTTTTTAAAAAAATATCCATCCCACCATCAACAAGATTCCACTTCAATGGTAAATTTAATTTTTCAAGCCTCATTATATTAAATATTCTTAAATACTTTTAGAAATTTTATTGAAATTGTCAACAAATTTTTTATCTTCATATAAAGATATATCACCCTAAAAAGTTAGGGTGATGGGATTGGAAATTTGATGCGACATCCATATTGTTAGGCTCTGATTTAGGGGATACTTGACATATAACTAGATTTCTATTTGCAAGAACCTCAATTAAAGAAGAATAAACTATAGGATTAGTCGGTGGAGCATCTCATTATCTATTTATATCATAGCTATAATAAGTTAATGTGGGAGACCACTCCATATTTAAGAAGATAAACACATTACTTTACCCTAACAATGAAAAAAATATTATTAAAATGTGGTGACTAGTTGAATATAAAATTAAAACCACTTACCCAATATCATTTATTTTCCTTTTTAGAAATTATTATACATTTTAAATCAAATTATAGAATCATTCATATAATTATACATGACCATAAGAATGAAATATTTAACTAAAAATAATAATAATATGGGGTTTATAAATGAAAAGGAAAAATTATTATTTATAATATCCTCATCATCAGTGATAAATTTATTATAAAATAGTATTTATTTATTATAGATGCTTCAGTTATTAAAAATCCCAAAAAAATTTAACAAATAATTATTCAGAAACACACATTCATAAAAATTGTGATTTCATAATTCATATTCTTTTACCCTATTCCTTTTCATGTTGCATGATACTCAAAATAACTGACAAAAATCAAATGAAAGTCAGAATCAATAACTTTCAACACTAAAAAACCTGAATACTCCCATAATTACATTTCCCATGCATATATTTGGATTAATATTTGGGTCTTGATAGTCATATTTTCTTTCTAAACCCAAAACTCACTACCCAGGATGGTATCTGATATAATTTTGTAATAACCTGACAACAATATCTCATTGTCCAATCCTAGATGACCATATTACCTTAGGCTCAAATCCTAATTTATTGATTCTAGTATAAATGATAATGGATGAGGTATAATATAATTTGAATTAATTTTGAATCATTATAATATATCTTATTTAATGACATATGATTCTATAAAATCTATATAAGATACTCATAAATATGATACATGAAAAATAAAAAAAATAAACTAAAGGAAGAGAAATTATATTCTCAACAATAACGTTTACAACTATGTAGTTTTAGCGACCCAGCTGTATAAATCTCAAAACTTGTGACAACTACAATTACATTTTCATGATTATAATTAATCAAATCCAAAAGGATATAATTGTTTAGTAATAATGGTAAAATAGATATATACATGAGTTTTTTTTATCAAAATTGAATACACAAATTTAAAAAAAATGTTTTTATGATAAATTTATTCTCAGTTAGAATATCCTTGTATATATTTCATAGTACACTTATTAGATTCATGAGAGAAGAAAAAAATAAGGATGAACTCAAATTCATAGTAAGGGTGATGTATAGCTAACATAATAATGATCCAACGAGAGTAGTCAAAATGGAAAGGTAATAACTAAACACACATTCTATATAATAAATAAACTGATAAAAAAGTGCGTAAATATTATGGAATGGAAAATAAATTAACACACATTCCATTTAAAATAACTGGATAATTAATTATTCATATGGCATGGTAAATAAATTAAATACATTTCATTTAATCAATAACATGATAATGAAATGCATCCAAATATAATTTCAATGATAAGATATCAGGGATAAATAAGAAAAAATGTAAATTTTAAATGGAGGTAATTCTTAGTTACCAAACATCATATCTAAGACACGTGAAAATATAAACCATCAATACCCTTCCCAATATATTTTAAAACTACTTTAATAAACCAATTTATTATATGAAACTAATTTGTCTCAAGAGAACCTGTTAATGCATCGATCGACTAAAAATGTCTGGACCCCTCCCATCACTACTATTTTAAATAATTCCCCATGTCAATTAATAAAATGAATTAATAAAAAATATTCCTTAATAAATAACTACATTAAATAAAGAATTTTGATTTATTGATATTTACCCAAAAAATCAAATAACTATCAATGAAACCAACATATGTAAAAATGGATTATAGTTTAGCTAATAATAATATTCATCACCCTCTAGGTAATTTTATAACTAAATCACATGGGTGAGATAATTAAAATTGAAACTCTAGATACAATTATGTAAGAGTGAATCATGATATTAAAATACAATGGGGAAGTATGTACATTACATTAATGTGAATTGGTTTATAAAAACAATGAATACTCAATGAAATGAAAATTTAGATGAAATCACATACCACTGGGTAACTTTTAAATCTTAAGTATCATGAAAGAAATGACATAAAATGAAAATCAATATATCATTATGATAAATTTATTCAATATATTTTAATAATAGTGTCACTATTTACACAAAAAATATGATATTAGTTGTGAGAAATGGTTTTACCTCATTGAAAAACAATTGGGACAATAAAACTATACCTTGTGTTTCCTTTTGGGTGAACATCCATTGACATACCATATATGTTCATTAAACATATTAATAACATATTAAAAAATCATAATCATTTTTATGATATTATATGTTGTCTTCCTATAATATCTTATTAACCATTTTTTAAAAATCATATATTATTTTAACTATTTCGGGTGTTAATGGTCTATTTTTCGAATATATTTTGACTTGTTATTCTTTTTCTTCTTAATTAATTCATGATTTTATACTATAAATTTTTTAAACCATTATTAAATTATAAAATCTATATTTTATATATTTTTATATAATAATACATAACATATGGATATAGGAATTGAAATGTACCATTCATGGAGAAGGTATACAATACGTACACATGAAGGCTACTTTCGTTTGTTTGTCCTATTTAAAAGAATGAAAAGTAAATTATATATAGGTATATTAAAATTAAATAACAATATTTATTTCATATATGTTGAATATTTTTATTAAAACCATTTTTAATACATTCCTAGTAATGATTGAATGAATCACATCGCTATGTGTGGGCGGTTGTCCACACGTCCACAAACGATGATATCGTATTCAAAAAGATTAAAAACATAAAGGTATGAGTTATATTAATGTTATATAATAATAAATAAATCATATTTATAATATATGTTATATAAAAAATACAATTACATCATTATTTTAACCTTTAAATATAGGGGTGGAAGAATAAATGACATTATTTCGTGAGGCTGTAGTATATCATACACACAAGCAACGATTGTGTATCCCATTATATGGATATGTGTGAATGTGTGGATATAAATATTTGAATAAAAAATTATCAGTACATTGAATATAGTTATAGTATTATATAATCATGATAAAAAATAATTTCAAGGTTGGATAAGTAAATAAAACAAATGTAATTATTGATGAATGCTACCTCTTATTCGGGTAACTCCTTTTGGATAAAACCAAAAGACATCTTTGGTATTCATTTTTCAAAAACATTGTCTTATAGGATGAGTTTAGGGAATTTGTGATATTATTTTGGTAGATCCGGCATTATCCAATGGGATATATAGGTGTAAATATGTTGATGAGATGAGTTTCTTATTATAGTGGAGGTGGAGTGAAATTCTTGTAAACTTTTGAAAAAGGAATATCATCCACGTTTTTTCCAAGAAAGGTAACTCTAATAAAAAATAATATTTAAATAAAGGGTTTACTTTATAGGAAATTTTATAGGAAATTAATCTTGGATAAGTTTCTAGATAATTTTGGCCCTAAAATTTAATGTTTTGTGCCTTGTTAATTTCAGTTTTCTCTTAATCGTTGTAATTAATTTCAATAACATTCAATATTATTTTTGGTAAAAAGACTAAGTTTAAATTTTTATAAATTATAATTTATAATTATTGTAACTATTCATACCATTTTTCTAAATTAGAATCATCGAATTATATGAAATTAATTTAATATTAATCTCATAGGTGATACAACAATGCATGTTTTTAATGTAAAAATTATCAAAAGTATAGAATTCTATATATCAAATTTCAATGTAAAACTTTTTATAATAAAATAAATTTAGTAAATTGGTGTATACTTGATATAATTTTACTTTAAAATTAACACAAAAATTAAATCAACAATATAAATAAATTAGATGAAAAAGTAATTTCCAATTAAAATCCAATATTTTTACTATTCTACAACAAATGAAACATCTCATAAGATTAAAAAAACAATATATAATAATTTTTTATTAATTATTGAAAAAATTGTATATATACTTATAAAATTTATAAAATTTTGAAAATTTAATTTTAATATTGGTGCACCAGTATGAAATCGTAAAAATGCCTTTAGAAAAATATAGGTTTTATACGTAATTTAGTTTTGCAGTTATCTTATCACAAGAAAATATATTGAATGAAAGTAAAAAAATATTTGATATTTATTATATATATTCTCAAAAGTTAGATAATCTTATTCATAACCACTATTTTAATATCTAGGTTATATCTAATAATATTTAATAATAACATGATAATAATATTTTTTTCGATTCGTAAAACTCAGTCATCCATGTAACTTAAGCTATAGAATAGACTCTTTGTTGATTGAGATATTAGGTAACTCAATATTTCATTCATTTTATACTATAAAGGTGACATATAATAACATATAAATAGGTCTTTAGGTGTGATAACATTAGTGGAATGTTAATATACATAAATTGTGGAGGATATTAAATATTTATAGTGGTGATTGATTTCATTGATCACAAACAATTAAATGGTCAATTGTATGTTGAGATCATCGATGTCAAAAATCAGTGATGATTTAAAAGAAAATTTATACCACAAAAATTAATGTATTATGAAAACATTATTGTTTAAATATCCTTTTCATATAGTTGATGAATTATTTTATTGACCATTAAAAAATTAAAATATAATTAATCTATACGATTTATTTTTATAAGAACAATTTCATATTTTGGTTGTTCTTCAATGAAATTCTAATTCAAATCTTACTCTATGAAATGGATATCCTAAGATGATCCCTTTTTTATTTATGAAGAAATTAAATCAAATTTTTCATATATAAAGGCCCATTGGATTTTTTTTTACATTTTTCCCTAACTATTTTTCAAATAAATATGCTTATTACATTAAATTTTAAACCACAAAAGTGTCATTACTTGTTCATCGTTATCAATTTTTGTCTAATTTTTTAACTAAAATCAACAATACATTTTCTAGAACATCAAATAGTCTAGTAGTAAGCATGAAACCCTTATAGTCTTTCAATAAAGGGTTCAACCCCCAACACCTTGCCATATTTGATCGGTTTTCATATGAAAAACATGTTTACCTTTTTGTAAAACCATATTACTATATTTTAAAAAATTAATTTGATGGACATCATTGAAGATTAAAAATTAAATAAAATTTTAACTATGGTTTTCAATAAAATATATTTATATCTAAAAGCATAATAATCTAATATGACTATTATTATAGTTTCATAAATAATAATAACATTAATGGATTTCAATACTATTAAACTCATTTATCTAAAATATAATGTCCTTGAATCCCAAATAACATTTCCTCTAAAACATACATGAATATAATGAGTTGTATTGCCTTCATTTTCGTCTAAAATATCATTAATATTGTTGAAATCCAATTACATATAACCTAAATGAGGTGTTTAGGACTCATTACTTTTGATCAACCCTAATCTCCTAATCCAATGATGTATTCCAAAAATATTATGTTAAAGAAGATATATGTTCTTTTTACCGTGTACTCAAAGCCTATATTAAGGTTATGTTCCATAATCTATGTTTTCCTAAATTTAGTTCCAAAGGTTTCTACTAAACAAGTTTTAATACCAATTGTAGTAACTTGACCTCATAAATCCCAAATCCAATTCTTACTACCATAACATTGGCATGATTACAGTGAATCAAATATCAAATGACATAATCAATTAGTAGTATCGTAATTCCAGATACATATAGGTGTTTTGTATTTCAAACTAATACACTAATTAACAGATTTTTTATTTTAAGGATAACTTTATTCCCTATAAGGATATCATTTCAATCCATTCTTAGAACACATCATGGATTCCTAGCATATAATAGAATATAATGGTGAGCTCAAATGATCAGAAAGGATTAAGTATAGCTAAAGCAATACCAGATCAATGAAAAAAAGATAATATAGAATGGTAATAACTGAACGCACATTTTATAAAATCATTAAACTAAGAATTAAGTGATTCAAAAATAAGGCAAGTTAAATTATAGAACAGACATTCCATTTTATATAATTGGATAAGGAATAATTAACATAGAAAGGTAAATAACTTAAATGTGTTCCATTTATTCAACAAAATGAGAATAAAATGCATCAATAAATAATTTCAAAGAATACAACTCATGGATAAAAAATAACTATAACCAAATTCCGAATGAAGGAAATTATTAATAATTGGATTTCATGTTTGAGGCATATGAAAATAAATACCATCAAGACATTTCATACGATGTTTTAAAACTGTACGTAGAAATATGTTTATGTTGGTAGACTGATTTTTCTCATGAGAACCTATCATTTCATTGAGGGGTTATATAAAATCGACCCCCAATATTTCATTACCTTTCAAAATAATTCCTCATGTCGACTAATAAATGAAATTAATAAACAATATTCCTTATCAAATATCTATATTGACTAAAGAATATAGATTTATCAATATTTCCCAAGAAATTCAAATAACATTAAAAGAAAATACCATATGTAGAAATTTAAAATGGTTTATTAAATTATAATATTCATCACCCAATAATTTGGATATCTATGTAAATTTCCAACAAATATTACTACACTAAATAGATTATTTCAAGAGAAAGACAGTAATCATAAAATAATGTGACATTACAAAGATAACTTTTACCATAATGTAATTTTCAAGATAAAAAAAATTATGAAAGATAATTGAATGTGAAACATAAAATAACATGATTAATGAGTGAATCATGAAATTAAAAGACAAATGGGTAGTATATACACCACATTACAGTGAATTGGTTCACAACAACAAATACAACTAAATGGAATTTAAATTGAGACAAATTTTTTTACCACTTGTTAAATTTTAAATTGAAAGACCAATTATTGATATGTCACCAAATGAAACTTAAAAAATGAAGATAAATTTATTCCCAATATTAAATACAATAGGGTTATTATATAGACCACACAAATGATGTAGGTGGGGGAAATAATGTGTGCCTCACTGAAGGAAAAGTGAGACAAGAATCTCATACATTGCATTTCCTTCTGGGTGAACATACATTAACATCCAATATATGAGTTTTTACAACATAAATAACTTAAAATAAAACTATATTCATATTTATAATATCATTTATAATCTTATTGTAATATCTTATTACTGATTTGTTAACAATCATTCATTATTTTCACTATTTCTGGTGTTAATTGCCTATATTTTTTCATGTTATTTTTATTCTATTTTAAATCGATAGTGATAAAATAATATAAAAATTGTAAAAATTAATTTATTTATCATATATATTATTTATATATTTCTTTATAATAGTCCAAAATAATTGGATATGGGAAATGAAATACACTATTTATGGAGACTGTGGGTTGTACTTATGGAAAAATGTAACTTTCAATTCTTTGTCGTATTTAAAAGAATGAAAAGTAAATGATATAAATGAATTTTATAATTATATTATTATATTTATTTATTATATGTTACATATTTTTACTGAAACCATTATTAATAAATTCCATGTAAATTGAGACTAATTCAAATCGCTTTGAGAAGGCGTTAGTCCACACTTCTAGAAACAATGTTTTCATATTATGAAAAAAGAGAAACAATAAAGGTATGTGTTATATAAAAATTAATTAAAAATAAATAATTCATTAATTTCATATATATCATTTTTAAACTAAAAATATACATTGTTACAACCTTGATATGTGGTAATCGAAGAATAAAATACATTAATTCACGGGGATGTAGTCTGTTGTACACACGGACATTGATCGTGTATCCCATTTTATTGATGTTTGTGAAAGTGTAGGCAAAACTATTAGAATAAAAAAATATCAGTATATTAATGATAATTAGTATATTATTTAATCATTATATAAAAATAGTTTTATGGTTTCACAAATAAATGGAATAAATTTCATTGATGAATTATGTTACCTCTTATTTTGGAATTTTTTTGGGTAAAACTAAAATACATTATTGGTTTGATTTCTACCCAATGTTAGGAAAGTAGGATAGGGATGGGTTATTTTTTTATTATATTCAAAGGGGTCAGATGATCCAAGGAGCATTATATTTTTTTAATAAGTAAAAGGGATTAGTTCCATTTTATAGTGGTGGGGGAATGTCATTCTTGTAAATTTTTTAAAATAGAATTCCATCCATATTTGGTCATATCAAGTGGATCCAATAATAAAAATAATTCAATAAAATATATTATATGATATAAATATGGCGATAAAATGGAGTTTTTTCAATATTTTAAGTCATTTTCCTCTTATATTTACAGTTTAGTCCACTGTGAAGCTAATTTTTCTCTTAACCACAGTAATTAATTGTATCCACTTTCAGAAATAGTTTTGTTAAAAAACTAATCATACCTTATTATAAATTATAAATAATTAACATTCCTATTATTTAATCGATTTTTTCCAAATTCCAATTACAAAATTTATATAAATTAATTTCATATTATTCATGTAAATGGGATGATAAGGTAGGTTTTTAAAGTAAAAATATTCAAAAGTTTGAAATGTTTTTATATAAAATTTCAATATTATAATAATTTCAATTATCTAAATTGGATTAATTAATTTTATATTGATAAATTTTCAACTTTGAAAAAAGTAAAAATATTTTTTAACTACATAAATAAATTAGAAGAAAAATTAATTTTCAATTAAAACCCAATATTGTTTATTATTCATAAAAAATGAAAATGTCATAAGAATTAAAAAATCCTCTCCATTATAACGATTAAATTCATCATTTAAAAATATAGTTTATTTTTAATTTTTTTTATTAAATTTCAAAAATTTATTTTTAAAATAGGTTTTCCATTTAGGATTGGAAAAAATTTCTTTAGAAAAATATATGTTATTTTGGGAAATATAAGGGTTGCACTTATCTTATGAACATAAAATATTTTGGATGAATGTAAATAATAAATTATTTGATATATAATATATTTTTATTCTCATATTATATTTAATCATATTCATAACTTCAAATTAAAGATCTAGTTTATATCTTATTATATTAAAGAATATTATTTTGATAATATATTATTGTTTAGTAAAAAATGGTCTTGAAATTAATATAAGATTTTGAATAGACTATCTGTTTTTTGTGACCGAATATAACATAGTATTAAAGATATTTAATTCAATACTACATATTTAATCTAAATATTAAATATACCAAAATTTCTCAAGAGGTTATATTCCATTCAATGATTGTTATAGAATTTCATACATGCTATCAGATAATGGTTACTCTTTTAGAATTTTGGATCTATTAGAGTAGTAATATAAAAAACCAATAAATATATGTAAACAAAATATAGCTCAAACTTTATGTAAAAACCTTCAATATTACACGATTAATACATATTTGAGATATACCAACAATGACCAAAGAAAAATATAATGTTTATCAGGATATCCTATCTATGATAAATATTATAATCTCAAATGTTCTTATAATTATATATATCCCAAAACTAGGAACTCTACATCACATACCTTTATTAGTATCATTAATAAATCGATCTATACACATCCGATGATTAACAAATCTAACAAGAACTATAAAATACTTTATGTAAATTCATATATTGATTACATAACAAGATATTTATAACATATGAACACTTATAAAAAAATTTGGGATTATATTATTTTGAAAATAATAAATAAAAATTTGAAAAAAAGAATAAAGTTAATATCAAAATTCATTATACATTATCTATTTGATCAGAGACCATGTATCCTATAATTTATACCAAATTTTATTAAAATTTAGGAATTATTAAGATAGTTGTGCTGATATTATTAGATAGGGAAAAACAAATTTGTATTGTTTTATATAATATAAAACATTTAATTAAACATGGAATAAACAAATAAATTTATAAAAAAAATTTAATTCTAGAAAACATGATATTAAAGTAATGAATGTAACTCAAATGTCATTAAAATTTTATCGAATACCCCTTATGATAATTCTACCCACAAATATAAAAGGAAAATAATGGTTTCTATGAAAATTCTACCATCCTTTTCAAGGTAACATAATCATTCTATTTTAATATTAATTAAAATTATCTAGGATAAGGACACCCTCAATGTTATTTTAATATAATTATTCAATTTAAATAGCATATTCATGGGAAAAAAATTTCCTAACTCATTATGGATATTTTTACCCAGTATCGTCCATCAGGTGAAAAGATTAGAAGACATTTCATAATGTAAAATACAAACTTTAATGATTTAAAAATCATGAAATATTCTTATTGTTCCTATACTATTAAAATTAACCCATCAATTAGGAATGTATGTTTTAATATAGAAAATCACCTATTAAATTCTAATAAATTATTCCGGTTTTAGAACTATCAATTAGAATAATAAATTACTATGTATTCATAATGTGGATTATATTCTAAATGTAACCTCTACATCTAGGTCCCCAAAGGATCATACACATGTTTTCTCAATGTAATATTTAGGTGTATGATACCAAAATAACGATTCATGGATATGATATTATGTAGGATGTTGAGTAGAATGAATATGACATATGATATTTCTATGGGAAGATACATAGGTTTACTGACCCCTTTACCTCCCTATAATTACTCATACACACTACATGCACTCAATTTTTCTTCATTGGGAAAGAGGGAGTTTGGGATAATAAGAAATTTTCTTATGATGGATGAAAATGAGAAGGATTTTTTAGAAAAATATTATACTCCGACATTGTTTCTAATATGTATATAAAAATTGAGTGATGGATCAATTTCTTCTTTGAGATTTAATTTTCATGGAGTCATCTAAAAAATATTATATTATCTACTGAAAGGGATTTTTAAATTATTTATTGTAAAATAATAACAATTTGATGTAAAAGAAAAATGAAATGAAATCATTTCCATCATTGTGGTTTAGATTTTAAAAATTTTATTAGTGGAGGGGATGGAATGAAACATGAGGATAAAAGATAAATTGGGTAATATTACAATAGAATAGAAATAATGGAATCCTATGAATGATGAATAAAAAAAAATTAACAAAAATATTTATTTTTGAATGAAACAAAGTGGATTATAAATTAATTACTCTTATAGGGTAACATCATAGAAAAAAAGAATAATTAGACTAACTAGATAATATCTGATGGAAAAGATATTTTGGGATCATAATATTATATATATATGACTATTATAATAAGGAATTTTTTTTTTGAAAAATATAATAATTGTATTTTATTTGGAGGAAGTAATGGAGGGGAATAAGAACCCTTGCCTTACATAAACTTATTTGCATTGAAATAGACCTTCCAACACCAACAAATATTCAATATTTGTGAGATAACTATGGGATAGAATATTTTAGGGATATATGAATAGATAATGTCAAACATTGTTTGTGATCAATAAGAAGTGATGGTGGTATTTATACGTGTAGTGAGTGTAATTCGATGGAATTAATTATTCATATTTGGTTATTCAATTATTTCAAGTGCTTAACTACACCCATGATGTGCTAGAATCCACTTTAATGCTCCACTATAATTTTTTACGTCAATATTTTTCTAGTATAAATTATTTATTTAACCATAATCATTATTACATATATATAATGTAATGGTTTTTATATTTGTGTGTATTTCAAATTTTTTATAACATTTTAATTCAAAAATATTATCAAATTTCACCACATACCAACTTTTTAAATCTTGAATACAACCATATACCTGATTCTAAACATATATTCTATTCTACTAAATTTATCTTCCCAATATGTAACATTTTACCTTTAAATAATAGTGTAATATTTATCACAAATTTAGTTTTTAGAAAAAAATAATTTTATAATTAAAATAATTTAGGGAATGATGTCACACGAACCCATCGATTCATAATCCCTTATTAAACCATAATAATATGTAATGTTAAAGATTAAAATGGTTATAATTTAATGGGGTGATTAAAACCACATTTATCTAGTGGTGATTTATACTAACCTGAACATCCCCCATAATCGATTCTTCTTGAACATCAATTGTTGATGTTCAACTTCAAATTAGCCTTGGTTAAATAGTATTTATGCTAATACTTTTAAAAACTATAGTAAATGTTACTCATTTAGGATCTTCCTACATGTTGATTCTATGGTTTATCTTTTATTCAATAATAAATTTATTTCATTTCTCTTATAATAAGAACAAATTCAAATAATTACACTGTAACAATAATATTACCAGTGGTGATGATGTTTAATAGTCATAATGGTTAAATGGTTATAATATTATTTGGTGATAATAAATTTTTATAAAATCATTCCCCTAAATAAAGCATTTTATTCTCAAACATTGATATTATATATTTTATATTTCCTAGATTATATTATTTTTATTTTATATATAATTTTTATAGTCAAGATGTTTGATGGATTATATGAGTTAGAACACACTTATGTTGTAATAATATTAATTATCTCATTAATTATTGATTATTTTATATAATTATATTATTAATTCTTTATCATTTATTTGTATTTTATCATTAATTTTGATGAAATATTTTTCTACATGGATTTATTTTTTGTTACATTATCTCCCTTAAATAATTGTTTTCTTTGAAATGTTAAATAATATAAGATTATATAAACAAATATTGTTTCTTGATCTTTATTTCATTTTATATATCCCTTGTTTCTTCCTCATATATTTGGTTCAACCAAATAAAATTAAAAAATATTTTTTTTGTTATAATTTTTATTCCTCCCATTCATCGAGAATATTAAATGTCTCATATGTGTATGGTTGATCTAGTTATTTTTTACTTATTATGTATGATGTATATGTGATGGGTAAAATATATAATTAATTAGTATAGATATATGAATGTTATCATGATCATAGGAATTATTAAATAGTAAATCCAATTTATAAGGTATTTCTTCATTTTTATACAAATTTTCAGAGGTAAAAAAAACGTATAGTAATATATTTACCATTATTTCTAATATTAAGATTTGATTTCTAGGAAATATCTATAATTATAAATGCTTATTAAACTAAAAATTTAAATATCAATCTCTGCTTGGTCTCATGCTCTCCAGCTCCATAGAAATCAAGTACTGGACGAACAAGGTAACTTTCTGTTATTTATACCTTCCATCATATAATATGTTTCGGTAAAAAAGCATGAACCAAATATGGTGTATGACAAGACCCAGTAGGAAACCACCAAAAGATATGTTCCTAACTCTATGTGAATATACATAACATAAAATATGCAAAATGAAGCAATGAACATGGAAGTACTCAAAATTAAACAATTCTAAAATTTCCAATTGCATTCATTTACATATATTATTTATTCAAACTATTAGATAATGAAATCCTATGATCTAGCCTATGCTCTGTATCCCCTGTGTAATAGAAAATTGATGTCTCATAAGACCATCTAACAGTCATGTAAGGCTGAGTGCATGCTTAAGCTCTGGTTTGGAATACTCGACACAATCAATCAATCATTCCAAAGCAACCCTTTCGAAATGTTCTCACATTATAACCTCTCTTGTCCAACATTTCATAAATTAAATAAAGATTTAATTACCCTATAGGAAATCTCACACAGTCTAACCCCTTTGGTCCCACAAAAGAAAACACTCTCTGAGAAAGAACTCTCCTTAAATTCCCCCTATGGTCTTTTAAGGATAAACTACTGACTCTATAAAGAAGAACTCAACATCAATTCACCCTCGGGTCTTATAATGTCATACTATAGTGACTCTTAGTGAGAAATCACCATCAATCCCCCCTATGGTCTCATAAATTAAACATAAAAGGAACCTTGTGGAATACCTCAATGTCAATTCCCCATATGGTCTCATTACACCAGGTTCCCACAGCCCTATATAATAAAATCGTGCACAAATGATATCCAACTTCCTTTATTATTCTCAAATACTACAAGGATATGTAACAGCAAGGCATAACACATGCATTTAACAAGAAAAAATTTAGCAATAAATTCTAAAATAACATGAAATGAAAGGAAACAATGTCTGCCTCATAGGCAACGTAGACCATATGTCCATAAACATTCAAAAAAAGAAACGCACCCAAGTGGTGTCTCCTATCCATTCAATTTAATAATATAAATCAACAAAAACCCTTAATTTACCAATAAATCCAATGTAGATGATAATAGGGTTCAATTACATTACACAAAATATATGAATCACGTGTAATCAGGATGCAGACATATATAACTCAAAGACAAACTCCAAAAGGCAAAAAATAACCTACCTTGATGTCAAACGATAAACACTATCGACCATCGGATCGTGAATCCGGATAGAACATTATAGATCTATAAAAGATCATTAAAATTCAACCTTGGAGAACTAAATAATAAATGTCCAGAATGACTTATTTTTATTTTATTATAGATAATCCCCCATTTAATGGTTGAATGGGAACCTGTACATGACTCGTAGGCCCAAGTCACAAGGCCCAACTGACCCGCAAAACATGATATTGGATAAGACAAGAGAGATGAGAAAACATGAAGTGAGGCTCTAGAATAAGGTAGGACTCACTAGTGGGATTCCAATGCACCTTCTAGAGTTCAAATCAGACATTGGATGGAGAAAATGTGGCTTGGACATTGATCATTTCTCTTGGTCACTCCTAGACAAAACAAGGTCAGAAGAAGATCATTATATAGATTTGAAGTGACCGGATCTGATTAATAAAATAAAAAGAAACGTAAAAAGAAAGTTCATTTAATTTACACACTATGTAGATGCCTCAACTGGAGACCACATTAGGTGGTCCACATGACGATGTACTTTGAATTTTCTAGGATAGTACACAGTTACAAACGGTAACCGGGTATAAGGCGTGTACTCAAGAGTATATGTCATATACATAGAAAATTTACAAATTATTCCTTTCTTCTAAGAAACACCCTAAATAATGATCTATACTTTAAAAGAAGATATTTGTTCTTAAAAACATCCCCCATGATTCAATTCATCCCCAAATTTCCCTCCTAATGGTGGAGAAGAAGAAACATGATAAAACGATAGCCTCTATGATCGTACATAGGTCTCCCTCTCCCATGTATCATCTTGTACTCGCCTGTGCTTCTATAAATATCATTCAAGAGGAACAAAATGACCATATAGAACCTTCATGGTGTGATATAAAATTCGAATTGGGTGCTCCTCAAAATATACATCCTCATAAAACTCAACCTCTTTGGGTTGAAAAACGTGAGATGGGTCTGAAAAGTAATGATGTAACTGAAAAACATATAAGACATCATGTATATTCCGATACCACTAAAGTAATTAAAACTAATAGCAACCAGACTGACCCTCTCCATAACCTCAAATGGACCAATGTATCTCAATGAAAGATTTCCATGTCTCCTAATCCTCCTATGTCCCAACCTTAGTGTGACACGTAAGAAAAGCTGATATCTGACCACGAACTCTAGAGGTGATCTCTGTCGATCAACATAAAATTTCTGATGAGATCGTGCATTAGCCATCCTCTTCTGAATCAACTCAACCTTTCCAGTGGTCTCCTAGACAAAATGATGTCCCATCATAGATCTCTCTCTTATCTACAACCAACATAGTGTAGATCATCATGTTCTATAGTACAATGCCTCATAAGGATCCAACTGAAGCATCTCCTAAAAACTGTTATTGTATGAAAACTCTAATAAGGGTATGTTGCTCTCAAAATAACCCCTGAAATCTAGGATGCATGATATAATAATTTCCTCCAAAAACCTAAAATTCCTACTTAGATTGGACATCTATCTATGGATGGTAATTTCTACTTAGAAGTACCTGTGTAACCAAAGACCACTTTAGTCCTTTACAAACATGATAAGTAAACCGAGCATCATTGTCTTAAATGATTGGGTGTGAAACCCCATATAACTTTACAATATCTCTGATATACAACCATCCAAACTCACTAGAACAGATGATCTCTATGATCAGTAAGAAGTGTGTGAACAGTTTGAGTCTATCTATGACAACTGAAACTATATCATTCACTCGAAGCAACCTTGGTAATCCTATCATGAAATCCACCACTACATCATTCCACTTCCACCCGGTAATGGGTACCTACTATAAAATCCAAGTCGATCGTTGTTGTTATACCTTAAACTGATTACAGGTGGAATATCTCATCACAAAACCAACAACATCTCTCTTCACACCTGGCCACAAATACTAATGGTGTAGATCTCGATACATCTTGCTAAAACCTGGATGAATTGCCCAAACTGAAGAGTGAAAGTCTAGAGAAATTTCCCCTATATGTCTGCCGAAACCGACACGACCTCATTATCACTCAATCCATAAGTGTAGAGGTAACATATATAGAAGAAAGAAATTCTTGACCCTGTGTATTGTGAACATCCAAATGCATATTAGAGAACACATCCATAAGATGCCACTCATTGCTGGCTTCCTGAAATGCATGTTTCTGATTCATCATACTCATCACATTAGCCATTTCATTTCCATTCCCATGTGTGTAGGCTGGCTCAATGTCAAAAGATAGAAGGTACACAACCAAACTTCATTGTCTCAAATTATGATCATGCTGACTAAAGATATACTTAAGGATTTTTTTGGTCAGTGAAACCCAAAAAATTATCTCCCGATAGATAACGTCTTCAACAACGTAAAGCATGCACAAATAAAGCTAAATAGAGATCGTGCATCAGGTAATTCCTCTCACATTTCCTTAACAACTAAGACTCATGTTTTAGAGACCCAAGCTTGATGTACATAGACATTACATTTCTTTTTCAGAATAATTGATACAGTACACATAAAGATTCCTAAAGTCTGTATTAGTTTAGTGCCTTTAGTAACTCGTAACATAATGTTATAATTATCGTGACAGATCTCCAACATATCCCATAAATATTTCCCCCTTTTTCTACATAAAATATTACATTACATCCACAGGAAAAGAAAACATATAAAGTGTGAGAACAAATTCTCAGTGAGGGTAAACATGGTGAAAAAAATAAACCACAAACATTTGAACATAAAATCATGAACATAACTTTTAAACAATAAAACTCTTGAGCAATGACAAAAATCTAGGTAGTACGTAAATCATAGATCATAAAAGAACATTAATCATGATAAAATATAATCGGAATAAAATATGGAATTGTGGAACAACTATAATCACATAATATTATTTTCATAGTAGACAAGGTATTGTTTCCAAGACCATCATAGTGGACACAGTCCATTACTGAACCGGGTTTACTAATCATTACAACACTGTATTACTGAACTAGATTTACTTTCCGTTCTAGCCATGTCTATATCAAGAGATATAAATATTTACCCAACATATTGGAGGGAGATATAGGTCCCATCAATATCATAATGAAATCATTATTAAATTGTCCACAAAACATAAATAATTCATCATATCATAACCCAAGAAATAAAAAGGGTCTCCTAAATAACATTTCATCATGAAATAATACATATAAAAGATAATTCAATAATTAAGGAATTAAAATCATAGTAATTTCATGGATAGAAACATGATCCTATTTAAGAGAACAATATAAGTTGGAGAATAATTTTGAAAAAACACTTGAACTTAGTTCTTCAGGAAAATATATCTTTTCATCTTCAAAGAAAATTCATTTCACAAAATGCAACATAATTTTAAAATAATATAATTTATTGAAAAAAACATGAAATATTTTATATTATGATTCAAGGAAATAAGGTTTTGTGATACTGTAAAAAATCCATTCATGTCATATAAGTCAAAAAAATTCTCATCGTACTTTTTCCAGAAAAGTCAGAATGTACCTCATATGCTAATCGTAAGAAAGATTTCTTCCAAACCATATTGTAAATGTAAAATTGGGTAAGATAAAATTAAAAATATATAGAATAATAGTAAATAATTTATGGGAATATTTTTATAAATCTTGTACATGGATGATAAATATACCTCGAGTAAACACAAACGTATAAACAATCTCAGATAAAAATGAGATTTGAAAATTATCCCTTACTTTATGTCCTATTTCATTTGTATCTGTTTGAAACTATTTTATTGTGGGTTTAAACATATTATAAACATGAAGCAGAGAAATAATAATATTTATGATATCATATATGATTCACTTACGACTTTATATTACTCATTCATTTGTCAGTTCCACGTTAAAGCAACGTTTTGGTTTATAATCATTTCATTTATCATAGATATTTTGACTTTTTAATCTTAATATGATTAGATAGATCATAATTTATATAATTCCATTATTTAAAATATTATTTATATATATATATTATATTATTTATATATAATATATATATAAATGAAATAGAATGCATCGTTCTGGGTGACGGTAGGTTGTACGTAGACGTCAACGCTATTATCATTTCCTTATTTAATTGAATGGATGTAAGTATTTGAAATATATATAAATATAAAAATATCCAATATAATTATTATGTCAAATATTTCATGATTATTTATTATATATAAATTATAATCATCCTTTAATGGTTGACATGGAGAATAAATCTCATCGTGACAAGGAGACGATAAGTTGTATGTACGAATGAGCGACGATATAGTTCCAATAATTTTTTAATGGTATTGAAGTTAATTGTGTATACTATCTTATATATCATTATAATTTCCACCATTATACCCATCCAATTAAAATAGTGGTGAAAAATAGATTACACCCTGGCATGGAGATGGTAAGCCGTACGTACGTATGCATGGTGATTTATTTTTTTCATTCGATGGATTAAAGGTGAAATAGGGTTTATTGTATTTAGAAAAACATATTAGTATATGAGTGATAGTAATTTTTTTCTCTACAAAGAAATATATAAAATTATTATGTAGAAGAAGAATGAAATTTGAATGAATCGGTAGAAGATATTACCTCATCCTTGACATGCCTACTTTAAATTTCCTCATAAGGCACTAGAGATGGACTTTAATAATACCAGAACCTCTAGATTGTAAATAGGTTAGTTTTTAAATGAAATGGGTAGGGTTTTTTGTAGTTTAAGAATTAAAATCGAGTGAAGTGGATAGGGTGGTGGTGCCCTTTTATAAGAGAAGATAGGGAAACTTTATGAATGTTACAAAATATTTATATATTATAAATTAAATTAGGATTTTAAATATTCCAAAACTTATTTAATTCTATGATAAGATGATTTTGATTTGAATACCCATCATCCATTAATTGTTTGACATTTTTGGAATATTATTTTGTCATTATCTTTTTGGTTTTAGTCTTATTTTACCTTTTTATAATATTATAATGATATCATGTTATTACACATTGTGGGTTAACGTACTTACCATATCATGTTATTTAATTTAAAAAAATCCGTAAAAGTCATCAAAAAATATTTCTTAATTGAATTTAAATATTAACAAAAAATACTTTTTGAGCTTTAAAAACAATTTACAATTTAACAACATTCAAATAAATTTATATTATTTATAAACAATTAATGCACATAATAATATTTCTAGGGTACTGTTACATAACCCCTTATAAAAATCGCGTAAGACCTAAGGGTAAGGTGTGTGATGGTGATAGACTCTTGGGGTGGCTCGTATAGCATCAGTCATGTGGTAATCCATATTAACATCCACATCTCCAGTAGGTGGATTCGGTCATGCTTAACATGTTGAAACTCAAATTAGGCTTGGTAATGTACATAGCCCAATGACGCAACCTCCTTTCTCAGTTCTGAAAAATGGGCTTCATATGGAGCGATTCTATTGGATGAGGCCATCACTTATATTTTCTGTGTAAGATGGATTTATTAAAGCCCTATATTAATACTAATCATGTGGTCACTATTCAACGACTACATTAATAACGATAACAATTCATAATGTTTTTTTAAAAACCAAAAACATAAAACCATGGAAGTGAATATGTTTTATATAACCATTTTACATAATAATATCTTAATTATATCAACTTGAATTTCCATTAATAATAGATTGGGTCTTTACAATAATTCTTCATTAGGATCCATTTAATACTTGAATAGAATGTATTATTATAATAAAACTCTACCAAATGTATGTATTGATCCCAAATTATATGAATGTCAAGAGAGCATGATCTAAATATTTCTTCCAGTGTTTGAATAGTCCTTTCAATCTATCCATCAATTTGGGGTTGATAAGTATTACTCATATAAATCTCAATATCCAAATCCCTCTAGAGACTTTTCCATTTTTTTGATGTAAATCATGGATCTAGATTGGACACAATTGATATAGTTTCTCCATGAAGTTATACAACTCAATTAAAATAATTTATTCCCATGTTCTCAAATGTTAAATCCTCTCTTTTAGCAAGAAAATGTTCTGATTTGTAAGCGGAAGAACAATTACCTATATTACATCATACCTTTTAAGTGTCCTTAATATTCCTTTGACAATTTACATCATAATGGAATCCCGCTTCCATATAGGTATAGGTTGAGGTTCCATGACCCCTCTAGGATGTTGTCACTCATCCTTCACTTGTTGGAAAAGTAGACACATTGACACATAGTCATCCATTTCTTTCTCTGTGTAATCCCATAATAAATGTTCCTTCAGATCTCTATATATCATGGTTCCACTAGGGTGTATGGAGAAATTTTATCTATTAAATTCATGTAATAGCTTAGTAATTATCTTATATATGGATTGAATGCATAACATATTTTCAAATTTCAGGACTCCACCTCATACACGAAGTCTACAAATCTACCAACCTTAACAACTTTAATTTTCTTTTTCAGATTATAATCATTAGATTGATATATTTTTATCTTCTCTAGTAAACATGGACATATAGTAATTTTAAAAATAAATGATGTTTCCCCTTCCATTAAAATTTTTATATCCATTATTACTATATCCATGAATATAGGATATCTTTAAATGCTTATTTGGGTCAAAATTCCATCATCATTCTTGCATAATGAATTTACCACCTTATTTCCCTTTCCTGGGTCATAGTGTATTGAACAATAATTATCATTGAGTATCTTTATTCATCTCATTTGAATCATATTGTGTTCATTTTGTGTAAAAATGTATTTCAAATTCTTGTGATTCGTATATACCTCACATATTTCAATATAGAGACAATGTCTCTATATTTTTGGCGAAATTCATATAGGCTCTATCTCAACATCACGAGATGGACACTTTTTATCCTGAGCCTTCAAATTCCATGATTCATAATAAATAACATTATTATTTTACATAAGGACACATCACTGACCATTAATTGATGCATCCATGTGTAAAAAACATCATTTCCAAATGGATGAGTGAAAATTGGGGCATTGAAAAATCTAAATTTCAATTATTCAAATCATTATTTACGTTCTTTATTTACATAATAACTTAACCCATTTACATGTGATTTTGGTTAGTAGTTTATAAAATCATTAAAATTTATGAATGAAACACTTACAGTAACCTGCTAAGCCAATATTATAATGTACCTCATTTGTGTTCATTGGTGTGATCCATTCATGGATTTACATTTTATTTGTTGGGTAAACTATGATTCCCTCATTAGAGACCATATGGATATAAAAAGGAATTTATTCAAGAAAAAAATCAATTTATCTATAAGTCCTATATAATTCATTTTTTCAAAGAGATTTGAAAATGATCTTCTAGAGAAACTCAAAATATTCATAGATTTTGGAGCATACCATGATATCATCGATAAATAACACAAATAATTCATAAAGATATCACTTGAAAACTCTATTAATTAGATACATGAAATTAAAGGGTGCATTAGTCAGTCCAAAAGGAATTAATATAAACTTTTAATGCCCATATGTTATTAGAAAAGTGGTTTTTAGAATATCTTCCTTCCTCACAAGTAGCTGATGATATCCAGATCAAAGTTCAATCATTGAAAATATTGGGCTTCATGAAGTTGATCAACTAAACCATCATTAGAAGGAAGAGAACACTTTTCATTATCATATTATCATTGATCACCCGGTATTCAATGAACACCCTCATATATCTATATTTATTCTCGATAAAGAGATCATGGGATCACCATGGATACAAATTAAGGCAGATAAAACTATTATCTGTCAATTACTCTAGTTATTTCATGAGTTATTCCAATTCTATAGTAGCTATTAAATATGTAGACTTTGATATAGGTCTTGAACTAGAAAATTAAATCAATGGTGAACTCACCTTCCTAATCTACATGATACCATGTTATATCCTCTAGTAACAGATCATCAAATTCTTTCTCAATAGGTACCTTCTAAATTTGAAATTTTCTTTTCTCACTCATATATATTGATTTTTCATCCTCCCCAGGAATTTAATTCAATAGAGATGCTAGTGGTCGATCTAGATAAGAATAATATGGAGAGGTTTCTAATCAAATGAAAATTGATGCTACATCATCCTAAAACAATTGAATCATCCTCCTTCATACAATAGATTTTTGAATCATTATATGAAATCCAAAAAACAAAAAGGATTATATCAAAATAATTCATGATTATTGTGATAAAATCAGATGATATGGAATGTTTATGTACTATAATGGGACCTTACTGACACATCATTTTTGCAATAATTCTTCCTTTAAGAGTTTTGACTGAAAACACACTTTTTTAAATCAAATTAAAAATATATAATTTTCATGGAAAACTGGGAAGATATAAATAAATGATATGATCCAATATCAAATAAATCATTTGCTACTATTGAGGAAAAAATTAAGGTACCTAACACCACATCATTATGAACTTTAACTGCAGTGGATGCGATCACATACGATTTCCCATTCTCTCATGAAATTTTCTTAGGAATGTTTTCATGGATATTTGGAAAATCATTTTCATAGTGTCACATATATCTAAAATTGTATCATTGAATGAAATTTACTTGTTTATCCCCATTGAATTCATTAGATCTATGACCCTTTTCTCCACACTCATAGTATACTCTTATGCCTTTCAATCATTTCCCATGATGATTCATTCCATAGTTCTTGCATTCTAGGAATTTCTTCATTCCATTCATCTTCATTGGAACTTCACCTTTTTTAGGGTTACCATAATACCGCTTCATATCTTGGTTTCCCTTGAACAAATCGGATCATGAAATTTTCACCATTATTTTTATGTAACTTAATAGAATTTCATTATATAGTGATTTTTTTTGAGAAGTGAGTGCCCTTAAATGACATGTATTCGTACCTTAAAAGAAATGTTCAATCCTGTCTTTTGAGTCACGTATGTAATCTATGACATACCATTCATGTTATATAAATGTTTAATCATACTACATAATGCTATATTCTACCCATTTAATTAATCTAAAGGATTTACTCTTTATATCTATTTGTTGATCACAAGGTAAATTTCTGTCAAATATGATTTCCTTAAAGGTTATCCATTACGTCTCTTCTATTTATTCTTTGTCTATGGTCTTTTAAAAAAAGGATGACCATTTATCAACATCACCGTTAAGGAAATATAATAAAATTACTATATTTTCCTTTTGATTTCATATTAATTATAGAAATATATTTTCAAGGGACTTGATCCATCTCTCAACTACCATTGGATTAGTATTCATACTAAATTTTGGGGGATTCTATCATGTGAAAAGATATATCACTTTTGTATCGTGGTTATTCATAAAATACTATGTATGTTGTCTAAATTTGGTCATGATATGATCCCCTCAAACACTAAATGTGTTGAATGCCCAATGGAAAAATTCCTACATTTTATGTTGTAATTGATTCCGTTTCTTCAATTTAGAAACATCACCAAACAATGGCATACAATATATTAGGAAAAATTTCATAATTTATAACTAATAATCACATAAGAAAATTTTACTATTTATGAACAGATTGTCTCATAATCATTAACATGGTTTATATTTAGAATTAAATACCTCATAATGATTTTTGAACAAAATATTAATTATCTTGTGCATATCCCATTAGGGAGTTTCAAACTACATGCCCAATATGGAATGTTGTACTATACTACGATAACCTGGGCCATACTTGAAACACCATGTCAGAGTTGTTACTCTTAGGTACATCTGTTCCATAACCACTTCCACTTGTAGTATACAAACAAGGATATATTTTCTAGGAATACCCACGTAGTCTCAACCTTTCAAAATTATAGAATGGTACAATATAATTATAATCAATTTTTATCATAGGGATATGTTCCCTAATGTATTATTCCTAAATATATATCCCATGGTTTTTACTAAACATATTCAGATACCAACTATAACACCCCAAACAATATAACCCAGAACCGGTGCATTAATTTATTTACATTTTCATGATTACAAGAAATAAAATCCTAAAGGATCAATTAGTAATTTTTTCATGGGGAAACTATATAAATACATGGATTTTATTATAATTATTAAATGAATGGAAAACATAAGACGTAACAAAAGTTAATAAATTGCATCCAGGAAAACTCAATAAATGATCCCTTCTTCATAACCCGTGGAAGGAAAAGAATGAATGGGTAGAACTCAAATGACCATTAATGATTATATACAGTATAAGGATGAATCAATATTAAGGGAAACATAATAAATTTTACATAATAATGTTTCATGGTGAAAATATTTAAAACACATGCCTTCAAAAAACTGAGAATGATAAAGCATCGATATATTTTTCCATAGTGAAAACCAAATGGAATGTAATAACTATATAATGAATAAATATATTGAAAATTATTTGGAATTAATGTATCTATAACATGAACCATTATTCCATTGAAATGGTTTATGTATGTTTTAAAAAACACGTTTAAGTTCTTGGAAACAAACGTAAAGTGTTTGCAGCTAACTGATTTGTCTCAAGAGACCTTTAGATAAATCAAGGGGAAATAGAAGACCCCATATGTCACTTATAAGCCAAATAATTATTTATATACAGATGTTATACAAGATAAATATGACTTTCATATATTTTTAGGGAGTATAGGATATGAAATCATCACTATTTCCTTAGCTAAAGCAATATTCCACAAAAAGCACTATATGTAAAATGGTAAAAAGATAATATAATAATCATATATATTTAACAAGAATAGGGATATATAATTTAATAAATATTTAAAATGAAAAATTATATTAAAATTTTATTAGTTACACCAAATAATATTGATAATGTGCATAATATAATGTAAATCACAATGAAATGGAATCCAAAACAACGTCCCTTAAAACATTATAATCAATCTAGTTAACAATCATTAAGTGAATCAATGAATACAGTGAATATAAATTGAATAATGATATTATTTATCATATTGATGTATATGTAAAACACATAAAATAAATATGTGGCGAATAATGGAAATCTCAATGAAGTAAAAGTGAGATGAGAAACCCCTTACCTTACACCTGAATTTATTCTGAAATTGATTTAATGTACTGAATAATTACATAGGATTTATTAATTATTAATTAAATAACATTATAATAATATAATTCGTTTATTATATCTTCATTACGTTCATTTATTACAATATTATTGGTTAATAGATTCAATATCATCATTTGAGAGTTCACATTTTCTTTGTTTTTAGGATTTATTTTCTTCTATAAGAGTATAAAAGTTCATGTAAATATGAAATTGACAACCAAAATTGACGTTAAGAGTTGATAAGGATAATACATAATGTTAAATGACAAATATAATTACAATATTTATATTTTGAGATGATGCATCATTATATAATATTTTAATGATAAACACTTGGAATAATTTAACGTTTTTTCGGTCACCATGAACTTATTTTATTCTATTATTAAATAACTGATGTAAAAAACCATTCTAGAACATTAATTACGATATATAAAATATATTATGTATTGGTTCAACCATTAAATTTTCTTCATGAACTAAATTGAAGATGTTAATAGAAATTTAAAACACGTCATCCTTGAATATGATAAATTAATACATCTTAGACGACATTTCCAATTTCATATATGGAGTTGAATGGTGAGATTATGATGAATTATTAAATTATCATAACAATATCACTATTTTTTTAAGGGTCTGGAGTAATAATAAATTATGTATGAGTGGAATTTTGGTGATAAAAGAAAAATAAATGAACATAAATAGAAATAAGATGTTGAGAAATACCTTACGCAAATTCAGTTGCCTAACGACATCACATAAAAATTAATAAATTATTTTAAGTATAGAAAAAAGTGTCTATTATCATTATTATATAATATGGAAAATTTTTGGGATAAGTAATAACATGTCCCAACATATTACAATTCAAATATAAAGATAATAACATAAAAAGAATTCTTGAAAAAATAGAAGGGTGGTAGATTCCCATACCCTTTTTTGTAACTATTAAAACATGAATGTTGGGACCTTTGGGGCTTTAGGAAACCTTGTGAGGACCCATAGGGAGGTAAAACTACATGATCGTAGAGCTAGATAAATTTGTAATGATGGAAAGTGAAAGAATGAGTGGGGATTTATTGTAAAATAGTGGGAGTTTTTTTATTAATTTCAAAGGACACCTCATTTGTGGTATTTGAAATACCATGGGCTTAACCCTAGTATTTTACCATTGTATTGGTCACATTGGACAAATAATATCATATATTAATGTACACAGGTCAAAAAACATTTCATATTAATTATTTCATTAATATACTGTCATTAGTTATACCAAATACTCAAATCTATATTATACTATTCATGAAAAACTAATTTATTTTATTCAACTCTCATAAATTCAGAAAAACCTAATATCGAATTTTTGAATTTAAAAAGAACTCCAATTTTTAAAATAATGTTTTTGAAATATTAATTTTATTTTTAAATAAAATCCTAATTTATTCAAAAATATCAGTTTTAAAATTTTAATTCTTTTTATATCATATTTAAAAATTAATTAAGATATCAATATCTTATAACCTTAAAAAAAATATGATTTACTATTCATATGGTTCAAATTAATATTCATATTTCTATTCACATGGTTATGTTAATATTCAAAATAAATTAATTTTGTCTTAATTGGTCATTAAATATCACACTGAATGCAACCGTGTATGTCAGTTTTATGAAATTCAAAACACAGAGTTGGAAAAAATTTGTTTACTGGCTAGTTTATAACTATATCCAATAAACAAGTGATTTTTCCCAAGGAATCAGTGTTTCCAACATTATATGTTATCTAATGAATTAAATTTTTTTAAGATAAAATATACCATAAAATATTGGTGTGCTATAATGATCATAAAAAGATTGGATTTCCAATTTTACTAGTGGGTTTGAAGTCCTGATTACACGTATATTTTTAATCTACAAGAAAAAGTTTAGCCATTACTCAATTTATTCAAACTCAATTTGAGAATGTGTCATTTAAATATGAATGTGATGATTAAGATATATAGGTTATATAAGGAGTTGTAATAAATGATTTCCACTTGGACACTAATTTCTGGTTGAACTAATTTTGACTTTTTGTTGTCTCAAATTTGGAATTTTCAAGAGAGAGTTGTGTAGCATGGTTAGTGTGAATCAGGTGAAACTTTCATAATTATTTATATTTATTTTTCCAATTATATTACAATAATATGTATCACTATTTTGTGATTTGTAAATACTTGATAATAATATTCCTTAACTCTTCATCATACTTTAATATATGTTATGTCTCCATTTACATGTAATAGTCATGTTCATTAAATAATGTTACCATTTACATCTAATAATCCTAGCCAATATTATGTATCACTATTTGGTGATTTTAATATATGTTATTTTTCCATTTACCTATGATACTCATATGTAATATATTTTTTACAATACTAATATTTCAATTTTTACTAATATTTATTTTAAAATTTAGAACATTAATGTATAGATATTTTTGACTGACTAGAAAGCGTGTATAACTGTTGAATAAATAAGACATACCTTGCATTAATTGTGGGTGTTATATAACTACTAATTATCATAATTTTAAAACTTTATATTTTAATTTATTAAATTTTTATTTATAGAAATTATTGATTATTTTGGAAGATATTCGTTTTGAAGATTCAGTGAAAAGGTACAAGGCCAATATCTTATATGCTTTCAATTGACTTAATTATCTTCATTTTTTATTAAACATGTATTGTTATACTCTGCATCACTAATTTAAGTTTTCAATATTTTAAATATAATAAATATTAATTCCTAAAATGTGATTTTTACACGTTTCCTTTTTTAAATATTCAAAACTAATATTTATTTTCATCATCCCAAATAGCTATTTTTTAACGTTATGATTTTTTATTGTCTAATTAAAATTATAGCTATTGTTCTAATTATTTTAACTACACTATATATTTATAAAAATCTATTGGATGATTTTTTTAGTAGTGACAATTTCCTTCATAATAATAAATTATCTCTAGATAGTGTGGATATAATAATCCATGCACCAAATCTAGAAACCCGAATGTTGGACAAGATAAAAAAACTAAAAAGAAATACTGAGCTTTTCTATAGTAAATAGAAGGTAATTCTACAATATGATTTATTCTCTGTTTTCATATTTTTTTGAATATATTTACTATGTTCAATGATTTATCTTTTATTGATATCTCTGAATGTTAAAAACGTATATATAATAGTTGAATTAATCATACATTTACTACATAAATTCTTTTTGTAACCTGTCGATATTAATTTTCCTAATTTTTTTACTTAATAATTGAATTTTATTCTATTTTTATGAAATGTAATTCAAGAATATGTTGTAAGATATTCATGTAAAAGATTCAGTAAATATATACAATGTAATATATTTATATTGTACACTATGAATATAAATTAATTTTATTTTATTATGTGTTGTTTTTCACATTTCCATAAATGGAGAATATGTAGTCAATGGTGTGTACATGAATGTCTCCCCCTGAAAATTACATGTATATGAAACATCTATTGAATCTCTACAAGAAAAAACATTCACAGAATCATCAAGAATAAATATCTTACATAAAGGAGTTTGTATAAATATGAAATTGTAACTTTCACACTTATGGAGGGAAAGAACATGCCACATAGAGATGTTTTTATATTGAAACAATATAGGATTTGGTATGGCCTTTACTGGGTTGTGTGGTTCACCTCGTGGTGATGGATACTATAAGAAACAACTAATTGAAACACTGATGGTGGATTCTGTTTTCTATTTTGATAATGATTGAAATAGTATGATATTTTACATATCCTGGAAATATAGAATCTTTTGTATAGACACATAAGAGAGTTGTACGAAACAATCATTATGTCATGTGGTACACTAGTTTTTGAAATATATAAATATAAAATTTTTTGATTAACCTTTATCATTTTGATATATAAGATATTTTTTCAACAAAGATAGAGGTGATATCACATGAATTTTTTTATACCTGTCATTATAGAGTTAGAGTTAAGGATTATGTAGGATAGATACACAATGATATAAATAAAAAAATTAGATAATATTTTCTATAATAGGAGGCCATTACCGAAACATTAAATCGACTATTCATTGGAATGTAAAATACTAAGGATTAACTAGACAATTGAAGGTTGGTGACATTGGTAAAATTATGTTTTTCCAACTCATTTCTAGATTAAAGGCGTAGTTTAATATGTCATTGATATTTTGATAATGGTGAATTGTTATAAAGTTTACCTTTTTTAATGGTATTTGATATTGGGATTTTAGATACATATCATTTTCTATATCTTTTCCTCATTCCATGTGTATGAACATTGAATTTTTGGTTAAGAGAGTTTCATTCAATATAGTCAATATAAATGTAGGATTTCTTTCCAACTTAAAATGTTACATTTTGTATTATAATTAGATTTTGGTGACATAAAATATCCTACAAAAGAGGATAAATTGGGTATTTCATGAGTAGTGGATCATTTTCTCTTCTCTCAATTATTAGTTTAAAAACTTGTACTATATATATTCATTGATACATTTTTTTGAAACCTAGATCTTGTACTCTATTTTAGTAGTGGATGAGATTAATAATTTGACCAGTGGACGAAAATTATGACCATTGGAACATTTATTTTATTTCATCATTGGATAATCTATTTATTTATTAGTGGATCATTTTTTATAGAATTTCTTGATATCACTGTGAAAATGCAAGAGTGAGTACTAGTCATGTATGAAAGATAGAAACTATATGGATAAAATAGTTTTCTATAACTAAAGATTTTATCCTAGTGCTTCCATATGAATTCAAAAAATTAACTAAACTCCAATCTAATAGAAACTATTCTTTCTTATATCCACACTATAATATCTAGTGTTATAAATACATATAAATTCTAACATGAATTGAAATTATTAACATCTAAAAAATTCCCATAATCAATAAGATTAATGTATTTATGAACTAAAACAGAATACATGAAAATTAAATCACTTTAAATAAATGTTTAAAATTGTTATGATTCATCATTTAGGATATAGTTAGTATATAATACTCAGTATACCTCATTTCCAATAAATTTTAAAAACATAAGAAAGGGTGATCTTAAAATCTCAACAAGGGTAAAAATAATTATGGTATCATTTTAAGTAATTTATATCTTATAAAATAATTTTCTAAAAATTAAACATGATAAATTCCAAGTTACCTATATAAATAATATAAATTTAATTATTATAATAAAAATATAATAATAATGTTGTTAATAATTCCCTATAAAAATTTTACCCACCAATATCACAACAACACAATTCCCCTATTATGAAATTTTTAACTATGTCATGGTAATATAATCATTTCATTTAAATATGTACATATATTGACCCAATGTAAATGCTTCCTAAAAATTCTTGGTACCATAATCATTTCATTTAGAAAGAATCTATTTGGATGAAACCTTACCTAATGAATTATGAGTATTACTATCCAATCCCAACTATCTGATAACATTTCTAGAATATATTTAGATTCATAAAATATGTTCTCTAGTAAAAACATAATAATAAAAGAATCATAATTTATATCGATGTTCAATATTTTTCCTTGTTTAAGGAATGTGGTTTTTATCCTTGTAACTCATCTATCATTGGTTTATACTATTTTAAAGGTGGATACCCATCAATAAGAATAAAAAATTACTATGAATTCATAGTGTAATGTATATGAAAAAGGTGTTATCTATATCTAAGGGTTCATATTAGGGTATTACGAATGAAACATTTATGTTTATCACAATAGAAATATGAGCAATGGAAAGGATTTTATCGAGGTTATGGTAGAAAATTCATTGGACATGTGATATTTTTTTGGAAATCCATAGAAAATAGGTGACCCCCTTAATTCCCTATAACTACAGTTTAGAAAACTATTCGCTTGAAATTCCATTATAGAGACACATGAAGATTATGATTATAAGAATTTTTCCTACAATCCCACCACCTGTTAAGGAATTCAGATAGAAATTTATAATCAATTTTTTCAAGTGATGAGAAAGGAAATGATGGACTAATTGAATTTTTTTAAAAAATAATATTCAAGAATTTTAAGGATATTTAATCTTAACTTTATAGAATTTTTATTTTTTAAAACATTGATTTTCATCGATATTATGAGGGTTTTACAATATCAATATGATTTTTTTGGATATGGACGAGGCCTAAGAGGTGATTTGGATTCATATTCAAGAATTAGAGTATATGTTGGTGACCCAACTATAGAATTTTAGATGCTATAATATGGAATGTTGGGGGCCATAGTTCGCACCATTATGGGACATTATTTAAGCCTTTGATATTTTTGGAAAATAGTTGTCACACTGTTGGCAATATTGGGGAGATGAGTTTATATGAATATTTAATAAAATGGATAAAACATATTAAATATTCGCACCATGAATAATGTGTAACAAAATGGTGGTGTTTATCCAAGGGCCATCCCATGTACTTTCTGTAGTTGAAATGTGATCATTAAGGTTATTCTCTAAATTTTTTGGGCTAAAGGGTGAGTTGGTAAATGTCCATCTTTATCATTCCATGGTCGAAGATAGGTTGTATTATTATGTTTGGGTAGTTCCATATTTTAGAATCAAGGTCAACAAATTATTAGGGTAAATGTTGACTAGGTGAGGTCTTTTTTATTGGTGTCTCATATCCCATTTACTAACATTATTCTCCATATTATAGGGTGGTTGTAGTTTAATTTTTATGAAAATTACACGTTTCTTCCAAATTTCACTTCTTTATTAATTTAGTCTCCATCCATAAACTCATATTATGGAGGATATTAGTTGGATATTTTGTACACTGTTTCCAATAAATTAAGATGGTATTGGTAGTAAATTATTGGGATTTTACTCAGCGTGCAAGAGGATTCTCAAAGAGGATGAACAAAAATTTTTTCTTTCGTTTTTTATGAAGTTGCATCTATTAATGTATTTGACTAATAATTTTGATTAAAATTAAATAAATTGTAAATTTACTTAGTGTTTATTTTTATAGATATTTACGATGATTGTGTCTTCAGTGTACCATGGAACTTTAGTGGTTGGTTGGTATTCATTTCACTGTGATAGTATGACCGAGTGAGCTATGAGGAGAATATGCCCTAATGATTTACATTTAAAATTTAATAATAATTTTTTATATTAAATTATATATTTTTTTATAAATGGATGTGAATAATTTTTTGGGAATTCATATAAGATATTTGTGATCATAAGAATTTGTGGGGCCTAAAAAATCATGGGCGATAGTCATTGGGTTGTGGCCATATTAAATGAATCCCTGGAAGAGGTATGAGGTCCCTATAAAATCAAATGTAGAATATGAATTGTGTTATTAAAATGTGATATGCATAGTTTCCGTTGAAAAAAGTCTTTTCCTTTGAAAAATAAATTAATTTATTTATTAAATGAAATGAGTATGAGTAGATTCACATGCCATGGGCCACGATAGACCCTTGATCAGAGATTTGATGGCTAAAATATTGATATAAAAATGAATAATTTTAAAATTGATCTATCAGATCAGGGAATCAAAAATGGATTAAATTATTTGAATGATTATGAATTATGGACCTCTATACAAGTAAAATTATCTACCCTGAGTATGGATCATTGGACACCCTCACAGAGACAAATAAGGTGTCTCCCTAGAACCGAGGGGTTTCAGACATAGTGATTGAGATAACTTATGTCCACTGAGAAAACTAACTATAGATTGATCTGTATATTACATTCCTACTATTATGTGGCTCCTAGTATTGGAATACCCAAATAATTTTTATAATAGTTTCAGATTAGACTGGCCTATGATGTCTTGGGATGGGAGAAATACATTAAGTCATCCCCTAAGAGTGATGTTGACGTAAAATTTCCTATGAGGACAGTAAGTCCATGATCCATGTATAGTGATGGGGGTTGTGATATTCCATTACAGTGTTGCGATTTTAAATTCTGATTAGAACTAGATTTAAAAATATAAGCATAGTGTCTAGAGTAATGTGTGATATAGGGATCCTATTTGGTTATCTAATATGATGAAAAAATGGATAGGTTAGGTGTATATTGGTTGGTACTTTAGACAGCAAGTGTCCCCATATAAACTATAATTGATTGTGTATCCCTATAATGGCCAAAATGACCAAGTGATGGGTTTTTTCTTCTTGAGTAAAAAGCTCTAATGATGTGATACTAGTTCTAGTATGTGAGAAACTAATATAAGGATGGTTTTATTATATGATACTATGAGGTGGATGTTTTCTATCACATTTATGTCATATTTCTGTGATAAAAATGCAAGGATCTATCATTCTAACACCCAGGGATTCGTTGGGTGATATCTTAACATTTTTGGAACACACATGGATCACCGCTAGATGAAATCCATGATTTTTTTTCTACAACACATTGATGGAGGAATACATATCCATCACCAGATTCACCAATGTAGAAATAATTCCTTAGAGGAAATTATATATTTAATTAAATTAATTATAAATAATATGGGATGCTCATCTCTCTCATTTCTGTAATAATTATCCATTTTCTATTCCAGTGATTCAATTTTTTTGATCATGGTGTTCTTCATCACATAGATCATGAATTGATCATAGATTATTGAAAAAATTCATGTCAGACACCACCCATCACACTCTTTGGTTATGCCCAAAACCTACAAGTACTTTATATAAATTATATTCATTTTATATATAACCAATATAACATAAATTATTTTAAGGAATATTAACTCTAAATTTGAATCTCATACAAATTAATAGTTTCTTCTCAAAATACTTTAATTATTTTAATGATTTTAGTTATTGCATCAAAAACTATACAATACTCAACAAAAAACAACATATACCCTTCCAAAAATATCATCTATTATAAGTAAACACAATTTATTATTTTTTAATTTTTAAATTCCCAAATCAACATCACCGTAAAATGTATGAAATTATAATGTTAACGTGATATCACATTGTAATATCTTGAATTCAATATTCTAAATCATTATCATCTATTTATGTTATTTTCGTAATGTTAAAAATATGCATCTTTTGATTCATTTAACCAAATCTAACATATAAATAATAATTTTTTAGATAACATTATTTCACCAAACATTAATTTTATTTATTGATTTAGTATACCGTATTCTCATATTATAATATGTTCATAATCTATTATTATTTTTTATTTTTTATCAAATCACTCTTCAATAAATTTTATATTCCTTACCTTTCAACAATATAACATAACGTATTACCAAAATATCTTTTAATCATCTAACTAATACAGATTATAATTTTTTTTTCATATGGTGATATATTTTGAAGAAATCAATATTTGACCAATCATGATATTGAGAGTATTATAATTCGATATTCTAGGTAGTAACACCTATAAATTTATTATATTCCATCATTTTCATAGAACATGGATTATTAATTAATGAATTTTACACTATTCAATTTTCATCAATCAAATTCATCAGTTAAACTAAAAACCATAACATTTAGTTCCATAACCTAGAATATCACAAAGGGTTAATGTAGTGAGTTATTATGAGATTTTCTAAAAAATTAATTAACAACTAATTATTTCATTTCTTTATCTTCTAAATCATCTTGACAAGGTGAAATATATTCTATAGTTTATTACTATCCATATCATCTTCCACTACACTCACCACTAAATATATCCTTTAGACACCATCAATATTAGTTATTCATTAATAAAAATTCATGACTGGCCTTTATTTTGGATACCATTATCAGTGGTTATTTGAATCTTCAATTATTGGGGGTTTCATCATAAAATCAATATGAATAACATATTTATCTT
This sequence comes from Viscum album, assembly GCA_963277665.1. Lineage (NCBI taxonomy): Eukaryota > Viridiplantae > Streptophyta > Magnoliopsida > Santalales > Viscaceae > Viscum > Viscum album. The sequence goes on along the minus strand of OY728121.1, from coordinate 1,185,954,738 downwards.
AAATAATAATGAAATATTTTTTATATAATAATTAGCGTATAATATTTTTATTTTATGTCTAAATAACTTAAAATTTTGAGTCATCATACTATTTATAATTAAATAATTTTCTAGTATAATTAAAAAAAATTATCCACATGTCAACATTCAGTAGTATAAAATTATGATACAGTGAATATAATGACCTAATAATTACATACATTAATATCACATATTTTTAGATGGTTATTAATTAAATTTTCCAATTCTCTCCTGAGAATCATAATAGTTTATTACTTAAGGAAAACTGGAATACATTCTTCTAACATTTTTAAGATCTTAAACATATCCCAAAATGATATTACCCTTTAGTACTCATACATAAAAGATTTCTTTTTAACATGAGGAATAAAAACATTATAAAGGGAGAGCATAGATGCTCAGTAACAGTAAACAAGAAATACATGAACATATGAATGAACATTTATTTTTAATATCAAAATATAGAGGCATTAAATAAATTGTGGATGTTCTTAGGGGATAAATCATAATATAATATGATCCATAAAAAAAAATTGGAAAAAAAATTTAATTATTGAAAAACCTAATAATAGAAACTAATTTCCATATAAGACATGGTTCATTTTCCATGACCACCATAGCGGAAATTGTCTATTACTGAACTGGGTATACCTCCAATTCTAACCCTATATTACTAGACCAGATTTACACATCGTTACATTCATGTTTATAAAATGAGATATAAACAATTACCTAATGCATTGGAGGGAGATATAGGTCCCACACATCTCATAATGAAATAATTATTATGTGTTCCACAAAAACATAAATCATAGCATAACACAATAAATCAAATGGGGTTTCTATACATCATTCAATAAAAATTTAAATCAAATGGAATTCATAAATAAAAATATATTCTAAAAATAAATGTAATCATAGTGATAATATGTATAGAAACATAACATTATTTAAATAATGTCATCCTAGATGGAAAATAATTTTGAAAAAGAACATGGAAATAGTTCTTAATGAAAACACCCTTATTTTCTTCAAAAAAAATTTCTTTTCTAAATATTTAATAAAAATTAAAAAGAAAATAATTTAATTGAAAATACAATTGATGTATTAAAAATTAATATTCTTGTAAACAATGTGTTATAAATCAAAAAAATGCATTCATTATGTGTATGTTTAAAAAAAATTATCCTTGTAGTTTTTCTAAATGGTCAAAAAGTACATCGTACTGAAAATGAAAAATGATTCATTTTATACAATTTAATAAAAATTCACCAATGGTTCAATTTGTTTTAAAAAATTTCATATGAATAGAAATAATATTAAATATATACGAAACATGGACATGGATGATAAATATACACTAGAATATAAACAATCCTGGATAATAATGAGATTGTGAAATTATCCCTTACCATGGGTTTGAATTTGATTGTATGCATCTAACCGCATGTATAATGATTTCAATTATTTCAATGACTTATTACATAAAAAAATTATTTTTATGATATCATATTATGATTTTTTTGTTAATAATATTTCATTGGTACTCATCATTCATGTATTAACTGCTCTATGTTTTTATGCATGCTTTGTGGAATAAGTTCTTTGTTATCCTTATTAGGTCATAGTTATATCATTAGAAATTATACTAACATAATATATATTACATTTTTTCATTCGTTAAATTTAAATATTCAATTTTAATTGATTTACTGTAGAAGGATTCACATCGCATCTCGGAGATGGTAGGTTGTACGTACGTACGATCTATGATATCATTGAGATAATTGTGAAATGGTATCGAAGTGGATGTTTTATAGGTTTTTATAGAATACATATCATGATATAATTATAATACATAGTTCTTATTTCCACAAATACAAAAATCCAAGTACGTTTGTGGTGAAAATCATATTACACTACGGCATGTAGAAAGTAAGTCATACATTTGCAAAATGGTGATTTAATTTTTGGTATAATGGATAGACGGTGGAATATCATTGTTCCATAATATTAATAACATATAATTTTAGAATTTATACATGATTAATTAATTTATTATTTCTAAACTCACATATAGGAAGTATAAGAATAAATAATATGAATGGATTGATAGAGGAGATTACCTCTTCTTTGGCGAGCTCCACCTAGATATACTCTTAAAGGTACTAATGCTTTTCTTTTGAAAATAACATGACTCTATAATGAGACTATGTAATATAAAAAGGAAAATGGGCAGGGAATGAATGATATTTAAGGATCAAGGGGAATTGATATCAAGGGGGATGATGTGCCCTTTTATAATTGATGTGAGGGAACATTTGTAATCCCCAAAAATATTAATTTATAATAAAATAATACCTAATAAAATAACCTGGAAAATATCATAATTTAAATTATTAGATTATATAAGGTTGTAATGTCATCAAAAATTAAATTTTAAACAAGTTTTTATATATATTTGATCTTTATCATTAAAATTTAAAACATTATTATTCTATTTTATTTTAATTAGGCTAAAAATTATTTAAAAATTAAAACGGAGAAATATTTATTATTTGAAGTTACATAAATCATAAATAAATGATTTAGATCATTTTATAGGATATAATAATTATTATATATTTTAAAATATGTGTCATTATTTTTAAATAATTTAGAAATATATTATTTTTTTAGACAAATATTAGTTTCAATTTTGACACTATTCAACTCATTGATTTTTAAATATATCAGGATACATTGTTATCGCCAAAAAAATATATTTTATTATATCCCCATGGGGTCAAGATATTCTATAAAATTAATTTTATATATTAATTATCCCTAATTATATTTATTTTAATAATTTTAATAACATTAATTTGATATTTCCACTAATAAAATTATTACAACATTAGTATTTTATAATTATTTTTGACACTTATTTGTTGAATAAAAATTAGAAATAAAATAATTTGATGAATTTAAATATACTAGATTTCATATGATTTATTTATTCTAATTTATATATTTAATATATAATAATTAAAATTTAATACTAATAAAATTATGAATGTGTCAACATTAACATCATTTTAAATAAAGTAATATAAGTGTCCTAATCACTTCTACAAAGGTTTAAATGGAAAATAACTAGACCTTTGTATGATTATGGTCGATATATACTCTACCTATAATATTTTGGTATGTTTTTGTGTCTTTTATTGATCATTATTATTTTATAAAGCATAGTTAATTAATTAATGATCAATTAAATAATTTTTGCATCATCAATTTATAAGTTGATAATGTAATTATATATTTTATAGAAAATTAAAAATAAATTTCAATGATAATTAAAAAAATTTTAAATTTCAAATCAGTATTTTTCATTGAATTTATCCTCTACATAACCTTATTTAAATGTGATTAAGTTATTAAAATTTGAGTTTGATATATTTAAATTTTCATTAAATAAAATATATTAAATGAACAATACTAATCCAAGTAGCTTGAAAAGGCTTTCATATCCACCCAAATAAGTTTTATGTCTAAAATAACTCATCCAATCAAATATGGATAGTTTTTAATATAATTTTATACTATTATAATTAACCTTAATTACTTGATTTACTCTTTTTTTGTATTAATAAAAATTACTGAAGTTTTTATTCACCATGGAAAAAATTATGCTATTAACATAATTTTAACCTTCTAATTCAAAATATGGAATAAATTGTTAATAATTTAAAATATATAATTTGTACTAATTAATTAAAAAGTAATCCTATTTTTGGGAAAAATAGGTTTTAATAGTTAGAACATAACTAAATTATGAAATTTATTTAAATCTAAATTCAATGTAACATTAATTCAATTAACATATATAATATTAACTGAAATAAATATATTTTATTTATATTTTAAAACCATTAAATAGTATTATTTATCTATATACATTATTTCGATGAAATTTTTTGTTTCCAATTAAAATTTAGTGTATTTTTTCTATTCATCAAAACTCCAAATTTATCCAAAAAATACCATGAATTCATCCAATGTAAATTTTTCTATCCATATTCTTAATTAAAATTTTACTTTTTCCAATATAATATATAAATGTGTCAAAAAATCTATTTAAAATTGGAGCACCATCAAAAGGCACCAAAGCGTTTTTTTGTTGCAAATTAATTATTTTATCTGAAAAATTGAATTTGATCTTATATCAAGTCAACAAAACATATAAGATGAATTTAAAACATTATATTTAATATATTGAAAATATATTTCATAAATAAAATCAATCATTGGTGATTTTATGATTTTATAATATTACATATTTTATGTAAATAGTTTTTTAGAATAAAGTTAATAATGCTCATATGAACCATTATATATACTATGGTTTAAGGTAACATCATAATATTTAGTTGTTTACATAAACTTATTATTATGTGAAATGAATTATACCAAAATAACATGAAATTGTGTGTATCAAAATCCAATCGTATCATTGCATACACCGTGAGCTCAGTCGATGTTTCTTATTATGCAATATTATCTTGGTGAAGCGTACAACACAACACATCAAAGATAAAAAACAAATCTAAATAAATCATGAGGTTTTACATTCTACCCACTATAAAATGGGTTTTACTCAAGATTAAAAGTGGTGATATAAGGTTTAACCATTGAAATATTCTTTCATATAAACCCACATCGTAAAAATGAATACTAAAAGTTTATTTTAAAAAACTAACATAGAAACATAACAGTTTCCCAAAATAAATAAAAACAGGTTTCCCACCTAGAAGAAAATAGCTGTGAAGTGATAAGATGGATATAGAAGAGAAATTAAACTTTCATATTCTAAAAGATAGTGATAGGGAACATTGTTAGGAAATGGTTGACAATAAATAATCCATAAATGTGTGTTGATCTAAGGGACTATATTATTCATCTATTAAGAATTTTCTAGGATAAAATTTTTGGTTTTCAAGATTCAGTCCCTAATGTTGAAGAAAATGAAAAGAAATAATTAATTGATTTCAGTACAATCTCACCATTACTCATTCATTGAAGACTTTACACTTCATCTCTTATTCAATGAAATGAAGTTGAATTTCTAATTCATGATGTGTTGTTAGTTCATGTGATATATATATAGAATGAGAGGTTATTACATCTGTCATTATCACAAAAATATTATTAGATAATGTAATCATATATGAATAAGTCCACCTATGATGAGATAATACATTATTCTAATATAAATCATCTAATGTTTAACTAAAACATTCCAAAAATTGATATCATTAAAATCCTTCTGAATGATGAAAATCTAAAACTGTAGTAAAAGGATCACTAACATAGCTAAACATTTATCACCAATATATCATAATGTATATCTTTTTTTTCACATTCAAAAAATGTGAACACCTACATGATTCATGGTAAGAACCTAAATTATCAGATATCCATATTGAAACATGCATGTTTCCTTAGTCTTATGTCAAAAAAGATATAATATTTATCCAAGATAACATAAAACACATGTGAATAAATCCATAATCAGTTCCATGGTAAATAATATTGTCCAATTTAATTATCGTTATCCAATATACCATTATCCAAATATCATTATCTTAAACATCTTGTTTATATTATGGGTTATTCTTCACTAAATAATGTGTTTTCCAAAAACATCACCTCATTTCTTCAATCACTTTTCAATGTTACCAGTACCACTCAAAATATACTTTAATATAACTGAAGAAAAATATAGAGGACCAATACATAGAGGTTTAATTATTCCATAATACAATACAAGTGATTCTACAAAATTATTTTGGAATCAAATAACATAAACACCTAATAATTCCAACACTTCATTTTCATACTCATCATATACAATAATTATCGCATATTATTTTCCTTTTTCTTTTTCTTTAAAGGGTTATTAACATTTATTATCATCAATAACCCTTGGATTAGGGAATTTATTGGCATAATGTCCCATTTCCCTACACATGTAACATTGAAGTGTGGGTGTTTAATTATCCATAAAATTTTCTCTATTATAATCCGTTTTCTCATTACATTTTTATTAAACATCCTGATGGAAATCCTATACACACATAAATAAATTTCTAGTCCCTATAATAAAATGCCCACCATGCTTCTTTCCTCACATTGAGAATAAGGAAACAATCATCATATTTTATCAATTATATTGATATTTTTCCTGGAACTCCATTTTTCATTTCTTCCCAAAACCATGATATTTATATATAACACCAAATTCAATTTATACCTTGATAGAAAAATTCATGATATCATCATTGCTATTAAATTATCTTATAGGTAATTTCCTTCGAAGGCTTAGTTTTAAGCCACATTTAGAATCGATCAACATTAATTTCAGTTTGGATGGTAAAACCAGATGCATACCATGAATGTCTTGTAAAATATACATTGAATGTAAAAATGGATTCATAATACTTTTTATTAAGTTCTAGGAACTCCATTTCCTTCTTCATTCAAATAATACAATGAATTTACTTTTTAATATATATATTCTTGAACTCATCTCATTCCATGGACTCAATTTCATCTTGTTTCCTCATATTCTTGATTAGAGTCCACCACTTGTCCACATCGACTTCTAAATGATAAAGAGTAAAAATTTATTTTTCATGTCCCAATAAAATATGGATAAAAATATCATTTCAATTGTATTGATCCATTTTTTAGAAACAAGTGGATCAAACTACCAACCGAAAGAAGGTGTAGGTTTCACCATAAAGGACTCAATAGAATTTAGTTCCCTTCTCTTATCATTTGGAAGTATAGAATGATTTGTATATTGTGTAAGTATAATGATTATATTTTTAATTATATCTCCCATAACAATTTTTTATGTAGAAGGAAAATTTTTTCATTTCCCATTGCATTGTTCTTTAACATGTTTCATTCAGGTTATAGACAATGTCTAAATTCCAAAAATAATAGTGTGATATGAAAAAAATCAAATTAATAAAATAACATCATCAAGGGGGTGCATTTTCAATATCTAAAATCATAGGTTTATCCATGGGTAATACATGTTCCTTAACATAATTATAAGACTATAACCTTTAGTTACACATATCCTTTACACATCCCATGAAAAATCCTTAAAAATATCCCTAGGGATCTCACAAAATTTTTCACATCATAGATTCTAAACAATGACTAAAACATTCCTATGACACAAAAAATTAAGACCCAAGCATGAAATAAGAGTATATTACATATTTTGATATTTATATTCATTACATTTTACAAATTCACAACTATGGACGGTAATATTCTAGTGCCTTTGGAAACATGGAATACATTTTTCAAACATGTGATATATCTTCATCATCTAAAATAAATATCTTTCCCTTTTGTACTCTTATTTACAACCTTTCACTATAACTCGAGGAATGGAAACATATGAAATGGTGATATTAGATGCTTATTAATGGTAAAAAACTATACAGAAATAGATGAATGAAAATAAATTTTGAATATCAAAATATTAAATCATGAAATAAATATTGGCAGTTTTCAAGCCATAAATCATAAAATAAAATGAGCTATGATAAAATAGAAATAGAATAAAACAATGAATTATGGAAAAAAAATAAGCTTAGAAATAATTTCCATATTATACAAGACTCATTTGACATGACCATCACAGTAGAAAAATTCTATTAATGAACCGGTTTTACCTACTATTCCAGCCCTAAATTACTGAACTGGTATTACATGTCATTCAATTCAAGTCATTATCATGAGATATATATCATTAACCTATTAATTGGATGGATATATATGTCACACCAATCTATTTATGAAATCATTCTTACATGTTTAACAAAAACATAAATCATATCATAACCCAATGAATAAAACCGGTTTATTAAAATTCATTCCATCATAATATAAAATAAATGGAATAAATAAATATCATTATATTATTAACATAATTCAAATCCTAGTGATAATAAGGATAAAAACAAAACCATATTTCAATTATGTCAAATTATATGGAAAATAATTTTGATAAAACATTTGAAATTAAATCATGAGACAAATATCCATTCTTCTTTAAAGAAGTTGGATTTTGAAAAATTCATCACAATTATAAATGTAAATAATTTTATTAAAAATAAATTTTAAATCTTATAATGGAATCTGGAAATGTTGAACCATCGTTTTTTGGCCACGATCCAGATCTCTTCAATGGATTTTTTCAATCCATAATGGGAACTTTCCTTTCAAGATGATTGAGATTCCTCAAAGAATACTTTAAAAACATTGGAATCTCAAGATCATTTTTCTTTGATGAATAAGGGATTATTATTTTCGGAATCACTCTTGGGTTCCATAGATCCTTCAAAAGATGAAGCATCCAAATCCTCCAGTGTCATGCGGCTTGAGGACAATGGTTTTTCCATGGTGGCAGATCCAGAGGCCTTTTAACAAAATATTAGTATATGTATGTTTCCGATCGTGGGTCGCATCATATACTCAATGGGAGACATGCTCTAGTATTATAACGTTCTGAAAACAGAATCTATCATTGTTGGTGCACTAGATATTGGAGGTTAATCCTGATTAGAAGGGTTTTTTCCATATAATCATGAAATCCAAGGAGTCAATAAATTATGATTGGGGAACTTGCAACTTGAAATTGCAACTCGGAATCCTATGTTTATACAAGTGGGATGTCAATTTTAATCCCTTTAAAATCATGCAATCCAATTCCCAAATCAAGGAATGGTTTCATGGTTTTAATTGGGTTTATTTAATTCCAATGATCTTGAATGATCCCTCATATTGCAATGAAATCCTAATGATAATGGACCAAATGACTATGAAAAGAGAACAATGATTATTTTGTCAGATACTAGTGGATATCCACTTGGAAACAAAATGCCATAATAGCATCTCTTTCATTTCCAAATGGTAAAAAATCAAAGGTAATTGTTTTGTATGAGGATGCAACTATTTTTTAGGTCTTAAAGATGGTCAGACACTCTGTATATAAATTTATAGTGCTCCAAAAGAAGGTTATTTCTCCAAAAGACTCAAATAAGATTGATGCAAATAATAAGAGAAGGAATAAAAATGTCCCTGATGAGAAAAAATGAGCCATCAAGGAACTAGTTGGACCATCACTGGTTCCTATGAAGACTAAAATGGATACATCCACTTTTATACAAAGATAGTGCACATATTGTTACTCCTAAAGTGTTCAATTATTCTATTCTTTAAAAGAATCTGTTTAGACCATCTACTTCCATGAATCTATCAAGGACCTATTTAATCGAGGAGTAGGAGAATAAAAATTCTCAAACTACCCCCTCCTGTGATGGATCATGTGTTTAACTACCCTCTTGAATAGGATCTCAATGAAAATCACACTCTTGAAATTGAAATATCATCTAACATAATTAATCCAGTGATTATCCTTAAAATAGAATCATATGAAGAATATATATTTTCGGATTTTTTCAATGATACCACAAAACTAGTATGGTGAATGAGGGAAGGGAATATATCAAATGTTGAATCCCATGAGGTCACTGATAACCTGGTAGACTCCACAAACTATACTACGGATAATTAACCTGCTACAAGAGTTTTACATTTGATTTTCACACATAAAAAAAGAGACACTCCCGAAAATAACCATCAAAAATCAGAGTCTCCTACCCACAGTAGTTTGGACATTTCAGTTGATCAGTAGGAATTCTATCACACTGACATGTTGGTCACTTACCCTGAACCCTTACCCTAGTAATTTCGAGCCCACAACCCCAAAAATATTGCACCTCAGCAGTATAGGTCACGATGGATGTGAGAACAAAACTAATGATTCAAGCACCATAATTATCTAGGATATTAAGACAGATCTGGTCAGTATGTTCCTGAAAGAAAAAATGAAAGGATATTATGACTAGAATAGATGACATAAATGACCTGCTATAAATATCCTTTATTCACAAAAATAGGACTGGAAGACCACCAATGAAGACATGGGGGAAACATAAAGGGTCATAACCGTAGATTTAATTTCAAATGAATATTTTTTTGGATTTTTCAATGTTTGGGAAATCTGGAGACCAACATATACATATGATTGTTTATCAAGAAACATAAGATAGTCATCATCAGCCTTTTCTAACCTAAAAAAATATTCTCCTCTTGAAATTCCAATTTTGATAGGTTGTGATTTCAACACATTAACACTAACAGGTGTTCAACTGATGTAAAAGGAATTTGGGTGCTTTCTCACTCCTCTTTCGACAACACATCTATGGTCACTACAAGATACCAATAGCCAAATTCTCCTTCAACTACCTTGGTTCCCTCTTGGAATGCTACTTCATGTTTTCCCAAAATAGGTTTCAATAACTCATGAACCTATAGGTAGGCATATGTGTTCTCAAATATAGATTCACTTTCCCATTGATCATTATGGGGGAAATCAATGCAATGTTGAACCTATATGAAAATATGGGGTTGTAAAAAACTCAATTTCCACTTGGGAATTTAGAGATTGTGTTGATAAAAATGATTTCTTAAGGTCAATTTTGTTAGTGCTAAATATACCTTGTATAGGAAGCATCTTATCACCTTTATAGTTAGTAAAATTTACAGGTCATTCATCATTGAGGTTTATAGGGACACTTGGGGATCCATCTCATGTTATACTCTCTCCATGATCAATATTAATCACCATCCCATACCAATAGATCTTGTAGAAAAAGAACCTAATGTTCCTTTCCACTTTCAGATACAAAAAGTCCTAGGTTAATCATCTTGAATTCAATTTTATTTTTCATTGCACTTGGAAGTCGATAAATTGGAAGAATGATGCTTTTTCTTGTACCACCATTCTACAAATCCTTAAATGGAATTTGAGACTTTGGATCAAGAAACCCTTTATCCCGTTGGACACAGATATTTCCTATCTAGAAGATTCCCTTCAGAATGACTAGGAACAAAACACTAACAATGTCTTATCTAATGGTATTCTAGCTGTATCTAAGATGACACCCAAGATCAACAATATTATCAACTTAAAATATTCTTTTAAAAGGGACTCCTTTAATCTAATGTGGTTAAGTGATGGGGACGGGAACAAAAATTTCTTAAATAACTTAGAGAAAATAATAAAAGTCTCCAAGACTCTTTAATTTATTAAAATGGGCATATTCTTAATGATAATAAAAGGGTTCTCTCTGATCATGTCATATCTTACTTCGAGGATATCTTCATGGGATCATCTACCCTTATTGACCATATAGATGGTTTTATTATGGGGATTGTGAAACAAGAGGATAATTCCACCACTATTGTTTTCAATCTTGATCCACAGATTAAAGAGGTTGTATTTAGTCTAAAATATGAACGTTCTCCTTGTCCAGAAGGCTTTGGTAATTTTTTCTTTCAAAATGTTTTGGATATCATTCTTTCAGATGTATGTAGGCTGGTCACCCACTTTTTCAGATGTGCACCACATTTCAATAGTTTGAATGCCCAATTTATTTACCTTATCTTAAAGGTAGAGAATGATAATGATATACATTTATTCAGGCTTGTTTCCCTAGTAAACACAATCTACAAAATCATCTAATAAATTCTGTCTAATATTATTTCCATTATTGATGGAAAGATTGTATCTGCCAATTAGTATGGATTTATAAATGGGAGATCATTTCAATATTGTTTTATGAATTCTTCACACTGTGTCAATATTCTCAAAATTCCCAACAGAGGTGGGAATATTTCCCTCATATTAGATATTACGAAATATTTTTAAACAATGGATTAGAGATTTATAAGCAAGATACTCTCCATGTATGGTTTTTATAACATTTTCATCAATATGGTGAAATCTATCTCAAGCCTTACCCATATCTCAGTTCTTATCAATAAATCCCATATTGGCTACTTTGACTGCTCGATAGGTGTCAGGTAGGGTGACCCTATATCAGCTATTATTTTTTCACTTGCTGAGGATTAACTCAGTAGGTTTCTATCCATTGTGGATGAATTCCATTAATTCTGGAAGGGGGCTTGTTTCTCTTATACACCACTTATATTCTGATTAAATTTTCTTATACACTCAAGGGGGAAAGGTAAATATCATTAACATCAAGAGATATCTAAATCATTATGATATGGTTTCTAGTAAGGATATAAGTTGTAGTATGTCTTTTGTATACTTTGGAAAAAAAATTCTCCTTCCAGAAAAAATGGATTCATCCAAGAGATGAGAATTCAAGAGGGGCCCCTTCCCTTCACTTTTTTATGAGTGCCGAGGTTTTGGAAAGAGAAAAGGTGTGTCATTTATCTAGAATTGTTATTATGATGAGTATGAAACTCTTCTCCTTGAAGGTAAAATCATTTTCCAGGGTTGGTAGGGTGTGTCATGTCATTCAATCATCAATTCTAAATTTTTTGTACACTGTCATGGTGTTAAAATTTCTGATTTCTCTATATAATAGCATAAATGTTTCCATAGGTAAATTCATCTAGAGTGTTAGAGTGATTGAATGGTGGCTTGAAACAGTTCCATGGAATATTGTTTTTGTGCCTTATGATTAAGGGGGTCTAGGTATCAAAATCATTGGGGATTTAATGACTCACTTAAGGCTGAGTTTACATAGAGGATCATCAATATATATTCTCATGCTCTTGGAATAATTGGTTCCAAACTAATGCATAGGTCCTAATATGAAAAATTCAGCTTATTCAATTCTTCTGTGTGGATTGATTTAAAGAATATGCTCTCCAAAATTGATGCTGATTTGTGGTGGTTGGTCTTTACGGAGTCTTGCATAAATTTCTGGAAATCTAAATTGTCGAGAAATTACCTTGAAGACATGGTTATGGAGGATTACCCTAATATGGATGTGGATATGTCAATCAAGGAATATATTAGATGCTTGTAAAATCTCCCAAATAATACTATATATATTATTGAGAAGTATTTATTCTCCTCTAAGGTAGATTTATGGGCTTGGGAGCTGCCTGCCAATAGAATAATTTTCCCCAATGGGTTCTATAAGCATTATATTAGCAGTAATTCTGACTTCAAGTGGATGGGTAGACTAAAAAAGTTTTTCATAAAAACCTCTCAGTCCACCATTGTATAGATTCTTGACCATAATAAAATTACAACTAATGGCTATCTTTAATCATAGGTAATTTTTCTCTACTCTAGGTGCCTATTATGACATCAGCACATTGAGGATGTTGATCACCTTTTTTTCAGCTGTGCAGTGGCTTCACAAATGTGGAATGTAGTATATGATATTTTTTCTGTTTATTTTCCACGACCTAGCTCGATATGCGACCTCATGACGAACTGGGCTGACCTAATATTATGGCGACAACTTCTAATACTGTTTCATGCTGCCTCTCAAGAACTCGTGCACTTCATCTAGAATTTAAGAAACAACGTTGTACATGAGTCTCGTCCTTCATGTGCAGGAACTTTCATGTCTAGAATTCCCACATCTCTACTCAATGTGAGGATCCCATGAAGTTTTAGTTGTTCCAATTCCATTCATGATATGTTAGTTCGCAATATAGTAGGGGTTAAGGGTAATTTATACCCTCCCCTTGGTATGCTTGATGTTTTTTGTGAAGGTCCCAATTGATGTATGGTTCAAAATTAATTTATATGCTGCTTCATAAAAGAATTCCGGCCCCTCAGGTATTGGTTCTATTTTTAGGGATCATTGCAGTTATGTTCTTGGGTGTCTTTATGACACATGTGGTAATGCCTCCGCTCTCAAAGTAGAAATTCTTGGTGTTATTATAAAAGTAGAACAAGCCGATCAGTGTCGATGGAATAAGATTTTTGGTTGAATGTGATTCTATAATTGTTCTTATTTCCCTTCAGACAAGTTCATTTCACCATTCATGTAAGCTCACAAACTATTAGACCATATGTTTAAACCTTCTCTTTTCAAAGAAGCATGTTTTTACTCATTGTTACTCATTATTCGGGTATTACCTGTTTTATGTTATTATGCATATTTTGTCAAATAAGTTTCATTTCTCTTTATTAAGTCATAGATATATCATTTAAAATGATATAAACATAATATATACCATGTTTATATATTATGTACATTTATATATTCATATTTAACGAATTTCATTTAGAATGAATCACAACGAATCGTGGAGACGGTAGGTCGTACGTACGCATGAGGGACAATGTCATTCTGATAATTGTGAAATGTTATGGAAGTGGATGGTATATATATTGTTCCAAAATCTATATATTTTTATAATAATAATATATAATTATTATTTACACTATTATATCCATCCAATTAAGGTGGTGTTGAAAAAAAATACACCACTGTGTGGAGATTGTAAGTCATATGTATGCACACATGGTGATATATTGTTTTGCCTGATGGATAAAAGGTGGAATACAATTGTTCCATAATATCAATAACACATCAGTATAAATTTATACTAGATTAATCAAAATATAATGAAAAAAACTCAATATGTATAAATAAAATGAGAAATAATTTGAACAAAATAGGTAGAGGAGATTACCTCTTCTTCGATGAGCTCCCTCTGGATCTCCTCTAAAGGGAACTAGAGATAGTATTTTGAGAGGACCAGAACCTCTATAATGTGACTATGGATGTTGATAAGGGAAATGGTCTAGGAATTTCTAATATTTGTGTACCAAATTAAATTTATATTGTGTGGGAGGATGTTCCCTTTTATAATTTAAGGGAGGGGCGCATTTGGAATCCCCAATATTATTTATTTTTAAAAATATAAAACCACATTAAAAAACTTAATTGAATGTCATATTTTAGAATATTGGATGAGATAATGTTTTAATCTTCTCAAATAATAAATTTTATAAATTTTTTTCTATCCATTTAATCTATATAATTATAATTTAACACTTAGTTATTCTATTTCATTTTAACTAGGGTAACCATTATTTCATTACTAAAAGGGTTTTTTTCTTATATTATTTATATTAAATCATATAAAAATAATTTACATCATTTTATATAACATAATATTTATTATAAATTTCAATAATTGTTTATTTATTTTTAAATAATTTAATAAAATATTATTTTGATAAATAATCAATAGTGTCATTTTTGAAACTATACAATTTATTGATTTTTAAAAATATCAAAATAAGAGTTTAACCTCAAAAAATTGTTTTATTATATCTTCATCAGGTGAATTTAAAATATAAAAATCATTGGATATATTAATAATCTAAATTTATATTTATTTTAAAAAATTTAATAGCATTAATCTGATTTTTTCCTTAAAAATGATATTACAACATCTGTTTTAGGCAATTATTTGAGAAACTTATTTTTTGAATAAAAATTAAAAATAATATAATATGATGAAGATAAACTTACTTGATTTTATAGGAATATATGTAGTCACATTTATCTTCTGTTAAATTCATTATTTAAAATGTTATACTTTTTAAATTATGAATATGACAACTTTTGTATCACTTTAAATAAAATAATATAAGTGGTATAATAACTTCTATATGGCTCCAAATGGTCTATAAATCAACCCATGAAAACTTAATTTCTAGATATACTAGATAAATATTATTTTGTTTTTTTATTTCGACGGTTATTATCATTTTAATAAAAATTAGTTTAAATATTTTTCATTAGTGAAATGATTTTTCTATCATCAATGTATAAACCGAAAAGTTATTTATATATTTCAAAAAAATTACAAAAAAATTAAAATTATAACAAATAATTTTTTTCTTTAAACTTAGTATTTATAATCTAATTTTACTTCTACATAACATTATTTTAAAATGATAATGTTATTAAAATTTGAGTAACTCATTTTTTTCATTTCAATAAATAAAATATATTAAATGTCCAAATCTCATCAAAGTGGATTCCAAAGGGTATCATCCGAACTCAAGGATTCATTGGGTTGAAAATAACCCTTCTAATCATATTTTTATAGGTGTTAAGTTAATTTTATACTATTATTTTTACCACTAATAACCCGATTTACACTTTTACCAAACTAATAAAAAAATACTAAATTTACTATCCATAAAGCCCCAAAATAATAGAAATATATTAAAATAATATTTTGCTCCTAATTAAAAATATGATATAATTTTTAAAAAATCATAAAAAATATGTTGCAATAACTAATTTAAAATTTATATCGTCGATGGAAATAATGGGGTTTACAAGTTAAACCATTACAAATGATTGAAATATTATCATATTAAAATTAAATATAAAATTAATACCATTAAAATAAATAAAATTTACTAAAAAGTACATTGTATTTATATTTTAAACCATTCAATAATATAAATTAATAATTTATGTTATTTTTCTTAAAAACACGTTTCAATTAAAATTTAGTGTATTTTTCTATTCATCAAAACTCAATAATTCTCAGAAAAATATAAAAAACCATTGTTGTAATTTTTTATATCCAACATTAAAATAATAATGTTATTTAGATAAATATAACATATAAAAGTGTTAAAAATAATTAAAATGACTATAACATCAAAAGGCGACAAAACATTATTTTTATGAAAATTACAACTTTTTTCTAAAAAAATTGAATTTGTTCTAATATAATTGATGGATAACATATAATATTAATTATATAACATAGTTGAATATATTGAACAAATATTTAATTTAATAAAATACATCATGAGTGATTTTACTGTTTTATAAACTCACTTATGTTCATGCAAATAGTTTTTTAAAATAATGTTAATAATGTTCATATCCTCCATTATAATGACTTGGGTTAAGGTGACATAAAAATATTTTTTTTCACATATACTTGTTAATTTTTGAAATTAATTGTATAAAAAGAACTTGAATTTTTTTTATCAAAATGAAATCATATAATTGTGTATACCAAAAGCTATACTAGTGTTGATTATTGGGGAATATTATTTTGGTGAAGCGTAGAACACAAGGCATCAATAAAAAACCTATATCAAAAAATATCATTGTGTTACGTTGTATCAGAAATTTTTTGAAAACTATTGTACTCTTGTATCTTCTTAATTTTTTAAATTCTTATTCATATTATATTTTATAGTGTATAATGAACATTACCATGTTTTGGATAAAAATTATTAATTTATCATGAAATTCCAAAATATTCATAGTCCATCATCCACTACTATAAAATGAATAAATTTAATAGAGATGTTCAGTCTTATCAAGATCACAAAGAAAACTAAAACCACCCAAATATTGTGTCACCGTCGCACACATTTCCTTTAGGGAATATGTTTGGTTCAATAGTGTTTATGTATCAAAACACTATTATTATGAATTTTTTTATTTGTAATGAAATTATTGTTAATTTTAACATGTTATATTTTAAATTTATAGATAAAACTATATATGAAATGATGAAAATAAAATTTAGAAAAAAAGAAACAAAAATAGAATAAAATAAGTTAGTTTTTATTAAATATTACTTCCATATATATTTAATATTAAATAATATTTATTTATATACAAATGATAATATAATTTAATAAATTCCAGTGTAATGTTTATAATGTATGAAAAATTGTTATTGTTGTTAAATTAATTATATTCTAGTAAATTAATATATTTTTTTGAATGTATAAATTTTCAAAATAAAATAACTATTTTCAAAAAATAAATATTATTTTTTAAATTATCATGTCAAGATTATCATGTTGTTAATTTTTCATAATTTGTTTGAGATAGATTAATTTTTGTATAAAAAATATATATTGGGATAAAAATATATTTTGTATTGGGACTTCATAATAACCCAAAAGTAATTTATTCAATTCCATAAATAGAATAAAATACCAAATATATAACTTTACAATTTATAATAATGTGTTTTGATGTTATTTGATTAATCTTTAAAACCATTGATGAATCATCTGAAACAAGTATTATATTTTAAGGTTGTAAAATAAATTCATAATTAACATAACCCACTTACACACCACCTTTGGTATTATTTTAATATTTTTGGTTCATGTATATATAAAATATATATAAAAAATAACACTTCATATAATACTTGTGAAAATCATTTTATGGTTATTAGTTTTGATTATATTATAATATAGAGTCCAAAACTGAATAATAAAAAAATAAATTATTCCATTATTTTTTCTATAAATGCCGACCAAAAATCTATTTATTATTCTATAAAACACATTGATCACGAATTTACTCTCCAAAACCTTCATTAAAAAAATCCCAAGGTGTACCCAATATATTAAAAATCTTATCCCAATATTTTAGAAATGCACACTTAAGATATGATTATCAACTATACCCCCTCTTTAGTCAGAAACATTCATTACATTATTCAATTTTATTTCCCATTATCTAGGTTATAATGTTTTTTTAAAAAGAAACCTTTTTTAAACTATTATAACCATGTAATTCGAGAACACTTTTAAAAGTCAATAAACCTTTTTCTAAATATTTATGAATATAAATTCTATTATTGAAATTATCCTATGATTAATTATTCCAAACATTTGTTTAGTGAGTACCTATCAGCAGTTTCACTCAATGGAATTTACCAAAATGTATCTATAATTAATTTATTTGGTACTTAAATTTATGTAGCACACACTCGTTAATTTTGGTATTAAAATTTATTAAAGGACATCTTTTTTATGTGTGTTACTTGAGAGGTTATACTATGTACACTATGTTGTGGTTTCATGGTGTTTAGCCTTGATGAGTGCTTAGGATTCATGTTTTATGTTGTTACCACATTCCAATATTCCATTGATGTTATCATTTTATATCATGTTATAATGTTTCAAATTTTATTATCACCCCTTATATGTCACCATGATATGCCTATTGACTAACATAAATTACTTTAATGATGTTATTATTTGATTATTACCTTATACGGCTTTGTGGCACACCACATTCTTATGTATATACCCTCGTTATCCCATTCATTATTATAAGATCAAAGGAATATAAGTGAATGTTTTATATTTTTGAAATATTTTTGTTCTACCATTGTTTCTTTTTATTATGCAATGTATCTAATTTACCCCTAACACTGGGCCTCAAGATCATTTGGGATTTTATTAATTGTAAATTTTTATTAAAAATACTGAATTATGTTTTATTGAATATATGGGTCTTCATGGTTGGAATTAGGGTAAGATCTCTATATTCATATGGATTGGGATTTTATTAATTTAGTAAAAGACTCAAGGATATTTCTAATCATAAGAAAATACGTATTATATATATATATAAATAATAATTGGTTTTCAAGACAAAAAATATATTTTTGGAGATTGTAACTAGATTTGGAACTAGCATAGTGGAACATAAATAAAATAACACAGAAAAGGTAATATTTGTTACTAAATCAATTGTCTCTAAGTGTAATAAATAAAGGCCTTTCTGAATCCCTTTTTTGAAACTCTTAGGGGATATTCTTTTAAAAATTCACATGTACCTTACAAAGCCTAATGAAGTAAAAAATGACGACAATATTTTATATTGTGAAATAGACAATGGATAACATAGATTAAAAACCAATAATTTCATAGCTTAGGGAATTTAAATTTTTTATTTGTAATTGCTTTCTTGTTCATAGGTTTCAATTTTATGTTTATAATATTTTTAAAATTCTCATCTATATTATTCCCATTATTATAGTCAACAACAAAAATTAGAAGGAACTATGTAGAAACAAATGCTGTGGGAAACATAATGACTAATAAATGTGATACATTATTTAATGATAGATTTATTTTGGAACATCATTCCAATAATTATTTAATTAAGTCATGATTTGAAAGAAAATATGAATCTAATTGAAAAGCCAACCCCTCTAAGAATAATCATGTTGAAATTAAGACCATTATGCAAAACATTCCTTTGAATTTTAAGGGACATTATGATCCTTTGATCCTAAAAAATTGAATTAACTACATTGAAAATATCTTTTTTCCCTTCAATTATCTGAGTAATAGATGTTCATTCATACTATTTATGATATTGAGGGAGAAGTTGATCGATCGAGGGTAATTATAAAAAATAAAAATCATCATGTGGAGATCAATGTGATGGAGTGGATAGAAATACATAATATGTTTTGGATAATATATTTTACTCATAATATAAGAAATAAAATTTAGAATATTTCCTTAGTTTCATCACAAATGATGAAAAATTCCTCGAGGCATACAAGGACACATTTTAAATACATGCCTACTATGCTTTTTTCATTGTTATTGAACCAAAAATTAATGTTTAACAATTCATTGGTGGGATATATCCATGTTTATAAAAATAAATATAGATTGAAGACATTGAAAACTAAGAGGAAATTATCTGATATCCCATCAAATTTCAAAATACAGATCAGTGAATCTCGTGATTCTCATGGGTTTGGATGCTGTTAGTAGAGAATGGAGAATTTTCGTGGGTATGAATGGAGAAGTATCATTATGGAGAAAAATTACAATATCCAACCTCTAAAAAGTATAGTAAGAAGCATCTTATTAACTGGTTTAATTGGACATTGAAATTATTTAGGTTTAGGACATATGGTCACCTAGAAAGTGAGTGTCAACGGGGGAAACCCACTAATGTTGTGGAATAAATAAAAGCTCTATTAAACCCTTATCGTATTTTCTAATGTCTCAACTATGAGGGATAAATAAAATATTCAAACTAATGCCCTATGCTAAGGGTTATTGAAAATAATCGATTAAAACAACCTCTAAGTCCTAGAGAGAAAGTGTGAGATTATTAAATTATATATATAGAGGTATATCCATATTATGAAGCTTTGATATCTCATCTTATTAAATGATTATTTATTAAAAAACATAAAAATCCTTGCTATAATTTTATATGTATAATTCCTTTTCCAACCTAGACACATAAATAATTTATTCATAAAATATCTATATCATCTTCCACTATGTTAATCATAACTATAACCCTTGTTATACAAATCATAATTCTTTACCTGGGGAATGGAAACACATGATAGGGTGATCTTACACTATTGGTAAGGGTAAAAAAGTGAAATATCAATGATTACATGATTATAACATGATCATATTGGTATGATAACTTGTGTATATAATTTAAAAATCATACCATACATATAATAAATCATAATCATTAGTTATGTAGTAAATATTTCAAATTTATAAAATATGAATGATAAATGAATAAATCAACATAATCCATTGAAGCATAACATTAGCATAAGACATTGAATTATGGAGTATAAACAAGTATATAAAATCATTCCATTAGTAAAAAAATATCATTACCAAGACTATCATTATGGGTTAGGTTAACTCCCCATATCATCATATTATTGAAGGTTAATTACTAAGATTGACATAGAGAAAGAATTTCCACACTAAAATTGGTTTACCCTCTTTTCCAGTATTAATTTGTATATGAGATATTAATATTTACCAAATTCAAGAGAGGTAGATATGGGTCCCACTCATCATATTAATAAAATAATACATTTTCATTCCAAAATATGATAAAAAATTCTTCACATATTATTTTCTTAGATGAAATGGGTTTTATAAATATTTCTTTATTACATAACCCACAGAGAAGGAATGGGTTTCAAAAACATTTCATCATTTAATCATAGTATAATGCAACGAAAATGACTGTTTTTCATAAAAATATTAGGATCATACAAAAAAACCATCAAGATAAGTAATAACAATGATATTGTTGTATCATATCCCCAATGGATCAGAAGTTATATCAATATTTATTGTCATTGATGAAATAGAACACCATTAAAAGATCACTAAAACATTATTGAGTGTATGCATTACACCTTCATATCCCCCTCTAAAATCCAAAAATAGAAAAAAATTATGTGAAGAACATTGTTTGAAAATAACCCTCAAAACATATAATAGAATTTTCAAAGTAGTGCTGTTCCATGATTGTAGTAAATTCTATTCATGTCATCTAAGTTAAAAACATTCTTCTCATTCCTATATAAATAATTAAAAAACATACATCATTTAGAAAACAATTAGATGTTTTCTCTTAAAATTATATTTTAAAAATTCAAACATTGCTAAAAATGAATTTAAACAAAAATAGGTGAATAGAAAAAAAATTATTTAAAGAAAACATTGATATGGATGAAAAAGGTTTTTCAACCAAATAGAGAAATACAATTCGTTTACCTTAAATAATATTTTTTGTATTTTGAGTACATAAGGTGAAAAAATTGAATGGAAAATATTTATTCCTATAAAATAAATATAGTGTAAGTACATTTATTAGTTTTCTATGATATATATCATAAGATTTCATCATCAGAGACATAATAAAAAGTATTACCAATAAAAAATTAGACTTTAGCATAATATTCTAGCCACCTTGGTAGCATTTTAATAAAAATAAAAAAATGAAATGAATAACCCTATATGTGAATTTAAATACACAAAAATTCCCTTAAATAAATGATCAAATACATTCCTGGACATTATATACACTACATAAAATAAATAAGGGTTTTATATAGAATTCATCTCACCAAAATAAAATTGAGATGAAAATACATTACCGTATGTCCAAATTCCTTAATATGAATAGGATACTAAATTATAATAAATATATATTTATCATAAATATACTATTAAATTATTCTAATAACATATATGATTTAATTTTTTAATTTTATCACATTATTTATCATGTAATTATAATAATTACTCATCTTAGTGTATTTTCATTGCTTTTATGTAATTTTGGTTCTATAGTTTTTACCATTGTACTTTCATCATGGTTCTATAATCTTTATAATTTTATTTATTCTATAAATATATTATATATTTATTGTGTACATGTTTATATTCATTCTTAAAATATGGAGATAGAAAAATTAATTACCTCATTCATGATGAAGGTTAGTCGTACGTATGCTTAAACATTGTTTCCATTTTTTAACTGATGGAACAAAAGAAAGGTAAATAATAAATAACCATTATAGAATAATTATTATATATTATATATCTAATATATTTATTAGATACAAACTTATTTTTATCCAAAATTACATAAATTAAAAATAAATCACATCACTTTATAGAGGTGGTAGTTCACAAGTATGCACGACTGTTGTTATAATTTTCCAATGATATAGACCATAAAAAGGATGATTTTATTTTACCATTATAAAAGAAATATTATTTCATAAGTATCATCTATAAACATTAAACCCATAATAATTACAATCCATTAAATATGGTAATGACAAATGAATTGTATCGCTACGTGGAGATGGTATGTTGTAGGTATACACATGAAATATTTTTTACATCATATGTGATGGAATTATGGGTAATAAAGGTGGTTTCATAATAATTTTAATCATTTAATATATTAAGGATAATAAATTTATTATTTCATAAAAAATATAATAGATTTAAAAGATGTAAAACAATTAAAAATAAAATTATAGTTTAAATTTAATACCAATTATTTGAAGTATATCCTTTTTATCTCCTCTTATGAGAAAAATGGTTGGTATTTTGGAATGACCACCCCATATATAATGTGTCTAGAGGAGTGTATAATAGAATAAGTTAGTAGTTTATGATATAGAAGGATCAATGTAGTTTTAATATGACAAAATAATGTTCCCTTTTATAATATTAGAGAGGGGCGCCCCTAGGATTTCTTAAAAGATTAAAATATATTAAATTTGTTCTCTAAAAAATAGATAATAATGAAATAAAACTTTTCTTGGAATTTTATTTTTGACCATATCATATCCATGTTCGCATATTTTAATATTGTTTTTTATGTAATATAATAATTTTTTTTGAAATATTGTTATTTCAACATCATACACAATTCAATCTATTTCTCAAAAAACACATAAATGAAAATTTATATTTGAATTTAATTATTTAAAGTAAAATTTATATTTCATAATAATATAAAACATGTTTTAAACAACTTTAATCTCTCAAATTATATTACTTTTAATAATTTTTAAATAATTTAATATATGTTTAATTAATTAAGGAAATAATATATCTATGTAGGATATGAATTTAAGGTCATTATATAATTACAAAAAAATAGAAATAAATTTCTATAATAAATATCATTTAATTATGATTAAAATATATACATATATTCATTTATAACATTATTTTTTCCAAGTTTTAAATCATAAGACATTTAAATCTAAGAGAGTGACATTTAGTAACTTTTTATCATTAAAATATTATATTGGTGATTTTCATCAAATATCATCCATTAAGAAACTCAACTTCGATTATGAGGTGATAATTGTTGAATTAAAATCAACCAATTTGAATTATTATGAACAATTATTTCCTTATCAATTATTTTGGACATATATTAACCCAATTTACCCTTTACCATGGTGATAAATGTTTTCACATTTTCTATTTATATTAACGAAAATAAAAGCGATCTATATTCAAAATTTAAACCAATTAATTTTAAATATGTAATATATTTTATTAAATTCAATTTCTATATGTTAAAAAAATTAATATTCAAAATACGTGTGCAACACCTAATGAATATTTATTTTTTGAATAGAAACTTTTAAACAAAAAAGCTAGTTCCTTTATATCACATGATTATAAAAATATTAAATTAATTATAAATATGTGATTAAAAATGATATATATATATATATAATTTAAATCATTCACCTATAGTCAATAATTTAATTTAATTAGATAAAATTACATTATGCACATACAAACAGTTTTTTTGAAAGTATATCATTTACATTCAAATTTTTTTCCATTTCTAAAAAATTCTTATCAAATGATATAATTTTAGTAAAATATTAAAAAATATATTTTCATATTTTAATCAATATTATTTATACGATACAATATAATGGAAAAGTGATAATTTTATATTTAAATAATAATATTTTCTTAGTTTATCACAGTTCGTTTAAACGTAGTGTTTCATATAATATAATAAATCAAAGACAAAAATCTATTTGCTAAAGAATATTTCATAAAATCAAATGATTCTACATTATAACACCCATAAAATTAATTTCACCTTTAAATATTCATCACTCTAAAACAAAAAATTGAGGATTCAATTGTTTCATTACATCATCGAGTTCCCATATAGCTTCTTCGAATTTGTGATTTTGGAAAATAACATTCACCATATTTATGGACATGTTTCATAGTACATTATCTCTATAATAAATGATTTCAATTTGTTATTCCTCTTCATAAAGATAATGCTCATGTTATATTACCTCTATGTTTAGTATAAGGGATGTATCAGTTATGAACTTCCTTAGGAGAGTATATAGAAAAAATTACTACATTGAGAGTGGTTCGATGAATGTTCTAAGTGATAATTTACCACACCAGCTCAATCAGGAATCTGGAATGGAATAATATACATATGTATTAGTTTTTCAGCCATTAAAAATATCATAACCTTATTCAATTGATACATTTTTTAAATAAATTTATCACCAACTTCAAATTCTAGGTTATTTAGATGATATTTAGTATAAATTCTCTATTAAATATGAGATTTTATTATTTGCTACTAAATGGATATTACCTTTTCTATAATTTCCCCATTTATATTATGTGAATATAGATTTATTTCTATAGTATCACCTCCTTATATTGTAATTATAATCTTTTTTTAATAGATATACATATAAGAGGCCATATGAATGCCCATTGTAATGTTATTATTGTATGAAAACACAACTAGTGTAAGGTGTTTATCCCAACCTCCTTCAAAATCCATAAAACACAGTCTCACCATTTAACCTATTATTTTATTTTTTCTATCAAAATTACCATATATTAGAGGATGAAACATTAACACTCAGCCATTTTATAGAGATGTGAATCTTTTTTCGTTGCGTTCAGTACTTTTTGTTTGGGTTTTTCTTTAGGGTGTGTTTTGAAAAAAAATATAACAGTGAATTAAAGAGGGAAGTGTATGGTTGGATCATGATTTAATTAAGCATGTTCCTTGAGCTAAAAAATCATGAATTCCTAGATAAAGGTGTATTTCAGGGATAGTGCACTATTTTTCAAGCTGTGTTCCATAAAAGGATAAATCATGAACCCCTTAGAAGGGGAGAAATGCTATGGTGAATAGTTTTGGGAAACTATTCTCCTCGAGTAGAAAACATTGCGTACATGATTTTAATCAACCAAAAATTTGTTTTAAAATTTCCTAATCCCCCATTTTAACTCATATTTACCAATAACCCAACCTCAAATTCCATTTCACAATTTTAGATCTCCGTAGATAGATTCCAAGATATTTTGAAATCTGTTAATCACGATTTAAATGACATATTAAAGATCTTCATCCCCCCAGTAAGAGGATCTAAACATGTGGGGTTTCCATTCTCTTTCCAATCACATGATAATTATTTATAAGGAGGTTATCCTATGAATTTTTTATATATATCCTAGATTTTTATATCAAGATATTTGATTAGGGGATAATGATTGTTTGAACATGAATTAGGGTTTATGATTCAGATCTTGTTCTACGTCAGTGCGCCGAACAAATTGGTAATTTTCATTAGACGATGTCTCATCAATGAAATGAGGCATGTGGTTTATTATTTAAATATCATTTTCATAATTTTACTTACATGAACATGAATATAGAATTTATATTATATTATTAGAAATTTAGTTTCTTATATATAATAAATTAATTAGTGAATTATTTAATTAAATGTAATAAATTGAGAAAAATTAATAGTTGGATTAATTATTAGAATATTTAATTATAGTAATTTAGATATAATTTAGATTAATTGATTTGGGTTATTAATTCTTTAATTAATTATAATGATATTGAGTCGTTTTATTAGAATATTTAATTGATGAATTAATTTTTGTATTATTGGGATTGTGGATTTTGATAAATCAATTAGTGAATTAATTAGTGGATTGATGTTCTTAATTAAGTAGTGAATTAATTAATCAAATTAATGTATTAATATAATTTTTGAATGGTAATTAAATTTTTTAGATTAATTAATTTGTGAACTAATTAATTAAATTGATGTACTTAATTATTTGTGGAATTAATTTTGGGGATTTTTTTGAGGAACTATTATTTGAATTATTAATAGAATACTATAATTATGGATTTTTTAATCTTGATTAATTAATGGGTAAATTTAATCAATATGTTTTTTTGATATATTCAACAGTAAAATTATGAATGGTAATAGTGGAATTCAGTCATGTATTATGAAATAGGAATTGTAACAATGGAAATTAATTATGGAATGATGTATGGTAACAATGGAATTCAATCATTTATAACAAAATATTAATTGTAAAAATGGAATTTGATTATGAAATTAATAATTGTAATAGTGGAATAAGGTTATGTAAATTGTAATGTTAATGCTAAAATTAAATTTATTTATGAAATGATGAATTTTAAAAGTGGATTTTAATTTTTTATTATGAAATATGAATTGTTAAAATAGAATTAAATTAATAAATGATCAATGCTAACGGTGGAATTCAGTAACGTATTATAGATAAGAATGATAAAAATGAAATTATGTTATGAGTTATGAATTTTGACAATGGAACTTAGAAGTATATGTACTGACATAGGTGTCCTTGGGAATCTGGTGGGATATGTGGTAAAACAAACAATATTTGAATAAATGTAAATTGATCTATCTATTTTCAGTATTTATTCATTATATAACAACATACTCCATTTTGTATTTATATTTTAAAATATATTGTTGTTGGTGGCCTAATTAGTTTTACTCACACCCTACACGAGCTTCCTCATTAGTACTCGAATAGATTTCATGTCGGTAGGATAGGATAAGGGTAAAGACCACATATCAGATGGGTACATAGGGATGTAGCATAGATGAAAGAACAAGATGGGGTTTGGGACCTTCTTGGAATGTTTAATGATTCATTAGTTTTGAATTGAATTTTTACACTTGAGGCTAATTTTTCAATGGAATATTTACAATCTTGTTTTTCGGTTGTAGTTTTTGAATTTATCAGCCTGTGATATTTGTACTATTATGGTTATGGTTATATGTTATTCTGTTATTTTTTCTTATTTTCTATTAGTAAATCACATTATTAAAAGAAAGTGTAGTCTCCCCATGATTGATATTAGATAGTCGTAGCTAGCCAGAATCCTCTTCCATATGGGTAGGCACACTTGGGGTCATGTGAAGGATCGGTTTGTGTCATTGATGTGTGGAACCCAGATCAGGATGTTATAAAGTAGTATTTGATGAGATTTATTCTCATTTAATTTTTTTTTCATATTTGAGAATAATAGATAGGAGACTATGAAGATTCATAACATGGTTAGGACCTCATGCATGGGAGTAGCTTTCCCATGTATAGTGGGGAACCCAAGTACCCATGGTGGGATAGTTTTCATTATTTTTTTTTCTATTATAGATGAATTTTGTTCCATATTGCTTGACCCACTTTTTGAGGGATGCCATTATTATTTGGAGTTTATTAGATTTGAATCATGGCCTAGTATGGAATGAGATTTGAGTATTCATGCATCATTATAGGATCTCAGGATTATTGTTACATGAATAATTTTAGGCACACGTGAAAAAATAGGTTATCAGTTTTTTGTTTAACAATATCTATTTTTCCTTGTATATGAAATTGAATTGAAAAGGGTTAATAATTTGAAATTGAGAAATATTTTAAAACATATCATGATTAAAATAAATGAATTTTTAACTGAGAAAATTTAATAATTATAATATATTCGACCTTGTTATCTAAGAACTACGATGGGATGGTAAAGGGTAGTGATAGCACATTGTTTTGACTGTGTGGAAGGGTTTGTGGAAATGACTTGTTGTGGTACATTTTGTTTCCCATAAATGTGTTAGTATGTCACATGAGTTATAAAACATGTATTTTTAAGTGTAATGATATTATTCCATGAAAATGTTTATAGAGATGATGATAGGAAGACATTGCTATAGATGTTCTCGCAATATTGGAACCAGAGGCACCAATAGTGTCAGGTGAGGAATAAAGACTGTTGTTCCATGAGATACTTGATAATTTCATGCAGTTTATGGAAAGGGTATGAATGTGGTATACAAAGAACATTCCTAACATTATATGTTAGTTCTATTTTCACCACCCATTGAATTTTAATAGAGACTGTTCACCTCAGGGAGGTGAGTTTTAGATTGAGTTCATCAAGTCTATACTTGTCCATTTTTCTACTATTACTGAGAAGTGGATTGAGTTTTCCACATATATTCTATGAGGAATAGTGAATAATTGGTCAAATCACCATTCCTAGACTACACATTATGATAGTATGTTATGGAAGGAATTTTTGTAAAATTTCATAGAGAATATCTATCTAGAGAGGTTGAGGAAGGAGAGTGTAGCTGAGTTCATGAGGTTGAATCAAGGGGGTATGTCCATGATAGACTATAGTGGATGATTTTTGGATATTCAATGCATTTACCTATCATTTTCTGGGATGAGACATATGTGGTGATTATATTCTAGGATGGACTAAAATCATAGATTTTGACCTAGGTTATCATCTTTCAGTTATATAAGTTCACTAAGTTGGTGGATTAGGCTCTCCGAGATGTGGGGAACATGAAGGAGTCTTTTAGTTCATGACATGTGGTTTCTTCTAGAAGGTCAAGAGATAAGTATTATAATAGAAATAATGTCATTTTGAGGGTGTTCTCTTGGGTTAGTATGATGTTAGTTCATTTATTTAATATATTAGAGACTTTATCAACAAAGAAGTTGAGATATTTATAAGTTTGTGAAATAGAATGTCTTCACAGGGTTCTAATGAAATTTTCTGACAATGAATAATGTTTTACATCCGAAATCTGGAAGGGATTATAAATGAGTCCTGGTACAAAAGTTTTTTGGGTATGACCTTCCACCCATAGAGAGATGGGAAGTCAGAGTGTTCTATTTATGTTCTTGTGGATATACAATGAGCATGAGTCCTAGACCTTGGTGGGAAATGCAAATAGAAGCAAGAATTTTTTGAAATATAATGTAACAACGATTATCAAGATACTATACAGATGAAAAATAATTTTAACTTAATGTTATTCCATACAGATAACCTATATTGTGGAAGGAGGGTGTTGAGTCAGAGTGATTGGGACCAAATCTCTTAAAGTAAATGTCATAGTAGGAATAAATAAATCAAATGCATACGGTTATGCCTCAGAGTAAAAAAGATTCATACTATGATAGAAATTGATGAATACTAGAAGTTATAGAGGGTGATTGTGTATTCCTTTAGATGTCACCTAGATTTGGTCACCATGGGATATTAATATTTAGAAAGTTACTGCCCATATTTGTTATAACGTTTGAGGTTGTGGATGAATCATCCTAGTGGCATACTGATTAACTCTACCACAAAGATACAGAGTTACAAATGATGTTTTCCACATGTCTAAACATTAGTGCTATCACCCGGACATTATCATGTGATTGATGTAGATTATATATACATTTAGATAGATGCATAATTTTTGGATAATATGATAGGTTTTTTAGATCACAAAGGGAAATTTTTATAGTGATAGAAAATGTTTATAGTTTATGTAGAAAACCTATCGAGTTTGGTGGGAAATATGGGAGATAGAAACAGATATTTGATATTAGTGAAGAAATATTTTTTTCATGGAATCTTATTGAATCTTAAGAGTATAGATCATGGATGAGAATTTATAAGAATGTGAGATTGTAAAACCTATGCCTTTTTGGGAAATGTATCATGCTCATTTATAGGTACTATTTTTATTTTTATTGTGTACATTTCATTTGGGTTTTTTACTGGGGTGTGTTTTAGTAAAAATTTGTGAAATATGGAAGAATGAGGGAAGTGTGTGGTTGGTGTACAATTTTTCATAACCTTGAACCTGGGCCAGAAAAGAATGCAACCCAATACATATATTTTATCCAAGGAGTGTTTATTATTTTTCAAAACTTGAACAACAAAATGTGAATATGTTCACCCCCTAGAAGACATGCACAATTAAGCCATGTAGTTTGGGTAAACCATGTGTATGGGATTTTAGTCCCCCAAAAATTAGTTTTAAAATTTACCAAGTCCCCATTTTAACCCTTAATCACCACTAACTAATCCACTAATGCCTTTTCCTTATTTTGGAGCCTTAAAGAGAAATTCCAAGCCATTATATCCTTTTTTGCTTCATGAATTGAATCCCTTATTGATTATTTTCACCCCTCCTAGTAATGGGATCACATCCGATGTGTTTTCGGTCATCTCTCCCATAAAATAATGTTATATTATAGGATGTTATTATAGATTTTTTTGGATCTAAATCTTGGATTTTTTTGATCTAGATCTAGGATATTGTGATCTTTCTTGTTCAATATTGAATTAGGTTTTAAGATCCACAAATCATTCTACATTATTGTGCAACAAAAATTGGAGATTTGTAATTGATGATCGCTCATCCAAAACATAATTTATGTCTTATATTATTCAAATATAATTGTCTTGATTTAAATTATGTGTATGTAATTATTGAATTTATATTAGATACTTACCAATTGAGATTCTTAGATGGAATTAATTAATTATTGAATTATTTAATTATTATTTGGGAATTGAGAATAAATATTTGTTCAATTTATTATCAGAATATTAAAATTTGGTATTTGAGGAACAACTGAGCGTGATTGGTTTGAGATAATTAATTTATGAAATAATTTTAAAGATATTGTATTGTTTGATAGTAATAGTTAACTTTTCAATTAATTATCAGATTATTTGAATTATGTATTTTCAATAATTAATTAATTAATTAATTAATGGGGGTAATGTTCTGAATTTACTAGGACATTATTTTAGGCAGTTGATATGATAAACTAACTAAATAAGTAGTAATGAAATTGATCTGATTAATTAAATGGTGAATAAATTAATGGGATTTATGTGCTTGATTAGTTAGTGAACTAATTTATTTGATTTGTGTGATAAACTAATTTTTCAAATAATAATGAAAAGATATGTATATGGAATTGTAAATTTGGAATAAATAATTGTTGAAATTATTCAATTTGATTTTCTGATGTATTTGACTTTGAAATTATGAATGGTAAAAGTGGCATTCATTCATTTATTATGAATTATGAATGCTAAAAATGGAATTCAATTATGAAATGATGAAAGGGAAAAAGAGAATTCAATCATATATTTTGAAATATGAATGTTAACAATGGAATTTTATTATGAAATTATGAATGGAAAATGTATAATTCTGTAATGTATTACTAAATATGAATACAATAATGGAATTAATTTATGAAATGATTAATCGTAACAATGGTTTTCAATCATGAATTAAGAAATATGAATGGTAAAAATGAATATAAACTATGATATGATATATAGTAATAGTGTAATTCAATCATCTGTTTGAGATATAATTGGTAAAAATGTAATTTAGTTATGAGTTATGAATTGTAACAATGAAATTTAGATGTATATGAAATGGCTCAGGTGTCATCAGGAACCCGATGGGTTATGAGGTTAAAAAAGTATATTTGAATAAATTATAATTGTAACACCCCAGGTAAATAAAGAATATGACATTTTTGTATTTATCCATTTTTGTGAATAAAATATTAATATGGCTTTAAAGGGGACGCTATGCTCGATGGCGTACCCAATACGCAACAACGAGTTTCTTGGGAATCTTACGTTGCACTCTAATAATAAAATAATAGTATTTCAAATGGTAGTTAACATGTAGCCGTTGTATTGGCGGGAATGGATATAAATAACTAAAATATGATTATATATTTTTTATAAATGTTTTTACATTTATCCAATAAAAGAAAAAGTCTTAAAATATGGAAAGAATTCAATTTTTAGGTGTATATGCCCTAGTTTTCACTAAAGGTTCACTTATCGCCTTTTAATGGAGAACTGTCATTAAATATAGTTTTGATCACTCTTATACATTCTTTTGGACCAAATAAAACTCTTAATAAGAATCGAGACATCAAATTTTACTTTGTGTAATTTTTTGGTATTTTTCCGATAAAGTTCATTTTTTAATGAATAGTGTAAAATGCTGTATTTTAATTCAAAACCACTTTTTAATCTAATTTATTTATATGATTAGATAATATTTTGAATTGTTTTTAAAGTGAAATTAGAAAATTTTTTTACCATTAAATCCGATAGTGGTCGTTGAAATTAATTTCACTTTGAAATCAGACTTAAACTAGTGTCAATCTTTTGATATTTATTGTTTTATAAAAACACGCTATTTGCTCTGACAGCGGAAATTAATTATTAAATTAAATAATGTGACTAATATGTTTTGAATTTTGTAAAATGGACTTCATTTTTGAAATCAGAATATCAAATATAGCTTATGGTGAATTTTTGGGATTTTTCTAAAAAACTTCAGTTTTTGATGAATAGTGAAACCACTAAGTGGTACTTATAAAAACTGATTTTCCATTTAAATGAAATTTTGCCATCATTGTGTTTTGAATTTTGAAAATCCGACATACATGGTTGTCATTAGTATGTAAAATGTGGTTCAATGGGATGAAAATAATTTTTTGGTGAATAGTAACTTTTTTTTTCATTAATCGCGATTAGTGGTAATTAGTGTAGTTTAAGGTATAATTAATACTTTAATAATATGAAATGACCTAGACACATGTCCCAACCCCATTGGTTGTGTCATGGCCGACCAAGACAAGCCATGGCCTAACTTGGGGACCCCATGGATCCACTTTTGTTGGGAAATAACATAAAATAATTTTTATTTAATGTTAAAGTGAAAATGACACTAACATAAATTGTTTTACTAAAACAATTATTAAGTGGGGTTATACAAGTCCAAATTTCGATTATAAATAGTCATTGGAAAGCTAAAAATATTTCCTACATCATAGTATTTTTTTATAATTTTTAGACATTAAATAAATTAAATTAATTATGACATAATAATGATGCAGTGATGACATCATTATTTGACGATTTAAATAAAATGGAAGGATAATGTAACATCTATGAACAAAACATGTCCAAAGCAAATTGGATGAGTGTATTTCGAACCCTTATCACCTTATCCACTAATTCTATCAATGTGGGAACTTTTAAAACCGAAACACATTTTCAAATAATGTAATATTTCATTGCTTTCCAAAAGTGCCCCTCCTCTCCTCTTATAAAAGGCCCCCACCTCTACCTCTTTTCCCACACCCCTAAAGCCTTTGGCTCGGCCAACCCCTGCCCATTTACTCTATCAAAATCCCTCTACTCATCCTAGAGGATTCCCTTTGGGCAGAATCCTTTCAAAGGAAGCCTTTAGTCTCAAATCAAAAAGAGTTACACTTTTAAAGGTAATTCATTCTCTCATGTTCATTTGTTTTATTTTGCTTCTCCAACCCCCTAATCTATTTTTATTTACTTCTTTTGTAACAACACCAGTATCTTCAATATACTAGGATGTTGTTATAAGATTTATTTGAGCTACACTCTCACACAACTACATCAAATGGTTAAAGAACATACGGTTTCCGTGGATGGTGAAATCCTGCCTCCCGAAACGATGATTGTTCAATACTCATTTAACACCTTCAAAGGTGGCCATTATGATGTCACTATTTTTATATATGATATATAGTATGTTTATGTTTTCCTTAAGATTCTGTTTTTTTGCATTTTGGTCAAACCTTTATGGTTCCCATTATGGGTAAACACGATATCTTCATTTAAGGAAGTGCGGACTACCGCCCCCTCAAAGTGATTTGATTCGTTAAAATACCATATGTGGGACATATAAAGGATGGAACTATGATATTAAATATGATATTATACTGGAATTATAATATACCTTTATATCATTATTATTCCATTCTATAAAATATGAATAGAAATGAAAGTAGCGTTCATGCGTACGTACGGCTTACTGTCTCCATGAACGGTGCATTTCATTTCTTACCTCTAAATGATTATGTAATGTTATAAATGCATGAATGTACTAGATATATATGACATATATTATATCTACAACATGAATAAAATTCTGGATATAACAAACATTTGGCCACATGAACAACATGTAATTGTAAGAAGTCCACTTTCGACTTAAGAACCAAATACCGACAAAATGAACATTATTAACTTAAATGATTACATAATGTTCACAACATGTCAATAATTGATATAAAAGGAATAATGAAATTGGAAAAGGTTCTTAAGCAAATAGAAATTAACTCAAGTTTATTATTCAGGACGTTAAAGAACGATCGAGTCAAGTCGGACCCGAGGTAAGCGATCATACACCTCTCTTTCTTTTTAAGTACACTCTTTTATGTCATTCCTTTTAAGCTCATATTTCTTATGATTGGGATGTTCTTTTATATTAATCCTACTGTACTTATTATGTTCATATGATGAGAGACCCTTTTTCCTCTCATCAATCCATTTTGGAAGTTTTGAGTGGCGCCGTTAGGCTGCCGAATTTTCGTAAGGGATTTTTCATCTCACTTTTATTCCCGTGAGATTTATGCTACATTCTCCACAAATTCCATTTATTGGTGTATGTACTGCCCATTATTCTACTATTTGTGTAATATACTTTCGTTTATGAGTATTTACATCAATGATCTATTGTCCTTCTTTCATGGGTTGTATGTTTTGAAAGATACCCAAGTCGGTAAGGGAACCTTTCACCCTCCTCTTTTTTAAAAGACTTCTTTTGTTGGGTCTTTTAATTTACATATTGTTATGTTGGGATATGTTCTCATATATCCTTATTGATGTAAATTTTATGTTCAAGTGATGAGATACACTTTTTATCTCTCATCAACTCATTTTGATGTGATGCCGTTAGGCTGTCAAGGGAAGTTTTTAACCCAATTTCGATTTCTTTGGGTTGAACATGTAGTCATTGAATATGTCATCCATTGAATATGTGTGAATGACCTTTTATTGTTTTACACTTAATATCCACTTATATTGGGTGTATTTATATTTGTCACACATATTTTTGAGTTGGATTTGTCCTTAATTTAAGGATACCTTCTTTGTAAGGGATTTCATTACATTTTACATCCCTATTGAGAATTCATTGTTGTTATGCACCAATTCACTCTTATATGGTGTATATACTGTCCTTTGGAATATTTTATCATGAATTCCTTTATTCTCATGATATTACAAAGTTTTGACTAAATGTTATTCCTCAATTATTGTATTCAAGTGTCTCTAATTTTGGTAAAACCCCTTTAACCAAAATATCGTTTTAAATATTTTAATTATTTGTTCTTGTTAATATCCATGTTTTCAAAATGGTTTTAAGGATTTATTTATATGGATATTAATGGTTTAAAATTTTAAAAGCTTCAAGGTGGTATGGGACACTTTGATTCAAAAATATCTTTATTAAATGTTTTAAATGGTTTTGGAAATGATTTCTTTTTGTATGGATTCATTATTTCAATATACTAAAATGTTATATTGTGATTGAAATGTGGAAGTGTTATGTATCCTTTATGCATGTTTTATGTGATACATTTATGTTATGGTTCTTGGGCATTGTTATGAAAACGGGTGGTTCCGTGATAAACTAAGGGTGGGTGAGCCCGATATAGCTCTCCAATGCATTGGGTAACGCGAAGGAGTGAAACGTTAAGGTTTCTCCGAAGAGATTTGGTTGCGCCCAAATTTACCCTACGGTAAAAGCGATCGATGTAGTACATGTAGGGGTCGAGTCCACAGGGACCGAAGAAGTAACCTTGAGACGCTATGATTTGGTGAAGGATGGGCTATGAAGTAGCCAACTTTGGTTTTTATTTTGGATGGTTTTAAATAACACTAAGAAACCTACGTGAATTCAATTCAATGAAAATGGGTTGATCTAGGATTATGCTCGGGGTGGATTGAATGAATTTTACTTCTTTATACAATTTTGGTTTTATTAATTCTTGATGAATCCATTCTTCAAAAATAACACTACCTTCATCATTTTCTGGTTTGGTGCTTACTAAACACAATTACTAATCCCCTATACACTTAGAGAACCAAATTCATGATCTCTCCGAGGTATATGGTCATTTAGTAATTGAATTTATTTTTCTCAAACACAGTAAAGATGAAGAGTAGAAATAACTGAAAAACGGATGTCTTAAATTAATTATCCAATTAACAACAATTCGTTCATAAAATAACATTCAATCCAGCCTTCGCATCCTCCTAATATCAACCCATTAAGGGTTTATCCCTCCATTGATGATATACTCTCAATGGTGGGCGGAAGATGGCTAACAAGAATTGGATTGAAGAAATTAAAACCGCGGAAATAACGAGCACTCCTCCGTGTGTGTGAATGAAATTCACACCTATGTGTGAACTAATTCACAACAACAAAGAGATATCACTGTGCTTTGTGATTATAAAGTTTTAATAAATGAAATGGAAAATATATAAGAGAAGAAGTTGATTAAGAACATAAAGATACAAAAAAAAACTTACATGGAAATGGAAAACATTACAAATGAAATTTGGAAGCAAAACATTACAATGAAACAAAGCATCCAAGATGATAAGAAAAATTTTCACCCCCATTCCCTACACCAATAGCTACTTATATAGGAATATTAGGAGCCTTAGGTACATCCCCCAACAATTAATTCACCCCTCAACAATTAAGAGAGTCAAAAGGAAATTGACATTTCGAAGTTGACCCGGAAAACTGTCCAGATTCGTCCTCCATTTTGACGTATGAATTCGAAATTGAAGAATGCCGAGTCCGGAGGTGTCATAAATATAAAATATCTTAGTCCATGTGTCCTCTATGAGATGAAAAAATTTCAGGAAATTTCGCTCCGCATTTTGGATGTTATGGTCGAAATGGTGGAACGGAGTTCTGCGCATTAATGACGAGTCCACCATTTAAATCTAAACTTCAGATCCCTTTATCATCATGATAACATCAGAAGTAGCTCCGGCCACAGTTGAATAAAATTATCCTCATATTTTTATCTTTCTACTGTATAAATTTTAGCTTCATTGGGCTTGGTTTCTGGGCCCCACATTTGTTTGATGGGCCTTAGGCCCATTATGCTTTTTCCAGCATGTTTCTGCCTTCAGGCGCAAAAGTCTCCATCTTCCTTTGGGATTCATCCATCGGACCTAAAAGAGACAATGTTCCAAACAAAGGGATCAATCATATCCCAAAATTTCAAATTAAAATGATGAAAATTGTAATTTCCACAAGAAAATTATTGAGTGGGCCCAAATTGACATTTTAAGCATGAATTGCACAATGATGGGAAATGAAGTTCAATTTCTGAATTGGACTAAAATTGATGTTTATGAACATTAAAAAACATTAATATTAAGATCTTAACAATGAATATTATCCACTTTCAGTGACTAATCACACCCCCCAACTTGAGTTTTGCTAGTCCCGAGCAAAATAAATTAAAAATATGAAATCCAAATCCCCTTTTTCAAAAACATTTAAATACACATTACTCACTCAAATATCTAATACCAAAAAAATTATGAAAACACATCAAAATCATTTAAAACAAGCTAGGTCCATAAGCATATCCCAAGCCCAAGCCCATTCCTTTGTTCAAATTCATCGCCACATTTCATCCAATTCCAATTAAGCATGATAAAGTGTTGTGCATCATAAAAGATATGGGGCCCATTTTATTGTTCAAGGGGAAAAAAATGGAAGCGCTAGGTGGGAATCACATTAAACCTTAAGATGAGTATCCTTTTTTTTTTGATTTTTTTGATTTTTTTTTATTTTTTTAACCACAATAGATATGAAAAGACTAACTCTGGGCAAGACAACTATGGAGTCACAATCCCCAAGTGCCGGACGCCGCGCATTTTGTCAATTTCATGCTCTACAATAGAGATATAAAGCCTAACTCTGGGCAAGACAACTATGGAGTCATGATCCCCAAGTGCCAGACGCCACGCATTTGGAAAAAACATTGCTCTATGTGGTCTCTTTTTTTTTGTTTTTGTTTTTTTTTGGATACTCAAATTAAACTAAAAGTGACCCCAGAACCCTATGCTATAATGAAAGGGACCCAAGAACTCAAATTTACACCCACGATCCAGTAGACGTGCATTGTGGAATTTTTATTAAGAGGATGAAAATGTAAACTTTGAAAAATCGCATCGGACAACCGCACTTTCCAAAAACTATGCTCATGAACTTAAACTTGCATTAAAATCAGAATCAAGGAATGCAAAATTTATTTGATATCCAATTTTAGAGTTTGCAATGTGTTTTTATCATGTTTAAGGTTAATGGAATTTTTCTTTTCATGCATGTTTTTATTCAAAAAAAAATCATTTTTTTATCCCCCCCCCCCAACTTAGAATAACACTGTCCCCAGTGTTTAAAGAAAAGAAAAGTTAGAAGGGGGTAGGAGAGGAGTTCAAAGAATAAATTTAAAATGAAAATCATGGAATGAAGTCACCTGGTGGTTGATGATGATAGCGCATGCCATAGGCTCCCTTCAATCCTGGATTTGAGTCTCAACGTCTTGGATGGTGGCGAATGGATTTTCCTTATGGATTTCAACATGTCCTTTTTTTAACCTATAAAAAAAAACAAAATAAACTGATGATACATTGTCTTCTTTATATTTTCTGGGTAAGGTATTACTCAAAGATCACACCACGTGACACGGATGAATATGGAGCTCTCCTTTCATACCCATCCTTACTCATAAAAGAAGAACAGGTCAACAGTCTATGTTAATTTATTATATGAAAAAAATGATTCAATATTATTAGAAACATGAAAACCATGAGTTGCCTCCCATGCAGCGCTTTTGTTTAACGTCGTTAGCTCGACTTGAACCCCCCAACTTATCCAATTCCAACTTTCAAAAATTTAATGAACCCATATTTCTCCACTTCAACAAGATTGAGATTGATTGTTTTTTTGAAATTTGTTTCGTATGAAATCATATTTTCTATAATGATTGGTAAAATCCAAGGAATATCTAAAATGGTTGATCGAGTTGTTTCTATAGTCTTTCCTAAGACACCAAGGATCATTCCTACATTATTGATTTCATGATATGGATGAATGACAACTGAAATTTATTGTTTATCACCTATGATGGGATGCCTCGGTGGGGAAGTAAGGACATTGATTTTGAGTTCAGGTTGGATAGGACATTTAAACACAGATAAGGAATTAGAATCAAAATTAATTTCATTTTCAGCATTTCCCAACACAATTGGTTCCATTTGAATTGAAGATTCAACCCCAAAGTTTTCTAGATGAGTTTCATGAATGGGTATGGGTTTGATGTTTGTGATTTCTCCTAATGGTTCAGTGATTGGTGTATCTGAAAAATCATCATTGTATAAATATTCCGAACATTCAATCTCTGAAGAAAAATTTCCCTCTTGTGAATTCATGAAATCAATTTCATCCCGATTTAAACACTTGTTAAAAATTCCTTGATCTTGTTCAGTTATCCCATATCCAAAGGTTAGTTCCTTTTTCAAATCATGAGAGGTTTTTGGGATAAAAGATTCATCTATCAATGATGAGGAAAGAACATCTTGAGTGGGAACGGGTTCCTCAAAAGTATTAAAGCTTTGTAATTCTAATCTGAAAGATGAAACTTCTGAATTCATTTTATCCATTTTTTCACACAATTGTTCAAGAATTTTTTCAGGATTAGGGTTGATATATGTTTGTACATCATGGACTTCCTCATTATTTATCTTTTCAATCATTCTTGATAGGTATGGAAATTGATCTTGTAAACATTCAACATCCCATTGACTGTACATCTCATCTGGTGTGGTGTATTCAATTAAGGATTGGTCAATGAAATTCCCTATGAGAGGTGTTTCCCAATGTTGATTTCCGACTTGATTACAGCATTGATTTATGAAGGGGTATTTTGAAGGATAATCCATTTGAATTGATTGAAAATTAGTTTTGGGGTTTTTTTGGACACACAGAAATAGAAAGGGGAAAAGAGAAGAGAAATTAGGGTGAGAATAGAGAATTTGGGGTGAGAAAAGAAGATGTGGGTCTAAGGAACTTACTTGGGTCCCCGGCAACGGCGCCAAAATTTGGTTGCGCCCAAATTTACCCTACGGTAAAAGCGATCGATGTAGTACATGTAGGGGTCGAGTCCACAGGGACCGAAGAAGTAACCTTGAGACGCTATGATTTGGTGAAGGATGGGCTATGAAGTAGCCAACTTTGGTTTTGATTTTGGATGGTTTTAAATAACACTATGAAACCTACGTGAATTCAATTCAATGAAAATGGGTTGATCTAGGATTATGCTCGGGGTGGATTGAATGAATTTTACTTCTTTAAACAATTTTGGTTTTATTAATTCTTGATGAATCCATTCTTCAAAAATAACACTACCTTCATCATTTTCTGGTTTGGTGCTTACTAAACACAATTAATAATCCCCTATACACTTAGAGAACCAAATTCATGATCTCTCCGAGGTATATGGTCATTTAGTAATTGAATTTATTTTTCTCAAACACAGTAAAGATGAAGAGTAGAAATAACTGAAGAATGGATGTCTTAAATTAATTATCCAATTAACAACAATTCGTTCATAAAATAACATTCAATCCAGCCTTCGCATCCTCCTAAGATCAACCCATTAAGGGTTTATCCCTCCATTGATGATATACTCTCAATGGTGGGCGGAAGATGGCTAACAAGAATTGGATTGAAGAAATTAAAACCGCGGAAATAACGAGCACTCCTCCGTGTGTGTGAATGAAATTCACACCTATGTGTGAACAAATTCACAACAACAAAGAGATATCACTGTGCTTTGTGATTATAAAGTTTTAATAAATGAAATGGAAAATATATAAGAGAAGAAGTTGATTAAGAACATAAAGATACAAAAAAAAAACTTACATGGAAATGGAAAACATTACAAAGGAAATTTGGAAGCAAAACATTACAATGAAACAAAGCATCCAAGATGATAAGAAAAACATTCACCCCCATTCCCTTCACCAATAGCTCCTTATATAGGAATATTAGGAGCCTTAGGTACATCCCCCAACAATTAATTCACCCCTCAACAATTAAGAGAGTCAAAAGGAAATTGACATTTCGAAGTTGACCCGGAAAACTGTCCAGATTCGTCCTCCATTTTGACGTATGAATTCGAAATTGAAGAAGGCCGATTCCGGAGGTGTCATAAATATAAAATATCTTCGTCCATGTGTCCTCTATGAGCTGTAAATATTTCAGGAAATTTCGCTCAGCCGTTTGGAAGTTATGGTCTAAATGGTGGAACGGATTTCTGCGCATTAATGATGAGTCCACCATTTAAATCTAACCTTCAGATCCCTTTATCATCATGATAACATCAGAATTAGCTCCGGCCACAGTTGAATAAAATGATCCTCATATTTTTATCTTTCTACTGTATAAATTTTAGCTTCATTGGGCTTGGTTTCTGGGCCCCACATTTGTTTGATGGGCCTTAGGCCCATTATGCTTTTTCCAGCATGTTTCTGCCTTCAGGCGCAAAATTCTCCATCTTTCTTTGGGATTCATCCATCGGACCTAAAAGATAAAATGTTCCAAACAAAATGATCAATCATATCCCAAAAGTTCAAATTAAAATGATGAAAATTGTAATTTCCACAAGAAAATTATTGAGTGGGCCCAAATTGACATTTTAAGCATGAATTGCACAATGATGGGAAATGAAGTTCAATTTCTGAATTGGACTAAAATTGATGTTTATGAACATTAAAAAACATTAATATTAAGATCTTAACAATGAATATTAGCCACTTTCAGTTACTAATCAAGATTTTAGGGAATATACTGTGATGGATATTCCAAACGTAACTAAGAGGGTTACTCTCTACGTAAGAATGTTATGAATGCCTCAAGTTACCTTTATGTCTTATGATTTCTATGATTTATTCATGTTTTGATGAGGTAGGTTAAAGTGCCTATGTTTTATGGGTAAATTATGATTTCATCTTTATGTATACATGAACTCATGTTTCCTTTCCATATTTTTATGTCCCTTACTGAGCTTTTTATGCTCATCCCAAGTTTCTGAAATGTTTTTCAGGTCAAGGGGAAAGGTACATGATAAGACGATAGAGTCAAGGATGTGTTAAGAGAGAATCCATGTTTTATTTTAAATATGTTCTCGTTGATGGGAAGAATGAATATTGTCTTTTATGTAATCCACTTTGTTTAAATGTGGAATGTAATGCAAGTTTCATGATCTAATTCTCTAAAACTCTAAACCTGAAAAGATCCTCAATGTGTAATC
Source organism: Viscum album (assembly GCA_963277665.1). NCBI lineage: Eukaryota > Viridiplantae > Streptophyta > Magnoliopsida > Santalales > Viscaceae > Viscum > Viscum album. Next base: position 1,185,911,234 of record OY728121.1, on the reverse strand, counting down.
ATGTAATAACTCAAGATTAAGTAAGTTTTAAGGTTGGGGCCTTATAGTTGGTATCTGAGGTCGGTTTAGATAACTTTAGAGGTTAGGGTATTCCTTAAGCATAAGTGACATTACCATAATGGTTAGGATTTCAGAAAGAGTCCTAGTTTTAGATAAAGTGAATGAGTAAGTGTATCTTAGTGTTTATCTTCCTCATTAGTACATGATGGTTTTTTTGATAAACTCACGCTAACCTTTTTGGTTTTAGTAAATGGCTGGATCTAGCAGGCACCAAAGTAACAGTGGATGTGAAGGAAACTGTGATAGTTTTTTGAGCAAGCAACTGAATGATATGGGAGCTGTAATGAGAACTCTTCTGATTATCCTCAACCAACTATCTGGAGTCATGATTGACCACCTAAACCTTGGAGTTTTCTCTAAGGCATCATATATGCAAGAAAAAAATCCCTACGGAAGTGCAGGTAATAATCATAAAGGTATGTGTGTTCAAAAACCTATGTGTCAGAGATGTGGAAAGAAACACCTAGGAAAATGTTTCAAAGGGACAGAAATATGCTATAGATGTGGAAATGAAGGTCATAAAGCAAGAACCTGCAATGGAAAAAGGAAGCATCCCGTTGACTCGAGGAAAGGGAAAGAAGTTCTTTCTGAGGGATCAATTGAATGTTTTAAATGTGGTGTGCATGGTCATTATGCAAACACATGTTCTATGAAGAAGTATCGTGAATGGGGTCACCAAGAGCGTACAAATGTTCGTTTACCAATACCTAATGCCATTCCTATTGAGGATGAAGAAACTGACAATGACCAATCAAAGGTATGTACTATTTCATGACTGTTGTTTTCCTATTTTGAAATCTTAGGATATGATTCATGATTTTGTTTGTAGGAAAGAGGTATTTCGGAATAGGTTGGAAAGGAATGGATAATGGATCATGAAGAATGTTGAATGAGTAAGATGTCAACATATAAGGGCTTTAAGAGTTATGGTGAAATTCTTAAGAGTATTATGTCTCTTTTGATGATGGGGTTACATTAGAAGACTTTTTATATTATGTGTAACCCTGATGTTTAATATAGGCAAATTTTATCCAAGGAATAGTTACCTTTTCTTTTGTGGACATAGTTATAAAGAACCATTTGGGTTTATATGATCCTTACTTTTGAGGTAATTATGGGTTACTAAATGTTATGATTGAAGTGGAGGGCATGAGATGAAATTGAGGTTAAAATGTGTTATGAATATTTTTGAAGATTTTATCTCGTTTTGGGGAATGTTTTACGAATTATATAGTTTTGGAAAAAGGACAACACGCAGACCGTGTGACATCCCGTCGCGTCGGACAAAGCTGCGGGAATCGAACCCACAACCAATGTGCGACTGGAATTTATCGCCTACCACTGGACTACATGAAGTCCCTGGTTAGTTTGATTGATTCTTTCAAGTTATATGATTTTATGAATTAAGAGTAAGTTGATTTTGGGTTATATATGAAAATGATTAACCTATCATGGATGATATGTGATTAGGTTAATTACTTTTCAATACGAGACTTTAGGAGCAACTGATGTTGTTTGGAGATAAATGTTACGATTTAACTTGGAAGACTATGTGACTAAATCTTTCAAATATTTGGGTTTCGATCTTATATTGGTTTACTATGAAGAATTTTATGGACAAATTGTTTATCGAATGATCCTTGTTGAACATTGGGTTTTGTTTGACAAATTTTGGATGTTAAGAATAGATTTTATTTTTATAAAGGGTTATCCTTTTATGGATTATCCGATCTTGTACTAGCCTTTTTGGTTTTGTTTTTGGTTAAAGTCTAAAGACATGGGAAGTATATAGCTCTCTTTTGTGGATTAGGTGATTCTCTAGAAGTTGATTATGGTACTCTTAATGTGAACAAGTCTCCCTAAATACTCGTCTTTTGGAAAAAAATATGAGTTTGATTAAGGAATCTAGTAAAAGTTGAAGGTCAACATGATAAGTGATTATGTTTCCTTATGAATAAATTCCTCAATAAAAAGTAACTTAAAACAAAAATGTTGTCTATTAACTTTTCCTACTAGGGAATCGAATACCGTTTAACCCATCACAAGTTTGTGATTTTCTCGTGGTTAACTTTCTCCTAAACATGTTTTCTAACACTCTCCATCAGAACATGACCCTTTGTTTTTTCCTCCATGTCCATATTTTCATACTTGGAGTCCTAGTATGGGTTAACTCGGGTGACCTTTGTACTTATCTTTCTTTATTTTAAAGTGATTGTTTTACCGACTCTTGTTCCGATGTGGGACTTTCAAGGATGTTTCCAAGTCCAATTTTAAAATTGCGCGGACGCAATTCCCAAAAGGGGGGAAGGATGTAACACCCCAGGTAAATAAAGAATATGACATTTTTTTATTTATCCATTTTTGTGAATAAAATATTAATATGGCTTTAAAGGGGACGCTATGCTCGATGGCGTACCCAATACGCAACAACGATTTTCTTGGGAATCTTACGTTGCACTCTAATAATAAAATAATATTGTTTCAAATGGTAGTTAACATGTAGCCGTTGTATTGGCGGGAATGGATATAAATAACTAAAATATGATTATATATGTTTTATAAATGTTTTTACATTTATCCAATAAAAGACAAAGTCTTAAAATATGGAAAGAATTCAATTTTTAGGTGTATATGCCCTAGTTTTCACTAAAGGTTCACTTATCGCCTTTTAATGGAGAACTGTCATTAAATATAGTTTTGATCACTCTTATACATTCTTTTGGACCAAATAAAACTCTTAATAAGAATCGAGACATCAAATTTTACTTTGTGTAATTTTTTGGTATTTTTCCGATAAAGTTCATTTTTTAATGAATAGTGTAAAATGCTGTATTTTAATTCAAAACCACTTTTTAATCTAATTTATTTATATTATTAGATAATATTTTGAATTGTTTTTAAATTGAAATTAGAAAATGTTTTTACCATTAAATCCGATAGTGGTCGTTGAAATTAATTTCACTTTGAAATCAGACTTAAACTAGTGTCAATCTTTTGATACTTATTGTTTTATAAAAACACGCTATTTGCTCTGACAGCGGGAATTAATTATTAAATTAAATAATGTGACTAATATGTTTTGAATTTTGTAAAATGGACTTCATTTTTGAAATCGGAATATCAAATATAGCTTATGGTGAATTTTTGGGATTTTTCTGAAAAACTTCAGTTTTTGATGAATAGTGAAACCACTAAGTGGTACTTATAAAAACTGATTTTCCATTTAAATGAAATTTTGCCATCATTGTGTTTTGAATTTTGAAAATCCGAAATACATGGTTGTCAGTAGTATGTAAAATGTGGTTCAATGGGATGAAAATAATTTTTTGGTGAATAGTAACTTTTTTTTTCATTAATCGCGATTAGTGGTAATTAGTGTAGTTTAAGGTATAATTAATACATTAATAATATGAAATGACCTAGACACATGTACCAACCCCATTGGTTGTGTCATGGCCGACCAAGACAAGCCATGGCCTAACTCGGGGACCCCATGGATCCACTTTTGTTGGGAAATAACATAAAATACTTTTTATTTAATGTTAAAGTGAAAATGACACTAACATAAATTGTTTTACTAAAAGAATTATTAAATGGGGTTATACAAGTCCAAATTTCGATTATAAATAGTAATTGGAAAGCTAAAAATATTTCCTACATCATAGTATTTTTTTTATAATTTTTAGACATTAAATAAATTAAATTAATTATGACATAATAATGATGCAGTGATGACATCATTATTTGACGATTTAAATAAAATGGAAGGATAATGTAACATCTATGAACAACACATGTCCAAAGCCAATTGGATGAGTGGATTTAGAACCCTTATCACCTTATCCACTAATTCTATCAATGTGGGACCTTTTAAAACCGAAACACATTTTCAAATAATGCAATATTTCATTGCTTTCCAAAAGTGCCCCTCCTCTCCTCTTATAAAAGGCCCCCACCTCTACCTCTTTTCACACACCCCTCAAGCCTTTGGCTCGGCCAACCCCTGCCCATTTACTCTCTCAACATCCCTCTCCTCATCCTAGAGGATTCCCTTTGGGCAGAATCCTTTCAAAGGAAGCCTTTAGTCTCAAATCAAAAGGAGTTACACTTTTAAAGGTAATTCATTCTCTCATGTTCATTTGTTTTATTTTGCTTCTCCAACCCCCTAATCTATTTTTATTTACTTCTTTTGTAACAACACCAGTATCTTCAATATACTAGGTTGTTGTTATAAGATTTATTTGAGCTACACTCTCACACAACTACATCAAATGGTTAAAGAACATACGGTTTCCGTGGATGGTGAAATCCTGCCTCCCGAAACGATGATTGTTCAATACTCATTTAACACCTTCAAAGGTGGCCATTATGATGTAACTATTTTTATATATGATATATAGTATGTTTATGTTTTCCTTAAGATTCTGTTTTTTACATTTTGGTCAAACCTTTATGGTTCCCATTATGGGTAAACACGATATCTTCATTTAAGGAAGTGCGGACTACCGCCCCCTCAAAGTGATTTGATTCGTTAAATACCATATGTGGGACTTATAAAGGATGGAACCATGATATTAAATATGATATTATACTGGAATTATAATATACCTTTATATCATTATTATTCCATTCTATAAAATACGAATAGAAATGAAAGTAGCGTTCATGCGTACGTACAGCTTACCGTCTCCATGAACGGTGCATTTCATTTCTTACCTCTAAATGATTATGTAATGTTATAAATGCATGAATGTACTAGATATATATGACATATATTATATCTACAACATGAATAAAATTCTGGATATAACAAACATTTGGCCACATGAACAACATGTAATTGTAAGAAGTCCACTTTCGACTTAAGAACCAAATACCGACAAAATGAACATTATTAACTTAAATGATTACATAATGTTCACAACATGTCAATAATTGATATAAAAGGAATAATGAACTTGGAAAAGGTTCTTAAGCAAATAGAAATTAACTCAAGATTATTATTCAGGACGTTAAAGAACGATCGAGTCAAGTCGGACCCGAGGTAAGGGATCCTACACCTCTCTTTCTTTTTAAGTACACTCTTTTATGTCATTCCTTTTAAGCTCACATTTCTTATGATTGGGATGTTATTTTATATTAATCCTACTGTACTTATTATGTTCATATGATGAGAGACCATTTTTCCTCTCATCAATCCATTTTGGAAGTTCTGAGTGGCGCCGTTAGGCTGCCGAATTTTCGTAAGGGATTTTTCATCTCACTTTTATTCCCGTGAGATTTATGCTACATTCTCCACAAATTCCATTTATTGGTGTATGTACTTCCCATTATTCTACTCTTTGTGTAATATACTTTCGTTTATGAGTATTTACATCAATGATCTATTGTCCTTCTTTCATGGGTTGTATGTTTTGAAAGATACCCAAGTCGGTAAGGGAACCTTTCACCCTCCTCTTTTTTAAAAGACTTCTTTTGTTGGGTCTTTTAATTTACATATTGTTATGTTGGGATATGTTCTCATATATCCTTATTGATGTAAATTTTATGTTCAAGTGATGAGATACACTTTTTATCTCTCATCAACTCATTTTGATGTGATGCCGTTAGGCTGTCAAGGGAAGTTTTTAACCCAATTTCGATTTCTTTGGGTTGAACATGTAGTCATTGAATATGTCATCCATTGAATATGTGTGAATGACATTTTATTGTTTTACACTTAATATCCACTTATATTGGGTGTATTTATATTTGTCACACATATTTTTGAGTTGGATTTGTCTTTAATTTAAGGATACCTTCTTTGTAAGGGATTTCATTACATTTTACATCCCTATTGAGACTTCATTGTTGTTATGCACCAATTCACTCTTATATGGTGTATATACTGTCCTTTGGAATATTTTATCATGAATTCCTTTATTCTCATGATATTACAAAGTTTTGACTAAATGTTATTCCTCAATTATTGTATTCAAGTGTCTCTAATTTTGGTAAAACCCCTTTAACCAAAATATCGTTTTAAATATTTTAATTATTTGTTCTTGTTAATATCCATGTTTTCAAAATGGTTTTAAGGATTTATTTATATGGATATTAATGGTTTAAAATTTTAAAAGCTTCAAGGTGGTATGGGACACTTTGATTCAAAAATATCTTTATTAAATGTTTTAAATGGTTTTGGAAATGATTTCTTTTTGTATGGATTCATTATTTCAATATACTAAAATGTAATATTGTGATTGAAATGTGGAAGTGTTATGTATCCTTTATGCATGTTTTATGTGATACATTTATGTTATGGTTCTTGGGCATTGTTATGAAAACGGGTGGTTCCGTGATAAACTAAGGGCGGGTGAGCCCGATATAGCTCTCCAATGCATTGGGTAACGCGAAGGAGTGAAACGTTAAGGTTTCTCCGAAGAGATTTTAGGGAATATACTGTGATGGGTATTCCAAACGTAACCAAGAGGGTTACTCCCTACGTAAGAATGTTATGAATGCCTCAAGTTACCTTTATGTCTTATGATTTCTATGATTTATTCATGTTTTGATGAGGTAGGTTAAAGTGCCTATGTTTTATGGGTAAATTATGATTTCATCTTTATGTATACATGAACTCATGTTTCCTTTCCATATTTTTATGTCCCTTACTGAGCTTTTTATGCTCATCCCAAGTTTCTGAAATGTTTTTTAGGTCAAGGGGAAAGGTACATGATAAGACGATAGAGTCAAGGATGTGTTAAGAGAGAATCCATGTTTTATTTTAAATATGTTCTCGTTGATGGGAAGAATGAATATTGTCTTTTATGTAATCAACTTTGTTTAAATGTGGAATGTAATGCAAGTTTCATGATCTAATTCTCTAAAACTCTAAACCTGAAAAGATCCTCAATGTGTAATCTTGTAATAACTCAAGATTAAGTAAGTTTTAACGTTGGGGCCTTATAATAATTGATTAATTTATTTCTGGTATATATTATTCATTAAACTTCATACACTATTTTTACTAGATAAAGTCTTAGATTCCATTGGCGGTGGCCTGATGACTTATATTCACATCTTACATGGGTTATCTGATCAGCACCTGAAGAAATTCATATTGTAATAGGACATGATAATGGAAATTACCATGTGTTATATGGCTGAGTGGGGTTATTGAATTGATGAGGGAACTAGGCATGGTTTGGGACCCACATTTGTGTCACTAATGGGATTATTTTTGAGTCACATTTTGGCAAGTGACATATATTTTTCCATAAAATATTTACAATTCAGTTCTGGAATTGAATTTCTTAATTTGGTTATCATGACAGATTATTAAATTTTGAGTTATGGTTATATGTTATTTTCATATTGTTATATAGGTTTTTCTAGTGTATTACCCTAATAAAATATGTTATTGTCTCCAAATTATTGATATTTGAATCTTGTTACTAGTCGGCAGCCTCTAGCGTATACAGATGTAGACTTGAGGTCATGTAACTGACCGGTTCAGCGAACAGATGTGTGCCACCCAGGCCACGATGTCATAATAAACCATTATAAATATCAACACATTATCTAGATCCCACTGGTTTGTTTTCTAGAACATTAAATTAAACCTCACATTGTAATTTGATATAATATAATTTGGTACTTGATGAAACCATTTCAATTTTGTAATGTAAATTATAGAATGATGATCCATAAGGAAATATTCACTGATGAAAATTAATTTTAAATTAATTTTAAAGGTGATTGACTACAACCAATATTTAATTATCCCATTTTGATGTTTTGGGGAGTCCAATGACAATATCCAGAGTGATGTTTCCCAATTTCCATTCTAGTACGAGTTATCATTGTGACATAACATTATAATTTTCAATCACATCATTAACATGTAGACATACCCAGAACAAAGACACATACTCAATAATAAATATTATCACGTTCATTCACAAAAATAATATTTCAAATACCTATACATCTTTTTACTTCTAAGATGAATAGGGAATAGTGAAATATGAGATTTATCCAGAAACTCATTTTGTAAATCTGTGATGGCTGGAAAACATTCATATGTACTAATAATTATCATCCCACTAGAATAAGGAATAAATTCAAAAACATTTCTCACCTTTATATGTAGATCCATATCATCCTTTTGATCCCCTGTAATCTTTTCATGGGTAAATGGTAGAACACTTATTTGATAATGATAATATTTATCCTATTACTTAATGATTTCAAGATCCACACATTTCAAATCAATAAATATTTTGATATATTCTTATTCTAGTCATACACTATCTAACATGATCCTTTCTACTAAAATCATCTACCATCCTATTATAATACATTGGGATACAATGTATTGGGAAATCATAATATTTAATAATCTCCAAAATATTATCTAGAACAAATTCAACTATTTATTTTTCAAAATATAATTTCATCATTTATGATCATTATATATCATTCTCTTCTCCGTAAAAATAATTCGTCCAAATCTTAATGAAAAATTTCCACAGTTCATTTTGAATCATGAGTTGGGTAATTTTTATGCTGAAAATTCAATTGTCTTAAGGAATAATATATCACCATATCATTATACATGATAAAACACCCCAATCAATTCTTTTAAGCATAACACTTGATTACAAACCATTCTAAAATATTGGGTAATATATGAAAATTTTCACTAGTTATCCTTCCTTTTAGTTCCTTGAAATTTTCATCATAATCATTTGTAAAATGGAACATAAATCCTATTAAATTTTACTAGAATAGTTTATTTGATATTCATGATAACTTCTACACAATTCACTGAAATTATCCATCCAAGCCATGAAAACAATGGGTCTCAACCATAGTTTTTCGTTTGGTCCAATATTAATTAGCATTTTTCCATTGAATAATCTATCGATAATCCCTTACAAGAGATTATATGAAATTTTAATGAATCATTTGGAGGAAAAAATACATTCATGGTAATTTTTTCATAATGATTCTACTTCCACCGTGCCTTCAATACATTTCTCATGTAATCTTCAATATTATACTTTCCCTCTAAATAAATAAGAATTTAATTTATAAATTCTACCAAAAAATAATCAATGTATTCTCCAAAATATTATAATAAATAAATATATAATTATAGTGGGAAAATTAGTAAGAATAAATATAACCACTATAATGTAATAGTGTTCATACCTTCTATGTAATACTGTCTTGGTAATATCCTCATTTCTCAAACTCAATTAATGATATCTTAAATATATGTAAATAATTAAAAACTATTGAGCTATATGAATTCTATCAAACAAGTAATCAATACAAGGTAAATGATACATTTATTTATTGTGAGTTGTTATGTTCATGATAATCAATCCAATGTTTCGTTAATCCATCATTATTAATAACAAAAAAACAAGGGAATCACATGGAGATTCATAGGAACAACTGAATCCCCTATTAATATTCCCATTGTGATTTTTATTCAGTTCCTAGAACTCAATCAGGGTTATTCTATATGGGGTAATATAAATGGTTATAGAAATAGGTATGAGTTCAATTAGGAACTCAACTTCATGATTCTGTGGAATACAAGGATATTTTTCTATATATTATACAACAAACTCCCACATAGTAGTCTTATAAGCGATTTATATTTTATCCCACAAAAAATGAGATAAACACCCCATTGGAATATGATTAAATACCCATACAATGGATATGATTTACATAGTAATTTCAACACACTAATATAAAATTATAGGTTGGATCTAAATATCAAAATTTAATTCCATTACATATCAATTAACATGAATGTTATGTATAGAATGTCAATAATTCCCACTGATAACATCAATGTCATAAAAAGTGAGAATAAATGTATTTTTTGGAATTAAATTCCCTCAATCATTACCGAGAAAAAAATCATTGACTTGATTTGTGACCATCATACCATTAGTGGTTTCTTATTACTATGAAAACATCTAATCATTGAGGTGTTAAAGTGATACCATTATCGAATTATCTGGATATAAATTAGTTGGTTGATATAAATTCAAATCAGACATGAATAGTTCGAGAGTGGATGGTATGAATACCTTTGACCCTGAAATTATCATACCCCTCAACAGAAATAGTGATGACATGTGATTTTCCTCTATTTATGTGCTCAATAAGTTGTTGACTTCAATCATCATAATTGAAATTCATATTTGGTCACTGATTGGCACAATCCCTATACTCCAAGAATTTATAACACTAGACTTGGGTGGTTCATTCTATGGTACATTCACTCTATTCAGATTATTATTTACCTTATTCCCATAACTTGGTAACTCTATTTACCAATAACCTTCTTTCCCCACCTAAATCATCTACTAGTTTTATTAATGAAAATTCCTTCATGTTTTCTTTCACATATTGTGCATAAATAAAATTTCCCATTCTTTTCTATATGGTTTTTAGAATTTTATTTGATGTAAATTTTTTTATTATTATCAAAACGATGTTATTAATATGTAAATATAATTGAAATCTCCACCTGGTGGCATATAAAATGATTTCTTAAAAGTTATTGAAATCCATTATGGATATCCTCCTATAGATGCATGGTTTCAAGACACTAATGAACTGGTCAACCTTAATTTTAGGTTAGATTATTATTCTAGAATCATACATAGTAAGTCTTGAAAAATTTTCCTCATATGAACCAATAGATTTATCATCCTTATTTTTAATCTTGTGTAATTCCTTTTACATTTTTGATTAAAAAATATGAGGAAACTACATATTGAAAATAATATCTTAATCTCATCCCAATACATGAAGATAATTTCATCTTGTAGAATTTTTTTTCATAAGAGTCCACCATTAATTCATTTAATATTATAAATAATAAATAGTAAGAATATATTTATCATGTTCTGAAAAAATAATGAATAAAAAATAGATCCTGAGTGATAATAATCAATTTCTAAAAAACTAGTGGATTAGTACACCCACTAAAATATGGTGGATATTGCATCATGAATGAGTCAAAATAACTTTGTCCCATCCATTATTCATTTGTTTTCACAGTGTTTTTCATATATTTATATAAATTTAAGATCACTGTAATAACATTATTAATTATAAATCCAATAACATTCAGTTTCTTGTGAGGATAATCATTTAATTTTCCTTATCATTTCCACATTAACATGATTCATTTAGGTTCCATCAAAAGAAAAAAAACAATAATAACAGTGTTAGAAACAATAATCAATGTATAAAATCCCACGATCTGGGAAATTATTTATAGGATCTATAAATTATACAATTGTCTTCTATGAATAATTAGTTTTAACCTAGTTCATTCAACATCATTATAAAAATTTTAGGATGTAATATTTTACTTATAGTTATTTATTGGGTTCTCAATAAATTTATCCCATCATAGTATCAAATTATTAACTAATCCTTCCACTAATAAAAACTATATCACCCCATAAATATAATATTTTAGTAGATAAATACTTATTGTTTTACATAATGATCCAAATCAGAATTAAATAGGTCTAGTGCCTTTAGAATCATAGATACATAACAAACTGGTTTATAAAATATCTATGTCATTTCTCATTAATTTCAACATAACAAACACCCTTCATGTACTTATAATACATTTTATCCTAGGGAATGGAAACATAATAAAGGGTTGGATAAGATTCTCATTAATGGTAAAATGTGACATATATATGATCACTTGTGCATTACATGAACATTTGGGTACGAGAACAAGAGAATGATGTTTTAAATTCATACCTTGAATTAAATTAATAACAATTTTGTTAAACAGAATAAATAATGGGAATTCATAAGAAATGAACAATAAATTAATCAAATAAAATATAGTATAGAATTATATCATTATAATAAAACATTGATTTTCAGAATGAATATAAACATAGAAAATAATTTCCTTAGTATTCAAGGATCATATACATGACTATAATAGTGGATTGGACTAACTCTAAAAATAATTTTAATAGTCAAGGTTCAATCCCAATACTATAACTGTGTATAATTTCCCTTTTTAATAAGGATCACTCCCCATTCTAGTCCTATTTAGCTTAGTAGATATCAATCATTAAATAATTCATTACTATGAGATATAGATCTCACCCATCACATAATGAAAATCAATCATATGTGTTCAATAAGGTCCTAAAACATTCCTCATATCAAAATAAATTAAAATATATGGGTTTCATATACATTTCATTTTAGCATAACCCATAGAAAAGGAATGGGGTTCATAATCATTTCATCATTTCATTATAGTATAACCCATAGAAAAGGAACTAGTTTCATAAAAATGTTATAATTAAAAAATAAAACATTAACATAAATAAAAAATACAATTTCCATAGGGAATGTACCATGTAGGTCTTAATTTAAATAATGTTTTATTTCCTTTCATTAATATAAAAACCATTAATTGTTCATTAAAACATTTTGGAGAAAAATATCATTTCCATTTAGAAATCACTCATTTAAAATAAAAAATGTCCAATAATATTATTGATAAAATTTCTTAGAAAATAAAAATATAAAAATGAAATGGATGTATCAAATAAATTATTGGTCTTTATGGTCAACAATTATATTCCTGCAACATATGTTAACAAATAATCCTTTCATAATTTTTGTAAATATTTTTTTTAAAATACCTAATTTATAAAATGTCATTATGATTCATTCTAAAATGATTTTTTAAAAAGTAAATAATAGTTAAAATTTAATTTAAAAATCCTATGGTAATAGTAAAAAAATTCCGTAAATCATTTTTATTAAACTTGGAAATGGAAGGAAAATACATTTTGAAAAACATGAGATATAAATTTGATTCTCTTTAAAACATTTTTTTCATTATTTTGAGTACTGAAGTTGATTAAAATGAATGGAACAAATATATTAATTTGAAAAACTATATTGTAATACAATTAATGAGTTTATTAGGAAATATATGTTTGTATTTTTTATTTGGACCGATAATTATAAACCATCTCATTAAAAATGATATTATAACCAAAAATACTAACTGTTTTGGTAACTTTTCAATTGTAATACCCATGATAGAGAGAAACATAGATTGATATGTAAATATAAATAAAAATATAAAATTAATCATTAAAAACATTCATGGGTAGTATATATACATTATAATATAAATATTGGGTGAATATGGTAAGTTTATTATAAAAATAAAATTAGGACGAAATTCCCTTACCTTATGTCTGAATTCCATCATACACATTAGAATATTATGTTTAGGAAATTTAGATCTATATAAAATCTATTACATATCCATAATAATTCCATATATGACTTCATTATAGAATTTTATCACATGTTTTCTTAACATTTCATTATTTTAATTGTTGTTCTTGGTTATATCTTCTACTTTTTTCAAATATGTGTTGGTTTATTTGTATTGGTACTTATATATTGATCATGGTTCCATTATCTAAATTTTTTTATAATGACATAAATAACATACATATTAATTATATACATGTTTATATTCATCTATAAAATATAGAGTTAAAATATTTAATCATGGGGATGATAGGATGTGCGTACTCATAAACGTTGTTCCTAATTTTTTGACAGATGGAATGAAATAATGGTAAATAGTTAATTAATTTTTATATAGTAATTAGTATTATATATATAATATATGTTCATTTAAACTCTACTTATTACTATATAAATAAAAAATGAAAAATGAATCACATCAGTTTGTGGAGGTGGTAATCATCAAGTACAGACAATCGAAATTTTCATTACCCAACAGTTTGGAAGGTATGAAGGTATATGTAACACCCCAGGATGATAAAAGTTTAAAAGACTAAAATATATTACACATGTAAATAAGGAGAAACATATTTTATATGGAAAAAATAGTTATAACTCCATTGTTATGTGTGTTTGTCCTCTAGTGGTGATCATGATTGGTGTCCTTATAGGAAGTTTAGAAGTGCGTGTATGAGAGTGAAAAAATCACACTAGAAAAAAATGAAATGGAATGTGGGGAAATTATTTAGTTTCATGACCCATTAATGAATGTGGGTGGACCCGGGGAGGGGAAAACATGACTATGGGGAATATAGTGGTACATGGTGGGTCGAAACATGAAGGGCATGTTTACGTAGGGTGTATGTGCTGTTTTCAGGACCTAGTTGATTCAACAGATATGATATTATAATAACATAAGTTTAATAATTTCATTAGTATAATATTTAAATATTAAAACCATCAAAATAACCATTCAAAAAATATTAAAACCATCACTATACCAATCAAAAAAATATCTTAATGATAAATTAATGGTAACAATACAACGATATGATGATTCATACATATGCATGACTGATATTTTCACTTCCAAACTTGATAGAGAGGTGGGGAATAAATGAAGTTTCATAATCATACTAACATTTATTAATATTGAATATACTAAATTTACTACATTATAAATTATATAACATATTTAATGGAGGTAAAATTAAAATTTAAAAATAATTTGATCCATTATAATGATTACCTATTCTTTGAAATAACACCATTTGATTTCTTATTAAGGGATATAGGGTTGGTATTTTCTAAATAAAACAATTCTAGAATGTGGATTGGTTATAGTTTAAGATAAATTTATAATTTTTTTGAGTTATTACTCTCAATGTATTATGAGTAAGAGAAGGGAGGGGTACCCTTATATAATTTAGGGGAGGGCATAATTAGAATTTCATAAAATATTTAAATATATTAAATTCAATATCTAGAAAAATAAACCAAAATATAATATAAATGTGAAAGGGTTGAAATTTTATACTATATATTATCACCATTCACTTAATAATATTATCATTATTTTTGTAATTAAAAAAATTTTATTTTCCTAAAATATCATTATTTTTAATTTAGACACTATTAATTTAATTTTTCTTATATGATACAAATATAAAGTTTTTATTAGGATATAATTATTTATAATAACACTTATATTATATAATAACCAAAAAATATAAAGGAACCCCATATATCTGATATATTATATTTATTTTAATATTTTTAGAATCATTTATTTTAATTTTCAACAATTAATGAAATATTACATCGGTGTTGCATAAGAATTTATTATAATATAATAAATATTAAAAATAATAAATAATTAATAATAATTAATATAATTTCACTAATCATAAAACATACATATTTATTCACTCATAATGTTCTTTTTCCATATGTGGGTGCATAAAAGATATTTAAAACAAAGATAATGAAATTTTGTAACATTCTTTTATTTAAATATTATATAGGTCAATTTTAGGTATAATTTTTAATTAAACAATTCAATTTATATACTAAGGTTATAATTTTTGAATTAAATTAATATGATAAATATTTAGAGGGAAACTTTTTTCCTTATCACTTAATTTTTACCTAGAATAACCCAATTTATTCTTTATAGGGGTGATAAATTTTATAATGAATAATATTCCTATTGAGTAAAAAAATAGAACTATTTATAAAATGATAACCAACAGAGTAAAGAATATTAATTTCATTTAATAATATTCTATTTCTATTATTAGATTAAATTTATTTTTAAAATATGTGCAAAAACCACAATGAACCCCCCTTTTTATAAAAATGCATTTTTTAGCACGAATAATCATTAATTTTAGTCACAACTAAGAAAAATATTAATTAAATGCTAAAAAAATTGATTAACTATAATATGTATCTATTTAATAAAAATCACTCAGTACTACTGAATAATTTTTTTATTAAGATAAAATCATATTTTAAATATAATGATAATTTTTCAGAAAATATCTCTTTTGCTTTCAAATGTTTTTTAATATCATTTTTAGTTAATTGATAACTAATGAATTAATATTAATTTTATATAAATCATTTGTTTTTATAGTATAATTATCCTTATTAATAACTTCCTTTTTAATGGCTATATGATAACATTCATTTTAAATAATAATACTTTTTTAGTATATCATGATGTGTTTAATCTTGTTGTTTCTCATAATACAAGGTATTAGAGAAATTATATTTATTAATGAAATTTATAAAATCATAGGGTGAATCAATCCAGAAAATTATTTGATTAGTTTTACACTAATAATTCATATAATTATAGAGATAATACTATTCAATTTTTCTTTAATGAATATTCCCATATATAAATAAGGTTAGTAAAACTATAAAAATGCCACAAAAAATGGAATTTGAAATATCGATGAAAATAAAATATGGTGAAATTATTAAATCCCAAGAATATAACCGATCACATATCCATATTTTTTGGGCTTAATATCTAGTAATACATTATGATACATCCATTATCATAATTTGATGCAATTCTAGTTCTGGGTATTCTTTCCCTGTATAGTTACAACATTAATTTATGAGATAAATAACTTACACATATTATAAAGCACCATGATCCTATTATAAACACTTATGAGGAGGAGGATGGTTTTATTTTTGAATAATAATCTCAATCATTGATATTATTACCTTATGTGTATGAATATTTAGCTAAAATTACTGAGAATATGTAAAATAGCATCCTTCATGACATGCCCATTGAGAGTCAAAATGTTCCTCATAGAATGGCTAGACCTTCCTCTTAAAATTGGTGTCTATTTATCCATATAAATTATACCATGATTTAGTAACATTCATGTGTAATTTTACCACAAGTAAAATTATATATTTGGATCCTTAAAAAAAGAGGATATTGAACAATAGATCATACCAACATCTATGATGAATATTTGAAGTTTCTTTGTATTAGTTTGGTGTTATCATCAATTTATGAGAAAAATATAATAATTTTCAACCCCACTAGAAAAACTAACATATAAGGGAGTTACTTTTTTAGAATGAATAATTTTAGGAGGGATTTAAAGGTTTAAATAATATGTTAATAATTATATATTTTCCCACATTACCCAACAAATAGAAATTATTATTTCTCTGTTGTGATGCTTCCAAAATGAGGTCAATTTGTGCAATCATGCATTATGATAAAGTGATAGCTTATTCTCCCATGATTTAATGATCCTTTAAAAAACTACCCAACACTTTATAGGGTTTTTTTTGTATTCAACTTATCATTAATTATTGGGAAACATTATTTCTATATAGATAATTATAATATATATTTGTATAAAATAGCCCTATGTAATAATCACAATATTTTCTAATTAATGTGGTTAGATATGATCTAATACTATGATTTTACAATACATTATCATAATGGGAAGGTGATAAATGTGGATGATTATTGACTAAAAAGAATCCAATAACCTAATACAAGATATGGATTAAAAGAGATCTAATATTTTTAGAAATGAAATGGATAGACATGGGAATAATAAATGGATATAACAAAATGTAGATATTTTTTTGGAGTATAACATTGAAAATGATGGATTTATATAGTTTCGAATAGATATATGAATCCTATAAAAACATAAATGAAAAAGGGAATATTTCGATGGCACACATATATGATCCTTATATATAGTCATCCAAGAATCACTAAGATGTATAAATATCTATAGTTTTAAATTTGATGGGATAAGTTGAAGAGGGAAATTATAGAATATGTATCTTGATGCTTGGAATGATAAAAATTCAAGGATTAATTTATGACATACAATGGTGTGGTACTAATATTTCCCATACCATCATGTAAATGTGAAACCAAAAACTTTTATATCAAAATAGGACTCCCCAAGAAAACTAAAGGTAATAGTGTCATTTAAATAGTATTCAATAGCCTTAAAAATACATCACATTTCATTTATATCAAGTTGTATTTCACACCTGATAAATTATCTAAGTTATACTTATGATAATTGGTATGAATGTATGGAGTTCTAATATTAAATTTATCTTACTAATATTTGATGTTTATCTATTGGTTCTAGAGAGACTTTCATCAACTGTTAGATAAAAAATTGAGATTCAGTACACCTTATCACCGTTTTATTAATGGAAATTCTATGAGAAACAATTACATTTCATAAGATATTTTCATATAGTGTTTAATATATTTTTATGGATTTTGGTAAGAACAACTTCCCCTAATATAAATCTCATCTAACAACCATTTACATTCTATAATTCAAATCGAAAATTATAAGGATTTGTATCGGAAGATGTGTCAGACTTCAATATATTGGGAAAGAGTTAGAGAGTGAAATAGTATGGAACATTATCATATAAATAAAATGATATATAATATTAAGAAATTTCTGCATCATCTAAAATTTTCACAATGTCTATAGAAAATCGATTCATAAAATTATCAACAAAGAATATATTTTTAGTTTATTGATAATGTATTACATTGTATATCACTATAGAATAATTACATAATTTTTGGTAAAAAGGGAAAGTATGGTCATAATTCATCTACCCATTTAATATCATTTATCCTAATACTCTTGTCATTGATATACTAGCACTATCACCCAACAAATCTCTAGTGCATGATGTGTTTAATTTGTCCATATTAAGGAAGTTCAAACCAAACCCCCCACATGTAATGAATCTAGAGGTGGTAGCCTTGGAGAATTATCATTTATTTGTTTACAATCCATTGAAGAAGTCATATTGTAGATAAAATTTTCTAATAATGATTCAACTCACATGGTAAAAGTTTAATGGTGGAACAACATGTTTAGGATGCAATATGAGAACTGGAATTGGCAAAGATATTGTAGCACCGTCATCTATTTTTTTCTATGAAATAAAATTTTATGGTTTCAATTTCCGAAGGGGGGATTAATTTAGAAAAACTAAATTTTATAATTAAAATTACCTTTTTGATTAAGTTATATCATTAATAATTATTATTGATTATGAAAACACATGTGCTAAATTGGTTATTTTAACCATTATAAAATATAGTGGGTATTATTTAAAATACTGTGAAGAAATTTAAATATTTATAGTATATCCACTATATAGTTTAATTTAATATTTTTATTTCTTACTTCTATGATAATGTCTAATTTAATTGGTTAATGGATGAGATTGACTCTACAATTATGATTTTACACTATGAATCTTAATTATAATTTTTTTCGAGGGAGATGACATCACTATGAGTTTCTGTTGAAAGAGACCAAGATAAAATTCAACAAATAAAAAATTGAAAATATTTATGAGATATTATCAATCTTATTGAAACCATATACCAAACCATGTTTTTTATTACACACCCAAAAAGTTCCACCATCTCAAACCATACACTTAGCGCTTACGATGGTGTAATAAGGGGTTATATATGAAGACCATAGTTAAAAATCATATGATTTTATCAAATATATTCATTAAAATTTATATATATTATTTTATAATAAAAGATACACTCATTGCATAGTTTTTATTATGCTAAATGAAACAAAAAACCCATATTTCATTTCATGTAACATCAAGTTTCGTGGATAACTTGTGTCAAACACAAGGTCTAGTCATACAGAAAAATAATATTCTACTGATATTATAATTTATTATGGAAGTTATCACTGAGAAGTTATATTGGTTCGTGTGAATAAAGATCACTATTTTATCTATAAACAATTTTATAAACTATTTTGACATTTATACATTATTTTTGGTAGGCATAAGATAAATATAAATTGAACATTACAAATAAAAAATGTATTTTTCTAAAACAAATTGTACTACATTTTAATGGAAGACTTGTTTTAAAACTATATTTTTACACATATATAAATTTTATTTGACTCTATTAATTAAAATAATTAAATCAGAATATAAATAACTTTTGGGCGAAATTTTGGTATTTTTTTAATAAGTTTCATTTTTTGATTAAAAAAGGGAAACACAACAATATATTTAATTTTTTATCTATTTTATTTATATATTTTTTATTATGGTTATAAATAAATTATTAATTAAATAATAAATCTAATTTATGCCAATGGATTCAATTTCACATTGAAATTGGATATAAAAATACTTCATTCTTTTGAACTATTCTCATTAAAATCCAGCTTCCACGTAGAGTCTGTTGGGTTAATTTTAAATTAATTTTAGCCACATCTGTGAATTATATTTTGAGAAATGAATATAATTATTTTGAATCCATGTGAATTTTTTGTTCTAATAATAAAATATTAATTTTTAACAAACAAGATTTGTGAAAATAGTTAAAATTAATTATGTTGATTAATATATGAACAAGATCGTGTAATGATTAAACATAGAATATAAGGTGTATAATTGACCCAAAAACTTTCAAACACTGATTTCCGAGATAAAATTTAACATACAAAACCTTATTCTTATTTTCTATGAGTTATTGGCATACTATTTAAGGAAATTGACCTACATAATAAGTTATGTGAGGAAAAAAAAGAAAGGACCATATTTATCAATAACACTTATAAAGTTTTGATATAGGGATTAAGATATATAGTTTTAGTTATAAATAATATTTTGGATTATAAATGAGTTGTTTTTATAATAATAAATTATATAAAATTATTATATATGATATAATTACATTAAATACTTAAGAAACACATATGCATGGACTATTTAATCAATAATTATATAAAATAAATGATATATTATTAAATTATTTATAGTCATTAAAATAATTATATTTTTAAAATTTATTTTCAAATATTAGTAAATAAAAAATATTTTCTATTCATGGGGCAATTCATTTTTAATTATGAACATGTTTACCTTTAATTAGTAAAAGCTTTGGTAGCACAATTAGGGTTAAAGCAGTGTTTTCATGCTTAATATGGGATTTTTATTCTATAAATTTGATATAATATTTTATAATAAGTGGGTCTAAATTTTTTAATATGTGTACATTTAATTTGGTAATAATGATTTAATTACCTAGATTAGAAAAATAGCTACCTAAATGAAAAATTAAAGGATAAAATTAAAAAACCTTAATATCTAATGAATGGATAAAAAAGAATTTTTTGTGTGGTGTGAGAGTGGATTGAACATAAATCCCCTTAACTACATTATATGTGTTTTTGATGCACTTGAGATATGTTAGACTACCCAATAATGTATACCTTTTTTCATTTACAATAATGTCACCCTCCCCCCTTGTGACTATAAAATGGAAGTCACCCTCCTCACTTATTCACACATCTCAAGCCATTTGGTCTTATCTATACCATGGAAAAAAGATCCCAAAATTGAGTCTATTATTCTAGAAGGCTCTCCTTGGGAATAAATTAAATCAAGGATTCTATTTGGTGGAAGTAAAAATTAGTTATCGAAAGAAGCGGTCAAATTCATCAATGTGAACTTCTAATTAATTTATTTCGAAACAACTTAAATTATTATTATTCCTTGATTATATAATAAAATAATTATCCTAAATAAACAAAGACTTTTTATGTTAATTTATTGGCTACACCTATAAAAACTTATATAAAATGGGATAAATAATAACAGTTTGTGTGTACGGTGGACTACTGCATCACAAATCGATGTTGTTCATTCATTATTTTCTACCTCTCATGGCTAGGAATAATGATGTATATAGTGTTTTTAAATTATATATATAATATTTATAATTTATTAGTACTAATACAATTTTTATATAACACATACATCAATGATTTGAATTTTTTTGGAAATATTATTACATAGTTTTTGGACTTGTGGACAACCACCTCCTCAAAGAAATGATATATATTCACACATGACATAAAATGTATTAAAGATGGATTGGATTAAAAATATTATACATATATGATATATATATGATATTAAATATTTAATTACTATTATTTAAATATATTATGTCATTTTTTTAACACCTTCTCAAATACTGAAAACGTGGTAACGTCGTTCGTGGATGTGTAGAGTACCACCTCCTCGAAGTGATATGAATCATTTTATTTCAAAAAAATATTTTTATAAGTATATATGATAAAAAATATTTTTTATGATATAATTATCATTATCTAAATATAATTTTTTCTTACCTTCATTCCATAATGATCATTCAAAAACGGGAATGTTACTCATGTGTACGTATAACATGTTGTCTCTATGATTTTAATGTTGGTTCCCTTTTCATAAACATATTTTATGATTTGTTTAAAATGTATATTATAGGTATAAATATGATAAAATTTTCATTATTTTTATTTTTTTTATATAATGACCACTTTTACCAATTTCAACCAACATTTGACGTTTTGACACGTAAATTGAATATGGTTAAAACTCCAGATATAGACCTAATTGTTTATGTAGTTGTATAAAAAATTATAATAAGTTAGATAAAATTAATTATAAATGTGAATGAGTTTATATATCAATTAAAAAAATTACTTAAATTTTTTAATCAGGAAGATAAAAACACATGTGACACATTTGAATTAGGGTAATTGATTTCATCTCAATATCATTCAATTGAGGCATTTTTTATGTTATACACCATTATTATTTTATGATTTTTATACACATCAATATTGACAAATTATATCATGAATTTATTTATTATAATTTTTTTGAAATCTATATTATTTCATCTTTTTTATTAATAAAATTTGTCAATGTGGTAAGGGATATTTTTATTCAAAAATATTTTTTTAAAATGTTTACATATTTAATTTTAGAACCTTTTATTCCATTTAAATATTATTTATATGATTTTATATGTATATGTATATGTATATGAATGAATTATAATGTAAATTTTATGTTTTTTCTTATTTTAATTAATTTTTTTTAAAATAAATCTCTTTACATATCCTAAAAGGAACATTTTAAAAAAAACTGAAATGTCTTATTTTTAAAGTAGGTTCACAATAACCATTCATGTCATCATGAATTTAATATTAGTACTAAAATTATTTGATCTATAACATGTTTTATTAAATATAAACCATGTTATTTTTCTAATTTGGGTATTTTTTTATTGAAACGGTTTTTCATAAAATGGGCATTTTCATATTGAAAATTTGTTTTTAAATGAAAATAGAAGTGTTATCCGAAATATTCATATTAGTTTAAATAATATATTAAAATAGTTTTTTTATTAATGTGTTTTATTAATTATACGATACTTGAGAATAATATAAAATATGTGATATTGTTATATCATAAACATGGGGTAGCCTAGATGACAATGTGTGTTCCCATTATAGCTTATACACCAGGAATCCTAGATTGAAACGGGTTATGCCATTACATCATATACATGTTGTGTCCCAGATAGAGATTTATGATCCTTTTATATATTAAATTATGGTTGGTTCTATTATATCCCTCATATATATTTGGTCTTGAATTTGACTATATGATTATTCAATTTGTACATGTGAATGTTTTGGAAGTTGGTGGTATGTTAATTCCAATTAAAATGGTTTCAAAATGATTTAATGAAGGAGATTCTCTAAATATCTTAAAGTATTTTTAATTTCAATATGTTATAATGATTTATTTTCTACAAAACATATTTTTTATTCATATAAAAATGATATATTTAAATACTCAATGAAATTTGATGATAAAGGTAAATGTAATATGTGTTTTCCTTTGTTCAATATTCTAATGTTTTTCATTTATTAATATCATTAACTAATCTTGTGTGTCCATCCCACATTTCTAAAATAATTCATATGGTTTAAGGATGGGGGAGGGAATGAATGAAGTCATGTAGGAATGTTTGTAGATTTTCCATGAAAAAAATAATTGGATTATTTTAAAAGATTTAGATTTTGAAAAAAATGGATGATAACCTGATGTGTCTACATTTTATTTTTTTGGTTTTGTTATGTATTATTAATGACCTAATTATCTAAAACTATAAACCAAAAAAGTTCCTCAATGTGAATAATTTTATATTATCAACTAAAACTAAATATTATGTATTTTTTAATGTCTGGAACTTGTAGTTTGTATCGAAGGAATGGTTTATAAAAATTTAAAGGTTTGGTCCATGTAAATTTAAATCCCTCTGAATATTTTACATGATGATTATGTTTAAATGATAAATCATTTTAATATTTCCACATTGATTCATCTAAAATTAGTTTTTTAAGAATGGTTCTCTGAAGTGGAAACACGGAAGATGTACTGGGAAGTAACCAATAAGAAAATATAATTCCAAAACAACATCCCAAGATGGTTGGAATTGGAATAATTTTGTTTGTTATAGTGATGTATGAGTTGAAAGAAGATATTAATGGTGGTGGGGTCCATGCTTGGGGGGAACCCGAACTGCCACTGAGAAACATGTATATAGTAATGAATTTTATGAGATAGCATGCTCATAATTCAATGGATCATCATACCCATTAGTAGTGGAAGAATTTATCAATTCCCTGGATAAGATATTTTTATTAATGGGATGTTTGGGACATCTAAAGGTAACCCTTTCCAATATTCATTTTATAGGTGAGGCTAGTCAATTCGAGTCTTTGGTTATGAATACTAGAGATAAAGATGGTATTTATTCGATTAAATAGGAATCATTTAATAATATATTCCTTTATATTTATTTCTATAGGGTATTTTGGCTTAGGATTGAGCAAAAATTCGTCGAATTAAAGAAAAATGAAGATGATTCAGTTGATTTGTGTGATGAAAAATTCACAAGGTTGGCAAGGTATGTGCAATATTTCTTTTGAGACAATGAAATTAAAATCAATATTTTTCCTACAAATTGAAATAAATTCTATGAAGTTCCTTTTCCTCACATGAATTTAAATGTTTTTATAAATTTGATTGTTTAATTAATAAATTTTAAATGTAGTTTTTCAACACATATGATCCACAATAGGATAATAGTAAGAAATAATTAATGTGGAACGGAATAGAGGAGAAAACAACTAATAATTCTAGAGGATATATGAAAACATGTTCAAATCATGGTAATATATATTTCTGTGAATATATGTTAGGATCTACAAGTGTTACTTGGGTGCTATATATCATCAAAAGTTTCTTGAATACAAATATTAGAGTTATGAACAATCTAAGAGTGAGATATCAAATATCTAATCAACAATTAGATATTTTAGCTGTAATGAGTTGGGAAATTATGCTAACATGTTTTCGAAGATATATACATATGGTGGAAATCCTCAATATCATAAATTGAATGGTATAGTAAAAATAACTTCTTATATAAATTTTCATGTTGGATCATCTGGTTAAGTGATATAACCTCCATAGATCATCGTGTTTTTTGAAGGTCAACCATACATATTTTTTTTAAACTCTATATATGGTTTTAAGTGTTGTTATAATAATGCGATTAAGGAAATTATGGGATATGTTTATTATAGTTTTTTTAATGAATTAGTTTAATGAGATTAATACATTTTATTTTTAAAATTATTTTTAAGGTAATGTAAACCATTAGGATTTATATGATATTTATTTATTAAAGAATATTTCATAGATGTTCATCATATATATAGTAATTTTATAAGGATGAAATTATGCTTATAAAAATATATCAATTAAGTGTATTGAATTATATTATTAGATTGTAAAATAATTACTAATCTTAAAAAATATGATCTTTTAATTAATTTTAAATTCAAATATTTGTCCATTATTTACTGAGATAAAGATAAAATTTTGAGGAAAAATTTCTTTTAAGGGGAAGGATGATAAATCCTGAGATATTATGAAATATATTATATAAAATTTATTTAAATTCTTGGATATCTCGGTTTACACACATGTCATGGTCTATATTTCATTATATGAAACACATAGTTTATCATTCATTGCACAGAACATCATATATTTTTATATATTATGTTACACATAATGGCATGTGTTATCATACAATAATATACAATTATATTATTCTATGAAAATGAAGTATTCTTCTAGACATAATATTGGATAGTATGAATAAGGAAAACTATATTATTTTTACACAAATTTATAACAATTTTTACATTTATCTAATAGATTTGATATGCATAACATAATAATAATTCCCATTTTATACATAATGTAGTATTTTTTAAAAAAGTATTATTAAAAACAGATCTTGGAAAATATATTTTAGAATTAAATTTTTGTACTTTTATAAATTATATTTGAAAAAATAAATTTATTTTTGAAAAATGAAAAAAAATCTAATTTTTTTCATTTCATGTTTTTTAAGAGGTTTCATTTTTTTGAAAAATATAAAAAAACATTACATTTTTATTGAAACATATATTTTTATTTTTTTATTTATATAGTAAAATAATATTTTAAATTAGTTTTAAATTATAATGAGTTAAATTATATATCAATAGATCAAATATTTTTCAATGGATTCAATTTCACATTAATATTTGATATAACAAAATTTAATTTTTTTGAATATTTCTTCCTACAACCATACTATCTCGCAATGTCTAAGATATTAATTTTAGATTAATTTTACCCAGTTCTATGAATTGAATTTGGAAAATAGGGATATATATTTCAAATCCATATTACATATTTTTTCTAATCGGATCAACTGATTTTTTTGATCAAACTTTTTAAGGAAATGGTTAAAATTAGTTATATTTATTAAGGTAAGAACACGGATATTTAATGTTTAAACATAGAATATACATTTTGGAAGTGAAAAAAAAATTTTAAAACACTCATTGGATAAAAATATTGCTACCTTGGCCACTATATTATCTATTTTTTATGACCTATTAGGATACTATTATATAAAAGTTACTTATATAATACATTATGTGATGAAAAAAATGAACCATCCATGCCTTTAATACTTATAAATAATTGGTGTAGGTAAAAAGATACTTATATTATATGATATTTTATTTTTGAATATAATTAAGTAATTTTTATCAAATTAATTTTTATTTAATTTTTTAGATGTTACCATTATATTAAATTCGTACATAATCCCATAGTATGGATTTTGTAGTCAATAATTACATAAAATAAATTATTTATTATAAAATGATTTATAACTAATAAATATAATATTTTCAAATATGAATTTATGTTTTAATAAATATAAAATATAGTTCATTTATGGGAGAATTGATCTTTTAAAGTGAACATGTTGACCCATAAATAGTAAAAACATTATAATTTTAGTAGGGGATAAAGTATTGTTTTTATATGTTACATGCATTTCATGTTAAAATTAATTCCCAACACATATGGGATTTTAATTTTATAAATTATATTTATAATTATAAAATAATTGTGTATCAATTATCAAAAAATTGATAATTTAATTTTGACTTAATGAACTAATTACATATGGATAGAAAAATGGAAACCTAAATGAAAACCAAATGGAAAAAAATAATGAATGATAAATACTAAAGACTAAATGAATAAAAAATTATTTATTGGTGTTATTTTATCTCAGCCATACATCACCTTAACTATATTGTTTTTATTTTGGTTAAACATTATGCAAGGGATTCCTCCCAATAGTGTTTATCTTTTTGTATTTACATGAACCCTACTCCTCCTCCACTATAAAAATAAATTCAGTAATATCCATTATTCACACCTCTAAATCCATTTTGGATCGTACAACCCCTAATAAAATAATATCTCAAAAACCATAATCTCATCCTTTAATGCTTAATTTTTTTTAAATTTAGAAAGGGAATCCCTTTGGTGCAAATCAAATGGAGTTTCCTGAATAAGAGGTAACATTCTTCTATGAGCACTTTTATTTTATTTATTTCTCCACCAGATAAATTAATATCATTCTATTATTATATAACAACCTCATTATACAACATAAATTGATATTTTGTTATGTAAAGAGTTCTACCTACACCTACACACACATCTATCAAGTGGGAAACACAATTTTCATCCATGTGTATAGAGGAATATCGCCTCATGAACTGATGTGAGTCATTCTTCCATTACCACCTCTAAAGGTTGGTAATAATGATTGAATAAATATTTTAATATGATATATGTAATATTTATTTGTTTTCATTCTTTTATGATTTTTATATAACACATACCATCATACATACCATTTTTTTGGAATATGATATCATCGTTTCTAGAGGTGTGGACTACCACCTTCTCAAAGAAATGTGATATGTTCATCATATAGATCAAATTTATAAATGATAGATTTAAAAAAAAATATGTTAAATAAATGATAAATAAATATATATATATATATATTATATTCATTATATAATGAAATTTCAATAAATATAATATATCATTATCTTTAACACCTTTTCACACACTAAAAAGGTGATTACGTCATTCATGGACATGTGTACTACCACCTCCTCCATGTGATATGATTCCATTTAAATCAGAATAAATATATATATATTTATATAGTATTCAATAAGATGGTAATTATTATATAATTATCTTTCCAGAAATATAAATTTTACATACCTTCTTTCCATAATGATAAATGAAAAATGGAAATGTTACTTATACGTATGTACATCCTATCATATCCATGCTTATAACATTGGCTCAATTATTACCTAAATATTTTATGAGGGGTTTTAAAAATATAATTTAAATTTCAATAAGATAATTATTTCTTGATGATTATTAGTTATATGTTTATATAATGAACTCATTGAATGTACTTGACCAACAATAGTATTTTTCGCACATACACCAAATATGATCAAAACACCTGATGTAGAATTATCTATTTAATTAGTTGTATAAAAATAAGTTAAAAAAATTAGATTATAAACATTAAAAATCTTATGAATAGAATAAATAATGAACATAAATTTATTATTCAGAAATATGATGACACACATGACAATTCAGACTCAGGTTGAGAGATTTCGTCACAATCTTCATTCATTGACACATTATTCTAAGTTTATACACCCACATTAACTTATATAGTGTATGATTCAACCATTTGATATATCATACAATGAGTTTATTTTTTATTACATTATTTAATGTTTTGTTAAATGTTATTCTTTCTTGGGTATTATGATTAAAATGTTTCAAAATTCTATGAGATACCTTGATTCAAAAATATATTTTAAAATAATAAGAAAATTAATTTCAAAATCTATTCCTCCATTGAATTATTATAGATATTATTTTATATTTATATTTATATGGGAATAAAGGATGATAAATGATATTTTATATCTATTTTAAATTTCATTCAATGTATTTTAAAAATAATTTTTATTATGTTTCTTAAATTTAATGTTTTGAAAAATGAAAAATGAAAGATATAATTTTTAAATTACAATTTCAATGACCATTCATGTTATTGTAAAATTTATTTTACTACTATATTGATTTTATATTTTACAATTTTTTCAGAAATTAAAAAAATATCTTCAATTTTTATATATTTGGAGTTAAAAATGGGGTTTTAATGAAACAGGTGTGTTGATATTAAAAATGGGCTTTTAGAAGAAAATTATTTTTTATCCAAGAGTTTTTTAAACGAGTTTAATGGATTTTTCAAAATTAATTAGTGAGGATAGTTTTTTATTAATGTTATGGTACATGATAATCATATGAAATGGGTTATAATATTAATGGTTATACATAGAGTGGCCCATATATCATTGGTTGAGCTCATTGTAACTTACATATGGGGTGTCTTATATAAAAAAATGGGAGCTTGTTATAGATTATAAATGGGGTGGCCAATATAGTGTTGGGTTAG
Source organism: Viscum album (assembly GCA_963277665.1). Classification (NCBI taxonomy): domain Eukaryota; kingdom Viridiplantae; phylum Streptophyta; class Magnoliopsida; order Santalales; family Viscaceae; genus Viscum; species Viscum album. Next base: position 1,185,881,440 of record OY728121.1, on the reverse strand, counting down.
CCCATTATATAATAAAGTTCGATTTTTTCCATGATATCCCTCTAATCATTGTGTATGGAAGTTGAACATCTTGTTATTCTGTTTTTGAGTGTGAAATGTTTAGAAGCTAGTTTTAGGGTTATTGTAATTGGACGGGTTTTAAAATAGATTATTGAATACAATGATCAATGTAACATAAATTTGTTTTAATTATTATGGGTTTTAGTTATTTAACTTTGAGAAAAGTGTGTATTTTATTCATGATAAAAAAATTTATTTAATAATCTCAAATAATTATGAAGATAAAGCTAAAAATTATATGTGTTTTCATGCGTTCACTAGGCTAATTGTTTTCTTTATTCATATACCCCTTACGGAGCTAATGTTCTCATCCAAATTTTTTAAAAAATTTTCACAGTGATTAAGGATGTGTAAGGGAAATTAATAAGTAAATTAAAAAGATGTGTAAATTTTCCCTGGAAAGGATTCATTATTTATTTTAAAAGTTTTATATTATAGGAGATATGGATAATAATTTTATGTGACCACTTTGTATTTTTTGATTTTCTTATGTATGAGTTATGACCTAATTATCTTAAAATATAACCATGAAAAGATTCTCAATGTAAATGAATGTAAATTCCAGACTAAAACTCAAGAATATGTAATATTTATGATTAGGTCCTTATAATACAATTATGAGTATTTATTTTTTTCCTTTGTAATAAATTAATTATTATGTTTATCCCTTTATATTATTACTCTATATATACAACTATATATCAATTGTGTAAAATATATTTTGATATAAACAAAATCATATGACATAAATTATATATTTTTTAATCACATATTACTTCCATTGAAAAATATTTTTAAAGAAAATTTATTTTTATATAGATGATAATATAATGTAATAATGTCTAATGAAATCATTATAAGGGTTGTAAAATTATTATATAAATAAAATTAAGTATTTTATATTATATAATTATTTTTTAAAATGTAATGTATCATACATATACAAAAAGTTAGAAAATAAATATAAATTTTGAAATTAACATGTTAAAACTTTTTAATGGTAATTTTTTAATTTTTTTAAAATAATCAAATTTTTGGGTAAGCATTTAATAATATATAAAAAACTCTATGCATTGTGTCATTATAATGAAACAATTATGACGTAATAAATTCTATAAAAGTAATATATGAAAATATATATATATATTCCTCTATTAAAATATTGTTTTTTTAATTTATTTTTCTAATTTTTTAAACCTTTAATGACTACTCTAAAACATAAAATATAATTTAAAATATTAAAATAAATTATTTTTGAACATGACTCACTTCTGCATCACAATTATTATTATTTTAATTTTATTAGTTCAAATATTTGTTATATATTTAAATTCAATCGACTGTTGTAGAACAAAAGGTAAAAACTAAGGGATTATTTTGTGGTTTTGATTATTCTATCATATAGAGTTCAAAACCCATATTTGGGAATTAATAATGAGTTCCCATTTTTTTTTGAAAAACCCCCCAAGATCCCACTCTTAATAACTGAAAAACATTTTAGAACTAATTTACTCACACTATTATTCTATAAATACATCCACAATTTATCACAATATAATAGTATGCTTCTCACAAGATTTTAGATGTTCCCTCTGAAGGTAATGGTATTCTATCTTTCCCCCATTAATTCAAGCACTTTCATTACATTATATCATTCTGTTTAAAATGGATTATGCAAGAATGTATTTTTAACTTAACTTTTAATTTCATAATGATTTAAAATAAATTAGATACAAAATATAACTCTCATTTAACAAATCATTAATCATTATATACAGTTGTTTATTCTACCAAAATTATCATGAAATTTCATGTAAAACTTTTGAGTAGTGAACACCCATCCCCATTTCCAATAAATGTTATTCCCATAGATTTTCCATTCCATAATTTAATGGGGAATTTTATATATGTAACCAAAATTCCATGATCATAGTATTAAAATTTCAAAAATGAAATCTCATATTTTATGATCTATGTGAAAAACTAATGCATGTAAATGAAATAAATGTGTCGAGTGTGGGAAAATTTTTATAGACCTCTAGTTCATTGTAAAATGTATTTGTTTATTGAGATACCACTAATAGTACATGGGAATTTATTCTATGTACACGATATTTATAATTATGTATGTTTATCCTAGACTTATGCTTATAATTTTATTTTTTATGTTGTTTCCACATTCATATATTTGATTATTTTTATCATCTTATATCATACATCATTAGTAATGTTTATGAATTGTACCAATTTTATATCATAATTATATTCCAAGACCATTATTTATTACTTTAATCAAGTTATTATTTGATCATTCCATTATTGGGAATTGTAGATCATCACTTTCTTATGAAAATACCCATGTTTTCCTATGCGGTATTAGAAGGTTGATGGAATAAAATAGCATATTTCATAGTTTTTAAAGAGTGGTGTGGTACCCATGCTTTATTTTGTCATAAAATGTGTCCATTTACACTAAGACACTATGGCTAATTATATTTGGGTATTGAATTAAATGTATCATTATGTAATAATTCATGAATTAAGGTATATTAAATATATCAGTTATCATAGATATTTTTCGAAGAGCCATTTTATTGTGATGACTATTTTACATAATAAATGAAATAAACCTATTTAAAAATATTATTTATAATATAGATAATCATTCAAAAATAAAAATATCCAAATGTTAATTATAAATTTATATGAAATTTTATTATGAATATTTATCGTTGAATTTTTTTTCTTGTGAAAAAAAATTAAGTCATATTTTTTTTAGTTTAAATTAAAACTATAAATATATAAATGTTAGAATTTTAATTTTTTTTAAAAATGAAAAAATATTTAAATTTATCATTAAATGTTACCTTAGTGTAATTTTTTTATTTTTATGGTAAAATTTATTTTTAAACGAATATTGAATTTTTTTTAAGAAAATAGTAAAATTATTGAATATATCATCGATTATTTAAAACACAAAATTTTTTAACAAATGGTAATGATCAAAAATATATTTGGACTTAATTTATGGATTTAAAAATATAATTTTTACTTTATTAATGATATTTTTATCATTTTTAAAATTAAATATTATTTTTCTAATAACAATTTTTTTGTTTTTTAATTATTCATTCACTATATGAAATTTGAATATTTATATATTTTTACGTCACCTAGCTCATCATTGGTTAATAATAAACCAATTAATTTAATTAAAATAATAAAACATTATAATTTCTTCTAAACATATCATTTTTTATATTGTTTTTTCTATAAATGGGATTTTACATGATACATGTGAAAATATTAAAAAAATTACTACAACTATAAATTTTATATGATAAAATATATTTCATATTTGGAATTGTTATATCAAAATATTTTAATAATTTCCATTTAAACTTTATTTTATGTAAAATTAAATTACTTAAGAAATAATTAATTACCACATTAAACACAGAAAATTGTAAAATATAAAATTACTCAGAGTAAAAGACAGAACATATTTTTAAAACATGCGTGAATATTTATTTTGAGTTATTATCAACCATAAATCACCACTCAATCCATTATTTTATACCTTGTCTCAATATACCCAATGAAACATCTTCTTCCTTTATATTAAGATGATATATTTACAAAAAATTTACCCCCATCACTTATAAAAGGAGCTCACCAACACCTCATTTATCAAGTCATTATGAAACAATAAAACAACAAAATATCCAAAATATTCTCTCGATCAATCTCCCCAAAAATCATATAGTATATATTATTTTCCAAAGAATAACTTCAGGAGCCTTAATTTGTTACCCAAATGGGTATATCTATAGTGAGATGTAATGTTCTTAATTATGAACCCTTAATTATTTTCTTATTTTATACCAAAAAATTTATTATATCCAAAAGGTATGATAAAATTAGTGTTAATAATATTTAGATATATTATAATACTAAATGTATACCAAATTTTATTTTCCCCCAAAACGATATAAAAAAATGATGTGGTAGTCATGCGTCCGTGCAGACAACCACCTCCATAAATGACATTATTTCCATATAATCATCGCCAAAAAAATAGATGGTCATAAAAGTATATTCAATTTATTAATATATTATTTTTAACATTTTTATTATTATAAAATAATAATCAATAACCTATATTCTTTTTTGATTTATGTAATACCACAATGTGACTCAATCAGACTTAGATAGTACCACCTCCAAGAAGGTAATTTATTTTTTTCACTCTATTAATTTTTTATAAATAAAATTATATTAAAATATATATCAAAACATTAATGACATCTATAAAATAAAATTATTCTTCACTAATGATTACATAATTATTATATTTTTATTTTTTGACCATACTCACCCAAAGATTCTAGTTTGTTCTTCATTGGTACAGATTTACCACCTTTGTGAAAAATGTTACAAACCTATATCATGTGTAATTAAGGAAACATAATTTATTTTTATATTTTAAAATCATAATTAAATATTTTTTTTAGTCTGGAATGGTAATGGTAATATCTTATCTATTATTATTATGACATCCCTCATTCATAAAAACTTACAAAATATGATCATCCCAAACATTATTATCAAGAATCAATCTTAAAATACATATAAAATAAAAACATAACATTAAAAATAATAATAATATATGTATTATAATACATTTAATGATATCTCAATTATGATCTTTGAATCAATAAAGAAGAGTCCACACCAATATTTTGAAGAAGTCACTAAACAATTAATAGAAAATATTAACATCCCATGATTAAAATAAAATATAACAAAAAAATTTATTTTGTAATAATATATTATAAATGATGTTTATAAAACATTTATGTATGAATAATTTTATAAAATATGTTACTAGGAAATTTATGTTTTTTATACAAGTGGATAAATATATTTCATGTAATTCAAGAATTATTGTAAGGGTTTTTGAATATTTATTTTTATTAATTATGATATAATGTGTATTAACTAATTATATAATTTTTTAGGTGTACATAATTTCTATAGATTTATTTTAGAAAAATTCTAGAAATATAAGGGATTTAAGAATTCTTATCATTTTTTAAACATCATGGGTTTTCAATTAAAATAATATTGATGTGGTAAGATTTTTTTTGGATCAATTATCAAATCAGTTATACATGTTTGATATTTCATAGAATGTGTTATTTTATATTTAATATTAAGTAACATATTTATTTTTTGAATGAATTTTTTTTCCATTCCATGTCATTTTAGTATCCATTTCTGGATCTCCCTCACATATTCTTTTGATTCTTACGTAACCACTTTTATAAGGCTGTCATGTCTCAATTTACATTTTTTTGATGTATATTTTTTATGTTCCATATTTAATTTAAATGGTTTGTAAACATCCTGTTGGACATAGAATATCCTTAATTATATTTTATTCTAAATAATGTAAGTTCAATTTCTAGTACTGTTTTACAAGGGGTTATTATTAACATAAGTTGTAGGGAATTTTCTTGACTTAAAAACTTTTCTTATGTCAAAATTATTTATATTTTACTATTATTTTACATGATGGTTTTATTATATTATATGATAATATTATAACTAATTGTATCATTTTATGTAAGAAATTAAATTTATAAAATCATTTTTAAAAAAATGTGATGATGTTAAGGGTAATTCCCTTACTCTTCAAATGAGATTAGTTTCATCTATATACATATTCAATCTTCATACAAATATTCTCATATTCTAATTTTGGAGTATAATTCGGTATTATTTTCGGTGATCTCTGAAATTCATAGTATCTCAATTTAAAAGTATGATTTATCACTTTCATTACTATGTTGCTTTCAATAAAAATATTTTCATAATATAAAAATGGATTTCCAATTTTATGTTTTTATTTTTATCTTTCTCTCCACATTTCTAATAAAAAACAATTATGTAAAATTCCTGGATCCATTATTGCATTTATATAAAAATGGGGTTTATAAAAAAAATCAAGTAACTTTCCTGAAAATTATTTTTAATAGTGATTCATAATCTCATCTATTTATGATAAGGTTATGAAATTTTTTCTAATAGAAATTTTTTATGGTTTCAATTTAATTTCCGCCATTAAATGTTATAAAACCTATAGAGTTGTTTCCCAAATCTATCTATAAATGCATCAATGAAATCATCATTTTTGGTTATTTGATATTGGTATCAATTAGTATAATCACGAATGTCATATTATTTATTACAAGTTGTAAATAATATGATTTTTTTCATTTAATGGGTCCATTATGATATATTTAATGATTTATTTAAATGGAATTAGATATATATGTGAATTTTTAATGGTGGTTTTTGATTTCACCCTTCAATGAATTGGATTATGTTTTATATCTTAAGATAGGAAGTAGTTTGTGATTTCATAGTTATTCTCACATATTAATGGGTTGAAATTTTGGGATATGCTATGAAAATAAATGGTTATCCTTATTAAAGTTTAAAATATACAAAAGGGTGGTCCTTCCTATATATTCTCACAATATTATGATTCCATGGGATTATTCTTATGATAATTACCTTTGTATTACATTTACCTAAGGACATGTTACATTTATATGGAATTTTTCTATGATTATGTTCCATGTATCATGTTTATTATCTCATGAATCCACACTATTTTACCTTTGTATATGTTTTTTATTTGGGATTACATGAACTTATATCATGAATTAGGAAGAAAATTTTCTTTTCCAAAGTTTTCTAACAATATATTTATCCCATTCTCAAGATTACTCATATAATTATGATCTAACCCTTGGTATAATGTTAAAATGTTTCCCTTTATTGAACATTTTAACTCTCCCATGTTATATGGTTACATTCCATAGGTCATTAAGATTATTATAACTTATGAGAAGTATAGATGTCAGTATAGTGTGGCTCAATAATGGATAAATATTCAAAAATATCATAAAAATGATTTTTTTGAAGGTGATCAAAAAATAAACTAAGAATTACTTTCAGGGGATAGCTTGATTATTATGAGACATAATTTTTAACTTATGGAAATTATATAAAGTAATGATATTTATATATTATTACATCTCACTATATATCATGAGTATGTGTAAATTATGTTCTTTTTTAACCTTATTTGGTACTTTCATTATTGGGAACTACCATTGGTATAAAATAAATATTTTGTTTGTTTCTTTAGTTTATTTATTATTGGGGATTACTATAAGAAAATATTAGTGAAATCCTTAAGGATATTTCTAATTATTGGAAAACAATGCGATATTTTGGTGAAGTATATATTGATTGGTTTTATATAAATTACATTTTTATTTGGATACTAGAAAGTGGATGTTGATATAGAACATATGAAACTAAGTGTAATAACAAATAAAATGGATGGTTGAGTATTAACTCGATCACCACTTAGTGTATGATGGGTGGGCCTAACAATTCACGCCTAGAAAGACACTCCGATTAGATATGCATGGGTGATTCAACATCCTTTTACAAACCATTATTATGGATTTAAATTAATTCCAATTATATATTGAATAATAATATATGTTAGAAAACTAAATTAGAAGCCAAACATGGACATCATGTTTTATTTTAATGGAGTTATAGTTTAATTAGAATATATCATTATTGAATTGAAATTATCATAAGTAGAAATGAAGTTGTAACTGGGGATAAAATATTTGGATTGAATTTTTATAACATCAATTATTCTTATTTTACTGGATTATATCATAATCATTTGGGATTTACAGTTTTGTTGGTTATAGGAACAAGAAAATGATGAAATGAGAGTTATGTATTTTAAAACTCATGATGATTTATATTTTGGATAAAAAGTTTTATGGCCTTACCTAAGATATTATGGTAGATTTTTAAATCCTAAAAAGTAAAAATATGATTATCCTTCAAATTAATAATATTTTTTGTAGCATGTACAACATTTAGTACCAGGCTTCAATGAGATACGACGTTCTAAGGAAAAATTATAATTTAAATATAATTATCATTACACAGCAAATGGATGTTAGGTCTGAATATGAGTAATTAAATTCTTAAATATATGTACCTATTTATTCCTTAATTCAATTTATGAATTAATTATTGGTATATAAGAACACAAATTTAAATATCATTATAAAAGAATAAAGAATTTATTTTTTCAAAATAATAATCTAAATGAAAAAATTATTTTCATCAAAATAAATAAAATTATCCTGTATATATGAATGGTTTTATATTCATTTATTGATAATATATTAAATAAGAAGATTAATTTTCATATAATGTTGGTAATTAAATATAAAAATCATATCTTCATTTTATACTTGGAAAATATATTTTTCAGAAAAATTGTTATTATTTCATTTTTTGTGTTGATATTATTATAAATTTATAATACTTATAGATATTTTATTTTATGAGATAAATATTTTTTTAAAAAATCATTTACAAATGATATTTATGATCTAATTTCTTTACTATTTTAAAGTGGCTTATTTATGGTGATTAGTGAAAAATATTGATTTTGTAAAAGCCTTCATTTCATTAATTTATATCAATGTAATGTAAATATATTATTTTATTTATGATTTGTTTGAATGGAACTTATTTTTTATTTTATTAAATATTATTATTTTAATTATATAGGAATTATCATTATTTATTATTTGGGTATAAAATCATTGTCAAAGTTTAAAAATGTTTTTTTTCCAGAAATAGTTTTTCTTTACATTTCTAAAACTAATATTAAAAGTAATTTTTACTAATAATAGAAATGAATATTATGAAATAGATTACATATATTTAATCATCATGTTTTTTATTATTCATTATGTATATTTTATTATTTTTCATAATGAATTGTAACCATAATGAAAATTTGTCACCATAATAAATACAAAAATAGGGTAAAAGTGTTATATCAATGGTAAAATGGTTAAAATATAATAAAACATCATCTTAAAATTAGTTTTTGTGGATGTAATAAACCTCATACAATATTATCATCATTAATAGTTTTATATGGATCTATATTTCACTAATATTATTCCTTTTAACATTTATAAAATTATATTTATAATTTTTTCACTCACTCACTTATTATATTTTAATGATAATGATATATATCAAAATACCATCTGAATGAATCTATATGATAAAATTTATTACAATTAAACTATATTTATGAATTTAATTTTTTATTATTTCTTCTAGAGTATAAAATTACCTTATGAACATTATCATTGATAACATGGTCCTTGTGATATAAATATAAATACAATGTATATTATTTAAATATCATTAGAATTAATATTCTTTTATTAAATAATATATTACATGAATTTCATGGATAATACAAAAACTTATTATCGATGAAAAATATATGTACTAATTATATTATTTTTTTCCATTAAAATTAATATATATTATTAGTCATAAAATGAAATACAAAATATATGGCATAAATTGATACATAAAATGACATAAAAAATATATGGAATAAATTGATATATTTCATGTATTTACATGATTTCAACACACCTGACATATAAAAGTGAACACCCTACCCCCTCTCTCTTACTCCCATATATTGATCCATTTTTCTCAATTAATAACTACCAATAATCTTTCCCAAAATTTATGATTATGTTCCAATGTTTATGATCTCTCCAAATTTCCATCATATAAGGCTTAAGTTGTAATCCAAATGGGGTTGTCCTTTGACTATGTATGACTCTTAATTCAGTATTTTCATGTTTATGACATCTTCCAACACCATAAGAAATCCTATAAACATGATAATATGAATGAATCATAGTCATATACATATTAAAATTATATTTGGTTGATGTAAAAACCCTTTTCAATATCATTAACAATCATATGGTAAATTAATACATCACCTTCGAATACATGTGGATTGTCACCTCCACAAAGAAATGTGTTTCATATTGTATCACCGCATCACAAGGATGGTTATTATGATGGAATTAAAGAATATATTTATTATTAATAAAATTATTATTATTATTAATGATAATATATTACTTTCGTTCTTACCCTTCCACCCGCTAAAAATTCATATTGTTTCTTGTGTGTACGTGTAGACTAGCACCTCCCAAAAGCGATGTGATTTATTATTCAGGTATTTTTTAATTGAATGATTATAAATTGTTTTTACTGTATATTAAATTTAATTATTTTATTATTAATATTATGAAGATGTTGCAAATGTGACCCCTTTTACCATGGTCAATGTATTGAAGTGGTTTTAAAATTATGAACAGAACATCTTTGAAACATATTACGTATACTTAACTAATTTTGTTATTAAATAATTCATGGAAATAAAAGGTATATACTTAAAAATTATAATAGAATAATAATAAATATTTCTAATAAACATGTTGACAAATAAAATAATTTTATTATTCAATATTTATAAAAGAATATAAATGGGGTCGGGGCTCAAGGAATAGATTTTACTTAAACACATTATTTTAATGTTTTTCGTAATTTTTTCCATCTATATATATCTTTATAAAATGTTCAATGAGAATAATTTTTTAAAGAGTTTAAATTGTAATTTTAAAATATTTTTTTAATTAAAAATGATTAAAATAAATATTCCCAAATTATATGAGAATTACTCAGTTTTTACATTTTTCAAAAGTGTGAAAAAATGTTATCATTTAATATATACAACATGAATTGATTTTCCTATTTTCATGAACATTTATTAAATGATTATTACATTAAATTTTACCTTTCATAGTATCAAAAAAACCATTATCTTAATAATATGTAAATATTTAATAATAATTTTATCGAAATAAAAGACTATTATTCTCATGTTTTTGATAAATTTTATAAATATTGTATGAATGGAATTATAATATATGTTAGTATCCTTTTAGGATTGTCACACATCACTGGGGATATAATTTAATGATACCATCCACCTTAATTATTAAGATATCTTATCATAATATAATTCTACTTATTTACTAAAGATCATATTAACAATTTGTATACTTGTTTTCCAATATAGATGATTATATTGATTATGTATTGAAATGTTATTAATTTATTTCATGTGATGAATCCATTTGAATTAATATTCAATGGCAGGGGATTGTTATATCCCCTTTATTCATCAGTAGATCACATGAGACATACATGTTTTTTTATTTGATTAATTCATCATCTATTTATATATGATGGTTTGGAAGGTGTGTAATGACCTAACCCTAGATAGCATGGAGTTGGTGTCTGCTACTAATTTCATTTGAATGATTATATAGAATAAAATTACAATTTAACAATGTTATAATGGACTTGGTAATCTAGATAAAGACATGATAAAATAATACACTAATTATAAATTATTTTTTCCTTCTATCTAAATAAATAACATCGATGATGACTCTAATCCATTTATTAAATCCCTATATATCATTCATTGTATGATTTTTTGGATTAATAGGGGAAAGAAACATTATAAGGGTTATCTTATTTTCATAGTAATGGTAAAATATTGTAGGTGAAATAATGAATTAATTTGAATAATAATTATGAAATTGTAGATAATTGTAGAGACCTAGTTTTTACCTTATAGGATATTGAAATATTCCTAAATATTTTCCGGTGCAAAAAAAAATGAGGAGGCATGCAATTTTGAGGCCTGGTGTGCCCTCAATTAATTTCATAAAAATATTAAATAGGTTATATATTTTATGCACACTTTTAATTAATGAAACATAGATAACTCTTAAATGGGTCTTTAAATTGGAAATCAGAGACTATTGTTGGGTTTGGAAGGAAGTTTTTCAACTTGGCGAGACATAAAATAAGCTGACATGGGACATCCTCACACTTTTCTCATTGGTGGTGTGTTTAAGTGATTTATATAATTAATTAATTTAATTAATTAAAACACCTTTTGACCTAATAAATGGTTATTAATATGTTTTAGAGGGTATTTGGTTAGGGTTGGACTCATAATTTCTATAATAAGTTGAGGAGAGATCTCTTCGAAATTTGGAGGATCCCTTTGAAGAACTATAAAACCCTTGATCTAAGCATATCAAAGAACAAGGAATATAGTGGAACTTATCATACAAGTTCTGTATCTTTGAAGACCGATCCAATATAGGAAGGAAACATATTCTTTTATGTTATGCCTTTGATTATATGTTTGAGTGGGTGGATAGTTATTCATTGACTCATTTACTTGATTAAAAACCTTGCAAGAGACCAAGTACCGGATTTTATACTGATCAATTCATGTTCTAAACCTAGTTCCCCATCTGTGATCACCAGACCAAAACACATGGATGCTGATGTTTAAAACTATTGCTTTTTACCTTTATCACATATTTATTTTCATTTTTAGTGGAATCTCCATGGATCTAGGATCAATATTTTTTCAGTGACTGAAGATCAATCAGGCACCATCTGTGATCCCTGAAGAAGAACTCTTGAATGATGATGTTTAAAAATATGGGTTTTTAGACCTTTACCTATATATATTTTAATTTTTTACAGTGTAATCTCCTTGGAACCATGATTGATAGCTATCGGGTGACCAGAGCCCGATCAGGCATCCTGATTCAAGTGAGATCCATAAAATAGGGATGATTCATTGGGCTATAGGATGATCCAGAATCAATGCAATAAGTGGATGTAGAATATAAGGGTTTTCTTCCAGATTATTGAGAATTGGTGGTGTGGAAACATGAAGAACGAAGATAAAAATACACCATGACTCTGATGACCAATTCACTGTGGATGACAATTTGAATCAAATATTCATTTCTAGATATGAATGTTTCAAATTATTTCACAACCCAACCATAAGTGGCGGGGGAAAATTCAATTTATGTATTCCAGATCAATGAAACACGAGGGATGTTGAAAAATCCCGACTACACGCCGTGTAGGATGATGAAATCAAAGCGTATAGCCCTCCATATTGGTGGTACTAGGGATTTTGTGTAGATAGGGATGAAAAGGAATGCACTCCACTTAACATTATGCGTATTAACCTTTCATTGTGAAATTATATTGATTGAACACCCGACTGGGAACATATAATGCGCCAACTACAGAGGTTGGCCACACATGTAGTATCCTTTGTGGACGAACATTCCATCTACCAGATTACATGGAAATGGGCATCAGACATAGCCCTGGTCACTGATATCTAGGACATGACATGTATTCCACCTACACGATGTATTTTATTACATGGTATGGGACCTGAGTTCCGGTTAAAGAGACATCCGGGCAGTGGAGAAGGAGAAATTGTTATGTGGATCCCTTATAAGCCATGTTCTTTTTGAGCTATTCTGTGAAAACAATAGACTCCATTATCTCTTTCATATGGACTAGGATTTTTTACACATGATTCTTATAAAATGCTATTTTTCTGTAGAATGTGATAATACCCTCAAAATAATCTTTTGAGATATGACATGAATGTTCCGGGTTTGCACATGTAGAGATGATACCCAATGACGGTAGCGATTAAAGAGGCTTACCAGAGAAGTTCCAAGATGACCCTCTAGCATGGATGGGCAGTGTGGTCTCCGATGATTCCGCTATGAAATTTTTTCTTGGATGGTCTATGTAGTACCTTGTGAATCTAGGCTGATCCTCCATTAGGTTTGGGAAGTGTAGTCCCCAATGATTCAGAGATACCCTCCATAATGATACTGGACGTGGAGTTCTGTTACATTCTAGGTTGACCCTCTATCTAGAATGATTAATGTTGTACCTTATGTCCTAATAAGCATAACCCTCCAACCAATATGGGAAGTGAAGTCCCCTAACAACTCTTCGGGATTACCCTCTAGTGGTTTATGGGTTGTTTCATTCCATAGTGACAGTCTCGAGTTGTACCCTAAAATGGGTCTAGGTAGTGGCATTCCTGAGTGACTACCAGAGAATACCCTTGACTGTGTGTCATAGTAGCGAGGCTTGAATCAACATCATATAATGAATCTCGATAAAGAGGGGTTTTATCCCCACTAAGACACGTTCTAGTGACACTTCCTAAAATTGTGCAGGAAAGTCACTACATCCCAAATCAGATTGCATGATAGTTTGGTGAATTGATCCCCTTTGAGTTGTGCCTTATGGGTAGATGGATGAGTTCATGGAAATCACAAATGAGTTTACCTTCGAACCCTCAGCTAGTCAGTTTCATAGGTTGATCTATGAGAATGAGATTCCCTTACCCCATCGTATGGGTTTCATTTACTATGCATATATATATATATATATCATATTCAGTACCCACTCCATGGGTCATGATTACTCTCTACCATAGAGAGATGATGACATGTGGGCTATGCCATGTGATTTCCGTTCCTATCTTCCATGGTTGGAAAATTATACTCTTCAGCTATAAGTAGCGAAGAATCGATAAGGAGTTCATCTCATATCCCATTCAAGCTCAGTGCATTTGGATCAGTTTAAATTCATAGTTTTTTTATGGTGAGTTGTCCTATTTTTTTCAAATTTACTATACCATATTCTCCTTACATCATTCCTTTTCAATTTATCCCTTACTGATCACCCTTCACCCATTTCAGGGCATTCAAATGTGTTCGTATATACTCACCCATGAATGGGATTTTCCCAACAATTATCATGACTTTTGCAGACAGTGGACATGTCAATCACGATCTTAGAGGAGCCTATATATATAGTCTTAATGGACCACATACAGTGAATGGAGATGGGATACAGGAACCAAGATCTCTCTATTGATAATATTTTTTTTGTTTCTATTATGTTGGGATATATTTATTGTTTAGGAATGTGTTTTTCCGTATTAAATTACTATTGTAACTACCATGCTGTTGTACCGTATTAAAAGTAAAGCATGTTACTTTTATATTCTAAAAGATTGTATTTTTTTTCTACATTTCCCCATCAATTATTCATTGATTTGGTTTTGTTTGTGCGTACATGTTTTAAGTAATAGAATTTACATGTTTAGATGTTCCTTGGGAATATTTTGTGACCCCTAGGAATATGAAGGTGGGCTTTTGGTAGTTGAGACTTAGGCCCTAGCTTGGGTCGTGTGGTGACTGAGTGATATCAGAGGTACATAGATTTATTGTCTTGGAAGGTTACTATGGGATATTTTTGGAAGACTTCTCCAGGATTTCATCGATTTAGAATGCTCTAACATGTAAGGGATATTGTTTACTTGGCCTGAGAAGTTTCATAAGGACGTTAATGAGATGAGATAGAGTTTTACAGGCTATCGTATTTGGTGGATACTAGATGAAGGACTTGAGTTCTTGGTGTATTGTGATGCCTTAAGAGAAGGGTATGGTTAGGTACAGATGTAATGACCAGAAGCCATCAAATATGGGTCGAGGCAGTTGAGACCCTTTGGGTATAACTCTGTGAATCATGATCTATTGCTTGAAGTGATAGTATCCTCCATTAGAATGTGGAGGAACTAAAATCTAGAAGAGATATTTTTGGATTACTCAAACCACTAGAATATCAGGTATGTATTCACTCAGATAGACATGAACCTAAGTAAGTGATGCCAAATGGAGTTCTTGGAGTACTATGACTTTGGGATACACTATAATCCCAGAAAGGGTAATGTTATAGAATAATAACTTAGAAAGAAGTCCTAGGATCACCTAATGTGGGAGTATTTGAAGTCGTTGAATTCCCAATAGTTGACCCTGGTAAAGCTAGATACTATATATTTCTTTCAATCATTGGTCCTAACTCCATCTCCCCATGAACATGTGAAAGTTCCCTAGCAAGGGAAAATTGAATGCGAAGTTCTACTTGGTCAGATATCTTCAAGAGATGGACCAGGTATATTTTTTTAAGGAAGAAATCAAAAGATCTTGTTCAAGGGTTGATGAGTGGTCCCTATGGTGTTGTAGGAAGAGAGGATGCGATAGTTCCATTGTTCTCCCCGAGAAATATATCCTGACATGGTGAATATGTACAAGGCCCCTCATTAGTATTTTTTTTGGTATAGAATGAGACGAAGTGTAGCTGAGTTCATTTCATGATGCCTTATCTGTCAGTAGGTTAAGGTTGAGAATCGGGTTTTTGTAGGTTTGTTGTAGAGTATTAATATACTATAGTGGAAATCAGATATAATATCCATGGATTTCATCATGGGTATTAATCACATAGGTAAGGGTTATGATTCCATCTGGGTGATAGTAGACCGACTCATGATGTTGGCACACATCCTTTCCATTAGGATGCAGAGTTCAGTGGAAGAGATTAGTGGAGCTATACGTAAAATAGAATGATTGACTCCATGGGGTACCCTTGACGATTATCTCTAATTATTATGTGTGTTTTACTTCACAATTATGGAGAGGCTTGTAGAATGAATTAGAAACCCATATAAATATATGTAGAGCCTTTCACAGCCATACCAAGTGGTAGATCGAGTGCACTATCCTAGTGATAGTGGTTATGTTGCGATCTTGTGCGTTGGATTTAAACCGGAGTTGGGAGGATCATCTCCCACTGGTGGATATAGCATAAAAATAGCTACCACTACACAATCAGCATGAAACCTCGTATGGAATTGTATGGGAGACCCTATTAGTCACCCCGGTGCTATATAGGGATTGAGAGGTCCTCTATTATGGGTCTACAGTTAGTGTGGGAGACCATGGAGAGATTATAGTTCATCTAGGAATCTATGAATACTACCTATAGCATACATGAGTCTTAGGAAGATCACTATCATATTCCCTTTTAGTTCAAGTAGGAAGACCACATATTCTTGTGGGATCTCCCAATATCTTTAAATGTTGAGGTTCGGTCAAGTAGACAGGGCATACACCAGGTTTATCGGGCCATTCATAATCATGGATATGGTTGGCGAGGTTGCCTAAAATATCGCCTTACCCTAACATATGGAGTGAGTGCACAGTGGTTTCCTTGTTTCGAAGATGAGGAGATAATTTATTGATCCTATACATGTTATTGATTGTGGTAATATGGACATCAGGGATGGGGCCACCATTGAAAAGCACCCAGTGTTGATCGAGGACCAACATGAGTAGACCTTATGAGGACGAGCCATCTGTTTGGTTCAAGTGCTATGGTTTCTTGCATGAGTGTTCCTTAGAGTGGGAGATCCAGATGCCAAAATGGTATGTTGAGTTACTTACATTGTTTTTCTTTTTTAGGACAAAAATCTTGAAGGTTTAAATGTTGTAAGGACGCATTTTTTTCATTCTATTACATTGAAATATTTAAAAACATTTATATAGAACCAGGAATTGAGAGGGTGCGAAATTATGAGGCCCAGTGTTCCTATAAATAATTTTATAAATATATTAAATATATTATATATTAGACACACATGTTTAATTAAATAAATCATGATAACTGTCAAATAGTTGATCAAATTACAACTCAGAGACCATATTAGAGTCAATAACAAAGCATTTTCCCTAAAAAAGACAAAAAATAATTCGATGTGGGGAGTCCTGACAACACTCTCATTAGCAGTGTGTTTGAGTGATTTAATTAATACATTAATTTAATTAATTAAAACCATTTTTGAGTTAATATATGGTTATAGATATGTTTTGAATGTAATTTTTATTGGGATGCCCTCACAATTTCTACAATCCGCTAAAAAGAGATATCTTCACCATTTAGAGAATCCTTTCAAAGTATAACACAAACTTGGATATAGGTGGATGAAAGTGAAAAAAAAATAAAACTCAACAAATGTGTTCTTTATAAAATGTGACCAATAATATCATGGTAGGACTCTTATTTTGTGATTTTTTGAATTAGATTAAATGTTTGAGAATATATATGGTTATTATTCTATATGCACCCCCGGTTACAAACCTTGAATGACACTAAGTACAGTATTTCATATTTTTTAATTCATGTTCTAACCCTAGTTCCCCATATTTGATCACTGAATATGAACTTTTTTAATGGACTGTTTAAAACCTTTGATTTTTTTTCATTTCCCCAACATTTGATCACGCTTTTCACCATACAATCTTCTTGGATCTCATTTCGATAGATTCCAGGTGAACCAAGCTCAATCAGGCACCCAGATTTGATGCGGATCGACGAAACATGTATTATTATTCATGAATGTTGTAGATTTAGAATAAATAATTTTTTTGATGAATTTAAGGTTTGATGATAGATTATTTATCATTAGAGGAACTGTGGAATGACGATAAAATAATGAAACCCTCATTTCATCTAGCGATCGATTCCTGGTGATCAATGGTTTGAAACTCTGATTCATTGTGATATTAGAAGGTTTTAGTTGTTTTTTTCCATTTCCAATGTGGCCGAATCAGATTCAATGTATTGAGGTAGAATCTAATTAAATAAATGGTTCAATAAAAGTACCTACTACACACCATAAAGGATGAATTACAAATGTCGTGTAGCCTCCCTCAGTGCTAGCACTATGGATTTGGGGTAGATTGGAATGAAATGATGTGTACTCACCTTGAGACATTGTGTTCAACCCTTATTGTGTAAAAAAGTCATGCGAAGGAACACATTGCTCGAAAAATTACATGTGATGACTAGATTGGTAGACCACAAGGGTAGAATCCTATGTGGTCCAACATTCCATGTATCAGTGTACTCAAACAGAACTAGTAGAGATGACCATGGTCATAGATAGCAAGGATATGGCCTGTAGTCCACCTACACAGAATTTTTGAATACATGGGATGAGACCTATGTGCTGGTAAAAGTCACAACCAATTAGCTAAGAAGGACCACAAGTCATGTGTGACTCTTACATTCCATGTTCATTTTGAGCTATCTGAGAAAACATTATACCCTCGTTCCTCCCTTGTTTGGAATTAGATTTGGGAATGGATGATACATATCATAAGTGTTTTTCGTTTAAAAATCAATGGTGACCTCATAAGTGTATTTTATGATATGAAATGTATGTTCTTGTTTGGAAGGTATAGAGACAACACCCAATAGAGAAAGTGATCAAATAGGCATACCAGAGTAGTTTTCGGTTGACCCTCTAACTAGGATAGGTTGTTTAGTCCCTAATGATTCTAGGATAACATTTTAGCAATGCTGGTATGTGTAGTCCCTAACGATTCTATGTTTACCCTCTAGTAGGACTGGGAAATGTCGTCCCAGATTATTCCAAGTTAACATCTAGTAGGATTTGGGTAGTAGAGTTCCTCGACATTCCAGGCTGACCTTCTAGCTGATTTGAGATGTGTAGTCTCTGATGAACTTCTATGAAAGACCCTCCTACTGGGATGGGAATCAGTGTCCCCTGATGACTCATTGGGAATTCCCTCCAGTAGTTCATGGGTTGTGGAATTCCCAAATGACATTCTTGAGTATAAGCATCCAGTAAGACTGAGTTGCGGCATCCCCTGGTGACTACCAGATAGGACCCTTGATTGTACAACATAGTGGTGATTCACAAATCGAAATTAACTAAGATATTAGGAGAATGATGGCTATTATCCCCACTGAGACACATTTGTGGGTCCTGACCTAAAACATTGATAGAAAGTCAGTTCATCCCAAAGCGGATAGTATCGAGGTGAAATGATTTGGTCCCCTTCGACTTGTACCTCCTAAGTAGATTAATGTTGGGCATCACAGATGACATTACCATGGTACTTATTGCTACTCACATTCTTGGGATGAGATTTGGTATAGTGATTCCCATACCCCCTTTTTTGGTTTTCTTGGATTAGTATATATATATCATGTTACATTACCCAATCATTGGGTCTTGGTTACACTCCTTCAAGGATAGTCGAAGACATATAGGGTATGTAATGTTCATTTTGTGTCTAGATTATTTTGGTTGGAAGAGTGTACTCTCTCCCTATAAGTAGTGAATAATATATTAGGAGTACATATCCTTATCACATCGATCTCTTTGTGCTTAGATATGTCTAATTTCACACTTTTGATGGGGTGATTTGTATTTTTTCCATTTACAACTATCGTACATTGTAATATCTACTCCATTCCTTTTTAGAGTATCTTTCAGAACTCCCCCTTCAACCTTTATTGTTTTTTCAACAATGTATATACATACTAATCAATGCATGGAATTTTACCAACACGTTTCGTGTATTTTAATGATGTTGGAGAGGATGATTGTGATCTTAGATGTGCTTATGGATATGGGTTGTGTGGACTGTGTACGGTGGTCATAGTTGGGATATATGAGAGGGACTCTCTCAGTTGTTACTGTTTTTCAGTTTCTTTCAGGTTTGGAGAGGTTTCTGTTTTTGGCATGTGTTTTCCCCCATTAATTTACAATTGACAATACCATACTATTATACTGTATAGAGGTTCGTGAATGTTCATTTTACTTTATAGTATTTTTTACATTTTATTTTATACTATTCATATAGACTTTTTCTTTGATTTGGTTGTGTTTGTGCATACGTGTTTTATGAAAATTTTTCCTATTGTAGTTTTTAATTTAGCACTTATTGCCACCCCTAGCCTATAGAGGTGGACTTGGGGTATTTGTGGCTCGATCCACTACTTTGGCTGGGTCATGAAAATAACTAAATGGACATGCCATATAATGTATAAACTAAGGGGGAAGTTCATAATTATTCTGGAAGGGTAATAACATGAATCACATGGAAAAAAATAATTAGATAAGGAAAAAGTAATATGGAAATGTAGGAAACTAAAACAAATTCAATCTAAATAAAAAAAATTAAATATATCCATAAATATGTTAATGAAAAATTTCATGGAAGAATAATAACTCAGACTAATATGAGGGAAATTCTTGATTACTGGGTTACATGTTTCCTATGTACATTGTACAATTACCTTTAAGACCATTCACAATACAGTTTACAAAATATCTACTACAACACCATATATGATGGCGAACCAAATGGTTCATCCCGTGATATTATTTATTCATCGAGGGGTTACCGATAAGTGGGACCATCCATGTCGTACCAATCCAAAATATTCCTCATATTGAATACATAAAGTAAATAATAGGCCTTATCAAAGAGCTGTATTGAATAAATAATATATAATTGTCAATATTTCCCCAAATAATCAAATAACTGTCAATGTGGACACAATATGTAAAATTTTATATGTTCTTGGAACAAGTCATATGCATGATAAATTATATGATTAATTAGGGAAATTACAATGATCATAAGTGAATGAATATTTCAAGGGGAAAAATATAAATAAAAGGAGTTAATGTGAATATTATCCATTTAAATTTCAATAATAAACAATCCATATGAATATTAAAGATGGTATTTACACAATATACCCCAAGTAGATTATAAGAGAGGGGGTCTTTATTAATGAATAGATATATTATAAAAATAACATTTAAGAACATTCATGAGAAAAATATCATTTTTAACCGATTAGAAAATAATTTTTTATAATCCATTTTTAAAAGTGTTTACATTAAAAATAAATATTTTAATTTTTCTATGGAAGGTTCAGAGATATTGTTGTGAAAAAATATATACATTTCATATGAGGTAAAAATAAAAACTCATTTTGGAAGGTAAAAAGGGTTAGAAAAATGCCATGAACGTAAAGTGATAAGAAGATTCCTTTGAAAACATAGGTTAATGGAAAATGGGTAAAAATTCCATTGATAATAATAAAAAATTGAAACCATTTTATAAAAACATTTCTTTTACATGAAAATAGGTTCATGGAATAAAAAGAAAAATGACGTTGGGCTTTCATAAAAACATATTTAAAACACTTTGAGAACACAAGAGCTATGAAATGGTATTAGTACTAGAAATTGTCAAGATAAATTAGAGGGGAAGAAATTTAATATTTTATTTAACATTGTAAATATATGTTTCTCAAATGGAAATTCCATTTAAAGATCATTAAATTTAATATTGAGGAAAAAAATATTTAAGCATTCCAACATATCAAATACCACATTGAATCATTTAAAATCATAAAATTATTGATGGAATAAAATTACATGGAGACCTTAAATAACATGGATAATTTTTAATTCATGATATAATATATAAAATAGGCAGTATATACACCATAGAAAATATGTAAGTGGTTATCATGACATTTATCTCTCATATGTAAAAAGAGATATGAGAATACCTTACCATGAGTTTCCTTTTTTGGTTAATATACATTATTATATTGTTGAAAAAATTATAATATTATAAATTATTGAGTACATTTCTCATTTTTATCAAAAATTTTCATTCACTTATTTCTATATTGTATAAAACTTCTTAAACAATTAAATTTACAACAAGTGTTTTGAAAAAATGTATTTATGTATCAGAAAAAACATTGTTAGGTCAACTATTTTCATCGAGGTTATTATATAATATCTCAATAAAAATAATCATGGCATAGTCATCATAGATTATAAATCAACTATAATTTTAAACAAATGGTTGGAAAAATTAATAAATGTTAAAATCATGGAGACAATATGCCTTACATACACGTGAGTAATGTTCTTAATTTTCAATAATCATTATGAAATGAAGGTATGTAACAAAAAATCATTCCAGAATGATAATTATATCATAAATACCATATTAGTTTTTCATATATACTAATATATATAAATCTTGTGATGAAGATGAATCACAGCATTTTGAAGAGGTGGTAGTCCACACATCCACGAATTACATTATCACTTTTTTGTGTGTGAATGGGTAAAAAATAAAATGATATTTATATAATATTTCCATAAAGTTAATTAATTCATGAATCTCATATATTATATTTTAATAAAATATATTTTTAATTTACACTATCCTTTATATGTTATAATTATTATCTGAATAATTTAAATCACTTTGTGGGTATTATAGTCCACATTTACTAAAACGATGTTATCATATTAAATCAAAATGGAATGTAGTTTATTTATTTGTTATAAAATTATTGATGAATTATAATGTAATTATAAATATCATATATATATAATATATAATAATATCTTCCACTATAATGGCCTCCATGACAGGTGTTATGGGAACAATGAATAATTTTTGTTTCTTGAGATAGTAGTTCATCATACTCCGAAACAGCATGTTCGTTACCCATTATATGGAAGTGTGTGTAAGTGTAGTTATAAGAATTAGAATAAAAAATGCTGTTATATTTATTATATTTTTTTATAAAATCGTATGAAAATAATGGTTTTGGTGTTGTAAAAGTTAAATTATACAAAAAAGCGTAAGAATGTTTGTTACCTCTTAATCATGAAACACAATTTGGTTTGGACCAAAAGATTCCTTGGATTGATATCATCCAAATGGGAGGCTTATAGGATGAGAGGAGGGATTTTTAAGATCTATTTTATAATATCATCATCAATCCAATGTGGATTCAGAGGTGTGAGGAATTCGGTGGAGGGGAGGTCATTTTATAGTGGAAGAGTAGTTGTGCTCTTGTATTATTTTGACAATAGAATTACATGCACTTTTCCTTGTTGAAGTTGGAAACAATAATGGACCAAATTTGATAAAATGGGCAATAGGGTCTAAATATGGCAAGAAAATATATTTTGGACAAGTCTATATGTCATTTTTGCCTTAAGGATTAGGTTTGGTTCTTAGTACATGTAATTTTACCTTGGTCGATGTAATTAATTTTAATCACATTCACTGATTTTTTTTTGTCAAAAACAAATTTTTTATTATTATAAATTATAAATTATAGTTATTATGTATATTTAATCAATTTTTCTAAATTATATTCACGCAATTGTAAGAAATTAATCTAAAATCCATCATGTATGCATGACGACAATGTTAGGTTTCAATGTAAAAACATCTGAATGTTTTGTATGGTTTTAGAATAAATTTCAATGTGAAAATGATTAAAATTAAAAAAATTGTATTAATTTATAAAAATAATATATAATTAAAATTTTAAACCAATGAATTTTATAATTTATCCTTATGAATAATTTACATAAAAATGTAGTTTTTAACTGAAATTTAGTATTTTTGACTATTTATAATGAAATGATATGTTTCCTAAAAAATATAAAAAATTCACCCTAAACTAATTTTTATTTTTCTATTTATAATATTATGTTTATTGTTACATATGAACTCAATTAATGTGTAAAAAGTATTATTTAAAATGGGTTCTCCATTAAAAGCTGGTAAAATTTTCATTATAAATATATAAGATTATATATATAAAATAGAGTTTGTTCTTATATTATAACAACCAATGATAATAGATGAATATAATAAAATTTTTTATTGAATATATTATATATATATTTTATAATATCATCCACAAATTTTAATTCATTTAAATCATTAGTTTAAAATATTGTTTTTGCAAAAAAAAATATTTTCTCTAATAATATTAACATTATATTCAATTTCTATTTATATTCGTTTCAAAATTTTTTTTAATGAATTAATTAATTATATATTTTTATAACCCATAATATTCATAATTTATAAAATATTATTCCTAACATATAGTTTATATCTTATTATATTAAATAATAATGTTTTAATAATATAACATTATTTGGTGAAACATTGTCTTCTGTTTAACGTAAGTGGTCGAGGAAGGTCACACTTTCATGTAACAGAAGATATTGAAGAAGGTCACACATGTGTGTAACACAAGATGTCATGGAAGCATGCTCTTTTGTGTAACAAAGGATTACCCAATTTTGTGTTCATTACTCTCTATATCATGTATTGAATTTATTTAAACTAATAAATATACAGTACAATCTCGAGATATTATATTCCACTACATTATTGGTGATGCATGTCATACATGAAATCGAATACAAATTTTCACTTTAGAAATTTGTGGAGGTGTATTCTCCCCATGTTATTTAAATTTCATCCTCAAAATATATACTCTATCATGATGATATATTTTTATAAAATCCCACATCATGAGAACATATGGTAAATTTTACTATAGATAAGAGAGAGTGAGAATAAAAAATTCCATGTGGACTACCACGCAATAGGGATTTAATGTATGAGAAAACAATTGGCATGTGATGATATGTACTTAGATCAATTGTGTAAATATTAATATGGAGTGAATGAAATAATTAATCAAAAGTAAATGAATTATCAATAGAACATTGGTGGCCTCAAAGCCCTAAATCTGTGATAATTTAAGAGACCATTAGTTCAATAGAAATTAAGGTATTAGGACATAATTTTATTTCTAATCCATTTGAAAAATTTTGGGTAATTATTTTACTAACCTTAATTATAATGAAATATTATTACCATTTTGGTTTCAATTTCATGTTAACAGTCCTATATTTTCGTTGTTCTTCGATAAAATACTAATTCAACCCTTTATTACAAAAATTTTATGATGAATAATGAATTTTTTCATACATTATAAAACTAAAAGTAACATTTAAAATTATTTTAAAGAATATGAAAGAGTTAAATGTCTCAATATTTGTCTTAAACATTCTTCCAAAACCCATTTGTTTAATAGATTAATCTCTAATCCCCAACATTGAATCTTCTAGTTCATCATTAACAATTATTCTTCAATTTATTTAACTAAAAACTATTTCTATTAGACTAGGGAATTGTGTAGGTCAGTGTTTGGCATGATAACCTTATCATCCATTGTTCATGGTTTCTAGAACTATTATATTTCTATATTTGACTGGTTGTCACATGACTTATAGGTTATCCTTTTCAAAAACCAAATTCATATAATTTCCAAAATATGATGGAAATCTATTAATGAAGGTTAATTACTAAATATCCTTTTAAATAAGGTTTTAAATAAAACCCCAATACAAAAATATTTCATCTATTTATTACCAAATAGGTCCTTAAATGGTCTAGGGTTTATGACTAATATAATTTTTGGATTTTTTAATAATTATATTTTATTTTTAAATCTAAATCACCTTAGGTTTAACCTAGTTTATTCACTATCCAAAACATTTATGATTCTCCGCCATGAAAATTTGAATTATCCTAATCATATCCAATTGGATTGTGATAATAAGAGCATAATAAGGTTCATTGTCTCCTACTCGGTAACTCCCAAGTAAGGCCCAAAACACCTTGTTGATGTTATTACTCAAAGATATATCTGTGACAAAAAAATATCCACTTTTTGTATCCATACATGGATGTATTTCTAGGAAGAACCAAAAAATATATATCTTAAAAAATTATAGGTTGTTTTTCAATACACATCCCAAAATTTACCCTTAGGGTTTTGTTCTCTGACATATGTTTTCATAAATCTAGTTCCCAAGGTTGCTAATAACTTCCTCTAAAACCAACTATAGTGACCAAACCCCAAATATCATAGAGTTTGTGTCTTATAATAATTAAATTTTCTTCATTATATTGAATCAAATCTCAATGGAACTATAGTATTATAGTCTTGGAATTCTATATATATACTTGAGAAAAGAATACACTAATTACAACATAATTCTTTCCTTCTATTTAAAAACATAACTTCGAGGATGACTCCAGTCCACATATTAAAGACCATTATATAATTCATAGTACACTTCTTTTATTCCAAGAGAAAAAAAACATAATAATATTGAGATAAAATTATTAGTTAGGGTTAAATATTGTAAATGAAATTATGAATTTATCTGAAAATTAATTATGAAATGGTTGATAACTGAACCCACATTCAATATAAATAATAAAATAATAAGGAAGTGAATAATCAATATGGAAAGGTAATAACTTGAAACACATTCTAAACAAATATGTTGATAAAGAAAAATATAAGACACATGTAATCTAAATAATTGAAAAATAGATGTATCCATAGACATGTCGATGAAAAATATCATAGATGTATAATAACGGAACCTAACATTGGTAATATTATTGATTATTGGAAACAATTCTTCCACGGTACATGGTATATTTTCATTCAAGACCTTTGAAAATGTTTTTTACAAAATATTGGGTAAAGCCTCATCTAATGTAACTAGCCAAATGACTCATACCATGAGACTAAAAATGCATGGAGAGGATATCTATAACCTTGTTGTACTAGTGTCGTACAAGTCCAAAACATTCCTCAAGTTGAATAATTAAAATAAATAATATGCCTTATCATATAACTATATTGAATAAATAATGTAGATTTTTCAATGTTTCCCCAAATAATCAAATAACTATCAAAGTAGACACCATATGTAAAATGTTATAAATATTGAGAAATAGTGATATCCATGATAATTGATAAGAATAATTTGGGAAAATAGAATGATCATAAAGGATTGAATATTTCAAGGGGTTAAAAGAATTATTAGATGTGAATGTGAATACTATCCTTGTCAAAATTAATCATAAACCATCTATATGTATATTAATGATGTTTTTAATATGATATACACTAAGTGAAGTAAAATAAAGTGTTTTTTTAATTGAACAATTGAAATATTATATAAAATAATTAAAAACATTTACTAGGGAAAATATATTTCTGTTTTGAAAAAAATTCGAAAATACATGTGTTTTTTGAATCGCATTTTAACAATATTTTGATTAAAAAAATCCTTTTAAACATTCCAGGAAAGCTTCATAAAATTGAAAACAGAAACATTAATACAAGTTGCATGAGGTATAAAGAAACATTCCTTTTGTAAGTTAAATAAGGTTAGAAAAATGAACTGTTGAGAACAAAGAAATAAAAATCCATTGAAAAAATTGGAAAAATATAAAAGTGGTAAAATTTTCGTTACCAAAACATTTTAAAATAATTTTTGAAAATATTTTCATAATGCATGGTTTTTAGAAGAAAACAAGATCTATGATTATAGAGGGAAATGAAGTAGAGTTTTCTTAATATGTTATTTAAAACACTTTTGGTACCAAAGAGCGTAAAAATGGTAATAATACATAAAAAGGACATGAATTACTATAGGGGTATAAAATTAAATAGTGTATTGAAAAATGAAAATATAATTTCCTAAAATGGAAATAACATTGAATGATCAATTAATTTATTATTGAGGAAAAGAATATATAAACATTCCAAAGTGTCCCAAACCAATTTGAAATAATTTAAATCATGAATTTTTTGATGGAAAAATATAAAATTAAAGCCATAAATTCTATGCAGATAATATAATTCATGATATTATATACAATAATGGTTATCTAATTACCCTCACAAAATATGTTTTTATTGAACATGAATTTTATCTCATCGATGTATAAAGTTATAAAAAATCCATTACTATGAGTTTACATTCGGGTGAACATCCTTTAACCACCTGTATAACAAAATTATTTTAACTTCTAATTTAAATAGTTCATTTTTAATTTTTATAATTACTTTTATTTTACTTATCACTATGTTTTATATAACTACTTATGAAATTATGTTTATATATGGTATTTTGACGAAATTCAGTTTATGTGTCAAAAAAAACATTGGTAGGTCAACAATGGGAAAAATGTCATATAATATATCCAGAATAATAATAAATACATAATTATCATATTTTAACAAACATTATACTTTTAAAAACCATCGTTATGAAAAACTATTCAATGTAATAATCTTGGATATGGTAGGCCATACATACGCTTGAGTAACACTCAAATATTTCAATGATCGTTATGGAAAGAGGGTATGTAACACCAAATCATTCCGTAATAATCATTATATCATAAATACCATGTAAATTATTCATATATACTTATATAAATAATTCTTATGATGAAAATTAATCACATCATGTTGAGGAGGCGGTAGTCCACAAGACCAAGAATAAGTTTATCAATTTTTATGTGTGTGAAAAGGTATTAATGAATGTGATACATATATATTGTATATTTACATAAAGATAATTTTGCAATGAATATAATATATATTTTATTTATGTCACATATTTTTTATTGAAAAAATCATCTATATGTTCCATGTATCTTGTGAATGAATCACATCGCTCTGAGGGGCCCACTTCATCAAATGATGTTATCGTATTAACGAAAAACTGAATGTATTGTAGTTATGAGTTATAAAAGGATTAAAGAAGTATAAAAACATAATAAATATCATATATATCATATATATACATATTTATCATCACAATGTATCCCACGATAGGTGGTAGGGGAAAATTAATAATCATCTATTCATGAGGTAGTAGTTCACCGTACATAGAAACAATATCTTCATTACCCATCAGATGTAACTATGTATAAATATCTCTATAACCCTTAGTATAAAAAATCCTAGTATATTGAATATAATCTTTATATTATAAATTTATATAATAAGAAAATTATAGGGGTTATAGAATGGAAATAAACCAAAAATGGTTAAGAATATTTTTTAACTCTTAAATGGGTAACTACTTTTGGATAGCACCCAAATCGTACTTGGATTTTATTATTCCAAAGGTAAGGCTTATAGGATAACGAGAGGTATATTTAAGAGCTATTTTGGTAGTTTTTTCTATCCAATGTGTCTTTAGAGGCATGGGGAGGTGAGAGGAGGGGTGGTCCTTTTATTGTGGAGGAGTAGTGAAACTCTTGTAATATTTATAAAAGGGAATTACGTGCAAGTTTTTCATGTTTAAGTTTCTCAAATAATTGAAAACATTAGATCCATGTGAGTATAAGATCGAAATATGGCCATCCCAAAGCTATTGGAAAAGATTATAGGTCATTTTGGGACCAATGGTTTAGATTGGTCCTTGGTTAATATAAGGCCCTAGCCTTAAACATTACATAATATTTAGTTAAGTTAGGAATTTAAATTGAGGATCTTTTAAGGTTTAGAGTTTTAGAAAATTGGGCCATAACTATGAAATTACGTCTCAACTATAAAAAAGTAGACACTTAAACTCTGAACGATATTTTTACAACAATAAAACTCATTAAATAAAATAATTTTTTTTCTTGATAAAAATCATCTTGAATTATTATACTTTCTTACCCTTCCTTATACCCTATGATTTTTTTTCAAAAATATGGTTTGAGCATAAAAAAAGAGTAAGGTAAATAAAATAAAGGAAGAAAACATTTGTTCATCAATACATAAAAATCAATGAATCCACACAATTCAATCAGAAAACATAAGTCCATTAACATACCTAATTATACCATAAGATTTATGAATAACACATAGAAATCATAAATTATAATGGTGACTTGTGGCATCGATAACAAATTTATTGTAGCTTTCACTGCTATATAGGGAGTTACGGTTATAATTCCAAACATAATATGTTCACCAAATATCTTAGGAGATATATTAAGGTTTACGTCCGTCATGATACCCAATTAACTAGAGAGCTGTCTCAGGCTCACCATCCCTAGGTTAATCCTAGAACACCCTGTATTTGGTTTATCATGTAACCAACAATCAAATTTCCGAGTTCCATTACATAATCATAACACATATAGTATTGATGTTTTCAACATTTCACTCATCAATCAAAATAAATAAATTCAAGATATTGAAAAATTAAATCCATTTCCAAAACCATTTAAAACATTTAATAAATATATTTTTGAATCATAGTGTCACATACCAGTTTGAAACTTTTAAAATAAATTTGGTTTAATTGAATTTCAAAACAAATATTTCCATATAAATAAATCCTTAAAACAATTTTGAAAATGTTGACATTAATGTGAAACATTTTGAAGAAGAAATCTTGAAAATAGTTAAAATGATGATTTAGATAAAGATTCCCTCACAACTTGAGAAAATACATGAATAAAAATAATTGAAGAATGAAATTAAAAAATTAATATAATTAGAATATAGATATTCAGTATATAATATTTCAATGGGAATAATATACACCCTATCAAACTGACTTAATGAAAAAAATTAAGTCTCAATGAAATATAAATTGTGACAAATCCAATACAAATAGCATATAAATTGACGATATAATTTATCAATGGGGTGATTATGTGTAGAAATACTATATACCCATAGTGTGAAGTGGAAATTACAACATATATAAATAAACATTGATTCCATACAAAATCATGGCATTATATAATCAATTAAATATTCATAACACCCAATGTTTGGAAATTGAGTTTTAAAATTCCCTTATGAGAATTTGGCAGCATATCGATGTCACATAAAAATTCAGAAAAATGAGTTGATGAGATAGAAAAGGGTCTATCATAACTTGGAAATTATATATATAGAAATAAGGATATTTAATAACATATCCCATCATATGAATGTGGAAATTAAATGAAATTACATAAAACAAGTCTTTAACTGAAATAGGAGGGTGAAAGGTTCCCTTACCTTGAGTTCAAATTATATTGTCTGTTATTTATTTTCGTGAACAATAAAAATAAGTTAATTTCAATTTTCATAAAAAACATTTTCAAATTTTTATTCATTTTATATTAATTATCATCATTTTATAAAAATTACATATTTATTTAACATCATATCCGTCATTTTGTCGATAATCAGTACTAGAGTCGAAAATAAACATTATATAATTAGAAATAGTACATGTGGTCAAATTAAATTATCTATAGAATAATAGTAATGATTTAAATATCATATATATCCAGTAAATATATGAATTTATAATATACTATAACATTTTTAAGATAATAATTGAAATGCACCGTTCCCGGAGACGGTAAGTCGTACGTACGCATAAATTCTAATTTCCTTTCTTTTTCATATTTAAAGGAATGAAATAAAAATGATACATATGTATATTTTAATTCTTATATAATATCATATTTTATATACATTACATATGTTTATTAATTACATCCTTTATACAATCCATGTATGGAATGAATGACTCATATAACTTTTAGGGGGCTGTAGTCTCCACTTCCTCAAATGAAATTATTGTATTAATATATCATGGAAAGCATAAAGGTATGAATTATATAAAATAACATAAGAATAGAGACAATATAAGGATAATATATATCATGTATAAATATAGATCCATCATAATGGACATCATGAGAGGTGGTAGGTGAAAATTGAACAATCATATTTTCGTGTGGCAGTAGTTCTCCATCCACAGAAATCATATTTTCATATCTATTAGATTCATGTGTGTGTCTGTGCATTCTGAATAATTCTCAAAAATACATCCTATAATATTGAAGATACTATTTTTTATTTAATCAGGGAATCAGAATAGAAAAGAGATTAAAGAATTAAAATAATGGAACACAAGTTTAGATAAGACACTACCTATTAAAATGTGAAACTCCCTTTTATTAGAGCCATTGAAATTCTTTGAATTTCCTTATTCGTAAGGTAAGGCTTCTATGAAGAAGATAGGGATGTTAGGAGATTATTTGGGTAGAGTTTGGGCATATCAAGGAGCTTGATAGGTGTGATTAAATGGTTAGGGGTGATACCCTTTTATATAAGGGAGGAGGGTCACCTTAGGAATGTTTTGATGAAGTATATTATTATGAAATTACATTTGGATTAAAAAGGTACCAATGGAATTTATTTTCAAATATAAGATGTTTTTGGTTTAAAAAAAAACTCAACCAATTAGAATTATACAACTATTGGTCACAAATGTAACCTTATATTTTAGCATTGACCCTTAGTTAACTAATTTAACTCTAACCATGTCTTCCTATATATTAAAACTATGTGGTTAATTTAGATACTATAAAATACTAATAGAACCTCAAGAGGTTAATTAATTACATTTTAAGCATCATAAAACTCATTTTTTCAAATATTATATTTTTAGGAGCATTATGTCATTTAATACGATATGATTTGTTTTAAAAATACATTTATGTCAATTTTAATACTATTCATATCATGGATTTTTTAAAAATCCATAACAAGTTGATTCATTAGAAAAAAAATCATTTGTTAAAATAAAACAAGTGATGATCATCCATAAAATATATTCATGGGATAAAAAGGTTCAAAATAAATTTATTTTAATATTTATAATCTAATTTATTTAAATAATTAATTAATAATGGACTCACTGTATCATCATTGTCTTATAATTAAAATTATTTATTTAATAAAATAAAAATTAAAAATTAAATTCCATGTTGTAGGAAATCCTTTTTTATTTCTAATGATTATTTAATGTTGAATATATCACTTATATAACCCCATATAAAAATTATTTTATTAAAAGATACATGTTTATGTTATAAGATTCATTACTTTAAATTAATTCTTATAAAATGTTATTCTCACATCAATGTGGCTCCATGGGGTTCAAAATAGTCATAATGATGAAAATTGTCAAATATATATCATAAAATAATATTAAGATATATTTATGGATGTTTTATATTATTATAATATTATTTGTTTTCTTTACTAACCAGATATTTCTTTTAACCATGATAAATAAAATAATTACTAAACATACAATTAATAATTTCCGAAAATAAAATGTACCTATTTAAAGAATTTTTACCTCCTAATTTCAAATATGGAATCCATTTCTCCAAATTCTATAAACAGATGTTTCTGAAATTAAATAAAAATTAATTCCCATTTTCAAAACTAAGAGTTGGTTTCCTACAAAGTAATAGCTATCAAAAGATTGAGATGAGTTTATGGCGAATTATAATTTGGAATTACTTACAATGACCAAAATTAGATTAAATGATAAAAATATTCCAATTATACTTTAAAAAAATTTAAATGGACTATATATCTATGTAATTAAATTAGATGAAAAAGATGTTTTCAATTATAATATAATATTTTTCACTATTCATTAAAATATTTTCTGTATCAAAAAAATAGAAACATTTCATCTAACATAATTTTTGATTTCCCTCTTATAAATAAGAATTTTATGTTTCGAAATAAAACATATAAATGTGATAGAAACAATATTTAAAAAGGTTTTTCCATGAAAATACCTTAAAATGAACTTTTAAAAATATACGAGTATTTCATGCTTAAAATCAAATTAATTTTTTTTTTAAGCCTCTATAAATTATTTAATAAAAGTAATGACATTTAATAATCATATTTAAGTTAGTTATATTCATTCCTTTCAATACAAATTCTTGGTGATAACTTTCATTTATAATAATAATATTATTGTATTATTTTTTTGGTATAACTCAATGTTTTCTGTAATATAAGATTTCTAAGAAAATCATTGTTTCCTGTTGAGTTTTCTATAAGATGAAGTTTTATCTTTAAAATAAAATTATTATCATATTTATAAATATTAATAGATATGAAAATGTATTATTCTATTAATACCTAGGTTATTACATCCATCCCCCTTTTGAAAATTGCGTCCTCGCTAATATAAAATTGGTCTCAGAATCATTATTGAACGTCCCACATTAGAACTAGAGTCAATAAAACATTAAATTTAAAAGAAAAAAAGATAAGTAAAAGGTAACACGAGATAACCTATTATTGGATTACATGTAAAAAAACATGGATATGGAAGAGACACT
The DNA here is from genome assembly GCA_963277665.1 of Viscum album. Taxonomy (NCBI): domain Eukaryota; kingdom Viridiplantae; phylum Streptophyta; class Magnoliopsida; order Santalales; family Viscaceae; genus Viscum; species Viscum album. Next base: position 1,185,846,881 of record OY728121.1, on the reverse strand, counting down.
GACCATCGCATTCAGTTTGACAGTGATAGAAAACATGATCAAGAGAAAGTTAACAATAGGAAAACCCCAAACATGTGATGGGTTATAGTGTCATTCATTTCCCAATAAAAAAATTAAATGGGAATTTTATAAGGTTCATTTCATTAATTTAAGGAATTTATTTATGATTTTAACTAGGAACATAAGGAAATATAAATACTTTTAATGTGGAGTTTCATCATTAAATTAATTTATACCACAAACTCAAAATTTCTCCAAATGATAATTATTCAAAAATATGTGGTCACATATGAAGTGCTAGAATCAACTTCATGAGAATAACATAATCCAAAAATGTGGAACTATATATTCTGCATGTCTTTAGAAATCAACCAAAACCAAATGGGTTTGTATGAGATCAAATAATCCCCAAAAGATAATCCATTATAAAAATAAATAACACTCTTAATCCCCAAAATTAAAAAAAAAACCCAATTTTTACCAAATAAAATTAAAAACCCAGATGTACTTAACATTCATCAACTTAATCCATCTAATATTTAACCCCAAAAATTATAAATATTTAATCACATAATATTCTATAGTAAATCATAACATTTATCTCCATGTAACACTTATTACTCTTAAAGTATAAAACTGAAAAGTAATTAACCTAATCAGATATTATATATGATAAGTTAATAATTTACATAAATAACCCAAATTAGTATATATTTAAAATAAAAATATAGATTCATCCAAAATAAAATTTCAACCATTACTCCAGAAATGAAATCCCATAGTTTCTTATTTTCCTTCAGTAGAAAGTGATCCCAAAAGAGGTCACATCATCCAAAATAACATGTATCACATAATTACGATGTCACTTTCCTATACTAAGGATATCTATTTTATAAAACATAATATCCCAAAATATTCTTATTCTATGTCCTTAGAATCATTTAACTAATAAAAATAAGTCATACTAACTAGGGACCTGACATAGGCAGGGGTAGGCATTGAACCCTTCTCCCCCTTCAGTTATGGGTTGGATTCCCAATTCCTTGTCAGACACGATGTGTTTTCACCCATCCTTTGAGTTTTCCTTTTTATAAAAACATATAATTATTATATAATTCTCAAAAAATTAGATAATTTCCTCAAAAATAACCATAAACTATTGTATCCTCAACGAATATCTAATACCTCTCATTTTTCATAAAAAATTGTAATAACCATTTGTAACCTCAAAAACAAAAGATCATATGATCCACTAAATTTATCCATTATGTGGACAGGAGAAAATATATTTCTTTCTTGAATAACATTTTCACATATTAAACATCAGGGTTACATATAAAATAAGTAATCAACCAAAATAATCTTATCATCAAAAGTGACTTAATATTTTTATTCATTTAATCAGCCTATAATCTTCCATAATATTGAATCCCTTATATTTAGACTTCATACTAATTCATCATTCTTTGTGATCTATTAAATATAATTTTCCATGTTATTTGTTTATACATCATTTGTTTTGATCGAATATCCTCATTATTTATAAGTATCAATCAAATTATTATTCATTATTTATGGATAAGAAAATTAATCATACCATGAATCTAGATATCATGATCATTGGGATGTTACCTCTCTATTTCTACAAGCTGTACTAATTTCAGAAATTAAATGTTCACTCCACTTATGTAATCTCAATTTTCAATAGATTAGGAAAAGTTGAGATCTTAAAATCATAAAAAAATAATAGCTTTACCCAAAAAAATTACAATTGAGTAGGAGTTGGATAACTCAGTCAACTTTTTTCAGGTTATTTGAATACTCAAGAAGCTGTCAAAATCATTTTAAAAAGATTTTTCTATAATAGTGATAATCAAATCATTTGGGAGGGACAATAAATTTGTTCAGGATCTATTTCCTTCCATATTTAAAAATTATCCTCAATATACTCAGAAGAATTAACACATAGCCTTGAAATATATTATTATTAAAATAAGAGTCCTATATAGGGTAATGATAACTTTTTTCATTTCTCTAATCAATCAAACTTCTTTAGTCACCACTGATAAGGATTCTATCCAATCAAAATATACTAACATAACCCTTAAAAAGTATATATTTGATAATAACCCTCATAGTTATATGATATCCTTTACCTACACCCTGATAGCACCCTAACATCTAATGTTATCGTAACCGACCTCCGATACCAACTATAAGGCCCCAACGTTAAACATTACTTTATATTGAGTTAAGTCAAGAATTCACATTGAGGATCTATTCAGATTTATATTTTTAAATAATTAGGTCATAACTATTACATTACATATCAAATATTATAAATTATACAATTCAACTCTAACAAATTTTTCCACGACAATAAAACCAATTAAATAAAAAAAAATTATTTCATGATAAAAATCTTCTTAAATTCTTCTTTTGTAATACCATATCTCCTAACCTATGAATTTTTTATCAAAAACATGGGATGTCCATAAAAATATTAGTAATGTATATTAAATAAGGAATGGATACATTAGTTGATCAATACATATGAAACAAGTAAACCATACTTTTCAATCATAAAAAATATTTTCTTTAAAATACCTCATGAAATTGTAAGATTTATGAATTTCACATAGAAATCATAAATCATGAAGGTGACTTACGGAATCCATAACATACTGAAATTGATGATTTCATAGCTAAATAACAAGTTACATTTTAAAACGCATCACAATATATTCCCAAAATCACTTTGGAGAAACATTAACGTTTACCTCATTCAAGTTATCCAATGCATTGTAGATCTATCTTGGGCTCACTAGGCCTTGATTTTTCATGGAACCACCCGTATTTTGTTTATTATGTAACTAATTTTCAAATTTAAAATTACTATAACATAATCATAAGACATAATAGGGTGTCTTTATCGACATTTCACTCATCAATCGAAATAAATGAATTCAAGTTATTGAAATTTTCAATCCATTTCCAAAACCATTTAAACATTCAATAATGTGATTTTTGAATCAAAGTGTCCCATACCACATTGAAACTATAAAAATAAAATTATAGAAAAAACATTATAAAACATGTATGTACATATAAATAAATCCTTATAAAATTTGAATACATAGATATCAATGGGAAATATTTATAATATGATATCTTGAATACATTTAAAATGATGTTTTAGATAAAACGTATCCCGTAACATAAGAAGATTGAATAAAAATAATTAAATAATAATAATAAAAAACCTATAATAGTATGTGAATAAGGAGATTCAAGATATAATACATTAAAGGGAAGTATATATAGCATATAAATGTGAATTGGTTCATAAAAAAATAAGTCTCAATGGAATATAAATTGAGATGAAATCCCTTACAAAGATAGTATAAATAAAGTATGAATTTATGAATGGGGTGATTATGTGTAAAAATATTATATCCACATAAAAGGATGTGTAAATTACAACTTAAAAAAATAAATAGTTATTTTACACATATTCTTGGGATAATATAGACAACGGATTATTTATAAAACCCAATGAGTGGAAATTGAGGTTAGAAATTCCCTTAGGAAAATTTGAAAGAAAATCGATGTCACTTACAAAATTATAAAAAATGAGTGATGTGAGAAAAAAAGGTATCACAAAATAGGGACCTAAAATTGTAAAAAAATGAGGATATAAAAGAAAATATCCCAACATAATAAAATTAGAATTAAAATACATAAAATAAAATAATTCTTTGACTAAAAGAGGTGGCTGAGAGGTTCTCTTACCCTGAGTCCGAGTTGTCCCATTTGTTCAGTATATTCCGAAATAATAAATATATTTTAATATCTACATTTTAAAAAACTTTTTATTTTCTATTATTAAATTAATATTAATTATCATCATATTTTAAAAATTAAATAATTATTTAAGTTCATATCGATTGTTTTGATGATACTCAATACTAGAGTCAAAAATGAACATTACATAATTACAAATTTTCCATGGCGTCAAAATTCCATTTTATATATAATATTATTCGTTATTTAAATATAATATATATCCATTATATCTATATATTTATAATATTTCATAAAATTTGGATATAATAAATGAAATTAACCATCCATGAAGACGGTAAGCCATACATACTCATGAACACTACTTTCATTTATTTTTCATATTTAATACCATGAAAACTAAATGATATATATGTATATTGTACTTCCTATATAATATCATATTCTATATAAATGAAATATTTTAATTAACTCCATCATTTATACAAGCCATGTATTCCATTAATGAGTCATATCTCATTGATTGGATAATAGTCTACAAATCATCAAATTAAATTATCTTATTTACACATTTTGTAAAGAATAAAGGTATGATTTAAATAAAAAACAAAAAATACAAAGAATATAAATATAATATTTTTCATATATATATAGTTCCATCATAATGGCCACCATGATATGTGGTAGGGGAAAATTTAACAATCATCGTTTCGTGATGCAGTAGAGCATCGTCCATAGAAACAATATGTTAATATCCATTATTTGGAGGTGTGTGTAAGTGTAGTTTGAATCCATATCATAACAAAATACTAGTATATTTAGGATACTGTTTTGTTTTTTAATCAAATAATAATAATAGAATAGGGTTTTAAGAAGTAAAATAATGGAAAGAACTTTAGAGTAGACACTTCCTCTTATAATTTATAACTTCCTTTTATTTAAACCAAAATGATTTTGGGAATTGCCTTATGCCTAAGATAAGGAATATATGAGGAATATAGGTATTTTTGGAGATTGTTTGTGATGATTTTGGATGATTCCAGGGGATTGATTGGTGTGACTAAATGGGTAGGGGTGATGCCCTTTCATAAGAGGGAGGATGAGAACTTTATTAATGTTTTGAAGTATTTTTTTTATAATATGATTTTATGTATTAAAAGGTACCAAAGACATTTATATCAAAGATAATAAGTTTTTTGGGTTGAAAATATTTTAGAAAATATGTTTTAGTCAAGTCTAGTTTCTACATTTAAGCTTATCTTTTATCTTTAACCGTTAGTTAACTAATTTACCTCTTACCATGTCTTCTTCAAAATTCCTACAATATGGTTAATATAGTTTCTATAAAATTCCAATAGAACCTCAAGTGGTTCATTAATGACAATTTAAACATTATGTAAGTCATTTTAATGAATATTATATTTTTAGGACTACTATATCATTTATTACAATAGTATATGTTTTAAAAACACATTTATGTCAATTGTTATACTTTTCATATCATGACATTCTAAAATTCCATAAAAACATGATTCATTAAAAGAACACTGTTAATTAAAATATAACAAGTCATTATCATCCGTAAAATTGTTTTATGGTATAAAAATTTAAAAAATAATTTTTTTTAATATTTATAATCTCTTTTATTTAAATCACTCATTAATAAGGGAATCATTATATCATCATTGTGTCATAAATAACTTTTTTTATATGATGTCTAAAAATTAAAAATAAAATATCATGATTTAGTAAATATTTTTAGCTCCATAATGACGATTTATAGTATAATATATCACTTATATAACGCCATATTATTTTTTTAGAAATACATACATGTTTTTGTTATATTATTCTTTACATTAAATTAATTCTTATAAAATGTCATTTTCAAAAAATGTGGCTACATGAGTCCCAAAATCAACACATGGATTACAATGTCCATAAATATATTTTCCAATAGGATATGGAAACGTTTTACCGTAGTTTTAAATTATTATAACATTATTTTTTCACCCTTATCTACCATATTTAACCTTTAACCATGGTAAATAAAATAATTAGAGAAGTCACTATTCATAATGTCCAAAAATAAAATGTATATATTTCCCCAATTTGGACCTCTTGATTAAATCTATTTAATCCATTTCTCCGAATTCAAAACACAAAAGTTTCAGTAATTAAGTTAAAATTAATGCCTCTTGTGAAAACCAAAACGGGTTTTTAAGAAGTCATAACTATCAAAAGATTGACATGTGTTTATGTCCAATTAAAATGTGAAATTACTTTCAATGACCATCGTCAAATTAAATTATAAAAATATAATCCAATTATACATTAAAACCTATTTAATGGACATTATAACAATATAAATAAATTAGTTGAAAATGCAGTTTTGAAATAAAATGCTGAATTTTTCATTATTCATTAAAAATCAACTTTATCATAAAAATAAAAAAATATCACCCCTATTAGAGTTTGATACCCCACTTCTAAAGAATAAATTTATTTTATATTATAGAACATATAAAACAGAAAAAATATATTTAAAAATTGTTTGTCATAAAAAAATGTTAAAATAACCTTTTGAAAATATTAGAGTTTTTGATACATAAAATCATATTCATTATTTTGTTAATCCTCTAAATATTATTGGATAAATATGAAGACATTTAAATATTATATTGAATTTATTTATACTCATTCCCAAAAATACAATAGTTATGTGTTAAATTCCATTTAAAATACTTTTTTTGCTATAACTCAAAGTTGGTTGCAACATAAGTTTTCAAAGAAACCCATTTTTGCGTGTTGATTATGCTATCTAAAAAAGTGTCTTATTTTTCATAAAAAATATATATTATTCATAAATATTAATATATTTGAATATGTAATATTCTATTAATAACTAGGTCATTACAGTTATTCTTAATTTTACCTTAAATAATGTAATTACTTTTTAACACTTTCACTAATATTCTAATTTAAAAAATACGGTCTTATAAGATGATATAAATTTTGATTATTCGAAATATTGAATGAATTTATCAAAATTTTATTCACAATATTTGAAGAAATTAATTTAAAATTCCTCCCATAGGTGGGACGATAATGTTGGGTTTTTATGTAAAAACAACTGAATGTTTTCTATGTTTTTATATTAAATTTACAAGTTATATTAATTCAAATGAGATAATTATAATTAATTGAAAAAACTATTATCTAATTAAACTTTATAACCAATTTAATTTTCAATAAAACCTTATAAATAAATTACATGAAAGAAAATTGATCTAAAATTATGTTTTTTAAACAAATCATTAAAAAATATTATGTTTCTAAAAAAAATATAAAACATTCTCACTAACCTAATTATTATATTTATATTTAAAATATCATGTTTATTTTGATATATTAAATCAATTAATGTTTCAAAATTTTTATTTAAAATGGGTTCATCATTAAAAGCAAGACCATAATCACAAATAATGAAGAATACCACCATGGTAACATCACTAAGGTAAAAGTACAAAGCAAGACCTCTATCACAAAGCATGAAGCAGTCCAAAACAATAAATAGGTATATTCCCATAAATATACCTATGTTATCAAGATATACTCATCTCATACATGAGGGAAGAATACCAAAAAGGTAACACCACTAAGGTAAAAGTACCATACAATTAACACCACGAATGTAACCCCACAGTGGTAAAAGTACCACACAGGTACCACCATGAAGATAACACCAAAAAGGTAAAAGTACCACATAGGTAACCCGACGAAGATAACCCTATGAATGTAAAAGGCTCAGATCACACCATGTATATAATTAAGGCACAAAAGTACTGATGATTAGTCAAGAAGATAGATCATATTATTCATTCAAGAGTCACTACTGGTGATTTTATGAAATCTGAACCACACATGATGAATAGGTTCTAACCCTTGTAATGATCCACATTGGATCTGACATGCCTAGAGTCTATAGTTACTAACCACCACAATGACCCACACATGATCTGACCCTCACAAGATCAGTATGTGCGGACCCACACAGGATCGTTGAGTGCTGAATTACAGAGGATCTGACCAACATAGGATCCCTATGCGCTGATGCACATAGGATCACTGAGCTCTGACCCACACAAGATCTGACCCACACAGGATAGGTGCTGACCCACACATGATCACTCGGTACAATTTTCAATATGATCTGTCCCCAACCTCCACCCCACTACCAACCAATGTATTATTTCTCATTGTATACTTGATTCCGAGGGCAGTATCACCTCAATCCATTGGTTGTACCTCAAATAACATGATGATTTATAAATAATTATCCCAAAGTACCACCTTGTGTTAAGGGTTCTAACGTGATAAAAGGTGCATCAATTAGAGGCTCAGTCTGTGACTTATAAATATTTTAGTTCTGAGGGCACGGTTGGATTTGAATTCTATCCGACTGGGTCGTATATCAGAATTATTCACAAATCATGTGGAGTGTTCCAGAAATACTTCCTCATCCTAAGGGTCTTGACGCCATAGACGGTTAATCCAACAGATTCCCAGTATATTAGTTACACTATTTTTCTGTGAAATGTTGGGTGACAGCTCCTTGGTCCATCCCGGCTCAGTCGGGCCCTCCAGAATATTCCAAAGAAACTGATTCCAATAAGGTATCCCTACACAACTGACAGCATGTCGAATGAACTCTTGGTTCATTAGTTATAGGTGTTTCTTTATTTGGGGACAAGTTTGGTCTGGGCCTGGTCCGCCTCAATCATGCTAGTCTGACGGAATGGGTCCTAGGGTCTTCTGGACCCCGCTCGGGTCTGACCTACTAAGGGTCATCCTGCTTTACTGTGTTCAGTCTATCAGGGTTGGCCCGATTCAATTGATGGGGCCGAGTCATGGGTGGCCCAGCCCGTTAGGTGGGGCTCGACCCACCCGTATTGGCCCACTGCACCGCCGGTACGGTCCGGTCCTCCAGAATGTGGACAGGAGTTCCCATCTAGCCCTGTGGGTGGGGGCCATTTTGTCCAAACGGTGGTGCATTTCCCCACCACATCACGGTCAGTCGTTTTGGCAGACTGGGGGTTCGCCATCCCTGTGTGGTGTGGGGCTGGAGTGCTCTCCACCTGCAGCAGCCAGTTAGCTGCGGTTGTCCCCATCAGCAACGCCTGTGAGCGCCCCCTTGGATCACGGGGTCAGCTGCCTCTGGCCTCCACAGTGCGCTTCCCCCTTACCCATGTCCAGTTACCAAGTGTCTCCTTCAGCCCCTGCCTGCCTCTACCGACTTGGAGCACTGGTGGTATAATGTTTTATTCCGTGCTACCACCGTCTTCCAACTACCGTAACCTGAGGAAAACATCCTCAAAGAATGCAACATAAACAGAGCGACATGAGGTCTAGCCCATATTCATTTCGATTGCACCGACTTCATTAATAAGATAATGAACATAAACAAGGAAAAGATGAAATATGATCTTTAAACAAACCCCATACCTCAATATCATTGGATAATGCCTACGATTGAGGAAAATTCAGTGTTCATCGTCCCAGAAACTAGTCGCCAACGTTGCCACTCAAACGCTGTCCTTCAGTTCATGATTCAGTGTCACTCATCAATGCTCACTAGAACCGGCTCTATCCTATATGTGACTGGAATAACGGTACATTATCATAATTTCGTCGCTTGATGAAACTATTCTAGTACCTCTCCTCAAGTTCCATATAAATAGTACAGGGGGTGGGTGAGTAATGACCATAGAATTAATGATGGTTCATTTAATTGGAACCTACCTAATTTAAACAGATTTGTTACAATGTATTTGAGGTGTCAATCAATTTAATGGTTTGACATGTCATTGGCCCCGCCACTGCCACTTGTATATTGGAGGAAAAGAATAAAATAAATAAAATAACAATGTTATTTTATTATTCTTTTAAAAAGGTCCAAAATCTAGCATTTTCTTAGACCAACTTCGGTTGAAGTGAATCCTCCCTTAAGTGAATACCGGTGCTATGGATTCAATGGTATTATCATATTTTTGATCCGACAACGAGGATAAAGATAGAAAACACCGCCCTAACGTTTATTGAACGTACCAAAAAAAAGATTATAAATTTAATTATAGTCACCCATGACCCACGAAAATTGAGATTAGGCTCTGGCTAAAGGAAAGGCATCTCAATGATATCAACTGTACTCTCGGATTTTCAATCCGAGTTACCTTTTAGAAGATAAGGATTTTTACAATAAAATAGTTTTTACTTAATTATTTTATTTATGTCCAAAAACGTACTTCCATAGTTGGCCTGTTCCGACCAATGTCAGTATCATCCTAAAGAAATAATAACCTCATGATCCCAGAAGTGGCCTCACATATTTAATCTAAGTCAGCATTGTGAGTTATTATAATTTGAAAAATATAATATCTTTATTTAATTATTTTATTTACGGTTATTCCATTTTCTGTTTTTCTCACCGGAGGACTGCGCTGACTAAAATTACATTGCTCCTAGGGTAAAACTGCAATCATGAATGAAATAGTGCCATTTCAGTTTTGATATGGTCACTAGATAAAGTGTTATTTATCATTTTCATGAAAACCACTCACGCGGAGTATTTTAAACCTAACAAAAATTTCGAATGATCATTCATGGAACTATGGGCCTTGGAACCATGAGATATTAGGTATTGAGACCTCAAAATAATACTAAATAATTAAAAAATTATATGGAATTTATGGTACTTTACATTGTCCCCACCATAGGGCCCTTCATCCTTGAATGCCAAAACAAATTCAAATGAAACAAATGAGGATACTGAACACGAATCTGAGCCCCCACTCCCATGTTCTCTCCAAGAGGTTCCCATGCTGCCACCAGAATTACTCCAGAGAGATCAACCATCCATGAAGGACTTGGTCCTGTCGACCCTCTATCTCCACCGAGATCTCCGTAATAGTCACCCCATCATAAAAGTCAAACTCAATCTAGTCGATAAGGTGTGATGCATAATGCATGTATCTCTTTAGCTATGACAGTTGGAAAATATTATGCATCCAGTGCATATCTGGGGGAATATATAGATGGTATGCCACCTCACCCACTTTGCTGAGAATTTATAAAGGTCCGATAATCATCAAAGATAGCTTTCCACCCCGACCAAACCTCCACAATCCTTATCTAGGTGAGACCCGTAGGAAGAAATGGTCTCCCTCATCAGACCCCAAGGGTATCTATCTCATATTGGCATAATACTTCTCCTGACTCTGTGCAGTCTTAAATTGCTGACAAGTGAGGCATCATGGTACAAACTCTGCCACTACTTCTTTCATCCCTGGCCACTAGTAATGACGTTGGAGGTCATGGTACATCTTCACCACTCTAGGATGTACTGTTAAAGGGGATGTATGGAACTTCTTCAACACCTCTTCTCATAGTGTCACTAGTACCATGGTGTATCATCGAAAGAGAACAATGTGATCCACACCTTCAGAAAATCCTTCAGATGATAGTCCCGAGGATATCTGAGCACATCAGCCTCGCATTCAATGTCCCCATGTTGTGCCTCCCAAAATCGCTGATAAATTGTGGGAGGTACATTCATAGTCTAGAGGTATGCTGCTCCATATTTATCAGTGAAGGACATCCACAGTGCATCTAGCTTCTCTAGTGCCTCACTCAGCTGTTGTAGACCAGACCTCCAGTTAAGTGTGTCTGCTACCATGTTCCCCTTTCTAGGGGTATAGACTATCTCAAAGTCATAGTCCTAGAGGAACTATACCTATCGTTGTTGTATCAGGTTCTGGTCCTTCTAAGGAAAGATAAACATGATACTCTTGTGATCAGAGCAAATAGTAAAATGTTGACCCATCATTTACTCCCGCTACATATTTAGTGAAGGGACCACTATTGAAAACTCAGGGTTATGGGTAGCATAGTTATGCTCATGATGTATCAACTATAGTGAGCCGTAGGTGATCACGACCCTCCCCTACATCAAGAAAAAACATAGTATTGTCCTTGATATGTTACAGTATACTACATACCCAAAAACCTCGTCTGGTGGCCTCAAGATGGGGTAACTCATTAGACTATGTATCAGCTCTTGAAAACTCTGTTGACACTTCTCCATCCTAAGGATATGATCCCCCTTGTTCGTCAATGTTATAAAATATGTCACTACCCTAGAAGAGATTGGTACAAATATCATGTAGTACATAGCCCAAGAAGAAGTCCATCGCCCTTTAGGGAAGTAATACTGGAAACATCTTTGAATAAATGTCCCCATACTCTTCCACTGCTGTTGGGAACTGAAAAAATCAACAATCATGCTGCCACGGGGGTAAGGCTGGTAGGCTCAAGAGTGATCGGATGCACCCTCCAATGAATGAGTTTATCCTGTGCTACATGGGTTTCATTTTTCGTCGAACAAGAAAAACCTCATTCCAATGATGTAGATATACTACATCTTTTCTTCTTAAAACAGTCAATTTTTGTTTGAAATGTGGATGCCCAGTTCGTACCAAAACAAACATCATAAATCCTCGCCAAGGTATCTTCAGACGTAAAGGTAAAGTCATTAGTTTAACCAGAAACTCTATGTATATAAAAAGATTATTGTCAATAAGGAATGATTTGTACCTATGTCTAATAACATGGAATCTAGTAGTAGACACATTCCATTCCTCAAATCATTAATAGAGCCCTTGGGTCATAGTCCTTTAGCGCATGCAACTACTCCCTTCCCCTTTCATCAAGCTCCCTCAGCTTAGTGGGGAAGACATGGTGGGGGGTTGTAACATGCCGAAATATATACCACATCATGGTGATCTCCTAGATCCACTTCCATGTCTGCTTCCATATAGATTCATCTATCCCTTTAACATCCTCTCCCTCAAAACATTTTACACGCCCAACTCTCTGAGACATGCGTCAGTTTCATGCTTTCCCACTGCTAAAATTCATTGGATGTATCTCTTCACCCAAAGAAAATTCAAACAAAAAGGTTCTCTCTAGAACCCTAACATAAGTAGGAATTCATAGAAGAGTAGTGCTAGCTCAGATGACACTAAAAACACCTCGGTTAGAGGTCTGAGACCTGAATAATTGATTGTACTGCATTCATCTAGTACATGGGATGGTCAATATGCCTCGATGAATACTTAGATACTGATATGTCATCCTACTAAAGCTTTAGAATCTCTCAGGAACACTCTCCCCTTAGATTTTTTGTTCAAGATACCCCTTTTATGAAGAAGGATCTCATGCTTGTCCATAGTGAAGTCACCACATTGCAGGGAACACATGTAAGGAACTAAGCCTACATTTGTCCCCTACATGTACAACTAGTTTTAAATGCGGACCAATGGGTAGTGATATAGCTGTCACACTACCCGTAGGTACCATCTTGGGGAATGGTCAATATACTAAAGCTTCTTCACCCTGCCAAATATCTTCATTGCCATGAACTAGAAAAAACTAGTAGCAAGGATCGTCATCTGATATACTGGTGTCTCAACTAGGCCGAAAACTATAGCCAAAACCTCTAACCTGTCCACATCCACATGTGGATCCATCTCGCCTCAAAACCACAAAGCTCTCTTCTACAGAAACTCATGAAATGCGCTCCTTCGGTGTGAATCCTCTGCTGGTGGGGGTGGTGGAATCTACGTCCCAATAGTTGGTGAAAAAATTTGTGCATAACCCGATGGTACTATCGCTATAAGAGGGCCCTGCACTGAAGCCTCATCGCTGAGTGGGCTATCATCGTGTACACTCTCGAGAATTCTGGATGGCTGTCTCTATGGAGGAATCATAAAGGATAATCAAGATGAACCATGGTCAAAATGTTATTACTGGTGAGCTGATTCTAAAGAGATCAAAGTAAAACATTTCCAAAGTACACACAATCAGTGTTTTCATGCACCAAGTCGGAAATCATAATTCAGGGTCCTTGTGTATGTATAATTTGGATGCCGCACCAACACTGGATTCCCCGAATTGAAAACCACACATGAAACACATAACACTGTTTCCCCATTAAAATGATCAGAGCCATATTTCTTCGGTAGAACTGACTCCTAAGATACCACTTAATCCTAACCCGTCCCCTAGGGTCGGTGCCATTACTACCCCAAGAACGTCTTCCATAGGCCAGGGGCTGGTGAGTAGTAACGAAGAGGCTTATCACTATAATGGGAAGTCATTAACTTTAAATCTGTACAATCACATAAACTGAGAACACAACAGGAACCAACCACAAGGTAAAATGCTATTGTAAAAAGTGTTCTGAAAGTAAAGGTCCCTGAATACAAGGAAAACTGAAAAGTACAAGTACAACTGAAAAGAGAAAAATAGCTCCTGCATCATCCACTGAGGATCCTACCGGAAGGGTAAGTTCAACTTATGATCAGTAGTAACTGCCACACGTCAAGTCAAAGGTCCACCTCCAAACAACATCATGTCCTGGTTCCCTCCACCTCGATCACTATTGTCTATCATTTACAGAAGACACAACATGTTGCAAGCATAACCCGTGTATGGGTGAATATACCTATACTCAGTAGGGACCCTGAGACCCCAGAAGGTCTACTAGAGTACCACAAATGAATAACCACAAATTAAGAAATGAATCAAAATGTACGATGAAGTCAATAAATCCACTTAGGTATATTCCATAAACATATACTTATGTTATCAAGATATAATCAGCTCATACATTAGGGTAGAATCCCACAAAGGTAACACCATGAAGGTAAATGTACCACATAGGTAACACCATGAAGGTAACACCATAAATGTAAATGTACCACATAGGTACCAACATGAAGGTAAAAGTACCACACAGGTAACACCATGAAGATAACATGAAGAAGGTAAAATACTAAGATCACACTAGGTATATAAGTAAGGCACAAAAGTATAGATGATTAGTCAAGAAGCTATATCATCTTATTATGTCAAGAGGAACTACTACTGATTATATGGAGTCTGACCCACACAAGGTCAATAGGTACAAACCCCCCACAATGATCCATATAGGATGCGACCCACCCAGAGTGGATAGGTACTAACCCCCGCAATGAACCATAGAAGATCTGACCCACCCAGGATCAGTATACGTGGACCCACATAGCATCACTGAAAGTTTACCCACACAAGATCTGACCCACAAAAGATCAGTACGAGCTGACCCAAAAAGGATCGCTGAGCGCCGACCCACACAGGATCTGACCCATACAGGATTGGTGCTGACCCAAACATGATCGCTCGATACTGACCTCTGAATAATCACTCTCCAACTTCTTCCTCACTGCCATCCACTAGATTCCCTCTCATTGTATGCTTGATTCCAAGAGGATCTTCTCCTCAAGACATTGGTCATACATTAACCTCCATGAAGATCCTTGAAGATATATCCCAAAGTACCGTCACTTCCTAAGTGTTCCAAAGTGTTAGATGGCGCATCAATCAGATGCCCAGTCTATGACTTATAAGTGATTTTTCTGAAGGGCCCGGTTGGATACAGATTCAATCCAACCCAGCCATAATCCATATCTCTCCAAAACTCAAGTAGACTGTACCAAATGGACAACCACTTTTTAAGGGTCTCGACACCATAGAAGGTTCGTAAAACAAATGTTTGGTCTCTTATTTACACCTCTTTCCATGAAATGGGGGGTGATCGCCCCTTGGTACGACCGGGTTTGGTCGGGCCCTCCTGAATATTCCAAAGGGACCGATTACCAAAATTTATCCCAATGCCACTGATTGCATGTCAAATAGTCACCTGGTTCATCAGTTACAAGCATTTCTTTATTCGGTGACAAGTTATGTCTGGCCTCGGCCTGACTCAGTTAGCCCAGACAGATGCAACAGGTCCCATGGTCTACCTGAATTCGCTCAGGTTGGTCCTACTAAGGGTCAGCCCAGTTTATTCGGATTGTCCCATCAAGGTCAGCCCGATTCAGTTCATAGTCCCTAGTCCACGTTTTCCCCAGCCCATCGGGTGGGGATTGACCCACTTGTGTTGGCCAATTGTGCCACGGGTTCAGCTCATCCCATTGGGATGCAAGTCCGACCTAGTCCACCAGAATATGGAGAGGTCTTCCCATCATTCTCTTTGAGTGTGTGGCCATTTAGGCATCTGGTGGGGAGCTTCCCCACCACATAACGGTGGGCCGTTTTGGCCGGTCAAGGGTCCGCCAAACCAGCATGACGTGGGGATGCACTGCTCTCCACCAGATGCAACCTGCTGGCTATGGCTGTAGATGTCAGCAGCGCCTGCGGGCCCCGCCCTCGTGCCCCTCAGGGCCGGTTTGGTCCAGCCTCCTCCGGCCTCAGGGGTGCGTTGTCGCACACTGACCTACTCCACCCATGGCCAGTTGCCTCTGGTCTCCCCTGTCCATCGTCGGCAGCCGCCGAATTGGCACACCGGCAGTTGGGTGGTTTCTTTTCCACTGTCGTCGTCTTCTCACTACCGTCAGCTAAGGAAAACGTTCCCGAATAATGCAACATAAACTTAGTGGCGATTAGTACGAGCCTTGTTCGTTTTCCCCGCACCATCCGTGTTAATATGATAACAAATAGAATCATGGAAATGACCAAATATAAACATTAAACAAACCCCCTACCATAAGATCGTTGGATAACACCTGTGATTGAGGAAGAGTCAGTGTTCGTCGTCCCTACAACAATCCTCCAAGGATTATGCTCAAACGTCATTCTTCGGTGCGTGATTCGGTGTCACTCATTACCTACCTCTACAACCGGCTTCTTTATCCAAGTGATGGGAGTTGTGGCACATTATAAGATCTTTGTGAATTGGTGAAGTCGTCCCAATACCTCCCCCCCATGTTCAATATAAATAAGAGATGGGGAGGGTGAGTATTGTCCATGGAATTAATGGGTTTTCATTTAATTTGATCCTTCTTAATTAAAATGGTGCTGTTATAATGGATTTGAGGATTCAAGCCATTTAATGTCTTGACATGTCATTTGTCCTGCCACTGCTACTTGTCCATTGCTGGAAAATAATGAAAAAATAAAATAACAATGTTATTTTATTAATTTTTTTAAAGGTCCAAAATCTAATGTTTTTTCTCCAGAACAACTACGGTTGAAGTGAATCCTCCCTTAAGAGGATCAGGGAACTGTGGATTCAATGGTGCTCTATGTTTTTTGATCTGAGATACAAGTCTAATGATATAAAACACCATCCATCCGTTTATTGAAAGTACTCAAAAAAAAGTTCAAAAAATTATTAATAGTCACCCTCATTCCATGCCAGTCAAGGGTGGGATCTTCCTAAGGAAAAAATGTCCCAATGATCACAATGGTACTCCCGTATTTTCAATTTCAGTTTCCATTTAGATATTAAAAATTTTAACAATAAAATAATTGTTACTTATTTATTTTATTTAGGGACAAAAAATAATATCCATAGTTGGACCACGCCACCAAATGTTATTATCATCCTAAAGAAATTATACCCTCACAATCCCATTAGTGGTCTCATATTATTAATTTGAGTTACCATTCGTGAGTTCTAAGAATTTGAAAAATTAAAAAAAAACTTTATTTAATTATTTTATTTACGGTTTTTCCATTTTCGGGATATCTCACCGGAGGCCTATGCCAACTAACCGTAATTCACGCCTATAGTAAACCCGCTATCCTGAATGCAACAATTCCATCATCTTTATAATCCGATGACCCATTTAAGAGTTATTCAAAATTTTAAGGAAATCCACTTGCACGTGATGTTTTAAACATTATAAAAATTTTACAGATCGTTTCAGGCACTCCAGGTCTCAGAATCAAATATGGTATGATTTTTGTGACCTAAAATAATACCAAATAATTTCAAAAAAAATATATGGAATGTCTGGGTCTTTACAGAAGTAAATCATTTTTATTTGTATAAAACATAAATGATTCAATCACACTATAAAAATTATTATAATGATTTTAAATAATTTTTTTACTTAAAATGGATAATAAATAAATATTATGGTGTATGATAATGGTAATATAATTTTATAATATAATAAATAATTTTTTAAAGGGTTATAAAATAGATTATAATATTTGAACAATTTTTTTTTGAATAAATGATGATTTTTTAAAGATATT
This sequence comes from Viscum album, assembly GCA_963277665.1. NCBI lineage: Eukaryota > Viridiplantae > Streptophyta > Magnoliopsida > Santalales > Viscaceae > Viscum > Viscum album. The sequence continues at coordinate 1,185,828,932 of OY728121.1, read as the reverse complement.
CACATATTGAGAAAGTAATTTTAATAAAATTTATTACATTTTTGAACGAAATAAATATAGAATTGTTGACGATAATTTTTGGATTTATATAAAATAGTTGAATTTTTTAATGAACAGTGAAATATGATAATATAGGGTATTTTAAATTATAAGACAAATTTATGAATTTTTCAATCATGGATGAATTATCCACCCATTAGTTCGAACTCAGATGCTCTAGTTACTATATATAGTCCAAAAAATCAATACTATTGATTATCTTGATCTAAAATAATAAACTAATGAATATAATAATAAAAAATACAATGCTCCACCCCTAAAAAATACAACCCATTCACCTCATACATTCTATGAATTGATTCTTTTCAATTATATAAAAAACAATCTTTTCCAAACTCTTTCTATGTTCATGTTATGTTGGAATACCCAGAAGATCAATTCCATGATCCATAATGGGTCCTTCAAGGAGGACATATTCAAGAGGTAAATTTATTAAACCAACCCTCTTAATTTTTTTTCTAAAAAAATTTCTAAATTGATTTTGACCTTTTAGAAACCAAATATTAAATAAAATTTCAACACTTTTTACATTTTTTAGAAAAATTAATGTATAATTCATTTAATTTTTTACAGAATTCCCTTTTTTATTATATCAAAAATGTTAAATGAATCATTATTTTAAAATTTTCAACACAAAAAAATATTACACTATCCAGATGAATCAATGTTTTACATCATATTTTACATGTTTCCAAATTTAATTTTCAATAAAATGTATATTAATTAGTTTTGAATGTTCTATTTAAATAATTTATTTTGAATGTGAAAATGTTATCTTCCTAAAAAATGTTTTCAATAACATTATATAGTATTTATATTTATCAATAACATCAATAAATTATTATACATATTATCCACAAGGGATATGTTGTTATGATATCATCCGTGTTGTTTTTATGGATGGTTTATGGTCAGTTTGACTCGGGGTGTACAATTTTATTACCATTAAACATTTTACTCTAGATGGTTTATGATTATGTTTACTAACTAGGGTAATTATAAACATTTTTTAAGTTAGTTTTCAATACAAATAATTTTGATTATTATATTTCATCCCTTCAATTTGAGGAATTAATTTAACATAGTAAGTGATGGGTATGCCCTATTGTTGTCCCTAGATGCATTAGAATATCTCATGAGACAAACTATATTGTGTTTTAGTGAGGATTTACCCATTTATATTGATGTTTTGGCATAAGGTCATGATGATATTAGATACCTTTGCATAAGGCCTCAATGAAATTTTATACATGTCTATAATTATGCATTAAAACATTATAAATTTAGTTATTTAAGATTAATTTGATTTTACAATTAATTATAATATCTATAGTTATGTTTCATGATAATGTGATTATTTATATTGCATTATCTGATCATTATTTATTTTTACCATTTTATGACAATTTTATTATTAAATGACTTGTGTTTTATTTATTTACTATACCATTTTTATGCCTTGATTATTTATAAGTTCCACTGTACGCTTACCCTTACAGAGAATATGAACTCAAACCATTCATACATTTTATTTTCTACAGGATACAAGGAAGTATTTTATTATTTATATAGAGAGATATACTAAGGGGAACAATAAAAATATAAGGGAACTTTTTTATTTTATGTTTTAAAATGTAATTTTAATTTAAAGAATGTATCAAATTTACCAAGAATATTAAATTGTACGATTTTTTGAGATGAAATTCATCGTATCATATTCTAATTTAATATATTAGACACCAGTTCTAGGCTACTGTGGTTTTCAACATTACAATTGGTATCAATGGAAGTTTGGTTGAAACATTGGGAACTGGATTTAGAAAAACATATATTATAGATTATAACTTTATTATATTATTTTAGAATATGTATATAATTACTTCCTCATGTTTTTATGGGATATATTATGTGTATTTTCTTAAAAAAAGCATCCCTTTATTGATAATACTTGTGGGTGTGGTTTTGGTATAGATATACCTTGTGGTAATAACTCTAAAATGGGTGTGTTGGTGTTTACCCCATCATTTCCTGGTGCTTAAAAATGGGACTTTCTCTTCAATTGGTTTTAAAATCTTGAGGGAAATGTTTAAGATAAATAAATTTTTTATTTTAAATCATTATTAAGGAGTTCAATATAAATATACACCCAATAAAACCTTGATTATGATTATGATATTATCTATAAATAATTTTTTTTAATTTATCTTAAATATTTAAATTATTTTGAGATTATACATTATGTTTCATAAATATATAATGTAATATATTATATTACATTATTTAGAAATAATTCATTATATAAGTAATGGGAACCGCATCAATGCACATAATATAATCAGTAAGAAATATAATTTATTTGATTTTCTAAATATAATTATTTAAATTAATGAAATCCTCAAATCTTCTCAACATATGAAGAAGTTGTATCATGTTATTACAAGACTTGGAAATAATTCTCTATGAATTATAGATTTTATGGGAAGGAACATATGTAGAGGATGATAGAGAAATAGAAGGATACATGAAAGAAGGGAAAGAATAATTTTCCCACATTTGATAATTGTGGAATGAAATACCCTAATACTTGAATAAAAGTAATGGGAGTTTATTACAAGTTTAAAGATAATGGACACCATGCCCACGATTTCAAGTTCAAGAAAATGGTTTCTAATTTCCAGTCATTCTTCTCTAAGGATATGGAGAACAATTTAAATGATTTCTCCAAGAGTGAAATGAATATACCTCAAAAGTTTCTAATATATCATGGAAAATATTATGTTATTACTATATAATATTTGGAATAAATAATTTTTCACTTGTTTTAATTTATGAATTATTTCATTCCATTATTTTATCAATGATTTCAGGGTGATATGAATTATGAAATGTATGAGGACTGTACTTAAATACTTTTTTATTAAGGATTTTAATGTGTATCATGAACTGTATCGATGACTAAGAAAAATGATCCAATGAAAATTTTAACATATTGCAAATCAAATGATTTATTGAAAGATAACCCTTAATATTTTCTTGATGATGATATAATAATATTGGGAAAATGTTAATAATCAAATAAATAATTTAATTTTAATAGTACATACTACCTTTTTACTGATTAATGATTTATTTAAAAACTAGTTTATTCTATCATTGATGTAGTTAAAAATATTTTTGGATTTATTGAATATATCTTATAATATTTATTTTATTTTATGTAATAAGGAATCCAGAATTTTTTCAATATGGTTTTATTGAAATTTATGTTATTTCCATGTTTCAATAGGATACATGATGAAGGTATTCAAATGTTATGTATGTGACAAATAATAGAAACATTGTTTTTTAAAGGATAATTGGTAAGGTAATTTTAGAACTTTTGTAAAATTATTTCAAATATTTTGGTTGATAATATTTTGGATGGGTAAAATTTTTAAGCATTTATGAAATATATTATGTTTAAATTTGAATGTGGGTTTATAGATTAATGAATAATATTAGATTGCTTTTAATAATCATATTTGTTTTGGAAAATATTTATTAACTAATAGAATTACTTGTCCCACTTTTTTGGATTTTATAATCCCATAAATGTTTATATTACTGATTTCGGAATAAAAAAATTAATATTAGATATTAATTTATTATATAATGATATATAGTAGGAATTGATCAAACAATATCCAAATGATGAAATTTTTCTTATAGAAAGATATCGTGTATCTATATTTTCTTATGTTTTCAGTCCAAATGGTAAAGGAATTCCTGAAATATAGGAAAGTAATATTGAAAAAAAATTAATACATTAATTTATATTGAAAATATAGTATTCTAAATCATTATAGATATATGGGTTTTATGTCCATACCTTTAATTTGATCATTCACTTTCTTATGATCGATTACCTCTATTAAACTCTGTAATTATATATGATTTTCTTCCATACCCATATCATCACCTCCCACCTATGTTCACCTATATCGAAACCATGTTATGTGTTATTCAATGATAGCTTAGTACTTATATTTTATATTATCAAGAGAATATTTTGTTAACCCTTCACATGATGTGGGATTTCAAAAGGGTATTTTAAAATTAAAAAAACAGGATTAATGACATCGAGATTAAATTTTGAGAATTCAATTTATTATTAGGGGTTGAATATACCACCTAGATATTTTATGAACATCATGTTTGATAACATGAATGAAATGAAACACAATGTGTAGAGGGAATATATAATCCTTAAACATTACAGTATATTTATTTTTAAATAAATTGAATATTTTTTATTCTTCCAATGCACACAACACTCAGTCTAAATGTAACATGATACTCTATTAAAATATAACTATTCAATCATTACCATTATAACTAAGTTGTTAAATTTGTGTGTATGTATTTTAATAACTACATTATAAAAATTAAAAGGTTTAAAAAAATCTAAAATCAATAAAATTTATATTTATTCATTAAAAATGAATTTAGAATCATTAGAAAGGAAAAAATTAATTTTGTACAACAGTATTTCTCAAAAAGGCACGTTCAGTTATGCATTGTACATATAATTTATAAACAATTTTTTAACACATTTATAAAATTTATTTTAAAAAATAATCTAAATTTTTTTAAATCTACATATTAAAATTATCCTAGGTTGAATTTTTATGATTTTTCAGAAAATATTAATTTAATGATGAAGAGTGAAAAGTAATGTACTTTAATTGAGAACTTCCTTTTCATGTAATTTGTTTATAAATTTAAATTAATATATACATTATTTTTAATTGAAAAATAGTATATTTGAATACATATTTATCCATTGTAGGTTATTGGAATCGTTTTGATATTGAATTTTCTTATACAAACATTATAAAATTTTAACAATTTTCACTTTAAAAAACAAATTTCTGATCACATCTATGAGATTAATTTTAAATATAAATTTAAAACTACTTGTGAAGTAAAAGAAGAAAATTTTATTCCATTTTTTGTAACCATAATATTTTAAATTATATAATAATATAAAGATAATTTTTTCTATTATGAATAGAAAAAATATTAAAAAAAACTATGTGGTTAAGTTAAATAATAATTTATCCAGGGGTAAAACTAAATATCTATTTTCTAAAATGAAATAAAAAAAGTAAAAAATATAAATTATGGCCATATCTATACCTTATAAGATATTGTTCTTAATAAATCTATATTTTGGATTCTTATCATGTGAATAATGCAGGCACACGTTTTTCTTTTCAAAAATAACATGTGTACCACTCAACTCAGTTATAAAAGGAAACCCACACTTATCTATTATTCAAACCATAAAACCATTTTGTATCATCAAATACCTTTCTGAATAAAGTAAAAAATTCAATACTATCATCCAAGAAGCCTTATTTTTGTCAGAAATATTACTTTGGAAGGCATATGGTATAAGCCTATTTAGGCTACCTGAGGAAGTTGTGATGTTCTTCATATAGTTTCTTTATTTAATTTATTCCTCAACCTACTTCAATTATTATTAAAATACAATAATATAATAACAACATTATAATTCATATAATTATATTTTTTTAGGTTATTTTCATGACCTACAACCATCTCCACTTCAATGAAATAGGTTTCAAAATAATTCATTCATGTGTATGTTGGACTACCGTCTCGCAAAATATTGTAATTCATTTTTCCATTCCCACCCAGCATGTTTGGGAATGGTAATGAATATAAATAATATATATATAATATTTATAAAATAATTATACCTCTTGATTAATTATATCATATATTCCATTATGGTTTTTTTATGTATGGGATAAGATAACGGTCGTCGTGTGTACAGTAAACTAGTACCTCACGAAGCGATGTAATATTCCTTTTACTGAATCATCAGATGGAAGGTAATAAGGAAAAATTTAATAAATATATGTGAAATAAATGAAATATTTATAATATTTATGAAATATTTACCAATCTAAAAATAAATTATACTATTTTCTTTTTTTACCTTATCACTCAATGAATTATTATAATTTTGTTCATATACTTCTGGACTATGGACTTTATGAAGTGATGTGAATCTATATTAATCATGACAAGTATATATATAGTCGAATAAATAATATTTTATTTATGATATTGTTACAATAATTTATAGTTGACATGTTACTTACATCCTTTCTATAATGAATATTGTAAAATGGAAATGTTACTCTTGGGTCCACATGACTTACCATCTCCAAGAACCTAATGTACATCATAAATCATAACCATCATTTATGATTGGTTTTGAAAGTTTATTTTATTTATAAATCTTCTAATTATGGATTTATTTTTATTCAAGATATGTTAAAATAATGACCTCTTTGACAATAATCAATCAAGTAAAGTCATTTTTAATCCATTATTATCAAAACATCTACTGTAAACTCAATAGATTACGTAACCATATACAACATGGTAATAAGTGAAAAAAGTGTAATAAACAATACATTTTTTTATTATCCACTTAAATAATTTTTATTTGTTTATTATTCATAAATATAATGAATTTATGTTATGAGCCAGTGTCAAGGTAAGGGTTTTCATCCCACTTTTTCTTTTGTGAGACATATTCTTTATTCACCACATATTTCATTTTTTACTGTATATACTGCCAATTTTGATATATAATATAATGAATATAATTATATTCATGGTATTTAAAATACCATTTGATTTTACTTCATTCCTGGGGCTTATGATTAAAATGTTTCCAAAGTGGTAATGATTCCTTTAACAATCTCAATATTATATGAGATTACTTATGTTTAAGTATACCATGGAAAATTTTTTTGATATTTTTTTATTAAAATTAATCCATTTTAATATCATATAGGTATTAATGTAATTTTACATATAATAGTACCATTTTCCCACTCTTTGTTACATATAATTATTAAGAATGGTGTTATTAGAAAATATAACTTTATATCTCTCTTCAGTCAGAAATCCTTTTTCAAGAAAACCAATGTTTTCAAAAACTTTTTTCAATTTATAGTCAATATTTTTCAAAAGAATTAATGAAAAAAATTTCCCATTTTAAATTTTTAAAAAAGAAAATTAAATGAATATTCATTTTATTTTCAAAAGAATGCATGTTTTCATTTTACTGAAAATATGAAAGGAATCATAGCTTTCTCGTACATAATATGTGTGGAATTTTATATCTTCATGATGACTCAATATATAATTTTTTTTACATGTTTTCAAGTGTTATTTTCAAAGAAAATTATTTTGAAAATATTTTTAAAAGATTTTTTGAACATTGGATTTGAAAATGATATTTACAAAGTGAAAATGATATTTTATTTAAAAATGTATTTAATGAAATTATATGGTATTTTTATTCATCAATGACATCAAACATTTATTGTTCTTATGATATGGTATGGATATTTTTTATTAATATCAAATTTATTCCTTCTTTGGATGATTTATGAATATTATTAACTGGGATGTAAATCTTATTACCATTTACAATTATTTTCCTGATGGTTTATGATTATGTTTAGTGATTGCGGTATGTATTATCATTTTATTTTTTAGTATTTTACTATGAATGATAATGTTTATTAGGTTTTGCCCCTTCATATAAGGAATATAATGGACTTAAATGAGGTTGGTAGGGTGCCTCTATAGCTTTTTGATTCATCACTGGGTCTAATTTGACAAACTATATTGGGTTTTGGATGAGGTTTTACCCATTTATATTAACATATTTACATATGAAATTTATTGTATTAGATTTCTTGGAATATGACATTGATAGTGTGTATTAGATGTCTAGAATTATAAATTACATCTTTATGATTTATTTAATTTATATTCCATGTGTTTATTTAATTATTTGTAATATCTATCGTTAACATCCCAGATCATGTGATTATTTATATGGTATTATTTGATGATAAATTATTCCTTCTATATTATGAACTGTTTTTTTAAAAAATTACCTATTATCCCATTTTTGATAATTCTATAATGATATTTATTTATTTATTCATAGCCTCTATTGTATTCTTAACCATAATGAGTATCTAAGATCACCCCTTTATTATGTTTTGTTTTCCCTAGGATACAAGAATGTTTTTATTGATATGTAGGTATACACGAAGCTGAATAATGGAATTCATCCTGAAAATTTATTATGTATTTTATGTTTTAAAATATAATGTCAATTGAATTTTTTTATCTATATTAACAAGACTAATAAATTATTAATTTATTAAAGATTCAATTCCGTTAAATTTATAACTATGTAATAATATAGTCACTGACATAGGCCTGTTGGGGTTGATTCATTTGTGTTGTATGTTACATTTAATTTAAATTATGTTTAAGGGAAAATGTATTTTTTTTAATAATTATTTTATATTTCTTGGATATAATTTGGAAGATATTTATAACCACTATTGATAAAATGATATTTGATTTTAATTTGGTTATAGTTAATTGAGATAAAAGGGTTATTTAATTTTTGTACGAGAAGATTTATCATAGATATATCCATGATATTTAGAATTTATTTTCTGATTAATAGAATAAATATTTTTTAAAAAAGATTTCTATATTGGAAACTTTATAGGAATAAGTTAAAAAACGTTTTTTTTCATTGATGTGATTTTATTTTAAGAATAAAGGTTTTGTTATCTAGTGAAACATATGTGATTTTATTCGATATTTTCGGCAACATAGGTTATTTATAATAGGTTTTACTATATTTTAGAGATTATATGATTTTTTCAGATTCATTTTTGGTATGTGACATTAGTAGTTACTATTGTTTTTTTGGATATGAAGTTTAAATTGATATCAGAAGAATATGTGTCCAAACCATTCTAATTTCTAGGTTTTTATCTTAGTTGTGAATATATTAAAGTGGTTTATGATTAGTTACATATGGAATGATTTATGATCAAATTTTTTGTTTCTTTTATGATTGGGAGATTAATATAGTATTTCTTTATAAGAAGATTATTCATATCATATAATATCTAAATTATTGGTGACATTTTTTTTGATTAATTGATAGAATTTTTAATTGTTGATTCTAATCCTTTTTTGGATCTTCTGATATATAACATAATGAATTTTGGGATTTAAATTAAAAATGATATTTTAAATATTATTTTCTCGGTCTAATATAATATATATATATATGTAAACTAATCAAAATATAAATGATAAATTAATGTGCACTTATAGTAACCTATTTTCCAAATATATCAAGTCTTATAGAAAACAAAGAACTAAACTATCAAGATATGATTTTAAATATTCACCTTTATGTATTAGTGTTATAGTTCTACATTCATTAATGAAAAAAATAAAATTCATGATCATAACCTAAAAAATAATGTTCATGATAAAATTTAAGTTTTATTTTGTTCCCTTGTAATGTTAAACTCATTTTGAGATAATAAAATTCAAATTTCAAAGATTCATTTTTTAAGAGGGGGAGAATGTAACGACCCCAAATTTTCATACATAATTCTACATTAAATGAATATTATTTTGGTAGCATGAACCACACAAAATATCGAGAGCAAACGAATCGTGATATACTATAGAAATATTTTTAATTAAACTAGCTTTATTAATATAACCATCAAATTGAAATTTGTGAATATGGGTAACTAAATTATGAAATATATAGTTATAATTTTCCCATAATATAAATATACTAATTAATTCAATGGAAATAAGAAGTCAATTTCTAAAATGTCATATAATGTTAAAGGATGTAGTTTTTAGAAAATCGATCTATAAAATGATATTAATTTTATCAAAATAAATAAACATAATCACTATAGATGAATGAATTTAATAAAATTTATATATCATGATTTATCTATATAAATTAGCAGTAATATGATGGTGTTTACTTTATATATAATTTGTATAAATAAATTTTATACATCAAAAATACATTTTCATTAAATATTGTACATATTTCATTTTATGAATTGATTAAACATTAATTTATGAAATTTTAAAAAAATTATAATATAATTTAAATAATTATAAAAATGATAATTTCAAAAAAAATTCATTATACAAATTTCGGTATTTAAAAAAAATATGATTTTTGAGTTAATTGTGAAAAATACTGATATTGAATAAAATGATATTTGTTTAAAATTAATCAAAGTAAATTCATAATTATATTTGGTTTTGGAAATTATTTAATGTAGAACAAAATTAATTTTATTTAACAAAATTTAATTAATTCCATTGGAGTCAAAATTATATTATAATTTTTTATAAAATCATATTTATGTTTAATGATATATTTTTCTAAAAATAAATTTTCATTCTACTTTGTGAACATATACTGAAAGTTATTTTTATCAATATTGATTATTGAATATTATAAAATTGATTTTAAATTTTAGATCGTATTTATTTTATTTATTAATTTCTATTTTATATTTGGTCATAATTAATAGTGTATATTGAATAAATTTATCAACATAGGAAAGGTTATGATAGGGAAAACTTGTAAAATCATGGGTTAGATATGATTACATTATAAACTAATATAGATGATAATATTTAATATAAATAAAATATAATTATTATAGTAATTTTATTTAATTTTTTTGATATTATAGAATTACCATGAACTTTTACAGAACATTGATGAAGCACTTGACAAATAATAGAAAAATCAAGGAAATTAATTTTAAAAGTTTAAAAATAATATGTTTTTGAGGAAATATAAGTTTAAATAAATTTATTGTATAATCAAATTGTATACGTTATTTCTAAACTTTTTATATCCAATTTAAATTATTTTAATAAAACCATTAAAATCATGTTATATGAATAATCATTAAAATGATATTTAATGGTCTTTAATGTTGAGAAATTATTTTTTAAACATTTTAATATCAAAAAAAATTATCATCTATAATTTTTATTACATATTTTATAGTTTACAATGAATGTTCCAGGTAAATAACACTTTTATATTTCAAAATTTCATTCATTACTCTTATATATTCAAAAATATGTTACCATAGTTTAGGTGAAGATGTTTAATAAGGGTGTTAAACTAAAAGGTAATGTTTACAATTAAATATAAAATGGAATAAATATTCTTCATTAAATTTTTTAAAAACATGAATTCTTTAAACTAGAATATATGTAACATTTAATCTATTTTAAATGAGTTATATATAAATTAGATATTAATATAACTTGTATTAACAAGATTTCCACCCACCTCACTTATAAAAGGTAACCTCCTCCCACCTCTTACATACACATATTGATCCATTTAACTTTTCCAATATCTGAGGAAAATAATTTCCCAACATTCATCATAATGTACTAGTGGTTAATATATTAACATAATACTTACAATGAAGGATTATTTTGTAATTAAATATAGGTTTTCCAAAGATGTGTCATAAATCCAAAAAACTATTTGGACATTTAATTATTCGTCCATATCCTTGAAATGCTCTATGACCATTCTAATATTATTAAAAAAATATATAATTTATACAAATATTTTATTATATTGGTGAACACTCCATTTTATATCTATTTTTTATCGTATGGGAAATTAAACTCTCGTCTATGTGTACGTGGGGTCTACAACCACCACATAGTGACGAGTATCATTTTTCATAAACACCTCACATCGATAGATATTATTATGGTTTTAATGAATATATATGATATTCACAAAATAATAATTATTCTATAGAGATGATATATTAATTACCATATAACCCTTCCACCTGCTAAAAAGTGACAATGTCACTCATGTGGACAACAACCTTTACTAAGCGATGTGATTTAATTTTCATGTCTATTAATCAAGGGTGAATGTCAATGTATATTTAATTTATAAAAAAATATAATTTTTTCATGATTAATTTGTATGTGATGATCAATTCATGGCCCATTTAACCATTTTCAACCAACTGATATTGATTTGGTATTATAAACCGAATGACCTTAAAACATATAACACAAACATAACTAGATTTGAAATCAATAATATATTGGAAATAAATAAAATAAAAGGAATAATGGTAATAAAATAATCAATAATTAACTTTTAATTAATTAGAGTACTAATATGATTTTCATATCTATAATTTAGAGAACATACGAAATGATTCATGACTTGGAGTATGATTATTTTTTAAAATCCCTTTTTAATGATTTTCGTTAAAATCATTCACTATTATATCCATCTTCATCCTGTTTTTCTGAAATTTTCTTATATATATTTAAAATTTTTTATGTTCATTTAAAACTAGTATTTTCTTTTATAATAACTGATTGAAAGGATTATTTTTGAATAAATTGTTGTATACACTTTAGTATTTAAAAAATAATGAAAATAATGTTCATTTTTATTGTATACAGTATGGATAGATTACCACACCACTATGACTATTATTTTCATTAAGGATTACATTACTTGTTTCTATATTTTTTTTAAATAAAACCATTATATCAAAATTTTATAAATTTTTAGTTAAAATATTGTAATAAATGATATTTTACTCATGTTATCAATGAAATGGTCAAATGTTATTTTACTGGTATTATCATCTTGGTAAACATCCATTAATTATTAATATTATTTATAGTATATATAATTTATTTGTACCATTCAAATTATTTATGTGTATTTATTTAGATCATGTTTCTATATATATTAACTAAGAAAAATAAAAACAATTCATATGGTAGTTTTTCAATAAAGATGATTTTGTTGATTATGTATTTAATTACTATCAAATTATTTTATATGATGAATGAATTTGACTTAGTAAGTAATGTGTGTGTCCCTTTATTACCACATTATGCATCAGTAGGTATAATGTGACAAACTCATTAGGGTATTTAGCATATCTATTACCATATAATGTATGATGCATTGGCCAAGGCCTTCATAATAATATTATGATTCTCAACAATATAAATTAATCTCTATGAAATCAGTTATTGTTGTAAAGACACAGATTTTCCATGTAATTTGTTTTTAATTAAATTGAAATTTTACGAGTCCGAAAAACATGATGGCGTGTGATTACGAGGCCCAGAGTGCCCGTAATCAATTTCTGATGATTTTTTTCGGGTATGTTCAGTAAATGTTCGTGCGGTTTTCTATTAATTTTGAACTGGTGCTCGGAATTGAATTCTAAGGGCACTGTGGAACTCGCAGTGCCAGTATTCTCTTAAAGAGAATTTCACCTCGATGACAGTAGGTCGAGAATAAAATATAGTTTTTCGGTTTTTCGATGAAAATAAAAAAATAAAATTAACAAAACATTATTTTATATTTTAAGCCACTGTGTGGATGTTCATGGTGTGATCCACCGTAACTAAACCTCCGTATGGGAGTTGACGTGTGGAGACCACCCGACCATAACCTCCCATGAGAGGTTTTTGTTGTGGGGCCCACCTGAAACTGACCACCCGCGAGAGGATACGATGTGGGGACTACCTGGGACTAAACCACCCTTATAATGGTGGGAGAGGAAAACCACTCAACTCCCCTCATTAATGAGTGAGAGTCTCTCCACCGCCCTCCTTTAATGGTATCAACCCTTCCTCTCATTTAATTGTGCCATCCTCATGAATTAATTAAGTGGAGCCAACTTCAATAATTCACCCAATTTGAATTCTTATTCCAAAAAATTAATAGATTTTATAATATATTATTCTTGGCTACAATTTATTTTGTTGTAAAATGATGAAAGATCTTTTCAGAGAAAAGATCTCTTTAACGAAGAACAAAGAACACATTCTTCCAACGAAGAACACCGACAAGGAGAGTCTTTTACTTCTTCCTCGAAAGAACATTGCGGAAGAAACTGATGTGGGATGTCTTCAATGGCCAACCCTCCCTCCTCATAATCGTCAATGAACCGACACATAAGCATGGGATTGGAAGTGTGTGGCGGACGTGATGAACGACGACAACTCTGTCTTCTTCCCTGCGACTCTGTCACGAACAACAAAAAAAAGGTATGGGTTTATTTTTATATAAGTATGATATTATTCCCCTGTTACATTTATTCCAAAAAAATGAACACAGACCAAAATATTATCAAGTGGATCCACAGATGTTTTTCCTTGCAAGTTAGGAATATTTTTTTGTTAATGAGTGATTATGGGAATTGATGTTTTTATGATATCTTACATGCTTGTTCTTTGCTTTATTATTGTGAGCCAATTTCTATCACCATAAACATGGAAGGGTGCATACCAAACCAACATGGTCCGAAACCTCCACCAATATTGTTTTGTGATTTTCTTCTTCATGGCGATGAGGTGACGAAGATAACAAAGGAAACCTGTTCCACCCCATGACATTCCGACACCCCAGCCCAAACTGTGCCACCCTCCGACTTCCGAGCTGCCTCGATCACCCTGCCCGTTGGCCCAGTCCCCTACCAGCCGAACCAGCTGAGCCACACTACACCCCGTTGAGCCGTGCTCCGACAGAACCGAGCCCTATTTCCCAGCTGCCACGCCTCCCGCGCCTCTCGTGCCACTCGTAGAGTCCTTCTGAGCCCTGGACAAGCCAACCTCAGCACGCTCTATGTGTCCTGCTGCTCCGCCGTTCACGCGCCTCGTGCGCCCCGTGCCCTACTGGCCGAACCGGCCCGCTAGCCTCATGTTGCCCCATGTGCTTCACTGCTCTCTCTTCCACATGCCTCGCGGTGCCCCAGATGAGTCGGCCTCTTGGCCCCGGCCATGCTGCCCTTTTGCCCTCCGGGCTGAGCCACGCCCTCAAGTCGCCCATTGGGCTGAGCCTCGCCCTCGCGTCGCCCTCCGGGCCGAGCCACGCCCTGGCGGCCCACTCCGGGCCGCGTTATGCACTTGCGGATCCCTCCGTGCTGATCCGCCTATGCGAAACCCTCTGGGATGAACCTCCCTTACTCTAACCCGTGTCCGGTCCGTGCCCTCATGAACAGTCAGCGCTCTCACAACCCTTCGCGACCCCTTGAGGCCTAGTCGGCTGAGCCCAGTAGGCTGGGCCAACACAAACAAGCTGGTCCGCCTAACTGGCTGAGCCAGACCCAACGGGTCTGGCCGGGTCGACCCAGACGAGGTCGGTCCAGACTGGTTTAGGCCAGGTCTGTCCGTCTGGGTCGGACCGGACCTGGGCCCACTATGACCATTTACTTTCTTTTGGTCATATCTTTGGTACTGGGCATCCGTTTGACGAATTTTCATCTGCTCTGGTAATCGTGGAGCATGAAGGTCCCTTTTAGCATACATTAGTAGTTTTTTTGGTATTGTTGAGATGTGGTCAGGCTGGATTGCGCATGAATCCAACCGATCCACTAAGACTAAAAGTCTAATAACTCACAGACCATGCGTCTGATTGATGTGATGTCTATTGAGTTGAGACATCTATGGTGTGGTGGACCATTGAGATTCTTCTTTGTGGGACTTCTTGACAGTTATATTATCGACTATTAGCATGTGGAGAGAGCCCTTCCAAAGACGAACAGAAAAAGTGAACAGACCTTTTAGCTGGTTGAGAATTGAGGACTGCTGACTGATTGACTCGGAGTGACTCGACGTGCCCAATGGGGAGTGCCTTGTTGTGGCGGTAGACCCATGGAGGAGGAGCTCCTAGTTGTGGTGGCAGACCCGTAGTACATGACCAGAGGAGTACCTCTGCAGGAATTTATGGGAGCTCCTGGTTGTGGCGGAAGACCCATAGTGGGGAGCGCATTAGTGACACATCAGATCCATGGTACTCGATAGGAGGAGTTACTCAGCAGTCCATGGTTTGTGGGAGGATCCTTGGTGTTGTTGTAGGCCCACTGTACTCAACAAAGGAGGAGTTCTCCAGTATTCGTGGGTTCGATAATGGGAATAAAAATCCGGGTTGAGCAGATTCAGTAACTTTTTTGTTTTCCAGATGAATTAGATGGATTACTTGATAACCTAGGTATATGTATGGGAATATTCCTAAGTGGGGTTATATGTTTATTTCATACTTTTTGGATTATCATTGTTAGATTTTGTGATACCTAGAGGGTCTCGGGGTCCCTACTGAGTATCATTATACTCACACCTGTACGAGATATGCCCGCACCTAGTTGTGTTGGATGCAGACAACAGACATCGCTGACTGAGGCTGAGAGTACTAGGACTAGATGGTACTCGGAGGTAGACTATATGACATGTCAGTACATGGAGGAGACATATAGATGTGAAGTTCTCAGAAGGCAATTCTTACCTACCCTTCAGGTAGAAACCTCGGAGGATGACCCGATGGCTGTTTTTCCTATTTTCTCTATTGTACATGTACTTTCAGTTTCTTGTACTCTCCACATGTGCTTGTATTCTGGCCACTTTTTAATTACTGTAATCACATGTTGGTTATTCAGTTTACTTTTGATCGTATCTTTTGTGAGTTTTTAGAGGTTATAATGTTAATTCTTTCCTAGTTTTAGGGAATTACGCCTTTGGTGCTTGTTTCCAGCCCCTGGGCTATGGGAGGCGAGCTTGGGGTAGTCACGACAAGGGCCCTTGGGGATGTGTCATGATAAATTGGTCTCAGAGGAGTCAGTTTTATCACAGAACATAAGACCTTGATCTTTAATGTGAAGCAATAGTGTTAAGGGTACTAAGATTGGTTTTCAGTTCAGGGATACAAGTGTTGGTTTGGTGGCCGACGTATCCATACATCAGAACCATGAATTCTGATTTCTGACTTAGTGCAGTTCAACACTGATTGTGTGTGTGTTTTCAAATGTTTTATTTATGTCAGATTAATGAGGTCAGCTCACCAGGTATAATATTTTTACCATGTCGCATCTTTTTCTTTCAGGATTCCTCCCTGATGATGTCCAATTAGTGTCCCGAGAGTTGTATGTACAAATAGCACACCATGTGACGAGGCCTCGGTGTAGGGCCATTTTACAGTGGAGACACCAATGGTACCACTTCCTGTTGGGCCCCCGATGCCACCATCCTCAGCAGGAGACGATGTACATTGGTTGAGCGCATTGTACAAGTTTGATCACTAGAGGCTACCCAGGATCAGGGGAGAGACAGACCCACAGGTGGCTGAGGATTGGATAGAGGCTATGGTGAGAGTTTTCCAATTGGTAGAGACACAAACAGACCTCACTGTCACCCTTTCTGCCAGCCCTCTATAGGCAGCTGTGGGCAGATGGTGGAGCTTGATGCTCCAAGTTCACGATGAGATGACGCTACTCTGGTAAAACCTTGATAGCCTGTTTCTGGAAGAGGTTGTCCCAGCGACTCTTCACGCAATGCACATAAAGGAGATACTTAGTCTGCAGTAGGGCATCATGAGTGTAGCTCAGTACTCAGTGAGGTTCACATACCTCTCATGGTACTCTATCAATATGTTATGAGACCCATTATTCAGGGTTCTTAACATTAAGTAGGGACCCAGGTGGAAGATCAGGGCTTGGTGATCTCACTGGGCATCCTAAAGCAGTAATGGGTCTTTGAGAGAGACCTTCTAGTGGATAGTTTCTCTCCTGAGTAGTCTCTAGCAGCGAGATCCACCACCTGTTAACACATAGAAAAATCTTTTGTAGCGGGAAGCAGACAGATGTCACAGGGGTCCAAGAGGACCAGACCTTTAGGTAGACGAACACATGACTAAGGATCGGTTTTGTGGAAAACATGGAGCCAAGACATGCATGCTAGGAAATGTAAGTGTTTCACATGCGTCGGGTAGGGTCATCTGGCTCGGGACTGTCTGACCCGCTATTCTGATGATCAGCATACGGTCGAAGGACAACCCTGGTTGAGATAGGGAGTCGATCGAGGCGGTTTACAGGGAGTTGGCAGACGTGGTTTGGGAGCTATCCATGTAGCTGGTAGTGGGATACATTTTCAGGTGTTACTGCCACCACCACTAGGAGGTCCACCCCAATCGTATGGAGTAGGTGTACAGGGGAGAGCTCAGCTACATAAAGATGAGGCCTACGATCACTATGCTCTGGAGATGATACTAGGTACAATCTATGTCTATTCCACCTTAGCTTCAGTTATTATAGACACATGTTCCAGTCACTCTTTCATTTCCACTACCTTTGTTCGGAGCGCGGAGATTCAAACGGAGTTGTTGGCTAGATACTTATGACAAGATACTCCTACTGGAGATTATTCGATGATTAGTCACTTGTTCCAGCAGCTTGAGCTTACTCTAGGATGTGAGAGCTTTGGCTGGGATCTCCTAGTAACGGCGTCGAGGCCTTACGATGCCATATGGGTTATGGACTAGTTATCTACAGTCCATGCCCAGATTGACTGTATTAGGCGCAAAGTGTGATGTGTCCGCATGGATGGGACCCAGCTTACCATTACAGGTGAGAAGGGATACTTTTCAGAATAGGACATACTTACTCAGAGGAGAGTGCAGCCGGTCACTCATCAGTTGGCTTTCCTTACCCTTAGAGTTGTTGATGTAGAGAGCCTGAGATATCCTATAGTGCTGGACGAGTACACAGATGTTTACCATGATGATGTCCTAGACCTACCTCCTCATATAGAGATGGACTTTTATATTGACATTTACGTTAGGACGACACCAATATCTACTCCACCGTATCGGATTGCTCCTGCGGAGCTAAGTGAGCTACGGGTACAGCTCAAGGACTTGCAGGGGAAGGGATTCATCCAACCTAGTGTTTCTCCTTGGGCAACCCAGATTATATTCTCCAAGAAGGTGGATGGGATCTTGAGGCACTGTGTTGACTACCTGATCCTGAACTAGGTGTTTGTGAAGAACAAGTACCCACTCCTAAAGATTCAAGACCTCTTTGATTAGTTGAAGGGAGCACAGTGGTTCTTGAAGATAGACATCAGAACATGATATCACCAGCTCAGAGTTCGAGATGAGGACGTGCAAAGGAAAAAATTCAGATGTCGATACGTCCACTATGACTTATTGGTTATTCCATTCAGTGAAGACAACACTCCAGTAGTCTTCATGGGACTCATGAACAGGATATTTCAGCCATACCTTGATCGCTTTGTTGTAGTCTTCATTGACGACATTTTGATCTAGTCGTTTACTGAGGAGGAGCATGCCTATCATTTGCGAAAAGTACTGGACACCCTCTGAGAGCACCAACATTATGGTAATATCTCAAAGTGCTAGTTCTGGATTCGAAAGTTTAACTTTCTAGGACATGTCATCTCGAAGGCTAGAGTTGCAGTAGATCCAGCGAATATTGAGGTAGTACATGCTTGGGTGCCACCCAGGAGCGTGACGGAGGTACGGACTTTCCTGGGTTTGGCTGGAAACTATTGGAGGTTTATTCCAGACTTCTCTAGAGTTGCAGTACCACTATATTCCTTGAAAAAGAAGGGGAAACTATTTTTTTTGTCGGAGAGATGCCATCAGAGCTTTCAAGAGCAGAGACATAGGCTGATTAGTGCCCCCATATCGAGGCTTCCAGAGGAAGGCATTGGGTACGTAGTCTACTGCGATGAATCAGGGACCAGACTATGATGTGTCCTGATGTAGGAGAGAGCAATGATTGCATATGGATCTCACTAGCTAAGACAACATGAGAAGAACTACGCTACCCATGTACTGGAGTTAGCAGTAGTGGTCTTCTCCTTGAATATATGTTGACACTATCTGATGGGGGAACATTTTATCAGGTACTCTGATCACATGTTTCTCAAGAATATATTCTCTCAGAAGGACCTGAACCTGAGACAACGACATTAGCTAGAGTTTCTCCTAGACTATGACTTCAAGATAGTCTATAATCTTGGGAAGGGGAACATTGTTGCAGATGCACTCAGTAGGAGAACTAGTATACAACTACTAGGCGAGGCAACAGAGCAGCTAGCTGCTTTACAGAAATCCTTTGTGGATAATGATGGATCATCCTTCATTCAATCTCTTACAGTAACTCTTCCATGTCCTTAGTGAGTCAGGGAAGCACAACGTAGGGACGATGACTACGAGATGCGACATGCTCAGATATACACAGGGCATGCACCTGATGGATTTTCTGAAGCTGGGGAGCATTTCATCCTCTTCAATGGACATAAAATGGTACCAATTCCAATTCAAGAGGATGTGTTCAGGGACTTCAACACATCCCCTGTAATGGTAAACCCAAAAGTGGTGAAGATGTACCAGGATCTCCGATGACAGAACCCATGGTTGGGAATGAAAAAATCAGTTTCATAGTTTGTTCTTCAGTGCATCACTTGTCAGCAAGTGATGGCGGAGCATCCGGTACTAGAAGGCTTGGTTCATCCTTTAGATGTCCTATAATGGATTTTGGATGGGATATACATGGATTTCTTGACATTACATCCACATATATCCAAAGGTCATGACTCAATTTGGGTGATCGTCGACCGAATCACCAAGTTGGCCCGCTTCATACTGATAAGAGAGCAAGGTTCAGTAGAGATCTTGGGATGCCTCTATGGACAGAAGATTGTAAAGATACATGGAGTAACCTCGAAGATTGTCTCTGATCAAGACACACGATTTACATCCCATCTATGGAAGGTGATGCTGGATGCTTTCAGGATGCAGCTTTGCTTGAGCACCGCCTTCCATCCTCATACGGATGGCCAGACTAAGCATACCATTCAGAGCCTCGAGGACATGGTATATGATATTGTTCTCGACTTTGGTTGCAGCTTGGAGGATCACTTGACTTTGGTGAATTTTTCATAGAACAAAAGCTATCAATCCACCATTAGGATGGAACCTTTCCTGGCAGTGAACGGGAGACCCTGTAGATCACCTATGGGTGGGAATGACCCTGGGGAGTCTGCACTAGTGGGACCAGAGATGGTATGGGATACCACAGAGAAGGTGAAGATCATCCATGAGCAGATGAAGACTTCATAGAGCAGGCAGAAGTTGTATGCTGATAGAAGATGGAGACCCTTGGAGTTTGAGGATGGTAGCCACGTCTTTCTACGGGTCACATATCGACGACGTCTATAGAGATTGGGCCGAGACAGCAAGTTATCTCAGAGATTCAATGGACCATTTCAGGTCCTCGGCAGAGTTGGCGTGGTGGCTTAATGTTTAGCTCTTCCACCTTAGTTGCATCAGGTGGAAGATGTCTTCCACGTGTCTCAGTTGAAGAGATATGGAATGACCCTTACCACATCATCAACCATGGAGAGATGGACATCGACGATGGGGTGGATTTTAAGGATGTTTTAGTAGAGATTGAGGATATATAGGAGTGGGTACTTCATGGATGGATGATACCTCCGGTGTGCATTCATTGGCCGCACGAGGACCTCCAAGAGAGCACACGGGAGTGGGAGGCTCAAGTGCATGCTCAGTACCACCACTTGTTCTCTTAGATATGAGTTGTTGGTTACGGGGACGTAAAGCCCTGAGGTGGGGAGAATTCAAAGACCAATAATTTTGAAGTAATTTTTTTTAAATTAAATGGGAATTCCACAAGTCCGCAAAACTTGATGGCGCATGATTTCGAGGCCCAGAGTGCCCAGAATCAATTTATGATGTTTTGTTCGAGTACCTTTAGAAAACATACTAGTGGGGTTTATAACTTTTGAACTAGTTCTCGGAATTGAAATCTGAGGGTACTGTTGAACTCACAAAACTGGTATTTACTTAAGGAGAATTTCTTCTCGATAACAGTAGGTTGAAAATAAATGATTTTTTTTGGTTTTTTGTGGAAAATAATAAAATAAAATTAAATACATTTTATTTTATTTTTTTAGCCACCATGTGGATGTTGGAGGTGGGGTCCACCAGAAGTAAACCTCTTTGTGGGAGTTGAAGTGTGGGGACCGCCTGACCAGAACCTCCCATGAGAGGTTATGGTGGTGGGTCCCACCCGACCCGAACCTCACGTGAGAGGTTATGATGTGGGGACAACCTGGGACGAAACCCCCCGAATAATGGTGGGAGAGGAAACCCTCTAAACTCCCCTCATTAATGAGGGAGAGTCTCTCCACCCCCCTCCTTTAATGTAGACAAACCTTCATCTATTTTAATTATTACGACCTCATGGATTAATTAAGTGGAGCCAACATAATTAATTTATCCAATTTGAATTCTTATGCCAACGACTTAAATATTTTATAATAGATTATTATTGGATATCTTTTCTTTTCATGGAAAAGGAATAAGGAGCTTTTGAGAGAAAAACTATCGCCAACGAAGAACGAAGATAGCGTTCTTCCAATGAAGAATGCTGGAAAGGAGTGTCTTTAACTTCTTCCTCAGAAGCACGATGATGAAGCAACCGATGTGGGACATCTTCGACGACCGACCCTCCCTTCTCATCGTCGTCAAAAAACTGACACATGATCTCGGGATTGGAAGTGTGTGGCGGACATGACGAACGACGAAAACTCCATCTTCTTCCCCGAAACTTGACAATGAACAAAGAACAAAGGTAGGGTTTTAATTTTATTTAAGTATGATATTATTCCCTTGTTACTTTTCTTCCAAAAAAAGAATGCAGGACAACTTATTTTGAAGTTGATCCATGGAGTTCTCCCTTTAATTTTGGGAGTATTTTTCTTGTTAACGAGGGATTATGGGAATTGATGTCTTTAAGATATCTTACATGCTCGTTCTTCGCTTCATTCTTGTGAGCTGATTGCTGTCACCCTAAACGCGGATGTGTAAACCAACGCGGTCTGACCCCTCCACTGATCTTCTTTGTGATGTTCTTCAGTATGGTGATGAGGCGATGAAGGCGATGAAGGCAACCTGTGCCACCCCCACGATGCACCGGCACCCTGGGCCGAACCACGCCGCCCTCCGGCTTCCAAGCTGCCCTGGATGCGCTCCTCGCCGACCACACCCCCTGCCAGCCGATCAATCCGAGCCGCGCCGCACCCTGGCCGAGCCACACTTCAGAAGCACCGTGCCATAATTCCATGCCACCGCACCTCCTGCTCTGCTCACACCCCTCACGGAATTCTCTGGATCCCTGGCCGAGACGGCCTCCGCGTGCTACGCATGCCCCGTTGCTCTACCGTCCGCGCACCCCGTGCGCCCAGCGGCTCCGCCGTCCACGAGCCCTACGTCACCCCGACTGAGCTAGCCTCCCGGCCACGGCCGCACCGCCTCAGCACCCTCCTGGCCTAGCCTCACCTTCGCGGCACCCACTAGGCTGAGCAATGCCCTCGTAGAACCCTTCAGGCCAAGCTACACCCTCGAAGTGCCCTCCGAGCCAAGCCAAACACATAGAAACATCCGGGCGTACCCGCCGTCATGCCGACCCCTCACGACCGGTCCACGCTCTCGCGGCCAGCTGGGCTAAGCCAGGAGGGCAGGGAAAAACCTAACGGGATGGCCCACCTAACTATCCGGGTCAGACCCAACGGGACATTCCGGGTCAACCCAGACCAGGTCTCCCTGATTGGGTTGGGCCAGGTCGGTCTGCCCGGGTCAGACCGGACCCCGGCCTACTGAGACTCTCTACATTCTTTTGGCCTTATCTTTGGCACCAGACATCTGTTTGACAACCCGTCAACGGCCTTGGTAATATTGGAACATGACAGTCCCTATGAGTATACTCCAATAGTGTTTTGGGTATATTGGAGATTCAGTCATGTTGGATAACTCATTAATTCAACTGGGCCCCGAGACTAAAAGGCTAATAACTCACAGAAGGGGTATCTGGTCGACGCATCATCATTTTTGTTGAGACCTCTAAGACATGGAGGAACTTTGAGATTCTTTGTCATGGGACTTCGTGATAGTTGGTGTATCAACCAGTAGCTCATGGAGTAGATCCTTCCAGAGACAAGGGGACAGAGTGTTGTGACCTTGTAGATGGCTGTGACTTGACAACTGCTGACTGATAGACTCAGAGTGACTCGAATAGCCCACTGGGGAGCACTTGGTTGTGGCGGCAGACCCACGGGGGAGCCGTGCCTGGTTGTGGCGGCAGACCCGTGGTACTCATGATATTAGGGGGAATACCTGGTTGTGGTGGTAGATCCACGGTGGGGAGCGCATTGGTGATGCAACAGACCCATGGTACTCAATAGAAGGAGTACCTTAGCAGTACAAGGTTGGTGGGAAGCACCTTGTTATCGTGGCAGTGTCACTATACTTGAAAAGGAGGAGTTCTCCAGCAGCCACAGTTTTAATAATGTGAATAAAAATCTTGGTTGAGCTGAGTTAGTAACTTTTTTGTTTTCCTCAATATTGATAGAGATTACCAGATAACTTAGTTATATGTATGGGCATATACCTAAGTGGGGTTATCTTTTGATTTCACACTTAGTGGTTTATCCTTACTGGATTTTGTGAGACCATGTGGGTATCAGGGCCCCTACTATATATCGTTATACTCACCCCTACACGGGCTATGCTCACACCTCATTGTGTTAGATGCAGACGATGAACAACACTGACAGAGGCTGAGAGTACAAGGATTGGACGATACCCGGTTGCGGACCCTACGACATGTCGGTAAACAGAGGAGACAGACAGACGTGGAGTGCTGAGGATGTGATCTGTACCTACCCTTCATGTAGGAACCTTGGAGGACGATCCAATGGCTGTTTTTCTTATTTTTTTAGTTCTACTCGTACTTTCAGTTTCTTGTTCTCTTTAGTTGGGCTTGTATTCTGGCCCCTTTTTACTTACTATACTCACATGTTGGTTATTCAGTTTACTCATGATCTTATCAGCTGTGTGTGTGTACATGTTATAAATTTAATTCCTTCCCAGATTTAGTGAATTACGCCTTTGGTGCTAGTCACCATCCCTAGGCCTATGGAAGGCAGGCCTGGGGTAGTCCCTACACGGGCCCCGGGGGACGGGTCATGACAATTGTTTTCAATGTGATTATTTATATTTTTTTCCAGAATATATATTATATGTGCAAGAAATTTATTGGTTTTTGGATGTATTTTTTCAAATGACTAATTGTTTTCCCTAATTTTTATATACCTTAATAAGTATTTTGTACTCAACCCTCATTTTGAAATTCATTTCCCATGTCTTAGGGAAGAGTAATAACTGTGCTGAGGTCTATCATTACACAATAGGGATATTTCATAAAAGAAGAAAATGTGTTCTGATTGAAATGTGAGTCTAATATGATAATTCATATTTTTGTACTAAAAAATGGAAATAGGTTTCCACTTTTTATTGTAATGGTTTTATATATAAGAGGTTTTTTCTAATTCTCTTAAAATATAATCTAAAATTATAGTCAAAATGGAATAAAAGGAAACCAATATTATAAATCATGGAATTATTGGTTGTTTATGATATGGGGTGCTGTATAGATTTCTTATTAGTAAGTAAATCCTATGACATGTATATTTTATTAACACCCATAATTGTTTAATTATTGAGTATTAATTAAAATTACAATGATGAAATTTGGTTTTTGGGAGAATGTAACAACTAATGATTTTATTATATATATTTCTATTATATATTCTACTATGGTTGAGACCTTGATTCAAACATAGTTCCAAATTATCACAAACCACATGTTTTTTTTATAATTGTGAAGCATAAAATAGAAGCCTCAAAAAAATTTCAAAAAAATGCCCATTTAAATAAAAAGATTAAAAATTGAGTTATTATAAAATTTTATATTTAGTTTCCTTATAACTTTTTTTAATAATGATTCAAGAATTTATTAAATATTAATTCAACTAAATGTGATTTAAACCGTTAAATCATATAATGGATATTTTTTCATGAATAATTCTTAATAAGATGTGTATTTTAACAAACAAATTAAATTTATCATCTATAAACAATTATTTTGAAAAATACTAAAATTTCAAAATAATATATCAACACTCATTTAATTATAAAGTTTTATGATATATGATTATGAATATTTTAGGCTTAATGGATTATTTGTCTATAAAAATATTTTCCATTACATGTAATATTTTAATTTAAAAAAGAAATTATAGAATTTCATATTTTTACAATGATGAAATAAATTTAATTTTTAAAATTATCATGTTAAAATTACATAAGGGTGAAAAATATTTCATATATGTAAAATAAATGGGTTTTTTGATTAGTTTAAAATATTTTTTTAAATATATTCTAGTTTTTATGAAAATATTAATAAGTATGTAAATCATAAATAATGAAAAAATATTTTTAATTCTCCAAAAATATATTTTTGTAGTGTGATAATGAAATTAAATGTATGCCACTTAATTTAAAAAACCTAAGTAGCTCATTATAGATATTAAACAACGTTTTCTACTAAAAATAATTTTAAAATTTATTCAATTAATTTTATTTCAATTAAAGTAAATTAGTCTATTTATTTATTTTAATTTAAAATAAATCTAATTTAGTTTATTATTAAATCATTAATTTCATTAAAATGAGAATAATTAATAATTTTTTTCTGAAACATGATATTTATTTTTAAAAAAATATCAAAAAAGTGGGTTTCTTGAATAACTTAAACTAATGATATAATTAATTTATCTATCATTTAGAAGTATTATTTGAAAAAAACAATTTAATATTTAAAATTATTATGTAATAATAATTTAATAAGGCCCATTTTAAATTTATGAAAAAATATGGTTATTGGAAATTGGTAATGAGTATGGTTATGGGATGACCTATAATATTATGATATGTAATTTTTCTTTTGTTGGATATGGGAAAGGGCTGTCTACCCCATAAAATTTCTCTATGAATTGTAAATAATTATATATAAAAACACACTTACATAGATTCTAATATAATCTGAATAAAGAACATATGATCATTAGTATTTCTAAAAGTCCATTCTAGGGATCCTTATGGTTTTACCTAATGTAGGACATTAAAAGGGAAATGGAAGGTTCTATAATAAGTTCTCTTATATCATTTCTTATTTTATCCTCTCTGAAATATTTGATCCATTAAAGTATGATAAAATAAATATTTGAAATATGAAAATTTTTATAATAGTAAGTTTATAACCATTTATAGATTTATCCAAAACCATTAGATAAATTACGATGTCTCTATGAGTACGCGAGGATAACAACCACCATGAATGACATGAAATATTTTTCCTCATTCCCTTCTTCAAATGACCCTAAAATTATATTTAATGGATTTATATTATATTTATAAAATTATTAATATTCATACATTATAATTAATTCCATGTCATCCTCCAATTATACTAAAAATGATTGTGTTGCTACTGCATACATGTTGACTATCACCTCCACAAGAGAGACATATTTCATTTTTCAATCTAGTATTATTTATATATCTAGGTATCTAAAAATATGATTCACCAATTTAACAAATTATTGTAATAGCTTTTTTATTTTTTTGATAACAATATTATTCCAATATAATCAATTTATTTTCCATACTCACTCATAAATAATAGCTTATGATTATTAGGTATGATTATCCACCTACATTACAATGCTATAAAATTTAGTCTGAGGTAACTAATGGTAAAAAGAATACTAATATTACCAAATAATAATTAAATATTTTCTTTGTGGAATGATAATGTTACTATCTAGTCAATTAATAAGATACCACTGCCCATTCAAGATAATAAAAAAAATTATTTTCCCCAACATCATCATCATAAATCATAACTAAAATAAATAAATATAATTAGAAAAAATTGAAGCATTATAAAAAAATTTTCAAGTAACATTATGTATCCATAAATTAGTAAATTTAACTCTTTAAACATGAATTGGCATCCCTATTATAATACTTGTTCTAAATAATGAATTATAGAAATTGAAATATAATGGTGAAAATAAGATATAATTTTCTAATAGATTTTTAATAAATGATTATAAATATTGTTTATAAAATTTTATAGGTATGGAGAACATTTTCTAATAGTTCATTAATATAGTTTTTTATAAGAGGTTCATGAATTTTTTTAGAATTCATAATGTAAGGTAAAGGATTCTGAAACCTAATCATTTCATCACTGTGATACGATATCCAATAGAAAATATTTCCTTTTTTCTGTATATATTGGAAATAGATTTATTTTATCAAAATATATAATAAAATATATGTTATTTAAAACTCATATAATACTATAAAATCATGAGTTTTCAATTTTAAATATAACAATAATATTTGGTTTTCATCGTCTAAATTTTGAAATCTAGGACACACGATTACTATTAGGAACCATATTATCTTTTATATTGTATATTCACTTACATATTACGTATTTTATTGATAAATATCTTCTATTTAATTATATATCAATATTAATTTCATATTTTCCATCTCATTTTATTTTTATTCATATTTTAACAATATCGTAAGGGTGTTTTGTCTTAATCCACTTTCATTGATACAATTTTTGATTCATGATCCTTTTGAATTTTAATGGGTTTTTATAAAAAATATTGTATATATTATATCATGATTTATATTTTATTAACATCAATTTATTTTAAATTCAAATCTATATATTTCATGTGGTTTCAATTCAAACGTTTCATATGTTTTTTGGGGTTTTCTCGACTTAACATAATTTCTTGAATTACAATGATTACCCTTTGAATATGGTTTTATAAGATGAATTTTTTATATTTTATGATGATATTATAAAAAATTACCATATGTTTTAAAAGAATTTTCATTAATTTAATCCATTAATTTTAAAATTTAATGATGTTCATAATACATTTCACTCTCCTCAAATTATTATTTTTTCTTCCATAACCAAATTCACATATCCCACTAATGATTTTTTCATATATTGAAACCCAAATATGTTTTATTTTTATTAATCATCAAACATCACTATACACATATTCCAAAGGATAATTTATCTCTCACTTTAGGATGTGTATTTCAATAAATGTATTTTCAAAATATTAAATATACGTTCCCATCTTGTATTATATTGTTATCATCCACTCAAAGTTTCATATAAAAAACATTAAAAAAATTCATATATATATATTTTGGGATATATTTTAAATAAGGTGTTAAAATATGATTTCATGTACTATTTATGAATATTAATTTCATAATATATTTATAATAAAATATTGATATAAAAATTTAGATAATTATTTTCAAAAAATCAATATCATGGTTTGATTTCCATTCCCCCCCTTAAAATATATTACTATAATAATATTATGTTTTAGGAATTACCTTATAAATTATTATATGAAATAATCCTTTTTATTGCATTTTGGTATCAATCGATAAAATATTTGATAATTGTTTAGGTGATACCACTTAGAAATTATATTAAAACTATTTTCTTTCCCTGGGATATTTTGGATATTTTGGATGAATGATTTTAGTTGGAAAAAAATGTATGTATAATAATGGGAAGGATCTTAAATGACCCACCAATTTATTGGTTAATGATTTATATACCATAATATATTATTTCATGGTACATCTAAGAAGTGTTCTAAAATAAAAGGGAGATCCTTCTTGGATATGAAAAAAAATTAATGGGTATGCATTCATGGATATTTTCAAAAAAATAAATAGAGATATTTCTTGGATATGATCGTAAACTAATGGTTTTTCCATCTAAGAAATGATATCAATATGATGATTTCTTGTGATTAGGTTTGGGACCAGGTTTTTGTTTTTTTATTTTCCAAGGGAATGTAAATTTTTTATGATATATGTGTAGAATCCTTGCCAAATTCATTGGCATAGGTATGGTTAAACATGTTACTAACATTAGGTGAAATTTCCTAGAATTTAATGGTTTGAAATAATATTAAGGATTTATCACAAGAATGGGTGGGGAAGTTTTACCCTTATACGAATATGAAAATAAGAATATAAAAGAATGAATATAAATTTGAACGAATAAACAATGATATATATATATATATATTCAGGATTTAATATCCAATAACCCAAAAGAATATACAAGAAAAAACCATAGAAATAGAAGAAATAAAAGAACCCAAAATATAAGACTCTAAAGTATTAACATACTCGAGAAAGATGGAGGTTCCACTATAATTCCAAGGCATGAACATAAACCAAATAGCCATCCCTAAACATACATGATAGGAATTGTCAATGTGATCCAATTCTAATGTATCAACCATAAAAAATATATGTATCATAAAAGAAAATTTTCTACACATGTACAGAGGTTCACATACATTGGTGAGTATTAAAGCACAGTAGGAAAGATAATGATACTTTTCCCACATTCCACTATGAATAGAATCAAAGCATCTAATAGTATTATATAGGTGTGGGGGGGGGGGTCCAATGAATATTTACAAAAGTTAATACAAATATAAATATATAGGTATATTTTTTCAATACAGTTCTAAAATAGAAATATGGGGATCAAAAAATTTATTCATTCAAAATAAGTAATTTATATTAAGGAATGAGAAATATTTTATCCCAAAATCATGGAATATAAATTTTTGGATTCCTCTCACACAATCATTAAAAATTATTCCTCTTAAAATTATCATATAATAATAGTGACTTCCATCCATGATCCATTTACAAATAGTTTACTAAAATTACGATTTTAGGATAATTTCAGAAATACATAGACACAAACAATCACTCATTCATAAACTAAACATACCCTAATGGTTTTATGATCCTGGTAACGTTCGTTTGTGATTTTATAAATCAATGACCAAGAACACATGAAACTCAAACCACACAAATAATACCAATCAAAACCTATTTGATTTTATAAAATTTACCTTTTTAGAACCATCCTTTTTAATTTATATATTTTTTCACTAATATCCCCTAGAATAAGAATAAAAATAACTAGATTTAATTATATAGGTGTTTCAATAGAGGATTGGACATAATGTTTTCATTCAAAGGAGGAACAACTGTACAGAGGCATCGAATATTTAACATTCCCGGAAAAGGATAATGAAGGGAAAACCCACCATCAAAAAATCTGTTTAGAATAATTTATTGTATAAAATCCTGAAAATTTTAACCCTTCCTTTTTTTACCTCTCTAATATTAAGAAAAACTATTCCAAAATCCTTTGATCCCATAGATTTGGGTATAAAAACATCAATCAATTGTTTTGTTTTATAATAAACAAGAACGTCAAAGTTGAAAAATAAGAATTGATTCATAACCTTTTATTCCATGATCAAATTCTGAACTAATAAATATAGTATAGTCTTAACATCGAATATTATTAAAAATATGCAAGGGGAACCTAGAAAATCAAGATCTTATTGTATCTCTATCTTTATATTATAGTCATTACATAATCACAAAAACATATTTTTTTTAATATTTTAATTTGAGTGAATTTTTATCAATTTATATTAAATTTATTTCATTTAATTAATGAACATAATGATGTTAAAAATGTTTATTCAAAATCATATTGTGGGTCTTATAATTTTCTTAGAGAATTGTTAATAATTTTTATGACCTTTCATTGAAATTGTAATATCCATCAATGGTCATAGAAAGAATTTTAAATGTTTTTTATTGAATATGGATTTATTTAAGTGGACCCATGTAGCTGGCATGTGAGTAGTATATCAAATCCAATAGGAGTCCACCAGCTAGCTGATGGAGCAGCACTGGCAAGGTGGTGGATATTTTAAAAACCCATCAATATATATGAAGGAATCAACCTACCTTTAGATAATAATGGAACATCATTGGTGGTTTTATAAATTCTTGTAGTTCTAATTGACCCATAATCCAATGGGTGACATGTAATGGGTGGTCGGTGGTATTATGATAATAGTTTCGAAGATGTATTTAATGATGATTAAAATGAAATAAATGTTTTCTTCATTGACTTTGATTCCCTCTAGGAATTACATAAGATTACTATAAATTTATAACTATAAAAATACATAAATAAATATTATTGGAATGTTTAATAAGTTACAAAAAATTCATCTCTCAAAATAGATTAAATTTTGGGTCATTATATGTGAAGCTTTAATAGATCCCCTCAAATTATCTAAAAAACACCAACTCCATTTCTCAATCATTATCAAAATATTTCATACATATTATCTCAAATACAAAATCTCAAATTGTATACCATCATAATATGTATTAGTAAGTATGATTATAATGGGTATTCACTAGGAAAATATTCTATTTCTCATCCCAATCTATATTGGGTTCTCTTTAAAACAAAATTTAAGGGAAAATTTCATTTTGTACCATTAAATTTCAATAGGGTTATCAAAAAAAATTATAAAGGAATGGTTTCATAGTCACCTCCAAGATCCAATGATTAGTAATACAAACCTCCCTAATTGAGGGTAGGAGTTAGAGCAGATAACACATAGATATTTTCCAAATTACTTTATAAAACTATGTTTTCTCCCTCTTTTGTTTTTTCATTGCGTCATTCAATATGTATTTAAATAATTTCATGAACATTATAATACCATTTATATTATTCTAAATATTGTAATTTATATATTAATTAAATTTTTAACACAAATCATATTTAGTAATTTATTACTTTATCATTTAAAATTATTTAATTTATAATTTACCATTTATATTTTTTTATATAATTAAGGGTAAATTTTCCCATCATTAAATTTTCTCCAAAAAATTGATATTAAAAATTTCAGAGTTTTTGTAAAAAAGATATTTTTCAACATATAATTTTATTTTGTATTTTAATATAAATCGATTTCAATAGATGATTTAATGATGAAATATATATATTATATTCACGATTCTTTATTTTATAGAAGAAATTACTATTATTAGAAAACTCTTATGTCAATGGTTCTTAGTATCATATTCTAAAATATTTGAAAAATGACCATTGATGAATATATTCATTTAAAAAAACATAATATAGGTTGAAACCCAAATATTTTGTATATTTTGAACATAATGGAATAACAATGAACATTATTCCTAATATGATTGATAAAAATGAATTTAAGAACATATAAAATTTATAAACCGACCGTAAAATAAGTAAATTTATTAATGTTAATCAAGATGTCATGGGGAATTTTAATGATAAATGAATTGACATTTATATGAAATAATTTAAATTTTTTTCTATTAGTAGAAATAAATACTTTACTATCATTATCAAATGATTTAGTGAAATTAGGTATGGTAAAAGGTTTATTAATATGATTCATCTTCATAAAATTTAGTGAAAAATATACTCTAGGTCATAGCATTCTATTGGGAACAAAAATTCAAATCCATACAAGAGGATATGGATGTGAGGAAAATGGAAGTCGATGAAATTATTGGTTCTGAAATGAAGTATGAAATCAAAATAATTTCAAAAGCTGAAAATGATTCCAAATAATCCAATGATGTAAGTAAAACAATACCCAATAATGCTACAAATGATGACTCATTTGGAAGTGATGTTTAAGTGTTTTCTCAACTAATCATGAACATGAAAAAAATATTTATAAAAAATAATAGATACATGAATGAAAATAAAAAAGGGGAACATGAAGTGACACTTTATGAATGAAAATAAAAAGGTCAGACCAATATAAATATTCTTCGACATAAAATTAATTCCAATGAATTGAAAGAAAAAAAGAGGTATCTCAAAGTTACAACCTTGAGTAAAAGAAAAAAATCTAGACTCAACATCCTCAGACACCAACCGTTTCTTAACACCTTTGATTCTTTTGGAACCTGATGACCATGATGTCAAGGTCAGTACCACTCTTCTCATTTTCTATTTTTCCTTAACCTCTATTTATTCCTTCCACACTTCTTCTTCCACTTACTCCAAAATTCAACTTAATTATGCTGTAATAAAATATTTTTCTGGTAAAATATAAATTAATTTTCATTAAAATTATTAGATATACATTGAAAATGTAATGAAATATAATCAATTTATGAATGTAAAATAACTTCTTTGAAAAGGAATGGTACAAATATTCAAGAGAAAAGGAATAATTACTTATGAATATTAGGAATCAACTGAATGATAATAATTTCATATCTAAAATCAATGGCACAAAAAGCACCGTTTCCAAATTCACTCAAGATGATAATAAAGGAAATAATATTTTTTTCTACCAATTATATTGAAATTAAAATGACCATATTGGTTTCTAAAAGCATTAAAGTACCTCAATATATCTAGTAATTGTTTTTTTAAACTCCTCTTACTAGATAATTTTTTTATTTATTTTAAATGAATTTTATATTAAATCTATGAATTTGATTTCCTGAATTCATGATATAGGAAACCAAAATAAATTCTTCTTCCATCAAATTTTTCTAGAAGAAAATATTCCTTCTACCAAAATAGTATATCTAAATATTTAATTACTATATTTAGTGAAATAAAGTTAATATGGGTATAAAACTGATTAGATTTATATTTTTACGAAAATTTCCTTTGTGTAAAATCTATTAGAAACTATTTTCTTTGGATCAGTGTATCACCGTAGCAATTTTCCTAAGGGGATCCCTAAACCTCTCTTTGATGGATGTGGTCCATATATTCGACTCTCTAAATGATGTTTGTTTCAATTTTTTCCATCCATATAATAATCAAGAGTGTTGAACCAACACCCAACCATGGTTGTTTTGGGTCTGACACACACCATATTCCACATTTTTTGGGAAACATCCATCTCTTCGGTAAGGAATAACCTCATAAAATAAAACATTGATGTTCTTTCTAGTTAATGATGGTACACCAATGATTAGGTCATAATACAAACCCATGAACATTTCATTATTTTCATCATGATTTCATGATCATTGAATTTAGTGTGTTTGTGAAATGGTATGATCCCAACTAATTAGCTACCTCATGGGGCCAAGGGGATTCCATCTCCTCATATTTAGATTTTTGGTCCACCCTATATCTATGAAAAAACATCATCTACTCAAAATAAAACGTCTATATTGGTGTTTGGGTCTCTAAAATTCACACAAGCATGACTCTCTCTATCGCGTGACTTACTGTATGACACACCAACACAATGTATAACAACCAAAGAACAACCCACAACATTCCACCAACATCACGAGGAACATCTTCTCTAATTACCATTGTCCCAAGTTTAGAGTTATGGTAGAGTGGATAAACCATAATGGACCCCAGACCCATCCTTATTATAACAAGTTTATCCATTTAGGTCTAAAAATTATATTAGTTTCATTGTTTTTATCCAACCATGGGCTCGAATGGAGAATTTTCTTGACTCCGAAATAGGGTGGTGTCAGGACTGACATGCATTATCCTTCACCATGTCGAGGAATCTTATATCTATTCATTATGGAAAACCACATGAACACAAATAATGATTTTCTTACTTGTGTTGGAAAATACCCCCATGATTGTTTTATGACACTATGGAACCAATTTTTTTTTCAAAAAGACATGTGTGGATATATATTCAAATTGAATCAAATTGACTTAAAAGGTGGAGGTCATGTCACCTTCAGTGAAAGATTTTAGGGATTGAAAATTGGGGAAGGAACCATCAGTTCCTCCAACATAATTGATATTATAGTAAAATTATATTCCAAATGATTAAAACATATTTTTTAAAAGTTAATAAATAATTGGAGGTATTTTCAAAATTTATTATGAAAACATTTTAAGAAAAACTTGTAACTCTGAAGGAAATGTTTTATTTACTACTACATGTTTTTAAAATATTTATACTATTAATCTTAAATAAATAAAAATCCAAAATGAAAAATAAATTAGTGAAATAGTTAGTGAGTCACGGATATAGTAATGAAACCTTACTCACTAAAGAAAAAATTGATCGATTAAACTCATCTTTTATCAACTTGTCACGATCTCCCCAAAAAAATTTCAAATATGTCATGGGATGTAAATTATTTCAACACAATAAGAAACATAAATATTATTTTAAATATAAAAACATGTATATTCTTCTAAATACATTAAATTCATTTTTACCCGATTTATGTATACATTCTCAAATTAAATTTTTATGATGTAAATCATATTTTTTTTATTTTTTACTGATTTAAAAGGTTTATAAGAAGTTAGTTATTTCTTGTAAATGTGTGTCTTATAAATCCTTCATCATTGTTTCTAAAAAAATGAATTGAACATAGTTTTAAAAATATTTATATTCAAATTGATCATTGATGAGAATTTAAAAGAATATAAAGAGATGACATTAGTTCTTATCGTGGTTATAATCTTTTTTAGGGCCTGAAAACCCCTTAAAAAAATAGGGTATTAAAAGGTGAAATAAGACTATCCCATAAATTTATTGAAATATTTTAAATGAATTGAATTTTTCCTAATATTATTGGGTTGAGGATATGAGTATTGAATGCTTTATCATTAGTCATGTTCTAATAATCGCTTTTCCTAAATAACCCCTTATGAATATAGGAAGCATAAAAAACCTATAGTTTTCATTTTTAATTTTTTAATGTATTCCCCCAAAAAAGAAAATCATATATTATTTTATTCAAAATATGTTGATGGTATCTTCTTTGGATAATCCATATCAAAAAATTCAAACCAAATCATTAACAAAAAGACTAATCTATTGGATGAATCAATTCATATTTTTCATGAGAATATTACGAAATCTATTTTTCCGTATATTTGTGAAAAATGAGTCCTAAATGATCCTTTAAAATCTAATGAAATTAATGAAGAATAATAATGTAATTAAAATTCATTACCTAATAAATTTAAAAAATATAATGTTCATAACCTTACAAATGGTATTTGATATTTTAATGTGGGAATATAAAGAAAAATATCAATCTTAAACGAGGTCGAACATATTGTATTTTTCTGTCTCTTAGAACAAAAAAATGTTAATAAATCCCTTAACAATAATAATTTGTTTCATAATATGTAGTATGAACCAAATAAAATAACACAAAATGATTTTTTAGACATATTGGATATTCCTAATGATATTCACATCACAGGATCTAAATGGGGTTTTTGGAATAAGATAGATATCATTGTAATATTAATACACATAATTCTCATCCAGTAGCTGAATGTTATAACTAAGAAGAATGAATTGACATTGGTGGATCATTTGACCAATCACATAGTTTGTTTCTGTTAGAATATTTTTTTCACCCACCACTGAAATTATTTTAAACTATTTCACATGGATGTTTGAAACAACTTTTTTTAAAAAAATTAATGAAAACGTTTTTGTAGAAAAACCACACTGTTTATTAAATTTCTATTTTTCAAAATCATGTATTCAAATTAAATAATGATATTTACAGTTTTAGTCAAACCCACATTGGAATTGTATGATCATTTATATAATTTTTCTTTAATCAAATAGTTTTAAAATAAGAAAATTCTATTCAACACTTTTTCTAAAACACATATCCAATTATTTACTACTCATTAATATTTATATCAATGAAGTGATTTTCAAAACAACCGAGAAGTATCTTCATTGGGAATTTTCATATTATATGAAAATTGAATTTGAAATTTACATCATGAGTGAAATCAAAATATTTCTCAGTTGTATAATTTATCAATGATATGTTGATTTTTTTCTAAACATATGAAAAACACTAATGAACTCTTTAAACGATTCAAAAAAGATGATACTAAAGAAATTAGACCACCAAAGTGTATAAATTGTAAGATAATACAAGATAAAGCTACAATTAATGTTGGAAAGCTGATTTATGGATGTATGATTGGTAGTCAATAATATCAAACTATGACTCAGACTGAAAAAATGTTCACTATATCTCTCTGTTATTGTTTGTAATCAAATCCACTATAATCTAATCATAAATCAATCAAAAATAAATTTTATTATTTAAATGAAAATAAAAATCTTAATTTGTTTTATATAAATTTTTTTTTTGAATTATACATTTTGAATGATGCTACTTTGTTTTGGATTCCATCATGATAGGAAATGGACATGTAAGACTCTCCATCTAATAATAAGATACCTATTCTCATATATTAGTAGGAAGTAGAACCGAATTTCTATTTCTATAGATGAACTAGAATACATAGTTGCTAGAAGTTTTCATACTCAAATAATAGAGTTGAAAAACATTCTCTTAGTTTTTGGGCTTATATATTAATATATCCTTATTATATGTGATAATACTAGAAAAATTAATTTTTCCAATAATAATTTCTTTCACTCTCTTAATTAATACATTGAATTTAGGAAGCATTTATTAAGAGTTCACATCTAAAAGGGTTATATCTCATCATACATGATTAGGATAGAATATAAACTTGATGATAATTTAACTAAAAATATTTCTCTTGATTTTTTATATTTTAGTAAATGTTATTTTGTAATTGTATGCTTGGGATGATTTCCATTTTACCTTTTCTAAATTGAGATATATTTTTGAAAATAATATTTTAAAATCTAGATTTATTTATTTTTCTATTATTTGTTGTATCTTTTTACTATTATAGATATTTCTCACATGTTCATACTTTTAAGGGGGGAGGTCCTTATCTATTTCATTTTGAAATTTTCAATATGTGAAAGCTTTATTTTAATATTTATTTTAAAATTTAATTAAACTTTATAAAAAATGTCGATTTTTATCTCACTTAAAGGATGCATAATTATGAATAATATATATATATATATATATGTCTCATTAATAATTTTTTGATGTTTTATTTCAAAAAAACTTAATTGATGGATGCCTTTGAGGTATGTTTTCCCATTCGATGGAACTAACTCAATCTATTCAATGGTGGAAAAAACATCTCTTTAAGATAATAAGTAACTGAGAAATTGTATGTACCAATTTTTGTAGTCTTTTCTCATTTTTTTCTATCATTATAATAATTGGAAAAACCATAATCTTTGATGGTATCATTACTTGTTAAAAATTGTCAAGACACGTGTAATATTTGTGACGGTAATGGTTTGTAATTATATATAATTGTAAATATACAATTATTTATGATATGAATCATTTCACATTATAAATAACTTTTGTACGCACATGCTCCATACAGAGGGAACCATTATTTGTGATGGTAATTTTTTCTTGTTTCATATATTAGTCGACTTCATGGTTAATTATGTTGTAAATTTATAACTATTCACAAATAATATGTCTTAAGAAGACTATGTGTGATGGGTTCCAAAACAAAAAAAATTTGTCAATTACATCGTTATTTATGGTAGGTACTATTTATTATGGCACACATTGAATATACTATTATTTATGATGGGACTACCATCACATATAGGTCTGTTGCAAATAATATAACCTATATATATTCCTGAAATAATTTCCCCCCACTAACCTTTTATCACCACTCCTCACCTCTCCTTTACCCTTTCTCTATATTCCCTTAAATTTTAGAAATTTTATTAGAAGGACACCATTCAAATTTTAATCTAATAAGCATCAATTGTGTTACTTTTTTTAAATTGTTTCATTTTAAAATATTATAAAATAGTATTATTAAATTTTTTCATTATTTTTAATTAGTAGAAATTATTTTTAATTATATGTAATTTGTTTTATGTTCTAGTAATTATT
Source organism: Viscum album (assembly GCA_963277665.1). Taxonomy (NCBI): domain Eukaryota; kingdom Viridiplantae; phylum Streptophyta; class Magnoliopsida; order Santalales; family Viscaceae; genus Viscum; species Viscum album. The sequence goes on along the minus strand of OY728121.1, from coordinate 1,185,789,373 downwards.
ATTTATTAGTTGTATGTAGTTTGAATTAGTTGTAATTATATTTAATTAGAAGTATGTAATTATAATTAGTTGTGGCTATTAATAATTGTTAAATAATTTGTATTAATTAAAATATCTTAGTAATAGTTTATAGATAATAGTAAAAAGAAATAAAATTTATAGTAATGAGTTATAATTTAAAGTAATTTGTAATTATTAGTAATTAATAGTAAATTTTGTAAATAAAAAAACACAAAAACAACTAGTTATAACTAGGAACAACCAATAAATATTAGATGTAATTAGTAATAATTATTGGAAATCAATAAAAATTACTGGTAATTAATATACATTAGGTTAATGAGTATAAATTGGTAATAATTTGAATAAATTTGATATACTTAGCATAAATTAGTAGTAATTAATATAAATTTGTGTTAAATAGTAGAAATTACTGGTAAATATATGAAATTAGTTGTAATTAGAACAAATGTGTTGTAATTAAGGAAAATTAGTTGCAATTATCAGCGATTAGAAAAAATTCACAGAAATTTGTAGTAATTAATAAAAATTATAGATAATTAGAATAAATTTTTTCTAATTAATAGAAATTATTTTTCATTAAAAATAATGGCAGTAAATAACATAAATTAGTGATATTTATATGTAATTAGTGGTTATTAGTAGAAATCATTGATAATTAGTGGAAATTTGTATTAATTAGTGGAAATTATTGATAAATAATAGATATTAGTGGTAATTAAGAGAAATTAGAGGAAATTAAAAGAAAATAGTAAAAATTACCACTAATTAGTTTTAATTAAGAGAAATGAACTATGATTATAAAAATATTAGTGGTAATTATTTGAGATTAGTATATATTTTTATAAATGTTCCATTAATAGAATAAATTAGAGGTCATTTTATCAAAATAGCAGTAATTGGTAGAAATTAGCGATATTTATAGAAATTTTTGTAATTTATCCGAAATTTGTGGTAATTGAATGAAATTACCATTAATTAAAAAAACAAAACTATGGAAATAAGCTGAAATTTATGGTGAGTAATAGATATTATTAACATATAGCGAAAATTAATAACAATTAACAGAAACTAGTAATAGTTAATAGTAATTAGAAATAAAAAATGAAGGCCTTCGGGCCATTCATGTAGATAATAACCTTAAATTAGCCAATATTTTCATTAATTAGTTGAAATTTGTGAAAATTAGCATTAATTTGAGATAATTACTGGTAATTAGAATTAAATATCATTAATAATCTTAAATTAGTTGAAATTTATTATTATTATAGATAATTAGATGAAAGAATAAATTTTTTTGGGTAATTAGTGAAAAATTGCTAAAATTTACCAAAATTTGAATAACATTGTAGAAATTTACAGAATGTGATGGAAATTAAAAGTGATTAGTAGAAATTTGTGTTAATTAGTAATAATTAGAAATAATTAATAGTTATTAGTATTTATTAGTTCAATGTAGTGGTAATAAGTAATAGTAACTGATTTTTAGGAGAAATTACAAAAATTGGAAAAATAAACAAAATTTAGCCAAATATAACAATAATTCATCACAATTGGTAATATAATGTTATCTAAGGGGTTTTAGTAATGACTAAATCTTAATGGTTAAGTTGAAAATAGAGTGAAAGAATTATGGTTCCCCAAATTTCAAATCATTTAGAGTAGAGACAATCATGGAAAAATATGTGACTAATAGAAGATGAAACCTATGTGAGGGAAAACACTGACATGCTTACTGATTTTTATTCCCTTTTTTATTCAATATCTATTTCTGTGAAATTATTGTTTTAAAAATAATGTTATTGAAAATTAATGATTATTGATAAAACATTATTTTCATATTATGATAAATTTTAACGAAAAAAGGAAATAACCCTCTTTGAGTGTCATTGTTATCTCTCAAATATGCTTCTTCTTTAATCACTCACAAGTTTATCAATGAATTTATCTTCTCCAATAATTACAATGTCTAGGGAGTCAAAATTATTTTCACTACAATCACCTTCATCCCCTCTGCTTCATGATTCTGTAGTGGTATTAATTGAGGGTAGGGGGTGGAGGTGAAGATATAATAAAAGATTTTTAGTTCCAGTATATTCATACATGTTGGAGGACAGGTAGTCATGGGTAATACTACATTTTTAACCATGTCTATCTATATTCAAAATAGTTTGATTCTAGGGGCACTAATATTATATCACTTTTCTATCACCTTCATCCCCACCACTCTATGATTCACTTAGGCATCTTGGTCAGCCTTGTAATGACCCATGTATTTATAGAATAATACCTTTTTCATTTCAATTAATTTTTATGAATAAGATATTATATTTTTTAAATTAAAGGGAATGTTTTTTCTGATAGTATACTCAATATACTACAACATATTTCTTTAAAATATTACATTTCTCACAACATTGACTTATAAAAAAATACAATAATATTATTATTTTAAATGTTATTTAAGAGTTAGTTATTTTATTGATTGAAATGAATAGAATAGAATATATTCTATTATACATGTTTGTTAAATATAATTACATTTTTTAATAAATTATAGGGGCTTAAAATAAGAGTGAATCTGATTATGACTATCAAAATACTCTAATATTTTTAAAAGGTCGTTTTACAACCATTTGATGGAGACCAATTATTAAATCTAGTTTTGAGACCATTGTATGTTCTACATGAAAAAATAAACATCATCTATAGAATTGGAACATAATAATTTATTTTAGATAATGTTTTGGTAATATTCTGCTAAAGTTCATTTTTTAACGAATATTGAAAAATACAGCATTTTATGTCAAAACTACCTTTTCATATAATTTTTTATAGAGTTATATTATATTTTTAATTGATTTTAAAATTTATTTGGATTATAATTTTATCTTTTAATCCAATTTTTGTATTTTTACGTAATTTCACTTATAAATTTCTTATAAACAAATATAAATTTTTTGATAGATATTACATCTTAAAAACAAACTTTTTAGTTTTTACGAAGGGATATAATTTTAGATTAATTAGTTCAAATTCTGTGTTTCCTATTTATAAAAAGGGTTTCCTTATTTATACTCATAAGGCCCAAATTTTTTGAATAAGAACCTTCTATTTTTAGACATTATGAATGGTAACATCATTAATTATTTTATTTACCACTATTAAAGGGTATATCTTGTAAATACTGGTTGAAAAAAAATTATAATAATATTAATCTACCCTAACACATTTCATAATCCTATGGGATGAGATATGTCAAACATGGGTATCATTGGGTCGATTTTGGACCCCATGGATCCACTTGGGAGTGAAAAAGAAATTTTATAAGAATTAATTGAATGTATATATAAATATTACACAAACATGACTATTTTTTTTAAAAAAATTTATATGGGGTAAAATAATTTATCTCTCTGGAAATAAATAATAATTAGAAAGATAATATTATTATCTACATCATGATATTTTATTTTTAAATTTTATACATTAAATAATTAAATTTATTTAAGACACAATGATGATGCACTGATTGTTTAATTAAAGAAGGATTAAAACAAATGATATTATAAATGTTAAAATAAATTTAATTTGGTTATTTAAATGCCATAAACTAAATTTATAGATGATATTTACATTTTATCCTTATATTAATTGTTTTTTATAAGGAATAAAGTTTTAATGGAATTTTTAAAATGTCATGATATGAATAGTGTCAAAAGTGACATAATTCATATTTTAAAATATAATATATATTATTAGATATTATAAAATTCAAAAAATAATAATTTATTTGGAAAATATTATTGATAAATCTAAATTTTATTAATGACTCTTTGAATGGACATTTTTCATGTTTTGGTAACTATTTTAATTTACAATTGTTGAATGCTAGATAAAACTATAAGAGTAAAAAGGGTTGAATCAAAAGGATAAAGATTAAAAAATATAAAAACATATCTAATTATTATTGGATAATTTTAGTTCAAATTATATTCATCTAATCTTCAAACTAACAGAATTTGGACTCATTTTAAATCTAAATAAAATTTATAATATATTAATATTTGTAGACCTTCCTGAAGTGCCGTTCCTACATCCTATAAAAGGGCACCACCTCTACCCACATAACTCACACCTCTCAATCCCCTTTTATAATAAAAATTATGACAAAAAAAGATCCCAAAATCCCTACCTTCCACATAGAATCTTTAACTTGGGTAGAAGGATATTCAATAAATCTTTTTGTCTCAAATCAAACGAAGTTACATGTTTTAACAGGTAACATCTTCTCTAATGATACTTTCGATTATATAATTTTCCAATACCAATTATATTATTATTCTATGATTAGATAACAACACTAGTATCCTCTATATATTAGGATTATTTTTTTAAATGTATTTTAAATACACTTACACACACCTCTATATAATGTATATGAACATACTATTTCTTTGGATGACGAACTATTGCCTCACGAAATGATCATTACTCAATTTTCCCCTACCACCTTTCAAGATGGACATAATGATGAAATTTTATTTATATATGATATATATTGTCTTTATATTGTATTTATTATTATGAATTTTTTATTTACATCATACCATTATTCTTTCTATAAGGTGTAAATATGATACATTCATTTGTGGAAGTACAGACTACAACACCTCAAAGGGATATGACTCATTAATTCCATTCATAGAACATAAAAAAGAAGGAATTAGTGAAATTATATAATAAGTTTAACATATCATATTATACTAGAATTAAAATATTCATATGTATTATTTATTTTCCATTTCTTTAATATGAAAAATAAATGAACGTAGTATTAATGCGTACGTACGTCCTACCCTCTCCATGAATGGTGCATTTCATTTATTATCTCCAAATTTTATGGAATTTTATAAAAAAAATATATACTAGATATATATGATATTTAAATCATGAATACTATTCTGGAGATAATAGAATTTTAAACACATGTAAAATTATTAATTATATCAATTTGATTTTTGACTGAAGTACAGAATACCCACCAAACCACCAATATGAACATAAATAATTATGTAATTTTTATAACAAGATAATAAGTATTATAAAATAAAAAATAAAATTTAAAAAGGATCTATAATTTTTTATAATTTTTTTTATTTTTATTTTTTATTTGTTTTTATTCATGTATTTTCTCAAGTGGTGAGGGATAATTTATATAAAATATCATTTTAAATGTTTTTAATATTTTTTCTTCTAAACAGATCAGTTTAATTTATAGATATTTAAAATAGTTTAAGGATTTATTTATAGGGACATTTAGGTTTCAAAATATTAATTTCTTTAAAATTTTCAAATTGATATGGGACAATTTGATTAAAAAAATCCCTTTAATAAATTTTTAAAATGGTTTTAGAAATGGATGGAATATTTCAATATCTTGAATTGATTTATTGTGATTGATGAGTGAAATGTTTACAATTTCAATGTTTCATGTGTTATGATAATGTAATGGTACTTGGAAATTTGACATGTGGTTACATGAAAAACCAAATATGGGTAGTTCCATGATTATCCTTCGGCAAGTTAGGGTGAGATAGCTCTCCAATACATTGGGAAACATGAAGAAGGTACACTTTAATTTTTCTCCAAAGATGATTTGGGAATATATCGTGATGTTTATTCCAAATGTAACTTCTAATTTAGCTATGAAAGCCACAATTAAGTATGTTATGGATTCCACAAGTTACCTTTATGATTTAATATTTATAAATCTTATTAATTATTATTTTGATTTAAAGAGGTATGTAAATGTGTTTTTCATTATGATTAAAAATTAAGATTTCTTGATTTGTATGTATTTGTGGACTAATGTTTTCTTACATTATATTATATCCCTTAATGGTATTTTTATCCATATCCCATTTTTTTAAAAAAATTCATAGGTCATAAGGAATTCTAAGAGAATGTAACCATTGATGAATATTTTTATCATGCAAAGAATTATTGTTTTAATCATAGAGTTAATATTGTTGTGAAATTTTTTTTAGAGTAAAAGTGTCTACATTTTAATACCTGATATGTAATGTTATAGTTATGGTATAATTATCTACAACTCTAATCCAAAAATTATCCTCAACGTGAAATCTTGACATAACACTAGATTTTGTAATTTTTATGGAAAAGGGCCTTATAGTTGGTATTATAGGTTGGTTTAAATAACATTAGTGTGTATGTTATTATTTAGGAATAAGTTCCATAATCATAATGACTATCATATTAGAATGATTCATGGTTATTTTAGATATATTGAATGAGTATAAGATAACATGAATAATTAAGTTATACTGTTTACCCTCCTCATAAGATATTACATGATGATTTTATTAATACACCAACACCATCCATTTTGGTTTTATTAAATGGTTGGATCGGGTAGGAACCAAAGTAACAATGGATGTGAAGGAAACTATGGTGGTTTTTTAAATAAGAAACTGAATGTAATAGATGTTGCAAAGAGAACTCTTGTGGTTATTATCCACTAACTATCCCATGTTATGATTTACAACATTAACCTTGGTAATTTTTATAAGGTGTCATATATGTGAGAAATGTATCCCAATGGATGTTCATGAAATAATCCTAGAGGTAAGTATATTTAAAAACCTATGTGTCAATGATATGGAATGAAACATCTAGGAATGTTCTTCAAAGGTATATAAAGATGTTATAGATGTGGTAATGAAGGTTATAAAGCAATATCTGGTCATGGAGAGAGGAATAATTTAGTTGACTCTTGGAAAGGGTGTATAGTTCGTTCCAAGGGATCAACTAAATGTTTTAAATGTGGTGTGCATGGTCATTATGAAAATAGATGTCCTATGAAGAATGTTTAGAAATCGCATAATTTGGACCATACAAATGTATTTTTACCAATACATAATTCCATTCAAATTGAGTATGAGGAAACTAACAATGACCTAAGAAAGGTATGGATTATTTCTTATCTGATATCTTGAAATTACTGAATATTAGTATGTGACTAATTATTTTTATTTTTGTAAAGGATTATTATGTAATAAGTTGGAAAAAATGGTTAAGGGATCAGTGAGAATGATGGATGATTAAGATGTGATCATTTTAAATATTCTAGTTTTATGTTAGATATTTGGGTGATGAAATGATTAAAAGTATTTATGCTCTTTTGTTGAAGTGATTAATTTAGAAGGATTTTCTATTGTGTGTGTAACCCTGGATATTGTATTTTTAAAATTTTATTTAAGGAATACTTATCTTTTCTTTTGTGGGTGTATTTTTATCGAACCAAATGGGAGTATATGATCCTTGAATTTGAGGAAATTATAGGTTATTACTTTTTTGGATTAAATTCCGAGGTATGAGAACATTTTATGTTAAATTATCTAATGATTATTTTTTATGAATTTATATGAATTTTTGGAATATTAAAAAATTATATAGTTGTTGAAAAAGGACGACATGAACCCCATGTGACAGCCCATTGCGTTAGATAGTGCTACAGGAATTGAACCCACAGCCAGTGTGTGACTTGGATTTATTGCTTACAATTAGCCTAAATTAAGTCACTTGTTAGTATAACCTATTATTTATAGTTAAATGATATTAATGGATCAGGGATAATGTTATTTGGGAACATAAGTTTTATAAAATGGATATCCTTATTATAAGAAAATTATTTGGGGATTAAGTGATAAAGGTAATTTTAGAAGACATTTTCTCTTTTGGGAACACTATATGCTTAAGAGAAATTGACTACAAAAAGATTTCATTTGAAGAGTCATTATTGAATTATTATTTTGGATGAAAATATTTTTTTGTTCCCATATAGATATTTGGGTTATTTATGGAAATTATTAACCTTTCAATAATATGTTATTAGGTTAATTACATTTTAGTATGAGACTTTATGAGTAGTCGATGTTATTTATAGATAAATGTTAAGGATTATCATGGAATAATATGTGATAAAATCCTTATTAATTTTGGGATTCCAACTTATTTTGGATTGTTTTAAAGAATTTTAAGGTTAATTTTTTATTGAATGGTATTTTTTTGAACCATGGGTATTGTTTATTGTATTTTAGAGATTAAAGGATTATTCTTTTCAAGGGATTATCTGATCTTTTACTAACCATTTAGGTTTTGGTTAATGTATATAGAGAGGGGAAATATATATTTCATCATTTTTGGATTTTTTGTTTATATTGAAGTTTATTATAGTGAATCAGGTATGACCAAGTAATCTTGAGTGCTCATCATTTGAAGAAAATATTAGTTTGTGGAAGAAATTATTTAAAGGATGAAACACCAATGAAAAGTAAGTATATTTCCTTATATTATTAGTCATTATCATAAATAAATTACTCAAACATATGAATAGGTACATAAAAAAACATCGTGTATTGAATTTTCCTACTGGGTAATTAATTACTATTTAACCAATCACAAGTTTATTGTTTTCTGGTAGTTAACTTTCTCTTCATCACGTTTTTGATCAGTCTTAATCATAACTTGACACATATTTTATCTTCCATATACATATATTCTTACATGGAATCCTATTATGTTTTATCTTGGGTGACATTTTTACTTCTCTTTATTTATATTAATGTGACAGTTTTAATGACTCTTTTTCTTATGTGGGACATTCAAGGATTTTTCGGAGCAAAATTTTAACATTGCGAGGGAATAATTTCCAAAAGGGGGAAGAATGTAACAAACCAGGTATATATAGTATAATTAATTTTTAATTTCTATAAATATTTATGAATAGTATATTATTATTTTTACATTAATGTGGATGTTTTTTCTGATAGTGTACTCAACACGCAACAACATGTTTTTTTTGAAATCTTACGTTGGACACAACATTGAGATATACTAAAAAATAATTTTATAATATTGTTATTTTTAATGGTATTTAATTCCTAGTAATTGTATGGTCTTAAATTAACAAAAATAACCACAATATTATTATTCATGTTTTTAAAATATCTTTACACTTATCCAATAAATTTTAAAGGCTTAAAATATGTGTGAATATGATTTTAAACATTAAATACTCTAATATTTATAAAAGGTTATTTTACAGGCATTTGATGGAGAACCCTTTTAAATTCATGATTATGAAATCTTTATATGTTCTATATCAAAAAATTAACTTTTTCTTTATAATGGGAAGATCAAAATTTACTTTGGATAAATTTTTTGTAATTTTCTCAAAATGTTCATTTTTTAATGAATAGTGAAAAATACCAAATTTTTAGTGTAAAATTCATTTTCAACTGATTTTTATATATTTTTATTGTACTTTTAATTAGTTTAAACATGTAATTGGATTATATTATTATTATTTAATCCAATAATAATAATTTTAAGTAATTTCATTTTATATTATACATAAACACATGTCGATCTTTTGATAGTTATTACTTATTAAAAACTAGATTTTGGTTTTGGCAATGAGAATTAATATTAAATTAATTACATCAAATTATGTTTTTAGAATTTGGAAAATTGGATTCCTTATTTGGAATCATAAGGTCCAAATTTTGTGAATATGTACGTTTTATTTTTATACATTATGAATAATAACTTTCGTAATTTTTTTTCACCATGGTTAAAGGGTAAATCTAGCAAATAAGGGTAAAAAATTATATTATAATAATATTAAACTACCCTAACAAATGTACTAATCCTATAAGATGAGATATTTCTAACAATGTGAATCCTTGTGTCGATTTAGGGACCCCAAGGATCCACTTGGGTGGGAATATTTCATTATATAATAATTAATTTAATGTAAAAACCAATATAACAAAACATGTATATTTTAAAAAAACAATTATTATACGGGGTTATATAATAAATATCTTAAACTATAAATATTAATTATAAATAAAATAATTCTACATGATTATATTTTATTTATAATTTTTAGACATAATATAAATAAATTTAATTATAACACAATGATGATGGAGTGATTGCTTTATTAATAATGTATTCAAATAAATGATTTTTTAAATATTAAAATAAATGTAATTTAATTATTTTAATATCATCGAAAAATTTTATGGATGATATGGACATGATATATTTGTATTAATAATGATTTTAGAAGGAATAATGTTGTTGATGATTTTTAATAAGTCAGATTATGAATAGTGTCAGAATTAACGTAATTCATATTTTAAAATATAAATTATTTTATTAAATATTAAAAAATTAAAAAATATAATATTCCAAAAAATGGTTACGATAAATAATTTTTTTTATTAATGACTCTTTAATTTGACATTTTTCATGTTTTGGTACCTATTTTGATTCTCAAAGTGTTGAATACTTGATAAAACAATAAGAGTAAAAAATGGTTAAATAAAAAAGATAAGGATTAAAATATATCCAAAACCTATATAATTATTATTGGATGATTTTATTTCAACTTATATTTATATTATCTTATAAATAACTGAATTTGGACTAATTTTTTTATTGAAATATTAATTTTAATAAATTAATATTTGTAGACTTTCCTAAATTTCCCCTCTTCCCTCTTATAAAAGGCCACAACCTCTACCCATATAACTCACACCTATCAAGCACCATGGATCATTCAAATTATACCCTAATGAGATCCCAACATCTGTACCTTCCTCTTATAAGCATTAACATAGGAAAAAGGAAAATCTGGAAATCATTTTTTCTCAAATAAAAGGTTGTTACACGTTTTAATAGGTTGCATCTTCACTAAAGTTCTGTTTTTTAATTTTACTTCTTCAATCCTTATTATATTCTTATTATACGTTTACATGACAACAAAAATATCCTCAATATAGTTGGATATTCTTTTTATAATTATTCTTACTACACTTATAGAGACCTCCCTCTAATGGATATAAAGATATAGTTTCTGAAACGACGAATTACTGCCTCAAAATAAGATAATTGTTCAATTTTCCCCAATTACCTCTCACAGTGGCCATTATGACGGAACTGCATTTATATATGATAGATATTATATTTAAATTTTTTATTTTATTCAATATTTTTTATTTACATAACACCATTATTCATTCCATAATGTGTTAATATGATAATTTTATTTGAGGAAGTGTAGACTACCGCCCCCTCATAATGATATCACATGTTCATGCCATTCATGGAATGTATGAAAGATTTAATTAATGAAATTATTTAACATATATAACATATAATATTATACTATAATTATAATATATATAAGTATCATTTATTTTTCATTTCATTAATATGACATTTAAATGAATGTAGAGTTCATGTGTACGTACGACCTACCATCTTCATTAACTATGTATTTCATTTATTATCACCAAATTCTATGGAATATTACAAATAAAAATAAATATTGGATATATATGATATTTAAACCATGAATAATATTCCTGAGAAAATTTATGTTTGACCACATGGACAATTTGTAATTATATCAAGTTCATTTTCGACTCAAGTAATGAATATCGACAAAACGACCGATAAGAACATAAATAAATATGTATTTTTTCATAACATTATGATAAGTAATAAAAAATGAATAATAAACTTGAAAATTAATATGAATAATTTATAAATTAACCTATTCTTATTATTTATGAATATAATTAATGAATAAGATAAGTTGGACTCAAGGTAAGGGATATTTTCACCATCCCTTTTTAGTCAAATACTTATTTTATGTTCTATTTTTAATTTCCATTTTCATATATTGGGATATGTTTTCGAATATCATCATTTTTGTCTATGTTATGTTCAAGAGATGAGATACCATTTTCTCTCTCATCAACTCATTTTTAATAATTTTATGTGACGCAGTTAGGCTGCTGAATTTTCATAAGGGAATGCCTAAACACAATTTCCACTCATTGGGTTTTATGCATACGTTGTTGATTATACTATTCCAATATTATGTTTTGAATAATTTTTTATTTATTTATGCTATAAATTATTCTTAACATTGTGTGGATATACTATTTCTACATATAATCCCCCCATTTATAAAATCTTAGGTCATTTATATGATTTTATAAGGGATTTCATCGCAATTTACATTCTCTTCAGATTTTTTTTATTATGCACCAATTCAAATTTATATGGTGTAGATAATTCCCTTTCACATAAGATATCAGGAATCTACTTATTATCAGGAAATTTCATGTTTTTTAATGTTATTATTTAATTATTTTTATTCATATATTATCTCTAGTGGTGAGGGAATATTTATCTAAAACATCGTTTTAAATGTTTTCATGATTCATTCTTCTAAATATATCTCTTTAATGTCCAAATTTTCAAAATGGTTTTAATGATTTATTTATATGAAGATTAATGTTTTAAAATATTTATTATTTTAAATGGTTCAATGTGGTATAGTAGAGTTTGATTCCAAAATCCCTTTATTGAATATTTTAAATGGTTTTAGAAATAGATGAAATATTTCAATATCATGAATTGATTTGTTGTGATTTATGAGTAAAATGTTGATGATTTCAATCAATTATGTGTTATGATAATGTAAATTTACTTGTAAATTTGATGGGTGGTTATGTGATAGACCTAATATGGGTTTTTCCCTAATAAACCTTAGGAAGGTGACCCCGAGATAGCTCTCTAATGCATTGGGTAACCTGATGGAGTTAGACTTTAATGTTTCTCCTAATAGATTTAGGGAATATATTATGATGACTATTCCAAATGTAACACCCTATGTATCTCTAAAAGTTAAAATTAATTTTTTTTATCGACTCCACACATTACCTTCATGATGTATGATTTTTATGTGTTATTCATATATCTTTTGATTTTAGGAGGCATGTTAACGGGATATTTATTATGATTGAAATGTAGGATTTCATGATTTGTATGTATTCATGGGCAAATGTTTTCATCGCTTATTTCATATCACTTACTATGATTTTTATACTCATCCCATGTTTATGAAAATTGTTTCAGAATGTATAAGATACGGTAAGAGAAAGGAATAACTATGGAATATTTTTATCAAGAAAAGAATTGATGTTTTAATCAAGGAGTTTTAGTGAATTGAATAAAATTGGTTATAGTAGAAGTATCTATATTGTAATATTTTATATGAAGTGTAATAATTATAACATAATTTTCTAAAATGGTAAACCTGAATATAGATTATGTAATTTTTAACGTATGGGGCCTTATAAGCTTTCAAATTTTCTCAATTTTTACTTTTGGTAATTTTTAAAAATTAATGAAAATTAGAAAAAATAGTAATTAGATATAATTGATAATATTTATATGTAATATGTAATATTTTTATTTTATAAATTCTTGTGTGCTATATTCCATATATCATATCAATTATAAGAAATATTTTTATTTTATATTTTTAAAAAAAATATTGGACAAGGATATAAAAAATAGTCTTTATAGGGAGTTAACAATTTGATAAATCATTACAATATTCTATATATTTTTAGTATAAATCGTCTATATATTAAGGGTGTTGATATATTTTAACCCTATTAATCTTCTAGAATTTTTTTCACAAGGAACAATTATGTTTCTAGGTATGAAATGTGATCTCAGTAGATTTAAAAATTTGGCAATGATCGAGAATATCTATTTTTTTCTAATTTTTTAATGATAATGTTATTTTGTGTCAACATAGTGAATGAAATTTCTAGACTATACTAATAATTTGTTTCTAAATAATTCATATTTCAAACATTTGTACATGTGGTTTTTGTTACGTCCTATCATAAAACTGATAACCAAAATTATATTGACATATCAAATGAGATAAAATCATCTTAATTTTTTTGCTACTAATTTATATTGAGGACTATGTATATCCTAGTTCCACGATAATAAAATTTTCAACGGTTAAAAAATTCATGGCAATTAGTTCATATAATGGAATTTACAATAAGTTTTTTAATTAGATGTCATCTTTTTTTAAATCACTGTTACCTGAAGGAAATGTGTTTCCAATAAATTTATTTAAGGGAAAAAAGTTGTTAAGAAAATTAAATCATTATTATAAGAAGATTCATACATTATCAAATAACTGAGTATTATATTATGGTGATAATGAGATGTTATATAGTAGTCTTAGATATAGAAAAGCATGGTATAAAGAGGATCAATAAGGGTTGTTCGGATTGGTTCTTGATAAAAAATGAAGTATTTCACTATTACAACCAGATTGAAGAATTTATTTACACATCATAACACAATTTCAAATATGTAATGTAAATTACAATATTTCCACTGATAAAAAATTAAATAATTTTCCAATGGTGATTTATGTAATCATTTTTGACCACATACATCCTTCTTTTACTTCAAAATCCCATAATGACTGATTGGTGATTTTATGAATGGTTTATGGACATTTATATTTTATTGTTGTCAATATTCTTGGTCTGATTCATAAAAACTAGGTAAAAAAATCCTTTTGGGATGTTAATGAATGAATCATATATATTTTTAACATTATAAATTCCAATGCATCTGAGAAAGATTATTGATTTTTATTTTATTCCATTGATTAATGAGTTAAATGTATTATACTGTAATGGTATTAATACATATAATGTTCCTGTGAAAAATAATTTACAAATTTAATCTACATTAACATAGAAAATTAGTAAATTTCGATAATTTATAAAGATATATGGTTGGAGGAAACATAGTAAAAAATAATGCCTATACTGTATGAGTGACAAAAAAAGTTTACTCTTGTGAATTGGAGAGATTTTTTTTAATTTCATCAATTTTTTTCTTATTGATCATCGTCTCTAAAGATAAATTTATTATTAGAAAAACATAAAATTAAAAGATACCTACCACCATCAATGATCTTAGGTATTCATTAAAAATTTAATTTTTCATCATTACCGCCCATTAGATTTGGACCAACTATTAATTGACAATTAAATTTTTTCTTTTGAAATGATCAAAATAAGATAAATTTTTTTTGGATCTATCATTTTGGTATGATTTAATCTTCAGTTATATGTTCGATGCCATGAATATTAAAAAGAACTATTTTGATAACATATTTCAGTTAATCTTGGACACACCTGGTAAGTCAAAATAAAATATAATGGTGAAATAAGATCTCGCCCAAATTTTGAAATGAACTGAATATGGGTTTTTTGAAAATGGATGATCCGAGAAGTTAATGAATCCAAAACAATATTATATAGTATCCAAATAAAATATTTTATTATTTTATCAGTGGAGTTTTTATTTAGGATTATCGGAAGGTGTCAATTCCAATTTGGATATTTGTGTCTGAAATAGTCATATTATCAGATTAAAAAGTAAATATTTTCGTGTTATAGTGGAATGAATAATATGTTTTAGATTTATAGGGATTTTAAATTCATGTATTTGATAAGTGCTAAAAAAAATATCATATTTCTTCCAGGACATTTCGTTGGAAAAAATTGACCATGATTCACATAGTGGACATGAGAATTTGTTGTCTTAATTTTTTTTAAATTGGAGAAAAATATTCTTCTAACATCAATTCATTCAATGGAATATTTCAAATTATATTTTCGACATGAAGAAATATTTTGGAGGACTATACAGTTCAGACGGATATACCCATAAGAGAGAAACATAAAGAAATTGAAGAAAAATTTACTTAACAAAAGAATCATTCGATGGGTAAATTTCATAACATTATTGGTAGGAAAGAATTAATTTTTTCGAGTCCTAGTATTTCAGACATGAATACCCTTCCAAAAATAATTTAATTGGTTGTAATGATGGAAATGTTGATGAAGAAATAAAAATTTAATTATAAATTTTTATTCATCTTGAACATGGAATTAGTGGAGTTCATGAACAATGGATTTCAGATGATGAACATCACATGAATCATATATAAGTTTTTATGAATTATTAAGAGATGGAATGATTTGTAATGTTTGTGATACTATACATCTTTTAAAATATTTCATAATTAAATTAAAATTAATTTTTGGAAGATTATATGATCAACATATCATGAAATAGTTTCCAGAAATTAAACATGCTTCCACTTATTTAAAATAGAAAAAATAATTTTTTAACAACCATCAATGACTGGTAATGTAAATTTTTTTATGGTTTAAAATATAAAATAAATTAATTTTTTTTTATATTTCTAATTGTTTTTTGAATTTTTTTGCTATCACAAGACACTGATTAAACTGATAATTAATTAACTGTATTGATTAACAAAATATCAGATATTGATAAATATTATAATTTATATATTGTAAAAGGTTTTCAATTTAATACTAATGGGTATTTTGGATAAAAAATAATAATGAGTAAAACTGTTTTCTTAAGAGCATCTCATCATCGAGAAAATGTAGTTAAATTTTAAGGAATCATGTAGGATATTTTTGAATTTTCATATCTATGATATAATTTTGTAATGATGTTATATTGAATTTGGTTTGATAATGATAAAGGCTTTCATTTTCATATGCATCATGGAATCATCAAAATATAATATAACATCTTTATTACTGTAAATGTACAATTTTTATTCCCTCAAGAAAAACCTAAAATTTATTGTATAAATTATTTTACTATTTTTAGAGGGTTATTTGATTTGTAGAGCATTATAAAAATGAAATCCTATAAAAATGATTTTATGTATAATGATTGTGGTTATTCTAAACAACGTGTAATTATAATTTTTTAATAGGAATCTCCAAATAAACATTTTCAATGAAGAGTAATGATTATCGATAATGACACCACAAAATAATGGGCCTATAATAAAGATGATGTTGATGATGTAAAAAATGATTTCAAAATAAGGGAGATGATGAATTAGAAACTACTATAGAAATAAATTATATTGAGGAGGTATATGAAGTTATTGGCACAGTCATATATGAGGATGAGGATAAAGATGAAAAAAACATTATTAAATATTGGTTATAGTTATTATTAACACATATATATATATATATATTCATTTTATAGGAATTGGTGAAAAAAATTATGATCCACATGGATGGTGAGACCATTGATGAGATGTTTCATAACCTTGAAGAGGCTTTTATTTTTGGTGATGAGCCTAGTGCCTCAACATGTGACCCTCATGTTTTAGGTGGTTCATTTTAAACTCAGAGGGGTCTTGGTATTAGGAGATTGATGATTCCCAACCCTATTCCTCAGCAACATCCACATATTTATTTCTATACATGCATGTAGTGGTTTTCTCAACTATGTAATCTAATTATTTTTCATTAAATATAATTAATTTTCATTATTTATATAATTTATAATTTCAGGATCATTTGGTTTATTTTCCATTATATTTTCACATATACACGTATGAAAAAAGAATTCAATTCATTATAATTTTTTTCATGAGAATGGGTGATTTGGGATAATATTCTCATTGATGATCAGTAACCCTTGTTTGGTCATTTGATGGTACAAAAATTAATAATTGTTATTTTAAATATTTATTAATTTATTTACTTACTAACTACTAATTATTTATAGAGTTTATAGAATCACATCATTGATAGAATGATGACCCCTATCTAGGAGGCCTAGGAGGCCTGTATACACGAAAATTGTCATCATTTTATTGACAATTTAAAAAAGACATCTATGAATTCTTCTAGAGTCATTAATTTTGATTTATAATGTTATAGCCATTGAGATTTCAAATATTAAAATGATCGATTTTTATAAGTGGATGTTTAGTAATAATGTGACTTGATTTATTACTAGTCTCCAAAAGCATTAGATTGTGGTCAATAAATTTTTTTAGTTATATAAATAAAAGAAAAATAATATTTTAGGTATTTCAATTTCAAATTTCACTTGATTGAGTCGAATGAGATCATTATTTCTCAATAACATGATGATAGTCTAGAAGAGACTGAGGTTTAGTCCACCAATTTATTAGGATTTTATGAGATGGCATGGATGCAAGTTATTTAGTATTCTTTCATGAAAGATAAAGTTGTGGAATTAATTCATGATTGACCACTGGAAGTTATTATGGTTATGTTCTTTCATAATCATTTATATAGATGGGAGATCCTGCAGAGTCATCATCATAAAATTTTAGAGTATGAAGAGAATCTACGAGCTCGATAGGAGGTTATAGAAACCATACTTATGGTGTAGGAAGATCTTTATCGATATTATTTGGTGGAGTAACATCATTTTCCGGAGAAACATAGTAAGCATATGATGGTGTAAATGTGACATCTAGTGTGGGGTACATGGATAGAGTTCCCACCTCCTCTTCCTCTAGATAACCCTCCCACTCCTCAGTGATATATGTTATTTTACAAAACCGTTATTATAAATATTTTAATAAACATATATTTTATAATATTTTTATTATTTCATATATTTTTAGTTTTATATATTTAATTATTAATAATATATTGATATATTTTATTTAATATTGGTTTTAATTTTTTTATGTTTTTTATGTTTTTTATTTTTTAGAATTAATTTTTATGGGTTATGAATCCCATCTCAAATAATTATTTATGATGGGTGAGAAATCCCATAAAAAATAATTAATTTCCACAAGTAATGAATCTCATCCCAAATGATGATGCATATATATCTGGTAGAAAAATTATGATGGAGTAGCCACCCTTCATAAAAAATATATTTTTTCAATGAAACATCACAAAAAAATTCTCTTTCAATTACTTTTCATCTATAAGTCATATGAAACGGGAACCCAAAAAAATTATTTATATTTTACTAGTGTACCTTTCATTGATATCTATATAATTATTTATATACTTTTCCTCTTTCATATAATTTAATTTCTCGGTTCCAAATAATTCCCTTTTTCTATATTTAAACTTATTTTTTTCATATTCATTACATTATATATCAAATTAAAAAGGAGTTTGGAAGCCAAGGGATGTCTTCAACCACATTTTTTCTTTTGTATTTCACTTTTTCAAAATCTATGTTGAATTGTTTTTTCATAAAAATTTCCTTATTAAACTTATATTTACCCACCATATTTTTTTTGATAATAATAAGGGGGTGATGAAATTTATGAAAAAAATATATAAAAGGAGAGGCTTTTTAAAACATAAAAGGTAATAATTTTTAAAAGTGGTAAAAAAATTAACATTAATTTATGTTTTATTTGTTAATTGATTTCTAAAGGCGGAGTTGTTAAATTTTTCGTTAATGTTTTACTCTTACTTAATATGTGTAATATTTGTTTTGTTATAATCATGAATATATTGAGTATCTTATATATATATTGTATACGTTAATATATTTAATATATTTCCGTATATTTCAATCTTGATTTACACATCTTATAACATTATATGTCATTTTTTATCATCAAAATTAATTTGAATCTTACATATCTCTCTTGATTTGCTTCCCTAATCATAAAAAATCTTATTTGTTTCTAAAATTTTTATTTTAGTGAATTTTAGTGACATTAATTTTAATTTAGGTAATAACATTGATGAAATTAATGTTGTTATAAAATTCAATTCAATGATATATTTTGTATCTTTTAAAAGGATTGGACCAAAAATAATTAATGATTTATGATCTTAAAATGATTTTAGAAGATCCAGAAAAGGACATATAAATACGATCATGAGGTTCTTGAGGAAGATTAAATCATGCTGGTTTCACGAGAAAGATGGTGGAAATTCATTTAGATTATAAATTTTACAAAAATCCACTGGATATCCTCTATCTAGTATATTGAAGGTGGTGGTGAATTTTTAGATGCTCCTAGTTTAGTGGGATCGATCGTCCAACTCGAGAGGTGCACCTAGTAGACGGTGGAATCAGTACAAAATGTTAGAGGATACATTAATGGATAGTTGAATAAAATAAATATGTCACTATTAATATAAATTCTCAAAAAAATTTCAATAATCAATCAAAACCAATTTAAATTTAATAAATAGAGACCCTATAAGGGTTATAATATTCAACTAGTTAACAAAAAGTTTCTGAAATCCATGATTAAATTATTCTCTCTATTGATGACGAATATGGAGATCCTATCAAGTTATCTAAATGAGCCAACTCCATTTATCCAACATTTAAAAAACATCCCCTGTATATTCCCTCAAATGTCTCAACTAAAATCCTATACAACCATAAACTATACAACTGAGGTAAATTTTGATGGATTTGTAGACATTTTTTTTCTATTTCTCATGTTTTTATACAACAAGATCTCAGTACCAAAATTTTTTAGATAGATTCCTTAGATAAAGATGATTTTTACTTGCCATCCCTCATAAATATAAAATTAAATTAACAAGGTTTCCATATTGCCTCAAACATACCTTAGTGTATTTCAGAGGCTTTCGACTATCATCTAGTGTATATGGTGGTACAATGGGGACACTATACCATCTGGATCCAAGTGAAACACAACGGAATGTAAAGATAGAAATTATAGAATATCACTATAATATATGAATCTATGGAAACTATCATACTTATAATAATCTATATCCAAATCGATTAGAAATAACATATACAATCAACAGGCATACATATAAAAGAATAATGTAATGATACTATAAAAAATAGTAAATAAATGGGATACATAGCTATAGGCATATAAAAAATTATATAAAAATCGAAAGAAATCTCAAAATGTTTCTTCAACAGCTATTGAGAATATTCATTGTCATATTCTATCGTAACCTATCCTATAATAGAAAATATCCCATCCATTATAGACTGATTTCTCTTATACCAATCTAGATCCATGAAGTCCATTCGGGTACCAATCAACATCCTCACAAGGGAGTGATATATATATATAGTAGGACACCAAAAATGACTTTCTATATTTATTACATGAATATATAATGAATCATTTTGTTTTTAGAATAATAAAACTTATAAATTAATTACATAAAACACATGATGGAATGAGTGTCTCATGGAAAACCCATCCAATTATTCCTAAATTGGCCTATACTGGTATGTCTGTGAATTATTTTGATTTATAATTTAATTTTTATAATAGGATCAAGACCAAAGGAACATATCTATGGAATCCTCCATTGATCATGTTCATATAATGGATGAGTAGTTCTAATGATATATAATGAATAAAATTAACTGGACAAGAATGTCTCGTATATTATGAATTAAATGATTATAATTATATTATTTCACTTGAAATAAATTTAATTTAATTAATTAACTAGTATTTATATCTAATCCCAATAATTTCTCGGAGGGAACCATTGTATTTATCTATTTTTATTATGGGTTCTTCGACCTACAATACCATCAAAAACATTCTTCCAAGGAACCTAGGTATCACCCAATTCAATACAAAAAGAAATTTTCATAAGTTATTATTATTAGAATTCTATACATGTAATCCTAGTTTCACTCATGGAATAATATAATTAAATTCCCACCATTTCCCCTATCTCATTCCACACAAGGAACCACTGTGTCACTTATGGAATAATATAATTCAACTCATCGTGTGATCCTTTCCATGAAATTTCTAATGAGAGTTCATGTGTTTCCCAAATAAAGATATCAGTATATATATAAATAATTTGATTTTAATATTCTTGATTAGACAATCCATGCAGTTTTGATTCATATCCCATGTTTCACTCCTGAAATGGAATACTAAAATTGTCATCGATCACAATATATCCATAAAAATTAGAATGTTTTTAATTCAAATTTTCATTTCCATACATGGTATAAATATATCATGTGTGAGAAGAAATATGACCTAGGGATGTTGTCTCACCATTCCCTCTTTAGTTTATTTCAATTCAAGTTTCATTCCATTAATTATATCATCTTAAATACAGGGGTCATGGAACAAAAATTTGATGGTGATTTGATAATATAAGTATCATCTAATAATTTATCCAATCTAAAAATACATATGTGGGGTGTTCATAATTTAGGTTCTCAACCTCTAATGATGACAGCATGCCTCTTGGGTCATGTTGGTCAAAGACCACATGTTTGATATTATAAAACACCATTTAGGTAAGAGATGATCAATAGTCCTGGTGTACATAACAATGATATAATGTATAATGTTCAACAATTTAAAGAAGAATCATTCAACCACCTACACTAGATGAGTAGTTGAATCTGTATATTTTACTGGCCTCCAATCCAGGATAGAGTGGTAGAAATAATAGAAATTGATGAAAAGCTACAAAATATGCCTTATTAGATCACACAAATTTAGCATTCCATTTGTATAGGTAATAGAATAATGTAAGGAATATGATTGAAGAGATAATGTTATGATTTAAATGTGAAATACAGTGAAAGAACCATATGTTGGATAGAGAACATAGGTCAAACTGTACATTGGATTCCAAAGGAATCTCCCAATATGAAGGAGTAGAAATTGTGAGAAATGATGATGAAAAATTAGGGATTAAATATTAAATAATGCAGGGGTGAAATAATAAACTCCCCCTATTTTAATGTCTTCATGGTTTAGACCAATTTTTTGGCCAAACCACGCATGAAATTCATGAGATCACTTCCTAAGGGTCACTAACCTTGTGGCATAATTTCATGGTTTTGAAAAACCCTTCATAACATGTGATATCCCTCTAAATACCCTATGTTGTTCCCACATTGTCGTGCAACCTATGTTTCATATTCTAAAAAACTATGTGACCCTATATAGTATACTATAGTATCACACAATATATCAGTAAACCATGTAGCCTTAGAGGAACCGTTTGAAGAAACCATGCACTATGTCTATTGAAAATAATACCCAGTGCACTGAGTTCTAGTTGAGCGATATATGATCTTGAATCCTTACAAACACATTTAATAATTTCCAAGCAGATAAAATATTGCGTTAAATAAAAAAATAGGAATCTTATCTCATGAAAAATTATTGAATCTTATATCTTCTCCTCCATAATACAACCATCCCTAGGTTTTCCTTCTATGTGTGGAACAACATAACCTGATAATAATTCTAGTCATTGAGTATATAAGTCAGCCGATCACTCCTAGGTTTCTTCTTGTACGTATCTATGATATTATATAACCCATACTTAAAGAACATATTACCATGGATATCCTTAATTCTCTAATCAATGATATGAATATGTTACTTACCAAAAGAAGCATGAACTTCCAACTCAAAGTAATTATGCTGAATGATAAGAGATGAGTCTATATGGCAACAATGATGCTAGAAAACATGCAAGTATCATCCATAAATCGGTAGTTCTATGTTAAATTAAATCTATATTTTATCATATAGTATCTCTCCAATATGTTAAAAGGAAAAATAATTCTAGGCCCCAACATCCCTTATTTTATAATGTTTCGAAGCCCGAGTCTAAGAAAAAAAATAAATAAGACCTGATCTCTAACATATGACTATAATTGATGGCATCAATGATTGGAATATGATATCTATGTAGAGGATTCATATTTATATGATTCCTTATAAGATATTTCTTCCCCAATGTATCTCTAATGACATGAGTTCCCAATAGCACTACCTCTCCCACCTTATTCCAAAACATGGGGGAATGTCATAACGAATCGTATATGACCTCATTAGGAGCCATATGTATAGTTGCATGGAAGATTTTGTCATAAGTCAAATTGGTGAGTGGGAGGTGTTTCTCCCAATAACCTCCCAGATCTAGGATTCATGATCTATGCATGTCATCTAAGACTTGTATTTTAATCTTAGACTTCCCACCACTCTATAGGTGATAGAGTATACTCAAATGTATACAAAAGACAAATTCCATCTGCAACAACTTCCAAAACCATGAAATGAACCGTTCATATATGTCTGATATGATGGTACATGATGCTGCAAGAAGTTTTATGATCTCTCTAAAATATATCATTCCTAGACCAGCAACTAAAAATTTCATTATAATAGGTAATAAATGAGTATCCCTTTTCATCCTATCTAGGATATCTCATATCACATCACAAACTTGATCTGACCTTGGTAAACATATCATAAAATCCAAAAACATTATCCCATTTCTAGTTAGTAGTTTGTTATTCCTTAAAATCAACAAAGTTGTCTAGTGTTCCACCATCACTTTTTGATAGGTGGAACACCGGGTAACAAAATCCATGATCTCCCATTTCATCCTCAGCCAGCAATAATTTTGCTGTAAGTAACTCTCCATTGCTGTAATTTTGGGATTTGAAACCAAAATAATGGAATGAGACCCACAAATCAACTCCTGACACATGTCTATCAAAACCCATAGACAACCATTAATTTTCAACATCTCATCACTATCAACAATCTTACCGAGTAGTGGATTTTTACATATAATTATCTCCAATATGACTAAGCCCTTATTGGATGAAATATTCCTCATCTCCACTCTATCTAGATGTGAAAATTACACTCATATTTCTAGTACAAGTTATCCCTAATGCTTCTACGCAATCAGACGCATCTTATAAAATAGGGTCTTCATCTAGCATATTCTAATAAACACCAATATTTCTTGTGTTTAACTTTTTGGCATAGAGTTTCAATAATAACATTTCACTCCCCTAACAAATAACCAATATCAACATTAATAAAATACAGTTATTAAACCTACATTTTCTGTGTTTGGTTCAATTAATTCTTAAAAATAATTATTTATCCATATTTTTGGTCTGTGTACAACCTATAGAATTCTCAAATTATATAATGCCTCCAATAATGAATGTAATAAACCACATCTTTTAGCCTAATATTATTTGTGGTGTATTTTTTATTATTCTTTTCTTAACTAGTGAGACCCATATACCATTAATCAATCACACAACATCAAAATATCCCACATCCTGATGTCTGATGCATCATAAATAAGCATTAACCTCTTATAGGCTCAAGTTAGATCTAGATTGGTGCTAATTTAAATCTCCCATTAAACTCCTAAATGGATCCCTCACATGCTTCATACCATATAAAAAATACACCATTATTTATAAATCCATTTAGTGGTGATAAAATAGAATATAAATCTTGTATAAATTCCCCATAAAACTATACAATTCAATGAAATTACATATGTTACTAACATTCACGGGTTCCACATAATAAATTGTGTCCCTTACATTTCTTTAGTATGAATATAAATTTTATTATAATATGATGTGAATTAGTATGTTAACCTTGTCAGTCCAAAAGGGTAATTTTAGATCAAAGCGTACATATCGTTCTCTATTAGTGTATTCAAGAATATCTTATGATTTATTTCGTAGTTGTGTAGAGTGTTATAATAAAATGAGATGGCATCCATGATAGTTTCAAAAAATGAATCTATATCATGGAGGATAAACAAATTCATCAGACCCCTGAAAAATTTCAACGCATTTGTGAGGCTGAACAACATGAGGAAATAATTGTACAAGCCATATCTACTACGTAATGTTATAAATTATATTGATTTCATGATACACTATCCATCACATTCATAATATCATAGATTATACTAGAAAAGTAGTTCTTAATTTACTATTCCAGATATTTTACTCATCCAAATGATATTTACCTTCAATTGAATGTCAAACCTGATTCGATCTTTGAACCTTCTAGCTATGGACCTAATTTCAGTAATAATAATTAGAGTGAAGAATTACAACATTATAAAATGAGTAGAGTAGTCTATAACACATTAAGCACCCTACTCCAGGTGTATAAAACAAATAGTTCTATCAGACCAAAATGTATTTTGATAGAAATAATAAAATAGGTCATCTAGAAATACCTTCAAACCATATCCTGATGATGATCATATTGTGTAATAATGTACCACTTTCACAATATATAATCATATTGATTATATTTATTAATATTCATAAATCACTTAAATTGTGTATCTAGACTCTCCAATATAGACAATATGTCTTCCGACCATGACTCTACATCCTGAGAAATTCCATCCCCTAAAAATCATGGTGCAAGATGCTTCTGAAACTCATGTCTTAAAACTTATATAGTAGTGGAAGGTCATAGAGCCTCATGCATGGTATATATAAGACACATTATTTTCTCCCAATATTGACAATCAATTCATAAATTAGGATAAATAGGTGATTACATCGGTGGTACTACAAGAGAAAATAACATTGGCTCAGGTCCCACCACCTATGGAGCATTTTTATCACAACCTTCATAGTGTATGACTCAAGGCTATCATTGTGGAATATATAAAAAATGCCAAATTCATGTCTCAAAATAGAATTTGACAACTGAAATGATCACAGAGTAACTAATAGGGATGGTACAAGACATCATATACAAATATCAAAATATATAAAGATACTACTAATCCTAGGTCTTGGTTATTTGGAAATTTATAAAACACTTGAGATACAACCAACAATACATTTCTATGGTTGGGTCAACAAAATGTTTTTTGTTTCAAGTCATACATTCCATTATATAGTGTTTCAATTGCATGTTATAAAAGAAAACACCCATTATGTTTCAATTAGTATCCCCATTTAATATAAACTTTTGAATATAATTGTTTTAATTTACCTGTTCATATATTTATTAGTAAATATTTCATGTTTTATATAGATGAATATTCTATTAAATGTTGTAAGGTACTAAATTTTATAAGTTGAAATTATCACTACATATAACTAAATCTCGTATGATTGTTTAATTAGATAGATCACCATTACCAATTTATATAGTCATACACACTATTTCAATTTCTAATTAAATCTATATAATCACAACAGACTAATGTTTCAACACTATAACCAAAGGTTAATTGTTTATACAAGTGATAATTGGCCATTTAAGGTTTCAATACCCAGATATATGATAAAACACCATTGATGTTGATGCTAAAACATTATTTAAGCAATTATTTCATTCCCTATAATTATAAATATTATGCTTTCAACACAATAATCATGAAACTATAACATTACACATGAAATGCATATATTAAAAACATATAGTGTGGAATATCCATGATATGTAAAACCTAATGTTCTTACTATGATGAAAGAAACCACACATCCTTATCATATCAATCCAAGGGAAAAATATAAAAAATATTGATAAGAAACAAAACAAATCATGTGCATAATGCAATGGTGAAATCAATAAAATTTTATTATGAATAATCCGAATTAGAAATTGTCATACCAGTTAATATGGATTTTACCTATATGATTGTTAGATAATCTTAGGAATAATCTCAATACAAAATTATGATATATTCATATTCTCGTTTCTAATAACCATAATAGCTAATATAAAAAAAGATACTAATGAAACACTTTGATTTCCAAGATCTTATTCACTCTAATATAATAGAAACCAATTTTCCACATGGATTCATGCATACCACCATGTATTCCAATGTCAACTGACTAGAAATGTGGATCTATAGTGGTATAATGGGGAGATTATACACTCTTGATTAGGGTGGAACATAGTGGTATGTAAAAATTGAATATTTGGTTGATCAATATAACAAATTAATCATTAGAAACATACATCCAAATAAAAATATACAACTTATGTGATAGAAAAAAATACTATAAGCATACCCATATACAAAATATGAATTTAATGATCCTATACAAAATTATGGAAATAAGGGATATAGAGATAAAATCATAAAATACAGGCTATAAAATTGAAAAAATATAAAAGTATATATCCAATAAAAAAAACTATAAACTAAAAAATCATTTTACATACTTCATTATAGTATAAAAATCCAATTATCTATAATAAGAATCTTTTCCTTATCCCTATTTGTTTCTATGAACTCAATACAGGTACAAATTGATGACCTAAATAGGGTATGAGATATACTAATTAGGCCACCACAAATGGTATGTAATGTTATCTAATATATAAGTATATAATGAAACAATATGTAGGTATAATAATAAACAGAGTAATTGAAGATCAGAAAATGCTTTCTCAAATAGGTTTCTTAGGGACCACTTGTATAATGCAACATACTTTGGCTATGTAGGTTAGTTTATGAATACTTAATATTTATTATTTAAAATTTATAATATCTTAGGATATATATATATTAACCAAGGCATTTTATATTGATAAAATTAATATAAGGTATGAATACATCCCAAAAAAATATTTTATTAAAGGAACTATGAATGTTTTATGTGTTTGTAATGAATTGAAGAAATCCATGTTCTTTATTTTATAAGATATATGAATCATTTAATTAATTGTTTTAAATCTTGATACCATCTTAGTAGTTATTTATAGAGAACCTATGTATTTTTCATTAAGTAATATGGACCCATCCCCCCTACAAGCCCATCCTTGGAATTTTTCATGTAATCCGGGTTATCACCCAAGGATTTGTTTAAAGTCATTTCCCTATGAATTTTTCCTTGGAATTCTAGGTAAGAAATTCAACTATCACTCATGGAATGATATAATGAACTGCCCTATGATTTAATCCATATAATTCCACATAATTAATCTATGTTTCCCTTAAGTCATAATATCATTCAACACACTAGGAAAACCCATCCAAGGAAGTCTTCATTGGAATCTAGGTGTCTCCCATAGTGTGATAAAACCAATTTACAATTACTTATAATTCAACAATCCCAATAAGCATGTTCTTGGAATTATGAGTTAGAACCCATGTGTTCATCTTTTCATGGAATACTAAAATAGTAATTGATCATAATATATCTATACAATTATACAAACTTTTCATTCAATTGTTCATTTACTTGCAGGTCTATCTATATAATGTGTGACAGGGAACACCACCCAGTGATGTGGGGACACTATTCCATCATTAAATTTCATTCAAATCATATATCATTAAATTAATTATAACATCCATACTATAAGTGGAGTGGAAAAAACCTTGTAATGATATTTAATTACATATAAATCATTTAATCATTTATCATATTTAACAACACACCGATGGGGTGGTTTCAAATATGGTTCGCTTTCACCAATGGTGATATCAGTCCACATGGATCACATAGAACATATTTAACATTTTTAATACATGAAAATAACATTATAATAAGATACCCATTTAATGTCTGGTGAACATCCCAATGAAACAATTTATAAATATATTGTCTTTTATGGAAAAACATTAATCCTCCTACCTCATATGGGTATCAAACTCTTCATCAATTTTTTTCCTCTAATAAAGACTATAACATGAGAAATTAGAGAAAAAAAAATATAGAATACTATATCCCATGAATTTTTAATTCAATTTAGTTATGTATGTGAAATAAATAATTAGGAGGTTTTAATAACATACTGGTATGCTTCCAAACTGACTTATGATGAGAGAATCAGAAACTAAATTTTGAGGTAGCTTAATTCCAACCTTTGATACCAAACTAAGCTCCCAAAATTATAGAGGAGATTATTTGTGGAAGGTAAAGAAAAATTTTGGGTTAAAAATTTATTAATGAAGGAGATAAATCAAAATTTTTCCATGTTTTATGGGGAATAGTGTTTAGCCACTTTTTTTTAAAATAGTGCACCAAATGTGAATTTAAATAACTAATTGGAAGTCTCAATGTAGGCTAGGATCATGGTTTTCAAAAATCATGTGTATCCCATGAATATAATCTATAGGCCCTCTTTAATTCCCCCAAGTTTTTTTAGCCTCAGGATGACAGTTTAATTTTTTTCCCCTCTATAGTATACTACATTACCCAACATGGTTTCAAAAAACTATGTAGCCAATGGTAGAATGTTTAAAGAAACTATATTCTAGGTATGTTTCCTTTAAAATCCAAATCTCCCAACTTCTAATGATCCATGGATTCTCTTGACACCTTCTGTATACCATTAAGAACATCTATATAGATAAAAGGAATGCTTTAAACTAAAAATTTATTAATTCATACAACATAAGAAATAATGGGTTGTTAGAGTGATTCTCAAGAGGGTGTTAAAAAATCATAATTAAGAGGGAATAATTTCTTAATCACTACCATGATTAAAATGAGTAATAACATAAACCTCTCAACTAGGGGAGAGGATATATAGGGGATCAGAATTGGCTATTTATGAACTCTTTCATGAAAACATGTTTTCCGTCTCTTATATTTTCTTTATTGTCACATTAAATAATAATAAACCTGATTTCATAAATATTTATAGTAATTTTTCATAGGTTTACATTCATAATCAATATTGAAAATATCATTAAAATACACATCAAATTTAATGATGTATCACTTTAACAAAAAAATCATTTATTGTGTTATCATTTCAATATCATTTAATTTTTAATTTTGATTTTCTTTTTTATTTAATTTTTCAAATGTAATGACACCCCCTTCAATATTTCTTTGAATAATATCTCCTATATCTATAGAAGAAGAATGATGATTTTTGGGAATTTTTCTGGCATTATATTCAATTTATATAAAATTAATATCCTATCTCATGATTTGGTCACATCATATTAGAAATCATGTTCTATCCATGTGAATACGATCATTTTTTAAGAATAAATAATTATATTGACTAACCATATGATATTTCTAGGTCATAAACCAACCATTAGAATGTCTGATGACCTCAAAACATCTGACATAGTTTCCTAGAAAATGGGGATTGGTTTCTCCGAGCTATCCTCAAACTATGAACCTTAATTTTTTTTTCAAAAACCTTCAAAAAACTTCCAGAAAATTATAAGTTCTTAAATAAAACATTTTCTAACCTTTTATATAATATAAATTAGTAAAATAACTCAAATTATGGGGGTTCAATTCTACCCATCATTGGGATTTTAATCCTTCTTAACATGGAATAGGTTCATCCATTGTTCTCAAATTATCTTATATAATTCACAAATATTTCCATGAATTTGATCATATTTCATTAAAAATAATCCAAAATGAATTGTTTTATCTCCAAAGGTCATCCCCTAACTATTAATAATCTAGAATAGTTGATTGATAAATGTTTTTTATTACTCAAGTGTAACATCATCCTAACCGATCACATGACCAAGGTTTGGTTGATACTTATTTAGATTAGATTCATTTAATAAATTATTCTTGACACAAAATCTCAGTGGTATAGATAAATTATAAAAAACATATCTAATATATTAAATAATATCAAGTCAGCCAATATACCATAAAGCCAATTTTCCACATATTCCCATGAAATGATTAACATATCTTGGTGAGACTTTGTAAAGTACATGATCATTCACATTATAAGAAAACAACTGATGATGATGAATTTCATACGATTTGTATCATCTATGTGCTATATTCATTCACTTCTAGATCAGTTGGTTATTTTTTGTATCCTCATGGATGATGTAGGGTCAAATTAGAAAATTCTCTTATAGTTTTACACAAAAAATTAGAAAATGTAAATTATGAATATAAAATTCCTCGATCTAGGAAATATGTATCTTGTCCTAATAAATATTATTTTACAACAACTCTAACAACGAGAGATGATCATCCCATGAAGCAATAATGTCCATGAAACATACCTCAAGTATGTCATACAACATGTAAATCATGAATTCTATATTGATATCCATCTAATGATGATATTTAAGGATCCTTTTTAATTTTGTTATGAGATCCTCTTATAGGGAGTTCCTAATATGAGAAGTAAATCTCGGATAATTAGCAGAGATAATCAAAATGGGTACTCTTTATAGCTTTAACATGACTTAAATATATAACTTATCTATATATTCTACCATATTGGACTCTTAGGTTGGGAAAAAAATTTAATCTATATTTTTTGATGAAATATCACCCAACATTCATCTGGTTTTGTAAATCATATTTGATAAACCACTAAAAGAATCAATATATATATGTACCCATATCCAAATAGGAATAGTAATAGTTTGTAGCATCTCAGTTAGCCCTTGATCCTTAGTCTTGACCTAATAAAAAGTTAGTAATTTTTTAATATAATTTTTAGTATATATATTAATAGGTAACCCCCATGAATAATATTTCATCACCTTGTGCATTTTTTGAATGCAAGGTTGAATAGACCTTTTTGAATTGTGATATGATGAAGTAATTTGTTCATGGAAATATTGATGAACCACAATTTGGCTTCAAAAACAAAAATATCAATTCTACATACTGGGTCTAACTTACCATAGTCTCCCCACCATTTTAGATTGATTAAATGGTGTTGGAATTAGGATATTATTATTGATCCTCTTTGAACCAATCTATTAAATCCAAAACAATAGTGGTCTAGAAGAAAATTGATTCCACATTTTTTTAGTATATTCTAGATTCATATCAACAATAACAATAATTTTTTTTATTAGTCTAGGTATTTTCTGACATATTCGCTATAATATTTATAATTAGAGAATTATTCACAGAATTTTGTATCCTATATTTATATTTAATGTGGAATTCAAACATATGAAAATAATTCACTACGGAAAAAATGGGTATTTGCGACGTGAATAAATATCGTCGCAAATAGTCTCATTAAAAACTTATTTGCGACGGGGATATTTACCCGTCGCAAATAATTAGGCTTTTGCGACGGGATTGCTTTCCCCGTCGCAAATAGTTTTCCCGCGATGCGCGCCAAATCGCGGGAAAACTATTTGCGACGGAAATATTTTCCCGTCGCAAATAACCGGCGGCGGTAAAAGGTATTTGTGACGGGATTATTTTCCCGTCGCAAATAGGACATTATTTGCGACGGGACCCGTCGCAAATAACTATTTACCCGTTGACCGTAATAAATGCGGGCTAAGGTATTTGCGACGGTACCCATCACAAATAGTATTATTTGCGACGGGAATCCCGTCGCAAATGGACCCGTCGCAAATAATCTAACCTATAAATACCCCCATCCATTTTTTTCAAATCATTCGCATTCTCTATCTTCTCCTACTCTCAAACTTTTGTTTCTAAAGTTGAGTTTTTCTTCAGTTTAATTTTTTTCTCCGGAGCTGATATTAAAGTTTTGAAGAACGATCAGAGCAGATCAATTTTCAAGGTATTTATGTTCATTTTAATTTAATATTTATTTATAATTTTTTATTAGTTTCAATTATTCTTAATTAGTTGTAATTTAATTATGTTTACATTGTTTTCTTACTTAATAAATTTAAATTATTAGTATTGTTCATAGTTAATGGTAATTAGGAATAATTATTAATAATTTTTAATAATTAAGAATAAATATTAATAATTAGTAATAAATACAAATAATTAGGAATAATAACATTATTAAATTATTAGTATATTTTATTATTAATATTAAAATAATATAATTTTTTATGTATATACAATTCTCTTTTCATCTGTGTGTTTACTGTATTCACATGTATTATTTGTATGTGGAGATAGAAAACGCACAGATGAAAGAAGAATTGTATATAAATCAGAAAATTATATTATTTTAATATTAATAATAAAATATACTAATAATTTTATTATTTGTAATTATTGGTAATTATTCTTAATTATTGGTAATTATTCATTTAATTACTAATAATTAGGAACAATTATCAATAATTATTAATAATTAAGAATAATTAGTAATAATTAGTAATAATTACCAATAATTAGTAATAATTAGTAATAATTAGTAATAATTATCAATAATTAGTAATAATTAGTAATAATTATCAATAAGTAGTAATAATTACCAATATGTAGTAATAATTACCAATAATTTGGAAAAATTACCAATAATTAACAATAATTAGTAATAATTTGTAATAATTTCCAATAATTACCAATAATTAGTAATAATTAGTAATAATTACCAATAATTACCAATAATTGCCAATAATTACCAATAATTACAAATAATTAGGAATAATTAGGAATAATTAGGAATAATTAGGAATAATTAGGAATAATTAGTAATAATTAGGAATAATTAGTAATAATTAGGAATAATTAGTAATAATTAGTAATAATTAGTAATAATTAGTAATAATTAGTAATAATTAGTAATAATTAGGAATAATTAGTATTAATTAGGAATAATTAGTATTAATTAGGAATAATTAGTAATAATTAGGAATAATTAGGAATAATTAGGAATAATTAGGAATAATTATGAATAATTAAGAATAATTAGGAATAAATAGGAACAAGTAATACTTACCAATAATTTGGAATAATTACCAATAATTAACAATAATTTGTAATAATTTGTAATAATTACCAATAATTACCAGTAATTAGTAATAATTACTAATAATTACCAATAATTACCAATAATTACCAATAATTACCAATAATTAGAAATAATTAGGAATAATTAGGAATAATTAGGAATAATTAGGAATAATTAGGAATAATTAGGAATAATTAGGAATAATTAGGAATAATTAAGAATAATTAGGAATAATTAGTAATAATTAGGAATAATTAGTAATAATTAGTAATAATTAGTAATAATTAAGAATAATTAAGAATAATTATTTATAATTAGTAATAATTAGTAATAATTAGTAATAATTAGTAATAATTAGCAATAATTAGGAATAATTAGGGATAATTAGGAATAATTAGGAATAATTAGGAATAATTAGGAATAATTAGGAATAATTAGGAATAATTCGGAATAACTAGGAATAATTAGGAATAATTACCAATAATTACCAATAATTACCAATAATTAGCAATAATTAGCAATAATTAGCAATAATTACCAATAATTACCAATAATTAGCAATAATTAGAAATAATTAGCAATAATTACCAATAATTACCAATAATTAGCAATAATTAGTAATAATTTGCAATAATTAGTAATAATTAGGAATAAGTACCTAAATTTAGGAAAAATTAGGAAAAATATGAAAAATTACCAATAATTAGGAAAAATTATCAATAATTAGTAATAATTACAAATAATTAATATTAATTACCAATAATTAGTAGTAATTACCTATAATTAGTATTAATTACCAATAATTAGTAATAATTAGGAATAATTACCAATAATTAGTAATAATTACCAATAATTAACAATAATTAGTAATAATTGACAATAATTACCAATATTTAGTAATTATTAACCATACTTACCAATAATTACCAATAATTACCAATAATTACCAATAAGTGCCAATAATTACCAATAATTGCCAATAATTACTAATAATTAGTAATAATTACGAATAATTAGTAATAATTACGAATAATTAGTAATAATTATGAATAATTAGTAATAATTACGAATAATTAGTAATAATTACGAATAATTAGGAATAATTACCAGTAATTAGTAATAATTACCAATAATTAGTAATAATTACCAATAATTAGTAATAATTACCAATAATTAGTAATAATTAGGAATAATTATCAATAACTAATAATAATTATCAATAATTACTAATAATTAGAAATAATTAGTAATAATTAGCAATAATTAGTAATAATTAGCAATAATTAGTTATAATTAGTAATAATTACTAATAATTAGTAATAATTAGTAATAATTAGGAATAATTAGTAATAATTACCAATAATTAGGAATAATTAGTAACAATTAGGAATAATTAGTATTAATTACCAATAATTAGTAATAATTATTATTAATTACCAATAATTATTATTAATTACCAATAATTAGTATTAATTTCCAATAATTAGTATTAATTACCAATAATTAGTATTAATTATCAATAATTATTAATAATTACCAATAATTACCACTAATTACCAATAATTACCAATAATTACCAATAATTACCAATAATTACCAATAATTACCAATATTTTCCAATAATTTCCAATAATTACCAATAATTACCAATATTTTCCAATAATTACCAATATTTACCAATATTTTCCAATAATTACCAATATTTACCAATAATTATCAATATTTACCAATAATTAGGAATAATTACCAAAAATTATGAATAATTACCAATAATTTGGAATAATTACCAATAATTTGGAATAATTACCAATAATTTGGAATAATTACCAATAATTTGGAATAATTACCAATAATTTGGAATAATTACCTTATTACATTATTTGTATATTTTATTATTAATATTAAAATAATATAATTTTCTATATTATATATAATTCTCTTTTTTTCTGTGTGTTTTCTGTCTCCACATGTAATATTGGCATTCTTTTTCAAAATTATCAACCTACTCGCCAATGGAGAGGTGAAAGTGAATGCCAATATTACATGTGGAGACAGAATGTTAAACACACAGATGAAAGGAGAATTGTATATAATATAGAAAATTATATTATTTTAATATTAATAATAAAATATACTAATAATGTAATGATGTTATTATTATATATTTAATATTTATGAAAAAAATTATATTAGTATTATTAAAAAAAATAAAAAATCAATATAATATTAAAATTATCAATATTTGTAACAGGTTTTACTTTATTCTCAATATATTCAATCCTTGCTTGAGTGTTTTTTCTAACAAATTATTCAAAACCAGTAATGCTTTTATATTTTATAGAAAAATATGGAACAACGAGGTCGTCAACAGTCATTATTAGATGACCGCATATGGATAAATCAACGTAGAAATCCAAATGGTTCTGGTTTAAATCCAGTATATATAGAGGGTGTGGAGATTTTTTTATCATTTGCGGCATCAAATCCAGAATTTGTTTCAGAAGGAAAAATAAAATGACCTTGTAGAAAATGTGCATTGAGTACGTTTGACACGTATGAAAAAGTGGGGGAACATCTCTTGCGTTTTGGTTTTCAAGCAGATTATGTTTTTGGTATCAAAACGGTGAATGCAGTTCCAGAGCAGGTGATACCAACTTGATTCCGGATCCATCCCAGTTTCAAGATTTAGTACATGATGTTGCAGGTTTATCTGTTCAACATACAGAAACTCCGGCTGATATAGCTTCAAATCCTGAGTTGGGACCGTCTGAATTTTATGAGTTGTTGAAGTCTGCTGAGGATGCATTATATCCTGGCTGCAAGATGAGCAAATTAGAAGCAGTTGCAAAATTTATGGCTATCAAATCAGATAACGGAATGTCAAACACCTGTTTTGACCAGATATTTTCATTGCTGAAAGCACTGTTACCCGAAGGAAATGTTTTACCTACAAATTACTATGAAAGTAAGAGGCTGGTTCGAAATTTGGGACTTACTTGTCAGAAGATTCATGAATTTTCAAATGACTGCATTTTATATTCTGGGGAAAATGAGTCGTTGGATAGTTGTCCCACATGTGGGCAACTGAGAAATAAAGAAGGACAACACTGGAAGTCTGGTTTGATTCCTGTAAAACAGTTGAGATATTTTCCGCTTACATCCAGACTTTAGCATTTATTCATGTCTAAGAATACAACGACAATGATGTCATGGCATAAAGAGAATATTTCAACCGATAAAAGCTTGAATCATCCAGCCGATGGTGATTCATGGAAACATTTTGATAGAGTGCATCCATCCTTTGCTTTAGAAGCTAGAAATGTTCGACTAGGCCTTTCCAACAGGAGCAGGAGCAAATGCGTCAACAGCATGAGGAGGAGCGTCGACGCCAGCAGCAGCTGTACGAGGAGCAGGCGAGTCGGTGGAAGCAGCAGCATCAGGAGTAGATGGGGTACATGCGCCGACTCACTCATGCTTTAGGGATGGAGTTTCCTCCACCACCATCTGCAGATCCCGCACCTCCCCCCCTCCTTCAGATTAGAGTTTGTATTTCTGTTATAAAATTTGTGAAATCAAAATATTTTTTTTTCTATTCGTAGTTTCTGTCTCATTATAAAATATTAATAATATTATATTTTTAAATAACAATATTAATATGAATAATAATAATATTTATATTTTATAATATTAAATTTTATATATATATAAAAATTTTATATATATATTAAAATTATATATATATATATAAATTATATATATATATTAAAATTTTATATATATATTAAAATTATATATATATATTAAAATTATATATATATATTAAAATTTTATATATATATTAAAATTTTATATATATAATAAAATTTTATATATATAATAAAATTTTATAATATTATAATTTAATTATATTTTTTGTAATACTTGAATTATTTTAATATTTGAATGTAAAATAATTCTATTATTTTTATATTACTTAAAATTACTTATTAATATTTTTTTATTTATGAATTATAATTGTAATATTATTATATTAATTAAATCATTTATTAATATTCTATTATTTTTTATTTTTGAATTATAATTCTACTATTATTATAGTAATTAAAATAATTTATTATTTTCATTTGTAAATTATAATTCTATTATTATATTAATTAAAATAATTTATTAATAATTTTTTTTATTTTTTATAGTATTTGCGACGGGATACTATGCCCGTCGCAAATACCAGTATTATTAATAGTTTTTATTTTTTTTTAAAATAGTATTTGCGACGGGATACTATTCCCGTTGCAAATACTAGTATTATTAATTTTTTTTTTTTAAAATAGTTTTTGCGATGAAACCGTCGAAAAAACTATTTTAAAAGTTTTTTATTAAAATACGGAATAGTATTTGCGACGGCGATAATGACCGTCGCAAAAAAAGGCTTTAGCGACGGGCCAGTCGCAAATAAGTGTAGTTGCGACGGCGTTTTCAGCAACGGGCTATTTGCGACGGGATCCGGTCGCAAATGGCCCCTCGCAAATACCTGTTTTTCTAGTAGTGATTTATCATTTGTTATTGCTTCTAGTTAAAGGATTACTTTGAAAAGTTGTTCTTCAATTTCCTATGTTTAGTGAAGACTATAAATTTTTTCCATATATAAAGTGTCCCCCTTTTTTCTAGGAATGTACCACTCCTTCAAATTCATGGTCATGTATTAGATAACTCATTTAGTGTCTTCTCTACTATCACAGTCCATATACCACCAAATGATCTTCGAGTATGACGAAACAACATAATAATAACCCATATGCTTCAAAATAGACAATATAACCGTAGCCTTATTCTTAAAAGGTGATTATATATGTGGATTAATGATTATATTTTATCTCTAGGAAGGATTTCATCTGTTTATCAAAAAATTCCAAAGGAATCCCCTTATGTGTCCATGCACTCATAAGAGAAGAAAGGTGTAAAATATCCTGATAATGTGATGATAATGGAAAAAATACAATATATTATGTAATGTTAAATAAATTCATATAGAGATACCCAGAAATAAAATCATTGATCATTACATAGTCAATTGATATTCTTACTTTTGAAATTATTTGACCAAGGAAATGAACATATTGAATCTAGAAGTCTCACAATGAAAATTTTGTGAATGTTCAATGATCATGTAATTTTATAAAAAAATAACAATGTTCCCCCCATGGTAATTACAGTTCAGAAAGTAAAACAATATAAAATAAAAAATTTCTAGAATAAAATAATAATTGTACTTTTGGATGATATATTTCATCATAGCCATGAAAAATAAACGTGAATTTATTAAATAAAAGAGAATGGCCACATATTAATAATTTCTATGTTGAATTTTATATGTTATCATATGAATATCATGTTTTTGAACTCTGATTTGATATTATAATAATAATACAAAAATATTAGAGAACTAGTTGGATCTCTTCAATTTATCAAATAGACAATCAGTGAAAGGAAGAGGATAGAGATCCTGAATCATAAAATGGAGTAGTCTATGATAATTAATACATACTCGGTTTAAACCATACTTTTTATATATTATTTGAACATTAGAATATAATGGTAATTTTCAAGGTCTGATAGAGCCATTTCCTTCCAATTCATGGAGCTAGACCTTTAATTCTCATTGTTCGATTAGAGCTGTTATATAAATGATGGAATAGAAATAATAATTTTTTCTTGAGATTATATTGATAATAGATTTGATTTCCCAATGAGGTGGTATCCTTGATACATCATTTGGAAGGAAATACAGGTATTGTTCTACTACAACTTGATGATTATTTTTTATCAATTTCATCTATTATAGAGAATTTATGTGCTGCCGACTAGCCAAGGATTACACTCTCTAGTGTTTGTAAATGTCTTGCTTTTTATGTGTTAATTTCTGTATCCCTATTGCATAGATGAATGGTTCCATCAAGGTATGTAAATATATATTTCCAGGAATATAAATGAATGTGATATTTAAATTCAATAATCTAATACAATCTAAATATCTGGTAAAAATATACATCTCTACGACCACCAATTCATATAGAAACTGCA
Source organism: Viscum album (assembly GCA_963277665.1). Classification (NCBI taxonomy): domain Eukaryota; kingdom Viridiplantae; phylum Streptophyta; class Magnoliopsida; order Santalales; family Viscaceae; genus Viscum; species Viscum album. The sequence continues at coordinate 1,185,749,067 of OY728121.1, read as the reverse complement.
CCATATTAATTAGTTTGGAAGATTCTAGGAACTAAAATTCTCTATAATACATATACCAAATAGTTTTTATAATTATAATATTTTCATCCATTATATTAATATGAAATAACTATTTTTTGACCACATAAAAAAATAAATCACAATAGAACATTATTGGAATTTAATAACAATTTGACAATACAGTACTAGTGTGTATTCATTTTTCTAATACATGATACCTAACACTAATCAGATAAACCCAATATGATGAGTCAAAATCAAACATAATAGAATTATATAAAACTTTTTGTAGTGAAACTACCGGTGTAATGATATGAAAAACAAATAATAATAATTTATATCTATTAATGATATGCATGTCATTTTATGACATGTTATATCTCTTTACTAGCATCCTGACCTAAGGACGAACCAAATTGATACCATTTATAGTGTGTATATCCAATCCATTCATTCTGGATATCTTATATGTCCTGATAACTTTAGGATACATTACCCATAAACTAAATTTTGTAAATAAATGATGATGGTTTAACACAAGAAAATGAGGGGGGAATTCTACATTTGAACATATACACACAACCATACAGAAAAAAATTATGATTTAGAGGGAATAATAAATGTAAGTTACTACTATATAAATTTTAATTAGTGAATTTTTTTTTAAAACAATCCAATGAATCATCATGAAAAAATTAAATAAAAAAACAAAATCAAATGAACAAAAATAACAAAGAATCATATGTAGTGAAAAAATTATAAACAATGGTGGAACCACTCTAACTCCAATAATGGACCATGTGAGAATGCTCCATCATTAAGAATTCATGGAATAGACAACTAAGGTGACCCACTAGTGATGTATGAATTAAATATCTATACTTTATCTTGGAAGAAAAAACATATGTTTGCACTGAGGTGCATATGTAGTTATGAGTAAAAAACCCTATAGAAAACTCCAAGAGACATGTACTAAATAAAATAAAGGGAAAATAAAATATATCTAATAGTTTTATGAAATATTATGAGTGAAAAATAAAATTTAAAAAAAATTATACAAACCGAAATAGATATATAAATTTTAACAAAGTAGTTCTAAACTATAGATTTGAGGATCAAAAAATTTATTTTCATCAAAAAAATATTTTATTTTAAAATAATAGGGAATATATAATCCTATAATCTTTCCATATAAATTCACTGATTCTAGTCACATAATCTTGTAAACCTGGACCTCCCATAATGTTTTCATATTCTAGGTGACTTCTATCTATGATCTATTCATATTTATTTAATTTAAACCATCATGGTCTGAAAATATCACATATCAACGTGAATACAAGCAACAATTCAAAACATGGACCTCCTAAATTGTCATGTGATCAGGGAAAATATTATCCATGATCCAATTTTCTGATTAATAAGAATAAATAAAACACCAAGGACACCTAGAAAACCCATAAAAACCACTTTTATTTTCAAACTGCTTAAATTTTCCAAAAAAATTATTTTTTATTCCAGGTGGTGTCACTCACATATACAAAAACAGGATAGGAAAAAACTATAAGTAATTATTGTATTGTTTTATTATATTTTTGAATATATTGTTTTTATTCAATGAAAACATATTTTTTCATATCTATTAAATAGTCCACATTCCAAGAAATAGTGGTAGGTGGAAAAAACCAACTTTTTATACATTTCAAATAATGGTTTTTAGACACTATTGTATATATAAACACATCCTCTTATATACTTATAAAATAAAATGATAAAATAATTAAAAATCATATTATATAATAGATAAGGGTATAATATCTCAAAGCTATGGATTCTTCGAAGAACAAACGAGATGAACCATGATGGGATGTAAGAACATAGTCATATAAATTGATTTATGTGATATGTTTTTTGAAGAATAATTAAAAATGATGTTTTTTCATATATTATTATTGAAATTTTCTTGGGGGAACCATATAAATCCATATCCATGGTCTCTAGAGGATGAATGTGGAAATTTGATCACATTTCCCACTTTATTTAAATTTCAGTAAAAATAATTTCCCATCATGTAGTATGGCTACATGGTTTAAAAAATAATTCACTATATATTTGAAGTGTATTAGTCCAAATATATTTCAATGTCACATGGTTACCTACACAATTTTTCCCAACCATGTGCTAATTTTTCATCTACCCAGTGACCCAAAAAAAATTTCATTTTTTCTTGGAAACAAGAGCATGGTTTATCCTATTCATGCTCAAACTACACACAATAAAAAATTCTTGAAATACTTTCTAAAAGCATCTCGTATCTTATCCAAAACATTCATTATATTTTTATAATAAATTAAATTGACAAATATAAAAAACAAAGGATGTTAAAATATTTCTATGATTATTCTCCATGAATCATGATGATTATATCAAGAATATACACCATTTTCTATGGTATATACTTTTCATTTGGAATTACATTCCCCTCTATCCTAACATGTGGGGAAATCTTATTTTCATATGATATTTTTAATAAGAACATTTTCCTCCACTCATGTTTACTCTTATTCATATCATTATCCCATGATGAGATGTTGAATTGTTTTCTTTTGTTGAGAGAATGAACTCATCCATTTTAAAAACATACATTCCCCAGGTTAAAATGATGAGTAAAAATTATGGAATCTATAAAATGGAGTCTATTTTAGATGAATTATGTGAAGTGTTCACGGGTTTCATACCCTCTGATGCTTCTATATCAGATTGTCAAAGACACTAAACCTTCCACTCTTGGGATTATGTAATTATTATGAGTTATATATTTTAAATTATGTGGATTATGTAAAATAAGGAGATATATATCTTTGTTTATAACACATGGTATCATGACCTGGTCTAATGTATGCAATTTTATCATTGGAACTAAAAGTGTTGGTCTAGGGTGCCTAAAACACCATGTGGGAAACTAAATCATCTTTTTATCCATTATTAATTCATTAATGTTATGGGTAATAGTATAAAATTTTCACAACCCAATGTGTTCCAAAACATAAATTACATCATGTACTATTTAAATTATTAGTATTAAGGGATGTAGTTTTATTGAAATAAGGGGATACCTTCTTCTTAATTCTTATGGAAGATGTGTCATCCAATTTTTTTCAAGCTTCTTATACTATATTGATTATTATTTCAAGATGAAATATATTCCATAGAAATTATAAAAGTGTCTATTTTATATTTATCATGTCAAGATTTTACTTGGGTATAATATATATTCCTAAATATTACTTCCAAAACTACACAATTTCAATACAATGTTCCTCTTGGATATTCAAAATATTTCACATTATCATCATATAATTACTTCATGTTCTAAACAATTTTTTCATGTATCATAAATTATTCTGGTAGAAAATATCATTAGAATTTATTCTCTTGGATTTAAACTATAAATGGGTGTTAATGACACTGATAATAAAATCCAATAAATGAATAAATTCTTGATAAAAATTCATAAATAATAATTTATCACAAAAATCTATTATAATTACTCTTTATTTAAGGAATATATTATATTACATTCTGAAAATGGATTTTTAAAACACCACCCAACATAAATTATGAATTTAATTAGAAATTTTGGTAACAAGTGTATTACTTAAATTTAATTTGTTTTTTATAACCAATAGGTCTCTCCCTGTTCCGACCAATTTATTAGGTGATAAATTTCCCCTTCTGTCTACCTTTTTCGCCCTTTTCCTGTAATTGATCTAGAATATTGGGAGGTGTTTCTTCATACTGATTTCAGTTAACATCACTCTTCATCACAATATTTTTCTTACCCATAAATTCATCATTGTTTTTGGTTTTATGCATATGTAATTAAATGATTTATTTCAATAGATCATGAATAAATCCTAACTTATGATAGTGATTTCATGTGGGGATTTTAGAAGATGTCTTGAGAGGGCATATTCGAAACTCTATTCACCACATTCAATAATGTATGTTTCAAGTTATTTATCATTAGGGTTTTGAGAAATTTTTATGAAATTTTTAATTTTATTAGGTGATTAATTTACTTATTTTTCATGTAAAATTATTGGGTGTGTTTCAGGAGTGGACTACACCCTTTTACATGAGGTTTGATGTGTGAATGGAATTGGGTGAGATAATTGGATTTATGATATTTATTTTAAATTTTAAAAATAATTATAATTTTTTAATTAATTATCAAGAGTTTAATAACAATTAAATAATTTTTTAATTAATTACATAGGATTTTTGAACTTGAGAGAAGAGAATAGAAGATGAATCATTGTTTATGTGGGCTTAGGAAGTGATGTTTGTGAAATCGGGTAAAAGGAATTCCCATATTTTACGTGGATGGCCTTGTCATTATTGTCACTCTTGGGTATCAAGTTGTCTCATTTTAATGTCACATTGTTGTTATATATATCTACATTTTTCAGGATCGATGAAATTCCTCCGTAAAATGGGATGTACTCTCATCAGCATAATAGTCAATATATATCATATAGATTACTAAATGGTTTGATGGAGGTTTCTTGGTCAAATGAGTATTTTTGTAGCTATTTGTAGTTTTCTCGGTGGGTTGAATATGTCTTCAATGATAAAATTGTATTTATCTTTAAAATGTTATTATAAAATTTATGTGAATTGAAATAATAAATTCTAAAGAAATAGGTAATTTAGTAAACTAGTTTTAAGTTGACATTTAAAAAACTGATGGTGTTTTGTAGTGATTTATTTACACATATTAAGAAAATGACATATATAGAGTAAAATGGGGAGTGAAGCATTTTTAAAATTTATTTAAGGGAATTTTGGCATGGTTTCCAAGAAAAATATATATGGGAATGGAATGAGTTTTTTTATGTTAGACCCCATGTGGATGATTCTCAATTTTTCTTATATATAATTTGGTTGTTCTAGTTTACTTTTTTGACTGGTTGTAGATTATGTTTACTTTTAATGTTTTTGGTTATGTGTGTATCCCACTGAGAACATTATAATGGTATGAATGTGGTGGGTTTATTCAAATAGAGTTAAAAGAAAAATATAAGGATGAAATGCGTCTAAAAGACCATATAATTTTTTGATGGATTCCATAACTATAATAACTAGTTGGATTTGAGATGTGGAAATGTGAACAAAGACCACAAGTGTGGTATCCATCTAACATTGAGATATTGGGGACCTTGGTTGCTTCCATAATGCTACGAATACACTAGATAATGGTGCATGTGATATATGGATATATATGATTGATGGATCCACCATTGGGCCAGATGCTTATGTGTATACCAGTATGGTTGTAGTAAAAAATTTAAGGTTGTGTGTTCCCTTGGCGTACATATACTATGTGATATTGGCTCATGAATACGATCATCATGGTTTAGTTTCATTATGAAATTCTATTCAGGTTGGTCACATTTTCCACTAATATATAAATTGATATATGGTACTCCTTGGACATACTACTTGGATCTGGCCTCCATTCATAGTACATGTTTGGAATACCTAATTTTTTTTTTCAGTGGATTCAAATGTGATAATGATTTACATTTCCTTTTATATGATCCTTAGAATTATGGATAGGTTATTTAAAACTCCCACTTGGACTCTTGTATTGTTTTGGATTTTGTTTTACATTCTCTTAGGAATCACTAATAGGGGATGAGTCAATCAAACAAATCTTATAAGATATGTTTTGATTGCCTCGTTCAGGGAATTGGAATTAAGGACCTAGAAATCGAACAACCTAGTAATCCTCTTGGATCAGTTTGTAATTACATGGGCATACTCCTAAGATTCAAATATTATACCATGTGAGGTTATAGAGTTTCTCCTAGGATCCATCCATTGAACCATATACTTCTAAAATAAAAAATACTAGTTTATAGGAATTGTTAATCAGAAAAATAAAAGTTGTCATGAGTTAGTGACATTATTATAGAAATATTATAATTTTATAAATGAGGTAAGATAGCAGGTATTGGATTTTTTTAGGATTTAGTCCCCTTGGGTGTTCACTCATGTTTAGAGGCAATTGATACAGGTAAAACTAGGTATAATTGTGGTTAAATGTGCTCTAGTTGATAACATATAACCTCTTATTTATGTTTGATGTCATTATATGTTTTGTTTATAGGTGGGGTGATACAAGGGAATGACTACTATTTAATATATGTATTTATTACACATCCACATGATAAAAAATAACATAGTATAATTGATTCAGTATAGATTCTTACATGGGTAATGGACTCACCCCTTACCCATGTACAAGACATTAATTTCAATGTAATTGGGTAGAAATTCTTGTTTTTTCTCATGGAACAAGTACTAATTTTATTTGGGATCATGTTATAGGTCTATCATGTTGTGTAGGATGGGTGATCGATATGGTGGATTATATGATTTTCGTTAAAGGATAGTTTTTTTAGTATTTTTTTAATATGTATTGTCCAGATAGTTTTTTTATAACATATGATTCATGTAATGCCATGTTTATCTATGACTAATCAATTATGTACTACTACATAGTGTAGATAAACTTAATACATTCGGTTATGGACATTATAAGATTTTAGGGATCTCGGTTTTATAACTACATGTTTTTGGGAAATATGTTATATGAACAAGTCTTGAAAATTTTTGATAGATTTATTCATAACCATTAGGAATTATAATGAATAGAATAGTATCCTTGTGATAATATTAATCCCTTTTCTCATTATTAGTAGGCTCTTGTATATTTGAATTTGTAACTGAGGTCATGTGGTGGCCACTACTTATGATACATTTTTCTGTCTTGGGTGTGGCATTACAAAGTTGAGTACGATCAAATTTTGGTATGGGATAGTGTTAGATAGTGATGGAGTCAGTTTTTAGAAATGAAAAATTAGATTGGTGATTTTACCAAATTCTATAATTGTATGAGTCATATTCAAATTCTATAATAGTAATTTTGATTTTTCTAAAGGTCATGTGGTTTTTATAAGATTTATTCCTTTCTTCATAAGAGCCATTTCATTTCCAAAATTCCTTCTCAATAATGTAATGTAGAATTCAATAATGGTGGCATGTATTTATAAGGGTAAAATGTGATTTCAGAAGAATATTTTGAGACCTCATAAGGTTAAGTTGAGTTTATTATGGTTCTTCCCTTTATTGAATTATTTATATTGGGTTTTTCCAAAATCCATTTGTCATTTTATTAGGTTCTTTTTGTCAATATGGTATTTTTTTCTAATTGTAAAATCCATTACGGTAGTGAAACATTGCTACTTCTCAATTTTATCAAAAATAAAATTTCATAAATTAAATCTATACTCTAAATCATGAAATCATTAGAATTTATAATTTTTTAGGTAATATTATTACCCTCCAATAAATGATTTAATAAATTATTTAAGGGACTTAAATGTTTTTAAAATATTATAAATTTTTATGAATAATTTAAATTAATTTTAAGATTTAGTTAATCTAATTTTTAAGAAATTTTACATTTAATGACATCACATTATGTGGATTATATTATTTTATATTTAAAATTTTCCTCCCATTCAAGACATATTGAATTATCAACCCCAAATGAGACGAACCCTTCCATTTGAATTTGGTTCACACCCAACCATAGGATTTCATTTTCCTTTATAATTAATATTCTTGTGATCATCCCTTCATCTACTTATAATTGTGTATTGTACCCTTGGATCATCAGGTCATGGTTGTTGATCCAAAAAATAATATCTCTCATTATTTATCTAAATTGTGGAATTATCATGTTGTGATTTTAGTTAGATTAAATTGTATTAATTAATCGAAAATAAATATACAAATTTTAGTAATGAAAATTGAAAAAAAGAGTGTATCACATGGGCCTTATTTTATATATTAGTATTATTGATAGTTAATGTTTGATGTTTTTTTGTATGTTCAATATAGTGTTATAAATTACATGTTGCCTATGGCTTTATTTCTACTAAAAAATAGTTCTATTTTTGGGATCACCTATAAAAAAACTCTCATATGTACATAAAAATATATAGTTGGTAATGAATGGGTTTATTTGATAATATAGAATGGTTATGTTTTTTATGATACCGATGAATAATAATTATTAGAAAGGGAATGATAAGAAATTATTTCTGACATATTTACTAAATGTTTTTGATATGGGTTTTTGTGATGAATTTTGTTTCTTTGACATGAATAAATGTATTTGGAAATAAATTGTGTATATTTTTTATTGGAAAACATGGTTATTTTGGTTTTTATGGGGGGTCTGTTTGATGGATTTTATAGTGGTTATTGTAATGTGTATGCAAGAATGTTATTGGGATGTATAATGGAGTTCTTTTTGGGTTGTGTTAGCTTATTCATAGTGGTATGAAATGAAATGAAAATAACTAATATGAGATGTAAAGTGTGTTTGAAATTATTAATGGTGTTTTTGGAAGATGTTAATAATAGATGAGAATATTTAGTGACTGGGATAAAAAGTATGGATGATTAATGAATGGTTTGTTGTAAAATATAGATTGTATAGATTATTGAATATGATATTGATAGTTAATTGTAAATCAAAAAAGGGTTTAATATTATGCTTAAGGTGAAATAGTGCTTGTTGTTGTTGCTATTTTTAGGGAAATAAAGGGGCGTGTTGATGTTATAAAAGATTAATATATTGTTAGAAATTGTTTTATGTGGTGTGATGATGGTTATAGATTATGATAATGTTGTTTTATTAAATCCCTTTAGTTGTGATTGTGTTCATAGTTGAGATATCTATGTTATATTTTCCTTGTGATTTCATGTAAACACAAAATAATCAAAATAACCTTATTAATTTTGAGATATTTTTTTTGTTATAAGTGTCTTCCATAAAAATATAGGTTGGGGAGTAAATGGATAGATAAATACACACTATTCCCCACTGTCTTATGAATATGGTATGACTATAATGGTTTATGGATTATAAGAATGTATTTTGATCACTAAAAATATAAAAATTGAATTATGAAATTGTTATGCGATGGTGATGCGGTATGTAGTGGGGTTAGTGAATACTTATAGAAGGGTGTGAGAATGATGTCAATAATGTTCATGATACCCTAATATAATGGATATATGGTGTGTCGTTGATATTTTTATATTTATTACATTACATTGGATTTATATGTATGTAGTTATGATGTTGATATGTGATATGTTGATATGTGTATTTTGTAATAATGAAATGGATGGGATGGGGGTTTAGGATTTGTTATAGGGGTGTGAGAGTAACAACCTGGTGGTTTTGTTGAATAGGGTGAAGTTTATTCATATTCTTATTATTACTTATCTATATTTGGATGAAATTTTCATAAGTAGGCCTTTGTTTGGATAGTTTAATTAACCTAGCATGTTGGTTATACTATATAATCATTGGGGAATAAATATTCTTCTTCCACATATTCATGAGAGACCATTAGGAGGATCCTACTAAGTATACATGCATTATCACCCAGGTGTATGTAAATCTATCTTATAGGATTCCAAAATGCATTTGGTGAGTTATTTTGATATAAATATCTAAAATATATGATTTTTTACAGTTACTACCAATGAGTTTTAATTATAATTTTATTTTTTTATTCTATATTTATGGAACTTCTATGCATCACAATCATTGGTGGTATTGAATTGATTTTCATTCATTTTGTTGATTAGTGGGTATAATTTTATATTCCTTATATTTATGTGTTTATTTCCTATATTATTCACGATTTATATACATAGTGGTTGTCAAAAATACATGGCATATTGGTTGAGGGATCAATGGGTTATTATCATCTATTATACCAGCCAATGAGGTATTTCTAATGAAGTCGAGTGAAGTTAAAGTGTTATCAATGAAAATGATGAAAAGTAAATAACTAGATAGTAATTCATAGGACATTAAGGAAGTTTTTTTAGTCAAACATAGGGTGTCATATAGAAATGGAAACTATGTGGGATATAAAGTACCATGACCCACTATGATAAATTGAAAGTACATTAAACATATATATAACTATAATATATATAATATTTGTTATAGGGTAGATACCTAGGATAGGAATATGAATTTTTTCCTATATTAACTTGTGATTGAATTGGGGTGATTCTTATAATAGTTAAAATTAATTTTATTAAATAACATTGTGAAACATTACATGTACGTGGATCAGGGATATATTTAACACTAGTGACCTATGTTATAGTTATGAGTATACAAATGTGGATATTTAATGTTCTCATTGTAATTATTTACTTATTTTTGGTGTTTTTGATTGGGAATTTACTTATATTGTTAGTTGATTACTGTTATTATTGGTTTAAGTATGTGGTTCAATGAATTCTAATATTTTTGTGGTCTCATGTGTTTGTATTATCTAAAGGTATAAAAGTTTATGCTAATTTTAAAACCTAATAATTAATTGTCAAAACTTTATGTAGATGATAAATTGAATCCTTGGTATTGTCAAAACCGTAGTTATGATTTTTGATATTTTGGGTATTAAACATGGATCATTCTTCACAAATGTTTACATGTTGATACCCTAAAGGAACTTGGTTATGAAGTCTTTTATGGCCTTATTTTTAATAAATACATTTTATTAATTAAGATAGATTTCATATTTTGAAGTTTAACATTTAAATATTGTTTAAATAATCACAATAATATGATTGTATGAGTATATATACAATGAAGAATTTATTACTTTATATATTTAATACATGAGATTCATTAATGTAATCACGTTTAATATGGTATTTTTGTGAACATGTTTTTGAACATCATAAAATTATTTACATTTCTGTTTAGCTTAACAGGAATCAAATTAAAATGAAGGAATTATTAATAATATGTTTTACATGATATGTCTAACAGTTAAAAATTAGGCAATTAAGTATTTTTGAGTAGGTAATGTTATATTTCTAAAAACCAGTTAGAAAATTGAGCATACAAGTCTAGAGAAATTTTCTTTCATTATAATCAATCAGGTGTGAGGTGATTATTAAACCATTTTCAAATGAATTGTATAAAACACGATGTATATATTTGTGCATTTTTTCTTAAATGAATAGTTTTTTTGAATTTATATTTATTATAAAAGGTGGACTAACAAAATGTTTGTAGTTATTTAGAAATGGATGTATATGTTTCCTATTTTATACAGTCTTTTAGGTGTATTCAATGGAAATTATAAATGAAAAATTATAATTTACTTGAAAATTATTAAATGTGTGGGTTTCAAGAATAATTTTTTTCTTTTCAAAAAATGTTTATTTTAAGATTATTTTTATCTTGATGAATGTATTTAAATTCAATCATAATGAGTTTTCTTTTTCTAGAAGTTTGATTTCATGGTCTTTATTTAAATAGGATAGTTGTTAATTTTTATTGTGGTGGACATGATTTTTGCAGAGAAAAAATGAGTTTTTTATTATTCAATAGTTTAATAGATAGTCAAAAAATACTAATTTCGTATTTTGTTTTTTGGATAAGGAATAATGCTAATTCATAAGGATGAAAAGATTTTCCTAGGATGAGTGAATTTTTTAGGGATTAAAAGGTGTATACAAAAATATCATATATGCATCATATAATTATTTTCTTTTCTTATTAGTGTGTTATTTGGTTAATTTAATAGACCATAATGACTTTGATTTTTGTGTTTAATACATGGTGTTCGATCATCCCTAAGGTATCATGCTTGAGAAGTGGAAGGAGTAGTGCTGGGAAATAATATTGTATAATGTTTTGAAATAATTCATACTAATTATTATAGTTGGACTATAAAAACTCAAGGATTATGGATGATTATAGAAGCTCAAGGTATCCTTAGAAATGACTAGGACCCCAGATCAATTTTGGGTTTCCTTAGTAATTGATTAACTTTAAATGGTGGATTAGCTATTTTGTAGGGTGAATCATGCTTTTAGGTTATGGTTTTTTTGTCAATATTCAACTAATTTAGTTATATAGGAGTTTTATACTAATATATAAAATGGAAAAAGTTTTAATGGTATATTGGAGTTACATCAAAGGGAGTTTACTATGCATACTCTCATGACCATTTTATATAAATTAATGATTTCCCAACAACCTGGATTATAAATATATGCAAGTAATATATTTTGATTCTTCCTTGAGTCAATATATTTAATGGAATGTATACTGTTTATGAGTCAAGTCTTATATAAAGATGATATATTTTGTTTAGGTGATCATGATAGGTTTGTAAAATGTTTTTTAGAAGGATGGTGTTGGTACCTTGATGATTGAGTCTTAAGGTAAGAAAAAGTATTATGTGACATAGTATATTCTGGTTTGGTTATGGATTAATGATTTTGATTTAAAACATCTATGTATCCTTTATCATATTGTTCAACATAATTCTATTATAGTGTGGTGTGGAACTGACAGTTTGAGTTCTCTAGGGTTCAACATCTCCCATGATTTAAATTTGTTGACTGATTTGTTCATTACTGTTTATAATTTTATATAGTTAGATTTTTATAATGAGGTGAACTTTAGTTTATAATTTAATGGTGTTTTTATAATTTTTTTAGTACCATATGTTTTTAGTAGTTCTTTTAAATAGAAGATAATAGTTCAGTTTAAAATATATTTAAATGCACTCACCCCATTTCCCTCAAAAAAATATTTGTAAGAACATTCATGCTTCTTTAATTTTTAAAATATAGATATATTTCAATGTTAAAGTAAAATGAGAAACAATTTTATTGGTTTTAATGGAATCATAAGTAGTTTATAATGTTTATGAATTTTTTATGATCCTTTTTTTATTAAATAATGGATTTATAAAAGATGGTTAATCAATATAGAATGAGGTATACAATTATTGTGTGGGGGTTGACTTTTTTGTTAGGTAAGTTGTTCCCTTTAATTATTACATGTAACGATGATTCCATTACTATGTAAATTTAACAATTTTAATGTTATATCACATTGTTTTTAGGAAATAGGAATTCTATTATTATGATATGTCTTATGTAGTAGTATATATTATGATTATTGGGTGGTGAATTCCTCATAGTTGTTTTCTTCCATATACAGTAATAATCTAGGGGATTTAGAAGGTGGTTTTTCAAATCATTATACCTCTTTGTGTTTGGGGATTATTTAATTTGTATATCCCCAACATTATTGAGGAGTAATCAAATATCGTATTATTATATTTAGTGGTTATTTATTTTGTTAATGGCGTTATTGACTTGATTGAATTAATAATAAAGTATTAAAGACTAATTTCTTATGTTCTATACTGGTTGATATTATTCCCCATGTGTTTCTTGGTGATATTTTTGTGTTGTTACATATGTTTTATTTGTAATTCCTAGGGAGTGTTTGGGATTTGTGGTTGAATTTTTTTTATTTTTTTTATTTTGGTTTTGATTCTTTTGGACAAGAATTGTTTGAAATTTACTTAATGTATTGTCCTAGGTTTTACAAAACCCATCATATTAAATTTTACAGTTTTGGGGGAATCCATGGACTTTTAGGATTTTTTATGACATATGAAAATTGAGTTTTAAATTAGTTATATGTATTTATTAGTGATTACATAATTTTGGAAGTGATCCTATAATTCAAAAATTAATTTTTCATTCGTGTTTTTAGATTTTTTTTACATCTAAAATTTTATGATTTTCATAATGAAACATATTGTTTAATCATTATTTTTTAAATAATCCATAATATTATGGGGTTACTAAAATTATCAATCCATAATAGTATTTTTCAATCATTATAATTGTCCTTATGATTTTATTATGCTCCATTCAATTTCTTTAAGAGTCATTTCATTAATTATAAGAGTCATTTCATTTTGAAAATTATATTTCATAAGTGTAATGTGTAATTAAATGAGGAATGTGTGTTTTTTTAAATGTATGACTGGATTTATTTTGATTATTTTGATATATCAAATGTTTCAATGTATTTTTATAACTTTCATTCCCTTTATAGTAGGATTCATTTATAATTTTTTTAATCAACATTTTCAATTTTAAAGGGTCCTTTTATTTTTTAATATTCCTTTAAACTAGTCTATGATTAGTTCTTTTAATTAAATTTAAATATTTCTTAGTTTGATATAGAAACGTATTTTGTTATGTAAAATATAAATTTAAATCATAAGATCATTAAAATCAGTAATTCTTCTAGGAAATGTTATTTCTTTTTTCCCTTAAGGATTTGAGAAATTATTCAAAGAAATTAAATTATATTGAAATATGATAAATTTTAAATAATGATTTTGATGATAATTAAGTTATAATAGACAAATATTTTTGAAAAAATGATTGGGAAGATCTCTACGCAACATGGTTTCTATTAGTTTACTATTACGAAGTCAGTTCAATTAGATTCTTCTTTATTATTTATTCTCATATATTCATTTCACTATGCATTGAATCCCATTAGAATAATGATGTTAGGATTCATTTTCCATTACATGTTAGAGCCATAAGATCATCTTATCATCTCCCAACCCTATATAGTAAAAACTGAAATCTTCACATCAGGGTAGATAATTTATGAACTCTCTCTCTCTCATAATTTTTGTAAATTATCAAATAAAAATGACATTTTTTCCATTTGATGAAATGATATGAATGATATGAATGATATATAATCACTAGAGTGATTAAATTAAATGGAATATAGTACCGTATATGTATTAAATTATTTTTATATTATTTTTTTATAATTATTGTTTTAAAATATTATTTTAATTTTTTAATGTTATAAAATCTTTACTGTTTTTGATTATATAATTTAAAAAAACTAATAATTTATTATTGTGATAAATTATTAAAAATACCTCTTATAACTATATAAAATCATAAAATTGGTAATTAATTGGGTGTTGAGATTATCTAGAACTATAATGATTCCTATGAAAGCCATGGATAGTAATATGCCTGAATGTATTGATTAGAGATGACTGGTAATATCTTTTCTATTGTTTTGTATTTTTTTGTGGTCATTTATTTTTTTATGAATAAATAATTTTTGGCATGGAATGGTATTACTGTTATAGTAGTAGGAATAGTGAGTCTGGTTTTGTGATGGGAGTTGGGTTAATTATAATTATGGTTTTTGTTGGAGAGGTTGTGTATAAGTTTTTATATTGGATGTTGTGGTATTTTGGGATTATGTAATTTTATTATTGGAATTATAATACAAAATTGAAATAAAAATTATTAATTAGAAAGTGGAATCTAAATCATTAATGGTTATATATTCAATAGATATCAATATTGTAATTGGATGGTTATTGGTTTCAATAAAATTTGTCGATGACTAATGAATTTTTTTCTTTATATAAGGTTAATTAGTGACATAATGAATAAAATAGAGTTGGTAATTGATAAATTTAGAAGTGATTAAATATTTTAATGAATAGTCAATCATGGATATTGTTCTGTTTTTTATGAAAATATGAAATCTGGTAGATGTTGTAGATATGTTTAAAGTTGATTTGAAATTATTATTTAGTTTTAGTGGTGGCTATGGGTTACAGTAATGTTTTTATTAGAAAAATTTACATTTTATTGCGTATATGGTTCTGATATATATATATATATATTTTTTATTATGATTTCATATAGACCTCATCTTAAGTTGGATAAACATACCAAAACCCAAATCATTAGGGTTCCATGTGTCTTCCCTAAGAAATTATAATGGCGAGGGAACATATTTTTGACTACTCCCAAGACCCCAAAATCTATTTTATACATCGAATTTTCTCAATGGCCTAAGGTTTATAGACACTGGTTTTGATGAATTTAATTAGATTGATAAAATATTGTTTTAATTAAGGGATTATGATGTTTTATATAGTGGTTTTAAATGATGGTAGGAGGAGGGTATGAGTTTTATATCCGTCATTTTCGTGGTACACTATTATAAGGGATATTTCATGTTAATTTGATATATAAATATGTGTTATGTGTCTATGGATGCATGGTTATGTGTTCATGATATGGGCATGTCATATATGCATATATTGATTTATTTATGGTGAGATGAATGATATAGGAGTACGATTATATTTTCAATTGGGGAATGAGAGATACAAACTAATAGAGAAATGGTGTGGGTTACTCTTTTTATATATTCATTATATTACATTACTCTACTTTAATTTTATGATTTATGAGTTATATTATGTGATGATGAGTTAGTTTGTCTTTATTTTGTTCATTTAGGTTCTATTATTTAATCATTGAGGCATCATTATTATTCTACCAGATAATCAGGCGAGGTTTTAAGGATCCTACTATTTTTTATACAAGTATTTTCCTATACACATTCATATATATATATATATATAACATTTTTTAATGAATGATTTGAAGATTGATATAGACATCACTAGATTTTATTAAGGTTCCTTCACTACAGTTCCTACCTAGGAGTTTTATTTTTGAATTTTATCTTGAAGAATTATATTTCTGTGACATTTTCATGAATTGAACTTGTTGTGGGATAACCATTTTTTATATCATGGTTTTATTTTTTTATTTAATAATATATTAATTAGATTTATGATAATATTTCCTCCCATACATTTGATTTATGCCATATGTGATAGTCTCTAACACATGGCTTACTAGAGTTTGTCTTAGTTGATAACATTCATATTCACTACATGTTTATGAGGGATTCCCAGTGGGGGTGGGTTGTGATTATTAGTATCCTCCACAACCTTGATATTTGGAAGACACCTTGAACCCAAGTCCAAATATGTCGGTTTATTATGTTATCTAACTCAGGGGGTGGATCATAAAAAATAACAAAACCAAAAATTATAATTAATAAAAAAATATATAATATTGAAAACCCACTTGATATAAGATGCTATCTATAACTAACACAGGACCTGAAAACCTAACTACCAAAACTAATCAACAAGCATAAATATTTATTAACAATTACTTATAAAATTTTATTAGTAAGATACCGACTGGTATATAATGTTTTATAATCAATTATAAATTAATGTTCACATTAGAAATCTATTTACAAGATGAATTTATTAAGTATTATAAATTATTTTAACATAGACCATACACCATAGTTCCTTAATAAATATCATTACCTTTAAAATATTGATGTAACCCCTTAATATGTTCATTTGATTATTCACCCAAATCTTGTTTATTTTTTAGAAATATAATAATTTTCAAATATATATGTCGGTATTATCTTTATTCAATCAATAATTTTGTCTTCCAAAACCATTTATAATTTTTCATAAATTATCCACATTAATTAATTCATTAAATATTTTATATTTGATAATTTCATGGTTCTAGACACAATTACTCTACAATAATGAATGGTAACACAATGGATCATAGAGAATATGGTATCAACAAACTAAGAAAACAATATACTAATCGCCAATTTCATCTAAACAAAACCACTACAATGTTTTCTCGATAACCATTCCACCACATCCCACTATCAACCACCACAATAGTTGTCTCCATAATATCACAAATATTAAAAACCTTATCGTATAATCCATTTACACAAGTTTATAATTAAAATGTAACATATTATAGAATTATTAATATTTTTATAATAGAATAAAAATACCAATATAAAAATTCAATGACAAAATAAACAACATAAAATATTACAAACAATATTTTTAAAAACAAGAACCAAATATAAATTACAACTAACAATAATTATAGTAAATATATCTCTTAAAACCATTGTATATGTTATAATTTTATTATATTAATGCTTAAAAGTTGTAAAAATAAGAATATTTATTAACCACTACAAAAATTTAATATCAAATATATATAGATGAATGAAATTTCTATCATATTTGGAAACACCATGAAAGTACATTCACAATTTTCGATTACATAATAATTTTCAATATAGTCGCAGTATATTTATGTTTTATAATAAATTTCAGCAAGATGCCGAATAATATATAATAATAAGTAATTAATATAAATAAATAGTAAAACTATGAATTAAATAAAATAAGGCAATATCTTATACATAGTCATAATTCCATGTGAAACCAAACTCACAACAAAAGTCCATAATTTTTTATTTCATCATCTTCATTAAGTAGATTCAAAATCATTAACCATTGACAAATATAGAATATTATACTTTCACATAATAAATGCATGATTTCAAAAATACCATACCATGATATAATGTATAAATGATTACCTGAAACTATGGGAGAGATTATAAACACAGACAAAATAAAATCATGATGAACCCACATACCCAATGGACATCATGTATAATGAAACCTCAATCAGTATTTTTGTAAGAATTAAGAAAATAAATATAATAGTAAATCTATGCCCTAAAATTTATGAATGATATAAGAAAAAACATAACAACTAAGTTAACATTTATTACATTTATTGATGGAGGTTTTTGTGCAATGAAAATACCTAAGGATTAATTATAGAGGCATAAGATTGTCTAAAATTCTCCAACAATGACCTAGGGTTTGAAAAAAAGTATTTTGTAATATAGTGAATTTAGGATACACTTTTAATTTATAAATAAATATATAAAATATTATTTCACAGAATAAAAATGATTTTTCTTGCCACATCATTCCCATAATCTATGATTATGGTGTAATACCCCCATATAGAACCCCCCTTTCTTCATAGTCAATAAATTTTTCTTAAATTTAAATAAGTAAGACATGGAAATGTGTAAACTACAAAAATGATCAAATAAAAAATAGTAAATTACCCTAACTTATCCTTTTACATGATTAAACCAAGAAAAAACTTGTGGAACATCTTATATAAAATGGTGAAATACTCCATAAAAAGAAATAACCAAGGAACATAAAAACCATGAGTTTGTACATAAATACAAATCATCACAGTTCAAGGGTACTTGTATATCATTAACACAATATGTCTCATGTAAAATTCATCATGGTACTTCATAAAATAATGGATATGTATCATGATATGACAGACCTGTGAAATATTAATAAAAAAATATAACAACTATCATTTACCTGAATCTCTAAAAACCTTATGATGATAATAATGCCTCTTAAAAAAATATAATTTCCAACTATCATGGAATTGAGCCTTATATCATATGATAACCCAATCAAAAAAATATAATATTAAAGGAATTATAACTCTCTAAAACTAGCCAAATCCCTTATATAACTGTCTAAATACAACTAATATACATAAAATTCCTCAGCACCCAAGTAATAAAAATGTTTGGGTTTGTGAAAATAAAATATTTTATAATATCTTAGAGGTTGAATTGCCTAAAATAACATAAATATAAATCCAAACATAACCTACAATGGGAATAATAATAAATGGGGGAAATATAGTGAGTTTCAATTATAAATATGATTTTTGGGTTCTTTTAAGTAGACACATGGTTTTACAGAACATGCATAAGACAATTTTTCATAAATATCACCTTCATCAGGAATACATGGTTGGATTCAGGGATCCCCTAGAATGTAATCTAAATAACATTTCATATATTACCATTTCATTTTCTTTTTTGACACCCAACAACTCCTAGAAACATTACTAAATACATCATAACAATCCTTCACACCTTCCATTGGACAAAAATATTCCATTATGAATAAACATATATGTCTGAAATCATTCAACCTAACTGAACTCAAATATTTCTATTTTAGCCTAAAATAATTTCATTATATAAATCATTCAATATATTTTTTGTAAATTTTAGATTGATATTTTCCCATATTATATTTTTATATCATATCTTATTATATATTAAAAATTCATGTTTTTATCCCTGTCGTATCCTATAACATAGATATAATAAAGTTTATATGATGATCAATTTTACTCTAAATTTTCGATCCTATATAATACCTTATTTTATATTATATATTAACTTATGAAGTAGTGTATATTTAACTATTTTTATCTCATATATTCTCATTACTAATAGAATGGTATGATATATATTATATCTTGTGATAGATTAAATCACATTATATGATTGACCAATTAAATGGTATAAAACATTACAATCAATATTTTAATTTATAACAACATCATATTAAATCTTATGAGATTATCTCATATAATATGATATCTATATTTTTTATTGTATAAAAATAATTTATCTTTTGTTTTAAGATGTTTCAAAATAATTTATAATCAATAAAAAACATTTTTGTAAGACTGTGGTTCCACTGAGGAGTTATTTATATATTTATTATTTTATAAATGTGTAAAAAAATTATAAATAACTATCCATGATTTTTAAAAATATCATTAAGATAAATAACCTAAAGAAAATTAATTTAAATATCCTATAGGTTCTTTCTAATCGTTCCTTATTAATAATGTTTAATTAATTCCACATTTATATATCTAAAATAATCATCCCTCATCACGAAATCTAATAACTATATAATAATTTATATAGATCCAAATGATATCAATTATACTATATGACATGATGATATCCATTAAAATAAAAATAATATGATAAATGTGAATTATTTGGATAAAAATATTTTAGAGATATTTAATTATTTGTACATGTAATGAGGTTCAAATATACATTTATAGTCAATATTCATTAAATTAAGGAAGATCTAAAGGTAATGGGTATTTCTATAATAAATTTTTATTATCATTTTAAATTAATTTCTTTAATGAGTATCAATGATTGTGGAAATCATTATCGATATTAGCATTGATAATTGATTAATGAATTTCATTTTAACTCCTTTAATCATATCATCCGATGACAATACATTCAAATTAATGACAAATAACTTTTATGATTCATGAAAATTTAATAAAGTGAGATATATCACATATTTTAGAAAATATATCTTCTATATTATGATACAATACAATTATTATTTACTAAATGACTGGCCTTTTATTATATAAAATGACCTAGGATATTTGGGAAGAACAATTTATTTATGTTGGTTAAAGTGTTAATTTTTGAAATTAAAATCATTAATGGTGTGAAGGAATTAGAAATGTAATATTTTTGAAATATATTCTTGTTATTTTTAATAAATTAGTTTACTAGAATAATTTTACTCATGAGGTTTTTAATATGGTAAATGATATGTTTATTTTTTGGATTTAAATTATGGTGATCTACATAAGTGAAAATAATTATTTTAATAATTGATTTTAATGTGAATAATAGGTTTTCGATAAAAAATATAAAAATATTAGAATATATATACCAGGTTATAAAATTTTGTATTACTGTGAGTAATTCAGTATACTTAATGGAAAATAGTTAAAAAGTTTGAGTCAAATAACCTTTGTATTACGTTAATGATAAATTGAATATTATCATGCTAATTATCTCTATTTTATGGAATCATAAAGATTATTACACTCTAAAAAATTTATAATGACTGATATATTTTTTTAATTTTATTTCATGTTTTATTATATGTAGATACACACAATAGAATCCAAATATTATTGAGTGGATTAGTGTCTTTATGAAATTAGATACATGTCCCAATAACATTAAACGAGGACACAATGAAATTATTTAAAAACTCCATAAAAATCCATTATGTTTCATTGATATTTAAATACTGTATGGGATTTCCTAGGAATATATATAATAAAGTTGTGAGATATAATTCCGAGATAATTAATAATCAAATCATTTCATGAAGTAATGTAAAATATATGAGTCAATGGGAAAAACATGGTGACATAAAAAATATGGGAATAAAAATCATGAACATAAAAAAATTCTATAAAACGATATTAAAAAGGAATAACAAGAATGTGGAATAAAATAAAGATGACATAATAAACAAAACTCACGAATAACAGCCTAGATATCACAACATATTTTTTCTAGTCCAATCTCTCATGCTCCATAAATGGTATATCACGAGATAAAAATATTACCAAATGTATTGTAAGGATATATAATTTCATACCGAATCATTACACACATATAAAAAACATTCATTTCTGATCCACATAGATAATATACAATAAAATATCATTTATCATTGTAAATCCCATGATTAATGACTGTGGGAAACATAAATCAAAGTCTCAAATAAATTAATGATAGGTACAACTAATAGAAACCCATTGAGTAGAAATTTGTATGGTTATTCACAAACCATATTTTTTTCATTGAAAATAAATGAATAATTTATACATCATTATGAGTGTACATATGGTTCATTTAATGGATTAATGAGAGTGAAAGGTTTTATCAAATTAATTTTAAATCATATATATAGTAAATGGATGTGTTCAAAAATATGTCAATATGAATAATTGGAAGTAAAAAAGGCATAACATAAATAATGTACATGAATAAAAATTAAGAAGAAGAGTATACCATAATTTAGTTGTTATGTCTAAAATCATAAGAGGACATCATTAATAGACTGGTAACACCATTGGATGGATTTAAAGATGTATAGGGAATTAAATTAATGCTCAAAATGGTTTCCAATGAAGTGGAATGGGAGGATGGGTGAGTATTTATAGAAAAAGATAGAGTAAATCAAAATTAATAAATAATCAAATGTTTTGGACTCCATGTAATGAAATAACCAAAAAATTCACAAAATGTCCAATGGTTTCTACCATAGAGGAGATGAATCCATTATTTTATTAAAATTATAACCAAAATAATTAATTTAATATCATTAATGTAGTGAAAGTGAGTCATGTTTATAAAGAATAATTTTTAATAACCTTAAAATATTTTATAGGATTTGGAGGAATTGTTATATGCTTATAAAATCAATAAAATAACATAAAAATTCATTTTATGAAGGTAAAACATACTGTTGGTTGAGGATGAATTTTTTTACTGTGTATTACATCACATTCGGGCTATTATGATATCATAATACATATAATATATTTATAAATTTTTTAATTTTTACACAAAAAATAACGATCTCAAACAAATTATGGAAAATTCACCATTGGTTAATTTTGTTGTGTAAATTTCAAAAATGATATTTATTTTTATAAAATAATTTTATAAATATAATATTTTATACTTTTAAATAAAAATTATTATATATTAAAAAATAAAACATTTCAGGACACCTAAAACATTATTACCCTTATAAAAGTTATATAAGACTTAATTGCATTATAGTACCATTTAAATAAAAAAATATTATTTCTTAACTATAAATTATTAAATTATGATTTATTTTAAAGAACATGGATTTCTTAATAAAATTATTCTAAACTATTCATTACCCAAAAATAAATTTTTTTATTTTTTATCACACTCCAACAATTACTATAGTCATTCTATAATCATGTATAATGTAATTGTAAAAAAGTTATAAATACAATCATTATTTTTTCAAAAAAAAATATTCAAATTCATTCTATTAGGGTGTAGCGACATAACGACATATTAAACTAGTGTACACCCAAAGGGTGTTGTGTGTAGTAGTAGTAATTTCTTGGGGTGGTTTGATGAAAATTGTTTGTGAGGTGATATATATAAAATTAAAATTCACCCATAAATATTACTATTGAGTCTTAAACTATTAATATTTTCTTCATCATGTTCAATGGAAAAAACCATTGATTCTATATCCCATGAAAACTCCAAAAAAGGGCTTCAAAAGGTAGGACTCCACGAGTCGAGGTCATTTCTTCTTTATTTTCTATAAATTATATTTTATTATAAATAATAATATATTCTAATTTATATGTCCTTATTGAAATATTATATTTCAAATAATTATATTTTGAGATTTCCATTTAAGATGGATAGTAAATTGTGGAAATATTTTATAATAATCTATTATTAAAATTTAAATATAGCGAATGTGAAATCTATAAATGCATTAATTATTATAGAATTAATTCATTAAAAAGATAATTTAACTTTATAAAATTCTATTTCATCAAATTTTTTCCCTCATAGAAATTTCATAGTTGAAATTTTATTTTTTCCCCTAAAACTAATTAGAGTAATTATGTTTCATTACCTCGTATATTCCCTTTTTTCCTCCTAAAAAATGGTTCTACCATAGTAATTTAACCCGGTGAGTTGTCTTATTGCATAAAAATATATCTCAATAGTCTATGATATCCATCAGATACTCCTCATGTGAAATAAATTTTCCAACGGTTCCACCTATGGATTCAATATCTGTGGGGAATCTATTATGTACAACCTAAAGAGTGTTAAATGGAACACATAATGTAATAGAGATAATTTATATGATAATTATGGTCTATATTCCATATTTCAAATGTGATATTGGTTCAAAAATTTATTGATAATTTATATGATAACTCTGGTCTATTTTCCTTTCACTATTTTATTTTCAGAATACACATCGATAGTTGTAATTTAATATAGTCGACCTTTCAATCTAGAACTTGGAAGATCTTATTTTTAGTTATCTTCAACAACACTTGGATTAATGCATTGAATCATATAGTTCCCTTGTTCCCTGTAGTTTAATCATTGGGAAACAAGATGATGGTTGACTAGAACATTGTTTTCATCCATTACATCATCAGGTTTATCCCCTAATAATTTTATAGCATGGATACCCTCCTTTATATTACTAATGCTTTTAACTTTTCATATTTTGAAAATTTTATAGATTAATCTTTGTATCCTTGTGATAAAATGGTAGTTGGAACATCCTTCCACTTTTATCTCTCTCTACCACTCCCCTTGAATTAAACTATACTCTATGCTTCCTATCTCCAATACCATATAACCCTTGAGATTTTATGATCATATTTTTTAGATTAAGGTAATATTAAGAAATTTATTCATAACTATGAATGTATTTAATCCCAAAATCATTTCATATATTCTTATTTATATCACCGAAGAAGATGTCAACATTACATTCAGGATCAATGAAGAAGTTGAAAGTATATTGTACAATTCCTAAATATTTTCCTCCATATTCCCAAATGGATTTATTTTCATATTTCATGAGTCTATGGAACACCAAATCAATTTTAATATAATAGACGGAAAATATTTACTGAAGAAAATTTTCGAGAATTATTTCCACTTTATCACTTCAAATGCATCCTTAGGCTTCATATTTCTGTCAACGTCCAATTCTGATCATCTTCCCCCTCCAATCGATAAAAACCCAGCACTACCATCTCTTTCTCAGAGCATTGAAATACATATAAGATATTTTTAATGGGATTGATCCATTTTACAATGATTAAGGGATAAGTACATCCACTGAATGTTGGAGGCCTTTATCATATAAAGGTCCCACTTGTAACTTTCTCTTTTTATGGGGATGTGTGTATTCTTCCTGATTCATGTTTCCATTAAAAACATGAGTTATTTGTGTATGTATTTTCATGATGCTCTCATATCCTACACCGATTAGAATGGGTATGTCATTTTGGTAGACATATAATTTTACAACACATTTATTTTTGACTCAGTTCTTCCTATTTCCATTCATTGACTAAAATGAATGAAAATTAGTAATGAAAATTTGAAAACAATTATTATACAAAATGGAAAATAGGATTAATGAAATTTATTCCATAAAATATGAATTTTATGATCCAATATATGTTATCCATGAATTTGTTTCTAAAATAATATCTCAATGGAATATATATTCCCTAATGAAGGTTCATAATGATTTGTAAATTTACTAATGGATACCAACATGGAGTGCGAAACATCGTTTGAAATAAGGATTCTTTATTATGAATTAGGTATATGTTTATTTATTATACAATGAGACCATTTTGGGGTATTTACCCTAGGTGTATCTATACCAAAGATACACACACTTATAGTATGGAAATAAGGATTTTTTTATATGGAAAATAATTTCTATATAAATTACGAATATTTCATGATTATATCCTATAAATATACACATTCCTTTTACTTTTGTAGGAATTTTTTTTGTCTCTTTAAATAACTAAACCTTACTCAGTTACCAAATATGATGGAACATATATTATATACACAATATTTCATTATTTATTACAAAGATATATGAAAAATTACCTAAAATATCCATAGAAAAGGTTTATTTTTGAAATTATTTTCATATCTCAATAAATTGAAATAGGGATACAATTACATTATTTAGAAACTCCATAACAAGAATATGTATTTTATTGATCTTAAAATACATATGAGATTCCCTGAGGATGTATATATGAAATGGGGGAGTTATAAATACCATAATGGTAATAATAAAAACACTACACAAAAAAAGTAACATTTGGGAATAAAGGATAACTACATAGTAACAAAAAAAAGATATAATTATAATCTTGTACATATAAAAATGGCATAAGAGTATAACATCAACGTATCATGCATATTTGGAAACAAAATAACACATAAAATCATATTCTTAATCCAAGGATAATATTTGAGACATCATTAGACAATGTTATTAAGAAATCCAATATTAAAAATATATGGTATCTCGTGAGATAAAATAGTTTCCTAGTGTGTTATAGGGATATAAAATTTCTAGCCCAAAATTCACATATATATCATATACATGAATTTTTGTTCCACATTCCTATTTCATAATTTTTAATCATGTAATTAAATAATGTGGGATATAAGAAAAAGGAATTTCCAAATAATATTTTGGTAGTTAAAACTAGATGAATACCTTTACTTTTTAATTTGGATTGGTATCTCTGACATAAATGATTTGTATGGAAAATCATTGAATAATTTCATATAATATTTTTAAACAAGGTCCATGGAAGTGATTGATGAGAGTGATAGGTGGTCTATCATTATAGGGAAATTATAAGTATCTAAATAGTTGTGAAAAAAATATAATAACAAGAAAAATATGAAAACAAATCCTTAATAAAAATAAGTAACATGAATAATAAGGAGGAGGATAGAATTCTTTAATTGAGTTATTTCTGTTAAAATCATGTGATGTCCTTATTTATAGATTTAGAATACATTTATGATTATTTATATAGAGATAATTAGAATTAAATCATTCTAAATTTTTTCAGTGATGATTAATGGGATGTTTGTTGGTTATTTATAGAAAAAGTGAAATAAATCATTTTTTATTTTTAAATTTAGGGATATGAATCAATGTGGTAATATAATCAGAAATCATAAATATCCCAAAGCTTTTTACCTATGGTCTCATCAAAATATGAGTGGTTCCAAATATTATATTATGTCATTTATTGAAATTATTAAAATAATACCTTTAATTATGTGTAAGTGAGTCATCATTGAAGAGAATTTTTTTAAAACATAATAATATAATATATGTTTTTGAGGATTCATTATATGTTTGAAAAATTAATCATAAATTATTCATAACACACAATTTTATTGGTAAAAATATATTTATGGTATTTGATTTCTTTTTGATTTATTTATTACATCAG
Source organism: Viscum album (assembly GCA_963277665.1). Taxonomy (NCBI): domain Eukaryota; kingdom Viridiplantae; phylum Streptophyta; class Magnoliopsida; order Santalales; family Viscaceae; genus Viscum; species Viscum album. The sequence goes on along the minus strand of OY728121.1, from coordinate 1,185,721,557 downwards.
TTTTGGATAATTATTATGTCACTATAATTGTATTATATTTATATAGAATTTAATAATTAAAAAAAATAAGTTATCTAGAAAATTAAAATAAATTCATAATTAGCTAATTAAGAAGATCTGATTTCAAAAATTATAATTATATTAATTAAATAACATTTCAAATATGAGAATATAATTATTTAGATAAAAAACATTTTTATTTTAAAAAAACTTGTTTTTATAACTTAAGAAATTTTCTAAAACTTATAAAAATTATATGGGAAATTATTAAATTATATTACCATTTTTAATTAAATAAATATTATTTTACAAAATTACTTTATTAAAATAATATTTTTTAATAAATTATTGGATTTATAAAAAATAACTTTAAATTGAAAATATATATTTCCCCAATATATATTTTATGTTTTGTTGTATCAAAATCAATTTTTGAGGAAACTATTTATACAATCATATATAAATTAATAGTGAAAAAAGAACACAATAATTATTATTTTATTAAAATAAAATATTAAAATTAATACTATTATGGTCCTGATACATAATCTGTTATTACATCATCAATTTCCATAAGGTTATGGTGTGTGATGGTATTAATTTTTGTGGGTGGATTGGAGAATGTTGTTTGAGCGATGATATCTTTAATCTTGAACATATTTTGTATATTTTTCACTATCCATTTTTAATTACCAAATCCCTACTTGAAATTGGTCAACAAAAAATACCAATGATACCATCCCCCTTAGAGTCTTCTATAAATGGGATTTAAATTGTACGATTCTAGAGGTAATGGCCATCACTACTTCCTTCTGTGTCAATAAGATTATATTATAAACTGTAATGTATACAAATCTTAATGGTCACCGTAAAACCACAATATTTGTAATGGTTATGATTCATAATAGTCTTTCATGCCTGAAAAACAAAAGTGGTTATATTTTATAACATTCCCAAATAATAAATTAAATATAGTGAACATGTTTATATAACTACATTACTAAATAAGTAATTTAATCACTTAGAAGGAATGTTCATTTATAAAATTCTTATTTGTTACTAAATCATAGTGAGTAAATTCAAGTTCCATAGCAATATTTCAATACTGAAAAATTCATTAGGATTTTATGCATTTCCATACTATATGAAATTTTTTATATTGGTATAATTTTAAAATTATTATTTTTAATTTCATTTATAAATTAAATAAAATACATTTTAAGGAGGGATAATCTTGGGACCCTCCAAACATAATCATGGACACAATAAATTTATTTCCAAGTGGGATTTAGTAGAAATGGAACATGATTCATTTTCCCTCCATGATTATAAAGTTAATATATATATATATATAGTTATGACATAAATAGATGTGAAGAAATTTAATTCCAAAAATAACATTGTTTATTGCATTTTTAGGGAATGGTGGAGAGTACATAGGTTAATCTTCTAAAAAATAAATATATCAATTACATTCAGATATCAATGGTCTTTGTTCTGTTATTCACAATCATTTTTCCCCCATGAAAACCTAGGGTTCATGGATTAATGACGAGGTATATTAACATGATGATGTACTAGTAACTACCATGAAATATTTATTGTTTTTTAATATAAATGATGCATCTAGCCTATTGTCACCAGAATCCTATATATAATAGGTCATTTTTTCATGAAATCATTTACTATATTAATCAATCAATTGATTTCATGAAGAGGTAATGATCCATGTTCATGTACTATTCACTATGTGTTACCCATGACTACTGAGATATAGTTCATTGTTGCCCATAAAAATGGTGTACATTATGTAGTGACTCATCTCAATGTGTGTTATATGAATAATTCATTCAAATATTGTTACATAGTGTAGAATTGGTACATCATTAATGTTTTTTCTATAAAACCACATTGTATGGGTGATATAAATTATCCCCTTGGTTAGTTAAATTGGTAATAAAGAATGTGTGGCATGTTTTTTAAATATTTGACACTTAAAAAAGTCATTTTTACACTTTTTTAATGATATTGATCTTATGATACCCTTTTCTAGACTATTTCTATCTATTCTAATGTAAAAATTTCAAAAATAATTTTTTAGAAATTATTGGTAGAATGTTCGTTAGAAAGATATTTCTATAATGATATAATATGATAAGGGGAGATCTTATAGGATATCACTAGCTAATAAATTATAATTGAAAATATTTTTATTGAAGAAATATTATAAATTTAGAGAAAAATGATGTTAATTTTTATTTCATTATAGAAAAGAAATTAACGTAAAGAAACCTAGGCATATAAGTGTTTAAGAATGATATTTTAAAAATATATATACCACACCTATATCATAGCACAATATTTTACATACAAATACACAAGTTCATAAATTTATTTTGTATAATAGAATTTATGTGTAAGGAAATTATCTTAAATCAAAAAAATATTCATTCATGTGATCCCTTTTTTATTTAAGCTTTCAAATCATAACAACACAAAATATCCAGTATAGAGTATATCTAGATCATCCACACAAGCTCCATAAAGTGCCTATTTTTTCATTAGTTAATTCATTTGTGATAAAATATAATATTGTTGTGATTTGTATTATTCATTAGATCATGAGAATAATATTTGGTCAATTCATGAAGTGTAATAAATAAGAAAATTTTCATAATTTTTTGTTTCATTTAATATTGGGAGTGAATATTTGAGGGTATAAAGTTGTGAAATAATATTCCACTCATGTTGTTGTTATAAAAAATATTTCTACATATATATTTAACTTATTTAATTTTATTTTTCCCTTAAATTAGGTTATCCTTTAAAATCATATCTTTATGTCACTATTGTTTCACATATCATATGAATCAACAATAGTTTTTTCACTATCTTTTAGTACCCATAATTTCCCAATTTTAATTTATGGTCCTTTAAATTATCATGTCCCTCTAAAATATTTTAAATGAACTTCAAGAAAATAGTATTTATTTGAAATATTGTTTTATCGAAGTCACTTATTTAAATCAAATGAATTTTCAATTCCAATAGAAATTAATAAATTATTCTTATACTGAAATTGAATAAAATATAAATTAATTTATTTATATATATACTCACAATTTTTCACACAAAAACTTTCACAAGTTTCAGAATGTGGATTCCAATTCCTCCAAATTTCTACTTTATATTTATTCATAGGAATTTTGAATATAGTTTGTGTGTATACCATTTGGAATTTTTAATTATAAAAGTGATATATACTCATAAACCCAATGTGGTATCTAGTAATACATCAAGGATCATAAATGAATATATATATATAATTCATTACTACTACAATGACATTTGAACACTAACCATGTAATGTAACAACATTGTCTAATGATATCATATAAAGAAGGATCCATACATTGTGTCAACTTATTTTCATGATTTATTTATTGTTATTTGAATATATTTGATGGAATTTAATTATTATACCATATCCAGGAATTTAATAAGGGAACTTCCATCTGATTTAGGGGTTAGAGTTATCTTCTCTCTATAATCATAAGTGATAAAACCAATTTTTATTGTTCAATAAATATAATTCCATTAATGATATAGTTTACATAGGATACATTACTAAAAAATATCATCAATTATTTTTTAATCACCCATAAAATAATATGATCAAAGATAAAAAAATAATGATATCTAGATAAAACACCACTAGAAATTCTTATATATAAGAATATATACTAACATATATAACATGGGGTAATCATATTGATGTGTTATTACTCCTTATATGATATAGATAAAAAATTATAAACTTTATGAAAATTTGTCTTAAAGCATAAAATCCATCATCATTTAATATCAATACATCAATTGTGTTATATAAAATTGGAATATAAATTCCAAAGGGAATATTTTTAAAATCACAGTCAAAGTATTGTGATATTATCATTACAGATGGGTAATATAAGAATCTTTTGGTACACCATATAATATAAAAAAATTAGCACATATATTATATGTAAAAGTTGTGTTGTATTAATGATAAGTATAAATAATCCATATATCAATTTATGTGTATGATATGGTAATCAAGAAACACAAGTTTGAGTTGGATTTATTGAACCTGCTATCAGAAAACTTCGTCATTCACTAGATTCAGCTTACTAATTATTTACAAAATATTTTTTCTCATTTGAAAAACACGATTCGAATGTTATATGAATTTATTCACTAATTCAAACACATTTTCCCCTATTGTATCATTTTTAATTATAACATATCCTATTAATGGATAATCCATGATTATTGAAATTTCTAATGTATCCACATTTTCCTTACTACAAACTACAATATTAGCCAATAACATCAATATAATATTATAATAATTAATATTGTAACAATACCTGGATTTATTTATGAATTATCAATATCTAGAATAATTTTAAATATTTATAATACATTAAAAGATGACTCATAAGTCACAAAATATTCCAAATATACATAATTAACAACACTTTGATGTTATAGGTCTCTTTGGAACATTTAGTCATAATTACCATTATACTATGTAAAATTAATCCATTTTAGGAATTGTGTTAAAACCCCATAGATATCAATATATCTTACTTATCCATATAGCGGGGTAATATCTCTTATACTTCTCTAGTACTTTTAGAGAATACTAAATAATTCTCAATGAAATACCCCATAATTTTTTTGATATTTTTTTATCATTAATTATTCAAAGGTAAACACAAAATATATTATAAAACATTATATAAGTAATAAATCCCGCGTCTAAAGAGTATGGATCTTTACTCATCTTCTTAATTTCATCATTTTTCATAAACACAACATCTATGAGATATTAATGTCATGAAATGTAGTACAAAATTTATCTCTTGTAGTAGTCCATATTCATTGCATCAATACCATGTTAATATGTATAATTTTACATAGTTCAAGAACCAATATATCATTTTCAATTTTTTATATTCCCTAGAACATGGGTGTTAATTTTAATTCATTCATTGATAAATATGTTTCAACTAGGATGTTACTAATTATAAGAATATTATTTCTTTCTAATTTATTATAAAAATATATCACCAATAAAAACATGGATTTCCCACTAAAAATTTATAGTCACATGGAATTGTTTCATTAATTTAAAAATACAATTATATCATATGATCATGGATCCAAAAAATTTTTCTTACATTATGTATAATATATAATATATTTTTATGTTAGAAACCCCTTTGACTATATATAATAGATATTTTCAAAAATTTCTTATTTTGAATTTATTTTTTACACTCAAAAACTAAATATATTCTTCATGGTATGAAACTATATAAATTTTCATTATAATCTATTTAAAAATATATATTATGGAAAAGGTTCTATCATAATCATCATATTTACTTATCTTAAACATTTAGAAATAAATATTACTTAATATGGGTCCAATTTACTACCCATGTCCAAATATTTTTTAATACTCATTTAGAACCATTTTATTTTACATAAATTATATTTTCTATCAAAATAATGACTTATATTAATTTAATACCCATTTTCATTAATTAGGATTGAATAGAATTTTTATCAAAATAAATACATGCTTTTGATACACAGAATCAATTTTTAAATTCATAGCTACTATCCATTTAAAATATTATTTTCTATATGATATTTAATTGTAGGGAAAAAACTTATTATTCATAACTAATAATATATCACCAAACTCCATGACATAAAAAATATACCATTTCTTTTAAATGTTCTGAAACATAAATTGTAATTACAGAACATTATTTCCAATAAACTCCAATAGAAACTATTTTTATATGTATATATTACATACTTTGATCCATGACATTATCAATGTATATATTTACACTGCATAATATATTATATATATTGTTCTTTATAATAGATATATATTTTTTTACTTGACTATTACATATCAATTTTTGTGGTATTTTATATAATATCATCTATAACTTTAGCATAATTTACATACAATAACATCATGCTCTAGGATTCATATATATTATTAAAAATAATCTTAAATAATAATTTCTATATTTATATTCAAATTTTTATTTTTAAAATTTTATTTTCACACTATAACTCAAATGAAAAACCATTTTCAAATTCTGTTATCAAACTATTAATTGTGAATTTTGTTATTTACAAATTATTGTGAGCATGGATTCTATAAACCCAACTTGACCCGTACATTTTTATTACCAGATCATCAAAAATGTTTGAGTTATTGTTTATTTATTTATAAAATGATAATCATATTAATTATATTTATAGAAAATTCATGGTAATGTAATTATATTACATTTCATATCAAAATGTTATAATATATTCTAGATATAAATAAATCCCCATCATATTATGATAATAATATTAATCATGTATTATATAGCCTACATACATAAATACTATATGACACATATAATTTATAAAAAACAAGTGTTGAGGAATCATAATATTTGAGACTTGTTCTCAAACAATTTCTACATTGCGATCTCATGTGATGGGGATTGTAACGACCTGATGATTAATAAATATAATAACATCTTTATATAATTTAATTTATTGTTAGGAAATAAATTTATCAAAAAAACATGCACAAATTTGTTAATTTGGGACTATTATAAGTTATATCCTATCATTATTAAAAATTACATTAATTATTATATATTTTGATAATATAGTAATTATACAGTGATTGTATGGTTAGTATATATGTAGTATTTTGATAAAAAATTAATAAAGATAAATGAAATGATGGCATCATTTATTAGGATTGTACCCTAAAAGTACAATTTATTTGAGATTCCTAGTGAGATAGAATCCCTATGATTTACACATCACCAATTCTAGGATAAGATTAAACAACTGAAGAATGAGCGAAACCATTTATGGGATATTTTCAAGCTCATTAAGATCACTATCTAAATAATGTTCTCTGAACCACCACAAGAGAATGTCACCACTACGAACCATAACATTACAGAATTTCCAATTGTAAAAATTTGCAAAGTATCTATACTCTAAATAATATGAGTTTGATAATTTCTTTTCAAATAAATATTTATTATATTGAATCCACATTATTATTATATATTATATTAATAGATAATGGCTGTGATAAAAAATTATATTTTCATATGATGAAATATAAATTTTATTTTTATCAAATATAAATATTCAATAATGAAAATGTTTTAGATTAATTTTAAAAAAAATAGATAAAAAAATTTTAATAAAATTTTATTATTAAGAAATATTTCTTAAATTTAATTTATAATTTATTTTTATAAAGTAAAATGTTATTTTTTATGGTTTAGAAATATTTTATTGTAAAAAACTAATTTTTTTAATAAATGGGTATTTTTGATATAAATGAGTAAATGCTCACGTTTATATATTTAGTTTCTTAAAATATATAATATTTTTGATATCATCATATAGAAATTATCTAATAGTTAATTTCTCATAATTTTCCGTGAAATTCAAATTATATGTAAAATTTTATGGTATGTATTTTGACATCATAGTAACCCAAAAGTGATTTCTTATTTGAAATAAATGTTAGGAAAGACCCAAATTTTGGTTCACCTTTTAAATAATGTGTTTTTTATTTTATATGATTAATGTTATAGATGAATAAATAATCATTTGAAACTTATATTATATTTTGAGGTTTTGAATCAGTAATTTATAATCATGACTCCCTTCCATATCACCAAGGGTATTATATTAAATAATGTGGTTATTACACATTTTAAATATTGAAAAATGTCCCTTTTTTTTAAAATAATGGTAAAAAACCATGGTCTAATTTATAGATAAGATTACATAATCAAATAGAGTCCCAAACCAATGTTCTGAAATTTATAAATAATTCAACAATATTTTCCAATATAAAACAACACGAACATCCACTCCTCTTCACTGTAACTATTATACAATGATGTTTCATTTACCATCCTTCTACATATTCTTTACATGTCTTAATAAAATAATCCAAATCTTTGAAGATCACCATATCAATGTAAGGTATCCTATCATTCTCTTTATTTGTGCACTTTATTTATATTATACCTTTGAATTTATAATTTTTATTGTATTGATATGTTTTCACAAATTATTATTAAATTAATAACTATTTAAATGTTATGATATACCCTATCCAATCTCTTTAATATCTTCTATGAATTATTATGTACAACCTTATTGCTTCGAAAATTAATCTTTAATATTTCATTGAAAATAAGACTGTAGTGAATAATTTTCCCCATTTCCAGTGAAGGGTAGTCATAAAAATGTAAATATAGATATTTTATTTGAGAAAAAAAATATTTTTAGAAAAAATCAATATCATGGGTTTAAAAATGATGAAATATATAATTAGGTTGTATGATTTATATAGCACAATTATGTAGTTACACTATATAATTTAATAGATGAGTCTAAAATTATATAACCCTACAATGTATTGGGTAATGTTTTTCTCTAATGCGAAATTATGTAAGGGATTAAGGAGTGAACCAAATCCATTATGGTACTTTTTTTACCATTTAATGTTATCTTTTTTGTTAGACTTGACTTAAGATTATGTCATGTTTTATATATTTTTTTCTATATTCCAATATTATTTTAATGTTTGGATGTTATATCATGCATCACTGTTAAATATTATTATTTTTCATCCTTTTTATGTCTCATTAATATTCATATTGAATCAAATATATTAATTTCATCATGTTATTCTCTTATTATTCCACTAATAGGATTCATATCTCATTTATTTCTTACGTATGTCCCAAGGTTATCCTATTTAGTTATATAACATAAATGGAATATATGCCATGTTAGAATGTTTTTAAACAATGTTATCATATTTCATTTTCATTTTTTAAATTTATATACTGAATTACCCAAATACAATATGTCTCATGATCTTATATGTTTTTATTATGTGTACCTTATGTAATAAATTAGGCATTATAGTTTATTAAAATATTTGTTTCCATAGTGGACATTAAATAAATTTCTATTTATTTTATAGGAATATTATTTTAAAATGATAGTGAAAGCCATTTTTATAACACTGAACATAGGAGAAATAGCTGAATTATGGTAAAGTATTGAGTATGTGTTTTTGAAAAAAATAAATCTCATTCAGGATACTACAATCCGATGTCACACTGGCATAGTTGTTCCTTGGGTAATAACCCAAAATTATACCATTGATTTTGAATAAATCATCACTTGGTGCAGGAAAATGGGCCTTATCTCACATTTAGTTTGAATCTCCTCAAATATTTTCTTTTTAATATTTACCATTTATTTATGAACCATTGAATATGGAATAAAAATTCATATAAGATTTTATATTTTGAAATATATCCTGGATATCTTAGATTAGAACCTTGAAATTCATAAGTTATGGAATTTAATTTATTGATGAGTAATCCCTTTAATGTTCATGGTTTTCTTCTTATGTTTTAATAGCTTTTGAAAACGATCCCCTAATTTCTCTTTATTTATATTCAATGACTAAAAATTGGAGAAACCAATTCAAAACTAATATTGTGGATATAAGATGATTTCTAAATGATATAGCCAGCCAGGTGGGTATAGGAGTTAAGAACATCATGAAAATACATTATAAATTATCTCACGTTTTTATCCAAACCCCGAGTCTAGAGGAACAACCAACCCCCCCCCCCCCAAGAAAGACTATGTTGCAAGTCATATAGTCATGCTATAAAGGCCTTTGAATTTTAATGGATATCATCATACCTATGTTAAGTAACAATGGATCAACTCAATTGAAAAATATTCCCTATCCTTCCATGATTTTAGTATAATGAGGTCATTCTATTGTTTATCATATACAAGTAGAAGTTGATAAATTTTTGAATTTGGTAGAAAAAATTCTAACTTATAGATAGAAATTAAACTGATGGTGGGGAAGGAATTATGAAAAATTTTTCTCAGAAAATATTTTACACACAGTCCATGTATTAAAATAGATATGAATTTCTTCATCGTTAGTAAAAAAATAAATCAACATCATCATGGTGTATGATGAAAACATCACAACACATTCTAGTTATTCCCCCATCGTTTTAATCTATACCTCAAGTAAAAATTCCCATTTATTTTGTGGGATAATGTTTATTTTATGAAAGACAATGGTGATTAATTTCCATGAAATATGTGAGAATATTTTCTAATGATTCTTCAATTATAAAATCTAGGTCAATGGAACCTAAGGGTCTCAAAGGTCTATAGATAAGAAAACAAAAAAATATACCGTTTTTAGAAAATTATAGTAATATTACATTTATTTATTGTAATTATTGGTAAAATTAATTTATAAAATCATAAAAATAAATTTTTTAAATAATTATTTGAAGATAAAAATTCATTAGAAGAAGGATTTTCAAATGTAGAGTGAAATGAAGTCATATTTTCATTAATCAAATATAAATAATTTTAAACACTAAATAAAGGAAAATGGGGTTATTAGTTAAAAAATTCATAAATATATAGTGTTTAATAAAATATATATGTTTTATTGTTCATTTATAAAATAATTTCTTATAAAATCCAAGAATATGCACTCTCAATTAAAATGAGATCGAAGCATAAACAATTATTACTTCAGAAATTTTTAAATCATAAGTTCTAATGAATTATGTAGATCAATTGTAACATTAAATATCAGGATTTAGGATGGATAAATTTTATTTTATGTAAAGGGGTAGTATATACACCATCGACAATGGAATTGGTGAGTAAAATAACATGTGTCTCAAAGAAGGTTGTTTTGAGAAGAAACCTATACAATCATTGTATCATTGAAATGGGAGTTAATAAATGATGTAATTATGTGGAAAAAATTTAAATCCACCAAAATAAAATTGGGAAGAAAATCACAAATCAATCAATAATAATTTAACAAATTATAATTTCAAAATATTTTCTATAAATTATAAATTTAACCTAAGGACTAAAAATTGAGTAAAAAGACCATTACCTACTAATTACCTTTAGTTTATCACTATTTAAACATTTTTATAATCATTTGAATAATGTTATAATATTATAATGTAACCAAATTTTTATTTATAATATCATATATGATCATCTTATATTAATGTATTATCCATTAGATAATAATATTTCATTATCTCTATTGTTTTGATTGTTATTTTTCATGTTTTAGCATGCGTGTTTTGTTCTCAATATTTTGGATCATGATCATATGATATAGTTATATCATATGAAAAATTATATTAAATATATTAATATATGTTTCCTTCATTAGATATATCTTTAAAATCATTATTGAATTTTGAACATGGAGAATGAATCACATCGATTTTTTGAAATGATTGTTCGTACGTATGCACGAGAAACATTATCATTTACCCAAATGGAGAAACAATATGGAAGGGTATTATATATAAATTTCAAATAATTAATATCATATAATATATATAAAATTTATTTGTTAAATTTATCCATTATCAGTTTTATTATCAAGAATTAGTGAAAAAAACATACCGCTTCACGATTTGGTTATTCATCATAAACATGAATGATGTTATCATTAATTCAATGGATTATAATGTGATAATGCATATGAAATTTTTATTTTAAATAATTATTTTCATTTCATTCATATAATATTTCAATATCAAATTAATCCGTATTACCTTCAATGTAATATGTTTGTGGAAGAAAATAACATTGCTTCGCAAGGAGGTAGTCCACCAAACACACATGCATGTTAAAGTATTCCCTATAGAATGGAAAGTAGTAAAGTTTATTTGATATAAAGATTAAATAATTCTAATTATACAAAAAATATCGTATATAAACATTATGTACATAATTATATCAATTTTTAATAAGTTTAAATAGAAAAATAAATGTCAGTTAATGAGGTGGTAGTATGTCGTAAACCTGATCAACGGATTCGTTTCCCTATAGATGGAGGATGATAAGGTTGTAGGTCATGAACAGAACATAAAAAAATATTTTTATATTTATTATATTTATGTTATTATATATTCATTATTTTATAATATATCATGGATATAGAGTATGAAATAAAATGAAAAGATTGGTTAAGGACTTTACCACTTTTTCTGAAAAAAAAACTAGTTTACACCAAATGCTTTCCTAGATTGGATTTATGACAACAAAAACATTATTGGATGATTTTAGCCATTTATCATAGTGATCTGAGAATTTCTTAGCAAAACAGTAGGTTTTATAATGAATATTAATGGGAGTATAGGGATGGTATTTTATAAGTGGGTGTCGGGACACTCTTAGGATTTTTATTGGAAAAGATTAACCCATGTTTTTATCATTCCCAAAGGATAAAAAATGGAAAATATTATAATATTATAAGGTATAAGGTATATATATTACTATAATATATTAATTAGAGATCTTTTGAGAAATTTTTTACACTTATATATTTGGTATACCCCTCGATAAATCTGTTTTCACCATAATCATGGTAAATAATGTTTACTATTTTCACTACTAATTATGGTAAAAATTTATCATGATCATATTAGATAATATAAAATATTATTTTCAAAAATATGTAATCAATTTTTCCAAATTTAAATAATATAAGTGGCATATTTTATTTTAAAATAAAACCATTAAACGTGTTGAAAAAATGGTTTTCCAAAAGAAAAACATTCCCAAGTTGTAAAAATATATAAAAAGTCATTATAAAATTGAATAAAATGACTAAATGTGAATTATTTAATATATATTTGAACTATTTTTTTTAAACCTCATAAAAATAAATTGGGGAATTTAAATTTTTAAATGAAAAGATGTTTTTAATAAAATATAGTATTTTTACTATTAAAAAATCCAATCTTTTTAGAAACACCTATAATGTTTTCCCAATGATGAACTTTATATGATGATTACAAAAATTATTTTACTTTTTAAAAATAAATTTACAAAATTTGGTAAGAAAAATTAAATTATGTACACAAGGCATGAAAAGTACACCTTTTAGAATAGAAACAAGGTTTTTCAAAAAAAAATATTTCTATATCAAAGGGTTATTATTATATTTATAATAAAAAATTAACCAATGAAATTATTTTCTACAAGCTTAAAAAAATGATTCATAATTTATATCATTCAATTAAAATTATGAAATATAATAACAAGGATATAATGGTAATGTTTAAGAAATAAAATCTGAATGAATTATTGTGTTTCATTTAAACTCGTTCTTTCATTCATTTTAAGACATCAATGAGATTTCATTTATTTAAAAATAAATATACCATAAAGCCTTAGAGTATTACATTGTTCGCCATTGAACAATTTCTCCCTAAATTTATCATATTACAAACTATTTTAAAAAATTATAATGTACTTATATTTCATCCCCTCTTCCAGTTCATATGTTCCTTGCTCAAACATGTTGTTTCACCCCACCACTCTGACTTTGTGACTTGTATTTTCTCAGATAAATTGGTCTCTATAATAAAATATCCTCTTTAATTTTTCATTGTATGAATGAAATTTCTCTAGAAATACCACATATGTATTTTTTACATGTGAGTGGTCTAGAATATATATCCTCCATAGTGATACATGGAACACATATTGTACATGTGATAGATTAGGTTGGGGTGCTAGTCGGTAGGCCACCACTCTAATGTGATCAATGATCTCAAAGGGGACATTTTATTTAGGACTTTTATTTTCCACATTCCTTAATATCATAATATTCTTCCACAATGAAATAAATATGATTTACATATATCCAACCTCATACATCATGTCACGTCGATGATTCCATTCACAACCCTTCTTTCGACATTATGGAGTTTCATATGATTTTGAATGGTTTGAACAATTTCTATCATATTTTGGAAATATCAGGTCTAATCATATTCCACTCTCAAAATTTATCCCATCATGTTAGAGTCTAACATAACTTTCCATAAAAGGAAACATAAGTTTTCATTTGAAATCTAGAATGGAAACTGTTATTATATGATAATTCTAGTAAGGAAATGTGATGATATAAACGGTCATGTAAATCCATTGAACAAAATCTCAACATATCCTCTAGAGTTTGGATGGTTCACTCTGTCTATACATCATTCTGAAGGTAATCAACAGTATGTAAAATAAATTTTTTATCCAAGTAATATTGTAGGGTTCTTCAAAAAATTGAGGTAATACTCAGATATTGATCAGATAAAAATAGAGAGTGACACTCCTTTCAAACTATCCACTTCCCTAATGTATACCATAATGAGTTGGCTCGGAGAGAAATATCCCTTGATACAAATGAAATGTGTTTAAATTTTAAGGATATAGACTAACACCCTGACGATGTTACTTCCTTTAGGTGTCATGCGGTGTCCTATTAAGAAATTTTTGGGTATGATTTCCCATTTCCATAGAGATTTAGGAAAAAATCTCATAACACCATTATATTTTTTATTCATCCTTAACATGTTGGCATACAAAGTATCGAGGTAAAAATTCAACAATATCTCTTTTAATGTTATCCCAGTATATTTTTTTCTTTATATATTATATACATACTAGTTTTTATCATATGAATATGGGTGTAACACCCAAATATTTCATATTATGTTATCGCTTTAAAGTAATTAAATATCTTGGAATACACACATCAACGAGTTTGAGCGCACCACAACATACCAAACATACCAAACATACCAAAAAAGCGGTTATGAAGAGTATTAAAAAAATTTAAATTATATTTATATCCTATATAATTTAAAAATTCATATTTTGTGTTTCATAGATATAATATAAGGAAAAATTCAATTTTTCAGAAAAAAGAATTATTTTTCAAAAAACGCAGTTTTTCTACCATTTAATTATGAGCACATTTAAAATCCAATATTTGACACATTTATATAATCGTTTTAGTGAAATTTAATTCTTAATTTGAATCGGGACAAAAAAATATTGTTTGGATAGATTTTTGGTACTTTTCCAATAACTTTCATATTTTGATGAATAGTGAAAAATAATAAATTTAATTTGTAAACTACATTTTTAATAGAAATAATTTATAGTGAGAAATTATTAATTTTAGTGGTTTTAAAGTATAATTAAATTATATTATTATTAGTTTATATAATTTAGGTCAATATAATTATTTTTACATTTAAATTGGAAAAAAACACATGTCAAACTTTTAATAGTTTTTACTTTAAAAAAAACCACCTTTTGTTTTTGGCTACAGGTATTGATAAGAAATGAATTAATACAACTTATATATTTTTAATTTTTTAAAATAGACTTAATTTTTGAATAGGTAATATCAAAATTATCTTAGGGTGAACTTTTTTTAGTTTTATAAAAACATACAATTTTTTATGAACACTGATAAACACTATGTTATTGTTTAAACCCGACTTTTATTAAAATATTTATTATTTTATTTTTAAATTTGTTTTCATTAAAAAATATATATATAATACCTGTATTATACCAATTAAATACATTGGAGTCATTTTATAATAATATTAGATTTACAAAATTTTATTAAACATTATAACTTATTTTACCCACCATCTAGACACATTTTCATATTTGTATATAATTTAATTTTACTACTTGTGTAAATTTAATTTAAAAAATACAAGAGACATTGTTGATATTGGAAAGTAAAATGTGGTTCAATAAGATGAAAATAATTTTATGTGAATAGTAACTCTTGAATTTTATTTACCACTTTTAAAAATAAATAGGGTAACTAAAGGAAACAATGATATTACAATTACCCCTTCACATGTCCTAATTCTATTGTATAAGTGTATTTCGACCAAAATAAACTTTAGGAACAAAATATTATCTGTTTTGATTTACTTGGATTAGATTAAGACATTTATTATTATTTTATTTAAAGAAAAGATAAAAGTATTAAATTCGTAATTTAATAACTAAAACATTAAATAATTACATTAATTTATGACACAATGATTATACTATAATTACATTTTTAATGAAATTTCGAAATAATTGATATTATATATATCAAAATAAATATAAATTTACACTTTTGATGAATTCCAAAAATTGTAGAAGTTAAAATGACATTTTATGGTTGATGTAATGTATTGTTTTAAAATTAATCATGTTTTTTTAACTTTTAGAAAAGCCAAATACTAAATAAATTCTAAATTGGCATAAATGAGTTTTTTAAAAAAATTATATTATTAAATGATATAATAATACAATAAATATAAGGTTCATCCAGAAAACTTATATAATAATATATATTTCATTAATGAACCACTTGATTTTCTCTTGGAATTTAATATAAGTTTATTAACACAATAATATAAAAGACAAGAAGACATAGTAAAGGTTAAAGAATTTAACTAAGAGTTAAATGTAAATGATAATGTTAATATGGGGACCTAAACTTATCTAAAACCTATTATTTGAGAATATTTATACCTATATCTACCTTATCATAAAAATATATCCATTTGGATCCATTATAAACGGAAATTTATTTTCTAACAAAATAATATTTCAAACATTTCCTAAAGTGCCCCCACCTCTCTTATAAAAGGGAACTTCCCCTTATCATAATTTCACAACTCCAATGCCAATTTTCTCAACCTACCCCTACTGAAATATCCTACCAACTACCCTCACCACATCATAGATTCCTTAAAATGATTAGAAAGCCATCCTATAGATCCATTTTGACAAATCAAATGGAACCACCCGAAGAAGCGGTACATATTTCATCACCCCATTCAATGTTCTTTTCTTTTCCACTCCCAATTTCATTGTTGTTTCCATAAAAATTAATAACTCAAGTACCTTATACATAAATTGATATTTTTATAAATATGGTAAAATAATATTTATTATTTTATCCATCCTATGAATGAAAATGTCACCATATGTGAGTACGTATGGCTTACCGTCTCCACATCTTGGTGAAGTTTGTTATTCAACACATCATTATTTGGATTGTTATCATAATTAGTATAATTAATGTAAATAATAAATATAATATTTTAATTATTATTTATATATAATATTCCATACAATTACTTTTGATTTCAGCATTAATAGAATGATATTATCCCTCGTACGTACGTATGACTTACCATCTCCACGACGAGATGATATTCATCTTCAACGATCACCATTCAAGAATATTTTTAAAAAAATATATATTTATTATGTATGATATATAAGATATAATATTACTACTAGAATAATATATATGTTTGTAGTCAAATATATGTCATTCACTTACCTCCAAACTATACAATAAGATAAAAGAAACAATGTTCATGTGTACTTTCAGATTACCGTCTCCATGAATGGTGTTTCTATTTCATATATCAATCTATTATAAATACTTATATTATCAATATATATTATATATAAATCATTTTTTATATTATATAAGTATGTACATCATGATATATGTGATATGATTAATAATAACAAG
Organism: Viscum album; assembly: GCA_963277665.1. Lineage (NCBI taxonomy): Eukaryota > Viridiplantae > Streptophyta > Magnoliopsida > Santalales > Viscaceae > Viscum > Viscum album. The sequence continues at coordinate 1,185,703,988 of OY728121.1, read as the reverse complement.
TTGGAAAACATATGATAATGAAAGTGATTATTACCAGAAATGTAACTTTAACATGGAAATTATCATTAAATGGTTTGAATAATTTCATAAATGAATAATATATGATATCATAAATATTAATATGGTTCTGGAATAATTTAATAACGTACTATGGTCATTATAAATAAGGTTAAATGTACCATCAACTAATAGAATGAACAAGTTAAAGGTTAATTCCTCAATCTCATTATTATCCGAGATTGTTTATATGTATGTATTTTCTGAGACATATTTATCTTCTATGTCCATGATTAATAAAAATGTTTTCAAAAGTAATATTTTATAGTTCTATGGAAGGGAATCTTTAACTAAATCATCATTTTAAATGGTTTAATGATTTATTTTTCTATATATATTTAATTAATGACCAGGTTTTCATAATCATTTTAAGGACATATTCATATAGACATAATTGATTTAAAATGTTAATTCCATTAAGAATTTTCAAAGTGTAATGTTAAACTTTCATTCAAAAATCACTTTTAAAAGACTTCCTTTATAAATTATTATACTTCTAAAAGACTACATGAAGAAAATATATTTCGCTGAAAGGGTTTTACTAACTATTTTAAACTATGTCAACAATATTTTTTTCATATTATTATTGATTGAGGATTATTTACTATAAATAAAATATTCAATATTGTATTGAATGAGTTATTAAATGTTTGACTATGAATGTTCTATTTTTACACATTTCATGACTTGTGGTTAATTTATTGAAATTTTTTATGAAAGTTTTAATAAGAATGTTAATATTTTGTTTCAGAATTTTTATATGATGAATGCATTGAACTTAGTAAGTGATTGTTGGATCTATCTATAGATCCTTTATTCATATGTATGTCTTATGAGACAAACTAGTGTCGTGGAACAATGCCTTGACAAAATCTTATTGTAGTCTTGGAACGAGGCCTTGACTATGTGGTTATGATGTCCGATATTATGCATTCTATGATTATGAAATTAGGTATTGATATTAAATGTTATTATTTGACTATTAGAATATCCATGTGAATAAGTAAATGGAATTATTTGACTTTTATTTTCTATATAATGGTGAAGTAAAAGATTGAAAAGATTTTTTTTAGTCATATTAATTTCCTTTAATGTATATTCCTATGTATGATAGTTTTTTCTATATTGTTACCATTACAGAGCATATGAGCTCACCCCTTTCTTATGTTTTATTTTTTCCCAGATGTTAAGATGTATATTACGATTAACCTATAGAAATAGGCTAAGGGATATGGGTCAGTTCAAAGTGGAAAAATGTTTCATTTTTCATTCTATAATGTAATGTAAAATATATGTACGTATCTTGTACTACCAAGGATACTAAATGGATCGATCATTTGGGATTTGATTACTTCTGACCATACCAATTTTATGTAATAATGCACCAAATCTGGGTAACTAGGGTTAGGGTGTTACAGATGGTATAATATAATTTTTAGTACAATACAAGGAAACTATATTTAGATAAACATTAACTAGATAAAATTAACCAATGATAGAATTTTATGATTAGAAAATAAGAACATCAAAAAATTTGGATAGTGTAAATATTTTTTTCATTTTCCATGAAAATGCCTCCCAGTCTTGATATAGACAAGTTGAGATGGCTCTAGAACAGATGTACCTAGGAGATAAAACTATAACGATGTTATTCAGGCTTGACCCAAGGTATCATGTTACACAACAACAGTTCTTACTGCACTCTTGGTATTAACACAAATGGGGGATATGCTTAGGATAATTGAAATATTCCTTACAAACCATTATGCAGGATTTATGAGTAAATGCATTCTCAATGAAATAATCATTATGATTATGTATTATATTTATAAAATTTTCAATTTATGTTAGGTATTTTACAAGTTTGGAGTTATGCATTTTGATTCATATACTAACCTACTGTATGACATTATTTAGAAATGGTTACCAGTAGAAGGAATGAGAACTCCAGTAATAAGCATGATCCAATGAGTATAAAGGGTTATATCATTCATGGTTTTAAGCCAACATTTAGCAGTGAAATATTCTCCCACATATTCTTATCATATGAAGAAATAATATCATGAATTAATAAGATAAGTAAATTATTTTTTGAGTCATGTGGCCTTGAATGGTGGCCAGATAAGAATGTGATGGTATAGAGAAATATAGATAAAGGGGAGATGGGAATGAATGATTTTCCCATATCTAATAATTATGGAAAGAATCACCTGGGTAAACGATGGAAGGGAATGGGATTTTGTTATATGTGTGGAGAAAAGGGACACCAATTATGTGATTTTAGTGGTATGAAAAATGTTTCAAATGTAAAATGATCTATCTTTAAGGATTTGGGACACTACGCGAATTAATTTCCCAATCATCAGAGTATGCGACGAATAATACTATTGGATAATAATAAAGTAATGATACTATCACAGATGAAGATGAATAATTAGTGTTCATATATTTTTATTAATTAATTATGTCATTTTAGTGTGGTATCAATGATGTACATGTTATATTAATTATGGAAATAAATAATGATTTTACTAAAATACTACTTCATTGTGGATTTGAGATTATAATGTACTATGAAAAGTGATTCAACATCATGTTATGATTTTGGATAAATACATGGTTTAAGGAAAGATAAACCTTAATATGGTCTTGAAATTGATGTAGTGATTTTGGAATAAGAGATGGTTTTTTTGGTTAAATTATATCATATTTTCTTAACTATTTGGAATTGATAAATGGTTTGTTTATTCCATCATTGTGGGAGTATAATTTTTTTTATATAAGGAATATATCTAGTATTATATAAGTAATAAAGGAGCATAAATGTGATAAATAAAGTTTCTTGGTAATCTAGGGTGTTACTATTTTTTAACTGAATACATGATAAAGGTACTCACCTGTTATTACTTTGAAAAAAGAAATGTTCATTATGTTATGTTGACCTTCCTTATAATTTTTTGGACTATGATTTTGGACATAGGTGTTTTGGATAAGTATAAATATTTGAATGGAATAATTTAGAAATTTGATACTATGGTTTATGGTTAAAACATTTATTAATATTATTTTTGGATTTTTTATAAAAAGTACAACCCGATGGTCGGGCGACAACCTGTCACGTCCGGAAAGACTGCGAGACATGAACCCTCAAATGAAGGCCGATAAGGGTGCATCACCTAACACTAGAATATGTGATTTCATAGTTTGTATAATTTAGTTTTTAAAAAAATAATCATATAGATGAATTATAATTTAATTTTTATAAACCCTATAAAATTAATATAAATAGAATATTTGTGAGTTTTATTGTCTTTCGGAGTGAAAGATGAGTTTGTGGTAGAAATTATTTGAAAGATGGAAATTTACATGTCAATTATTTATTTTTTCGCTGAAGAAATTAATTCATACACATTAGGGAAAGGATCTATAAACCATAAATGTATTATCCTAATACTATATGTTTTGATGAACCAGTGATTTTTTATGTCATCATAGATTTATGGTTTTGAGGCCCTCATTTTCGTATTTATTATTCACATGTTTTTGATTGATGAACTCAATAACTCCTGATAAATATTTACATTTTCCAACCAATTTTTTGTTTTAAATTTCTACCATTTTTCTCTTATTATAAATCCTAATATGTTGGTGAATTTTTTCATTTTACTTTCCCTCTTATTAAGACTAAATTTTAATAACCCTATTTCTGATGTGGGTTTTCCACAATGGTATTTTCTATTTCCAAAAATTAATTTTTGAAATTTTTTTCAAACTGCGAGGAAAAAATTTATTGAAGGAGGGGAGAATGTAACACCCCATGATTTCATAGTACATTATCTCTTTAAAGCAATTCAATAGCTTGCGCTACACACAATATCGAGTTTCAGCGCACCACGACATACCAAACAAGTCTTTCTAAAAGAAGTTATGAATATTATTAACCAAATTGTTAATTTTATTTATATCCTATATAATTTTAACATTATTGTTTTTTTCTTATACATAATATAAGGAAAAATTCAATTTTCAAATAAATGATGTATTTTTCAAAAAACACAGTTTTTCAACCTTCTATTAGTGAACCCTTTTTAAATGAAATCTTTGAACCTTTATTCGATTTAGTTAAATTAAAAATTTATTTAGAATTTGTTTATAAAAAATTTAGTTTGGATAATTTTTTTTACTTTTCTGATAACTTTCATATTTTGATGAGTATTGAAAAGTACTTAATTTTAATTGAAAACAACTTTTTTAATCAAAATAATTTATATTGTTTTATTATTCATTTGAGTGGTTTTAAAGTATAATTGGATTATATTTTTATCATTTAATATAATTTAGGTCATTATATGTAATTCCAACTTTAAATTGGACATAAACACATGCCAATCTTTGAATTTTTTTTAATTTTTAAAAACCAGCTTTTTGATTTTGAAAATTGGAACTATTTTTTAGTTAATTAATGTAACATATATGTTTTAAATATTGTACAATAGAAAAAAAAATTAATTTGGAATATCAAAATTTTCTTTGGGTGATTTTTTGGAATTTTTCTGAAAACATTCAATCTTTGATAAATAGTGAAAAAAACTTTGTTATTGTTTAAAACCGACTTTTATTGAAATAATTATTATTTAAATTTATTTTAATGTCAATTTAGATATATAATATCTATATATGTACAATTTAAATCATTTGAGTTATATTAAAATAATATTATATATATATATATATATAATTTTATTAATCTTTTTATCGTGTCTTACCCATCTTCTAGGCACATTTTCAAATTTGCATAAAATGTAATTTCACCGCTTCTGTGAATTGAATTTCAAAAATACGAGAGTATATTTTAATAACATTAATTAAAATATGATTCAATAGGATAAAAATAATTTTTGGTGGATAGTAACTTTTGAATTTTATTTACCAGGGATAAAATTAAATTTTGTAATTAAAGGTGAAAATAATATAATAATTTCCTCAACAAATGTCTTAATTCTCTGGGATAAATTTATTTTGAAAAAAATAATACATAGGAAGAAAATATAATCCTTTTTGATTTAATTGGATTAGATTATGATATTTATTATTATTCTATTTAAAGAAGAGTTTAAAGTGTTAAATTCAAAATTTAATAACTAAAAAAATTTTAATGTAGGGTTATATATAAGATAATTACAACTATAATAATTCATCAAAAATATAAATATATTTCTTACATCATGGTATTTTATTTATAACATTTATGCATTACATAATTAAATTTATTTATGAAACAATAATGATGCAGTAATTACCTTATTAATGAATGATTAAAATAATTGATATTATAAATATAAATATAAATATAAATTGTGTATTTGGATGCATTACACGAATTTTATAAGTTAATATTACATTTTAAGGTTGATTTAATTTATTTTTTTCGAAGTAATCTTGTTTTGTTGACTTTCACAAAAACAAAATACTAAATAGTCTCAAATTTGACATAAATGTTTTTATAAAACAAATACTATGTTATTAAATGATATAATAATAATAGTAATATAATGCTCAGCCAAAGGACTTATATAATGATAAAAATTTCATTAGTGAAAAACTTTAGGTTCTCTTGGAATTTTAAAGTATTTTTATTTACCATGTAATATAAAAATAAAAGAAGATATGGTAAATGTGAAAGTATTTAAATAAGAGTAAAATCTAAAAGATAAGGTTAATATGTTGACCTAATCATATATAAAACCTATTGGTTGAGAAAATTTCAACCCATACCCACATTATCCTTAAAATAAACTTTTGTTGGATCCATCAGAAATCGAAAATCATTTTATAATAAAAGAATATTTTAATCTTTTTCTAAAGTGCTCCTCACTACTCTTATAAAAGGGAACTTCCCCTTATCTTAATTTTACAACTCCAAATCCATTTCCTTAGCCTAAACCTTCCCAAATTTGAACCCATATACCCTCAATTTGTCTTATATTCCTTAATTTGATCAAATGTCCATCTTAAGGAGACCTTTGGATCAAATCAAAAAGAAACACCCGAAAAGAGGTAATTATTTCATCACCCCTTTCAATGTTATTTTCAAATTCCACTCCCTCTTTCATTTTTGATTACATACCAAAATTGTAAATCCATTACCTTCTATATAATGTGATGTTTTTATAAAATGGTACAACCATAGTCATTACTCTATCCATCCTAGGAATGAAAATTTCAACGTACGTGCGTACTTACTATTTACCGTCTCCACGTCGTTGTGAAGTTTGTTATTCAACACATAATTATTTGAAAGGGTATAATAATTAGTATAATTGATTTAAATAATAAAAATATCATGTTAATTATTATTTATATATAATATATCATCCAACTAAATATAATTTTACCATCAATAGAATGATATTGTCGCTCGTGCGTACGTACGGATTACTGTCTCCATGGTGGGAAGAAATTCATCTTCCACGATCACCATTGAGTAATATTTATAAAACTATGTGTATTGATTAACTATGAGATATATGAAATAATATTTCTACAAGAATTATATATATTTATATAGTCAAATATATGTAATTTACTTACTTCCAAACTATACGATCAGAGAAGAGAAACAACGTTCATGCGTACATACGCACTACCGTCTCCATGAATGGTGTTTTCATTTCATATATCTATCTATTATAAATATTTATATTTTGAATATATATGATATATAAATCATGTTTTATATTGTTGATGTATATAAATCGTGATATAAGTGATAAGATCAAGAATAAATAGTTAAAACACCTCAGATAAAGAAAGAGATTATTACCCGAAATGTTACCTTAACATGGACATTATTATTAAATGGGTATTATAAAATCATAAATGATTCATATATGATATCATAAATATTAATATGGTTCTGGTATAATTTAATAACATACTATGGTCATTATACAGGAGGTTAAACATACCCGTGAAAAAGGGAAAGAACAAGGTACGAGTTACTTTGTCTATCTCATTATTATCAGAGATTGTTTATATGTATGTATTTACTGGGACATATTTATCATATATTTCCAGGATATAAAAATAAAATAAAATGGAATCTTTTATGTTTTTATGGATTTTACTCTTTAACTAGATCAACATTTTAAATGTTTTAAATATGTATTTATCTAAATATATTTAATTAATGTCCATGTTTTATAAATGATTTTTAGATTTATTAATATAGACATAATATATTTAAAATTTTAATTCCTTTAAAAAGATTCAAATTGGAATATAACACATTGATTTCAAAATCACTTTTAAATTTCATTCCTTTAAATTGTGAGACATCTTAATGATTTCATGAAAAAATATTCTTTCTCCCAAAGGGTTTTACTAATTATTTTAATCTATGTCGACACCCATTTTGGATATTATTCTGGATTGAGTTTGAATTATTATAAATAAAATATTCAATAATTTATAGAATGAGTTATGAAATGTTTGACTATGAATGTGCTATTTTTATACATTTCATTATTTATGGTTAAATTATCCTCATTTCGTATTCTAGATTTAATATGAATATTTATGTTATGTTTCAGCATTTTTATATGAGGAATTCATTGGACATAGTAATTGATGGGTGGAGACCGTTACAACTCCTCGATGCATCAGTAGGTCCAATGAGACAAACTACTATCATGGAAAAAGACCTTGAAAAAAATATCATTGTAGTCTGGGTATGGGGCCTTGACTATGTGGTTACGATGTCCTTTATTACACATTCCATCATTGTGAAATTTTCTATTGATGTTAAATTTTATTATTTGACGAGTAGAATATCCATTTGAATATGTAAATGGAATTATTTTACTTATCTTTTCCATATTATTCTGATGTCCAAGTTTATAAGGCTTTTGTTTTAGTCTTATACATTGCCTTAAATGATTATTCTAATTTATGATTGTTTCTACTATATTGTTATCCTTACTGATCATCTTAGCTCACCCCATTCAAAGGTTTTCTTTTTCCCAGGATATGATGAGGTATATTGTGATAAACCTATAAGAGTATGCTAAGGTATACAAGTGTGTTCAAAAGGAACACAATATTGTTGTTTTATATTTTATAATGAAATGAAACACATTTATATGTTTCTAGTACATCCATGGATACTAAAATGATCGTCATTTCGGTATTTTATCCCTTATGATCATTCCAATGTTTTGTAATAATTAACTGGCTCTGGGTAACTATGGTCGGGTCATTACAATGGGGGGATGAGATATTCAAATCACTTATAAGATCCATATTCAACTCCAGTTTTTATGGGACATATATTCATTTTCAAAATCTTATAAATCCCTCTTCAGCAAAGTAAAACTCTATAATATTATCTACCTCTTTCTTTGGCACCCCGTCATATTTTGTGGTCTCCTTGATCAATTTAGAAATGGATGGCAGAGACATTGTTTGAAGAAAATATGGTGAAGATCCTTGTACTATTCCCGTAACCATCCATTGAAAATATTTGAAAATCAGATCCATCACAAATATCATAATTGATCTAATTATCATATCCATTTTACTTAGAGAATATTTCACCTTTTTTCATTTCCCATGCTGATAATGGATTGAAAATACATATTCTTTGGTCATATATTACAATATTTTTTGATGTGTGATAAGATATTTCTATATGAATATGTATTTGAGTCTCTTGTGATCCATATATATTTCAAACTTCTCCTAATAGAGATTATGTCACCATATTCAATGAAAATTTCACTATTTACAAATCCATATCATGTGTAGAATTGTTCTTCTCACGAACATTAAATTCCATAATGAATATAATATCACACTATCATTTTTTTAGTAAAAAGATCAAATGATTCTTTTAAGATACTATTAATCCACAAAAAATGTACACACTTGATTGAAGAATAATTAATGTTGTATTGATAAGACTATTATGAAACTCTTTAATGCATTATTTATAATCACTATTCAAAAAATAAATTCCCCATTCCATGTAATCATAGTTAGTGATTTTTATAATCATAAAAAATATTAACAAATAATCAATAATACATAAATATTTATAACTCTCATTTATTGTACATTTCATATAACTTCTCATTTTATAAATCCCTTAGTACAATATCCAAATTCACCTTATACTCTTCCATACTCTTGGATATATTAAAATATCATCTATAAATACTGCCCATAATTTTTTGTGGTAATCCCTAGTGACTATATTTATTATGTCTATACTGATTTTTGGAGAATTATTGAGTCAAAAAGGCATCATTATGAACTCTTAGTTTCCATACATTATTTGAATGGTAGTTTTGGTAATAACTCTATTCTTCACTATAAATTGTTGATATCCAAATCTAAGGTCCACCATAGTTAAAGTTGGATCTCCTTGTAGTTTATCAATCATGTCATCTATCCATGGTAGGGAATACATGTACATTGTAATGAATTTTTAGTTCATGATAATAAATAAATCGGTTCCTTGACTCATCAATTATCTTGACTAACAGTACTATCCCACCCCACAATGAAGCACATAGGTGTATAAAACCCTTTTATAGATTCTCAAGTAACTTCTTCTTCTAATTTATCAAGTCAACGGTGGACATTATAAAATGTTTCTTATATACTTTTAGATATCCATATAAAATTTTGACTGAGAACACAACTTATTGGTAAGAAGGAAGACTGTAATACACTTTATGGAATAAATAATTGTATCCCTCATAAAAGGCTTATATTATTGAATGATTATCTCTTTTGTCTCCATCATATGGAATGGATATGATTTCACATAATGAAATAATATCCATAATTGAATAGAATATTCTAACAGATACTAATCCTCCTAATTTAAATTATAGAAAATTGGAGGGTGTCTTGGGATGTAAAGAGTAATCTTCCTCTATCAGCAGTTGACGTTGTCTGTATATATGGTTAAACAATACATTCCAAAAATATAATCAAACTCCAATAATGTATGTATAATGATATTTTATGGATTATTAAGTCTACACACATTGGCTGGGGAAGAGTTAAATACTTCGAATGAAACCATCACCCTATTTTATATTATAAAAATTGGTTTAACCTCATGTTTTGGGATGGTGTTTGAAAAGAACAACTAAACACTCATGAATTGACACTATTCATAAAACTAGAATAAAAAAGTACATTTTTTATTCTCAAATGAAAATGTATTGTACCTATCAATGCATCTTTTTTGGCATCCACCTCATCCTTAGTGATACCATTCTATATTTCATACTACCTTGGGCATTGTTCTTAGTGATTTTCTTCATCAAACCATGTTTTATGTAAAAATGCATTATTTACATGTTTTGTATATTTAAAACATGTATATGTAAGGAATAGTTTTTATGTGAACCATTTTTCTTCTTCTCATTAGTGGGATTATTTATTTCCATATGGAACTGATTATCTTGATTCCTCTATTTTACACACATGAATAATCTTTTTATTTCCGTTATAATGTTTCTATGATGCTTCTAAGCACACTTTTTATGATTGGGATATTGGAATTTCATTCCTCCATGAGATTTATCTGTTTATGGTCTTAAGGAAAATATCATTTTTTGTTTTTTCTCTCAATTACCATGAGAAAAATAAGACACATTTCTTTTCATATCAAGTTTTCGGGCAGGACAAAAACATCTTTATAGATATGAAATTATCAAATCACCAAATATTTTTTTAGACTCATAATTATCCAACTGAAGAGATGATCCTAATTAAATTTGTTGATGATTAAATATTCAGAGGCATACCATGCAAGACTCCCAATGTTTTACTCATATGACCCAGAAGATTATTCTTCCTTTTTATTCAGTAGAAGGAACTCCATATCCTATTTAATATGGTTAGTTTTGGAAAAATATTTTTTAACAACTATTTTCTTGATGTTTTCAAATCCATTGGAATAAATATAATAGTTTGAATCTATGTTATTGATAAGGGTACACCATTTACACACATATCCCTTAAGGTGATAAAATTCCATAAGAGTTCTCTTACCCAATTCATTGGAGGAAATTGAATATATTATTAGTGGATTTTATCCATTACTCATCCATGAGGTTATCAAAATATCATCTAATGGGAAGGGTCCTTCATCACATAAAATAATTGACTATAACATGATCATTATAAGCTGGGGAAATGTGTTTTACATGATTCATGTAATTATTTATAACATGGTATTTTGAATCTAGTATTACAATAATGTTTTCATATCCCACCCTCATAAGGTTAAGAATTTAATAATAGAAATCATTATATTTCCATTCATGTTGTTAGTTGGTTCTGTGTTTCCCTTTTTCATCCATTAACTAAACGAAATTAAAACATAGGATGATAATACGTTAATATACTAAATCAGATATTATGATCTTAAAAGGAATAAATCATGAATGATAAGTATATATAGACTTATTAACCTATTTGATATAATATACATTATCCTTTATAAGGTGTACTATTATGTTTTCTATCCTAACAATTTAATTATTTCCAACATGCTTTTTTATAAAGAGTTTTTGAATTTATAAAGGCTGATCCGTAGGATAGTCAATCAAGGTGTACAATAAGGCCCCTTATCATGCACCAAGTGATGATAGAGGAAATATCAATTCACCCTTTTAGGGGTCATTACACATACGTACGTTGATTAAAAATCCAAATACACTTGTATTATCAAGAAAATGATGTATTTTCTTGAAAACTACTCATTATATACTTTCCATAGATTCCATGATGTTTTCCTATACATATAATTATACATAGTGTTAACCTTATACACTTCTATAGGTTTCCCACTAAATATTTCTAATCATAGATCCTAAGGCTACCTAAAACATTCTAATGATACCAACTCTGTAGACCCAATCATTTTTTAACCTATAATTACATATTTGTTAAAAATAAATATCCATTAATATAACATAAGGATCATAAATTCATAGTGTGGTTAGATGACTAGGTTCTTAATACATATAAGGAAACTAAATATTGAAATAATTATTTTATTCTCTATACTGATGTCCTAAAATCCACTTAATCTCCTAAAATAATATGGGATAACCTATCGAAAAAATAAATATGTGGGAGGGATAAAAAATCCCAATAAGGGAATAAACATTAACAAGAAACATAACATGATATTCAACATTATAACATTATTTCATAAAATATAAGGCTCGTGAGTAATTTTAGGGAAGAATAACATAACAAATATTGATTTATATGATCATGGAGTCATAAAATATTTTTAGGCGATATAAAACATGACATAAGAATAATCCAAGGTTAATAACCAAGAAAACATCACATAATGTACAATGTCCCATAATTAATTGGGTTTATCCCCTAATCCCATACATGATGTTTCTTAAGACTAAAACATTACCCAATGATTTAGAGGGTTATACAATTTTGGGCCCAATGGTTACATTAATTTACTATACATGCATATCTGTACAACAAAAATTTATAAAAAATCAGGATGAAACATAATTACTACTCATGTATAAAATTGGTTTTATAATCATTCTTTATAAAAATTTGAAATGAAATTTCAAAGTAAATTCATTTTAGAGATGATTATAATGCATGTATTACCCTATCTATGGAAGTGAGAATAAACTAGGTATAAATGTAAGAGAAATATATCCATAATTTATATTTGATCCATAACCTCAAAGATTTCTTATCAAGATGAAAATAATTTGAGAAATATAAAAAACATTCATAAAGAAAATATTCATTTATCATTGAGTAACATCAAAGGATGTATTCATAGAATCAAGATGATTTTTAATGACCATTGTGAACCTTTCTTGAGGAAAATATAGATTCCATTTTGAAAAACATTATTTAAAATATATAACTATCTAAAATAATAAAGAAATTATTTTTTTAAATAACTATTGATACATAAAATGTAATATTAAAATCACTGAGTAGTTTTGATGGTGGAAGAGTTCTGATCATTCCAAATACATAAATAAGTATCATTTCAGTTTTTTTTAATAAAATTTCAAAAATACACATTTAGAAGAATTATGTAAATATTTATTTTAAAAAATTATATATAGAAATGTGTGGTTTAAATTGCAATTAAAAAAACATTGAAAAAATAAAAATGTTTATAGAAAAAAAATTATTTGAAAGAAGAATACTTTTTGACCAAAGAGAAAAATAAATTCAAATTTTATTTAGAATAATTTATTAATCATTTTATTTACATATTGGATGAAAATGGTACTATTTTTTGAAAAAATTATTAATATCTTGAGAGAAATTTAAAGGGATGTATTATAAAATAAATGATCTAATAAAATCTAGAAGTTTTAATTCAGGTATAAAAAATCTCAATAAAAATGAAATTGAAACATAAAAACTTACATATTTTTTAACCTTAGAATCATAAATACTCATGAATGATGTATAATAATTATAACTAAAAAAATAAAAATTTATTATGGATTCCTAATATAATATGTAAATGGGTATTCAATACACCATTTGAAAGAAATTATCTATGTAATGTAACACGTGTCTCAATGAATGATGTTTTGGGATGTAACCAATAAAAATGTTGTATAATTGGAGTAATAGTTAATTAATGAAGTGATTATGTATAAAATATATTAATAAAAAATAAAATTTTAAATAAAAACATATATAAATTTCATTTCATTTCACACATAATCATGGCATCATATATTCGATGAAATTTTCATATAACACAATGAGAGGAAATTTAGGAAAGAAACTCATTACCTCATGCTTCCCATTAGTTGAGAACTATTTATCCTCTTATATAGTGGTTTAAAATATTTTATTTTCTTCTAATAGAACCATATTAATATTAATAATATCATATATGATCCTTTTAAAACATTTTATTATATATTTGTTAATATCCCTTTATTATAACTATTGTTTGGAGTGTTAATTTCCTTTTTTTCTCATGCATTTTTTTATTAATGTTATAGATCTTGAACATAGAATATAGTTTCATCATCTCCAAAGGATATTATTATTATTAATATCATTTTTTCATTTGATACATATATATTATCATTATTTTATTTTGTACATAAATATTGAATCACATCACTTCTGGGAGACGGTAGGTCAAGCGTATGCATGATCGATGTTATCATTTACTTAACATGTGAAATTGTATGGAATTGTATTGTAAATTAATTTTCTAGAAAATTTATCATGTCATGTTTATGATACTAATTTTTCTATTTGGTATTTAACTTGTATATTTTCTTTTAAACTATTTATTTAATCCTTATGAATGGTCCCCACAGTTATGGGAAGTGTCTAAGAGAATTTGGGACTTGTTTAGAGCTTTAGGGTTTTGATTTTTGGGGGAAAATGAACAAGGTATGAATATGGTGAGTTCCAACCATTTACCTAAAACAATTTGGATCAGTTAGGGTTCCACACAATTTTTCTAAAGTGTACGAGTGAAGCTTGGACCATGCAGATCAAAGATATATGGCCAACATGTGCTATGATAGATTTGTCTAACCATGTGTTGTAGGAAGTGTATGGTGTTATCATTAAATAGTGGAGTGCATAGGGATTGTGAACATTTTGGATAGATATGTGGAAAAATCGGGATACTTTTAATCTTTGGGATATTTAACCATTTTACCCTACTCATCTCTTAAGAGGCTAAACATTTTTCTCCATTGTGTTCCAGTAGACAGTATCCCCTCTCCATTTTAAATTTAGATATCCTCCATGCCTTATTATGGGATTTAAGGATTATTCATCATCCATACTTTTAATAACTCATTATCATTCTCATTAGATATTCAGAATAATGTTCTATATTTCCCTTGAGTATTTAATCATTTATCTTCCTATCAACAGAGTTATTTTGGTGCAAGATCATATTCCCAACTTTCCGAGAATTTTTCTATTTTAACTATTTCACCAATTATATATCATATTGTAGGTAAATAGTGGATGAGGTGTAAACTATGAAGCTAATGTAGGTGGTATTATTCTTTTACTTCAATTTATCAATGTTTATATATATTTCGTGGAGCCACATGGAATATTTTCCATGAATGACTTATTTAAGGGACTGAAACTTAAATTAAATTGGCAAGAATACCATATATGACCCATAATAACCATTCATAAATCATTAGAGGTTGTGGACCGTAAATAAAAACCCCCCTTTGGGTGTGAGGGAAAAAAGGATAATAAAATCATGGGTGGCCTATGATTTGATTAAAATTTTATGGTGTGTTATTTTACCCATATATTGTAGGATGTTAAATGAATTTTCTGAAATGAACAATTAATTAAATAAAATTGGTAATGGAATACCATGTCCCTATTCCATTGAAAATTATTTATCCCTATCACATAGGATATATATTTTCTTGAAATTAAAAATTCTAATTGATTTGAATGAGAGAATTCATGGGATGTTAGGCCATCAATACCTTTGTTATGATTTGATCCAGCTTCTGATGAGAGTATAATTTTTATAAGATTCATATATAGTTAAATTAAATGTGAACATAAATAGAATGCCTAGTATTTAGTTCCATGACCTTTAATTCATCCATGATGATAATTATACATGGGTTTGAACATATAACACCATAAATTTATTCATCATCATTATTTATTAAAATAAATTTTATATGAATTTATCATACTATTTGGGAGAAAAATGGATTCTTATATTAATTACATGGAATTAATCAATTGGTATTAGGTTTATATTTTCCCCGAAAGATACATGGACTCCATATGTGTAATTCAAAGGACATACTCTTAGAGAAGACTGTTTTTATTTCATTAGTTACACATATAATCCCTATGTTGAATTCCAATGAATAATTTAGAGGGATTATTATTATATATTCCATGAGGATACATGGGCTCCCTTTGTTGACAACTAAGCTCAAATTCAGACGGAGGTATCTTTATTCCACTCCTAGAGAGATATCTGAGATCTTTTGAGGAATTCCTTGGATCAGAATGAAAGGTGATGAGTTCATTTATACCTAGAGTGATACATGTGTTCCAATTTAGTTTTACCATGATCAGAAATAGGATTCCTATAAATTATGAAATAAAGTACTCAAATTATTTTACTTTTATGTCAAAAAAAATTTGATTTGGATAGAGAAATACATTTTTATGATGACCTTATTATATTAATTATTACCATATATTATTAAAATGGGATGATTAGGCTATGTGCTAGTAACTCAAATTTTATTATTAATTAAATCATGACTAACTTATTACTTAGATCTTTTCAGGATTAAGCCAATGTATGAAGTATAGAACATTTGTTCCTTGGGAAACTAGACCTTTTTGGGGTATTTGTATTCCACACCTCATTTATAGATTTTTTTATTTCATATACATAGTTTATTCTAAATTAATTAACCTTATAGAATTATACATTATTGGAGGTTGCCTATTGATTTTGTCTCACATCTTATATGGGCCACTACTTGGTTACTGGATAGATTTCATGGATAATGGTCTGGATAAGGGAATGCTACCAATTTATGATGATTGATTTATGATATATGGGGATAAGGGTAGCACCAGACTGAGCAAGGGATAATTATTATATTTAGAGATAGTATTTTTTTCTTTTGTTTCCTTTATTATATTGGTATATATGTGTACTCATTGCCATTTATTCTTGTATTTATTTTTTTATAGCATTCCATGATCATCATTTTGTATATGACATTTATGGATGGGAATACATGTTTATTTATATGATGGATGTGTATTAATCCACAATTCAGTTATATTTCAACTTTGACTATTGTTTGATATTACTATACCATTGTGTTATACTCTGATTATTAGGATATAATCTCCCTATTGGTCCACCATGGAACCTATTTACTAGTTTATAGCCTCCAACATATTGGTAGGAATGTTTGTAGTTATGTGGAAAATCGGTTACATATACAATGAAGTTAACTAGTTTTAGGACATCAAATGTTTTATCAGTGTTATTATTCATTGACATTATATTTTTGGACTGTATGAAAGAGAAATGTCATGTTTCGTGACATGGTCATGATCACGTTCCTAGGATTAGTTGAACAAAAAACGGTGAATTTTTTTTTACCAGTATGGGACATGTTTTATAGATATTTGATATAACAGATTCTGTGCTTTCACTATTGGGTGATTCAATTGATGTCCAAAGTTACTTATGAATATGAATTTTAACCCTTGGATGATATGGAAAGGAATTATTTCATACTAAATTATTATAGACACTTAAGGATTTATATATAATACAACCTCCATGAAATGATTTTTTACTACATTCATTTATTGAAATATTTTTTTCCCATTATTGCTATGTTTATGATATTTTCCTTACATTTGATATAGGAAATGAATAAATAATTGATTTCAATTAAATAGATGCCGGTGTGAATTTATAAAGACTGTGTGACATTAATAACATTAAATAAAAAACCATCTAATTATACATACATATATATATATATATTCCATCATGTTCTTATGAACAAATATTTTTTAGCTCTTAAAAAAATATTCACCATTAAAAGTGATGCTGATTTAAATTTAAAGGGAATTTTCCTCTATAACATGAACTTAATACTATTTATAATGGGAACTTTGAATTATTGTAGAGATTATAACCCTAAAAAGACCACATTAGATGGTAGTATGGAGTGTCTGTTTCTTTCTTTTTCACCTATATATCACCATGACATGGATTTTGTATTAGCAAAAGGGTTGAGACTCTTATATGGGGAGGTTGTACTTATCATACTAATACATATTCTCTTTTAGAAATTGTTAAATATTTTATTAATGAATGTTTTTTTAAATTTGTGGAGTCATTCCACCAAAAAACCCTTAAGTTTTATGTTATGAAGATGGCGACGACCATGATCTGAAGGTGGTGGGACCTAGGTCACAAATAGAAAATCTAGAATTTCCTCATGGAGAAAGACCAATTATACCTAACATAGTTTCCGATGCCCAAATTAAAATCGGTGTCATATTAATTGTGAAGTCTTTTTTAGGGATCCATGCCACCTGTTCCGACTATGGAAGAGTTTTCATGTGATATCTTAAAGTCACATAAACCAATTTATGTAGGGGACGGAAGTCTAAAAGATATGGAGTCTTGTATAGATGCACTGATGTGGGTTTATTATCAATTTGATGAATTTATAGATAAAAGAGTGAATCATGATAAATTTATGCTATGATATTCTTCCTTGATATGGTGGGATGTTATAACTCATATGGATCATCATGAGAATATAGTTTGGATGTAATTTCAAATGGCATTCTATGATTATTTCAATCTCAATACGTTGACGAAAGATAGTTAAACAGTGATTGTGCACTTAGAGTATGACATATTGTCAATCATGGACAATTATTCCCATTTCACAGAGACACATCATTTCACTCCAATTCTATTAGTTGATGTGTTATAAAAAAACTATGTAATTTTGAGGCATGTCTCACATATGAAATCCAATAGCATATGAAAATTTTTCACTTTACAGTAATATTTGATGTTGTGAATTTGGAATTTATCATATAGTGTAACTAGAGAGAGGTTTGTGGTGTGATATATACTGGTTTGGTAGAAATATTTGGAGTTACATGGACCAATAGTTGGAATTGTTTTTTTTGGAGATCCATTTAATGATATTAATATCTAGGTTGCACACTCAGGTTTTCGTGTAAGATTTCAATAGTGCATTAGTCTCAGACATAAAAAAGCCCAATGTACTAGGGAATTACTCGATTACCTGTGTTGTAGGAAGATGGTTCAACATCAGTAAATTTGAAGATTATTCACCCAGTAGCCATTGAGAGATGATCTACACCAAGACCATGTTCAATAAAAGTGTTAGATGATTCTCATTATGTAGGGATATAATGTGAAAATGGATGATCAGGTAGTCATGGTGGTCATGAATGAGGTTGTCAAAAACGAAATATAGAACACTCGTAGAGACAACCTACTTAGGTTACCTAAACTATATCTCATGGATTTAGATCAGGAATGATGTATTTCATCAAACTAATACCCACAGAGCATAGTGCTACACCTTCTACAATGATAGGAACTATCCTAGCTGTATCTACACTAGAATTTTCTCTTTTCAATATATGTACATCTAATTCATTCATATTTTTTCCTATTGTGGAGTATATTATGATTTATGTTTAGTTTTCTAGTGGTGGTATTAATCTTGATACTATATTTGGGATATGATTGGTGAGTGTATGATATGTTGTGAAGTTACACCTTGAGACTGGTGGGTGTCACTTTTTATAGGACGCATTTTTTCTCATGATTATATGGTTTGATATCATTCTTTTTATTTACTGGTTTATTCTTTATCACTATTAATTTCGTTTCAATCACTGACGGTCTAACCGAAATTAATATAAATCTTGTGTGATGTGAAATTGACGGTCTAACCGAAATTACTGGTTTGATACGTACGACGTTTCAAATTACTACTTTTATTCCACAAGATGCAGTCAATCTTTTTATTTACTGGTTTATTCCTCATCACTATTAATTTCCTTATCATAATGGTATCTTGTGGAATCCAAATAAAACATACATTAATGCCTTCCCAACTACATAGGGAGTTATATTAGGCATACCCATCATAATAAATTCACAAAATCTATTTGGAGAAACATTAACGTTTATCTCTACCATGTAACCCAATGCATTATAGAGCTATCTCAGGCTCAGCCGCCCTATGTTTTATCACGGATTCTCCCGTATATGTAAATAATTCCCAAGAACCATAACATATTCAAAAAACATAAAACAAACATAATGGAAATATAAAATTTCCACATCATTTAAATATATTTACATAAACCGTTTAAAACATTTAATAAATAGATATTTTAATGAAAGTGTCCTATACCACATTAAAGGTTTTGAATGAAATTTTAATTTCAAAAAATTCAAATCCATATAATTAAATCCATAAAACCATTACTAATACATGGACATTAATGTGAAAATTTGATAAGAATATATAGTTAAAACATTTAGAACAATATGTAAGTTAAATAGTTCCTAACCAAATGAGAGACACTTGAATACCAATATTTGTGGACTAACATTAATCAAAGCTTATAATATCATGAGATTAAAAAGATTCATGATATAGTATGTCAAAGGGATGTATATGCACCATATAAAAGTGAATTGGTGTTTAACAACAAATAATTCCCAATAGTATATATATTAAGAAAATGTTTCTTGAAAATATCATATCCTTATAATGAGGACAAATCAATGACATAATTATGTGTGGAAAATAAAAATACACCCAATAAAAGTGGAAATTATGTGTAAAAGATTCTGAGGCTATTCACACATAATCACAGAAAAACATAATCATGAAGTAGATGTCTAACCGAAAGAATTGAAATTGGGTTAAGCAGTTCTATTATAGAAATTTGACATCCTAACTATGTCGCATTAAAATTCATAAAATGAGTTTATGAGATTGAGAATGGTCTCTCATCACATGGATATAGAATTTACGGAAATAAGGATATATATGTACATATCCTAACATAAGAAATGTAAATTTAAAGACATTACATAAAATAATTCATTGACTAAAAGAGTACGGTGAAAGGACCCCTTACCGATTTGGTGACATATGAAACATACACCCCATGAAGGAATGATCATAAAATTAAGATGTAAATACATATAAATTAAATTATACTACATAAAGAATACAATAAGGTTCAGAAAATGCAGTAAACAAAAATAAATTTTGTAAAATATAGCATGAATCTCACGGGAAAAAAAGTGAGATGAAAACCCCTTACCACGTTGTAATCAATCGAGTTTTATGAAAAAAAAGTTAATAACCACAAATTTGATCATATAATACCATGAATATAAATAGAATCATGATAATATATATCAAATGACAGTACAAAATACACCACATGCAATAAATAAGTGGCCAACATTGGAAATCTCACAAAATTAAAAGTGAGATAAGAAACACTTTACCATGTTGAAATCAATCAAGTCATATGAAAAAATATTAATAACCACAAAATGAATAATAAAATGCCATTAATATAAATATAATCATGATAATATATATCAAATGGCCATAAAAAATTCTCCACAACCAAGAAATAAGTGGAGAACAATGGAAATCTCATGGAATTAAAAGTTAGATAAGAAACCACTAACCTCATGTCTAACATGACCCGTTCGTTCATTAATCTCCTGAATAATAAACTAAAAATAATTTATTCATGATTAAGAACCTTCTTAAAGTTTATTATTCCTTTTATATCACTTATTACCATGTTTGAAACATTATTCATTCATTTAAGTTAATAATGGTCATTTGGTCGATATTTGGTACTTGAGTCAAAAATGAACTTCGTATAATTAGAAGATGTTCATATTGTAAAAATTAAATTATCTCCCAAATGATATTCATGATTTTTATATCATATATATCATATATATCTTTAATATATATATGTATTTATAATTGTACATAACATTTGGAGATAAGAAATGAAATGCACCGTTTATGGAGACAGTAAGTTGTTCGTACGCATGAATGCTACTTCCATTTATAATTAGTATTTCAATGGAATGAAAACATAATGATACATAGGTATATTATAATTAAAGTATAATATCATATATAATTTTGGTAATTCCATACTTTATACATTCCACTTATGGCATGAACGAGTCATATCACTTTGAGGGGGAGGTAGAATGCACTTCCTCAAATGAAATTATAACATTTACCAATTATGGAAACCATAATGGAATGATATAAATGAAGAATACAGATTTATAGAGACAATATAAATATAATATATATCACATATAAATATATTTCCATCATAATGTCCACTATAAGAGGTGGTTGGAGATATTTGATCAATCATCATTTCATGCAGTAGTTGTTCGATGTCCAGAGAAACAGTATGTTTTTTACCCATTAGATGGAGGTGTGTGTAAGTGTAGTTCGAATAATTATTATAAAAATAACCTATAATATTGAGGAAATTTTTTTGTTATATTATAATGTAATAAAAAGTGATTTGGGGTTGGATAAGTAAAGTAAAATAAAATAATTTAAGAGAAGACTTTATCGTTAATTCATGTAAGTTCTTTTGGTTTGAACTAAAAAGATTTCTTGAAGTGCCTTAATCCTAAGGTAAGGATTCTATTTGTAGGAGAGGGATCTTTGGATCTTAATTTGGAAGAGTTTGGATGATCCAAGGGGATATAGAGGTGCGAGTAATGGGTTATTGGTGAAGGATTTTTATAAAGGGGAGGAGGGGCTCCATAAGAATGTTTCAAAAAACTGATTTATTTTATAATTATTTTCGATTTATAAAGTTCCAAAAAATATTAAAGTATAATATTAGACAAGTCTTGTTCAATAAAAAAACATCTAATATGAATTGGACATGTTTTTTAATATTATTTTAATCTTTATAATCTTATTTTATTAAATCATTCATTTAGGAGGAAAACACTACATCATTATTTTGACATAAATAATTTTATTTATTTGAGGTACAATAATTATAAATAAAATAACCTGATGTATTAAATTTATTTATCTTTAAAATTAATATTTATAGTCAAATATATCAATTATGTAAACCCACATTAATTTTTTTTGAAAAACAATTCATGTTTAGGATATTTTTATTTTTACATTAAATAAAAAGTTATTAATGTCATTTTCTTACCCAAGTGTTTTAAAAAGGAAAAAGGTCTCACCCAAATATTTTATTGGTCATACATTACTCATAAAATAATGTTAACACTAGTGTTATGGTAATTTTAAATTTTTATAATATTTTTTTACCTGGAATTACCCTATTGACCTTTAACCGTGGTAAATAAAAGTCAAAAGTTACTATTCACCTAAAATTATTTTAATTTTATTGAACCACATTTTACTTACTAATGAAAACCATGTATTAGAGGTATTTTAAATTCAATTCATAGAAGTTGTAAAATTTCATTTAAATGAAAAAGTCGGTTTTTTAACTATTACTCAGTGTTTTCACTATTCATTAAAAATTGATGGTTTTCAGAAAAATACAAAACATTTGGCCTTAGAAATATTTGGTATTCCGAATTCAAATTTGATTATTATTTTACAAAATTTAAGACAAATAATTTAGATTAATTAATATAAAATTAATTCTCATTGTCTATAAAAAAACGTGTTTCTAAGAAATAATAACTATCAAAAGATTGACATTTGTTTATGTCCAATTTCAATGTAAAATTACTTTAAATGACAAAAATTAGATTAAATGTCTATTTCATAATATAATTAGACTTTAAAATCAATTAAAAATATAATATATCCTTCAAATTAAATCAGATTAAAATGAATATTTGAATTAAAATACAGTATTTTCTCCAATAATTAAAAATGGAATTTATCAGAAATATACCAAAAATTTACCCAAAGTTAATTTTGATGTTGCGATTCTACAGAAGAATTTTATTTTTTCAAATATAACATATAAAAGTGACCAATACTATATTTGAAGAGGGATCTCCATCAAAATGTGGTAAATTGACTATTTATAGAATATTAGAGTATTTATGCTTAAAGTTAGATTCATTCACATTTTAAGCCTCTAATATTTAATGGATAATTGTAAAAACATTTATGAAATATATTTAATGATAATATTGTTATATTTGTTCATTACCACGAAAAAATGACTATGTGTTAACTAACATTTAAAATAATAATATTATATTAATTTTTTTCAATATAACTCAATGTTGTATGAAATGATAGTTTTCAATAAAACTTGTTGCTCCGTATTAGGTATTCCATTGAATATAGCATCCCATTTAATGTAAAATTTATATTTATTTCTCAAATAATAATAAATAGGAAAAAAAATATATACTTTATTTACTTGGGATGTAACATCTTTAACCCCTATTGGGAATTGCATCCTCATAATTTTAAAATTGGGCTTGGAAACATCATTGAAAGTCGCAGAATGGAAAAGGAGTCAATAAAAATATCACATTAAAAGAAATAAAGAAAAATACAAAGGTTACCGGAGATAGACCATACTAGGATTCTAAGTTGGGAAACATGGTTATAGAATAGAAACAAACCATCAAGTATTGATGGAGAGTGGTAGAAAACATGATTTGGAGAAAGTTAACCACTACAAAATCACAAAAATGTTATGGGATAAGTGGTCTTTAATTCCCCAGTAGGAAAAGTTACCAGAAAATGTATTTGTTTTATGTTACTTTTCATAATGTTGAGGAATTTATTTATGAGCTTAAATAAATATATAAGAAAACATTATTACATGCAATGCAGATTTTCATCCTTTACTAAATATATACCACAAAATCATCTTTTCACCAAATGATGAGTATTCAAACTTACTTTGTCACATTAAAAGTGATAGAATCCACTTATAGAGTATCAGTTAATCCACAAAATATGTTCTATATATTTCCCATATCTTTATACATCAACCAAAAAAATGTTTAGTACAAGATCAGATAATTCACAAAAATAGACAATATTTTATAAAAAGAAACACTACTCTTAATCCACAAAATTCTACAAAAAAGACCTAATATTTGGAAAAGACCATTCAATAATAAAATGTCATTAAAATTCATCAATTTAACCCAAAATATTCTTGTAACCAAAAAATCCGATGGATTTAATTACATAGTCTTCAATTGTAAATCTTAACATTTATCATCCAATAAAATCGACTACTCTAAAATTCTCATATTGAAGTTTAATTAACCAAATCCCATATTCCCTATGATAAGTTAGTCATTTAATAAATTACCCAAATCACCATATGTCCATAATGAAAAAATATATTATTCCAAAAAAATTCCACCCTTTACTCATCAAAAGAATATATAATTATTTCATGAATAACATTTTCATATATCAAACTTCAGGGTAACATATTCTATAAAAATCATCCAATGTAATCCCATAATAAAAGGAGCCTTAATAATTTTAAGAATTTCATCATCGTAAAATCTTTCATAACTCATGAATCCTATATATGTTGAATTCTTACTAATTCAACGTTCTTTAGGATCAATTATCCATTTTTACCAGCTTATTCTGAAATACTTCTTTTCTACAAAAAATAATAATAAATCATATCGTATGATTCAATACTATCAAAACGTATGTTAAGAAATAATATGTACATTTCATTGGTCATTGTATATTTCTTCATCCTCAATAAGAATGGAATTTGGTATTGGTAAATATATATTTGTACAAACCTGGTCATCCTGTTCTCAAATCATTTTCTTAGGACATCTGTTTGTATAATGACCATGAAAACCAAAATTAAAACATTCAACTGATCCATCTGAAAGAAATTATTTCCCTTTCCTAGAGTGAACAGGATGCTTCATTTTTTCCATGGATGGTTATTTCTTTATGATTTTCATTCCCACATATATAGTATCTTCCCGCCCCATTGAAGAATTTTCCTAGGTGTTTCTTTCCATAGCATTGACACATATTTTTTTGAACATACCAACCTCTACGATTATTACCTGAACATTTGTAGGTATTTATTTCACACATATATGATGCCTTATAAAAATAAACAAGGTTTAAGTGGTTAATCATGAATCCATATAGTTGGTTGATAATAACCACAAGAGTTCTCATTGCTGCTTCCATTTTATTTAGTTTCTCATTCAGAAAACCATTATAGTTTTCATCACATCAACTATTACTGTGGAGCCTACTAGATCCATCCATTTAATAATTCCAAAAATTTTAGTGTGAGTATATCAGTAATATCATCATATTATATCTTATGAGGAGGGTAAATACTATGATATATTTATTCATGCTATCTTAAACTCATTCAATTTATCTTAAATGACTAAGGCTTTTTCTAATATTCTAACAATTAAGGTTATGTCGCATATGCTTAAATAACACCCTGAACTCTAAAGTTATCTAAACCGAACATTGATTCCTACTATAAAAACATTTCTTTAAAAAATTACACAATAATGAATTAAATGGATAATTCATATTAGAGATATTTCCACGTTTTTATTTTTAGAAAATTAGTCCATAACTATTACATTACTTCACAAAAATTACAAATATGAGACTTCTTCTGAGTTTCCATTTTTTTTATAAAATAAATACTCCTGAAAAAAGGGTCATGTCATGTTCCATGTTAGAGACATCATGAATTTCTGTGATCCCATCCTGGACCATATTCATCTTTAAGTCCAGTAAATTTTTTTTCAAAACATGGGATGAGCATAAAAAACTTAGTAAGGGTTATAAAATAAAGAAAATAATCATTAAGCCATCAATAAATAAAAATCAATGAATACATTTTTTTGAATCATAAAATAACTCATGAAATAATAATATTAATGAATAACACACAGAAATCAGAAATCATAAAGGTAAATTGAGGCATCCATATCAAAATTCCACTGTATAATTCACCATAATGTAGGGAGTTACAATTGGAATACCCATTATTGTATATTCCCTAAATCTTTTAGGATAAACATTAACACTTACCTCTGTCACGTTACCCAATTCATTAGAGAGTTATCTCAGGCTCACCCGCCCTAGGATTATCACAGAACCACTCGTATACCTACATAATTCCCAAGAACCATAAAATATTCATAACACATAAAACAAAAATAAACTAAGGATAACATTTCTACATCCTTTAAATATATTGAAATAAAAAATCTATTACCAGAACAGTTTTCAAACCATTTAAAACCTTTAATAAAGATATTTTTGAATCAAATGGTCTATAATACATTTAATCATATGAAAGAAATTTTAATTTCAAAACATTCATGTCAATATAAATAAATTCTATATAACCATTTTTAAGAGATGGGAATTAATGAGATTGATTTATATGAATAAATCATTAAAACATTTAAAATGATATTTTAGTAAAAGAGTTCCTAACCAAATAATAGACACTTGAATACAAATATTTGAGGAATAAAATTAATCAAAGATTATAATATCATGTGAATAATGAGATTCATGATATAATATGTCAATGTTAAGTACATACACAATATAAAATTAAATTTGTGTATATCAATTAATATGTCTCAATGGAATGTAAATTGAGATAATGTCCCTTGAGAATATCACATCCTTAGATTTAGGACATTTCAATTACATAATTATGTGTGAAAAATAACAATACACAGAATATAAGAAGAAATTAATTGTAAAAAAGTAAGAGGTAATTCATGTAATCACAAATTAGAAGTTTAACACAAATAATTGAAATTGGGTTAAGTAGTTTTCATAAAACAATTTGATAGCCAAACGACGTCGCTTTGGAATTCTGAAAATGACTTGATGAGGGAGAAAATGGTATCTCCTAAAATGGACATAAAATTTATAGAAATAAGGATATAGAAGAACATATACTAATATAAGAAAAAGTAAATTAAAAGACATGATATAAAATATGACTTTGACTAAAATTATATGGTGAAAGGTTCTCTTATGGATTTGGTAACATAGGAAACGTACAAACAATGAAGGAAGGATCATACAATCCTGGGTAGTACATACACCACACAAAATGGAATTTTATAAAATATAGCATGAATCTCACAGGAATAAAAATTGAGATAAAAACCCTTTTCAATGTTGTAATCAGTCGAGTTGTACGGAAAAAATATAATAACCACCAAATGAATCACAAACTACCATGAATAGAAAAATAATCATGATAATATATGTCAATTGTCAGTACACAATACACCACATGCAATAAATAAGTGGTGAACAATGGTAATCTCACGAAATTTAAAGTTAGATAAGAAACCCCTTACTACGTTGTAATCAATCGAGTCGTATGACCAAAATATAATAACCACCAAATGAATCACAGAATACCATTAATATAAAGACATTCATGATAATATATATCAAATGTCAGTAGACAGTATACCACATGCATGGAATAAGTGACGAACAATTGAAATCTCGTGAAATTAAAAGTGAGACAAAAAACACATTATCTCAGGTTTGATGTGGCCTATTCGTTCTTTAATATCCAGAATAATATAGTAAATTTAAATTATACTTTCTTAAGAACCATTTTTGAGTTAATTTTTCCTTTTATATAACTTATTATCATGTTATAAACATTATGCAATCATTATGTTAATAATGGCTCTTTGGTCGGTATTTGGTACTTGAGTCAAAATGATCTTATTAAAAATACAATTTGTACATGTGGTAAATATTCAATTATCTCCAGAATGATATTTGTAATTTATATATCATATATATCATATATTTACATATATATATGTATTTATAATAGTACATAGAAATTGGAGATAAGAAATTAAAGGCACCGTTCATGTAGACGGTAAGTCGTACGTATGCTGTAATGCTACTTTTATTTTTATTTTGTATTTTAATGGAATGAAAACATAATGATAAATAGGTATATTATAATTCAAGTATAATATCATATATAATTTCAGTAACTCTATCCTTTATACATTCCAGATAAGGCATTAATAAGTCATATCACTTTGAAGGGGCGGTAGTCCACACATCCTGAAATGAAATTATCGTGTTTTCCCATTGTGGAAACCATAATGGTATGTTATAAATGAAAAATAAAGATTTATAAAGACAATATAAAAATAATATATATCACATATAAATACATTTTTATAATAATGGCCACCATAAGAGGCAGTTTAAGATATTTAAACAATCATCGTTTCGTAAGGTAGTACTTCGTCGTCCATAGAAATAGTATGTTATTTACCAATTAGATGGAGGTGTTTGTAAGTATAGTTATAATCATTCAAATAAAATCAACATAGTATATTTATTATACTATTGTTATTATAAAATAATTTAATAAAAAGAGCTTAGTGGATGGAGAAGTAAAATAAAAGAAAAGATTTTAAGAGAAGACATTACCTTCAATTCGGGTAACGTTTTTTGCTTTGAAACAAAAAGATTTATTGAAGTGCCTTCTTACAACATTATGGCTTCCAGGTGGAAGATATTTATCAAGTGAGATTATTGGGTTAGGGTTTGGATGTCCCAATGGTCTTGAGAGGTCTATGTAATTGGTTAGAGGTTAGAGAATTTTATAAGGGGGAAGAGAGGCAATTTAAGAAAATTTGAAAATATTATTTTATTATATAATTATTTTCTGTTTCTAATGGTTAAAAACTTATTAAAGTAGAAGATAAGATGAGTCATGTTCAAAATAATATAATCTGATAATAATTTGACTATTTTTGTATATTATTTTTATCTTAATTATCTTATTTATTTAAATCATTTATTAAAGAGGTAAACAGTTCATCATTATTGTGTCATAAATGATTTCATTTATTTGATGTCAATAAATTATATATTATATAACATGATGTAGGAAATACTTTTAGATTATTAATGAATATTTATTGTCAAGTATATCATTTATATAACCTCAAATTAATATTTTTTTAGAAAAAGAATACATGTTTATGATATTTTTATTTATACAATAAATAAATAGTAATTAATGTAATTATCTTACCCAAGTGGAATCCAAAGGCCAAAGGTCTCACCCAAAGATTTTTTTGGTTGTAAAGTTCTCATAAAATAAGGTTAAAAAATGTGGTAAACTAATTTTATATTATTATAATATTGTTTTTACCTTGAATTACCGTATATACCATTAACCGCTGTAAATAAAAGTCACAAGTTACTATTCACCATAATTTATTTTCATCTTATTGAACAAAATATTACATACTAATAACAACCATGTATGTTTTTAAAATATTAATTCATAGAAGTGGTAAAATTTATTTTATGAAATAGTCGATTTTTAACTACTACTTTGTGTTTTCACTATTCATAAAAAATTAATGGTTTTTAGAAAAATACCAAAAATTTAGCCTAAGCTATATTTAATATCCCGAATTTAAAAATGATGTATATTTTACCAAATTAAAAACATATAAGTAACATTAATTAATTTAAAATTAATTCTCTTTGATAAAAAAATTCTTGTTTTTAGGAAATAATAATTAAGAAAAGATTGACACTTGTTTATGTCCAATTTCAATGTGAAATTATTAACAATGACCAAAATTGGATTAAATGGTCAAAAATTAATATACATACACTTTAATAAAAATTAAAAAGATAATCTACCTTTAGAAATAAATTATATTAGAAGGCAGTTTTAAGTTAAAATATCGTATTTTATCTATTCATTAAAAAAATATATTTTATTAGAAAAATACAAAAATTATACCCAAAGTAAATTTTTATGTCCTGATTCTTATGAATATGTTTATTTTGTAAAATAGAACATATAAAAGCCAC
This sequence comes from Viscum album, assembly GCA_963277665.1. Lineage (NCBI taxonomy): Eukaryota > Viridiplantae > Streptophyta > Magnoliopsida > Santalales > Viscaceae > Viscum > Viscum album. The sequence goes on along the minus strand of OY728121.1, from coordinate 1,185,673,389 downwards.
CAAAAATATATTTCAAGGGTGTTATCCATTAAAAGGAGTTAAGTTGACCTATTATTGAATATTAGAGTATTCGAGCCTAAAATTAGATTCATTCCCATTTTATGTTTTAAACATTTTGTGGATAAATGTAAAAAAAATTGGGAAACAAATTTAATATTGATATGATTATTTTTTTTCATTCAAACCAATACAACGGCTCTATGTTAACTACCATTTAAAACAATAATATTATATTAATATTTTTCTGTAGAACATAACATTGGGTGTTATATATGTTTTCAGTGAAAGCTATTATTTCATATCAGGTTTTACAATAAACATAACATCCCCATTAAATTAAAATTTATAATTAATTCACAAATTATAAAAAATATGAAATATATATATTCATTATTTACCTGGGATGTTACGACCTTCCCCCCTTTTGGGAATTGCGTCCTCACAATTTTAAATTGGTCTTGGAAACCTCATTTAAAGTCCCACATCATAAAAAGAGTCAATGAAAATATCACTTTAAAAGAAACAAAGTCAAATAAAAAGGTCTCCCGAGATAGCCCATACGAGGATTCCATGTAGGAAACATGGATATATAAGTGAAAGAAACCATAAAGAATTGATGTATAGTGGTAGAAAACAAGATTAGGAGAAATATAACAACAAAAAATCACAAACTTTTTATGGGTTAAACGATATTTTATTCCCCAGTAAGAAAGTTAACAGACAATGTTTTTGTTGGAAGTTACATTTTTTAAGTTGGGGAATTTATTTATGATATTATCTAAAAACATAAAGAAATATACTTACATGTCTTGTAGAATTTCATCCTTTACTATATTTCTACTACAAAGTCATCTTTTCATCAAATGATGAGTATTAAAACTGACTTTGTCATATTAAAAGCATTATAATCAACATCTTGAGTATCATATAATCCACAAAATTTGAACTATAAATTTACCCTGTAATTAGATATTAACCAAACTCAAAATGTTTAGTATAAGATCAGATAATTCCCAAAAAAGGACAATACTTTATAAAATGAAATACTACTCTTAATCACCAAAATTCAACAAATAGTACCCAAAGTTCTGCAAATACCATTCAATAAAAACATTTCCATAAAATTCATCAAGGTAACCAAAAATATGATTGTAACAGAGAATATAGAAGGATTTAATCACATAGTCTTCCCCAAAAAAATCTTAACATTTATCTCCAAATAAAATCGAATACTCTTAAAGACTCATACTGAAGTGTAACTAACAAAATCAAATATTCTCTAGGATAGGTTAATCATTTCAATAAATAACCCAAATCACCATGTGTCCATAATAAAAACATATAATCATTGAAAATAAAATACCACCATAAATTATCAAAAGGAAAGATAATTATTCCTTGAATAAAATTTTCATATATCAAAAATCAGGATTACACATCCTATTAAAAGTATTAAAATGTAATCCCATCAAAAAGTGCTTTAATACTTTTATGCATTTCATCATCTTAAAATCTACCATAACTCATGAATACCTTATATATTGACTTCTTACACATTCAACATTCTTCATGATCCATTAACCATTATCTAACAACATATTCTGAAATACATATATCCTACAATAATATCAAAACATATGTTATGAAATAATCCACACCTTTCATTGGTCATTGTTAATTAATTCATCCTTAATCAGAATGGCATTAGGTATTGGTAAACATATATTTGTACGATAATGGTGATACTATTCCAAAAACATCTTTGTGGGACATCTGTTTTTATAATGACCATGCACACCACATTTAAAACATTCAATTGATCACTCAAAAGAGACCTCATTCCCTTTCCTAGAGTAAACTGGATTATTCCATTTTTCATGGTTGGTTATTGCTTTATGACCTACATTCCCAAATCAATATCATATTCTAATCACTTTGAAGAATTTTCCTTGGTGTTTCTTTCCACATCTTGGACTCATAGTTTTTTTTAACACACTTACCTTCATGATTATAACCTGAACATCTGTAGGGATTTGTTTCTCGCAAATACTATGACTTATTAAAATAAAAAATGATCAGGTGATGAATCATGAATCTAGATATTTGGTTGAGAATAACCATAAGATTTATTATTTTAGATCTCATTTCATTCAGTTTCTCATTCAGAAAACCATCACAGTTTTCTTCACATCCACTGTTACATTGGTGCATGGTAGATCCATCCATTTACTAAAACCAAAATGGTCAGTGTGTGTATATCAGTAAAATCATCATATAATATATTATGTGGAGGTTTAATACTAAGATAGTCTTTTTCATGTTATCTTAAACTCATTAAATTTATCTAAAATAACTATTTCCCTTTTTAATATGCTAACCATTATGGTTATGTAACTTATGTTTAAATAACACCCTAACCTCTAATGTTATCTACATAGACCATTGATACCAACTATAAGGACCCATATTTCCAACATTACATAATAAATTAGTAAATGGATAATTCACATTGAGGATATTTTTAGGTTTCAGGATTCAAAGAAATCTTCCGTAACTATTACATTAAATCTAAAAAATAAAAAATTAGACACTTCTATTCAGTTTCTAATTTTTTGATACAATAAAAACTCTTGATAAAAAGAGTCATATCTAGTTCCATGTTTTAGAAAAGATGAATTTTTTTTGATCCCATCCATGACCCTATTCATATTTATGTCCTGTGAAAAACATTTCAAAACATGGGATGACCATAAAAAGCTCAGTATGGTTTATAATACAAGGAAAGGAGACATTCACACATAAAAAATAAAAATCAATGAAGCCATAAATTTCAATCATAACATAACTCATGAAATCATATGATATATGAATAATACACATAAATCATAAATCCTAAAGGTAACTTGTGGAATCTATATCAAACATACATTATAGCATTCCCAGCTGCGTAGGGAGTAACATTTGGAATTCCAATAACATTATATTTACTTAATCTTGTAGGATAAACAGTAACATTTACCTCTGTCATGTTTCCCAAGGCATTGGAGAGCTATCTCGGGATCACCCGTCCTATGTTTACCATGGAACCAACATTATACATAAAAAATACCCAAGAACTGTAACATATTTATAACACATAAAACAAACAAAAATAATAGATATAATTTCCACGTAATTTAAATATATTGACATAACAAATCCATTATCAAATCCATTTTCAAACCCATTTAAAACATTTATTAATGTGATTTTTGGATCAAAGTGTCCCATAACACTTCGATGAATTTTAATGAAATTTTAATTTCAAACAATTCATATCCTAATAATTAAATATTTAAAACCATTTTTAAGACATGGAAATTAATGAGAAATAATTAGAAGAATAAATCATTAAAACATTTAAAACAATATTTTAGTGAAAGAGTTCCTAACAAAATGAGAGACACTTGAACAAAAATATTAGTGGAATAACTTTAATCAAAGAATATAATATCATGAGAATAAATAGATTCGTGGTAAAATAGGTCAAAAGGATCTATATACACCATATAAAAGATAATTTGTATATAAAAACGAATAAGTCTCAATGGAATGTAAATTGAGATAAAGTCCCATGCCATGATCATATCCTTATATTAAGGAAAAATCAATTAAATAATTATTTGAGAAAAAAATAATACAACCAATATAAGTTTAAACTAATTGGTAAACAATAAGAGTTCATTCACACATATTCATAGCATGACATAAGAATGTAGTAGAAGTTTAACCCAAATAATTGAATATGGGTTAAGTAGTTCTCTTACAAAAATTCGACAACCTAACGTCGTCGCTTTAAAATTCAGAGAATGAGTTGATGAGAGAGAAAAGGGTCTCTCATCACATAGACATATAATTTACAGCAATGAGGATATATATAACATATCTCTACATAATAAAAAGTATATTAAAATACATTACATAAAAGAAGTCTTTGACTAAAAGAGTACGGTGAAAGGTTCCCCTACTGATTTGCTAACTTATAAAAAATATACCCCATGAAGGAAGTATCATAAAATGAAGATGTAAATACCCATAAATTAAATTATATAGTATCAATAATACAATCATGGGAAGTACATACCCCACACAAAACGAAACAGTGGCAAATATAGCATGAATCTTAGGACATAAAAAGTGAGATGAAAACTACATACCATGTTGTAATCCATCAAGTCATATGAACAAAAGTTAATTACCATAAAATTATTCACATAATACCATGAAAATCAAGATAATCATGATAATATATATCAAATGTAAGTACACAATACACCGCATGAATGAAATAAATTGCGAACAATTGAAATCTCACAGAATTAAAAATGAGATAAGAAACCCCTTACCTCGTGTCTGACATGACCTGTTCCTTCATTAATCTACTGAATAATAAAATAAAGTAAATTTATACATGATTAATAAGATTTATCAAGTTTATTATTCCTTTTATATCACATATTACTATGCTATAAAAATTATGCAATTATTTAAGTTAATAATGGTCGTTTTTTCTATATTTGGTACTTGAGTGAAAAATGAACTTATTATAATTACAAGCTGTTCATATAGTAAAAATTATTATATATCAATAATTATATTCATGATTTAGATACCATATATATCATATATATATAGTATATATATTTATTTGTAATAGTACATATCATTTGGAGATAAGAAATGAAATACACAGTTCATGGAGACGGTAAGCAGTACATACACATGAACACTACTTTCATTTCTATTTCATATTTTAATGGAATGTAAACCTAAATATACACATGTATAAAATAATATCAGTAAAATATCATCTATAATTTTAGTAACTCCATCCTTTATACATTCCATGTATGGAATGAATGAGTCAAATCAATTTGAGGGGGTGGTAGTCTGCACTTCCTCAAATGAAATTATCGCGTTTACCCAATATTAAAATCATAAAAATATTCTATAAATGAAAAATAAAGAAGTATAGAGAAAAAATAAATATAACATATAACATATATAACTACAGTTCCATCATAATGGCCACCATAAGAGTCGGTTGTTGATATTTGAACAATCCACATTTCGTGAGGCAGTAATTCATCATCCATAGAAACAATATGTTGTTTACTAGCTTGATGGATGTGTGTGTAAGTTTTCTTCTAATCATTATCATAAAAAAATCCTATTATGTTGAATATACTATTGATGTTATAAAATAATGTAATAAAAATATTTTAGGGGCTGGAGATGTAAAATAAAAGAAAAGAATATAAGAGATGATATTACCCTTAATTCGGGTAAATTCGTTTGGTTTGAACCCAAAATATTTCTTGAAGGCCCTTATGACTAATTTAAGGCACATAGGATGAAGAGAGGGTTATGTAGAGATTATTTGGGCATATTTTCAATGAGACAAGGGGCTTGATAGGTGTGATTATTAGGATAGTGGTGAGGGATTTTTATAAGTGGCAGGAGAGGCTCTTTAGGAATTTTTTAAAATATTATTTTATTATATAGGGATTTTCAAATTCTAATGGTCCAAAACTTATTGAAGTAGATGATATGATGATTATTGTTAAAAATAACATCATCCAATAGGAATTGGACAAGTTTTCAGAATTATTTTAATCTTTATAATCTTATTTATTTAAATCATTCATTAATGATGTAAATACTGCATCATTATTGTGTAATTAATAATATTATTTTTTTGTAGTCTAAAAATAATAAAAATAATGACTATGTAAGAAATTGTTATAGATTTATAATGGATATTTATAGTGATGTATATCAATTATATAACCCCACAAAAAAGTTTTTTTAGTAAAATAATACATGCTTATGTTATTTTTATTTTTAAATTAAACGAAAACTTATTAATGACATTATCCTACCCAAGTGGTATCCAAAGGCTAGTAGTCTTACCCAACAATTTTATTGGTCATACATTACTCATAAAATATTTTTAGGACAAGTGTTATTGTAATTTTACATTATTATAATATGTTTTTACCTTGAATTACCCTATTTAACTTTAACTATGGTAAATAAAAGTCCAAAATTTTTGTTCACCAAAAATTATTCTCATCTTATTGAACCAAATTATACTTTATATTAACAAACATTATGTAGGATTTTTATGATTCTATTAAAAAAATTGGTAAAATATAATTTAAATGAAAAAGTCTGTTTTTTTAGTTCTACTTAGTGTTTTCACTATTAATAAAAATTGAAGGTTTTCAGAAGAAAACCAAAACTTCAGTAGAAGATATATTTGATATTACAAATTAAAAAATGATATCCATTTTACCAAATTAAATACATTGAAGTTGCATTAATTAATTTAAAATTAATTCCCATTTTCAAAACAAAAAAGCGTGTTTTTAAGAAATAATAACTATCCAAAGATCGCCACTTGTGAATGTCCAATTTAAAAGTAAAATTACTTCCAATGGACAAAATTGGATTAAATGGTAAAAAATAATATAATTACACTTTAAAACAAATTAAAAATATAATCTAACCATATATATAAACTAGATTAAAAGGACGTTTTGAATTAAAAAACTTTTTTTTCACGATTCATTAAAATATTTATTTTATCAGAAAATTATGAAAAAGTTATCCAATGTAAATATTGATGTCCCGATTCTAAAGAATAATTTTATTTTGTCAAAAATAATATGTAATTGTTATGAAAAATATATTTATAGAGGGTTATCAATCAAAAGGTGGTAAATTTACTTTTTAAAGAATTTTAGAGTATTTATGCATAAAATTTGATTCATTGACATTTTAAGAATCTAACTTGTATTGAACAAATGTAAAACCATTTAAGAAACATATTTTATAATAATATGGTTTTTTTGTTCATTCCCACCAATAAAATGGTTATGCTTTTACTACATTTTAACATAATAATATTATATTAATATTTTTCAGTATAACTCAACGTTGTGTGAAACATAAGTTTTCAATGAAACCACTTGTTGCGTATCAGGTATTCCATTGAACATAGAATCCCCTATAAATTAATATTAATATTAAGTTCACATATTTTAATAAATATGAAAAAGTTATATTTTTATTTACATGGGATGATACCATAATACCCATTGATTGTATTCGAATAAGATTGGTTTATCTTTATTACAGTTAAGAACAGATATCGATTGCCTCATATAGATGATCTCTATGACCAGATCCATGGAGAAAGGGTTTTCTATAATATTGATCTGATATAGGGTTATCATCAAGAGATTGGTATAACATCATATATAGTGTATACCAAATTCATTTATATATAACGATTTTATGATTGTTTCATCATGTTCTTTGGTCTCATGGATTCCCCAATGATTTTCATGGAACTAATGAATCCTTTTTTTCATCCATAACAAGATTTGTTTGTGGTGGTATTAATGGTGGATAATTGTTGTATTCTCACCCGCTCCAAAACCATTCCCATCATATTGATATCTTATTAGATATACTAAGAGACCATCTTTTATATGATAAGATAAAAAAATCCACTTTTGGATCGATAAAATTCACTTCCATTGTCATATTATATAACAACCAAGAGTATCATTTGACCTAATAAAGGAGGGAGTAGTAGTTTTATAGGATAATACCATGAACAGATTTTACATGTAGAGTATAATTACAAAATAATGTTATTATATTCACTTTGTAGAGGACATCGTATGCTGAGAAGCATCTCTTCTCGTATTGAATAAGAATGGTGTGATGCTTATATAGACAGAAGCATGGGAGATATCCTTTTGGAAACTAAAAGGAATACTAACTTCAACACTAATACTAAATCTTTTATATCAAAGAATAATTTTGTAGTGTTTATTTTTATGAATCAGGTATTGGGATGATAGAATTTATGATGTATGAGGAGAGACTCATGGAGTATGAGTCTCAACATTTTAGGACACTTAAGTGGAACTACCCAATGCTTGATCTCATGTTAGTCGTCATTTTCAGGATTTTTCTATTGGAGTCATTACATACATTTATAGAATTCCATTTTGTATACATACCACAAAATTCTCAAGTACATATTTTCATGGTGGGACCTGAATATTAGGAAATGGGGGTGGGTCGAATACCTACAGACCATTGAATTTGATCTTTCCTATATACCTAGGTATGGAAATGCAGTTGCTGATTCCATGAGTTAGAGGAATCATACATGGGAGGTTTAGGTGGCCAATAGAGAGTGAATGTTTATGGCTTGATTTTCTAAAATACATATTGAAGTTCAAGACTATCATTGATAGTCTGGAATTGCATAGTTGTCAGTGACCTCTTTAATTTTTTTGTGAGAGTAAAGATAAAATTGCTATAAGATTCTATGGGTTTGATACCACAGGACATTGCTGTTTTTGATGACTCTCCATGAGGTAAGATCATTTATGAGGATGAGATCATTCACATTCATGGACATTTTTGCATTCCTATTGAAATTTTAGAGGACTTGATGTTAGATCCTATTCCTCCCTATCGACAATGCATACCTGTCATACCAAGATGTATAGTGACTTATTACACCAATATTGTTGTTCAAGAATTAAAATGGATATTGTTTGGATAGTTACTCTATGTTCCAATGTTCAGTACGTGATGGAGAAACACGAGGTACCAATGTGTATTTTACAGCTATTATATATATTTTCCTAAGTTGAAGTGGGACAATATCAGCATGGATTTCCTGACAGAAACACCTAGGGATCCTCAAGGTACTGACATTTTATGGGTCAGAATAAATATTTTTACAAAGGTATATCATTTCATTCTTATTCTTGAGTCTTTTTTAGTCGATGAGATCATGAGTCTCTAAATTTGTGTGATCATATGACTCCATAGATATCTGTATTATACCATATCAAAAGAGACTATTTCTTCACATTACATCTCAGGTAGGGGTTTCAGAGGGAATTGGGTTCATAATTGCTACTTATTACATCCCATCATACAAATACAGATTGTTAGAAAATGGTGCGATAATGGTTTTAGATAACATTATTTGAGAATGAATTATTTATTTCATAGGTTCTTGTGAGAAATATTTAATTTCTATTGAATTTTGTTATAATAAAATCTTATAGGAGGAAATATAGATGGATCATTATGAGGCCTTATATGGTAGGCCATTTCATTTATCCATTTTCTTGCTAATGTCAGGAGAGACATCACTTTTTGGTCCTCATCTATTTTAGGAAACATTGGATCAAGGACGAAATAAAATGAAGTAAATTTGAATATCTCGATCAAGGAAGTATTCATATTCCAATAATCATAATCGATGAATTGATTTTAAGGTGTGGAGTCAGGTATTCTTATATGTTTCCCCTAGACTGGGGCATATAAAAATTCAAAAACAATGGAATATATTTCTTCATTACATGTTACCATTCATGATTATGGAGAGATTTGGGCAAGTAGATTATCATTTGTAGTTACCTTAGAGGAATTAAGTCATGAATTATTTCTTCCATGTATCCCTAATTCACTGATATCATTCTTATCCATCACATATCTTTCAACCTATGTAGTTTGAGTTGGATGTTGAAGAATCCTTTTAAGATTAACCTATCTATATTATTGACACCGAAAGGAATATTTTTGAGGAAATTTAGTTATTATGTTATGAGTGCTATGGATTAATGAACATGTAAAGGATAAGATGGAGTAGGAATCTAACGTACAAGACCAATGGTCAATTTTATTTTCATAAGATACTTCCCCACTCTTTGAAGGGAAATTCAAGTATGAATTTATTTAATTAAGAAGATTATATGAACTGAGTTTTTCAATAATGTATTTTTCCTTTCAATTTTACTTTTAACACTTTATATAATCCTTATAATAGATCTTATGTTTATGGTAATGTTTTGGGAGAACCCTAGTATTGATAGGAACTCAATGTTCTAGATTATTGAGGAATTAGTTATGACACACGGTTAAAACCCCATTAGTGCTAACCAAGAACCTCAAAACATGAATCCCAATTAAGGTGGAACATAGTTTTGATAAACTATGTGAGGGATGTTTAGATCATGAAATAATGAGATAGAGGGGGTGAACATACTACATGAGGTTTTTCTAACAGGGAACTGTATACATTGTGGGGTGTGCATCATGGACTGTGGTGCATACCTGGTTGGAGAATGGTTTGGCCAACCATGAAGCCATATCATGAGATGATTAATCATTGGGAGATTTTAGCATGTTCCCATAATTTTATTTTTAAAGTATAGCCATCTTTCCCCCATGTGTTTTAGATGACATGAGCCCTTCCTCAGATGATTTTGAGATCTCCTCCATGACTAATGACTTTATTTGAGGATTCTTCATCCTTTAGACTCTGAATCACTCATCGTCATTCTCTTAAGATAGCAACTACTATGTTCTCTTTTTATATTTTTCATTTCATCTTTGTTCTTCTTCTTGAAAGAGTTTTTTTAGTGTGAGATCAAATACACTATTTTCAGATAATTTTTCTTCTTTCTCTATTTAATTAATTTTATAATGGATTAGAGACAAAAAAACAGATTACGATTCAATTACTATGCTGAGGTAGGTGGTATCCATATATTTCACTCAATGTCCTGCTGTTTAAATATTTTTTATTATGTCATACGGTATATTTACTTGGTATTGTTATTTATAGTATTTAATAATAAATTAAATTTTTAGGATTGAATGAAATGATCCATATGAAGCATTCATAAATCATTAGAGTTATTGAATTTTAATTGAACCACCCCATTGTGTGTTTTGAAAAAATTAATAAAACCACCATGACTATACTATGATATTATTCACCTTTTAAGGTGTCTTATTTTAAACCTAGATTATGGGATGTTAAATTAATTGTATGACATGTAAAATGAACTAAACAATATAGGTAATGGATGAACAGGTCCTAGTTACCTTTGACATTATTTATCCATATCTCTTATCCATGTGTGGTTCTTAAAAATAAAATTACAATTTATGATGTAAGAGATAATTCATGTGATGTTCGGCCTTCAATGACTATTATATGATTTTGGGAACCTTATGAGGTGAGTTAAATAGTTTATAAGTTTTATGGCCAATTTAATGAAATATGATCATAAATTTCATGGTTTGTATTGGTCCCAAGACCATTCATATTTTCATTCCAAGAGTGATATAAGGGTTATGACTCAAAATTTCATAAACAGAATCATTGAGCTTATTTAATTAATTGAATTGTAACTGAATATATCATACTCCTTGGGTGAAACATGGGTTCTTATTCAAACAAAATTCACTAACTCACTTTGAATCTAGTTTATATATTCCATGAGTAATACTCAGTCTCCCTTTGTTGACTACCAATGATAGAATTAGAGGTAATAATGTTTTTATTCTACGGGGGAGACATGGACTCCTTTTGTGCATAATAAGTATAGATATAGAGGGAATATTATTATATATTGTATGATTGACACTTGGATTCCATTTTCCACCACCCTGGATGAACTCAGAGACTGGTGACTTTGTACCACACCTAAAGTGATAACAAGGTTACAATAAGGGATCCCAAATAAGGGATGGCAAGGTGATGTGTTCATCTTATAACTATAGTGATAATTGGGTTCCAATTTTGGTTTCAAATTATTGGGATTAGGTTTCATTTAATTTATGTGGTTATCTTGTTTTATGATTTGTCTTATGATACAAAGAGAAATCATGTATTACGTCAGATCCTAACATTTTATTAATGTATTTTTTTATAAGAATCATGATCAGATTTAATTCATGGAGGACGATTATGCTGTAAAACATGAATGAAGGATTTATAATATTTAAATGTTGAATTATTGATTACTTAGAGATATTGTAACTTAGGCTGAATGAGGTAGCATAGGATAGGTTTTACATCTTAAACTAGAATATTGTTGGTTATTTATGTATTTCACTTCCTATAAAACTTTTATTATTACCTTATGACAATTTAATATATATATACATATATAAGATTAAATTATACAACATTTCTGGTGGCCTACTTATTTTATCTCACACCATTTATGGGCATTTTTTTGTACCCTGACAGACATTATAGATGTAGTTGGTGATAGTGGCATGCATCTGATTTGTGATGTTTGATTTATCGTAACACAAGAGAGGTAGAGAAATGTATTGAACTATGGCTCTTGATTCTACCTAGATATAGTTTTATTGGACTTTTGGTTCCTTTGGAATGGTTTTATGTATGTGATCATACTTCCATGTCTACCTATATTTCATCTTATATAGCATTCCATGATCATCACATTGTATAATAATTTTATAGATTAGACTACATGGTTTTTATATGATGGATGTTTATTATTAATATATTTAGTTATATTTGGTATATTTATGTTGTTTTATATGATTATACCACTATTATACAATCTAATCACAAGAATATATTCTCTACACTATTCCACAGTTGACAATTGTTTCTTGTCAGCAGCCTCTGGCATGTGGGGAGGCATACTTGAGGTCATATGGCCAACGAGGTTCAGTTAAATTTGAATGAAAATGGTCTAGGAAGTCAAATTATATATATCTCTCATATATTCCTCAAAATTATCATTTTTGACCATCCATGAAATGTTTGAGTGGAAAATGAATGATATAGCTTCCGGAGGTAGTAGTCCACAACACACCAGAACAATATTTTCATTTATTATGTGGATACTGAAATAAGAATGTATATTATATTTTTTCTATGAAATTAATTATTATTTAATAAATATCATATAACATTTATACACAAAATTCATATTACCTTCTTTGTAATCACTATTTCAAAATTGAATCACATCATTACAGGAAGAGGTAGTCCACCATACACACAAGTGACGTTATCATATTACCTATATAATGGAATGTAAGAATCATTATTTGATATTATAATTCTAAAATCTAAATTACATCATGAAAATAATATATATACATTATATACATCATTATTTACATTTAAGAGAAGTGGTTATAAAAAAAATATATATTGGTTTTTGAGGTGGTAGACCTCCGTACACAAAATCAATGGTATAGTTTCCCATATGGTGAAGACATATATTTTATAAGGTCATTAAAATAAAATAAAAACCTATAATTATATTAAATATTATGATTTTTTTACGTCACCAGGGTTTAATAATATTTTCATGATATGGAGGATGAAAAAAATTTAAAATTCTCGGTCAAGGACATTACCTCTTGTCTTAACGACTTCATTTATTATGATCCAAAATCCTTCATAGGTTTGAGTTGTGACCTAAAAAAGGTTTATAACATAATATGAGTGAATTAGATATGTCATTTTGGAATTTAGTGGAAGAACCAATGCGTTTTAGAATATTTGTAAAGGAGAGGAGTTGGGGTGGCATATTATATGTGGGAGAGAGGAGAGACATGAAATTTGGGAAAGGAGTGAATTACACCAAATTTCTTTTACCCCAAATGGCTTAAAAATCAACCATTTAAGATAAAAATAAGACATAATATCAAAATTAAATAAAAATTATGAATTATACAAGTTTTTGGGACATTTTTAACCCTTATTTATTTTTATTATCCCTGGGTAAACTGGTTTTCACCATAACTGCAGTAAATAATCTCTACTTTTTCATTTCTAATTGTGGGAAAAAATTCCTTTTAACATATTAGATAATATTAATTTTTAAGATTCCAAATATACTATTCATTTTTATAAAGTCAACTCATAGAAATTGAATATGTTAATTTAAAACTAAACCAACAAATATGTTAGATAAATGGTTTCCCAAAATGATACCATTCAAAATGGGAAAAGAAATATATAAAAAAATTCAATATACACACTGTTCCACTAAAATTATTTGAATTGATTTTAATATCACATTTAAATATATGGATCTTCTTAAATGTTTTTAATAATAAAGAACTATTAAATAAAAATAAATCATTTTCAAAATACATCAAATAATGAAACTCTTCAATAAAATCTAAAAAAATTACCCTTAGATAAATTTCATGTGATTATTTCAACAATTATTTTCATTTTTTAAATAAACTTACAATAATTGGTAAACATAATTTTACACAATTTTTTTAAATCCCCACTAATATTCCTTTCAGAAAAAAAAAGTTTTCCTGAAAACAATAAATTCCATTTCAAATAGTTCTCATATTACTTATATATAAAAAATAATCATTGAATTTATTTTATACATGTGTAAAATATAAGTTACATTATTTAGTTATTCTAATTGATATCCACCAATTTAATGCCTATGTTTTAATGGACATGTTTAATTAAAAATATTTTAATAGATTATCATTTTTCATTTAAAACTGGTGTTGCGTGCATTGCGTAATACCAAAGAGATTGATTAAAAAAAATAAATATATCATAACGTCTCAATGTGTTTTTGAATCACCCCAATGTGATGGAATAAATAAATTATTTAATAAACCCTCATCATATTGTCCAATGTTTCAACTGTAATGAATAAAGACACTATTTAAATCTATGAAATGAGACATGGGTTATCAACAATAACTAATGATAATATCAGATAATTCTTAAACTACAAGTGGTATATTATTCCATCACAACTTCTGATGATTATACAGACCATTTAGTGGTTATAGTATTCTAGTTATTCATTCAATGAAATTGAACTTATTTTTTAATTCTTGTCCTACACATACTTTTATATTACATATGTTTAGTAAAAAAATCAGTCACCAATTGAAAACATCGAAGTCGAGTTGTCAATAATGATATAAAATTGATTAATTGCTTCCTCCTAAGTATATAATTTATCCCATATCAAATATTTTGGTCTAAATTTCAAAAAAAAACTTTATCATGCCCCCTTTATTATAATTTAATTCTATTCTAGGTATGGATTGGATTTCTTTCTATATAGATGATATAAATTTCCGTGGAAAGGAAATCACCCCCACATATAAAAAATCACCCTCAAATGATATACATGTGGAATGAGTAGGATGAATCTTATTCTGTATAATAATGTCAATAGCTGATATTATTTTCTTTTGACAAAGCATATCTAGCTCAAATTATTAAGAGATATTAATTTATTATTTTGATAGAATTCTCAATAAGAGGTAATTAACCAAAAAGCTTGGAGGAAGGAACAAAACCTACTCCTAGGAAAATATATTAAATAAAACAAAAAATGAACAGCATAAAAGAGTCATGAAACATCTCAACAAAGGCGGAAATAGACCTCAACATGTAGGTCATCCTGGACAAGATCATTACAAAAATCTGGTAAGACGTGGGACCAACTGAAACTGGCCTCCAACATTTCTCTCTTAGAAAGAGCATCCACAACCCAATTTTCCTTCCGATAAACATGTGTAACTTCAAGGGAAAGCACCTCCGCAAGCTGAAGACATTCAATCCAAGATGAAAGGATTTTACATGGTTCATTATGTGAGTGATCCATAAGAATTTGAACAGCAATAGTTGAATCAGACTCCAACAATAATTAATTCCAATTAAAGTGAATAGAATATTTTATTACGTTAATCATGGGGAAAATATCTACATCAATTTCAAGTCGATTTCCAATAAAATGGAAGAATAAACATTTCACAAACCCGCGAGATATTTGATACCCACCAATTCAACCATCAGGGCTCGGAGCACCTGAAGATGCTCCATCAATGATGATTTTGAGCCATATGGATATGGACAGTATCCAGACAACATACTTCATCATTAATGACTTCTTGGACATGCCATTCACACCAAGTGTTCTCAAAAGAACAAGGTCAGCAACATCATTAACCATAGATCCTGTTTGAATAAGGGAGGCAGTCTGAATTTCACAATGTATGAACAAGACACCATGGTGAAATAAGGAATTTATGTTGTTGAAAGACAAATCATTTCTTTCCTTCATAATTAAAGAGAAGACACTCACAAAAGGATCCAACCAAAGGGAGTGAATCGATTTACTTATCTCTTTTCTACAAATGGATTGTAAGAGATCCTCCATCGACTAAAAGTTAAAGATGCATGTGAAAAGATCCTACAGATACATCCATAGACTTCACGTGAATCAACAAGAAATGAATAGATGCCAATGGGTTTCATCTGCCTCTAAGAAGAGAAGACAAGAAGGAACCAACAGGACAACAGTGCGCTGCAATAGATCCTTGAATGTAAGGTGTTGTTTCCAAATTTTCCAGACAAGGATAGTTGAAGTTGGTGGGGAAAAAAATTATTCACACTATTTATTCATGTGGGCGGGTTCAGGGAGTGTCCATAACAAAATATATAGAAATCATTAGTAGAAAATATCCCATTCAAATTTTCCATCCATAATAGAGTATCAGATTCAACATAAATGTATCACGAGATCTACAATAAATGATGATTATGTAATAAGCCATTCATATTCATAGTACCTCAAATATCATCAATAGAAAAGTTCATCAGGGACTGAGGAACAAAAATGTCTTCACTAATGGGCCGAGACAACCAAGGATCTGTCCAACCATTTGGTGGAGAGTGTTCACAAACCATCCATATCGAAATTTCCATAAGACCAACATAATCCTACTTGATGGCAGTCCAAACAGAGGAAGTCATATAATTACCAGACCCATAATGAAGATTTTCCAAAACCTGAAGTAGATAATCTCTTCAGAGGGATCAAATTTGGAAATAAGGTTCCACACAAGCTTCATAATCAATGTATAATTTAATAACCTCAAGTATTTTACCCCCATTCCTCTCATTTGGGACGGTTTAATACAGACATTCCATAACAATTTGATAAGATTTATCTCTTTAATTGATCAAGTCCAGATAAAATTTATGATCATACAAGTTAGTTCATTAACAAGAGCCCACGTCCATCTATAAAGAGGTAACTAATAGAAAAACATTGAGGTAATCACTGAATTAACCAAGAAAATTCTTCCATCCTGGGATATATTCTTACCTTTCCATTTAATTGGTTTATTAGAAATTTTTAGTGAAATTTTATCATGAAATAAATGCTTCACTTTTCCCCAATGTAGAGGCACACCATGATAAGTAAAGGGTTGATTTACCCTCTTCATTTCATGCTTCAAATAAATTTTATTCTATTTCATGATGGTTATGACTTCCCCAAACATAACTGAAAAATAATTCCATCTAATAACCAGACAAAAAACCTCCTCATAATTTGAAAATATTCTTTTGATATAGGATATGTTACTTTTTTTCTACCTTTCCAAACAACAGAATGACATCAGTATAGAACAACTGGGAGAGATCAAGAAGATTATTCCCAATTTTCATCTTCGGAAACCAACCAAAATTAACAAGGTCATTATGAAACGAACTCAAGTAGTCTTCCACAATATAAAAGAATAGTCTAGAGAGAAGGTCTCCCTACCTTACCCCTATTGTATATTGAATGAATCCTATAGAGGGTACATTAATAAGAATAGAGAGCCTCAAAATTCCCAAAATGGAGCCAACATGTCTGATAAATCTCTGCAAAATTGCATGAATTTGAATAATTTTTAAAAGAAAACTTCATCTAATAGTTTCACAATCCTTAGATATTCCAATCATCAAATCCATTTCACCAACCTCTTACCTCTTCTTAATGGAGTTAACACATTCATAAGTGGTGAAAAGGTAGTTTTTAATGTTCTATTCTCGTACAAAACCAAACTTACTATTGGAAATAATCCAATTAGAAATACTACCCAACCTATAAGGCATGATTTTACTGATAATCATGGGCATGGTATTCCCAGTATCCACTAGGCGAATGTATTTAATATCAAGGTAAAGTTCTATCATAAGAATTAGAGCAAAAAATTAGAGTTCATCACAAATGTCTTAGAAGATGACCTATAAAAATCCATCACCACATTCATAGCTTCATGATTTACAATATCCCTATAGAACATAAAAAACATGTTGGTTATACCATAAGGAATATCCACACTATCAATATTTAATCATAGAAGAGAATCATAAATCACTTTAGAATTTGGAATTTAAGTAAAAATATTAATCAAAATACCAGTGATAGAGGGCTCAAAACAATGGATAATTTTATCTGAGTTGTCAAATCCATTGTCTGAATAAAGCTTCTCAAAGTAGTATGTAGCATCCTTGAAAATATCACATTCAGAGGGGAACATGTTCCCATCAATATTAATGGCATTATGTCTCCACCTAGCTCTAATTTTCTTGTGCATATAATGGAACAACTTAGAATTCATATATCCATCCTTTAACCATCTCATGTTAAACTAATTCTGATCTAATCTCTCTTTAAGAGTGAATAGCTTTTCCAGATTTGAAGCCGCTTTTACATCCTCTAGAGATGGTACATCATGGAGAATATTATCTTTCTGATGGTTAATCAATCATATTTCAGCGTCTTTATTGTCATTATCAAGGGAGGAAAAATATTATTTACTCTATTGCATTAATCTTAGCATTAATTCCTTTAATTTACAGCACACAATATGGGATGGACATCCCATGAAGTTAGAATTCCATACATCCAAAACAATCTCCCAACAACCTAGTATAACTAGTGAGGTATTATTAAATTTAAAGGGAATCAGAGCTGACCTCAGAAATTTTTCCCAGACCTCAATAAGAATTTGATTATGATCAATATGTATCCTTTTCTAGGTGACTCCAGACACATCTATTTAAATATTTCTATTACCCACTAGCATAAAATATCTATCCATATTGCTTTCCTATAATCCATTGATGGTTTACCTACTCCAGGTAAAATAAGCTCTAGAAATGGGGACTGGAATCAAACCACATTTATCAATACAAGAGGGAAAATTAGAGGTTGAATATTGAACAAATTCTCTCATGTTTTTTCCTCATTACTCTAGGCAGTATTAAAATTGCCATATATAATCTAACTATTATTCATACCCTCAGAAATATCTACATGTTTCCTCCATAGATCTTTTCTCCTTATGTATAGATTAAAAGCATAAAAAATGTTACTGAATGATTGAAACAATTTATATTTCAGGAGATAATCAAAAATTTCATATCATTCATGAGGGATTTAATCAAAACATTATGATGCTCCATGACCCATAAGGATTTAGCACTGTCACCCACATTATTTTCATCAACAATGGACTAACCCAACAAAGACTACTTAAATGAGCACCAATTCTCAAATTTCATTCGCAGCTCAAAAATACAAATTAATAAAGGATTATTGGTCATAATATGATGATTATGGGAATTGAAAATGGGAGAATTTCCAATCCCTTGGCAGTTCCAAAATAAGATCATCTTTTCTTTGACATGAGCATAGTGTTTGGCCCATCATCACCTTGTTTCATGTATTTAGTAGATATAAAAGTAACTATTTCATCAGGGGGAGGAGAATATGAATCTTGGTTCAGAGTGGAAGATTAATCCCTATCCTCAATGTAGGTACTAGGACTAATAGATGAAAATATTTTCAAGGAATAATTAGGAGAAAGTAAACTGGTAGGGATTATTCTCTCCACAACCTTTTCTGGGTGGACCTGGAGAAATTCCCCAGAGTACTATCCAAAATTATGCCCAGTACCTATAGTGACGAGGGAATCATTATTGGAATGGAGAAGCACATCCTTTGAGGCATTGGATGGATCATCAGAATTGGCATCATTCAGCAACATATCACTTGGAACATGATCCAAAGTAGCAGAATTAGTCTTATTAGATTGACCTGCTAGCCTAGCTGAATTAGAAACAATGATTTCAATTGAATCCTAGACAAACACTTGAGAAACATGAATAACATCACAAGTGTAATTAATGGGCTATATAGAAAATTTCTTAGTGTTGGACTTTCCCTCTCGAGCATTTTCTAAAAGAGGGTCGAAGTGAGAATCTCACAATAGGGTCAAAGGGTCCAAATCATGAGTAGTCATATGTACCAAAGGTGCAACAGGCACTTTAGCCTGATTGGGATCCCCCACAGTAACCTAAAGTGAATTCCCCATGTTACAATCTCTCTCATACTGATTATGTGAATCTCGTATAGAATTAGAGGGATCATAACCAATAGCCTTTCCCTTATTTATCCATTAAGTCGAATACTCGTGAACTCTGATATTATTGAAGTTGCAGATTTTATGTCTTTTGCAATATGAGACCACATTTCCAAAGAAATGAAAATTCAAACAAAACATTGGCTTCCTCTTTTAAAAAATCCCTAGTGTAAGACTATAATCATTAGTGGTCATCACCACTTCTTCTGCAAGGGTGAAAGACATATCAACTTCATCCAAAATCATCGCATAATGACCAAAAGTTGGATTGTTATTTTGCTTATCTAGCCTAATTGGATTACCGAAAAATGAGTAAATATCCCCTAAAATTTGGGTGTTCCAATAAAGCCAGTTATGATTGCATACCTGTACCCATAGTTGTGCATATGTGTTCTTGATAGAATTAAGATGAAAATTTATGTCCCATTCATGATTTTGAATTAATCTAGGATTCAGAGAGAATGAGACACGACTCTAAGAATGCCTATTGAGTTCATCATATTGAAAAACAATATGATAGAACGCACGACCCATCACCATCATCTTCCATTCAGCAAGTCCCCCAATCACATTAATCCTTTTAATTAGTTCATTTTACTTCCAAGGCATCAACCCTTTGAGAATAAATACTAGTTCCATTATGGATAACATACAAAAACTCACCCTTTCCTCAACATTATTTTGATTCATCCTAATATGCACAATATGCCCTTTTCATATGACCTTACCAAGTGGAGTAGATTGACAATCCCGAAGCAATGTACTGCCTATACACTTGACCGCATCAGCAATGCTTTTCTTTGATCCAACTCCATCCCGAGTAACAACTAATTTAGGGTAACCTTTGTCACAAAAACTAAATAATTTATTGGGTCTAAGACAATACACCACTAACATTCCATGACCAGAGGACATTTCCAACTCAACAACATTCAATATGAGAGAAATATCACACGAATTGAGATCACTAGGTTCTACGCCGCTCTCTGTCATCCTCCTCCACAATAAGAGCTAATTCAATGATGTGTTTCCTGAAGACTCATAATATCTTCCTCATCTATTATAGGTTTATTTCTCTAAAAAACTTAGACCAGTAGATTTTACAATATCCATGTCTATATATAGAATAATCATTTTTAAAAAATATGTGATAATTAAAAAAATAATGTAGAATTTTGATGATGTATTAATACACCCATGTGATTCACCATGGGGTTCAATTGTCTTTTTACTGTTATGTATAATTCAAATTCCACTGTATTGATTATAATAGCTCAATAATAAAAGGATAATGAAAATTTATATTGTTATGTAGATTGATTATTTGTTTATTAATCTATGTAGATCCCAATACTTCTCCAAGGTGAATATTCATTTATGATATTACCATTTAAATTTCAATGAGGAGGATATCTATGTGACTATTTTTTATACAATTCACATGCAGTGTGAGATAATGGTAATTCCATTTGGACTAACTAATCATCCATAAATCATTATGGATTTGATGAAAAAAATTATGGATTACCATGATAAATGTGTGGTAGTATTTATAGATGAAATTCTTATATACCCTAAAATAATGAGAAACATGATGATAATTTTAATATCGTACTGAAGAATTTGTGAAAGGAATGATTACTTACAATGTATTGTAAATGTGAGTTTAATATGGATAATATATCCTTTCCAAGGAATGTTATCAAAAACTAGTGATCATCATGCTAAATATTTTGTAACACTGCCTCTATAGAGATAAGTATAAATATATAAACATTCACAGAAAAAGAGATGAATATAAACCAATGATTGTGGTTAAATATGATCAAGGATTATGATTTATCAATCAATTAAAATCTTGGGAAGGAGAAAAAATTATCCAGTGTTGTGAGAGGTAAGGGTCCTATAATCCAATCCATGATGAGGATTGTAATGGATCCGATATTTTGGGACATGAACATGATGGGCATGTGAATTATAAGGGAATCATTATCCTACATTTCTCAAATAACTATGGAAACATCCATTGAATAGAGGGTCATGCAGGCCTAGAAATATGATGAGGTCTTATAGATAATGGTAGTAAATATTATGGACCTAAAATTTGTTAAAGATTATGTTATATGTTATTGAACCAGTATTTGTGTCCCATCAATACCATAACTAAAGATTTAAATTATATATGATGTTTAAATATCATCCTTTTATATTTATCCAAGAATCAAAAAGATTAATAAATATTTGTAGAAGAAATTACAGTGGGATAACATGAATAGTGACATTGAATAATATTTATTATGATTATTATTATTCCAACAAGTAATTTGTTAATAATAATTGATTAATCATATTACGAGGTAATTTATTATACTTGTTTTGAAATGGTAAAATATAACCATGTATTTTATAAAATTTCTCCACAATAAACATAAATAAAATAATGACATATTTGTGATAGTCCATCACCCTACCAAGTCTGTTCATTTTATTTCTATTAAGGAATACTTATATCTCAATCAAATAGACATGATATACAAAATAGAAGTGTTAAGACATCATGATGTTCCATTATCTATTATATTTGATCATCATATGATATTTAAATTGAGGGTCCTATGAATCTATCATTCAGTTTTTAATGTAAAAATGATCTTAAGAAATTTTTATCACCCCAATAAAGATGATCTATCTAATAGAGCTATTAAAACTATTATATATATATATTTAGAACATGTTCAATGTATTTATAAAAAGTTTTTATCAGAACCATCCCCTAGTGGAGTTCTCATATAAAAAAGTTTATATTCTACTATTCAAAATACACATTATGAGTATCTATATTGGAAGAGGAATTAGAAAACCACATTCTAAGAAGAAATTAATGAGTAAATTCTCATGTGATTTTATCTTATCAAATATATGATAGATAAGTTTAAAACATTCAAAGTAATAATAAATAATCAGAATATTGATAGAAAATCTAGGTAGTAAATCATAAATGATACATGGAGTTTGTGGTCATAGAGAATTTATTCCTTCATATATTCCCATGAATGATATTCCTGATAATTGGGATTACTGGAATGATTTGTCTATGATAGATTATCTCCTTATAGATCCTTGATCAAATATGTGTTGTTTTATATTGACTATAACTCTTACCAAACATCTATCAAGTACATTATGTCTCTCATGTATCCCTAATGAGGAATGAAAAACAATTCCCATCACATATATTGAAGCCAAATGTGGTAACATTTCAGAAATATCCTTCATGAATGGTCAAAAGGGTGGGAATATTGGTCTATATATAAACGTTCCTTTGAAAAAATAACTCTCTTCTAGTTAAAGTTTTGTGGCAGTACCAAAAGATGGAGAAAGAAAAATTGGAACCAAAAAATGATATTAAACAAATATACAATAATAAGTTTTAAAGTTTCAATTGAAAATTTTGAGGTAGATATTTCCAAATAGGGGATGAATTTTACAACATGGTGTATTATAAATGAGTTCTCTTTTTTAAATGAGTAAATTCATTATTATGAAATGGAATTATAGAAATCACATACACTACTTTATAATTTGGGACTATTATATGTAATATTATGTCACATTTAAAGGATCATTAAGAATCATAATAATTGATAATATATTCATTATATAGTGACTATAAAGGTAATATATATATAGCGTTATGAAAATTTAATTGAAAAAAATAATGTAAATGATGGCCTTGACTAGAATGATCAAACGGTATGCATCCCATATATTAGAACATCTGATGGACATTGAAACACTAGGTAATTCCTTTGACTAAGACCAAGATGAAATTAAACTATGAAATCATGATAGAATTTATTTATAGAAAAATTTTATGCTCATTGAGGTCTTTCCAAAACCATGTTCACCGAACCACCCCAAGAAAATATCACTGTTACACACCTTATCCTAAGGTAATTCAATTGTGTAACAATGGGATATATATCTAGACCATATCATTAATAATATTTATTTTTATTTTCAATAACATAACAAGTATATTTTTTTCCTTTTTATTATAACTATCTATATTGATAGATAATGTGTTTGAAAGAATTTATATTTTAAAACAATGATACACAAATTATGTTTTTATGAAATATATTATTTCAATACATAAAATCTTTTTGATGTATTTATGATATTTTGAAATAAATTCTATTTCTATAACTGTTTTTATAAAATAATATTTCTAAATATCAATGTTGATATAATGTTACAATGTCAAAGGTAATATTTATAAGGTTAGGAAAACTATTATTGCCAAAAAAGAAGTATATTTCAATAATTGATTATTATTTTATTTAAAATTGTAAACACTCAAATATAGAGAATTAATTTCTAAAAATATATATTTGAATTTAGATCATATAAACTATCCCATTGTAAATGTTTCCGAATTTTTGAAGACATTTGAATTTTTTGGTGAAAAATAAATATGGTAAAGATATATAGTTGTATTACGCAACCATACTGACACAAAAGTAATGAAATATTTGATATAAAAGGTTTCCACCACCCTGAATATTGTTTCCCATTAAAAATAATTTTTTATGGTATTTTATTATTTCAATAAGTACATAAAGATTCCCCTAAAACCCGTATTATTTTTTTTGGTTTGAAAGATAAATTTTTATAAAAATGACTCAACCCCAATTCATAAATAGTATTATTTTAATGATTTCGGATCATAGTATTATAAAATAATATAATCAAGTCCTTTTTGAAAAATCACAGGATAAAAAAACACGGGATGGATTGTGCTTTGGATTAATTTATCATATATTCCAAAACCTATGTTCAGAAATTAATAGAAGATCCACCAATATTTTTTTATACAAAACCACCAAATATCCATTTCATCTAAACTCAAAACACATAAAGAATGAATTTATTATATATTTTCCTCCCAATATTCCTCCAATTTTTCCCACAAGCTCTTCATGGGATCCTCACAATCATTAGAAAACACCCTCTCAGGGTAAGGTATCCTTCCCTTATCCTCTTTATTCCCGAGCATTCGTTAAATTATTCATTTTATTTTTCAATTTTTTTGTCGAGATATGTTATTACACATCCCATTAATTGTACATATCATAATAATGTGATGAGATAACCCAAAAAGTATCATTAATAACATATTTTAATCTTTATGTACCACCATCATAGTGCCAAAATAATCCTGCGATTTTTAATACCAAATAATTGTGAAGTGAATACCCATCCCCATTTCCACGGAAGAATATTCAGCTAAATGTTCCTACAAGTAATTTAATGGGGAATTAAATTTATGAAACCCACAATACTTAATCATGGGATTGTAAATGATTAATTATATCCATATTTTTATGATTTATGTGGCTCACCAATTCATATAAATGATTAAAAATTAACGGGTTGGCCTGAAATTATATAGTCCACCAATGAATTAGGTAATGATTCTGTCTTATTAGAAATTATGTATTGTAATATATAGTAAAGTGAATCTATTATTGTAATTGTTATACAATGTGATATTTTTGTTGTAGTTATCCTTGCCATATATCGATGTAATTTTTTATGTTGCTACAACATTCTAATAATGCCTGGATTTTATCATGTTATATCATGACTCATTGTGAAATATTATGATAATCACCCACTTTATGTATTTTTTATATGAATATAAACTCAAATTTATTACAATAAAAATTTATTTATTTTATTATTCCGTAACTATTATTTATAGTTCAACCATTTATTTTGTATGTCCCTGGGTTATCTCAAGCAGTTTTAAACGATCCATGGAATATAAGAGCAAGTTATAGTGTTTTTAAATATTTTTTCCATATTTGTTTTCCAATTTGTTTTGTTATGTAGCTAGTTACCCAAATAATGAAAGCCTCATGAACTCATAGGGTTTTAATATGTGTATATTTATGTTACAAATCATGAATTATGGTGTATTAAAATATTTTTTTGTCATAGGTATAATGAAACACAATATGTTTTAGGCGTCATTGGAAAATCATATATATAAGAAATATTTATTGAAATCATATCTCAGGATCATTATAAATCTATATCATTTAATCATATACATTGACACATAATGAAAATCATGACAGTTTATAATCATGGTGAGGTATCTTGTGTGAAGAGTGTTATTAGAGTTATATCATTGCGTGAATGATCAAAATTGTATTTTCACCTCGGGTTATAAGAGGAATATATCCCTAATCCTTTGAAAATTATTGCAGTTCCTTGAATAAATCATTTTTCATATTATATAAAATTAATTATATCCAATTTATTTAAACAAAGATAAATTAATGATGAATGTATAATGGAATAAATTATGCATACTATATTGGGTGACATCATTAGAAAAAGATACTATCTTACACAAAAAGTGTTCATTGTGGATCGTCTTATCTATGAAATCTACTTACCTATTTAGGTGGTATATGAATATAACTCAATGATATTGAGATAAGGTCCGATAATTTTAGGGGGGAAATTCCATATTATTAGAGTTTATAATAATTAAAATTGAATTGGTTTTTCAATATATCCACATGTTGTTTAAGTATAAAATTTTAACATGAGATAATTAGTTTTCAAATTAATATAATTATAATTGATTATTAAATAAACAAATAAATATATATATGTTATGAATATTACAATTTAGGTGGTCATATATCACCTGAAATGATATAATTTTACAAGTAATTGGTGAAATATTCAAGACCATTATGTTAAGATAAATAATTCACAGGTCTATTTTGTGTGTTTATGAATATTAAATTTCATTAGGGACCTAAATTCTAATTCAATAATATTAAACCTACAAATAATTTTATATTTTATCACTAATACATTATAATTGTTTCATTAATGAATCAAAAACTAACCTATATATTCCTACTTGTTTTATAATGACATATTAGAAATTGGAACATTTGTGTTTTTATTTCTACATCATTGGACAATCTAGATTTGATCTTGTGACCATGCATAGATTATGAAGCACTCATTTTTTTTTATTTTTCCAAAACCGAGTTTTTAATAATTATCAATGACATTTGATATATGTAATAATGTTTTATATGCATTTAAAATTATATCCATCAATATTTAGTGATCTACTGAACAGTGGAGCAAGCCAACATCACATTGTTCCAATGAGGTATCATTTATATTATTTTATAAATTCATTAATTATTAAACTCAATTATACAAATATCCATTGTTGAAATTTATGGTTTGATATGTTAGATATTATATTATGACACATATCATGTAAAAAATTAGATATACCAGTGTCTAATTCTTATTTTTCCCCAAGGCTCATTCATTTAGAATATACAAAAAAATAATAGAAGAATCACAACACTTATCATTGATATCACTAATATAGTTGATTTTATTTCCATAGTTTACTGAAAAATTAATTATATAAATGTGTGTGTTTGTATGAGTGAGTTTAGGAATAATATATACTCTTATATTACATATTCGAAGAATTCTTAGTTATGTTTATTTATGGCTCTGTCTAACGAATACATCTTTTATTTTTTTAACCAAATTAATTAGTAATTGAATTTTGTATTTCATAAAGGAATTTTCTTTCTTATTAATCAATTATATATTTCTCTATCTAATGGTGATATCAAAAATAATGAAATATAAGAATGTGTCTATGTATTCATATTGAAATGGTTTCTTTGTATACTTTTTAACTAACCTTAGACATTTTCAGGCTCTATTCCCTTTAAATAAAAATGTTATCATTAATTGCACCTTACAAGGATGAATTTCAAATAACTGTGAGCTTTGGATCAAAATATTCTAAACACCCTTCATGGTACACCATTAATATTTTTCTCATACTTTTCATTGTCTATGTATTATATTATGACAATGAGGTATAATTTGAGCCTTATAATTTATATTCATAGTGGATTTACAAATCAATATATCATTTATTTTGGTATAATTAAACTATTATTCATGTAAGGTATACCATAAAAACAGATATTTTAATCCATGAAATAATAACCCATTTTATATAAATTAAACAGTTAGATTATTTTTTTGTTAACAAACTATACAAAATAATGGTTTTAAAATACATGAACCATTTCAATCTACATTATAGGGATTGGTTCTTCTGTGATAGAAATAGAGGATATGTGTTATAATAAAAATTAACATCCTCTTTAATTAATTCAATTATTTTAAATATCCTAGTTATATGTATTTCGAAACAAATGTGGGAGTCAGAAATCTTATCGAATACAAAAATTGAAAATTAAAATATTACATGGAATGTTAAATATAACTTAATTAGAATATTATTCTTAGCTATTTTTCAATTCATCACAATTTGTGTTCTAATATATTTTCGTACCATATAATACGAAAATGGATTATCACTTAATGATCTCCTTATTTATATTTTGTTTCTTAAAAGGATATTATGAGTATTCCATTAAAATTGCGAATCTCACAGTCATTTTGGCAATGTACTTATTATTGTTCACCATAATAGTTAGGATATTATATTAATTTATATCATAAAAACACAGAAAATTTTATCACAATTGTTTTTGATTTCAATTTTTTTTTCATTTTATTAGTTTCAATTAAAATACAAATTATTGGTTCTATGGATGAAATAATGTGATGAATGGATACATTATTATTCAAATTGAATCGTAACTCTAATATACAATAATATTTTTATATCATTATTAGTATATTATAACTATCCTTGGTTCAATATTAAAATTTATATGAATATTGTCTATTGAAAATATCACTACATTTTTTCAATGATTTATCATCATTTTGGCCTTTTAAATGTAACAACATGTTGTAACCATCACCATATTCATGTTACTTTCACATATCAATAGAAATGGATTACAAAAAGATTATATAAACATTAAATAAAACATACATTCATCATTAGTAGGAATCATTTTCAATTTCACTATATTCATGAGGTGTCTCATCATGTAAAGGGGATAAAAACATATAAAATTAACAATAAATTCTCAATACTATGTGAAACCACCTTTACCACTCCTGTAAATTTGTGTTAGTGAATATATGTTTTTTATTTAAAATATATTATAGTAAATATAGGATATTATTTTTTATTTTATAAAAAATATTTTAGGTTATATTAGTTATTTTATTTAGTTTATTTATTATTAAAATATTATTAATTTATTTTCTTTTAATATTTCGGTCAATTTTATTCAAATACAAATATCCCACAACCATTGGATTCCAAATAAATAGTGTCTTAAATAATCTATTATACAAGGATCCTTAGACTTATATATATATTTATATATTATGTTAGGACATTATATATGGAGTTTTAAGGTGGTATTTTTTCTAGAAAAATATATTAACTTGTCATGTAACCTCTTACCACCTAGGACCACTAGATTGGTAGTCTCCATGTGACCTAAAGTTCATCTCCCCTTATGATAGGGTTTTATGACTATTAGGGAGTGTCCATAGTTTTACCATTGAGAAATAATACCTTTATATCATAGGAAAAAATATATGGAATCTTATAAAATTATCCATAACCAAAATTAGTGTTTATATAATAAATAAATAATAACATGAAATATCAAATGAATATGGAAGAAAATAATCATATTGACATATGGTCACGTATGCATACGATAATTGATCACTAACATGTTAGATATTAAATAAAAAATAAATGAAAAAAAAATTATAGGTGGCTCTAATACCATAATCAAGCCCTATCACATCTTAGTCTTTAATTACCCATTGATAACTCCTAACAATTAATATAACGTTGTTTATCTTCCATATATAAACCTATGGTCAGTGATGTTTCCTTTGGTACCCAAATTCCATTTCAACCATTTTATGGTGTGATTATGAATTAGAATGGAACCACCTATGAGGTCCAAACCTAAAAAATAAGGAATTGTATGCACATTTTAGAATGATCAAATAAAATAATGAATAAATATGGTTTCATAAATTAATAAACCATACCTGGTCCTTGGGTTAAAACATGACACCCAAGATTGATTTTATCAGTTTCCACAAGTTACAATGTATCAATGTTCCATACCACACTAACTATTATAATGATAAACTAACATATACAAGGAAATACCCAAAAATACATAATTACATGGGGAAACCATCAATTTATAAGATACAATTCAAGGATATCTAGGTAAAACACACGTGTAAAATCCCATGAATCTTAGGCATTACAGTAGCATCATCCAAAAATATGATTCCTATCTAACCACCAAAAAAGGTAATGTACACCATAATAGACAAATTATACATAACTACCTAATAATTCCATATAGTATCCAAGGAAGATTCCATGGGGATTTCACAAGGCATTCATATAGACATAAAGGAAAAATTCAATAATCCTAGGTAATATATATGGTTATAAAGACGATTCATTCTTAATTATCCAATAAATCCACATATATATGTATGTTTATTCTTGAGTAACAACCTAAGAATTAAAAATATACCCCAATGTTTATTATTGAGTAACCACCAAGAAAATACCCATATATAATCATGGAGGTATGTGTGTCCCTCTTATTTACATGCTTATCACAAAACATGGTGTTCCATGAATCCCGCCCATGTTATATCACATAGAAAATCACATTAGGGTAGTACCTCCACCCAAAAATATCTCATAAAACTATGGTCATCCCCTATAGTGCATGACCCATCCTTATCATTATCTCTACCCTAGTCTCACATCATCAATTCATGTTTTATGTTGACACATGAAACTATTACTATGTATTTTCTTAAAAAACTATCAAGGATAAAATAACCAAGGTATCCTACCAGGTCCACCATGGTCACACGTATAATGAAAACCCAACATGTGATTATATATATGAATCATCTCTCTATACAATCCCATCAGTCAATGGGATGAACTTTGCTGGGGACCGTCACATTCAAATCAAGTCCATAGTAGAGTCATCGTTCAAGAATCAATAGAATCTCTCTAAGGATATAGAATAATTAATATCTTACATCCTAATACATAGGATCGTTGACTACCATGTTCTAACATAATTTCCTGCCAAGGGTAATCCCACATAGGAACTAAAAACATTGTGGGGAGAGAAAGGATCACCCAATGGTCATCTTGACTAGCCCAAAGAATTTAAATAATAAAATGATTCCATAAAATACCAAATAGGTCAAAAACTTACCAGGAATCACACCCATGTACCTAAAGGTATTTAAGGGAACCTTTCCTATAAAATATTATATTTTTATAGATTTAATTTTTTTGTATCTTATTTTTTAATTAGTCACAAACACACATTAAGAAAAAATCTAGAGTAAGAAATATGGGAGATTGAACACATCAAAAGGTTAATTTTTGGTGATTAGTAATCATTATAGTTATTAGTATCATTTTTTATAACGATTGATAGCATCAGGAGGAACCAATATATTCATAGGACGTGCATTGGGCATTCATATTGTGACACATAATTTCACTAAATGAATTATTTGATTAAGTATTCTTAGGCAACTAGATCAAATATTAATGGAATGAAATCATTCATTACACTGTGAAATGCCACTAAACTACATAGTATGATTAATAAAAAGGGGAATCATCTCTTAACCCCATGATTTATTCCACTCATCAATCCTTTCACGATTGTAGGGATTTGTGGCCTATTAGACACCTACACCCATATCTCAAACCAGATCAAAACACCATTGGATTCTATAGACTCCCCTTGGTACATATTTCACAAAAAATTATTATTCTATGCATTTTCAAGTTTGAAAACTAATTTTGATATTTTACATAGGTTTTTGAGATTTATTCCACTAGATCATGTTTGAATCGACTTGTTTGGTTGGGTCTTTTGTGCATCCAAAATAGAGTGTGAAAGGACACATAAAGATATGTGTGAACACTAAGAGGGGGGAGGTGGTGATTTAGTGGTCTTCAATTTTATGTTTTTTTACAAATGTAAATTTTATTTCGATTTATTGAATAATGGGTATTCTAAAAAACAACACAAAATAATATCCACATGAACATCATAATTTACAATGTTCACTACTCAATAAGAGTAGCTAGTCCATTTCATGGGATTGAAATAATCCTAGATCAAACCTACATTGTAAACAAATAATTTGTAAATATAGAAAGAAGGTAATATCCATCACCTTTTTTGAACTATATTACATTGAAAATTCCTAAAATCCTGACAAATATCGCATAATAAACTATTTTTTTTCAAACCTGAAAGAAACATAACCAAATGACTTTAATATTGTTACAATGTGTCTTGACCTATCATCACACATTACTTTTGAAATTTTATTCTTTTATCACATTAATTTATTTCATATTAGTTATTAATAACTTATGACTGGTATTCTTTATGTACCCATTTTTATTATATCTTCATAGTCCAATAAACTCTTTCTGGTAACCTATGTCTATTACCTTGTTCATTCGGTACCCTCTATTTGATATATCATTCACCAATACCACTCTATTCATATGATACCATATATTTTATATACCTATGTCTATTATCCTATCTCTAGTAGCACTTCACTCCATTATAATAATTTGACATCTTTTTTTAATCATTCAGATCCACATTTATTTGACAATATTCACTGTATCATCAACATAAACAACCTCTTCACAACACAGTAGCCACTATTATAAGGGTATTGTTTCAGTGCAAATTAAGGGAGTAGTGTGTACTGAAAATTAAATTTTCATACTAAAACATTTAGCATACATCTCAATAAAATATTAAGGAGACTAACATTAAACCTCCATATAAATTTTATTTAATCAACAATAATAAAAACATACTTGTAGATTTGTGTTAATAATCTCTTCAAACTACCTATAATCTTAGATATAATTTGGAATTTTCATTCATCATTATTGAAGAATTGAATGTACAACATAGAATCATCAAATTTCATAACATTAAAAACATATTAATATAATCAAACACTATCTAATGCTGTTGAAATTGTTTATCTAGTTGAATAATAAAATTTTTATATCAGACGAACTCACAAAAGATATTATAACTTTCTATTACCAGTGGAATATAGAATATCACATGATGGGATTCATATTTATTCATTTGATAAAAAGTCATACAAAATATCCATGTTTCTTGGTCTGGTACTTCTTCAAGTTTTATTTCATCTATATCATTCCAAAACTTCTCTATCAGTGTAATTTGTCATGAATCATCTATTTGGAAAACACTTTTTACAACACATTGTCCATAAACCATGTTATACTAACCTCTTACATAAAATATATTTATATATAAATATTAATTCATTATAATGGTCTTAATTTTTTGTAATTGATATATGTTCAAATAATTTTCTGAATTATCTTTTTTCAAACATATCTCCTGGATGGAGCTAAGAAAAAAAATGAACAAACATTTTCATCTTTAGATCACCTCAGTTTGTTGGACTAGGTCAGATTACCTATGTCTATTTGACGTAGTTTTCTCAATATGATATTCATTTTTTAAAATAATTTTAAATGTCAAAAAAGTGATCTATTTGGTGATAATAAAATTTATTAAACAGTAATAATGAACTCCTTATGTAATCTTGGCCTCATCAACATGTAACATCAGATTTTGTTATAAATGATGGTATAAAAAACATGAAATAAATTAAGCCCAAGAAATAGATTAATATAAAAAATTCTAATCCTATGTGATTGATATTAGAGTAGGTAGAAGGAATCATTGATAAAAAATATCATGATGTTCATAAATTAGTGAATAGAAAACTTTTACAACCTCTACCTAAACTCTAAATATTATCATCACAAACTAGAATAAACTTATGTAAGTTACCATATCCACATCATTGAAAATTTAATATAGTTAACCCATTTTGAAATCGTATTTTAACTATTTTAAGTACTTTTCCTAAATATGTTCTCTCTCATGAAAGGTAAGGCAAATATCAATGGATATATTTATGTTATATTTTTTCTACCCCTTTAAATACATTATACAATGATAATATAAAAAAGTGGTTGAAAGTTACATACCATATACTTAAATTAATAGAACCATAATTTACATAATCAATCTCAGTTTCTGAAATTCTCCAATCAATAATAGATAATAAACATATTAGTTTCCTTATCTATTTTTTGTACAAAATCCATATTTAATTCATTTTTTCCACATTCTCTTTGATTACGTGATATTTAATATCAATATGAATAGATATTGAATGTTACAAAAATATTATTATGGTATATTTCAGTACCTCGATTATCATAACCAAATATAATTGTAATCTTCACCTGAACCAATAATTATTTGATTTGTTTCTTCATCAATTTAAACTATATTGCGGCCTGAGTGGCATATATATACAAAGCTTCTAAAGTAATAAGAGTCACTAAAAATTGTTTGTTTATATGTCATATAACACATATATCTCTCAAAATTAATACACTAATAGATGTGAACATTCTTCCATTGAAACAATCTACTAATCCTTTATTTATGTTTCCAAATATTTCAATACTAAATATATTTTTGAATTTCAACCTAAAATCAATTAAGCCTTCAATATAATTGGTAATTATTCTTCCAAACACAGTATGGCACTCTTTGGTTCACATATAAATCTGTAATAATGTTTAGTGTTATATAATAAATATAATCATAGATTTGTAAAATATAAATAGATCCAATAAAATTCCTAAAATCATTAAGATCAACATCGTTTCTATATACATATTTTTTTAAATATGATCCCACATAAATGATTGTGGAAAAATGCATTGAATTTATATCCCAAATATATTTAAGTGTTTTTTATAATTATCCTATTTAAAAATAAAAACATATGGTTTTATACAATATATCATTATTTCAATAATGTGAATTTTTATCCTAGAATAGACAATTAAAATAACACATTCACTTCCTAAAAAAAAAATTCACACAGTTATTTATGATTATCCATGAATATGATACAATCAATATAAATAATAAAAAATTAGTGAAACCTCTTAGTTTTCATTCATTTATTTTTTTTTCAATCAACTCTTCCTTAAAAAATGATCAAATCATTCAACAAAAAACCCAAGATAGAATACTATGATATTTGAGGTTATCCTAACCCATAAAAAGCATTAATCATCAGGTAAACATTGTTTTAATCTCATCCAATATTGAATCCATATAGTTTCCCCCTTTAGAATTTTAATTGAAGTTCCTAGGTCTTTTTCTCAATATAATTTGATTATTAAATCATAGTATTTTCCCACTATTAAACATCAAATGTTTTATCAATATCTATCAGCTAATTCAATGAAAACAAAAAGGTATATATAATTTTATGTGATGAAATTATATATTGAACCATTTTTTTTCCTCTAATGATATTTTACACCTCCACTAGATTCCTAAAATTTGGATGAGATCATGGAAATTTTATATTGTCACTATAAATTGATGAACCAAATTCATCATCATATAAAGATTCAACATCATGAGTTTCTTTAGAAACATTGTTATGTTTTTTAATGGAGAAAAATTCATCTTAACTTCTTATTATATCAACACAAGACTGTGAGCCATTCCTACAAAAATGATCCATCACATTCATATCAACAGGATTAAAAACCATTCATTTTCAATATTATAAAACTGATATACTATTCTATTAGGCAGGTATCCAATAAATTTTCCAAAAAACATCTTTAATTGGACTTCACATGAATCTCACCTTTGTCTTTGATAATGTATGAACATCCAAACACCATTAAAAATCTCAAACTCAGATATTACTTATAATAAATCAATTATGGGGTCATATCAATGTTTATCTTATTGAAATAATTTTCTAAATATACATTATGAAAATAATATCTTGTCAATAAACATATTGAGACGTATCATGTTAAATCATTAAGGTTTGAGAGAGCTTGTCAAAAAAAATCCTTTTTTAGAAACACAATTTTTTTATGATGTGTATGGTTCACTAATCTCATGAACAATTCTACATTTTTCAATAGAACCATTAAACGTACCATTTTTAAATTCTATTCAATTATGTATTCTAATATTCTTTATGAAATATCTATTTTCCTTTCTTCGCTTCTCTTGAACTATTAAACATTTTGATGTACACTAATTTATATTTCCAAATATTAATATATGTTAAATGAGTGATATAATCAATAAATTAAATAGTGCACTTATCTCCATTTTTTCTATCACATGGGCCCATAAATGTCAGAATTAATTGGCTCTAAGAGATGTGTTTTATTAATCCCAATACTCTTATGCATAAAATTTAAAATAACACATTATTATCATAATAAACAATACTATTTTTTTATTATCATTTCATGAATATCATGAATATTTTACTTTTTCTTATTTGGAACATATTCATCTTCGACATTTGTCCAAGACATTTATATTATATCAAAATTTCCACTATCATGCTCAGATAACATAAATACTTTGCATACCTAACCCGAATAAAATTTACCATGGTTAATTAACCTTCTTTTAAAATTATTTCATATTAAATAATTTTACCCAAAAAAAATATCTTCTAAAAAACATCATTTCTTTCATCATACTGCTCGAAAACAATTATCATGTTGTTTTTCATCCTATCATGAAATGAGGAGCATACTGAAATAAAATTTTCATTGATAATTTTTTCATATCAAATTACAATAATTATGAGTGACTCATTATTTCAAACAGAAATTTTTCATTGTTTTTAAAATATCACATTCCTTATTAGAATAATATTTTATGTCATATATGGTGAAAAACCCACCATCCAATATCTATGGTTATTCTCCTTTTATGGATTTAAGAGTTGATTGAATTAATAAGTCATTCTACATTATATTTTATCCTTTATATATGACTTTTTAATATTTTTTGAATAAAAATTCTTGACCCTATATCTTAAAATGATATACTTTAGTATGATTTTTGGGATGATCACCTCTTTCCCAAATATTTTCTGAGTGTTGAAATCATCTCTAAATCATAAAATTAGTTTTTCTCAAATTTTTTCCATTTAATGGATTGAATATCTATAATATTCTTCCTAAATTACCTCATGTAATCTTTTTATTATTTATGATTGATCCATCATTTCTTTTTTGTGTGAACAGTCTCTCTACATTTCCATCGGTATAATTTTTTTTCTCTAACATACATGCCTTCTAGAACCGTGAATCAGTTTTCCATCACCATTTTATCAAAAAATCGTTTCTCCTTGTTATGAAAAAAATTATATTATCCTACTGAAACGTTATTATTCATCATATGATTATTCTCATCAGTAATATAGTATCTAATTATAGAAATGTATACTTCAATATTTAATTCCATATATGATTCATGATTGTTAACCTCATTTGTTTTAGTTACACACAAGGTCCTCTTGAATTTATTCTTCCGATTAACATTTTAATGCTTTTGTAGCCTCAGAGGAATACATTTTTTTATATTTGTGAGGTTTACACTTCCTTGAACATTCACATCTTTTGAAAATATGTTTTTAATTTAATATTCATTTATCATGTTCACCATGTTTTAATTGGATAGGAATAAATTATTTACGATTAACCATTATCTTTTATTCCATGTTGATTTTGAGTTTTTTTTCTTCAGAAATTAACATTTTCAAATAAACAATATCATTTATCAGTCAATATATTTATTCATGAAATGATTACTACTTTTTACTAATATATCTAGTTCCTTTCAACTTTTTGTTATCCTTTTTAAGAAAAATAATATTTGAGAGATGTTATATTATTTATTTTTTAAGCATAAAAACCATAAACGTAGTCAATTCATCTTCTTTATAATTTTTACTATCATCACTGGTAAAAGATTAATCATAAAAATAATTAATAAACAAGTTTTAAATATAATCATCAGTAGAGTTTAAATCATTCTCATTAGTGTCATCATCTTCCTCATATTTATAAAAAGATTTCAATTTTTATATTTAGAGAACTTATTATCATTTCTTATTTAAAAAGTCTATGATTTTTTCCTATTTCTTAGAGATCTACTTGAATTTATATACTCTAAATCATTTTCATCAACTTCTTCTATCTTTATATAGCTTGTTGGGAAATTTCTTAGGCTCCACAAATAAATCACCTCAATGGTAACAATCTTATGTACATACTTATTCCTCTTTTTATCTTTATAAAAAAATTACATTAATTCATAAAATTTTTTACTTAATTAATAATTAGTGTTAGACTCGTGGAATTATCCCATGGGAAATTTCTTTTTCATTCCCTATGTAGTAACCTTGAATGGAATTTCTCGGTTATCCTTTTCCTCTTCCTTAACACCTTCTTATATTCTAATTTCATATGTGATGAGAATATAATGAATATCATCAAATGGGAGAGTTTCGGGTTCTCTATGTTCAAAGGATGATATTTGGCATCAATTTCATTTAAAGAATTATTAAAATCAGTTTGAACAATAATAAAATATTCCAAATACTCTCAAAAAATTATTATGGTGTTTAAAATGTCAATTACCCTTTAAATAAATATACAATATATTTTGCATCTCCCATTTTATAATATTCATATATCAATCCCTTTATCTACAACATTGATTTCTGCAGTTTTTATAGCCTTTATAAATTATTTGTTAATATTTCATTGATACCATGAGCTATTTCAATTCATTTAACACTCATAAATTAACATTTTTATAGTGAAAAGGTATCAAATTTTAGGATCTTGCATCATTCACCAGATTTTTCTTTTTATAAAATGTTAAAGGAACCCTATCAAGGGTAAATATGAAACCATCAATATCATATTCAAGATCATAAAGGTAGATAGATAATAGATACAGTTGTATTTGGTCATTCTAGTTATGATAGTTATTCTCATAAAATACTAGTACCCCATTACGATTAACTAGTTCTGAACAAAAATTACAATATTCCATTAATTCAAAATTCACACAAAAATTTCCTAACGAAGGAACATTTTCTCCTATACCAATTTTAAATAAACATTGGTATATATCTGTATACTTTTATGGGGGTGAGTGCATTGACATCTATTTTATTTTTTTATTCATTTAATGAAACATAACCTCCAATTTGTGAGAAATAATATCTTATAATGGAATACACACTTGCATATCAACAATATCATGAGAATTTAAAAGGTTTATAACTAATTAAGAGTAGATATACCTTGTATTGTTTTAATATAATCCAAGACCAAAAATACACTAGAAAGAATCAATTTTAGTTACAAAAATTGAGTAATATCTATCATATGTAGATAAATATATTCCTTCAATTGTTTGCGTGTTCCACAAATAGATAATGAAAAAAAATATGACCAAAAAAACCATCTCCCACTATCTTCAATGTTCTAACTGTTTATTTTGAACAGTTTTCACACTTACCTTCCCCTATATTGTTATTATTCAATAATAATTACATTCATTGAAACCTGAAATAACACATAATTTAATTATTCTCTTGACCTATTAATCTGACATCTTATTTAATTATTAACCATAATTTGGTATCCATTATCTGATATCCTATTCATCTAGTTCCCTCCATTAGATATATCTATGTATAACACCACATTGATTGTCTACTAACCTCTATATAGAATCTCTAAATCTCATACACTTTTTCTAGTAT
The DNA here is from genome assembly GCA_963277665.1 of Viscum album. NCBI lineage: Eukaryota > Viridiplantae > Streptophyta > Magnoliopsida > Santalales > Viscaceae > Viscum > Viscum album. The sequence continues at coordinate 1,185,633,450 of OY728121.1, read as the reverse complement.
TAATAAATCATATGATTATAAAATGGTTCTCTTATGCTCCATGCTCAGAACAACATTCCTTCAAAAATATTCGCACTATAATGCACTTGAAAAACATGATCAGAAGTCACATTCTTCCATTAATATTGGAAATGTGTATTTGAAAATAATTTAATCCATATAAGCATGAAATTAAATGTCTATTCTCAAATATTTTATATATTCCTTAGAAAAATCATTTGTTTACCACTTTAAGGAATATGATTAAATTCAATTTAATCAATCTTTATAAAAAACCATACATCCTAGATTCAACATTATCTTCAAACTTCCTACTATATTAGCCAGAATAACAAATTTTACCCAAGATTATTAAAAAACCAAACATCTGTATTTGCATCATTTAATTTTATGACTACACATTAACATTTTAATTTCTATAAACACCATCTGATAATATTTAAAATGTTTATTCAGTGAAATTACATCCACTATCATTTTGATGAACACAGAAAAGATCATTTGACTATCTCATCCTAATAGACTCACAATGTTCATATGATAGAAATTACAATTTTGTATCCAATATAACATCATCTATAAAATCCATTTTTCGTATTCTATTAATTATTTGGTATTTAGTTCATCAAGACATTTTAAAATTTTATATTTCTAATAGACATGGTCAAGACACCTCCATCACTAAAACATAGTTTGGAGAAGTTTTTTTCGAAAACCAAGTTCTACCCACTTCATCTATCAGTTATCCCTATATATAATTATTAATTACATAGAATATTCATGATACTTGTTACATTGGATACCATAAAATAATCACGTTTATTTATTATATCAAACAAGCTTGTTTGATGAAGATATAAAAATTTTATCCAATAATGTTCTATTTCTAATAATCTCAATCTATTAGACTTCACCACATTACCTCTACCCATTGGACATATATTTCTCTATATGATATTATTTGTCATAAAAGTTTATTAAAAAGTCTCAAAAATGTGATTTATGAATTTAAATTAAATACAATAACAAAACAATAAATCTTTTTGAAAAATAGTTATTCACAAATCAGTAAAACCACATATCCACTTTTCCATAATAAAGGGCATGTTCAGATTTCATCTGCATGTTTTCTTTTTCTATTTAAATCATGTTTTTAACCTTGGATGGTCTTCTAAACATATATTTTTTTATAATAAATTAATATATATAAAATATCATTAATGGTTTTATTCTTGAGATAGTGTTATGATAGTTTTGTGGGCCCTCCAGGTGAGCTTGATCAAGGTTCTAGAGGTGCTTGTTGGGTTATTCACTGATTACACCATTTGGATGAAAATAAATAATAAATAATATTCATTTCAATTTAATTATTTATTTTTTATGGATTTAGGTATTAGATTGGGTGGTTGTACAAGCATAGATGAGACATGGACTAACAATTGTGAGCCTTGGAAAAATTTATTGCCTTAGAGTGTTATATGGGAAACACTTCGTATGTGCAAGGTGATATTCCATAAAAAACCTAATAATTTTATGCATGTTTTATATGGAATATTTTATATGTTATTTTTACTACATACAATGGATTTTTATTAGTAATGAATTTTAATTTGAAAAAAAATTATTTTTTAGTCTACACAATGTACTATGTTAATGAGGGTCCTTGAAACTGGCTTGATTTCCCCATCCATTAATTTTATATTCCATGATTAAGACCTGGTCATCCTTAAATAGTAATACATCATGGTATAATTTATTTAAATTCATTAACATGAATCAGAATCTATAGTATTAGGATCCCTTGGATGAAATTGGGTATATGTTAGTGGGGAATAAAATGAATGGACTTGGAGTTAGCCAAGTGAGGCCTTTGAGAATACCTTGATCCATTGGGTTAGTTATATGGTTGAAATGGGTGTTTCCTTATATATTTGTGATGATATATGTTGTTATACATAGTGTTATGGATGAATAGGTTGGTTTTTTAGGAAAAAAGATCATTCCCCTCGTGAGATGGTGTGAAGTGACACTACACACCCAGAGTGGTGGGTTCTGACCCAAGAAACAACTTTTAATTAGTGGAACACATTATGGGTGTCCATGCCCAATGTGGCCTTCGAGACCATGGTAGGTTCCCTAATAATAGATCAACCTAGAGAAGTTGTGTTTCTGTTGTGGATATTGATAGAGGGTTTTAGCATACAAATTACAATTCGTTTTTTGGTTAAATATGATTGAGAAAAAACATTTTAGAAATGATTATATTTTTTAATATTTTCTATGCCTTAGGGAATATTTTATATTAAATACATATCTCTAAATGGTTTCTATTTTTTTGGTTGAAAAAAAAACACCCTTTGAGTGGTCATGAATATTCTCTAAGGGGAATTTTTGAAAACAATCGTTAGGGAGTTCATTAACAATACCAATAGGGTTTCGATGGATTTGAAGATTATATTTCCTTATTTTAGGGAATTGGATTTTGTTCCTACCATGTGAGAGATGTAAAATTCTTGTGAGTTCTCCAGTGGGTGTGACCATTCCTTATAAAGGACATTGTTCTTGCAATGTGTTAGATATTCAAGACATTCAAGGTCATCACTGGCCATTGTCAATGATTTTGGGAAACTGTGGATCATATGTAGGGACCGTTGAATACAATAATAGGGTATTACCCAAGTAATAATACTAATATGTATGTCACCCTAGTATTTTATTATAGTATATGATGGGGGATGAGGATCTTGTGTAAATATTATAATATATTTGGGTGGACGACCCTCAGTTAATTATGGATTAGCATGGTTACCTTAATGACCATATAGATATTATGACAGATTTCAAATTAGGTATTGATTATTGGGGTCATAACGATGAGGATCAACATAGGTTTTTTAATATAATTCTATTTTAGTAATTATTTTTCTTATTTAGAGAATATCACCCACACATATCATTACATTTATAATTATGTATAAGACTAGGTATTTGGTTCTCTAAGGTCTTTTATACTCACACACTTATCATGTCACCATTTCACTTGGGTACCTGAGAATGATATAACATGGTTTTATGAAAAGGTTACGTAGGATCATATGTTTCGATTGATTGAGAATAGAAAAATTTGCTAGGTTTTAGATACTGGGATAAGGTATAGATCAATGTTTTAATGGTGAGATTTTATTAAAATCTTTGTTATTATTTACATACGATCTACCCTATGGGAATTTAGGCATTTTTTAATTTAGTCATTCTTCCACCATACATCACATTTTTTTATGATATTTATTTACTTTTGTAATTTAATAGTTATGGGCAGATTAAATAATTAGTTTATTTATATTGTCATTGATACTCGGACATAGTTGGTACAATCTCCCCATGGTAACACCTTATACCTTCAATTATATATCATAGCATTTGTGTATTGAGAGGAACAATTGGGATCCTGTAGTGACTTGGTTCAAATAACTAGTCATGTGCACTATAATTGATGATATTGAAAGTTCTATTAGTTGTAATTTTATTAGTCTTACAATTTAGGATTGGGTATAAAAAGGATATGGAATGTCTCAGAGCATATGATGGATATTTTGATAGTGCATCATGAACACCTATTCCGGTAATCGATCTAGTTTATTAGGTGATTAATATTATTGTTCATGGTTCCAATATTATAGTTATATAGTTATCACCTCGCGTGACACACATGGTTATTGGGATTGTTATAGATTTATTGGGATCCAATCCCTTAACACATTGTAATGATTCATGTTATTGGATTTTGACTCTTAGCCATTAGGGGAAAGAGATATATCATATTTCATGATTGGAAAGTAGGATTCATATGCAATATTGGCATGCTAGTGTGATTATTATCAATTTAGGCATAGTTCCATCTATTTATTGTGTAAAAATTACCTCATATAGAGTTTTTCCATATATGTTCTTTGTGTCCTTCAACCTAACTGGGTATATATATATACCTATATATATATGTATATATATTTCATTCCAATGATTGGTCTGGAATATTTACTGCCTGGAACTCAATGATGGTGATTATGATACAATCCCTTATTAAAAGTGGTGCAATGATCTTAGTGGGTCAACATAGGAAATGGATTCCCTCATTATATACCCTCATATGGGTCATTAGTATGCAGGTTCAATTGAATAATGTGCCTGTAAAAAACTATATGATGTTTTCCAATATATCATGGAATGGATTTCTATATGAAAAATATTTTTTTTTCTTTCATTCTAATGAATTAAATAATCTAGGATGATGCCATTTTTTATGATATTGATGACAAAAAATTTTATAATACTCAAGGAAGTAGTCCCTTAGGTGGATTCGTTGTGAGAACATGTGCCATGGTAGGCTAATGAAATGACATGAGGTGATAGATAGATGTGTTTGTATGAGACCAATGAGTTTTTATTTTGGAACATTTGATTATATGTTTTATTTGATATTAGTACATATTGGATTACATATGGATTATGTTTTATGAAAAACCATAATTTTTGACTATGTGGGAGACCTAGAGACCCTTATATTCTACTCATACATTAGTTAGTTTGTTGATGTTGTTTTATGGGGGATACTGATGGAAGGGATTTTTCTGAGTCTGTGAATAACCTTAATGTATTTTTAGAGAAATAAAGATTGGGTGCCTTAATATTCTTGAAAGAAAAGCACCATGAGTTATTTTTATTTTTTTATTAAAACTAGTTTTCCACAGTAAGACCAATTGTGATCCTGACCTAGTGGAACATTAGAGTTTTATTAGAAGTGTGGTGAATGATATCCAAAGGAATATTTGTATGGATTTTTTGATCGATGGATTTTGTAGTTTTAATTTTCATAGGACTTGTTCCCTATTTTTATGTGATGCTCCAAGGATGCCCTCGTTTGATGAGACTATCCAGAATGTGAGCATGGTCTATGTTTTTTTTCATGTGATCATAATTTTGAAATTATTTGAATATTTGATCATGGTCTAGGTTTCATGATTTGGTGTAATAGGAGTTTACACTAATTACTGTTGTATTAAATAAAGGTAATATTCACATGTAAAATATAGCTCATTTTCAGTTATAAATTGGTGAGTGGCCATGTATAAGACAATGACAACGTAATTTTATGTGATGGATATGTAAAATTAATCATGTTTCTTGGATACAGTGGTAAGTGTCTCTCCCTAATAAAGAAGAAATAATAGAAGGATTTGGTGTAGTGTAACAACCAATCCAATATTTGGTTAAATAGATGTGTTGCATGGTATTAAATGAGCATGTGGGAGGAGTAAAAAATAATGGATTATCATATACCTCGATAAGGTTTATCTGTAATGTAGTTTTTGTGTGTCACTATCATTATTTATGGGTTATCAATGGATGTCGAATGATTATGTACCCATGATATAGGAATTGGAAGTAAATTGATGTTTCTTTCTCGAGCTTAGGTATATGTTAAAAATCTATGTAATTAAATTTAATTCAGTGATGGAAGGAGCATGGGATTTGAAGAATGGGTGTCTGGGTTCTTAGTTAGAAAATGATGATAATCCTATAATAGTATAATTGTATTGGTCATTGTAATACAACCATTATATTATAACAGTAAGGGTATGATGAGTCATTCATAGGGTGAAACCCAGTTTTATGTCATGTATCAGTGGAGAGTCTTGTGAAAAATTTAATAATGGTTTCTTTTTTAATTAACACGATTATGGAGAATGTGATAGCTGGTTTCATGGACAGAGTAATGGGTATGTTATGTTATGTAATGTCATTAGTAGTAATCCTAATATGCAGTAAGGATCTTCTTTTTTAGCATGTGTCAGTCGGTACGAACAAGAATTTGGAGTATATTCAGATGAATGTGGTTCAAAAATAATAATGATTGAAGTTAGATATAGTGATTGAGAAACCATATTTAGATAATCATGTGGGACAAGATTGTTATGTTAGTGGAATACTAGGAAATATTATTCAGTAAGTGATTCCAATTGTTGGGATAACCATGGTTTAAATTTGGCTTTTGTGAGTGGGGTATTATAGTGGGGAGATCCAAGAGCCTAAGGAATAATCAATTGAAGACACTATGTAATTTTATGAGATATAGGTGTCATGGTCATTATCTCAATGTTTTAATTTCTAGAGAGATAGTGGCTCAACATGTAGTAAACTATGTGATTAGAGATTGGAGTTACAAAAGGAAATCATTGATGAGCATTTCATAGTAAGAATGTAGTAATTTCTCAATGCATGGATGATAGATATAGGATGGGTGTTATCATTAATGGATTACTATATCTTTGTGTGGTTGATAAGTGGTATGGTGGGTAGTTTTTAAAATATATTTTCTGTATGAGTGTGAAAAATTTAGGGAAAATTATATTATTAAATTAATTGATAATTTACGTTGAGAACTGTTGATAAATTGAAGAATTTAATTGTTTTATCACCATAAAAGGATGTTTTTAGGGGATTCATGGTATTTTTTATTTGAAAATAGTGTTTTTGGAATTATCTTTGATAGATTATGATGAACATGAATACACTTTTCTTACGTTGGAGGGTTTTCATGATGTGAAAAATGTTTTCAAACCATGAATTATCATGTTGGGTGGAATTGGGTTATTGGATTGAATATTAATGGTGGTAAATCATTATTCACACTATAAAAGGAAGTAAGATTGTGTAGAAGGTGCTTCAAGATATGGTACCTGTCCTAGAAACCCCTCATATATTCCCCCCTTCATCTGATGATTTATTGACTTTTAACTTTTGAGATCACCTATTAAATCATTTCTTATCACAATGCAGCTTCATTAAATACTATGGACCCCTCATGGTATGACTGAACTTATACAAGAATCTTCATCCCATATTCATAAATGAGAGATGATTTAATTGTTATATATAGTTTTTTTACTTCTGATTATATCAAAACTTGATGAAATCATGTTATTTGGATGGGGATTTTGTGTATACTAGGTAAAGGGAATCCCGAGATGCGATACATATGCCACCAATTTTTTTTAATGAGGTATACAATCACTACAAATTTTATATGATTTTTTGTTAAAAGTAAATTAATTTCGAACCTTATAATGGATCATGTTATTGGGGCTTTCTCTAGAAATTTTCTAGAGTGTTCTTGGTGAGGTTTGATAACTTTTTACTGAGGTGGTGGTGCTCTCTAAGATTTTATTGATTATTCCACTTTTTTTAAAATTGAATAATTTATTTGAGTTGATAAAAATTTATTATCTATAGATTATATCCCTATGTAGTAGTTTATGTGATATTACAAGCTCATACATGTATTTTAAATAAAATATAGAGCCCATGTAAAATATCCCAACATGCAGAGTTAAATTGGAAAAGATTAATATGAGGTTTCTGGTCTTTTATATGTGAAAGATGTTAATTTTTTTGTTTTATATATAATGTGTTATTTGGTATCACCACTTAGGGTGATTCCATTGTTTTAATAAATTTTTTATTTATCATAAAATGAATGGTTAGCAGTATAATGTGCCAAGGCCCAATAGAGCTTTAGCACTAGATATATATCTCTAGTTGTTAATAGTAGAGTACTTTATTATAGCCTTTTGTTCTTTGTACTCTAAACAAACAAGAGGTTTGTTTATTAAAATGGATGAACATGATTCAACATCACCAATTATAAGATCCCACAGAGAAATTCAGGTGGAGGATAGTGTTGAGCTAGTATGAATACATTATGGGGTTGTTTATGTCAGACCTAAGAGTCTCGATCGATTATTTGAGCTAGTGTGATAGCTAAGTTGTGTTATTACCTATTAGGATATGAAGAACTAGGAAGGTATACCATAATTATATAAATGAATAAGTATCATTTTTTAGAACATCATAGAGTATCGTGGAAAGTGATTGAGCTTAATGTCATTCCACTTGTGAGATTTCCTAAAAGTCCAGTAAGGCCTCTAAAAGACTATAATGATGTAGAATGAATCTATGCACCCCAAGTTGTAGTTTTCTACCTATTAAATGAAGCTTAAATAAGGGAAACAAGGATGGGTGTATATTCTTGATGAGACATAAGATATTTTGGTAAGTTCCCCCAAAATATACCTACCCTTATTATTTGAATTATAGTTATAGATAATGATTCATTATTTTGGAATTAAAATAAAAATTGTTTTTTAATAAATACATGGTAAAATTTTCGTTCTAGTGCTTATTATATTATTTTAGACGCTATATATATTTGGGTAGTTTTTTTGGAAACCAAAAAGGCCCATGGGATGATGCTTATTTTGGTTGAAATGAAAACACTCTATGGTTGGTTATGAATAATCCCTATGAGGTGGTTATAAATACACCCTATGGGGAGGTCAGGAAAACATCCTTTAGGGTTGTTTTTATTCTATCTTTTGGGATATGAGTTATTCAAATCCACGATTACCTTGGTTTCAAGCAGAAAAAAGAATATCTATATTGTGTTATCTCTTATGTGATTGTGGGGTCCTCAATCGTCATGGTTGAGCCTTTTAGAGGATGATGTACCTACACTATTTCAGATCTAAATGAATTTAGGAATCTTCATCGAGCATGGGAAATCCATTAGGATTCTGAGGCTTGGTGGTTGAGACAATTTCATACTATCATGTAGTAGTCCATATGTTGTTATACTATAATTACGCATTCCCTATGATGGTATTACTTTATAAATGGGTGGATGAGACCCAATGTTGTTATTACTATATATCGGTGTGAAATAAATTTGGGTCATTATCGGTTGGAATAATCCTCACAACATGCTCTAATATAAACTATAAAGGGATGATGTAAGTATGGTCGATTGGTGTCATAGACCTAATGATCAAAATTGTGTTTTTATACATTTTTATTAGATATTTATTTTTTCACAGAATTTCATTTTCACATATAACGAAATTTTCAATTATTTATTGAGGCCATATTTGTGGTTAACTAGTATGTTCTGTATTCGCACCATAATCAAGACTTCATGGAACTTGAGTTCAAATGAAAACTATTAATTGGTTTCATGAACATATTGGGAAGGATCTGAGATATTCATGATCAATCTAGGGTACGTCATATGTGATTTAATAACATGATGAGTTATCACTTAGATATTCAATGGTTCCTTTTTTATTTATTTTTTATTCCATAAATATGATATTTTTATCTGATTATCGAGCATGTATTATTGTATATATGTATCAACATTTCATATAATTATTATTTGGTGTGCTTTTATCTATATAGTCATATGGATATGGGCATGTTTAATATTTAGTTTGTATAAAAAAAAATTAAAAATCTAACAATAGTGGTATAGTATGCTCATTGTACATCCTTAGACCACAATTTTTAATCGACATCCTTTTCCATATAGGGATTTTCACTAGATGTCATGTATCAAACTGGGTTGGGACACCGGTCATGTGTCTGATGGCCTAGGATATTACATATCCACATTCCCTGCATAAATCATTTAATGTTATTTCATTTAATTTACCCCCTTTACTGTCCATGTATTTCATGGAATAAATTTATAAAAAATTATTCACCCGTTTATAACTGAGGCACTAATCCAGTGCATAAGGGTCCATTTTGATCCTTAGAACTTTTCCCAATTCTAGGAAATCCATTTGAACAGAATATAAATAATATTTAAAAGTTTAATCAACCTTAATAGAGACACTATATATAAAATGAATTAATAAGTATAATGGTTTTACTAAATGGGTATTATCAAGGGATAACATACGACATTTTAAGCCATCACCTCTGAAACTAGGCTTGTCCATCACTACCATGACTCATCCATGAATCACATATTATACTGAGAACCTATCTAAATCCAATATATCCATTAATTATTTATATAATCTTATTATAATTTAATCATAATGAATCTTGAAAATTTATAATTGATTTACCACTTAATTAAATGATAATTAATTCATAAAATTCTACTATGAAACCTTTATGCACTAAAACTCTAACCAACCACTACCAAAAGTTATGAGGCATACATGTGTCAATATACTCGGAAAAATAACTATCATTCATAAACAAATTAATATATAATTTATCAATTTATTTCAAACCACATAAATATATTTATATGGATTAAAATCTCCAAATGAAGAGTAAGCATTGGCATGTAGTCTCAAGTCATCCTTTTGCTATGTCATACGAATTCTCCAAAAAACAGGATGAATCCACCATGATCCTATGGAATCAGAACTCAGATCCTAAACCAGGTCACAAAAATCATAGAGGAATGCAATAGTGAGAATAATGGTTCAATAAGAGATGATATTTCACCATAAAACGCTGAAGGAATACAATAAAAACATCCCAAAATCAAGGGGTCAATGGAAGAATTGATGGGTATCCCTCCATGTGAGCATGCATGAGAGAGAATAATGATATATGGGGAAGGGATAAGAATATTTTTGGTTAAAAATAGTAAAATTTCAATTTTTTTTTGGAAAATTGGAAGGCTAAATAGTTTTTTGAAACTACACACAATTTATTTTGATGGAACCGTCACAAAACATCCCCTTAGATGAGTTGGCGACAAAGTCTTCCAAACCATGTTCTGAAATTGAAAATTGTAACTGAACCCGACTTCTATATTTTTAATGACTTATCTACAAATATTCACTATTTATGTTCTATGAAAAAAGATAAAAAAATATTATGGTATTTCCTTACCAATATGATGACTTATTATATGGAAGAAAATTTCTAAATTTCTAAAAATAAACCCAAAGATGTCCAGACATTCCCAATCACACAGGACACCTTCTAAACCTCAATAAATATAAAAAAACATATAATAAAGGAGCTATAAATTCTTAAATTAAAATATAAATATCAATTATCAAAATGGAAGTATCTATAAAATATAAAAATTAAAATTCACCCTCAAATTCCAAATAAAAGTGGTGTTTCCAACCTCCCCATAGAGAAATTAATCACCCTAAGAATCCTAAATAGTCCTTAATAAGAAACCCTTACTTTCCCGGTCATCATTCATTGATCATTTCTTCATTTTATATCCCTTAATTCCAAATTATCATTTGATTCACAACTCCAAACATGATACTAATAGTTTATAAAATGTCAAGACACCACTCATCACCATTACCAAAAAACTAAGATGGCAGTTACTTATGCCCATCACGATAGTGTTATCAACTAATTAATCCCTAGAATTAGAGTACTACAGACCATAATTATTTTCTTGTAATGGATTATTATAGAATATCTTACTCCCTAAAATCAAAATCAATTAAAAACATAACTTTGAAGGTAAAATGACATTATCAATGTGGTTCTCAACTCACCACACCGCATCTTATACAAAAAAATCAAATAGAACTCCCTTGGATGACCTTTCATTAATGTTCATGGCTATACCTTCCAATGTAATATTGCAACTCTGGGTCATGATTTCTTAATTACTAAGGGTATCATGAGACCATATAAACTCCTACACCAATGTCCAAACCAAACTCATTATGTATGTCCATAGTTGGATCCGCATCAAATAAATATAATCTTCATGATTGTATCCCATGAACAAGTTCAACATCGATCTGACACACCCAAAAATCACATCCATATCATTCATGCCTCAATCACAATGCATAAACATAATTAAATATTGAATCTGAATTTTAAATTGGAATTATTCAATGTCTCATATTAATTCAAATTTATTTGTATACTGGCATATAAAAATACACTTTGTCAATATAATAATAAGTTTTATCACTCACAACCCTAAAAATAAAGGGTTTCAAACCTCCAAAACCTACAGTTTATCCATTATTAGATGTAATGAATGGACCTAACTATCCCACTCATTCCTAGGCTCTAACACATAACCTAAACTTCCATTCATTTCATGATCATGGGAATGTCATCCTTATCATCTATTGAAACTCGTCTTTAATAAGTGTTAAAATATCTGACATCCAATGGTGTACAACCCACCATATAGATTATTTTATTCTAATCCCTAAGTGCATACCCAGTATGTTCAAGTAACATAACTCCAAGAAAACCTATGTATCTTTGGTCATGTAACTTAATTTGATTGGTCATTACATTCCAACATGATCCATCTCTGAATTCATCTATTACAATTGAGTGGAATGTTTCATTTCCACAAGAATATCGTGAAACAATTCTTATAAGAATCTCATAAAAACCTTAAGTCCTCATCTCATACACTACTAAAGGATTTCTAACTCCAAATTCACCATTATTAACCAAATTGTACAACCTCTATCTAATCTAAACCAAATTGGAATACACTTCAATACCACAAGGATAAAAATATGACTCACATGACCCATGATTTGTATGTCATCAAACCTAGACTTTCATTTAAAAAATATTGATAATTTTCATTTTATGTCATTATCAATTTATAAGAATCACCATGGGGATTGTTTTTAGATAATAATGATATATAACTATTCTAAGAGAAGTCACATGATCACCCACCAACCCAAGAATCATTCAAAATATAGGATTTCCCAACAAAAAATTATCATTCAGGAACCTAACCATCTAGTATCATGATCCACTATCTATTAAAAGACCATTCCTAAAATAAGAAAGACCGAACATCTAATTTATCCATCCCATTAAAACCAAATCATGAAACCCATGCAGTGACACTCAAATGTTTTACCACATGAAAGATGAAGTCATTTCCATGCCTATAACACACCTATAGTAGCACCTCAAATGTATTGATATTATAAACTAAACCATCTAACAATTATTTATATATGAAAGGAACTCATAATCTCAGGATAAACCCTCACTGGTGTTACACTCATAAACCATAATACATCGAATCACCAAAATACTATGTTTCATATAAAAGGCCTATATGCTATCACACATAACCAATAATCTAAAACTCACACATGTAATATCCCATGGGGAACATATCTTCTCTCATCTGTGATATCACCTGGATAATCATGCAACAACATCCACTATAGTGTCCTATATAAATATAGATATCAGGAATCATATGCCATGTTATCAATACACTATGGAATTATTCTTCACAAGGATTATGAATGAAATAAAACCCCATAAATGTAACACCCTGACCACAGTTACCTAGAGTCAGTGCATTATTTCATAACATTGGAATGATACAAGGAATCATGATAAGAAAGACTGATCAATTTAGTAACCATGGAAGTACTAGATACATACATAAGTTTAACATTACATAATGGAATAAAAAAACATTATGTCTCCTTTTAACACAATCTTCTACCATAAAATATCCCTACAGATCAGTCATAATATACTTCTTTGCATCTGGGGAAAAATAAAACACACAAAGGGGTGAGCTCCGGTTCTCAGTAAGGATAACAATATAGTAGAAACATTCATCAATAAGCATAAAAATTTAATAAAATTTATATGACTAAGAAACAATCCTTTTATACATAAAGAAGATAATAATATCTAAAAGATAAATCAAATAATGTCATTTTCTTATTCACATGGATATTCTATTCGTCGAATAATCACATTTAATATCAATATCAAATTTCATAATTACGGAATGCATAATGCCAGACATTATAACCACATAGTCAAGGCTTCATGCCATGACTAAAAATAAGATTTTTTCAAGGCCTTGTGCAATGACATTTTTTTGTTTCATGATACCCACTGATGCATCGAGGTGCTATAGTAGGCTCCACCCATCACATACTATGTCCAATTCATTCTTCATATGAAAAGGTTGAAACATAACATAAACATTCATATTAAAACTAGAATCTGAAATGTTAATACATTAACCATAAACCATGAATATAATAAATATAACATATCCATAATGAAACATATCATAAAACCTTCAATACAAAATGTATGATTTTTTCATAATAAATCAACTTCAAACAAGTGTAAAATCCATCAATGGATGTTAACATAGATGAAATCATAACTGTTTGAGAGAAATATCTCATGATATTATGAAATCATCTAAAAGTCATGTAATTATAAAAGAAAACAATTATATTGAAAATATTATTATAATCTTGTAAAGTAATCTTTGAAGGTATTATAACGGAAAAAAATAGTTTCACTCGCCGTATAAGTCAAAAAACATTCTTTCCTTAATTTTGTCGAAAAGGACTCAAAGGACCTTATTTAGAAAACGACTGATGATTCCTTTATAAAAAATTTATAAAAAGTCAAAAAAGTAATAAATTAGTTTAAACCATCATCTAGGAAATAGTCAAAATGTTTTGAAATAAATTTTTAACGAACACAAATGTGGATGATAAAGAAGTCACAGTAGATACTCATGTATAAACAACCTCGGAAAGAGAAGGGATTTTAGAATAAATCCTAACATTTTAATTTTACTTGATCGAGAGTAAATTAACCTCCTTTATAATAGTAAAATCATTGTTATTAATTTATAATATAACCACATATATAAATATGATATCATATATTATCTTCAAATATTACTTTTTTTATAATATTTTAGTTGGATCATTGTTTTGGGTGTTAACTGATGCGTTTTTCTTTATATGCATGGTTATATAAGACATGTTCGTTATGTATAGGAAGTATTTGATTTATATCCATAATGATAATATGATCTTAATCATTATTTGTAATCACAAAATGAAAATTATTCTTGAATGGTTATAATGGGGAATGAATTTCATTGTGTTCATGGAGACGGTAATCCATACGTACGCACGAGCAACAATATCATTCTATTAATGGTGGAATCATATGTAATAAAGTGGTATATCATATATAAATAATAAAAAACATGTTATATTTATTATTTACATCAGTTATACTCATTATTATACCAAAAAAATAGTGAAGTGTTTGAATGACAAACTACACCACGACATGGAGATGGTAAGTCATACATACACATGTATGGTGACATGTCATTCATTGGATGGATTGAAAAATGAATATGGTTGTAGAAAATTTATACTATTATCATAGTGTGTATATGGTACTGGAGTAATTATTTTTTATGGAAACAACCATGAATGAGGATGTGGAATAAGAAAAGAACATTGAAAGATCTGACGAAATTATTACCACTTCTTCTGGTGCTTCCTTTTGATTTGATAAAATGGGATCCTTTAGTTAGATTCTGATCAATTAAAGGAATATAGGTTAAATTTAGGGTAGTTGGGAGGATATATGAGTAGGTGTTGGCCGAAATAAATGGCATTTGAGGTGTGATTTTGAGAGAAGGGAAAGTACCCATTTATAAGAGATGTGAGGGTCACTTTAGGAAAAGCCTGAAATTTTATTTTATTATGCAGTCATATTTAGTTTATAATGGCTCAAAAAAGGTTTATTTCGAGGATAAGGGAGATGGGTTATAAAAATCTCTACCAATAGGGGTTATATAGGTTTATGTCACTATAATAACCTTGTCTTTTAGATTTAACTCTTAGTTAATTAGTTTAACTTCTACCATGTATTCCTGTATTATTATATCAAATTATTAATAAACATACTATAAAGAGCCAAGAGAACCCCAAGTGGTTAATTATCGATATATATAACCTTATGTAGGTCCTTTTTCTGAAAATTATATTTTTAGGAATATTATATCAATTAATAATATAGTATTTTTTTTAAAAACACAATTATGTCAATTTTGACACTACTGGGTATTTTGTCTTTTTGAAAGTCATAACCAACTTATCACTTCGAAAAAAAATTATTTAATCAATAATAACATGTCATATTAACCTAAAAAATTAGCAAAACACATCAAAAGTCTCAATTTACATTTATTTGGATATTTATAATATCAATTTTTTAATCTTTGAATACTAAGTTAATTACTGCATCATTATTGTGTCATTAATAAATTAAATTATTTAATGTCAAAAAATTATAAATAAAATACAACTATGTAGAATTTTTTTTGATTTCTAATTAAGATTTATATTTTAATTTATCTTATGTTTTACCCTAAATTAAGAAAGGATTAGTTATCAAACTTTGAATTTAACACTTTTAACTATTATTTAAATAAAATAATAATTAATTTTTAATCTAATACAATTGGACCAAAAAGGTCATTTTTTATTCCAAAAATGAATTTGGTTGAAATAAACTTATCAAATAGAATTATTACATGTGTTAGGGTAATTATAATATCATTTTAACCATTAATTATCCTATCTACTGTCAATCATGGTAAATAAAATTCAAATGTTACTATTCACAAATAATTATTTTCATCCTATTGAACCACATTTTACATACTGATTTCAAAAGAACCTCTTGGATTTTTGAAATTCAATTCATAGACGCAGTAAAATTATGTTTTATGAAAATTATCAAATGTGCCAAAAAGTGGGTAAAAGATAGTAAAAATTTAAATAAAATTTTATATATCTAATATTATTATAAAATATCACCAAATAATTACATTGAACATATATAATTATTATGTATCTATTATGAAATAAAATAAATTTAAATAAAATAAATAATTATTTAAATAAAATGTATGTTTTAAACAATAACGTAGTGTTTTTCTCTATCATCAAAAATAGAATATTTTCAGAAAAAATTCAAAAGATTCACCCTAAGAAAATTTTGATATTCGGAATCAAAAAATGAAGTCCATATGGAAAAATTAAATTTATAAATTTTCAAAAAATAGGGTATTACTATTCGTAATGTATAGTTTGATTAGATGTGGTGTGTTAAAACACCATGTTGCATACAATGCAGGCTATTGCATTATTCGAAGGGAAACATATTGTGGAAGCTTGGGGTGTTACATTCTCACCTCCTAATAATTTCGATCTCAAAATTTCTAGAATATGACTGCATAAAAAGATTCAGGTGGTTCTTTATCATAAGTTCATCGGGATCCTAGGTTGCCTCTTCAATTAGGATTTCTCTATAGAGCATTCAATATACCAGTTTTCTAGTTTCTCAACACTTGTTATTTGGTATCAAGAATTATGATAGGCTCTTCGGAATAAGACTGGTCAGGTTCCAATTCTATTTCTTTTTAAGTGAGTACATGTGTTGGGTCAAGCAAGTATTTTCTTAACTGTGATACGTGGAACTCATCATGAACATTGGAGAGACTTGGTAGAATTAGAAAATGATAAGATACAAATGTAATTCTTTCTAGAATTTCTAAATGTCATATGTACATGGGACTTAATTTTCCCTTCTTACCGAATCTTATAACACCCATTCATGAAGATAACTTCAAGAAAACATGATCTCCAACATGAAATTCCAAATCATTCTTCTCGTTATCGACATAGATATTTTTCCTACTTTGAGCTTCTTTTTTATGGGTTTAGATAACCTTCAACTTTTCCATTGTTTCCTCAAAAAGTTTTATGCCTATGAGTTTTCTTTCATGAACATCATCCCAAAAAGTTGGTGTGCAACATCACTTTCCCTAAAATGCTTCATATGGTGTCATTTGAATACATTAATGGAATCTATTCTTAGAAGAAAATTATACTAGAGAAAAATATTGATCCCATATACCTTGGAATTCAAGTGAGAAGGATCTCAACATGTCTTCTATGGATTGAATAGTCTTTTCTAATTGTCCATCAGTTTGAGGGTGGTAGGTAGTGACCAAACGATGTTCAGTATCCAAGGCCTTCTGATGAATTTTATATAATATTGATGTAAAACAGGGATCATGATTAGAAAGAATCGATTGGGGTACTCCATGAAGTCTTAAAACATCATTAATATATATTTTAGCTAAATGTTCATGTGGTAAATCTTCTCTTAATGAAATATAATGTGCTGAGTTTATAATATGATCAATAATTACCAATATTGTGTAATTCCTTCTAGGAGTCTATGGTAGCCCCAAGAGAAATTCCATTGTAAAATCAACTCATTTACACTCAGTTATGGGAAGAGGTTTCATGAATCATCTAGGATGTTGTCTTCCAGATTTAACCTGTTGATAAACCATACATCTAGACACATAATCAGCAATCTCCCTCTTTATGTTGTCCCACCAAAATTTTCCTTCAAATATCTATACATATTTGTTCTACCAGAGTGTATAGAGAAATTAGAGCTATGAGCATCATCTAAAAATTCTATTTTAAGATCATGTATGTCATGAACACAATTTATCTTCCCAAATTTTAAAACTCAATCTTTATATATGTTTTCAATGAAATTCCCATCATTCACATTTTTTATTTTCTTTTTAAACACATCATTATCAATCTATGAGCTTTTTATCCTTCCTAGTAAATATGGATTGTAAACCATTTGAAAAAGTATTGATGTTTCACCTTCCATGATTATTCCCATATACATCTTTACTAGATAGATGAACATAGGATCACTTTAAACTCTTATTTGTTTAAAACTCCATGATCCATTCTTCTAAAATCATCTTCCACCATATTTGCCTTCCCTGGGTGGTAGTGTATAGTGAAATCATAATCCATAAGTTGTTCAAGCCATCATCATTTCCTCATATTTAGTTCTTTATGTTAGAAAATAAACATAAAAATCTTATGATTGGTATATATGTCACATTTTTCACCATAGAGATAATATCTCCATAACTTCAATGTAATTATTATATCTGCTAACTCAAGATCATGAGTGAGATTGTTTTGATCATGAATTTTTAGATATCATGATGCATATGAAATAACTCTATCATTCGGCATAAGGAAATAACCAATTCCATTATTTGGAGCATCACTAAAAATAAAAAACATATCATTTCCTGATGGTAGAATCAATATAGGATCGTTGACTAATCCTCTCTTTAGTTATTCAAAACATTCTTCAAACACTTTTGTCCAAACAAATTTAACCCCTTTTGGTGTTACCTTGGTTAATGAGTTAGCCAATATGAAAAAATTATGGATGAAATGCTAATAATAAATTGTTATACCAATAAAAATGTGTACCTCAGTTATACTCATCAGGGATGTACATTCATATATTGATCTTTTCATAGAAGGATCAACAATGATTTCATCATTTGATACAATACGACCAAGAAAATAAATTTCATGAAACTAGAATTCACACTTGTTAAACATCCCATATAATTTATTTCATCTAAGGGTTTTCAGAATAGTGTGGAAGGGATTTTCTAGATCATTGTATCTTATTGAGTATACCATGATATCATCAATAAATACTACCACAATGTCATCAAGATATTTATAACAACCCTGCTCTTTATTTCTCACATAAACATGATTTATTACATAAAAATAACTTGATGCAACAAAGAAGATGGAGAGGTCAAGTGTCTTCGGGGATTAAGATCATTACATAACAACATAAAACATGAAACACGACAACTTTATGGAAATTTTTCATTACATGGCCACTACATTCCTTCTTACATAACATTGCATGGGATAACAGGAGGACATGCAAAAGAAAAGGGTGATCTATAAATCCCAATAAGGGAATAAAAATGGAATAACATGAGAAATACAATACATGCTAGAAAATAGGAATGTCAATGGATCACAAGATAAACATGAACATAAATTCACGATAAAGCATTGTAATCATGACATGGATATGTGGCAAGAACACCTAACATGGAATTAGCACGGGCCAAGATGCAATGCACATGGAGCATGGGTAAACCCTCATTGCACATGAAGCACGAGTAAAAGCACATTGCACTTTAATTATAATTAGTCAACACTCATCTCTCATGATGTACCCTGATACTATACTTTACCCAATGCATTGTAGTTCTATCAGGGTGCACCCTTTTTAAACATTTCATTTAATGCATTAGTGTGCCACATGGATCATATAACATGGAATCAATAAACATCATAAGTTATTAAATGATTATGTAATGTGTAATAAATAAATTAAAGGATCATTCAATAGGTATATGTGCATAAAGGTGAATACCCTTGATAGATACATGAGTATGGTTTTCACTAAACTATATTCTTGGATTGAAAAAACACGATGTCATTTCAGCAGCATAACGATGTTACATAAGAATTAATAAAAATGGTTGATGAGAGTGAAATGTGTGTCTCATAATATGTACATGAAATGGACAATAATTTGTTCATATAGATACATTTCCCAAAAATTGTAATGTAATTTAGATTCGTAATACAAAATAATTCCTTGAATGTAAATGAGTAGAGAAAAATTCCTTATGAAATTTCAGCATGGTAACAGGAGTACATGGGACACATTAATGAAAGCGAAAGGGGATCTCCCAATATTAAAATATGAAGGGGTAAGTATGGGTGAGGTGAGAAATCATACCCCAACATTTATAATTAATAATAAAAGGGCATAACAATTTAAGGAAACTTGGACATAAATAATGTGTGATCCCAACGGGCTGGGAGGGGCTCGAGAGAGAATTATTGGGAAATTGGGATTCCTTGTAAGGATTCTAGAGAGATGAGGGTAGAGTTTGGATAAAATACAAGGGCTTTGAGTGAAGATTAAGTGAGAGATTTGGTGGTTTTATATAAGAATGGAGAAAGAATTCTTTATTATTTATGTTTGGGAAACCTCACATTAATCCAATCAAAACCACAAACTAGTCCATGGTTTTTTCCCATGTTTTTTTCCAAAGGGGAGTGGTAAAAAATATTTTATAATGCCAATGTCCGAACTTCATAAAATAATGCGGTTGCTTATGCAGAGGTGAGTCACACTCTCAAGGAAAACAATTTAAATAGACATAATATATTGTAAGCCTTGAAGGGTCCACTAAATCATTATGAAATAAATAAAACAAACCCAAAATCACATTATTTTAATAGTAAAACATATATTTACCGAACATAATGTTTAATGTATTTTATTACATCACTATTGGGTCATTACGATGTCATTAAAACAATATGTAATTAAAAGGTATTTAATTTTTAACCGAAAATTTGACTATCTTAGAAAATTATGAAAAATTCACTGTTGGATAATTTCGACATCCTGATTAAAAAAATAATATTCATTTTATCTAAATAATTTTCTAAATATGTTAATTTTTACTTTCAATCAAAATAGACATTGATCGAAAATTCATGGGTTTTAAAAAACACTGCTTCCAATCCTTAAAAATACAATAGCATTCACAAAATTATACAATCATTTATATTTAATAAAAAGTAATTTAATAATAATAACAATATTTTATTAAAATATTATTTAATTAAAAAATCCATTAATTGGTCAAAATAGATATCTTAGTTGAATATTAACTAAAAATAGTATTATTGCTTTACAAACTATTTATAAAGTAATAATAATAAAATGAATATATATTCATTATTATATAAAAAATAATGAACATAATCACATTTCAAAGATCTTGTTACATAACCCATTATAACACCTGCATAATACTGATGGGTAAGGTGTGCGATGGTGACATACTCTTGGGGTGGCTCAGATAACAGTGCTCGGGTGGTAATCTATATTAACGTTCACTTCTCCTATAGTCAGTTCTTCTCAAGCTTAACGTGTTCACGCTCGGTTTGGGCTTGGTCAAAAGCAAAGCCCAATGATGCTACCTCCTTTTTGGGTTACGAAAAATGGGTTTCGTATGGGGAAAGATTACTACATGATGCCAACTCTTTCTTTTTCTGATTAAATTGGATTTGATAAAGCCCTATATTAATAATAATCATGTGGTCACTATTCAACGACTATATTATAAATAGTCACATTTATTAACAATATTTTAAAATCAAAAAACATAAAACCAATTAAGTTTATATTTTATATTAACATTTTATATAATGAGACATTTAATTAGATCAAGAAGAATTTCCACCTATGAAGGTTCGGGTCGTTACAATCTCCCCCCTTTAAAAGATTTCACCCTCCAAACATCCTTTTCCCACACTAAAAAAGATGATGGTAACTATGCGTCATCACTTCCTCTGATTCCAATGTCACTAATGAAAACATGTGCTTTTTCGATAACACCTTGATGAGGGGCATTGTCTTATTTCATAGAGCAGTTTCTCTATGATCTAAGATCTCCACTGGTTGCCCCATGTAAGAAATATCATAATCTAGATGTAATACCTCAGAAGAGAGTACATGTGAAGGGTCCTGTATGTACTTTTTTAAGAGGTATACATGAAAGACATTAGGTTCCTTGGCCATGGTAGGTGGAAGTGCTAGTTGATAGGCCACAGCCACGACACGATCAAGAATCTTGAAGGGGTCGATGTACCTAGTATGTAACATCCATTTATTTCCATAACTCATTACATTATTTCAATAAGATATTCATGGAAATACCATGTCTCCAACATAAAACTCAAGGTCTCACTACTAGTTATCGGCATAAATCTTCTGTCAACTCTGGGCTGACTTGATATTCTACTGAATTGTTTTCACCTTCTCCATTATTTCTTTGACCATTTCTGGTCCAAGAAGCTTGCACTTAGCAACATATTCCAAACATGTCAGGGTTCTACACCACTTCCTATATAGGGCTTTATGAGGTTCCATTTGGATGCTTGAGTGGAAACTATTATTATAAGATAACACAACTAGAGAAATAGGTTGATCCCATTATCCTTTGAAGTCCATTGAGCACACTCTCTACATGTTCTCATGTGTTTTGATAGTCCACATGTATTGGCCATCAGTTTGCGGATGATAAGCCATATTAAAGGTCAACTCAGTATCTGGAGCATGTTGAAAAATCTTCCAGAACATATATGTGAATCTTTGATCTCGATAGGATACAATTGACAGTGGTACCCCATGAAACCTTACCACATCTCAGATATATATTGTTTACAGTTGATCTAATGAAAAATCCCCTCAAATTACAATTAAGTGTGCATACATTGTAATAAAATCCATAACATCCCATATTGCATTGTTTCCTTTGGATGTCTTCAGATGTCCAGTGACAAAGATCATGGTGATGTTCATCCATTTCAATGTTGGTATTGGCAACGGTTGCATCATCCCCTTAGACTTATACCACTCTGCCTTCACTTGCTGACACACCAGACACTATGATGTATACTCAGTGATCTCCTTCTTCATATTATCCCACAAATAATTCTCTTGGAGATCTCAATATATCATTGTGTTTCCTGGGTGATTAGAGAAATTTGAACTATGCACAACATCCAAAAGATCCTTCTTCATCTTTGAAGTTGATGGAACACATATTCTTTTACCAAATCTCACAATTCCTTCTTAATTAACATTGAAATTTGGGGATTTCCCTTTTTTATAGCTTCTACTCTCTTCTGAATTCCCCCATAATCATTTTGGGAATCCTTTAACCTTTTCAAATGAGAAGTCTAAGAAATAATTTTTGAATTGATTAATTATTTTCCCTTCATTATGATTCCCATATCCATATTCATCAAATCTAAAAAGATTGGATCCTTCTCAATTCTCATCATTGATCGAATCGCTGGTTCCTTTCTACATAGATCATCTTCCACCCTGTTCTCTTTCCCAGAGTGGTAAAGTATTGAGCAGTCATAGTCATTAATTAGGTCTAACCATCTTCGTTGGTTCAGGTTCAAATCTATCTATGTGAATATATAATTAAGGCTTTTGTGGTCCGTATATAATTCACACTTTTCCCCAAATAGATAATTCCACCAAATATTTAAAGTGAAGATCAACGCATCTATCTCCATATCATTTGTTGGATATTTCTGCCCATGAACTTTCAATTACCTTGAAGCGTAGTCAATGAATTTATCATTTTTCATCAACACAATACCCATGAAATTCTTTGAAGCATCACCGAATACCACAAAAAGATCCCCACTTGTGGGTAACATGGGCACAAGCACAGTGATAAGCCTTCTTTTCAACTCTTTAATGATTTCTTCTCATTAATAACTCCAAGAAAATTTTTCTCCCTTTTGAGGTAGCTAGGTAAGAGGGTTGTAAAATCATGTGAAATTTCTCATCAATCGTCGATAATATACAACTAACACAATGTAGCTATAGATATCCATTACCGATGTTGTCCTCAAAAATACCTCTATTGTAGATTTCTTGGAGGGATCCATAGATATCCCATTTCTTGTGATGTTATGTCCCATGAATGAGACCTCCTTCTTCCAAAACTCACACTTGTTGTACATTTCATAGAGCTTCTCCTTTCGCAAGGTCTCTAGTACAATTCTTAGATGCTCCTCATGATTCTCCATGGTTTTGGATTATATTAGAATATCATCTATAAATACTACCACAAATTTTTCTAGGTAATCTATAAAGACTCTATTCATCATGTCTAGGAATATTTCTAGAAAATTAGTGAGTCTTAAAGGCATAACTATGAATTCATAGTGCCCGTATCTTGTAGAAAAAATAGTCTTGGGGATACATTCCTTCTTTAGCCTTACTTGATAATTTCCTTACTACAAGTCTACATAGGAGAAGTATTGTGATCCATGTAGTTTATCGAACAAGTCATCAATTTGTGGGGTGGGATACATGTTCTTTATCATGATTTTATTATGCTCATGATAATCGATGCAAAGGTGCATTGACCAATCTTTATTATTGACGTAGAGGACCGGTGCACCCCATGGTGAATCACATGGGAGTATAAAACCATTATCCAAATTCTCTTGTAGTTATTTTTCATTACCGAATTCTCCAAAAAATCCATTCTATATAGAGTCTTGGTTATTAGCAACGCCCCATGTATAAGATCAATTGAGAAATCAACATCTCTTCTTCGAAGAAGACCGAACAATTCCTCTGGAAACACATCAGTAAATTTCCCCACAATTGGAATGTCTTCATGGATTGTTGCCTCATTAGACTCAATCATCTGAGCCAGATACATGTTCTCCTAGGGATGTAATATCCACACTTGAGATGATGAAACTAAATAATATTTCTCTTCCTCCATGAACTTGTACATAATCGGGGGTCGAATAGAGGTAGTATGACGAGGTTCAACAGGAAGTTCAATCCAATGATTATGACAGGGGAGGAGTTATATTCCAGGGATGCAATGATTGCACCATTTTTTTTACTCACCGAAATCTTCACTTCCATGATCTCTGGTGGTGCTGGGATTCTTCTACTAACCATTCGGGATATAAATGAATCTGTAGAACCAGAATCAGAATGTGCATTTTCTATTCATTAATGGATAACTAGAATACCAATCACCAATTCATTTTCGGAGTTTACATCAGTGGTAGTGATGTTAAATGCTATCCGTTGCTTACTTGGAGGTTTTTGGTTGCCTTAGAAAACCCCTGGCATTAGGAACTAATTTTCAAGGTTCCCTGGTTCTTTGTATTTGTAGCAATGAACAACACATTGAGGTTTGAACGGAGTGTTCCTCTCCTCTATTGCAGTCGTGGATTTTTCTTACCAGTAGTTAATGGATTGGTTCCCTTCTCTTCCACACCTAAAGCATTTCATGGTCCCTTTCAAGCAATTTCGGGGGTGCTTCATTCAGTAACATGGGCAAGTGGGGTGCTGGATCATCTTAAAAAAATTTGATTTATCCATCGGACCAACAACATTGAATTCCACCTTACGATTCATATCTCCATGATACCCCTGAGATTCTCTGATCTCCATTTCAACCATGAGGGAACATCAGAAAATTCCATCATAGTTCTCGAAGTCACATATTTCCATCGCTTTTAGCATTCTAGGATTCATCCCACCAAAGAAGTGTTCAACCTTGAATTCGAGGTTAATGGAAAAGTCGGAGGCATATCGTGCAAGCCTAGCGAAGTTTTCCTCATATGATATGAATGATTAGTTGTCTTTTTTTCTTGAGGGAATGTATGCCACTTTCCATATTAAGTCATAGTGTGGATGGAAAATATTTTTCTAAAAACATATTTCAGAAATCCATTCATTCCAATGCATTGATCACCTCCGTAGGCTTCACAGTTTTGATCAATGTCCACCATTGTTATGCTTCAACCTACATACGATAAGCATCTAGTAGAACCTTCTCTTGATTGGAACATTGAAGGATGAATAGTATCTCTTTAATGGATTTGATCCATTGTTCGGTGATTGATGGATCTGATGATCCATTAAAAGTAGGTGGCCTTTGTTTCATTAAGTTCTTGATAAAGACTTGTTCTTTCTTGGGGGGGGGGTGGGGTTGGACAATTCTCTTAATTCATGATTCTATTAAATGATTAAGTTAACTAAGCGGGAAGTGTGACAATGTTCCTGATTCCAAATCCCATTGGATTGGGCATCTCATTAGCATTGTCATCACATTGATCGTCGCATCGGTTGTTTGCCCAAGTCCTCATATTACTGGCCATTTGATGGAATAAAAGTAATGTTAGGGGTAACACCTAAAGGGTAATCTAAGGAAAATACTGATGACTTATAAATAACTTTTGTTTCCTTAAATTATGAATCCTTATCCTTCAATCTATTCTATTCAAGATCTACATTCTAACATATATTCTTATGGGCATTTTTTTAATTACATTAATAAGGGTTCATACTATGCTTGTGAATTTACCAAAGCATATCTCCCGGGAGTGTCGTAACCAAGAGTGCAGAAATGCCAATTTTCATGTACCAGGATACCCTGGGTGAAGCCCATAAATCCTTTTCGTCGTTTTAACCCCTAGGTACCTCAATTCCGGAGCCACCTCTACATACTCAGATCCAGACATGGATGTATTTTTTGGATAAACCACTTACTCCAAACTCACTATAACTTAGTGATGTTTTTATTCTACTTAGTCATATCCATAAGTATTTCACTAGGGTATTCTAATCCTAATCCCAAAAATAACTAATCCTATCCTCTGATACTAACTATGATAACCCTTCTCTTTATTTCACACTTAAACCTGGTTTATTACATAAACTTCACCTGATACAACAATGAAGATCGAGAGGTCTAGTGTCTTTGGGGATTAGGATCATTAAATAAATAATTCAAACATGAAACATAACATATTAATTGAAACATTCTTTTACATGACCACTACATTCCCTCATACTTTTCATTGCATGGGATAACCTGAGAACATGCATAAGAAAAGGGTGGGCTATACATCCCAGTAAGGGAATAAACATAGAATAATATGAGGAATACAATACATTCTAGACAATAGGAATATCAAGGGATAAAAAGTGAAGCATGAACATTAAATCATGACAAATCATGATAATAATAACACAGATATGTGGAACAACAGTTAACATGGAATTAGCATGTGACAAGGATCATTGCACATGGAGCATGAGTAAACCCTCATTAAACATGAAGCATGAGTAAAACCTCTTTGAAATTGAATTAGAATGAGTCAACTCTCATTTCACATGATTTATCATGATACTATACTTTACCCAATGCATTGGATCACTATCAGGATTCACCCTTCTTAAACATTTCATTTCATGCATAAGTGTTCCAATGGATCACATAATAGGGAATTAATGAACATCATAAGTTATTACATGATTATGGAATGTGGAATAAATACATGAATGTACAGTTCAATAGGTGTATGTTCATAAAGGATTATACCCTTAATTGAGATATGGTTATGGTATTCACAACACTATTATGTCATAAAGCACCTTATATATTTAATGGGTATTTAATTTTTACTCGAAAATTCGGCTGTCTCCAGAAATTATGAAAAATTCACCATTGGATAATTTTGATATCCTGATTCCTAAAAGAATATTCATTTTATCTAAATAATTTCTAAATATTTGAATTTTATCTTTTAAAATAAAAACTAACATTTATCGAAAATTCATGGGTTTTGACAAAAATAGCTTTCAAACCTTAATCAAAAATGAAATTTTCATTCATAAAATTATATGATCATTTATATATAATAAAAAGTAATTTAGTAATAATATTTATAATATTACCTGAAATATTTTTTTATTAAACAATCCATTAATTCATTAAAATATATTTTTCAGTTGAACTTTAACTAAAAATACTATTTGCGCTTTAAACATAATTTATAAACTAAAAATAATAAAATGATTGTATATTCATTATTATATACAAATATAATGCACATAACCATAGTGTTATGGTATTGTTAGATAAAACCTTATAACACCCGCATACAACCAGAGGTTATGGTGTGTGATGGTGACAGACTCTTGGGGTGACTCGGATAACATCACTTGAGTGATAATCTCTATTAATTGCCACTTCTACCATAGTAGGTTTTGGTCAAGATTAATGTGTTCAAGCTTGTCTTGTGTTTGGTCAAGAGAAAAGGCCAATGACATAACCTCCTTTTCGAGCTCTGAAAAATGGGATTTATACGGGGCATGTCTAATGCATGAGGAAATCACTTCCTTTGTCTGAGTGAATTGGATTTGTTAAATCCTTATGTTTATACTAATCATGTGAACATTTTTCAATGACTATATTAGCCACGATAAAAAATATAATGATATTTTAAAATCCAAAAACATAAAACCAAATAAGATCATATTTTATTTAAATATTTTACATAATGAGATATTTAATTAGATCATAAATATTTTCCATTAATGGATGGTTTGGTTGTTATATTATTCCTTGAAAATATTTTCATTAGATCCATGAAAACAAAGGGTACATTAGTCAGTCCAAAAGGCATTACTATAAACTTGGGATTCCCATACTTGGTTTGAAATGTTGTTTTCAGAATGTCTTCCTTCATCACACACAACTAATTATATCTAGATTGAAGGTCATTCTGTGAAAAATATTGATCTCCGTGAAGTTGATCGAATAAATAATCAATGTGAGGTTAGGGATACATGTTATTTATTTTAATATCATTGATATCCCTTTAGTCAATGCACAACCTCGTAGAGCCATATTTCTTCTTATCCAAATAAATAGGGGCTCCCCATGGTGACACACATGGGCAAATAAATCCTTTATTAATCTATTCCTATAGTTGTTTCATTAGTTCAACTAATTCCACAATGGCAATTCTATAAGGGGTCTTCTCTATTAGACATGAACATGGAAATAAATCAATTGAAAAATCAATTTCATGTTCTGGTGGATGTCCATGTAAATCCTTTAGAAACACATCAACATATTCTTTCAAAATTGGTAAATCCTCTATTTGAACATTATTTCCCTCACACATAGTTATTTCATTCACTTCCACCCAAATGATTGAATTTAATTGAGCTATTGGGGGGTGGATCTAGATAATAATTAGGTGGAGACGTTCTTGCTCAAAAAATAAGGTACTCTTTATCATCATCTAAAATTGTAACTTCCTTCTTCTTACAATAAATTTTCACATCATGGTCCGAAATCCAATCCATACTGAGGATTATATCAACTTCAATCATGGGTAAGATGATGAGATAAGAAGATATAGAACATTTATAGGATCTAATGGGGACTAATTCACAAAACATTACTATAATGATACTTCCCTTAGGAGTTTTGACTGACAACACCCTTGTTTAATGAAATTGGAAATATCTATTTTTCATAGAAAACTCAGAAGATATGAAACAATGTGATAATACATAATCAAATAAATAATTGTATAAACTTGAAAAACACATTAATTTACATGAAAATATGTCATTCAGAGCTTCAACCTCAGCAGTAGAGATTGAATAAGCTTAGCCTTTCTCCCTTGGCCTTTTTAGAGATTATTTTCTGTGAAGTTTAGGACATTCATTTTCATAGTGTCCCATTTCTCTTCAATTTTTGAATTAAATATTAACAACCTCTTTATTTCCATTGCAATCACAAGATTAGTGGGCATTTTGACCACAACTATAATAGAATCTCATTCCCTTCAGGAAAGTACCAGGGTGTTTCTTCCCACATTTACTATAGGATGGAAATTAAACATTTCCCTTCTTCCCCTTATTTCCATTCCCAATGTGTTCAACAAATATTTTCTTTCCTTTATTTTATTTAAAGTTTTATGACTTAGAGAATTACATTTCTATCTTAATATCACATGAGAAAATATGTTCATGCGATGAGAAATATTGTGAAACAATTTCTCACCAAAGTAATGGTTTTAACCCATCAAAGAATCAATCAATATTACTCATTGGGTTATGTATATAATCTTCTTCTTTCCTTGAAAACCATGTAATGTTAGCCTCATACTTTGCGACATTCTCATCCTTGTTTTCCTCAGTCTCATAAATTGTCTTTCCATAACCGCAATATGGTCACAAGCATATTATTTTTCAAATAAAACATTTTTAAACTCCCTTCATTACACATTTGATATTACTTCATCTTCCATTGTGTTTTAAATTAATGACCACCATTGATATGAATCTCTTGTGAGGTGATAAACTTCCATGACAGCTTTTCCCTTTCGGTACTCCCCATTGAGTGAAATATTTTCCTTAAAGAACGTATCCATTATTGGGATACCAATGGATTTGTAGTCCAATTTAATGTTGGTGGTAGTTGCCTCATGAATCAGTCTAACATAGATCTTCTGCATTGTGGATCAGGGTGCTCCATACGGGTAAGGTTATTATTCTTAACCTAAGTGAGTTGTCTCAGTATGGTAATAAGCAGATCATCAATAGTTTCATCATCAGCTCCACTATAATTATCTTTCATAGCAGTGAGTTTCCGACATGGATTACATTTATTGATACAGTTTAAATTCCTTCAAATATGCTCCATTTATAAACAATAGCATACAATAGTTTAGTTTATGAATCACAATATATAATTCCAAACATGTAAAACCCTTAACATAAATTGAACAGTTTATGGATATAATTTATAATCATAAAAAAATTTCTTTGAGGAGGTATATACTCATAAATACTTCATAATGGTATATAATGAAAATGTTAATTATCTTAACCATATCCTTTCGGAGTGTTGCAAACAAGAGTCCAACAAGGCCCATTGTCATGTACCAGGATACCCTAGGTCAAGATCGAAACTCCTTGTCTGATTTTTCACTCGTAGGTATATCTATTATAGAGCCTCCTCTACCATCTCGTATCCAGAAAAGGATTCATTTCTTGGAATACTACCAAAATATCTACATTACCAAAATTCTAGGAATTTCTCCTATATTAATCCATAAATTATATCTTGGTTTAATGTTCTCTAATCCGAGTTTTTTTAAATCTTTATTCAAAGGAAAGTACTAAACTTCTTATGATAGCAACTGTAACACCCCGACCCTAGTTACCCAGAGGTGGTGCATTATTACGTAACATTTTCATGACATAAGGAATCATGTCTTGAAATATAAATTAATTTATCATCCTTGTAAGTACTAGATAGAAACATAAGTTTTACATTACATCATGGATTTAAAAAAAAATTGTGTCTGCATTTAACACAATGATCTCCCTTCGAATATCTTTATAGGTCAGTCATAATATACTATTTTACATCCTGGGGAAAATAAAACTTAGAAAGGGGTGAACCCAGGTGCTCCGTAAAGATAACAATAGAGTAGAAACCTTCATAAATAAGCATAAAAATTTAAGGAAATGTATAAGACTGAAACACACACCTTTTAAAACATGGTCATAATATGGAAAAGATAAATAAAATAATTCCATTTAATTATTCATACGGATATTATAATAGTAGAATAATAAAATATAATATCAATAGACAATTTCAGAATGCTGGAATACATAATGTCATAAATCATAACCACATAGTCAAGGCCTAATTCCGGACCTAAAAATAATATTTTGTCAAGGAATTGTGACAATACACTAGTTTTTTGTCCTGAGATATACTAATGCATCAAGGAACTATAGAGGGCTCCACCCATCACCTATTAAGTCCAATGCATTCCTTATATGAAAAGGTAAAAACATAACATAAACATTCGTATTAAAAATTGTATATGAAATGTTAATACTTTATCCATATACCATGAATGGTATAAAAAAATTTATCCACAGTAAAACATATCATAGAACCATCAAAACAATATGGAATATTGTTTCATAATAAATTAACTTCAAACAAGAGTAAAATCCATCAAAGGATGTTCACATAGATGAAATCAAAACTGTTCGTTAGAAATATATCTATCTTTTTTGAAATAATTTTAAATTCATGTAATTATAAAATAAGAAATATATTTTGAAAATATTATGATATTTATATGGGGGAATCTTCGTAGATGTTTTAAATATTGATAATATCCTTACCCTCCGTAAATTATAAAATACATTCATTCAATAATTTTGTCGAAAAGGTGGTAAAAGACATTGTTTGGAAAATAAAAGAAGGATACCTTTATAAAAAATTTATACAAATTCAAAAAAATGTATAAATGAATTTAATCCATAGTATAGTAAAGAGTAAAATTTTTTGAAATACATTTTAATGAAACATGGATGTGGATGATAAAGAGTTCCCAGTAGATACTCACGTATAATGAACCTCAGATAATGAAGAGTTTTGAGAATTATACCTTACCATTTACTTTTCCTTGATTGAGGGTATGTTGACCTTATGTATAATAGTTAAATAATTTTTATTAAATTATAAAAGAACCACATACATAAATATGATATCATATATGGTCTCCTTAATATTTCTTTGTTAATAATATTTCATTAGTTTCATTGTTTCGGGTGTAAACCGATTCGTTTTCCTTTATGTGCTTGTTTACGTAATCCATGTTTGTTATGAATAGAATGTATTTGATAAATATACAGAATTATATCATGTTATTAAATATTATTTTTAATGGTAAATTTGAAAATATTCTTGAATGGTTATGATGGGGAACAAATTTCATCGGGTTTGTTGAGACAGTAATCTGTACGTAAGCACAAGCGATAATATCATTCTATTGATGGTGAAATCATATGTAATTGGATGTTATATCAAATATATAGAATAATTAACCTGTTATATTTATTATTTAAATCTTTTATACTCATAATTATACCCATCAAAATAATGAAGTGTTTGAATAACAAACAACACCACGATCTGGAGATGGTAAGTCGCACGTACGCACCTATGGTGACTTCTCATTCGTAGAATATATTGAATAATGAATATGGTTGTAACATATTAATAATAACATAATAGTATGTATATGGTACTAGATTTATTATTTTTTTATGGAAACAACAATGAAAGAGGATGTGGAGGAAGAAAATAACTTTTAAAGAGGTGATGAAAAAATTACCTCTTCTTCGGATGATTCCGTTTGATTTGATCAAAATGGATCCTGAGGTTGGATTATGATCAAATTAAGGACTTTGGGATGAATATAATGTAGTTGGGAGGATATTTGAGTAGGTCGTGGTTGAACCAAATGGCATTGGAGGTGTGATTTGGAGAGATGGGGAATTACCATTTTATAAGGGAGGGGATGGTCAAATTAGGAAAAGCTTGAAATATTATTTTATTATACTGTGATATTCGATTAATAATGGATGAAAAAAGATTTATTTCAGGGATAATGTGGGGATGGGTCAAATACCTCTTAACCAATAGGTTTTAGTCTGGTTTAGATCACCATAATAACCTTTCCTTTTAGATTTAACTCGTAGTTAAATAGTTTAACGTTTACCATGTTTTCATTTATAATGATGATAAATGGTTAATAAACATATTATAAAAAACCAATAGAACCCAAAGTGGTTCATTATTGATATATAAAACATTATCTATGTCTTTTGGCCTATCCTTAAATTTTTAGGAATATTATATAAATTAATAATATAATATTTGTTTTAGAAACTCAATTATGTCAAATTTGACACTATTTGGTATTTTGTTTTTGTAAAATTCATAACAACTTTATCACAACAAATTAAAATTATTTAATCAAACATAACATGAAATATTAACATATAAAATTAGTTAAATTCATCAAAAATTTCAATTTAGATTTATTTGGATATCTGTAATATAATATTTTCAATTATTCAATAATAAGTTTATTACTGTATCACCATTGTGTCATAAATAAATTTAACTATTTAATATCTAAAAATTATAAATAAAATAACATTATGTAGGAAATATTTTTATCTATATAATTAATATTTATAGTCGAATTTATATTATGTGTAACTCTTTATTTAATATGGTTTTGTTATTAAACTTTGAATTTAACACTTTTAATAGTTTTTTAAATAAAATAATAATAAATGTACTAATATAATCTATGTGGACCAAAAGGGTCATATTTTATTAATAAGGTTTATTTTGGTCGAAATAGAATTATCCAATAGAATTAGGACATGTGTAAGGGTAATTAAAAATATAATTTTTACCTTTAATTACCCAATTTACTTTTAACCATGGTAAATAAAATTCAAAAGTTACTCTTCACCAAAAATTATTTCAATCGTATTGAACCACATTTAACATAATGATTTCAACCTTGTCTCTCATATTTTTGAAATTCAATTCACCGAAGTTGAAAAATTATGTATTATTCAAATTTTTAAATGTGCCTAGAAGGTGGGTAAAAGAAGGTAAAAAGTTCAATAAAATTTTATACATATAATCATATTATAAAATAACCCAAATAAATTACAATGAACATTTAAAGGTATTATGTATCTATTTTTACATTAAATAAATTTAAATGAAATAACTAAATATTTAAATAAAAGTAGGTTCTAAATAATAACACAATGGTTTTCACTATTCATCAAAAATTAAATGCTTTCAAAAAATATAAAAATTTTACCCTAAGATAATTTTGATATTTAGAATCCAAAAATGAAATCCATTTTAAAAAAAATATTTATAAAATTTCAAAAATTGTGTATTAATATTCATAACGTCCTGTTTGATTGGTCGTGATGTGTTAAAACTTCATGTTGAGTACAACGTAAGCTATTTCATTACTAAAAGGTAAATGTATTGTGGATTATTTGTGTGTTACAATAAAGGGACACATTCCCAACTATATATTTATATAAAATAATAATATTAAGAAAATCATTGTCTCGAATAACCATATCCATATAGTATTGTTAAGTGTAATTTTTCTAATAATCTATATGAAAAAATGTACTGATTATTGTAAAAACATTAACTAATATAAACCCTTATTTTTTTATAGATTCAACATCATATTTTCCCAAATTGGGATTATCCCTAATTCATTGAATACATGTATCGACTCACTATGGGTCACTATTCATTCATTAAAAGAACGACTATATAGTCATCACCAATGATAATATAACCAAATGATCCAAAAGTCATATCATCATTGAAATATAATTTTTTTTCATATGATTATAAATATTCCAATATGATTTATAGGAAATCTCAATATATTTTATTATTGTATTTTTAAATAGGGTAAACCCTTGTTCTCAGTGATTCTTTCCACACAAATGTACAATTATTTTATGTGAATCCTACATGACAAGAATGATACATGTTCACATTGCACTTCCCAATGGTCCATGTTTGAAAACCCTAATAAATCAAATATCCAAACAACTAATGTTTTTTATTCATGGTGAAATAATAATAAGATTAAAGAAATGATTAAAAAATAAATATACTAGAACCTTAGCATCCAGAAAAATTTCAAGGAATTTGTTTATGACTCGCCATTATGTGATCTATCACGATCATTGAAATTTCTTGAGATCACATGGTTACCATATACCCAAATAGTAATATAAAAAAAATTATACTGCTATGTTACATATCAACATATTGGACCAGTTGATTGGTTCATGGACTAAAATTCACCAAGTGACCTCAACCTCATCTCCCCATGTTATATATTCTACATAATAGCAATAAGGGTATATGGAGTTACTATGGGTAGATTATACCATCATACAAGAGTAAAACATAGATGAAATAATGAAACACCATATATAAATAATAATGAGATGACACCCAAAAACTAAAAAAACAACTATTCTAAATGAATATAGAAGAATTCGGTCATACAAACCCACAGTTATTCACATATATAATAACTTATTGCCCACTTTGATGATAAAAAATATAATATTTCTGATAGAATAAAAATATAAGAGTCCCTTCTACTATCCACAATCAACATCACACCCCTATATTCAATTAACCTACTTTAAGTAACACAATATTATGAAATTATGGGATTCTTCGCAACCTAACCCTCGATTAGTGAAGTCTGTTTACGTACACAATTATAATGGAAACCCTAGCATGGTGTGAGTATTACTTAGCAGTGAACCACCAATGAGGTCTAAAACCTAAAAAAAGAAATTTATGCTAATTTTACATGCTCAACTAAAGTAATTATTAACTAATGGAAGCATAAATAAATAATCCATTACTTATCCTTGAGTTCTAGCATGATAAATTGGGCTGAATGTTACTACTTAGACTAGTGCCTAAGTTTTTATACTAATGGGATATATAATGACACCTAATATCATGCTCAATGGAAAAAATCCTAGTAAATAAAATAGTAATCCACTATATTTACTAAACCTGGGTTCTTCCAGCCTTATGTGTCACCACCATAGCAAGCCACGTCACCCAAAAAAATTTCTACTTCCCCATTATACCCCCAAAGCCTCGTGCCCGACCTCCTAATTCTTTTGCCTCCACCCGTAGACACACCTCCCAGAACCGATTAGGGTTTTCGTAGTCATTGATTCCCTCCCTCTCCTCCCGTATTCTGTCTCCATCCTCGTCCCAGGCGTGACTCCTTCGTCGTCGAATCATACCATTGGTGCTCCATTCCCCTAATCGGTGCCAGTTTTCCTTCAACACCATCCTCGACGCCATCTAGGGTTACCTACACTTGCGACTCCGCCCCCGCTCACGCAAACTCGCCACCTCTCATGCAACCGCGAACCTGCTCGGGAAATACCTTCGAAGAACCTAGGGGGTTTTCATCAGCATTCACGCCATATGCATCCACGCCGCCTAACTTATTTCCATCATCCCTCCCATATCGCAAAGATCCTCCAACCTGATTCCATTACCCCCCGCGCTTCCTCATTCTTCCCTACCTATTATGGTTTTGCTTCTTCCGACTTCTCCTAAGGTAATGCCGCCCTCCTCAAATCTCTCCGCCTGCATTTCCTATTTCACATTCAAATTATCATCCTCCTCTTTCTGCTACACTTCCAGCCTCTCCACCTAACGCGTCTTCATTTGGTTCACTTCTGTGCGTCTGAATTTTTTATCAGCATCGACCAGGTGCTCCTTCTATGTCTATCACCACTATTTAGATATCCAATCCCCACCCCTTCAACTCTTTACATCCACTTTCATCTCGCACGGTATGTTGTTACTATCATCTCCCTTAAAAATACCTTCTTTTTATGATATTTTTTGCCTATATCTTTGGTAACCCTACATTTACAGGGGAGGATAATCTACGCACCGCAAAACTTCCTTGTGGTCAGTATTTTAGTTCCTTGTAGCTGTAGTAGCCACTAAAAAAGTCATGTTATTGTACTATTTTGTTCCAATTTACCATTAAAATTCCATTACCTTTGAATCCTTGTAATATTTTTAAATGCATTTGTTTGCCCCTTGTAAATTTGCAGGAGTTTAGGTAATTAAGGACAGGTCTGAATGTGTTCAATTTATGATGGTTAAGTATATTCATATCAATCATGTTTTAAATTTTAGAAAACGTAGTTACTGTTCACCATATTATCATTTTGTGTTTCTCTCATCTCCAGATGTGTCGTTCCAACTTAGGTTCAATCAATATATTAAATGTATATTAATACCCATCCCGCTAACATGAGACCACCAAATCTTACATACATGAAAAATGCATCCTTATCACCTTTAAATGCATTTCTTTTTTTTATCCTTGAAGCAAAAAATCGACTGAAATTTCATGTGATTATAAATATTGTGAGAATTCATTTTGTTTTATCAATTCCTTGAAGGATGACATTCGTGATGGAAAATCGAGCTTCTGAGGCAAAAAACAGCATTCATGGTAATGCTTTTTTATGCATCCTTGATTTCTTTTTTCCTTTTTCTATTTATTTTCCAATGTAAATCTGTGTTGATTGAACATTTATCAGCTCATGTCTGATTAGATCTTTGATTGTGTTTGGTGTCATGACTGAATGAAACATTTTATAGCTGGGTTGTAGGTATGGGCTTTCATGGATCTTTTCATGCCTGAAGATATGTGTCACCAATTTGAATTAGAATTATAAGGTGATTATTCCTATTCATAATTTATATGCATCGGTTTTATTGAACTACATTATGAAAAAAATCACCTCCATAGAGAAATATAGGGATTTTTTAAAATCTGGAAATCAAAAAATCTTGTTACTCAAGTATGAAATTCCTTAAAACAACAACAATTGATTTCTGTTTTCTTGTCACAATGCATACTACTCATTTGATTATAAATATTCCGAGAGTTCATTTTGTTTTATCAATTCCTTGAAGGATGACATTCATGATTGAAAATCATGCTTTACACGCAAAAAAACAGCATTGGTGGCACATGATGAAATTTTTTCTTGCACACCTTCACATTGCTGGTCTATTTTCAAAATAAAGTATTCTCAATCAGTATGAATGTCGTTT
Source organism: Viscum album (assembly GCA_963277665.1). Lineage (NCBI taxonomy): Eukaryota > Viridiplantae > Streptophyta > Magnoliopsida > Santalales > Viscaceae > Viscum > Viscum album. The sequence goes on along the minus strand of OY728121.1, from coordinate 1,185,594,863 downwards.
AAGATTACCATATATATGCTACTAACTTGGCACTGTTGTTTCTCATCTTTGAACAACAATATAACTATTTACATAAGTTATTTCAATTATAGAACTAGCAGGTTAATCAAGAAACATGACTTCTATGAATGATGTAGATATCAAGAAGGAATCAATAGTTGTATCAGTGGTTTTGTAAGTTTAACTCATTCCACTAGAAAATGTATTTAGTTTGTGTTCACTATTACTGCCTCTCCATTACTCTTTAGTTCTTTATCTTTCCATTGATTTTTTCTGACATATCATTAGATTTTTAGAAACCTGGTGGAATAATTTCTCTTATGGATGAAGCCTGGTAAGCAAGCAACCTCCAAAAATTACTTCCTTCATTTCAAACCATTCTGATAATGTGTGACATTTAAATATCATAATTATTATACAAACTTCTTTACATTATTTTTATCCATGAAATGGATTTTTAGGTGTAGGATGATTCATGTATTTTTGTATTTTTTTCATATATTTCTAATCTGGAAAAATTATTTGATTTCTTTACCTCTATAATATCATTGCTGCTCTATCACCTGCATTCCATTGTAAGAAATCTGTTCCAGTGAAACCCATTTGGGTATTAATATTTTCTACTTCATACTAAACATGTGTCCCTGAACACTTCATATTTCATTATAGTGACATCTGATATGTTCCCCCCTTCTCGGTTCACTTAACCTTGAAGTTGATCGATGACTCATCTTAATCCTACGGTATGCTTCCAACTCTAAAATCCCTTTATTGTTAATATAGATTCAAACTTGTATACATATGTCATCTCTGTACAACTCTTTCGGCTGTTAATTATTCTTTGAACTTCATTTTATTGTTTTCATCTATTACGTTGATGTCAAGTGAAGAATAAGGATAGTTAATGTTCAATTTTCCCATTCGATTATTTTTGTTACCATATCTAATTTAATTATCTCCATAATTTCATCTATAATAAAGTTGTGTCCATACAGACTTCTTATTGCATTACAGTGACATGTGACATGTGTCCCCCCCTTCTCAGTTCACTTAACCTAGAGGCTGGTCGATGACTCATCTTATTCCGACAGTATGTTTCCAACTGTTAAATCCCTATATTATTAATATAGATTCAAATCTGTATACATATGTTTTCTCTATCCAATGCTTTCAGTTGATGAGTATTCATTCAACTTCATTAAATTGTTTTCATCTTTTATGTTGATGTCAACTGACAAGAATAAGGATAGTTTATGCTCATTTTCCTAATTCCATTATATTTGTTACCAAATTTTATTTCATTACCTCCAGAATTTTATCTCTAATAATGTTGTCTTCAAGTCGTCAATAAAAAAAGCAAAGTATTATTAGAAATACACTACACTACCAGAATTTTATCCTTTTTTTGATAAATCAATTCTTAGTTTAGAAATATTAAGATTACTTTTCATGAGTTATATTGAACTGTTCTAATAACCTATTCTGTAGTCAATCGACATGTAGAACTGCTGCATAATTTCACACTTGGAGAACTGCTGGATCATTTCAGATACGACGCAATCAGAAATGGAATTTCGAGCTGGGTACTTCTATAATTTTAACCTTTACATTCTTCTACCAGAATTTCTGCCTTTCTGTTGTTACAAAATTTACCCATGTTTTCTGCGAAAATTTGATTCTGTGTATACATCTTATGTGTCATTAGCACACGATTTTACAGTTCAACCTTGAATATATCTATTACTCAGGTTATCTTTAATGAGTACTAATTTAATTCCATTAAAATTAAAAAATTGCAGTATTTCAGTAGATGTAGTGTATTATATGTATTAAAAACTGTCCCTTCATGCCTGGAAATATGCAGGTTATATTTTAAATTACAAGTACATGTTTCTAAATATTGTGGTTTTAACAGATGTACGGTGCCATAACAGAACATACACTTCCTGTTTTTTATATTTTAGTTTTTGAACTAATTCCATGGATGGAATGTGATATAATGACATAATTCATCACAATTTTTTGAAATTGTGGTTATAAAACTATCTCAATGGAATCTGGGAAAATAAGACAAATCCCAAATGAGCTACGTAAGAGAAACATTTAACCTATTTTGTTATGATAATTTCATTTCAATTTATGTTGATTGTATTCTAAAATTAATTTAATAGCATGTATTTCATCAATCTTCTCATGTTCACTTTGGTTTCTAATCATGTTATTGAAAAACATAATTACTGAACATTTAATTAGAGATGAAATTATTTCTATGAGACCTGCAAGTTGTATAAATGGTTGTGGAAATTTTATTATTTAATTGATTGATATATGATCTGAAATTTATATGAATATTGGGAGTTGACTAGATGATTTAGAATTTCCATATTCTGTTTCAAGTTTACATCATTCCTTTCTCTAATTTTTTTAATGCTATATCTATATTTGGTTAAAAAAATTTAGGCATACAGCAAACACAAAATAAAAAACCAAATTTGTGGAACCCTGATTTGGGTTTTAACTCTAAATATTTAAATTTAATATGTGTATTGATTTCTCTATGTTTTACATACATTTAAAATTGTTGTACCTCTCGAACCCCTCAAGGTATTATTTTCATGATCACAATCACCCTCATATTTATCTAATCCTTTTTCAAGTGTTTTTGGATGATAGGAATCATTTCAGGTGGCCAAGGAATTGGGCCAAGAAGGCCAAGAAGGCAAAAAGACAATCTGGACGGAAATTCATTCCACCGGCCAACCGGTGGCTTCACCACCGGTCGACCGGTGGACCCTGGGCAGAAGGCAGAGCCACTGCCTCACCACCGGTCAGCCGGTGGCCTCAGCACCGGTCAGCCGGTGTCACCTGCACAGAAGAGGAAGCTACTGCCTCCCCACCGGCCAACCGGTGGCCTCAGCACCGGCCAGCCGGTGGAACCCTCTCCCAATAGTGCCAGCTACTGTCTTGCCACCGGCCAGCCGGTGGCTCTGGCACCGGTCAGCCGGTGCCCCCTGGACAGAAATCCTATGCCTTTTTGCACACACCGGCCAGCCGGTGGACCTGTACCGGCCAGCCGGTAGCCCAGTCAAACTAGCCGTTGTAGTTTGACCAGGCTGGCCCACTTGGCTCCCAACGGCTCTTTTAGCCTCTCCAACGGCTCCGAAGCCTCCCCAAGGGTTCCATGCCTATAAATAAAGGCCAAGGAAGCCCCGGACATCCACCTGAACTATACGAAAGCCCACAGACATATTTTGCATCAATTGGCCAACCTCCGGCGACTTCCTCCAAGGGAACCCCAATAGCTCCAACAACTTCCACATCCAAGGAGCCCCTTCAAAGAAGCTTGGAAGCGGCCTTCAACATCTCCATCCAATCAAAGGCGCCCAAGGCTTCTCCAAATACGGTTTTTATTGTTTATTCTTTTTGAGCTTTAAAATTGGGTTTGTGCCTACAAACCCCAAACCCTTTTCACATCCCCCTTTCTTTTGGGTTTCACACCACCATTAAGGTGTGAAGAGGTTTCTTCAAGCCTTTCCTTTTAAAAGGCTTGAGTTTTCGGTGAGCTAGCCTTCACCCATTAAAAAGGCTAGTGGGTTCTTGCTAAACCATCAAAAGCAAGTGGGTTCTTGCTAAACCACAAAAGCAAGCTGTAATAGGTCCTAGTGCTACCTCAAAGCCTAGTGGGTTTCTTGCTAAAACCATTGAAAAGCAAGCGGTAGGATTCTCTCAACGGTTGAGTTGGGAGCGGAGACGTAGGCCGGGTTTTTGGCCGAACTCCGTTATCAATTTCTTGTGTGATTGCCCCTTTACTTTCCGCTGCACTTTGATTTTGTTTTTAAATTGTTTATTATTTTTAAAAGGCAATTCACCCCCCCTCTTGCCATCATTCCTCTGCTTTTTCCGACCCAACATTTGGTATCAGAGCGAGTATTTGAATAATTCCCTAACCGGTTTCAAATTAAAGATCCTATTTTTTGATGGCTTCTACCGCTTCTTCCTCTCAATCCCCCGAAGGACATTCTTTGGATCGTGCTCCATTCTTTGATGGAGCCGATTATACTTTTTGGAAAACCCGCATGTCAACTTTTCTTAAAAGTATTGGCTATCCAATTTATAGAATTGTTATGCATGGTTTTACGCTCTCCTCTCCAGATAAGTCTAAATGGACCCCCAATGACATTGCTTATTTTGAGCTTGATGGAAAAGCCATGAACGCTCTTCATTGTGGTCTTGACCGTAATGTTTTTAATTGCATTTCTACTTGCTCTACTTCTTACGATCTTTGGAAATTGTTAGAACTAACCTATGAAGGTACTAGCGAGGCTCCAAAGCAAGAATCCGATCAAAAGCGAGAACCCGTCAAAAAGCAAGAACCCGATGAAAAATCCGTACCCGCTTGCCCACTTCACAAGAAAAGGGCCAAGAAAAAGAAGGGAAAGAAGAAGGCTTCAAAGACATCTTGGAGTGATAGATCCTCCTTCTCCTCCTTCTCCTCAAGCAACAACGGTACAAAATGCTTAATGGCACATGAGGTAACTTCTTCCGACTCTTCTTCCTCATCCTCTAGTTCTTCAAATTATTTTAATCATTTTTCATATGAAGAACTCCAACATGCTAGAGATCAACTTGAAAATGGTTTTCATGAGCTCTCTTCAAAATTTGTTGCTTTAAAAAAGTCTTTCAAAAAACTTTCCTCCGAAAAAGACCAACTTCTCAAAGAGAAGGAGGAACTCTCCCTTAAAATCCAAAATTTTCCAAATGCTGATTCTTTGGAATCAACCATTAAGGACCTTAGGGAATCCCTAGCCAAGTTCACCCAAGGGGAAAAAAATTTGAACAATATACTTGGTTCCGAACGCATTTCCCGAACCACCCATGGACTTGGCTATACCAACCAAGCTTCCTACTCCCATGCTCCAACTGTTTTTGTAAGGGGGAGCTCTAGTTTTAAATTTTGTAATTATTGTAAGAAGTCTGGACACCTTATTTATGAGTGTAATTGTAAAAATGCCCGGTACAGCCAACCCAAATCTATTTTTTATTCGAACGAATTTTATAGGAGAAGACCCGCCATGAGACAAGTTTGGATTGAAAAATCTCTTTTGGCGAGTCTCTCCGGGCCTAAAACTGTCTCTTTTCAAAATCCCTCTCCCCGATGATTTATTGTTATTATTTAGGGGGAGTTAGAATCTTTTAAGCTTTTTGTGTATTTAAATTTTCATTCCTAAATTTCCAACAGTTGGTATCGATTTTTTTTTTAATTCAAAACTTTCAATTCAAACTGTTATTCAAATTTTCATTTCAATTCCAAAATTTCAATTGATTTTCAAATCTCAAATCTTGTTTTTCAAACCCTTTTCCTCAATCAAGTCTTATGCCCCATTCTATTTTGATAATCACAAAGGGGGAGAAATTTCTTGATTGATTGTGGGAGAATCCTTTTCATCATGCTTATCATTTCCATTCAATTTCAGTATTTTACTTTGATTGTTTTGGTGATTGTGATCATCAAAATAGGGGGAGATTGTTGTACCTCTCGAACCCCTCAAGGTTTTATTTTCATGATCACAATCACCCTCATATTTATCTAATCCTTTTTCAAGTGTTTTTGGATGATAGGAATCATTTCAGGTGGCCATGGAATTGGGCCAAGAAGGCCAAGAAGGCAAAAAGCCAATCTGGACTGAAATTCAGTCCACCGGCCAACCGGTGGCTTCACCACCGGTCGACCGGTGGACCCTGGGCAGAAGGCAGAGCCACTGCCACACCACCGGTCAGCCGGTGGCCTCAGCACCGGTCAGCCGGTGTCACCTGCACAGAAGAGGAAGCTACTGCCTCCCCACCGGCCAACCGGTGGCCTCAGCACCGGCCAGCCGGTGGAACCCTCTCCCAACAGTGCCAGCTACTGTCTTGCCACCGGCCAGCCGGTGGCTCTGGCACCGGTCAGCCGGTGGCCCCTGGGCAGAAATCCTATGCCCTTTTGCAAACACCGGCCAGCCGGTGGACCTGTACCGGCCAGCCGGTAGCCCAGTCAAACTAGCCGTTGCAGTTTGACCAGGCTGGCCCACTTGGCTCCCAACGGCTCTTTTAGCCTCTCCAACGGCTCCGAAGCCTCCCCAAGGGTTCCATGCCTATAAATAAAGGCCAAGGAAGCCCCGGACATCCACCGGAACTATACAGAAGCCCACGAACATATTTTTCATCAATTGGCCATCCTCCGGCGACTTCCTCCAAGGGAACCCCAATAGCTCCAACAACTTTTCACATCCAAGGAGCCCCTTCAAAGAAGCTTGGAAGCGGCCTTCAACATCTCCATCCAATCAAAGGCGCCCAAGGCTTCTCCAAATACGGTTTTTATTGTTTATTCTTTTTGAGCTTTAAAATTGGGTTTGTGCCTACAAACCCCAAACCCTTTTCTCATCCCCCTTTCTTTTGGGTTTCACACCACCATTAAGGTGTGAAGAGGTTTCTTCAAGCCTTTCCTTTTAAAAGGCTTGAGTTTTCGGTGAGCTAGCCTTCACCCATTAAAAATGCTAGTGGGTTCTTGCTAAACCATCAAAAGCAAGTGGGTTCTTGCTAAACCACAAAAGCAAGCTGTAATAGGTCCTAGTGCTACCTCAAAGCCTAGTGGGTTTCTTGCTAAAACCATTGAAAATCAAGCGGTAGGAATCTCTCAATGGTTGTGTTGGGAGTGGAGACGTAGGCCGGGTTTTTGGCCGAACTCCGTTATCAATTTCTTGTGTGATTGCCCCTTTACTTTCCGCTGCACTTTGATTTTGTTTTTAAATTGTTTATTATTTTTAAAAGGCAATTCACCCCCCCTCTTGCCATCATTCCTCTGCTTTTTCCGACCCAACAAAAATATCTTTTGGGATTACATTTCTACATTGTATTTCAATTTATTTACTGAAGTTCTAGGAATGCAGTGTTTCATATACTTTTTGAATTTTATATTTGTTTTAAATATTTTCTACTTTCATTGCATGTAGTACTATCTCCATGGGAGATATGATTTGGTCACATTCAACAACCAGTTGAAGCAAGCCAGCATAGACCTTCATCTCAGAATCAAGACTTCTTTCTGCGATGAGTGGAATTTGGGGTAATTTTTCAATTATTTTGTATGTAAAACATATTACTTTGTTTGAATTCAAGAACTTTAACAATATTTAATTCTTTGAAATTCATAGTGGTTTCCCTTTTTGGCTGAAATATTACTGTGTTAGAAGAACGAACTCCCAGATGATTATATTAGAATTGGTCCTTAGGTCTATTCCATGTGTTATTTCAGGTGATTCTAAAGGTTTCTTCTATTTGTTTTTCTAATCTAAAAAGTGAATATGAAACCAGTATAAATAGAACTATGCAGTCTTAAGACATCATCATATCGGTGTTTCATCGTGTTTCTTTTAATGATTCGTTAGTGTCTATTTTTTTTATTGTAATGGGACATTGGTTAACTGAGAAAAGTCTATTTTAAGCCATCATTTGGGCGAGATCTTCAAAATAATTATATCCACTAAATTATAAAGTGAGGTTGTCGAGTTTATCTAACACATATTATTGAAATCTCTTGTATGTAATTATTATTCGGATGCTTTTAGTGTTTCCCATTGCATTAAACCTCAAGAGGGTAGCACTTTTCTATTTCTATTTAAATGTTTCTTTTAAATTACATCCCTTTCTATGACGTGGTGTTTTCATTATCAAATGCTCCTCCTTCATCTTGACTCTATTGTTAATATCTTGAATGTATATATCTTATCAGTTATTCTTGAGGATTCTATTTGTCATTAGTTTAGTCAATGATGTGAATTTTTTATATCCTTCAGTTGTTCAGTATTATTACTCTTGTCAGAGCAACCTTAGCCCCCATTTTCATTTCATTCTAGGTAGGTCAAGAGTCATTTAGATCCATAACAAGATCATACTACAGAGGAGCAACTGGGGAACTTCTGGTTTATGACATAACCAGATAGGGGTATCTCTATGTCGGCATAAGAGAGTTCGATATTGATCGGTATTATCACGAACTGTTGGCTCATCTTATCCAATATATTAATTGTTTTTTACACCAATTTATATGCTCAAATTCAATCTTCGTGTTGTTTGTAAGCAGTGGTATGGTTTCCTTTGATGGTTTTATATTTTTATGTTTTTATTTTTTGTCTCTTGATTGCAGTTAAATTCTTGTATCATGAATCCATACAAAATCCCTGTCGTTATTTTTTTATTTGATCTGTCATGAGACATTTAATCACCTTGCATGATGGATAGAGGATGCCCATCAACATGTGAATCCCAACATGTTGATCATGATAAAAGGGAATAAATGTGATGTTGCTCATTACCGTCAGCAAGGAAGGAGATCATTTTGCAATATAACATGGGATTCTGTTCTTCAAGGCTTCGGCAAGAACAACACAAAATGTTGAGTAGGTATGATCGCCTTGAGTTGATACACTAAACTGTTTTACGCTAGATTACTGTTTTCTTGCAGGCCTTCTTCCTAACTATAGCAAAGATTCTTCAGAATATTCAGGAAGGTGTGTTTGATTTATCCAATGAGGTAAGAAGCACAAACCATTTACCTTATACATGAAATTTCAAACCTATTATATTTCATCTACTGATTACGTTATTTATTTTTTCAATAGGTCAACATGGATATGCATTTAAAAATGAAGATTCAACTCCACAGGTTGCTAATTTTGATTCTCCAACTTCGACTTGTGATTTTTAAAGACAAGTTTGATAATTAATTTTTCTTCATTTTTCAGTTGTTGGGTTAGCTAACATTCAGCTCTTTATTAGTATCTTATAACTCATATTTAAAGTACTTTTTGAGTGTGTAAATGATATCTCATCCAATATACATTCCTTACTATCCAATGCTATCATTATCCATGATTTTTTGAGTTATAATTATTCATTCATGTTGTGATATATTATTTATTTGGAATAATAAAACTAGAATTTCATAATGTCTTCTTCTTGGACCCTACAAATTATAATAGTGGAATGATTCTTCATTTCATTGTCTGTTCTTGTGATGTTTATTCATATCCAATCCTTTGTTTTTTTATTTTCAAAATTTGAATTATCCATTTGAATTAATTTTTTCATTGATATCATTGATATCTCCATCTTGAACACTTAACGAAAAATATTTATTCCTGATTAATTCTATTAAATATTGTCATTTCTATGATGTCTCAAAAATATCTCCACTCCACCAGTATTCTAATATCTTGTTCCACTTATTCGTGATTTAAATATATACAATATTAATGTTCATTATTAACTTTTAACAATAGTTTTCTCATACTCAATGTAAGCATTTCTTTATAGAGACATGCGTACGCATGGGCAATGTACTAGTTCCATATGTAACTAGTGAAAGAACCAAATCGTATGAGGTAATCCAAGGCTGTCTAAATAGGCCACAAGGTCTAAAATAAAAGTGTTTTAGGCATTCCAATAGCATTAGTTGTAATGTTGATACCAGTATAACTACCTAGAAATCTTTATTGACCCCTAGGGAAAAATCCTACATAACCACCCCATCATTCCATATAGACCAAATGGATAAATTCAGAGATATTTCCCGAAAATTCATATTGACCTATAGGCCAACCCCAAACATCTTAGGTAGTCCATATGGGAACAAATCGATTTCATGGGTGACAACCCTATAAATTAATATAGACATGTAGGTCATTTCATAGGTAACCACTCAAGAAATCCACAATGGCCTATTGGATGATTCCCAAGTGACCACCTATGAAATCCAAATATATATTCTCATATGGTACGGGTTTTCAGGCATTCATCTCAAAATCAAAATACACAGGTGACCATTCATCCCGCATATTTCATGTCACATAGAATATTTCATAATGGTTAACCATATATAATAACCCAATGAAAAATATCAGTATAGGTTCCCAAATTCCATGACCAATCCACATCACTATAGACACATCAATCTCACATTGTAGTGACCTGAACTTTTGTTAATAAAATTCCATTTGTGATTTAATTAAATTCCCAAATATGGAAATAGAAAACGCATACACTTATTTTTTTATTACATCATATTAGATTTAATATAGTTTTAAGAATCCAATCCATTGATAATATATCTATTTAATTGTGGTCATATGATTAATAAAAGTATAGAGTTTTGATAAATCCAATTTACATAGAAAAATGAATTGACATCCTAAACCAGTAGGATCATACACAAGGAATCCCATTTATCAGAGCTTCCAAATACGTTAGAATCACAAGGTTTTTCCCATGACCAATCCCACTATGATATCCAACAAAAAAATAATGAGAAAAATAAATTATGGTAAATGGTCGAGCTTATTAACATCACGATCCAAACATTGTTTTCTGAACCATGGCGTGAAAATATCTCTATCAGGCACCTAAACCTCATGGATTTTATTGGTGTATTATAGGGCTATGTTTCATAATCATAATAATATGAATATTTATATTTTTATAGAATAATTAATATATTTATTTCTTGTTGTCATTACTTTGTAAATGGATTTTATTTTGATATGTTAAAATATAAATATTATTATTGTGTAAAATGAAATGTTAATAAATATATTGATTGTTTTGTATTGATGAATTTTAAATTTAATGATTTATTACTTAATTGGTCTAGTTAAATAATTTTTAATAACTTTAAATGTTAATATATGTTTGGATGATGTCAAATGTATATTGTAATAGGGGTTCAAAAACTATTATTGTTGGAAAAACCGACAATTATTATTAAATTGTTATTTTTTATTTGAATGTAAAAATTAAACTTTTGAAAAAATTATTTAGATATAATAAATATTATTTTTTGAATTATAATATCAAAACTATCCAATAGTTACTTTTTAATAATTTTATTGGACAGTAAAATTTTTGGGTGACAATTAAATACGTTATAAATATATAATGTGTATTATCAAATCACAATGACCAATAATTGATGTAATAAATTCTATAATGGGTATACAAGACCATATCTATTAATACCCTTTAAAATAGTTTGTTTTTAGGTTATTTTATTAATTTTATAAATCCGTTATTAATCCTCTAAAACTACTATTATATTTTAGGGTTCTAAAATAAATTATTTATATAACTATCCCAATTACACATCACCAAGGGTAATATATTATTGATTTGACCCCTTGTAATTATAAAATAATTAGAAACACACTTATTTGGTATAAACCATGGTATATATTTTGGTTTTTATTAATTAATTATATTGAGTAGAAATCCTATGGGAGAGAAATAAAAAATAACTCCCATATCATTGCATAACCAAACCCATAAAGGATCCAATTCATATTTAATAAAAAACATGAATAACATTCACACTCTTCACTACCTCTCTATATTCACACCTAATTTCTTCTATTCTATCATGAAGCTCCTTCCATGTTTTTGGAATCCCCCTTCCAAGGTTAAGGATTTCCCTCTCTTTTTTCCATTCAAGAACCATCCTTTTAATTAGCCTTATGGATCTAAATTGGTTATATATCCATTAAATTATAACTATTCCTACAATATCTAATTTATTTTATAAAAAATAATTTTCATTTATCACTCTCATTATATAATTTACCAAATCTATAATAAAGCTGAAATTTAGTAAGGGATTTCTATCTCTTCATTTCTATTCAATCAACTTTTTTGTAATTAGCCTTCTTAATCTCAATTAGATATGATTACATGACCTTATAAATATCTTTATATATTCTAATTAATTTCCTAAAAATGGGAGATCATTTATCCACTCTTATCATAGCATTTAATCAAGCCGTTACTATTCCAATATTTAGTAACAGATCCTATACTTCACCTCTTTAATCAAAATGGTTATTTATGTAGTGCATTTTTTCCATTTCTAATGATGTGATATGTTTTTCCACGTACTATAATTTCTCATTTTTTATACAAATTATTAGAGACCTCTTTAACTATTATGAACCCATTTTATGAATATTTATGTACTATTATTATAATGTCCAAATTTCACTGTTCTTTTTTCATACCAAATGATTTTGTAGTGATAACTAGTTGCACCCAAATTTACCCTAAAGGTATAAGCAGTCATTGTAGTAAACGTAGATGTCGAATCCATAGGGACTGAAGAAGTAACCTTGAGACACTGTGATTTGTTTGAGGATGGGCTGTGAAGTGGAAAACTTGGGAATGAATTGATTGGAAAACTAATTATTTAAATTAAAGAACAATTAAAAAAACAAATTTACATGATCTAAAACAATTAAATAATATGGGTTGGTCCTAGGTTATTTTGTGGGGTGGATTGGATGCCTTTTTGGTCTTAGAAGGTTTGAGATCACTAATTCAAGATGAGTCCACAAAACTAGATAATTCCACAACCTCATTCACCAATTTAGTTCTTACACAATTATAAGGCTAATCACAAATGCACTTATAAGACCGATTTCATGATAACTCCAAGGAATTGGGTCATACTGGCACATAGAATGTGTTGTCGTTAAACATGGAAAATACGAAGAAGAATATAACTCATCGAATGACAATCATAAAGTAACAAACAACATTAAAAATTAAAGACATGAAATAACATCCAATCCATCTCATACAACTCTCTAGGGCCAAACCATAATTGTTTATCACTCCATTGATGCTATTATATCAATGGAAGCAAGAAGTCGATTTAAAGAAGTGGTATTGAAGAAAAAAAACATTAATAAAAATGAACACTACACTATTGTGTAAGAAATTCACAAGTGTTGGTGTGAATAAATTCACACCATGAATCAACGGTATCAACATGTGAAGAAAAGTAAAATAAAATTTAAAGAATAAGAACAACTTTTATTAAGATAGTTCACGTGAAATAAAAACTTACATTTGGGAAATTGATGATGCAATTATGAAACGAAAGCAGGAAATTATAATTGAAAGAAATACAATAGAAGAACGAAAAACATGGATTGACAGAGAAATATTAGATGATAATTCCCTTCAAAATAAACTCCTTATATAGGCATATTAGGAGCCTTCGATACACTTCAACATAATAAATTCCAACTCCATTAATTTAGAGAGTCAAAAGAATGGTGAGAAAATCAAGGGATTTGGACATTTCAAAGTTGTCCATAAACTTCGTCCAGATTCGTCCCCCATTTTGACGTGTGAATATGTAATTGAAGGATACCAAATCCGGAGGGGTTGAAGAAGGAACATATGTAAAAACTTGTTTCCTCTATTATCTATTGAATTTATGGCCATTCGGTGCAGCCATTTGGATGTTATGGTCGAAATAGTGGAACGACTTTATTGGCATTTGGGTCGGACCCACCATTAAAATATAAACTTCAGATCCCTTTATCATAATTAAAATTTCAAAATTAGCTCCGGCCATAGTTGAATAAAATGATCCCCATATTTTTATATTTCTTGAGTAAAAATTTATGTTTCATTGGGCTTGGTTTCTGGTCCCCACTTTTGTTTTATGGGCCTTAGTCCCATTATGCATTGTCCAACAAATTTCTTCATTCAGGCTAAAAAATATCCATCATATCTTGGGATTAATTAATCATTCCTAAAAGACAAAATGTTCCAAAAAAAGTGAAAAATTGTAACCCAAAAATATAAAATTAAAAAAATGAATATAATGTTGTCCACAAGAATATGAATTATTGGGTCCAAATTTGAATTTTAAACTTGAATTGCATTTAAGATGAAAAATGATGTTAGATTTCTATAATGCACTAAAAATGATGTCTATGGACTTTGGAACACATTTTTATTAAGATAAAAATAATGAATATTATTCTCTTTCAGTGTCTAAATTCCCCCCAACATGATTTTTTCTAGTCCCAAGAAAATATTTTACAAATATAAAATTAGAATTCTCTTTTCCAAAAACATTTTAATACACATTTCTCACCCAAAGACCTCATACCAAGAAAATTATGAAACCCATCAAAATAATTGAAAACAAGCTTGGTCCATAAGAATATCCTAATCCCAAGCACATTACTTTGTTCAAATTCATCACCGCATTTCATTCAATTTCAATTAATCATGATAAAGTGTTGTTCATCATGAATGACATAGGTCCCATTTTATTTTTCAAGAGGAAAAAAAGGAAGCGCTACGTGGGAATCACATTAACGCTTAAGATGAGTATCCAATTTTTTTTGATTATTTTGTTGACTTTTTAAACCACATTAGATATGAAAAGTCTAACTCTAGGAAAGATAACTATGGAGTCACAATCCCCAAGTGCCGGATGCCACACTTATTTTCAATTCCATGCACTACAATAGAGTTATAAATCATAACACTGGGAAAGACAACTATAGAGTCACAATCCCCAAGTGTTGGATGCCACACATTTGAAAAAAACATTTCTCTATATGGTCATTCTTTTTTTCAATTTTTTTATTTATATTGATACTCAAATAAAACTAAAAGGGACCCCATAACCCTATGCTATATTTAAAGGGACCCAAGAACTCAAATTTATACCCAAGATCCAATAGATGTGCATTGTGGAAATTTTATTAAGAAGATAAAAATTTGAAATTTGAAAAAACACATCGGACAACCGCAATTTAAAAAAAAATATTCTCATGATATAAAACATTAATTAGAATCATAATCAAGGCATGAAAAATTATTCGATATCCAATTACAATTTTTTCAATGTCTGTTATATTTTCCCAGCTTCAGGGAATTTTTCATTCCATGCATGTTCTTATTCACAAAAAAATCATTTTGTTATTTCATCTCCCCCAACATAGAATATTGTTGTCCCTAGTGTTTAACAATATAATATAAGGGGGTATGAGAGAGGTGTTTAAAGAGGAAATTATAAATTAGAATCATGGAATGATGTCACCTGGAGGTTGATAAAGAAAGTGTGTGCCACAATCTCCCTTCAATCCTGGGTTCAAGTCTCAGCAGTTTGGAAGGTTATGAATGGATTTTCCATATGACCTAAGACTTGTCCTTTTAAGTTTTTATTATATATATATAAATATTATTTTTTTAACCTATAGAAGAAATAAAAATAAAATAAACTGATGATACATGGACTTCTTTTAAAATTTATTTGTAAGGTATTACTCAAGGATCACATCACATGACATAGATGAATATGGAGATCCTCATTCATACCCATCCTTACTCATAAAAGAAGAACATGTCAATAGCCTATGGTAAGTGTTTAAATGAAAAATAAAAAATAATAAAATTACTCACAATGATTGGAAACATGAAAACCTTGGGTTTCCTCCCAATCATTGATTTTGTTTAACGACATTAGCTCAACTTGAACCCCCAAAATTATCCAATTCAAAATTTTAACATTTTTAGGACCCATTTTTTCTGAACTTCAACAATATTAAGATTAATAATTTTTTTTAATTTTCATCATGTGAAATCCCATGTTTAATAATGAGTGTCAATGTCCAAGGAATTTTTTTAATTGTTGACTAAGTTTCATCTAGAGTATTTCATAAGATTTCAAGGTTGATTTCTACTTAATGAGATTCTTGATGAAAATAGAAGACAACTGAATGGTGTTGGTTATCATAAATGGATGGATTCTTGATTGGGGAATGAAGGATTATAATTTTTAGTTCAGTTTGATTGAATTTCCCAAAAGAAAATTGGAATTTTGAATCCAAATTTGTGTCTTATATAAATCATTTTGAAAGAATTGGTTCCTTTTGAAAATATGATTCATCCCCAAAATTGTCCAACTAAATTTTAGGACTGGGTATGGACTCATTGTTTTTTATCTATCATAATGGTTCAATTATTGGTACATCAAAATATTTATCAATGGAGTAATATTCAAGAAACTCAACCCATGATGTCAAATTTTCCTCTATTGAGTCCAAAAAATCAATTTCCTCCGGATTTAAAGACCCTTCAACATTTCGTTGATCTTTTTTAGTTTTCCAATAACCAAACGTTAGTTATTTTGTATGTTCATGAGTTGTTTTTTGGATAAAATATTCTTTTATCAGTGATGAGGAAAGGATATCCGTAGTGGAAATGGGTTCTTCATAAGTCCCAATTCTTTGTATTTCTAATCTATGTGATGAAACTTCTAAATTCATTTTAACCATTTTTTCACAAAAATGTTCGCGATTTATTTCTGAATAAGGATTGATAGATGTTTGTACATCATTAAATTCATTATGTTTGATCTATTCAGTCATCCTCAAGAGGTATGGAAATTGACCCTTTAAACAATCAGCATCCCATTGATTGTACATCTCATCAAGTGTGGTGTATTAAATCAAAGTTTGGTCAATGAAATTATTTATGTGAGGAGATTAAAAATATTTATTTTCTATTTTATTATAGCCTTGGTCTATAAATGTGTATTTTAGATGATAATCTATTGGAGTTGATTGAAAATTGGTTTTGGGATCGATTGGACACACAGAAACAGAATGGGGAATAGAGAAGGGAAATTAGGGTGAGAATAAAGAATTTGGAGTGAGAAAAAAAATTGAGTGTCTAAGATGGCTTACATGGTCCCCAGCAACGACTCCAAAATTTGGTTTTCACCCAAATTTACCCTACATGGATAAGCGGTCGTTCTAGTACATGTAGCGGTTGAATCCATAGGGACTGATGAAGTAACCTTGAGACACTATGATTTGTTGGAGGATGGGCTCTAAAGCAGAAAATGTGGGAAAAAATTTATTGTATAACAAATTATTTAATTTAAAGAACAATTAAAAAAGGAAAATTAACTTGATCTAATATAATTAAATAATATGGGTTGGTACTAGGATGTTTCTAGGGGTGGATTGGAAGCTATTGTTTCTCAGAAGGTTTGAGATCACTAATTCAAGATGAATCGACAAAAAGAGATAATTCCACAACCTCATGCACCATTTTATTTCTTAAAAAATTACAAAGATAATCAACAATGCATTTATATGACCCATTTAATGATCACTCCATAGAATTTGATCATACTAGGACTTAGAATGTGTCGTCATTAAACATGGAAAAGACGAAGAAGAACATAACTTATGGAATGAAAATCATAAAGTAACAAATAGATTTAAAAAATAATGTACATGAAATAACATCCAACCCATATCATGAAACTCTCTAAGACCAAACCATAATGTTTTTTCCCTCCATCATTGCTATTTTATCAATGGAAGTGAGAATTATATTTAATGAAGTGGGATTGAAGAAGACAAACATTATTAAAAATGAACACTCCACCGTTGTGTGAGAAATTCACAAGTGTTGGTGCGAATAATAACAAACCATGGTTCAACGGTATCAATGTGTGAAGAAAAGGAAAATACAAAATATAGAAGAAGAATGACTTTAATTAAGATATTAAATGTAAAATAAAATCTTACATTAGGGTTATTGACGAGGCAATTACAAAATAAAAGTAGGAAATTACAATTGAAAGCAATACAATAGATGAAAGAAAAACATGGATTAAAAGAGAAATATTAGATAATAATTCCATTTAACATCATCTCCTTATAGAGGCATCTTAAGGTCATTAGAGACAACTGAACACAAAAAATTTCATCCCCATTAATTTAGAGAGTCAAAATGAGGGTGAGAAAATCAAGGTATTTGGACATTTCAATGTTGTACATAAATTTAGTCCTGATTCGTCCCCCATTTTGATGTGTGAATAATTAATTGTTGTTAGCTGAATCCGTAGGAATCGTAGTATAGACATATTCTAATAATTGTATCCTCTATTATCTATAAAAAATTCAGGCCATTCTATGCATCCGTTTGGATGTTATGATCAAAATGGTGGAAGGACTTTATGGGTGTTTGGGTCAGACCCACGATTTTAATGTAAACATCAGATCCCTTTATCATCTTAAAAATTTAACAATTAGCTCCATCCATAGTTGAATAAAATGATCCTCATATTTTTATCTTCTTTCAGTAAAAAATTATGTTTCATTGGGCTTGGTTTGTGGCCCCCACTTTTGTCTGATGGTCTTCAGACCCATTATGCTTTGTCCAACAAATTTCTTCATTCATGCTGAAAAATATCCATAATCTCTTGGGATTCATTCATCATTACTAAAAGAAAAAAATTTCTAAAAAAATTGAACAATCACATCCCAAATAAGTAACTTTATAAAATGAATATAATTTTTTGCACATGCAGATGAAATATTGGTCCCAAATTTTCATTTTAAACATGAATTGCATTTAAGAATAGAAATGAAGATAAATTTCTATAATTCAATAAAAATTATGTTTATAGACTTTGGAACACATTATTATTATGATAATAACAATTAATATTATCCGTTATTAGAGGCTAATCAATATTCACCCCTATATCCACCCTCATCTCCACTCGTGGGTATTCACTTAGAGGTTTGTATCATTAATTTATTAGGGATTTCCAAGTATGTAACACATAATCCTTGATCATTATGTTATAATTGATTAATGAAATTGATATAATATATGATCTATGTGGCACACTTTTTCATGTACATAAGATTAGAGTAATGGTTGCATCCAGAAATATATAGTGCTCCAAAAAATTGGGCAATGTTTTAGTTTCATGTGATATCCTATATGTGATTATGGAGTTAAACTTATACATTATGCGACATTTTTCACCATTTTATGATGTCATTATGGTTATCCTTGACATATGAGTGTGATTTAATTTTTAACATTATTTAAAAATTTCTGATGTTACCATTATATAACTATTATATATCATGTCTCATTATTCATATTTATGATTCTCATACCTTTTAAGTTCCACTAAAATGCCTACTATGTAACATGGAATACCTTTTACATGCTATGAATTTTTATTCCCTTATTGGATTTATAGCTCACCCATTACTTATATATGTCCAAATGATATCCAATGGTGTTATAAGAGTGATTTATAATTATGGGGATGTTATGGAGTAGTCAAAAAATGTTGATGTACCCCTATTTTATATTATTAAGTCATATACCTAATTACACGAAGACACAAGGCATTTATATCTTCTAGGTTTTATTAGGTGTGTTCTTCTTAAATAAGTCATGATAAAATAGTTAATAGATACTAAGGTTTGCGTACACAAAATTTAATGTATTTCTAAATTGGAACTCACAACCATCACTACTCATTCAATAACAATGAATATCAATGGTTTCACAACATGGTGGGAAAATATGTCCCCTAGGTAAAGCATATAATAAACACCCTAAGTGGAATCCTCGGTCTCAATCATATCAGAGGATAATCACATTTCTCATATAGTAAAACATAACACAACATTGTAATTTTTTTCATGGACTCATTGGTCTAATTAGACAAGATTCACAATAATCACTTTCAAGAAACAATATAATTCATATTACATATCTGAATCCACAGTTTAGTCCACTCACTTAACCTCTCATCAACTCCTACATTATTCATATACACCTAGAAAATCATTTCTAAGTAGAGAAGGAAGGCTCACCCAATGATTATCAAAACTATCCGGAAGGATTTATTGTATCTCAATGTTCCATGTATTTCTATTATATCAAACTATTATTTAAAATCACATTCCTCTAACAAGAGATCACATTTATAGGCATGATTTATCACATTTAGTTTTATCTCTTTTAATTTAAAACTACCATGGACCATCTATCTTAAGGGTCATATTTGAAAATAATGCCTCATAAAAATGTGTTCAACACTCCAAGATAGTGTAAATGTGATTGTCATGGATAATGGAAATTTTTCCATTTCCAAACATTATAGTTTAACAAAACAATTCATTTAATTAGAATGTTCAATATCAATTGATGATGAGATCACATATCACATGCACATATTAAAAACATCATTTAATAGTGATGTATGATCACTTTCTTAATTAATTAATTTATGTTAAAAACACCTAAAGAAATTCAAATGGAAATATAACTCCAAAAGAATAAAAATCATTGATATGAAACCATCATCTCAGGACATCATTGGGATACGCAAAAAAATTCCCCATTATAAGGTGAATATTCTAGTATTATTTATTTATTAATCACTCAAATACCTAATGGGGGAACACTAAATTATAGTAAAACACAAGATAATGAATAAATATAACAAAATACAGGATATTTCACCTTAAAATTCTAAATAAACACAATCAAAACTCCCAAAATTAAGAATTATTAAAGGAAGAAGAAAAAGTGATCCCTACTAGCCATTTCATTTGGGATAATAGAGGGAGAGTGCTTTGGGGGATTAAAATATATTATGGTTAAATATAACAATACCATTATTTTCTGAAAGGAGGCATGCAACATGTTTTTATAGACTGTATTCCAACAATTTTTTATCACTATCTTAAACCATTCCTATGAGCCTGAATCATCCAAATGGTTTTAATAACCACATTCCAAACTTGTGAATCTATAGTAAACATGAAGTAAATATTTTTGGTGAAAAATATATAACATATTTCTAACTCGGAACCAAGCCTCAAGAAAAACCTATATTTACAGGTTACCGACACGGTTTACCCTCATTGATACCCCTAAACACGGGAAAATCATTCCTTGGGTAACATGAAATTAAATTTTTTTTAAATTTAATCCTACACTATTTAGACTCACTAATGAACTCTAGATAATTTTTAGGCTTAATCATATGTAGAAAAAAATATACTTATGGGGATATAAGATTAAACACTTCAATCTGAAGATCAATTCTCAAAACATCTTCTTCTCTATATGTCAAAAATTAATATTCCCTTTGGAATTTCCAACCTCTAGGTATATAGTGTTTTATATAAATATCCATGATATATTGAGTGGATTAATATCTTTTGTTAATACAATATTTAATTTACTCAAAAACTACACCTAAAATTAAACCAAGAGAAAGATGATTACTTTTTATAAAAATTGTTTTTTGTTAACCTGTCACTTTTATTATAACATCCCAATAAAATAAATAACCTAAACTATATCCGATGAGAACCCCTACACACATTTTAATTCTAACACTATTGATGTAAGGGGTTACTGCAATAATATAACATTAATGGGTTTTGAATTATTTTAATTTATTATAAATGTAAATCCAATACTATTTATCAAAATTGTTAATTAAACTATGTGATCACATTCAAAATAGTATTAATGTTTAATTGAAATCATTAACCATATATTTATTCATTTTTATATTAATATAATAATTCACTCTCTCATATGATTGTATATAATCCACACTTTCCAATAATAAGCAATTTACTGTAAACAAAAAAATTAAATAATTATACGATTAGGAATTGTATAATCCTAGTTGATCTGTTAAGAATATTATGGACCATGTTATACACTAGGGAAAATTTCATAAGATATAGACTTAAAAATGAGTATCAACAACATTATTTTCTCACATATTTAGTCTTATTTGGATTTATAATGTCCCTTATCCAAAATTGTCTCTTTGTTAGGACATCAGTCTTTACAGTTATGAAACCACACAAGGGAGATGGGATCTCGGGTTATAAAAATCACTTTAAATAATTTTAAAGTGATAATGTAAAACCACATATATTATAAATATATATGGATAGTACATACAAAAGAAAAAGTAATATTTTATAACAAAATATCTCAAATCATCACTTACTGTAATAATTAAAATTAAAAAAAAATTAACAATACATACATGGGTAGGTCATAGCCCATGATCAATCAACATGAATTATTATTAAATATTAAATATTTAATTTTATTAAATAAAACATAGTGAATATTTTAATTATTTAATGTGTAATAACAATATTTTCAATTTACTAATGATGTATCATGTATTGCATGAAATGGTTTTATTAAATTGTTAACATTTAAAAATAGTTATAATTTTTTTAAAAAAATAATGGTTTTTATGGGCCTATGGAAGGAGAAAAAAATAATAAATTTGCATGGGTGGGGAGTTGTGGGTTAGGAAGGATCTATCCTAGCACATTCTAGATAGGACTCCCCAAGATTTGGCAAGGTTAGAGAGGTGTATTTTTTTTTATAATTTCCCTTATTTTTTGAAACAGGATGCTAATGTTATCCCCATCCACATCAAACGAAGTGGTGGGTTTTTTGGATGGTATGAACCAAAAAAAATTTTATTTAAAAAAACATTCTTCTTTATATATTATATGGTTACCCCACCACCATCACACACACATGCCTGTGAAGTACACATGCATGTGTGGGAAGAACACACATCCCTCCTCCACTTGTGTTCCCTCCCAATATTGAATTACCATGTAAATGGTATGTAGACCCTAAATGGTGATTTTTTAAACCATTGGGATCATATAGAATCTCTTTACATCGATTTGAGTTTGTTTAATCAAAATTATTGACATAAATATTTTATTAATAAATAGATCAAATGTTAAGGGACTAATGTGAATTTTATGGGCATGAGGCATGTTTTTTTTCAAAAAACATTAGGTCAGTATATGTCAGAGAAAAATACCTAACAAACTGAAATTTTGATTCATAAATGAATCATTTATTATTAGAATATTTATTTAAATAAATTAAAAAAAGCTATTCCCTTTTAATTCATGTTATTTCAAAGATCTCTCTATGTTATTGAATCATCGTAGCTTAGAGGTCATTAGATATAATATATATATATATATATATATATCATCCACATATAATATTAATTAATCGTCAAACAATATTATTGAATTTCCTGGTGATATCATGCAATAATTACGAGATTCATTATGTCTATTTCATTGATAGAATAAATAATGATCAATTCAGAATTAAAAAAATATCATATGTTGTTATTCATTTTTATTTCTTAATTTCCTTCTTGGGAGAGAATGGGGAGAGGATAAATTTTCTCTAAGTGGCCTTTAGTCGAGTATTTTGGTATAAAACTTTGTTTTATACCTTAGTTATTTTTTTAATATTAATTTAGTTCATAAAATATTTCAACATTATTAATTGATTAGTATTTCACTAAAAGAATATTTAACTATCCATAAGATTCATAAATATATCAATATTGAGAAATAATAATCATGGACTTTACCTGATGAAATAAGAACCGTTAACAATGATTGTTCCAAAAAACATCATTAATAATCCACAAATTATTAATATTCAAATTGAAAACATTTTTCACATATTCATTTATTTAAACATAAATAACATTGGTTTACCTATTTAAAAAATTCAATACATAATATTCAATACATTAATAGAATATAATTTAATTAATTTATTAAATTTCATTCAATTATTGACACTCGAACATGCATTTTCATACGTACCTGGGGCCCACTTCATCTGGAACTCCAATTTATCTAAATTAGTGTTAATTAGGGATACACCCTTTTGTATAACCCTCTAGGCCCTTATATCTTTAACAAATAATCCTACTCATAATCCAAAATAATAATATGACAACAAGTATTGAGACGTAATGAGATAAGGATAGACCATAATAGTTATAAACTCATATGTATAATGTGTAACAAAATATTTTTACCTAAAATTACCCCATAATGTAAGTTACATACATTTTATCACCATATTTTTATGATTTGTTTTTTTGAATTTATTGGAATGAATTAATTACTTTTACCATGTAAATGTAAATCATCATGACATTACCATTTCGGTAAAAGGGCCAAGGATATCATCTTCCTGTACTCAAGAATGACAAATATTATCATTGTAATTCAATCAATGTCATACCACGAATTCCACACATAACATAATCTACTTCACTATTAACCTAAATTGATATGGTTTCATAATTAATTAATGTACTTGATTAAGGATGCATATAAACAATGTCCTCGGGTTGGGAGACAAATATATATCCTTTTAAATAGAAATATCTATTGAAACCCAAAACATGTGATTTTCAAAATGAATCATAGTGGGAGCCATTGTAAAATTATAACACACCATCCCACAATAATAGATATTAAATGAACCTTATGTTATGTTCTAATTATTAGTGAAATATTTTTACTTCTTAGTAGTGGATATAGAAAATCAACTGATACAATATGATAAATATTTATATACATGATAATTGGTCATTTTTTATTAAAATTGTCTTCATTGATTAGAGTGTAGTTGAGGTTAGTCACAAGATGGTTGAATAAATATTTTTTCTTAAAAAAAATTTATAAAGGAAATCTAATTTAGAAATTTAATATTTTAAATGAATTATTTCATTTTAAGGGTAAATTAATTTAAAAAATTTTCTAGTAATTGTAATGTTTTAATATTTCTATGTGTACATTTGTCTATTATTTTATAATTTATTCCATACGAGTGAAAAAGTTTATTTAAGGGGGATTTGATTAAAATATATTTCACTAGAATTTTTAAATTTTTATATCAATTATAATTAAAAAATTTAATTATTTGAGAGTTTTAGTTTATTAGGTAGTTTTGTTCTCATCTCTAATGACAACTGTTTTCTGTTGATGATATTTTTACAAGAGGTTGAATTGTGTGTAATTAATAACTACGGGAAGAATTTCATTTAATGGTCTCAAGTGGGGTTTTTTTATCAAGAGGGAAACACTTTAAGGATATTATATCAATGATGACTCATGGACATGAATTCCAAAGTTAGGCATTCATTGGATAACTTGTCCAATAACACTTCTCACCCTGGTCGAGTGGATGTGAATTCAATCTCATCACCACATTGGGGGGGGACTATTTCCTATTTAGGGACTCTATTATAGATATTAGATAATTTTAGGAATCCTTTGTTCAATATCAACTATGAATATGTGAATCACCTGGAATTAATGATCCCTTATGAATTATCATGGTTTTAGAACCATCTGTATTGATTAATGGTTCCCCATCAATGGAGGGATCTGTTTGAATCTATGGTTCTCCATAAATGGAACCCATTTATAGTAATATAAGATATTATTTGGCGGTTTATTCTGATGATGTTGGTTTTTACCCATATGGTGAATCATTCTACTGTTTTCTATAATATAGGGAGACAAAAGATGATTTAATGTCCCGATCAGACCAATATGATGGTCTTCATATATATCCCCATGATAGGACTCATAACCCACAAAATTTGGTCCAACTTAATAGAACAAATCACATTTTATGGTTGTGAGGGAAGGATTAAACAATGATTTTTAACATAATGTTTTAAGGATGTCCAAGAAGAAGGTTCCTAAGGAATGTTTGGTGTGGGACTTATTTAAAGGTGGGATGAGGATGGGGGTTTGATCTATATTGAAGGATCGTAGAGAATTTCACTGGGGATTATGCATGGTAGTGGTCAAATTAATGTTCTTTGATCAGGTGTATTACATGATATTCATAAACCTCTATTCTAACATGATTCATTCTCTGTTTGAGAAATGCGAGGAAGTTGTTGATTTTAAGATCACATTCACTATTTTGTTCACTGGTGGATGAGGCCTGATGCCCAAAGAGAGTGGGATAGGGATCTGAGTGTTCCCACCTCCTATATTATTTTTTTACATGGGATTTTATTGTATTGGGATCTATTTGGCTATGTCATTGGGCTAAGGTAAATTGGAGCAAGAGTTCCACCTCCTACAAGAAAGGATAAGGTCATACTCTAGGAGGGATTCCATAAAATTGGTTCTAGGGGGAAGGATCACATTCCCTATCCAAGATAGAGGAATGAATAATCCACACCATCCCAACATGGAATCTAGAATTATGTGTGAGAACCCTGAGGTTGGAACCCTCACTACCCCAATAATGTAGACCTGAAGGCATTTTTAGTGTCCACATTGTTGTAGAGGTTTCAAATGTGAATCCACATTCCACAAGTATGTAGACTCGAGAGGGCGTACTAATGTGCCTAATAATATGATCATACATTTCAAGAGGATATATATGAGGGTTTAGCCCAATTTCTATGGATTAGTTCGCCGATGTTCTAATATAGGTCTCGATGAAATGGATGTGGGGAGTGATTGGAGTTGGATCAGGGAACACCCAAGGATTCCCCATTCTACATAGCATGTTCTTATGCAGGATGTGGTTCCCTCTGTATAGAATGTTTCTGTACAGGTGATGGTACTATCCATGTAGCACGATTCTACATGGGCCAAGGGTCTTCATATGTAGCTTGTTACAATGCGAGACTGGGTTCTTCCAAAAAAATATTTTCTACTGGGTGTTGAATTTCTCCCACATTGAAATTTTCTACACAAGTATGGGTTTCTCCAATGTAGAATTTGGATACATGGGGAATGGCTTCACCAATTTAGTGTTTTACTATATGGGTTGCAGGGTTGTAATGGTGGAATCTTTTTACACCTCACAAAAGGGTATATACTTTGGGGATTTAAGATCTTGGATTTTCAGATGATTTTTATTTCCTCCATGATGTTATGTGGTTGGTTTACCTATAATGAGTCGATGGATCCATATCAATTTAGGAAAGATGATTAATTTTTTTTTGTGTTTCTTAATTTCTAAACTCTTTTGTATCTCAGTTATTTGGTTCTACTCTCCCCATCATATTTTCCACATTGTTGGACATTTATAAAATAATTGAGGGACTACATACCGGCATATTCTGTTATCCATAGTGGTCCACATGGCTTCTTTTATGGGATCCTAGGAGGAAATCCTGGACTGTGAATGATTTTTTGGGAAAATAATATGTAGGGGAAGAAATCATTTTCCATCACTGGAGATGATTTTTTTCATCTGCAGTCACTGATAGTACTATAATATCCTATGAACTATTTCATTCATGGGGAAGGTTGTTATTGGGGCTGGAAATCACCCCCCATTCCTACAATTTATGTATTCTCATTTTCAAGAGGTGGTAGTGCTGCCTCTTCTGGTGAACTATTCCATTTACAAGGTGCTTCAGAAATTAGTGAAAGATCAAGTGGAGAGGTTGTATGTGAAGTGATTTGTTTATAATGGGAACAATATATCCTTCATATCTCCCTCTTGAAAATTTTTCTTCAATAATCTTATGGTTTTATTTATACCCTTTTCTGATTATAATATTATTCCCTTCTTCTTGTATAAATAATTTTCAAGAACCAACAAATATCCCCATTAATATAGGTTTGGATATAGACTAAGAGGGGGTTATTCTAATGTAGTGAGAGGTCCTATTTTTGACTAGGTTTTGTTATGCATGTGGACCTGTAAGAGGGGAAAATGCCTATAATTAAGGGTCCCAACATAATTTTCATTTACCCTATTTCTCAGTGATTTTAGTACTTCATGAACCCTCTGATTGGGTTCTCTTCCACAAAGAGTATCCTTTATATATTATCTTTCCATGAAGTAAAATTTGTATCCCCAAAATGGATACCTTTTTATTTATTCATATCAACCAAATGCTTCATGGACTGTGAATTCCATTGACCATTACTTCATTATCCAAAAATTCTCAGGCCAGTGCTTCTTAGGATTGTGGTTTGTGAACTTATAGTTCATGGGCCTAAGCTGGATACATTTTTTCATGTTCTTTCTAAATTATTAAGAATCATTTTCCAAGTTTATCTCAGAAATTTTCTATGAACCATTGTAGGAAAAAATGATCGAATATCTATGTTGATGAGCACGATTGGGATTAGAATAGATAAGGATGAGAATGTTGAATGAAATCATTGATTTTAGATACTCCCTCAAGATGGTGTCCTGAAGAACCTTCTTTCATGAAAGATTCCAAAATACACATTATCTAGTCGAATGCCACTTTATAACTTCAAAATTCAAGAGGATTCTCCCCTTCCACTAGTGGATAAAAATTTCATATACTCTTGGTTGGAGACATTCTGAGATCATTCCCAAGTGAAAATATCTACTACAAGTAAGATGATTTCTATTTCATTTCATGGGATGATATTTTTTTCAATGGTTCTACAAGGACTCAATGTAATCAACATAATCATGAAAAATTATTACCATTACCAATTTGAGATTATCCATGCATATTCAACCTATCACGAGGAAATCCTAATATGTGTGGTGCTTCATGTTGGCCTTGAGATCTGGTGGGAGCTTCTCTGATGAATGGGATTGGGAACTCTAGGTGCACTATAATTAAATTGAATTTCCTGAACAATTACATGTCATCGGGTTATTGCATGTGGTATGGGTATATTAGTTTTTCTTTTATTCACCAACCAGGACATTTCAAGAATTGATCAGTCACTAGTTTTCTAGAACCAATACTTTCCACCTCTCGTATGGTGAAGTTTGGATTAGTTTATGAGATGTATACAAGATTGGGGGAATCCCCATTGTTGGAATATTAATGATGAATTTCTTATTTCATCCAATACTTGGGAAAAAAATAAGCATGTATATACATTTTCAACAGACTTGTTGACTGTTGAAGTGGAATTTCATGGTCATACCCTCCACACTCGCACACTCATCCCATTCAATGATTGTATGAGGCTATTTTTCCAAGTTCCTTTTCTGAGTCTGAATGCTCACCAAAGTAGGAATCATTGAACTCAACAATCATGACCCATTTCGGGTTTGTACTAGGCTATTATTGAAGGATTTCATGATACCATGTCAGGATAAAAAATATTTTAAGAAATATCTCATAAATTCAATCTAGAAGGATTATATACTCCGTTCCTAAGTGTGTGGCTCTTCTAATCTCATGATTCCTATACCAGTGTCAATGATTTCTCCCGGATTATGGATTCTAAACTAGTTGAGGGACAACCCATAATGGTGAAGCAACTATGTAGGAATTATCTGACATCATCTATCATTGATATGGTTGTATGGTTGTATTAGTGGATGGGGTAACCATCTTGGAATTGTTTACTTCAAATAGATTTTCATGAAAATTTGGATGTATGTAGAAGGTAGAATATTTTCCTATTAATTGGATTCAAGAGTCACATATAGTCATCATTTTAATGCTATGGATGATGAGGATGACCTGAGAATATGGAATGGCCATATCCTTACATTATGCCAAACCTCCCATTAATATATCAGAAGATTAGACCAGAACTGTGGATGAAATATTATACTGGTGGGAAACTAGGGAAGGAAATTTGAAAGGTGCATAAACCTCTGGTATCTCCCAATTCAGTGGCTAAAACAACTTCCATGTCCGTTTCAAGGGGATAATACCTCATATCCAAGTGTTCTATGTGCATCAGAGGAGCATCTCCCTCCACTTCCACCTTATTGAATGTGGAGAAGATCTGATATTTTTAACTTGCGTTGGAAGAATCCTTGCAATATCCAATCCCAGTGGAACAACCATTGGTAATCCACCAACTGATATTGTGCCAATTAGTCTAGTTTGTGAAAATATATAGGAGGTGGTGATGGAATATTTTACCACTATGGAGTAATTTTATAATATAAAACTCTCTATTGTGGTGAACATTTCTAACGATATACCCACGGTAGTGACTGATGAGTATTCGGATCCCAGTGTCGCCATTAAAGACCTGGAATTGTGAATATGGTCTTGGAATGAAATTTGTAGTGTCATGACAGAGAAAACCTATAATAAATGTTTGAAAGTACATGAAGCCTTTGCAAACTTTTCATTGTCCTAGACAAAGTTAGGATAAATTACCACCACCAGTATAACGTTATTCACAATATCTTCCTTACTCAAGGAGACTTTGTTGATTGTGAATGTGACATTACTCAGGTTATTGTTATCTGTCATTACGAGGAATCCATGTGAGATATTAAAATTGAACTACATCAATTTATTAATAAATTTGCAAGATATTATGACCATGAGGTCACATGGACTATTTGGTCATATTAATGTGAGCCTCCTGTGACTATGTTAAAGGCATAGTTATCATAAACAACTAAATATTTTGAAGCCATAAAAAATATGGTTCCAGATCTCTGGGCCATCATTAAATTGATGCTCTCAAAATATGAAACAATATCTTGGAAAGTAAACAATTTGGAATATAACATTAATGGTTCACCCAAGGATATTATACATTTGTTGAATAAACAAAGACAAGAATTATTGTATCCACTTCGACTATTCTGTTATTTTTTTCTATTTTTTTAGAATTTGGGAGACTCTATAAGATGTGGATTCTCCTCTATTATAATTTAATAATATGAAGAAAAAAATTCCTTCCAATTATAATTTTTATTTTTTCCTTATTTTACAATTAATCACAATTACTCATATTTTAAAATATAATATCCACTAGATACAAATTTAATCACACCTGGGATAACCAAATTTTCCAGATTATTTAATGCTCTAATTTTTTCTCGATCTGAGGGACTCAGTGAGTGTGGTTTTGACATTTAATAGGGTTACATGGAAAACCCAAAAACACTATGTCCTTTCTATTGTTTCCCTAATTGTTTCATATTTCCACTATTATGTGTGCATTGATAGAATAGATTGGATTTTTATTTTTCCACCCTTTGTGTATTTTGATGATTTTGAGTTTTATGTCACATTAAATTTTTTTTGCACAATTGTTTCCAAACCCTACAAAGAATAGGTTTAGTGAGCGGGTAATTGACATTTACCTAGAGTTCATTTTAATGGTTTTCCACCTAGTGTATTTTTATCTTCTTTTTGTGGGGATTTTAGACTCTTTCAAATTGGACTAAGGCCAATGATGTTTCAAGAAAAATAGAATTGACTATGAATTATAGGGAGATGGTCCCAATATGTATTATTCACCGATAATGTCCTAATATATTTCAAACTAGAAGATTGTATTTTCATGATCATTATTTTATGATTTTTATATTTGATACATGATATGGTTCAAGTATATGGGGAGTAATTTTAATAATGGTTTCTAACACGATGTTGTCATGGTGTACAGTGGAAGAAGAAGACTATCTGGGGGATGAATTTTTCATTGGGTTACAGGCCCTTTTGCAGGAAACTTATAAATAGATTACTACAATGTGATTTTGCATATTCAAACAAAGGTTCCCACGACACACAATCCCTCCATTTTTTTGCCATTTAAATATTTAAAATTCATATTTTTCATGACTAAAAGCTTGTCTCTTCAAGGGAATGATGTCTGGAAATTACAAGGGAATCACTATTGGAACTTGTCCCGAATGAGGAACTACTCCTACAAAAGTTTTTCTCATGTAATGAAAGTCTATAGAATGGGGTAGTTTAATTTCATGAAACTAGGATGTGGACCATGTAGTTTAATTTCATAAAATAATTATTTTTGAGGGATATATATTATATACATTTAGCTTCAACTGAGGGATAAATGATTTTCCCTTATCATGGTAATGTATTCAATAATGTTCCATCATTCTCATGACTGAAGGGGAAAGGGTGTAATCTATAATATATGGGATTTTAATATAAGCTGTGATATGGGATCAAAACACCATTGGGGAATATGATAATAATGAAATACTATCATTGGGAGAAATTTTACATTTTATTATATGCCGCTTTTATGGATGACTTATAAATATCAAACATGGGAATATTATGTATAGTCAAAAAAGGTATCTTTAAGTCACTGACCCTCAATTTCTGATAGACAAGGAGATTTATAGGCATTCGCACCTACCCATACATATACTTTGGTCTGTGAAAATATAGTTCCTAAACATGAAACGAGAATTTCATGTCAAAATTTCCTAGGAATTCATAGAAAAATGTTCCTTACATTGGTCTGAACCACACAAGGAAACAATATTTATATTTGATTATTATGGTTGGACCTATGAAACATGTTCATGGTGTCATTACATATCTCAACAAAATGAGAATATATCCTTACATATTTCTTGGATGGATTCCACACACATCTATCCAACTCTCATCTGGGAAAGCGGAGTTTTCATCTACATATGTGCTCAAAAATGGAGTGTAGAACATATTAGACTGTCCAGGAATATCCATCTCATTTATTAGAGTCATGGATTTTCTGGGGTTGGGACCAGGATATAAGATCCATGTGTCACTATATATGACTTCAAATAATGAACCAAGACATGTATAGTTTTATAGGGTTCCGAGTAAAGGTATCACCCATACATGGGGAAAGTGAATTTTTAACATTTGATGTAGATGGACCTAGAACTCTGGATTTGAGTGTCCCTATCTATCTCATTATTGTGAGAATAAAGACACATGTAGTTCAGAACATTATATAGTTTTAGTGTCTAAAATATCTTGTGTAGGTATAGTCATACATAGAATAGGTGATAGATTTCTATATCAGGGTTAGACTCGGTATTTAAGATTCAATAATCATTGTGTATCTTATGATGGAATGAATCATGGAAGTAACAGTTCAAGGAATATTGTAAATTAATTTCAGGTGAATAGAAAATAATCCTTGAAGTTTAATATTCTGCGGTTTGGAAGAAATGTGGTCTTGTAGTTTTATGTCATACGGTGGAGAATATATTTCATAAAAATCATTATTAATAGGATTCTTATCAAGTTGGGATTCATTTAAATTTCATAGATATGATGGGGAAGGAATGTGTAAACCATTATTCAAGGGTTTTTTTGGATCCTGTGAAATTATATGGAGTGAAAATACCATTAAGGATTATAGAGATAGAATAGGCCTCTCTTATGGATGAATTTTTATTCTCTTTGAAGAACAATTATTGTAGGTGACTTAGGAAAATCCAAAAGGGGAATATTATGTATACTCAAAAAAAGGACACCACAAGACACTACCCCTCAATTTATGATGTATATAGAATGTTTATAATGACAAAACATTTCATGAGTCAAATAGTATGATGATTGGGAGAAATGTTTTTAGCAACATAAGAAACCATCATTCCACCATTGAACATTGAGTGTAAATTTATGAACATAGATCCAACTCATATATAAGGATCATTTCTATTTCCTTGATATATCCCTTCCGGAGGAACCTATATTGAGAGGTGTTCCAAAGATCATTGTGTTTTCATAGAATATGGGGAAACATTCCTTTTGTTTTAAATAATGTCTATAACTATGATATATGACTTAGGATTCACAATGTACATTTAAAAATGAGAATAAATCAAGATGTAGTTCCTCAACTATCTTTGTGTGCAAGCATTACCCGCACATCAAGAGGCGACATTTTTCCTTTTGATTATTTTGATTATTGTAGATAGACTGTGTGTTGTAGACTTGGGCATCACTATATATCCCAGAGTGATATAAATGAATCCACATATAGTTCTGGGACCCCATGTAGTTTAATTCCGTGCGTTGAAGATAAAGGTAGCCGAACATGAAGTAAGGGGAATGTTTTGGGTGGATAGAAAATCAGGTATTTGATTTTAACTACGCATCCCGCGTGGGAAAGAATCAAGCCACACATTGTTCTTTAAGGGAACTCTATATGATGGTTTAAAACATACATAGATAGGTAACTCTTATTGTATTTTGTGGCTTGGCCTAGGACATGTGGTTTAGGAATCACCACATATCCCAAAGAATGATAAAAAAACCATACATTATTCTTTATATGCTTCCCTACATAGATATGATTTATGTATTTGGAGAAGAAATTTTTCTTGATGTGGACCAGTAAATAGGAATTTCTTCGGAATCCACTACATTGATTTAGTTTTCATGAAGGGGAGGGGATAGTACTTGTATTTCATGGACCACCCTAGGAAATGAGTTCTAAGAGTAACTATATATCCCATATAATGGAAATCGAGCCACTTGTAGTTCAAGATAACTATACATGTTAACATATTATTGTTAGGATGGGGGTAACTCGATATAACAAAAGAATAATTGTAGTTGGGATTATGAATTGAGATATGTGCGTCAATATGTATCTTACAAAGGTAGGAATTAAGCCAAACATAGTTCATGATTAAAATAACCCTAGGTAGTTCAGGCCAGTACGAAGTTAGTGGGTTTCTATTATAATTTTGGTGTGCCTAGACCACGACTTAAAATCTTGGACTTGCTATGATGAAAATAATCAATCCATACATAGTTATGAATTTGGTATTCTAGATGACTGATGTTGGTGGAAATGTACTCATGGGTGAGAAAATTAGGTTTCTATATAGTTTTACATCGTATCCCAAGATCAGTAGTGTCATGTAGTTTATTTTCTTATGAAATGGACATTGTACCATAAAAATTTGACATCATTCAGTTAGAATGGTTCTGTCTTCTAGTTTTTGAAAGAATGAATTGGAATAGTAGTGATAAAAATAATACTGATGTGAGGAGATACTTTGATCCCAATAGATGGTAAAAAATCATCGTATTAATGAAGGAAATTTTTTGGATGAGCATAAGGGAAGTGGTTTTGGAGTCACTACATGTCCTATGATTCCAGGAATCAGGACATGCCTATTTCAGAATGGGAATGCCATACACAGTTCTAACCTATACACAGAGGTAACACTTTTCTTGTTTTTAGGCTACGCCTAAGATATTATGTCTCGGCTTCACTAAATAACCTATGATGAGAGGAATCAAGACATAGGTAGTTCTTGAAAAAGATACTCCATATATGGATTTCACTCCCATTCATGTACTAGGAAATTTTCTATTCCTCCCAAATAGATCAATCTCATGTTTTTTGAATCTTTAATTCAAATGATGATTCCCATGAATTTCAACATATCATGGAAAGATAACAACACTTGTGTGTAAAATCCTCTCTGGTGAGGGAACTGAAGCATCTAACGATCACCGGGAGGTATTCCATGTCATAGCATGGGGTAAATATCATCTATTATATGTTTAGAAGGAATCATGGACATATTCAAGATGGTATTGTTGTTTAACATCATGAATTGAGGACATTAATTCTTAGTTTACATTTATAGAGTTTCGACCAATGGGTGTGCACTACAATTTTTTTATGTATAATGTGGGGGAAGAATAATGTTTTCATAAATGAAAATAATGGGGTCCCACACACAAATTACACATTCTTGAGGATGAATTAATACTATTTTATGTCATGATGATTAAACATGGGATTATATTTTAAGGGCATGTAATATATAGAGAGTGAAGGATGCTTCCCAAAATTGGTATACATGGCTTACTGCAGTAATGGACCCCACATGAATGAGGTTTTAGGAGGCTCTATTACACACTACACTTTCCCAGGAAGTATTTAACATATTTTAAATACATTATTCTAGTCCTATGATTCCTAGTTTATGGTCATGGGGTTCAGACCATTTCAAACCATTTAAATTCATGTTACATAGGCCAAATGCATAATTTTTACATTGTGTGTCTGTGATGTAGACACATATTTTATCTTCATGTAGGTGGGATGCTACTATGTGACTCATAAGGTCATGCATAGGGGACCAAAAATTCTACATTATTTATCATCATGAAACTAAAATTATGAACCCTAATTTTTAATATAATTTGGTAAGGGCATTGTAACATGCGGTTTAATGTCTTATCATATTGAAAATATACAATGCAGTTTAATATGATGTGATCAAAATGATGTAACTTGCAGTTTAACATCATGTGATCAATAGGGTGTATGTATTTTTATGAAAAGAAGAAATTCTTCAAGATCTATGCATTTTTAGGTGTCTCGGTAAGCTATTTTTTCATCAAAATTAGAGAATAATCTCCATTGGAGTGGACCATATGTATGTTCTAAGGTCCCAGCAAATTTGTCTCTAATTTTGGAGGTTTAATAGCATGCATCATTAGAGTCCTAATTACCAACACCATATCTCCTTTGAGGAATGATTGAAGGTGAACATTTTTTAAATGATCACACGATATGATTGTGGTGGATTTCCAAATGATGCAAGGTATGTAATATTTTTTCATCCATCCTCTATAATGCATCCAACCATTTATAGGATTTCTCATTTGTGGATAATTGATAATATATGATAATACAAAGAAAGGTAAATTGAACCTCAATGGGAATAACCACCTCTTTCCCATATGCTATTGTGTATGGGGTCTCCTATGGGGAAGTACGGGTCATGGTTTGATAATCCCACAAGGAATGTAGGTCTTTTCCATGTAGGAATATTTATCCTTATCTACCATATTCTAGAGTATATATTATAGGTCCATGTTTAGGCCTCTATCTATTCATTATCCACTACAAGGTATCATTATTAATATTTGGACCTGATGTCATACTAAGGATATATATTCTCGAATTCAGTAAAACATGAACTGGTCCAATATTCTATCAGTGTTGAATAAGGGACACCAAATATTGTAATGATGTTGTATTTTATGAAACTAAAAATGTTCAATGTTGTGTCTTGTTTAAGGGGTATATCTCTTTCCCATTTCAATAATAATTCGATTGTAGAAATAATATACTTGAACTACATGGCCATAGGGGGAGGTTATGGTCCCACAAAATCCATTTCCCCAAAGAAATATTTAAAGGATTAGTTTTCCACGTGAGTAAATGTTGGGGGTTGGTGAATGAAGATGGCATAAACTTTCAATGAATGGAACTTTTTTTATGAATTTTATACAGTCCTTTATTAGATTGTGCTAGTATTATCCAATAATTGTTATTTTATTCGGAAGCATGAGTCCTGACTAGTGATCCCCATAGGCTCTAGTGTGAACATCCTTCATGACAGATATTATATCTTCTTCATCAATGCACCTAAGAAATACCACATAAATGGTGAATTTATGGATTACCTTTTTCTTATTTTTTTAATCATATAGAACCAGATTAATTACACATCTTAGATTTTTTTTCTCTTGTCCATCTAATGTGGGAGCTATCCCTTTAGAAGGTAGTACACAATTGTGTTCATCCAGTCAATGGTAGGACTGTATGGTTTGTGGATAGGGATAATCTCATAGATCTATTCCATGTTGTTTTTAACTAATGGTGTGACCATATGGTGGTCTTCAATGTTGATGAATGTATCATCTTGGTCTCAATCCGGTAGATATAAAGCAACATTTTCTAGTGCATCATCATGGGAATTCTCTGACTATAGGAAATGATTCAATTTTTATTCCCAAGGGAATTATTCTATGAGTCCCCATATGTGGTTTAGTAGGGGATTATCTCTTCCTTTTTGACAGCGTAATCATCATTAACCAGCTTAGTTAATATTTCTGAAACACCTTTTCTCCTTATGTGACTAACTTATCCCTAGTATTCTATCTCTATCCATATAATGAGACCCTGATATTCTACATTATTTTTAATGTGTTTCCCAAACTACAGGAATGATTAGGCATGACTTATTTTTCTGGATATATGAAGAAGACTCACAATCCAACATTGTTGAACATGGTCTCCTCCATCCTCTTTCATGAAAAACATCTAAAATAACTGTCAAAATAAATTTCCCTATTTTTTCCCTCTTAAATTTTGAAAACCAAATCATTGGGTAGTTCTGTATCCAATGAAGTCATTTCTACTATGGGTGATGTTGTAGGAAAAAAGATAATCCCGAACCATTAACAATATTCAAAGGCATGAAAAAAATGTCAAACTACTGTAGGATGACCACCAACCATGACAAAAATCAAATCAAAATCAGATGGTTGTTAATTTATTTCAGTGGGTCTCTACAATTGGCAAAATAAAGAAAATGATTTCAAAGGTAGTGGCTCAATTTTTGGACTAAAAGTATTACTGCCAGAAAGATCTTCATGATATGAGAGTAGAATGTCTAAGAACTTATCATGGTTTGGCTATGATATTAAATAATTTTTCCACTACCAATGTCATTCTTTTGGGTAAGTATGGTGCTCAGTGATCTCTCTAATAATTTCACATACAAAATAAGTGGCCTTCCTTTGATGGGAAAATCTACATTGATGGGATTAAAATATATTTATTGATTCAATAAAATAATTTCTAAAAATAATCATTCCGCTGATATGAAACCCTTTTTTCATCAACATGGTGAAAGGAAATCATTTTCTTGCAAAGTTGGATTTGAAGCATTAGATTTAATCTAATTATACATAGTGTAATCTATAATATATGACGTTTAACAATGTGACATGCCAAGGATAACATTTTTATTCTCAGGGATCATTTTGATACCACGATGGAACACAATTAATCCATGAACATTCCATCAGTTAATGCTGAAAGAACATATTATGTGGTTCATTTTTAGGCACTGTTGTCATAATTTTTTGAAGATTGTTCAAGGGTTTCCAGGTGCCACAAACATTGTTCATATTTGACCACCAGGACATTTACAAAGCATTTAATAAACATTCCAATGATTGGTTTGATGATCAAATTCATGTAATGTTGGTTTGTAGAGTTATCATTCTTCAATCCAAAGGGTATCACCTGATAGAAAAAACTTCACAGGGGGGGGGGTGCTGAAGGTGGTGGATTCATCATCTTCTTGGGCTATTCATAATATATATCATCCAAAATAGTTTTCCATTATATATAGGTCTAAATATCCTTAGGATTTATCAATCCACAATTATATGATGGGATTTGGGAATAATTCTTTGAGAAATGTTGGTAGAGATCCCTAAAATCGATATAGACTATAATTTTTCCAATTTTTCTTATAGAAGTGGATGATATTGGAAATCCTATTGGGATATTGGACCACCCAAAATATGTTATATCTGATGATCTTGTAAACATTAGCCTCAATTAAATAATCATGTGTCAGTTACATCCTTCTGGACACTTTTTTATATCCCCAGTGGCCCATTGGAAGTCCCAGGTTGTGAGTGGCCACCTCGGGATCTAATACTAACATTTCTATGTAATTCTTGGTGAATGAATCCCGATGATACTTATAGAAGATGGTATATACCAATTCCTTTTCAGAATACATGGATTTACTAATCATGTATGGTCATTATTATTCTTTATAACTATATTTATTTCCATGATCTCATCAATAGTTGTAAATATGCCCTCCTCAAATGCTAGAGGGGAATCCCTAAATCCATATTCCTCTTCTTCAAATAGTTAATCTTATTATTATTATTCCATAGGGGGAGGATGTATTGGGATAAGTTATATGGAGCCTATGTAGGATTCAATATCTTGATATTTTAAAGTTGATTTGACTTTCTCTGACCCAACAATCAGTATGGAATTAAAATATATCTCTGGAGATTATAGATATTGGGATGGAGAAGGAGAATCTTAATAATTTTTGTGTGATGAGATGACATCTTCATCCTCAACTATTGAGGCAGGTATTTCTTAGAGATCTTAGGGTTTAATGAAGGAAATTTTATTTGATCTTTCCCCATTGTATGGGGAGTTAGAAAAAACTTCAACACAATTAGAATTGGTGGTTATGACTAAAATCATGAACACCACTGAATAATTTTTTAATCATGAACCCAAATACTCAATTATATTGATGGGTAACAAATATTATTCCCCATGAAATTGGAAGGGGTCATATGGGATCATTTTTTGATAGATAAGGGTGGTGAACCAGATAACACAATCAACAAAGTGTTTTTTCCCTTCTCTTAAAATAATCCTAAAATTATATAGTGTTCTTAGAATGATATTGATGGGAAATTATCAGGGTGAAACATCAAAAAAAATTCATTAATGATTAATTTGAAGAATTGATGGCATTATGAGGGAATTTTTGCTTTTTAATGAAACCAGGGCCTTCATAGTAATACATTGATGGGAATGTTCCGCTAAACTACCCGAAATTGTATTTCTTTTATGAGGTTTCCAAACTGAGCCTTGATATTTATTTATTCTAATGGATTCATATCACCTTTAGCATAGTCCTAAAGTGTTATGGAAGATGGAACTAGGTTTTCCTTGATGCAACCTAGCAGGTTAAGTGTTTTTACTACATTGTCGTTATCCCCAGATCAACTTTTTAGGGAGAAATTTCCATCATCGACGCCATTTATAATGCCAGAAATATACAAGGGTCGGATCTATCCATGTATAATGGTATCACCATCATGATCTATAAAAGATATAAATGAATGAAAATTTAAATTTTTGGATTCTGTTTGATAGACCATAGAAAATACAACATCATCTTCAAACTCACAGGGGATTAGAAAACTTTTATGTGTTATTCCCTGAGCTATTTTGACAATATCAAGGCATCGAAGATTGATAGTTTTTCTAGTACCATGGATAATTGTTTTAGGATTTAATACATTTGTTCTAAATCCCATATCATCTAAATTTTGGGATTCTCATTCACTAGAACAGTAGGGGATTTATAATTTTATGTAAATTGAACAGATCA
Organism: Viscum album; assembly: GCA_963277665.1. Lineage (NCBI taxonomy): Eukaryota > Viridiplantae > Streptophyta > Magnoliopsida > Santalales > Viscaceae > Viscum > Viscum album. The sequence goes on along the minus strand of OY728121.1, from coordinate 1,185,554,609 downwards.
CAAAACACGAGTTCGAAGTATGTTGGTCATTAAGGGATGGGTCAGGTTGGTTTTCCTATCGGTTAAGGGTTATCTAAAACCTATTCCTATACGGATTCATATTTCGGTGTGATAGAGTTAGTGTGGATTGTTTTAAAAAACAATATGATTTTAATGATTTTGAAGAACTCACTGAAGGTATCTTCCAAATTTTTCGATTTATTTATTGTATGAGTACAGATGTGGATAAAATTCACATTCCTTCAATTATTGTTCCTTCCATAGTATCCTAAGATCATACATCTTCTTCCCATATCTCCCCAATTACATGTGGGGAACATGGGTTCATAGACATACTAATCATCAAATAAGGGGTCCATTAATTTAATTAAATTAATTGAACCAAATATAAAATCCTCATCTGATGATGACATTCTCTGACTCGCCGTTTATGATGGTGTCATTCGGTGGGTCAAAGCATGTTGTCTCAAATACGATGGCATAAAATCTAAGAGTTTAAAATCCAAAATTTCCATTGAAATAGGTTCTTCAACCTACTCTTCCTCCTAGTATTTATGGATAGAAAAAGTTTTGGAAGTCCATCCCTTAGAGGTTTTTGTGGATGATGATATAACATATGTTTTAGTGGAATAGGCTTGTTTCAACTGTACCTGGAGAATACGTTGAGTTTATTTTATTTTGTTCTGATTCATCCAACTAAAAAGCTTCTACACCAATATTCATATCACATCTTTACACTCACCTCCTTCCATGTGGAAGTGGAAAAAAATTCCCGGCTTATACCAGTGGACTCCCCAATTTCACCATCCTAGAATCAACCATTTTTTGTAGGACGACATTTAAGATGAAGTATTACTAAATTGGGTGTCTCAATTTCAATTTAAAGGAGTAATAACATAACTAGTCATTGAGACCTAATTTTGTGCCCCCTTTAGGCTCTAGTAAGTGAATTAATCCATTGTTCAATGTAGCTATAAAATAGTCACATACTTCATCATCTCTCTATGAGGAAACAATCATTTATTCTCTCCACAAATTGATTTTTCTAAGGAACCCTTAACATGTTACATGATGGGTGGGTTTCAATTTATTCTCATGGGATGTTAAATGATACAGTGTATGAATTGGAGCTAGAGTAGTTGTGGAGGCTGAAATAAGTGTGAAGGATTCCACCTCCACCTTTCATGCACTTTTTCCTAGAATTGGTGGATTTATCCAAGATATAATATTTGTTTTCTATTTTGATTCTTCCATTCATTGGGTAATGAGGTATTATTCCAAAAACACAATTATATATTTCAATTGGATGATTGGAATTCGAAGCTCGTTATGTAGGTAATTAATGTAAAAAAGAATTTATATCCTCATAGGAAAGTGGTTAGTTGACATATTAGGACTTAAAATTATATATGGAAATGAAATCCCATTCTCTATAATTTTATCAATATTTAAAATTCAATAGCTCGGTGATTGTTATCTTCTACAGTGTTGAGCTGATTTAAAAGTGCAAATTCTGAGATCCTCCCATCCTCTTATTAAAAGATATAGAAAACTAGTATTCCATGTCAATAATGTCCCATGCAAGATCCACAAAAAGTATATATGTTTCACTAATTCTGGTTGATAGTGTGTTACCATCATGGGATCACAAAGAAAAACATAGTGTGTTAGATTTTGTTTCATGTAACCTTAGCCATTGAATAACGGAATTGTAGGACACTCAATATTTAGAGGTGGTGGAGATGATTCATAAACAATATAGGTAAGGCTTTCATTTTGTCTTCATTGGGGCACACCACCCATTGATGACTTCCAATCGATCTTCTAATGACTCGATGGTGTTGATAATCCCTTAATGATTATTCGGTAGAGCATGAAGATAGATTGGTGCATCCATGGGTAGTATGTGATGTGTATATTCTTCCACTATTTTATGCAGATATCTAGAAAAAGGTATATTTTTTGGATTTTCATGAACCCACACCAGTTTCCACTTTAATGGAGGGAAATCAAGATATTAATCTATGGCGGGGTTTAGGTACCGCAATGGTCTCGGTGTAGAGTTTGGTGGAAGTCATGGCCCTGCTTATATCATCATGATAAATCGACATGGCTGATGTAAACCTACGAAAAGAGTTCAATGAGGTTATTCCCTGAGGTAATATTCAATTTTACTTCTACATAAGAGAAACTCAGCATTGGCCCATTTTAAATCTTTCATTTATTCCCTATACTGACTAAATAATTCATCATGTTTAGTGAGATCATCCTCATTATGTGGAAGAGGATGATTTTATGACATGTTACCATAAATGTTATAAAGGAATCTCTAAGGTGGAGAAAAGGGGGATCAAATGGGGGAGATCCCAAATTCAGGGTGATTTTCTAGTTCTAATCACATACACCCTCTTTCTCAGTGTGGACTATATTCTGGGTGGAACACTCCAACAGGAGGAAATCCTCCAATTCTATAAATATTTCTAGAATACTCAATTCTTGAATCTCATTCCAAATTTTTTATAATTGTCTTGTATTTTTTGTTTTTTGCAAGAATGAAGTATAAAATGTTCGCTGATTCAAAATTCATTGTGGACATTGCAGTGGCTACTAAATGATAAGAAATCATTCTGTATCATTTTTTAGACCTCTCCCTTCCTTTTTCTAATCCTCTTCTTTCTCCTTGGAAAAGGGTGAATTTGAGGGACCTCTATGATACCTAGTAATACTCCACCCCTATGGGGTTTATTCTTCAAAAAAATGAGACATATTTGGATACCTTATCTATTTTCATCCTCCCTAGATGGTAAATGTCTGATTTCCAATGAGGGGTGGTTATGGTAGATATTATCCCATTTATATGGGCTAGTGTTGCTTCTATTTTTTTATTACCATGCCATAGTATGAATTTTTTGATCTTATGGGGGAATTTGGTGGTTAAAAATCTCCCATAACTACACAATATATATGATCCCATACTATTTTTTTGATGCTACTATTTGTTCTCTCGTGATCTCCAGCATCCTTGTTAGAGCGTGAACCGAATATAGTGTCGAGTCTACACACAAACATCATGATTCAAAGGAAATTAGAAATGCATAATGATTGGTTTCACTTAATCAAGATGCATATTGAATGTTTTCTATTTTCCAGTTTAATATTTTTTTAGATTGATTTATAAATTATGTATTTATACTTTTTATTCTTACTCATGTATTGTTCATGTTGATGTTGACATTTTTTATAATTTGGGGTTTTTATTAATAACTACATTTGAATAATGAAATTATACGAATTTATTTCCATTGGGTTCTTCTGAACATGGATTGAGGTGAAATTATATGATCCATGTTCTCCCCATCCCCAAATATGAACACCAAATAGGGTATCAAAAATTAGAATATGTAACATATGGAATGCATTGATTCATGCTAATTGATGATTGTCATGTTTGTTCTCTGATTGTGGTCATCAAATAGAAGGAAGGGATTATAAATTTATTTGATGATGAATATCTCCCAACACATTGACATTGTAATCATATTCATCCTAAGGAAAATGAATTTTTTTAGGTGATGTATATTTTTTCCAATGATTCAGATTGATGTTATGTATTCATTCTTTTGGATATGCATATGGAATATCAAAATGTGAAGTGGATGTGGACCAAAACTGATATGTATGTCATCCATGAACAATTAAATTATCATGAGAATGATATTATTATATTGTAAGGAAAGATACTCCTATCTAATTTTCTGCCAATAAGATAATTTCTTGACTGTTTTGGAAAATGTAGTGGGGCTAGCCGGGGTCTCATTAGTTTGGGATTTATCTTGGGGTAAGAGGATGAGAATTGTCTTGGGATATATCCTCATTGAGAAAGTATGAAACTTGTTATTGATAGTGTCTCTAAGATATATGAATGCATATTTCCAAGATCCCATAATATGAGGTATTTCTTGTTTTTGATTTTTAAATAGGAGGACCTTGCTTCTAATATAAAATGATACTATGGGGAGGACCTTCATAGTGGGTACTATCATAGAGAGGACTAACTACATAGCTCCATGTTAGACTGAAGGGATATATTCAATATTTTATACCCTATGGATGACCTTTAGGGAAGATGATGATAAGTGGAGGTCCTTCTTAGTGAAACAAGGTGTCACTTTGCAGAGGAACTTCACAGTGAATGCCATCGCGGTGGGGATTACAATCATAGCTCGATGTCTGACTGTAAGAAGAATTTTTGTAGTTTATATGCTAGGGAGGAACTCAAGGAGAAATATATCAAGGTGGTGACATTATTTCAATTTTATATTTAGGCCATGATGAGGGCAACCATTAATTTCATCAAGATATAGGCTCTCAAGATCGATCAGCTTATTCACATAATGGAACCCTCCTTGGACTATGCTCTGGTGAGGGTCTATGGATCTTATGGTAATAATTTTGTGAAGAAGAACTTATCAACTGCTTCTACCCCTTTCATAATTAATTAATGGATATGAATGATCCTGATCAACAATAGATAGATGTTTAATGGCTTCAGAAACTCTAGCTTCTGATATTGTAGGATTATGAGTTTTCTCTTCATTTTCTAATACCAATTGGCCAGATTTCTTTTTTAGTATCTATATTTCAAGAAACTAGGGTTTCATTTCATAATTTATGTCCTTTACATATATATTCCTATTCAAGTGTATCCCATGGTGCTACTAGGAAGCACCAATAATAATCCAAAATTTTTTAAGGGATATATGTATTCCCTTCAGTGGCCACTAAAGTGGAATGGTGTCCCCCGATTGGAACATGTCTTTCTACCTGGTCCTATTGTCAATTTATCACAAAACATTTTCAACTAATCTATGGAAAGGGATTAGGGATTCATGTATTCTCCTAAGTGACCAACCTATTTTTTGTATGATTCACCCCCTTAGAGAGGCGAGGTTGTGGGATTGAATCCTTTATGTCACTATGGATGTGATCCCATCCTAGAAATTATATAGGATATGATAAAGGAATGATATATAATCATCCATAAATTATAATATTTGTTGAGAAACAAACATGGAGGGAACATGAATATATTCCCATTATAGTGTTGGAACATGAAGATGTGTCTGCTATGTTGGGGAGGAGATATGAATCTATCCCTAGTTTATATTGAGATATGCCAACTAAAATTTTCAATTGAAAACATATTTGATTGATAGGATATATATTCATCTATAAAAATTATCATATGCTTGTGGGTTCTCACAATATTTTGATAGGGGGCATAATAGAGATGAGCATGAATTTGTGTCTGCTCCAAATTTTCCACCATATTTTACTAATGAGATTCATATTTTCATGATGGAATTATTATTGTATCATTTTATATCATAAATGGATTATGCGATGGATATGTATCCATAATAATTTTCACCTTCTCGTAGTAGGTTATCAAGGTATTTGACTGATGGGATTTATATACATTATCAAGGATTTGCATTTTCTTGTAATTTTGCACCATATTTTCATGGAAGGGTTGGCATTTATTAGCATAAATATATGTATTCTCATCAATTTCTATCATATTTTACTGACGTTCATCAGAATTAAAATAAGTAATATACATTAATCAATATTTTTTTTACATATTTACATGGTAGGATTATTCAGTAAGAATATGTACAATTGACTATTATTGATTTTTTTGAACATTTCCCCCCATGAGTTGACTTGGGGACGTGAGTCCATTTGACTTTAGTGGGTGTCTATAGAGAATAATCCTCGTCATAGTGAGGATACTTATCCATAAAACCATGAATAATATTATTACTAGTAGGGGACCTTGGGTTGGACCCATAAGCTACTTGGATAAGGTATGTAGTGACAACTTCATCAACCCCCCCCTAAGATAATGGGTAACTCATTCTCACATTCTGGGGATATGATCTTTAAACAGTATGTTATGGATACTAGGGGTGTCTAGTTTTAGACAGTTGACCATCACTGGTTTGATTGATGGTGGGTCAACATGGACGTGATATCCTAGTGATCTTCCTCTTGGTTGGTAAGATTACTATTTTGGTGGTACTCTCAAACAAATGTATTTCAATCCCAATGATTACGTTTATGGGTGGGAGATAGAGTCATGGGTTTGGTTAATGACCCAATTGGGGATATGGTTGATGTGAATTTCTATGAAAATAGTTGAGATGTCATTGGATTTTAGAGATTTATAAAGTGTTCCAATAGTTTCTGTTACATGTACAGACAAAAAACCACATCAAAGTACCCTCTCATGACCACTTGTATAATTGGGGGTTTCTTATGTCCCTCATATATATTGGATATGAAAGAAGCCTAATGCATGGTAACACATCCCCCTTGGTTAGGGATTCATGTGAGGTTCAACATTTGGTTTCTTACAAAAATATTTTTCACTTGATTATATATTATAAGACGATTGATTATGTGAAATCATATATATAGGGTAGAAAATATATAAATATTATCCCACATTTTTTTTCATGTATTGAAAAAATCCCAACAACTCTTATAATTGTGATGAATTTAGAAACTTGTTTCTAAATGAAGATGTTCGATGGGGAAATTTTCCAATGACACTTAAGAAATCACATTGGTTTATAATGGGATTTAAGGGCTCATCACCCCCTTTTGGGGGAGCTATTTCTTATTTTGGTACTGTATTATAGATTTAAGATATGTTCATGAATCCATTTTTCATTCCCAATTATGCATACATGGATCCATTATAATTAATGATTCATTGTGAATATGCATGGGTTCGGAACCATTTGTACATATATGAGGTTCTCCATCGATGGAGGGATCTATATGGATTTTAGGTTCTTAATATATGATACAATTTGTGGATAAATATCTTATACATTATTTTTATTAGGATGATGTTAAATTTAATCCATGGGGTGTGGCACTCTAAGTTATTCTATCACCCATGGAGATGGATGTTGTTTTGATATTGGGATCAAACCCATAAAATGGAATTCCTATGTATCCTTATTAGAGGAATTAGAACCCACATAGTTTGGTTCCACATAGTAGGAAACATCACCTCTAATTTGTTTGTGATGCATACTAAACAATATAATTTAACATCATGTGGTAGGGATGTTTAGGAAAAAGGTGTGTAGTCAATTTTTGGTGGAACATATGATGAAGTGGAATAATGGACCCTGAATAGATGTGGTCTCCTTGGTGGATATGAAACTACCTATAATGTATCCTAGATAAAATGAGAGTGAATTTTGGTGTTGGTGTTGGACCTTAGAGAGTCTTCGTTTGTATCCTTGTTGGTTGGAAAACAATGCCCATGTAGTTCGGCAAGGTTGAGGCTTACAAAAAATAAGAATTCAATTTGGTAGAATCTTATTCATAGAGGCTTCAAAAATGAGGGGATATGATTGGGGAATACACTTGTCAGGATTCTCAAAGGGTTCCTATTTATTATGAATATGTCCATTTTAATGTTTTGGAACATTCTTGGGGCTTAAACCATATAAGGTGGTCGATTGAGTGTATGTGGTTAGAGATTACACACAGTGGATATCCATGTGGTTGGAGCATACACATTAAAGCAGACAATTTAATGGGAAATTATTTTGTTTTACACCTATAAGGATACTCTTATGGTTCTAAATCATAGTGAATATGTCCCTTTTATGTTAGAGGCATGAGATTGGATCTTATTCTATATAGGAGGTCCGATTGAGTGGGCATGATTGGGGTTTACACTTTGGTGAATCCCATGTAATGGGTATAATGCACGGAAGATACGTATGTGGTTAGGGATTATGCACAGATGTTTCCCATGTAGTTGGGGCTTATGCACAAAACATTCCCATGTGGATAGAGGTTGGGGATTACATCTAGGAATAAAATCCATAGAGAATGTTATTGAGGATTACACATGGATGTCAGCCATTTGAGGATGGGGATCATGTGGATTTCATGACTCTATAACCACTAAGCCTACATGATTCATGCTCGGTGTGATAAGTAAGAGGAAGCAGTTGATCTGAAGATCACACAACCTACTAATTCCACTGGTGAATGAGACCTGAATCCCATAGGGATATGGAGATGACTTTGTGTGTTATAGTCCCAAATTTTATTTTGGTATATTGGATAGTCACATATAGGGTCTATGTGGATACTACCCTAGGCTTAGGGGAATAAGAGAATGAGTTACCCCTCCTATAAGAAATTCTAAGGGATTGCTCTTGGATGGATGCCCTAATATTTTTTCTGGTGGAAAGATCTCATTCCATGTCAATGGGAAATGAAAGCATGATACTCACCCTCCCCTCCTAGAAATGGGAGGTCTACATGAGCACCTTATGGTTGAATACCTAATTAGCATTTCAATTTATACCTAATGAAATTATGATGGTGTAAATTATTTTGAAGGATATACACATGAATTGTCTTACCATGGGTATATAGACATCTAAGGGAAAAATGACGTGCCTCATTATTTTATCATACATGTCTGGTGGATTTGGAAGAGGTCATAGCCAGATTCTATTGGACAGGTTCATGGAGTGGCCAATATGGGCCGCGATGACATGAATTATGGGGGTGATTAGAGATGGATCATGGAACACCCAAGGATTCCCCATTTGATGTAGCATGTCCTTCTCTGGGATTAGGTTCCCTTTACATAGCATGCCACTTTATGGGTGAGGGTATTGTCTGAGTAGAATGGTGATACATGGACCAAGGGTATGTCAGTGTAGCAAGTTATTATGTATGACTAGGTTCCTCCCATGTTGCGATTTTCTACACAGGTCCATGTTTATCCCTCAAATAATTTTGTTTTATGAGGCTGGGTTCTTCCCCCATAGCATTTGGCTATGTGGGTCAGGGTTCTGGCCACATAGAAAAATGATATGTAGGGTACTGGGCCACAAATGGGGCATAAGTTTGTGCCTTATGGAATGATATATTCTTACAGTATTTGTGTTCATGTATGTTCTAATGAATTTTATTTCCTCTATAAAGCTTTACAGTGGGTTTACCAACTAGGAATCGATAGATATATCTTGATTCATATAGGAGGCTCCACATTGTGGGGTTCCTAGTATCACATCTCCTGTTTCTCTCATGAAATTCTTTCTCCTATCCTCTATCTTTGGTCCTCATAGGGGTCCATTTGTAGAATAATGGAGAGAATGGATACCATAATGTTCAGTCATCCCCGGTAGTTTGTGGGGCTTCTTTGGCGGGATCTCAGGAGGATTCCCCATCCGGCGAAAGATTTCATTTGTGGGTTCATTATTTTATGGGGGAATAAATCATAACTTATCCATATAAAATTTATAGTTTCATTTTTGGGAATCAATGGTAGTGTCATATTCTGTGAACTATTTCATTCACAGGGGATGGTTGTTCACGATGGTGGAAATTAGTGCTCGACATTTCAAACAAATTTGATTTCCCTCACTCGTGATGGCTATGTTTCCACGTCCTCTAAACTATTTCATTCATGTGGAGCTTCTCGAAGGGGTGGAACTCCATGAATATTGGTAGTATGCGAATAAATTTTTACATCACGGTATCAATAAATCCTTCACAGGTCCCCTTTTAACATTTTTCTTCAATCTTCTTTTAGGTGTAATTATACATATTTCTTCTTCTTATTTGATTCCATTCTTCTTGTATGTGTAATTTTCAGGTACCAACAATATAATTTTATATTATTTAATTTTTTTATTAATTTAAAATAAATATTATTTTTTAGTATTATGAATATACACTAATTATACTTATTATTATCTTAAATTATTTGACAATATGAATTTACTGTCTATTTTAGAAAATATTTTATGTTTTTAAATTTATTTTCCATAATAAATTTTATTTTTAGTATTAATACTATTTTTAGAAAAATTTATTATTAATATTATAATTATGTTTATAATTATATAATTCCCCTAATTTTACATAAATCTTTAATATATTTATTTTTTATAAATTTTGAAAATATATAATTTATATTCCCAGATATATCTGACTATATATTATAACAACTATTGTTAATATATGTATTAAAATTAATATTATATTATTCTTATTATTATCATTAACTAATAGAATATAATAAACCACAACATTTAAATTTTACTCATGTTTTATATGGAATTTATGGCCACTACACTCCCATTAGTCACATCATTTAGGGATTCCTAATATCTAAATTCACCTCTTGTACTCCTTACATTACATCATCACCATTATGAATGGATCTTTATATCATGATTTTTTGGTGAAAACCCAATTCCATATCGGTTACTATGAGTAGTGGTCTCTAACACATGATATTGGATGGTCTCCTCCTCCAATCAACAATTTTTTTTAGGATCGAACAATAGATGTGTTTATGTGTTGACCATGTGTGATATGTGTGTAAAATCACCCAACCTATCTGATGACGATTATGGTGGATTAATTGAAGAATATTTATCCAAGGGTGTAACCTTATTTAATATTATTCTTCATAATAGTTGTCAGATAATGTGTCTCAATGATGAGAGAAAATGATGATGCTATATGATTTCGATCAGATCTATTATCATGTTAGTATAGGTTATAATTTTATTATTCTAATTAAGTGGATAATCAATATAAGAATGAGGTTTTTCTTTGGTGTTTTTCACATTTTTAGAATTAATAATTCTCCTTAATTTGTGTTTTCTCTATTATTACAACATTGGTTGACTTTCCACATTATAAAAATAATTATTAATGTTATTAAATAATACATTATTAAAAATTAGAGGATTAATATAGATGATGTGTCTATATGGTGAGAAAAATATGGGATTGAAATAAATCAGTGGTAACATTTTTTCCTTGTGGAAACAAATATGCAAGCAGTGTTGTGGAAGGATAAATACCAACATTTGATTGGTGAAATACTAATCATTGTGATTGTGGAAAAATATAATGAACATAAAGATTGGAATTTTATTTCCAACAACTATTTGGTTGTGGAAAAATATATCCTACTGGGAAACATGTAGAAAATGATGGTGAATGAAATTTTGGATACATAAATGATGTTTTATGAGGCTAGTCACTGAAAAAATAATAATAAATAAAAAATTATATACTCATTGAATATAAAATTCTTCATATGTGAAAGACCACATAAAAATCCATTAGAAAAATATTCACTCATATCAAGACCTTTATGTCCAATTCTTTAGGCCTTTCTAAAGTAATTTCCATTTTTATTATAATAGGTTTTCTTTTTTTACATTTTTAATAAGTGTTTTTATTTTTATATTCAATAAATTTGGATTTCTTCTAAATAAATATTTTCAATAATATTAAAACTACAATTTTTAAATAGGAAATTCCTCATGATAAAAAATATTTTGGATAGATGAAATTTCTACAAGTGGAGTCTCTATCAATAGAAATATGAAGGATTGTGGAGTGTGGATTCAGCGGAAGACAAAATCATGGTAGGTAAAAATCAATAGTCAGAAAGATTAATTTCAAATTTTATAATTTTTGAAATAACGATCATGTAAATATATATTTATGTAATAATAATAATAGTTTAATGAAATATTATAGAGATGTGGTTATTTCTTTTGGAAATATATACATAGGGGTTCATGAACTAGTTATAATTATTGATGTTAGATAACACCTCAATGAAAATTAGATAACCCGCTTTGGAGAAACATGGAACATGATGTCTCAATGAAAATTAATTTATTAGTATGACCCTATCATATATGGAACTATTCACATAAGGAATAATCACACCTTAATGTTTATTGGATTATATCTTATCAAACTACAGATGCATCATATAATTTTTCTAACCATCAAAGGGGTATGCCATGTGAAAATCATAAAGAAGAACGTATTCTCATTGGGAAAATTTAATGAGACTAGAATTAGGACTCTCCCAAAGAAAATAGTTATTATGAATGTAAATCTAGTAGTTATAGTGAGTAAGGAAGTAAATATTTCAATGAACATTACTATGATTCATAGAGAAAATTAAATGGAGGATAATTTAATTATTCCATAAACTGCATCAATCAAATAATTTATGGCCACAAGGAATCAGAATCTTATCCATATGTATGAATGAGGCTAGAAAAATATTACTGAGTAAATATTTCAACAAAGGGTTATAAAGGTTTACCAATAATTCAGTGAGAGTTGCCTTTATAGAAAAAACACATTTTTTTACTTAGGAAGTCCAAAAATGAGGACCATAGATATATTAAACTTGATCTATTCTGAAATTTGATAAGGACCAATAATATATTTGGGAGGAATGTGGTATGTCGGGACATTATATCATCATAAATCTAAGAGATTTTGGATGTTCCCAATCAAGAGCAGGGTATATGGTTTTGGAATATTGAAAACATTATAATTGGAATGCATATTGAGTCCAAAAAGAAAATAACTTGTTTTTAAATTAAATATCGTGGATAATATACTAGAAATTATATTTATACTTTTTTAGTAGAAAGGTATCAAGTGATAGTTCATGGGTTGTATAGTCCTCAGTAAAATGGATTGGTATAGTTGATAAAAAACCACTTTTGGATAGAAAGTAAGTGATGTTGAAGACAACATGTGTTTCTAGTATGTTTGAGGGAGAAGTAGTAATAAAAACCTATTATTTGATCAATCTATCTCGTTCTGTAGTGATTGAAATGAATGCAACAATGGAGATGTGTATTGGTAAATTCATTAACTATTATTAATTATATATTACTAAAAGTCACATATTTGTATTTTTAGTCACTTGGAATGTTCTCAGTTGGAATTGAAATTCATGAAAAGTATCTTTTTATGATATATGATGGTGTGAAGGGAATTAATTTAATGGAACCCCAATATGAAAAATGATATTATAAATGTAGATTCTATAACTCTCAAAAGACATGGTGAAAATAACATTAATAGATAAGTGGAGAAAGAGAATATAGATACAATAATAGTTGAGGTGGAGGATGAATAAATTCAAAAACATGTTCTATCTAAGGCACTTTAATCTCATGATGATGAAGTACTGGTTTATTGTGTTCCATGATGGTTAAATTGGGAGAAAATATCAACAATATTAGACATGATCTATGTCACTGAGACAAATATTATGTACTATTTTTTTAGAATATTGATATCCATCTTCTTTTATGGAGGTGATTAAAAATATAGATGTATCATCATTGATGGTGGAAACACTGGAGGAACATCAATCCATGTATAAAAAAAGAAACTTTGTATATTGATTCATTAACTAATGTATGGTATTTTATCGGCAAAAATGGGAGTTTAATATATTCGAGGATAGAAAGGACCATGTAAAAATATATCATGTGAAACTAGTGGTCAATGTGTTTCCATTCAAATAAAATTTTGATTCCATAAAACAAATTCTTCCCTTATCTGACTGATGACTATTCCGGTAATTCTGGTAATGTTTTCTATATTCAATTGTCATATAGAGAAACTATTTTTGATGATAGAATTTCTCTATGATGACCCTAGGTAATTTTTTTTATTATATAACTATATGGTTTTAAAAAACAAGTAAACTGAACTTCATTTGTGGTTTAAATACATCTATGTACAATATCAAGAAGGTATCATGAAGACGGTAAATGATATTTGATTCCTATATCACGATCCGTGGATTTAAAATCATTACTCAGATCATCGATTAGCGTTATGGGGTTAAAATGGTAATAATTCCATAATTTTTATGTTGTATGTTGATGACATATTCGTTGTAGGCCCCACATATGATCATATCCAGGTTATGAAGACACAGTTTCCATGAGGTGTTTTGGAAGTGGGTCACATTATTGTTTTGGAGATGGACACCAACAAATTATCTTCTCAAAGTAGTTGTTCAAAGATTCAAAACATTATTCTAATAACATGATTACATTTTACATGTCTTATTTTTTATTTCATACACCATTTTATCATGAGTCGGAGAAAAGATTCTATTCTGTTAGGATGTTAATAATGTAAAGGGATATTTGTGAATTATAATTTACATTTTATTTGTATATATACTTGCTGAATTTATATTTAATTGAATTTTTTTAAATTATATTTTTTATTAAATAATATTATAAATAAATAAATTTATACATTTTAATTCAGATTTTTTTGATCAGTAATGAATAATTTAGAATTTCCAACAACCATACCACAAATTAGTGGATTGAATTTATGAGAAACATAAATTTTCCATTCACCACATGAAAGTGGGATCTCTCGTCCACCATCCATTTTTATTTTACATGAAGACCCCTATCATTTGGTGTGATTTGTTCTAGGGTTTTACTGTCGATATGATTGAATCATAGTGAAATCAAAGGAGGAATATGGGACTTTAAATTATCTTGTCTAGAGGATGTCCATTAAAGATGATCACATACCATGTTTTAAAATTTTATTGAGGTAATGAAATATTTTATTTTATTTAGGGTTTTATTAAATTATATGAAACAATTGATTATTTAAGTTCCAATACTTAGATATTTTTTATTGGGAATGTATCGTGGGTACGTCAGAGATCATTTAGGTATGGCTAGTTGAGATATTTTGTGAGGTAGTGATGCTCAGTGACTTTTTGGTGATTAGGAATCATTTCATTAAATAGAATAATTAATTTTTAATTATTATAATTAATTTTTTTGAAGTTGTGGAATGATATAGGAGATAAGGTGGTGGTAAAACTTTGAAAATGCATGGAAATAGTAAATGAGGCATATAGAGAATATCATGGGTGGTAGCTTCTTCATGGAGGTAGGTGGTACCGATAATATAATTTCATATTCCATTTTATGCAAGGTTTTTTAGATTTAATCATGTGTATAATGATGAAGAAATTGTATAAGTATAAAATGCACTATAGATAAAGAGATAGGGTGGAATTATGCATCCTCATATTAAAATTAGTTATCTATGAAATTGGGGTAATTTGTATCATCCTTTGACCATGTTTCCAAGGGTTATAAATTTCTATTAAATTGATGTCTGAAACTGTGTAAGTCGTGTGATGTGAGATGGCTTCATGAATTCTTGTAATAGTCCCTTTATATCTAATTGTCATTAATAAGGGGCTTAGTCTTTGTGGGAATGGTTATATGGTCATATGTCTTAGGCATGATATGGAACACCCTCCTGAAGGTGGGTTGAGGGTTTAGGATAGTACGGATGTAGATAGACCAGTAATGTTGACTCATTTTGAAGAGGCATAGAATAACCTAATAAGGATTAGATTAGGAAGATTGTATGGGATACAGAGAAAAATTACATTGTTAGATATATGAGATGGTGTAAATAACAGAGAGTGAGTTGGGTTGGAAGGACTCTGTTGGACAAACTAACATTTGAGTAGAGTTGGAATTCCAGGTATGGAGTTTGATCTTGAGTGAATAGAATTCAAGTGAAAAGTTGATCATCATGTGTGTCATGATTAATGTCATGTCTTGGTTATTTTTTATTATCATAGGTGATGTATTCTCTAGTGGGAGATAAGGATCCTATGGACCAACCCTTCTATAAGTGAGAACGAACTAGAACAATCAATATGAGTGAGATGGGATTCTAATGTGTATGATGTCTTGGATACATTTAGTTATAAGGTATGGATTGAGTCCTTATGTCCCCTCCTTCAATGAGAATATGAGGAGAAACCCAACCTTGTATAAGAAGTCATTGGTTATGTTGTTGTACTACATTGTAATAGCCTAAAACCTGCACTCCTAGATCATGTGTTAAAACATACTATATATTTTTTTTATAAAAACTAACTAAAAAATATACATTTATTTATATACCTAAGGATATTTTTCAGAATATATTTTAGATTTTTAGGAATATTTATTATAATATATAATATTTTGAACTAATTATAAATATAGAAGCTACTTGGATTCACTCACACACTCAATTTAAATAATACCAAACCTTTTTAAAACATATAAAGACAATATGAAAATTATATTAATAAATAAGTTGAGCATAAATTATCCTATTAATGTGTTTTTATCCATTCAAAAAATAATTTAATTTATATCAAATACAAATAATTTGATAAATTTTTTCCAAAATATAAATCATGGGTTTTCCAAAATATTATTAATAAATAATAATTCAACCCCATTAAATAAACATATAATTTTTAAAAAACATTTAATTCAAAATAACTTAACCTTGAAATAATTTTTTGATTACTCCTTTAAAAATACTTTGAAAAAAATAACATTTATGGATTAAAAGGACAAATGGAAAATCATAAGAAACCCATGAATCCACTAACATAATCTGTATTTTTATAATATCCCATTGAGATCATGAGATCGCCCCATTCCTCACAAATAATTCAATAACCATGTTCTGAGATTTATTTTTAAGAAACAAAATTAGGACTTTTCCACATTTATACTACTTTAAAAACATTTCCAATCATATATATATATATTATTTCTAAAGACAAAAATAATTTTATATCTTTTAAAAAATTAACGATGATTTTTTTTCTGAGAAAAATAAATGACTTAGGAGATTCTAAAATTTTAGAAGTAATCCATAGATAAAAGGAAATTTTCATAAACAATTTGAAATTTAATCCCTTTATTATTAATCATGGTATGATAATGATAATAATAGTGTTTTTCTACATCTATGATCATGGATGAAAATAACTTTTTTTAGGGATGATTTCATGCTTAAAATTATTCATTGAAATTATTTTCCCTTATTCTGGGTTTTATATATCATAAAACTACAATTAAAAAAATAATAATAAAATTCACATTTAAAAGGGTTTTGATGATAACAAATGTTGATAAAAAATATAGTTTGACAGTAAAATAATTACCTTATCACATTCAACGTCTAAACTTATAAATGATCTTCCTATTTTTATAAATACATATATGAAATGAGAATTGAAAACGTGGGGAAGAAGAGGGAGAGGGTCCTTTGCTTATGGGGATTTTTTGATGTGGTACTATGTGAGATAACCAAAGGAATCTCCATATTTTATACCATATTTATATTATTAAAATATTAAATAATAACGATTCTAGATATTTCTATTTTTTTAATTTTTATATAATTATATGTTTGATAATATTGAGATAAGATTTATCTACTTAATAATCAATCCAAACAAATCAACTTTCATAGAAATATAGAAACATAGTTTATTATTAATAAATAATATATATATATATATATATATTCATTCTGTGATGTGTATGATCAAAGAAAAAAATTATATGAGGGAAAACTAATCTATCAAAAAATAATTTTCATTGGAATTGTTCTTGATCAGAATGGTAGATAATAATTTTTTTAATTATTCTTATTTCTAATGGAGTATCCATGGTTTTAAATAATGATTTGAGAAGATCTAAGCCATGTTACGAGGTATCTTCTATATCTGTAATTATTTTTATATTTATCTTCGTTCAAAAATTCCTTCGATGATATCTATATATTAAGAACTGAAATAGAAATTGAATTATTTTCTAACATTCATGTGAATATGCTTTAACTTAAGAGGAAGTTGTCTAATATAATATATTTAAGTCACTATCAATGAATTCTATCAATAAGAATAAAAAAAACACAATCTTCTATGGTATTGTCCGAATGTGGCTACATTTTTTTATGTTATGCTGTTGACCTCAACTGTAGGTTGATTGAACCACTTACAAACAATTTCAAGGATTATAAATTGATAATTTTCGTGTTTTTATCAGGAAAAGATGATAATTGTAATGTCCCGATTCCGTAATCCACCCAAGGGTGCCCCGTACCTGGTTGGTCACATGGCCTCAAGTGTGTTTCCCCGAACGCCAGAGGCTGCCGACTAACAGTGAGGGCCTTCGGTGTGATAGTGGGGAAACTATACCCTCATTGGAAGAGTACCCAATGGAAGTAACAACACATACAACAGCAGAATCTGTAAATATCCCACAATAATAATAGTGGAAGACTAATAAATAAACAACTGGGTTAAAAGTATACGTAAATGATGCATGATACATATATGTCTAGGAAAACAGCCAAACAAGTCCCAATGATGAATACAATACTAAAGCAAATTATAAAAGAAAAACAATAGATGAGCAACTCCTCAGCATCGCAAGCCTCGACTTGGTCCCATGCTCTCCAGCTCCAGTGCAATCAAGAACATCAAGTATAACAGAGCATTAACTTATCTACACCTGCAACAATATAATCTGTTTGGGCCCAGAAGCATGACCCAAACAGGGTTTGAGATAATTATCCCAGTAGGCAACCACCTGATGATCTATGCCTAACATTTAGTGAATATATGGTAGGTAAAAGTACATAGACAATAAACATGATGGTACTCCGCTGCTAAAAATCCACATTTCCTAGCATATAAATTAAAAATAGATAAATAACCACACAAGAAAGTAGAACAATTAGGTAAGTAGCCACACAAGCAAGTAAAACAAATAGGTAACCCTTTGGGTAGTTCTCACAGCCTAACCTCTATGGTTTAACCTACAAGTACTAGAAACCCACTAGGAGGTACACACTGTCTCACCCCTCTGGTTCAGCTAATGAAATAGACTCTCTAGGGAAGCACTCACCATCAATTCCCCCTATAGTCTCGTATCACACTAATGGTGGTCTGGGGAAGAACTCAACGTCTCATTCCCCTTGTGGCCCGTGTTAGGGAACTACATACACTCTGAGAAAGCACTCAACATCAATTCACCCTACGGTCTCACATTGTATTATAAAGACACTCTAGAGAAGCCCTTACGTCCATTCCAACCTATGGTCTACTACACAAGGCTCTCACAGCCCTGTGTTAAGTCAGCATGTATCGCATCACGTAACGGCCAAAGTAACCTACAAAAATACTTGTCTAGAATTCTAAGACATCTCAACATAAAAGAACAACGATCACACCATCCTACAACTAGGCATGGAACTGGAAATAGCCTAACAAGAAAAACTAGAACAAACTGTCTTAAACATACAACACATACCTTGGAAAAACATCCAAATCACAGTAAATTATACTATTCACAAACAATAACCTATACTCAGGCATATAAGAAATGATGGAAAACAACAAGGGAAAAACAGGAAACACGCAATACCCAGTTCAAGGGTATTGGTGGAATTTGCAAAAATACACAAATATTTCCTACAGAAATGCACAAACCACCTACCTTTTCACTAGGAGATTGATATAATTGAACCACGAGGCTTGAATCTCCTTAGAACCATGAAGATCTATTAAAAATAAAAAATATTCAACCCAAGATAATATGGAAAAGAGGCGGAATTGGAAAATGATGCCCTTGAAGAAGGAAGATCTTACCGTTGTGGTTCTAATGCAGTCAACAGTGGTCGATTCAGAGAACAAACGTAGGAACGGGAGCTCGGAATAGATTCTCAGCCATATGGGATTCCCTTGGTCGAAGAGGCTAGAGAAGAAGACAGTTCTGGGGTTAAGACACGACCCTGGTCAATTTAATGAAAAAAACTACACGACATGTACTTTTAGAGTTCACGACATGTACTAGGACTTTCCATATTCTGATTTAAGCGGCCTCAACATCACCCCACATGACCGTGTGTGCATCCCAGACATGGCCAGCACACGGCCTCACCCAACATAGAAGTACACAACATGTACTCATAAATTACATGACATGTACTTTGAAAATTTCTAGATTTCCCTATTTTCCTAAAAAATGAACAAAAAGGAAAAACATACCTGAAAAGAAGATCCAGGTTCTCAAAAACATTCCCCCTTAAAGAAATTTGTCCCAGAACATCCCTAGCATGGAGTAGAAGAAGAAACCCCAAGTTTCTCCGGCCACTACGCTCGTACATTGGATTCCATCTCCCAAGTCTCGTCATGTACCCACCTGTGCTGCCATAGCACTCATACCAGAGGAAATGACCAGCCACCGAGAACCTTTGTATTACGATCGAAAATATGGATAGGATACTCTTCAATCAATGGATACTCTTCGAGCTCAACCTCCTCAGGTTGAAAGACATGAGATGGGTATGAATGTAATGTTGGAGTTGAGAGTTCACTAGTGGAAATACGGGCTTTAACGTCGTCGTAATAACGTCGGTTTTTTAAAAACCGACGCGAATAGTATATGCGGGGAATTTTTGGAGTCGGTTTTACACAAAACCGACGCCAAAAATAATTATGTGTTTATTTTACGCGTCGGTTTTCCTGAGAACCGACACGGAAAATCCTGTTATAATCGGTTTTCCGCGTCGGTTTTTAGAAAAACCGACGCGGAAAACCTATTCGACTATATTTTCCGCGTCAGTTTTTAGAAAAACCGACGCGGAAAATCCGGTTGAAAGCGATGTTCCGCGTCGGTTTTTCTAAAAACCGACGCTGAAAATCCAGTTATAATCGGTTTTCCGCGTCGGTTTTTAGAAAAACCGACGCGGAAAACCCATTCGACTATATTTTCCGCGTCGGTTTTCCTGAGAACCGACGCGGAAAATAAATTTTTAAAATGTTTCGGCGTCGGTTTTCATGAAAACCGACGCCGAAACTCATAAAAAAATATATTTCGCGTCGGTTTTAATGAAAACCGACGCGAAAAGTCTTTTAAAATTATTCACGGTCAGAAACCCTCATTTTGTTCGTCCGTCGAAATCGAGTTCCGCTGTGGCGCTTCGGACTCCCGACGACCTTCGAACTTGATTTGCGATCTTGAACGGCCATTGTTGAAGGTTTTTTGTCGTCTGCACGATTTTGGGTATGTGTTCTTCCTATTTATCTCTTGTTTCATATCCCATTGTTTATTTCTTTATCAATAACCCTATTTTGCGTGATTTTGATTATTGGTTAGATTTTAGTTGTAATTTATCATTATTTTTTGTTTGTATTATCATTGTTGGTGTAGATTTGATATTGTTTGTTTTTGGAAGTAATTATACCGGTCGCAGTTTGGATTTAACATCTCAATTCGGGTTTAACTTCAAATTTTTTGTTTATATTATCATTATTTCTGTTTAAAATGATCTTTCATTACATTATGAAGTACTATATTTTTAATTCCATTTCCATTTTAATAAATTATTCTTCAAAAAAATAATTTTATTGTGTTAAATGAATTCACTCACATTTTTGCATGTAGTTTGTCGTTATTTCATTACTTCTTGAGATTTACCATGCCAAATTCCTCAATTCTTTTTGGTTCTCATCATTTAACTAAGACATGAATAATTACCACTATCTATTATGTTAAAAAAATTTGAATAATTATTTTCATGCCATTATATAATAAATAATTTTTCTTGCAATGTCCATAATACGACTAGAATCATAATGTATTGTAATCTTCGTAGATAATAATATAATCATTATCCCTCTATTAATGTTCAAAAATACCTTTCCACTTTCATATGTGGGGTTAGATTCATGCATTTTTAATAAATGTCCTCTTAAACTAATCTCATTCCTTTGATTATATTTATTCATCTTTCTCTCCCTCTAAATAATAGTCATGAAATGATTTACTTCTCCCTCTAAGTCATAGGCTGCAAATAAAACATTCTCATGATCTAATCTTTCATGGATGGATAATATATTTCTCTTCATGTTGATCCATTCCTTGACATGTTTTGCTGCAATAGACCCATGGATGGGGGTGTAAGTTGTCACCTACAATATGCAATGGAATTTTTATCCCTCCATAATGAATTTATATGTTCATAGTTCCCTATTATAAAACTCATGGATTGAGGGAGTTGAGTTATCATAGTCACCAAAAATTGTATCATGTCTCTTAATACACATTGTTTTAAATAAGGATAGTTATTGCACTATTTTTCACATTAATTTTTCCATGATTCATTCATGTTACATCAAATGAATAAAAAAATAAATATAGTGTGATCAATAGTAGTCATAGTGAGAAATCATATTATCTTGTATGTCATTCATATAATATTTATATCATGAAACTTTATTTTCAAAAAATGAAACCTTTGATTTAACCATTTTGTCCTTGTATTTCAATATAACACACATGTATATAATATTAAAATTAACTGTTTACTATATTTGTAAACGTGTTTCATATTTGATGTCTTTTATCTGATTATCAATAGTTTTTATGGAATATGTTTTTGTTTACAATTTATCTGATATATATTTAAATGTTTTTATGTTTTAATATATTCAACAATTATATTGTGATATCATGTATTAATGGATCATAATTGGATTTATCTACGAAGAACAACTAGTGAATATGAAAGAGGAGTTGACAATTTTTTGGAATTTTCTAAACGGCATAATCAAAATATTGATTTGATTTTCTGTCCATGTGTGAAGTGTGTAAATATGAGAAAGTTAAACTTCAGAGAAATCAAAGATCATCTCATTTGTTATGGTTTTTGCCTTAATTATACACGTTGGATCTTGCATGGTGAAAGAACTGAAAATTCAACATCCAATGTTGATGACGATATTCATAATGAGGCAGAGGATCGTATTGAAGAATTAATTCATGATTTAGGTGTTGAAACCATCGAAAAAACACCAACTGTTGAACGATTGTATGGAGATTCTGAGAAACCATTATTCCCAGGTTGCAGTAAATATACAGTGTTATCAGCAGTTTTGAGATTAGTTAACTTAAAAGCAAAAAATGGGTGGAGTGATAAAAGTTTCTCCAGTTTACTTGAGCTTTTAAAAGAGCTTCTTCCAGAAGGCCATGGGCTTCCAGATTCCAATTATGAGGCGAAGAAAATATTATGCCCAATGGGATTGGGGTATAAAAAGATACAAGCTTGCCCCAATGATTGTGTACTATATAGGAAAGAAAATGAACATTTATCAAGTTGTCCTACATGTGGAACATCGCGCTATAAGATGGATGAGAAAGTCAACTCAGATTCATTTTCAGGTGATGTCATGTAACGTTATGAAAAATCAATTTTTTTACTTTCCAATGATATCATCCAATATTTTTTTCAAACAATTCTGATAATTCAATTCTGGTTTATTTTTAGGTACCAAAATCAAAACTCCATCTAAAGCATTTTGGTACCTTCCAATTATTCCTCGTTTGAAGCGTCTATTTGCAAATTCAAATGATGCAAAAAGGTTAAGATGGCATTCAGATGAGCGCATTTCTGATGGTAACTTACGTCACCCTGCCGATTCACCACAGTGGAAGAGTTTTGATAAAAAATTTCATGATTTTGGAAGTGAAGTTAGAAATCTCAGAATGGGATTGTGTACTGATGGAATGAATCCATATCGGAGCCTCAGTAGCCAACATAGTTCATGGCATGTTTTGCTGGTACTTTACAACTTGTCCCCACATCTATGTATGAAGAAAAAATATGTTATGATGAGCTTGATGATTTCTGGACCAAAACAACCAGGAAATGATATTGATGTGTATCTTTCACCATTGATTGAGGATTTAAAACTGCTATGGGAGAAAGGGGTTACAGTTTTCGATGCATACAAGAAAGAGTATTTTCTTTTGCGTGCTATGATAATGTTCACTATAAACGACTTTCCTGCGTATGGAAACTTATCTGGATATAGTGTTAAGGGACATAAAGCATGTCCAATTTGTGAAGAAAAAACTTCATATTATCAATTGCAGAATGGAAGAAAGACAGTGTACATGGGACATAGAAGATTTTTGCGAATTGATCATCCTTATCGTAGATTGAGAAAAGCATTTAACGGTTTACAAGAATACAACCTCCCCCCTCAACCATTGTCAGCTGAAGAATATTATGACAGAGTGAAAGATATTGATTCAACATTTGGAAAGACAAAAAGTTCTGGTTTACAAAAACATATCTGGAAGAAGCAGTCTATTTTTTTCAAACTACCTTATTGGAGATTTTTAGAGATAAAACATAACATTGATGTTATGCATGTTGAGAAAAACATATGTGATAGTTTGATTGGAACTTTGTTAGACATAAAAGGAAAGACAAAAGATGGATTAAATGCTAGATTGGACTTGATATTAATGCGAATACGTTTGGAGTTAGCTCCCGCTGTGAAAGGAAAAAGAACATATTTACCTCCGGCTTGTCACACATTAAGCAAGATTGAAAAGATGAATTTTTGTCAGTGTCTTCATGGTATTAAAGTACCCAGCGGTTTTTCTTCAAATGTGAATAATTTTGTGTCATTGAAGGATTGTAAATTAATAGGTATGAAATCACATGATTGTCATGTGTTAATGCAACAAATTCTACCAGTAGCAGTGCGTGGTATATTACCGAAAGCTGTCAGGAAGACAATCATCAGGTTATGTAATTTCTTTAAATCCATTTGTAGCAAAGTCGTTGATCCAAATTTGTTAGATTTGTTGGAGAATGAAGCAACTCTTATTCTTTGTCAACTAGAAATGTATTTCCCACCCACATTTTTTGATATAATGGTTCATCTATTGGTTCATTTGGTGCGTGAGATAAGAATGTGTGGGCCTGTTTATTTAAGATGGATGTATCCTTTTGAAAGATATATGAAAATTTTGAAAGGATATGTTAAAAATCCTTATCGACCAGAGGCCTCTATTGTTCAAAAATATGTATCAGAAGAGGTGATTGAGTTCTGTACTGATTATTTGAATGAAGTGGAGCATATTGGTCTCCCTCTATCTCGACATATGACAGTTGACAGAGAAGGTAGAGGGGTTCGAGGCTTAAAGGTAAAGTTCATTCCACGTGATGAAGTGATGCAAGCACATTTATACATTTTGAACAACACAGATGAGGTTCAACCATATATATCCTCACATATTTCTGAATTAAAGTTACGATATCAGAAAAGAAATGAAAAGTGGTTGATGATTGAGCATAAGAAGACATTTGTTTCATGGTTTAAAGAGAAAGTCACCTCAGATATATCTGTATCAGAAACATTGAAGTGGTTATCAGGGGGACCATCTTTTAATGTGATCACTTGGTCTGGTTTTGATATCAATGGCTACACATTTTACACAAAAAACCTGGATGACAAGAGTACCGTTCAGAATAGTGGTGTGATGGTATTCGCTGAAGCAGTGCATTTTTCGAGTGCCAAAGATAAAAACCCAATTTCTGCATCAACATCATATTTTGGAGTTATTGAAGACATATGGGAAATTGATTATATTAAATTTCGAGTCACTATTTTTAAGTGCAATTGGGTTGATAGTAATAGTGGCGTGAAACATGATGAATATGGGTTTAAACTGGTTGATTTGAAAAGATTTAATCACAATGAGGAACCATTTATCTTGGCGACACATGCAAAACAAGTATTTTATATCATTGATCCGTCGAATGATCAGTGGTCAGTTGTTTTGCAAGGGAAAAGATATCATTTGGGTGATGATGATGATTCTGATGATGCTAGTGATTTACATGAGCGTTATTCATCTATTATGCAATTTTCAAAGGATTACAATGAATATAAGACAGACATAGTGCATGCAGTACGTACCAATCATGATGAAGGGACGTGGGAAAACACTAAATTAGTCTCCTAATTTTTCTGGTAAATATTTATATTTTGTGTCTATTTTTAAAACTTACAAATGCATGCCTCTATTTTTACATATTTATTTTTCATTTCCTTGTTTCTAATTATTCAGTTTTCTAATGATATGCAGGTACCCAAAATTTCATTACACTTTCTAGTAGCAATGTCAAATACAGATAGAGATGAGCAGTTACCGAGGTATATCTATTTTGAAATATTATTAAATATTCAGTAATATACATATTTAATGAAATAAAACTGTTAATTTATTAAAAAAAATTGCAGGACTACTGATGCGTCCTCGGCGGGGGAGACTTCTCCAGTTACTACTGAAAAATCAAGTTCTCTAGTTGGTAAACGTGGTATTACACGTTTACCAAAACTATCACTCGCTCGTGATGATAACAATTACACATCCGTTTTGATGATAATAATAATGCAGTTGGCCCAAATGCAGTTCAGTTTGTCAGTTATATAGCGATGCAGAGCCGTTGCAGGATTAGTATTTTATATCCTGATTGGAAGTCAGTGGACAGGACGACGAAGCAACAGCTTTGGGAGGCCGTGACGGTAAAATATCTTTATTTATTTATTTTATCTCATTTTTTTAATATTATATAGTTTAAATGACATATTTTATTTTTTCAATTACAGATGACATTCAATTTTGAGGAAACCAAAGAAATTAGGAAAAGACATCTCTCTTTAGCGGCGGTTCGATGGAGGGATTTTAAAAACAAACTGACGAAAGATTATGTTTTTGGAAAGAGAAGGTTTGAAAGCCCATGTCTTAAGTATCCATATATAGATGAAGAAACATGGAAGCGATTTGTTGACAGTCGTCAGGAAGAGAAATTTCAGGTATTGTAATTGTTTTATATTTTAAAATTTATGCTATATTTTCCTTATTACTTATGTGTTTATTTTTATGTAACAGGCCTCCAGAAGATCTCATCAGGAGATCCAGTTGAAAAACGAATACCCTCATACTTTATCACGTGGAGGATACTCGTATTTGGAGCAGAAAATTATTGAAGAAAAATTTGAAGCATTAAGAGCTCGATCAAGTAGTGGTTCAGAAGAGGTCCAATATGGTCCTCCATCTCCTCCCACTCGCCATGAGAAATGGAAACGAGCAAGAAGAAAAAAAAATGAACAATATCTTACAGACGAAGCTCATCAAGTGGCTGATAGAATTGTAAGTAAATATTAATTCTTTGTTAACAATTTTCCTTTTTTATAATTTATAAACACTAATATAAATTTTTTATTTTTCATTTCAGGATGAACTTCAGGAGAAAGAGACACATGGCTCTTTTATCCCTGAGGGTAGGATGGATATCCTAGCCACTGCTTTGGGAAAGACTGAACACCCCGGCCGTGTTAGAGGATATCAGGCTGGTGTTAGTATTCGGAAGGTTTTTGGTAAGAGTAAGCAACCAAGAGACCCGGAAATTGAATCCTTAAAAGAAGAGCTGCAGGATATGAAACGGTCTATGGGTGATCAAATTCAAGAAGCAGTACAGAAGGCTTTATTAGAACACTTGGCAAGACAGTCACAGTTTGCTCATCCTTCCGAGGTATATTATTTACTGTTAACAATTTTTCTTTTCTATAAATTATAAACACTGATATAACTTTTTCATTTTTCAACATTCTCAGCCTACTCACTTAGACTATCATGCCTCATATGCTTACCCAACACCGTCTGGGCAGCCTTCTGAGGTATATTATTTAATGTCATCAATTTGTCTATTTTATAAGTTATAAACACTGATATAACTTTTTCATTTTTCAACATTCTCAGCCAACTCACCCGGACTACCCTGCCTCATCTGCTTACCCTGCCCCGTCTGCGCAACCATTTGAGGTATATTATTTTATTTAATTTTTAATCAATTTTTCTATGTTATAAATTTTAAACACTAATATACCCTTTTTATTTTTCTGACTTCTCAGCCTGCTCACACTGACTACCCTGCCCCACCTGCTAACTTTGAGCCTCCACCTCCTCCATCGGATCAAACCTTATATTGTGAGTTGTTTGCGGGAGATCCTCATGTACATATTGTTGCGTTAGGACAAGTGTATTTTTTTGGGGGACTCGGTACATCATCAGCCTATGCAGATGGGTCAGGTTAGAGTATTAGTACTTGTTATTATAGATCCTACTGCTCTACTACCATTTCCTACTGCGGAGATCACCAGTGTTGGGGAATGCATGGGCCAATTTTTACTTTGGCCAACTGTACTTCTTCGTTATATTTCACATGAGGTATGAGTTTTTTTAACTAGTAATTAGAAATGATTCCAAATTACTTATAATGTTTTCTGACATTTAACTTATATAGGAATATCTGAAAGCAAAAGAAACTGTACAAATGCAGCAAAATGTTCAGAAACAGTCGGCTGTAGATACTTCTGATATTTCTTCTGGGTTGAAAATATTATCTCAGTGCTCTTCTTCCTTGAATTTTATCTATGAGTTTCGGATGACGTCCGATATATGTGGAAGAAATTATAAATTGAGAATATTGAAAGAAGATATCATGAATTTAGTTAATTTTGAAGAGATCGGGCTGAATGTGGTGCAGTTGTTTTCCATGTAAGTAAATTGACGTCTGTATTGCTATTTCTTTACTAAAATATTGTTATGTCATTGACTAACTATGTTTTCTTTTTAAATTAGGTATCTATACAGGATTCTTTTACAAAATGAAACTACAAGCATTTATAGCTTTATAGATCCAGAGTACATTTCCTTGGAAGTCAAACATGTGAAAAATGATGAAAGAGTTCAATATATATCCGAGAGATTATCACAAACAGAGATTCAGTGGTGGTTTTTGCCATTTGTTGATAAGTAAGAATATCAACATAATTTTGAACTCATGATCATTATAATGTCATTAATTATGAACTTTTTGTATTATAGGGGGCATTGGATGTTAGGTGTATTTTGCCCAAATGAATGCACCTTATATTGGTTTTGCTCTTTATTAGGAAAAGTGCGTAAACCGTTTTCCAACTTATTAAACAGGTAAGTTGTTTTTTTATTTTTAGAAGTTTGTTATGTTTAATTTTAATTGTTTACACAAGTTTTATTAGTTCTTATATAAAAAAATGCAGTTCATGGAAACATTTTACAAATGAAAAGAAACCAACGAAAATCAAATATGTGGAAGTACAGGTAATTAGTTTTTATATTTTTGTTATATATTGGGTTTCATTATTAGTTAAATGTTTTATAACTGCAGTGTCATCGTCAAAATGGAAGCGTTGAATGTGGTTATTATATTCTACGATTTATGTACGAGATAATCACAACTGGGGAAACTACTGATTTTCATAAGGTTAGTTGTATTAACTTTTTTATATATTTTCATCCACTTTCTTCTATTTATTAATTTCATATCATTCAATATTATTGTAGGTATTCAATGATTCACAGTCATATTCTCAATCTGATATGATTCATATTCAATCTACTTTTGCGGACTATTTGTTAAGTCTGATTAAGATTTGAGGTATGTATACTAATATTTATAAATAATATTATATATGGGTTTAAAAAACTAACTCTTATGATATATTAGGTGTTTGAACCTACTAATAATCAAATGAATGCTTCAACAATAACAAACAATGAGCATGTCATATATTTCAGGTACGTGTATTTTAATTCTGCTTTACTGAGTTTTCTCAAGTGCCTCTGCAAAAACTGTTTTATTGAATCTACTAATAATCAAATGAATCCTTCAACAATAACCAACAATAAGCATGTCGTATATTTCAGGTACGTGTATTTTAATTCAGAATTAGTTATTATATTTCTTTTCATTGTTATTTCTTAAAATCATTTGTCTGTACAGTGACAAATCTGTAGGGTGGTACTTGGATCATGAACATAGAGATTCGTATAGCGAAATAACATTCACAAACACTAAAAATTGTCTCCCTTGAATGCACAGCAATATCTTCTAGGCCTTTTTATTTTTTATGCAAATAAATTTCGAAAAATGATTGCCGAGAAGCATATCACATAATACCTGAAACAGCGCTTAGTGGGTTTGCACAAAGATAAAATAGAAGGCGTCAATTTTTATGGTATGTTTCTTTATGTCTCTTCAATCTGCATTTGATTTCAATTTTCTAACCTATTTTTTGCACTCAAACTTATTTCTCTGTTATTCCATAACTTAAACAAATAACAATAGTGAATGGGTAATGCACGTCTATACAGAGCAAATATAAAAACCTAAGGTTGGGGGTGGTAGGGATCCTATGGTGAAAAGACACCCCCAACATCTTCAGTGGGGGAGGTGAGGAAGAGGTTGCATCGGCTGAGTGTTCCTGGAATTTTGATCAGGAGTCGTAACATTTCATTTTGGTAATTTACTTTGTGAAAAAATGAATGATTCAAATAAATTACACATTTTCATTTAATGTTTATTCATTGCACTAATAACTTGGATTGATTTTTTCACTCACATCTCCTTAGTTTCATTACTGTTTTGACAGGATTGGTGCTATCTATTGGAGGAAACTTACAATGATTGATACTGAGTATGGTTAGATTAAGAAAATGCACCATGTAGGTACGTGTATTTTAATTCTGCTTTACTTTGAGTTTTCTGAAGTACTTCTGTTAAAGCTGTTTAATTGTTTTTGTATACTTCGTTATTTTTTTTCAGGGTTCCGATTTGTTTGGAGGAGAAAATATATGTATTTTATTTAAAAATAAATAAATTTACGGCGTCAGTTATTTTAAAAACCGACGCCGAATATTTTTTAAAAAAAATTATTTACGGCGTCGGTTTTTTTAAAAACCGACGCAAAAAATCCTGTTCTAATCGGTTTTCCGCGTCGGTTTTTCTAAAAACCAACGCGGAAAATCCTGTTATAAGCGGTTTTCCGCGTCGGTTTTTCTAAAAACCGACGCGGAAAATCCTGTTATAAGTGGTTTTCCGCGTCGGTTTTTCTAAAAACCGACGCGGAAAACCTATTCGACTATATTTTCCGCGTCGGTTTTATAATGAACCGACGCGGAAAATAATGTCTAAATGTAGCTTCGGCGTCGGTTTTATAAAAAACCGACGCCGAAGCTCATAAGAGAATTATTTTTCGCGTCGGTTTCTATGAACCGACGCGAAAAATCTATTTTTAACGTCGCCTATAAAGACGTCGGTTTATAACCGACGTTAAAAATTTAAAAAAACCGACGCGAAAAAGTGTTTTTGTACTAGTGGTTGTGGAACACATCATGCATAGCCCAGTACCTCTGAGGTAACTACAATCGATAGGAAACCAGCCGAAATATCCCCAACACCTCAAATGGCCCGACATACTTGTGTGAAAGCTTCCCCTATCTCTAAATCCTCTTGGGTCCCATACATGGTGTGAAACACATGAAAACATGATCCCCGACCTCAAACTCTAGATGTCGTCTCCGCTGATCACCATAAGACTTCGGTCAAGATTGTGCCATAGCCATCATCTTCCAAATCAACTCTATCTGCACTGAGGACCCCTTAACAAGACGAGGTCCTAGCAAAGCTACCTCTCATGCCTCCATCCAGAATTAAGGTGATCGGCATGGACTAACATACAAATCATCGTAGGGATCCATCTGAATAGTCACCTGAAAACTGTTGTTGTAGGTGAACTCCACAAGAGGTATATGCATCTCCCAAGAACCTCTAATGTCCAGAATGCATGCTTATAGTATATCCTCAAGCACCTGAATCGTACAATCGGACTGGCCATCTGTCTGAGGATGGTATGCTATACTCAAAAGTACATGTGTACCCAAATCTTTTTGAAGCCCCTGCTAGAAATGAGAAGTAAAATGTGTATCCCTGTCTGAAAAAATGGAGTATAGAACTCCATTTAGATATAAAATCTCAAATATGTAAAACTTTCACTGATCAACAACACTGAAGGTCTCCCTGGTCTTCATGAAGTGAGAAACATTCGTAATCATGTCGATGAAAACCCAAAAAACCACATTCCCTCGAGGTGACCTTGGAAAACCGGTCACAAAGTCCATCGCAACATCGTTCCACTTCCACTGAAGAATGGGTAACTACTGTAAAAGACTTGCTAGTCACTGATTCTCCACCTTCACCTTCTGACATGTGGAACATCTCAAGAAGAAACCAGCAACATCCCTCTTCATACCTGGCCACCAATACTGACAGTGTATATCACGATTCATCTTGGTGACACTAGGACGAACTACCCAAAACTGAGGAATGAAAATCCCGCATCAACTCCTCGCATATGTCTACTGGAACCCATAGGCGTCCCTAGAAACACAAGACCTCGTCCTAACCTACTGTCCATACAGGAATAGGCTCCTCTCCTGACACACCCTCTTTTAGGACTAGGCCTTCAGAATCTGATAGTTTCCTCATTCAATCTAGACTAAGAAGTATAGAGGTAATAGCTACAGAAGATAGAAAGGTCTGCCCCTATTTTTCATGCACCTACAGATGCATCTCATAGAATAGAGCCATAATATGCCACTCACTTTTGGCCTCTTTAACTACATGTATCTGATTCCTCCTTCTCAATGCATCATCCACTATGTTTCCCTTTCCTAGTGTATAAGAAAGCTCAATGTCAAAGGACTATAGGTTCTCAACCCACCTATCCTATCTCAAATTTAGATCACGCTGATCGAAGATGTAATTGAAACTCTTGTGGTCGGTGAAAACCACAAAGTGCTCTCCCAGAAGATAATTCCTCCAACAGTACAAGGCATGAACAACTACCGCTAGCTCGAGATCGTGTGTCGGGTAGTTCCTCTCAGGTGGCCTCCACATCCAAGACCTGTACGCAACAACCCCATCTAACTTCATAAGCACATTTCCTATACCGATACCTGAAGCTTCACAAGAGACAGTTTAGCTCTTACCCAGCTCTGGAAAGACTAGTATCAGTGCTGAATTAAATCGCCCTTTAAGCTCCAGAATGGCTGACTCACAAGAATCTGACCGTATGAATTTCACACCCTTATTGGTCAGACCTGTTAATGGTGTTGCTATACCTGAAAATTCCTGTATGAAAAGCCTGTAGTATCCATCCATCCCTAGAAAACTCCACACCTCAAATATGTTCATTGGCATCTCCCTGGAAACTACTACTCTCACTTTCTCTAGATCCACTGATACTCCTATCTTTGAGATAACATGGTCGAGAATGTGAATTTGATACATCCAAATGTGGCATTTTGAGAGCATATCATATAACTGATGCTCCCTTAGTGTACTCAAAATGATCATATAGTGTCTATCTGGGTCATTTCATGTGTGAGATTACAACAAGATATCATCCACGATGGTCACCAAGAAAGACTCTAAGTGTTGATGGAACACTCAGTTAATCAGTGCCATGAAAACTGCTGTCATGTTCGTGAGACCGAATAGCATAACTGTATACACATATAGACAATATAATCTCTTGAGTACTATAAGACGTATATCTTATAGTATAACGTGAAACTAATGATAACCATATTTCAAGTAAATCTTTGAGAGCACTCGGGCTCCTTGAAGCTAATCGAAGAGATCATCGATCCTCGTCAAGGGATATTGGTTATTGACTGTGAACTGGTTAAACTTCTGATAGTCCACACACAACATGAGAGTACCGTCTACCTTATTCTCAAACAGGACATGTGATCCCCAAGGAGAAGTACTGGGTCGGATGAAACCCTTTTCCTGCAACACCTCCAACTACTTCAAGAGCTCCTGTAACTCAGTTGTAGCCATCCAATAAGGAGGAATGGACAGCGGTGCTGCTTCGGGCATGAGCTCAATAGAAATTTCCACCTCACACTCTAGAGGAAAACCTAAAAATTTCAATGGAATGACATACCTGAAACGATCCACCACTGGAGGAAAGTCTAGCTGCAAATTCCCCTGGTCATCCAGATACAGACTGGAAATCTGATCTATAACTCTATATAGCCCATGATGCTTGGGTCCTTCTCTACTCACCTAGACATCCCAATCGGCTCGATAAAGAAAATATTCACCCTCTGGTGATATGAAACTCACCCTACGACGATAAAAGTTGACAACTACCTAGAAATAAACTAGCGAGTCTATTCCGAGAATGACATCATAGCCTGTCATATCTAGGACATAGAGGGCCCATAGAAAGTGATACCCAGCCACCTCTAGAGGGAACTCCTTGCACTGGCGTACACTAGCCGTCCAAGTCCCCAATGGTGTGTCAAGAGTCAAAGTATCAGTAGAGGAAAAGACGTAGAGACCAAGGCACTCCACAACAGCAACATAGATAAAGCTATGTGAACCCCCTGAATCGAAAAGATCAGAAGATAAAACTAAGGCTACTATGATCGTACCTTGAACCGTGGAAGGTCCGGAATCTTGCTCTGACTGGGTCTGCTCCACTATAGAAGCCTGACCTGTACCATGGCCTTGTTTCCCTGCCCGACCACTCTAAGCTGATTCACCCTGTTGTCACTGATAGACTCGCGTCTAACCACCCAGGCCATCACCTCATCCTCGGGCTGAATGGCTTGAAGAAATCCAGTTCCCAGACTGGTGAGAAACTAGTGGCGCTGCTCCTGAATGAGGATTTATGGATGAACCCCTGTCACCATATTATGGGGAGAAAACCTAACATAAGCGCTGAAGGTGACCCATCTTTCTACATGATCGACACTCCATTGGGTCTCTATGGCACTGCAGCTTTGTATTCCCAACCCTTCCACAGTGGTAGCATACTACCTGGCTAACTGAAGACGTGTCTTGCTGCATAGGATCACAGCACGTAGACTCCATATGGCACTTCCTGCTGTCAGCTGGTGACGCAGTAACTCTGGAAGTGGAACCGCCCTATCTCTCAGCTCCGGAATCTGTCAGATTGGACTCTACAATCAGTTCCTTGTTGATGATGGAGGCAATGGAAGTAAACATGAAGATATACACCTGTTAGTGGATCTCCCGTTTGAGACCATCACCAAACATCCTTTCCAATAACAACCCATCTCTTCCCTGGTGGGGTGTGAAACGATGAAGCTCGGTGAAACGACATGAATACTCCATGATAGAAATAGTACCCTGACCCAGGCTCATGAACTATAGAAATCAGTCGGCCCTCAGTGTCTCTAGATAAAAGTAGTCATAAAAGATGCACTGAAAATACTCCCACGTCATGAATTGCTGATGACCCACATGTGAGGTCACGTACCACACCATCATGGCGGAGTCCAGTATCAAGTAGGTAGAGATATTGACATGCCTCTATAGAGGTGTCTCCAGATGCTTAAAGATCATCCTCAGGGCTTCTAGCCATGACTCTACAGCCTGAGGTCCTCCTTCCCATGAGAATGTGGGAGGATGCTGCAACTGGAAAACCCGAGTCATGTCTTCCATAGTCGAGGCTGGAGGCGGAGCTCCCTATAAGGTCGGAATCATCCTCAGAAAACCTTCCCTAAATTGTGCATCGTTGCCTACAACTGGTATCACTACTGGTTCCAAGGATGTAACAATAAGAGGATCTATGGGAAGTACCTGATCGGCCATATCCAGTGTTCGATCACCACCTGGGAACTGGCGTACAATCGAGGGACATCTCGGTGCGATGACTCTGCATGGTCAAACGTGCACCATAGATAAACATTAGCAAGAACTGAAAAAAACTGAAGGAACAATAAGGAACATGGAAAAGAAGGCACTCAAGTTATGCAAAGCAAGACTACACGGTGTGTACTTTCCCTGCACGGAATTTTACTATAAGTAATTCACATGGGCATGTACTTCTACCTAAATAAGTCCTGTAACACCCCAAATACACGACGTGTTGTCCTAACACATGTCATATACATGAATCCTATTCCCTTCTAGAGTCCTACTACATGGTTAAGCCACATGGATCCTCTACAAAAAAACTACAAAGTGTGTTCAAGGAAGTCATGGCATGTACTAGACATGCCTTACCTGGTCCGCGTTGTTAGCGACACGGTCAGACACATGGCTGACAATACACTACGTGTTCTATACGGACATGACATGTACGAGAAAGGGTAACACTGACCCATGTTTTTCATGACATGGCCGGGTACCTAGATCAGACGACACAATGTGTAAAATTCAGACACGGTGTGAATGTCAAAAGATAACACGACCCGTGTTGTTCGTGACACGGCCGAGGTACCTATTTCATAATACACAGCATGCTAACCTAGTACATGTCATGTTCCTTTGAGATTTTGACAACCCCATGTACCTAATCGCATAGTCAGTGACATGGCTATAGACTACATGGCATGTAACCATAAAGTACATGCCATGTATTATGGGTTTTTCTGTATAGTAGCCTCAAAAACTGCTCCGGAACCCATAAAACACAAAAAAACAGCATTATGGTGCCAAATTTTGATCCGTGAGGGCCCATATTCCCCGTGAATAAAATTTTAACATCTTATACATGTTACAAACAATGTAAATAGGTCAATGATCCAACAATGTCCGGTCTATGTGGGCTCCTAACACGTTAAGAACCAATGCATGGCATCCATCTAAGCAATTCACTATACAAACAAATTACCTATCAAACAGTTGGGATTCTATCAATGAATCTATCACAACAACATGCATAATCTACACAATATCTTTCACAACAACATGAAATCGCTAATGCATCCTAGATGGCATGGAAATAATGCATGGAATGTGATTTCTAACAAATGCCTAAATGATGCATGATATGACATACCCTCATCTCATCGGGTTACAACATAAATAGAATCGCAATAACAATAATGGTAACAGAACAAAGCTTTTGAATCACCCAATGGTGAAACAAAATCAACTATAAAATTGAAAACTAATAAAATTGATATAAACAAGGAAGTATGGCTTTTCCCTATACACGGGTAAGATACTCCCAGGCACATCTCATTACCAAGTACCTATTCCATCCTATCCCTGGCTATAGTCTCCAAAGAGTAAGTCAAGATAAAATAAATCCTTTAATACCACTTTGTAACATCCCAGTTCCAGAAGCCACCCAGAGGTGCCCCGTACCCAGTTGGTCACATGGCCTCAAGCGCATTTCCTCGAACACCAGAGGCTGCTGACTAGCATCGAGGGCCTTGGGGGTGTTGTGGGGAAACTATTCCCTCATTGGCAGAGTACACTGTGGAAGTAACAACACATACAATAGCGGAAGCAGTAAATATCCAACAACAACAACATTGGAAGACTGATAAATAAATAACTGGGGCAGAAGTATATGTATATGATGCATGATACAGATATGTCTAGGAAAACAACCAACGAAGTCACAATTATGAATACAATACAAAACCAATGTACAAATGAAAAACAACATATGAGAAACTCCTCAGCATCGCAAGACTCAGTATTGTCCCATGCTCTCCAGATCTAGTCAAATAAATAACCTAAAGTAGAAGGGAGCATTCCATTATCTATACCTGCAACAATATAATCTGTTTGGGCCCAAAAGCATGACCCAAACAGGGTGTGAGATAAATATACAAGTAGGCAGCCACCCGAAGATATTTTCTTAATAGTCAGTGAATATATTGAAGGTAAATGTACATAGACAGTAAATAGGAAGGTACTCAGCAGAAAACAATCCACAATTCCTAACATATAATTTACAAACAGATAAGCAGTCACATAAGCATGTAGAACAAACTGGTAAGCTTCCACACAATCATGTAAATCAAACAGGTAACCCTTAGGATAGTTCTCAATGCCGAACCCCTATAGCTCAACATACAAGTACTACCAAATCTCTGGGAGGCACACACGGTATCACCCCTCTGATTCAGCTAATGAAATAGACTATATGCGGAATCCTTCACCGTCAATACCCCCTATAGTCTCGTATCATACAAAAGGCGCTCTGGGGAAGAACTCAACATCTAATTCCGCCTGTGGCCTACATTGAGGAACTACAGACAATCTGAGGAAACACTCAACGTCAATTTCCTCTATGGTCTCACATCGTATTATAAAGACACTCTGGAGAAGCCCTTACATCCATTCTCACTACGGTCTACAACACTAGGTTCTCATAGCC
Source organism: Viscum album (assembly GCA_963277665.1). Classification (NCBI taxonomy): domain Eukaryota; kingdom Viridiplantae; phylum Streptophyta; class Magnoliopsida; order Santalales; family Viscaceae; genus Viscum; species Viscum album. Next base: position 1,185,516,943 of record OY728121.1, on the reverse strand, counting down.
CTGTGTAAAGTCAACAAGTATCGCATCGCGTAACGGACAATGTAACCTAAATAAAAAATTGGCTAGCATTCTTCGGATCTCCGCTTGGAAGAACAACAGTCACACCATCCTAAAACTAGGCATGGAACTGGAAATAGATTAACAGGAAAAACTAGAACAAACTATTATAAACAGACAAGACATGAATGGGAAAAACATCCAAAGCACAGTAAAATATCATATTCACAAACAATAACATCTTCTTAGGCATATAAGTAATGCAGGAAAACAATAATGGAAAAACGGAAAACACACAATACCCCATTCAAGGGTATTTTTAGAATTTGCACAAAATACTCAAAGACTTCCTATAGAAAGGCACAAACCACCTACACCAATGCTAGGAGATCGATATACATGAACCAAAAGGGTTGAATCTCCTTAGAACGTCATAGATCTACAAAAACTCAGAAAATGTTCAACCCACTATAAGATGGAAAAGAAGAGGAATTGGAAAACGATTCTTTAGAAGAAGGAAGAGCATACTACTACAGTTCTAACACAATCAACAACAGTGGATTCAGAGAACGGACGGAGGCTCGAGAGCATGGAGTAGATTTGTGGCCGTATGAGATGCCCTTGGAAAAGAGGCTGGAGAATAAGATGGTTCTGAGGTTAAGATACGACCCCGGTCCATTTAATGTAAAAAAAGAAATTACACGACATGTTCTTTTAGAGTAAATGACATGTACTAGGTTTTTCTATACTCCGCTTTAAGCGGCCTCCACATCACCCCACACGATAGTGTGTGGGGCCCAGAGATGGCCAGCACACGGCCTTGCGCGACATCGAAGTACATGGAGTGTACTCATAAAGTACAAAACATGTACATTGAAAATTTCTAGATTTTCCACTTTTCCTCAAAAAAATGACCAGAAAGGAAAAAAAACCTAAATGAAGATCTGAGTTCTTACAATAATGGTGGTATGAAACTGAGTTAAGTAATGCACTCATGGTTGAGGTTGAAATAAATATAATAAGAGAATAAGCTTCCATATAGTGTTTTAAAATATTGGTGTGAGTTTGAAGACAACCCATGAGATGATTGGATGGCTAGTGTGGACTTGATCAAATAGTCCAGATATTAAAAAAGTTCAACGGTGTCTCACTGTAGCCTATCCAACATCGATTATTTAGTCATCCTAAGATCATTTAAGAAGTGATAATGTGCCACTTCTTTCTCGAGATCATAGTGATGTTTACCACCTACAACACTACACATGCACACACCCTCACATAGCCATTCTAATCTGCATGGTTTCATAACATGCTGTGAATGTTGACACAAACTATATGTTGAGATATTCTCTTACGAGAAGTATCAGGGTTTAAAATTTTATAATAATGGAGTTATCATCAGTGAAGGATGATAATGGATGTACGATATCATGCCAGTGGACTCATGGTTTGTATTGAAATGAGCATTGGAGGAGTTGAAATATCTATCAAGTGTTTTAAAATTTTAGAATGATGTTGATGACAAGCCTTGGAATAGTTAGATGGCTAATAAGGACTCGATCGAACACTCCAAATATAAGCACTTTTTATAAGAGAGGTTGAGTAGTGTCCCACTATAGCATGTACCACATTGATTATTATGTTTCTATGAGAGTTCTTTATAATTGATCATGTTCCACTACTTCTTCGAGCTGACAGGGGGGTTCAGTACCTACAAAACTGTATGCACACATACCCTCACACAACTATTCCAACCCACACAGATACAATGGGGATCCAATGCATTATATTTGAGCCCCATGGCAATTATTGGATCCCAAAATCTCTCCCATTCCATATGTGGGTGTTAAAGGTTCATTTCCACCCACACGTGGTCGACCCCAGGGTCTTGCATGAGTGTGGTTGAGGTGGTCCCTTAATTGTATATGTTATTGTAAAAGATAAAATAAAAGGTAGTTTTAATAAAAAAATAGGTAATAACCACTATACGAACATTATTTTTTTAATATCTAAAACTTGTTTATTTTCATCTCAAAAAGTACATTACTTTCATTATTATTAAAATTAAATACATTAATGATTAAAATAAATATTTTATAATTCATGTTATATAGCGATTAAAAAAGTAATATTTTATTAACCCTATTATATCAATTACAATCATTTTTAAAAGAATAATTTATTCCAAACTAATATTATTAAAATATTATATTTTGAAGATTATAATTTATCATAAAAGTAATCTAAGATATTTAACTATCAATTAATATACAATTTCATTAATAAAAGAATATTGTTCATAATGGGATTATAATTACATTAAATTGAAAATAACACTTTTTAAAAATTTGAATTTCTGTATTAAAATTAAATGTTATTTTAACTAATAAATAAAATATATCACTTTTATAAAACAATTGGTGTTAAAATGAACCACAAATATATATATCAATAATAGTACACATTTAAAAATTTTATTTTAAAATAATATTTTTTTAATAGTAACAGATTAGTTTTCAAAAGAAATTACTATTTAAAATAATTATTTACCACATGAATTATGTTACTAAAAGACCAAAAATTAATGAAATATTTTCAAATGTGTTTTTTATTAATATAAAACAAAAATAATTCGGAAATACCAATTTAATATATTTATCATATTATTTTGGAAGATAAACATTTCTATATATAAATTCTTCCATAATAAAAATAATACAATAAAAATAAATGTAATATGTTTTCACTATAATAACTTATATTTAAAAGAGAAATTGTTTATAGAAGATAAAATAGTTTCACAACATATTAAATTAAAACATTTAATAGGTGGTTTGAAATTACAAAACAATATATTAATCATTAAATAAATGAATAATATGCTTGAATTGAGGAAATGATACAACATCATATCCAACTATATTTGACAAGGTTTTGGTTGAGATGGAACTTACTCTTTCTTGAGAAGGATAGATCAGTAAAAATGCCTATGATCGATCCTAACTTAAGTGTATTGGTGGTATATTTGTCGTAGAGTGATGACAACCTTGGGTGAGAAGGTGATTCCAAGACATCAATTCAAGACCATACCTTGCCCGTCTTAGAATATTTTGAGACATAATGATATTTTATACACTATGTATTCTGGTATGGAATGGTTTTTGGGCATGATTTTATAAGGATAATAGATATTTTTCATTGGATAAAGAGGGTATGACATAGTGTTATGGTGCTCAGTTTAACAAGGGATACCAAGATGTTCTTGGAGTCATGGTGGCCTGGTAAGCATAAGATGTCTATGGTTCTTCCATGATAATTTTTTTAAATCATTAATTCATGTATAAGATGACACATATTTGTTTCACTTGGTTAGACCCTACTAATATGTATTTCTCTCACAGACAGTGGGAACTCTAGAGAACATGCATACCTTATTTATATTTTCATGTTTCTCATAAGATATACAATAAATTGGGCTAGTTCAGATCGACCTGGCACTCATGGAGCCACTTAGGTTAATCTTGTGAATATAATAATACTATAATGGGTATTTATTCACTCTTTTTATCATTAATATTATGTAGGCCCAATGGACGACCTGTTTAGATATATGATTATATACTTCCATACAATATGTTTTTTATATCACAGTGTCTATTAATTCTTCATAATCTGATAACTATGATTGTTTTTTTGTTTCCTCTAATTCTCAACTCTGATTCAGGTGAATTTTTTTCCCAATGTATGATTTTATACATTCCTGTAAGTCATAATCCTCTCAAATGAGTTGTGGCGCACATGAGGATGCATTGAAAACTTTTTGGGACACTACAACGTGGTCTATAGACATTTGAATTAAAAAGGTGTATTAGAGTAATGTTTATGCTTTTGATACACATTTACCTATCATTATTTATGGAATTAATGAAATATATAATTATTTAGCGTTATTTAATTAGATATTTTTTTTTCATTTGATGATTTTTTATTGAAATTCTTTGTCATTGACAATCCTTTTAAAAATGTGCCATTTGGGTTATTGAATGACCAATTTATCGACTCTTTTATTCTAAATATATTTTATGAATAATAAAATTTCCAAAGACCCTAAAACATGGTTTTCTAAAAAAATTATTTTGTTTTGGTTTGTGAATTTTTATTTTCTATGTGTTATTCAGAATACATTATCGTTCAAATCACTGATGTGATTGGGAATTGGGAAATTGAGATGAATAATATTCAAGATAAATATTTTTATTTTTTAAAATGTTTCAAAATTAATTCTTTCAAGAAATAAATGTTTTTATTTTGTTAATTTGTTATAGGATTAAATATTTTTATTTTTTAATTCATTGATTAATATTTAATTATTTTTTTAATGATTTTACTATGTGTATCTTACTGTGTTATTTATGTCCTAATACTACCATACTTTTATCGGTCCTTTCTAATACCACTAGATCCTACATCCATTGTAAAATTCTAAATACATTGAGTGTGTAATGGTGTTTTAGTGACAAAAAAATATAATTCCTCTATCGTTCATTTCAACCATCAACCTTTGATACCACCACCACCCAATACTACAACCATCCTAAATTTTATACCATTTATGAAAAGGACTATGGGTAATGACAGTTGAGCACCAAAATATTCCCTTAAATCAAGATAAAGACTAGATCTATTTTATAATTAAGTTAAAACTCATTTTAATTTAAAAATCACAATTTTATTGATAATTTATTTCCATTTCCTCACTCTTCTACTACCACTAGGCCCTATTACCAATATAAATCAAATATTACAATTGTTCCCACACTGATATATTATTTTTCCCTAGTTATACCATCACATAATCTACCACATACTAACACCACTCCCTAATTCCTACTTTCTACTACAACAAACAATGCACTAACTTTCCTACTTTTTTCTTCGATTACAACTCATAAATCCCGTATTGTTTTAGGTAATACAAGATGATGATTGATGGAGGTGAACTTCCCGCCTAACTAGATGAAGAATATGTATTTACATTATGATCATGACCTGATCAAAACTATGGTTTCAAGCCTCTACTTGTATATGGAATTTCAGAACGTTGGAAATATCAAGCTGCCACTATTCAACAAATTTATGATTAAGATAATAAGAAAATCTCTTAAATCGTGATCTATTATGGAATAATTACCATAAAACTAGGATACCAAGACATTCCTATGATGCTGGTGAGTACTGTTGAAGAGAATTTACAGAAGAAGATATCAACCAAGAAGAAATATTCGGATTCCACCTTCTGAAACTGGAGATTCTAAAGGGGATATATAAATCTCATTTTTTCGATCTATTTGATATTCAAGTGCATCTATTTCATTGAAATAATAACTGAAAAAATTGACTAAAAAATTATTATTTTGATTGTTGAAGATGGAGAAACATGAAAAAGGATTTGTTATAAAGATGATAACCATTGTTATTGTTTTCCAATGATGTAGATGTGTATTAATTGTAGGATGAAAATTAGAGGAAAATGGTCTATTGATGATGTTATCCAATTTGGGATCTTTAAATTTATTTGGGATTTCATGATTTTATTATAATTGTTTAGGATACTATTGATGGGGATGAAAGTTCAAAATTTCCAATTTTGCGGCTATAATCGTAATTCCACATGCATCCCCTGAGTTAGATGCTTTTCCCAATGAAATCCAATTTATAGAGCTTCTTTTGGACTTTGTTCTGGTAATATATTATTTAATGGCCAAAATTTAATTCACCTATTATCCAAACTCAAGATCACCGAACAGAGTTCGACCTGTTGATCACAACAAGCACATTCCTTGCCAAACATCATATAAGATAAATCTCCTAAAAGAAATTGATTTATGTCAAGTTATTATTTTTAAATAATCCCTAAATTAGTATTATTTTGAAGTAAATGATGTATGAGGGTTATTAATAAGCTTAAATTTCTATTTTATCATTATTTTATATATTTATCAAACAATAATTGCTTTTATTTTCCTTTTAAAATTAATCCATAAACAAGATGATGATAAATCAAAATCATTTATTTTATTTTACAAAATTGTTCATCAAAAAATAATGATAAAAATAAAAATCATTTATTTTTCATTTATTTCGTTTTATAGACTATCAAATCAGTTCTTTTCATTTACTAAAATATCATCGAACATATTGTTATGTATAAAAAACCTGAGCCAAATCCAATAATATGAAGCACATGAAGGACCGCTTGTATTAACTATGACACCCCTAGTCCATGATCATGATAAAGAAGAATTTATGGATGAATTCAATCAGTGAAATTTTGTCCCAAAAAAATGGATTTATATTAGAATGTCTCAAGGGAGTACACAAGGCCTAGGAATAATATTTTAAGGTAGTAAGTGGTCTAATATATGACATGGGAAAATAATTTATCAATGTAGGGATACTCATATTTACCTTTTTTTTATTTTTCTAGTAGAATCGTTAAGTAAGATTTTTATAGATGATGACGTTGATGTGGGAGGTGCCCAACATGTCTAAGGGGATTCTCAGGTAATTATGGGATGATGTATTCAGTCATTGGGACTTCAATAGAATCTGAGGATGAGCACATCTAGCCATACCACATGGAATTCACTACCTGCTATTATTCTTTTTCACCTCATTTATGTTTTAATTTTCAAATAAGATTATCACCCATTCCTATGTACTCCTCATTCCTAGATATGGGAGGTATCAATGTATTCATAATTTATGGGACCTAACTCTAAATCCCCCCTGATCCCCCTTTTCCCACACATTGTTTATTTTAGTTCTTTTTAGTAAATACTTGTTGAATATTTTTTATTCATCAAAAATGTATTTTGATCTTGAACAATCATAGATGAATGTCAATATTATGAGTCCAGATCTAGGAAATAAATATTCAATGAAACATGGTGATTCGAATGGTATATTGATCATCGTCAACTTTTATTCTCTAGTCTTATTGTGAATGTGTATGTGCTGATGTCCAAGGTCAACCACTAAGAGGACATGTTTGTTTCTCATTCCAATTCATCTCTATACCCTTATAGTCATTGATAAGTAAAGAGAGTGTCTGTGAGTGTTTGGGTGACTAATGATCTCATGAGAAACATCTCATCCTAATGTATATTCTTAGCTCAAGTGTGATTCAATCAGTTTTGGTAAAATTTACATATAGTATACGATGATATTTGATTGAGTGTACATAATTTTGGGTGATATATGTGAATTACCTAAGGTATTGAGAATTAACTATTTTCGGTTGATATATGATCTAATTTATCTTAGAATCGTGATTGGTAGTTGGGGAGTGGATCAACCTGATTCATTGTCAGCTTCTTGTGAACATTATTTTCATTCTCATCATATTTTCTTCTATTTTCACAGTTCAAGAAAATTTTTTATGTTACACCCACACCCACTGTGATTTTCATTTAAGGGATTTATGGTTTTCATTTCAATATTAAAAAATAATGTAAAAAAATAACAGAAAGTGTTTTGGAAAGATCACAAGGTAAATCAATACTACTACATTGAGATTGACTAATGAGTAGGAAAATGTTCTATATAATGGGTATTATAAATGTATATTTGATTTCTAAAATGACTAGACTATTAAATTTTGGGGCCTTTTTTCTTATAGAATCATTTTTCTTTTTGATTTTTGAAATTAACTAACCTAGGATTCAATGTAAACTGACACTAGCTGTGGCCTGAGGCATGGATCGATGGGTGTTCACGATCCCCATGGCCTTGAAACTATTGTCTGGGTATGAATGAAAAACTTTGCGAATGATTTGACCCATTTATATAATGATAAAAACCAAAAATAATAATCCTCACCCAAATTCTATGCATAACCAAATGAGGTACAACAATTTTTCTAATACAATACTATAAAACATCAACCAAAACCAAATTTACAACAATGGAATAGGACCAATAACACCATCCCTAAATTCTCCATGTAATAATAGGATCATCCCACTTAATCCACCACCAACAAAACCTTTATGAAGTGGAACACTATCAACTAGATCCAGCATCACCACCACAATACATCATTTCTTTACTCTAGTCATACTGAACAATGTATACATACACCCAATGGTGTATGGAGGGTGTGAGATAAATCCAATTAGGATTCCATCCAAAATAAAGATTCCTTGCTATAATATCAAAATCAAAATCAACATAAAAAATTCTCTATGAATATTTCAAACCTTTTTATGATAACATATCAAAGAAAACATTCTCTAGAAACACATTTTATGGAATTAGTTTTCAAAAATAAGCATTATTGAAATAAAAAATGTACACAAGGTCTAGAATATACTGACAACTAGAACCAAATTACATGCGAATCATGTCAAAATAGAGTAACATGGGAAATCCCTATAGGTAAAAACCACACATGTGACCCTATGAACCTCATACATCAGAGTTCAATGTCCTCCAACATAACTACCAACAATGTTCCCACACATGATCAACTAGAGGGGATCACATCCCATGGTCTATTAGTCTCCATATCATAACACAAAACCAATGTACTTCCCATGCAATATCCACTAGAGGGGGAAAGGTCCCATTGTCCAATGTTCTCCAATCATATCACATGTTTAGTTAGTGTTGCATCACCAGTCCTATAAGATGAATCCAAGCCTCATCCACTTCATAATTAACGAGAGTACTAGTTCTAGTTCAACCACCTAGATAACTGGTATTCCTTATGTTCTCAAATTCGATTTCACATACATCCGAAACCATAATGTTCACCTAAACAATCCAAGCATTATAAGAACACAAGGAAATCACTACTTCCACATTTTCACATTGATCTAATGAAAAAAAGTCCACCTAGAAACCACTATTTTCCATAAAAACCACATTTTATTTAACATGCATGCCAATAAAATTTTGAATTAAATTTCACACCACTTTCATAATTTAGGAAATTCATTTGAAAAAACATTGATAAAAACACATATAGAATCTAACAATTTTCAAGGGAAAAGAACCTTTAAAATTCATACTCTAATTGAATCCATTTTTTAAGATGATTCGCATTAGTTTCACAACTCAATGATATATTTGAGGTGCAAAAAAAAAAGAATCCAAGAAGAAACAAAAACATATTTTTCATTGAAAATCAACATTCAACACATTTACACCTCGAAATTTATTTAAAAACCCGTTTATAACCTCTAAACCAAGTCATTAAACATTTTTATGAAACACTAGAATGGAGAATATGTGAAACATGACCAATTTACTATAGAAACCCCACTTTTATCACATGTGCATCTCAAACCGTTTCATTTTTTTTCACAGCATGAAAATAATCCATTGAAAACATTTAAACAATCATGCATGGAAGCCAAAACCATCAGAATAATGTAAAATTATTGAACCATTTAAATATTAGATCCCCATTATTTCTAATAACTATATTGAAAAGTTAAACTCAAAGAGGGAAGAGGAACCTTAGATTAATGGAGAAAGAAATGGAAATAAGAAGTAATTAATGATCCCTTGGTGAATCCATTCCAAAACCACACAATTATTTCTGCTAAAAGGAAGAAAAAATTCATTGAGTAAGTTCCCTTGGTCTAAAATCCTATATGGGTCAGATTAGAGATGATTTACACTAGTGGGAAAACTCAATTTAACATTGTTTTCTTCAATTTTAACATCATTTTTAACAGACATCTATATAGGTGACATTAAAAACAATTATTATTGTGTTGATTTTTTAAAAAACAACAATGAAATTGGGAAGGAGTTTCCATTTCGACATCAAGTTTTATATGAAACCAATTCCAAATAACAATCATGTTAACATTTTCAGTTTTTCTTCCTCAAGGGAACCGGTGACTAAAATGTGAACCCAATTGGTTTTTAGTGTTTTTTTTCCAAAAACATATTCTACAAACTGTTCGAATATTTTTAAAAATATTTGGTGTCTATTTTTTCTGAAAATTGACACTAAAAGATAAATTTGTTTAAGAAAATTATAATTATTACACCCCATACAAAAAATAATAAACCATATAATAAAGAAACAATATACATCCAAAAAAATTACCAATTCCTAAAAATATATAAAAAATACATACTTTTAACATGTTAATCAAAAAATTATCTATGAATATTTATAATAAATTAGAATTAGGTATCATATAACTGAAATTTTTAACATTATCAATTTTTGTTTGATTACGAATTATTTTCATATCATTTTGATCATAGGTATATTATAAAAAAGGAATTAATTATTGAACATTTATTATTAGGAAAATGTAATACTATTTAAGAACATTATAATATACATACTTTAATTCATAATGACACATAAAATAGTTCGGAAACAATGATTGAAGATGGTTAAGTTCATCTTTCATGTATGAATCAACATCAGTGACCATATACAATAACAGTGAATGATCTAAGACTAAAAAAATAGAATACCGTGATAGAGAATAGAAAATATTGAATATGACTAACTTGATCAAAATCAATCATAAAACGAGTTGTGATTATCTTATACATGAACCGTAGAATATGATAACTATATCCAACATATCCTTGTTGACAATGAAACTATACTTAATAAAACATTAATTTGATAACAAAATCCAATATATATATATATTTATGTATGTATATATCAAAAAATAAAAATAATATATAATATAAAAAATAATTACCTTTACATTCACAGAGCTAATTGAATTTTGATTATATATTGAGATGTAATTTGTGTTAAAAAATTTCCATGACCTTCATTTTCATATATATATATATAATAATACATATATAAAAAATTAGATTTAAACATAATAAAAATCTAATAAACTTATTTGTCAAATATGGTAAATAATTTTCTACGAACACCACCTAATAAAGGGAGAAAACCAATATATTGTCTATTCACTTTGGTAGAATACGCCTAACATCCAATAACCTCTAAAATACAAAAATTTAAAATTTAATGAAAATATAATGAAAATTATTTCATAATAATTTTTCCATCCTTACCCATATAGAAATGGGAAAACTAACACCTAACAATCGTCATTAATAACTTCTCACATATATATGCCTCTCAATTTTCATTTGACACATATTTCATAGCTATTAAAATAAATTATGGATCTATAAATCCATAAGAACTTGTGGTGTTATTTTGATCAAGTTGTGCACATTTATACGTAATTTAAAAATTAATATGGTTATTCAATTTAAACTACAATTTATTGAAAAACTAAAAACTCGCTTTTCCCACATTCTCTTCTTCATAAAATGAACTGGCACTACCCACTACTGGAATTCTTCTAGAGAAACCATAATTTCCCATGAGGTCAATTCCTTCCATAATGGAATGATCAACCACCTCAACAGAATATTTCAACTTGAAAAACAAGACATGATATCAGAACTCTTGCTGCAACCCCATCTCAAACATTTGAGCTTTCATCTACACATTGTAAATGGTGTTAGCTGTGTTCGAAATTAACTCTTAAAAGTTGTTATCGTACTCCATCACGGTCCAATCTCCTTGGTTATGCTCCAAATACTACTATGACTTGGAGAAAGAAAAAATCTACTGAAAATATTTCTTATTTAAAATTTCAATGCAATCCATCCAACTCATCTATTCATGCTTTCCTACTTTCACCACCAAGTCCCTCAATATCTGATGAGGACCATCAAAAAATAATGAAGCACACTTCGCTCGGAGCACCGTAGGAGTATCAAGAAACTATAAAATCATTTATATCTTCCCAAACCACTCATTTTATTCTAGGGGTCTCATTATACAGTAGAAATCAGGAGATTCCTTTTGGGGAACTCAAGATCTTTTTCCTTCCTAGGACCTGGTTCGACCACACTAACCTAAGAAAGAATAGAGGCCACTCTTTTACAAAAATATTAGACAGCCTAAACCATATCTTCTACTAATATATGATTTATTTTCAATTGATAACTATCTATGGCCTCTTCCAAAGGATGAATTGTAAGTGCCTAGGGATACATCTTTCTACAACAAGAAATACCCACAAGGAAAACCATCAATACAACCATTCTGAAAATTTTCAACAATAAATAAAATCATTATATTATTAAATCAAAACACAACCGAATCCATTATAAAATGAAGTCCAAAAAAATACTCCACCCCCACCTAGATTCCATATATATTATGCAGCTTCTATGTATCACCTATAAAATAATTCAAAATAAATCACAAAGTCCCATGGAGACTTGAGCCCTATTACACGGTGTGTAGTCAAGAAACCCCACTCATTACCAGAACCTCAAGATCCAATAATCCAAGATCCAGAAAATCCAGATTATTTCACAAAATTACATTACCAAAAAATAGTGTAACTTGTTATTATACCATTTTCCCATAATGAAAGATGGGGTTACATCTTATGTGATACCAAAAACTGCCTGAGATTTGGCTTGAAGGGCATCACTAATCCCCATGGGCTTGATACTAGTGCCTAGGTTTCAAAAATATACACTGGGAATGAATCAACCATATATATATTGATCAAAAACAAAAATAATAACCATCAGATAAATAATAGGTATATCCAAATGAGGTGCACCAATTTTTTAGATTCCACGTTCAAAAACATTAACCAAAACCGGAATTACAAAAAAAAAAGAATAGGGATTATAACCATCCCAAATGTCTCTATGTAAGAATATGGTTATCACCCACATTCCAAAACCTCCAAAACATGAAATAAGTGGAATGTGATAAATTTAATATACCATCACCACCATGATATATATTTTCTTTACCCTGGTCATACATAACAATGTCAAAATACACCCAAATGTGTTTGTAGGGAGTGAGAAAAAGCCTTGTTGGATTCCACCTAAATGAATGGTTCCATCATATAACATTAGAAGAAAAATCAAAATCCATATTTCGATAAGAATATTTGAAACATTTCAAAGAATAAATTTTCTAGAATACATTCTCAAAACCAATTTTGGGAAATCTTTTTTCAAAAATATTCTTTATTGAAAACAAATTTACAAAATCTCTAATGTATACTAATGTATATAACAACATCACATGGGAATCATTTCATAAGAGATTACCATGAGAAATAGCAATAGATAACTTAAAAATTTGGACCCTATAAAACTCATACATCATTGATCAAAATACTCAAACTAAAATACCAACAATGGTCCCACGCATGAGCCAATAGAGGGGATCTAATCCCAATTTACAATGGTATCGGTATCATAATCCAAAACCAATAACATTACTGTGCACAATAAACTAGAGGGGATCATATCCCATGGTATAGTGGTCTCTAATAGTATCACATGTTAGTTACTGTTGTAGCATCAATCTTGTTAGATGAATCTGGGCCTCATCCACATCAAAATCTATTAGATTGCTAGTTATTTTCATTCCACCATGGTACCCAATATTCCCTTTCTACTAAAATTTAATTTTACATACCACATAAACCATAAATTGTAAATAAACATGCCAAGAATCATAATCACACATGTAAATCACAAATTCTATATTTTTTACAATGATATAATGAACAATATCCATATAGAAATCACTATTTTAAAATAAAAAAAAACATTTATTTTTATACGCATAAAAAACAATTTAGAAATATTTTTTTTAGCTCTTTCACAATTTAAAAAATCCATTTGGATACACAAAAATCATAACACATATGGTATCCAACCATTTCTGTAGGAAAATCCCCTTTCAAATTTTTACTCACATAAAATCCATTTTATATCATGATTCACATCATGTTCAAAATTAAAAGAAACATTTATGGTGCAGAAAAATGAATACATATCGAAAAACACAAATGTCTTTTGTAAATTCCACATTCAACACATTTTCTCCTCTAAATTTCATTAGAACCGCATTTCCGACCTTTCACACTAGACATAAAACATAATTAAGAAACAATATAATTAAGAATACATAACACATGAGTAATTTAATTTATAAAACCCACTTCCATCACATAAGAATCTCAATCATTATCAATAAAATGTTTTTACTACAAAAATAATCCATAGAAGACATTTAAAAAATAACAGATGTAAGAAAAACTCATGTAATAATGTATGATCATGGAACCAACTACCGCACAAATGAAAACATCTAGAAACTGGTGAAAAAAACAATTAGAACACCAAAAAACCCTATAATGGAAATATTGTACAATTTCCCTTATAATTTCACCAAATATCTCAATCTCATAAGTTCATTATGTCAAATATCCCAATGGAAAATAATAACTCAAAAAGGTGTTAAGAGAAATGAAAGATGATGGGATAAATCAAATGAAATGAATCATACATGAGGATCCCTTGATAAATTCACACCAAAACAACCAATATATTGTTTCTCAAAGGCTCTATGATAACTTTAAGGATGTTACCATCATTGAAAATCAAATATGAGGAAGATTAGAGGTGATTTAGGGTTTAAATTGATGTGGGTTAGAAGATATTTATCAACTTTTTAAGGACCTAGACATGTCCCATTATTAGTCTTCATAGTTTTCCAAACCATGTGGAAACCATGCATCTACAACAATCCATGGGGAAAAAGTTGCATAGTTAGACCCCATGGTTTTCCAAACTGTTCCCCAAACATGTGGTCTCCACTATACAAAGTAAAACAATTACCACATAATTTATTGGGCGAGGGTTCACTTTTTCAAAAAAACACGTGTCAACCATGTTCCACCTAATGTCAAATCCAAAATTTCAATTTTTACTAATAACAAGAATGAAAAACCTAGGATAAAATCATGACAAAAAAGAAACATAATAATACCTCAAAAATCATATATGTGATAGTTTTTTTACTTTTTCTTAATTTTTACTAATGTTAACATAAATGGGGAATGAAAATAAAAAAATTGATGTAACCTCCTTGACCCTCAGAAGTGAATGTTAAATTTGTTAACCATAAAATCATAGATATGATTATGATTATAGTGATGTATAATTTAGGGAATATATTCAAGAATAAAAGGAAGAATTTATGAAAACTTATTTTTCAAGGATTAGTAAAACAGAAAAATTAATTTTCAAATAATTTTCCATAGTATAATAAAGGAGTTTTTGAGGAGAAATGTGAACCTTAGAGTGAGGTAATAACCCATCTTGAAATTGTGGAGGAATTTTTTGAGTTAAAATTTATTTATCCAAATATTGAGAAATATTTTTAAATTGGGAATGTGATGAAATTTTCTTGATTAAATCAACATGCATATAATTTTTATGATAATTTATTGTTTAGTAGTGTATTGGATGATTCTTTTGTTATTATGTGATGAATTATTTTTCAACAAATCAACAAAATAAAGTATCTATAAGTTTCCTATCTCTTTCCTTGGAGGAAATTTTTAATGAGTTTATTTATGATTATTGGAGACTAATGGAGGATTACATCCTCAATCATACCATGACATACGTCTTCGAGAACATTTGAATCATGAAAAAGATTAATCTTCTCTAATTTAAGGATGTGAAAATTTCATGGAAGAGGATGATTTTGTTATTAATACTGATTATTTTTATGTTGAATTAATTTTTTTCTCTATTTGTAGGAATTGAAGAAATATATCATATTTTAGATTTCATGGAGTTGAAAGAGTAAAATTATATTGCAACGACATAGGTACTTTTAGAGATCCCAATGGATACTCTATGTTTAAGTGTGAGTAGCTGAATAGGTAAAATAAATTTTTGAATTTAGTATGGATAAAAAAGATTATGGTAACACGTATTATATAATAAAATATGAAATGAATGTTTTCACTGAACCAAGAAAGATGTACCATTCTGGGGAATGGGTTGTGTAACCTCTGAACACTATATCTCAAGATGAAAAATATGGGGAGTGAAACTACATTTCATTCCACCGTCCACCCTAAAAAATATATACTATCAAGGAGTTATACATGAAATAATTATACGAAGAGAAATTCCATAAGTTTAAAACCACTATAGTTGGAATGAAATACGTCTAGTTGTTCCTATACAAGAACCCATAACCTCCTTTGGACTGGATTTGACCAAAAGAATATAGAGTAGTGGACCTTCTAAACAAAACACCCCTTTGGGGTTATAATAAAAATATCATCCTCCTTTTATTATTTATTTTTCTTTTTAACTCTATTTGTCTAATTATTATATTTTTATTATTTTAAAATAATCAATAACTAGATTCTATGTGGAAACTAGTGAGGGAAAATATTAAAAGATTCCAATTTATGGGAGTACTTATTTCAATTATGTAGTGTTAATTCTATACATTCCTGTTTCATGATACTATGATATTCATGTTGGAGAAATTTTCTTAGTTTTTGAAAAATTAGGAACATGTTATGTTGGATGGGTTTTTTCATACTTTTTAATAGTGATCTGAAAATTATGATGAGTTTCATTTCAAAATCTTGATAGCTCCCCCTATAACAACCTTACTTTATATTACACACTTAACATAAATTATTACATAAAACCTTCCCTTGATACAAAATATAATATCAGGAGGTATAGCGTCTTTGGGGAATATGAACATTACAAACAACGTAAAACATCAAACAGAACATCTTATTGAAAACATCCTTTACATGACCAATACATTCCCTCATACTTAGCATTGCATTGAATAACCTGAGGGCATGCATAAGAAAATGGAATGCTATAAAGCCCAGTAAGGGATTAAAAAGTGAATAGTGTTAATAATAAAATAAATTTTATGAAATAAGAATATCAATGGATCCTAAATAAACATGAAAATAAAGACATGATATAGCATTATTGTCATAAAATGTAAATGTATCAATAACACTTAACATGGAATTAGCTTGAGCCAAGGATCATTGCACATAGAGCAGGATTAAACCCTCATTGAACATGAATTATCTTGATTAAATCCTCATTGAAATTGAAATATCAGGAGTAAATCCTTATTTCACTTTATATATCATGATACTAATCTCTACCCAATGCATTGGAGTGCTATCGGGGCGCACCCTTCTTAATCATTTCATTTCATGCAAAAGTGTACCACACGATCATACAACATGGAGTCATTAAACATCATCATTTATTACATGATATAGGAATGTTGAATATATACATGAAACTATATAAACAATAATTAAATGTTCATAAAGGTGAATACCCTTGATTGAGAAATGGGCATGTTGTTCACTGCACAATGACATTTGCGTGAAAAAATGCAGTGCAATTTCGTCAGCATAACAGCGTGACAAAAGAATTAATAAAATTAGTTGATGAGATTGAAAGAGGTTTCTCATAATATTTACATGAAATATAAATTCGGTGGGTCATATAGATATATGTCCGAATATATGTAAAGGAAATTTAATTCATAATAGAAAAAAATGCTTGAACGTAAATGAGGAGAGCGAAATTCCTTACAGATTTTCGGCACGGTAATGAGTGTACACAGGAAGAATTAATGAGATATAATGGGGTATATAATCATTACAAAATAAAGAAAGCAGAATGGGGGATATGAAAAACCATACCCCAACATTTACAATTGAAAATAAAAGGGAATATCAATATTATGAAATTTGGATAAAATGAGAAAGGAAGGAATCCCTTACATGGAAGTGTGAAACCAAATTCTTTGGAGAGGCTTGAGAGAGGATTCATGGGAGATTGGGCCACCTTGGGAGGATTATAGATAGATTATATAAGAGTTTGGAAAAACACCAAGGTATTTTAGTGAAAATGAAGTGGGAGATTGGGAGGGTTTATATAAGAAAGGAGAGGGAATTCTTTATTCTTTAGGTTTGGGACACCACACATTAAACTAATCAAAAAAATAAACCAGACCATGGTTTTTCCCATTGTTTTTGGAAAAGGGGCGTGGAAAACATTATTTTATATCTAAATTGGATTATCCTTTTAAAATATTAGGGTTTCTTATGTGGAAGTCAGTCACACCCTCAAGGAAATCAATTTAAAAAACTAAAATGTTTTATAAGTCTTGAAGGGTCCACTAATGATTTGTAAAATATATAAAACAAACCAAAAATTACATTATTTTAATGGTAAAACATATATTGGCCAAAAATAATGTTTATAGTATTTTATTAACTGACTATTGGGTCATTATGATTCCATAAAACACATTATATATATAAACAGTATTTAATTTTTACCCAAAAATTCGTCTGTCTCAAAAAATTATGAAAAATTCACCATTGGATAATTTCGACATAATGATTCAAAAAATAATATTATTTTTATTCAAATAATTTTCTAAATATGTTAATTTAATATTTTAAAATAAAAAATAACATTTATCTAAAAGTCAATGGCTTTGGAAAAAACATCATTCAAACCATAATACAAAATACAATGGTATTCATAAAAATTATACAATCATTTATAAATAATAAAAAGTAATTTAATAGTAATAATATTTTATTAAAGTATAATTTAATTCAAAAATCAATTAATTTATCATAATATATTCTTTTGATGAATATTAACAGAAAATGCTATTTCTGCATTAAAAAAACTATTTACAAAGTGAAAATAATAGTTGAATGTAAAATCATTATAAAAAAATAATGTACATAGTCATAGTGATAGGGTCTTGTTACACAGTCCCTTAATAAACCCACATAAGACCTTAGGGTAAAGTGTGTTATGGTTAAAGACTCGTGGGGTGGCTTTGATAACATCGCCTGAGTGGTAATCTCTATCAACATCTACTTCTCCCAAAGGCCATTCCACTCAAGCTTAACGTATTCAAGCTCGACATTGTCTTGGTCAAGAGTGAAGCCCAATGTTGACACATCTTTTTTAAGCTCTAAAAAATGGGCCTCACACGTGGTAAGTCTACTGGATGAGGTAATCGGTTTCTTTTTTGAGTAAATTGAATTTTTTAAAGCCCTATATTTATACAATCATGTGATCAATGTTCAACGGATATATTAGCAATGGAAGCATTTCCAAATGGTATTTTAAAGTATAAAAACATAAAACCAAAGAAGTGCATATGTTATATAACCATATTACATAATATGATATTAAATTAGATCAAGAGGAATTACCATTAATAAATGTTTTGGTTGTTAAAATATCCCCCATTATGAAATTCCACCCTCAAAATTTTCTTTTCTCACTCTAATACAAATGCGGGTAACTCTACTCTGGAACTTTCTCTGATCCACATGTCGCTTATTCAAACTTGTTGTTTTTTCACAACAACTTGATGAGGGGAATTGTCTTAATTCATATAAAATTCTCTCTATGATCTATGATCTTCACTATTTTCTCCTCGTAAGAAATATCATCCTCTATATGTACTACCTATGAAGAGTGTACATATGAAGGGTATGGTATGTACTTCCTTAATAGGGATACATGAAACACATCATGTACTTTAGCCACGGTGGGGGGGAGTGCAAGTTGATTGGCCACATCCCAGACACGATGAAAAATCTCAAAGGTGAAGATGTACCTAGGAATTAATTTCCATTTCATTAAAAACATCATTAAATTATTCCACATATATATGCTTATAAATACCATGTACCAAACACTGAATTCATGATCTCGTCAGCAGTTATCGCCATAAATCTTCTGTCATCTTTGGGCTACCTTGATATTATGGTGGATGGTTTAACCTTCTCCACAATTTCATTGACCATTTAACGTCTTGGACTATTATTCTCACCAAATTCATCCCAATAGGCCAGTGTTCTATTCCATTTCCCATAAAGGGCTTCATATGGTTCCATTCAGATGCTCGAGTGAAAACTGTTATTGAAGTATAATTAATCTAGTGGAAGATGTTGGTCCCATACTCCTTTTAATTCCATAGAACATGATCATAATATATATTTTAGTGTCTTAATAGTTCACTTACATTGGCTATTAGTTTATGGATAATAGGTTGTACTGATGTTTAGTTCAGTTCTTAGAGCATGTTAGAGACTTTTTCAGAATATTGAGGTGAATCTTGGATCACGATCAGATATAATAGATAGTTGTACTCTATAGATCCATACCATTTCATTGATGTAAATCCAGGATTTTCTATCAAATGAGATGTCCTCTTGGATCATGATAAAGTGAGATGCCTTCATAATATGATCCACAACGGCCAATTTAGCAGTGTATCCTCTGGATGTACTTGGAAGTCCTGTGAAAAAGTCCATTTTAATTTTCTCCCACATTCATGATGGTATGGGTAGTGGTTTCACAATCCCCTTATACTTTTTCTTCTCAGATTTCACATGATAAAATACCGAGCACATTGATGTATATTCAACAATATATCTTTTCATATTCTCCAATAAATAGTTATATTTATGATCTCGATACATCTTTATACTGTCCGGGTGAATTGAGAATGTCGAGCTATGTGCGTCATTCAGATTCTCCTTATTTATCTCTGGATCAGATGGTACACATAATTGTGAACCAAATATCACAAATCTATCCTTTTCAATCATAAAATATATGAATTTCTCATTTTTGGTAGCTTCCACCATTTTTATAATTTCTAGAACCTTTATTTGTGCATCCTTTGTTATCTCTTTATGGAACAATTCAACAATAATTTGGGAAATTATTGATGATTTTCCTCCCTTAATTATTTTCAAATCCATCCCTTGAAAATATAATAATAATATATCCTTTTCAATTCTCATCATTGATAATGATGCATGGACTTTTCTACATATAGACTATCTCATCTTGTTTGCTTTCCCATGGTGGTAATGGATAAAGCAGTCAAAATATTTGAAGTGTTTTATCTATCATCACTGGTGCATATTAATATATTTTTTTGTGAATAAATATTTGAGGCTCTTGTGATCAGTATATATCTCACACTTTCCCTAGAGAGATAATACCGCCAGATTTTTAACGCAAAGATCACAGCCCCCAACTCCAGATCATTCATGGGATAGTTTTTCTAAAGGATTTTCCGCTTCCCATAGGCTATCACTATATCATTCTACATCAACACCTAACCAACAACCTTTTTCGGATAATCACTAAATACAAAAAAAAATTATCCACTTGTGGGTAATGTGAGCATGGCGCAGTGATAATCCTTCTTTTTAACTCCATGATGTCCTCCTCACATTCATCACTCAAAGAAAACTTTACTCCATATAGAGTTATCGCGATAAGAGGGATGGAAAATTGTGAGAAATATCTCAAAAATTGGCGATAATAACCAGCTAACCACAAGAAGATATGACTACTTGTTACCGATGTTGGCTTCAGCCATACCTCAATTACAGTTGTCTTAGAGGGATCCATGGATATCCCATTGATTGTGATGAAATGACCCAATAATGAGACATCCTTCATCCATAACTCACTGTTTCTTTTCTATTCAAATAGATTATCCTTTCGCAAGGTCTCTAGTACAGTTTTTAGTTGCTCCTTATGATCCTCCTTAGTTTTGGAGTATATTATAATATCATATCTAAAGACTACCAACAATTTGTCAAGGTAATATCTAAAGACCCTATTTATCAGTTCCATGAAAACTGTTGGAGCATTGGTATGTATGAAAGGAATTACTATGAATTCATAGTGCCCGTATCCTAAATGAAAAGTAGTCTTGGGGATATGATCATTCTTCCCCCTTACTTGGTAAAACCCCAACTATAGATCCACCTAGGAGAAATACTTGGCTCCACGCAGCTGATCGAATAATTCATCAATTTGTGGGAGAGGATACTTTTTCTTTATCATGATTTTGTGGAGATCGCAATAATCAATGAAAAGGCACATTGACCCAACCTTCTTCCTAACGAAGAGGACTGGTTTAAAACATTGTGAATCACTTGGGAATATAAACCCTTTATCCAAATTCTCTTGTAGTTGTTTCTTTATCTCCTCATGTTTCACTACAACAATTCTATATGGATTCTTGTATACTAGAAATTCCCAAGGTATAAGTTCAATTGAGAATTCAACATATCTTCTAATAGGATGACCATGAAATTCCCCAGGAAACAGTTATGTGAATTCCATCATAATATTCATGTCATCAAGGATGGTG
This sequence comes from Viscum album, assembly GCA_963277665.1. NCBI lineage: Eukaryota > Viridiplantae > Streptophyta > Magnoliopsida > Santalales > Viscaceae > Viscum > Viscum album. The sequence continues at coordinate 1,185,494,802 of OY728121.1, read as the reverse complement.
GCCTCCATAATCTCAATCATCTGATCCAAATTTTCATGCTCATAGTGGCAGTAATATCCACACTTGAGATGATGGTGCAAAAAAGATTCATATTCCTCCTTGCACTTGTATATAATCGGGGGTTTATTCTCTATATGGAGAGAGATTTCCCTCCGATGGAAATATATGTTGGATCTATATAAGGAAATACAATCCATGCCAATAGTTGCATCAAATTCCCCAAGAGGGAGTATGATGATGTTCAACGGGAAGTTTAATCCATCGATTATGATAGAGGATGAGTTATATTCATGAGATGCAATGATTTCACCATTTTTCGTACTCACTAACAACTTCACATCCATGATTTTCATTGGTGTTGGGTTTGTTCTAATAAACATTCGAGATATAAAATAATGTGTAAAACCAGAATAAAAATTTATGTTCTATATTTTTGAATGAATAACTAGCGTACCTGTCACCACATCATTTTCAGGGTTCACATAGGCAGTAGTGATGCAAAAATCAATTCCATTATTCCTTGGAAGTTGTTGGTTGCCTCTAAAAACCCATGGATTAGGGAACTAATTATAAAGGTGCCTTGGTTCATTGTAGTTGATGTATTGAACGACATGTTCAAAGTTGAATGGAGTGTTCCTCTCCATTGTTGCAGCTGTGGGTATTTATTTTTGGTAGTTAACAGCTAGGTGTCATTCTCTTCCCCTACTAAAGAATTTCCTCATCCCTTTCAAGCAATTTTTGGCTTGATTTTTTCCACACCATTGATAAGTGGGGTTCTGTATTTTTAGAGCACCATTGGATTTATCCCTCGGATAGCATAAATTAAATTACACATTATAATTCTTATCACCATGATACCCATGATATTCATTGATCTCAATATCAACCTTGATGGAATATTAGACCATTTCCTCATAGATGCCGATGTCATGGATTGCTAGGGATTTCTGCAGGCTAGGATTCATCCCACCAAATAAGTGGTCATCCTTGCATTCATGGGTAACGAAAATGTGAGAGGCTTATTGTTCAAGCCTTGTTTTGTTTTCCTCATATGATCTAATGGATTAATCTTTTTTTTTCTTGAGGTCAAGGTAGTATCTTACCATCTTTAGTCGGAGGGTGCACGAAAAATATTTATCGAAAAACACCATCTGGAGATCCTTCCATTCCAATTCCAAGATCTCCTCCTTAGGAATCATATTTTTTATCAATGTACACCATTGATTAGCTTCATCCTACATATGATATGAATCCAAAATAACCTTATCTTTTTCGGAACATTGATTAATGGAGAATATCTTTTCAATGGATTTGATCCATTTTTCGGCAATTGAGGGATCAGAAGACCCCTTAAATGTAATTGGGCTTCGTCTCATGAAACATTTGATAGAGACATGATCTTTCTTGGGGGGGGGGGGGGGTTGAACGTTCCTCTGGACCCATGTTTTTATTAAATTCTTGAGTAAAATTAGAGATTATCATGACAATGTTACCTATTCCTACTCCAATAGAATTGATCATCTCATTAGAATATTCCTCACATTGATCTTCACATCAGTGGTTAGCACAAGTCCTCCTATTATAGGCCATTGGCTGGAATAAAAGTAATGTTTGGGGTAACACATAAAGCGTAATCCAAGGACAATATAAATGACATATAAATAAAAATAATTTCCTTAACTAATGAATATATAAGCTTCAAACTATGTTATCCATGTTCTACATTCTAACATATATTCTTAGGGGAATTTTTTTTCAATTCCCTTAATAATGGTTCACACTAATCTTGTGAATTTACCAAATCATATCCCCCCCCGGAGTGTCGTAACCAAATGTGCAGTAAGGACCATTGTCATGTACCAGGATACCCCAAGTCAAGCCCAAAACTCTATGTTGGAGTATTCACTCCTAGGTACATATATGCTAGAGCCTCCTCTACCTGCTCGTATCCAGACCCAGATGTATTTACATGACAAACCAATTAATCGATGATAACCAAACCTTATGGATGTTTTTATGATACTTGTTTATGTCCCTATTGATCTCACTTGATTTTTCTCATCCAAATCCAAAAAAAAACTAAACCAATCATCTGATACCAACTATAAAAACCCTAGTTTTTATTACACACTTAACATAAATTATTACATAAATACGTAACTTGATAAAACATATAAGATCAGTAGGTCTAGTATCATGGGGTATTAAGAACATTACATAACAACATAAAATATAAAACACGACATCTTATTGAAAACTTTCTTTACATGACCACTAAATTCCTTTGTAATTAGCATTGCATGGGATAACCTGAGGACATGGATAATAAAAGGGTTTACTATAAAGCCTAGTAAGGGAGTAAAAAAGGGAATAATATAAAGAATACAATACATGTAAGGCAATAGGTAAATTAACGGGTCATAATTAAACATGAACATAATGGCATGATATATCATGATTATCATAACATGGAAATGTGGTACCAACACTTAACATGGAATTAGCATGATATAATGATCATTTCATATTTAGCATGAGTATACAATCATTGAACATGAATTATCATGAGTAAATCATCATTTCACAAGAATTTTCATGATTAAATACCCATTTCACTTGACGTATCATGATAATATTCATTACCCAATGGATTGTAGCACTATTCAGGCACACGCTTCTTAATTATTTCATTTCATGCATACGTGTGGCACAAGATCATACTTCATGGAGTCATTAAACATCATCATTAATTCCATGATAAATTAATGATGAATAAATAATCGAAACTCTATAAATAATAAGTAAATGTTCATAATGGTGAATACCCTTGATAGTGAAATGGGCAATCTATTCACTACAAAATGACTTTGGCTTGGAAAAATGAGGGGCAATTTCAGAAGCATAACGACGTGACATAAGAATTCATAAAAATGGTTGATGAGATAGAAAGAGGTTTCTTATAATATTCTCCTAAAATGGACAAAAATGGGCTCACATAGATACATGTCCCATCATAATTAATGGAATTTGGATTTATAAGACAAAATAACATCTTAAATGTAAATGAATAGAGAAAAATTCCTTAGGAAATTTTGTCATGGTAATGGGTATACATGAGAGGAATTAAAGAGAGATAAATGGGTCTATCATCATTAAAACTTAAATATAGAATAATGGGGGATGAATGAAACCATACCCCATCAAATAATGTTCAATATAAATGTATATACCAATATTATGAAACTTGGATAAAATGAGAAAGGTAGGAATCCCATACTTGGAAGTGTGATCCCAAAGGCTTGGGAGTGGCTTGAGAGAGGATTATTGTGACCTTGGGGTGACTTGAGAGGATTCAAGAGGGAGGAAGGTGTTGGATTGACAAACTCCAATGGAATTTAGTGAAGATAATGATGGTCATGGTGGGTTTATATAGGAAAGGATATGGAATTCATTATTCATTAGGTTTGGGACACCACACATTAATCTAATCAAAACCACAAACTAGCCAATGGATTTTCCCATTGTTTTGGGAAACAGGTAGTGGAAAAAAATATTTTATAATGTCAATGGACGAACTCCATAATATAATAGGGTTTATTATGTGGAGGTAAGTCACACCCTCAAGAAAATCAATTTAAAAATCTAAAATGTTTTATATGTCTTGGAGGGTCCACTAAATCATTCTAAAAAAATAAATCAGAACCAAAATAACATTATTTTAATGTTAAAAGATTTATTGTTCTAAAATAATGTTTACAGTATTTTATTACATCACTATTGGGTCATTATGATGACATAATACACATTACATATTTTGACAATATTTAATTTTACCCAAAAAAATAAATTATCTCATAAAATTATAAAAAAATATTCTTTCGATAATTTTGAAATAATGATTCCATAAATAATATTAATTTTATCCAAATAAATTTTGAAATAAGTTAATTTTCAATTTTAAAATAAAAAATGACATTTATCGAAAATTAATGGGTTTTGACAAAAAATGCTATCAATCCTTAATAAAAATTATAATTGTATTCATAAAATTATAAAATCCTTAATACCCAATGAAAATTAATTAAATAATATTCATATTTTTTTAAAATATTATTTAATTAAAAAACACTTAAATTTAAAAAATATATATTCCTTAGTTTAATATTAACTAAAAATAATATTTTTTCTTGAAAAACTATATATAAATTAACAATTATAAAATGAATGTATAATATAAGGCCCCAACCTTAAACCTTACTTAATCTTGAGTTATTACAAGATTACACATTGAGGATCTTTTCAGGTTTAGAGTTTTAGAGAATTAGATCATGAAACTTGCATTACATTCCACATTTAAACAAAGTGGTTACATAAAAGACAATATTCATTCTTCCCATCAACGGAAACATATTTAAAATATTACACGGATTCTTTCTTGGAACATCCTTGACACTATCATCACATCATGTACCTTTCCCTTGACCTGTGAAAAACATTTCAAAAACTTGGGATGAGCATAAAAATCTCAGTAAGGGTTATAAAAATATGGAAAGGAAAAATGAGTTCATATATACATAAGAATGAAATCATACTTTACCCATAAAACATAGGCACTTCAACATACCTCATCAAAACATAAATAAATCATAGAAAACATAAGACATAAAGGTAACTTCAGGAATTCATAACATTCTTACGTGGGGAGTAACCCTCTTGGTTATGTTCGGAATACCCATCACAGTATATTCCCTAAATCTCTTCGGAGAAACCTTAACATTTCACTCCTTCGCATTACCCAATGCATTGGAGAGCTATAACGGGCTCACCCGCCCTTAGTTTATCACGGAACCACCCATTTTCATAACAATGCCCAAGAACCATAACATAAATATGTCACATAAAACATGCATAAAGGAAACAAAACATTTTCACATTTCAATCACAATATAACAATTTAGTATATTGAAATATTGAATCCATTCAAAAAGAAACCATTTCCAAAACCAATAAAAACATTTAATAAAGATATTTTTGAATCAAAGTGTACCATACCAAATTGAAGCTTAAAATTTTAAACCATTAATATCCATATAAATAAATCCTTAAAACCATTTTGAAAACATGGATATTAATAAGAACAAATAATTAAAACATTTAAAACGATATTTTGGTTAAAGCGGTTTTACCAAAATTAGAGACACTTGAATACAATAGTTGAGGAATAACATTTAGTCAAAACTTTATAATATCATGAGAATAAATGGATTCATGATATAATACTCCAAAGGACAGTATATACACCATATAAGAGTGAATTGGAGCATAACAACAATAAATCCTCAATAGAAATGTCAAATGTGATGAAATCCCTTATAAAGAAGGTATCCTTAAATTAAGGACAAATCAATCTCAAAAATATGTGTGAAAAATATAAATACACCCAATATAAGTGTATATTAAGTGTAAAAAGGTCATTCACACATATTCAATGGACGACATATTCAATGACTACATGTTGAACCCAAAGAAATCGAAATTGGGTTAAAAAGTTCCCTTGACAGCCTAACGGCATCACATCAAAAAGAGTTGATGAGAGATAAAAAGGGTATCTCATCACATGGACATAAAATTTACATCAATAAGGATATATGAGAACATATCCCAACATAAAGATATGTAAATTAAAAGACCCAACAAAAGAAGTCTTTTAAAAAAAGTGGAGGGTGAAAGGTTCCCTTACTGACTTGGGTATCTTTCAAAACATACACCCCATGAAATAAGGACAAAAGATAATTGATGTAAATACTCATAAACGAAAGTATATTACACAAAGTGTAGAATAATGGGAAGTACATACACCACTCATGGGAATTTGTGGCGAATGTAGCATAAATCTCACGGGAATAAAAGTGAGATGAAAAATCACTTACGAAAACTTGGCAGCCTAACGGCGCCACATAAAACTTCCGAATATGGATTGATGAGATCAAATAGGGTATCTCATCACATTAAAATAAAATTTACAGCAAGAGGAATATAAAATAACATCCCCCAATATTACAAAGAGGATCTTAAAAGAAGTGACATAAAGGAGAGTACTTAAAAAGAAGAGAGAGGTTAGATCTCTTACGAAAGTTTGGCAGCCTAACGGCGCCACTCAAAACTTCCAAAATGGATTGATGAGAGAGAATAGGGTCTCTAATCACATGAAAATACAAATTACAGTAAGTTTAATATAAATTATCATCCCAATAACAAGAAAGATGAGCTTTAAATGGAATGACATAAAAGTGTGTACTTAAAAAGAAAGAGATGAGTAGGATCCCTTACCTCGGGTCCGACTTGACTCGATTGTTCTTTAGTCTCCTGAATAATAAACTTGAGTTAATTTCTAATTCTTTAAGAACCTTTTTCAAGTTCATTATTACTTTTATACCACTTATTACCATGTCATAAACATTATGTAATCATTTAAGTTAATAATATTTGTTTTGCCGATATTTGGTTCTTAAGTCGAAAGTGGACTTCTTACAATTACATGTTGTTCGTGTGGCCAAATGTTTATTATATCCAGAATGGTATTCATTATTTAGATATCATATATGTCATATATATCCAGTACATTGATGCATTTATAACATTACATAATCATTTAGAGGTAAGAAATGAAATGCACCGTTCATGGAGACGGTAAGCCGTACGTACGCATGAACGCTACTTTCATTTCTATTTCGTATTTTATAGAATGGAATAATAATGAAATAAAGGTATATTATAATTTCAGTATGATATCATATACAATATCATATTTCCATCCTTTATACATCCCACATATGGTATTTAACGAATCAAATCACTTTGAGGGGGCGGTAGTCCGCACTTCCTTAAATGAAGATATCGCGTATACCCATAATGGAAGCCATAAAGGTAAGACAAAAATGAAAAATACAGAAGAATAAATAAAACATAAACATATTATATATCATATATAAAAATAGTGACATCATAATGGCCACCGTTGAAGGTGTTAAATTAGTATTGAACAATCATCGTTTCGGGAGGCAGAATTTCACCATCCACGGAAACCGTATGTTCTTTAACCATTTGATGTAGTTGTGTGAGAGTGTAGCTCGAATAAATCTTATAACAACATCCTAGTATATTGAAGATACTGTTGTTTTTACAAAAGAAGTAAATAAAAAGAGTTTAGGGGGTTGGAGAAGAAAAATAAAACAAATGAATATGAGAGAATGAATTACCTTTAAAAGTGTAACTCCTTTTGATTTGAGCCTAAAGGATTCCTTTGAAAGGATTATTCCCAAAGGGAATCCTCTAGGATTAGGAGAGGGATGTGGAGAGAGTAAATGGGCAGGTGTTGGCCGAGCCCAAGGCTTGAGAAGTGTGTTAAATGAGGTAGAGGTGGGGGCCTTTTATAAGATGAGAGGAGGGGCACATTTGGAAAGTAAAGAAATATTACTTTATTTGAAAATGTGATTCGGTTTCAAAAGGTCCCACATTGATATAATTCGTGGATAAGGTGATACGGCTTCGAAATCCACTCATCCAATAAGTTTTGGACATGTGTAGTTCATAGATTTTACATTATCTTTCCATTTTATTTAAATCGTCAAATAATGATGTCATTGCTGCATCATTATAATGTCATAAATAATTTAATTTATTTAATGTCTAAAAATAATAAAAAAACTACTATGATGTAGGAAATCTTTTTATCTTTACAATGAATATTTATAATAAAAAATATGACTTGTATAACCCCACTTAAAAATTGTTTTAGTAAAACATATCATGTTTGTGTCAATTTTACTTTTACATTAAATAAAATGTTATTTATGTCATTTCCCAACCAAAGTGGATCCATGGGGTCCCCAAGTTTACCCATGGCTTGTCGTGGTCGGCCATGATACAACCAATGAGGGTAAGACATGTGTCAAGATCATCTCATTTTATTAAAGCATTATTTTTACCTTAAACTACACTAATTACCACTAATCGCGATTAAAAACTTAATAAGTTAATATTCAACAAAAAATTATTTTAATCTCATTGAACCACATTTTACTTCTTAATGACAAACATGTGTGTCGGATTTTTGAAAATCAAAACACAATGATGGAAAAATTTCATTTAAACGGAAAATCAGTTTTTATAAGTACCACTTAGTGGTTTCACTATTCATCAAAAATTGAAGTTTTTCAGAAAAATCCCAAAAATTCACCCTAAGATATATTTGATATTCTGAATTCAAAAATGAAGTCCATTTTAAAAAATTAAGAACATATAAGTCACATTAATTAATTTAAAAATTAATTCCGGCTGTCATGTCAAATAGCGTGTTTTATGAAACAATAAGTATCAAAAGATTGACACTAGTTTAAGTCTGATTTCAAAGTGAAATTGATTCCAACGAACACTATTGGATTTAATGGTAAAAATATTTTCTAATTTAACTTTAAAACCAATTCAAAATATAATCTAATCATATAAATAAATTAGATTAAAAAGTGGTTTTGAATTAAAATACAACATTTTACACTATTCATTAAAAAATGAACTTTATCGGAAAGATACCAAAAATTTACACAAAGTAAATTTTGATGTCCGGATTCTTAATAATAGTTTTATTTGGTCCAAAAGAATGTATAAGAGTGATCAAAACTATATTTAATGACGGTTCGCCATCAAAAGGTGATAAGTGAACCTTTAGTGAAAACTAGGGCATATACGCCTAAAATTGAATTCTTTCCGTATTTTAAGCCGTTATCTTTTATTGGATAAATGTAAAAACATTTAAAAACATATATAATCATATTTTAGTTATTTCTATCCATTCCCGCCATTACAACGGCTACATGTTAACTACCATTTAAAATAATATTATTTTATTATTAGAGTGCAACGTAAGATTCCCAAAAAACTCGTTGTTGCGTGTTGGGTACGCCATCGAGCATAGCGTCCCCTTTAAAGTTATTTAAATATTTTATTAACAAATATAGATAAATATGAAATGTCATATTCTTTATTTACCTGGGGTGTTACATCCTTCCCCCCTTTTGGGAATTGCGTCCTCGCAATTTTAAAATTGCGCTTGGAAACATCTTTGAAAGTCCCACATCAGAACAAAAGTCGGTAAAACAGACACATTAAAATAAAGAGAGATAAGTACAAAGGTCACCCGAGTTAACCCATACTAGGATTCCAAGTATGAAAATATGGACATGGAGGAAAAAACAAAGGGTCATGTTCTGATGGAGAGTGATAGAAAACATGTTTAGGAGAAAGTTAACCATGAGAAAATCACAAACTTGTGATGGGTTAAACGGTATTCGATTCCCCAGTAGGAAAAGTTAATAGACAACATTTTTGTTTTAAGTTACTTTTTATTGAGGAATTTATTCATAAGGATACATAATCACTTATCATATTGACTTTCAACTTTTATTAGATTCCTTACACAAACTCATATTTTCTCCAAAAGACGAGTATTTAGGAAGACATGTTCACATTAAGAGTACTATAATCAACTTCTAGAGAATCACCTAATCCACAAAATAGAAATATATACTTCCCATGTCTTTAACCAAAACCATAACCATAAAGGCTAGTACAAGATCAGATAATCCAGAAAAGGATAACCCTTTATAAAAAGAAAATCTATTCTTAATCTCTAAAATTTGTCCAACAAAACCCAAAGTTCAACGAGGACCATTTGTCCATAAAATTCTTCAAAGTAAACCAAACTAAGATTGAAACCCAAATATTTGAAGGATTTAGTCACATAGTCTACCAAGTTAAATCGTAACATTTATCTCCAAACAACATCAGTTGCTCCTAAAGTCTCACATTGAAAAGTAATTATCCTAATCACATATCCTCCAAAATCAACTTACTCTTAATTCATAAAATCATATAACTAAAAAGAATCGGTCAAACTAACCAGGGACTTCACGTAGTCCAGTGGTAGGCGATAAATACCAGTCGCACTTTGGTTGTGGGTTCGATTCCCGCAGCTTTGTCCGACGCAACGGGATGTCACCCGGTCTGCGTGTTGTCCTTTTTCCAAAACTATATAATTCTTAAAACATTCCCCAAAATGAGATAAAATCTTCAAGAATAATCATAAAATATTTTATCCTCAATTTTATCTCATGCCCTTCATTTTCCATCATATCATATAATAACCCATAATTACTTCAAAAGTAAGGATCATATAAACCCTAATGGTTACCTTAATAATTAATACCTGAATTTCCACATAGAGTTGGCCATCTCGTACATGATGCATTAGAGAACTCACCAAGGTTCAAGTGGTTGATCATGACTCCTTGATAGTTGGTTTAGAAAAACCATGAGATTCATCATTGAATCCCCCATCTCATCGAGTATCTTAATCAGAGAACCACCACAGTTTCCTTCAAACCCATTGTCACTTTGGCGCCTGCTAGATCCAGCCATTTACTAAAACCAAAAAGGTCAGTGTGAGTATATCAAAAAAACCATCATGTACTAACAAGGAAGGTAAACAATAAGATATACTTACTCATTCACTTTATCTAAAACTAGGACTCTTTCTGAAGTCCTAACCATTATGGTAATGTCACTTATGATTAAAGAATACCCTAACCTCTAAAGTTATCTAAACCGGCCTTTGATACCAACTATAAGGCCCCAGCCTTAAACCTTACTTAATCTTGAGTTATTACAAGATTACACATTGAGGATATTTTTAGGTTTAGAGTTTTAGAGAATTAGATCATGAAACTTGCATTACATTCCACATTTAAACAAAGTGGTTACATAAAAGACAGTATTCATTCTTCCCATCAACGGAAACATATTTAAAATATAACACTGATTCTTTCTTGAAACATCCTTGACACTATCATCACATCATGTAACTTTCCCTTGACCTGTGAAAAACATTTCAAAAACTTGGGATGAGCATAAAAAGCTCAGTAAGGGTTATAAAAATATGGAAAGGAAACATGAGTTCATATATACATAAGAATGAAATCATACTTTACCCATAAAACATAGGCACTTTAACATACCTCATAGAACCATGAATAAATCATAGAAAACATAATACATAAAGGTAACTTGAGGCATTCATAACATTCTTACGCGGGGAGTAACCCTCTTGGTTACGTTTGGAATACCCATCACAGTATATTCCCTAAATCTCTTCGGAGAAACCTTAACGTTTTACTCCTTCACGTTACCCAATGCATTGGAGAGCTATAATGGGCTCACCCGCCCTTAGTTTATCACGGAACCACCCGTTTTCATAACAATTCCCAAGAACCATAACATAAATGTGTCACATAAAACATGCATAAAGGAAACATAACATTTTCACATTTCAATCACAATATAACATTTTATTATATTGAAATATTGAATCCATTCAAAAAGAAACCATTTCCAAAACCATTTAAAACATTTAATAAAGATATTTTTGAATCAAAGTGTCCCATACCACCTTGAAGCTTAAAATTTTAAACCATTAATATCCATATAAATAAATCCTTAAAACTATTTTGAAAACATGGATATTAATAAGAACAAATAATTAAAACATTTAAAACGATATTTTGGTTAAAGGGGTTTTACCAAAATTAGAGACACTTGAATACAATAGTTGAGGAATAACATTTAGTCAAAACTTTATAATATCATGAGAATAAATGGATTCATGATATAATACTCCAAAGGGCAGTATATACACCATATAAGTGTGAATTGGTGCATAACAACAATGAACCCTCAATAGAAATGTCAAATGTGATGAAATCCCTTATAAAGAAGGTATCCTTAAATTAAAGACAAATCAATCTCAAAAATATGTTTGACAAATATAAATACACCCAATATAAGTGGATATTAAGTGTAAAAAGGTCATTCACACATATTCAATGGACGACATATTCAATGACTACATGTTGAACCCAAAGAAATCGAAATTGGGTTAAAAAGTTCCCTTGACAGCCTAACGGCATCACATCAAAAAGAGTTGATGAGAGATAAAAAGAGTATCTCATCACATGGACATAAAATTTACATCAATAAGGATATATGAGAACATATCCCAACATAAAGATATGTAAATTAAAATACCCAACAAAAGAAGTCTTTTAAAAAAAGAGGAGGGTGAAAGGTTCCCGTACCGACTTGGGTATCTTTCAAAACATACACCCCATGGAAGAAGGACAAAAGATAATTGATGTAAATACTCATAAACGAATGTATATTACACAAAGAGTAGAATAATGGGCAGTACATACACCACTCATGGGAATTTGTGGCGAATGTAGCATAAATCTCATGGGAATAAAAGTAAGATGAAAAATCCCTTACGAAAACTCGGCAGCCTAACGGCGCCACATAAAACTTCCGAATATGGATTGATGAGATCAAATAGGGTATCTCATCACATTAAAATAAAATTTACAGCAAGTGGAATATAAAATAACATCCCCCAACATTACAAAGAGGAGCTCAAAAGAAGTGACATAAAGGAGAGTACTTAAAAAGAAGAGAGAGGTTAGATCTCTTACGAAAGTTTGGCAGCCTAACGGCGCCACTCAAAACTTCCAAAATGGATTGATGAGAGAGAATAGGGTCTCTCATCACATGAAAATAAAAATTACAGTATGTTTAATATAAATGATCATCCCAATAACAAGAAAGATGAGCTTTAAAAGGAATGACATAAAAGTGTGTACTTAAAAAGAAAGAGAGGAGTAGGATCCCTTACCTCTGGTCCGACTTGATTCGATCGTTCTTTAATCTCCTGAATAATAAACTTGAGTTAATTTCTAATTCCTTAAGAACCTTTTTCAAGTTCATTATTTCTTTCATACCACTTATTACCATGTCATAAACATTATGTAATCATTTAAGTTAATAATATTTGTTTTGCCGATATTTGGTTCTTAAGTCGAAAGTGGACTTCTTACAATTAAATGTTGTTCGTGTGGACAAATGTTTATTATATCCAGAATGGTATTCATTATGTAGATATCATATATGTCATATATATCTAGTACATTCATGCATTTATAACATTACATAATCATTTAGAGGTAAGAAATGAAATGCACCGTTCATGGAGATGGTAAGCCGTCCGTACGCATGAACGCTACTTTCATTTCTATTTCGTATTTTATAGAATGGAATAATAATGAAATAAAGGTATATTATAATTCCAGTATGATATCATATACAATATCATATTTCCATCCTTTATACATCCCATATATGGTATTTAACGAATCAAATCACTTTGAGGGGGCGGTAGTCCGCACTTCCTTAAATGAAGATATCGCGTATACCCATAATGGAATCCATAAAGGTAAGACAAAAATGGAAAATAAAGAAGCATAAATAAAACATAAACATATTACATATCATATATAAAAATAGTGACATCATAATGGCCACCGTTGAAGGTGTTAAATGAGTATTGAACAATCATCGTTTCGGGATGCAGAATTTCACCATCCACGGAAACCGTATGTTCTTGAACCATTTGATGGAGTTGTGTGAGAGTTTAGCTCGAATAAATCTTATAAAAACATCCTAGTATATTGACGATACTGGTGTTGTTACAAAATAAGTAAATAAAAAGAGTTTAGGTGGTTGGAGAAGCAAAATAAAACAAATGAACATGATAGAATGAATTACCTTTAAAAGTGTAACTCCTTTTGATTTGAGCCTAAAGGCTTCCTTTGAAAGGATTCTGCCCAAAGGGAATCCTCTAGGATTAGTAGAGGGATGTGGAGAGAGTAAATGGGCAGGGGTTGGCCGAGCCAAAGGCCTGAGGAGTGTGTTAAATGAGGTAGAGGTGGGGTCCTTTTATAAGAGGAGAGGAGGGGCACTTTTGGAAAGTAAAGAAATATTACTTTATTTGAAAATGTGTTTCGGTTTAAAAAGGTCCCACATTGATAAAATTAGTGTATAAGGTGATAAGGCTTCTAAATCCACTCATCCAATAAGTTTTGGACATGTGTAGTTCATAGATTTTACATTATCATTCCATTTTATTTAAATTGTCAAATAATGATGTCATCGCTGCATCATTATTATGTCAAAAATAATTTAATTTATTTAATGTCTAAAAATTATAAAAAAAATACAATGATTTAGGAAATATTTTTATCTTTCCAATTAATATTTATAATCAAAAATATGACTTGTATAACCCCACTTAAAAATTGTTTTAGTAAAACATATCATGTTTGTGTCAATTTTACTTTTACATTAAATAAAATGTTATTTATGTCATTTCCCAACAAAAGTGGATCCATGGGGTCCCCAAGTTGACCCATGGCTTGTCTTGGTCGGTCATGATACAACCAATGAGGGTAAGACATGTGTAAAGCTCATCTCATTTTATTAAAGCATTATTTTTACCTTAAACTACACTAATTACCACTAATCGCGATTAAAAACTTAATAAGTTACTATTCACCAAAAAATTATTTTAATCTCATTGAACCACATTTTAATTCTTAATGACAACCATGTGTGTCGGATTTTTGAAAATCAAAACACAATGATGGCAAAATTTCATTTAAACGGAAAATCAGTTTTTATAAGTACCACTTAGTGGTTTCACTATTCATCAAAAATTGAAGTTTTTCAGAAAAATCCCAAAAATTCATCCTAAGCTATATTTGATATTCTGAATTCAAAAATGAAGTCCATTTTACAAAATTCAAAACATATAAGTCACATTAATTAATTTAATAATTAATTCCCGTTGTCATGTCAAATAGCGTGTTTTATGAAACAATAAGTATCAAAAGATTGACAGTAGTTTAAGTCTGATTTCAAAGTGAAATTGATTCCAACGAACACTATTGGATGTAATGGTAAAAATATTTTCTAATTTCACTTTAAAACCAATTCAAAATATAATCTAATCATATAAATAAATTAGATTAAAAAGTGGTTTTGAATTAAAATACAACATTTTACACTATTCATTAAAAAAATGAACTTTATCGGAAAGATACCAAAAATTTACACAAAGTAAATTTTGATGTCCCGATTCTTAATAAGAGTTTTATTTGGTCCAAAAGAATGTATAAGAGTGATCAAAACTATATTTAATGACGGTTCGCCATCAAAAGGTGATAAGTGAACCTTTAGTGAAAACTAGGGCATATACGCCTAAAATTGAATTCTTTCCGTATTTTAAGTCATTATCTTTTATTGGATAAATGTAAAAACATTTAAAAACATATATAATCATATTTTAGTTATTTCTATCCATTCCCTCCATTACAACGACTACATGTTAACTACCATTTAAAATAATGTTATTTTATTATTAGAGTGCAACGTAAGATTCCCCTGAAACTCGTTGTTTCGTGTTGGGTACGCCATCGAGCATAGCGTCCCCTTTAAAGTTATTTAAATATTTTATTCCCAAATATGGATAAATATGAAAGGTCATATTCTTTATTTACCTGGGGTTTTACATATAATCATTATAAAAAAATAATATACTTTGTCATAGTTATAGGGTCTTTTTAGATAACCCCTTAAAACACTCGCATAAGACCTTAGGGTACGTTGTGAGATAGTGACAGTCTCTTGGTGTGGCATGGATAACATCGCTCGAGTGGTAATCTCTACCAACATCAACTTCTCTCGTAGTCAGTTTTACTCATGCTTAACGTTTTCAAGCTCAAATTGGGATTGGTCAAGAGGGAAGCCCAATGAATCCACCTTCTTTCTGAGCTCCCTCCAATGGGCTTCGTATGGGGAAAGTCTACTAGTTGAGGCCATCACTTCCATTTTCTGAGTAAATTGGATTTGTTAAAGCCATATAATTATACTAATCATTTGATCACTATTCAACAACTATATTAGAGACGGTAAAAATTCCCAAGGGTATTTTAAAATCCAAAGACATAAAACCAAGGAAGTGAATATCTTATACAACTATATTACATAATAAGTAATATAATTAGATCAAGATGAATTTCTATTAATAAAAGTTTGGTTCGTTACATGCCCATCACATTTCTTCATTAAAATAAAACTAAACCATTTTGCACTATGATTCTATTTTAATTGAATTGAAAATTATTTTATTTGTTAAAATAATATAAAGCATTTACTATTCGAAAAATTTATTTTGAAATTTCACTGGATGTATTCAAATTTTGTTGTTATAACATTAATTTTAATCCTTTGATTAATTTATGAAATATTATATTAAATATACATTTTGAACAAAAAATTTATCCCATCATAGGATTCAAAGTTAGAGACAATGATATGTTTTAATTCTGTGGTAAATGGGTATTTCATTGGGATAAATTGTCCGTCAATCCTATACACAAACAAAAAAACCAAATATTATTAAAATATACAACCATTTTAGAATCATTTTATGATATTCCCATTGATACTAAAAAATATTTATCTATGTTTTTATTTTAGTATAATAATTTTTTTCTATGTCCTACCATGGGTAAAAATTTAATGCTTATTTTAATAGATGGGAAATTAGGATCCCATGTTGAATCTCTAAAACAAGGGAACTAGGTGTATTGTGTTAATAATTAAAATCCAAAATCAATAAGTTAATTGTATTTCAAAATTCAGAAAATCAATTTTGTGAACATGTATTATAAATATACCTTATAAAAAATTAATTCAATAAGGTGAGGGGAATATTGTACCCAAATAAAGAAGGGGACAGTTTGCCTATATGAAAATATTTTGAGATTCATCAATGTATAGGAAAGTATAATTCTTCCTTAAAAAACCTAAGAGATAGTGAAAACGGATAGTTCATATCATTATTTATTTAATTACACATGAATTTTAGTGGTATCCACTCACGAAATTGGAATGTTAACATTGGTTGAAGTAGGTAAAGAAGTGATAGTCACATAGGCAGTATGATAATTTAAATCAGTAGTGGGATCAATGTTTTTATTTAATTATTTTGTAAATTAAAACACAGGATGGAAAATCATTTTTATGAAAATTTGTAAATAAATAAAATGAAATTAATTTCATATTAGTGTAATTGATTATGTGTAGGGGAGTTTGATGGGTCTATTTTTGATACACTTTTCCACACCAATTTTTATCAAGTTAATTAAAAATTTAATGCTGATGTGTACATGAATTGGTGAATTTTTTATCATTTGATGATTTTACAAATAAATTTTATTGAATATAGAATATTTTTTAAAATGAGTTTCATGGCTAATTAAATGAACAAATTATCACCTCTCTTATTTTGAAAATATTTTATGATAATAATCTTTTTATTCTTATAAAATAAAATGAATTTTTATGATGATGTGGTTTAAAAAATAATTCTTCGATTTTACACAAGATATTTGGAATATTTCATTGATGGATTATTTATAGTGGGTAAATATTTGTAATATCATAAGAATGTTATTTGAAATAAATTTTGGATTAAAACATTTAAAAATTATTTATTTCAAAAAATCCAATGTGTTTTGTTCTTTTATTTCTTTTAATTAACAATTTTGAAAAAATATTTCAAATTCATTAATTAATATTTTTTTAAATCATTATTTATTATGTTCATTGATTATGCACTTTTTTATTATATTTAGGTCATGTTACTAGACTGTTATAGATGTTTGTGATTATAGTACTATTGAAAACATCCACTACTAGTCCTTTATCGTACCATCGGCTCCTACATACATTAATATATTCATCTTTTATTGAGTGCAGAATAGAGTTAGACTTTTTGGAAAAATAATTCCACTACCTTAACATGATATCAACATACAATGATAAAACCACCACCCTTTACTAAGGCCACCCTAAATATGCTACTTTTCGGTGAATCCATGGTTACTGCCACATGCTTTCATCACCATACTACTATGGTAAACCCCCAACTACCATTAGACAAAAAAACATTGTTTTCATTTCTTCCCATGCCTACTACCTCTATCACATGCAACTACAAATTCTCCCACCTACTACCTCTACCACATCCCATATCAAACTATTATCAATAATTTTTTCAACCTCCATCTATACTCTAAAATTGTCCCTATTTTCCATCAACATTACTTCATAAAACATCCATGGTTTCTAAGGATTCAAGTCAAATAATTATGAAGATGAACTACCATCCTCATAGGATAAAAGAGAAAGAACTACCATGTACACACAAATAGTTTAAAAACAAGGATTCCAGCATCTACATGAAGAAGTTATAACTAAAAATTTGATATCCAAAATTGCCACTATTGAATAGATTAAATCCTTAAAATTTTATAAAATATATTTATGCTTTATAAACATTATAATAACAACCACAAAACTGGGAATGTTAAATTCACCACTGATTCCAATGATCACTATTGTAGACTGTTCATTGATGGAGGTATTGGTTGAGTGGGGAGATACTAATTCCACCATCTGAATATAGATACCGCAAAGATGAAATCCACTTTTCATTTATTAATCTAATTGAATTTTAAGTTGGTTGAGTTTGATGAATTTTTAATTGAATAAGTTGAGTTCAAAATTTTCATTTTGATAGTTGGAGTTGAAGAAACTAGATAACAAATTCATGATGTAGATGACCACCCATGTTTTAGTTTTAGTATTTTTGTTGATTTTCTATTGCATTCAATTTGAATTCATGTAACGCCCCGACCCCAGCTACCCAGAGTCGGTGCATTACTTCGTAACATTGGCATGATCACAAAAGATCAAGTCTCGAAAGACCGATTAGTTTAGTAGCCTTGTAAACACTAGATACATTCGTAAACGTTACATTACATCATAAAGTGAAAAACTACAATAACAAAGTCTCCATAGTCCACACTCATATCCTCTTCTCACAATCCCTGCAGGACATTCATAAAATACTTCTTCACATCCTTGAAAATATTAAAACATTGAAAGGGGTGAGCTCAGATGCTCAGTAAGGATAACAATATTGCGGAAGCTTTCATAAAGAAACATAAAAATTTAAGGCAATGTATAACTAAAACAAAAGCCTTTTAAACATGAACATCAACATAATATGGCAAAAGTAAAATGAGATAATGTCATTCACTTCTTCACATGGATATTCTACTGGTTGAATAATCACATGAAATATCAATAACCACTTTCATAATGAGGGAATGTATAATGCCGGACATTCTGAAACATTTTGTCAAGGCCTTGGCCAAGACGTCTAAAATGATTAAGGCCACGGCCAAAACCATAAATCAAATTGGTAAAGGGCATCGACCAATTCCACGTCTAGTTGTCTCATGAGACCTACCGATGCATCGAGGAGCTATAGCGGGCTCCACCTGTCACTTATTAAGTCCAATGCATTCCTCATATGAATAGGTTTAAACATATCATAAACCATAACATAATAATATCACATAAAACATGCATAAAGGAAACATAACATTTCCACATTTCAATCACGAGATATTAATACAACACATTCATATAATAAAAATGATTTCAGAACCATTTTCAATACCAAAATAAAAGAAAGTTAAAACTTTTTATTTATTTTTCATTAAAAAGAAGTGATGGCTTGTAGAGGAAGCCGAAACCAAAATAATGGTCACGGCGGTGGAGAAGTCATTGTCGCCGCATATGTACAGAAATAAGAACATTCCCTTTTTGTCGTTTAGTAAAACGCTTCGTATAAAAAAGATTCCTTTTGAATAAACGTAAAAGTCAAAGGGGTTTATACACTGTATAAAATAAATTTATGTATAAAACAAATATGCCTCAATGAATGGAGATTGAGATGAAGTCCCTTAAAAAGATCATTATTTTAAATAAAATATATATATTATGTGTATTCACTATATGTACACATAAAGATAGTATCAATACAATATACAACATAATAATATCACGACATTATTTGAAAGTAGGAGATTAACCCAAAGAATGGAAGTTGGGTTAAGAAGTTCCCTTACCTTGCGTCTTGTCCTGACTCGACCGTTATTTAACCTCCTGAATAATAAACTAGAGTTAATTTCTATTTACTTAAGAACCTTTTTCATGTTCATTATTCCATTTATATCACTTATTACCATGTTATGAACATTATTTAATTATTTATGTTAATAACGGTCGTTTTGTCGATCTTTGGTACTTGAGTCAAAAATAAACTTCTTATAATTACAATTTGTTCATGTGGTGAAATATCCATTATATCCAAAATTATATTCATGATTTAGATATCATATATATCATATATATACCGTATATACATTCATTAATAATGTCACGTAACATTTAGAGGTAAGAAATGAAATGCACCGTTCATGGAGACGGTAAGCCGTACGTACGGATGAACACTAATTTCATTTCTATTTCGTATTTAATGGAATGAAATCATAATGATATAAATTTATAATATAATTACAGTATTATATAGTGTATAATAACATTTAATCCATCCTTTATACATCTCACATATGGCATTAATGATTCAAATCACTTTGAGGGGGCGGTAGTCCGCACTTCCTAAAATGAAATTATCGCGTTTTACCCATAATGGAAATCATAAAGTATGCCATAAATGAGAAATACTGAAGCATAAGTAAAACATAAACATATTTTATATCATATATAAATATAGTGACATCTTAATGGCCACCTTTGAAGGTGTTATAAGAGTGTGGAACAATCATCGTTTCGTGAGGCAGAAATTCACCATCCACAAAAACTGTATGTTCATTAACCATTAGATGTAGGTGTGTGTAAGTGTAGCTCTAATCCATCTTATAACAACATCCTAGTATATTTAGGATACTGGTTTTGTTACAAAAGAAATGAATAAAAAGAGTTTAGGGGGTTGGAGAAGAAAAATAAAACAAAACAACATTAGAGAAGACATTACCTCAAAATCGGGTAACTCTTTTGGATTTGAGCCAAAGGATTCCTTGGGAAGAGTTCTGCCCAAAGTGAGGCTTCTAGGAGTAAGAGGGGGAAGTTGGGAGAGTATTTGGGCAGACTTTGGCCGAGCCAAATGGCTTGATGGTGTGAATAAGGTGGGAGGGGTGGGGGCCATTTATAAGTGGAGAGGAGGTGCTCTTTTGGAAAGATTGAAATGTTACATTATTTTACAATGCTTTTCGGATTCTAAAGGTCCCACACTTATATAATTAGTGGATAAGGTGATAAGGGTTCTAAAGCTCCACATCCAATAGGCTTTGGACAAGTTTAAGCCTTGGATGTTGCATTATCTTCTCATTTTATTTAAATCGTTAAATAATGAGGTCATCGTTGCATCATAATGATGTCATAAATAATTTAATTTATTTAAATTCTAAAAATTATAAAAAAATACTATGATGTAGGAAATATTTTTACCTTTATAAATAATATTTATAGTCAAAATATGGACTTGTTTAACCCCACTTAAAAACTGTTTTAGTAAAATAACTCATGTTTGTGTCAATTTTATTTTAACATTAAATAAATATATATCAATGTCATTTTCCAACTAAAGTGGCTCCATGGGGTCCCCAAGTTGACCCATGGGTTGTCTTGGTCGGCCATGACTCATCCAATAGGAGTAGGACAAGTTTCATGCTCATCTCATATTATTAAAACATTATTTGTACCTTAAACTACACTAATTACCTCTAATCGCGATTAAGAACTTAAAAGTTACTATTCACCAAAAAATTATTTTAATCTCATTGAACCACATTTTACTTCTTAATGACAACCATGTATGTCGGATTTTTTGAAAATCAAATCACAGACGTGGTAATATTTCATTTAAACAAAAAATCAGTTATTTAACTACCACTTAGTGGTTTCACTATTCATCAAAAATTGAAGTTTTTCAGAACAATGCGAAAATTTCACCCTAAGCTATAATTGATATTCCAAATTCCAAAATGATGACTATTTTACAAAATTACAAATATATAAGTTGCATTAATTAATTTTATAATTAATTCCCGCTGTCACAACAAATAGCGTGTTTTAAGAAACAATTTATATCAAATGATTGACAATTGTTTATGTCCAATTTCAATGTTAAATTAATTCTAATGACCACCATTGGATAAAATGGTAAAAATATATTCTAATTATACTTTAAAACCACTAAATAGTATAATTTATCAGTATAAATTATTTTGATTAAAAAAGTTGTTTTTAAGTATTTTTCACTATTCATAAAAAATTAGAAGTTCTCAGAAAAATACCAAAAATTCAACATAGACTAATTTTGATATTCTGAATCCAAAAGTGAAGTCCATTTTGAAATATAAAATTTCTATAATTTTAAAAAGTGGTTATTACTATTCATAACGACTACTTTGATTAATCGTTGTGTTTTAGAACTCAATGTTGCGTACAATGCATGCTATTGCATTATTGAATGAGAAGCGTATAATGGAAGCTCGGGGTGTTACATTCTCTCCTCCTTCAATAAATTGCGTCCTCGAAATTTGAAATTTTTTTCTTTGAAAATAAAAGGTTGAAAAGAGAAAATACCTTTGTGGAAAACCCACATCGGAAATAAGATTAATAAAATTTAGCCTTAATAAGAGGGAAATGGAAATAAGAAAGTCACCACCAAATTATGATCTCGATAAGGAGAACATTGGTGGAAATTAGAGACATATAATTGGAGGAAAAAATGTAAATATTTGTAGGGAGTGATTGAGGTCATCAATCACAATCAACTGTCAAATTGAGGGCCTCAAAGCCTTCAATCTATGTTGATTTAAAATATCATCACTTCAACAAGACATAAGGTATTAGGATAACACATTTTTTTGTTTTAATATCCCTTTACTAAAGTTTAATAATTCATTCATTCATTGAATAAGAGATAGGTATATATATATTTATGCTTGACAATTAGAGTTTCAACCTTCAACTCATCTTTCACTCAAAATGATAATAGAATTCAAAAATATTATACTTATCCTAATTGTATAAGGTTCCAAATGTATATATCATTTAGATTAGTAAAATTTTTTTGTAATAACCAGGGACTTCCTGTAGGCTAGTGGTAGGAAATAAAGGCCTGTCGCACTATGGTTGTGGGTTCGATTCCTGCATCTTTGTCCGACGCGAAGGGTTATGCCCCACCCTGCAGGTTGTCCTTTTCCTAAAACTATAGTATCATAATATTCCAAAAATAATCTTTATAAATTATTTAACCTTAAACATTACTATCCAAAGATCAACTTAATCCACTCCAACCTTTATAGTTATCCAAAATACCTCTGTCCAGACTTTCTCTAAAAGGTCTCTTAATTCCAAAATCAATTTATCAGATTCCCCAGACAAAGTAAAGTTTCTCTTATTGTCACATACTAAAAATATAATTACCTCCATCATATTATAACCTTATTGAAATCAACAAGTACTACAGTACAATCCTTATATATATATCACATTATTCTAATAACCAGAATATAATCCATGAGTCCAAAAGCACCAATACATTAGTTATTCTGCTTCAACTGTAGTAACAACATAAGATTGTCCTTGATCCCTTGGCCTTTTCTGAGGTAAGTTTCCCTGACGCTTAGGACATTCATTTTCTTAATGAACCATTTCTCTACAATTGTTGCATTCAACTTTGATAGCCTCTTTCTTTCCCTTGCAATCACGCGCCTGGTGACGTTTTTCTCCACATTTGTAACAAACTCCCATTCCTTTTAGGAAAGTACCAGGGTGATTCTTCCCACAATTATCACATAATGGAAAATCCTTCTTTCCCTTTTTCCCTTTATCTATCTCTTGTTCCACTGTTCTCTTCTTCTCTTGCTTTACTTTGTTGTCATAAGACATAGAGAATTCCTTTTCTGTCTTGATAGGGCATGAGACAATATCTTTGTATGTTGAGAAAGATTGTGATAGTAAAGCTCGACAGAGAAAAGGTTTTAACCCATAAAAGAAAAGATCAATCTTACTTCTTGGGTTATGTATATAATCTGCAGCATGCCTCGCTAACCTTGAAAAGTTAGCCTCATACTTTGCGAAATTCTCATCCTCCTTCAGCCTAAGACTCAGAAATTGCCTTTCCATATATGCTCGATGGTCACGAGGGAAGTATTTTTCTAAGAAAAGATCTTTGAACTCTCTCCATTCCATATTTGATACTTCTTCATCTTCCTTTGTATTTTTAATCAATGACCACCATTGATCGGCATCTCCAGTGAGGCGGTAAACTGCCATGATAACTTTTTCCCTTTCACTACTCCCCAAGGCATGGAATATTTTCTCTATGGAATTTATCCATTGCTCAGATACTATAGGATTTGTACTCCCATTGAAGGTTGGTGGTTGTTGCCTCATGAAGCGGTCTAACATTGATCCTCCACGTTGTGGATCAGGTTGCTCCATACGAGTAATGTTATTATTCATAACCTGCATGAGTTGTCCCAGTATGGTAATAAGTTGATCAGCACCAGTTGTATCTCCAGCTCCACAATAATTATCTTGAGCAGGAGGGCAATCCCTACACGGAGTGTGTGCATTGATACGGTTTCCATTCCTTCCACTAGGTGCCATTTCTAAACAATGGCATAAACTATATTAGTTTATAAATCAAAATACATAATTCCATACTTATAAGATACTTAACATAAATTGAACTATTTATGGATATAATCCATAAAAATGTTTTCTTTGAGGAAGTATATACTCATAACCCTTCATAGTGGTTTATAAGGAAAATGAGAATTATCCAAAGCATATCCCCCGGGATTGTCGTAACCAAGAGTGTAGCAAGGCCCGTTGTCGTGCACCAGTTCCCGTTCGAGTCTAGCTCAAAGCATTGTTTTTGGGTTTTACCCCAAGGTACATCTGTTCCAGAGCCGCCTCTACTTGCTCGTATCCAGAAAGGGATGTATCACTCGGAAAACTCACAAAATCTCTACAACAACAAAATTCTAGGAAGTTCTTCTATACTAATCCTCAAAGTCTATCTTTGGGCTATGTGCTCTAATCAGAGTTTATCTAAATCTAGCTACCAAGTTTAGTACTAAACTGCCTCTGATACCAATTGTAACGCCCCGACCCCAGCTACCCAGAGTCGGTGCATTACTTCGTAACATTGGCATGATCACAAAAGATCAAGTCTCGAAAGACCGATTAGTTTAGTAGCCTTGGAAACACTAGATACATTCGTAAACGTTACATTACATCATAAAGTGAAAAACTACAATAACAATATCTCCATAGTCCACACTCATATCCTCTTCTCACAATCCCTGCAGGTCATTCATAAAATACTTCTTCGCATCCTGGAAAATATTAAAACATTGAAAGGGGTGAGCTCAGATGCTCAGTAAGGATAACAATATTGCGGAAGCTTTCATAAATAAACATAAAAATTTAAGGCAATGTATAACTAAAACAAAAGCCTTTTAAACATGAACATCAACATAATATGGAAAAAGTAAAATGAGATAATGCCATTCACTTCTTCACATGGATATTCTACTAGTTGAATAATAACATGAAATATCAATAACCACTTTCATAATGAGGGAAAGTATAATGCCAGACATTCTGAAACATTTTGTCAAGGCCTCGGCCAAGACGTCTAAAATGATTAAGGCCTCAGCCAAAACCATAAATCAAATTGGGAAAGGGCCTCGGCCAATTCCACGTCTAGTTGTCTCATGAGACCTACCGATGCATCGAGGAGCTATAGCGGGCTCCACCCGTCACTTATTAAGTCCAATGCATTCCTCATATGAATAGGTTTAAACATATCATAAACCATAACATAATCATATCACATAAAACATGCATAAAGGAAACATAACATTTCCAAATTTCAATCACAAGATATTAATACAACACATTTATATAATAAAAATTATTTCAGAACCATTTTCAATACCAAAATAAAATAAAGTTAATACTTTGTATTTATTTTTCATTAAAAAGATGTGATGGCTTGTAGAGGAAGCTGAAACCCAAATAATGGTCACGGTGGTGGAGAAGTCATTATCGCCGCATATGTACGGAAATAAGAACATTCCCCTTTTGTCATTTAGTAAAACGCTTCGTATAAAAAAATATTCCTTTTGAATAAACGTAAAAGTCAAAGGGGTTTATACACAGTATAAAAGAAATTTGTGTATAAAACAAAATATGCCTCAATGAATGGAGATTGAGACGAAGTCCCTTAAAAAGATCATTATTTTAAATAAAATATATCTATTATGTGTATTCACTATATGTACACATAAATAAAGTATAAATACAATATACAACATAATAATATCATGACATAATTTGAAAGTAGGAGATTAACCCAAAGAATGGAAGTTGGGTTAAGAAGTTCCCTTACATTGCGTCTTGTCCTGACTCGACCGTTCTTTAACCTCCTGAATAATAAACTAGAGTTAATTTCTATTTACTAAAGAAAATTTTTCATGTTCATTATTCCATTTATATCACTTATTACCATGTTATGAACATTATTTAATTATTTAAGGTAATAACGGTCGTTTAGTCGATCTTTGGTACTTGAGTCAAAAATAAACTTCTTATAATTACAAGTTGTTCTTGTGGTGAAATATCCATTATATCCAGAATTATATTCATGATGTAGATATCATATATATCATATATATACCGTATATACATTCATTCATAATGTCACGTAACATTTAGAGGTAAGAAATGAAATGCACCGTTCATGGAGACGGTAAGCTGTACGTACGCATGAACGCTACTTTCATTTCTATTTAGTATTTAATGGAATGAAATCATAATGATATAAATTTATAATATAATTACAGTATAATATAGTGTATAATACCATTTAATCCATCCTTTATACATCCCACATATGGCAATAACGATTCAAATCACTTTGAGGGGGCGGTAGTCCGCACTTCCTAAAATGAAATTATCGCGTTTTACCCATAATGGAAATCATAAAGTATTCCATAAATGAGAAATACAGAAGAATAAGTAAAAAATAAACATATTTTATATCATATATAAATATAGTGACATCGTAATGGCCACCTTTGATGGTGTTATAAGAGTGTTGAACAATCATCGTTTCGTGAGGCAGAAATTCGCCATCCACAGAAACTGTATGTTATTTAACCATTAGATGTAGGTGTGTGTAAGTGTAGCTCGAATCCTTCTTATAACAACATACTAGTATATTTTGGATACTGGTGTTGTTACAAAAGAAATGAATAAAAATAGTTTAGGTGGTTGGAGAAGAAAAATAAAACAAAACAACATTAGAGAAGACATTACCTCAAAATCGGGTAACTCTTTTTGATTGGAGCCAAAGGCATCCTTGGGAAGAGTTCTGCCCAAAGTGAGGCTTCTAGGAGTAATAGGGGGAAGTTTGGAGAGTATTTGGGCAGTGTTTGGCCGAGCCAAATGGCTTGATGGTGTGAATAAGGTGGGAGAGGTGGGGGCCTTTTATAAGTGGAGAGGAGGGGCTCTTTTGGAAAGATTGAAATGTAACATTATTTTACAATGCATTTCGGATTCTAAAGGTCCCACAATTATATAATTAGTGGATAAGATGATAAGGGTTCGAAAGCTCCTCATCCAATAGGCTTTGGACAAGTGTAAGCCTTGGATTTTGCATTATCTTCTCATTTTATTTAAATCGTTAAATAATGAGGTCATCACTGCATCATAATGATGTCATAAATAATTTAATTTATTTAATGTCTAAAAATTATAAAAAAACTACTATGATGTAGGAAATATTTTTATCTTTCTAATGAATATTTATAGTCAAAATTTTTACTTGTTTAACCCCACTTAAAAACTGTTTTAGTAAAATAACTCATGTTTGTGTCAATTTAATTTTAAAATTAAATAATTATATATCAATGTCATTTTCCAACTAATGTGGCTCCATGGGGTCACCAAGTTGACCCATGGGTTGTCTTGGTCGGCCATGACTCATCCAATAGGAGTAGTACAGGTGTCATGCTCATCTCATATTATTAAAACATTATTTGTGCCTTAAACTCCACTAATTACCTCTAATCGCGATTAAGAACTTAAAAGTTACTATTCACCAAAAAATTATTTTAATCTCATTGAACCAAATTTTACTTCTTAATGATAACCATGTATGTCGGATTTTTGAAAATCAAATCACAGAAGTGGTAATATTTCATTTAAACGAAAAATCAGTTATTTAACTACCACTTAGTGGTTTCACTATTCATCAAAAATTGAAGTTTTTCAGAACAATGCCAAAATTTCTGCCTAAGCTATAATTGATATTCCAAATTCAAAAATGATGAATATTTTACAAAATTACAAACAAATAAGTTTCATTAATTAATTTTATAATTAATTCCCGCTATCACAACAAATAGCGTGTTTTAAGAAACAATTTATATCAAAAGATTGACAATTGTTTATTTCCAATTTCAATGTTAAATTAATTCTAATGACCACCATTGGATAAAATGGTAAAAATATATTCTAATTATACTTTAAAACCACTAAATAGTATTATTTATCAATATAAATTATTTTGATTAAAAAAGTTGTTTTTAAGTATTTTTCACTATTCATAAAAAATTAGAAGTTCTCAGAAAAATACCAAAAATTCAACATAGGCTAATTTCGATATTCCGAATCCAAATGTGAAGTCCATTTTGAAATATAAAATTTATATAATTTTAAAAAGTGGTTATTACTATTCATAACGGCTACTTTGATTAATCGTTGTGTTTTAGAACTCGAAGTTACGTACAATGCAAGCTATTGCATTATTGAATGAGAAGCGTATAATGGAAGCTCGAGGTGTTACAATTCACAATAACAATGGTATAATGATGATGAAATCCAATTAGATAACTGAAAATTGTTTTTTGTAGATTTTATTGATGGGGTTTATGTTGTTGTTGAAGGAGTTGGGAGATCAAAATCGCCATTTTGACAACCAAAATCACATTACTAGATGATGCACTGGAGTTCTATGTTTTTTTTATAATTATATATTATAGATATAATGTAGTGTTGAAATTATTTGGAGATACACTCATTCAATGGGTAGTCTTCTATTCATCTACAGTACAGATACATTCGGGCTCACTCTCTTGAGTTTTACCATGAGGACCACAACTCATAGTTTCCTACCCATAAATCCTATAAAAGAATATATGTATGACCATAATGGTAATCAACCAATAACTCCAATGAGTTTTCAATCCATCTGACTAGTGAAAACATAATTCCCCACGATTCATCACCACATTTTTCTTATTTACATTTTCAACTATAAAACTTAATCCAACTCTATATATATGAATCACATGAATTATCAAATATAATTACTCCCAAACACCTAGTCTATGATGTATATCATTGAAAAAATGTGTTCGACCACATGTAGTGACATCCAAGCTCAAAATATAGGCTTGTTGGGTGAGTCTCAAGACATTGCACAAGGGATAATATAATTATTTTATTCACTCTTGGAAAAATAATAATAAAAAACGGTAAAATAATTTCCATACAATGAGATTATTAACATCACATAATTTTTATATATATCTAGAGTAATCATGAAATATGATAATGTGGGATGATGATGGTGATCATGTTTATTTCATTTCATATTTTAGGTGAGGTTCATGTTTTTTTGGGAGGATGGCTAATAAAGAGCACATCAAGGCATTCCATATGGAATTCACTACCTAATAGGATTTTTTTCACCATTGTTTTAGAATAATAGGAATAATTCTCAATATATTCCAATTGTTAACGTGTATAGAATGTGTCATTATATTCTTGATTGATATGATCAAACTCCAAGTCACTTCTTCTCCCTAGTTTCTCACACTTTTGGTCTAGTTATGTTTTGAAATTAATGTTTAATGTGTTATTATTCATTAACATATTTTTATATCGAAAAATTAGATATGAATGACTGACATGAAGCTAAAAATTCAGGGGGTGTGGCTCCAATTATTCATATAGATGTAAACATAATATTGATCATTTTCTTCTTAATTTTTTTGGTGGATTGTGACAGTGTTAGTGGGGATGTGAGAGAACAACCGCCCACGGTAAATGTTCATTACTATTTCCCCTTTATCACTATCCAATAATACTCTTACCACACTCGATATATTATCTTTATATGGATATGTGATTTATTATCTTTTGTAGACCAATTATTCTCAGAAGATATTCTTATCTTGAGTATTCTAACCTGGAGATTCTTTCCCTTTTAGGAGAACTCTCATGCAATGGATGTGGTCTATTTCTAAGTGTTAATAATTTTGGGTGATAGAGGTGAGTGAATATAGATATAGAGAATACACTAAGTGTGGTTGATAAATGCTCAAATCCATCTGAGATCAAGATCATGTAATTTAGGGATGGATTGATTTGATTTTGGTCATGTTACTTTCTAACTAATTTTTTATTCTATTTGTATTATCATTCCTATTTAATTTTCTTGTTCAATATATTTTTCCCACTCACTCCATATATTATTTTCATCATATTTTTTGATGTTCTCATTTAATTATTTCAATATATTCTTAAAATATAAAAAAATTGGGGATGGACATTAGGGAATTTGACCATTCTTCCATTAAATTGACCCATTGGTTGGATAATGTAATATATATCTTGTATAATAAATATATCATTGATAGTTTATATTACTAGGATAATACATATATTTAATTTATTTATCATAAAATTTGGGATTTTGTATAGAGGTAATATAAACCAGTTAGAGCCGGTGAGATACCTCAGACTTGTGTATCGTGAACCCCTACATAATGAGAAGTTCTACTTACATGGGGTAAGGGATTTATTATTCTCGGTTTAAAATATTTTTATTTAAAGGTTTACATAACTATGAAGTTTCTTATAGAGATTTCTTTTCACTTATCACAATTTGAAGTGACCTAAGTACATGAATTATATTTTTTATATAGGACTTACATTAAAATAATTTTAATTTATTTGATTGTTTTGATAGTGATAGTATTAGTTGATTGAAGTGAATGAAAAACACTTATATTTGTATTTTCCATATAAATTATTGGTGGAAATCAATTTAACTAAAACCTAGTAATTTCCCTCCGATTTTATATTATATTGATCTTAGAGTGTGGTCTTTTTTAAGAGAGGTTATGGATTCTCTATGCATATGTGATAAATAGAGACCATGCTGGGATAGTGAAAGCATTATATGTGTAAAATCCAATCTAAGGAAGGGAATGAGATTCATTTAAAATGGGGGGTTTCAGTTATGTAATGTGCCTAAAAACCCTATTTTTTAATTGTATAACTTATTTACGTTATTATACATAATTTAATATTGTATATTTGTGGGAAACTCCAACAATGATGTGGAAATTAATGTAAAAATTCATTGGTTTCTAGTGATACATAGTATTTCGAGTTGATCTTTTATTAATGATGTGATTTTAGGGTAATTTTATTTAGATTTATATCCTTGATAGTTCAAGATTCACATTTGATGGTGTTTTTGGATTGTGGGTATAAGCTCATGGTTTTTGAAACGATGCCGGAGTTTTGGATGGTTGTGTGGTACTCCATGTAATAATTGAGATACATATATCATATGAGAAGGAAATCATCAAGGATAACATGATTATAATATATGATATGTTGGGGGGAATAATCAGTGGGATAGGCATGTGGGACTAGGTTTAATGGGATATAACCCATGGGATCATGATTCCTTTCTTAATTGGGTTATATGGGGGAGTACAACCATTGGATTTTGTTCATATCAGGGTAATATCAATTGTATGAACATATGAGAGAGTTCTAAAAAGTTCAGTCTTTTTTTGTAAAAGGAGATATTGTGGTTAGAAGGTACTATGGAAAATCGCCTCTTTTCATGGGATATTTAGTGAGGGTTACACACGATGACTGATTGGGAAGGGATTCAGCTAAAATCTATGTTTCAGTTTGAAAATCAGTGGGTTCATGAGGTTATTATGGTTATGTAAACCTAGAGATTCATTATTATTAGATATGTATCTCTTAAGTATGATATTGAAAACAAATATTGATGGTTTCATGGATTTATAACAGAATAACAATTGTAATAATTTGTTTTAAAATTGTTCTCATATTTGTTGACAACTAACCATTTTGTAAAAGAATGTTTTTGTTATTCAGGATCTAACCAAGTCCATTGTATTATGTTTTTCTTATGATCCCTTAAGGATGATAAATGATTATAAATCCAAAAAAATGGAGAAAAAAGCTTTATGCATACGAATGTTTTATTATAGGCTCAGTTTATTAGATCAAGTATCACCAGATGTAGAAGTGGTCAGAATGTTAAAGTTTTTTATCAGAGGCACCATTGCTCCTAGTTATTGGTATGCAGTTCAAGGTCCATATGACATGGTTTTGTTTGAATGTAAAATATTGTGTAAGTTTTTTTAATGATGATAGTGAATCCATGAGTTATAAGACATTATACTTTCTAACCTAAACATAGATGATGATTTCTTGGTAATGAATTCCTTAGATATCATGATAACAAAAAAAGTTTATGAAGAAATCGAGTAATTGTAACATTTGTATCAGTTCTATACTCTTATGAATACATTATTGGATCCATATACTCTTGATTGATATGTTCTCAGAAGTAATTATGTGTAATGTTTATGGAATTTTATGTTTTTCAATTTTTTGGAGTGGATTCATCAATGAATTATGAACATCATAATGATACTTCTATCCTAATGATAATTCCATCATTATGAGGGTTTTAACTATACTGACTCTGAGGAGAAAGATCAATCAGACCATGAATAGGCATTGATTCATGAAATGAATGCCTCAAACTAGTATCATCTAAAATTATAATCATCAAAGTGATCAATTTTTTTGATGTAAATCCATTAAAGGTATATCATATATTAAAGGAAGTTAATATTCTAAAATGATTTTTTTATTTAGAAGAAATAATGGCATTTTTCATGTTTTCAATTTAATAAGATTATAACACAAATAATTCATCTACTTAGGAACATCAGCATACTATCCAATGGAATATATTATAACCTTAATGTGTAGTGCAAGATGTTTCGATTTTAAAGAACATAGAAATAAAGGTATATCATAATTAGATGAGAATAAATGAAATATTATAATGATATGAGAATGAAAAGATGATAGTAATGTGTAGAAGAAGATGATGTGGAATAATTTATATCAGACCGAATGAAATTTAGTATTTTCAAGAGGACTCGTCTCAAAGAAATATTGGGAATGTTTGAAGAAGTCAAAGATGAAGTGGGAAAACATGAAATTGAAATATGCATCTTTCTCAATTTTTTTTGAATTTTATGGAGTGGGTAATGTTTTGATGTTTCAAAATTGATGTTTTGAGATGCCTATAAATAGAGGAAATGTTTATTTGCATTTTGGAACTTTTAATGTAAGTGGAAAAGGTGGAGTGTTGAAGAATTATAGTGAATGTTCTGTCCATATGAACATCTCATAGATATTTGTACATCTTTTCTTTTTGGTTATTGTACTAGGAAACATCATATTGATAAGATTTTATTGAGTCAATCGAACTTAGGAAGATCATACTATGTCTTTTAGAAGAGTTTAAGAATTTTTTATTGAGATGGGGAATATCATATTATGTTTATCATACTGAGTCAATCATTCTTGGTTCATCAGACTGAAGATAATCAGATTTATGGTCACCATACCTAGGAACATTTTTGAAGTAAATTGATCAATGTTTGTTTACATTTTTTGGTTCAAATGTTTTATAAATAAATTTTTTAATCTAATGAGATTCAATATATTTATTATTATTATGATATAGAAGTTTTCTAATGGGTGTGATTAGAAGTTTTATTTAATAAATTTAAATAATGAATTCCTGTAAACCCATGAGAGTGGTTAGGAAAATGATATAGGTTCTGAAACTGAGGCCAATCCATGTAAATATCATGTGATTTAATTATCTCCTATTTTTTCATTCGTGGGTATTCACAAAAAGCTGATAAAGATATAAAATGTAACTGGTTGTAGTGGTTAATTTTAAATAATTATTGAAACATATAAAAATTGATCAAAATATTCAACCCCCTCCCTTCTCAATTGTTATTCGATCAATTGGAACATTAATTGGTATCATAGTGAGGTTCCTTTATTGAATAATTATCATGGATAATATAAATTCTATCAATAGTAGATGTATTCCTATATTTTAGGTAAAAATTAATTATAGATGAAAAAATAGGATGATTCCTTATCTCATATGAATAGTCCTATATGTTTTTTTATGCAACTGTAATTGGTTTTCAACTTATTGAGAAGCCTTCCCCAATGAAATTTTCCTATAAGATAAATATCAAAGTTGATAGAAAAACTATAAATTCAATCCTTATGTACTTATCAAAAAATGTTAATCTAATGCTGATTGGATTGAATACATGAAATAGCATATGGGACCACATGGAATGTATTTTTGAATGGAATACTAAAATGAAGGAATAAAAAATAAAAACCTGAAATAGTAAGTATGAAGACCACACATTGATAGATGAATAAACTATTGATGAATACTACATGATAGTAAATGATTTTTTCAAACATGAGAGGAGTAAGATATGTACTATAAGATTATACAATTATGAATAATATTATGAGAAAATTTCAAGATAGATTTGATTCAAAAATTTCATCTTTAGAATATTATGATTATATATATCCTGATTATTTACATAACATAATTTTTTTATAAAACCAGGAAAGATCCAATGTTCAAAAATAATGTGATAGATCGAATGGATTTTGATTATATTAGAAAAATAAAAACAAAATATGTTTATGATGTTTATCTTTTTGACTCTAATTATAAAGATTATGATGAGTTTAATAAAACAAAGCATGTATCATATATGTAATAAATACTTAAGAGGAAGAAGAATGTATGTCGGTAAACATCCTCTCAATTTTTTTGAGTGGTGTGGGATTAGAAAATTTTATATGAATTGTACCAAGAAGATATTTTGAGAATATTTAGATGATTCTAATGAGAACCCTTTATGGAAGAAGTATAAAAAAAGTTCTAAAGAAGAAAACTCATAAAAAAATATAAAAAAACATTATTCTGAAGAATAAAGCCATGTTGAGTATGAAAGATAAATCAAACTCTACTAGAAAAATTTATATAAAAGATAAAATTTCATAAAAATTTAAAACATTAATTGAAAAAGTTGATAAAAAATAAGATTCATCACATACTAAAGAAGGTGGTGAAGAATCAAATGGTGAATATTAACTGAGAACCAAATTTTTTGCATGAATTGAGAATAATAAGACTCTCATTAAAGAAATCAATGTAATGATGAAATATTTTGGAAAAGTTGTTGAATGTAGAAAAATGTCATTAACCTTAAGGTAGAATAAATCAATGATAAATTATGTTAAAAAATATAATTTTTGAATATGGAATGATGGTCGAAGATATCAGTAAAAATATGGATGTTAAGGAGTATAATTTAACATGTTTTTTTTGGAAAAATTGAATTCAAAATTACTGTAATGAATATTAATGAAATCATCAACAAATCGTCATAAATAAAAGTTGAGACATCTAAATGGATGAGAATGCTCAAAATAATAATCAGTTAAAATCCCCCCCACCCCACCAAAAATAATGTTTCATATTATTTTTCTATCATTTATTGTTTTGAAAAAGGTGTTGGGAAAGATTGGTTGGGGAAAGGATCTGGAAAACCAATCACATCTATAATAGTTTAAAACTCACATAGAAGGAAAATAGACAATTTCATGAATATGTTGTAGCATATAGAAGTTATCAACATCAATAATGTTTATTTAGAGAAATATACTTATTCGACATAATATCTAAATTTGATGGTTATTTCTAGTATTTAGAACATATGGGCATAAAGATTATAATTTTTTGAAAAATAATTCACATCCAATAAGAAGGATTGAACAAAGAGGATGAAATGTTGGAAGAATGATGAGAAACATTTTTATCCCTCATGAATTTATAAAATGAAAAACACAATATGTATGAAACATTACAACAAACCAAATCTATTTTAATGTCTAGAAGATGTTTGTATATGACTTGATTAGGCTGGCCATAATTCATAAAGTTGTATGCCACTCCTTTAACAAAAACATTCTTATAGTATAAAATTATTGGAAGCAGGATGGAATAAAATTGAATAAAGAACATTTATTATTGAGACAACTCTAAAACCATGTTAAAGAAACTAAGCATTGATACTTGATAGTTTTTGTTATTCCTATATGAAAAGTGATAAAAAATTGAATCATATTTATGGACATGATGTAAGAGTAGTTAACTTCGGTAATGATAGGTCATTAATAATTAGAGGAATCAGAACGACGATATTGAAAAAGAAAATTTGAAATATTAGGAGGTTTTTTGATTCATAGAACCGAATGCTTGGCCTCCTTGTTCAGAAAAACATGAACAAAATATCTAAATTTTAAGGTATTAAAAACATTTTAAAATGAATAGAAGTGAAAAATATTTTTGTCTAACTTATTTAAAAGGGAAGAATTATAACAAATGTCATAGTAGAGTGTAGATTAAATTTATTGGACCTATTGTGCTTATTCATTTTGATTTATGTAGAATTATGAGACATAAATCAATAAAAGGATATTTTTAAATAATCATTTTTAATTATGATTTATCATAGATGAAACAAATCATGTCTATGAAACATAAGTTAGAGGATGTGGAAATGTAAATGATCATCTAGAAAAGAAGTTGAAAAAATTGGGGTTTATATAAATATGTTGATAATTAATAATGGTTCCAAATTCACAAGAGACAATTTTGAAACTTATATGAGAAATCATGGTATCATATATCAATGTATTACTTCATATAGACCCCAAAAAAATATACTATAAGAAAGAAAGAATATAAGTTTGGTTGAAATAGAAAAAATCATGTTACAAAAATACAAACATTCAATATTTTATTGAAATAAAACATTTATTACTATTGTACATGTTCAAAATAGATTCTTGTTGTGACTAAAAACCAATATGATATCATGTGAAATGTCTCATAACAAAAGACCCTTTATTAAAGTAATTTAATGATATTTTTGAAGACCATTTTTACATGAAAAAATTGGATTGTGGAAGGTTTTATGATAAAAATAAGGAATTTTTATGGGTTATTCACCCAATGGAAGAAGTAAAAAATGTTGTTCCAAACTCTTACAATGGTTGGTAGAATCATATGATGTGATAAAAATTGAAAATAATAATCATTTAAAAAATATTTTTGAGATTACAGAGGAGTATAAATGGGAGACTTCCAATGATATTGAAAGTAAATTAATATATCCTTACCATGATTTAGGAGAATTATGTGATGTGGAATGTTTATTTAGAAAAGAAACATTTAAATATACAAACCTTCAAAAACATATTGTGGTGGAAAATAATCTTGGGAATTAGAAGTCTCTAGTTTAGACTAGATGAAATTTAATATTAGAAAATAAAAATTTATTCGTCACAAAAGTTGAACCTTAAACAATTATGGAATATATTAAACATGATGAATGGTTAGACGATATAAAAGAAAAGATGGATCAAATTGGGAAAAATGAAACATTGGATCTTGTTCCACATCCAAAAGGTAATAATGTTGTCCAAACTGTGTGGGTTTAATGAAAAAAATTAAATGATCATGAATATGTTTAGAAAAAATCAAGGATTGTTTTTAAAGGTTGTGTACAGGTGGAAGGTGTGGGTTTTGAACATACTTTTCCTCCTGTTACAACATTATAAACGATTATAATTTTCATATCAGCAGACGAAAATTGAAATTAAAAATTTAATTAACTAATGTAAAGACATATTTCATAAATGCTGAGACTGGGGAAGAAGTTTAAATTGAAAAACCTTATTATTTTAAACTTGATAATGATAAAAACATGGTTTTTAAATTTAATTAATTCTTTAATGGGTTGAGAAATTCCTCTTGTTCATGTTATTGAAAACATCATATCTATTTGGAAATGTTGGATTTTTCTAATTGAATGATTAATGGTAACATATATGTGAAAGAAGTTAACTATAACACAATAATTGATATTTTGTATTTGGATCATATAATTATTTCTGGTGAGGAAGAAAATGTTTGTAAATAATATTCTAAATAAATTAAAAATAATTCTAAAATGGAAATATTGGGAGAATTAAATTTCATCCATAGATAAAAAATTAAAGAAAAGGAAGAGTACATTTTCTAATCTGGAAAAAGTATGCCATGTAATTTTTAAACAGTTTAGGGATAGCATAATCCAATGTATTTTTTACCCCTATATATGTCATCACAAAGTTTAATAAATATGAGTCTATAAAATGTTTGAATCATAAATACTTTATGAAGATGATAGAAAGTCTACTTTACATTACAGCCTGAAGTCCTGAAATTGTTTATGATGTGACATTCAATTACATGTATCAATGTATTCATAAATAATCAAATATGAAGGTATGGATGATAATTATGATTTATTTTAAAGGAACTATTTTACAAGGGTTATTATAAAAATGTAATTATGAGATGACATTTCTGGGTTATACTAATGCTGATAGGTATAGAGATTGTAATGATTTTAAATCATCCTTTAGAGGAACATTTTTTCGGTGAATTTTGTGTGATGTGACATAATAATAAATTAGCTATAGTAACATTAAGCACAACTAAATCCCAATATTTTGTAGCTAATCAGGATTATAATCAATGTTTGTGGATGAATTATCATTTGGAAGATATGAAAGTGATATTTTTTAAAACATCGAATATATTTTTTGATAATTATATTGAGATTGATCTTACTAAAAATCTGAACCAACATTCTAGATCAAAAAAATGTTATATTATTTTTAAATTATTGAATATAATATTGTAGTTTAGATTTACATTTTTA
Source organism: Viscum album (assembly GCA_963277665.1). NCBI lineage: Eukaryota > Viridiplantae > Streptophyta > Magnoliopsida > Santalales > Viscaceae > Viscum > Viscum album. The sequence goes on along the minus strand of OY728121.1, from coordinate 1,185,455,803 downwards.
ATCTATCTCATCAAAATATCAAATATATGATATTTTCACAAAAACTATGCTGAAGAAGATATTTGTGGAATTATGTCTACAACTTCATCTTCAGCCTCCTCCAATAACCTCCTAAACCTCATAATAAATATTCTCCACCATGCATAAGATTTTTGAGAAAAATGAGGATATAAATTAAAAAAATTTAAATTTTTCAAATGTTTGTACTTATCCTTAACGAATCATAAGGTTTTGTTAGCATAAAATGTTGGAAAGAGAATGAAAGGTGATAAAAAATGAATAGTGAAAGGAAAATAAAAAAGTTATGGGATGTTTATCATAACAAGGATGTGTAATATTATTTTAAATGATGGATGAAATTCCTTCTGAAACATTAATTTATCTAGTAATGTGGTGTCAGGACACACATTTTTTAGAATGTTCGAGTTTTGTTAAATGTAAAAAACATGAGTTTTTTTTACAAAAGATGAGTTGTGAAAAATTTCTAGAGTTGGTGATGTTGTTAGAAAGGGTCGTAAAAAATCCAAAATGGGATATTGAATAACCATTGTGATAATTTATTTTAAAAATGTTTTTTTATGTTAACATATAACCATTATTAAAATATAATGTTTTTGTTTTTCAGGATCAGACCCAGTCTATCGTAATGTGTTTTTCATAAAAAAGGTGAATGTTTTTTATTTTTGTTAAATCCAAACATCATGGAATGAAAATTTTTATCCTTAAGAAATTTTTATTTTTGATTCATGGTATTGGAAAAAAATACTAGATATTGACTTTTTCAAGAAGTTGATTTTGTTTATTGGACCTTCCATTAGTCTTAGATCCATCAGTATAATTTTCAAGATCCATTGGACACTTTGTTTATCTGAAAGATATATATTGGTGAAGATATTTGAAAACTGATAGTGATGTTTGGTGTTAAATTTTTTTCATAAATTCTAACCTAAAATCATACAATGCCTTTATTTTCATGTAGTTCTCACAAATCATGAAAACTAGCATGATAAATTATTTGACGAAATGGAGGAATCATTATGTTTTCATCAGTACAAGAAACCTGAAAATGAAATATAGGATCCAAAAGTACCAAAATAAGATTTTTTTCATAGGATCGAATGTATAAAGTTAATGAAATTTAATTTTTTTATATGTTTCTACGTGGAGTCATCATTATATGTAGAAAATCGTAATGATAATTCCTTCATAATGGGAATTCAATCATTATAATTTTTTTTAACCAAACTAACTTGGAGGAGAAAGATCAGTAAGATCACTAATATGCATTGATTCATCAAATGAGTACCTCACCCTAATAACACATATGAGGAAGAAGATCGAATTAATTTTACTTTCTACTGTCGATCCATTAAAGAGAGATCTATTATTAATATAATTGAACATTTTTAAATAGTAGTTTTTTCTTGAGAAGAAAATAAGGTAGATACACAATTTGCATTAAAATCATATTCTGACACTAATAAGACATCTATTGAACAAGATAATCATAATGAGTTAAGGATGATTTTTAGGTCATAAAGAGTTCTGCCAAATAGTCAAATTGTAATGATCTGAGAATGAAAGGAAAATCAAAATGAGATATGAAAGAATAGAATTTCATAATGTGCTATAAACTAATGCTAGATCATAATTAGAAGATGAATTTGAATATGAGGAAGTTATTTTATAATGATGGAATTTTAAATTTTTTGAGATGACTGATCTTGAATAAATCATAAGAATTATTGAAGAAGTACATGTTTACATGGTCAAACATAAAAATCCATTATGAGTAGATCTCAAATATTTTTTTAAAGAATGGGTAATGTTTTATAGTTTACAAAATTTTCTTTTCAGAGTCTCATATAAATATAATAAATGTTCATTGAAATTTTTTAACATTTAATGTATGTGAAAAATGTGGAGCATTGAATAATTAAGGTTAATGTTCAATCAAGATAGAGATCTCATTAGATGATTGAAGATCTGTTGTTTTTGGTAATGGGGTTGAGGAACATCGTATTGAGTCCATCAGAATGAGGATTATTGTACAATGATTTTGACAAGTTAATATTGAGAATGTGAAGATCATATTGATTTGATCCTACTGAGTCAGTCAGACTAGGTTCAATGGACTAAAGGTCATTGAATTCAGGGTCGTCATTCCCAAGAACATTTGTAGAGAAAATTGAACGAAGACATTTTAAAATGAGGGGATCAATTTTATTATAAAAAATCATTATTATCTTATGGGAGGTAGTTTAATAATTCCAATATAAATCTATGAGGTTTATAATACGATTTGTATGAAGTTTAATATACATTATTATAATAGTGAATTTTCATTGACACACAAGAGTGGATATGGAAAGGATGTGGGTTCACACACTGAGGTAGACCCTTGTAAATATTATTTTATTAAAATTCATTCCAATTTTTCTTGGATGATTATTTAAAAAAATGTTATAATTATATGAAATTTAATAAGTTTTATATTTTATTTTTTAAAAAGTATTGAAACTTTTAAAAACTGTACAACTAATTCACCCCATCTCCACCCTCTTTATTTTTATTTGATACTTTATAACTTCAATTAGATAGGAGAGTGTTGCTTAATATGATAAGGTATCATATAATTATGCACTAAATGGGATAAATTTACAATGAATTATGTAATATATTATATATAGGGATAGTGCACCATAGGCAGCTGGACGGTGTAACTCTTGTATCGAGTAAATTTTAGTGATCAATGAGAATTACCTTCTAGAAGAGTTGGGAATGTCAGTTGGTTGTTGATTTTAATGGGAACTCATGTATGAGTGGGAGGATTACATCGAATAATTTGTTTTAATAAAGAGAAATGATGAGGATTCTTGTTCTGTGAGATTAATCGAATTAGTCATTAATAAACGACTCACATGTTAGACAAGTCATGGGTTTGGTGATACCTACTAAAGATATTGTTGAAGTGACACTAGAATTTCTATGGGATCGAAATATCCATTAATATATGGTACATTGGATAATGCAATTTTTTTTTGTTTCTATATGATGTTCTATAGATTTCTGGTGTGGGAATGAGGATTAAGAGAAAATTACTATGATTTGAGAGTGATTCATATCAGATCTGTAGTACTATTTTGGGTGAGGTAAAGACAACTGGTGTGGTTGGTGGTGATCACTCCACAGAATTAGACCAACAAAGAGGATAAATTACTGTTCTAGATATGGCAGGATCTAATTATTCATTGATAATTAAGGCATCATGATAAGGAAGTTTGGTAGTGAATTGTTGGTGAGTGCATGTAACGACACAAAATTTTATAAATTAAATACCCAAATGAATGAATAAATTCATTATTATGTAATGTAGAAATTGAATACAATTGCACTATATTTCATTTTTTATTTTATACTATTATACAATATATCCATTTTTGTATGTGGGATGTAAAATATTTTTATGAATTATTATTATTACCAATATAGCATATCTATAATGAATGAAAAGATTATTATATATTAAGGGTTATATGAAAATCAAATTGACATAAATTGAATAAGGGATGGAGTCGAAAAGTATAATCATACCATATGATGACCATTTGTGGACGATTCAAAGAGAGTTGGCTAAATAACCCAAAGAAGGTCCAACTATCACACAACTTTCTGTTATGGTGTATTCTAGTATAGTAAGAGATTTTGCATCAAAAACGCAGTTGTATTAATATATATATATATATATATATATATATATATATTCTATTTTAATTAAATTATTATTATATTGATACCATTTCACTATTAATTTTTATCATTATTATAAAATAATTTCAGTAAAAATTATATTTTAATTCCAAGTTAGCATAATTTTATTTTTTGGCAAATATATTTATACAATTAGTACATGATTTTTGATAAATAATTTTTTTTGAAATAAATATTCTTTTAATAAGTAATTATTATTAAATAATATTTATTTAAATAAAAATATTAGTTTCATTTAATTATGTCCCATGTATTACTTATAACGTACTGAAAGTTCTTTGTTTCTTGAAAAATAGTATTTTTCAGTAAAAAATTATTTTTATTTAAAATATTAATTTTTTATATATTGATAAATATTTTTGTAAAATGATTTTATTTTTTTTCAAATCCACATGATGAAATTTTTTAATGGGTAATTTTTCATAATGTTCTGAAATAGTCGAATTGTTTAGAAAAAATTAAATACTACATAAATACTCAATATGTTTTATGACATCATAGTATACCAAAAGTGAAGTGAAAAATAATATAAAATGACTAAATGGCCAAAATAGGATTTAAATTTAAAATAATTCACATTTAATGTTAATTGATTAAGTTTACAATTCTATCATGAATCCACAAAACATATGTTATATTTTATTATTTTAAAAATAATTATTTATTAAAATGACTAACATCCACATCATGAGTGGTATTATTTTAATTATTTAGGATATTATGAAAATAAATTAGTGGAAAACACCAATAATTGAAAAAATTCATGCACACAAAACATGTTTAGATTTTTGGTTTTTATTATTTGGTTACAATGAGTCCAAAACCTATGTCATGAAATTAATTAATATTTTTCATCTATTTTTCTATAAATAACCACTAAAAATCCACGTCCACTTCACTAAAACCCATTTACCAAGATCCCCCCCCCACTTCTAAATACCTCCCAATGTGTTCTGATGTAATAAAGAAGTACATCCCAAGCTTTTTAATGAAAACACTCATGTAATGGATTCGATTTCATCTCATTTGTATTCAAGTACTTTCATAGTATTAATCCGTTCAATTTTACATTTTTAATGTTGAGATATATTTTTACACATAACATTACTATCGTTAGGATTACCATGTAATTATATAACACCTAACATTGTTATTAATCCCTTCCAAGAACCATATTTACTCTTTTTAAATATTGAATAATTTTTTAATTTTCCAATCCAAAATTATGTGTGGTAAATACCCATATTAATTTCCCATAATGGGTATTCACATAGTTATAGCCATCCTTAATTGATTTTGGGTAATATTTTTTTGTTACCCACAATCCTTACTCATAAGATTAAAAGTGATGAATGACATTTTTATGTTGTATGATCTATATGACACACAAATTCATGTAAATGTTATGAATGAAATTGATAGACCATAAATTTTATAGCCCTCTAATTAATTTGGTCATGTTTTTCTCTCTTGAGATTCTATGTATTGTGCATGAGTTATTATAACAAACACACAATGTTAACATTTCTGTTTGACTATACTTTACCTGTTGTTATTATTTCATATTTTATTTTGTTTCCATGTTTCTATGATACCTCGATGTTATCATGTTATGTTGTGATTTCATGTCCATGATTATGATTATCACCATTTATATCACCACATTATTCCCTTTATTGAAATGTATTTCTTTACTAAATGTTATTCATTGATTAGTCCCCTACAAGGATTTATATCTTATCCATTTCTTATGTGTGTGTCACGACCCGCCTTTACCAAAAGGAGGGAAGGGTTAGCAGATTTCTAGGCCCTTCCTTCTTTATGATAAAGGAGAGATAATGGCCCACGAAACCCGCCTTCAATAGGTCCTGGAGTGGTGACTTGCACCAAGGGTATAGAAATTTCACACAAATGGAAGGCATTGCCCTTTTGATTTTATAGGATTGAGAGATAAGAAGATGAAAACCCAACAAAACCAAGGTAAAAATAAAAGTAAAGCCAACAGTGAACCATTCTCACTTGCATGTTTCAAAAGTAAGAGCCACAAGGTACAAAAAGGTAACTACAAAGGTAAGTACCCAAGAAGAAAAGCAACAACTGCAACTACCCAAAAGGTCCGAGCTAGTATGGTCCTGCGTGAACCCTGAAGTCCTTCTGGAAAACTGAAAGCAGTTTTATATACGTAGGGTGAGCATACAATTACACTCAGCAGGGAAAACCAAAGACTCTTGTGCACAAATGGGGGAACGTACTAAAGACCCATGAGAAAAGAGTAAACCAAACACCTATCAAGGTAAACTATCCACCCCAGGCCTCACCAAGGCACACTCCCAAAATAACGAAAGTCAAGTAATATATATAATAAGATCACATCGATGTTTGGGTACCCCACGCCACTTTCCCACTGGTTATTGAGACATACTATGCATCAGAGCAATCCCTCCATTCTCGCCGCAATCCCACTACCACGCCGGCCTGCACACACCTGGGCCACAACCACACGTAGTCCCACTACCAAAATCCTGCCCACACACACCTCGGCTACAACCACACGCAGTCCCACTGCCGAAATCCCGCCCACACACACCTGGGCCACAACCACACGCAGTCCCACTGCCGAAATCCTGCCTGCACACACCTGGGCCACAACTCTCACACGTAACCAAGCCTGCAAACACCTAGGCCAGAACAACCACCACCACACCCGAAGACACCTGGGCTAGAAAATCCACTACCACGCCCGAAGACACCTGGGCCTCATCCCGAACACACTTGGGAAACCACCTGCCACACACACCTGGACAACCACCACACCACCCCGCCCGATGGTTCTTGGGCTAATAATGGACCTCAGGCCATCACAACCTGCCCGAAGATACTTGGGCTGTCCGGGAAAGGGAGCAGAAAAGGAGCTAATAACCAGCCACCAAGAATAATGTTGGGAAAACACCCTCCCCCATGAAATGGGGGTGTTCGGCACGAAGTGCTAAACTTGGGTGGTGCGTGAATAAGAAACCCAAAACTACTAGTATAGATATAGGTCACAAGAACTCACCCAATGTCTAGGATTTTATAACCAGCCTACAGAGCACAACACCACTACATCCAAGTCCCAAGTCACGACTTTCGCCAACAAAACCCATTTGTCCCATTCTTGTTTCAGGTTCAGTGATATTGTTTATGTTTAATCACTACTGGGCAACTAGTAGGCATAGGCATAAGTCCAGGAAAGTAAACAGTCAAACATCAACCAAAACGTCCACACTCGGTTCTCAACAACAGAGGATTACACCCCAATTCGTGATATAAACAAGTAACCACCGGGTCATAAAAACTCATAAACACCGAAGCCTCACCAACAGGGGATCCCATGCCCAGTTTCATAACCACCGAAAGGATAAAAGAACAGGGGATCCCATCCCCTCCACATCTCCACCAATCAACTCATAAAAAAACAACCAACTACCACCATCAACACAAGTCAGGGTAATGCTGGTATCTTCAGATTTAAACAACTTAACACACTCCATGATTTCAATTTTCATTTGTTTGAACTGGGGGTTATCACAGAAGGAAAAAGATCCTGGTGCTTCAATTCATTTGGCCAGATATACGTGATTAACCAATTACTTTTCACAGTAGGAGTTTACATCCACAACAAGCCATTTAAACATCTACAGGGGTTTATTAGTGCACAAACAACGACCTCCAACGGCTTCGATTTTCAGAAGGCATAAGCCATCACAACTCATGAATATGGTCATAATATAAACAACATCAAAATATAAGACAACATCAACGATCACATCCCCCCCCCTCTTTCTTTATAGAAATCTTTCATTATCTTTAATTAGGTCTGGTTTATCCAATTCTACAGAATAAAAGCATGCCCACCCCGCATGATACAAAAAAATAGAGAGGCAAATGAGAAATTCCCTACTTGTTTGATCGACGATCGATGCTTAGGCCGGGCACCGAACTTTGCAGATAACGATGCGCCCAATGCACCAGAAGCTGTTTGTGAAATGCCACGACCGAGGAATGAGAAACCACGGCTAACCCTTAGTTTATAAAAGCCAAGTACAGTTGAGGTGAAAACACGAATCTGCATAAGGCGCGGGGGTCGTGGGTTGACCACGCGGCTCCACTCGTCACAAAAAGGGGGTCGGGTGGTTTAAGCCGACTCATGAATTGATTAATTATTTAATTAAAACTCTTATGCACACTACGGGTCTTTAAAACACTCTTAAACGAGTAATAATAGGGGTTAAAATCCCATTTGCGCTAATATGAGCGCTACTGGAAACAACTCGTCTAGGTCGGGTGACGCCGATCGGTCTCACCGATCTGTCGCGCCGATCAGTCTCACCTATTGGTCTCCCCGATCGGTTGCGCCGATCGGTCTAACCGATCGCCTCCCCTTTAGGACCCAGATTTTGGCAAAGGGAAGGACCAAGAGAGTCTTGGTCATCACCCCAGATTCCTCTCAAACTATTCTCGTCCTCGAGAATTTAAACAACCCATAATGAAAGGGCAGGTCCAAACAACCACCCCGAAAGATACCTCTCAGGAGTGAACCTCATCGTTAACTAGGAACACCTCCATGTCACGAACCAAGCAATATAACATGCCAAACTGCCCAGGCATGTGGGGTTGGGAGTCACCTCCCCCATGTAAAGATATTATCCGCTTTAGATGGCACTGACTCACCTGCAGGGGTTTAATCGCATCCACATTAATGCGTCTTGATTAGGGGTTGGGTTATCTCCTTCCCCATAGCCGGGGATTTTCACACACAAGCAGAGGAAAGAAAACTAGTACATTTCATAGCCAAAAGTCAAAACGTTCTACCACAGCAGGTACAATAAGTTACAAAACTCAAAACCACTCTGGGTACTGGGTACGCATCTGTGCATCCCTCTCCCACGTACTCTCCTAAGGCCCACCATGTCTCCACAACACACAAACGAAGGGGATGGTTTGCCCGCGAAGCACTTTCTCCTTGAGATCCTCAATCACCACTGGTCTCTCCACAATGGTCATGTTGTCATCGATGTCTACCTCACCCCAATCAAGGACGTGTGAATTATCGTGTAGATATCGATGGATCTAGGATACGTGAAAGACATCATGTATCCTTAGTAGCGGTGGTGGCAACGCTAGCTGGTAAGCCACTTCGCCGACCTGCCGCAACACTTCGAAGGGTCCGATGAATCTAGGAGAAAGCTTACTCCCTTTGCTGAACCTCCGCTGCCCATGCCGAGGGGAGACCTTCAAGAACACGTGGTCCCCAACCTCAAACTCTAAGGGCCTCCTCCTGGTATCAGCATATGAATTCTGTTGGTCCTGGGAAACCTTCATCCTTTCTCGTATGAGCTGAACCTTCTCGGTCATGTTCTGAACCACCTCTGGGACATGGATGCATGCCTCTCCTACTTCGGTCCAACACCCAGGCGAACAGCATGGCCTCCCATACAAAGCTTAAAACGGGGCCATGCCAATGGTAGAGTGGTAGCTATTATTGTAGGAAAACACTACCAGAGGCAAGTATCGCACCCACGATTCCCCTGAGTCCATAACACATGCCCGTAGCATATCCTCCATGGTCTGGATGGTGCGCTCTATTTGTCCATCTGTCTGGGGATGGAAAGCAGTGCTAAGGTGTAACTGGGTGCCAAACTCATGCTGCAATCCTCTCCAGACTGGCGATGTAATCCGTGCATCCCTTTCCGAGACTATAGACCTCAAAACTCCATGAAACCACACCACCATGTCCACTACCACCCAGATGGCATCGTACCCTCGTTGGACCTTGGGTAGTCCTATGACGAAATCCATTGATATGTCATTCCACTTCCACTCGGGGACATCTAGAGGCCGCAGTAGGCCGCCTAGAACTCAGTGTTCAGCCTTCACTTACTGACACAATAAGCACATGGCCACAAACTCTGCCACTGCTCGCTTAACTCCAGGCCTCCAAAACTGCCTCATCAAACCCTGGAACATCTTGGAAACTCCTGGGTGTACCGCCAGGGGTGAGTTGTGGAACTCACTGAGAACCTTGCCGCGCATCGCCTCTGGAACAAACAACCTTTTCTGGAAGACCATCATGTTCTGACCATCCTCTGTCCATCCTTCCGGAGCATTGCTATGGTCAACTTGGTCATGCATCACTTCGCACTCTAGGTCTCCCCACTGAGACTCCTCCACTTGCTGAAACATGGATGACTGCACTGTCATCTGATATAGGCATCCTCTGCCGCTATCCATCCTTGTGTCCAAGGGTAAGGCGGTCGACTCCTCCATTTCCTTCCAGGCATCCACCGACTCTCGGACCGCATCCTTCTGCGCCCTATTGCTCAAGGAATCAACCACCACATTGCCCTTGCCCTCAGTGTAAGAGATCTCAAAGTCGTAATCCTGGAGGAACTCCACCCATCTCCGATGCCACAAGTTTATGTCCCTCTAGGAGAAGATATACCTCAAGCATGTGTGATTCGTGAAGACCACAAAGCATTCACTGATGAGGTTGTGCCACCACAACTTTAGTGCAAAAACGACCACTGCAAGCTCCAGTTCGTGGGTGTCGTAATTACCCTCATGGGAACGTAACTGCCTGGACCCATAAGAGATCACCTCTTCTCACTGAATCAGCATGCATCCAAGGCCCTGTACTGAAGCATCACAGAACACCTCATAAGCTGCCCCTTATTCTAGTAACCTCAGCACTGGGGCACTGACTAACTTCTCATTCAGATAGCTGATGGATGACTGGCACTGCTCACTCCATATGAAAGCCTGGTCCTTCTTGGTCAGAGCCGTCAAAGGGGCTGCTACTCGGGAGAAGTTGGGTACGAATCTCTGGTAGTAACCTGCCACCATGAGGAAACATCGGACTTCCGCCACATTCTTGGGTGCTTCCCAAGAAACAACTACCTCATCCTTTGATGGGTCGACTGCTACCCCCTGCTCAGACACTACGTGCCCGAGGAAGTGCACTCTCGTGTCCAGAACATGCATTTTGACAACTTCCCATAGAGCTGGTACTGTCAGAGGACCCCCAAAACTATCCTCAGGTGCTCTGCATTGTCCTCTTCTGACCTCGAACAGATCAGGATATCGTCGATGAACACAACCACGAACTGATCCATGTACTCCCGGAATATGGAGTTCATAACCCCCATGAACATAGCTGGGGCGTTCGTAACACCGAAGGGCATGACTACGAAATCGAAGTGTTCATATCTGCACCTGAACGCCGTCTTCGGGATGTCCACCTCCTTCACTATCAGCTGGTGATACCCAGACCGCAGGTCGATCTTCGAGAACCATCATGGCCCTTTCAGCTGGTCGAAAAGATCATCTATCCTCGGAAGAGGGTAGAGATTCTTGATCGTCACCTGATTTAGCCTCCTGTAGTCTATGCACAACCTAAGGCCACCATCTTCCTTCTTTGCGAATAGGAGTGGAGCTCCCCACGGTGATGCGCTCGGACGAACATAACCCCTCTTCATCAGATCTTCAATCTATATCTGCAACTCCGGTAGCTCTGAAAGTGCCATCCGGTAAGGAGCCAATGAGATTGGGCGAGCGCCGGGCTGCAGGTCTATCCTAAACTCGATATCACGTCAAGGGGGTAGAGTCGTCACCTACTAAGGAAAGATGTCCATAAACTCACGGAAGATCTCTGGCACTTCCACCATTTCAGTATCTACTAATCCCACTGTCAGCTCGGTCAACAAGAAGAGGAGAGGTTCCTCTCACCTGTTTCTCTTCAGACTTCTCCGCTCGCCGGTTAAGGTAACACGCTGGCCATCCAAGTCTGAGAAAACCACCCTTCTTCGGAAACAGTCGACGACTGCGCACACAGAAAATAGCCAGTCGATGCCTAGGATGACATCATATGGCTGAATCTGTAGCAGAAGAAGATCCCTAACCGACTGATGTGGACCTATCATCAGTCTACATCCTCGACAAACGAACAACAAGTCGGTCTGACCTCCAACTAGTGTGCTCAACACCAGGGGCACTGGAAGTCTCTCAGCATCTAGACCCAAGGGATGGGCTAGACTGGGTGCAACAAAGGAGTGCGAAGCTCCGGTATCGAACATGGCATAAGCAAGAGTGCTAAACAGACTGATCGTACCTCGAATAACCTCTGGCCCTGCTGGAACTGCTGCCTCTATGGCGTGTAACTGTCCACAGCCAGCTCCCCTGATCCTTAGTTGTCAGCCACCTCCCCGACCATGCCCTTGTCGGCCTCCTCCTCCTACGTCTGCCCTCGGAGGAGCGGGAGCTCACTGTCCCTGCTACTGCTGCTGGAAAGGTCTGGCTGGAAGCTGCTGCTTGGGTGGGTGCTGGGGATGACATCCATTGCTATACTGCACCCGGTCGGGGCACTGACTTTGGAGATTCCCAGGGCTCCCACAGACGAAGCACCGCGGTATCGGGCCCGAGGGAAAAGGGAGAGGAACGGGGGATCGAAAATGAAACTACTGCGGCCTGATCCCTGCAGGTCGGAACCTGGAGGGTACTGACGCTAGAGGCATGGTGCTGACGGCCTTCCCCTTTTATGGTCCAAGCTGGATCCCCTCTCGTGACACTCCTCCTAGAGCATGCATCCTCTCCACCACTTCGGCCTTCTTCTGGACCTCCAATTACGTCGGTAGGGTAAAGGGGGTAACAACATACTGGAGGGAGGGTCGGAGTGCCTCCTCTAAACATCTTGCCCGAGACTTTTCATCTAGAAAGAGGTCAGGGGAAAAATGTAGGAGGTCCTTGAACATGATCCCTAGCTCCCTAACAGACATACTCCCCTGCTGGAGGGAGAGTAGTTCCTGCCTGTTTTCTGCATTCATCGTCGAGGAGAGGAATTCCGACCGGAACTCCCTCACAAAATCCGCCCAAGCCACCTCAGACACTCTCCTCTCCCCCAAGTAATGAATCCACTACTAACATGATGCTCCCCGCATCTAGCTAATGGCCAGAGGAACCCAGTACTCGGTCGGGGCCCGAATCAGGCCGAATGTTATAACTAGCTCCTCTAGCCAGCCTTTCGCCTTCATATTGGAGGTGATTCCCTCATACTTATCGAGGGCCTATCGCTGGAAGGCCCGACGAGTCTTCTACCACTGGTCATCCTCTTCCTATCGATCAGCTCTCTGCCGATTGGCCAATGTAGTCTCAGGGGCCTCGATCGCCCGTACCACACGTGGTCACCTTCCAGGTGCCATAGCTGCAAGGTAAACAAGGAATGCCTAAGCCCAAGTAGTGCAGAATTTCGTTCTTAAAACTACTTAAAATTTTAATTTATTCTTAATTCCCAAGACATCCTAGAAACATGAAAACACAAGTCATTATGATGAATGTAGCTTTCCTAGGGTCTCTACCCTGCAATCAGTGTGGCCTCACTTAGTCGTTTAGTGGGTCCAGAGTCCTTGCATCGGATCACGGGGGGCCCTAAAATCCCGTGTCCTAGCAGGTCTTCCCTGGTCTAATTCATGCGCCAAGGTCAATCAACACCGTTTCCTTACCATCCCATGCAATCCTGACCGTACCTAACTCCAGACTCCATCCTATCTCTCAACCATCCCTCTGATACCATTTTATCACGACCCGCCTTCACCAAAAGGAGGGAAGGGTCAGCAGATTGTTAGGGCCTTCCTTCTTTAAGTTGAAAGAGAGATAATGACCCCTGAAACCTGCCTTCAATAGGTCTCGGAGTGGCGACTAGCACCAAGGGTATGGAAATTTCACAAAAATGGAAGGCATTGTCCTTTTTATTTTATAGGATCGAGAGATAAGACGAAGAAAACCAAACAACACCAAGGTAAAATGAAAAGTAAAGCCAACAGTGAACCATTCCCACATGCATGTTTCAAAAGTAAAATCCACAAGGTACAAAAAGGTAACTACAAAGGTAAGTACCCAAGAAGAAAAGAAACAACTACAACTGCCCAAAATGTTCGAGCTAGTACGGTCCTGTGTGATCCCTGAAGTCCTCCTAGAATCTTGAACGCAGTTTTATATATGTAGGGTGAGTATACAAGTACACTCAGTAGGGAAAACCTATGACTTTCGTGCTCAAGTGGGGGAACGTACTAAAGTCTCGTGAGAAAAGAGTTAACCAAACACCTATCAAGGTAAACTATCCACCCCAGGCCTCACCAAGGAACACTCCCCAAATAACGAAAGTCAAGTAATATATATAATAAGAGCACATCGATGTTTGCGTATCCTGCGCCACTTTCCCACTGGTTATTGCGACATCCTACGCATCGGACCAATCCCGCCATTCTCAATGCAGTCCCACTTACATGCCCGCCCGCACACACCTGGGCCACAACCACATGCAGTCCCACTGTCGAAATCCCGCCCGCACACACCTGGGCCACAACCACACGCAGTCCCAATGCCGAAGTCCCGCCCGCACACACCTGGGCCACAACTGTCACACGTAACCACACCTGCAAACACCTAGGCCAGAACAACCACCACCACGCCCGAAGACACCTGGGCTAGAAAATCCACTACCACGCCCGAAGACACCTGGGCCTCATCCCGAAGACACTTGGGAAACCACCTGACGCACACACCTGGCCAACCACCACACCCCCCCGCCCGAAGGCTCTTGGGCTAATAATGGACATCAGGCCATCACAGCCTGCCCAAAGATACTTGGGATATCTGGGTAAGGGAGCAGAAAGGGTGAAAATAACCAGCCACCAAGAATATTGTTTGGAAAAACACCCTCCCCCAAAAAAAGGGGGTGTTTAGCACTATGTGCTCAACTTGGGTGGGGTGAGAATAAGAATCACAAAACTAATAGTATAGATATAGGTCAAAAGAACTCACCCAAAGTCTAGGATTTTCTAATCAGCCTATAGAGCACAACACCACTACATCCAAGTCCCAAGTGAAGACTTTCGCTAACAAAACCCATTAGTCCCATTCTTGTCTCAGGTTCAGTGATAATGTTTAATTTTAAGTACTACTGTGCAACTAGTAGGCATAGGTATAAGTCCGGGAAAGTAAACAGTCAAACATCAACCAAAACGTCCACACCCGGTTCTGAACATCAGAGGATTCCACCCAAATTCGTGATATAAACAAGTAACCATCGGGTCATAAAAACTCATAAACACTGAATCCACACCAACAGGGGATCCCATCCTCAGTTTCATAACCACCAAAAACATAAAATAATAGAGGATCCCATCCCCTCCACATCTCCAGCAATCGACTCGTAAGAAAACAACCAACTACCACCATCAACACACGTCAGGGTCATGCTGGTATCTTCATATTTAATTGACTTAACACACTCCATGATTTCAAGTTTCGTGTTTTTTAACCGGGGGTTATCACAAAAGGAAAAAGATCTTGGTGCTTCAATTTATTTGGCCAGATATACGTGATTAACCAATTAATTTTTACAAAATGAGTTTACAACCTCAACAAGACATTTAAACATCAGCAGAGGTTTATTAGGGCATAAACAACGACCACCAACGACCTCAATTTTCAGAAGGCATATTCCAACACAACTCAACAAGATGGTAAAAATATAAACAACATCAAAATATAAGACAACATCAACGATCACAACCCCCCCTCTTTCTTTATAGAATTCGTTCATTATCTGTAATTAGGTCTGTTTTATCTAATTCTACAGAATAAAAGCATGCCCACCCTGCATGATACAAAAAATTAGAGAGGCAAAGGAGAAATTCCCTACTTGTTTGATCGACGATCGACGCTTAGGACGGGCACTGAACTTTACGGATAATGATGCGCCCGATGCACCAGAAGCTGTTTGTGAAAGGCCACGATCGAGGAAAGAGAAACCATGGATAACCCTTAGTTTATAAAAGCCAAAGACGGTTGAGGTGAAAACAAGAAACCACGTAAGGCGCGAGGGTCAGTGGTTGACCAGACGGCCCCACTCGTCACAAAAAGTTGGTCGGGTGGTTTAAGCCGACTCATGAATTGATTAAGTATTTAATTAAAACTCGTATGCGCATTACAGGTCTTTAAAACACACATAAATGAGTCAGAATAGGGTTTAAAACCCTATTTGCGCAAAAAAGAGCGCTACTGGAAACAACTCGTCTGGGCTGGGTGACACCGATCGTTCTCACCGATCGGTCTCGCCGACCGGTATCACCGATCGCCACTCTTTTAGGACCCAGATTTTGGCAAAGGGAAGGACCAAGAGAGTCTAGGTCATCACAGTGTGTCCCTAGGTTATTCTATGGAGTATTTGAAGATCAATGAACTATTAAGTAATGTTATGGAGTTTCTAAATAAAAACATTTTACCCCTATTTCACATTATTTTTATATTTATATAATTCCCCAATGACACATAGCCTCTTTTTATATTGGAATTGTATTATATTTAATTTGAATAAAAGATATGGGTTGTCATTGTAGGTATCAAACAATTATAATTTTATTTTCTAGTATTATAACAAAAATAAATTAGTAAAACCCCATGGAATATTTGTAAGTGTATAAAGAAATCCTAAAATTTAGATAATTTATAGAGAGAGAGGTTTTCAACAAACAAAATCTTTATGTGGGTATAATATGTGGATGTGGATCTAGAATTGATGTACCTATGGTTAAAAATCATGAAATTCCCCTTTGTGTATTGACATGAACATCACCCAATGCAAGAAAAAGAGGCCTTGTGACACACCTAGTTTGAAATGCTAAATGGATATATTTTTGTATACTCACAAGCTATTTGTGAACCATTCTGAATGGAATAAACAATACTATTTAATTTACTGTTAGGAAATATGTCCTAGATAAAATATATTAGAACATTTTAATACATTAGTTAAAGAATACATGAACATTTTCATAGTTTTCATTTAGTATGATAACTATTGAAAAACTCTCATCTCTAACTTTGTAATATTTTCATCAATGTATTGAAATAATAGGAATTGATTCAACAAACATTGTGATGAATAACCAAGTGATATTCCAAAATTGAATGGAGAAGGAGGTATGTAATTTGTGTAATTACATACTCAATTAACTCACATTTTTAAAAGAGACATGTATTTGATGAAACACACATATCACCCTAAGAACATTAACGTTTCTATTGGGAACATTATTAAACAATATCCTTTGAATTTTAGTTGATCGTATTATCCATTAATTTTAAATCAATCGATCAAATTAATTGTAAATATCATATTTTTTACTTCAAATCTCTATGAATGTGAAGACCATTCTGGTTGTTGACCACATATAGAGGGAATATAATAAATAGTGGACATTGACCACGATTATGAAGCCCAATGAAAGAATAAAATAGTTAGAGTTAAAAGAATTTATAAAAATTTTATATAATAAATATTTTCCTTACACTCTCAGAATTAAAATATAGAAAGATTAATTGGTAATAAAGAAAATGTGGGATGAAGTCCTCAAGTAATACAAGGAAAACATTGCAAGAATTATATAACTCAATGAGAACATTTTCATTTACCCTAAAATAAGTCTTGAATTATTCTTTTTTGGGGTAAATTTCAATATGTGAAAACAATTTGCGATTCACAACTTTTACAAATATAATGATATTGTATTATGTGACCATATTGTCAAAATAGAGATAAATGAATCTCATGGGTCTCATTGTTATAGATATTTGATCTAAATAATGTAGCATAATTATTAGGGATGTTGTAGAAATCTTACTATAGAACGAAATTAAAAACATAACGCTTTCCAAAAGTGATTTAAGAATAATTCTTCCTAAAAGGGATAAGTAAATTCATTTGGTTTGTTAAGTTGGGGAACTAATCATGAAAAATTGGATGATGGATAACAATTTATGTTATAGAAGAGTTTAATGTTATAGTCAACTCTTAGCCTATTATCCAATGTTTCAAATATAATTAATAAGTACATTGAAATCTCATTCACTAAGACATGGGGATGCTGACAATAATTAATAATAACAAAATTCCAAGCCAAGAGAGAACGAGAAAGCATATAAAATCCCAATAATGTGGTGGATCCTGAAAATAAAGTGCAGAGTTATTTTTTAATTTATCATTAAAATAGTTTATATAAGATTTAATTATGGGTCAACATAATAATTCATATCGGGTAAGTAATGTAGATCTATTCTGATGAAAACTCAAAACATGGAAGTTGAGTTATTGATGACATTGGTTAAAGGGACAAATATGTTATCCCAAGCCTATAAATTATCCCTTATCGATATTTTTGGGGCTAATTTCCTGAAAAACCTTATGAAAATCTATTCTCTGTAGTTTTTTCATATTCCGTGTATGAATTATCTGCCCTCTACAAAACCACTTTTTGGGGTGAATGAAATAACCCTATGTTTCATGAATAACCCTCATATTCTATAAAATATTTTTGAGGATGATATATCTCATTTAAAATCACCATCTCATGAATGTATAATATTACCTTATAAATAAGAATATCTTCCTCAAATGATTTATACTCAGTAAAAAATTATACATGATGTTTTACCAATTGTAAGACAATATGATATTGTATTCCCTAAATAATTACCTAGTATTCCCCTTATTTGAGAGGTTGAACTCTTAGTAAAAAGTATACATAGTGCTATACTAATATCCAAGACTACATATCAAATGGAAAATATTTAAAATAAATAAATAATAATAAACCCCATTTGAATCTAGATAAATGATTTATATGATTACGCGCATCATAATGGGTGAACCATTAAATTTCACCAAGATGAATGATGTGTTAATACACATTTACATGGATAATCATGAACTAAAAATGATTCTAATCACTAAAATGTATCATTAGTATTGGATTTATGACTGGTTCTATAATATATTTGGATCCCAATACTTATCTAAGGTGGATTTTCAGTTGTAATAATATCTTGTAATGGTGAAAAAATATGTTATCCTCCATATTAGTTTTTTTACATTGTACAGTTGCAATGAGTTCATAGTAATTCCATTTTGACTCACTAATTCCCTATTTATCATTTTGGACATAATGAATAGACTCTCTAGTAATTACCACAAATTTATTGGTTATTCCTTATTAGAGGATACTCTTATCCACTATAAAAAAATAGGGAATACAAGAATCATTTTAATGTTATTTGTATGGACATGATAATTGAAAATTTATATGTGAAAGATAGTAACTGATGGTTTTTGTTTGGCGAAAGTAATCTTGTTGCGGAATGTTCTCACCAGTAAAGAGGTATCTATATATCCATCATTGATATTTGAAATTGAAGGATGAAACAGAACATTAAATTTGATTATGGTCTTTTTTTCCTTTGATTAGATGGTAATAATCGTCAATTTAATAGAATATTCTCATGATGGTAAATCCCATTAACATAACTATTTCTGAAGGAATTATTTTTTATTAATAAAGAATGTGATGATAGATTTTTAGAGTTAAATAAGAGTCTAATCACTATATATTTTCTAACATTACCCAAAAATGGAGAAGGATTTAGGATCTACACTAATGAATCCAAAAAATTATTGGGATTTCTACTAAAAAAATTTAAAAATGGACAAATTATTCCTTGTATAATATAATTAACTGTGACTAGACAAACCAAATTCATGATTTGGAATTGGATATAAAAAAATTAGATTAAATATTTAGAGTCATTATATATATAGGGAGAAGTATGACATATATACAGTTCATAAAATCGTCATTTATATAATCAGGAAAAACTAGATCAATATGTGACAACAAAGGGTGCTATATTTGATTAAATATTGTGGCTATTCAATCCATTATAAACCTAGGATAGAGAATAATGTGGAATATTCATTTTGTAGTAAGGGTCATTCAATCCTATCTATCATTTTGATTAGAATGGATCCAATCATCTTGGATATAATAAGTATATAAATGTGAATCAAAAAAAGAAATTACATCCTACCTTTCTCAAATTACAACCCTACCATTGATTTATAAGAGAATCAAGGATCCCAAAACACATGTTAAAGAGTTATTGAATAATGTATCTAATATTTTTAATTTTAACTTTTCTAAAATTGTAGTTATACAATTTCAACATGTATTTTTCCCATAAAAACTATAACTAAAGAGGGAAATTTTGTATAATTCACATAGTAGATCATTCTCAATTAATCCAAGAAGAACTAAAATATATAAATATTTATGGAAAATTTTATACTAGTAAAACAATGAGAGGGAAATTAAAGAATTTTTATCTTGATGCTCAATATGTCAATAATCTGATGGTTAATGGTATAGGCATATGGGTATGATAAAACCATTTTCCATACTAGGATGGAAATTGGAAAACATAACCATGGATTTCATCGTAAGACTTATCAGGACAACTAAAAGAAATAAATCCATTTGGGTTCTAGTACATTTCCATACAAAGTTACCACATATCATTGTAATCATGGATGATTTCCCTTTTTACAATCATTCTAAGACATATATAAGAGAAGTGGTAATGATTAATCCAGTATAACTCTCTATTGTTTGTTGTATAAATATAAGGTTTATCTCAAGGTTATGGATATGTCTACAAAAAGCATTTTATATAGTTATAGGTTTCATTAATTCTTATCTTCCAAAGATAGATGTTCATTTTAAGACAATTATTCATACACACGACAATATTATGATATCATGTTAAATAGATTTCCAAGGATTTTGGGATCAACAGTTTCCCCTAGTGAGGTTCCAATGTAAAAAATCCATTATTTATTTAAAATGGATTATTATGAGGCTCCGTATGGGAAGAGGTATCGAATTCAATCATTTTTGTAAAATATTACAGAGATGAACTTGAAAATACCAAATATTTTCCCTAATATTATAGACAAGGATCAAGACATTTAGTGTTATATGACATATAAACTATATAGACACGAAATCAATAAAGATAGTAATTATGGATTCATATATTTTGAGGTGAGAGTTCAGGTGCTCTCTTTATTATTATATAATAAGGTCATGATGATTTGAAGGAAAATCTTAGTCTGAGATACGTCAAAAACTTCACGATCATTGATCACATTGAAACTATGTACTACAAAACATATCTCCCACTAAACCTATATCATGTATATAATGTGTTTGATGTATCCCTTTTAAGGAATAGTATACCATTACATTTAGATATATGGAATCCAGAGGCCATATCATTGTATTAGTATTTTTCATATGTGTAGTGGTTTTTAATGATTTTAGATCACGAATACCAATTTCAATAGAATAAGAAACTCACATGATCAAGATACTGTTGTAGAACTAGACGTTTGAAGAGGAAAACCCAGAACCAGAAGATGTGATGAAATAGATGTACCATCATATATTTTAGTGTATAAAATAAAATTTTGAGGGAAATTATATGAATGGGGGATGAATGTAACAACCGAAGATTTTATAAATTAAATTCACTTTTTAATGAATACATTCCTTATTAAGTAATGTAGGTTTATAAAAATCATGCCTTATTTTTATTTTATATTTTATAATATTATAAAATGTATCCACTTATAATTATCAGTCATGAAATACCCTTATGAATAAAAAAATATTAATAAGGCAGTTTTATAGTGACCACTAATATTATTATATATTAAGGATTATATTAAAATCTGAATGGAATAGAAGGAATAAGTAATGGCCTTTGCCAATAAGACCATACTATATAATGAAATTTTTTAGATATTCTGAGGTGGGTAGAATCATTGGTATTTTCCCCTAAAACATACCCAAATGAGATTAAATAACTGAAAGCTGATTGAAACTATTTATAGTTTACGTTCAATATTTTAGATATCACAGACCAAATCATTTCTATGAAACCACCCCAATAATGTACAACAATCACACACCTTACCCTTAATGTGCACACAAGTGTAATGATGGGTTTTTTATCTATACCCCAAAATAATTATTTTTTATAATTTATTTTAATAAAATAATGATCCTATAGATCCATTTTCACTAGTACATTGTATGCAATTATATGATTAAATTTTTCATAATTATATTTTGATAAAATTAACAAAAAATGTATTTTTCTTAAATATATTTTTTCTTCTTGATATTTTTTTTATTCATCATTGATTTTTGAATGAAATTTTATTATTATAAAATTGTACAATTAATTTGTCTTTATGAAAATAAAAAATTTTTAATTCAATTAAATGAAGTCCTGTATAATTTGTGTAAGGGTTGGAATAATGTTTGTGTCATAAAAACTTATATTTTTTAATAAATATGGATTTATGTTTCAAGGTGTAAATTTATTAAATTATAAATTTATTTTCTTAAAATATATACCAATTATAAAATCATCATGTAGAAATTATCCAATGGTTAATTTTTCATAATTTTTTAAAACATTTGATCTTATGATTAATAAATAAATACGGTACAGATATACAATATGTATAATGAAATTATAAGAGTCCAAAAGTGATGTTATAAATATTATAAAAGTAATTCAATAATTGAAATAGGATTTAACAATAATTTTTTTTGAGATATTTGATTAATTTTATTAACTTTTATCAAATCATCAAAAACCTATATTATATTTTATGGGTTTTCAAATAATTCATAGTAACATGACTCAGTTCCACAAAATGAATAGTGTTATTTTAATGAATTATGTACTAAAAATATTAAAATAGTGAAATACACTTCTCTTTGGTAAAAAAATGGCTAAATAATATCATAAGTTTTTTGGTTATTGAATATATTATTACATAGAATCCAAAAACAATGTTTATATATTAATTACGAATTCCATTATCTTCTTCAGAAAATACCCACCGAAACCTCCATTACTCTTCCCTAAGAACCCATTTAGGAAATATTTCTTCTCAAGATTCCTCTATAATTTCTTCTTATGGTGTTCCCATTCTATTATGATGCTCTAGTAAAGCTTTCATAAGAAACCTCCCATGTAACAGACTCTCTTCCTATTTTTATTTATTCATGTTATTTATCTCTATTAAGAATTTAGATATCTAATTATTAATTTTGAAATATATTTCTAAACATGGAATTAAATTCCATCAAATACCCATGTAATTATATGCCGACATTCACACTCATTAATATATTCTATGAACATTATGTACTCTTATTATATAGTTAGAATAATTCCATGATTTTCCCTGACAAACTTTTGTGTTATGAATAGTCACCTCCATTTCCACTGATGGTTATCCACCTAGGATTACCTATAATTTATTGATTGGGAAATTATATTTATTTCACCCACACTGCATAATCATATGATTAAATGTGATGAAATATGTTCATAATTTCCATGATAAATGTACCTCACAAATGCTTATACAATATATGATTGTGACGTGTGGTCCTAGGATTATATTTCCCTTCAATAAATTGTTTAATGTTTCATCCCATAATATACAATTTATGGTTTATGGGAAGTAAACTGAATCACACTATGTTATTATTTAATAGGTTTTATCCATGAATTATGCAAATTTTGTCATGTTCAATGTTATTTAAATATTATTATTATTCCTTAATGTTATCATCTCATGACATTCTTCGATGATAATGATTATGATTATCACCTTTTTATTCCACCATTTTATTCCCCTTGACTCAAATTTATTTCTTTACATGATGTTATTTTTAATTATTCCCTTACTGAACTCTATTGATCACCCCATTCTTATGTATGCCCCCAGTTTATTCCATGTAGAATTTGAAGATCAATGAAATATAAGGCCATAATATTTGGTTATTATAATACGAATACATTAGTGAATACCAAGGAATATATTTATGTATAAGTAAACATCCGAAACTTTTGTAAAATTATAGATTTAATGACTTTTAAGTAACAAAATTAATATCTAAATACCACAAGTGTATGAATTCCTAATTGATATTCCCAACCCAATGGGAGTAGGATCTGAAACCTTAATGATAATACATTCTAAATTTACTCATGTATGGAATTGAAACATGAATAAGAAAAAATACACACACCCCCAATGAAAAATAAATCTTTAAATGATCCATTTATGGGATAATTTCCTTGAAATATTATTTGATATTATGATACCATTATCATAGAAAAATAATCATTCCATTGAAAATATTGTAACAACACATCAATGCTATGAGTAAGAGAAGTTAATGTCGATATTTTATCACCAATAGGGAGAATATGATCAATGGTATATGATAAAGAACAATACAAATCGCATGGGAGACCTCAAAGTGATTTAGTAGATATAATTTATGAATCGAATTTTAAATATATATTTTCCTTACACTATATGAAATAAAACTGGGAAGGAGTGACTTGGAATTATGAAAAAGTAGGATAAATCCATCAGAGCATACAAGGAAAACATCAATATACTTTCAAAATGTAGCTCTAACATTTTCATTGTCATATAAAGTATATTTGACTACATTGTTAGTGGGATAAACCTAAATCCATTAAAATGTTTTTAAATTATAGACTATGATCACTATGAAGAAATTATCCAATTTAACCTAAAATTATAAATCCAGTTCAATGAATCTCAATGGTCACAAGGTATTAGATATAGAATGTTGACAATTAACTATAATTTTGGGAGAGAAATGGAAAATTCTCAGTGTAATGGAAATTACAAATTCCATCGTTGTAAAAATGCCTAAAGTAGTATCCCATAAATTTGATTAAAGGGAAAACGGAAATAATTTATGTGTGGTGAAGAGGGGCACAAACAAAAATAATTATTATAGGAGAAACATATTTATATTATAGAAGAACGAAATTTTATAGTTATCCCTCTAGATATTGTCCATTGTTTCAACCGAATGGATCAAAGACACTATGTGAACCAATTTACCAATCAAAGGGTTATCAAAAACAACTGATGATAATAAAATATAAGTCATATAATGAATGTGTTATCATCTACAATCATAATTTGTATGGATCATGCAGGAAATGAGGTGTGACGGTTAAACTATTTATTCCTTCAATAGTAGTGAATGTACTATTTGATTCTTCTTTTACAAATTCATTAATAGAATGTATGTTTTGTAGAATTATTCCAACACCAGCTAAAAAATAGATTTCTAGTTATAAATAAAAATACAAAAATGGTGAATTATTTCAACCCCAATATAATTCTTCTACTTCAAATTTATTTTAATATTGAATATCTCAGTGAACATTATTTCACACCTTTTACTAGGAAATGTTTGTATTTTGGGTGTGGATTTCATTTTCATATATAGAAGCAACATAAATTTTTGGAAGATGTAAACCAACCACTATATCATGAATATCCCTTTGAATCTATATAATTGTAAAGTGGAGGATGGATATAATTTAGAATCATCATCTCAAGCATAGATATTGTATCCTTAGGAGTAAGAATATCTGGCTCAAATGATTGAGGGTAAGTAAAATATCATCCCTAATGACATACATATTTTAAGAAAATATACAGATGTGTTTTCCAAATAATATCCTATTACTCTACCTATCTGAGATGTTATGTTCTCAGTCATTCTTATACTTCTATATTTTCCTATGTCCAAAAATACATATAGAATGACCATTATTTAACATGAATATATAATGAAGAAACAATATCTGAATGTGGATAAAACGTTTCTATTCCCAATTACATCATTATGGGGTGTTATGAAAATTTTAATAAATAATAAAAATTGGTCATAGAGCCTCGACATTGATTATCATCTTATGAAGATGATTAAGAAAAATAGAAAATATCCCCTATAATGGATTGATGACGTGTTCAATCAACTATTTGGAGACATGTACTCCTCTAATTTGAATAGTAAATTAGTATATTTTCAATTAAATATGAAGAAAATGGATATACCCAATATTCCTTATTATACATGTTAAATTCACAATGAGTTCATACTGATTTTATTCTAACTCATTAATGCTCCATCAGTTTTCGTGGACTTAATGTCTAGATTATTATGGTATTAACTCATTTTTTTTATTATTATATCATGATGATTTTCATGTCTACTATAAATATAGGAGGAATATGGGAAGAATATAAATGTTGTTTCTAATTCCATGAGAAGAAAAAAATTATATGAGAATTATAGGAAATGCATGTTTCAGATTGAAGAAGTAACATTCATAGGGAATGTTTTCCTTTGTAAAGGGATATCTATGGATACTTTAAAGATAATAGCAATTGGGGGATGGTCTATGATAAATTTATATGAATATATATATATTCCATGTATTAAATTTGTACTGTATTAGATTTTTAAACAACATCTTATGATTTCAAGACATACTATCCAAGAAATCATTGAATTGGGTGAATTTATTCTCGGATAATGAATTTGTGGTGAGATTAAAATAGATAAATAATCAGAAAATAACTACAACTAAAAATTCATTAACCAGTAATGGAGAATGATTTATGATATAAATTTATTCTTCCAAAGAAGGTTTGGTTTGTGTACATATAAAAAATTAAAATGTGATCTATTATGAATCTTGTTAATTAATGTTCCATGAGTATAAATACCCAACACAAGATCTAGAATTTCTATAGTGATCTTCACATTGATTATTTAGTGAAATTATATCTATTGGATGAACTATGAAAAATATATGTATAATAAAAGGATACCAAATATATTAAAATATTGATCTCAATATGTTCCAATGGTGGTGGTTAGAGATGATTAAGGATTGTGACTATTTAATCTTTTACCATTGTTGTAAGGTGAATAAAGTGGATGATTCTATGATTAGAATTTACACCAAAACCCACTCTTTGATAATGATTGGAGGATATAAAATATCCATTGGCATTAAATGTTTATATACAATAAACATAAAAGTAACTTTATCAGTATATTATCAAATAACTCATCAACTACACATTCATTATAGGGTGAATTATTCTATAAAGGATTATGAGGATCTAAAATTATTCCACCTTGCTATATATTGAAATTTATTGTTAGGAAATTGTATTTGTATCCCATCAAAACCATAACTGTTGAATGAACATTGGGATAATAGGAATTTTTCACCGTTATTTATTCATCTAGGAAAAACTAATATGTATAGATATCTAAATAAAAACTTTTGGTGGGATAAAAAAGAATAGGGATATTGTATAATTTGTATCTCAATGCATGGTATGAAAAAAAACCCAAGCTAAATAATAGATATTTAAGGTTATGATGAAACCATTTCCCATTAAATTATGTAAATATGAAAATATACCCATGGATTTTAGTACATGACTCCCTGAGTGAATGTTCAATTTATTTTCTAGTATGGTTTGAAAATCAATTTCCCTATGTGGAGTTATCATTTAACAACAATATTCATTATTTAATTCTAATGGTACATTTTGAGGATGTATATAGGAATATTAGTATGAATCTAAAATGTTGTGATAATGAAAGAAGGTGTCAGATAATGGGACCTAATATTATACAAGAGTTGATAGATGAAGTTCAAACTGTTCAACATCATATTAAGCCCATGAAAATTTGTTATAAAAACTAGACAAAAAAATAATGGTGTGACCTAGTGATTGAGGTGAGTGATATAGTGTTCATTCAGATATCGCCAATGAATAAATAAACGTGGTTTGAGAATAAGGGAAATATTAGTCCTGGGTAAATCATCCCCTTTGAGGACCTTGATTACATTGGATTTATGCCTTATCGAATAACACTTCCACTTTTCATATCTCAAGTAGATGATGTGTTCCATGTATTCCTTTTATGGAAGTAAAAAAGGTGAACCATATAATGTACTGAATCTAGAGGTCGTACCTTCATAGAATGATCATTCAAAAGATGAGATTCTTATATGGATTGTAGGTAATAGAGGAGAATTATATGAACCAATTAAACATATCTAATTAATGAATTATAGGGGAACCAAAACATAGTAGAGACAGAATGGGAACCATAAGGGGCTATGAAATAAAGTAACCCTAATATATTTTTGGATATTAAATGATAGTTTTATGGTGAAATTTTAAAAGGGTGGAGGAATATAATGAAATAGACATTTAAAAATTAAAATCCATAATAAATGAATAAATTACTTATTAGGTAATGTAGTTTCCAAAAACAAATGATTTATGTCTCATTTTTTATTTTGGATAGTTATAAAATACAACTGGTTCTGTTTTATGGTATTAATAATCCATTAAGAATAATAATTTTTATTAATATAGTCATTATATATTTACTATTAATATTATTGTAGGAGACTTTTTTTAAGGAAATATTATTATTAATCATGGAAATATATATCACTTTGGAAAATTGAAAACCAAGATGATCTAGCTTAAAGATAAGTGATAAAGAAATAATCATTCATATAAATAATCTTATATGAATTTAATTCTACCGTAATCACATTTGGATAATAATTTTGTTGTTTATTGTATAATTGTCCATGAGAATCCCTTATATAAATTTTAAATTAAGGATAGTTCAAAAATGTCACTCTCTAAGTTTCAAAAATATCTTATGTTCCAACACAGGGAAATAAGAATGTTATAAATTAATATAACTATATATTTTTATATTAATAAAATTATTTTCATTATATAAAATAATTTCTAATATTTATAAAAAAAATTGCGACCAAAAT
This sequence comes from Viscum album, assembly GCA_963277665.1. Classification (NCBI taxonomy): domain Eukaryota; kingdom Viridiplantae; phylum Streptophyta; class Magnoliopsida; order Santalales; family Viscaceae; genus Viscum; species Viscum album. The sequence goes on along the minus strand of OY728121.1, from coordinate 1,185,427,345 downwards.
TATTATGAAACATCGATGCATTATTTATCCAATTTTTTAAAAAATATAAATAATGATTTTAAAAATATATAATTTTATATAAGTAGAGTAAGTTTATGTCTTTAAAAAAATTTTGATTAATACTACTTATTATTTATATGTTAAAGAATTATATATTAATTCTATAATTGAATTTATTTTTTTAAGACATATTAATTGAATAAATTATATTTTGGGAATAATATTATTTTATGGAAATAATATTTTATTAAATTACATAAAAATAATAAAAATTATAAAAGAGGACAATGGAGAAAACATATTTCCAAATATTTTACCCCTACCTATTTATAGTCCATTTGGAACAACTTTTATGGATATTTTCATTAATATATTTTATTATTTTATGGAACTCCAAGAGTTCCCCTCCACACAATTATAAATGGTTACTCCTCCTTCCTCTTCTTCACACCACATTGATCCTTATATATTAACAAAAAAAATATGTTATGTTCTAAAGTCATAATAAAACATTATAGAGGTGTTTTTATTCCAAAAAGACCAACCCTGGAGCCCTTAACAGTTGGTATAATGTAGTAATTTAAAAAAAGAGGTAATCTCTTTAATAGATCACTTTATTTTTAATTATTATTTTACCCCATCGAAATCAATTATAATAATACATAAAATAATAAATTAACAATACCCAATATAATTGTATGTTATTGTTATTTCTAAAAAACCATTATTCTCTCTCCTTTAATCAAATGGGAAATGACATTATCACTTCTATGTATATAAAGCTTATTATCTCTACATAGCGATAAAATTAATTTTTAAACACCAAATTTTATTTATGGATATTTTGATGGGTTTAATTATTATATATGATAATTAGGAAATAATTATTCTTTTGAAATTATAATATCATGTCTACCTTATTACCTTACCAACTGTTGAAAAAAAAATAATGTCTCTCATTCATATGTTTAGAAAACCACATCCATGAATCCATAGGATTATTTATCATTTTTGTTTCACTTTGATAGTTATAAATATATATTTAATAAATATATTTAATATATTTAATGTAATTATTAGTTTCAATTGGTGATTTATTATTTATCTTTCCTTCATCACATCTATCAAAAAATGAAAACAACATTCATGTGTACGCACGCCCTACAAAGAATACATAAAATATTTATTCCATTATTAACATTATAGATATTACTAATGCATGATAAAACAACAAAGACCAAAACTAATGAATCATAACATACACATCACCAAGAACAATGATTTTAAAGAAGTGTTTACAAATAGTTGATAACATGTTATAAAAAATCATATACTATATGATATATATTATTAAGGATATATAATAGATTTATAATAAGTATTTATTTATTATATAGGTGTTTTTAGCCTGTATGAAGGAATTCAGACCTAAGGGAAGTTATTTTCTTCTCACACTTATTTATGTGGGACACATACCCTATACACCACATGTTTTATTTTTGGGTGGGGTATATAATATCTATGTATGTATTATCGGATTCCTATCATGAAAATTATGCGATATACATATTTATCAATGTTTTTTTATTTCATGGGTCTTATGATTCAAAAGATACCAAGGTGGTAAGAGTTTAATGTTATAATTTCTTTGTTTATGATTAAACATCCAATGATTAAATACTATGATACACTACTGAATAAAATCATTGGTTTTATTGTCATATGGTAATTTATTATGAATACATGTTTTCCAATAAATTTACTGACCTTATGTAATCATGATACCAATAATTTAATTTTTAAATAATCCACATTATTTCACCTTTTTGTAAGAAAACCTTCTTCTTTAGTATCCATAGTTTCTAATGAGGTTTTAGTTAAGGATTTTTTATATTCTATAATGATTTTTTAAATTCTTTTTAACCATTTTTATTTTATATTTTTTAAAAAATAATCTTCATTTGATTTTATGAGAAAGGTGATATATGATTTTTTTACTTAAAAGTGAAAGGATCAATTTCTTTTACCATTTACAACATGAATTAAATTTCTCTCCATTATGACTAATCAATTTTTATAATCTTCTATTACAGATTTCCATTATTATTTCCAGAGTATTTTTTTTGAAATAATATTTTTCAATTTTTTATATTTTAAATAGGTAATTTTAAAATTGAATGGTATTTTTCAGGAAAAATGATTAATAAAATTTTATTAGTATTTATATTGAACATAGAGAACAATAATTGATTTTAAAAATGATTTATTGGGGATATAATCCTACCATAACATTCTTATTTATTCTCTATATGGTTTAGTATTATGATGAAATGATGTGTATGAAAACCATTTCATTTTCTATGGGTTATATAATGATAAAATGATTAAAATATTATAAAAATTATTTTTTCATTATTATTATATAATGAAATAATTGTGAATCCCATTTATTCTTCATGTATTATGCTATGATGAAATGTTTATTGACCCATCTCTTTTCATGGGTTCTGATATAATGAATGTTTTATTATTCTGTGGAACACATATTTATGGTTTTCATTATGAAATGGTGGTTATGTTATGACCAGGAATGGAGCATACATTATAACCAAGGATAACTATTATGTTCTAACCACGGATGGTGGCAATGTTATAGCCATAGCATGAGTGGGACTTATATTTCAATCCAATTAATTTGGTAAATATTTCTATCTCTTGAAATAATTAGGGATGGAATTTAGAGTGAACCAATTATAGTAAATGCGTTTTACACTTTGATAGTCTTGAGAGTGATCCCATTCCACTATGATAGTTTATAAAATGAGCCTTTAATTATAAGGAAATTATTTTCTATGCTTAAGTGTATTCAAAAAACTTTTGTCTTATAAAAATTGTATGCTCCCAAGGATGATGTTATTTGATTCCTTTATGATTAATGCCATATGAATATCTATGATTTATACCTTGACACATGATTATGATTTATGAAATGAATGGAATGATTTTCAAATGTTATTATATTATTCTCATACCCTTATTTTAATGTTATTATTACGAAATAATTGAGATCTCCAATATTTCCCCTTACATAGAATCTGATATCACCCATTATAATGTTTCATTTTCCTATGTTAGGATGAAATGTACTTAGCATGATATTTCAATGAAGGGTTCTTGTTATAATGAACATAGTGGGAGGTGGTATATATCATTTTTGAATTAGTTCATTATGTGTCCATGTTTTTAAGGGATCTAGTAATATAAAATTTTTCTGGGATCATTATGTTATGTAATAAATATTCATATACTAATATGTGATATATACTAATGAAAATTATTTTTTATTATATCTAGAATTATGGAAATGTTTACTTAAACATTCGAAACTATGATAATAAAATTAGTGACAACCCTATAGATAACTCTATGAATTGGATAAAATCCTAAAGTTTTGGTAAAAAATAATGATTTAACTAGTCTAAACATAATGTGTTAAAAATATGTATTCATGATTTAGATATCCATTAAATATAATATTTCAGGAATATATGGTTAACCATTATTATTATTATTTCCTACAATAGGATTTTTGGCTTTATTAAATGGATTGAACAAGAAAGAATCATGTTATCATTGAATGTGATGGTCAATGGAGTGATTTTCCTCAAGATCAACCATGTTAAATAAGTGTTATAATGAAAACCCTGGTGATTATGCCTATTCATAATCTCATTATGTTAGTAACTATCTCAACATAGGAATGTTTCCTAAAACACATAATAAAAGAATGAGGGAGTTCTATAATAACCACGGGGGAAATAAGATTAATCTTCCAACATGTCTAGAATGTGGAAGAATTATTCTAGTGAATTTCTAAGAGGAATAAGAATATGTTTTGTGTGTATAAAATGACACAAAGCAAGTAATTGATTAGGAAAAATGAAATAATTAGTTATCGTAATGGATGATAATGAGGTTATCTTAATTGTATCCTCGACAATTGAATTTTTTATATATTGAATGAATGTGAATTATGTAAACGGATGTACTAGTGGGACATCTCGAGAAGAGAATCAGAAAGTTGTTATGATTAATGGTTTTAATAAGTATGATAAAGAGACTACACATGATATATGAAAATTTTAGGATATTTTGAAAACATATCTTTTGTTAAAATTAAGAAGGATGATAAATTGATATTGAATAATCATATAATAGGAAATATGTATTTGGTAATAAGATGATGCCTCCTGGTTAATGTTTTAAAAAATAAGTTAAAGTATTAAAGTGTTTATGATTTAGTGATTGATAATTATGGTGTTGAAGTGTTATATCGTGGTGATTTTATATTTGAGGATCATGAAACATCTAAGGAATGTTCAACAGTATAATTATAAAACATATTATTAGTTGTGATAATGATATGGCTCACATAAATATGATAGTATTGATGACCCTGAAATTGACTATTTTATGAAAAATTGATTTAGGTCATCTATGATTATGTTAATTCCATTTTCTTGTATTTATGTTATATATGAAATAGTTAAAGATATTATTATAGGAATAAATATTGTGTTAATTTTTAATATGTATATAATTTTATTTCATGTTAAAATGTATTTCATGAATACCATCATGGGTTAATAGGTTTAATGTTAATCAACTGTTCAAATGAATTGGCACCATTTAATAAATGCTATAACTGATGGTATTTTGAAGTGGTTTGAAACTGTTATTGGGTATTAGGAATAAAGATATATTGGTTTTTAAATAACCCATTGGAGATGGTATATGGTTAAATGTTATGTTAATTATGTACTATTGGATAGTGGTATATAGATAATCATGATGGATGAAATTTATTCATTAACAATGTGATATTTTTAGAAATATATATAGTCAAGTTATGGATTAATATTTAGGTCAGTATCTAAATTTGATTCTTGATTTTTGGGTGAGTTTCATTACATTAAAAGTAAATATAGTGATTTATGATGTCAACTAATGATATTCAGTAGAAAATTCATTATGTTTCTTTATATGTAATATTTATTTTTAACAAGTGATCTGACGTGAAATCTTATTTGGGAAGAATGAAATTATTATTTTTACATATTTAGCTGAAGTTTATGAGATATCCATTGATACTAAAACATTATATATTTTTAAGTATACTGAGGTAAATATGGTTTTGGATATTAATGTTTTATTTCTTCTCATTGAGTTTTGTTAATTTTTAGAATTATATTGTGCTAACCATTTTTTGGTTAATTTGTAATGGTTGAATAAATAACATCATATACTATTTTGATCTATTAGAAGATGGTTTTAGTTATTTAGGAATAAAAATCATTTTCAATACGCATCATTTGGATATGTAGATCATTTTTATTAAATATATAAATGAATAAAATTATTCTTTTTATGTTATTATAAATCCTTATTTTCTTATTATATAATGTAAAAGAGTGCCTCAGCTCTAGAAAAATGATCATTAGAAAAAAATCATATAACCTTAAATCAAAATGAATTGATGGTCTTTTTAACCCATCACAAATTCATGTTTTTATGGAGGAAAACATTCTCCAAACCATAGTCTATATAACATGATATTTTTTATATGGTAGATAGTTTTCTCCTTTATGGAAATGATTTAATTTATCACATATGTTCCCTTATTTTTAAATATAGTATTCTATTAACATTTGTACATCCCCTTCCCTTTTTTAAATGAAATTTCGTTAACCTATTTTATGACATGGTTTATCAATAAATTAATTTCAAAATAGAAAAACCTTTACTATTGAACACCAGTTCAAATTTTTTTGATGTAATTTTTTAATTTGGTATATAATTTTGCATGATGAGATTTTAAAATAACTCTATGTTCAATACCATAAAACATATGCCACATCATGATTAAATGAACAATGACATATTATTATTTAAATACGACATTTTTAACACTAATGTTATATTAGTTGGTATGAATAAGATAAAATAAATTTTAAAACATGTATAAATTTCTTACTCTATATTAATGTACTGAAAAATCTTCCATAATAAATCACTCATTTTTAGTAATTTTTTTATTCATCAAGATTACATTTTTTTGAGTAATATTTTTAAATATTTTTTAGAAAATATTATGATATAGTTTAAATTTTTAATATTTTCTTATATAAATGAGAATAATTTTTAAAATTTTCAAATTAAAATTATCATAGGATGATTTTTCGGAATTTCTTGAAAAGATGATTTTATAGTGAATAATAAAAAAGATGATTTTATTGAAAAATATATGTACAAAGTTACAGTTTTTAAAACAATGATTTCATTTGCAAATTATTTTTCCTATATATTTAATAATCCAATTAAATCTATTATTATCAGTTTGTTGTATGAATTTATTACTGAAATATTTTTTAGGTAAAAAGGTACTTTCATGAAAAATTATTTTTATGCCCAAAATGTATTTCAATCTTGATAGTTTAAATTGATCACTGTTGTAAAATTATTTTATTAAAAAATATACATTATATATTTAATAATATATTTCAAACATGAAGATTATATTTTTACAATTCATGAGATAAAAATAAATCTATTTTTATGCTTTAAACCTATATTTTAATTAAATTTGGCCACCATCATGTTTTAAGAACATATTTTAAAATATATTTCATACACTTATAGGTATTGAATTTGATAAAATTGGTCAAATATTTGAAATCAAGATTTCAAATTTTGATAAATATTGCACTTTTGCTTTTGTTAATTATGAATAGAAACCATGGTAAAATTTATACCCTTAGTAATGGGTAAATAATGTTAATATATCTTCAAACTCACTAATAAATAAATAATTTTTTATCCCAATTCATATTTTTTAAATATAATTATATCCTTATCACCCTAGGATTAATATTGAGTTCTTTAATGAAAACTCATCAATGAAAACGAAATAGATAATTTCGAAATCAATAAATGATACAAAATGACACTATTTTAGTATTAAATAGATATTATGTGTTTGCATAGGTAAAAAGTTATTAATGAATTTAAGTTTCTATGTTCATATTAATGAATATTTTTGCATTAAATAAATTTATTTATATTTTCTTGAAATTATATATTGACTTCAAATTATTATCCCCCTATAATGAATTATTTATCCAAATAATAATAATATGTAACAAATGATTTAAAAGATATTAATAGTTTACAATTTTAGTGAGTTAATTTTGAAAAAAAAATTATATGAACCTTATATATTACTATTATATTATATAATTATATCTGAATTAAAAAAAATCATTATTCATTTTAATTAAAATTAAGTGAATAATGTCTAAATTGTAAATATTGATTTTTCAATGAGAATAATATTTTATTAAATTACATAAAAAAATAAAAATGATAGAATAAGAAAATTTGGACAATGTATTGTCATGAATGTCTTCACATATACATTTATATTCTATTTAGAAATAGTTGACATGAAAATTACTTTAATATATTTTAATATTTCGTTAAATTAAAAGAGTTCCCCTCCACTCTATTATAAAAGAGAACCAACATTTTCTGTAGCACCCCAATATTCCATGGTTTTCTTCTCTTTGAATAATATAATAGCTTGTGTTTTATGAAAGTTCGAGTTCAAACACACCACAACCAATCAAACTAGAAGTTATGAATAGTAATACCCACTTTTTGAAATATTATAAAATTTATTTTCCAAAATGGACTTCAATTTGGAATTTGGAATATCTAAATATGCATAGGCTAAATTATTGAAATTTTTCTGAAAATTTTTATTTTTGATTAATAGTGAAAAACATTGCGTTATTGTTTAAAATTGAATTTTTATTTAAATAATTATCTTTTTATTTAAATAAATTTTAGGTAAAAAAATGATAAATAACACCTATATAATTTTAATGTAATTTATTGGAGTCATTTTATAATAATTTTATAAATATAAGTATTTTATTGAATATTATACCGTCTTTCACCGACCTCCTAGGAGCATTTGAAAATTTCAATAAAACATAACATCACCACTTCTTTGAATTGAATGTCAAAAATATGATAGACACAGTTGATATCAGTAAGTAAAATTTGGTTAAATAAGATGAAAATAATTTTTGGTGAATAGTAACATTTATATTTTATTTACCACCGTTATAAGTAAATAGTGTAATTAAAGGTAAAATTGATATTATGTTTACCCTAACACATGTCCTAATTATATTGGATAAGTGTTTTTCGACCAAAAAAAACCTTAGGATTTAAATATTATCCTTTAGGTACACAAGGAATAGATTATGACATTTATTAATATTTAATTTAATGAAGAGTTAAATGTGTTAAACACGATTTTTCATAACTAAAGCATTTTTAATATAGGGTTATACGAATGATAAATTTGACTACATATATGCAATAGAAATATAAAAATATTAACTAAATAATTTTATTTTATTTATAATTTTTAGACAATAAATAATTAAATATAATTATGACACAATGATGGTGTAGTAATTATAATATTAATGAATGGTTAAAATAATTGATTTAATAAATATCCAAATAAATCTAATTTGATAATTTTTATGAATTCCAATAATTTTTTAGGTTACTATCACATGTTAGTGTAGATTAAATGAATTTTATTTGAAGTAATATTGTTGTTATGTCATTAACAAAAAAAATACAAAATACTGTCAAAATTAACATGAAATAGTTTTCAGAACAAATATTATATTATTAATTTATATAATATTTCTAAAAATTTAAGATTCATCCAAATGAAATATATAATGATAGGTGTATCGTTAATGAACCAATTGAGTTTTGATTGGAATTTTATAGTATTTTTATTAACAATTTTTTATAATAATACTAGAGTATATGGTAAAAGTTGAACAATTTAACTAAGAGTTAAATATTAAAGATAAGGTTAATATGGTGACTAAAAACTATCTAAAACCTATTTTTTGAGATGTCTTGAGACACATCCCAACATTATCTTTGAAATAAATAATTTTGGATCCATTAGAAACAGAAATTTATTTTATTGTAAAATAATATTTCAATCTTTTCATAAGGTTCCCCTCGCTTCTCTTATAAAATGGAACTTCCCCTTCTCTCAAATTCACGCCTCTAATGCCATTTGGATTGTCCAAAACCTGCCCAAATATCCTCTAAACTATCCACCAATCATACTAGAGGAATTCCTATGCTCAAAAAGCTAGCCTAAAGATCCATTCTGATCAAATAAAAATGGATAAGCCAAAGAAAAGGTAAATATTTTATCACCTCTTTCAAGTTATTTTCTTCCTCCACTTCCTATTTATTTGTTTTTTACATTATTAAATAATAAAAAAATTATAATATAAATATTTTGATTTTATTATTAAAATGATACAACCATATTCATTTTTCAATCTATCATGTAAATGAAAAAGTCACTATACGTGCGTACGTACGAGTTACTGTCTCCATGTCGGGGGGTAGTTGTTATTCAATATAGTATTATTTGGATGTGTATAATAATGGTTTATAATTTATGTAAATAATAAATATAACATGGTAATTATATTTTATATATGATATAATATTCAATTATATACGATTTCACCTTCAATTGAATGATTTTGTCACTAGTGCGTACGTACGGATTACCGTCTCCACGAACGCGATGAGATTATTTTCCCCATCGTAACCATTCCAAAATAATTTTCATTTGATGGATAAAAATAATGGTTAATTTAATTAAGATCATTCTATATATGAATCAAATACATCCTATCCATAAAAAACATGAGTTACATAACAAAACATATAAAGGAAAACGAATCAGTTAACACCAGAAACGATGCTAATACTAAAATATTTTGAACAAACCAATATTGGAGGATCAAATATATTATCATATTTATCTATATGGTTCTTTTATAATTTAACAACAATTATTTTACTATTATATAAGAGGTTAACCTACCCTTGAAAAAGTAAATGTTCCAGGTAAGGGTTAATTCAACAATCGCTTCATTATCTGAGATTGTTTATACGTAATTATCTATTACGACCACTTTATCATCAACATTCATGTTTCTTAAAATGTATTTCAAATTTTTTTACTATTTTCTAGACTATTTGTTGATGTCATTTATACCCTTTTGACTTTTTATAAAGTGTTTATAAAGGAATCGTTCTATCATTTTCCAAACAAGGTACATTATGACCATTTTGACAAAATTAAGGAATGAATGTTTTTTTAAACTTATAAGGCAGGTGTAGCTATTTTCCATTGTTATAACACCATTGAAGCTTCTCTAAAAAATTTATATGAATATTTCCAAAATAAACTATTCTTTAAAATTGTTTCAACATAATAATAAGTGTTCCATTCAAATAGTTTTCATTTCATCTATGTCAACATCCATTGATAGATTTTAAACTTGTTTGATGTTGATTTATTATGATACAAATCTTCCATATTGTGTTGATGGTTTTGGGATATTTATAACTATTGATTTGTTATTTTATAAAATTAATGGATTATGGTTAAATTATTATCATTTTGTATGCTAGTATTAATACGAATGTTTATTTTATGTTTCAACCATGCATATGAGGAATGAATTAGACTTAGTAAGTGACAGTGGAGCCTGCTATAGCTCCTCGATGCATTGGTATGTCTACTGAGACAAACTAGTGTCTTGGAACAAGGCCTTAACAAAATATTACTTATAGTCTTGTCATGAGGAATTGACAATGTGGTTATGATGTCTAACATTATGTATTCCATTATTATGAAATTCGCTATTGATATTTCATGTGATTATTCAAATATTAGAATATCCATATGAATAAGTAAATGGAATTATTTTGTTTTAAATTTTCCATATTGTGATGATGTTTATGTTTAAAATTCTTTTGTTTTAGTTTTACACATTTCCTTAAATATTTATACTTATTTGTAAATGATTCCGCCATATTGTTATCATTACTGAGCATCTTATCTCACCCCTGTAAATGTTTTATTTTTCCCATGATGTGAAGAAGTACTTTATGAATGACCTTCAGAGATAGTCTTATGGAAATGAATGTGGTCCATGGAGGCAATGTTGTTTTTTTCATATCATAATGTAATGTAAAAGTTATGCAGGTAGCTAGTACTTTCAAGGATACTAAACATATCTATCTTTTGGGATTTGATCCATTCTGATCATGCAAATTTTATGTAATAATGCAGTGACTCTGGGTTACTTGGGTTAGGACATTATACATATTATTAGTGGAATTAGTACAGACCTTGGATACTAGATTTAGATAAACTTGGATTACAGAACATTACCCTAAAATATATTTTGAAAACTAGTATAGAAGAACATCCTAAAATTTTGGTAATGTAGATATTTGGTGTATTTTTCATGCAAGAAATCCTTATCTGGATATGATCAAGTAGAGGCTACTTTATAATTGATGTAACTAGGAGTGAAAACTCCAACATGGTGTTTCGGGCTGGACCCAGGGTATCCTGGTACACGACAGCGGGCCTTTCTGCACTTTTGTTTATGACACTCCAGCGGGATATGCTTAGGATAATACATATTTTCGTTTCAAACAATTATGAAGAATTTATGAGTATATACCTCCTCAAAGAATTTTTTTTTATGATTATCGATTATATCCATAACCTGATCAATTTATGATAAGTGTATTAAAAATTTGTAATTATGTATTTCGATTCATAAACTTATATAGTGTATGCCATTATTTAGAAATGGTGCCTTGTAGAAGGAATGGAATCAGTCTCAATGAAAATAATCATACTCAAGATAACTATAGTGGTTTTAGTGATGCAACTGGTGTCGATCAACTTATCACCATATTGGGACAACTCACTCGGGTTATGAATAATAACCTTACTCATATGAAGCACACTTATCCACAATGTGGAGGATCAATATTAGACCGATTCATGATGAAACAACCACCAACATTAAATGGGACTACAAATCCATTTGTAGATGAGAAAAGGATAAGCTCCATAGGGAAAGAATATATCATGCTTTGGGGGTAGCAAAAGGGAAAAAGATGTTATGGTAGTTTATTGCCTCGTAGGAGATGCAAATCAATGTTGGCCATTGATTCAAAACCAAAAGGTGGATTATGATGTATCAAATATGGAATATAGGCAGTTTAAAGAGATTTTATTAGAAAAAACTTTCCTCGTGAGCATCGAGTGGATATGGAAAAGCAATTTTTGATTCTATGGAAAAACGAGGATGAGAATGTCGCAAAATATGATGCTAACATTACAAGGATAGGAAGTCATACTGCAGATTACATACATAACACAATTAGTATGATTGATTTATTTTTTTAGGTGTTATAAACATTTATCCATCGAGTATTAGTCTCACAATCCTTCCCGTCGTACGATTATATAGTCTCATGTGATATAAATACAGAAAAATAATTCTCTATGTCTTTTGACTTTAAAGAAAAGTAAGAGAAAAAGAGATCTGTTGAACACTATGGAAATGGAGATTAGGGGAAGAATGGAAAATTTGATTATCCATCGTATTGTAAATGTTGGAAGAAACATCTTGGTACTTGCCTGAACGTAATGGGTGTTTGTTACAAGTGTGAAGAAAAAGGACACCAAGATCATGATTGAAAAGGAAAGAATGAGTTTGTTAATGGTGAATGATACAATTTTAGAGAAATAGAGATTAATGCAAATGAATTTCTTAAGTGCCAAGGAAACATACCTCCAAAAAGGCGAAGGGAAAAAGGCTAATCTTATGTTGTCACTAATGCTGAGTTTGAAGCTCTTAAAGGCATGGTGGAAGGTAATTCAATTATTTCCTCATGTTTAGATAATGATTTATTTGATTCTAGATCATCAAATTGCATCATATCATCCCAGTTTTCTATGAAAATTAGACATTTTCAATTTGATTTCACAAAACAATTTTTAGTCAAAACTCCTGAGGGATGTATCATTGCAACAATGTTTTGTGAATTAGTTCCCATTGAGGCATATAAAAGTTATTTATTGAATGATCGCATCGTCGTACCCATGATTGATTTCGATATAATCCTCGATATGGATTGGCATTCAGAACATGATTCAAAAAAAATTTGTATGAAGAATAAGGATATAATTTTTGATGATAATGATAAAGAACACCTTATCTTTAAAGAAGAAACATCACCATATGATTCTTTTCTACATTCCCCTAGTAGCTCAACAAAATTCAATTTTTGGAGAGGAAGAGAATGAAATAACTATGTTTGTGGAAAATAATGTTCAAATAGAGGATGTACTTATTTTGTAAGAATATGTTGATGTGTTTCCAAAGGATTTACCTAAACATCTTCCAGAATGAGAAATTGAGTTTTTCATTGATTTAATTCCTGGTTCAAGGCCCATATCAATCACCCCCTATAGAATGACCACTTTGAAATTAGTGGAACTAAAGAAACAATTAGAGGAATTGAGTAATAAGGGATTTATTCTCCATAGTGTTTCACCATGGAGAGCCCCAATTATTTTTGGTAAGAAGAAAGATGGATCTATGAGGTCGTTCATTGACTACAGGGACATTAATTCTATATAAAAAACCAGTATCCCTTACCTCGCATTTATTATTAATTCGAAAAACATCATGGAGCTCAATATTTTCCAAATATTGACTTTAGATATGGATATCATCAGTTGTGTGTGAGGAAATAATACATTCCAAAAACCGCATTTCAAACCGGGTACGAGATTACTAGTTTACAGTAATGCCTTTTGTAATAACTAATGCACCCTCTATTTTCATGGATCTAATGAATAATGTTCTCAAGGAATATCTAGGTGACTTTGTAGTTGTATTTATTGATGATATCATCGTATATTCCCAAATCCACGAAGATCATGAAATAACTTGTGCATTATTCTAAATAAACTTATAAGAAATGAATTATATGGGATGTTTAGCAAGTGTGAATTCTGGATTCAAGCGATTTTTTTCCTTGTAAATATTTTCTATAAAGATGGAATCTTTATTTATCCATCAAACACCAAGGAAATCCAAGAATGGATAGCACCTATGAGTATAACTGAGGTATGTAGTTTTATTGGTTTAGGAGGTTATTATCTTGGTTTTTTCCACATCTTTTCCCAATTATATAACCCATTAACAAAGAACATGAGAAAAGGGATTAATTTTTTTTTGGAAAATAGAGTGTGAAGATTGTATTGAATAACTAAAGAGAACATTATTCAATTCTCCTATCTTGACTCTACCATCGGGGAATGGTGGGTCTGTTATTTATAGTTATGCATACAAGAAATAACATGGTTGAGTTCATATGAATAATGATATAGTTATATCCTTTTCATCCTGGCAGCTAAAAATTAATGAGAAAAACTATTCCACTAATGATCTTGAATTAGCACTTGTAATCATTTTTTTGAATATTTTGTGACACTATATATATGGTAAAAATTGTTATTTTTATACTGATCACAAGAGTTTGAATTAAATTTTGTCACAAAAAGAACGCAACATGAGGAAAAGGTGATGTCTTGAACTACTCAAGGATTATGATTTCACTTTACACTGCCACCAAAGGATGGAAAATAAGGTGAAAGATTCATTGAGAAGAAAGGATCATTGAGTTTTGAAAAATATGAGATTTGAAAAAGATCCAATATATATAGATCTAGTAACAATGGATATGGGAATAAACATAGAAGGTTAAACATAAATGATTTTCCAAATGGTTTCCAAACAATATTTTGTATAATAGACAACCAGTTCTCAAAAGGATGATGATGAATTTTAAAAGAAAGTTAATGCTGAGAATAATGGGAGATTGATTGACTTTTCATATGAAGATGGGATTTTGAAATTAGGGATGAGACTTTGTGTTCCCGATATACCTGATCTGAAATGGGAATTGATAAATGATGCTCATAACCCTAGTTTCCTTATACAACCTGGTAGTACTAAGATGTATTGAGATTTGAAAGAACATTTTGGGTGGGAAAATATGATGGAAGAGATTGCTGATTTTGTGTCGAGATGTATGTTTTTCAAATAAGTGAAACCTGAAATACAACATCCTAAAAAATTCAGGCAACCTATTCCCATACCTATGTGGAAATGGGATGATATTACAATGGGATTTTTTATGGGACTACTAAAGACTCCTAGAAGGAATTATGAAATATGGTTCATTGTTGATATTCTTACCAAGTCATTAAATTTTCTTGTTATACGAGAGGATTTACAACTTGAATGTCTATTAAGACTATATATTTATGAATTTGTAACACTTCTTGGAGTACCCATATCGATTGTTTCTGATCACGATCCCCATTTTACATCAAGATTCTAGAAAAGAATTCAAAAGGCCCAAGATACTAAACATCCTTTGAGAACTTCCAACCACCCACAAACTGATGGAAAATCATAATGGACTATTCAAACCATATAAGACATGTTGCGATATTCCTCAATTGATATTCAGGGTATGTGGGATCAGTATTTACCTCTGGTAAAATTTTTCTATAATAATAGCTTTCATTAATGTATTCAGATGACACCGTAGCAAACGTTATGTAGAAAGAGATGTTACATACCAACTTGTTGGGATGATATTGATGAATGAAAACTCATTGGCCTAGAACTTTTTGAGGAAATAATGTAAAAAGGTGAAATTTATCCATACCCACATCAAAACTGCTCAATGTAGGAAAAAGAACACTTCCAATAACCGAATGAATGATTTGGAATTTCGGGTAGGAGATCATGTTTTCTTGAAGGTATCTCCATGGATTGGTGTTATATGATTCTGTAAGAAGGGTAAATTAAGTCTCATGTTCATCATACATTTTGAAATTCTAGACCGAATTGGAGTTGTAGCTTACCGTTTTGAAATGCCGCCAAGTATCTTCAAATTTCATGAAGTCTTCCACATATCACTGTGGAAAAAATACATTCTTGACCCAAAGCATGTACTCGCCTATGAGAAAATTGAACTGGAACCTAATATGTCTTATTGTGAAGAGATTTTCAAGATTCCGGATAATAGAGAACAAGTGTTGATAAAATGGGTGACTCGTTTGGTAAAAGTTATATTGAGAAACCATAAGATGGAAGAGGGTACGTGGGAACCTGGGGAACATATGATGAAAAACCAACCCAGTCTTTTAATGCAGTGATATTCTAGAAATTTCAAGGATGAAATTATTTGAAGTTGGGAAGAATGTAATACCCCAAGCTTCCCCGGTACATTTCACTTTGAATAATACAATATCTTGTGTTGTACGTGTAACACCCGAGACTTTTATGTTATATAAATCATCAAAGGAATCTTTTTCTACACAACACTTGCTTGGCTTGCTTTACACGCAATCGTGACCTTCCTCGATAGCTTGCGTCGTACACAATACCGTGTTTCACTAAACAACAATATGCTATTAAAAGTAGCTGTTATGAATAGTAATAACCACTTTTTGAAATTTTATAAATTTTATTTTTCTAAATGGACTTCATTTTTGGACTCAGAATATCGAAATTAGCCTAGGGTGAAATTTTTGTATTTTTCTGAAAACATTCAATTTTTGATGAATAGTGAAACCACTAAGTGGTAGGTTAAAAACTGAATTTTGCATTAAAACATAATTTTACCGCTTCTGTGGATGGAATTTCGAAAATCCGACAGACACGGTTGATATCAGTAAGTAAAATGTGGTTCAATGAGATAAAAATAATTTTTTGGTGAATAGTAACTTTTTACTTTTTTTTACTGCAGTTAATAGTAAATAGGGTAACTAAGGTTAAATATGATATTAATATTACCCTAACACATGTCCTAATTATATTGGACAAGTGTAATTCGACCAAAAACAAACTTAGGAATAAAATATGACCATTTAGGCCCACATGGATTAGATTAGGACATTTATTATTAATTTATTTAAAGAAGGGTTAAAATAGATAAAATCAATGTTTAATAAGTAAATCATTTTTAATATGGGGTTATACATAAGATATATTCGACTATAAATATTCATTAGAAATCTAAAAAGATTACCTACATAATGGTATTTTATTTGTAATTTTTAGACATTAAATAATTTAATTTATTTATGACACAATGATGATGCAGTAATTATCTTATTAATGAAATACTGACATAATTGATGTTATAAACACAAAAATAAATGTAATTTGGGATTTTTTATGAATTACACTAATTTTCTAGGTTACTATGATCTATTAATGTTGATTTAATCAACTTTGTTCGAACATTTAATTCAGTTATGACTTTCAAAAAAATCATATATCAAATAGTGTCAAAATTGACACAAAATAGTTTTTAAATAAAATAAAATATTATTAATTGTTATTTTATTCCTAAAAATCTAAGGATCGGCCAAATGACTAAGATAAGGATATATATATTAATAATAAACAATTTGGGGTTCGTTTGGCATGTTATAGTAAGTGTATTAACCATATAGTGAAAGAAAACAAAAAGACACGGTAAAAGTTAAATTATTTAACTTAGAGTTAAATCTAATTGATAAGGTTTAAAATAAGATCCAAACATGTCTAAATTTGATTGGTTGATGAGATTACAACCCTATCTCATCTAAGCTTCGAATATGAGTCATTTTTGGAGGTTTTTAAGTGGGGTTAGATTTATTATAAATTAATATTTTTAAGAATTCCTAAGGTGCCCCTCTCCTCCCTTATAAAAGGACACCTCCTCCCCCTCCTCCTCACACCAATTTGAGCATTAAAGCTCTGCAAACCCCTGCCATTTTCACCTCTACACTTCCCTAGCAACTTCCTAGAGGTTCTGGTCTTCCTCAAAGACCAATTTTAGTGCCCTAAGAGGAGGTCTCAAAGAGGCGCTTCAAAGAAGAGGTAATTACCGTTACCAATTCTTTCATCTTTATTTCTTCTTCCACTTCTTCTTATTAGGTTGTTTCATTATGAAGTAATAACATCAGTATCACTCATATACTGATATGTTATTATAATTATGAAACAACCCTATTTCACCATCTATCCATCCTACGGAAAAAGAAATCACCGCGCGTGCGTACGTACGGAATACCGTCTCCACGCCGTGGTGTAATCTATTTTCCACCATTACCTTACAAGGATGGGTATATTGGTGTAATGAGTAACTATTTATGATTATTATAAAGTAATATTGATACTGAAATAATATATATATACTCCAATACAGTTCCATGATCATAGGAACGATATCATCACTCGTGCGTACGTACGGACTACCGTCTCCACGATGTGATGCGACTCGTTCTACATGATCATCATTACATAGTAATTATATAAATGAATTGAATGAATAAATATGATATATGTTACACTAATACCATTCTGGATATAAGGTATCTATAACCTTAAAAGAAGAATAAGAATCTATTCGGCAAAACACGCATAAAAACAAAAGGCAATAAAGACCCGAGTAACAAGTAACAATGAAATATTACTAACAAGAAGCTAAGAATATGACCATATATAATAACATATCAATATGTATGATTCTGGAATAATTCAATAACATTATTCAAACCATTATACAGGAGCTTCGGACACGTACAAAGCAAATCGGACCTAAGGTAAGGGAAATATCACAATCTCATTTTTATCCGAGATTGTTTATACTTTGAAATTTACTGGGGTGTATTTTATCATCCACATCCATGTTTCATCAATAAGTAATATTATTTCCATCCACCTACAATTTTTTAAATCCATTTTTACCCTTCAGTGAGTTTTTAGTGATATGTATGAAAGGAATCTTTTGTCGTACGAGGTACTTTTTGACTTTTCCGACAAAAGTACGAAGAATGTTTTTTTTAACTTATACGTCATGAATAGATTTTTAAAACATTATTTCCAAGAAGCTTCCTTTACAAGTTTTCAAGTTTATTTTTAATCAACTTCTTTTATTTTAATGTTGTATGACATGTTATGAAAGGAAAAATGTTTTTGAAGAAGAAATGATATTTTCTTCAAGAATGGAGTTCAAGTGTTTTATCAAAATTATTTTCCATCTAAGATAATAAAGGGTTCTGTTTTTATCCCAATTATTACATTGATTTGATCATGTTGTGATGGAATTATTTTTATGAATTCCTTTATTTTATATGAATTGATTTATGATGTCATGATGTCTCAAGAATTCCATTTTTGTTACATGTGTTATTCAATGATGTATGTTTTATGATTATGTGGCACACATAAGAAAGGATTCATTATAAGATGGGTGGGACATATATCTCCCTCCAATGCATTGGGTAAAGATTTTATATCTCATGAGATAGACATGGCTGGAACGGAAGGTTATTTCGGTTCAGTGAAACAGGACTGGAACGAGGGTGACTCGGTTCAGAAAGGGACTTTGTCCACTAAGATAGTCTTGGCAATGAGTCATAACTAACAAGAAATGATTTTCCATGATTATGTGTGCATGCCACAAAGTTTCAAGTTTTACGTTTTGATTTTGGGGATCTCATTTTCACTTCTATGATTTATTCCATGTTATGATTTTATGATCTCTTTTGCAGGTTATGATTTTCAAAAAGATATGATATGATTTTTATTTCCTTTATTTTCCCGTGCTGAGCATTTGAGCTCACCCTTTTATGTTTTCTTTTCCCCAGGTCAGGAAGATGGATATTAAGTAGAATATGCTAAAAGGTACCCTAGATATGATGAAATAAATGGGAGACACTGTAGAAGATTTATGAACCAGTTGTTTATGTTTCCCAGTTTCTAAAGACACTATACCTATACGGTCCTTTGTGGTTTTGTCATATGTTGTAAAAAGTGTGCTTAAATTTTGAAGTATTAACAATGTATGTAAAGTATGGGTTGTTATAGTTGGTATCAGAGGAAAGGTATAGTCAACCTTTGGAAACTAGGATGTGAAAGCCTTAGTAAGAACCCTAAATATAAGTCTAAGAATAGAACACAATCTTAGTGTTTTAGAAATGGCCATGAATAACCTAGTATAAGACCTTAAGCATGAAAATTTTATTCTTGAATTATGTAGTTTCCTATTATAATTAGTGTTGCTCACACTATTCTTCTTGGTTTTAGTCAATGGCTGGAACCCGAAGGAACCGTGTTAATGCGGAATGCGATGGGCAATGCAATGATTGTCCCCCTGAGCAACCAAACGATATGGGAGCTGGAATGCAAAATCTTGTAGCCATACTCACACAACTTTCTCAAGCTATGAATCATGCAGGACTTCCAAACGAGCAAAGGAATGAGCAACATGTTGTTGAATCCTTCATGAGGCAACGTCCACCTTCTTTCAGCGGGTCTACTGATCCATTAGTTGCTGAACAATGGATTAGTACCACGGAAATGATATTTTCAGTTCTTCAATGTTCTGAGCATGATAAAGTCATCCTCGCAGTGTATCGTTTGGAAGGAGATGCTGATCAATGGTGGAATCTTATTAAGAATACGAGGCAAAGGGATGAAATTGAGTCTATGGAATGGGACGAGTTCAAGAAATTATTTTTCAATAAGTACTTCCCTCGTATTCTCCGAACAAAGATGGAGAAAGAGTTCCTTGAATTGAAGAAAAGGGACGATGAATATGTTGGTACCTATGAAGCAAATTTTACAAGACTTGCAAGGTACGCTTCTGGTATTATTATCCAACCTGAGAGTAAGATTGATCAATTCTTTAGTGGATTAAAACCAAGTCTTCGAAGGGCGTTAGCCATAAGGGACTTCAATAGCTACGAGGAAATCGTTCGATGTGCTCTCAAAGTCGAGATGGAGATTGGAGTAACCCATCAGTCACATGGGTTTGATAAGAAGAGGAAGATGGAATTCAAAGGAAAATCTAAAGAGCACGCTGAAAAGAAGATGAGCTTTCCCTTATGCTCAAAGTGTGGAAAGAAACATGGAGGGAGTTTTCTTAAAGCGACAAGTAAATGTTTCAAATGTGGAAAGGAAGGTCATCAGGCATTTGAATGCCGCGATAATGGGAAGAAGATGTCTAATGATTCAAACAAAGGAAGGGATACGCAGAATGATCCTACTACACTTCAATGTTTCAAGTTCAAGGAGATGGGGCATTATGCCAATCAATGCCCAAATCCAAGGGTTGATGATGATGGTCGACGTCAACAAAATCTTAAGGCTAAAGACAAAGGAAAGTCACATGCAATTTCTATCAGCGATGTGGAGTACGATAACGAAGTGGTGAAAGGTACACTTACCGTCCACTCTAAAGTAGCAAATGTTTTATTTGATTCTGGATCCACCCACTCTTTTATTTCTAAAGAATTTTCTAAGGGTATCACCGTATTACCTCAACAATTAGATGTTGAGTTATCTGTGACAACACCTAATGGCACAACAGTCGCATCAAAAGTATATAATTCTTCTCCGATCGAAGTTTGTGGGAAAATGCTTCCTGCAAATCTTGTGATCCTTCCTTTGGTGGAATTTGATGTGATTCTTGGCATGGATTGGATTTCTCTACATGGAGCTCATATCAATTTCCAAAGAAGGGAAGTCACATTTCATATTCCAGATCAATCTACGATCGTCTATCAATGCAAAGATGAACATAACCTTCCAGTGGAAATTTCTTCCATCTTATGGGAATTGATTCCACTAAATGAAGGTTATTTATCTCAAATGATTGGTGAGAAACTCACGATTAAGAATATGCCCATTGTACGGGAGTTTGATGATGTCTTTCCGGAGGAATTACCGGGTCTTCCACCAAATCGTGAAGTTGAGTTTTCAGTAGAACTCGTATCGGGTGCTTTGCCTATTTCAAAGACACCTTATAGAATGGCCCCAATTGAGTTGCAGGAATTGAAGAAGCAACTCGAAGAGAATCTTGATAAGGGATTCATACGCCCTAGTGCGTCACCATGGGGAGCACCTATTCTATTTGTTAAGAAGAAAGATGGATCAATGAGACTCTGCATTGATTATCGAGAACTTAACAAGATCACTATCAAGAACAAATGTCCTCTCCCATGCATTGATGACTTATTTGACCAACTACGCGGAGCTCAATACTTTTCCAAGATTGATCTTCGTTCAGGGTATCGTCAATTAAGGGTCAAAAGGGAGGATATACCAAAGACGGCTTTCCGTACAAGGTATGGACACTATGAATTTATAGTGATGCCATTTGGTCTTACTAACGCCCCTGCTATCTTCATGGATCTAATGAATAGAGTCTTTAGAGACTATCATGATCAATTTGTGGTAGTCTTTATAGACGATATTCTTGTCTATTCAAAGAGCAAGGAAGAGCATGAAGATCACTTGAGAATTATATTAAAGACCCAGAGAAAGGAGAAGCTTTATGCCAAATTTACCAAGTGTGAATTTTGGCTTCAAAAAGTTGCATTTTTGGGTCACATAATCTCAAAAGAGGGGATATCTGTGGATCCAGCAAAAACAGAGGTTATCGAAAGATGGTCGAGACCAACAACAGTAACTGAGATCCGAAGTTTTCTTGGTTTGGCTGGATATTATCGACGTTTTGTAAAAGATTTTTCACGATTATCTAATCCACTCACCAAGTTGACTCGGAAAGGAGTTAAGTTTGTCTAGACAGAGGAATGTGAAGAGAATTTCAAGGAGTTGAAAAGAAGGTTATCCAGTGCACCTGTGCTCACACTGCCTTGTAGTGGAGAAAGGTTTGTGATCTATAGTGATGCATCCAAGAAGGGATTGGGGTGTGTTCTTATGCAAAATGATATGGTGATAGCTTATGCCTCACGACAGTTGAAAATCCATGAGCAAAATTACCCAACACATGATTTGGAGTTGGCTGCGGTAATCTTTGCATTAACGATTTGGAGGCATTACCTTTATGGTGAAAGGTGTGATATTTATACTGATCATAAAAGTTTAAAGTATATTTTCACACAAAAGGAGCTGAATATGCGCCAAAGAAGATGGCTGGAGATGATTAAGGATTATGTCTGCTCAATCCATTACCACCCTGGGAAAGCAAACAAGGTGGCAGATGCATTAAGTCGACAAGACCATGCTAGTTTATCCATGATGAGGATCACAAAAGATCCAATATTTATGGATTTACAAAGGATGGATCTTGGAATTATAATGCAAGGGGAAAAATCTTATCTTTCTCAAATGAATGTTCAACCATCTATACATGTGAAGATTAAAGAGGCACAGAAAAGAAGATGTCGAGTTACAAAAGAAGGTGAGAAGTGTTCCTGAATTCAACCTTGATTGTGATGGGATAATAAAGTTCAGGAATCGGGTTTGTGTTCCTCCCATCCCCGAATTAAAGAAGGAGCTGCTGGATGAAGCTCATAGTTCATCATTCACTATTCATCCTGGAAGCACGAAGATGTATAGGGACCTGAAAGAGTACTTCTGGTGGGATGGCATGAAAAGAGATGTTGCTGAATATGTCTCTCGATGCTTGGTTTGTCAACAGGTTAAAGCTGAGAGACAAAAGTCTAAGGGGATGTTACAACCATTACCCATACCCGAATGGAAATGGGAAAACATCACTATGGACTTTGTCACAGGACTACCTAAAACATCCAAAGGCAATAATGCTATCTGGGTCATAGTTGATCGTCTTACAAAGTCTGCACACTTCATTGCTATTAGAGAGGATTTCTCTCTAGATCAGCTTTCCAGGATATATGTAAAGGAAGTGGTAAGATTGCATGGAGTACCACTTTCTATTATATCTGATCGAGATCCGAGATTTACCTCGAAGTTCTGGCGAAGTCTTCAGCATACTCTGGATACAGAGTTGAGTTTCAGCACTGCTTATCATCCCCAAACAGACGGTCAGTCTGAGAGAACAATTCAAACCCTAGAAGATATGTTGAGAGCTTTCTCTATGGATTTCAAAGGAGGTTGGGATCAACACCTACCTTTGGTGGAATTTTCTTATAATAATAGCTTTCACTCCAGTATTCAGATGGCTCCTTATGAAGCTCTCTATGGAAAGAAATGCAGGACTCCTACTTGCTGGGATGAAGTTGGGGAAAGAAAGCTATTAGGACCTGATCTCGTTGATGAAATGGCAGAGAAGGTCAGATCTATTCAACAACATATAAGAGCAGCTCAGAGTCAACAGAAAAGTTATGCCGACAACCGAAGAAAATACCTAGAGTTTGAAGTGGGTGATAAAGTGTTCTTACAAATATCTCCCTGGAAGAGTGTTATGAGATTTGGAAAGAAGGGGAAGTTGAGCCCTAGATATATCGGTCCTTTCGAAATACTGGATCGTTTTGGGAAGGTAGCTTACCGATTGGCGCTTCCACCGAATCTCTCTCAAGTTCACGATGTGTTCCATGTATCTCTCCTGAGAAAGTACATACCATATCCTTCACATGTACTCAGCTCAGAAGTTGTACCGCTGGAGCAAGATCTTTCTTATGAAGAACAGCCGATAGAGATTATGGATTGTAGCGAAAAAGTCCTACGAAACAAGACCACTCGCTTGGTGAAAGTTTTATGGAGGAACCACCAACTTGAAGAAGCTACATGGGAGCTTGAGGATATGATGAGGGAGAAGTATCCTCATCTGTTTGTTACAAAGTGACGAATTTCGAGGGCGAAATTCTTTTTAAGGGGGGTAGAATGTAACACCCGAGACTTTTATGTTATATAAATCATCAAAGGAATATTTTTCTACACAACACTTGCTTGGCTTGCTTTACACGCAATCGTGACCTTCCTCGATAGCTTGCGTCGTACGCAATACCGAGTTTCACTAAACAACAATATGCTATTAAAACTAGCCGTTATGAATAGTAATAACCACTTTTTGAAATTTTATAAATTTTATTTTTCAAATTGGACTTCATTTTTGGACTCAGAATATCGAAATTAGCCTAGGGTGAAATTTTGGTATTTTTCTGAAAACTTTCAATTTTTGATGAATAGTGAAACCACTAACTGGTAGGTTAAAAACTGAATTTTGCATAAAACATAATTTTACCGCTTCTGTGGATGGAATTTCGAAAATTCGACAGACACGGTTGATATCAGTAAGTAAAATGTGGTTCAATGAGATAAAAATAATTTTTTGGTGAATAGTAACTTTTTACTTTTTTTTACCGCAGTTAATAGTAAATAGGGTAACTAAGGTTAAATATGATATTAATATTACCCTAACACATGTCCTAATTCTATTGGACAAGTGTAATTCGACCAAAAACAAACTTAGGAATAAAATATGACCATTTAGGCCCACATGGATTAGATTTGGACATTTATTATTAATTTATTTAAAGAAGGGTTAAAATAGATAAAATCAAAGTTTAATAAGTAAATCATTTTTAATATGGGGTTATACATAAGATATATTCGACTATAAATATACATTAGAAATCTAAAAAGATTACCTACATAATGGTATTTTATTTGTAATTTTTAGACATTAAATAATTTAATTTATTTATGACACAATGATGATGCAGTAATTATCTTATTAATGAAATATTGACATAATTGATGTTATAAACACCAAAATAAATGTAATTTGGGATTTTTTATGAATTAAACTAATTTTCTAGGTTACTATGATGTATTAATGTTGATTTAATCAACTTGGTTTGAACATTTAATTCTGTTATGACTTTCACAAAAATCATATATCAAATAGTGTCAAAATTGACACAAAATAGTTTTTAAATCAAATATTATATTATTAATTGTTATTTTATTCCAAAAAATCTAAGGTTCAGCCAAATGACTAAGATAAGGATATATATATTAATAATAAACAATTTGGGGTTCGTTTGACATGTTATAGTAAGTGTATTAACCATATAGTGAAAGAAAACAAAAAGACACGGTAAAAGTTAAATTATTTAACTTAGAGTTAAATCTAATTGATAAGGTTTAAAATAAGATCCAAACATGTCTAAATTTTATTGGTTGATGAGATTACAACCCTATCTCATCTAAGCTTCGAATATGAGTCATTTTTGGAGGTTTTTAAGTGGGGTTAGATTTATTATAAATTAATATTTTTAAGAATTCCTAAGGTGCCCCTCTCCTCCTTTATAAAAGGGCACCTCCTCCCCCTCCTCCTCACACCAATTTGAGAATTCAAGCTCGGCCAACCCCTGCCATTTTCACCTCTACACTTCCCTATCAACGTCCTAGAGGTTCTGGTCTTCCTCAAAGACCAATTTTAGTGCCCTAAGAGGAGGTCTCAAAGAGGCGCTTCAAAGAAGAGGTAATTACCGTTACCAATTCTTTCATCTTTATTTCTTCTTCCACTTCTTCTTATTAGGTTGTTTCATTATGAAGTAATAACATCAGTATCACTCATATACTGATATGTTATTATAAGTATGAAACAACCCTATTTCACCATATATCCATCCTACCGAAAAAGAAATCACCGCGCGTGCGTACGTACGGAATACCGTCTCCACGCCGTGGTGTAATCTATTTTCCACCATTACCTTAAAAGGATGGGTATATTGGTGTAATGAGTAACTATTTATGATTATTATAAATTAATATTGATACTGAAATAATATATATATACTCCAATACAGTTCCATGATCATAGGAACGATATCATCACTCGTGCGTACGTACGGACTACCGTCTCCACGATGTGATGCGACTCGTTCTACATGATCATCATTACATAGTAATTATATAAATGAATTGAATGAATAAATATTATATATGTTACACTAATACCATTCTGGATATAAGGTATCTATAACCATAAAAGAAGAATAAGAATGTATTCGGCAAAACACGCATAAGAACAAAAGGCAATAAAGACCCGAGTAACAAGTAACA